>CM068990.1:6068532-10868532 GCA_035357415.1 Ophraella communa | reverse complement strand
AAGATAAGGTTTACATACCACCTCTGCCAACAACATTGGGTGAACACCGAGAACGCATTACTACTGTTATTAAAAATATCGATCGAGGCACATTGCAGCGTGTATGGGACGAACTGGACTATCGTTTGGACATATGTCGTGAGACGCAAGGAGCCCATATTGAACATTTGTAATAACGTGCAGAAAATCTTGAATATTTTACCTTTTCATTCACATGTCACTTACTGTTATATCTGTACTACCTTCAGAAATATATATTTTTAAAACCCGATGATTCTTTTATAATAAAAACTTTGTGATAAAACTTCCAATATTCCTCGTGGGGAAAACTAACAAAATCTGTATGAATTTAGCTTTTTTTACTCTCATCGATCCAGAAATTTGTTTTAAAGATTTTGTATTAAAATCCTTTTTCAGTGAAGTAAGTGCTGGATGAAGTTTTTTTCCTGAAGTTTATTCAGGGCCGTTTGCACCGGTTAAACTTCGCAAAAGATAAGTGGCGCTTAACTATAAACTGACCTTAAAATCACTATTTTATTTGCAAGGGTTTCCAACTAATATTTAAGGTGGAGTTTAAGTAGGGCTTAAGCCTAGGATTTTCGCAGCTTAAAGTTGTCCCTATGTCATTTTGTATTAAAATCCTTTTCAGTGAAGTAAGTGCTGGATGAAGTTTTTTTCCTGAAGTTTATTCAGGACCGTTTGCACCGGTTAAACTTGGCAAAAGATAAGTGACGCTTAACTATAAAATGACCTTAAAATCACTATTTCGTTTGCAAGGGTTTCCAACTAATATTTAAGGTGAAGTTTAAGTAGGGCTTAAGCCTAGGGTTTTCGCAGCTTAAAGTTGGCCCTATGTCATCTTAACCTCAATCTGTCAATTATATTCTGCTGTTTATCTCTTTTGAATGTTGTGAATAATTTTGATTATGACGTAGACGATTTGGAAGATCTTAATTTGATTTTTTATGAAATTCCCAGAGGGATGTATCATCGAAACGAATATTTTCACAGCTGGGATGATATGCCATTTTTTTCGCAATGTAGAGTGACCTACCCTACTTGCCTAAATATTTTGAATGTAATTGAGGCAGAAATCGAGCACCCACTTTTTCTAGTTATGAATTAAAAAGTAACTAGATCTGTCAATGTTGCCACATCTCCTCGTCGCCGCTAGCTAAGTTTCGTTAAATGGAACAACAACAAGCTATCTAAAGCTTAAAGTTCACCTTAACTTTAAGTAAACCTTTGTTATGGCAAGCATTTAAGTTGGATCTAAATGCAAATGGCCCATTCAGAGTATTAAGCTTTTCATAGATATCTCCCAATCAAGAAAGCTTTATTAAAATTGACGTCGCAGAATTCTGCCGAACGCTTATGACCTTCTTTCTTCAAAAATACCCCTATTTCACTTCTCAGATAAACTTGAGAAACTTCGAATCGAATGCCCTCTTCTTGTGATAGTGTTTTCCGCCCGTATGTTGGTAAACAAAACTTTCTGTCCTATTTTTGGTGTTCAATTGATTGGTTATCCGGTAAGGTAGGCGTATAATTGTTTGAGAACCTTTTTCCTGGGCAAACTTTCATGTTATTTCTGACTAGTATCGTTGTATGATAGATTTCTATACATGGTTCACCTGGTGTGTTTCATTTCCATAAAGGCGTGTGGAATGGTGACCATTTTGATTCAGTTTATCAGGAAATATGTTTATAGTGCTTCAAATAAATATACACTCATAAACATTTATACTGCATCACCTGGTTGGACACCTCTTACTTTGATTCCTGGCAACATGACTGGTCAAGTTGCCATTAATTCCGTATTAAACCCAGTTGTTTGTTTATGGAGAGGTGCTGTTGGTCACTGTGGACAGTCTACTCTGTCAATTGACTAGGGAAGGCATACCAGGTCAAAGATACTCCGACGACATGGTTATCCTGGCAAAAGGGAAGTATGAAAATGTCCTCTGTGATATTGTTCAAAGAGGACTAAACATTGCGAAACAATGGTGTGACTCGGTGGGACTCAGCATCAACCCCACCAAAACCACACTAGTAGCCTTTACAAGGAAAAAGGAACCTTATCTAAAAATAATAAAAATAGGGGAAAACATCGCCGAGTGGAAAACAGAGGTAAAATATCTAGGGCTAATCCTAGATAGCAGGTTACTCTGGAATAAACACGAAGACGAAGTAATACCCAAAGCAACCAAGGCCCTTATGGTGTGCAGGAACATTGCAGGGAAGAACTGGGGATGTAACCCACGTATTCTGTAATGGATGTACACAGCAATAATGAGACCATTAATCACATAGGGGGCAGTGGCTTGGGGCGCAAGGGCTAATCTGAGTACGACGAGGAAAAATCTCTCAAAGATTCAGAGACTAGCCTGTTCATGTATCACTGGAGCAATGGGAACTTGCCCCACTGCTGCATTGGAGGTGATTTTAAACTGCACATTCTGCTAGAAAGTATAAGGAAGGAAACAATATATAGAATGATCAAAGAAGGAATTATCAGGGAAAAACCTCGATCACTTCAATTTGATCAAACTTGGGAAATGCCCCAAGATGATATGCCAAAGAAATTCAACTTTGTGAGAAAATTCATCACAAAGTTGAGTAATAAATCTGGGATGAAGACACCATACAGAATTTAAACCAGAATGCCATAAAGTGGTATACGGACGGTTCCAAGCTAGACGAGGGAACTGGGATAAGATGTGTGGAATTCAATATTGGAAGAAACTACCACAGACAAGAGATTGTGATCATGTCGGATAGTCAAGCAGCCATCAAAGCACTGAGCTCAAAGATAATCAGTTCGAAGATGGTTTGGGAATGCCTAGGCAAACTAAATAAACTAGGCCAGAAGAACACTGTCACCCTCCTATGGGTCCCGGGACACATAGGAATAGAGGGGAACGAAACAGCAGATAAGCTGGCAAAAAAAGAAGCTGAAACCCCACATTCGGGACCAGAACCATCTTGTGGGATCAGCAGTAGAGTAAAACTAAGGGAAGAAATGGAGAAGGAAACTACACATGAAGAAACTAGGGTTAGCAGATGAAGCAAAGTGCAGATTCTGTGAGGAAGAGGATAAAACCTCAATACACATACTTTCAGAATACCCTGCCTTGCAGAATTCTAGGGCTAAATACCTAGGAGCACATGAAATAGAAAAGGGGGATCTACCTGATTTGAAGCCCGACGATGTCCTAAACTTCCTCAGGAAAATAGGACTCGAAGAGCTGCTATTAATCTGAGAAAACATCAGAGCATGGCAAGTAAGGGGGGACACAATAGATCATATAGGTCGCAGTGTACTTATCACCCCTAATTTATACATACATACAACAGAAACTTAATTTAATATAAATTGAACTTTTGTCATTTATGCAGATTACATATTTAATTTTTTTAGAAGAAGGAATAAATATCTTTGCTAAATTTGTATTATGATTTCTTTAATCAAATATCTAAAAGTAGACTGACAATGTTTATTTTTTTTAGATACGCTTATTTTGAAAAATTTGAAGTGATGCAGTATAAATGTTGATGTGTATTTTCGCACTTATAGACGTTATACCAAAAGATAAAAAAATATATTTTGACACGATCGTATTTTCTTGTCAGATTGCTTCTCCCCGGGGAATAAACAACTACTAACTTATCCACTCAACTAAATAAAACTTCATAGAGAGCGGCCTAATAATATAATAAAGATCCTCGGGTCTGACAAAATGACGCTATTGGTGATTTATATAACGGGAAAGGCCAATCGGAGAATATTGTATGCGATATTTTATTAGATTTGAAAATTTATTGAATTGTTATGGTTAGTTTGTATAGCTATTTTTGTTTTCGTGCGACAAAATGTCAAAAATCGCCGAAGGAAAAGTAAACTGTTCTCGACTCCTCGAGAGTCATAAAAATATTAATAATACCAACTTCAATCAATAAAACTTGATGTTCTTTAATATAAAAAAGTCGGCATGAATATCAAACCTTGATAATAAAACACATAAGCGATTAGCGCAGGAAAATAATCTGATTGGAATTTTTTTCCAAAAAATTGGTAGTTAAAAGTATTCACAGGAGTCTCCCTTATTTTTAAGTAGGTACTTTAAATGCCTAGTAAATGTCAACAGGTTAAGATGTCAAATAGCGGAAAGGAAAGCAATATATATGCTAAACAGTGACATATAGGTCCACCAAAGCTTCAAAATAAAAAAACACCGAATATACCTACAGCACACCAATTTTTGAAGTGTTTCAATTAGATCCTACATTACAATTTACAATTTATTCAATTGCTAAGTACCCTAAAATAGTTAAAATTAACATTTTTAAATTTCGCTCGTAATTCGACGAAAATTATGTACCTACTCTGTGGTCATGACGTCAGTTTGCTACGTAAACAAATGCACTGATTCTCTATATCTTAAAGATAAATGTTTTTATCTTAAAAATGAGCTATTATTCCACTTATCATTGATATGCTAAAATTAAATTTGAGAAAAATTGCAAAAACAGATCTCGAACTATTACAAAATAAAACTCGTTTGTACTTTTGTGAAGATTATTTTGATATTAGTAAAGTGTGTTCAACAATATAGGTTCTACAATAAAAGGGGACTGATGGTAATAAACCACTTTTATTCATTTTATAATCATTTATATTTTTGTTCCCGTAGTGAGAGTTAGTCTGTGCTGTTTAATAATTTTTGTGAAAAATGTTTCGTCCTTGGGAAACTGCATCAGCGGCGCCCTGTGTTACTGTTCCTGTTCGACGACGAGTTTTATCCCTTGATGCCAAAGAAATCGTCAGACATGCTCATCAGAAGCTGGTCCAAAGGGGTTGGGCTTTTACTCCCGCTGTAAGAGAAACCAGCGATTTGACAGGGATACCGGAATCATCAGTGAGAGTTTACATTTTGGGACCAATTCATCCGAGACGAAAACGAAACGATAGTGGTGTTTCCAAAACCACTGATGACGGTGATAAAGATTTGATAAAAAGAACTATCTACTCTATGTACGAAGAAAACTTGGTGCCTACTATCAGATGATTGCAAACAAGACTAAGTAGCTTCACTGAGATAAGGATATCAATTGGAAACCTATGGACACTTTTATCCAAACTAGGTTTCAAATACTGCAAAATTGATAAAAGGCAAGTTATTATGGAATCCCAACGGATTAGGCAAAGGCGTTTTGAAAATTTGACTGCCATAAGTGATTACAGGTCTTTATAAAGACCAATAATCTATTTGGATGACACCTGGTGTGATACCCACGATACGCCGGCAAAAGGATGGACCGATGGAACAGTGCGATGCCAATCAAAAGCTCCATCAAACAAGGGAAAACGGATCACGATTATTCATGCTGGATCAGAAAATGGTTGGATTTCAAACAGTTTGGGACTTTCGGCGAAGAACATTCAAGATTCGTCGTTGGATTACCACCAAGATACTACAGCCGAATTTTTCGAAGATTGGTTCGAAAACACTTTATTGCCAAATATTCCCCCGCATAGTGTCATAGTTATGAACAATGCCAGTTATCATAATCGCCAATTAAAGAAGGTTCCAGGCTCTTAAAATACAAAAGCGGACACCCAGAAATTTATGCTCCAAAACAACATGTACTTTGAAGAAGGATAAAAAAAACGCAGCTTTTAGAGGTTTTAAGGACATTTAACATAAAGAAGACATATTATGTATGTGACACAATTGCAGCATCCAAAGGACATATAGTTCTTCGTCTTCCTCCTTACTACTGCATATTCAACCCGATTGAGCATATATAGAGAAAACTAAAGAACAAAGTGCGGAAAACATGTTTATAAAAGTTTTAAATTGTTTATTTGTTAAATTGATAATTGATAAAGCAAAACTATAATTTGAAATATTATGTAAATAATCTATTTATGTTTTATTTCAAATAGTGCAGAATTGAAAATAAAAATTGACTTGTCTCAGCTTTTTTTATAATTCTTATTCTTATTCCATTAGTGGTTTCCACACTGTAGGTATTTATAATATTATTCGAAATTTTACAAAAAAATTTCCGTTTTGTTACATAATAGTTAAGTAAAAATAAATAAATACCCAGAATAGGTACCCAGAAGTTCTTTAATTCATGAATGGCTTGTAAAAATTTTTAGTCCGTCCAAAATGTAAAACACGCCCATATATAAAAGTTTCGGTGTTAATAAATTTCAGTGTGGATGGCGCCACATTATGGATCGAAAAATACAGCGTGCAGAGGTTCAGCTGAGAGCTGATTTCTAACTTATATCTTAACTTTTTTAAAAAAAGAAAAACTTGGAAGATAGTTAAAGGACGATAATAGAGATGTATAGAATTAGATTTTTCAAATTTTTTCTGATAACGGCGTAAACTGCATCTCAAAATACCTAATTTTTAACATTTTTTCCCTCAATAATAGCAATTTAAAAAAAAATAATTATTTTGTTTCTATAAATCCCTAGCAACACCTTTTCTCTTGTATAGCCTCAACAAGCAGTTTTAAATAATTTAAAAAAATAAAGGTACAATTAGCCACGAGCAAAACGTCTGTTTTTGCTTAAATATTCATCCGTAGGAATGCCCTTAACGCATAGGCTCTTTGTACTTTGAGACGCAACTGGCAAAGCTAGTTTTCCTAAAATATTGCGTATTCTCTCCGTATATGAAAACTTTTAGTCACTTTTCAATATCTGTGTCAGAAACAAATCCCATGCTGGGTTGTGACTTAATAGGGCTACGTTATTATTGTCCAAATATTTACTAATTGTAAATATGTATTGCAGATTGTAAATAAATGTGGGTATTAAAATAAAACTTCAATATTCAACAGACTTTCAATCAACTCTTGCCATCAGGTTTTCCCTAATAAATCCGGTTTAGTTAATTTAAAATATTCACAGACCATCGATCATCTTTCATTGTCTATAATTAGTCACTTTTCGTAGATGTACACAACGAAAATAATCAAATATCAATATTTAGTTAAGATTAGCGGGTTCAAACAAACAAACTCTTTATCTTTATAATATTAGTATAGGTATTGTATTGTTAGTGAGCTGTATATGAAAGAAAGGTTAAAGGGAAAAAATTGAATTAGTTTTATTTTTCACTGCAGAAGAAGTTGAACATCGTCTTTTACTTTCTTTGTACTTAGTACAGATTAGGGAAATAAAGAAATTGTTTATTTATAATAGGGGAGCCCACGATTCTAAATCGGGATTTACTCGAGCGTCATAGAGACCTATTGGGTTGAGAAGCTTAGGTGATAGAAAGAAAAAAATGTTATATAATGTACACCTTTTCATCGATGGGTGGAGCGGCTATAGATTTTCAAAAATGTAAAAAAAAATGTTGCATGGACATACTCGAGCGCGTCAGATATTGATATCACGTATGTCCTGCATATTTTTAAAAATGTACGTGTGTTAATCTGCCGGTTTCCATGATGGGGGTGGTCGTACTTAAGGGTTGAAAATGGAAAAAAAGTTTTTTTTCAAGCGCATCAGATTTTTTGAGGGGAGGTTAAATGAACCTGTTACATAATAATCTGACGGTTTGGATGTGACGCAAAATCGTGACCGTTTTTAGAATTTGCAAAAAAAATCGCCATTTTGAAATACTCAGATACACAGATTAAGATATATATGTTTCATCTTTATGCCCTAGACGCTGCAGTATCATAATCTCACGATTATCTAGAGGGATTCGCCTAATCTGACAATTAAGTTTTTTTTTCTAATTGTTGAACTTAATTAAATAAAAAGCTTAGGAAATAGCATGCAAATAAAAAAGTTTATGGTTTTTTTTCAGTTCAATATTTATGTTTATCATAAGAAAATAATTATAAGCAATAAATTAGCAAAAACGTTGGAAATACGTTGTAAACAATATCATGCCACGAACGAGTCTATGTGATCAGCTGACATGGCGTCATGGCAACTGAAACCAGAGTGGGGACGGAATGAGAGAGCAATATATAGAGAAAGAGTCAGAGAGCAATAGAAATGAGAAGAGGAGAATATAGTAGTAGGGGAGCCCAAGAGGCTAAATGGTAAGTCACTTTAGCGCTGCGAGAACCTATCGGATCATAAAGATTAGATACTAAAAAGAAAAAAAGTTCATATGATATATGCTATTTTACTACTGGGGGAAGTAGGTACTAGTTTTCAAAAATGTAATAAAATTTATTATAAAGAAATACTCGAGTGCGTTAGACATTAATATCGTGTATGCCCTATTTGCTTCCGGTAACAGAGAGGTATTAATCTGCCGGCTTACAAGTCGGGGGTGGCAGCACGAAGGGGTAGAAAATGAAAAAAAAAGTTACCTATAGGTTAGGTTAAGTGACCTCTAAAAGGTATCATATTTAAAAGACTGACTATTTGGATGCAGTCAGAACTCACAGCCGATTTTTGAAAATGTAAAAAAAATAGTGACCTTGAAATACTCAAGTCCATCAGATTTATATTAAACTTATTAAACTTTTTTAAAACACAATAAACAAACCAAAGCGTCACAAATCTACGAACAAGGGTGCGTTCACAAATAATATGGAAAAGTACTTCTTTACAATGTAATATGATTGAACTGACATTTGGTTGGAGACGAAAAAGACTACAGTATACATCTATTTTGGAACGACCTTTTAAGATATCATATGTCACTTGTTCCGGTTAAAAAAATTATATATAACTTAGCTTTTTTATTTGTATTGTTTTAAAATTGTTTATCTTTTGAATAACATGAATAATTATAATAATTGTATTCTATTAACGGTTTTATTGGCTGTTAAATATCATCTATTTGATTATATAGAAAAAGAAAGTTGTAAGGATTACGTATTCATCCATTGTACAAACTATTGTAAATTAAAAATTGTCCTATATATTATAACTGGTGGTTACTGGTTACCCACAAGCACACCACACAACAAAAAAGTTTAAAAATAAGTATTCGTTCTGTGTGTACTATTGACAGACTTTGAACTGCGCAAGCTCGGTAAAATATTACCGCAGTCTAAAGCACGGTACGAAATGTACTCCTTTGGGAACGTCAAAACAAATTTTGGAACGCGCGGACATTTTTCCCACGGTAACAATATTTCGTTTTTGGAACGCACTTTGGCATAGGAATGTGAGAAATGTGTACAATGTAGCGATTTGTGAACGCACTCCAAGACCTCGTTGTATTATATTGTTATTGTGATCAGCTGAGGTGGCATCATGGCCGCAGAAAGTAGTGTGCGACAGAGTGAGTGAGAAATAGAAAAAGAGGGTGAAGGGGAGAGAGGCGCGGGGTGGGAAATACATAGTTCTCAGCACCTGCACGTACCTCACTTTATCAATAATTTTAGCTTTTTTACGTTGTAGAAACCGTCAGATTATATTATATCCGTAATTTTTACATGATTTCCTTCAAATTAAAAAAAAATAACCGCGCTCGAATACTTCCAGGTGATGTTTTTTTTTGCAAACTAATTACTCGCTTATTCTCTAATATCATGGTCAAATCGTCAGAATATTGAAATTGACGCTTTTTTCCATGTAATTTACTTACTTAACTTACTTTGTATTAATCTGACGAGCTCGAATTAATTTGAGGATCGATTTTTTTTACTAATCTGATTGGCTACCCTAGACGTACCCTTGTATATTAAGGGCTCATATATGGTGGAAGTACTTTACAGGGTACAAGGTATCCCCCTGTATATTAATCTGCCGCACTTCAGTAAATTCAGAAATCCCCGCTTGGGCTCCCATACTATTATTGTAAAATAGAAATTGTTTTTATGAGAGAGTTTTTCACAAAACTATTCAATAGGTTTTATAAATAAAATTAAAGATGTAACTCTTTAGGATGCCTTTTCCCGAAAACCGAAAGTTTATGTCTTGTTATATTACGCCGATAAAACAGTAAAAGAGGGGGTGTTGAAAATTTTTAGACGGAGAATGATTTTATTACCTCGATTCCCATAGGGAGTAATTGCGTTCAATAAAGTAACCTCTTTATAGATTTTATGGTTGGTTTTGTCGCCTTTTATATAGAGATGGCAATATTTCACTTTTTCAATCTCTAATGATTTTTTTGTACTCCCATTTTATAAAACACTAATTAAAATAATAAAATCGGTTACATAAAAATGTTTTTTCACTACTAGCTTAACTTTAATCACTTTTATTGAGGTAGTAAAGTTGTTCATTATTAACCAAGGTAGAAAAATACAGGAACTACAGAAAATTAGGTTAACTGATGCAAAGACAAAATGAAAAATATTTTTCCTTACTCATTTAATAGTCCAGCTACTTATTCAAAAATGAAACTCAATTGACTTGTCCATATATTTTCATAGCGACAACACAATATTTATAATCAAATCAAAACAAAAATGAATGATTGCCTTGTCATTGTCATATATGTCATGACATTTGTAATGGGAGTGACTAGTGACTCGTACAAAATTTTTATTAGTTTTGAAAACTAATTGGAAATTATAAGTTTGACATTTCTCGTTAATGAATAGTTTAGACTTGTCAGAAAGCATTGTTAATTATTTTCATTATAATGATTCGGTTTGTAGAAAAAGTATAGTATTTCACTCGTCGTTCCATGAAGTCCTTGGGCTCGAGTTGATGCACTAGCTCTGTAGAAGATAAAAGCTTTAAAATATTGGTAATAGAATCATGTTATAGTGAACAAAATAAGACTTTTAAGTTTTCTACAGTCGAATTATTTACACACAGCATATAAGTAGGTAACTTTATGATCAATTGAAACCCAAAGTTTGACTTTTCATAAACTAGTCCTCTTATATTTGGCCAATGAATCAATTAATTTTTATTTTATATGCATACCCAATTTTCTTCTGTTCACCTTAAAATTTCTATACATAAATAGCTAATGAAAATAGTCAAACTTTGAGGTTCAATGTAAATAATACGATTGTAAACATTTCTTCTTCTTCTTCTTTGACTGGGGATAACCCTGCTTGTACCTCCTCCATTCTATTGATGAAGAAGACCAGCTCTGAGCCCAACTCTTTGGTAGTCGTCCTAGTTGTCTTTTTTGTCGTGGTCATCCTTGCATGCCAATCTTAGCTAGTCTGTCTTGCATCCGTTCGTTCTACGTATTCTTTCCACTTCTTTTTTTTTCCACTGTCAATTTGACCACATATTGTACGTGAATGAAAGTCCCTTCCACTGCGACCTGAAAGATCTATTGTAGCTCACCCCTAAGTTTTAGCTAGTTTCTATCAGCCCCATGCCTCTGATGAAGCTCACCAGAGTCGTTGATGACACTTCCATGAAGTCCTTGGAATTAAGTTGATTTATTGATCCATAGTATCTCGAGCTCTCGGCGGTTGCCCAAAACATGCTCTCCCGTTTCATCCTCAGCTTGTCAGAACCTGTAGTCTGCAATTTAAACCCATTAAGGCGTCATTCAGTAGTCCTGTCACAATACGTTGGTCCTGTCTGCTCAAATTTAGCAGCTGCTGGAATCTCTTACAAATGCTTTTAAGTGCCTGAAAGACTTTCGCCCGAAACAGTAAGAACATCTCAACCGTTATCGTTCCTCTTGCTACGCTATAAATATTCCTTCAGCATCTCTCTTAGTTAGAAGATCTGCTTTTTCATTTCCTAATTCCAGTATGTCCGGGTGCCAAAGTTATTTTACTTTCTTATTTTTCCCTAGACGTGTTGGATTCTTAAGGCGTTTCCAAACTAACTTGGAGTCAATCCAATTTGGTTTGACTGACTTAAGCTCCGCCTGGTTACCGGAAATTACTTTTATAATTTTGTTCCTTCATTCGTGCTTAAACAGCTCCTACAGACACATCTCAATTGCAAAAACCTCTGTCTGGAAAACATTGTAGTAGTAGAATTGACAAAAAGTCTCTAAATATTCTAGGTAAATCCGACAACTCCATCATAATTTTGTTCAAGATAGTAAATACATAAAATACTTGACGTAATTGATTTTTTACATTCAAACAAATGTTCAAAATGTTTTCCACCTTTTTGTTGGCAATAACACAGTCTCCTACAAAAGTCCTTCCGATTTTTGTTTAAAGTTAGAGGTGAAATAGCCCGTATTTCTGTAGTTATCCTTTCTTTGAGATCTGCAATGTTGGTTGGCTGTGTTGTATATACTTTGTTCTTGAGATAACCTCACAGAAAAAAATCCAAGGGCGTAAGGTCCGGCGATCTAGCTGGACACTCAATAGCACCTCTTCGTCCAATCCATTTATTGGGGAAAATTTCATTCAAGTAATTTCTTGCAATTAAAGCATAATGGGGTGTTGCTTAGTCCTGCTGGAACCAGATATTTTCATCCGGTAGGTTGGGATATAAGTTGGCCATCTCAGGAACAACTTCGTCTCCAATCATGTATAAATATTCTCCGGCTGTCAAATGATCACCTATGATACCTGCCCAAACGTTCAGCTTTTGAGGATACTGAATATGTGTCTCACGCATCCAATGAGGATTCTCCACTGACCAATATCTACAGTTTTGTCTGTTTACTTCCCAGTTCAATGTGAATTTTGATTCATCGGAAAAAAGAATTGTACCAACAGCTATTTCATTTCTGTTCAAATTATTCATAATTCTTTCGCAGAAATCCATTCTATGGATCGTCTTCTATTAGTTCTTGCACAAAAGTCAATTTATATGGATAAAGCTTTTCTTTACGGAAACACCTTAGGACAGTTGTGTGACTCACATTATTTTGACAAGAAATTTGACGTGAACTTGATGTTGGATTCTTCACGACACTTAACATAATATTCACTTTCACATCACCTTCAAAGAAGTGCAGTTTTCTCTTTAATGGTTTGACATGTCTAAGTTCTCTGAATTGTGCCTGAATTTTAGACACAGTACCTTGTGAAATATTAAGCAACTGAGGATACCTCTGATTAAATAAGTTTGCCACTTCAACATGACTTCTGCAATTATCGCCGTATCCAATCATCATTAAAATTTCAATCCTTTTAAAATCATAAAAACATACAGGGTGTTTCATTAAAAATATAGATCATGGACGATGCCAGACTTGCGTGTGTCACCCTGTACATTTAAATTTATGTTTAAAAAGCTCACATTTAAATTTCAAAGTTGAACGGTCCCAGCGTTTTTTATAATTTTATAAACTAACCCCACAATAGTATATTATTCAATGAGCATATAATGGTAGCTATTATTCACGAAGATGAAGTTTTTAACACGAGCTGTAGGCGAGTGTTGTAAATCATCTGAGTGAATAATAGCCATTACATGCGAGTAGAATACTATACTTTGTTCATGACTTTCAAATAAAATTTACTAGTAATTATAAAAAATCTTTATTTTATGAAGTAAAGTACAATGTTGTAGCAGCATTATCATTTGAGTTCATACTTAAATTACTCCTTATTTAAGTCAAAACTATCAAAAAGCCAATATTTGATTTTGATGTAAATATTGCTTTTATACTTTTTTACACAATATTGTTTTATTTTTAAATTTTTATGTAACCAACACATATTTTAGGACAAAATTATATTTATTATTATAGTGCCAAATTTATTTAATCTAATAAAAATGTATTAAAATAAATTCTAACCTTAACATCAAAAATATCATATAATCCGCCATCATCAATTGTATCCTATAAATTTGGATTTTATTTTGTTAAATATTTCTTATTTAGCACTATTTAGCAAAATTACAAATCAAAAAGACTGCAAAGACAAAGAAAATTGCAGAATAGTATGTAAATAAAAGTTCATTTATCATTTATGGTGGACAAAAATAATCTTTGTCCACGACCGTGCTATAAAACCTTAATTATACATGTGCTTGCTCAAGTATAATGTTACCCATTATTCACTAGTGAATAATGAACCATTATACACTGTATAACGTCAAAACAGCACGTATGTCTAAACTCGCCTACGGCTCGTGTTGTAAACTTCATCTACGTGAATAATAGCTACCATTATATGCTCATTGAATAATATACTATTATTCCATAAGTGGTTTCCACACAGTATAATTTATATTATTAGTATATTAATTTGGATTGTTTTATTAATTATTTTACCCTGTATGTAATTATGTTTTGATATAGAATTCCTTGTGTTTAATATTTGATTAAGCATATAAGCGTATATAACACGAATTATAAGAAAAGTAAAACTACTAGAAAGAAACACCTAAACTTATAATAAGTTTTATTAAAATTATTTATGGATAATGAACTGACTAACGTGAATTTTAACATAGCAGTAATTAATCTAAAATAACTTTACACCTCAATTCTTTCATATTCAGTTCTTTGACCATTTCCTTAGTAATCTTGTGGAAACCGTTATCCGCCACGGCTTCGTCGACCTTCTTTTTGTACTTCTTGTGAAGTATGTTGTCGCATTCATTCAAAGTACACTTCTTGCAATGTTTGTTTTCCACATAAACTTCTACGGGATTCCTAAAAGATAAACAACATTCGTTTGTGTCGCTACTGGCGATAATTTCGTATTTACAGTTTTCAATCGGTCGTAATGAGAAAACTTTGATCCAAATATTGTCCGAAGTAACAACTTTAAACATCAGAAACGGTATATCTTGTGTCAACAGTAAAATTACTGTAATTCTGTTCTTCTCTAGCGTTTCTTCTACGGTACTAACTGTTTGTTCAAGGGCGACATTTTTTTTGTGGAGTGTAAGACAATGTTGGGGTAAATCAAGGATGCTTATCACTTCCGTACAACTCCACGACACTGGACACTTCAACAATTTGTATTGACATACTTTTTCATGTTCCTCCACTTTTCCCCAACTCAACACTTCCTCGCAATTCGGAAAAGTACAGGGGAAAGTTGATTGTTCAGCTAATTTTTCGTAAAGGAAATTTCTTGTTGAAGAGTCCGATGGAACGTGCAGACATCTTCCACATTTGTGTTTATTTACGTGTTTGGTTGATGTCATTACAGGCGGTACTGTGAGATAATTTTCGCAAAATGTACATTTAAAATTTTCCATTACTTCCAACGGCACCAAAGTAGTAGTCATCGTTTATGATCTGAAAACAATACGTAAACTTGTAAGGAAATAAAAACTTTATGAAAAAAGGACTTTTTGTGTTTCCCATTATACAACAGAAAAAAGGTATAAAATAAAACCCTGCTGTAAATTATTCAAACTGAGTGTTATTATGAAATTTACTGAAATTCAGTGGAAGTCTATCGTATTAAGTACAATAAACAAATAACTTTTTAACAAAAATTCAATGGTTTATGTAAAATAATAGTTATTTATAGTACAAGACAACTAATTATACTCGAGAAGATAATGCGATTTTATCGTCGTGTGCAATACAACATTTTTTTCTATAGCAAGACTTCACCTTCAGATGAAAAATAGAATTTCAGAAAAATTGTAATTTTGGCTCAAACTTGCAGATTTAAGTGTCATAAATTCACCGATGAACAAAGACAGGAAATATTTAACCAATTCTGGGGTCTAGGAAATTAGAATCTGCATTCATTACGTCTTGCACACAGATCTCTTTGCCCAAACGACGACGTTCCGGAGGATGTTCACAGGATATAATTGATAAGGTAAAACGACATATTGATATGTTTCCAAAATATACCAGCCATTACACCAGACATTACAATCCCCGTAGACGGTACCTTCCTTCATTTTTTACCATAAAAATTTATCTAGAGCACTGTCAAGAAAATAACGGAGCTTCTGTCAAGGAATAATGCTACAGGAGAGTGTTTAATACTGAATTTAATCTAAGTTTTCATCATCCCTTGTCCGATACTTGTAATAAGTGCGAATAAGTTCGAAACATCAATAAAATCGTGCACGAGTGAGTCAGATAAAAATAAAATAAAGAGCTTCATATCACCGAAAAGTCGAAGCGGAAATACAAGCCAAAAGGAAGGCAAAATTAGTGGCCGAAACTTCAAGGAATGAAGAAGTGGTATCAGTTTGTTTCGACCTGCAAAAAACTTTACCCACACCAGCACTTACAACCAACAAAGTGTTTTATATGCGAGTCTTATGGACATATAATTTTGGGATCCATAATTTGGACAAGAAATGTGCTCTATGGAAGAAATGAGGCTCTATGGAAGTTAGTTCGCGTCTTTGGAAATTTATTGCTGGTCTTAACAATACACGATATCTAATTGCCTTTAGTGATTCTTGTTCGGGACAGAATAAGAACAAAAACATTGTGAAATTTATGTACGTGGTTAGAGAAACTCAGCTAGAAATAATAGACCACAAATTCCTTGAATCGGGACATACCTTCGTGGAATTCGATGAAGACTTCGGAGTCATTGAAAAGTACAAAAAGCAAGTACCTTATATTTTTGTTTCCAGTGAGTGGATGAATGCTGTGAGAAACAGTTCTAAGAAGTTTAAATGTGAAGAAATAAAGATGGAGCACTTCATTTCACTTCAACAAGTATGTGCAGGAAAATATTAACAAGGATGATGAGAATAGGCAGATAAAATGGAGAGAGATAAAATGGATTCGCTTTGAGAAGAAAGAACCATTTATTATGAAATTCAAGTACACTATCAATGAAGAGACTGATTTTATAACTGTTAACTGTATGAAGAAGGTGCATCGAAGACCACCTCAGAGGATTAGCCTTCCACAACTGTATAGTTCACTCTGAAGTACGAAAAATGGAAGAATTTACAAGACCTTTTATGCGAAGAAGGGAAAACAAGGTCAGAAAAATAAGCAAATGCAACCTAAAGAAAAAAAAAACACAGAAGGACAATGAAGATGATAAATAATCCAAAAATAACGTGTATGCCTTTCATAAAAGATACCAGTTATTTATTTACTGGCAGTAATAAGAACTTGTAGCACTTTTACTCTAATAACAACTAAAATAGTACATGTACATTTTGTAAACAAACTATCAAAATAATGAAATATGTATGACTGTAAAAATTTCACATGAAAACATTAAGTACCTACTTAATAATAATAATAACTTGATTAGATTTTAAAATCTTATTTGGTCTTTTTATGCCATTGCTTACACTAACTCTAATTTTCTCAAAACTATCTAAATGTCACTTGTACCACTTTTCCTCTCAGCCCCTCAATTGTGTTGCTTCGTTGCTAGGGATATGAATTACTCTGTCAACGAAAATGTCAAACAAATGTTACGTTTTGGTTTTTGCGGAGAATATTGTTGCGTTTTGTGTACTAAATGGACGGAAAAGAATTGACACAAGAAAAAGGATCAGATGTAGAAAATGCAGCGTTGGAAGCAGAAAGTTTATGGTTGCCACAAAAATCTAGGATGATGTATGAGAAAGAATACCAGTCTTTTAAAAAGTGGAAAAGCATTAAGAATATTAATGGCGTGAGTGAAAAAATACTAGCGTATTTTTCTGAAAAGTCGAAGAAAGCGATGCCATCGTCATTATGGTCGTATTATTCGGTGCTGAACGGTACGTTGTTGGTGAATGAAAATTGTGACATTTCTAAATTCAGCAAGTTAACCACCTTACTAAAAAACTTTAGTGGAGGATACAAAGCTAAAAATTCCAAAATCCTAGAGTCAGATGACATTATAACATTTCTGACAGAAGCTCCTGATGACGTCTATTTGTTGATGAAGGTTATTGCTATTTTTGTTTAATGTGGACGATAGAAAATCGATGATAATCGTTTCATTACTTGATACTAAAACTAAGCAGGATATTTCGTTTTGTATTACTGACAACAAAAGTGGAGATTGTGAGAAAATATATTGCCTTGCACCCCAAAAACGTACCTCAAGTTTTTTGTGAAATACCGACAGCAAATGTGCACTACTCAACCGGTGGGGATTAACACCCATATGTAATAGAGTATCTGTTATTTACCGATTTGATTTTTGAGTTTGCAGCGCCCCTTTAATTTTTAGTGTATGATCCAAAAAAATATCGAACCTATATTAGCCCTTAATATTGATAATAAACCGTGCCACAAAGGCAATTGATTTGCCATTTAAATAACATGGGGTTTTTGTACTTTTTGCAATCAATTTTGTTGTTCCTCGGCCAGCTCATACAAAGCTACGGCAATCAACTATTTTTGTAGTCAATTTAATGCTCTACAAAAAAGTCTTAGTAATTTTTTCGATAAATTCACTTGCTTTGCATTTCCTTCATTTTATAAATCAGTCCTTTCCTCCAAACAGTATCATATGCTTTTTCTGTATCCAAAATTGCCATTTCAGTTTGTTTATTTTGGTTAAATCCTATTTTTGCATCTGATACAACTCTTGCAAGCTGCATCTCTGCGTTTCTTTTTCTTCTAAATCCAAATTGTCCTTGGTAAATTTTATTATTTCTTTCTATGAATTTTGTAACTCTTTTGTTTATAATTCTCTCTAAATTTTTTCCTAATGAGCATGTCAGTAAAATTGGTCTGTAACTATCTGATTTTTTAGGATCCTTAGATGACCTGGTTTTAGGTTTTGCGTCTGCTGCAGTCGTAAACCACCAGCTGCAGTCTCCCTCAACATATTTTGTTTTATGAGATAACTACCTGATGATATTTGAGTGTTGTGTTAAGACTAGACCAAGTCTTAAAGTCAAATTGTCATTAAGCTTAAAATTTTATATTTTCAATAAACCATATATGGAAGTTCTGATAAATGTTCTGTATTTAGTTTTCTTAATTGAATTTTACTATATACTTTTTTGTCATATCATGCCTGATAAAAAAATGTTATTGATAACTCATCTACTGAATAATTTCATTCTAGACAATCTCCACTTAATGACTAGTTAAGATAAGAAAACAAATTAATAATGTACAAGGTCGAGGAAATAATAGGAAATGGAAAATTTTTAAATTAATTTCTTTCTTAATACTTGCGTTGCTACTCAAAGAATCACGCTGTCTGCCACACGAGGTACCCATATAGAAATACGAGAAAATGATTTATAGTCCAGGACAAATAGCAGTGCAAAATGGTCAAATAAATAAATGATTTCTTAGAACAAACTAATAGCACAATTTGGTCAAAGACATCAAAACTGAATAAAAAAAATATTCCGAACCAAAATCGTCTATTATAGGGGGTATAGGAGGGGTGAAAATGTTTTTTTTGCGATTTGTGACTAAAGAATGCATCCTATTGAAAAGAGTCAAATGACAAAGTTGTTGGAAATAAAAAAATCTACAACTTATGTAATAATCATTTTTGCCCTAACCTCAAAAATTTCCGAAAAAAATCCAAAAAACCGATTTTTTGGTTTTTGAATTTTTTTCCTTTACAAAAATGGTTCGATTGAGCTGAAAGTTTGATTAAATATACTTTGTGCTATTTTAAAAATACTGTATTTTTTTATTAAGAAATATTCCGCCGTTATAATAAAATTTTACTTAAAAAAATTTGATAATTTTCAATCACCAGACAAGGAGAAGTAAATTTGACAAAGCGTATTCTTAAATTGAAGCCAAGACAACACAAAAGTAGTACTGGAAGATCACCAAGGAAATGGGTGGATTATATAATGTAGAAGGCTGGCAAAAAAAGTACAAAAAAAGAGTAAACCATTTGGATAAATGAAATGAAGAAGCTTGCTATATATTTTATTAATATATCTAAGTGACATAAAAATCCGAACACCCAGTTTAAATGATTTTATTTTTATAAAATTTTACTTACTGAAGCATAATAAGTAAATGATAAAAATTTCAAAATGATTGCATTGCTTTAAAGCCCTTTTACCTTTAATAATGTGTGGATGCACCCCGAAACCATAACTCCAACAGTTTTATGAACATGCCTTTCTCCTTTCACTACGTCATCTTCTAACCCTCGCGCGACCATCGTGCATGCGTAAACAAAATCGAGACTCGTCACTAAAGACAATAGTGTTCCATTCCTGATCCCAGAGTGCACCACTCAAGGCGATTACGTCGGTGTTCTGGAGTTAAAGGGAGGACCCAATGTGGTCGGTATGAAAACAGGCCAAAACGTCTTATTCGTCGGTAAACACTTCGCATGCCAATAGGCCTTCCGTATTCTGCAAACCATTTATTTGCAATGTACCTGGTAGTGGAGAAACGGTTCCTTAAGGCCAATAATCTTAGGCGGCGATCTTCACGGTCTGTTGTTTTACGGGGACGTCCAGAGCCCCTTGCTCTTTGCGTACGGCCTTCTCGAAGCCATGCCTGACAACACCTAACCACGGTGTCTACACTTCTTTGCATTCTAACTGCATTTTCCCGAAAAGAAAATCCAGCTTCCCGAAGTCCCACTATACGACCCCTATCAAACCTAGCAAAATTCCGCAAAATTTGGATGTTTACTACGGCTACAATATTCATTGTTGGATTGTTAGTGGATTTCAAAAAAAGCAGTATAAAAACCGGAATCTTCAACTGATAAGGCTGAAAATTTTATCAATTGTTTATTTCAGTAAAATAAAAAAATTCACCAAATTTTATAAAAATAAAATCATTTAAACTGGGTGTTCGGATTTTTATGTCACTTAGTATATTAGTATTGCATTCTGAAACAGTAGATCTCAATTATTTTATAAAAAAAATCTAACCACTTTTTTATGAACATTATTATGTAATATTTTAAGTAGGTAACTTGAATGCTTTTAACGATATTATTTTGTTAAAAATATTTGAAAAAACAATTAACACTACACTGCAAATTAGACTGTTATTTATAAAAAATAATCAAATTTGACTTACCTTGTTGAAAGGCTGGCGTAGAACGTAGTGATTTCGATAACCTTACATCTAAATTATTTAGTTACATACGTAACATTTATAAAACGATCTAATCTATTTATTGATAAAATAGCAATATTAGTTTTATCACCTATTACAATCTTAAAATTTAAATTATAATAGCCAGAAATTTTATAAATACTATCTAGTAAAAAATCAATTTGAAATATTTGTCTTATATTAATTCGAACTAAACTTAGTGCAAAAGTTTTTAATTGCACGGTTATTATTACAGTTTGAAGAAAATATATTTATTAAAAAAATATACTGAGTGCAGATTATGGAAATTATATATAATTTATATATCTATCTGTAATTTGTGTTTTAAAAATAATTTTAAAGTTTTGAATACATTTTTTAAATTGTTCTAAGTAATTATTTATTGAGTGAAGTACTGATTTCTTAATCTGGCTTTTAGAATAGGTACTTGAAATAATATAAAAATCACCTCACGTGCTCAACAAAGTTACATTCACATAATAATGTTAATTCTCTCGACTATGTCATTAAAAGATAAATTTTATATGCCTCTGTTCGAGAAACATATACATAGACATAGACATAGACATAGACATATAGACATAGACATAGACATAGACATAGACATAGACATAGACATAGACATAGACATAGACATAGACATAGACATAGACATAGACATAGACATAGACATAGACATAGACATAGACATAGACATAGACATAGACATAGACATAGACATAGACATAGACATAGACATAGACATAGACATAGACATAGACATAGACATAGACATAGACATAGACATAGACATAGACATAGACATAGACATAGACATAGACATAGACATAGACATAGACATAGACATAGACATAGACATAGACATAGACATAGACATAGACATAGACATATAGACATAGACATAGACATAGACATAGACATAGACATAGACATAGACATAGACATAGACATAGACATAGACATAGACATAGACATAGACATAGACATAGACATAGACATAGACATAGACATAGACATAGACATAGACATAGACATAGACATAGACATAGACATAGACATAGACATAGACATAGACATAGACATAGACATAGACATAGACATAGACATAAACATAGACATAGACATAGACATAGACATAGACATAGACATAGACATAGACATAGACATAGACATAGACATAGACATAGACATAGACATAGACATAGACATAGACATAGACATAGACATAGACATAGACATAGACATAGACATAGACATAGACATAGACATAGACATAGACATAGACATAGACATAGACATAGACATAGACATAGACATAGACATAGATTTTAACCATAATGTAACCTTAATTTGACAATTATTATACAAATAAGATAAATGTGAGTAATTTCACAGCCCTCTTAAATTCGGTATTGTTTATTTCGGCGCATACCGTACATAGCATCAGACTCAAAGTGCACATAACTTCACAACAATGTTTAGTACTAGGAAAAAAATTAATAGCAATTAAAAGCCTTTTCGCCCTTCTGTCCATGATGTATCAAGTCTAGCCGATATTGTGTGATAATGAGGATACTTTTTTATAAACTAATATTCCATATAATAAGGATGATAGTTTAGAAACTAGAATCCAGAGGCCCTCTTGATATCTCTGCATAGTGTGAAATTTAATCTAGATCTATGAAAATTAAATTAAGCCAGCAAATAAAATCTAACTGAGTTAGCAAAAGTGTAAACTGGAAAAATTGAACAGCAACATTTTGAAAAACATTAAAATATACGATCCAGGAGACTAAAAGTTTCAGGATATAAATATATAAGAGAGTTTATAAACGTTTTAAATTTTCCGTTTCAATTATTATATAGTCGTTACGCCATTGCAATCATTTAAAGTTTAATTTAGTTTGTTGTATTAAATTGAACGTAAAACACAACTCAAATTATAACATTTTCTGAAAGCTATTATGAATTGATGTTAAAAACTTTGGAAGAGGTAAACTGTTTATGTTGTGTAGATTTGCATGGCTGAAAGTTTCCTTCAATCGAATTATTTAACATAAAAACATTTTGTTGGCATGGCATTCATTTATATTCTTGGATTTTAAAATCAGATTTAAATTAACAATGCTTTGTAAATAAATTGGAAAATCTTAATTACTTTTTTACAAATAAGAATTGTTTCATTTCAAATCACAATTGAATCAGTTTTTTTTGTGTTGGCCTGTTCAACATTCTTTATTCGTCACCTGCAGTCTCCTTTTTTGTCAATATTTCAATTCTACATCTTCAATATTTGCTGTTGATTTTAAATTTTTTAGCAACACTAAATTTTTACATATCAATGTTTCTTATACATTTTTCCGTTGTAAATTCTTGTTTTTTTTTAGTAATTTTGTTCCAGACAAATTGTGGGATCTATTCATATTAATATTACCAAACTTTTTTTGAAAATGGCATCTATTTCAAAAGAAAATGATTATTAATAAAAAAGTGACCATAAAAACTTTGAGTGACATTTATTATTTATGCTAGCTAAAGATAAAAATAAAAATAAAGATCTAAACAATACTTAAAATTCATTACATCCATTTCACATTTTTATTTTGATTTTTAAATGACATTTTCAAAGCTTAATTCAAAATTATAAAAAATAATAAGATAGCAATTTTTATCCAAATTCACATTTTTCATGAAAGAAGAAATAAAATTACCTACCTATAACCAATTACTTTCTACTTTTTTATTATTACATTTTATCATAAGAGATTAAGTTATTCTCAAAGCAAGTTTCCTGGAGTGAAGGCAACTCTTGTAAAAAGGCAGTAGGCAACTTTTCCATATTTGCTATGTGCACAATAAATGTATTTATATGCATATCACATAGTTAAGATTAAGAGACAATTTATAACGGCCATCATTGGTTCTCCTTCTAACGTTTTAGGTCTCACAAAAATTATTATTAGCATCCACTACCCCTTTTTGTTACCCGAAGACCCATTCAGTTAAATCATCTATTAGGAACTAAAGAAACTTTAATCTTCTTTGGTAGAAACTCTTTAAAAATATCTGGGACCCCCGAGAAATCCTCTTGTAGGAATGTAGAATGGTCAAAGGCAGTCTACAATTTATTTCGAATGTGAGAATTTCATTACTTTCGAAACTTACAGGTTGATTGTATGTGTTAAAAGTCAAAACACTCAAAACTTTTTGAATAGTTTTGTTTGGTACTTTTTTAGAAATTTTTGTAGAGAGAAAATGGCAGCTATAATATAATAATTGCTATTAAAAATTTAGAATATCAAGAAATGTATGAGCTGCCTCGGAAAAGACGAGGAATAGAACAAGGGAATTATCTCTTGTAGAAAACGTATTTTTCCTAATGTACCACTAGGTATTACAGTAGTTATTATTAACCTAACCAATACGCCACATTATTAGAAACTTTACTGTCGCCATTGTTGGAAATAGGCAAAGCATTTTATCCAAACAAACTTTTGCCTTATAGTAGTTATTTTGCATTAAAGATTTTTATAATATGTATTTTCTTGTTTATGAGTTATTATAGTGCTAAATAGACACATTATTATCGTTAAGAAATATTTCGAGTCATATTTTGAGGTTAAGTAATATTATTTTAATTTTTTCTCACCTTAGACACAGAGTATATAATACAAACCAGAGTATCGACTCTATATGGAGGGGGTAAGCATCCATTTGCAGGTATCGCCATGACACTTTGGGAGTATCCATAGCCGTCGCCATTAGTTTTGGTTAAGGTAGGCAGTTGGTTGTATGTGAATAAATCAGTGGTAGCGTTTGTATTGTGTGGAATAGTGAATTAAACTATTTAATTCAAGTACAAAAAACTGCGAAGAAGATGCTGAATTAATGTTACTTACATTAAATGACATTAAAATAAATACTTCTTCTCAGTGTAAGTGGATATTTAATATAAAAATGTTTACAACAACATACAATGTGAGCATTATTCTAAATCCATTGAAAATTTAGATGATTCAGCTTTATTCTGTTTATTTAAAGCATATAGAAATAAATATGATAGTGTCTATGGAAATATTTTAATGCCTGGTAATAGTTTTATTATATTTATTGCAAAACTAAATAACATTTTTGAAAAATTATTTTAAAAATTGGCAATAAAAGATCATGTTCTTCAAACTATATTAAATATTAGTAGCAGAGACAAAGTAGTAATGAATTTTTTATACATCCTTGTACAAATTTTCCATTACTTTATGTAAAAGAATTATATTTTAGGTTAAGACTATACACTACCATTAAATGTATCAACAGAAATTTTAGAAGTAATAAAAATAAAGATAAATTGTTAATTTGGAGAAATAAATAAGTGTTAAAGTTGATGTGTTTTTTTATATAATTCCTTACTAACGAGGAAAATTGCATGTAAGACATACATATTCGGTCATTTATTTTTCGTAGAAATTCTATTTATATGTAATTATTTAACCTAAAGAACCAATTTTACTTTTTTTAAAAACAAATAAATCAACGTTTAGTTAATATTATCTTGTTGAAAACAAATTCTATTTTTCTAAACATTCTAAACTTAACAATTATTTCAAAAATAAAGAAACATTTCAAGTACGGGTCTTATTTATAATAACAATTTTTTTAGTACTACCCTGAGCTTATACCACAAAACAGAATATTGGTTACCACAAAACAAACTAACCAATTTTCTGTTTTGTGGTTTATACTCCCAAAAAATGGCCGCTCTTGTCTTATAAACATCAAAGGTGCCGACAGCGAGTCGATACTCTGGTTTGTATTATATACTCTGTGCCTTAGAACAAAATAAAACTTCTTTTAATATAACTCAAACGATTCCTTAACGACAATAATGTGTTTATATTGCACTATAATGTCAAAAACTCTAAAAGAAAATGCATATAATACAAAAAATTTTAATGTAATCTAACTACCATAGAGCAACAGTTTTTTTTGGATATAATGCTATGACATATCTCAAGCAATGGCGACAGTGACGTCACAATAAATAATGTGGCGTATACAATAAACAGCAAAACTATACAACTGAATACAAGCGTCAAATAAATAATCCAATCTATCACGCAAATGCAAATGTAACTTTTAAAAAACCAAAACCCACACCCTACATTACATAAATTGTCAGTCAATTTTAGTTATTCAAGGTCATGCATTTTGTCCATACGAACATCAAAGGATTTTCCTCCTGGTTTGTTTATTAATTTTTTTTTAGTAAAAGTTACCTTGCTCAGTTATTCATGTAATTACTCGCATGGGGTCACTTGAAAAGAGGGTACAGAGTGAGTGCAATTAATAATCCAAGATCATTGAAAGGTTGGTAAAGGCTTCTTTCATTTATGGTTAAATACAAAATTCTAGGTAAAAATCAATTTGGATTTTTAAGCGGTAAATGCACAAATGATGCATTTTTTTCTCTTTTTAATAATGTCTACTCCAGCTTAAACAATCAACACTCCACGGCTACAATATTTTTTGATTTCTCAAAAGCTTTCGATTGCGTGGATCATAAAATACTACTTAAAAAATTGCAGTACTATGGATTTAAAGGCACCTCGATCAAGTGGATCGAGTCTTTTCTTAGTGAGAGACTGCAGCTTGTACGAGTTGATGAATTAAGGTCTTAAGCAAATAGAATATGGGGTTCCCCAAGGTTCGGTATTGGGTCCTATATTGTTTTTGCTATTTATCAATGATATTGCTAACTTAAGCATCGGTGGTAAAATTTGTCTATTCGCAGACGACACTAGCTTTTCTTGGAGTCACCTAGATATCACCGAACTTCATAGAATCGTTTCACATGATTTAACTATCATCAAATCATGGTGTGATTCTAACCATATAGGTTTGAACGTTTCCAAGACAAAAGTTTTACCATGCGATTCAACCTATTATGTTAAATAATTTCACTATAGAGGTGGTTGTCTATGTGAGATTTTTGGGACTTGTCATTGACAGCTCTCTAAAATGGGATTTAAATATTGACGTTTTGTCAAAAAGACAGCTCTTCTTGTTACGCGCTGAGAACAATATCTAGGGAGCTTCACCTGTCACCTTCCGCAAAACAGTCTATTTTGCCCTCTACGAGTCACATCTCCGATATGCACTTCCTTTTTGGGGTACATGGTGTGTGACTCAATTTGAACGTATTTTTAAATTACAAAAGAGAGCTGTTCGGTCTACACTGAAACTAAGCAGTAAAACTTATAAAATATTAACACTTCCATCCCTATTTATCTTTGAACCCATTTCCTCAATTCGGAAACATTTACTTGAAGTCTTAGACAGACCATCTCATAACTACCCTCTTAAAAGTGCAGAGTATGTCCTTTATTTACCAAAACCACGCACGGAACTAATCAAAAGCTCTATTTTTTATAACGCTAAGAAAATGCACCATAATCCATCCTTTGAAATAAAATCCATTTCATCAATAACCGCATTTCGTAACGCTTCAAAATTATACTTGGAAGAGAGAGCTTTGAATGCAGTTGACGACTTTTTTACATCAAATATTTAGGACCATCTCACGCACTAGAAGGTTAATTTATGATATTTATATGTTTGTTGTTATTCTGACTAAATCTTAAATTTTAATTGTTTTTATATTATTTATTATTTGTTTTTCTCATTGTATAATATATAGATAAATTATACATTTATTTTTTTAACTGACCTTTCCTAATGTTTTATATTGTGAAGTTTTATTTATTTGTATGTTTTATTACTTGTAGATACTTTTCTATTACCGTTTCAATATGTTTTGTTATTATTCTATGTGAATTGCTTTTTTTAAACAGCTTTGTCCACAAATTTTTAACAATTTTTTCGACAATAAAGCTTATTATTACGTCATGCAAGTAATTAAAGTATGTCTAAAATGAATAACTCTTTTATTTCGTAATCTATCGTATATTATTTATATTTATAGTTTTTCTGGAAATTAAATAGTATTAACAGTACCTACATATTTTACTAATTAAATATTTAGCTTGAGTATACACTATTCGTTTTTGAAAAAACATGTACTGTATAGTAAACTGCTGTAACTGAATGGAGAATATTATTAATATTTCTGCCTAGAACCGCTCCAGACAAATGTGTGTATTATTTCTGCTGCTAGGATTGTAATCTGCCAGAAGCAGATCCACTCTATCATACTTTGCGTATCTTTGATGCTACGACTGGGAATAATTAGTTTTCCATTTAACATAATATGTTCGTTCTTTTAGAAAAAAATGTCTTTGCAATATACTTTATTACTTCATCCGATAAAAAATAAATATTAAAAAGTACTTACGATATTCCGATCCATTTGTATAATAAAACAGCGTGAAAAACATCAAAATTTTTAACATTATTCCAAACATTGTGATCGATGGTGTTAATCACTAGTAAAAGCACTAATTAGGTCTTAGTATTTAGATACGTGCTTGAGAAGACGTGTTTAATCAGTTTTGTTAAAAAACTAATGATTTTTGCTGGTAGGCTATTAAAGATTAAATAATGTAATAGTGTTTCAAACGAAATTACTCATTTGAGTATGCTTGATAAGAACTTTAATTAAATGTTTACTATTACTTAGAAAATATGAATTAGGAATGTAACAAAAGCTTTCCAATGAAAAAACAATTTTTTATAAACAAAGATTATTATTATATTGAATAAATGCACCTCCTATATAAAATTTTCTATGAGTGCAAAAGCATTAATTTGAAATCGTGTTGCTAGACGCCAGTAAACAACACAAATAAAGGTTAGATAGACTTCAAGAGAAAAAATCTCGTGTTTTGGTGAGTGCTACATTTAATTTATAGGGGAGCAAAAAATACCAAATCCAACAGACAGTAGGTATATACAGGGTGTACCAACCTTAAGACAAAGTTCGGTATATGGGTTGTTTTAGAAGATATCAAAAAATGTTATTAACAAAAATTGTAGATGTCTTTAGGGTCCATATTTTGAAATCACCTTAAACTATACAGAGTGTTGTATAATTCCGTTAACTCTTCGATTTCCATAAAAATTTACCTAACTTAACCTGTTCACATTTAGCAGCATCAAATGGTTTCTGAATACATTTTTTTATAATTACACCATTTTAAAATTCAATAAAATTTCCAAAACTTCACTATTTATACAGGGTGTTTCATTAAGAATTATCCATATAGTAACTGGAGACCTCAGCACTAAATATGAAGATTTAGGCCAAAACACTTAAATAAAATAATACTCCTAACCGAGATATAGGGTGTTTTATTTTAACTATTCTAAATGATTGTATCCCATATTTTTGACACCTTTAAATATTTTCTGTTCATACTTGACAAAGAGTTTATACATATTAGGTTACTTTAAACAGTGGCAAAAGATATTTTTTCTCGATTACCAGAGGCGTGCGGTAGGGATGGATACTTTCTTTTATCCCCCTACAATTTACCCCACTGTCGTAATAATTGTTTCTGCATGTCACTTTCTACGTAAATATCATCCTCTTGTCTCAATATGATAGAGTGAGTAGTTTTAGAGTTATTTGCATTTAAAGGTAATGTTTAAAATATCCATTTTATTCCAATAATTCCTTAATAATTTAATCAACCCAACATATTTCTTAAGGTTAGGAGAAATTTTTCCAAAAGGATTAATAAATGTATTGAAGTCAATGGAGGCCACTTCGAAAATTTACTATAATGTTAACTAACTAGAATTTTTTTTACAGTAGTCTAAGTAAATCATTGTTTCAGTACGTTTATTTTATGTATTCATCATGTTATTTCGTAATCAAAATCATAGTTCTATTTGTTATAAATTTAAAACTGAAATTTTGATAAATATTAATATGAAAAAATCATTTGAAACTAATAAATTTTATTTATTCAGTGAAATAGTTATTGACTCATGTGAATTTACGATTAGAATTATCAAATTTTGTTGTCAAGGTGGTTAGATTATTAAGGAATCTCATGTTAAATAAGCAATAAAACAAAAATGGATATTTTAAACATTACCTTTAAACGCAAATAACTCGAAAACTACTCACTCTATCGTATTGAGACAAGAGGATGATATTTACGTAGAAAGTGACATGCAGAAACGACAGTGGCGTAAATTGTAAGGGGATAAAAGAAAGTATCCATCCCTACCGCACGCCTCTGGTAATCGAGAAAAAATATCTTTTGCCACTGTTTAAAGTAACCTAATATGTATAAACTCTTTGTCAAGTATGAACAGAAAATATTTGAAGGTGTCAAAAATATGGGATACAATCATTTAGAATAGTGAAAATAAAACACCCTATATCTCGGTTAGGAGGAATATTTTATTTAAGTGTTTTGGCCTAAATCTTCATATTTAGTGCTGAGGTTTCTCCAGTTACTATATGGATAATTCTTAATGAAACACCCTGTATAGTTTTAAATAAATAAATTATTGATTTAAGTTCAGACATATGTCATGTTGCCAGACTAAAAAAATATAACTACCTATTCTTTTATATTATATGTACATATAAAAAAATATGAAATATGGTTGAAATATGTAGGGAATATTAATCTATTGTACAATACCAAATTTAATGCATTTATGAATAATAAAAAAATAAATAATAAAATATTCGTTTTATAAAAATAAAATAAATAAAAGTAAGAATTCTCAAACAAAATTTTAAACTTGGGACAAAATTTAAGGAAAACAAAAATATTTAAATCCACTTCCCGACCAACTGACACTAATCAAAGTGTATTATAAATTAATATCGCTCACCTTGAAATCTGAAATAGAATAGTGAAAACATCTGATGAAAAACTTTCAATACTTATGAAAATAACTGAAATTCGACAAATTCGACAGAAAAACAATACGAAAAATTAGCTATTCAAAGCTACGAACAACAAAGCTTACAATTTAAAAAAATTAAAATTAAAAGTATACCTGTTTTCTTTTCAAATACTCGATGTATGTGAGTAAATCTAGGCAACATTGTAAAATCATTTGAAGTTTTAACCAAATTGGGCAATAAGAGGTTTAGACAAAATTGACAGCTTGTTCAAATAAACAATAAAGTTAAAGATTTTGTGGAATAAAATTAATAAGAAAACATGTTTACAAATCGTAATTTTATATTTTTTATCTTTATTTAAATCGAAAATGTTCTCGAGATTAATATAATTGCCGCATTTACAACAAGTATTTACTTTGAACCTACATGTTTAGCAATTTTTACTATTTCTAAGTGTTCCCGCGAAAAAAAAGTTTATTTTCGTATTTGTTACAATGATGATACAAAATTTTTATGACAAATTCTACATATTTATCGAGCAGGAATATTGTTCTAGTAAAAAAAGTTTTCTTAGGTAGAAAGAACCACAATGACCAAGATTTTAACCGTAATATAATGTCAAGTTTACCAAATATAATAAATGCAACTTGCGTGTCCGATTTCACAATTCTCTTAACTTCTGTACGGTTTATTTAAGCGGATACCGAATTTACTAATTAATTAGACACTATTATTTTAACACTTTCCAAAACAGAAGGAAATAAAACTCTGGGTATTAAATTTTGATAATATATTTTACGTACAAACAACTAAATAATCTACATTTTAAACTCTTACAATAATAATGATACAATTAACAATAATATTCGTCGGGTAATATATCCTTTACATCTACAGCAATTTCCTCCAACAAACTCAAATAATATTCCCTCCAATTATCCGGATCGTGCAAATCGATCGGTTTTGGTAACTTAATATCATCAATTAACGAATCTGTTTTTAACGCAAGAAAAATCAGAGGGTCGGCTATTGGTTTTGGTAAATTTTTCTCTAAAACAAACAAAAAATAATATTCATTCTTACCCTTACTCTCTGGAAATCCATTAAGTTTATTAAGAATATTAACAAAACTTCCACGTTTATTAAAAAATCAGCTTTTTAGTTCCATGTCAGCTGTTTCGTCATATTGTCATCGTCAGATTGACATGTTGAAGTTACTTTTTGTTTGAATGAGGTAGCTATCCATGATACAAATATACAAGATAAGATATCGCGCATGTTTGGGGCGTGGACATTTTTATACCTAGTCTACGTCTATCATCGTTCCCTTTAAAATCTCGAATAAAAATATAATTTAACAATTCTCAATTTATTTATTCTCAATTTTAAGTCATATATGTGTTCGGAGAATTTCCTTAAAATTCACTAACTTTAGTAAAATCTTAATTTAGCTAGATCTGGCAACTCTGTAAAGGTTTAGAAGCAGAATGCAGCCTCCCGCTCGCCTCGGTCTAACTGAGCGAGTCAAAGGGACTCACATTTCTAAATTTGTTGAGTAAGCAAGTGACTTTTTCATTTTTTCATTTTTGTTTTAATAATTACAGTCCTCTTACTAACATGTATGATTTGAATTTTGTTTTGATAAATAATGTTGAATAACCAACAAATAAAAGTTTTAAACAATAAATTGACTAAATAAATATCAAATTCCTATATATTAACGTTGAAACGGGCTATAGAATATCACAAGTGACGTCACATGCGCAGATTGGACGAGTTTTGAACCGCTAGATATATTTGTATATTTGTATCATGGTAGCTATCTGATGTTGATTGAAGAGTGTTAAGAAACAACAATGTTAAAACTTTTAGATGTTATAATCATTAACGGATTTTCCTGGCTATATTTTCCTCTAAGATCGGTATAACCGTGCAATGACATTGAAAAACCAGGAAATAAAAACGGCCCGTGCAACATTATCACTGAGTTAATAGGTATAAAAACGATAGATTTTTAATTTTATTTATTAAAAAAAATATTAATATACAAATATATTGTTTGTTAGTAATAATGGAAGTAACTGAGTAAGTGACATGTTTTGATTTTTACTTGGTCAATTTCATGATGGAAGAGCAGCATTCCTAAAGATACTCTTACCATAGATCTCTCGTACAGAATATTGTTGGCAGAAATAAGTTTAAACCATCGACCTATTCTCAGAGGAGACGCAACGTTGCATTTATAAAACTCTACTTTTCTTTATATCAAAGATTACAAGAGAGTATCTATGAGTATGAGAAATAATACAATCGATTCTCTTTGTTCTGACCTCGTGCTGGCAACACTGTATCATTATTCAGCAGTTATGCTTACGCTTGTAATCAGTGGCGTACTATGGGAATATATTTATGAATAGTTAATACTTAGTTTTTCACTTAAATAATTATCGTTAATATTAATTTTACAAATAAAATCTAATATAATTTAAATTTTAATTTTTAAAATCTTTAGTAATAGATATCAAATAACCACAAGGAAAAAATTAAAATCTTATACTTGGGGTTTCTAGACTCCTTGATTTCTCGATTGGATTAAATTTGAGGGAAAGTATCGTATAGTTGAGGTATATGCAGGGTGTGTCATAAAAGATGAATTAGTTTTAAACATAACTTTATTCAGAGCAAATCCAATGGTATTATTTTAATTTAGTACAAGACCAGCTAAATAATCGACGTACTTGATATTTACCAAAATATAAATAAAGGTTAAAAAATCAAAATATGCGGTTATAATTAAAATGGGTAATTTATATAAATACTTAGGAACAATTAGAAGTTTTAAAAAAATTCGAGATTGCCAACTAACTGAATAATTACGATATTATTTTGATATTGAAATCGACATATCTAAGCCACAAGATGGAATTATTGTAAACTTAGGTCTAAATAAAAACATTGGTGTTTAAATAGTCCAATTTTTTACACACTTGGCAATGACGAACCATTTTTTTTCACTAAATTTCACTCTCGTTGTATACAGTTTTAATTTATTTTCCAAAACTTAGCAGTTCAATAAAATTTGATGGTAAATCAGTATTACTTACCCAAGAATTGAAGTATAAGTTGTTTATTGTATTCTTCTTTAGCGGGTTGTTGGTTTGCTACAGGATTTAACTCTTTTACAACCTCATTTTTAACGATTTCAAGTACTGTTTCCTTTATTGCTTTTATCGGATCTAAAATTTTCATAAAAATAATTTTAAAAAAATTTCACTCCTCTACTTCTTAACCAATAAAATGTCTTTATTTTGTCTAGTCACCATGGCAACTATAAAATTTCCGGAAATTTTTTCGTGGCGCCACGATATTTAAGTGGAAATTTTTTGACAGCTGAAACCATAGAGAACATCAACGTACATCATAGACAAATAATAGTAATTTATGCAACAAGTGCATAAAGTGGTACTTTTTTTCACGATTGGGAAATTTGCGCGCACGAACCGAAGGTGAGTGCCGCAATCCCAAGAGTGAAAAAAAGGCACTTTATGCATGTGTTGTTACAATATTTTTTCGACGATCGTAAGAAATTTTGTCCCATACTTACTTTATTTTCCGTTTTGTTGCAGAATTAGTAACAGAATGTAGCCTATTAATTTGTAGATACATAAACAGAGAGAACAAATATAACAAATATATGTTTCTTCCTCGAAATTCGAATTATTTTCTTCCATTTTACTCAGTACACGAAATACTAACTGTCAAATCACAAACAAATTACTTAGCGTTTCTAAAATGTCAACTCTTATTTGGTTTTCCATAGGTGACGTGATTGGCCGATTCTATGTGTTTTATAATGAAATTTTCTATAATTTGGTTAACAGGAATAATTTTAAATACTTCCCAGTTTTGATAACCTATCCCTGGATAGGTATAAGTATTTAATAAATAAAAAAAATAGTTCCGACGCGGGATTCGAACCGACGACCTCTTGCTTAGTAGGACCTTGTGCTTGCTCATACGCTATCGTGACAGACCACTAAATTGATGACAAAACTTCTTATAACTAGACTGTAAGCTGTCATTTTACTTTTTTTAACATGTTAAAAAAAGTAACTTTTTTTAACACGTGAAAAAAAGTGGTACTTTATGAACTAATAACTGTGAAAAAAAGTGGACTTTTTTTAACGATCGTCGAAAAATAGTATATTGTATACCTAGTAGGAAAAGCTTAACATGCCTGGGCGATCGTGGCAATACGGGAATGTGGCTTTTCCTACGAGGTCTACATACTATTTTTCCGAAAATCGGGAATCATTAAAATTACGGTAAATTATTACTAATCATGTTAAAAATTTCAAATCAACATTATTATTTTTCCCTTAAATAAAAGAAGCCATGAAACATTGTTTCGTAACTACGGAAACGAAGTACATATTTGGAAAATATTTAACAAAATAATGCTATTAGTTCCCAACTTCTTTCAGTTTTCACTACTTGTACTAATTGTCAAATAACAGTAAATATAACAAATAATAAGTTAGAATTTTAAAATATAATGTTAACCTTGTTTGTGCTGAAAGTTATAAAAATAAAATTGTTTAGGAAAAAACCTGTTCGCATTTATGTTCTAAAGTTTACTGTATGGAAAAAAACATTTCCTTACAGTACCTACAGAAATGAATATTTCCTTACTGTTATTTTCGGTTGCCAGGCAACAATCAACTTGGAGGAAATATTGACTTTGTCTTTCAAATATGTTGTCAAAAATGTTATTATTTCTTATCGATTTTCGGAAAAAATATTATATTTCTCTATGGTACAGACGTTTAAACTAGTAATGATTAAGCTTTGTGACATATGTCAGATTGGAATAATATTTTTTTTCCAAATTATGGTGTGAAATTTTCTTACTTCAAAGTAAAAAAATATCTTACCGAAAATTAATTTTCCATTAGTGAAAGAAAGTCCCAAAGCGAAGAGTATTATGAAACACTTTACGTGAGTTCCAAACATTTTGGTGTCTGACAATAATTTAAACACGTGTACGAGAATAGTAAAAAAAAACACATACATTAATGTTAAACATGTAGAAATAGATAAAGCACGAAACGAAAACTCTGGGTTAAAAGTTTGTCCTTGCTGACATCATTAAAGGCGGATTTAGCGGATGCATAAGCATAATTATATTCATAAACATAACTTTAATGTACAATTCATAAAAGTTAAACTATGTAGTGGCAAATGGACTGATTTATCCAACTCATAAGCATAAGTCATAGTGCACAATTCATAACGCATAACCTTGAAGTTCCCAACTTTTAACTTTTACGGATAATGATGTGTCGAAATAGAAAGTGCGCCTGCGTGGATTTCATGGAGCTGTCATACTTGTTAACCTCAAAAGTTAATTCAGAATCAAGTTTTCAAGATATAAATAAATATATCAATAATCTATGATCAATATTCTATTTTGATGAAAATACAGAAATAAATATCAATGAATGAGCAAATGAGGTTATAAATTTGAAAATTTGTTATTGTTGTTGAATGACAAAGGTTACAGAACACACTAATTTTATATGTTCCGTGATAGAGACAACTATCACTTGTCACTAACACTTATGATTACGCTTATGCATTGAGGAACGGATAAATGACCCATCTGTTAAGCACTATGCGTTATACAAGTCCAAATAATATATAAAATCTATTTTATAAAGTCACAAAAACTATTTTCCTAAAATAATAATAGAAGGAAAATCTATTTTTTTTAAAAACCGTAGTTTCCGGCTTACAAGGCGATCATTTCTGATGATTTTCCTTCCTATATTATTTTATTAAGTGTGTGCAAAGTCTACAGTCTTCTGATTTAAAATCAAGAAAATAAAGATGGAAAAATGTATAACCTAAAAAAGTAGGATAGGGGAATATTTTTTCCGGTAGTGAGGCAGGTGCTGAGCTGACATTATGGAAATTCCGTTGAACTAAACGAGCAGACTAAAGTGAGAATACAGAAACAGGAATATCAGTTTTCAGACGATTAATAAAAAAATGACACAATCTCTTTCGAGTTTTTACATAATTCATATTTTTTGTTACGAAATTCGTTTCAAATAAATAAAACCCAAAAGACCAATGCCCAATAAAACTGAAGGAAAACAATCAAAGGAAGATACATTTCGGTATAAGAAAATTTTCTACAAATACACTACGTAATAGTTGGTAAATTGTTGCAGTTCGTGTCTGGAGAGATATTGCCAGATTTTATGTGCCTGGTACCGTTACGAAAAGTATGTGTTCGTAAATAACGACCATCTTCAGGGTTAGTACACCTGGAACTTCCTGAAACTGTTGTTATTGAAACTTCCAGTTTATTTATATATTCTCAAGGTTCCGGAAATACTAGATTGGTTGATATCTACCTTAAATTGAACACCAAATTGTTAAGATCGTGCATGTTTTGGAAAACCCAGTAAAAAAGGGAATAGTTTTGTATAGTTCCCAAGTACGTTCAGAAAAGCTGTCATAGAAATCATTATATAAGGTACGGCTTACCAATTTAAACTCTACTCCTAAAAAAACTTTTTTAATTTCACTCAGCTCCATTAATAATTTTTTTTCATACTGTACGGTAAAGTGCCATTTCCCGGACTCGTTTGAGTCCGGGAAATGGCACTTTATGGTACACTTGTACTTTACAGTACCTACTTTTCGATTCTCCTAATGTTGTTTGAAATAATAAGTGAATCAACATAAACTAAGCTTTTATTCTAGTTTTTGAAGATTGACATTAATTGTACAACTGCTGTTGCCAGCAATATGTATTAATGGAGTTGTTGATGGATTTACAGTGTTTTCTGTAATCACGGAAGACGTGTAGCACTTCAACAAAAGTTTCGCTTTGGATCATTCTTGCAATCTTGTTTTTGCCTTCAATCGATTCCTCTATATACTTTTCTGCAACTGAAGAACTCTTCCATCCACCGTGCTGTTTTAGAACTTTAAGGTCAGCTCCAGCATTGGCCAACAACGTTGAGGATGTCCTCCTGAAGCAATGACCTGTATTTCTTTTCTGGTTGGTCTAGTTTTAAGAACGCTAATTCTATAGCGAAACGGCCGTCATTATATTTAAAAACGTATTTGTAAATAAATAGTGAAAGTTTAATTCAGCCAGTTCTTAATTCTTCTTGAAAAGGTACTATTTCTTCAACTAAATTCGTGATTTTAAAAATAATTAATGAACCAGCGAAGTTTTTGTTCTAATCTGCTTTATTTAAGGTAAGCTATCAAGAAATTTAGTTAGTTATTTATATCGACTTTCTCTTTAACTACTTCGGCCGTTTTAGCGAACAAAAACTTAATTCCATAGTTAGCTTCGGCCATGGTCTTGAATTTTTCGATTCTAGCTTTCGCTTTGGTATCTTCGTCGGAATCCAACAATTTTTATTGCAGATCCTGGATCTGAAAGCTCCTTAACTCCAGATCATCCTCGATCGATTTAATCTCGGATGCATCTTCATCTTCTCCGTTGTTTCTCAGTTGATCTAACTTATGCTGTAGTGTCGCTCGATCTTCCAGGAGGACTTTCAGCGTCGCCTCCGCTTCTATGAAGTTGACACACAAATCGAACTCTTGTCTAAGCCAAGGTTCGATTTTGTCCGTCTTTCCGACGTTCCTAGCTTCGTACGCTTGTGGTTTAATAAACAACGCGAATTTCAATCTGTTATTGATCGCCTCCGCTTCTTTTACTCTCCTCTTTAACAGGTTTTGCTGTTTGGTGTGCATCCTAACGTGCTCCTTTCTTATATCCTGCTGCTTCAATCTGATGCATTCTTTTTCTTTTTGCAACTTCCATTGTCGGAATTTCTCCGATTCTTCACGCATTGCCTTTACCAATTTCACTTTGGCTTGCTTCATGACGATTATCTGTTCAGAAATTAAATTTAAATTTCTTTTTATCAAAATAAAAATTTATAATGTTGCTAATTGGTACATGAAGTATGATAAAATTTTCAGCTGCATCATTGTAAACGTGGAAAAAGTTAAAAAATGGTAATGAATAACCACCGAATCACAATGGGAGACTCTTGGCAAAAAACCAGAAGTCCGGGAAGGCCAATCTCTCTAATCAGTCTTCTAAGGTTTTCCACGTTTGCTTGGACAAACTTTTTTTCAGAACAATATTATCCCTGCCAACCAATCAGGCTTCAGACCTGAACACTACACAACTTCCATACAATGATGACAAAGACTCTCAATTACAAACACTGTTGTGTTTGGATGTGACAAAATTAAAATAATATTACTTAACCTCAAAATTTTGTTTATACAATAAGATAAAACTTCTTTAAATATAACTCAAACTATTCCTTAATATAATAATACGTCTATATACCACTATAATATCTCAAAAACTTCACAAAAACAAGAAAAAACAAGTTACAAAAATGTTCAATGAAAACTAAATGCCATAAGTTTGTTTAGATACAATTCTATAACCTCTCAAGCAATGGCGACAATGATGTTTCTAATAATGTGGCGGATTCTTTCAACGGTTTCATTTTCTTCTCTTACGTGTATCTGCTTCATTCTTATTGTTTTTCTAGCAATATTTCTTAAATGTTATATTTCAGTTTCATCGAATGATTCATTTCAAAGAAAATATTTGAATAAAAAGTTCTTTCGCTACATTTAGGTCAAACTCCCCAACTATATCTGAAAATACTCAATTTCTGAGTAAACATTCAACTAAATTTACTTTGTATACCTAAACCGTAAATCATTTAGAGTTTGTTTGTTTTGCACATTGGAACTTGTTGCCGACAACATCATTAGTTATTCTGGAAAGTTGAAAACCACTAGACTGTTTTCCAAAAGTTAACAAGCTCAAATAACGGCATTCTGAATGTATTTTCATTAATGTAGCATGGATTATTTGATTTAACTTAAAAGCTTTCCATCGAAATATTGTTAATGAATTTTCCATTCATTAAATTAAACAAGCCACTAAAACCACAAATATATTAACAATTTAGAAACTGGGACGAAGGTACAGTTTCCAGTAATAAAATATTTTTAACACATATAAGAATAAGACCAGAAACTGTATTAACAATAGTATCAAAGGAACGCAAATAGTATATTACATAACTAGTGTGGAAAGTGAAATATTACGCACGAGTGCGGAAACCTAACGAGTGCAACTCGTTGTATACACGATTTTTCCTATTTCTTATAATAAAGAATGTTTAACTTTATTTATAAAATTTATTTTAATTGTTAATCATGTTAAAAATTAGGATTTAAACGGGTTTAGATATTGCATGAAAATAAAATTAATTAAAATCAAGTAACCAACTTTTTCAGGAATTAACATCAAAACTCATAACTAAATGACATTTTAATTGGAACTTGAGAAAAGTTATTTGTTAGTAATGTACCTATGATGAAAATATGAAAATATTGGTAGGTATGGTTTTGATGAATGCAGTTTATCATTACCATAGTAACGAAATAACGACTGACAGCTATTTGACAAGTTATTAGTTGACATTTTGATTTTTCAAAGTTTGCATGGTTTTTGGTCGCAATTATCGAAAAAAACTATGGAAAACAGCAGCGATAGTGAGTTTGAAAATGTGCCTTGCGAAATTTCCAATGCAGCAGCTGCTGCTACAGCACAATTATTGCCTGAAAAATCAGAGTCCAGGTACGAAAACGTTTATGATTTGTTCACGAAATGGATGGATTCGAAGAAATGCAAAACCATTACGGAGGATGTAATTTTGGCTTATTTGGCGCAAAAATCTGAAACTGTCAAATCCTCTGCCCTGTGGAGCATGTACTCTATGTTGAAAAGTACCATTTTAGTGAAGAAAAATGTAAACATAGCAATTTTTCCAAAAGTTATCGCGTTTCTTAAAAGGAAGAATATTGTTTATAAAGCAAAGAAATCAGAAGTCTTCAGCAGCGAGCAGATCAACAAATTCATTAGGGAAGCAGATAATGAAACATATCTAATGCTCAAGGTATTTTAACAAAATATTACGATTATAGGATATAAAAGTATCAACTCAATTTGCTTAATTTTCAGGTAGCAACAATTATTGGGTTAGCCGGTGCGTGTAGAAGGGAAGAACTAACAAAAATGTTACTGTTGCTTGTGAAAATACCAGATTCCAAAACACATATTGAGAGAACTTTTGTTGTAATTGGGCAAGAAAACCTGCTGTTGTATAGGCAATATTTATCTTTACGACCATCCCATACTCCACATAACAGATTATTCGTGAATTACAAAAAAGGAAAATATTCGATTCAGCCTGTTGGTATCCACAGTTTTGGTAATCTCGGATTAAGAATCGCAGAATTTTTAAATTTACCCAATCCTAAAAACTACACAGGCCATAGCATTCGTCGAACTTCAGCGACGCTATTTGCTAATAATGGTGGAAACATCACAAATTTGAAGAGACACGGTGGCTGGAAGTCTACCAATGTCGCTGAAGGATACATAGACAATTCACTTACAAACAAAATGAAAACTGCCAAAACCATTCAAAAATCATCAGATGAAAACAATCAGTGTCAAACTGAACCTGTAACTTCTTGTTTTAACTTCAACATAAGGGATTTAAATATTGAAATTGATTGTGTTAACCTTTACTTTTTGGAAGTTCATCTTACTAAGAACAATAAATAACTGAACAGTTAAACTAAATAAACCAAAAATTTCAAACAAATTAAAGAAATGTGTCTAAATAATTTGTTATTCTACACGGTTGCCGAAAAAATAGTGTACGCAACACGTCCGAAAATAGTTTTTTTTTGAACTCGCAGACTTCCAGGACTCGCTACGCTTGTTCTAGAATTTTGTCCACTCGTCCAAAAAACAGTATTTTCCGGACTTGTTACATAAATTACTATTTTTCTAACTTAATTATTTATAAAATCTGTATTGTTAAAAATTTATGACCGCGTGATTAAAATTATAATTTACAAATTAGTTATAATTAATTAAACCTACGTTTAACTCCTAGCGTTAAACACTCAAACAATCCAATTCAGTATGTAACTGTGTGCAACAGACTCTCGTAGTAATATTAGTAAGTGATATACAAAAATTCAGAATTAATTCATCACATACAAATTGCACCCTTTTAAAATTTCAAAGCAGTTGTTATGAAAATAGTAAGATATTCATAACACACCTAAAAACACGCTTTTATAAGTAAAAAAATAAATAGGATTATTTACCTTGGAACTAAAAGCATACCTAGGTAAGAATATATTTGGTTGCATATATAATGCAACTCATCCATTTATTTTTATAAAAGTATTAATTTGACTCTTATATTAACAAAAGCTAATATTTCTTCTTCAAATTATAAAAACCAAAGTGATTTATTCACAAAAATTAATAGTTTTTTATTCATTAATTACTATTAAATTACTACGTTCTGTGCGTTTTTAAAAAATATCACACGTGTGTGATATTGCTTCTTCTTTTCTTATTTTTCCAAACGCATATGATGTTACTAATTTTCGTGTCAATATGTGCTAGATGTCGTTTTCATAGGAGGTCGTAGGAAATGTTATTAATGGAGTCAACTTGGCCAATCTCCTTATCCCTAAAAAATCTCCGCTTTTTTTCAAAATAGTATATTGTGTATGTAATGCGTGAAGTATACTTTTTACGCGAGTGTGGAAGTTTGTGGAACGAGCCGCAGGCGATTTTCACAATCCGCACGAGCGTAAAAAAGTCTTCACGCACACTATACTTTTTCTACGACCTTTTACTTAGAGATTGAATTAAATTACAACAATAATCATTATGAACAGTTATATTACAATTTAGTAAATTGTCAAAATGTACATTTACTTTCTCTTTCTCTACAAAATTAGTGCTGCTTGTATTGTTGGTATTGACAATACAACTTCGATTATTCTCAGTTGTCAATTTCTCTTGCCATTACTACCTAGACCAGCGACCGGTTTGTGAATTTGTATTGACAACGGTGCGTGAAGTAAATCCCATAAGAAAAGCATGGCACTTCGTGAAATGTAGCTTTACCCATTTTTATCGATGTGTGACGTTAGTAATTCACTCACAGGAATTTAGAAAAAATAATTTTTTTATAAATAAAAAAAGATCGCACCTACTCTCGTTGTATGCGACAAGCGTGAGGATGAGGATGAAACATCAGGTGACTTAAAATAATGAATAACGCTTATAATTCGGTGTTTTCATTAAAAATAAATCAATTAAATTCCTTTGTAATCATATAGTAAATTATAAATATTGTAACGTTTATTTATTTTTACTAGTCTTTTAATTTATTTTTATACTATTTAAATCACTAACACTGTTTAATTTATATAACACAATTTATTTACAATACTTTAATTTATATAATACAATATTTCTATTCACATTTATCTAGCAACATACTACTAACTAACTAAAATATTCAAATCGGTCCTTAATATATAGGTAAGTATTGTTCCAGCATACTCCAGAACTCCAGTCTATTCTCGATCGTATCGAGTCTAGATGCTTCGCTCATCGGGCGCCGTATATTCTCGAAGACTCTAGCATCATGTTTCCTTCGCGTCTGGTCATAGCGCCAGGGGCGTACTCGCACAACATTGCCCCCTCCTTAAGAGATAGTTCCTCCTGGAACTTTTACGGAATTGAGACTGGATGGAGATACTTGCAACTGAATCCTCGTCTACAATTTCCAGTTGCATGGAAATAACATGGAATGGTCTTTGATGTCAGCTGGACACGGGGCGAATGGCTGCATACCAACACTTGGACTTCGGTATCTTGAAAGATTACTTCCACCATATTTCGGATGACCCTCCAATCCAATGAGTTGCACTCTATTTTTTGGCATGGCTAGCTTCTGTACGTTGGACTCCAATATGTGCTCTCTCAAGTTAAGTAATGATTCCCATATATTTCGATAAGTGGGCTGGTCTTGGTAGGTATTCTTGGTAATCAGATAGAAGAGGCAACGGGAGTCATCTCGAAGTATCAAAGCCTTCCCAGTGGCTGGTAACTGATTTCGAAGTTCTGACAATCGACCAAACTTCCTTCGAAAGACAGACGCTAATCCTCGGCCGTCGCTGATAGTGGCGGAAACGCTATGGGCCAATGAGTAGTCATCAGGAAGTGTGAACAGGTCTTGCTGTCTCTCAATAGTCACGCCGTATCTAGCTTTCCCAGTACCTCCATATGCACCCATAAATTCTTCGAAAGCAAGGTCGGGTGTATCTTGGACTTGATTTACGACTTCTTCTTCCTGGTCATGATCTCCTTCAAATTTCGCCAGTCGGTTTCGGTGTACTACCTTAGGTTTTCCATTCGGGGTCTTTATTATACGGTATATGACGTCATTGATTCTTTTCTTGATGATGTATGGACCCTCCCAAGATTGTTGTAGCTTTGGTGAGTACCCCTTCTGTCTTTTTGGGTTATGGAGCCAGACTTTGTCACCTTCTTGGAAACATCCCTCTATAGCTTGGGTATCATACCGTTTCTTCATCCTGTCACTGGCAACTTGAAGATGGGAGCGAACCAAATCATGCATGTCGTCCATTTTTCTTCGTAACTGTATTACATAGTCTTCTCCAGCTATATCCTCTCCAGGTCGGCATCCAAACTCGAGGTCGCATGGTAACCTCATCTCACGTCCAAACAAGACTTTTGCTGGTGTCTGACCTGTTGATTCATTGACGGCGGATCGATAAGCCATTGCAAAGAGCGAAATATACTGGTCCCAGTCCCTTTGGTGATTGGATACTACTTTTGATAGATATTTGCCAATAGTTTTATTCATGCGTTCTACCATTCCATCTGATTGTGGGTGCAATGCTGTAGTTCTTGTTTTCTTCATTCCTAAATTGTCGCAAATTCCTTGAAAGAGTTGACTTTCGAAGTTCCTTCCTTGGTCACTGTGAATCTCCAAGGGCACTCCATATCGGCAAATAAACTCCTTCACTAGCACGTCTGCGACAGTTGCTGCCTCTTGATTTGGAATGGCGTAGACTTCAACCCACTTCGTAAAATAATCCATTACCACCAACATGTATTTGTTCTTATTCTCAGTAGTGGGGAACGGTCCAGCAATATCTAAAGCAATTCTCTCAAATGGGCTACCAACGTTATATTGTTTCATGGGAGCCTTTCCTCTTTTCTGAGGTCCATTACTAGCAGCACAGATGGTACACTTCTTACACCAGTCCTTAACATCATCGGAACTATTCATCCAATAAAACCTTTCACGAACTCTCTGCAGAGTTTTCTTGACACCAAGATGACCTCCTGATGGACTGTCGTGTAACTGTCGTAGTACTTCGGCTACTCTACTCTTTGGTATAACTAATTGCTTTCTGTTAACGGAACCGTCATCATTTTCAATTACTCTCTTTAATAAATCGCCTTCCAAAATGAAAGACTCCCACTGAGCCCAATATGATTTAAGGACTGTAGAGAATTTTGACACTTCTTGCCAAGTAGGTCGACGATCTTCTATCTTCCATTCTCTCATTTTCTTTAAAACAGGATCATTATCTTGTTCTTCTTTAATTCTAGTAGGTGCCCAGTCGTCGTTAACTACAGTTGTTCGTAGTATTGCAGTTTCTTTTAATTCTGTCTTACTGCAGTGAGAACACTCGTCTGGGCACGGCCTTCTGGAAAGGGAGTCTGCATTTCTGTGACTTATCCCAGCTCGATGTTCGATCCTAAAGTCGTACTCTTGGAGTCGTTCGATCCACCTGGCAATTTGACCTTCAGGGTTCTTAAACTGCATTAGCCATTTTAGGGCTGCATGGTCCGTCCGGATTAAGAATTTTCTTCCATAAAGATATTGGTAGAAGTGTTCCACCGATTTCACAACTGCCAGAAGTTCTCTTCTCGTAACGCAGTAATTCCGCTCAGGTTTGGAGAGCACTTTACTAAAATAACCCAGGACTCTCTCTTGTCCATCTTGAATCTGTGAAAGGACTCCTCCAATTCCGACATTACTGGCATCTGTATCCAAAATAAATTCTCCTTCCGGTTGTGGGTAGCCTAATATCGGTGCTGCGGTTAAATGCTTCTTCAGAGTTTCAAAAGCGGTTTGACAGTTTTCATCCCAGCAGAACTCTCTCGTTTCCTCTGTAAGGCGTGTTAATGGCTTAGCAATGTCTGAAAACTTTCTGATAAATCTGCGATAGTATGTACATAGACCAAGAAAACTTCTTATTTGATGTTTATCAGTTGGTTGTGGCCATTGTTTGATAGAAGCGACCTTGTCCTTATCTACAGACACGCCCTCTTTGCTGACAATATGACCCAGATAATTAACTTTGTCTTGGAATAACTGACATTTCTTTGGATTCAGCATCAGTTGGGCAGCTTGAAGTCTTTTAAAAACATCTTCTAAGTTTTTCAGATGTTCTTCAAATGTCTCCCCCAAGACTATGATGTCGTCTAAGTAGACCAGGCACGTTTTCCAAGACAACCCCCTCAATACGTTCTCCATCAGCCTTTCAAATGTCGCAGGAGCATTACATAGTCCAAATGGCATGACATTGAACTGAAATAATCCAGAACCGGTGGTAAAGGCTGTCTTTTCTTTGTCTCTTGGGTCCATTTCTACCTGCCAATACCCAGACTTCAAGTCTAAGGTAGAAAATAATTTGCTTCCAGCTAGAGTGTCCAGGGTATCGTCGATTCGAGGCAGAGGATAACTGTCCTTCTTGGTAACATTGTTCAACTGACGGTAGTCTACACAGAACCTCGTAGTTCCATCCTTTTTCTTGACCAAGACTACCGGAGAGACCCATGGACTGGTAGAAGGTTCTATCACTCCATCTTCTTCCATTTCTCGGACAATCCTTTCAGCTTCTTGCCTCTTTGCCTGTGGTAATCTTCTAGCTGATTGACGAATTGGCTTGGCATCACCCGTGTCGATTTTATGTTTTACAGCAGAGGTACGTCCGGTCTTACCTCCCTTTGGTACAAAAATGTTGCGATACCGATGAAGAAAATCTTTCATTTTTCTTTTCTCTTCTCGGTTTAAAGATGTACCAGCAACCGCCACCATTTGTTTAAACTTATCGTTGGAATTATCGGGAATAGTTGTCTGTCGAATTATAGATGTTACTGGTACGGAGGTTCCAACTTTTGTCTCTTTCTTGATCGTAATTGGGTGATCATTGACGTTTATAACTCGTACTGGAATTTCTTTAGCAGAAGTGACCAATCCTTTTCCTATCAAAATTCCTCGACCGACCTCCTCATCATGGTTCCATGGTTCCATCATCACAGGTATTCCTTCGTCAATAGTTCCTTGCAGTCTGGCCACTATGATCGTTTCGCTTCTACCAGGTACCACAGTATCCTCCTGGACAACGGCTGGCACGGTTTTGTCCTCATATGGATGAAGGAATATTTCTTCAGAACCGACTTTGATAACTCTGTTCTTGAAATCCAGTTGGAAACCATGTAAGTTCATCACATCCATTCCTAATATGACATCTTCCTCAATATCAGCGACAATAACAGTATGCGTGAACTTTTCTGAGCCAATTCCTATTTGAACCTGGACTTCTCCAAGGATGTTAGCTCTATCACCTGTGGCAGTTCGCAGTCGTAGCCTTGTTGGTAAAAGCTTCTTACGGCTATTTATAGTTGTTGGCCGTATAATCGTTCTGGTCGCTCCAGTATCTACCAATAGTGTATACTTTTTACCGTTGACTTCACCATCTACATATACACTGTCGTCGCGGCATTTCAAAGAGGCTATTAGTATGAGAGGGTCTTTGGAAACGTTCCGGGTCGAAGCTGCCCCCTCTAGGCCGACCCGTTTTAGTTTTCCTGTGGAGTAGTTTCTTGATTCGTAGTGACCCCAGGGCGTTTACATGAATTGCGAACATGTCCTATTTCACCACAATTCCAGCACCTGATGGTCTTCTTCTTTTTCTTATCAGTAAAGTTCTTCATCATGTTTACTAATTGGTCTAACTTATTTTCATCTTCCTCTTCCGTTACGGACCTTACTTTACTGTATCCTCCACAAGCTTTCGAAGCCGCTTCATACTCAAGCGCGGCAGACAAAATGTCCACTAATGTTTTGTGGTGGGCTAAACGGAGTGTCTTTGCCATTTCGTGGTCACGAAGTCCATCAAGAAATGCTTCAACAGCTAAACATTCCATCATTTGTTCTGGAGCTGAAGGGTAAGCAAATCTTACCAATCTGGCAATATCTACTTCGTACTCTTGAAGTGTCTCCTCTCGCTTCTGTTTTCGAGTCTTCAACTGCGATCGGTGCAAGTTCTCCAGGTGTTCGTGACCATATCGCATGTTCAAGCTTTTCTTCAGTTGCTCAAAATCATCTGTGTCCTCCACTGGTATGGTCTGAAGAACATCCAAAGCGTCTCCTCTCAGAGCGATGGTGAGGTTTATTGCCTTTTTTTTTGGGACCATCCGTTCGCTCTTGCAGCTGTTTCGAACTGTTTGAGATAATTTTCCCAAGACATCTTTCCGTCAAAGGTTGGGGCCTTAACACGAACAGAACTTTCGCTGCCTTCCAATTTCGGTTTCCGCTCCACTTTGAAGCTTCTCATTTCGTCCTCGTTTTCCTCTCCTAAATCTTCCATATCTTCTTTACCTCCTTTTTCCATCTCTTCCATTTGCTTTTCCATTTCTCTTATTTTCTCTTCAATTTTTTTTTCAAATGAAGACATTTTATTTTCCATAGAAGAAATGTCCAAAGAAACTTTGTTTTCCAAAGAAGAAATATCATTTTTTAAAGAAGACATATCATTTTTTAAAGAAGACATATCAGTAGAAACTCTTTTTTCCAAAGAAGAAATGTCAGAAGAGATATCACTCTTCAAAGAAGACATATCGGAAGAAACTTTATTTTCCAGAGAAGAAATTTCAGTAGAAACTTTATTTTCCAAAGAAGAAATATCACTCTTCAAAGAAGACATATCGGAAGAGATATCACTCTTCAAGGAAGACATATCGGAAGAAACTTTATTTAATGAAGAAATAATTGTAGCAGAAGAGTCGTCTACAAAAATATGATTTTCTGGATCTAAACCATCATTTTCCAATGCTTGCTTAAGTCGCTCCAACAGCTCGGTCTTCCTTCCTGTTGTTTCCAATTCACGATCCTCCAGCTCTTGACGCAATTCTGTCACTTTCAAGTCACAAAGTTTTTTCGACATATTTATTTATTTATTTTTTTACCTTATTTATTTACAATATCCCACTTCTGACACCAATGTAACGTTTATTTATTTTTACTAGTCTTTTAATTTATTTTTATACTATTTAAATCACTAACACTGTTTAATTTATATAACACAATTTATTTACAATACTTTAATTTATATAATACAATATTTCTATTCACATTTATCTAGCAACATACTACTAACTAACTAAAATATTCAAATCGGTCCTTAATATATAGGTAAGTATTGTTCCAGCATACTCCAGAACTCCAGTCTATTCTCGATCGTATCGAGTCTAGATGCTTCGCTCATCGGGCGCCGTATATTCTCGAAGACTCTAGCATCATGTTTCCTTCGCGTCTGGTCATAGCGCCAGGGGCGTACTCGCACAACAATATTTAATCCTAAACTCATTACAACGCAACACTTCTGGTTATTTTTTATATAATATCAAATTGAAAGTAAGTTAAAATCGATAAATTCAAATAGTCGAAACGCACCTTCATTGGTCGTGACGTCAAAACTCATATCGATGGCAGTTTGTTTACATTTAATGTGTGGTAAGGTAATTGAGAGAGTTGGACTTTTATTTTTGATTTTATTGTGAATTATTGGTTTTATTTGTGTTATGCAATCATAAAATGTTGTCAATAGGGTTTGTGAAAGTATTGTCAAACAATTTACCATCCTTGACATTTTCATGGTTAGGTTAGGTTGGGTTAGGTTAGGTTTCAATGCAGCTGAATTTCGAAATGTAAAAGTAACAGTGTAAGTACTTATTTTGTGCTTTTTGCATTAAAAAATGTCTAACTGACTTATGAAAATCAACAAAAAATAAAGAAGAGATGAATAAATATAAATATAAATCTCGCAGATACACTGTTTACAATAAAATGATGGCGCTTTCAATGACATATGAATAGTGACGTAGGCCACCCGCCATGTTGGATCTAATCGTTTACGCGGCAAATTTCTGAATTTGAATTTGAAAATGGAATAACTATGCTACAAAATTTTTTTAATTTAAGTTTTTTTGGTTTTTGGGGTAATTGATTGCTGCTCTGTCTTCCTGCATGATTTAGAAAAAAATGGAAAACACCGAATTGAACATCCACTTAATAAATATTTAAAATTCTTTTCGGTGTTCTACATTTTATGTTTTACATTACTTTTTGAATGTGAAGGCATAAATAAACATTTATTAAAACAAAAAATGTAATAATGGCGGTAAAAAGTCAAACATTAACCGAAGTATTTACAGAGAAAGACAGTTTTTGGGGATTTTTTTAACCCGGGAATAAAGGATCCCAATCAACTTTTCTTGGAAACTCATCCGCAGCAGCTCAACTAAACCGAGAAGGGATAGACGACGGAAAAGTAATATCTACCATAAATATAACGAGAAAAATAATTAAATCCTTAAGTGGGATATCGTCGAGTACAGAAATTAGAGAAAAGGGCAAGGTCAAAATCTACAACAGCCTAATTTAATGGGCGTCGGTTTACGGATAGGATGGAGGGGTTACTGTATAAAAACGGAAATGAAAATCACAGATTCTTTTTCGCATTGCTTCAGTTATTAGAAAAACGTGATGCAAAGGGATTTTCAAAAGGTTTGTGTGTTATATTTTTTTAATAGAAGTTATTGGATTTATCAGTTAAATTTATTATACTAACCCTTACTTTTTGGAAGTCCATCTTACGAAGAATAATAAAAAACTCTTGTTTTAACTCAACTTCCAAATTAGGTTTAAAATTACAATTACAGCTGTTTCGCTATATAACTAGCATAGTCAGATTGACATATTGAAGTTACATTTTGTTTGTTTGTAGCTAGGTACCTGATGTTGATTAAGTAGGTAAGGCTAGACTAAGTATGGAAGTAATAAGACATAACAATATTAAAGCCTAGATGTTATTATAGCCCTACATATTTGTGATAAAAAACAAAATTTAGATTTCCTCGAAGAACTTGAAATAAAAAGACATCTAGCAGATCAACAATTTAAAGTAGTGAATGAACAAATAAATCTTGGAATTTCTCCACTATTAAACTATTTACTTTGATTGAGTCTTCATTTTATACATAGATAAGACGTAATTGTAACAGAAATATATTAAGCTTTTGTTAAGATGAGCATGATATAGTTTTTTTCCTGGTTTTTCTATATCATTCCCTTAGAGGGAAATACATCTAGGATAATCCCTTAGGGCTAATAACATCTAGGCTTTAATATTATTATGTCTTATTACTTCCATACTTGGTCTAGCCTTACCTACTTAATCAACATCAGGTACCTAGCTACAAACAAACAAAATGTAACTTCAATATTTCAATCTGACGATGCTAGTTTTTAGCGAAACAGCTGTAATTGTAATTTTAAACCTAATTTATTCAATTAAACGTGGAAATTGAGTTTAAACGTTAAAACAAGAGTTTTTTATTATTCTTCGGATTTATCAGTACTTATCGGAAATTATACAAGCTATTAAATCCCTACATATTCTAAAAAGGTGAAGTTTCACCTGAGGGATTAAAAGACATTTTAGTCCTGTGGGCCCAAGACCTCCAAACAAATTCAAATGAACATTTACAACAAAAATTAAAAAAGTAAACTAAAATGGAAATAATAAAACATAAATAAAACAAAGAAAATAACCGTTTCTTGGGATTAAAAGTGGCACTTTAGTCCCTACGATGTAAAATTACTTCTCTGCGCCTATCTCTATATTGACGTTTTACTTTTGACCTTCTACAATGATTTCCATGTGGTCTTACCAGTAGATATAGTAATTTATTTAGATGGGTCCCTAATTTAGATGGGTCCCTAACTAGAATCGAAGTACCCTCGTCCCAATCGGTCTCTGTCCTAGGTTGCAGGAAAGATTCGAAAGCTGTCCTGGTCTGTGAGGTTGTAGAGGCATTGTGGACTCGTTTGTGGCATCCTGGTAAGGAAGCTGACCTCATAATCTCTCGCATAGGATCACCCTCCTACATATACTCGTCTGCGGGCTGCCAGGTCACTTTTCGTCGGGATAAGTTTTTCCATTTTAGCTTCCATTGCTTTATTTTGTTCTTGAAGCGTGGCTATTGTCTTCTTTTACGTGATTTCCTTTGTCGTGGGACTTTTGCTTTCTTTGCTTTCAATTTTAACCTGTTCTCCTGCAGGGCTGGAAAATAAGTAAGCGATTGTAAGTCTGCAAGTTAATTAACAACAATGTGTTAAAAGTTTTGGATGAATGTATAAAAATAATTAATTATATCAAATCTCGCCCACTAAATTCCAGGTTATTTAAAATATTGTAAGTAGTCTATACAAAAGTAAGATGGCTCTCACAAGTTAAAACTTTAAGCTGGTTATTTGTGATTTCATTTTCCTTTCCATTACACATCAATCTCCCCAGCCATGCGCCATTTTGCTAATCCCATTGAACGCATTTTCGACGTCGAAGAATACAAGTAAGGCCAATTTTTTATTTCTCCAACTGCCCTCCCTAGCATTTTCCACCAAGCTCATCGCTCTGCCCAGTGCAGAGATACATGACTTCCCCTTCATAAAACCCATGCTGGTCAATTCTAGACTTTATTATCCCCTCCAAGACATTACTTATCCCGCACAGCAGACTGAAGGCCCTGTAGTCAACTGTCCGCTTCTCCTCTCTACCCGTATTCGTCACCAGTACCACTCTGGCCACTTTCCGCTTCCGGAAACTCTTCCTTCCTTAGCACTTTATTGAAAAGTTCCAAGAAATACTCCCCATTATGGTCCAACAGTCTGTGTATATTAACTTCCCTGTTAAGCTTTCTTTTATTCATATTAAAAAGTAGTTTTATCGAAGATAAAGTAGTTTTATGGCTTGTGTTAGGAATATTTAAAAATATTATATTTCATTTCTTCCTACGTTAGTCGAAGTATTTTCCGCAACTTAAAAAGTTTGGGAACCGCTGGTCTTTGATAATGCCGATACAGTGTTTTCTAACCTCTTCTTTCTAAAGTTAAATTGATTTTTTTGTTGCTCAAGTTAAAAACTTTTTAATTGATTAATAATTTCTTAGCTAATCAGAGGCACTTCAAATTTCAAGACTATAAAATTTTTGTTCTTTTTACTAAAAATCGACAAAATTAAATAGCATCTACCACTTTTTAAATGATATATTTGATGAAGCTATAATAAAAGAACCACCCTTTGCATGACTTTATTTTATTTCCCTATTAAATATTTAATGGAATTTCGAAGGAAACCCCGAAAACAACAAGAAGTTACCATAGTATCGTTTTAAATTTAATAATGATATATTTAACTTGAAACACGAGAACCCTGGAAATATTTTGTAATGAAGGCAGTTTTCGTGAAAGCAGGTATAATATAGCAAATCAATTAGATCGAAGTTGTCTTTGAAATATTCAAGTTACTAAATCAATTTTACTTATAAAAAAATGTATTAAAAGCAACACGAATAAGTAAAACGAAGACAATGGAAACGTGATTAAATTTCAAACAAAAGATTTTCTTTTTTTTCAGTTTCATTTAGGTCCAAAGGTTAAACCCGTGTCGAAATTTTTATGACATAAAAATTTTGACACGATAAATGTTTTAGAAATATAGTATATTACATAACTAGTGCGGAAACGTAACGAGTGCAAAAAATACACTTTTCAACGCGTTGTGTACACGATTTTTCCTACGGCCCCAATATTTTCTTACAATTATGAATTTTTTAACTTTATATAATTTAGATATTGCATAGTAATGTAATTCATTAAAATCAAATAACCATCTTCCTCAGGAATTAACATCTTTATTAGTTAAATGGCAGTTTAATTTTTTTTAGTGGGCTCCATAAATATTCTGTTCTCTTTATTTAAAAATTACTTTTTCAGTATTTTCTTAACGCATCAAGTATCTATAAATATTTGTTATAGTTATATTTTTGTAACTTAAATTTCTAATTAACAAAAAACAATGGAAAGAAGTGCTTCTTGGATTCCTTTTTTTTAAATAAAATCAATAGCCTTTTCTTAACAGACATTTAAATGTAAATGTAAGCAGGCGAGTAATGTAGCATAAAATTTATTATAATGATGCACGTCCTCGCATAATTTTACGGGTAGGTATACCAGCTGACGTCGTTCATGAAATTGTTTGAGAAAAATCTGCATTTATCAGCTTTCCAACCGATTATTTCACACTTGATATCGTTTGTATTTTACGCAGAGGGTTTGCAAAATATTACATTTAATGAATAAAAACCCTCATCGCGTCTTTTATTAAATCAATAATGGGATTATTTGGCTCACATTTAACTTACAATCAAAAGGATCGAGTGATACAGTAAACAAAATATATTATGGAATGGCTAGCTATAAATATTGGCGTTTTAAAGTTTAAAAAATGTAACATTTCATAATATGTAACTTCATTATACCTAAATACACTAAAATCACAATTATTATTACACCTTCACTTATTTATATTACTAATAACTGGATATTCCATTCTCTATCTCTAATATGTTACAAAAGATAGCCGATGGTAAAATATCAATAACCATAGATAAAATTGAAAAAATTACTAAAAAATATCGAAAATATTCTTGATCTGTTAAAAAACCTAGAAAAAAAGGCACCAGATCTGGGTAGTCCTGACTACAACCCCAGATCTGGTCACTGTTACTTTCTGGGTTTTTTGTTACATTACATTAACATACTATAATCTTTATACGTAATAAAGAAGAGGCGATATTAACTGGAGGAATTAAAGTTTGGGGATTATGTGTAGATGCTTTAGATATATAATATTTTAAGGTAAAATATCGTCTAGTTTATATTTGGTTAAGGATTTTTTGTTGATGTACTGATTTGAAGGCCCTTTTGAAATATACAAAAGATTTGTTACGCTCATTACATTTTTTGAACAGAAGTTTTGATAAAAGGAAATGATCGCTCATACATCTTTTGATCTAAAATCTGGTATGAAATTATATTATAACAGCTATTGATAATAATTTAAATTCTAAATGAGTATTTTTTTTCACTTAACGTCGATATAAAAAATTATTAAGCTAAGCCAAGACCTATGATAGCATACCCCTCAGAAATTTAAGATAGTTGTTTCAAAAAGTAGTTTTATTGAACAAAAAGTAATAAAAAGTAATAAAAGAAAATTGTTATGAACAACAAAATAGGTAACATCATTCTAGGCGTTAAAAAAATAATGTAGCAAAATAAGTAATAAAAGAAAATTTTTATAAACAACAAAATAGATAACATTATTCTAGGCAATTTATTTTACCAACCCTTACTTTTTGGAAGTCCATCTTATTAAGAATAATAAAAAACTCTTCGTTTGAACGTAACTTCCAAGTTATTCTTAATTATTCTAGGCGTTAAAAAAACAATGTAGCAAAATAAATATTAATGAAATAATAAAGAAATTCAACCTAACAAATTAGGATGTAACATAAAAAAAATTTACTGGCATAGCTGGCACACAAACAGCTACTCCAGCGCAATCACAGTGGTGCCAAGACAGGAATTTTTGACTGCGAATCCAAGTTTCTCTAGCCCGTTACAGTATTACCAAATACTTCAATTATTGATCCATTAGTTTATGAAAATTGTTATTGTTTTGTTTATATTTTATTTAATTGTGTGTATATATTTGTAGACTTTAATTAGGAAATAAGTTTTTATGTAAGAGTTGGAAACAAATGTTTATGTGATGATTTTCTAATTCTATTGTATTTTTAATTTTTTTCTTTCTATTAACGCAAACAAGTATTTGAAATACTTTTGTGTCTTTTTTATGTTTATTTGCATAGTTTGTATTTTATATATTTGGTGTTATTACCTTGTAACTTTTCTTTCGTAAATAAACATTATTATTATTATTATACAGTATATGCAAGCAACATCAAATTCTTCGTCACTATCAATATTGTACGAGTCATTATTGTCATCTTTCTCTTCCTCGTCCTCTTCTCTTACTATTATTTTTAGTTTTCTTGCTAGCTTTTCCCGCTATTTTTTAGTTTTCTAATCTGCTTCATCCCTCAATTCTAAAATATCAGTTGTACTCTTCACATGACCACATTTTTCGCGTTTCCTTCTTCTGTTGTAAGTTAACCTTACAAAACTGTATTTATATTCATGTTGTATTCGAAAAGCTTGTCAACAGGTATTACATCGATTTGGTCAATTCCACTGGTATTAAATCAATTATTAAAAACGAAAATAAGGTGTGACAACAAACAATTTGACTGCACCTGCAAAGTTATATTGAGTCATCAATATTAGGTAAAGACACGGTTCCATCCTCTAAACTAAGGATATAACTATAAATAGAACTAAGGTTTTGTATGCCAGACTTTTTGTTAATATTATTCTAAGTTTTATTAATGTGAATCATCACAAGAAAGGTTCTTTTAGTGTAATTGCGTTCCTGGAAAAGAATTTTTACATTTGTGTAGTCAACTGTGTGCATACATCTCAAGAGAGGTTCTTGAGTAATTCAAAATGGCGATTTTGTTTCCACACATTGTAATAATGGCCGCGAGTTTGCGTCACATCGAAATCGTCAGATTTTTGCATGAGAACTTTATTTTAAATTCACTTAGCACCCCCTAAGAAAATCTGAAGCGCTCGATTAATTTTTTTTTTAATTTTCAACTCTTACCTACTACCACCCCCATCCTTCCCTGTATGTCCATGAAACAGTTTGTTTTACAAATTTGAAAATCTGTAGCCGCATTCCCCACTATATGACGTTCGACTAAATCCCCATTTAGCATCGTGGGCTCCCTTACTATAAATAAAAATAATGCTATAAACGAAATATTCAACAAATGTTACATTAATCTTCATGTGTTCACTTGGTTTGGTTATTTTGCTTTAACCCAGTTCTAATCACTGAAGTTGCTACCTAACGTTTTGTAAAATGAGATATAGGGCACAAAAGCCACAGTAACTAATCAATAAATCCATAACGCATAATTTTACTACCTACAACAAAGGTTATTTTTTTAATTTCATTTTTAGCATGCTTTTTAGCTAAAATTTCGCTATTTTTCAATTCAACAGTTTAATTTTGTTGTCTAATTCTCTTTTTAACTCTATTAGGAATTTAAATTTACAGCATAAATAAAAAAAAGAAAATTAGAGGGTTACAAAAATGTTTTGATAATAATCTCCATTAATTGAAAACAAATTTTAGCGTCCACGAGAAAAATATTTTCAAGTTCCGCTAGAATGCGAAATTAAAAATCAAATTTAACATTTTTAAATTTCTTTTTTAATTCAAGGCCCATTTGCAAACCAGACCTAATTTAAATCATTATAATTTCTAACATAATAACCGAGTTTTTTAAACATTGACATACGTTTAATTAAAATACACATCACTTAAGGAAACTATGTGTTTCGAAATTATTAAATTTTAAAATAAAAATCAAAGTAAAACAGTGCTCAACAATTGAAGTGGATATTTTTTAAATTTCGGAAAATTGCGTATAAAAATAATATTTTAAATATACCTACGTCTCATGCTATCAGTAAACTCTATTTATAGCAAATTATGTGTGTCGTTTTTTTTGTAGGAATTCGATTTCAAAATATGAACATTTTAGTCGCGTAGAAGTGCTTGCAGTGACTTTAACATGTGTTACTGTAGTCCAAAAATCTGTTTACACTGTTAGACATTGGAAAAATATTTAGTATCAGTTAAAGCTTTAAACAAAAAACTAAATGTACCGCTTTATATTACCGAACAAGACGATATTACACTTTTCTGGTTAGATTGGTGTCTAGCTTTTAATTTACCTTTACCACCGGGGGCAAAAATTTGTCATGTAAAAGGAATGAGTGGTAACTCCAACAAAATGAAAGAGGAGGAAATAAAATTTCTAATTAAGAAATTGCAAACAGAATTTCCTCTTATTCAGAACAATAAACAACTAAAAGGTTGAATTAACTTCCACTATTTATTCTATAAATACTTTTAATGCAATGACAGCCGTTTCGCTATCGGAATAGCATCCTCAGATTGACATATTGATAGCGAAACGGCTGTCATTGCATTAAAAGTATTTATAGAATAAATAGTGGAAGTTAATTCAACCTTTTAGTTGTTTATTGTTCTGAATAAGATGAACTTTCACACAGTAAGGGTTAGTACCATAAATTTCATGGAATTTCCTCTACTTTTTTAAGAAGATCTCGGTACTATACAAGGGCACCAGGCAAAAATACATGCGGTATCCGCCAAAATAAACAGTACCGAAACAGAGTGCTGTGGATTTGTTTATGTAATATGGATTTGTCATATTTGACTTAATTGTCATTAGTTGATATATTAATAGTACGCTGCAGTTAAATTTGATTTAAAAATGGTTATAACAACGGAAGAAAAAGTGTTTTTGGTAGAGCATTATTTTCGTTCATGCGGAAAAGGTCGTAATGATGGTCCAAGCTTAGAACAGGTGTCAATAAAACATCAACAAAATTTAATATTAAAGCAGCTCCTAGTAAAAGTGTGATGTTAGCTGTTATTGAAAAATTTCGTCGCACTGGTAGTGTATTGTGTCAACGTAAAGGTTCTTCAGGTCGTCGAAAAACAGTATGCACTAACGAAAATGAAGGACGTGTTTTTAACCAAGTTGTGCAATCACCTCAAAGAAGTCTTGTAAGAACTGCATGTAAACTCAACATTAGTGAAACGACTTTACGTCGCATGTTCAAATCAATTGGTGGTTATCCATACTGTATTCAAGTTGGACAACGACTAAATGCTGCGGACAAACGTGCAAGAGAAATTTGCTGTGGTCGCATGTTAAATTTAATTTACGAAGATACCGAATTTTTGAAAAACATATGGTTTTCAGACGAGAGTCACGTTCATCTTAGCGGCTATATTAATCGACAAACAACCAGATTCCTTGGATTTGAACGTCCTGATGTCATTGTAGAGAAACCACTCCACAGTCTTCGAGTTACCGTTTGATGCGCGGTATCTGGTAATGGAATGATTGGTCCTTATTTTGTTGAAGATGATAATCAGAATCCACTTACTGTCAACCAAGAACGTTATAGAGAGAAAATTATCATACCTTTTGTGAGAGATCTAAATAACTTTTGCAGTGCACGAAATCTACAGTTTCGCACACAATGGTTCCAACAAGATGGTGCAACGAGCCATACATCTGTGCGCACCTTAGACTTACTTCGTCAGCATTTCGATAATAGAATAATTTCTCGGGGAACAGACTTCGAATATCCTTCTCATTCACCTGATCTGACGCCACCTGACGCATACATTTGGGGCATAATTAAGGAAAAAATATTTCATTTGGAAAATCCGCCGGCGAATATTGCCGAACTACGGGAAAGAATACAAAATATTTTTCGGCAGTTCCGTCAACCACTTTTTATAAATATGTTTATTAACTTACAAAATCGATATGAAGCTTGTTTGCGTCGAAATAGTGAACATTTGAACACTTACATTACAGAAATTTAAAATTAATTTTTATTTTTATTTTCGGTAATGTTTATTTTGGCGGATACTGTATTAGAATGATATTATACCAAAAGCTTTTCGTCCAAAAAACATTCCATTAGCGTTGCAAGACCAAGTTGCCGCAGAATTAAATAGACTGGTGGTGGAGAGCGTTCTAGAACCAGTGGACACAACTGTTACCCCCATTTCATGGGCCTCTCCTATTTTAGTAGCATTAAAATCAAATAGAAAGCTAAGAATTTGTGCAGATTTCAAAATCACTATAAACAAACATGTTCAAATCGACGACTATCCTCTACCCCGTTTCGAAGTCAAAACTCTCGGAGGGAAATATTTTTCAAAAATAGACTTAAAAGACGCATACTTACAAATGGAAGTCCACCCAGACTGTCGTAAGTACTTAATAATTTCTACACCAAAAAGTTACTTCTACTTCACTTACTAATGCTTACCATTTGGAATTAGCTTCGCACCGTCTCCTTTTCAACGTACAATGGACCAAATACTTTCCGGTTTAGAAGGGTTTGTATGTTTTCTGAACGACATCCTGATAACAGCACCAGATTTGTCCATAAACATGGAACGATTAAGAATGGTGTTACACCAATTACAAGCAGCCGGAATTAAAATGTGACTGGTTGAAAAATAGTATCATATCCTTAGGCCACCGAATAGATGAAAATGGGTTACATCCAACTGAAGACCGCATCGGAGCCATAAGAAATGCCTATACCAAGAAACACAACCCAACTTAGATCTTTTCTTGGAACAATCACCTACTATGGCAGATTCATAGAAAACCTTCATGTAATATGTGTTCCAATCCATCGACATTTAAAGAAGAATTCAAATTGGAACTGGACAGTCGAGGATACAGAGATATTCACAAAATTAAAGACTGCTTTAACATCAAATACCACCTTGATCCATTACGATCCAGCTAAAATACTAGTGGTCTCCAGTGATGTTGGGACAGGGGCAGTGCTATCACACCAAGTTTCTGACGGTACACTAAAACCTATTGCCTTTGCCTCCCGTTCTTTTAATGATGTAGAAAGAAGGTATTCCACTATTGATAAAGAAGCTTTAGGATTAGTCTACGCAGTCACCAAATTTCACCAATATTTATATGGTAGACGATTTACTTTGATCACCGATCATAAATCTCTTGAGCATATTTTTGGTGATAACCGACAAACTCCGAAAATTGCAAGTAATCGACTAATAACACAGAAAAAAAAATTTGGTATTATTAACAGAATGGGTTCTTTATCAATATAACGGAATATTTATGTAAATTTTAGAGAATATCTTTAGTATTAAAAGAAATTTTTATACCAAAGTTATGAAAGTTTATATATATTAAAAATTTCTGTAGCCTTTTATTATTTTCATGCGAACTCAATTCTGTACTATTAAAATAATTTTTGTGACGAAACGAAAGTATTCAGTAGTTATACAAAAATATTTACTTAGTAAAGAAATATTCTGTTCATAAATATAATTTCCTATGTTAGTGCAAAAGAAATGTTTTGTAACCATATCAAAAGTTCTCTATTCTAAAACTGGGAAGATATTGTTAGGTCTGGTAGTAAGTCAAATTTAGATACCCTATAGACTTACAAATAAGTTTCCTAAATCTAACAGAAAAGTTTTTCGTTTCAACAAAAATTATCGATACAATATAAACCGGCAAGTGAATGTTTTATGTTTGGGTAGTTAATTGTTCTCCCAACTTCTTGCGAATCGCCCGATTGTGTATTGTTTTTTTAACACCCTGATTCCCGACTCATAACAGATTCCGTTTTGTTTCATTAGCGTCAGCGTGTGCATGTGTTGTTTGGACCTGTGTGGTTTTTATCTTATTTTCTTAACAGTAAGTACTTCAGTGTTTCTTATGACAATATTTTCTAAACGGTAAGTACTGTTTTTATGACAATATTTTCCACGGTAAGTAGCTATTTTTATAATCATATCATTTGAATAATACTTATTCGAGTTTGCAAGTATATATAGCTTTCAACTTCTAGAAGTTGAAGAAGACTATGAAGACATTGTAGTCAGATTGAGAACAGAAGATATGCCATGGGATCAAGTTGAAGTTTTGTGGACAAGAACCTGCCAAGGGCGATTGAAATCAATTGGCGACATCAATAATCAAAATAACACGTCTTTGGTTCAAGATTTATGTAAACAATATACTCATCCTATGGGGTACAGATTGGTAAGATTTGCTATTATATTTTCTTCAAATTGTTTGTACCATATAAATTCAAACTTTATGTGATACGAATCCTAGTTTTTCATTTTATTTGTACATTAGTATGCTTATCACAAAATATGTTAGTAAATTCTCTAATCAATAAATACCTCTGTTTTAGATTGAAATAGATTACGCTGAACTTATGAGTAAGGCAGATGGATCATCAATACTATCAGAATGGGAAAATTTCTTTTTGAAAGCCACAGAGATATTTTCTAAAAAAATTGGATAGAGCTTCGAGAAGTTGTGTCAAAAGGTGAAATCAAACATTAAAATGTACCTACAAACACACAAAATAAAGTAGGTATTTAAATGAAATCCAATAAATTTAACACTTTTGAATATACTTTAAAAAATACGTAGATTTATTCTACCAAATGAAGTAAGTACTAATTTTATTATTTTTTTAGAAGGCAAAAATGCGTATCTCCTATGGTATCTTCACGCTTATTTGAAGCCTTCTTCCAGAAAGGTTACTAGAGATGCCACAGGCAAAAAGAGCACTAAGAAATTTTCAATCAGGGATTCCCAGACATCTTTTTTTATGGTAGAGCCTACAGTAGCAGCCCTATTAGCAAAAATTGAAGAAATATTAACAGAATATTTCATAAATATACCAAACTTCTGTGCAGGTCACAAAGAGTATTTTCTTATATTTATAAAAGATGTCATTGATTGTATCACGAGTTCTGTAAAACCTAGGAACCTGTTCCATAAATATACTAAAATATTCTTTACTCTATACAGAAATACCTGCCTTATATACAAAAAATTTCGATAAATCTATAAAAATGTTTTATACGGAGTATAGAAAATTTTATAATGTTTAAGAAGTTTATTCCTACATTACAAATAGATATTGTATTGACTATTGAACTAAACTATAAAATTACAAATATTTTCTGTATTTGATGCATAATATTCTTTAATTACATTAACAGAAACGCATTGTTATATTAAAAGAAAGTTCTGATGGCGCTATAGCAACAGAAACTTCTGTAATATGTAATGTATTTTTTATAATATTTACCTAGTTTTTTTTCTGTGAAGGTGGGCCATGACATTAAATAGCTACAACTTTGACGTAACATATAGCCCAGGAAAAGAAAATTTTCCAGCTGACTCGTTATCGAGGCTTCCCCTAACAAACAATGGGCAAATAACATTATGCAACCATATGCGACTACTAAATTTGCGAATAAAGAAACTAGTATTTTATCCCACGTAATTTCATATGTGAAAGCATCTAGGCCCGATAAAAGATACCTAGATAAATCTTTATACAATTTTTATGAAAAACGAGATGAACTGTCATTTGAGGAAGATATTTTATTGTGGAAAGGTCGTATTTGTGTTCTATCTTCCCTCCAACCTGAAATATTGGTCATGCTGCATGACGGACACCTAGGAATAACCGCAATGCAGTCATTGGCAAAACTGCACGTTTATTGGCCAAATATCAACTCTGACATTGTCCATGCTACTGAAAAATGCCATTTTTTTCAAGAATCAAGGCAAAATGACCACAACTCACCCCTTCATCCCTGGGGAATATCACCAGAACCATGGTGCTGCCTACTTTTAGACTTTGCAGGTCGTTTTGAAGGAAAGTTGTGGATGATACTCATAGACTCTTACACCCATTGGTTAGAAATAATACCGATGAAAGATATTACTTCCACCAGCACCATGGACTCCTTGCGTGCTATTTTTGCTCGATTTGGCCTGCCAAAATTCCTTGTTACAGACAATGGACCACAACTAACTTTAAACGAATTCGAAAATGTCTGCAGTGAAAATGGAATAAGACATGTAAAAGTTACACCCTACCATCCAAAATCCAATGGTTTGGCGGAACGTACTGTTCGAACATTCAAAGACAGAAGACGACCTACTGAAATCAGATGTTCAAAAAAACATTGAATACGAGAAATTTATTCAAAAGAAAAATCATGACCGTGCCATAATCACAAAACAGTCTTCTAACGAAAGGGAAAAAGTATGGGTAAATAATCCCTTAAAAAGGGGCTCCTCACCTGGTGAAATAATAGAACAATCTGGTCCCTTATAGTATACAGTAGACGTTGACGGGATTTCAAAAAGAAAACACAGCGACCAATTGATAAGGAGGACGGTAGATACTCTGTTTGAAAATTCAAATGGCTCATAAGAAACATCAGGGGATTCAACACCTTTACAAGTCCCAAGATGAATCAAAGCAAGTGGAAGATCAAGTAAGCCCACCCGAGAACGCGACAGAGAGTATATCCGAGGAAAATGCACTCGAGAAACATCATAAAATTAAGGCCGTCTTTAAAATTAATTCATTGTAAGCGAATTGAGTTTGAAAATGTATATGCTATTCTGAAGCCCATCCACCTAATAATCCCACAAGGACCATGCCAAGTGGCAGCACTAACGCAAGCTAGGGGTGGACCCAAACGATATTAATTTTCGTGAAAGGACTTTATGACCTGCGCAGTAAATGATTTAACATTTTTTAATTTTTTCTGTTTTATTGTAGGTAACTGTTTTTTTTTAATGAAAAATTTGTTTATTTTATTTTTTTGGGTATATTGTAACGTGAAAGAATAAAGATTAACTTATTTTATCAAATTTTGATTTATTATTAATCAATGAGAAAAGAAAATTTCAGATTTTTGTAATATTCACTTCAATTGAGCAGTGTATTTTAAATCTAAGGGTTATCGAGATAAAACTGATATTTTATAAGTTTAAAATAAACATATATTCAAAACTGCATTTTTCTAATTGTTCTAGAATTCGATATCCCTTGGAACATATTGAAACAAATAATCCAGTCCATCAATGTTACACACAATGCATCGCAAACAAAGAATTATGAAATTTTTCGTGTAATTCCAGATTATTGCTTTTTTTTTGTTTGGCAGATACACAAAAAATACACAAAGGCTAGTGGAGTTTTCATTTCCTGATAATGATAAACGGTTCGGAATGATTAAATCAAGTCTCTCTGTGGTCCAATCTTCCGTCAGAATTTTAAATTTAAATTAACGCTACATTTAAACAATAAAGCCATTCAAAATTTTCGTTCTAGTTAATAAATGGTGAATAAAAATTGAAATTTACATTAGATCAAAAGAAAACAGTTTTATAACTAGAGCTTTGAGAGGTCCATCAATTTCGCTGCGAATTTTCCAGTAAAGGGTCGTTAGTGTCAAACAAAATTGCTTTGCTTAATTGGTACCACTGGAATATTTAATATAGACACAGTATCAAGCTTAAGCGTAATAAAAAACGGCACTTAGTGTTTTAATTTTTGTCAATTTATTTTCATTCATTTTAATGCAAAAACTTTTTAGGTATCTACAGAGATATATACAGGGTGTCCCATAACTAATGGACAATATAAGAACTGTAGAAAGGGGTGGTAAAAATAAGTCGTTTAATACAAACATGCACTAGTAAAATGTTAATAGTAAGCGTGATATGGGGCGTTAAAGTTGACAAAATATTTTTGAAAATTCGTAGTATTTAGAAAACAACTGAATGTATTGGTCTCAGAATTGGTACACTATGGTTTTTAATGGTAATAAGCATGATATTGCCTTAATTTTTAATAATACTTCTAGATGGCGCTGGTTACACAGTTAAAATTTGATAGATCAGCGGTATTTTTTTTACCCCCTGTATAATGTGCATTTTATTACAAAATAATAAAAACTGCATCATTTTGAAACAAAAAATGTATACTTGTTTGATTCCCATATTTTAAGTCGTTTTCAAGATATTGCTATTTTAATATTGCAGTGCAACTTAATTACTAGAATATTTTAAAGAGGGCTGTGACTATTAAAAGAACTGTCATTAATTTACTAGTTAAAAGCGAAAAGTTGTCATTACTGTGTTTTGTGAATTAACAATACGGCTTTCATTAAAAATGCCTAGAGGCAATGAATTTACAAATAATGAACTAAGGGATATGATTTGTGTTTATGCACAAGTAAATTATAATGCATGTGCTGCAGTTAGACGATATGTGCAGTTATATCCAAACCGAATTGTACCCAGTCGTAAAAAATTTCAAAGATTGTACTACAATTTAGGTGAAAGCGGCTCTTTTGGTAAGAAAAATTCTGGTGGTCGACCTAAAATAATTACAGCTGATATGGAAGATGAAATTTTAACAAGAATTACAGAAAATCCTGAATTGAGTACTCGGCGCTTGCAGGCAGCTACTGGTGTAAGTAAATCAAGTGTGTCAAGAATTTTACATACAGAAAAATTGTACCCATATCATTTCACGCCTGTTCAAAATTTGTTACCCAATGACTTACCAAGGAGACTACAATTTTGTCAATCAATGCTCGGTAAGATCAATCAAGATCCAATATTTTTAAAAAAGGTACTTTTTACGGACGAGGCTATATTCACACGCAGAGGAGTATTTAATTGGAGAAATAACCACTATTACGATTTTGCTAATCCTCATCAATACAAAGAAACTCATTTTCAGCATGAGTTTTCAATCAACATCTGGTGTGGAATCATTGGCGATAATTTCATTGGTCCATTTGAACTCCCTAACAGATTAAATGCGGTAAATTATTTAGAATTTTTGCAAAATGATTTAGGCATTTTACTTGATGAAGTTCCTTTAATTGTAAGGCAGGATATGTGGTTTATGCAGGATGGTGCTCCACCACATTATCCACTTATAGTCCGGGAGCATTTAAATAACAATTTTCCGCATCGTTGGATTGGACGGGGCAGTGAGTTTCCTTGGCCGCCTCGTTCCCCAGAATTTAATCCTTTGGACTTTTATGTATGGGGATATCTAAAATCGTTAGTCTACAATAGTGAAATTCATAGCCAAAACGAACTATTAGTAAAAATTCATGAAGCCGCAAATACTTTAAAAAATGGCAACGCGATGTTTTTTAAAGTAAGACAACATTTACAAAAAAGTTTACGAAAATGTATTGAAGTAAACGGTGGTCACTTTCAACATTTAATGAAATAAATGTAATTATTGTTTTTTTCTTTTCTTTTTCCAATTAAATTGTATTCTTTGAACAACCAATGTTTTATTTAGGTAATAATTTTTAAATGCCGGCGTGACAAGCAGTATTAAAATAGCAATATCTTGAAAACGACTTAAAATATGGGAATTGAACAAGTATACCTTTTTTGTTTAAAAATGATGCAGTTTTTATTATTTTGTAATAAAATGCACTTTATACAGGAGGTTAAAAAACTACCGCTGATCTATCAAATTTTAACTGAGTAACCAGCGCCATCTAGAAGTATTATTAAAAATTAAGGCAATATCATGCTTATTACCATTAAAAACCATAGTGTACCAATTTTGAGACCAATACATTCAGTTGTTTATTAAATATTACGAATTTTCAAAAATATTTTGTCAATTTTAACGCCCCATATCTCGCTTACTATTAACATTTTACTGGTGCATGTTTGTATTAAACGACTTATTTTTATCACCCCTTTCTACAGTTCTTATATTGTCCATTAGTTATGGGACACCCTGTATAAAATAACTTAATTGGTTTTTGATGAAATATAAATTTTGTTATGTGTGGTAATACTAATGTCTTGGTTAAGAAATGTTAAAAGTTAAAATATTTACAATCTGCTTACAGCGTTGAGCAGTTCTAAATAATATATTGTATATGAGGATAAGTAAGCTTTTGCTTCAAGTAGCATTCAAGCAAAAACTCGAAATATATAAGCTTTTTTCAGCGAAAATATATTTGGGCAATATTTAATAATTAATTTCACACGTCGTCTAAAAGTTGTGCACGAGGGAAAGAGTGCCGAGATCACACGGGGGAATTGGTTTTCTGCAAGATTAGCATCCTATACTTTTTCTACGTTTAAATAAAAAATATATTCAACTTCAAGCTATTTGTTTATTGATGAATTATTCAGTTTCATAATGAAACCAGTACAAAAATAATTATAAATACGTACAATAAAAAATGTATTACAATTATAAAACTAAAAATTAACATTTTATAAACAACTTATAGTACAGAAGTAGAAAAAATTTGTTACTACCCATCACCTTTTAATTATTTCAGGTTGTTTGAAGAACACAGCGAACTAATTAACCTGTTCGAAAAATTCAAAGAGTTGAAAACCAAAGAAGAACAAGCCAATAGTTTGGAACTCCAAGAACACGCCAGTACCGTAATGAATACTTTAGACGAAGGAATTAAAGGATTGGATAACTTGGATGCTTTCTTTGAATATCTTCACCAAGTCGGAGCTACACATCGCCGGATACCCGGATTCAAAGTCGAATATTTTTGGGTAAGTTTTTTGAAATTTTTACCCAAGCAAGCAAGGCGCTACGTTTCTTGAGTAAAAAATGTTCCGTGATAGTGATGGTGGCAATTAATAGGGCTTCCATATTAAAAAAAATCTAATTTAAATAGATAAGTATTCATTCTTATTTTGCACTACTGATATGTTTCTAATTAATGAACGGTTAAGAAACAGAACCGTAGACATTTGAGCAGAGAAAATCCTCAGTCAATGTGCGAGACTTACACACAATGTCCTAAAAAAAGTTAACGTATAGACTAGTGTCATCAACAATAAAGTAATTGGCCCTTATTTTTTTGGGGCATGGTTAATGGTGAGGATTATTGTCCCATTTGAATTCGGTATGGAAACTGCCAATAGTTTTAAACATTCGACGTGTAGATGTTTCAGTTATATTCAGTTTACATGTTTCTTGCTAGCCCCACTAGCATTGGTACAAGCTGTTCTTTGATGAGCTGAAGAGCCTTTACGTTGACACTACCAGTGTTGCCTTTTATATTTCGGGATTTGGCAACCCTGGTGTTGCAATCTGGCAACTGACAGCTCTATCGTAAAGTTGGACATTTTTGAGGTTACACGTACTCAGAACGTTTTGACATACGAGCAATATTTGTGTTGTTTACAGTAACTTAAAAGATTCGTCGGCCCAAATATGGAATTAAATCGTGAACATTTTCGTGTGATTATTTTTTACAATTTTCGACGTGAATTAACTCAGCAACAGTGCATCGAAGAACTTAAGTCAATTTTTGCCGGAGAATTCAATCGTGGCCGTATTTTACTCCAAGACGAATTTCTTGCAGGTTGTTCTTCCGAAAACCATTGATGCTGAGCGCGAACTGATGTTGCAAGATCATCATATGACCTATCGTTAGATTGAGACAACCTTAGGCATTAGTGGGACCAGCGTACATTCAATATTGCATAAATATTTGACGGTCAGAAAAATTTGTTCGCGTTGGATCCCACATAATTTGTCAATCGCTCAAAAAAAGGCTCGTGTCGATTGGTCGAAGGAAATGCTCAAAAAATATGATCGCGGTGCTTCGAAATACGTCTATCACATCGTGAGAGGTGATGAATCGTGGATTTACGCGTATGAGCCCAAAAGTAAAGAGCAGTCGACTGTTTGGGTGTTTCAAGATGTGCCCAATCCAACAAAAGTTGTTCGCGCACGAAGCAATTCCAAGCAAATGGTCGCCTGTTTTTTCGGAAAAACCGTACCTCTAGAACAACGCAGAACAGTCAATTCTGAGTGGTACATAACCATTTGTTTGCCAGTTGTCTTCCAAAAAATCAGGAAAACTAACCGCCGAAGACAGATCACTTTTCACCACGACAATGCGAGCTCCCACACATCGGCTCAAACAACTGCATTTTTGAGCACCCAAAACATCGATTTGATGAGTCATCCGCCGTATAGTCCTGAATTGGCACCCAATGACTTCTTTTTATTCCCGTAAAAAATAAACTAGAGGTTAACGTTTTTCGACACCTGAAGAAGCGGTTGCTGCATTCAGAATGCATGAGATACCTCAATCAGAGTGGCAAAAGAGCTTCGACTATTGGTTCAAACGCATGCAAAAGTGTATCGATCTTCATGGGGAATATTTTGAAAAACAATAAAGTGTATGCCAAGTATACCAAAAATTACAAAAGCACCGCCCTCTTTATTTCGTTAATGTTTATTTTGACGAATACCAAATCTTATTTTTCATTACAATAGAAGAAAGGGGTCAAAAACGAGCGAATATAGTATTTCGTAATAAATCAATAGCCCCCATATAAAATACGTTGGTTAGTTAACATGTGGAGCGTTCCTCCCTAAGCCCTTAAACGATTAAGTATTAGTGGCAAGTACACTAGGGTTAAAACAGATTATCAGACGGACAAGCAACGGAAATGTTACAAGAGTCAAATAAACGCTTTCAGGCACTAACGTTTTAGTTAAAATTCCAGACGTAGATAGAGGTCGCCTAACTCCAAGGAACGTTTTAGCTGTTGTTACTCCAGTGAATGATGGTGGGCTATACACATTGAGTACAGAAAATGGGCCATTAGACCGATTGTTTTCGAGAAATGAGCTCCTTCCAGCTGATTCACAATTTATTTTACAGTCGTCTACCAATACTAGCAAGAAAATACCTCTGAGAACTGCCGCAAATATGTCGGCAAAGGGATCAGGCCAAGATTTCTTCGGTGCAACTGCAAGAGATTCTGCACTGACAATAAATGCTCGTGTAAACAGCGAAAAGTTAAGTGCAATTCAAAATTCCATGGATCCCTAACTTGTAAAAATAAATAACACAAAGATAGGCACATATCTACCATTATGTAAACATATATTTGTTAGTAAATAAATAATTGAAAATGAACTGTTTTCTTCCCCGTTTATTTTTGTTGTCATATGCATCTTTCTAAACCTAGATGAGTAATAGTGTTTCTAAATATCGATCAAGTCTTCTGATGTCGATTGTAGACAGTCGGAGTGGAGATAAACAAATATAAATAATACACAAATTATTAAAGATAGGTTAGAATACTGACAGTTGGCCTTGTATTGCAATTCGCATTGTGGGTGCTGTTCGTTTATCCACAATGCGATGAACTTCGTGTACGTTCGATTTTTGTCGTCATATCGTGAAGTGGATATTGCGAATTTGACCACAACGCATTGCGAGTATGAGACGGTATTAGAATTCGCTCAGTGGCCGAAGGAAAGATGAAAAATTTACCCACAACGCGACGTGAGCAAACAGCGGTCTCCACAATGCGTCGTGGGTATAAATTTCGGCCAGTGGGCGAATTCGGCAATTGCGTACAACATATACACACATCAGAAAAGTCTAGGGATAATATTAAAAAATAATTAATTAAATATAATTAATTTCTGTATCTATTAAATTGCGCGTGGAATATTTGTATTAGTTCAATTTCTAATGATAAATATAGATACCTGTTCGTTTAAAAAAGTTGCCAAAAGTAAAATAATTCTTAGCTAAGATATGGAAAAAGTAGAAATGCAATTTCTAATTTGATCATTCTAATAAAGATATTGTCTAGTAACTACATATCAATTATTGTGTTTTATCATGGAAAGGAGACATTTAACGTTAGACGAAATGAATCGAGTTGCTGAGCAAATGGGTGATTCAGTGACGAGTCTGAGTTTGGATTTCACCCAGACTCTTGTCGAACAAGGCTGTGACGACGATCTGGAAATGTGGAACGACTAAGACATATTCAGGAAGAGAGCAGATACAGATGTGGATTAATTATAGGAGACAGGACCGACCTCTTTTTCCTGATTCGTTCCAAACAAGTCAATTGTATTTAGATACCATTCTTTGTCATATTGTGCTCCTATTTGCTCCCATTTGCAGGCACAGTTGGGGAAAACTTACGCTTAATGCATGATAATGCATTAAGCGAGGTAATTCAAATGGCCAGTACAATCTTCGGACCTTAATCCTATTGAGCATGTATGGGATATGCTTTAACTCCAAGTATAGGTAACCTTTATGGACCGGTTTAGTTTCGACTGCTTCTGAGAGCAGAATGTGCGCGTTATATTGATAATCTTATTTTGTACCACTATAGCGGAACTAGCAAAAATTCTCGAGGATTACGCCTTTAATATGAAAAAAGAAAATGGCTAAGACTATAAAGAGTCGTCTGTAAAGTCAATATGGAATACAACAGCAAAAAGGGTACAAGAAAAATATTTTACGGAATACGGCATAAAAATCGACCCTTTCACGGATGTATCTTTCAAATGTGCAAGATTGGCCAGAGACACCAAGCGAAGGTAGCTTCAAAGTTGTCCAGAAAAAAGAAAACTCAGTTCAAAAGCATTATCCACCGAAGAACTATTAAAAATGATCAAAAGCTACGACGAAGAAACCCCCGATGGAGCACAAACAAAGTTTTTTCACCTTTGCTCATTTGAACTTTCTTGAAGAGGCAATGAGGCCGTAAACTGCAAGGTTAACTTTTTCCAGAAGGAAATTGATATTATCGGGGAGAATTTACGGGTCGAATTGAATACAACAGCATTTTTTCGAAAATAACTCAAGGCGGATCAAAAAGTTTAGCAAGCAGCAAATGGTTGGAAAAAAATTCATCAAACGAAAATTTATGCCCAGTTAGACTATTCTTAAAATTAATAGAAAAAAGAGGACCAAAGATTTTATCAGACAGACTCTTTCTTACCGTTCACCCCAATTGGAAGAATGGATCTTAGTTCAAAAACTGTCCACTTGGAATAAACACCGTCTCTAAGTGGACAAAAATTTCAGCTGAAAAAATTGGAACAGACACAAAAAAACATAAAATAACAAACCATTCTCATGGATCTTCAGCTGTGACAGCCTTGCTTAAGCAAGGTGTTGCTGAACAGGAGTTAATTAAATTAACGGGTCACTCAAATGCAAGCTCGTTAAAACCTTATCTGCAGCTGGATTCCAGTCACCACGAGAAGTTGATCGAGAATCTCAGGACAATAAATTAAATGAAGCTGGACCTTCGAGTTCCCAAATGATACATGCCAATAATACACAAAATCAATCTTTAGTAGAAAATAACGGGCAAACTGCTATAACTTATAATAATTGTTCATTTAATATTGTTAACAAATAAGCAAAGATTATGTTTCGTTGATATTGTCTTATTTTTCTCGTGAAATAATCTTGTCGAATACAATTCGAGAGAAAATTTTTTCCCGACCAAATTTTATTCTGGTTTTCAAGTTCAAGTTTGTTGCTTTTTGGCAAGTTGCCAAGCAACAAACTCATACCAGTCGAAAATTTTGCGGCAAAATTTTCTCTCTTATTATACGAAAATGTTTTGGAATATGTAAGAATAAACATTAATTTATATTAAAAAGTATTATTTTTTTCTTAAATTAACTCAAAAATAACTGACATTGATTTTTAAAAATATCCCTAGACGTTTCCGATGCTTGTATTTGTAAATAAGTATGTCGCTCTGATTATTTTGTACAGCATAGTTTGCTTCAACTAAAATGTATTTTATTTTGTTTTAGAAAATCGAGAAACCATTCCTGGAAGCTGTAGAGATAACATTAGGAGATAGATACACCCAAAACGTAGAAAGTATATACAAAATAACAATAAAATTCATAATAGAAACATTGATAAAAGGTTATGATAACGCCAATAACTCTGACGCGCCAACGTGAAGAAGGTTATCGGATTGAAAATAAAATACTTTTATGTGTACTGCTAAAAAAACAGTTTGATTTTTATATATAAATATATATAGAACCAATATATCCAATTATCGAAATAATGGACCTTTGGCAACTCTTGCCGGACAATTCTCTGCAGGAGATCTCATCCTATCCAGAGAAAATACATACAAAATGTAATTTTTTAATCCTACATTTTGACAAGATAAAATGTTCATTTCTGTTAATTACTTATTTTTCGTGAAAATTTTAATTTTAGGGTGATAAATAAAAATTATATTCTCAAAAAGAATCTTTGTTAATAAAACAAAAGACTAATATAAGGTACTACCTGTAACTATTTTTTTGATATTAAAAGAGCAATGTTAGTTCAAGATTTAGACACTTCTGTCACATACAGTACCTTCTTTTTGTTCTTTCTCTGGACTAATTTTATCACTAATTAATATTGTTACAAAATCAAATTATATTCTTTAACTATAAACTGGTATTCTGAGGATGAATTGTCCAAGTGTGAGTTACCCGCGAACCAAAACCCACCCTTGAGTGTATCATGTAAATATTTGTATGTATGTATGTATTTATTTGATGTGTGATTAGTTAGAAGAAAAATGAATTTGGAAAAAATGTTATAACTCCTAATCAATCTAATCAAAATATTGAACATTGATTAAATGCCAGAAGCATGCGGGAGCTAGCAGGAAGGTGCAAGGAGGTGCACTTTCACCCCCCTGGCTTTCAAACAATGGATGAGTTCTATACAAGGGAAATGTAGCCAACAAAACGAAAAAAAAATACTGAAAAAGGTTATAGTCTGGTCGAGAAGTCATTTAAATCGGATTTGGGTTAAACCCATCCGGTGTCAATCGATTCGAAATGACAAATAGAAAAATATTCCTGAATAACAAAATATTTTTTTAAAAATTTCCTATTGTTATTAATAATTTAAGATTTTAAAAAAGGGGGGTTACATTTTTGTTAATAACTCAAAAACTGTAATAGCTAAAACAAAAAACGGATTCTTAAAGGGCAGGAAATTTCCAATAAAAAAGTTTTAACTCCCCGAATTGTAGCTCAATTATTTATAGGTCTAAATTAATATTGAAAATGGCATAAAAAACGGGCGGCGCGACACAGTCGCAACCACCAAATGACAAATTATTTTTTTTTCAATAAGTAAATAGTAATAAAAAAAAATTTAAAAAAATTCTAGCACCAACAGAACATATCAGACAACGAATTTCTGCAGTCGAAAAATTTTTTCGTTATTTTTCACATTTATATCCATTTGTTAATTAAAAAATTACATCTTCATTGTTACTAAACTTTAAATTCGTTACTGTGAGTAAAATAAGAATACAAGAATTTTTTTAACCCTTGGAATCCTTTATCATTAAGCTACTGAACAAAGTTACATAATAAAATTTAATAATTTTTAAAAATTGAAATTATTATTAACAAGCAAAGTAAACAAATGCGATTTTAGATGTAAAAAATTTAAATTTTTTTAAACAATTGTTTACAGTCGTTTTTAATACGCTATAAACAATATAAACCCATTTTTTTAATTGTTTGTGACCAGTTGTTTAAAAAATTTTTATAAACAAATGGCTTATTTAACAATTTTTAAAGAAAATTTTTTTGCCATTCTATTGTTTATTAAAAACCATGATTTAAAAAAAAAATTCTTAAAAAAATTTTTTAATTGTTAACGTTTTTGTTTATTAACATTTGTTTAAATGTAATATTAAGAAATGAAAAAAATCCTAAAAATTTTTAATTTTCTCTTCTCTACAAACTAGTATTTTTTTCGAGTTTTTTAGTTCATTATTTAATTGTTTATTAATTAAACAATTTGTTCTAAGCAATTGCATCAACAATTAATATTTTTTTATAACACCTCACAACATACTGAATACCATAGTATACGTTTAATTTTTGAAAATACCATCGAGAAAAGTTATTCTACCCTGTATTTGTATCTTCGTTGTGATTATACAATACAAATTGCGATGAAGCATTGTGCATACCAAAATTCTAAAAATAGTACAAGAACTCTAGTTAAAGGACGAAGACGGAATACCATTAAGTTTATACCATTTTCCAAACCCAGCAGATGCCTCAAATGGATTGAGTTATGTGGCAACCAAAATCTAAATATTGCCACAATTATCAAAACCACTTATATTTGTAGTCACCATTTTGTTCATAACTGTGTATAGATCCAAAACCTTATTGTAATAATGAGTCTACTAAAGCTAAGGTAAATGCAGAAATGGGAAGTTTGTTAAAGGGACCTGCACTCAACCATCGTTTTAACTCATTGACAGAATGTTCCTCTAAACGTAAATTTTCTTGTAACATTGCCCCAGGTACATCTGTCGGTAAAAGCACTATAGAATCCATGTCCAGCTGAAATCTAATACTAGACTAGATGGGCTGTAAAATGTCTAACTCTTCTCGAGGATATTTGCAAAAATAAAAGCAGATCAGAGTAACACAAATCACTAACACATAAAAGTAGAATAATAAAAATCAGTAACTCAGAAACACAAAAAAAAGCCAAACAAATGAAGCTGTACAATGAATAATACCACCCCAATACCTTAACGATACGTTTATGTGTTGACAGCTGACATTTAATTTTTCGTCAACTGTAAGATGTAAAATACTTCAAATTAAAAATATGTTAAAAGACTTCCATACTTTTCGGGTACAACATGGGTGGTAAAGGGGCCCAAAATATATAAGAAAAACCAAAAATGTATTGGAAAAACCGCTTCCTCATGGGACTAATCTTTTTCAGTATTTTTTGTTCATTTTATTGGCAGTATTTCCCTTGTAAAGAACTCATCCATTACGTATAAGTAGATATTTAAAGCAATTTTATTAGAAACTCTTACAGTTTTACTTAAATAAAAATTGTAAGCGGCTGATTACTTTTTCTATAAAATCTGAGTCTTCCTGTACCCTTTTGCGATGGACACTAGGTAAGCATGCATAAGCCAATCTTAATAGCTTCACATACACCCGGAAAAAATGGCGTGGTTTTCGCAATCAAATCACCGTATCACATAATCCTGATTATTGTTCCACATGTCGTACCACTTGGTAGTGTCGAAAATAAAATTATTAGGTAAAAGTCCACCATAAAGGTTTTGTATTTCTTCTGCCAGAGTTAAAAATATAAATTTATTTAGTTTCTTCATATTTTCTGGATGGAACTGCATAAGCGAAAATGCTTTCTAGTGGGTTGAAGAAAATCTATTTCTCAAAGAAGATATGATAGAGTCCAAGTATGGGATAAAGATGGACATTCAGAAAAATCTTCAACATTTTCAGATGGAATATTTGATCTGTGAGTCTGCCTTGAAATCACTCGAGAACGCTTCAATTCAACATCCAGTTGTTGACAGATAATTTGACCTTTCTCGAATATGGCTGCGAATTCCGTTGAAGCATTACTCCCCTAATGTCCGCATTTACTAGTTGTAACATAGTTATTTGCACACAGGTTCAAGTTTAGCGGTCGTGGTCTTCAATTTAATGAACGGAAATTTTATAAATATTTCTACGTACGAAATAAAGAACTAAAAGCAAAAGCGCGCGTAGGCCATTATATTACCAGATATTAGGGAGAAAAGTGGTGTAATGTAAGACCTAAGTAGAGAAAAAAGTTACACGTATGACGTGAATTTAATAGACATTTATTTAATCAATGGATTGGCGGATGTAACAGATTAAATGCTTTATACCTACTGTTTTCCAGCTTTTCTCTGTTTTGGCGGGCCACTAGATACCTCTTTTTTAATAGCTAACAAACAAACAAACAAACAATTTTAGAAATACGTGGGTGTAGCAATTTATTTTGGAGAAACGGTTTTCTAAAGGTAATTTTTCAAAAAATTTTCGAGGGGTATCCCACACGCCACACCCCCAGACCTCCGGTTTCCTACCCCTGCAAAACTTCATGAAAAACCTACCATCGACGATGCAGAACACCACAATGCATGCATCTTCCTGCAAATAATCCTGCCGGCGCCCATGGCCAGGAGGAGTAGTATTTAAAAGTCAAATTCACGCCCAAAAAGTTACGTGACAATTAACAGTTATTTTTTTTAATCACGTTAGACTCTTACTTACTAAACATACTAATTTATTGGTGAAAAATTTAAATAAACTAGAAACTATTCCTGTCGAAATAGTGATAGGTACATTTGTATAAATGTTATTAAAACGGCATAACAGGAAAAATGTCAATAAAACAAGTCAATTTGAGCAGAATTAAATATTGGGGGCGTTCAGCCGAAAAAAGCGATTGACAGTGCTTGCAAGCGCTGAGAATAAACCAAACAGTTGTCGAACAAAATACGTTTGCTAACTTTAATCAAGCGCTGACACAATCCGCCATTTTGCTTATGTGTGTGTGTATGAAAGATAATTGCTCGAAAGCAAGTACATTAGCCACAGATTGTTGTATTTATGTATTATAGTAAAATTAACACACGTCATAATTGTGATGTTGCCACTTAGAACAAAAAGAAACAGGAAGGAGTCTGTCACTTTAAGGAAAATTTGCGACGGAAGTCGGTCATCTTGAAGCTCCTAGTATAACTCATTGTTTATGTTTACAGTATACTGTCAAAGCAATATTTGCATATAAATGTCAAAAATGAGCGCATAGGCGTATCGTTCGGGTCTTATAAATACTAAATTATTTAAAACACAAATTGTATTCACACACTTGATTGGTTGAAATTTGTTAAAAATAAAAAACCTTGATATCAGTTTTATTTATTTTTTTCGGTACGTCAATGGAAACGGAAATTAAAATTGACAATTGGCCGCCATATGCAAGCTCCTTTCTGGACTCAAGGTCATTTTGCATATACTCCTTCCTGTATATTTTTATTCTGTGTTGCCATATAAAAGTCAAGTTTAATAATCAGAGAACTCATAAGTATACCATAGAACAGAAATAATTACATGCCGTTCCGGGATTCGATTAATATGGTGTCATCACTTCAATCAGTTGTCTTGTGTCATGTTAAAAACCTTGATTATTTGGTTATTTTTAATGCAGTTAAAAATAAGAATGTCCAATGCATAAATACTACCTAGCTGGCTAATTTTATCAACAATTTTAATAAAACAACATTTTAAGAGCTAATAATTTGAAGATTACTTTGAAAATAGAGGTATGTTCTGGAAATACAAAAGTACTTATTTTAAACATAAATGGATTGATTGGCACATCAAATGAAATTAAAATGAAAAACACATGCAACAAAAATTTTTGAAAGTTACTTTGGAAATTATTTTTAAATTTAATACAGATTTCCAAAAGACTGGAAATGCAAATTAATTTTAAACTTAAACATGGACTGCAAGACTGAAATAAAATAGAATAAAAATACTCTCTCTCTCTAACCAAACCCGTCCCTTCCAGAATGCATCCCTCTAGGAGCGGTGCATTCCGGGAAGAACTTCCTCCACCCCCCATCACGGTCGATGGGGGCCTCAGTCCTCGGGCTTATGCTTTTCTTTCCACTATCTTGGTTCAGAGATGGTTTCCAGGTGTCTTTGCACCTTTGCTTTGCACCTCTATCCTCCTGTCTTCTTTTTAGGCGTTCAGAGTGTGTGCTTTTCGCTGCCTCTAAAAAGTTAGTTCTTAGTCGACGAACTGCGGCTAAAGGTAACCTTAGAGAGTGGATCCACTTGTTAAAGCTGTCCCTACTCAAGAATCTGCGCATCTCCCTAGGGATGGGCAGAGTCTTTTATAGGTGGTTCCTCTTCTGTCTGCTTCTTGACAGATTTTGTTTCTTCTTAGTTGTCCAGCTGTTTCCTTGGTCTAGGATGTCTTCTGTAGTCTTCTGCTGTATAGTTGGTTAATTCCCTAAGTGCTGTGTTCGGGTGTGTCCTGAGTTCTTCAAATCTTCTTCAGGCTCTGGCTTTCATGATATCTTCTGTCTTCTCCTGGTCTAGTTCCTTGTATAGTTGTATATTTCTTATGTACCATGGGGCGTCTGCTGCTTGCCTTCTGCTGTGCTTGTATCTTCTTTTTGTAGGTTTTGGCTATGTGTCCCCAGGCTACGGAGGCGTACAACATGATCGGAATGATGATTGCGTTTATTAGATGTATCTTTGTCTTCAGTGCTAGTTTGGATTTTCTTCCTATGATTCCGGCTAGTCTTCCTCTTGCTTGTTTTGCCTTCTTTGTGATGTTTTCCACGTGTTCTTTGAAGGTTAGTCCTTTGTCTCCTAGGTATTTGGCCTTGTTTTTCCATTGGATCTCTTCTCCTCCTATGTTAATGTTTTCTTCTGGTTTTTTCCTTAGTTTGGTAAAGTAGACTGCTTGGGCTTTCTCTGGGTTTATTTGGATTTTCCATGTTGTGCACCATTCGTCTATTTGGTCCATAGCCTGTTGGAGTCTTCTTGTCACCATCCTTGGTTGAGTGCTTCTTGTAACGATAGCCGTGTCATCTGCGTAGAGAGCCATCATTGTTGTCTGTCTTTGGAATGTCTGCCGTGTACATGTTGTAAAGCACCGGTGAGAGGACTACTCCTTGTGGTACTCCGGCTTCTGTTGTTCCTACTTCGGATTTTGCGTTTCCTATCCTTATCCTGAATCTTCTATTTTTCAGATAGCTAAGTAGTAGTTTTGTCAGTTCCCTGGTGTATCCTGCTTCTCTCATCTTGTATATCAGTCCTTCGTGCCATACTTGGTCGAAGGCTTTACTGATGTCCAGGATGATGGCTCCAGTAGATTGATTTCTGTTGTATCCCTCTGTTGTGTATTCTAAGTACTTGGTCCGGTGCGCTGTGTTCTTTTCTGAATCCGAACTGTTCTTAAGGCAATATTCCTATTTTGCTCATCGCTGGTAGTAGACTGATGGGTCTGTAGTTTTGTGGAAACTTGGGATCTTGTCCTGATTTCCTGCTATCCCTTTTCTTTGTAAATGCTTCAGTGCATTGTTGTTGATGCCATCGTATCCAGGAGTTTTTCTGAGAATAAAAATAGTAAACAAGTTAAAATATACATATTAATGTAATTTTTTGAACAACTTGGCACGACAATATCAGAAAATCAGAAGAAATAACCTTAAATAGTGGTTTATAACTTGCTAAGGACAATTTCCGATACTAATAGTTTTCTTCGTTTAATATTTGTAGAAGACGAAGATAAAAGTAAAAATCCGATATTTTATTTCTATATTTTTCGTTTGCCAACAGCGCTTTCTTGTAAAACAATGCCGCTCTAAAATAACTGAATTTTAAATGGAGAAATACTTTTATTATTTAAATATTTTGTTGTTATCACTGACGAATGACGTGCAACGCTTTTTGTTTAAATTAAAATCTTCAGTGAGTTACTGTTAGCTGTTGCCAAAGTATGTGGTAGGTTAGAGGCAATGCACAATTTTGTTTAATAAGGTGTGTGGACTAGTTCATTGATTTTATCTTAATATTGTTGAAACCAAAAAATATGTGCTTCAGATCTTCAGTGGAGTTTGGGAATCGTCCGTGATACGTTTTAATCCTAAAGATAGTAGCAAAAAAGAATTTGGTTGCATTATCACTACATAGATGTTGGTTTGGAGAAGGTAAAGTTGAGTTGATCTGAAAATTTCCATTGCTGTTTCCATCTTAACCTTGTGTCATTTTTTATTAAGTTATACAAATCTTTTAGAGGGTACCTAAATGTTGCGAAAAACTTTTGAACAGCTTCTTTAGCAAACCTATCAGCTTTTTCTTTACCTGATATCCCAATATGGCTCTTTGTCCAAACAAATGTTATATTTAACTCAGCAATCAACTATTTTCTATTACATAATATGGGACACTTCATTACTTTGAATAATGTACTTTTAATAGAGCAGATTTAGAATCGGTCAATATAACTGCTTCTTGTATATTACGGGGTCTTAACCAGGTAACATCTTCCAAGATTTCAATAAGCTCAGAATTTGCTTATAGTAGGTTTTATTGAAATTATTTCCTCTCAAAAAATTATTAAATATGTCAGCAAAGGTGATATTTGCTGGCTACCGCGTTCTAGAGAAAAATAGCGCTTGCAATGGCTTTTTTCGGCTGAACGTCCCCATTATTGACAGACCACTAAGAATGTGGATATTGTAATGTAATTTTTTTATGCTTTTTGTAAACTAACAATATTATTAAATTATTACCTATGTCAATTCCTTAACTTTAAGAATCCGTACACCACAAAATATATTTTTAAGAAAACTATTCTAGAACTTAACTAGTTGAACACTTCAAAAATAGAGTACAAACTATTAATCGTGTCTTTCAAGATACAATTCTGTTTAAATCAGTTCCAAAATTATCTAGGATGCTTTAAGACAGAGAGGGTCAAAAACATTTATATAATTCCATCTACTAGATAAAATTGAACTGTAAACATCTAAAGAACGTTGGCAGTTTTTCACCAGCTTGGTTATCAAAAATAATAAAATGAGATGGCTCAAAACCTTGTAACAAAATAGTGAGGAAGCTGATTCATCTGTGATAATTAAATTTGGATTAGGAATAATTTTAAAAACGTTGTTTTCAGTAGTCTTTGAAGATCCACATCAGTTGGGAAGGCAGCATCTCAATAGGATAAACAATCTCAGATACGCTGATGATACAACGGTACTGGCATTCTCTAACAGTGAGCTCGCGGAGCTCATTCGAAAACTGCCGAGAACAGAGGAGGGTGGGAAACTATTACCAAAATGGCGATGGAATCCTTCCAGAACAGGCACGACCTTCAGTAATGAAGGAGCAGAAGAAGAACATCCACAAGCATTGTTAATAAAATGAGATGGGATGAAGAAAGAGAATGCAGGCAATCCGGGGAAGTTTTGACCAAAAAGGTCAACTATTCACGTCATTATAATATATGCCTGATGAATTTTTTGTTGTGGTTAGTTATACCAATTAAAAACTCTAGGGGCAGATACGATGAATAAGTGAGGCGCTAGTTTGTAAATGAAATTTATCGGACTGATAACCTTTGAATAAAATTCATTGACCAAAAGAATGGAACAAGATGCAATTCTGCAAGACGTTTTCTTGTGTAATATTCTAATCAAAATTAGACTTTTGCGCGTGATTGTACAGAACTGCGTTTGAATGTAAATATAGAAGAGATTTTTGAATATTTTATATGAAACCTGAAAAATGCTATATATTTGCAATTGGAATTAAGATATATAAAGTAAAACCAACAAGACAAACATTTTTGTTGTGTTCAATACGTAAAAAATGTGTACCTAGAAATACTTAAATATTAACACCGAATTCTCATAATAAAATTGAATCTAGTTGGAGGAACTCGGCGTTTTACTGTAACTTGTCTAAATTCCGTCAGTTCATTTTTCTTTTAACACTTAACTAGAATTATAAGAGATATTTAAGTAATAATAGATCTGGATAACTAATATTCGGTGAAATCTGTTTCTACTGTTACTTTAAGACTTACTATATCGAAATGAACTGAGATTTGATTAGATTTTAATGTTAAAAAATACATTTATGGTCACCAGTTGTACATATACAGAGTGGGCCACAGAAAACAGTTTGCAGTATTTTTTAAGATTTTAAGGAAATTAGGAAACACGTCGATTTATGCTCTAAGGGGAAATTTTACAATAAAGACATCTGTCATTAGTCAATTTTCGATAATTACACCATCTTTGCAAAAAAAGGTTTAATTAATTTAAAGTAGATACGACACCTCTTAAGAATTAAATGCCACGCCTATGGTTAGTCAATGTGTAATTTTTCTAGTACATCAAAAGTAAATTAAAATAGTTATTGCATTGCAAAAATTAGTAATTTGATACTGACAGTTTATTTAACATTGTTATCAGTTATTTTTTAAAATCTTCAAAATGTTATATTGTTTTGCAGAGTTGATATTATTTCCATACTTATTTTTTAAATTGGGAAATGCATAACAGTCAATTTATTCAATCATCAGCTACATCACCCAAAATACCCATTCTAATTACAGCTAATGATGTTGTCAAACAGGGTTTATCATTCAAAGTGTTTTCATCTTGGTTATTATATCTATTATCTGAAAATCAACCTTTGCTGAATTAGGTAATTATTGTTTCAAATACAGCTACAATATAGAGTGAATTTACTGATTTGGGATATCGTAATTATTATTTGGTAGGTACAACAGTATGTATTATTGGAAATACAACTAACACTGACTTCATAAAATGTTAAAATTTTACTAATTGGGGTCCGGTGTAGAATAGGGAAACACGAATTTTGCAAAAAAAAATATTAACACTAAAAAGGGACTGGTTTCTATAGTAAATTTTCGTAAAAAAATTTGCGGGTTATCTAGTATTTTTCGAGAAAAATGGAATCAAAAACTCAAATTTTGTATGTTAAATGCACAAAACATTGTCCAAGGTGCGTTATGTCATGTAGATACCAGCGTTGCCACATCTCTAAATAAAACCTAAATATTAGGATCATATTTTTTTACATTATAAATATATAAAAAATACTGATAATAATATGTGAAATGTAGAGGGAATATTACTAACCAAAACTAATCGGTCTTTTTGCATATTATAAAAGATAAAACAAAGATAAACAAACACACGAAATTCAGTGACGGGTAGCGATGCTACCCTAATCCAACCTAACCTAACCTAACCTAACCTAATCAAACCTAACCTAACCTAATCAAACCTAACCTAACCTAACCTAATCAAACCTAACCTAACCTAACCTAATCAAACCTAACCTAACCTAATCAAACCTAACCTAATCAAACCTAACCTAACCTAATCAAACCTAACCTAACCTCAAGAACGATAAACATTTACCAGGATTGCTTAATCCCATAAGACGTACATTCGCCAAAAAATCGATCGCACGTGGTGGCCTGTGACGTCACTGCAGTCCTCGGCCGTATTTTTCCTATCTTGACAGTGCATTTTAGGTCGTTTTCAATCGTCGTTTTTAGATTTATTATAAAAATATTCAAAATTTTGACTGGTAGATATTGTGGATACATTAGTGTACGTTGCATTTTTGTGTAAAATTTTTAAAAAACTGTTTTTTTAAACTCCAGTTCGGACTTTTAAATTTCATGTGTTACACTGCTTGGCTGGACATTGCTTGGTTAGTATCGTTGAGTGTCAACGTTAATATTCAATAGTGAATACATTTTTTATTTCATGTTTTTAGTGAGATAGTTTACTTACTTACTATTTTTTTAATATGTAGTATTTTTTGTTAATTTTAAATTTGTAATTAAAAATTCTTTATAGAATACATATTATGTCGCTCCATAAAAGATTCACGGATTGTATTAGTAATATATGCTGCAAATTGTTTATTGTTTCTTTGTTTGTCAAAAAACACTAGTTTTAGGCATGATTTTGAGTAATAATAAATTTATTTGAATGTATTTTTTAAAATAAAAATAGAAATAGTGTTTTTTTTTACTCTACCTATTTCCCAAATAATATTCAATAAATTAATTAAATATAAGTATAACGATTTTATGGGATTATTTATTATAAATTATAAGTGTTTAATCTTAAAATTCCAAATAGTCGTACGTTAGTATTTCAGAAATCATAAAAATACTGTTTAATTCCTATTATTTCCATGCATTTATTTGGTAAACGTTATAATGAAGGACTGCAATGACGTCACACAGCTGGCGGACAAATCAGGCCGATTAGGCAATCCTGGTAAATGTTTATCGTTCTTGACCTAACCTAACCAAGCCTAACCTAAACCAAAGGGATACTATCCTCGAAATGAAACCGGTCAGTGCAAAGACAGATTCGCATAGAAGAAAATATCAAAAACAGAATCTGACGATGCTAATTTTTAACTAAATAGCTGTCATTGCATTTAAAAACGTATTTTGCGAATAAATAGTGGAAGTTTCGTTCAACTGTTTAGTTGTTTACTGTTCTTAGTAAGATGGACTTCCACAAAGTAAAGGTTACTACATTAAATTTTTCTTCTTTAACCAAGTCACCATTATTCCGTCGTCATTTTTGTTATGTATATTCGCTACATCTAAAATATTCTAACCAACAATTGTGAAAAAAATATGGCAATGTTGGATTGTTGACGTTAGAAAACTTATTAAATGTCAACGTCGAAACAGTATAATGTCGTAAAAATCGTGGTAAATTTTTAGTTCCATGGGAAGAAATAATTCTAAAAGTGAGGTTAATGAATGGTTTAATAAAATTTATTGCAATATAAATTAAATTAGCATATAAAACTCAATTTTCCGGATATAATTTGAGTTAAAATATCATAAAAAGTAAGTTATTTTAATTTTTAAGTTGTTAAATTTCGAAATTCGTGTGTACCTATTGTTCACCGGAACCTAAAAACGAAACAATATTAATAAAAACAATCTCCAATCTTGTAGGCCGTTCATTAATGAATAACTTTATTACTTTTCATCTACTAGATGTTTTCAGTATGAGATTTTCGGGAAAATTTTGACGCACTTGAAAACAAAATACTTGTTGCAGAAAAAATTATATTTTTTTATATAATAATTAAAAAATGAATGAAAAACCTCAGTATTGAAAACACAACAACAATTTAACAAAAATTAATTGAGAAAAATTCTAAATTAAATAATTTTCCGAACAGCTGTCATCAACAAAGAAATTTATTTTTTATAATAATTATTGAAGTTTTGTTAAACTGTTGTTTGTTTTGTGTCTTCAATATGAAGGACTTTCACAAAGTAGGGGTTGATACAATAGAAATATTTATAATTTACTATAAATAAATGTTTGGTCCCTGAAATTGCCACCATTCTGCAGACCAGATCTTGATAGAGTATTTATGCGATGTCTTCGTCTTTTACTCGAAAAAAAAATGTGTTGCTTACCAACTAACTTGCCGTTCTACAGATCTCAGTAAATTTTGATTCAAAGTCACTTAAGAAAAATTTGTCAAAAATATATTATTCAACTAATTCCCATGTTTTTTACGATATAATACATGTATCACTGTTTAACGGCTGGTTTCGTAATAAATTTAAAGTGTCATAAATTATAAATATATTTTGAAATCTGCTGTAAATTATCATCTAAATCAGAATTTGATTTTTACACACATATAACCATTTATACATAATCATTGTGATAGATAGTTGGATAATATAAAGGAATTTAAAATGCACTAACTAGTCTTTGATCCATGTAATTAAAAACGACACAAATTAAAATGTTTTTATTGTTAATTAAAGCTTTTACGAAAAGCAAGTCACAAAAAATATGCTTGAGTATTTCATTGCAGTTTTTATGTTCATTAAAAAATTCTTTTTGATTACCGTTATTATACAAATGTAACTTTTATTTTAGTTTTTTATTTGTAATAAAAATAATTAAGTTAATAATTGTCATATATTTTTAAATAAAAACCATTCGGAAAAACATTTCTATTGAATTAAGGTATATATAAAAGCTTTTTTGTTCAAAGCGATTGTTTTAATTTGAATGTAAATTATACTAAATATATCGGTGTTATATGTTTTTCTGGTGAACTTCACATAAATGTTAATTGTATAAATTGTAAATTTACGTAATATGAATATATGTACAATTAAAGTTAAACATAGTTATAATATTTTATATTTGTAATAATTGTACTATTTGTTAGAATTAAATTTAAACGAAAATATGTGTATGATTTTTTAAAATGATGCCCAATACCTTATAAGTTTATTGTTTAAAATTGTATTGACGTGATAGTGGAAAAACTAAATTAGATTAATTGAGGGCCAAAAGCTGCACTAATAAATATTAAATTCAATCCCATCCTCGTCGCCAAATTATTATAAACTAAATTTGATCTCAATAAACGTATATTTAACAAAATTATTTGATTGACAGAATGAATTATTATTTGTATATCTTATTGCCTTGACAACATCAAAACGGTAACTAAGTTTAAATAAAATATATATATAACATACTCAATATATATATGTCGTAGGCGTATATGAAAACCAGGCTTTTTATAAAATGCCTAGGCTTTTTCAAAATGACTTGGCATATTGTAAAACCATTATATTTCTACAATCTGACTACAATTTTAAGGCATATTATAAAACGCCGATGAGATTTTAGGCATATTGAAAAAATTAAAACATTTTATAATTCACCTAGTTTAAGTTAGGCGTTTCGTAATATGCCTATGCCTTCCTTTGGCTTATTTAAAAATAGGTAGGGTACACATACTCAGTGACTATTCGCCAGTAAAATAATAATAATAATAATTATTAACATAACTCTTTTATTGCTGTTACAATATAACTTAGACATAAACTAAAAATGTATTAAAGGAACTTATAAAACTGTAGGATCAACTCCAGATAGTGATTATTTATTCCCGCAGGAGCCACTAAAGTGACATTTGCTTGTACACTTCATGTGGGCCTTGAAACAAAAGCACTTATTTATTTTACAGTGGTTTTTGTTGGGTTTGCACATATATTTTTTAAAACCTTGCTTTCCAAACTTGGAAAACATTCCCATTGCTTCTCTTAAAGAAATAGTTTTTTCACTTGGAACTTCAATTCGTTCTTTACTCTCTACTTACTTCGTACCAATTTGATACACTCCATTTTTAAAATCCAAAATTGATCCAATTATATTTTTAGGATCTAGAGGTCCTATGTAATAATTATTTCTCTCCCTCCTTTCGACAATATCATCAGCCTCTTGTAACATTGTATCCGCCGTAACAGTTTTTGAGCCGAAGCAAGGCAGAGGTGTATTACGAAACGCCTAACTCAAACTAGGTGAATTGTAAAATGTTTTAATTTTTTCAATATGCCTAAAATCTCATCGGCGTTTTATAATATGCCTTAAAATTGTAGTCAGATTGTAGAAATATAATGGTTTTACAATATGCCAAGTCATTTTGAAAAAGCCTAGGCATTTTATAAAAAGCCTGGTTTTCAAATACGCCTACGACATATATATCTAATTATAATCCCTTCAACCGTGTTGAGGAAACAACATTGTTAATATTAATAAATAAATACTACAACAAAAATAGTTTTAAAATATTCTAATAATTTAAAAATTTTCTCCATTGTGGTCTACTAACCTCTTCCATGTCAAAATCCTAAACATACTTTTTCAAATAAAATTATCCCTATGAAAGGTCTCTAGCGTATACCTCGTTTGAAAAGGTTTTCAAGTCTCCATTCTATTTTTAGAATTTTGAAATGAGATTCTCATGAAAAAGTGAATTCAAATGTAACAAAAACGTCAGATTCTACCTTAGAACATAAAATAGTAAGGAAGTATTGCTCGTTCAAGGACAGGTGACCGGGATGGTTATCCAAGTTGGCTACCGGAAGTTACTTTTTAACAGTGGCGTCCTATATTTTTATTTGTAGAAAAATAATGTCCTTATTGAAACATACCTATTATTATTCAGTAAGGACAATAATCATTATATATTAAAATAAGCATTTTAATAAGGAAAGTAGAGGAAAAAAATAGTATGACATTGCCTAAAATGGGGGTACTAGATTTAAGGAAATAAAACCAGTTATATACTACACAATTTTTATTAAAATTTTTCATTCAACCACTATTGGCCCTTAAATTGAATTTTGTGTAAACATGTCTAATTATTTCTACATTATTTATTTTACTTTTACATATAAAATAAATTCTTGTTTTTAAATATACTTCACAGATGCTTTTTATAAGTTGTTTCCTACGAGAACTTTTAGAAGTAGATGGTAGAGTTTCAGGAACAGGAACTGGTGAAATAGTTTCACTGCTAGTAGTTATTATCTCTTCAGCATAAGGGTAATTAATCCTTACCTGCAAAGAAAAAGTATATATTAGTGAAATTATATGTTTAAGTAAAATATCTGTAAATAGATTTGAGAAAAAATATAGATGTGGTCAATGTTATTAAAGCAATCTGTGGATGTAATAATTACTTACATATTTCATTCTTGCGATTTTAATTGTAGGTATAGCATTTGGTACTAGTAAAACAATTACTGAAGAAATTCTATCAAATGATTGTTCTGAGTCTAAATACATTTATTGTACAACGTTGCTTTAGAATACTCCATAGACATAAAAATAATTGACATATACAGTTATGAGATTAACCAAAATGTTGTAAATTAATGATAATTAAAATAAAATATTCTCTTTCCATTATTGATACGCCTATGTCACTTTAAATAGATAGGTTATTGATCAATACAAAGTATTAATTTAATTTAAACATAAAAAAATAGTTTACGTATATATATAATGTATATTTATTATAATAATAGCTACTTACCAATAAATAATTAATTCAAATTTTTAACAGAAAACTAAATTTTTATAACTTGTAAACAAAGTATGAGTCATAAATGGTTATCCAATATGGCCGACTTCCGTCGCCAGATTTTAACATTGTAGATATAACATAAACTCCTTCCTTACTATTTTATGTTCTAAGGATTCTACTTTTTGACAAACAAAATAGGTAATGCAGATCTGGTTTGAGGTAATACAGATAATTTTAATTTTTTGAATTGAAAACCCTTTTAAACGATACCCCTTTTTTGAAAAATTTGTATTGGGATAGCTATAACATCTGGGGAGTTGATGAGACAGTTGAATAATTTTATTGAAAAAGTGTATTTTGAACATAAAAATTGACTTTTATTTCAGTATTTTTCATTTGCATTCATAATACCTATAGGGAACTTGTAGTGATCATAAATTCTGTATGTGTAACGAATAGGAAAATGTTTTTAAATACCAGAATGAAATATGTTAAAGTTAAGAAATTAGCAATATTAAAAAGATATATTTATTTGAGTTTTATCACGTGACTCAAAAAAGATGCTGAAGGCATTAGGTTAGTACGATAGTATAGTTTCAAATTCTTATATCACAACTGATTTTCATCCTAGAACTCAGTCATATATGTTGCTTATCACTTCAAAAACAGGTTATGTGATACACCGAAAAAGTGTTTTACTCACGAATCCATATAACAAGGATGTCAAACTCGAGTGGAGAGGGTAGCAGGAAAAAAGGCGCCTATCTGGGCAGGGTTAAATTCTCGGTCGTTGCGTACTCCGTACAGCGCAACAGGCTGTCTTTTTCTTTGTGCGAGCGAGATAACCAAACGCATGTGTTTTCGAATAGTTATGATGTTCGAACTGATGCGCAGTACAAAGTACGCAACGACCGTAGACTAGACTCCGCCAAGATAGGAGCCGTAAATTCAGCCACGGCATAGGAGTTTCACATCCTTGTTATATGGATTCGTGGTTTCACTCCATATTCCATTGATATGTATGTTCCAGGTACAGTTCCAAGTTCCAGTAACACTTTGATGTGGTGTTCTGAACTTTACTACGCCTGCGCACTAAGAACGTTTACAAGTGTAATAAGCAGGTGTTGGAACGTACCTGCACCTGCCCCAAGAATGATAAACATTTTACCAGGATTGCTTAATCCCATAAGACGTACGTTCGCCAAAAAATCGATCGCACGTGACGTCACTGCAGTCCTCGGCCGTATTAAAACGATTTTATGAGAATATTTATTATAAATTATAAGTGTTCAATCTTAAAAATCCAAATAGTGGTACGTTAGTATTACAGAAATAAAAATACTGTCTAATTCCTATTATTTCCATGCATTTATATGGTAAACGTTATAATGAAGGACTGCAGTGACGTCACACAGCTGCCGGACAAATCAGCCCGATTAGGCAATCCTGGTAAATGTTTATCGTTCTTGCACCTGCCCTGCCATTGACCTATCATAACCACAAACCACTTAGTGGTTTGTGATCATAACTTTTCTCCTCACTTGAAATATGTTATGCAATAACTTTGTAATGCGGCTAAACTAATGACTTGATACACTCTCTACTTGATGGTTTATATTTAAGTACCCTATATTATGTAGAAAATGATTCAATAAATATAAGTAAGTCAGTTTTTTAAGAAGATTTAACACAAAACATAAAATATTGATGTACCAAGTTGTCTTTCGAACTGTTAAAAGAGCCTTAGCATGTTGTTACGATGGTAACATTTTTCGAAGAAACACCTGACGAGCATAGGTGACCAGCTGCTTTTCCATTTTTCTGTTTTCTTATCGCTTACTACAAAGTTACAAAGTTTCTTGAAGTTAATTTATCTTATTTTTAATTTATGAATTATTTTAAACACAACTCCACTTTAACACGGAGCTAACACGATAACGGAATTCTACGTCAAATGTCAAATCAGTGTCAACGTCTTAGTTCATTTGTCAACTGTTGAGTTAAATAAACATTTTTAAATATGTATTATATTGATATAGGCATTACACACTTTTTAAAATGAATAAAATATGTAGGACTTGTTTAAGTAGTTCTAATCTGTCTACAGTAGAAATTGATGAAAATCTAATTGAAAAAATTGAAGCAATTTCTGCAATCAGGGTAAGTATAGACAAATTTTAATCGAACTAATAATTTTATATATATTTGATTTTAGATAGAATTAGACGCCCCTAATTACCCTACTTCAATATGTAATGAGTGTGTAGATAAAATAAATCTCTTTTATTATTTTAAACAAGTAATTATTAATAGTGATACTGAACTTAAAACTAGTGCAAAAGTTTTAAAAACAATTGTGAATAAGAAAAATGCCAAAAAAATAACTAGGAAGAGAAGGTACAATAAGATTACAAATAAAAGAATAACAAGAAATAGTATAAAAAATAATTCTGTAGTAAAGTTAGAACAAATTAAAATTGAGCAAGAGGAAGATAAAGATGCTATTAATGGGTCAGTCAAAAAAGAATTGAATGAATTGGAAGAAAGCACATTAAAATGTAATATTTGTCTGCTTGATTTCTCTTCTAAATCAGAATTAATTGCACATGAGAGAATATGCAAAAAAGAAAAATCTTTGTGTTGTACTATTTGTAATGAAAGGTATATCTCTAAAGCTGAATTGTTAAATCACAGAAGGAATTATCACAGTGCTCCTCGAATCTGCAACATTTGTGGAATGTTAGTAAGAGCAGATAATCTAAAAAAGCATGTTCAAAGACATTTTGAAAAGCCAGTAGAATGTAGTATATGCTCAAAAGTTTTGAAAAATTCAGAATCTCTTAGAGGTCATTTGTTGATACATAAAGATACTTCATATGAATGTGAACAATGTGGTCAATCATTTAAATTAAAATCTGAATATCATAGGCATTTAAAAAAACATACAGGTAAGCATTAACTTTTCCTCTAGTAATGCAAACTAACTTACATTATTCTTCAGCACTCATTTTTATTTGTTTTTTTATAGATCCAAACACTCGTAAGAAAATGTGTCCAATATGTGGGAAGCATGTAAGGGATATTAACAGACATATTTTCTCACATTCAGGAGAAAGACCTTTTGTTTGTGAGTACTGTAACAAAGGTCTGACAAGTTCATATGCTCTTAAATTACATATCCGTCAACATACAAATGAAAAACCTTTTATTTGTGAACACTGCAACAAAGGATTTGCTCAGAAAATATCTTTAATGGCACATTTAAAGTCCAAAATTCACAGCCAGGAAAACTCCCAAGTCGACTTTTCACATAATACTGTATAATAAAACAATTTATGCAAAATAATTTTTAAATGTACAAATTTATTGCAGTGTTTAATTTATAAAATATTTTAATTTTATTTAGGTTAGGTTTTTACTTTTTATCTGTTGGTTCATTTGTAAATGTTTGTAATTTTATAATTTATGTTTTAATTTTGGTCCTTATACTTATATATTTATTAATTTTTACACTAAGGTATGCTTTTTGTTCTCTTTTTCATTTGTACCACTAAAATAACCTTTTTTATAGCCTGATGATGGCCTCAATGTTAGACTGAAACTAATAGCGAGTATTGTTTTTCCATCAAGAATAAAATTCTGTGACATAGACTTTGGGTTTTTCATTTGGCTTTCCATTAGTCACATATGGAGATATGGATGGATTACTTTGTTTAATTTTATTTATTTATGCCTGTGTTTGTCTTACATTTTACTTTGTACATAATTGTAATGGAAATGATTTACTGTTTGATAACTTGTCTTCAAAATAACCAAAACAAGTTTAGCTTTTTTAAGTTTTATTACTTTTTAAAAATTGATAAATATTATAATATACTGCTAAATATACTTTCATTATTAAAAAATATATCTAAAAAATACATCTTTATCTATTTTAATACAATTACTTGAAAGGTTACATTTAAAAGAAGACTTGGTCTTTGGAAATGAAAAAGTTGATGAAATAATAAGAAAATTATATATATAATTTATTAATTACTTATAGAGCTGAGTACTAATATATAAACAAATTAATATAAAGCCTAGTATCTACTAAAATAAAATTTCCCTAAAAGACCAGATACCAAGAAAATTAAAAATCATCTACATATATACAATATAGTTTGGTTTTATATAGGTTTGTACAATAGCGTGGTAACATATTTCTTCCTGTATCTATGGGTAGCACTAAGTACCATGACGCCATCTTTTATTGAAAGAGCATACAAGTGATTTAACATGACGTGATTTGGTTCTGGCAGTAATGTCGGTTCGCACTAAAAATATGATTATTACATAGTCTTTATACATATTACATTTCTAATTTAATATTTGGATGAACAATTATTGTTGTTTTTTCTCAGAAAACAAAAAATGTTAGACACTAAGTATTTGGAAAATAAGACATTTCATTCTAAGTGGAAAACATTTTTAAATATCTTTTTTCAAAAAAAATTTAATTAAATTATTAATACAATTAGTAATTGATTTTTGAATATAACAAATGGTGATCCAATATAACATATAAAGAAAAAAATAATTAAAATGAAATATGTTCTTACTGAAAGAGGTGTATCCTTGTTAAGAATAACTTGAAGGAGATGTGGTGGCAAAATGGGAGGTCCACTTGTTTTTTCCCAAGGCTTATTTGCTGGAACATCCTGTCCAAATTCTTTCTGAGAGTCATCTTTTGCATTTTCACTATCTTTATCCAATGCTTGAAATACCTAAAACAAGAATATTCATTATAATATTTTAACTTTACAGCTTGTTTATTTCAAATAATTTTATACTAACTTCAAAATCTGACTGTTTTACAACAATAAGATTATTTTTTGCACCACCATTATCTTCAACAATTTTATTCCCAGGATCATTTTTCCATTCTCCATCTACAAAAAACTTGTACTGGTGTTCACCTTCAGGTAAGTCAATAATTGCAACAAAATCTCCATAACTTTTAACCATAGGGATAGTTTCCCAATTTGAGAATGTACCACAAATGCAGACATCTTTCCCACCTCCTTCCCAACGAAATACTGTTGGTGTTTTGGAAGCACTTCTAACTGATTGACCTTCAGAAACTAAAATCGCAAATTTTGTAAAACAATATAAATGTAAAATCTCTGTTGTGTTTTAATTCCAAACCATTTTGGACAGTAAAGACAAAAACATTAAAAACTTTTATTAAGTACCTTAACTAGAGACTATAAAAATGATTTTTAAGTAAAGTTTAACTAAATATCAATTAAACTAAATAATACCTGTGCTTGCCCTGGGTCGCTGTTGAGGTGGGTCATAACTTAAAGCTGGTTTAGTAAAATAAGGCTCTTCTTCATCTTGTGAACCTTGAATTTGCAATTTATTTTCAGGTTTCTTGTCGAATATAAAAGCCTGTCCTTCTTTAGTTGGTGATGCTGGAGCTGTCTCACCTGACTTTTGTCGTTCTCGTGGAGCTCCGCTACTTCCTGCATTACCCATTTCGAAAAAATTAAATCATATTTTGGACTTCAATGTTATTAAAATTTGCACGGATTAAACCTCAATCATAACCATTTAACTTGATTTTTGTGTTCTGTGAACTAAGTTTAGTTTGACAGATTTGACATTTGTCTATAATTTGTTTTAGTGAAATTTTAGCATCATTTTTTACGTGTAAATTTCGTGAGAGAATTAGCTATGTTCTAGATTAGCATTAGCTCCGCTCAAATAGCTTAGGTCTGGTTTCGTCACAAATCACAACAGTAAACCTTACACAAATCGGTTATTTTTATTCGTCCAGTTGTTTAATCTGCATAACGTAACGATGGTTAAAGTGATTAAACAACTGGTCGAATAAAAATGATAAATTTGTGAACTGTTTTCTGTTGTGCATTTTTGTCCCATAGGATAGGTATGCAATGATTGATATTGATTAGTATCAGATAGATCATGATATAATAAACAGGTATCAGTCTCTGAGAGTATGATGGTATGATATCTCTTTATGTTACCTATGATGATATCAAAGTAAATAACACTATGGTAGTGGTATACTCGATCCTTACGGGTTCAAGGGGTTCAACTGGATGTTATAAAATAGCATACGGTTTTTGCGAACTTACCTTAAGTTAAGAGTGGTATTAAATTTGATTTATTTATATTAATTACGTTGGAGCCGGGCTTTTTATATTTATATTATCTAATTGATAAATTGAACTTTAGACCTAATTGGATGTGTAGAATTATGTACAACTAACACTAAGGCAGTATTTTTACTAAAATATTAATTGAAAGAAATGGCAACCAGTAGCAATAGTTGTAGTTTTAAAAAAATTAAAGAAATTCAAATACCTGTGCCTTGGGGACACGTAGCAGGTAACATATTTTTATTTCTTCACTACATTTTTAGATTGTTATTGGGTTAAGAGACTTTATAACAATAACAGATACAATTATCTCTTAACTCCAATTAAGAATATATTGAATATTGATAAGTTGGGTCAACAAATAATAAACAATTAATTTGGTATTTTTATTAATAATGTTATAAACATGCAATCTTGGTTGTATGGGTGCATGCTAACTAGATTTTTTCAAATTTCACTGTTATGACAGGCTTATTTCTTTTACAGCCCAAAAACTCAATAATAATCCATGATATAGTTAGTTAATGCTTAAAGAGCATAATAAAATATTACAAAAGTTTTATTAATGAAAATAGATACTGTATGGATATTTTTAGTATCTTATAGATCTAATCCAAACAAGTATTTGTTATAATTATTAGTATTTAAATATTGTAAAGTCTTAAACTATAGTTCCTTTTATAAACATATTTCCTCTATTATGTTGTTAGCTGGAAAATTTACCTATTAAAGTATATTCACAACATAAATAACAAAAAACTCAATTATTTTACTTTTATAATTTCTACAGTTTATTTAATAAATTAACTGTTTCATGTCATTCAACTCATCATCATCATCTTTAAACACATTAAGTTAAACTCAGAAAAACTGATGCAATACACCCCAGATATAAAATTTATATATTTTAAATGTTTGTCAATAATATTAGCATTATTTCACTAACACAAACTAAATTGTTAAAAATAAATAAAATGCCAAAGTAATGTATGTATAGGTACGTACAATACCTCACTAAATATTTTCTATAAACTTACTACTAGTTGTAATATTTATGTTACTCCACAATTTGAAAAAAATTGACTGGTATACCAGAACATATTTTAAATTTTTGTTCTTTATTTTTAAAACAAGTTGATGGTATCATCTAAACACAGAACTATTTCTATCAAAGTGGCAGTGATCAAAATGTTTTAGAAGTAAGTTGTATGATATGTGATTAGTTTTATTTTTTAGCTAGGACATGGGGTGAAGAATCAAATCCCTTAATATTGTGCATTCATGGAATTATGGATAATGCTGGAAGCTTTAACAGACTTATATCTATTCTACCATCATCTTACTACTATGTCTGTATTGATCTACCAGGACATGGAAAGTCGTCCCATTTCCCACCTCATGTGCCACTTCACACTCTTAACTTTTTATTAGTGTATAAAGAAATGTCTAGATACTTTAAAAAGAAGTTTATCATTATGGGGCATAGTTATGGAGGGCAACTAGGTTTTATATATGCACAAATGTATCCCCACTGTGTAGAAAAACTTATTATGTTGGAGACAGTAACATTGTATCCAGTAAATAGTGATTATTGCACTGGTTATTTAATTGATAAAATTGAAAATTATTTAAAAATTCAAAACAATTTGCAAACTAGACAACCCCCTCTTTACACTCGGAAGCAAGCTTTAGATAAAGTGCAACATGGTAGAAATTACAGTTCCATTATACCAGAAGCTGCTGAAGCTTTATTAGAAAGAGCTATAGAACCAGTAGGAGATCTTGTTAAATTTACTTTAGATCAAAGAATGAAAAATTTTATAAATCCCTTAAGAGATCATAGGAATAATATGGAAGCTATGAAAGTTTCTCCAGTGAAATGTCCAATTCTTTTTATTTTGGGCAATAAGAATGCCTTTCAGTTAAAAATAATGGATCCTATTATAAAATATTTAAAGAAATGGAAAAATATTAATATAATAATAGTTGAAGGCAATCATGATGTTCACAATGATTATCCAGAAAAAGTGGCAAACTTCATTAATAAATTTTTGTTACTGAAAAAAGGCAAATTATAAAGGCATTTTTTTAAATTGAAAAAGTGGTAAACTACATTTATCAATATTTGTTACTGTTACATTTTTAAAGTGAAAAGTGGAAAAAGTGATAAACACCATTAATAAAATGGAAAATTTATTAAAATAGATGAATTGTTGATACGTTTTTGTTGGTTTTATTTTTGTGGTAATGAACTAAATTATAAATAAATTTTAAAACAAGGTATACCTATATGTTATGAGACAAGTTTTTTAAAGGACGAGTGTCGCAACAGCCGTATGAAATAAGTTGTTTATAATATTTTTTACATTTTGTCATTTTATCATTTTTATGTAAATTGAGAAAATTTTGGTTTTAAAAAGTATGTTGGTAGCACTCTGTAATTTATAACATTTGACAACTTTGAAATTTAAATTATCAAATATTAATGTTATAAAATATTTTAATATGAATATACACCAATAATAATATATTATATAAGTAAAATATGATATTCATATTCACAAATACTTTCTCAAAGAACAATATAAAATTAATAAATTGCTATTAGCCACAAATGTCATTGTCAATAGTCTTGTCATTGTATACTTCACTCATGTTGCCAACCATTTAAAACAAAAATTTGCGTGCGTAAAAGTTACATTACGATACGCAAATGCGTTGTATAATGAAGATTTTTATAAGTGAAAGATATAAAAATTATTTTAGTTAACTTCTGGTGTTAAAGCAGACGGATTTTTAGTATATAGACTTCTGTTTATCTATCTGGATGTTTAATAAAATAAATTGTACAAAACAAATTGTCACAACATTCATTAGTCCATTAAGGTAAATTTCATAAAGCTGAATAATAAATGACAAATAGGTGGAAAATAGCTCTAAAATACCTCCCAAATAATTGTTTGGGAATCAATATCACAAATACCTACACAGAAATGGCTGTGATCAGTGAGTTGAAGCAAGTAAGGATGCTGTAATCAGTATCTTTATAAACATTGAAGGTGCTTTTAACAGTACTAAGAGAAAAACTGCAAGAGACAAAGTTAGTAAGAGGTTTTCAAAGAGGGAATTTGTGGAATCTTGCATAGGTTGATCTGTGTACCCTCAATGAGTTTGCCATACTTCTAAGAGGTAAGTATGAGTTCTACCTGACTGCATTAAAGAGGCTGAGAGAATGGTTTTAAGCAAAATTTCTAAAAGTCAATCCATACAACATTTGTTTAGAATAAACCAAACTCTCCAGTTCGAAAAGCGCCACCGTGAAAGTTGGGATATAGGGATACAATGGTGAAAATCCAATTTCCCACAAGCTATGTACCCTGATACTTGGGTAAAATTAGCTTATTTTATCAAATTATTATTTTAGAACCACACTAAGATCTTTAAACATTTAGGTATTTTGAAAACTTTGGTAAAATAATGAAGTCAAGGTCATGCTCCAGTAGTAATTGGAAAATTTCCAATAGCATGCGCACTAAACGTTCATTAAAATATACTACTTATAATAATTCCACTGTTTCTATTTAGCACACGAAATAAACAAAATTATAATGTATTTTTATGCTTTATAATTTTTTAAATCTTTATATAGAAAACATCAAATAAATTTGATGCTATTTTTTTTATATGCGCATATTGTAGATCGGTTTATTGACTTGTAGGTCTATCACATTATGAATATACCTTATTTGTTTTAGCTAAAACATGGGGAGAACAAGAAAATCCTTTAATTCTTTGTTTCCATGGAATAATGGATAATGCTGGAACCTTTGACCGACTAATGCCATATTTACCTAACACTTTTTATTATGTTTGTATAGACTTGCCAGGTCATGGCAGATCTTCTCACTTCCCATCACACGTACCTATTCATGTATTTAGCTTTGTGATGACATACAATCGCGTGAGTGAATACTTTAAGAGAAAATGTATCATCTTAGGGCACAGCTTTGGTGGTCAAATAGGTTATCTTTTTACCCAGTTGTACCCAGATAAAGTTAAAAAGTTGATTATGCTAGATACTATATCAATATTTCCTAATTCTGCTCAAAGTTTTGCAAGTTATCTCAGAGACAAAATAGATTTTTTCATTGAGTCTGAAAATAAAATGGCTTCTGTTGTACAGCCTACTTACAGTAAAGAAGAAGCATTACACCGATTGCATACAGGTAGAAGTTATGCTCCAATACTCTTGGAAGGAGCTGCAGCACTATTAGAAAGATCTATAACGCAAACTGAAAATGGAATGTATGTATTTACATTAGACCAGAGGTTGAAGAATGCAATTTTGCCATTAAGAGATTTAAGGTTAGTAATTTTCAATTACTACTGTGTCTGATTAGGAGTATAAGTTACTTTTTTTTAAGGAACATTGTGAAGACAATAAAATATTACCCAGTAGTACACCCAGTACTTATAATATTGGGAAAAGAATCAACTGCTCAGCAAATTTATTTCAGTTCAGTCCTGCAGTTTTTGAAACGTAAAAACAACGTACGAGTTAAATATGTCGAAGGAAACCATGATGTACACAATGATTATCCAGAAAGAGTTGCACCATTAATTAATAATTTTTTATTATATAAATCAAATAAATTATAAATTAAAAACATACCAAAGGTACTGCTGTTACGTTTTTATTGTAATTTTAAGTTTAAGTGACATTTTCAGAAAAACAAAAATAACAAACTTAATTAAAATTCAAGAATATTTTTTACAAAAAGTTGCTTAATATAAGTTCGCTCCATAATGTATCTATCTATACTCTGCCACGTTACTTTTACACCATCTCGTCACTTTCGTATTACCTCGTATGTCCCAGTTACTTTTATCCTTCGACCACCTTACGACAAAGCAAGTTACGTGATAAGATTATAAGGCTACACAGTATTCATAACAGTACTATAATTAACCTTCATAATATGTGATAAAAAACAGATAATATTGAAATGACAAATAATTAAATTTGGAAAGAAAAACAAAAGGATTAGGTACACCTTTTTAAATACAATTTCTCGATACAAAAAAGTAAATAGATTCTGGTTTGACTTAGCTAGTAAATATAATCGCATGTGAAACATCAACTACTCTTCAATTAAATTAGTTCTGATCCGTGATATTGGAAAATTTTATCACGCTATTCTTTCAATAAGTCTACAAATTTTGGGTAATAGTGCTTTAGACAAAATACATGTGTTAAAATATTTCATGCTGGTCTCAAATCATCATAACACCTCGTACAGCCCTAGGCTAGTAACTGTTACGGTCTAAAGTAAGGGAGGGAAAGATCACCTTCTTCCGCAACACTTCTCATGCAAATTACCAGAACCTTACACCATTTGGGGACTGGATAGTCCTCCTTTAAAAGAAGGCGGCACTGCTGGAACTGGAAATTAATTTATCCTAACCTGCTATGAAAACTAGCGTATTTCTCATAGCTCACTTATAATTTGAAAACCATCTATTTATCAAATAAATAAATTGTTCACCTAACTGTTAAGAGGTAGGATACTTTAATGATATTTAAGTTTTACTAACCATTAAAATAAATATTGGGTTATATTACTTTTATTCTAAAAATTGATGCAGTAGCAGAAAAAATGTAGTGTGCAACGAGTGGGGAATAAGTTTAAGTTGCTTTCTGTGTATATTTAAATTGTCTTTTTGTGCCAGAAATTATTTATTCTAAAATAAACCATTATCCTTCCTTTTTCTTTTCTCAATTCCTAACCTAAATTTTTGATAAAAATGGCTTTTTTCAGCTGAATGGAATGCAAATAGGTCAAAAGGTAATAATTCGTATTAAGCGACGTCAACTTTTATAAAAAAAAATTATTAAAAAAACTTTTCAATATAATCTTACATTTTGCTTTACAGCAAAACTGTTAATGAAGAATATTCTACAAAGTATATATTATTTGATGTCACCCCGTAATATGAAATCGCTTTCTATAATAATAATTAGATAACAGTACACATATAAAAATAGCAATAATATAACGATAAAAAGAAACAGTGTTACTCGTTTACCTTGATTTAAACATTGATTATTAAAATATATCGATAACTTAAATAATATTATTGAGTTACTTCTAATAAAATTTCGGAATCATCAATTTTAAGTAAAAACAAAACTTTTAGGTTAGGTATCTTAAGTACATTATGAACGTAGGTGTTCGAACCGAAAATTGGACTATTAACGAACTCCAAGTACCAGTACCATGGGGAAACATAGCAGGTTAGTTATTATTTAATTACTTTCATATAACCTACATTTAAAGGCAAAATATAATGGTACACTTATTATTTAATATTACACGTAAGCAAGTTGGATATAAGTAATGCTCAAACATTTCTATTGTACATAGAGTACCATGTGAATAATCAATCATTCATTGTAGAATACCGGGTGTTATCAAAATGTACCTATAATAATGTAGTGTGAAAATGAAAAATAAAAAAAAATCAATCAAATAGTTACTTTTTTCATGAATATATTTGTCGTCTCGGTTTATTCACCAATGTTAATTAGGATTAAAAACTTGAAATATATTTTTTAGAATTAATAAAGCCAATTTTGTATTGCAGTTAAAGCTTGGGGCAACAAAGAAGATCCTCACATTTTGTTATTTCATGGGACTGCAGATAACGCAGGAAGTTTTGATAATTTAATTCCTTACTTATCGTCTAACTTTTACTACTTATGTGTAGAGTTTCCTGGTCATGGATACTCTACACCATTTCCATCATACTTACCTTTACACTCTATCGATTTTATTATAGTATGCAAACTAGTAGCGGAATATTTTCAGAAAAAAAAGTACGTCGTAATAGGTCACAGTTACGGAGGCCAGATTGCTTTACTGTTTGCCAGAGTGTTTCCACAATATGTAGAAAAATTAATATTACTCGACAGTTTGATTCTGTTTCCAATAGAAGCTAAAGATTCTATAAAATTTTTAAAATCAAGTTTAGAAATAAATGAACAATTACTCAAAGTCAAACCGCCAACGTATACTTACGAAGAAGCTCTAGATTCAATTTGCAATGAAAGATTTCCAGAAGATGTTTTAATTAAAGAGGCTTGTGAACCTATCTTGAAAAGGTGTTTAAAATTACAAGGTAACTATATTTCACCAAGTTACACAATTTTTGTTGGTCTACTGCATTTTCCAATGATATTATAATTTTGTATTTTTTAGATAATGGTAGGTACATCATAACCACGGACGAACGCTTGAAGTGGTATATCAATCCACTTCATGACGTGAAATATAGAATAGAATCTCTAAAACACGATCCAATTAAATGTCCTACACTAATGATTTACACTAAACTTAACGATCGTCCAAGGAAAAAATTTAGGAAATTATTGGATAGCCTGCATGGAAACAAAAATGTTAAAGTCCAATATATTGATGGACATCACTACATACACAACAACAAACCCGCCATAGTTGCACCATATATAAATAAATTTATGGCTTTACAAAAGTCAAAGATATAATAATATACAATTTTTATTTTCAAATACTTTTTGTTTTTCATAATGGGGTGTTAAACTTAACAAAAATATGTTTTCTCAATGTTAATAGCTAGGGGTGTACAAAATCATACTAGGAAATCAATTAATTTTATTGTTTTTATTCTCATACGGTTTTTATGTCGATTTGAAAATTCAACTTTTGGATGATTTAAATAGTCCGCCATTCGAGCTGTGACGTAGATAACCCAAAAGTAAAGTTAGCTACATAAGGGTCGACATAGAACCGCAATTCTGTCGTCTTCTTTTTTAAAATTTTGATCCTCAAACCACAATTTTACTGCAGGTACGGTTACAAATTTTGTATGGGGAGTTCTAACTGTTGTGTTCGTGCAGTACGATACAAAACAAGATTTATATGATATTGACATTATTCAAATTTGAAAAAAAAAATGTGGAGTAAAGCTAACTAAACTTAGCTAAAAAAATGATTATACTTTATTAAAACGTTAAGCTTCTATAAAGGTCTATTTATAAACTTGCAGTTGCCGTTGCCGCTCGCAGTTGCCGTTCCCGTTGAAAGTTAAAAAGCTGCTTTCTCATTTGCACATTTATATTCACCGTTGCCGTTACCGTTCGCCGCTGAGCTTGACGTTCCCTGACGTTCAGACATAACGAAGTTTTAACTTTTGCAGTTCGCCGTTCGCGTATTAACCAATCAAAACCCAAGAAGATGTTTTATTTATTCAACTCTGTCTGTGAATGTGCATGTATTATACATCTTTGCTTAATTTAACTTATAGCAATTGTAGAAGTATTCCCAGATGACCTAAATAGATATCGTCATCCATTATATCAACAAGTTACTAACATTATAGTAACAAAAATCCTTAATAAAACTTCACGAAAATTCAAACTTTAATAATAAACACAATAAAAAAAAATCGCTCAACTCTCTTTTTTTTCTTTTTCGAAGTATTGGCCGAACTTCAGTCATCATCAAACATCTAGTTTATAAATTGACACTACGAACGGCAACTGCAACGTCAAACAGCAACGGGAACGGTAACGGCAACAGCAACGGCAACTGCAAGTTTATAAATAGACCTTAAACTGTAAAATAATTTAAGATACAGAACACTCATATATTTTGAAAGTTTTTCAAACTTCTAATTAGATTGGCCTTTTTGTAACTGGCTATTAGCTATAAGTTCATAAAACGTCTAAATCAGTTTACTTCATATATGAGTTAGTGACGTATCTGTAGTAAAAGTTGCAAACATTTAGGAATTCTCAATTTTCTCCCAAAATATTTGATTCAAAAAAATTTTAAATATATTTTTGCAAAGTAGTGTTAATATACTTTAATAAAATACCAGAAACCGGATATCAGTTTAACACCCCATTACTTTAACTCCGATAAATGAAAACTTTATAGATTTCCTCGCTTATTAATTACTTTTTTACAAAAGATAACCTGAAGATTACAATTTATTAAATTTCATAATTATTATTTTGTCAATAGCAAATTTTAGACATACAAAACATATTTGACGGAATTGCGATAAATAAAACAACTTATTAGATATTTATTTACAAACATTTATTATTTAAATATAAAATTTCATATATGTACCATTTGTTTGCATTTTTATGCTAATACCATCTCCTAATTCAACTTCCTTTGGTTCATCAAAGAAAAAACAAGTCTTTTTAAAATGTATACTATTTAAGGTAGAATATACAATATCATCGTAAAATTGTATATCGTACCACAATAATAAGGCGTTTGTCACTCCGCCTCTAGTGACGATTATGTCTTTGGATTTCTCTCCATCACCTTCTAATTGAAATTTTACATAAGGGGAATGCTCCGTGTACATTAATCTTTCTAAATTCGGATGTTCATAACCCTAAAATATCAAAACAAGATAATGCACACTATACTAAAACCAATAATGATTGAGAGTAAAGCGTGTCGTCATATCTAAATTTTACGTTACCAGTTTATAGCAGGATCAAAATATAGTAAGCAGTAGAGTTGTAGGTTGTGGCAAATAATAGATAATACACAATACTAGTACGATTAAAAGATATTATTTATGACAAAAATTAGTAATGAGTAGTAAATTACTGATCAGTTAAAATTCATTATTTTCTGTATAGTGTTAGGTATTTATTACAACTAGTGGCAACGCTGTACGCAACGATATTTCTGTCTTTGTCACTTTACCGTAGCTTCCATCACATCGTCGCAGGCCACAGTAATGTAAATGCAAGCACGAGCGTATCATTGGTTTGTGAATTATACAGTATGAATTGTACGTTTTACAGGTAAGTTAGTCAGCATCGACGTGTTGTGTTAACAATTGGTGAAAGTAATAGTGCTAATAAGTGTTTAATTGGTGAAAATAATATTGATAATAAGTATTTAAGCGTTACATAACTAAATTTCTACACCGTTCCCAGACTACTAAAAAAATGGGAGTAATGGTCGACCCTACCACGTAGAGAAGGGTAAAACGGTCGGAGTCTCGTAAGAGAAAAACAAATTGTACTGCGAGTATTTCACTGTCTTGAAAGAGATAATCAGCCACCAAAAGATGACTTTGTGCATATTATGTGCTGTAATTCTACGTGTGTACCTCCGAATAACCAACCGGGCATTTCTACATCATTAAGTTCCACAAAAAGCTTGAGAATAGTTATAAAGAGTTCACTTATCAATTCCTGCAACCCGATAATGACTATAACGATTAGGTAAATTACGATATTGCAAAGTTTTAACGAAATAAATAAAAAATGTTTATGAATATTTGAAATAATTGTACTAAGAATTTTTCTTGCATTCTTAACCCTCTCAAAAATTAATAAGCACGCCCCCGATTTGCTGTCAACTGGGCCTACTTTTACTCTCAATCATTATTGGTTTTAGTATAACTTCATTCACTCATTCAGGAAGAAATGTAAAACCTGTATAATCATAACAAATATCTCGAAATACTAACGACTAAGTATTAGGAAACAGGAACTAGACATTACCTTGCTAATTCGTTCATAACAGTATATACAACTGTAATGTCTCTGATGTTGGAGTCAGTCATCCAGGAGGTGGACTAATTGGGATGTATACATCTCAAAAAGGAGACTGAAGGAATATAATTGCCACTCGACAACGAAGAGGATATTGAGAGAACCTGGCAGAAATTTCGAAATATAATTTAGGCAGCTGTCCCTTGAAACAAAAGGCAACCAGGAGGGACGCAGCTTGGTGGAATAAAGAACTAGCCAAGCTCTGAATAAGTGCTAGCCAACTCCTCAACAGAGCTAAAAGTATAGGAACCTGAGAGGATTACAAAAAAACTTTTAGTAAAACTTTTTAGTTTAATACAACAATGAAATCCGAAGGTCTAAGAGGACATCTTGGAGGAAAATGTGCGAAGGAATAAAGGAATTAGCCCCAGCCCCCGCCTACAAAAAGTACTCGCAAAAGACCACACTAACGGGTTAGGCTTACTTAAAAAGTCGAAGGGAGAATACTCCGAAAACCAAGCAGATGGTCTTAGAGAGTTCTATTACTGGCTTAGTTTCCTGGATCTCAGTCAAAATCAAAATATAATCCATCAAGCTAACAACAGAAAGTCTCATTAGGACGAACAGGCACCTGGCAGATGAAATATTCACAAATAACAAAATTAAATGGGAAATTAGCCGCTTAAAACCTTTTAAATCGCAGGGAAATACGGATGTTTTCCAGCCTTATTCTAAAATAGGTTGAATCAGTTACAGTGGTATTTCCAAAGGCGTTTCAGCCTTATCCTCGGATACATAACCAAAGCATGGAAGAAGGCAAAGGTGGCTTTTATACCCAAGACAGGGAGACGCCCTATGGATGCTCCAAAGTCCTATAAGCCTAACCAAAACTAGGTATAAACTAATAAGCCAACATCTTGCGAGATTGCTGCTTTACAAAAGACAGTTTACAATGCTTAACTGAAAGGATAGAGAATTCACTAAAGGCAATAGATAATACCTTGTTTACATCCATCAAAATGGCACTGAAAAAGAGGCCTCATTAGTACGATGGATACAGTCAATGTTAAGAACCAGAATGATTACAGCTAATATGGGAGGAGAATCGGTGACCATGGCAGAAGCAAAAAGATCTTCTCAAGGAGGAGTGCTATTACCTCCACTGTTGTCCTTGGTCGTCGATGACCTATCAAAGCTGCATGACTCTGGTTTTACGATTCCATGTGATGCAGATGACCTGGTCGTCACCATAGAGGTAAGCTTGATAAAGTTATCTCAAGCTTTATGCAAATTGCCCTAAACATCATGGAGAATTGGTGCCAGAAGGTCAATTCAGGCAAAACAATTTTAATACCGATCACCAGGAGACGCAGATACTTAGACGGCTCCAACTATGAACAATATCAAACTCAAATTTATTATAAAATATCTAGGAGAGATACTCGATTAAAAACTAACTTGGAACAATACTTTGGAATAAATCTTATCCCAAGCCTTAGCTGTATAAGCTGGACTTGCATCAGGACATTTGGGAAGACTTGGGGCTTGAAACCGAAAATTATCATCTGGTGATACCAAACGATTATTAAGCCCATGGTCACCTATGCTTTATTCAACAATAAACGATACGTGCATCCTGGAAAAAATTCCACTAGCATCCTTAGATCAACCATTGGACATCATGCCCGTCAGGTTTGACAATGAGAAGTCATTTGAAGTGGTTATAGGAAACAGACCTAGAGTTAAAGAAGTGGAACCAGAGCTGGAAGAAGGAAGAATGGGGATGAATAAATGGACTTACCCTACAACACTGCCGATTTTACTTCTATTTTTGGAAATATGAACAGATATGGTTTGGAAAATAAATATAGTTTTAACATTACAAGGTATTTGGAATTAAAGAATACATTGGCTTTTTACAATTATATAAAATTAGTAACTACTTACCGAATATTCATTAATTATATCTGCGATTTTGAATTCCAAGACATTTTCATCATCGACCCTATTACAAAATTCGATATATGGCGAACTGATCAATTGAACAACAATAGTCAAACTTTGCGGTATGTTTATGGAAGTTCCTATTTCACTTTTTTTAAAACAACAATTTTCCAACGATCCATCAACGTTGATGGTATCAAAAAAGAAAATGCAAGTTTCTTGACCTGCGGTAATTTCCAATTCGCTAACAATTATGAATCGTTCTTTTGGTATATGATTAACTGATAAAACATATTCGAAAAATGTTTTATCGGCTTCCGTCTTGATAGGATGGTATACCGTTGAACAATTATTTTTAGCCAATAAGAATCCTAGTAAAGGGCAGACATTGTTGTCGACAACCTTGAACAAAAAGAAAAAAAAACATTAATAAGACCATCATTATTATAAACTCTTTTATTATTTTATCCACAATCTTTTATATACATAATACTTTAAATATACAAGTAGTACAAACATTTCCATAATAAAATAAAAGTATAAATTTGATCTTCCTCAGAGACCGAAGGTAAACTTGATTATCGAAACGAACTTTAGACAGTTAAAATGTGTGTTGGTGTAGTGGTAGTGTAAACGGTGTTTGGTATCAGTATCGTCAACGATTCCAGATTCAACACTTTAGTACCATAAATATTGGCCTATCATAAAAAACCATTGTCAAAGACAGGACAGGTTAACAGAAGAGAACAAATTTAAGAAATATAACAAATTATTACTATTGTCTATGAAGGGTAGAAGGAAGGAGAACCAACTCAATGTATTAAAGAGTGTCCATTAAAAGGGAACAAATTGGTGGCGTCACGGTAGCAAGAGTAAGTGTCACAGGACATTACAAATAGTAGAAAAACAAAATTTGTCCTGTGATTGGCTATGTCAAAATTAATTGTTAGAGTAAGAATCGAAATTAACTTACATTTGACTACGTAAATAGTTGAGATTTTAAATACTGGATAATTTTTAACAACAAAAGTCACGAAATATATTAAAATTTTCAGCCCAGCTCCTCTACCCTCTGGAGATAGATAGCGCGAGAGTAGCAAAAGGGTAAAAAGACAACGTGTAACGTGTAACCCTCCATAGGTTATAATAAGCAGAGTGAAGTGAGCAGGGTTGAAAAATTTAATATTTGTCGTGCAGTTAAATGCAGTATGCCTTCATTTTCTCTGAATGGGCTGCTTTCCGTTCCTCAGTCCATTTCGCAGCGGGTCGAGCTGTGGCAGTTGTTAAGGGATGTAATGTTGTGGCAGATTTTACTAGATCTCTAAAGTTTGTCCTATCGTAGATGGAATCATAGTCGATATGTGCTTCCTGTAGGTCTTTCTTTACTATGTTTGCCCATTTGGAGTAGGAAGACTTGTGAGCGATGGAGGAATGGATTCTGTGGGACAGTCGTTGATGATCCATTCGTTCCAAATGAGCGAAGAATGTCATTCTTCTCTTCCTCATACATGTGATGATATCTTCATTGTTTAAATATAGTTCGTTGTTATGTCGTCTTCTATATTCTTCATTTTCCTTTACTGGACCTAGGATTCTTCTCAAAATTTTTCTCTCTTTGATTTCTAGTTTTCGTAACGGTCCCTTCATTGTTAAATGTAAGCACTCTGAAGCATATAAGGCAGCTGGTTTAACAACAGTATTGTAATGGCACAGTTTTAGGTTACGAGATAGGCTCCTACTTTTATATAGGTCTTTACAAATGTGATAGACACCCTCAAGTTTGGCACAGCGACTTTCAATTGCTAGCTTTTCAGAGTTGTTGGGAGTAATCCATTCACCAAGGTATTTAAATTTACTGGTTCTTTTAACCTTTTCCGAGACAATTTTAATATGGTTTGGGGCATTTTTCATATTGGTGATGAATTCAGTTTTGTTGTAGGCAATTTGAAGGCCCGTTTTAGCTGCGATGGTCTGAAGTGTAGAAAGTTGTAATGTTGCTTCTTCAATGTTATTTGATAAGAGGGCAATATCATCTGCAAAGGCTAAACACTTTATGTCAAGGTTCTCCTTTTTATAACCAATCTGAATCCCACATGTGGAGGGTAATGAAGCAGACCATTCCCTGACTATCTTTTCCAGAACACAATTGAATAGTAAGGGAGAAATAAGGTCTCCTTGCCTTACACCAGTTTTTATATTGAAAGAGTCAGACATTTCCCCTCTGAATTTTACTTTGGAACTTGTGTTGTTTAGGGTTGCGTTAATCAAGGCAGTTGTTTTATGGTCCAAGCCAAGTTCGTGGAGAGTTTTAATCAAGGTATTCCGGTCAATACTGTCGTACGCTTTTTTGAAGTCAACAAATGTTATGACAAATTTCTTTGATCTATTTTTGACGTACATAATAACAGTTTTCAGGTTGTGAATTTGTTCCGGGCATGATCTCGATTTCCGGAAACCTGCTTGATACTCGCCTAGTTGATGATCTAGTTGTACTTGTGCTCTATTCAATAATGCTCTGGAAAATATTTTGTAAGTCACTGGCAAGAGAGATATACCTCTATAATTATTGAGATTACTTCTATCTCCTTTCTTATGCAATGGATGGATAATAGCTGACGTCCAATCCTCGGGCAAGATTTCGGTCACCCATATATTCTTAATGATTTGGTGTAGTTTATTTAGTGTGTCTAGGTCAGCAAATTTCCAGAGTTCTGCAACGATTCCATCCTCTCCAGCTGCTTTATTATTTTTGAGGTCATGAATAATCTCTGCTATCTCTTCTACAGTTGGAGGGAGACTGTCTTCAGGCGCTACATTAGGGTGGGCTTCCAGAACTTCATTTGGTATCATGCGGGTTATACGATTCAACAAAGACATACTCACAATTTTTGTTTTTCACCAGCTAAGTTTTTATTTAAATATGTCAGTTTTTTACTTTGACAATCAATTCTTTTAATTAATAATTATTCTCAATAGTTAATAAACTAAGGTTTAATTCAAGATACTTTTAAATTACTTATAATTTTGGAAATATTTCTTCATAAAGTAGTCGTTTTTAAAGTTTAAAGCGTTATGTTCTTGTTGTTGAATGTGGCAAGATCGAAGTGGAAGAAGGTCAATAGACATTCAACATGCTAATATTTAAATCAAGCAATAAATTAAAAGTTTTTATATATGTTTATACTGTCCAAGATAATAAAATCACTAATAAAATATAAAAAAAAACACAAAACTATAACACCAACAAACGAAAATAAATAAACAGATGCATTATGTTGTCTCTGCCATTATCCAATTGGATTTTCTTCTTTTTCCTTTGTATACTTTATAGCCTGAACAACCAGGGCTATTTGTCTCTATAGGAGACCATCTGATATTATCAGAGAAAAAAATAATAAATTTAAAACAATTTTGCAGCAAAAAGTATTATATATTATAATAAAAATATAATATTAGTAAGACCAAGACTTGATCTTATAGTTATGAATCATTAATAAAGAAAATATTAAATGCGCTGCTGCCACATTTATCACCAAGAACACAACGCTTTAAAAATTAAATATCCGAGATTAATTTTCATTTTTTATAAAGAAAATGCAAATCAAGAGTTTAAAATTTGATAATAGGGTTATTTTTGTACTTTATTTTCATAATGGTAATTAATTTATTGATATTCGATAGAAGACTTCTCCATTCAAAATGACAATCAATACGGATAATAAGAAACAATTTTCCGGTTTTTTGCATCCACAAGCAAAGAAAATGGTACTCAATCTGATAGATTATTTCGAGAATGTTAAAATAATAATTAATAGTGTTAAATAATAAAACTATCATTATTTTCTTTTCATTATTTTCTATTCTATTATTTATAAATAATCTCACATTTTGGTAACCTCTGTGTTTTATGATTTGATACACATGTTTAGCGACCTTTGAACCCGCACGATAAGAGCGCTTTTGACTATACAATTTCTTACACATCCTGTACATAAAACTTAGCCTAATAATAATCACAAGCGATCAAATTAAAACTTCAACCTCCAACATAAAAAAGATCGATTAATCATCAATTCATTTTAACAACCCATTAATATAATTACTATATTTATTTTGTTTCAATATCGTAAGCATTTTCCGCTGTAATATTGATAAGGTAGTAAATGCGATATGCGAATCATAAATGTAATATGAATTAATTCGTATTCAACGCAACGATACCAAATTTAAAGATGGTAAAAATGATGTAACCTTGCAGTGGTAGCGACTCTCAGATTCAAGTATCATAATAGACCCATCTCGTTAATGGCTCAAATTTAATACTCATGCGCGAACCAACTCCCACTTTCGTAGTTCCCCCTAAATGTTTGTGCCCCTTATAAAATTGTGTTGGCAAGCCTATCAATCCGTATATTGTTATGCATAAGACCATAAGAGGTTAGTTCATTGTTTATTTTATTTGACTGGATCTGTATTTTGTTTTTTTGGACCATCGCAGTATTTTTATTGTTATACGCACTGATAAAAATAAACAAAATAAAAATTGGAACTTCTTATTTGTGGTTTATAGTCTGAATTGCCGGGTCTATCCGGCAAATAGAAGCTAGTTTTTGACAGCTACAAGGTTTTTTTTTATTTAAGTAATGGTATTTCTGGGTAGCAATACGTTGTGTTCCATGGAAAAAACTAGTCATATTTTAGCAGTGGAAGGGGAAAATTCAAAAATATTTGCGCATGAGTATTAAATAAAGAGATAGGTCTACTGACCAAGTGCATGAAAGTTTTGTCTAATGCAACTACGAGTGGTCTAATATGACATCCATGTCATCACCACTGCAAGCCTTAAACTCAACCGCTCAAATGTCCTTCCAAATTATTTTATTTTTAAATGTTTTTTAAACTTACTGTAAGATTTGTATTCCAAAATTTTTGTGCCAGTGCAGACACGCAATCAACTAATTTCTGATCATTCAAAAATGTTACGACTTCTTTAGAAACTTTAAAGCAAGTATGATTGCCTGCATCCATTTCCATCACAGTGACATTTAATCCACAATCTCTTATAGTAACTTTAACAGTGATGACAGTCCCTTCAACCACATCAATAGGATGATCCAAACAAATCACAGCTTGTTCCCAACAAGTGACTTGTTCTTCGTCAAGAGGATTATTGGTAATGTTTATGTCTTCCGTAAGATTTAGATCAAACCATACAGCAAAAGCGTGTAACTCTCCTTCCTCGATACACTTCAATTGAACAACTTTTTCGTGCGAATCATCATTTAATATTTCGGTTAATTGTTCTAAATTGTAGAAATCTAAATCGAATACTTGATGGATGTCAGTCATATATTTAACGTCTCTTTCTAATAACGTTTCAGCTTCGTAGGGTTCTAGATCATATTCCGTCAAACAAACGTTTTCGAGGTTTAGAAGTTGCAAAGATTTATCGTTCGTCCATTTGTGTCTTTTAATCAAATCATGACAGCTTATACCTGAAATTTTTTTAGTCATGAAAATTCCAGCTTTCACAAAAATTTCTTATAATACGCTCTTACCTGTAACATACAATTTTGCGCCACAAGGAATTATTTTATACTCTTCCTCGGTTCTCAAAACAGTTGAAGCATGGTATATACTTTCTAGAGCTCTTTCCCCAAACAGAGCACAATCAAATACTTCTGTTACCAACAAATTACATTTGTCTGGAGGTTCTAAGAAAAATTTTATAGTTACAAATATACTTATAAATTGTTGTAATAATAAATAAATCGGAGTCACATAAAAACACAAAAAATTAGATAATTAAGTTGCCTCAATAATATTAGCTTTTTCAAAAAAAATTATGTATAATGCATTTTTGTGTAAGATAATTAGACAGAAAGAAAATAATTAAAAAATAAAAGAAAAACTCAAAAGATGCGGCATTATGCATTCGCTCATTTTGGGAAACAAATAAAGTCATGTGATATTAAAACCTTTCCGAGACTTGAAAAAATCTGGCGACAAGCAGCAAGGCGTGTATGGTTACTTGCATAATTAATTTCGGTAAACATATCATCAACAATTCTAAATGTAATAATATATTAACTTGTGTATAGACTGTATATAGACATAAGTAAATTAAAATAGAAATTAGAGTGAAGAGTCTACCTCAGTCCAAAACTTTAAAAAGATTATTGGCTGACAATTTCAAATTTGTCGCCAGACTTTTTCCAGCAGCGGGAAATTTAAAATAGTGTCACGTGATTTCATTGGTCGCGCAAAACGAGCAACTGCCGCACCTATAAATTAAAAATACTAACCTTCAATGTCTGTTGAATAACAATGAAGTACCTTAACATTGGTAACTTCATTCTTCTTCATAACATCTAAGCACATATTATACAACTGTTTATTTTCTTCAATTGCAACAACTGAAGTTCCAGGTAACTGTGCTGTTATAAGGCTCAAAAGTCCACATCCAGCACCTATATCCACAACATTTTTGTACCCTTCTTTAACAATAGACTTAATTGCATTTTCAAATGCTTGGTTTCTAGTTTTATCATTGAGCATTCTAAAATGCCATCTTGGTATCTGATGCCATTTTACATGCATTAGGTTGATTTCGGCAGGAAGATAATTCTTATTTACTTTGACAGCTCTTTCTAAGTACCTTCTTGCAATGTCAATCTCTGATATCCTTCAAAAATTTTTAAAAAATATACAAATGAGAAGAATGAAAATTTAGAATTTCCAATTCTACATATTTGAAATTTTCAGTATCAATATAATAGACTACATTTAGTAAAATTATTTTTATTATTAGAACAAGTTAAACCTATTTAGTAATAGATGAAACTGTACTCCTTATATATAAGGAATTCTAAATCTAAAACAATAAAGATAAAAAATGTGCCTACATAAACAATAAGATAACAATATTCTTGGAAGTCATTTATGAATAAAATAATATTGGTATGGGTAAAATTTTGACACTAAATATATCATAAAAAATAGGTAAATAAATAATTTCAATCATTAATAAATTAACTAATTATGCTTCAATGAAATAGTCAGCAACATTAAACCTACAGTCTTGGCTCATTATTCATGTTTAATAATAGGTTAGTAATTATTTCCAGGAAATTATGTTCAAGTTCTATTTAATAGCTTCTTTCTGGTTCAATTCAATTGATCAACCTCTGAATGTACTTGTATAGCCAATACATTTATTTTGTAGCAGCAAATAAATATATTATTAATATATGGTGAAGTCTAGTTATAAGCAATGGAAACAATTTGCTATTTTTACATAATTTTCAACTTACCATATAAATAAAACAGTTTGATAGAATCTAAATAAGAACATGATCAATTACAAATTCTAGATTGTACCTAAAAATTAAGTATATATTCTTTCCAACAAGTAATTTGACACTACCCATTCAATAATTAGGATCATAACTCTCTGTAGTAAGGATGATTTTCTATAAATATAGCATACTTACTTAAACATATAAGCTCCTAAATTATTTAGAATCACATAATTGTCAGGAAAAAGATTCAAAGCTTGAATGTAACACTTGAGAAGTTCTTCTATATTTGAAGTTTCTTCCAAAACAGATCCCATCTTACAAACCAGTTTGGTAAAAACTGTTTGAACGGCAGATGTAGAAGAGGAAGGATCATTCAAGCTTTCGAAATAAAGTACAAAATTCTCATACGCTTCAGCATAGTCATTTTTAACACAGGCTTGCTTGGCCTTTTTCAAATAAAAGAGACTATTATTCTTTTTTTGATGATCAACTAAACGAGGAACTCTAGATGCCATTTCTTTTTTTTTGTGTGTTTGTCGTCGTAACATTTATTTATTTTTTTCGTTCGAAACCAATCTTAACATCTTTAATTATACTAATCAAAACTAAAAACTGATCTGTCACCCAGTCACCCTGGCCATTTAAATGTCACTGCCAAAAACAGCTGTCCAAATTGACAATTTGAAAAGACGATCCGCACTTTTTATCTGCATCCTTTTGATTATCTATCTAGGATTGAACTGTTTACTGTAATAAACAATTTTTAAGCAACTACTTAAAGCAATGAAAATATTATAAACAAAAAAGTTTTGTAAATATTGGAGTTACCGAACATACGACTCACCTGTCAGCTTTCAGTTTTGAAATTTAAATCTTGTAAACAAGTAGTATAGTTTGGAGCAGTTTGGAGAGTTTGGAAGAGTTGAGATTTGAAATTTTATTTATATTTTTTATAGTTTAGGTGTAGTGAAAATATTCGGATTTTATCCTAATTACATTATAATATTATCATAAAATATGGAAACTTTAGAAGATGCCAATACAATACTAAAAGTTATATCCGTTATAAACGATGATCAAACAATAAAGGAAATTAAATGGTCTTCTAAAACCTTAGAAACTAATCAAAACAATTACAAGCATCTTACAGAAAAATTGCAAGCTATACCAGAAAGCTTTGACATACTACAAAAATTTAATAACAAAACAACTATTAGTACGGTTAAAGAGATGTGTGAAAAAAATAACCTATTTTTAAAAAAATTGGGATCAACCAAAGTGAGTTTTTTATTTGATGGTAACCACTTGGACTACTTTGTTATTTCATTAATGTTGTTGATTTTATATTTTTTTTAGTTTGAAAATCAAGACAAATTAGAAAAACTAGAAAAACGTAATTTTGAAGCAGAAGAAAAAGTAAAGATGTTAGAACAAAAGTTATTAAGTTTGAAAGCTAAGCAAACCAAAATAGAAAAAAAGAGGTATAAACTACTGATACATTATTTATATAATTTTATCTGTGCTTTGTTTGTAGAGAAAAAATATTAGTTTTCAAACTACTGACCAATACTCATTTCTGTTATGAAACCAAGAATGTCAAGGGTTGTATCCTTTTGAAAAAAATTTAGTTTGTTAAAAACTTTAATTAATTGAACATTAAACATAATGTTATGTTGTTCTAGAATAAATAACCATGTAAGTTTGGGTATAAATTTCTCAAAGCAAATACTAATTAAGTTGATTTAGTTTAGTTTAAATAATTATAAAGAGCTCAAAGAAATAAAATTCAGTAAATAATATTATAGTAGTAGTACCTAGTAATATATAATGCAACTATATATTCACTCAAATGTCTGGGTATTGGGGGTATAATTTAAAACAAAATTTAGAGTATTCATTTCTAAGATAATAGTCTGACTTTCCTTAACAGATAATAGATGTTGTTGGCAAAACTCCTGAAAATGTCAAATGTTTTGATTTAAATCCAAAGAAATTATCTCAAAAGGATATAACAGATGCATTATATGCAACAGTACAAAAAGTTTGTAATAGTTCTAGTCTAAAAAGAGATAATACAGAAGAAGGAAATGAAGAAAAACAGTAATTCTTATAAGTGGAATTTGTTTACAAATATTTTGTATTATAATGTAAGACAGTTAGCTGATAATGCACAATAGTTTACAATTAATATATCAATGCATATAACATTGTTTTGTAGCCAAAATTGTTAGTTTATATACCCTGCTGTGGTCTCTACTCCCAGAGTATACTTCATAACCACTCAACTGTGCCTTGCCAGTAAAGCCTTTGGAACCACTCAACTGTGACTTTGCCTTTTGTCCACAATTTTCTCTTTTATGGCTACAAGTTGTTCTAGGTTTCTGGATAATTTGAGGGTAATATTTCTACTATTAGCTAGGTTTGCCTTCCCCATTAGTGGTTTCAGGTCTATTTTCTTCGGATGGGCTTCTGGGATTTTTGAAAGTCACATTTTCCCATTTTTTTCCTTTCAAGCATCTTCCAGTATGAAGCCTTATTTCAACAAGTACCTAATTAAGCCTTTTCCACATCAAACGTTTTCATCTTGACACCTTCTAAACCACCTTGTTGGTCCTCTGTTTTTTTTATATTGGTTTCCATGAGAAGTTAGGAATGAAATGGATGTACAGTCTAAATTGCTGTACCACCACTGGTTTGAAGGGGATTGTGTGTAGTTCCCATCCACTCTAGCTCTAAGAACTTTGACTATTTGCAGTGCAATGCTACACATTAGTATATTATGCGTTTTTCAGGATCCTCAGATGACCAACCAAACTACTGCAACTTAGCCCACTTCATTTTTTGTTTTGGGCTTCATAAACGTTTGCTTTCTTGGCCATATCTTTTCTAATATCCTGCACTAACCTTGTATACGATTTTTTGGATGTGATTGTTTCATTTCAGTTTTTATAAATATGACTTACGTAATTTTGTTTAAAATTATTGTGAAAAACATATTCTTTATTGAACAAAATATCACATAAAACTTATTTAAATAATAACTAGCACTATTTGACAAAAATCCTTAATTTATGTAATATAGTTAAACAAGAGGCCAATACAAACGCAATTATAAACAATACAAAGATTATCAATGTTATTACCAATACCTGGAAGAATAAAGAGTATAACATGTAGAACCAACCTACAAAAAATAAATTTTTGTAATTTTAACTTGACTACCACAAAAATGTTTGGTAAAAAATATTAAAGTTTGTTTAAAATGTATATCTATGTTTTATTAATAATAGTTTATATTTATAGTGATTTTTTATATTTAGTAGTAATTCAATAATTTAAATTTGTTTTAACACAAAGTTTCAAAATTTAATTTGATTTGAAAAATATCTAAATATATGAAACATCAAGATTTATTTTAACCATCAAGCTATGGAGATATTGTCTGAAAGTAGTTTCCAAAAATTAAATTGGAAATTTACATATTTAGAGATAATTTGAAAGTAATATATTTTAGTAGTTCGAGAATTTTAAGAATATTTACCTTTGGTAGATAATGCGTTACTTATATCTAAAATCATTTTTAATGGCATGAGAGATGTTGCCGTAATAAATGGCAATGCGGCAATGCTAACACTAATAACTACTACTAAAGTTGTTGTGGGTCTTTCTGCTCCAAATGCCCGTAAACAAGCTCTTATAAGTCTGACACATCTTTGGATGTTACCTAAAATTACCAAATAAATGTCTAGTTTTTTAAAGGTATCCAGCACATTAAAATCTGTTTTGAGAAATAAAATATTATAGAAAAAATATTCAGTTAAATAAGTCTTTATAAAATTATAACTAATATACTGAGTGTTTTCTTTAATTTATTCTTTATATTTGTTGCTTAACTTTGAATAACAGATGGCGCTGTAAGACATTTTCATTATTTTTGACAATATTGTCATTTTATTGGATATTTAAGAAATTAGTACCTATTTTATTTATATATAATATACACATATGTGCAAAAGTTTGGAATAATGGAATATTTCATCTTTTTATTAATTTTTATAAATAATTTTTTTGATATAAGTAAACATCATTTTGCTACAACTCTAACCAATACTACATAAATCTCAAAGTCAGATTATCATACAAAAAAAATGGTTTATTCTTTTGACATGAAAAATGTACAAAGTATTACAATTTTTTTTTAAATAAATTAATAAGCAAAAAAAGGTTTTTAAATAAAATTAATAATCAGTATTTCGTCCACGGGCCTGTATGCATGACTGTAGGCATGCTATCCCATTCTTCACGAGTAGCATCTTTCACTTCTCGTAGAGTAATTGGGGGAGGGTTTCGCTTCTTAATGCGTGTTTTAAGAATTTCCCAGGCATGTTCAATGACGTTCATGTCAGGGGAATTTGATGGCCATCTTAAGGTGGATATTCCTTCTTCCTAAAAATTTGGTACTGCAGCTGTTCAATGTGGAGGTGCATTGTCATGCATAAACACAAATCCATCACCTGCCGCCCCTCAGCATAGACGGACAACAGGATTTAAAAATTCCTCGATGTACACAGCACCAGTGATTCTTCTCTCCAAAACCAGGAGGCGTCCGTGTACCCCTCATAATACCACTCCAAACCATAATACTCCCACCTTCAAATGGAACACGTGGTTGGGCTGTTTCTAATCGGGCTTGTCGTCCTGGGGCCCTCAAAACTAGCGCTCTTCGCGAATCAGAAACCAAGCCAATTCTTGATTCATCAGAGAACATCACGTAATTCCAGTTAGGACCATGGTGCAACATTTCTTGAGCCCATTGGAACCTTACAATTTTTTGTTGATAGGTTAGTTTGGGAACACCTAGAGGTCTTCTGCGATACAAATTTACCGCATTTAATCTTCGTGTAATTGTTTGCCTTGAGATATTCAGTCCTTCAAGTCTAGCAATTTCTCTGGAAATGCCACTTTGTAGATTACTGTCGATTTCTTCGAGCTATAAATGTTATCTGCCGGTCTGCTTTGTGCTGCTGTTGTACATCGACTTCTGCCACTTCTGGGACGATCCTTTACATCATTTGTGTCTTGGATTTTTTTTTTAATTTTTGATACAGCACCCTGAGTATCACCAACAATATTCGCGATATCACTTTGACTAAAGCCCTGTTGTAACAAAGCAATTACTCTAGACCTATAAAATATGATATCATGTCTCTGGGCATTTTTAAACAGCTTAAATGAAATTTAAACAAGAATTGGAATAATGTAAAAGCACCCAAATCAATTAAATATGACCAAATTAATACAAAAACGAATCAAATTTAGTATTATTTTGATTTAAAAACGCTTTAAAATAAATATAAACAAGTGGTTTTAAAAAACCATAGGCGTAGATACAATATTTCTAAATATTGCAAACTTTTGCTGCTTACAAATTAAATTAATTAGTAATTTGAATTCATTTTTAAGAATATATTAGTTATTCAAATAAATATTTATATTATTTTTTAACGCGGTGACCATACTTTTTAAAACTATGTGGAATTATATTTTTTGAGCCAGAAAATAATCATAACCTCAAAGTATTTGTGATCAGTGAACTTTTATCAAAATAGTTTTTAAATTGAACGTACCTAACATTGTTTGGAACAAATATTTGCGCATTTATATGGCATATTTTTTAATAAAAACAAAACTATATATTCGAGTTACTTTGTACAAAAATTTATTAAACGTGTTATCTCTTGAATATAGATTATTAAAGAACATCTTATCTATTAGTAAATAAATATATCATTTCCGTTTTTATAAGAACAGTAACAAAATCGTCATTGTCTGAAAACGTGAAGAACACAAAATAATTATTTGATATCTAGCATGCGCATTTTTGTTGATAAAAAAACCAGCTTAATCTTTTATGACAAAAAACACCTAACCTATTTAAATGTTTTATTTACTTACGAATAATTGTAATTATATCCATGCTAAAATATATTAGAATTTAAACTTACAAAAATTTGTTAATAAACAAATATTTTTTTAAGTTGGAACTTGATATTCCTTATCAACATTTAGGTATAAAACATGTTTATTCAATTAACTATGTAATTTGAATATTAGACATTTATTAATTAGTTTTTAAACTGGTTAGATGCAAATTCTTAATTGGAGGTGAATCTAAATGTGTCATATACTTTACTACTTTTATTACATAAATGATATTTTTTAAACATAATTTTGTGATATTTTACAGAATTTTTTTATATTCTTTTTCTAGGATACTATTATTAAAACAGATTCAATCAAAAATTATATTTCTATGATGTAATTTTTTAAATGGATAATATAGAAAACTCAATTTAATGTTGATAATCTTGGTGTAATAAATTTGTAAGTTGTATTTTTCCACTACTATTTTAAAACATATTTCACATCATTTATAGTAAATGAGCACAGAATTAATACAATATTATTGAAGTTTGTTATGTAGTAAAAAAAGTATTTGTTTTTAAAAATATTTTTATTATTTGTATATATTTTTATTGATTTAACAAAGAAAAATAATTTGTAAAATTAACTAATAATTCTATTCTTTTTCTGAAACAATTGATACCAAATAGCACATTCAGTACTAAAAAAATGTAAAGTTCTACATACTATCTAAAAAGAATGAATAATGAAATAAAAATATACATGACAATGGTATTTGTAAAATAAATTAAATGTATTTAAATCTATTTTTTTTAATATCACCCTGTGTTGGTTTGAATGGGATATCATCAACACAAAAACTATTTACAAAATAAAAAAACTAAATGTCTGTTCATTGCATATTATCAACTATGCTACACATAACTCTATCCAAAATATAACATGGATCTTGACTGTTTTCAGAATTATCATTTTTTTCACTATTCATTAATATATCAGTGTCCACCATAATTTTGGAGTCTAATTCCATAGGTTCTGGTAAATTTTGAATAGCTTGTTGGAGAATATCCATGACTTTGTCTAAATGCTTTTGAAATCTAAAATAAATGTTAATAATATTCAGTTTAAAATATCTATTCAATATTACAAAGGTAATTATTGTTAAATTTATTTTAAATTACCTGTTTGCAGTTTCTATCCTTTGTCTTTTTTGCAACTCCATCATTACCCTTAAAGTTTCTCTAGCTTGATGGGGTCTAAATTCATTTAATAAATGATGAATATGAATGAAAAGTAAACTCAAGTCTTCTACTTTTTCTGCTCTTCGTGGTGAATCAGGACATTTTACTAACAAATCCAATAAATCCAAAAAATTTGCTAACAGAGATTGATTTAATTTTTTTAGTTCTCGTCTTCTATCAAAATGGAGAGGATATAATCTTTTAATTCCCTAAAATTAAAATTTTTGAGCTCTTTAAACTTCCTACAGGTTCAAATAATTGGTAGTAATATTTAAAATGTATTTAACCTGACTTTCAAGAGGCCTGATGATATTTTCTTCAGTATTGAAGGCATTTCCAAACATATGATAAGTATCTTGTATTGGAGGTGGTGGTTTTGGGGCCCTACCACGTCTTATAGCTTCATCTGTGTATTGAGTTACATATTGCATAGGAGGAAGAGGCAAAGAGCTAACTTGGATAGCGTCAGAACTTGCCATTTTAATCTATTTTACAAAAACTATTCGATATATACGTACAGTTTGTTCTTGTTCATCTAAAAAATAAACACCACTTAACATAAACACTAAATCCTACATTGCTGTCAAACATAGCTGAAGCTGTCAAAATCGATGATACGCACAGAACAATAAATTTTTTTTAATTCCATACAAACTGTTTATGTGGCTGTAGCATGGCTGTGGTATGATTTGTGGGCTGTGGATTCTTAAAATTGACGTAAGTGACATTGAGTTAAACTTTCATCTTCATAACCTACAAATTTTACAAAAGTTTTAAAAGTAGGTAAAACTTAAAATAAGAATGCGTTTGATTGTGTGTAGGTAAATTAAGATAAAAAATTAAATACCAAAAATGGTTTTGGGATGTAGATCAGGCCAGTTGTTAAAAACTACAAATACTATAACGTCAAATTTGTTCTTTTCTTCCTTTAGGCCTTTCTTCAAAAATAGCTCAACTTTTTTTATAAGAAATCTACTTAGCTTAAGAACTAATGAATATAAACCTTCAGTAGACTTTAATTGTAGCTGTAGATATTTTGCAGTAGATTATTTTCAACCAAACGATAGCCGAACAACATTTAGTAAATTAACACCACAAGAGGTAAGTCTTTAATAATAATTAATATTCATTATTAACAAATAGTTGAGAATATAAAAAATAATATAACCCTAAACAGTTGTTTGTTTAATGTTAGTACAATAAGTTTCATTAAATCATATTTATTTAAATAGGCTTATAAAAAGGCAATATTTAACAAATGTTATCATTTAAATTAGTGCAACTGGTATTACCAGAAATAACCTTACCTTACTGACTTTAACTATTACACCTTGCATATTTTTGCAGATTTCAAAATATTTTGTTATTCCTATTCATATATGCCAAGTTTGATAGAAAAAAAAACTACTAAAAAGTAACTGCTACTAATAAAATTGACAGGAATAAGATGTGTTAAAAATGATTAATTTAATTAATATTGTATTGAGGTATTATTGATAATTGTTTATAGTGATTACTAGAAAACCAACAATGTTGTTGCAACTTGTTGCTTAAATGGAAAAAAATAACTTCCATAACTCTAGATATTGGTCAAATGAGCATGTCATTGGATTATTGATGCTCATACTCAGCATCCAAAAAAATAATATTTGGGTAGGAATTGTTGAAAATAGACAAAAACTTGAGTGGTACTAGTACTTAGAGTTACAAAATAACCAAAATATTTATGCAAATCACAAAATGATAGGTTTCAAAAAGATGGGTTGCCTCCCCATTATAATCAGGTTACATTAAGGACTTTTTGGAATCAAATTTTTCAAATCCAAAAACTGAATGAACTCCAAGCCCAATATACACAGCAATTATACAATTGCTTTAGAGAGTTTGGCAACAGTATTTTTGTTTTGTGAAATTTTTGAATACCATTAATACTACCTACAGTTCATTTGTTTGGAGTTGGCAGCACAGTGAATTCATTATAAATGCAAATCCTTCAAAGCCCAAGCAAGGGTGGTTGATGAAAAATAACTTAAAGTAGTATACATTTCTATTGAAACATAGTCATAGTTGTTATTTTTCAAAGAGTCCACCTTTTAATTAGGGATTAACTATCCCAAACACAATAAAAACCCTAGATAATATTGTCACAACAGGTAGCTGAATAGATCCCATGACTGTAGAACCGAAGTTTTTTTAAGCATAATTCAAACTAAAATAAAAATTAACAGTAAAATAAAAAATAAAAAGTAAGAATTAAATATAAATTAATGCAAAAAGCACTTAGGTACTCCTTAATTGTCAGCTTCCATTATTCATCCAACAATGAGTCAGATTTGTTGCCTGGTCCAATAGGAATTACAGTGGGTTCAAACAGTTCTTCAATATTTATATCAACACTCCACAATCGTTCTTCTTCCTTCTTCACAATTTTCCCGTGTTCCCTTTCCATAAGAATTTATCAAAAGTTGTCTAACGTCATTCAATTTAAAAGTTGTATTGTTTCTTGCCACCTCACCTTTTACCTGTGTCCATACTAATTCTATAAGGTTTAATTGACAGTGATAAGGTGGCAAACGTAATACAGTTATTCCTTTTTTCTTCTCCATTTAGTCAATTAAATATATTTTATATTGTAGTTTATGGCGCTTTCCAATTTGCAGTAATTCCGTTTTCAGCATGGTGTCGTCAAAAGAAATATTCTTGCTCTGGAGACACTCTTTAATATCTCCTTTTTCCATGACGTCGTTGGTAACTTTTCTACCAGTCTTGAATGATACTTATCTAAGACAACCACTGCAGCACTTGGCAAAAAGTCCAATAGCTGGGAAAAATAATCTTCAAAAACATCAGAGATCATTTCCTCGTGATAATCTTTGGTTGACTTTGATACAAAGTCTAATAACCCATTTTTTACAAGACCATGTTCACTGACAAAGTGTGCGATTATTAGTCTGTGACCCTTTCCTCGAGAAGCATTTAACCCTGTTGAATATTCTTCCAAAAATGCCTGACGGGAATTTGAAATATTGGTGTCCATCCATGCTTTAGAAACAGTGTGTCCTTCATTCAACCATGTTTCATTTAAATAAAAGATAGTTCTTTCCTCGCTCTTAAATATTGTGTTCTCCAGCAAATAATTTCTTCTGTCTCATTCAAAAATTTTCGTTTTTTATGCGACTCATACTTAAAACCAATTTCTTTTAGGAATCGTATCTACTTCTGCTATAACAGTCATTACTTTGTCCAAAATCGGAATCTCTTTATTTAAATACAAAGAACGTCCTCAATTTATAGACTAATAACGTACCTGTTTTTGCAAGTATACACATAGGGTTACCTTAACACCCCTAACGACCACAATAATTATTCCCGTTAAAATCGAAAAACAAAATATTCTAAATATCTTATTATGACTACTTATCCCTTACCTAAGAAGATTAAAATATTATGATTAAAAGAAATTTCTTAGGGTCTTGTTTACAACCTTTTACGATTTAATGACTTTTCTTAGTTGCCAAATCCAAACAAATGAACTATAAATATATATTTGTTAGTTGAAAGTAAAGTTCAAAATAAATCAAAAGCGCAACTTCTCTAATTCAATATATTATTAAAATAAATTTACATCTTATTTGTCATAAGTGTAATACATTTTTTCTAAACAACACATCCAGAATTTGATGCTAATGTAATCAAATCAGAAATTGTGTTATTTAACAAGTTAACACCGCTGGTAATAGAATTAGTAACATTATTAACGTCTGGTTCAAATTGTATAATAGCTTCATTTACAAAATCAACAACTAATACCACAGCAACTAAGATAGTTGACTGAAATACCTTAAGTACGGTTAGGTAAGGTTGGATAGAGGCACAAAGGGATCCAAATATGACTGATAATATGATGTTAATCACTCCATTTATAATTGTTCTTAACAAATCCTCTGAACCATCACTTGAATCTACATCTCTTTGAAGTCTAATTAACTTTTCTACGACATCATCAGTATTTCTCTTTTGAATAGCATTTCCAGAGGCAAACTGCACTGCAAATACCTGTAAGAAACCAATATTAAGTAAATTAATTTTATACAGCAGTTAAAAAATGTTAATAATCTGTATATGTCACATCATTTGTTAAAAACAAAGTGAATTAAAAATCTACCAACAAAGAGCAGTGCATACTTATTTAAAATTTAATAAAAGTAAAATACCTACTGTGAACAGTAACACTACAAGAGTTAATTTGTACATTGTTTTTCTTTGGCGTTCAACTTGTTTAAAATCATATTAATGAGATAAATATGGTTTAATATATAATTATAAATTTTATCTTTCTATGAAACTGAAAGGATTAGAACCTATAACAATGCCCAACGTTATTGAAAAAATAACAAGTTGTTTGATATTGCATTAAAGTTGTATACATAAGTTTTAATCACGTTTCTATGAACTTGGCATTTACACTATATAAATAATTTAAGATCATTTTAATTAATATTTATTTATATCTTAACTTATTCTTTGCGTCACGTTCTGCGTAAAAAAATTTCGACTTTGCGATTGCAAAAATTGTAACATTCTACATTTATGTTAAGTTAATGCAATTCTATTTTCTCCAAATTTTTAAAAGTTTCTGCCTGTTTAACATGATTATGTATTTTCAAAAATTGTATTTGTATTTGTAAAAATCAAAAGCTTCATCCGCACCTCATCAGTACCCCGATTTCCGAAATCTCACAAGAAAAACGTGAATTATCCTTCCAAAGTAGACAAAAATGCATTCTTGAAATAAAATCTCACCAAAGATGCAGACTTGAAATTAAGAATTTCAAGCAAACGCAGTGGGCCTGGACTACAGAAAGGGAAACTTGTTTTGGCAAAAATTCCACACCCTAGTCGGAAAAAGGAAAAAACCAAACTCACACCTATTTATCCGAGGTCAACAAATTCATTCATCTGAACAAAAAGCTGAAATTTTCAAGGACAACCTTCCAAAACGCCCTCATATCTCTAAATAACCCACTTTTTCAAAACAACTTCGCTGCTCAGACCGACCCCCTAACCCAAAACATAACCCACAGCCGACACGTCATCACTCCTTTCAATGTAGAGTATCCTCTTCACTCACCCTTCTCCATCGATGACATAAAATACTCCTACCGGACTGGAAAAAACACAGCGCCTGGCCCCGATGTAATTTTTCGTCAATCTTTAAAAAATGTCCCAGAAGCTCTCTTCCCGGTCCTTCAAAATCTATTCAACGATTGCCTCAAATTCTCTTATTTCCCTAAATGTTGGAAAGCTACCAATACTGTCATGATTCCCAAGCCTGGAAAAGACCCTACCCTGCCTGTATCATACAGGCCCATTTCCCTAATCAGCGTTCTGGGAAAGGCCCTTGAGAGACTAATCAAGGACCGACTCTGGAACGTCTGCGACACCCACAACATCATCCCACAATTTCAATCAGGCTTCAGACCAGAGCACTCCACCCTCACTCCACTGGTCAACCTTTAAACAATTATCTCCAGGTCCCAAAATCAACGCTTCTGCATTGCCGTTGTATTCCTGGATGTTCAGAAGGCTTTTGATCAAGTCTGGCATGCCGGACTTATTAGAAAGCTCATGAGCATCCACCTTCCTATTCCTTTTGTAAAACTCATTTACTCCTACATCACAAACCGCACTATCAGAGTCAGATCTGGTAGTTCACTATCCTTACCAATCACTCCCCTCGCTGGGGTCCCCCAAGGATCCATCCTAGCCCCACTACTCTATCTCATCTACACATACGACGTTCCCACTCCATGGAACCCCCCCCATCTCCCAACCGAGACCGCCTCCAAGAATTCCTCAACACCTTTTCCTTTCAAATAAATCCCAACTAATGTTTTTCAAATACCCCGACACTCTACATCAAAAACTTCTTCCCGGAAACTTCCGAATAATGCTTTGGGGGGAGAGGCTCGAACTCCGGGACGAAGCCGTCTACGGAAGGGGGAGGGTTTGTGAGATACACTCGCACCCTCTGTTGGACGGTAGACGTAAAGTCCGCCCTGGACTCAGTCGAGCCAATCTCATCAAGGCATTAGGAGGAAAATTCGGCAGAACCCACCCCTCCACTCTTCTGCACACCTACAAAACATTTATTCGCCCACTCTTAGGGTGTGTTCGGGGAGCACGCTATTTGCGCCATTTGGCGCTATCTAGTACTATTCCTCGTTTGCGTTATAGGGCTCTTGGCGCTACATAGCTCGAAAGCGTGCTCCCCGAACACACCCTTAGACTACAAAGTTATTCTATACAGCACCGCCTCCACCAACATCACAAGCACTATCCAATCTTGTAAATGGAGGGTCGTTGCCCTAAATCCTAAAGTAGAGCCTTCATATCATCTCACCAGTTTTCGGGAATCGAGGGCCTGGTCCATTGTGTTTCCTCTTGAGCTTGTCCCTTTAGTTCTTCGTCCAGCCTACTAACTGGAAGTAGTCGACGACGTCTTTCAGGGAGAGCTTCAATAGCTGGATCCATTTCACCTTCAGTGCGAACTGCAAACTACAAACTGTATGCACATACCTGCACTATTTTTTCGCGTATCCGCGGGAACAAATTTCTTAAGAATTCGTATTAATTGTAACCGCAGCCTTAATTAGGTTATTAGTTATTGTTGACTTTGTTAGGCCTCTGGAGGGTTCGGGTGCAAAGGTCATGGATAGAGCAGCCTCTCTGGCCAGGAAGTTAGCGATGTGGTTACCTTCTGAAATGTTATGTGCCGTCATCCAGCTTACTGTGACGTTTTTGCCCCCAGTAGTTGTCTTAGTCAGGGCTTGATGACATTCTAGAACTGCTCCGGAAGTTATTTTAAAGTAAAGGTACTCGTACATTTTAGCCTTTTTCCTGCAAGTCTATTTTGAATTGCTAGCAAATTTTTACGATGCCTTTGTACATTGCCGCAACTTTTGAGAGATTTTTTTCGTCATTTGACAAGTGTTGTCAGTTTCTGAATATTTGAGGTTACGTTACCTTTAATTTAAAACATGGATTTTCATACAAATACAAACTGTAAGTACACACGAACTTCGGAATAAACATATAATTATTATCATAAAATACTTCAATGATCATTATGCTTATAGGATGTTAGAATAGAATCAGCTGACGTAAACTGACATTTCTGCCAACATAGATTTTGGGTTGTTCCATCAAAATTTCCTAAAAAGAGGCGAGATTGCGAGGAATTGACCTTGAATAAATAGAAATGGTTCGTTCTATAATTTTGTGCGACTTTTTATTGCAGTCAAAAGTCTGAAAGGCATGCGCAGTTGTTTCACAAAAAAAGCTTGCAATAGAATTGCGAGCAAAAGGCTGAAATGTACGAGTACCTTACCTTAACTCGTAGCATATATACTAACGTAGAGACAGCGTCCAAATGAGCTTTGTTTTGTATCAGGGGGGAAAATAAATGTCATATAGTGTCCAGCAATCTCATTGGTTCGTTTTGAATTTGCGTGTCGAGTCGTATTGTCACATATGCCATTATTGTCAATTTGTTTTGCATCTAGAGTTATTTTTACAATTTAATAGTGTTTGGATATTACTTTTAAAGCCATTTGTAAATTAATTTGAGTATATTCTGGGTGTGTTCGGGGAGCACGCTATTTGCGCCATTTGGCGCTATCTAGTACTATTCCTCGTTTGCGTTATATGGCTCTTGGCGCTACATAGCTCGAAAGCGTGCTCCCCGAACATACCCATAATATGGTGAGAGTTTGTGTGATTTTTAAATATAATTATGAAAATGAATCATCAAGGTCGTTTTACAAGTAAATATGCATTAGCGTCTCTTACACTTGTTTAAAAATGGGAAAATGCATAAAGCCAATATACTGCCATATTATTAAGAATACTTGAAATCTAGAAATTCAACTTTCTATTTTATAAAATATCTTATGATTCCATGTAAATAATTAATTAGTATTACTAATAATTCAAGTCTAAAAAATATTTTTCCTACGACCACATATGAAAGTGCTAATTTGCACACTTATTTGTACTTAAGAAAGTAGCTAATATCAATACACGTATTGAAAAGTAAATATCAATACACGTATTGAAAAGTAAAAAAATATAGTTCTATGATCTGTGACATTTACGTCAAATTTATCAATAGTAAAAACACATAAATGTCAAAGCAAGGACCATTTAATTTTTTTTTAATCTTCCTTGTGTCAAATATTGTATTGTAATTGCCAATACAAATTTTTCTGTATAAAGTAAGAATAAAGAAAAAAGTTTCTTATAGGTTTTTAATTTTTTAAAAAATAAACATATTTTTATTCAGTATTATTATTTTTATAAAAACACTTTTAGAAAGAAGAACAGTTTATTCTTCTTTTTTATATTGTGTTTATGTTTCGTGCATGTGTCGAATGTGGATTTTTGAAGTTATGTTTGTGTTTCTGTTCACAATTATCTTTGTGTCTATTATTATTACATTACTTTTCAATTAATTTCACCGACTGACCATTTTACTTTTAATTTTTATAGAGCCCACAAAAAAAATTAAAATGTCATTTAGCTAATAAATAATTTTGATGTGAATTGCTGAGAAAGGTGGTTATTTGATTTTAATTAATTATATTTCCATGCAATATATAAACTCGTTTAAATCCTAATTTCTAACATGACTAACAATTAAAATAAATTTTATAAATAAATTTAAAATATTTATTATAATAAGAAATATTGGGGTCGTAGGAAAAATCGTGTACACAACGTGTTGGAAAGTGTATTTCTTGCACTCGTTACGTTTCCGCACTCGCCACTACGCGGCTCGTGCTAAACTTCACTCGTGCGTAATACTTCACTTTCCACACTCGTTATGTAATATACTATTAGTTTTAAAAGAGAATTGAAATAAAAGCTTACCTGTCTGTGGGTGTTTCAATTTGATTTTCGATTTGTTCTAATAATAACATAACAGTTTCCTTTGAAATTCGAAATCTTACGCGAAAATCTAAATCATCAAACTCTTCAAAAGGGTTCGACCTTTCTTTAACAATATATGGTCTCCTTTCATATTCAAGGTATTCCAATATTTCTTCATCATCATCACTCATACAAAAATCAAATATCTCATTTTTCCGTTAAACAACTTGCTAACTACTAGTTACAAATCCAAACAGAGACTTTGAAGTGTTTGCTAATATAACAGAAACGTTAGCTTGTAGTCAACCTTAACAGTTAGTTGAAGAAACACTTTGACTCCTTGTTAAGGGTTAACTGATAGCTAAATTTGCTTAGCTGGAGATTGAAAAACCGGCCCTTAGATTTTAACAAATGTCAAACATTTTTCCTACATTTTTAGTTAAATGTTACTAAATATTCGAGCCTTTTATGTATTTTTTGCCAGTCAAAGAGTTCTTTCTTGTAAAAGTTTTTTTTTAATAATTCTCCTACACGTTATATATCATATAAAGTAAGTTTTTAAATAATAGAAATGAATTTTAAGCACATAACTTGTAGTTAAAAACAAATATCTGTTCTTTTCTCAAAGATTTTTATTTTTTAAATAAAAATTTTTTTTTTCCGGATTAGCCCAAAACAGCCGTTTAAAACGACACTCACCTTTGGAGAGTATGTACATTAACTAAACTTAAGTACTTAGAATTTTACTTAGATAGGAAGAAGAAAACACTTAAAAAACGTATTTTTTATTTAAATAAATTCAGAAAAATGTACAATAGTGGAATATTCCATTATCTTTAGACATTAACCAATCCATTGAAAAAAGAAATTATTTGATTTTGTAATTGGTTAATGGCGTCAAGAATCATTGCAATAAACGTATTAAAAATACCATTAACAATATTATCCATAGGATTTTTGCTAAGTTCTTTTGTAAGACCCGATACCGCTGTTTTGCTAGATTCTACAACACTATTGACAGTTTTATTAACTGGTACCACAATATACCCAATAACGCTTGAAAGCGCATTAGAAAATATGTCTCCAGATTGTAAATCACTAGATCTAACTGATCTTGTCGGGACTGTTCTTGTTCCGCTAAGAGAATCTAAAATAATATTTATTTGGAACTTAATATTCGACAAAAACTGAGTAGCTATTTCTATTAAGCTATTAAGAGTGTTGACTAAAAAAAGAGGTATTGTACCCGTAACATTTGTAGGATCCGTATAGAATGAAAATAAAATACTAGAAATTGCATTTAACCCGTTATTAATAAGAATTTGTAGAGGTCGAAAAATTAAAACTGATAGAATTTCCTGTAAAATATCGAGAGGAAAAGATAACTCGCGTTTTGTTCGTACTCCTACAGCCGTTGAGTCGATCAAATTGTCAATGTTGTCGAAAGTAATCTCATTATCTGCCAGAACGGAATTCATCAAACCTGTTAAATCTTTATTTTTTTTGTCAATCAAATTGTCCAAATATTTATTATCAAAATTTTTCTTAGCACAATCTCCTAATAGTGTTGTGAATGTGTCTACATTTAACTTTAGACCATTTTCAGTTGGTAGAAACAAGTCTGTTCCTACTTGTGAATTTAGAACTTGCAAAACGTTGTCACCGGAATAAGTTATTGTTGAATGTTTATTTATCGGTATGCATTCATCAAAGAAGTTAAATTTAGCTGAAGATGACTTAAAGTTTGTTGAAATCAACTGAAAAATCAAACAGAAAAGGTTCTAGAGTTGTTATTACAATATTCATGTACATACTTATAGTATTTTTCACAGTAAATGGTATTGGCTTATTAAGTGTAATGAACTACCCGATTTAATCTCATTGTGTAGAAAATCATCAGGTAAAAGATGCAAATGTGCTACAAGGTGGAACTTGAGAAATTTGAATTTTGTATAATATAGGAGATATACAAGTAATTTATTTAAATTTTACAGTTCTATTCTATATTTAGTTCAGTGTCGCTATCGCTATCCTCATCTAAATTAATTATAGTTGGCGCATTTGATTTTACAGAAAGGTACGAGTTTTCAACATTTATAACATGACTAACAGAACTTTTCCAACTCTCATACAGTTCCTAATTAATTCTACCACACTACCACTTAAAGTCGGAGAAGTATTTTTTTAAATAAAATGACTGTAGCACTTGTAAAAGTTCTTTTTTTGTATAATTTTCCTCAAAATATCTGTCATTTGCAGCCATGAAGTTTTGAATCTCCAATTTCGTATTCTTTGAGCCAGGAATTTTTTGCAATCGTCGACTATGATAGCTTGCGTTGTCCATTACTATAACGCTGTTTGGCGGAATGTTGGGTAACAGACAATTTTTAAACCAATCTTCAAAAAGCTCTGCTGTCGTATCTTCGTGATAATCAACACAAGAGTCCTTAATATTTTGGGCAGAAAGCCAAATAGTGTTTGAGATCCAACCATTTTCTGATTCTGCGTGTAATATTGTGATTCTCTTCCCTTTATTTGATGGTGCATTTGTTTTACACTTATTTGAGGAATCAGACCATCCTTTGGAAAGGATGTCATGCGTGTCAAACCACGTCTCGTCGAGGTATTGGCCGATTTTCAGACCGGTATTTTCTTATTGACGTTATATATTCAGAACGTCATTTTATTAAACGTGTGGAATCCATTATTACTTGTCTCTGGTCAATTTTGCGATATTTAAAGCCCATTGCAGACGGAGCTCGCTAAAAAGTTGATGTGAGTTTCGTCATTGATGAGCCGCTGTTTCAGACTTTTGATTGTAGGGACACGCTGCTCATCGTACATAGTGTAGATTTTTCGCCTTATCAAATCTTTTTCCCAGTCGTCTAGACTTTTTGTGACACCGGAATCTTCACGGTTTTTTCTTGATTCCATTTTCAACAATTCGTATAACTGAAGTAAGAGGCACCTTCGTCAAATTACTGGTTTCTCTTGCTGCAGCACCCGCGTTATATCCTTGCTGAAATAAGTAACGAACCACTGTAAGAAGCAGTATTACTTTTTACCCACGGACGCCACATACTGTCTATTCTGTACGTTGAGGTATAAAATCTTTGCTATTGATGTATGTAATAATACAAATAAATGTTATAAAATTATTGCACGCCGTAACACAAGTGAACACTTCCAATGAAATACAAAGACTAAAATTAACAAGAAGTATAAGCTGTAATCCTCTACAATCCCACTCTGAGAAACAAAATTACCTGAATCAGGTCCTTTTACATTTATGATGTGCATCTCGGATTTTACAATTTAAGGGTCTAATTGGTTCTTCAGTCAATATCATTTATTGTGAAAACTACTATACATTCATAACCGGCATACATTCTATTTTTTTTAAAACATAATTACTTGGAAAATAAAGAAAAATCTTTAGGTTGACTTATATTAAAATATTTTCCCCACGACCAATGAATCTAATAATTTCGAAATCATCTTTGATAATAAGGGCCCAGAGGGGTTGCTGGCAATGAGGGGGCGGACAACTGGGCCAATAAAGGAGCTGAAAGTCCCTTGGTAGGCCCTTCTTTGTCTTCCCCATTTTACTACATCCTGTACTTCACATTGCTCCCTTACTTCTGTGTTCCTGACTCGATCTCGTATTGTTTTCCCTACTATTGTTCTTTAGGTACAGAAGAAGGACCTAGTTGGAAATCAAAAAATGCTTTTGTTTCCTTCAATTGTGGATATTCAGGCCCAAACAGAAACTAACCTTCAAACTTTTTAATTCAACTGGTTTCTAAAATGAAATGTAGCTGAAGAAATATATGAAAAAATAGATAGGCAACCGCTACTGCATACAGCGATTACAGCGCCAACGTTGTATATTTATTGTAACTAATACTCTGATAAACGAGACAAAGTTTACACAAGCAGTTGAAAAAAATTATTCGTGACTTAACCTATACCTATATTTAAGATTTAAGGAGCCCCAAAATGAATTTTGCCCTGGGCGGCAAATGGCACATGTACGCCACTGTGTTTAGGGTTAGAGTTTTACTGAAAAAAATGTTAATTTATAGAAAATGTTCTGGATGAGATATATTTAGCTCCAAAGGCTAGGTTAGGTTAGGTCGCTCTTGTGATTGGTATTAAAGTTTTAGGATCAGCAAATAATTGCAATTCCTAATAAAAAAAACTAAAATCAAGAGATTTTGTAATCACTTGAGATTATTATAATATTGTAAAGAAATACTTGATTTTAAGACATTGTGATGTTTTTTCTGATAATGTTTCAATTTCCAAAAAAAATGAATGTATAGTTGCCATTCTGAATCTAGAACATCTACAAGAATAGACTGGCCACTGTTTACGCCGCCTTGGTATATATACAAGTACAGATATTACAACATTAAAAAGCCACGAAGCAAATCAATTAGTTTTTTCAATTACTGGATCTACCTCGTTGTCTGTTCTGAAGAAGTTACAAAAAATATTTCCAATGTACCAGTTTTTCATTTAAGTAATTGTACAAACACTATACATTTGGTGGTAACGAATTATTACATGGTCGTGGAGAAAATAAAGTCTGTTACACGGTTAGAATGAAAATTCATTCTAACCTTGTTACAGAATATCCTATTCTGGTAACGAAACGTAAGATACAAAACATTTTTACGTTGTTTGATTTATAAAACATTTATTTACTAAATTACCCAATGAATTATAAATAATCTACTTACTACGAATGTTACAATCAATAACTTCATCTTGAACTATTTTTATTATTTGCTATAACTTCGAAACAGTATTCTTGACAACAGAAACTCGATTAATTAATTAATTCATTGTTAACAATCACTATTTAAATAAAAGTATTAAGTTTTAATGTTTTCGAAAAAAAAAATAAAGTAGAAGAATTAAAAATATTTGTAAAGGATTGTTAGGAACTAGTTATTTGTATGGGGATTATTTTTTTGCAACAACAATGAAAGATATAGTTATTTATTTTTCAATGCCACGAGTAGGATTCTTACATACATGTGATTAATAGGTTTTTTTAATTTAATATTTTTTAAATAATAAAAGACATTTTAATTGTGGTATGTACTTAATTTTATCTACACCCTATACTTTAGTAAACACAATTTAACTCAAACCAACCTATTCATTATTTTTCTCTGTATTTAAAAGTAAACATAAAAATATTTTTTAGTCTCAGTATGTAGGTAACAATCTCTTTTTTTATATTTCAAACATTGTCTTACACCATATTTCATTTTCTCTTTCTTTTCTTTGTTCTTTTTATACTTATTAATTTATATGTCTACTTGCAAATTTATAAATCCTTCTGAATCTTAAATAAAATATAGTTCTTAATATTTTTTTTCCTATATTGTTTATCATAAATATTATTGTAGTGATGCCTAAGGGTTATGTAATGACAAAGGCAAAGGCAAACTAAGTTGAAAACAGCTTATAGAAGTAGATAACACTACCGCAATCAAAACTCTGGATCAAACAGACTGCAAGCCAAGAAAATCTCAAACTAAATAAGTAAATTCAAGTGAATTCAAACAATAGACAAACAGAAACAAATATATAATGGTTATATGGAAACTAGCATATAATTGTATTAGTAGTCAATTAATTTAATATTATATCAGAAGATTTTTAATTAAGTATTAGGAAATTGGCAAAATAATAAATAATTAAATTATAATAATTTGTTGATTATTTTCATTTATTATGTGGGTAACCAATATTCTACAATTATTTCACTGTTTTCTCCATAAGAAATATTCATAATTTAAACCTAAATATTTTTTCTAGGTGGATGACATTCTTCGGGCAAATGAATATACACATGAATTTAATAACGGCTCAGTAAAGTCTTATGATTCAAACCAGTTAGCTTCGAACAACCCTATAGAAGATACAAGATCGGAAGCGACATGTTTATTAACCACTGGTAAGATTAAATACTATCCATATAATGGATCTTTCACCCTAACTTAAATCATTTCTTTCCTGCACTGTCCGTAAGTTCTGTCTAAATTACATTTAAGTTCACTTCGAAGATATACATGCTTTTTTAAATAAGTTTCATGTTTAATCTGAAGTGGAATAACTACTGCAACAATTTTTGTAGTATAACTAAATAATCTGCGTACGCCATGCATGATTTAGTGACTATTATTGTTAAAGTTTGTGTTACCATAGTAATGGTGGCAATTCTTCCCCTTACGAACATCCCTTTACAACCTGTCCCTATGTTGTATGCAGATCTGGGATATACCACTCAGTATAATCTCTCATGAAATTTATGGTACTAACCCTTACTGTGTGAAAATTCATGTTATTCAGAACAATAAACAACTAAAAGGTTGTATTAACTTTTACTATTTATTCTATAAATTGCAATTACAGCTGTTTCGCTATAACTAGCATTGTCAGATTGACATATTGAAATTACATGTTTGTTTGTAACTAGGTACTTGATGTTGATAGGTAGTTAAGGCTAGACCAAGTAAGGAAGTAATAAGACATAACAATATTAAAGCCTAGATGTTATTAGCCCTAAGGGATTATCCTGGATGTATTTCCCTCTAAGATCAGTATAACTGTGCAATGATATAGAAAAACCAGGAAAAAACTATATCCTGCTGATCTTTACAATAACTTAATATATTTGTGTTATAATTACGTCTTATCTATGTATAAAATGAAGACTCAATCAAAGTAAACAGTTTAATAGTGGTGAACTTCCAAGATTTATTTGTTCATTAACTACTTTATATTGTTGATCTGCTAGATGTCTTTTGATTTCAAGTTCTTTGAGGAAATCTAAATTTTGTTTTTTATCACAGGTGTGTAATATTTGAATGTCATTAGTGTGTATGAGTGAGTGTGGATGTTCAAGAACGTGTTTGGCATAGTTTGACTTATCTGGTTGTTGTAATCTATATGCTCTTAAATGTTCATTGAATCTTATTTCAAAATTTCTTTGTGTTTGACCTATATATACAGCATTACATTTTGGACAATTAATTTTGTAAACACCAGATTTTTTAATTTAGGTAATTTTGTTTTTACATTTAACAATTTTGTACCAACATTATTGTGTGATTTGAATGAAATTATTGCAGATGTTGCAGAAGATATTATTTTTGAAATTGTATTAGAAATATTTCCACAATATGTAATACTTTTATAACTTTTAATTTCTTTTGGTTGTTGAGGGAATATTAGTTGTAGTGACACTTTCTGTTCTTTCTTATTAATTAATTTATTTATCAAATGTATTGGATAGCCATTAGATATTGCTATTTGTTTTATAATCTCAATTTCTTTATTAAAATTATTTTTGTTCATTGGAATTGAAAATGCTCTATGTATCATAGAATTATAAGCTGTTAATTTATGTGATATAGGATGATTTGAATGATATGGTATGGTTACATCTGTTTGTGTTGGTTTTCTGTATATTGAATAGTTTAATGAATTATTAACTCTTTCAATTCTCAAATTTAGAAAATTAATTGAATTATTTTCTTCAACTTCTAAAGTAAAATTAATTTTAGGATGCAAGGTATTTATATAATTAAAAAATATATCTAGCTGTCGTTCGCTACCTACAAATCCTGCTAACACATCATCAACATATCTATACCAAAATACAATATTGTTTTTATAAGTAGAATTAAAGATTTTGCTTTCTAAATTATCCATTTTATACATAGATAAGACGTAATTATAACACAAATATATTAAGTTATTGTAAAGATCAGCAGGATATAGTTTTTTCCTGGTTTTTCTATATCATTGCACAGTTATACTGATCTTAGAGGGAAATACATCCAGGATAATCCCTTAGGGCTAATAACATCTAGGCTTTAATATTGTTATGTCTTATTACTTCCTTACTTGGTCTAGCCTTAACTACCTATCAACATCAAGTACCTAGTTACAAACAAACATGTAATTTCAATATGTCAATCTGACGATGCTAGTTATAGCGAAACAGCTGTAATTGCAATTTATAGAATAAATAGTGAAAGTTAATACAACCTTTTAGTTGTTTATTGTTCTGAATAATCTCTCATGTATCTTTCTCGCAGTTTTTCCATAGTTTTAAAGGAAAAAGATGTAATACTGAAAAATAGATAGGCTTTTGAAATGGTTCCATACCCTCGAAATAAACCTCTCTAATTCACCTTTTTGAAATAAGGCTGGACAAATGCCTGAAGGTCGTGGTGATTAAAAGAGAGAATTAAGAAATTGCTAATTCCTCTTGCTTTGTCTCATATGCTCCCAAATAAAGTGCTTAGACTAGGTAAGTACCATAAGCACCAGGTGGTGCTTACTAGGTGTGAGATCTTCCAAAGTAAAGTTTTCACAGCCAAAGCACATGAAGATGGCAGCACTCGTAAGCAAAAGTTGGGGAATGTGTTTGCGCATGCTTTGAAAGGTACCCACTAAAATTTCAGCCATTTTGGACGCGCAGTTGTTGATTGACAATCATTTGAGTGAGTCGATGTGAGTGTTTTTATGAAAATAAAAAAATCGAGTATCGAGCTGTCATTAAATATTTGTTTTTGAAAGGCAATACGCCTACGCAAATCAAAGACTAGTTGGGCACTGTGTACGGGGACTGTGCACCATCATTTACCACTGTGAAATTTTTGGCTGCTGAATTTAAACGTGGCCGTACCAGCTTGGATGACGATGAACGTTCGGGACGTCCAAAAACTGCAACCACTGATGATAATATCGCTCAAGTTCACCAAATGGTGCTAGACAACCGTCGAATTAAAATTAGAGAGATAGCAGAGGCTATAAACATGTCCAAAGAACGTGTTTGTCACATATTGAATCAAGATTTACACATGAGAAGGCTGTCCGCGCGTTGGGTGCCGCGTTTGCTCACTTTGGACCAAAAACGTGTTCGAATGAACATTTCCAACTCTCTGTTGAGTTTTGGCGCCGATTAATTACTGTAGATGAAACTTGGATACACCATTATACTCCAGAAACAAAAGCACAGTCAAAACAATGGACTGCGAAGGGGGAATCGGCTCCAAAAAAAGCAAAGGTTGTTCCTTCGGCTGGGAAAGTGATGGCAGCTGTTTTCTGAGATAGTCATGGAGTTTTCTTAATCGATTATCTTCAAAAAGGAAAAACCATTACAGGAGCATACTACGCATCATTACTTGACAAGCTGAAGGCGGATATTGCGGAAAAACGACCACATTTGCAGAAAAAAAAGAGAATTTTGTTTCACCAAGACAATGCGCCGTCTCACACCTCAGCTGTTGCCATGGCGAAAATCCACGAATTACGGTTTGAACTGCTTGACCACCCTCCTCACCAGATCTAGCCCCAAGCGACTTCTTTTGTTCCCTAAGCTAAAAGTTGCGCTCGGAGGACAGAGATTTTCGTCGAATGAGGAGGCCATCACCTTCGTAAACAACTATTTTGCAGAGAAAGACGTCGAGTACTATTTGGACGGGTTGAAGAGATGGGAGCATCGCTGGGAGAAGTGTATAGACTTACAAGGAGACTATGTAGAAAAATAAAAATTAATTTGAAGAAAAAATGTCTAGTATCTTTGTTAGGTCGGAAACTTTTCAGACAACCCTCGTATATTTACTGATAGGTTTCCCAATTCTTAGTCTAATTCGCCATGTTTTAGTTAATTTATGGTTTCTGGGAAAACATTACATGGGCACATTTGCAGATGAATAAAAAAATTGTATTAACTCACAACTCATATTAAAACTATGTTTTCTGAATTAAATCAAAGAAATCGAATCAAATACACAATAACAAAAAAATAATCAACAAAGTTTTGTTGAAAGTTTTTTGTAGGTACTCATTTACAAATATAAATTAAAAATGTGTCACATTATTTCCAACAAATTATTTTATTAGGGTTCATTTGTTAAAATGATGTACATTTATAATTACAGTAATACAGTTATTTACAGTTCTGAATAGCATCTTATAATAATTATTAAAACAAGTGGTAGTTGATTGTCGGATATAATTAGATTCATTACCAACCCACAAACGGTTGAACAAGAAACTTACTGATAATATTATTTCTATTTTATATTGTTTTACAAAACATGTTTAGAGAAAATTTTCCAATTATGGCTTTCCGACAACAGAGTACCTAAATGTTACATATAATTATTTTTTATTACATTACCTAACAGTCTGTGAAATATGTAAGGTAGTTCAAAATTGAGTGAGTAGAATTTAAAGAAAATGTAAAGCAAACTCTTTCATGTATTTTTTTTTCCTATTTGTTTTTAAAATCTCTCATTTTATATATTTCTTGTGGCATTTGAAAATTTGAGATTTTTTATGTATATAAACTCATGGACAATATTAACGCACCACTTTATTAAATAAGCAGCAAATAAGTTTTCTTTCATGCGACTGATATAATTGATAGCTTTATAGAAACTTGTAAATAAAGCAGAGCAATTGTTTTGAACTGAAATTGGGAATAAAAGACCCTATTTTGAGTAATTTTGTAATTTTTTATTACTAATGCTACAAATTCGCAAAACATGAACTACACATAAAACACGTAAACACATAAATTAGCGTGTTTCAACCGATTCTAGTACCGTGTATGGCCTCCTCTACTTCTTATTACTGCATTCATTCGTCTTGGCATACTGGAGATCAGATTTTCGATAACATCTTGGGGGATATTCTCCCATTCTGCTATTACTGCATCTACCAGTTGATTATGGTTGACAGGTGAGGGCCTATGCGAACTTTCTTTTTAAGAGCGTCCCATAGATGCTCTATGGGATTTAAGTCGGGGCTGTTGGCTGGCCATTCCATTAACTGAATATCAACTGCATTTAAGTAGTTAATCACTTGCCTAGCCACGTGGGGACGGGCATTATCTTGCATAAATACAAAATTAGGCTCCACGAAGGGGGCAAACGGCATCACATGTTCAACTATGACATGTTCGAGATAATAATCCGCATTTATAGATCTCATACGAATAGGCACCAACTCTGTACGACCGTTAAAACAAATTCCTCCCCAAAACATAACAGTGCCTCCACCAAATGGAATTTTTGGAGTAATATTGCATCTTGAAAATCTCTCTCCTGGCCTTCGCCAGACACGCTCACGCCCGTCCGAAGATTTTAAGTTGACTCTAGTCTCATCTGAGAATAAAACGCTCTTCCAATCATCAATCGTCCAGTTTTGATGATTTCTAGCGAAACGTAGTCTTGCAACTCTGTGTTCCCTGGTTAGCAAAGGTTTTTTCGCTGGTCTTCTAATGCTCAATCCAGCTACCTTTAGATGTCTTCTCGCAGTTCGAGATGATATCAGAACATTGGAAACAATTGCCAACTCATTTTTTAACATTGTACCAGTGACTGTCCTGTTTTTAAGAGCAGATAGCCTCAGAAAGCGGTCATCTCTTGCATTCGTAGACCGTTTGCGCCCTTGGCCTGGTCTGCGATTGTAAGATCCTGTCTGATTGAAGCGTTGAACCATGCGACTTATAGTCGAATTATTTCTTCCTAACAAATTCGCAACATAGCGCATAGAATGTCCTACTTCCAGTAAAGTTGATGCCTTTACCGCGTCCTCAACCGATAAATTTCTGCGACGATTCATTTTTTAACACTAAAACTCTTAAAACTAATACTACTAACAACACAACATCTTCTAGCAAATGAAATATTTTGTTAATCAACGATTTTTCTAACAACAATGTGCTCAACTTTTGGAGACCATGTAAAATTATGACAATAATTATGCTCTTGTCACACGAAATTTTGACAGCAGGTGTCTAGGTCTAGATTATCAACAGACATCCATCCGTACTAGTAACAAAAACACAGTAACCTTAAGCAGATCGTTATCTTAAAATTTAAAAAAAAATTGAGTGGTGCGTTAATTTTGTCCAGGAGTTTATTATGTTAAAGAAAGTAAATTTAAAAATTAAATATGTGTTTTTTAGGTTTTTTATTTGGCGTTTTCGATGGACACAGTGGAAGTGCTTGCGCACAAGTCGTATCCAAACGACTTTACCATTATATAGCTGCTTGTCTGTTACCATATGAAAATTTATTACAATACATTAAATCGCTTTTAACGACTCAACCAAAACAATTGTTACATTGTTTCAATGATAAGGTAGAATTCGTGGATGATATTCGTCAATTATATAGTGACAGTTTCGCAAATTTTTTGAAGGATTTATGCCAGGTACTTATTGTTAGCGACAGCGCACTACATTACTAGATTTTCTTTCAACCACATTAGATTTGCAACCAATAGATGAATGATTACGTAATATTTTAGGGTTTCATTTATTTTTCGTTTTTTATATAGGATGGAGCAGTTAAAAATTTTGATATGCGCGCTGCCATAGAACGTGCGTTTTTGAGGTTAGATCAAGATATTTCGACTGAAGCATTACCAAAAAATGGTGAATCACCGAACTTTAAGACTATGTCGGTAGCGATGTCCGGTGCAGTTGTGTGTGTTGCTCACGTAGACGGTCCTCATTTACATGTAGCCAATGTTGGAGACTGCTGTGCAGTTTTAGGTAATTTATATTTCCCAATTTTTTACAGTTGAAAATTCTTTATTATGATTTTAGGAACTCTTTCCGAAACAAATTCTTGGATAGCGAACAAATTGACAATAGAACATAATACATTCAATCAAGCAGAAGTTGACAGGATAGTTAAAGAGCATCCCTACAATGAAGCTTTATCTGTTATCAGAATGGATAGGTTGTTGGGTCATTTAGCTCCTTTGAGAGCGATGGGAGATTTCAGGTTAGAATTAACTTTATGCTAGTTAGCTCTGACACTGGGATATTTCCCCATAATATACCATTTGATGTTTATGCCCTATTGCACCAAACATGGAACAACTTGGTTCTATCACTCTTTCTCGATATCATGTGAAAATCATTGTTTCAATTTGACCATCATTCATCACTCTTCAGTAAAGAGGCAATTTTAGAAATTCCACTACTAGTGTTCCATTGCCTACCAATATCTGCATGCACATTGAACCACATTTAATCTCCTATTGTTGAGCTGTGCCTTAATGAATCCAACTAACTAATTGCTCTGGCTGAACTACTGGTTCTAAACGTCTTTGTATCATGGTGTTTTGTGATTATTTCACATGCTTTATATTAACCAATCAATTATTTATTTCACTATTTCACTAGAACTTATATCAGCAACCATATCCCTAGAGGAATAGTCACTTCAAAACGTCACATTAAAATGTTAACTGTCAGTTTTTATTATTTTAGTTGTTTTCCTGTGTTGGTTAGAGAGACATGACAGAGTGAGAATAAAATTCGACAATTTATTATGTCGAACGGTTTTACCCATTTGATGCAGTCTCGAACAACAATTGTCGAATTTATCTCGATTTCGACTTTCAAAAATCGTCTTTATACAAAACTATCAACATATGTCGAAAGTCGACACTGTTATTTCGAATTAGAGATTCAAGAATCGAGCCTCTGTTAATAAAGTTTTATTCTAATTTACTTATCTGAAACTGAATTAATCTTCGCGGAAAAAAATCTGCCTAAATATAACACGACGTTGATTAATACTCTGTTATTTTTGTTGTTGGTTCTCGAATATTTTACAATTTGATTCGACATAATAGGCATTTTGACAATGCAAAAAATAAATTGACAATGACTGTCATTAGCATAGTTTAAGATTTTAGAATTGATTATTTGTTAAGGTAAGTTGAAACCGAAAATAAAAGTGCATTGTTTAAACTGTGTGTCACGTGACATAAGGTGCCCCAGATTGGTCGAGGTTTTGATGACATAATCTTCTTGCAGGATTTAAACATTTTATCATGCAAAAGGGTTTTGTAAAAGCAGACAGTATTAACCTGCCCAAAGTCGACGCAATCATGGTGGGAATATTATTCAAAAACAATTCCAACTTTTATGCTTTGAAATAAAAATAAAAAAGTAAAAACAGCAAAGTAAGTATAAGAATATTTTGTACTATTTGCTGTGCAATTACCTTTAACGCTCTTTAAAATTCTTTTGAAACCTTACAATTAGTTTTTCCATAGTTTTTACCGATGTATTTGTACATTTTGGAACTGCACATCATTTTTAACTCATATTGTTACATTAATCAATCATAAAATGTAAATTTAATCGCACTTTCGTTTTATGTTTGCAAAAAATGTATGTGGATTATATGTACCACAGATTCGAATGCAAGCTAATGTCGTCAAATAACCTATTCCAGTGACATATTGTCAAAATAGTGTTTTGAAATGCTATTTGAATATTGCATGTTTAATTAGGCAATCCAAATCACGTGAACCAATATGGCCGTCCTGGGCAAATATTTGTGATAGTTCAGGTAGAAAACCATTGTGTCGAAAGTTTTTGCTGTGTTTAGATCAATTTTTGTAGTATTTGTGTGAGATTTGTTGGTTATTTTAAGATGGTGAGCAGTTATTTAAAGAAGTTATTACCAGAACATCCTGATATTACTAAAAGGTAATTATGAAAACTTGCAAAATATTTTGTTTACTTATTAATGTTATTAAGATGATTGTGAGACAAAATGGTTTCATTTTGAGTGTATCGATTTAGGCTCTCTTCCGAATAAACCTTGGTATTGCAATAATTGCTCCAAAGCAATGACTAGGTAATTATAAATAAAGACTTTTTTAATAATACAATTTTGTTTTATTTTTCTCTTACTTTTAACTAAAAATTATTAACAAATTATCTTGAAGAGCTTCCACAACCAACCACAATACAAGTTGTAGGCATTTTCTACTAAACAAAATACACAAATAAAGTCAAAAAGTTAATAAAAACTAAGCTTTTATCCTTTATCAAAAACAAACATCTTCAATAAACACGAAAACAGACCTTTGTCATAAAATCAAACAATTTATCTATTACACAAAGCCACGGTCATATACAAATAAACGTTGTTTACTTTCAAGATTTGCCCTGGGACGCCATATTGGAATTTATTTGACAGGTTGTTGGATTCCCCAATTTGATATTTTTCAATTAATTTGCACCTGAATTAAAGAAAAAATAATGGATTCTACTACATAATATAAAATAGATTTCAAAAACCCGTCAAATAGCCTATTTTGGAATTAATAATCAATTGATGCCAAAATTATGTTTCATAAAATTGATATTAAAATATTCTCGAAATTTAGACTCAACAAAAATAGCCGACTATTTGGTACCGTTCAATAAAGTCATTGATTTGTAGATCACTGGTAAATCCAATGCCAACACTTTTATATGATAGATATATTTAGGTTTGCAACAACATTTCTATTTTTTTAGGATATAAGAGCCGATAAGAATAGGGAGAAAAAAATAACATATAGGCTGAAAAGTCCCCGGTCTGACCTATAGATGACACGACACTAGAATTAAATCCATTTCATTTTTAGATAGTATCAACCTTCAAAAGATTCGTGTAAAAATTTGACAGCTGTCGGACTATTAGTTTGTGAGATATTGCATTTTTAGTGAAGGAACTTTTGTTATTTTCAAAAAGATGGAAAAAAAGAATTTCGTGTGCTTATTAAATATTGTTATTTGAAAGGAAAAAATACAGTTGAAGCAAAAGCTTGGCTTGATAATGAGTTTCCGGACTCTGCGCCAGGAAAATCAACAATCATTGACTGGTACGCAAAATTCAAGTGTGGTGAAATGAGCAACGAAGACGGTGAACGCAGTATAAAAAAAATCCACAAAATGATTTTGAGTGACCGTAAAGTGAATATGATCGAGATAGCTGACACTCTAAAGATATCTAAGGAACGTGTTGGACATATCGTTCACGAATATTTGGGTATGCGGAAGCTCTGTGCGAAATGGGTGCCGCGCGTGCTCACAGTCGACCAAAAACAGCAACGAATTGATGATTCTGAGCAGTGTTTGCAGCTGTTAAGTCGTAATAAACCCGATTTTTTGCGTCGATATGTGACTATGGATGAAACTTGGCTCCATCACTACACGCCTGAGTCCAATCGACAGTCAGCTGAGTGGACTGCGGCCGGTGAACCGCCACCAAAGCGTGGAAAGACTCAACAGTCAGCTGGCAAAGTTATGGCCTCAGTTTTTTAGGATACACACGGTATATTGTTCATCGACTATTTGGAAAAGGGAAAAACAATCAACAGCGACTATTACTGTGCATTATTGGAGCGATTGAAGACCGAAATCGCAAAAAAACGGCCCCATATGAAGAAGAAAAAAGTGTTGTTTCATCAAGACAATGCACCGTGTCACAAATCATCGAAAACGATGGCAAAATTGCATGAATTGGGCTTAGAATTGCTTCTTCACCCACCGTATTCTCCAGATCTAGCCCCCAGCGACTTTTTCCTTTTCTCTGACCTGAAGAGAATGCTCGCGGGAAAAAAATTTGGCTCTGATACTGAGGTAATCGCCGAAACTGAAGCCTATTTTGGGGACAAACCGAAGGAGTACTACAAAAATGGTATCGAAAAGTTGGAAGGTCGCTATAATCGCTGTATCGCCCTTGAAGGCAACTATGTTGAATACAAAAAATGAATTTTGTCAAAATATTGTGTTTTACTATGGTAGACCGGGGACTTTTCAGCCGACCTGTTAGTATAGTATATACAGCATTTCAGGCAATTATTTTTAAAATATTTTTATATATTAATTTTAGGAATTTAAAAATTATCCACTTCAATATTGTTGAGGAGTGAATTTATCGTTATTAACAAATAAGTCAGAATTGTTACTTATAATCCAGTTGGTTTAAGTGTCAATAAAGATCTTATCATTTTCATTTGGCAGATTTAAATGGAGTAAGGAAATAATGAGTACCATAGTAACCAAACATTTTGGTGAACAAGTTATGCTTCCTAACTACCATACACCACCGTATTTGTCTTCAATGCCCGATGTCGTATACCACAGACTAACGGCCAGAGATAAATTTCTAATTATAGCTACAGACGGATTATGGGATATAATGACGCCATTACAAGCTGTTCGTTTAGTAGGTAAGATATTAAACATGGTTTGCTTATGGGGCACAAGACAATAGTATAACCCAGTGTTTTTCAACCTTCTGTAGGGAGAGTCGCCATGGGTCGAGATAAGTTCAGTAAAAAACAATAAATATTAAAAACATTGATTTTTTAAGTAGGAAAATTTACTAAAGGATATACTCATTAACATTTACATGTTAATACAAACAAATTAACAAAAAATAAAATTCCAAGATTCCCCATCGTGGATCTGTATTTGCACACCTAGAATTAAATTGTTTTCTAATCAAGCACTTCAAAGCCTCAGTTGTCAATTCAAGTAATTCGACTATTCAATTAATTCTCGACTAGTCGAATTATCCAACCAATTGACTATTCAATATTTGTGCTTTGCGTACAATTTTTTTGCTCATGAATTAAATTTTACTCTCATGCTCATTTACACTCATGACCGAAGTCATGTTTTCGTAGTTTCCAAGATTTTTTTATAAAATAAACAAAATCCGAAACCCCTTTGAGCATTTTTAATTTAATAATTAAATTTGAATGCTGTCTTGGGCTGTCAATCTGGAGACATACTGTGTATGGAGTACTAATAATTATCTAGGTCAGGTAGGTAAATAACTAGTGATAGTCTAAATGTTCTGAAATTCTAAATTCCTGAATAAGTTGGATATCCCTACCTAGTACGTTAGAAAAGATAATATTTGTTTAAATATTTTGCTACCATTTGGTTGCTCAATTAATCGAATAATTCAAACACTCAAATAATTCGAATAGTTGAATTATTCCAACAATGACTAATCGAATACAAAAATTTGAGAAATCCCGAGCCCTAATTTAAAGCTGCATTTAAAAACTGATTTAAGATCCACCTCTATCTCCGATATCTCTTGCACTGAGAAGTAATGACACGTAAAATTCTTCTTTCACATTATGTAACACCATTTTCATACCAGAATATATTCCTTGATGTTTATCTCACATCTGATTTCTTCAATAAACATTGTGACGACGAAAATGAATCCATCCCTTAGTTGGTATTTGTTGCCCTCGCTACGCTAAGGCAACAAATACCGACACGGGCTGCTAATGCCCACTTTCTGCCCTTGTGGGGGGTTAACACCATGAAAAAGGTTGAAAAACACTGATATGACCTAACCAAAAATATCACTTTAATATTTTTTCAGGTGAACATATGAAAGGTAAAGTGACTCTAAATCCCCTAAAGCTTCCCAGAAAAAATATGACCCTAAATGAAATTAACGAGTTGCTTCTTCAACGTAAAGAAGGCCTGAAGACTAAACCCAGGGACAGTAATGCGGCCACGCACATCATTCGTAACGCTTTAGGCGGGACCGATTTCGGTATTGACCACTCAAAAATTACTCAGTTGCTCACTTTACCGGAGGATGTTGTTAGAGTATTTAGAGATGATATTACTGTTTCTATTATTTATTTTGATTCTGAATATTTAAGGCATTGTCCAGCGTAAAGTGATACGATTTTGGGATAAGTTTATGTATATGTTTGATTGTAAATAGGGTTTGTGTAATTTTATTTATACTGTAACGTGCCAACGGTAGCACAAATGTTAATATACCCCTTTGAGTTCCTGTGCAATGAATTTATTTAAAGAACCTCGCATAAACAAAAAATGCCTATAAAAGGATTGGTACATTTTTGAAATAAGTTTTTTATTTTGCATCACTGGTTTGGCAGATATGTATATCCAAAACGATCAATTGTTCAATGTTTCATGTATGTCCACTTTAACGCAAGTCATTAATGTTCACACCTCCAAGATTCCTTCATCAATCATTTGCGTCCACTGGTGGATCTAGGCCTCCATTAATCTTTGCCACTGTGTTCGGTCTCTCGCTGCTGTCATCCAGCTAGGAACCATCCTTTTTATATCATCAGACCAGCGTGTGGGTTGACGTCCTCTGTTTCTAAATGCGTCTTCTCTTGGTCTCCATTCGATGATTCTTTTGGTCCACCGGTTGTCTGTTCTTGCCCTGTTCCATTTTAAACCGGCTATTCTCATTACTGCATGTGTTAGACCTGTTCTCCTGCGTAATCTTGCATTTGTCACTGGGTCTCTCAAAGACAATCCTAGCATCCCTCGTTCCATTCTTCTCTGCATTACCTGGATGTTGTTTATAGTCACTTTTCTTAAGGTTAGAGTTTCGGCGCCGTATGTTAGCACTGGTAGAACGCATTGCTCGAACACTCTTCTCTTTCTCAAACAGGGATTTCGGATCTGAAGACATGATTTAGCTTTCTAAAGGCGGCCCTTGCTAGCCCAATCCTTCTATTTATTTCACAAGTTTGGTTGTCTCTTCCAATTCGGATTTTGTGTCCCAGGTATTTGTAAGAGCTTACTTGTTCGATATTCTCACCGTCTATGCATAAAGTTTCACTTAACACAAGATTTATCATATATTTTGTTTTTGATTTATTTATATTTAACCCTACAGACGAATCAAAATAAGCGCTACGCCGCCTGGTGACAATCAGAATAACTAAAAATCCTGACATAGTTCTCCTTTGTTTTGTGTTTGTTTTTATGTGATTTTTTACAAATATTTATTATTTGAAATCATTCAGAGCTATGAGTCGTTCGAATCGTTATTGTTCAGACACACAACAGATACAATGTAAATATTTCAATGTCAATATTTATAGTTCTACGACTGCCCACATTGGCGCTGCAATCTTATTTTCAGATGCCTATTGTTTTGGAAACTGCGTTTCAATCAACCAGCATACTTTTGACATCGTCTACACGATCTTCTATTATTACAATGTCATCGGCGAATCTAAGGTGATTTAGTTTTTCGCCGTCCATATTTGTATTCCAACAGAGTAGTGAATAATTTTGGATGACCTCTTCTTGCCTTACTCCTTTTTCTATACTAAAATCGGTGGTGTTTTTATGAAGCTTCACACATGTTTTTGCGTTCTCGTTTTATGATTGCTATATATCTGTGGTCTATTCTGCGGTCGGTCACAGCTGTCAACATTTTTTGGTGATTCACTGGATCAAAAGCATTTTCATAGTCTACGAATGCTAGAATGAGAGGCTTGTTATATTCCATACTTTTCTCTATGAGCGTTTTGATGACTTGCAAGTGGTCATTAGTCCCATAACCTGCTCTAAACCCAGCTAAACATTATTTGTCCTAGCTACCCTTAAGATGTACGTTTTATTTACTTTTTTTATCTCTCTGTGAGAGGTATTCCTTCATTTTCTTGTATCGAGTAAAGATTTGATGATACTTGAATTCAAGTTTGTAAAGTATGAAACTTGAAGGTTTTATTTAAAAATAAGATTGTAAATAAGAATTGTTTGTTCCACTGAAATATCTATATATACAGTTCGTTTTTTAATGAATTTCCAATTGTGAATAAAAAATGAAATCTACAACTGAATTTACTTTTACTGAAATATCTTATTTTAATATCGGATATTGCGAGTTATTAATTTTTTGCTGTTTTACAGGGAAAGGCGCTTTTGTAAACATTAAACTTGTAAAGCATAAACTGTTGATTATTTTAAAGTATATAGGTAGTATTTCGGGTCCGGTGAACAATGAGTCACCACAAAGTTATATTAGTTCAAAAAAATATGGAAAAGCATCAAAAACTAATTTTTTGCTATTATTGAATTGATATTTTAATAAAAGGTTTACATCTATCACTGTTAACTTTTCCAATTTTTTCATAAGCTTTAAGATACAATTTAGATTTATGTTGCCATTTGCATATCACCCTATAATTATATTTATACATTGTACATTTAGATTAGAAATAGTACAAGGGATTATATTATTATTTATATATTTTGATAGATATTAACCAATTTTATTGGAACATTTTGCTTTTATATGGTCCATGTAATTTTTTGGTATTTTCTTTGGAAAATATAATTTTCCATAATGTTTTGGACTAAAATTAATTTAAATACGTAAGTAGAACAAAAATAAATTTGCAATTAAGAACTATGGTCACTCAATGTTCGCCTATCCGGCATTTCTAGTCGTTGAGATTTTAACTAAAATACGTAATTTGTTTAAGGTAGTTGATAATATTAACATAAACGTGACTCAATCTTAACATCTTTTGTTCACAGATGTCATTTTTGTTTTTTTTTTCAAATAGACAGTTCAATATTTTACGTTTGTTTTATTTGATTACTCTGAATTGAACGTCAACATCAAAGACTGGTAGTACTGGTATATAAACTGATAGCTTTAGCACAAAATATTTCGTTTGACTAGGTAATTCAGACAACATAAGGTAGGTATATAAAGTGTGTTCAACAATATAGTGCCTACAATAAAAGGGGACTGATGGTGATAATAAACTTCTTAGGTACTATCTCAGGTATTGGCAAGTTTGGGTAAAGAATGCAGGTAAGGATTAAATTTGCAAAAATAATTTTTTAATAGAAACGCATATTAAAGGATTTTCACAATAAAATTTAATAAAAATTTAAATATATTAATATATCAATTCAGTATCACTATCGTCGTCTACATTGATTATAAGGGGTTCTATGTTAGTATGAAATGCCCTGTATGAATTCTCCACTTGTATAACATGGTTTATTGTTCTTTTCCACCAATCATCGTCTGGGTCATCTATATTTTGCCGGATTAATGCAATTATAGAAGGACATAATGTAGGTATAGTATGTTGGGTCCGCACTTTTCTCCACATATGCTCAATCGGGTTGAATACACAGTAGTAAGGAGGAAGACGAAGAACTGTATGTCCTTTGGATGCTGCAATTGTGTCCCATACATATGTCTTCTGTAAATCCCTGGATTTCCGCTTTTGTATTTGAAGAGCCTGGAACCTTCAATTGGCGACTTTGGTAACTAGCATTGTCCATAACTATGACACTATGCGGGGGAATATTTGACAGATAAGTGTTTTCGAGCCAATCTTCTAGCAATTCGCCTGTAGTATCTTGGTGGTAATCCAACGACGAATCTTGAATATTCTTCGCCGAAAGTCCCAAATTGTTTGGAATCCAACCATCTTCTGATTCAGCATGAATAATCGTGATCCGTTTTCCTTTGTATGGAGCTTTTGATTGGCATCGCACTATGTTCCATCGGTCCATCCTTTTGCCGGCGTATCGTGGGTATCATACCAGGTCTCATCCAAATAGATTATTGGTCTTTGTAAAGACCTGTAATCACTTATGGCAGTCAAATATTCAAAACGCCATTGCCTAATCTGTTGGGATTCCATAATAACTTGCCCTTTGTCAATTTCGCAGTATTGGAAACCTAGTTTGGATAAAAGTGTCCATAGGTTTCCAATTGATATCCTTATCTCAGTGGAGCTCCTTAGTCTTGTTTACAATCATCTGATAGTAGGCACCATGTTTTCTTCGTACATAGAGTAGATAGTTCTTATCAAATATTTATCACCGTCATCAGTGGTTCTGGAAACACCACTATCGTTTATTCGTTTTCGTCTCGGATGAATTGGCCTCGAAATGTGAAATCTCACTGATGATTCCGGTATACCTGTCAAATCACTGGTTTCTCTTACAGCAAGAATAAAAGCCCAACCCCTTTGGACCAGTTTCTGATGAACATGTCTGACGATTTCTTTGGCATCAAGGAATAAAACTCGTCGTCGAACAGGAACAGTAACACAGGGCGCCGCTGATGCAGTTTCCCAAGGACGAAACATTTTTCACAAAAATTATTAAACAGCACAGACTAACTCTCACTACGGGAACACAAATATACACTTGAAACGCTGAAAGATTACCCGTGCGTCATTATATGTAGGCATACAATCATATGTTTTTTTCTAATTCCTAACCTTTTCGAGCTATACCCTCGGAAAAAGTTGAAATTTGAAGTTTTAGATAATTTTAAGAACTCCATTTTATTATCCAAAAATATTTCTCTCCGATGCACCGTTTTCGAGATATAAGCGAAAAACCCAAAATTCGTACCTTTACCCCTTCCTGCTCCTCACCTAGGAGTCAGGACTTTTAGTATGTTAACAACCTAAGCCCCCTGAACAAGTTTCTGAAGGAATCGCTTAGTTACCTGCTCATGCACTCTACACCTTATTTTGGGTAATTTATTGACTGGACTATTAGAGTTAATATATTGGCTGATAAATTTAATCCAGTCATTCAGTAATCTATTTTCAAAATTCAAATTAGTAAACGACAGTAGCATATAACATTATTTTCATTTTCGCAGTTTTACAGAAAAAAAATACAAGCAGAGTTTAAGCAACTTCAAGTAAAACGATGCATGATGGCTTGATAATCGTTTGGTACGACCAGAAGATCATTTTCTGTTTCAAGCCTCATGTCATCCCAAATATCCTACGGCGTCAGGCTTTGGATAAGATTTGTTCTGATGATTTTTCCAAGGACTTTTTGTTCCACGGTCACTCCTAGATACACACAGCAAGGCAATAGCACCACTTGCTAGATGTAATATTTCTGGATCCTATTTACTAGTGTCCTTTTCATGTAATTAAACGACAGCAAAAAAGGAGGTATCTCTGTAGCCACTAGTGTCTTCTCTATGCTCTCAGTTAAGCATTGTAGAGCGGTAATAGTGAATTTGCCTGTTTGATAGGTAAACTATCTTTTGTAAAGTGGTGATGTCTGTTACTTTTAAAGGCAATACTACCAAGAATGTAAGAAATCTTCTAAATATATAACTCTATAGAAACATTGAAATATTTGAACTTTGATATTAATTAGTAGTACTTTATACTATAATATTTTGAGAACAGATGTGAAGCCCTTGAATCTGAAGTTTACTTTAAGTAACACTTTATTGGAAATCCATACGGTGGGGGATGATGAAATATTGGCAATAAAATGAAATGTAACTTAAAAAAAATAACTATATTGAAACACAATTTATTTACAAATGTACAGTGAAGTATCCAAACATGGACGAACGTTCAACGGGAGTATTTAAATATTTTAAAGTACACAAAAATGAAAACTGATGTCAGTAAAGTTTGCTAACAAGAACTGTACAAAGCAGTGGATACACTTGAAAGTTTTTTAATAATATTCCTAAATATAAGTAATTGTAAAAAAGAAATAATCGTACGAGATTCAACTGCCGTTTTTACTTTTTAGCCAAATAAAACAAAAATCTTTATAAATAATGTATATAGAATCACATTTTTTTTATGAAGAATTGATTTTTGAATCAAAGAAGTCCACTAAAAATTCAGCAGGTCATTTATTTTTTATAAAATTTTATGTTTTCGAACATTTAATGTGCATAATCTCTACATATTTATACTTTTTACTATATAACCTAATAACAGCTGTAAAAGTTAAATATTTACATTACATTTTTAACAACCCAAAACATATTTCTGTACCTCAGAGGCAAAGTATGTTAAGTCCAAAATCGTGAAATAGGACTAAAAATGTTAAGTCCATGTACAGTCGGCTTTAGAATAGCATATACATGTTAAAGGTGAATTTCGTTTACCTACCGAAGTTATAAAAACGCCCTTCTTAAACAACACAGGAATGGAAATTTTTAAAACGCCTACAAGAGTCGGTCATGTCCCGAATAAATAGGTTTTTTTGCATTGATATAATAAAAAAAAGGGATTTTAATCCTAAACAAACATTTATTATCGAGGGTTCCAAACTAAGTGAAGATGTGGGCGTGGACAACTGTTTAACTGATTTCAAATTTATTATTATTTAAACCGTGATTGGTTACACAAAAAAAGGCTGTCTATTCAATGTAAACGATTTTAGTTTGAAAATGTATATGCTATTCTGAAGCCGATAGTACATTACATGGTCTTTCATTTGCTATTTTTTGCTTATTTTTATCTTATTCCTTTCAAAAGTTACACACTTTTAAACTATATTAAGTCACACGTTAGCCTAGAGCAATAGTCGGGTAAGTCCCCCATAACATTATTTGCCTCAGAACATATTGCAATACCGCATTATTTTAAGTCACGTAGTAGCTAGTCTACAAACAACCACCGATAGAAAAGCATTGTTTTTAATTTTTTCTTTGCAAGTGTGGGATTTGTACTGTTTTAATAACGAAAGAGAAGATGATGCAATCAAGGGCTAAATCAAGGGCGGCTAAAATAATAAAACTGGTTTCAAACCAAAATAATTGTTTTCCTCAGACTGATCATGATAATAAAGAACGAAAAAATCAGTCAGAAAACCATGGTAAGTGATATTTTTTTGTTTATTATTTATTGTTAAAATGACTTTTAAGTTAGCAGTGTTTCAATGTCTTTATTTTGTTATTTAAATTTAAAATATACACGTCATGACGCTAATTATTGTGAGATTGAAATGGACTTAACATACTTTCGGTCTACCTGTTATCCCTTTGTTGTGACTTAATATTTTTTATAATTCTTCCATTTATTTTCAGAAAGTGATATGCAACCGGATCAGAAACATCCTGAGGCTAAAGATGCACACATTACCACTTTTCAACAAGTTGAAGTGCTATCCAGGTCAGAAAAATTGACGCCTGATTTAATGGACAACCGGAAGCATGAAACTTCAGCATGCACTTCCGTCGAATGCACAGCAAATAATTATGTATCGCCTAACTCTTTCACCAGCCAAAGTAATACATTATTTGAAAAGCTGCAAAAAGCTAAAGAAAATACTGCTGCCTCTTTAGGTTCTGGCCAGCATATATTCTCAGATGGTAGCATATTATCGTCGGAAAAAAATATGACTTTCGAACACATTGAAGTGCTGTCCAGGTCCGAAAAAGTGACGCCTGATTTATTTGACAACCGGAAGCTTGAAACTTCAGCATGTACTTCCGTCGAAAGCATAACAAATAATGATGTATCCCCTAACTCTCTCACTGGCGAAAGTGATATATTATTTAAAAGGGTGCAAAGAGTTAAAAGAAATATTGCTGCCTCTTCAGGTTCCCACCAGCACATAGCGGCAGATAATAGCATATTATCATCAGAAAAGAATATTGCAAACACAACTACTGATTTTGACAGCGATGATAGTGTTGCCGATCCAACCTTTGAAGAACAAATTAATACGAGTAGTGAAGCCTCGAACGAAGCTTTCAGCGAAGAAGAGCAGGAGGAAGAAAAGAGAATAACTAGAAAAAGAAAATCTAATCCGAAAGCATGGACAAGAAATGTAAAGAAGGAAAGAAGGCACTCGGGTTTAGAGTATTCGACAAAAACAAACAGGGTTGTTGATAGGAAATCACTAAAACCTGCTTGTAATGATACATGTAAGTTAAAATGTAAAGAAGCTATAAATGAAGAAGTTCGTCAAAAAATTCACGAACAATTTTGGACTCACCAAAAAAGTATAGATATGAAAAGGCAATTTATAGCATCTCATGTACAGCAATTGGCAGTTAAAAGAAGACGAGAAAGGAATAATTTACGTGAAGGCAAGAGACAGTTTACTAACAAATATTTTTTCGAGGTTGAGAGCAAACATATAACAGTATGCAAAACATTTTTCCTGAACACACTTAACATTTCACAGCAATCAGTTGATACTTCAATTACTAAAAAAAGAGATGGTGGCTTGATATCCCCTGATAAAAGAGGGAAACATATTCCCATCAACAAAATATCTGAGGAAATTCGTAACAGTGTACGGAACCACATTTCCCGGTTTCCCACTTATGAATCTCACTATTCGCGTGAACGAACAAGAAAACGATACTTGGGAAACCATCTCAATATAACAAGAATGTATGCCTTATATTTGGAAAACTGCGCAGATAACAATATTAGTCAAGACTGTATTGCCAAAGAATGGTTATATTCTGAAATTTTTAACTACGAATTCAATTTTTCATTTAAACCGCCTGATAATGACACTTGTGACATATGTGATAGGTTTAAACTGCAGTTGCAAGAAGTGGATACTCTGGACAACAGAGTTATTTTACATCAACAATACGATCAACATCTTGAAGACGCTAACAACCGTTATAAAATGAAATCAGAAGACAAAGAACGGTCTAAGAAAAACAGTTTTGAAAAAGTAGTCATGATAGACCTAGAAAAATGTTTACCAACTCCAGACCTTTCAAATTCTCAAAGTTTTTATTCATTAAAACTTTGGACATACAATTTAGTAATTTATGACTCAACTTTACAAAAATCCTATTGCATGATGTGGGACGAGAGCATAGCTGGACGTGGAGGGAACGAAATAGCATCTTGTTTATCCAAATGGGTTGAAATATGCGATATTTCGGACACCATTACAGAGCTGTGTATTTGGTCAGATGTCAGATAACTGTCCTTCGCAAAATCGAAATGCACTTATGGTCATGTGTTACCTTTGGATATTGAAGATAAAACCTACCATAAACATAATAAATCATAAGTTTCTTGCCAGAGGACACACGCACTTGGAGGCCGATGCGGTTCACTCGGTAATAGAGAGGGAAAGAAAGAAAGTTCCTAAATTTAAAATAGCTACTCCGTGGGACTGGCAACAACTAGCTAGATTATGTTCCACTAAAAAGCCATTCTCTGTTTTTGGTATGGAAACCGAAGATTTTTTAAATTTTAAAAACTTAAGTGAAGGTCTCTCGTCACCATTTGTTATGAGAAAAAAAAATGAGTCTGGAGATGATTTTCTAATATCTCAAGTCGTACATTTTCAAGTAAGAAGGGAAAGTCCTGGTATTGTTTATTATAAGACGGATTTTAACGCAGAATTTAAACAAGTAGATGTGAATAGAAAAACAAGAAGAACTGGAGCTATACCCGACCAATTACAAAAAATTATAGATGGACCTAAAAGTATTCCTACAAAAAAATATAATCACCTACAAAATTTATTAAAATGGGTACCGAAAGTGTTTCATGCTTTTTATATCAATCTGGCACATGGAGATAACAATGCAGACGATAGTGATTAAGCAAATATCTACCTAATACTTAATAGTTCCTTAATTTGTTAAAACTTTTGTATGGTTTTTTAAATAAAAGTTTCGAGAACTTAATTAACATTGTTTGCCAATAGTGTTATTTTCCAATATTGGACTTAACGTTACAGTTAAGTCCAAATAACAATATTTTTCTCCTAGCCAAATAATTTTAAGTCACTTTAAAAAAAATCGAGTTACTTATGATAAATCTTATTATTTTAGTATGATTGGCACCTTTATTACGTTGACAATTTTACTTATTTGAAAGGATTATTTGAAATAGATACAGAGTGACTTAACATAATTCAATAAAAAAACTTTAAACAGCTTCTCCTGTAAAATGCTAATTTGGAACTTAACATACTTTGCCACTTAGGTACAGATTTATTCTCCCTTTTAACATAAAATGTTAGTGAAATCCCTTGATTAACAATTTTGGATACACCACTGTTTTTTATCTTAAAACATTTAATCTTTTTTATAATATGAATGTTTCTAAAAACAGTTTCCATATTTTTTACAAGAAGAATAAAAATATAAACTATCTTATTGTATAATAAGGCCGTAATATAAAAAAATCGTTAAAAAATCAAAGTTTGTAAAGCTCAATATAACATTCATTTGTTAACTTTTTCTAATCATTATAACAATTCATGCATAATTTCAAAAGTTGTGTTTAATTTTAATAAATGTATGCATTAGAATAATAAAATATCATACATGAATCTCTCTTTCTTAAATTATAAAAAGCAATTAGAAAATAAGCACGTCTTTTACCCTTCTTGACCAAAATCTTCCATGAATTTTTTTAGTTTGGTGAGATCTTCCTCGTTAACAGTAGGTTTTGATGTAGCTATGGATCTCATCATATCATTCTACAAAAAATAATAATAATAAAAATAATAATAATATTAAAACCCAGTGATTTACCATTGTGACCGGCGGTTCTGCTAACTTCTCGCTAGGTATATCCATCCAGGACATTTCGATTGCTCCAGGATCTCCTGGCGAGCAGGGAAGCAGTAAATCATCGACAATAGTGTTAGGATCTACTGGGGAAGGACCACGGATTTTTTTAAAATGAGTGGCTGTTTGTACTTTACGCACTGGTTGCATAAGTGCGTCTCTTACAACAATACTTATGTCAGCACCAGAATATCTAGAATAAAAAAAATATAAAATAAAAATTGTAAGTTAATTAAAAATAATTAAAGTACCCTTCAGTTCGTGCTCCTAGTTCTTTAATATCTTCATCTGTCAATTCTGTATGAGTGTTACCTAAATGCAGCTTAAACATCACTGCTCGGGCAGGCTCCTCAGGTAGAGGAATGTAAATTCTTTTTTCAAATCTTCTCCTAATGGCTGAATCTAATACCCAAGGAATATTCGTGGCACCTAATACTAAAATACCCTCAGTATCATGTCCAACACCTACAAATGATAAATTCTATATTTGTTAGAAACTATCAATTTCTTCCTGTTTACCTTGCATTTGTACCAAAAACTCAGTTTTTATTCTCCTAGCAGATTCAGATTCGTTATCAGAACGAGATGAACATAGAGAATCTATCTCATCAATGAAAATAATGCTAGGTTTCTGTGCCCTCGCTAATTCAAAAAGATTTCTTACTAACTTCTCTGATTCTCCTAACCATTTTGAAACCAAATCAGATGATGACACAGAGAAGAATGTTGAATTATTTGCTTCAGTTGCTACAGCTTTTGCCAGAAATGATTTACCTGTACCAGGTGGCTAAAAAAAGTAACTATTTTAATATATCCTTTACAAATAAATTAATGTGGAAAAACAATACTATACGCATGTGTCGCATACAATATATTTTCTACGTTCCCTTTATAAATATAAATTGCATATTTTGAACTCTTATGGTGGAATTCTGAGCATGTCCTATTAGCTATAGTATCTGTAAGGTATAAGGTTTGCCATGTTAATTTTTACAGATTTTTACTTGCAGATCTTACAGATTCCGCTATTAGTTAAACTTCTTCAATCAGTAACAGCCAGTGGAAAATACTTAATGAAACAATGGGAAACAAACATGAAATTTTAAAGAAGCTAATTTACTTTAACACACAAGAACATGTAGAGATAAATCCTATATTCCCCATATATCTATAAGCGTTTGAAAAATGTTTATGGCATGCTTATTTTAATTAATTTTTATTTCATGATCTGCTCATTTTTAAGATGTATTATTTGGCATAAGTACTTTTTTGATAGCCCTAAATCTATTTATGAATTAAATACAAAATAGGTTAGTTTCATATTGTTATTACACAACAGTATTTTTGTTTGTATTATTGTATTGTTACTTAAAATTGGCGTTTGTCAAATTAAACTAGCATACAATATGTCCTACACCTACAGCTTATAAATTGGTCTGGCTTGATACTACCTAAAGTGCATCAATGCAAAATTTTACAATAAAACTTTGAACAAACTCCTTCAAGTAATAAGAAGAAAATGTTCAGGAAAGTTTTCACATGATGTAATTCTACTCCATGACATTAAAAAAAAATCACCGTCAAAGTTTCCGAATATTGGATATAGTGTAGATCTTGATGTCCTCGTTAAAAGTTCTTTTAGGGAAAATTAGATCCTATGACTACTTTTCAAAATATTAAATGTTTAGTCTGTAAAATAACATTTTTTGGTAATACAATATAAATACAAAATAAGAAATATTGTAAACTAAATATTTTTACACACTATGTTAGATTATATTGCAACATTGTATTATTGGGTAAATAAATCTTAATTAAAACTAATCAAAATTAAGTGGCGAATTTAAATATACAGGGTGATGCGTTGGTATGGCAGAGTTCGACGGATTTATTGACATGTACCTCTCAATTACAACTCTACACCAAATGATTAAAAAACTATCATTGATGTAAAATATACATACAATGTAATAAAAAACCTAAAATATAAGTAGAATAGACCTACAGGGTATACCTCAAAATCCCAGGTATTAAATTATGAATAAAAATTAAATTCTCAGAACATTTGCCTAAAGTATATAATTGATATGAAAAATAGTTTGTGTTTAAATGCACTAAAATGCTAATTCAAAGAAATATATGAAAAATCTTACCCCAAACAATAAAATACCCTTCCATGGTACTCTTTTTCCACTAAAGAGATGAGGAAATCGTATAGGGAGAATAACAGCTTCTTTTAAAGCCTCTTTAGCAGCATCAAGGCCTGCAACATCACTCCACTTAACATGAGGTTTTTCAACAACTATAGCTCCTTCTAATTTACTTTGAAGTTTCTTTTTATCTGGATCTTCATCTTCATCATCACTATCACTCTTTTTATCTTCCCTACACATAAATTACCATTTATGAACACATGTATTTACCTAGTATAATATATTTACTTACTTAGATGAACCTCCATCTAACACTGGCTTCTTTTTTCCTTTTCTTATTGACTCTTTAATTTTTTCAGCTCTTTCCAAGTATTGAACACATTTAGCTCTAATGCTGTCTTTTGCTTTTTCTCCTTGCGCTTCATCTAAATAAAAATTTATTTTATATAAAAACAAATTAATATATAAATATTTTCAAGTGTATTTTAATCTGGTTATTAACAAATACCTACATTTTATAGCATGTAAGAAATATTCAACACCATGTTCGTATAATCTAAGAGCTTCTTCGTAATTCTTGTTCCTATCTTCTTCAGTAGCTTTGGTGACTAATTCTATAGCTTTTTGCAAAGTAGTCCCAGTTGCCATTTGTAATTAATGCTAGGAGCAAGAAAAATTGGTTTCGTATTTTGATGTAATATAAATTACGTACTGGATAATACTTATTAACAAATATTTGTAAGTATATAGCCGATATTTTGGAGTGATAGTCACATATACATTTTTTTAGGATTATACTTTTCAAGATTTTTGTAATTTCTAAGAATAATTTTAGATTCACACCTACAAATTACAGAAATGACATTGACACGACATAAATGTCATCTCATCATGGACAAGTAAACAGCAGTGTTGCCAATACAAAGACAAAGTATTATTAGTGCGTACGAAAAGGCAATCCGGTTATGGTTTAGATCAGAGTAGTTAAATGATCACATGACTACAGAGTAAAAAGTGCAGAAAAATATTTAAGGAACAGTTGACAGTCTTGACACTTGCCTGTTGACAACTGAACTATAACATAACCACACTCTTTTGTTGTATTTTAGCGTTAGCAGTGTGTTTAGTAGTGGTCGTTGTTGTGTTAAAGTTACTTTGAGTTAATATTTATACCTTTATCATTAATTAAATTTAAGTAAAAATGGATGAAGGAACATTAGTAGTTGTAGTAGCAAATGCAGTGGGAGCAGTTATAGAACTTATCGATAGTGATGAAGATAATGATACTGTATTGGAAAAAATAGATAACTATTATGAAATTACGATACCAAATTTTAATGACAATCAGTTTAAGGAGCATTTCCGAATTACCAGAGAAACCTTCGAATATTTAATGCAGGAGCTGTCTATTTATTTCAATCAGGAACAAGGTTTGGGAAGACCCAGAATGCCATTAGACAAACAGCTTTTGATATGCATTTGGTACCTAGGTAATTTGGAGTGTTTTAGAAGCGTTGCTTGTCGATTTGGAATTGGCAAACATTGTTGTTGGTATACAGTAAATAATGTTTGCTGCAAAATGATTGAATTTAATATTGCTCGCAGGATAATTAATTTCCCTACACCAAATGAAATTGATGTCGTTTCAAGGAAATTTGAACAAATTAATGGTTTTCCAGGTAATTCTTTTTTATAATGTAATGCTAAATAATAAATTAGAAAATGCAGTATGCTTTTATCTATGACAGTATGTCTCTAAGGAACAAAATTAGAGTAGTGTAACTTTGATACAATTTAGCCTGGTCAATTAATATAGATCTTAAGCCTTTCTGCAAGCCAAGTGCTTGTAACAACTCAAAAAAATTGTGGTGTCTTCATATTTTTGTTTGAACAATTTTTAAATAAATTATTGTTTATTTTTTCTTCTAGGAATTCTGGGAGTAATTGATGGATCTCACATAGAAATAGAAAAACCTAAAGAAAATGGAAATTCTTATATTAATAGGAAAGGATATCCATCTGTCCTCATACAAGGAATCTGCGACTCCAATAAAATATTTTTGGATGTCTATGTTGGGGAACCTGGTTGTATTCATGATCAGCGAATGTTTACAAAATCAGATATATATAGACGCATAAGAAACAATGAAATTCATTTTCCTGTGGATAACCATTTAATAGGAGATCTCGCCTACAAACTCTCTAATAACCTTATTGTTGGTTTCAAAAATGATGGGCATTTGACAGCAGATAGAATTAAATTTAATAAGCTATTAAATCAGAATCGAGTTGTTATTGAAAATACATTTGGGCTATTAAAAGGCAGATGGAGACGGTTAAAAAAATTAGAATCCAAAAGAATGGATGTTATTCCCCAAATCATCTTAACAAGTTGTATTTTTCATAATATATGTATGAAAAGAGAGGATTTATGGAATGCAGACCCAGAAGAAAATATTAATGTTAATGGAGATTTAAATGATGAAGATGAGGAAAATGATGCAGAAGCAGTAATGAAGAGACAAAACATAATGAATTTGGTATTACTCAGAAATATTAATTAAAACATTAACAAAAAATATGTCATTTTTTATTGTTTTTATCCTAACATAAACAATTGGAAATCATTAATACTTGAAAAAAGCACAGTTTTCTGTTCATGTATACCTACCAATATTATACAAACATTTACTTTTTTACATTTCTATTGGATTAAAGCTTTCCACTTAATAAAATATATGCACTTTAATGGCTATCAGCAAAGTGAGATGTTTCATTCTTAATTTAAGTAAGTGTGAATTAAGTGATAAAAATTAAATAACAAATAATTCTTCAAACAATATATATTTCCAAAAAATATAAGATTTAAAAAAAATCCAAAAGATAGAACATCTGTTAAAGTGGCATTGTAAACATAGTGAAATAAAATGTAATACAGATATAAATTTGTCTCCTTTCCTTTCTTTCAGCAAAATTAAATTTATCTTTATCCTTTATAGAAAGTATAATTTTAGCTTATAATCAAGTTGGCATTATTACAAAATAGGTATACTGGAATTTATTTAATTTAAAATAGATAAAAAATTGTTACTAATTTGTTAAAGTGAAATTAATTTTATAAAAAGGTTGGCACAACAAAATAAATTTTGTTGTAACAAATTACCAACAGAAACCGACACATTTATAACTATTAAATTTTATTCCCCTATGTTGACAATGCAAACCCATTGGGTGTAAAACTTAGGTCCATATATGGGACACTATACTTAAATGTATTGAAAAAAAATGTTGTTTATACTTAGACTAAGCTAACTTAAAAGAGTACCACACTTTTCTCATGAGAGACAGGAATTCTCCAAAAAATATATATAAAAAAATAACAGATTTAAAATACAAAAGAAACATTTAAAAATAATACATAAAATAAAAACAAGGAATATTTAGGAACACATGTAACTATCACTAAAAAAACAATTTAAAAAACTGTTTAAACTAAACTAACATAAAAGAATCCCACACTTTTCTTATGAAAGGCAGGAATTCTTCAAAAACTATATTTATATTTAAAAAAAAATAACATTTAAAATACAAAATAAACATTTCAAAATATTACAAAAAATAAAAACAAGAAATATTTAGGAACCCACTTATCACATGCACTCTAAAAAAACAATAGATGCTCCAATTTCCATTGGAAAAGTGGGGATCCTCAAATGTATTCATTTATCACAGAGTAATTATTAAAATTCAGTCTCTTTTCTTTTTATTGTGCACTCAATAAGCTTATTTATACTTTGCGTTAAATTATCTATTCGCTGCATTTTTTCTCTATGCCTTCTTTCAACATCAGATGTTTTCATTTTTCTTTTTCTCTGAAAGGATGTTTCTTTGTGGTTTTCATCATTTTTTTCCCTTGTATGAAGCCCTTCAAAGCTTGAAGCAGTGGCTGGTGCCACAACCTCTGGTTTATTGAATAAAATATCTTCCATAGTCATAAAATATTGCCATGTTTTTTTTTTTGCCCCACTTCTGCTGTTGTGGGTTTTCACTTCAATATATTTTCTTTTTAATGCTTTCCATTTATTTTCTGCCTGCTGGAAAGTGCAAGCAAGCCCTGTTTTTGTTCTTATGTCATCTGAGATTTTTTGCCAGACTCTTTTTTTTATTGAAGATTCCATTGTAGCTTCGTACTTTTTATACAATGAAATCAACAAAAGTATATTTTCATTACTCCAAATTTTTGCTGCAAAAAAATACATTTTTACTAATTTTAATGTTTTTAAAAAATTGAATTTTGTTGGTTGACCCTATATGTTATGTTTAGGTGCCTGCACAATCCATTTTTTTTATTTTTATTTCACAACTCTAATTAACAAAACTAATATTTGGTTAAAAATCTACTCTTCCAAGTAGTGCTTGACTTTTATATAGATAAAACTATATTCTGACATTACCAAAATTAATATACCTATATATATATATATATATATATTATATTTTTAATAGCAGACCAATAAACCTGGCAAATGTTAATAATGACAGCCATTCATCTCTCTGAATATTAGAATGGCAATTTTTACAATCTCTAATAGAAATTTGTTAATCTAAATGCTAATGAATATGACCATCTTGTATACTGATTTTTAGTAAGAAATGTGTTTTTATTATACATATTTTAGTTTGATACATGTATAAATAATAAACTATTAAATACTTACAATCCTCAGAGTCTGACAATTTTGGAGTGTCTGACAATTTTGGACATACTTCTTGATCTGAAAACCAAAAAATCAGACATAATTTACAATAGGTAGGTATTCGAAAATGACATGTTTGGATAAAATTTTGTTTAATTTATATTAACTTCATTACATTACCCACCTTCTAGAGCTTTTATAGATGGTGCTGCATAACTACATGATGCTACAGGATTTGCTTCTTTGTAAGTGTTATCTAAAAAATATTTTAAATTAAAACCTAAGCCATTACTTGGAAAATATATTTGCTTAGAGGCTATTTTTATTTATGCCATTTCAAAAATGCAATACACTACAAATTTAAACTGCTTACTTTTAGTTCTACCATTACTATCAGCAAAGAATTGCTCGTACACTACAGCTGCATATTCAGCTCTTCGTTGTGGATCTAAAATAAATATAAATTTGATATAATTATTTAAATTTCTGCTTAGGTACCTATACATATATATATATGTATATATTATTTTTCTTACCTTTTACTAACTGATATGTCTCCTCATCTAATTCGACCATAAATGAAACATTATTATATTCTAAATTAATTTTGTACGACATTTTTGTACTTTTTGTATGTAGGTAGCAAAAACTAAGCTATAACCTCTTCGACATTCATTCAAATAAAAACAAATATGGCGGTTTACACTACAATAACTGAATTTAGATAGAGAGTAAAAAGTTATGAACTAGTTACTCCGATTTGGACTTATGGAACACAGTCGGTGCGAATAGTTAAAACAGAACCAGACATAAAAGACACGTCAGAGTAAAAAGTGTAAAAAGTGTATACTTTTCGTACGCACTATATATAGTTTCATAATTTATAAAACAATAAATACATACATAAATCGATTTGTTCGGTTAATACAATTTATTATCTAATATGGCATTACATGGGTTGACTTTGCATTCTTATTTTTTTAAATTTATTTCTCCATTTATTCAAAAAATACATGTAACTTCTTCTTTTTTATATAATAGTCTATTTAACAGCAGATTGACTTAAAAACAACGCCCTTGAAACAGGCGTCTAATCGAAAACGATGTTCTGTGTTCATTGAGAGTGTTGATATTTGATGCTTGTTAATGTTAACTTATATATCGAATTAAATATTTAACTTTGTGAAAATGATAACTGTGAGATATACAAGAAATTTATTTTTGAGAGTTCTTTGTATTGTTTATTTATCAGCCTTTTTATCGTTCTACATTCAGATACCAGGTAAATTAAAATCATTATTTTATCATTACCAAAAAAGCCGAATTAACTAGCTGTATCGTCTTTGATTCACACCTAACTGTTTTTTTATACATTACGGGCATTCACCTTTGGTAATGATTTTTTTAGGTAACCTTGATAATTAATACCTGTATTTTATTAAAAGTTTCTAAAATTGTTTTTATTTATTAAATTTTATTTTAATATATTTTCGTTTTATTCAAATAATTAAGAAATTTGTAATTTAGAATGGGTAGATATGACCCCACAGGAAGCCTTTAACTTAACTTACAAACTTCCAGTTGGCCAATTTATCTACAGATTGGAGGAATTAAAATACTTCAATAAAGTAATTCAAAGCATTTTCTTATAATAGCTATGTTAAAAATATAATTTTCATTGTGTTCATAACTAATGGACCATTGCAAATACACTCCTTGTAATTATTTTTAACATGTCCTAATTTTTTTATTCTACAAGTACTTCTGAAAGTTAAGGAAATGAAAGCTGAACTAATTTCTAAAATAAGAAAAATGTATTCATTGTGAAATGTTTTATAAAAAGTTTAAATTTTTTTATTTGTAAATGTTGAATGTAAAATATTTAACAAGTATTGTAATTAGCATATATACCAGTCAATAGTTAAACGTTGAAATAATTGGGTATACATTAGCCTATTATAATGTTTGTAAAAGATTAAAACAAATTATCTGTAATTTTGTAAATTTTTAATGTTCTTCATAACTATTAGAGGATGTCTGATTAATTTATTTTAGTATTTGTACTAAAGTAGCTATTTAACATTCTAAAATAGCAATTTTCATTTTTTATTTTACTAGTTTTATTTTATTTTTATTTTCTCTAAATATTATGTTTACATAGGTTTGTATGGAGACAATGGAATATTACCTGCTAGATCTGTATTGGAAAACAGTAAACATAAAACTTTATCTGCAAAAGTACATTACCAACCCACTTTATTATGGCTAGCACCTTTTCTTGGTCTTGATACTAGCTATGCTTTAGATGTACTAGCTTTGTTGGGGGCCTTTTTGGCGTTTACTGGGTAAGTTTCACTGTTTCATCATAGGAAACCTACCAATAAATTGCATTATATTCAGTAAAATTGAATAGTAAGGGATTGATTCAGAAAGTATAATAGTGAAAATTTCTTATAGACTATGATTTGTAATTGTTTCATCATTATTACTTATATTTTTAATAATTACTAAAAATTGCATTAGATCCTGGATTCTATTTATTAAAAATCTTGTTTAGTATAAATAAAGTACATATTAATTTCATCTAATAGTAATTTCTTTTATTATTTATACTATGCTTTGCATGTTTTCTTATATGTGATTTATTAAAAGACACAAGCATTTTATTCCACTTTTTTTATGAACAATATTTTGCTGTTTATGGTTGTCTATAAATTCAAAATATTTCTGTGTATAAATATTACATATTTCTAATATAAATAAATTAAAATTTTCAGCATCATTTCTCAAAAGTTTTGTACAATACCACTTTTTGCTGGATTATGGTCATTGTACTTTTCACTTTATCAAATTGGACAAAGTTTTGTTACAAACTTGTAAGTATACCTTTTTGTATATCTTTTATATTTTTTACAAAATTAAAATAGCTGTATGCTTGATTTTTATTGCATTAAAAATACAAAAGTTGTGAGAATAAATTTAGACTTATAACTTACAAATGATGTAAATAATAATGTCTATTATTTTGACCTTGTGAGAGATAATTTGCATATTCTAAATAAAAACCAAAGTATAATATTTCAGTTATTTCTTGTTTATATGTGTTCTCAAATTTCTGGTTGTTATTGCCAAATGAAAAGAAAATCTGTTGTGGCTATCAAATAACAGTCTCATTTTGGAAAATAAATTTAAATAATCCTGTATACTAAAAATGTTCTAATTAAATATAGAATATTTACATTGATTTAAAAAATTTCTTGCTAATCAGAGACCCACATATTAAAAAGAATCTTTATTTAAGTTTGTTTCAAATAATAAATTTTATTCTTTCCCTAGTTTCCTTCAGTTCAAGTTGGATCTTTGTTAATATGCATACATTATTTTCTTATTATAAAGTTACTTGTTTATTTTTAGTGATGAACTTCTCTTGGAAACTGGATTTCTTGCAATATTTGTGGCTCCCTTACTCCCAGGCCGCAGAAAAGGTTCAAAAGGATGTTCTAAAGATCTCATAACATTGTGGTTAATCAAATGGCTCTTATTTAGAATCTTATTTACATCAGGAGTAAAAAAATTTATAGTTGGAGATCCTTTGTGGTGGTCACTTAAAGGTAAATAAAAATATTTGCATTACACAAGAACAAATTTTGTAAGGTTGAAGAAGGGTTGTATTCATAATCATATTCATATAATAGTATAAATTGTTTAAAATTTTATTGTATGATATGGAATATTTTTTTTTTTTAGCTATAAGTCGTGTTTATGAGGTATTACCCTTACCTACACCCCTGACCTGGTATGCTTTTGCTCTGCCTGAGTGGCAATTAAAATTGGCTCAAATATTTGCTAATGTTGCAGAAATAGTGTTACCATTTTTATTTTTTGTACCTGTTAGAAGTGTCCGAATAACTACATTTTCCTTACAAGTAAGTTTAAAAATTTCACTAAACAGCAGTAAATGGCATATAATTTTACTCTTTTTTAGTTATTCTTGCAATTATGTATTCTTTTGACTGGAAACTTTGGATTCACAAACTTGTTAGTAATAACTCTACAAATAGCTCTTTTGGACGATCAATGTTTCTATAAAAAAAAGAATTCGAGTAAATCGTCAGCCTTAGATGTGATCGCCACAGTTGTGATATATGGAGCAATAATATATGGTGTTGTCGTTCTTTATAATTTAAAAATTAATGGTACTCAAATTGACGCCTCTCTCGGTAAGTCTGTAACATAAATTTTGAAATTTTTACCTATTACTTTTTATATTTTAGGATTTACAAAAGTTCAGTTTGACAAATATATTGGACCCATAATAATTTACGCGGTTTACTTTGGACTAGTTTCTTTAGCAACAACTGTTCTTTATAGCTTGTCAGGTGTCTTGTTTGATAACCAAACCGGAAATAAAGGATTGGCTGTTATTTCTACCATATTTTATGCCGGAATTGCCGTTCTCCTCTTTTTATCAAGTACAGTGAGTATTTCTCTGGGATAATTTAAATAAAGACATATTTGAAAAATGGAGAATACATTTTTAAGATATATAATTGTAGGTACCATTGGCATCTTTACGCCCAGCTTCAAATTCGACAGTAAATCCTACAATACGTAATATGTACAATCGTTTACACAAACTCCATGCTGTTAACGCCTACGGCAGTCCCTTTACAAAACTCCCTCCGGGTAGCGGTCGCAATGAACTCATATTTGAAGGATCAGACAAGGTTGATGGTCCCTGGAAGGAATACAACTTTTTGTACAAACCAGGAAACCCTAACTCATCTTTACCGTTTCTTGGTAGGATCTGGATTAAATTTTTGTTTTCAAAAATATTATTAATGGTTTCTTTTTGTTTTTTATAGTTCCACACTCAGCTCAAATAGATTGGCATATGTCTACGGCTGCGTACAGTAGTTATGATTTGCATCCATGGTTGTTGTCCTTTGCCCACAGGATTCTTAATCACAATCCTGAAGTACTTACGCTAATCGATTTTAGAGAATCACCTTTCCGTCAAGTACCCCCAAAGTATCTCAGAGCTGTTTTATATAAATACAAATATACAAGTTGGAGCCAAAGGTAAGATTTACTTCCATTGTCATTAATGTATGCATTTTTTAAATGTGAATTGTTATTGTTAATGGACAGAGTAATCCCTGAAAAAAATATTCAAAGGCTCAAGAAAAAGAGCAGAAACTTGGCTAACAGCAGGAATAAGAATATCATCCAAGGAAGAAAGAAGGCTTTATGAGTTGACATTATAACAGAACAAACAAGGTATATTATAAAAAATATACAAAGATTCTGAAAAAAGTTATAAAGCAAGCCAAAATAATGTACAACAAAAATATATAACAATCAGATAAAAAAAGTAGAGCAACATGGGCAGTGATAAATAAATTAACAAAGAAGGATTCAAATCAGAAAACAGTACTTGAATTCCTTAAGTCAAAGGGTCAAGGAATTATAGATAAGGATATCTTAAATGCATGCTCGAAACATGAGGCGATAGGATTCCGAATCTCAACAAAATAAACCATAATCTTAGATCATTATTTTTACAACAAACTACAGGACAGAAAGTATTCAAATGTATTTTGGATCTCAAGAATTAAAAATCAGTTGGGGAAGATGAAATACCAGTCTTACTCCTAAAAACGGTTGCTGACTTTATAGCAAAATCTTTGGCCCATATTGTAATTCTTGGCTTCCAGGCAGGCATTTACCCTCCAAACTTAAAAACTGCTTTGGTTAAAGCTATTGACAAAAAAAACAAAAAAGTAAATAACCTTAAAAATTACAGTCCAAACTTTTATATGAAAGTATACTGAATTTTAAGATTTAAAATTGCTTTTTTAAATAAATATTGGAAGTTTTGTTAAAATGACGAGTTTTTTATTATTCTTAATAAGATGGACTTCCAAAAAGTAAGGGTTAGTACAATCAATTTAAAAATAGTGTACACTTTGAACAAGAACGATTGTACTGCAGTGGTAGCAGTGGACTTAACAAAGGTCTTCAATAGTGTTGACCATAAAGTGCTGGAGAAAAGCTGGTAAGATATGGAATTAGAATTGCACAACAGCTAATAAAATCATATTTAAGTAGCAAGCTTCAAAGGGCAATGGAGAAGAATGAAAATGAAGCCAAAGTTGTTTCAGATGCCATGATGCCTGAAATAATAAAGGATCAAATGGTGATGTAAGCTGATGATACAACGCTCATAATAATAGAAAAAGAGAAAAAAATCGAGAGCCATCTTGAAGAGTCTGTGGTTGAATTTCAACAGTGATTTGTCACCAATAATCTTCAAATGAATGCTGAAAAGACACAAATAATAAAATTCTCTGCTAGACACACTAGTACTTCAACATACAGCATCTCTAATACAGACTTTATAATAGTGTTGTGCATTTTACCGGTCAAATTCTTTTCAGTCAATTGACCTGGTAAATTGACAATTTTACTGATTTTAACTGGTCAAAATCTTAGAATCTTCAATTATGCCAATTATGGAGAAGGCAGTGAAAAGCACTGGTATTAAAATAGAAAAGTTATGAAAGTTATCCCTTTTTTATTATGGACATTGCAGATTATAAAAAGCTGACTATTTAGTATTTATAAACATGCATAAACATTTATTTCAACAGAAACAAAAAGTAAATAATAAAGATACAAAATGCAACTTAATAAGTTATGCAACTCCACAAAAAGTCCAAAAAAAAAAACACAGAATTGAAGTTTAACAATCTTCTAAATTTTCCTCGGTAGGCTCCAGGGATATTATCAAACCCCGTTACTAACGGGAAGAGATTTTGACCAGATTTTGTTCAATTGGTCAATTGACAATTTTGACCGTGGTCAATTGACCGGTGCACAACACTACTTTATAACCACCACCAATCTAATTTTCAGTATCGAGGCAGTACTGACTGTGTTTTTGGGGAAACACAGTCAATGCAGGGGGAGTATAGATGATGCAGAAAAGATATTTAACTTTTATCTTCATACTCAAGCCAAGGAAATGTTGCAGATTTACAAATTTGAGTCAAGTCCCGGCAAAGACGCAGTGACTCCCTGAAAGAAAAAAAAAGATTTCCCAACATAAAACATATTTCATTCTGTTGAAGACTTTTTAAGCACAAACACAGTTTAACATCTTTTATATATTGACGTTGTATGAATGTGTAGTTTTTTATGTATTTGTAATAGTCTGATTTTTTCGTTATTAATGGTTTTATTTTTGATGTATTGACATTGGACTTCACCTTTTTTCAATTGTGTGACACATTCTACACCTTTATGAGATACTGTAATGAAATTTATTGTACTAACCATTACTATGTGAAAGTCCATGTTATTAAGAACAGTAATCAACTAAACGGTTGAATGAAACTTCCACTATCAGGTACCTAGCTACAAACAAACAAAATATAACTTCAATATTAGGCATGTCATATCAAAATTAACAATCTCCAATTTTCATTAAAATTGAGATTATCTTTCTCCCTTGCACTCTAGCCATTTCTTTATATGATAAGTCGAAGAATTTTCGTCAAAGTGGACAAAATCCCTTACAAATTTATATAATCAAACTGGCATTTACTGCAAAATTAACAATCTCCTTGAAGTATTCACAGCATAGTTTACTATCTCCAATTCAACCAATAAACATCAAGATATCCATCACGTGACTTAACTATACTTCATGTAATGTCATTTTAGTATACTTGTTAACATACAAATGGTGACAATTTGTTTTATTACAAAAATTATTCAGTTTTGAGGATTGCTATAACCTATTTTTAATTAACGTAAATTCGTAGTCTTAATAATATATAACAATTTTATGTTTCGTCCGATTATACTGCTGTTTTAGATTTTTTGTTTCATTTTTTTTATGAATAAAAGGAAATTATGTTTTTGATTTATGTTTGTTTAATGTTTATAAAAAATTAAAAAAATATGAACGAAAATAAAACTTATATTAAAATATAGGTACTTTTTTAAATACCTACCTATTTTAACAATCTGAAAAATCTACTACCACCGAGTACGAGAAGAAAGTAAATGTATGTGATAATAAAAGTGCCTAATTGGTTAAAGTTTTAAGTAACGAAATTTTACATCAAAATACTTTAGTGATCTGAAATGTGAAAATAAAAGGTACCCAGTCCCAAGTAATGGGTATTGATGCTCAAAGTAACTAATGGGTACAAGTATTTAAAAGTAACGAAAGTTTACATCACTAGTCAACAATCTCCATATGCTATCACAACAAAATAAACAATCTCCAACGGTTCATATCAAAGTCAGCAGTATCCATTATATTAATGTGACTTTCTTTCTTATTACTGAGACTACAAGTTATTTACTCTCTATATTTTAGTTATGAATGTCCCAACTATGTATCTGTAGAAATAAATGTTTTAAAATTTCAGACTTTTTTGTCTAAATCGTTTTTATAAATTTGCTCAAATTGGTCTAGGTGGGAGATTGTCACTTTTGATATGGTACGCCTCATATGTCAATCTGACGATGCTAATTCTAGCGAAACAGCTATCATTGAATTTGAAACGTATTTTTGAATAAATAGTGGAAGTTTCATTCAACCGTTTAGTTGTTTACTGTTCTTTATACTGTAATTTTATTATTATTATTTTTAAGGAATCAAATACCTTGGTGGACACGGGAAAAGATCGCTGAATACTTACCAGTAGTCACCAAGGATTCTCCTTTCTTATTAGACTATTTAAAAGCAAGAAATCTACTACCGGCAACTTCGAGGGTTGATGTAAATCCTTTGTGGAAACAACTTTTAGATTTCATCAGATATATTATCAATCATTTAGAAGCCACACTCCTGTTTTGGTCGGTATTGTCCGCAGGTTTTGCCATCATTTGTACGACATCATCGTCGTCTGGTAAAAAATAAACTATTATTTTGTTATATAATATACAGGACTAAAATGTAAGTAGTGTTTTTTTTGTTTGCCATATTGGTAAACTTCTTATCGGGAATATTTTTTTCTATATACTTGTGAAGTAAAAAAAATCGTTTATTAAATTGTAAAATAAATTATTAGGTCAAACCTTTTACATAATAACAAGCTAAGTATAAATAAGAGAATCATAAATAGGTTTACTTTATTTTTGAAACATATAACATAGAATTTAATTCGATTCTTTTTACGTTTTAGAACTAGTTCTAAAAAAAATCTGTACTGGTTGAATGAGTAATTTTTAAGATCAATGTGCATGAAAACATAAAACTGTCCATTATTTTTATATTTGTCATTTTATGGTTTAAACAAAATGTATTTCTAAAGTAGAACCATTCAGTTTTTCATTTGTCTAAAATAACTTGTCATTTTGGTTCTGTATAACTTTATGATAATATTTAAAGGAGAGTTAATAATTTTTTATATCTAGAATATCTTAGAATCTATAAACATATTTGTGTGTGATTATCAAGTCATGATTGACAAAGATCTTTGTTGAATATCTATAGATATTTTGAATATTTGTACATTCATTAGTCAAGATATTTTAAAATGTTGGAAGTAGTGTGAGTTTTATAATGTGTATTTATGATTATTTTTTGAATATATACTTGAAAATTTATTAAAATAACGGATATTTCGATACTAGAAGAAACATGCCGTAAACATTAAAAATAATAAAAATTTTGAAAATCCGTCACTCACATTGTCTAACAATAGTTACGTTCTTTTATTCACCGGTGGTTCCATCAATCCACCAACCACGTTCATATATTCTTTGGTGAAATCTAGTTTGACGTAACCCCGCGTTCATTTATTACTGTGTTGTGCACCAAAATTGCAAACCTCAGAGTAATAAGTCTTTTGCTTACTTATTACTCCGAGTTGCAAACCCATTCCATCGATGTATGGAGATGGATCACTGGTGACTCCAACAATTCAGTCATCAAAGAGTGACGTCACTTCCATCATTGATGAATACATGGTGTGAAAAAGAACGTACGTAATATAAATTTTTTATGGTGTAAATATACATTTATATCAACATATATATTTTTAATTTTATTGTTTAATATGTCACATTTGTTTTTCGGTACAATTCATGTCGTATTTATACGTTGCTAGATATTTTTAAGCTTTTTTATATATTTTGTTAACTAAGGTCAAGGAAGGTACTGTTCTAACCCCTACTTTGTAGAAGTCCATCGTAGTAAGAACACTACACAAATAACTGTGTAACAAAGTTATTTGTTTAGTGTTCTTAACTGAGTTCATAACATTGATCATAGTTATGTTGTTAAGAAGAATTTTAAATATAGGTATTTCTTTTTAAAAAAAACATTAAAGTAATGCACATAAGATGTGTGTTTTTGTTACCTGATAAAACCTTGTTTTCTCCTTTAAAACGTACCTTGTCAAGGGCGGATTTAGGGGGGGGGGCACGGTAAAATAAAAGGTGTTCAGGCACGCATATCCAACATTCAGCCTTTAGCCTTTTTTACCCACTGTGCAAGCCACTGACTCAACTTAGCTATTAGAACAGCCTGCACCGTACCCAGTATAAGAAATGCCGTAGGGGTTATCTCAAGTGTAGCAACTTTCTTTCGTGACTCAGCTCAACGAATACATCTCCTCAGAGAAGAAATGCAAGCTCATCTGCCAAAGGAAAAACAGAATATATTAAAAAAAATGTGTTAGACCAGATGGATGGAAAGGCATGAAGCCGTTTGGACGTCTTACCATATCTTCCAGAAATTTTGCAAAAAATGGCTGATCAAGATAATAGAAGAAGTGCAACACCTCCTTTTTCATTGCTCCAATCAATAACATCGCCGGAATTTCTTATATGCTTGGTAATTCTCTTTGATATTTTAGGAATCACGCAGTTGCGCTCTGCAAACGACTTAAATTTCTAGATGGAGTTTGCTCTGACTCCCTATCAAATTGGGAATATGCCTTCTAGAAAGCTGCTTAAATATATATGGTGTTACTTATTTGGGGTATTCTATAGTAGGTCTAAGATGAAAACGAACTTGCTGAATAATACTGTTGATGATAAATACCAACTAAGAAAAAGAAGTGGAAAATGAGTGACAGATGACAGGAATGACAGTGTAAACGACAGTCATCTAAACAAAATAAAAGTTTTAACAATTAATGAATTTTAATTATTAAGTTCGTTGCATACTGACAAATTTATGGATAAACATTTATGTTAGGAAGATTGCACTTTAAGAAATGTGTTTGTACCCATGCCAAAAAAATTATTTCTATTTTAGTTGAAAACAAATTTTATTTTTTACAAACACAAATTTTAAATAATACCTAGCTACTTTTTTTTAAATTTTTTACATGAAATTATATATAATAAAAAAATAAACGTTGTCATTCTAAGACCCAGCAATCACGGATTCATTTAAATTTCTAAAGCCCTATGGGGGTTGATATTAGTGCAGTCCCTTTAGGACTGCTACAACAATGGGAAATTGTTTTAACAGCTGCCTGCCCCATCAGTCAAGTGCTGCAAGAGCTCTCAGGAGTTTTAACATACTTGATAATGAAAGCACTGCTGTTGACTTTGCTTTTCTTGTGGAAGAGGTAAGTGAGTAGTAAGATATGTTCTAAGTTTTGAATTTGAAAAATTTTATTTTTAGAACACATCCACCGCAAGTGAAGAAAAAAGGTAATACTTCGTTATTTTAACTATTTAAATTAACAATGACCAATAATTGATATGTTAAATTTTAATGTTAATTTTTTCATGCTTCCTCAAATCAGAAGTTTTTTTTCTCGATTGTTTAAAAAGAGAGCACATAAAAAGGTAATTTAACTTAAATAAGGATTTTTAATAGTAAAACTTATTTAAAACTCCATTTCAATTTAATTAGAGACCAGTGCTTCAGTTGGTTGATGGTTTGCGAAATTCTCAAATTGCTTCAGGCTACAGCAGGCTTTCAGAATCTCAGAGACTTCCATCTACAGGGTGAGTATCTAATATTGATATCAATTATAAGTGGACACTTTTAAAAAACATAAATAAGTTAGTTTGTAGTATTAATATCTTCTTGATATCATTTATAGTATGTGAACTTATGAAATCAATTATTTTGCAAAATTACAAATTTTTCACATAATACAATGAAAGACAACCCAAAACAACTATATATTATAACATATATCAAAGTAAAAATAAGAAAATAAATTTAAAATAAATGATACTTTAATATCTATTTTACTTGTCTGTAGAAGCTTTGTAAGAAAGGTATCACAGAAAAAAATTCAAGATTATAATAAAGATAAATCTAGTTATCAATTATTCAGTTTACAATTTTTTACAGTTCTTGTACCAGTAGAGATATTCAGCTTCAGTATCTTGATGCAAGAGCTTTACTACAACGAACTGCTACCTCTACACCTGCTAGCAGCTTAGATTTAGAATGGGAACATGAAACTTTACCAATTTCTATTATTCACGATCCTTCTGGTAGTTCATGGTAAGTTAAAACACTTTACAATTCTTTATTATTGTTCTTTCTTAAGCTTTAAGTATTGTTTGAATTAAAATTAAATGGTACAAAAAAAATACAATATTGTATAAAAATTGTTAAATATGTATATGAAAAAATAAATTTCAACCTTTTAATATTTGTTTCTAAAGTTATTATATTACTATTTAAACCTTATGTTACCTTTTAAGATTTTTTTTATTTTACATATTATATTCACCAAAAATATTTAATTGTCAAAAACATGAAGATGTCAAAAGCATACAAGATCTCATAAATTAAACAATATTTTCTATTTCAAGGACCGCACTGCCAGAAGATATATCTTGTTGCGCCACTACATCTAACACTCACAACTCCGAAATCAACGCAAATGCCAGCGAATCTGATTGGTCAAGAGTATCTTCTGCAAATTCTCTCGAATGGGACAATGTCCAGAATTCCATTCAAGCTGGCAGTAGCCCGCCTCTTTCAGAATTGGATACAGATACACAGTTTTTATTGGGTGAGATTGAGAGGCTGACCAATAAAACTTTAGAAGAAACTGGTAAGGAGTTATTTAGCTGATTCTAAACACATAAAGTCATACTTTTAATCTGTATCTTAAATAAATGAGAGATGTAAGGATTTCTGAATTTAATTGATAAAAAAAAGACAGCATTTGTGGTATTTCTTATATAAACTTTTTTAGTTTCACTTCAAGTATTGAGTTTTATTTTCTTTAACAGTTTATAAAGACCAATTAGAACAGAGTGCAGAGTTTTAATTAATTCAACTAAAAAAATTTATTTATGAAAGTATTGGGCTGGAAATATTAAGAAAACCTAATATCTCAAAGTTTAAATTATCTATATACATGTAATAACCAAAATACCAATTTTACATATATTTTATACATATGCAATGTGTGAATGGGCCTATATAACTAGATAATAAATACATATTTAAAATAGAAATGTTATTACAGATATTACTAAAAGTAAGCTATACCAGGTACAGACATTATGGTATAACCTCTATGCAAGTATAAGAAATTCATTTTAATAGATTTTGTGGTAAAATAAATATTTTATTATTTTTTTAGGTTAATTATTTAACTCTTTGAAATTTTATAAATCATTTAAAGATGAAAAATGTGAACCCTTACTTTTGTAGAATTTTAAATGATGCAATGAACTATATTTTATTGAATAATTTAGGGATGATTTATTTCTGAAACTTTGTATGCTCTTTTGAAAATTGGATCTATTTATTACAACTTTTCTTTTATAAATATATTATTCTGGTATAGCCATAAGAATTACATGAATGTGATAAAAATTTAGAATAATGGTAAGGTAATAAAAAGGATTAAATTATTATTATTTTGTTAAGTAAGTAAGTAAATTTATTGTATATAAAAAGAAATATCTTGTTACAAAGGTTCGGTATATGTACAATTAACAATTTTTGATACACAACTAATATTGAAACTAAAATTAATGTTCAAAACATGCAACACCGAACTAAAAATTGTGCAAATATTATTCGTTTAAATTAAATGACCTAAGTTTAAATATGTTCATTACACAGTACGCCAACTTTGTAAGGTCTTTCGGAGTACCAAAGTTTAATATATTAGTCAAGCTTTCAAAGTTTTTATTACAGAATAATGCAGAATCCCGCACTTCACTCATTTATTTTAAACGAATAATATATACACAAGTTTTAGTTCAATGTTGTATGTTTTGAAAATTAATTTTAGTTTCAATTTTCAATATTAGTTGTGTATCAAAAATTGTTAATTGTATATATACCGAACCCTTGTAACAAGATATTTCTTTATATATACAATAAATTTACTTACCTAACAAAAAAAAGGATTAAATTATTATTTTTTATAAGTTGTTTAAATTTATTAAATTTATAATAGAATTTCTGTCAATACAAGATTTAATAAAGTGTTTAAAAGTAGATTTTTTAATAACATGTAAAACATATAAAGCTAAAATAAACTTTCTACATTCTTTTTTTTGGCTCTATTAGAGAAAATGAATTTTTTATTGAATTGTTGGTTATTAAATTTTGTAATTTTTACTGTCTTACGTTTGAAGATTAGTATTTATCTTGTATTGTTACATTTTACAAAAAAATTGTTTATTTCCTTTGTTAGAGAAGATGTATATAAATGTTGTAAAATCAAATCATAAGGATTATTAAAAGTTAATAGTGTTGGTAATCAAAATTGGCAGTACTGTATTATTTAGAACGATAATAAAATGTTTAATGCAGAATATCCCAAAAGTTAATAGTTTTTTTTGGTATATTTATTACCAATGTTCTAAAGAACTCTTAATCTTGGGCTAGAGACCTGTATTACACTCTACAGGGTTTTCCTGTCTTCTTTTATGATACAGAAGAGCAAATTTTTTATGTAGAAAATGAATAAGACTGTTACACTCCTCATTTATACAGAGTGTTTAATTAAAACAAGGAATTAAAATAATGTTATTGGAAAGTTCTATATATACAAATAGTTTATCTTGATACAATTACAAGTTTCACTGCATTTAAAAATCTGATAATACTTGTAATTATTCACTTGCTTTTGATCAACTGTTGTTCTAATTATTAATTTTTTTGACTTTTTTTGCAAAAACTTTTTAGTAGGTGTTCTATATCCACTAAAAAGTAGAAAGAAAATACTTGTCTGATGGTAAAATTAGTACTCATTGAATCTGTAGGTATATTTGTCTAATTTTCAATCGAATTTGTGATAGTATCTTGTTCACTTCTGAACAAATTGGTATTTGTTTTCTTTTACCAGACCTAAATATTAGCATTGATGTCTAGAAAAAAAATATACATAAATATGACTAGTTCCACCCAAAAGTGGTTGTGTTTTTAGATTAGTTTTTTGTTTCAATAAAATATGAGAAATATGTGAAAGGATAGATTTTATGTACTAAGTAGATTCCCACACCAAAGATTGTACATACACTATTTGTAGAAATAAGATAATATTTGAATAGATAAAAATCATAACATGGGGGGTGTTGTCACTATTTTAATTATATCTAGAAACACTTTCAAATTTTTTATTCAAATAAAAGAAATTCAAAGAGATTAAACAGATGGTTTGAGCTTTTCGTATATTTTCTGGATAAATAAAAATAGTTCTATTACTTAATATATAAATTTATTGTACCAATAACCCAGAATAAACAAATCCCAATAAAAAATTCCACTTTTATTGAAACAGTGAAAAGTGAAAGTGGTGAAAAGAATATTTTTTTTTGGTCATTTGGTAAAAAAATAACTGGTTTAATTTATAAAACTTTATTTATTTTTAGCTTAGAATGTATTTAATAAATGAAGAGGCGAGTGGATGAAGGTGTTATGTCACAAAACCATTGTTTGGAGATAATTGATATGCAAAAAGTTTTGTATATTTTTAATTTAAAATTATTTCACAGGCTTTATGGGCTGTATGTTTAAAGCCTGTTTTAAATTGATAATCTAGCACGAATATTACTGAAAATTTTTTTATTTCGCTTAATATTCTGGCTTTGTTTGTACATATCACCTTCTTCCAGTAAGGACACTTCAACAAGGTAAGGTTATTTGAGTGAAAGAAGGTGGTAAATTTTTTTGAAAATTTAATGTTTTTATTTTAAATACAAATTTCTGTTAAACACAATCATTAATTCGTTCTTTTCCGCATTTTTGCTTCTTCTTGGCCAAGAACTTCTTCGTAAAACCAACGGTATTCTTTCTTAACAAATTGCAGCTGCTCTCTTACTTTCGCAATTTTCTTCCTGCGACAACTTTCCGGTTTTTCCATTAACTCTTCTGAACTGAACGCGTTCTGCATTGGGTTTTCTTTTTTCATTTTGTAGAAGCGAAACTTTTTTGAATGGTGTACAAGGGTCGTAGTTTTCCTTATACAAATAAGACCCAAATTCCTCTACTATTAACCATTTTATGCCATCTCGAAACGCAGTTTTTTCATTCAGCACATTTTTCTTTTTTTTTGGCTACTTTTAGTTAAGAAAACGAAAGATATATGTTAAAACTGAGCCTTGCCACCTTCTTCCACCAAAAATCCCAAGTGGCAAAAGTGTTATATAACACCTTCATCCACTCGCCTCTTCAAATATTTTTTAATACAATTAACTGAATTTAATGAAATCCATAACATTTCTGTGATGTTCTGTATGCATTTTGGTTATAATTATTTTTAAAAAAATTCTACTTTCTTGTTTTTGAATGTTTTCATCAAATGTGAAGATCTGCTTAGTATTAACCCATTACTCTGAGATTAACCCTCTTTAAAAAGACTTGCTCTATTTTTTACTACAATGTATCATCTTTAATTTCTACTTACAATCAAGCTTAATGTAAGTTATTTGATCCAAATAGATGTATTATAAATTGTCATAAACTTATTTTTATTGTTATATAACTTTGTTTATAAAGCTTTAATGTTATGTAACGCTAAGTTTTGCTATACACATATTGTTTAAATTTGCTTATTTTTTATACATACAAATACATTTCATGCTACACATATCATTGAAATAAAACTCTTGAATGAAAATTGTTGTTTATTTTGACATTCCTAATAAGTAAAATTGTTTAAGAAAAGCAGTATGATAAAATTATGTTTTATCACTTCTATAAATATGGTTCAATATCAAAATTAGAATAACATGAGAACTCATTAGCTAAATTATTTTTATGCTTAGGTTGAAATTGGTTTCTCCTCAAATCTAATAGTCTCTTAGCCATATCTTCCATTATAGTACCTAAAAACTCTATTGTTAATTGGTGTTTTATAATAGAAAAATGGGTATGAACATACCTGTACATAAAAGTATTTTATTTTTAGTTAAAAACCTTATAGTAACTGCAGTCTTTGTGAGACATTCATCTGAGAGAAAAGGAGGATCTGCTAATACTAAATCATAGTAAGCTGACTTTTCTCTAGGGATATCTAAAGGTGATTTGTAATCATAAAAAATATAATCACTTCCATAAGCTGAGAACCTTTTATCATATTCAAAAAGTGTAACTAAAACAAAGACACTTTTATCTCAGAACTATTACTGATCTTAAATAATTTACTTTCACAGTTTTTTCCTGCTGTTTCTTTAATTTTTTTATATAAGGAAGGGCAAGATACTAATGCTATTTTTCCACTATTATTTACAGCCTTTAGAGCCACTTTTACTAAAATGTTTATTGTATTATCATCATACCAAAATTGGCTTAATTGCTAAAAAGAAATAACACGTTAGGAATATGTGCTATATAAGTAGATATTAATGATTCTGTTTACCCAATCTTCTTGAAATGAATCAATTTCTCCATCACTACTTATATTATTAATCTTATTTTCTCGTTCTTCTTGTTCCTTGTAAAATTCTTGGAGTGCTGCAAAAGTTTCTAATGATAATTGAGGAACATCTTCTTCGCTGTCCCCACATTCTGACATTTTGATAAAAGTTAGGTTAATTTCTTGTTTTAAATTTCTTATTCTTCTTCTTTTAATGGGTTAATTTGTCCAACTATTTCTGGGGAATTACAAATTTCTTATTTCTTCTTCCTTTAATGGAATTTCATATTTTTTATTCTGACACAGAACATAATCAGCTACCGTATTTTCACAACAAATCAAACGGCAACGGCCTAACAGTACTTTATTTATGGTACGAGTTCGTTTTACTGTTGGTCTTGACAAAAATAAATGTACATATCATGAATGGCTAAAATTAAAGAAACAAAAATTAAATAGAGAAGGATTAAATACATTTTTACCGCCAATGTCAAATAAATGTTCCATGTCAGTATTTTTATTGTGTGTAGTTGTGTAGGTTTCTTTAGTTTTTACCAAAATTTGTTATAGATTTATTAAAATAATGTTTTATTTTTTGAAATATCGTTTCGTAACAATATTTTCGATTACTTTGACTAATCTGGTAAATGTATAATAATTAAAACTGTCTAAGAAACTTCTAGAAAGGTAGCTCCTTTTGAAAAGTTAGTAGGGCTTAGCACAATGCATTCAAATTGCAAATCTGTGTTTAGAGATATCTACAACAGACAATATAAATATGATTATAACAAAATATATACAACAGCAAAAGGTAAGTACCTAATTTATTATCATTTGTAAATCATTCATTGATTGGAGAAAACTTAATTCATAGATGTAAAATAGAACTTGAATTTTTTGCAAATATTTAACTTGGTTTTAGATGATGAAGCACTTCTTCAAAGATTAGGTTTACAAAAAAAATTACAATTTCATCATGGCTGTGTTAATACAATATGTTGGAATGATTCTGGGGAATACCTTCTTTCTGGATCGGATGATCAACATATAGTGATAACAAATGTTTTTAATTCTAGAGATTATAGAGAAACAACAAATTTCAGAACTGCTCACCATGCTAACATTTTCAGTGCTAAATTTCTTCCACAAACAAATGATAGACAGATTATCTCCTGTTCAGGAGATGGTATAATAATCCACACAGGTAAAATTATAATTAAATTGATAGGTAGTAAGTAGGGTTGGTACAATAAAGTAAATATATTCTTATATTGTCTGTGTGTTATATTAATGTGCCATGTTGTTCTTTATATATACTTGCAATATGTGGTATATGAGTTCTCTATCAAATTGAACTGATTGTTAATTGTAAGACTTATTCTTAAAATGAATATTTATATAGTTAATAGAAAGTAACATCAATGAATAAAATTGTACCAATTATTTGACTAAGCTGTATACGAATAGTAGCCAAATAATTTAATTTTACTACTAAACTAGTTCATTTATTTATATTTTTATGAATATGAATGTTTACATTATCAGTACTTGTAGAAAATTCCATGTTTTATAAATCAACTCACAACTATTTTTTGTAGCTAAACATGACTAAAGCCATTATATTACAATGTTTTTAATTCCATTTAAAACACCCAAAAAATGTTAAGTGAACCATTAATGTAACCACAGGATTGTAATCAAATGTTGGAATTTAGTATAATACTTTGTTTGTTTCTTAAAAAGTCCAAATATTTTGAAAGTTATCATGGTTAATAAAACTTGCTGTGTACATTCTGATTTTAGACTTAAATAACTTAATTATTTTGATTCAGGTTATGGTTGTTTAATGGCTTAGTTATTTATTGATTTTAAAAAGTTTGAATAAAAATGAGATGTATTTTTAAATATGTGCTTGAAATGGTAATCCATCATTTTTAATCAATAATGTTATAATTAAGAAAATATCTATAACAAAAATTCAAAAAAGTTTCAATATTTGTGGTTATTTGACTTGTTTTACTTTAAATATGACCATTCAAGTTAGCATGTTACTTGTATATGTTTTACAATATATTTTTTTATATTTAAGATCTGAATGGAACACCAGAAACTTATGATAATATATTTAATTGCTATGCTGGAACTACAACTTATGAGGTGGTTACAGTTCCAGGTGAACCATATTCTTTTTTAAGTTGTGGTGAAGATGGTACTGTAAGATGGTTTGATTTAAGAACTAAAAGCAGGTTGGTATTTATGAATTATGAATAATACAAGCAAGTTGTGATGTTCTTAACTTTAAGAACAAATTATGCTTGTCTAATAAAACTAAACTGTATTTTCTAGCTGTAATAAACCAAAATGTAAGGATGATATTTTAATTTATTGCCAAAGAGCTGTTACAGCACTGGCTCTTTGCCCTACCTCTTCTTACCAGTTAGCTATAGGTTGTGCTGATTCTTCTGTTCAAATGTTTGATAGGAGATACCTTAGTACTCAAATTAGTGGAGGTAGGATGCAACTATTATAAATTGTTTATGTAATTAATGGTTTATATTTTAGAACAAAAGCAAGGGCAACCTTTTAGCACATTTGTTCCTCCTCATTTTGAAAATGACAGACATTTCAGAATAACTTCTTTAAGTTACAGTAGAGAAGGGCAGGATATGCTTGTCAGTTATTCATCAGATTACCTTTATTTATTCAATGTTAGGGTAAGAATTTTAATGTTTGTTGAATATTTAATCACTTAATTTAGTTTGTGCATAAAATAATTAAATATTTTTTATTTTACATCCTTGTTCCCTTTACCTCCAAACATTTGAATCTTATATCATTTTTTTTCTGTTGATTTTTTAGGAAAGCAATTCTGTACAGCTTAAAAAACCTATTAAGAAATCCTCGCCCTGGGATAAAATCAAAGCAGTGGCAGGAAAAAGAGAAAGAATGTCTCCAATACCTATTAGAAGATTAAGGTTACGTGGTGATTGGTCAGATACTGGTCCAGATGCTCGACCTGAAAGAGATGGTAGTTCTTCAACAGCTAGTAAGTTAGTGGTCATGTATTGGAGTTTTAACAATTTGTACTTATTCTTAATCTCATATATAATAATTTAACTTATAAAGTTATAACAAAACACAAAAAAATATGATTATCATTCAAACGTCAATCAAACATTATTCTGTTTTCATTCATAATAAGATCTTGCTCAAGCAAGACCTCAACTGCAAGCAACTCTTATGCAACGTATGACGGACGTGCTGTCTCGCATGCTGAACGATCCGATGACTAGAGCTGCGCTCAGCGCTGGAGGTGAGGATTCTGTGGATGCAGATGACAATGCACAGAGGATTTTAGATAATAGAAATAATAGTCAATCTGAAGACGTGGAAACAGAAGAAGCAGGAGCTGAACAGAGGTAGTTGGAATAAAAGTTTAAGAAATTTTGTTTGTAAGTTTATTAATGATATAATCAATGCTTAATGCCAGTTATTGTTTCCTGAACACGCATTTTATATCGTTAAAAATCCTGTCTTCATGTTAATGTTTATTTAAATAAAGATATTTTTAATTTAAAAAGTTCACTTGATAATTCGTAAAATCGTTTTTACGACATAAAGTAATATTCTTTTCAATTACACAGTTCAAGTCGTCCTACGTCTCAGGAAAACTCATCAAATCAAGAAAATACTCCGTTTGGAGTTACTAGTCAGCTACATTGTCATCTAACAGCTTTAAGAAATTTACGAGAAGGTTTCATTGAGCAACATGGGTCTGAACCATCGGTGAGTTTCAGATATTCCCAACAGAGTACCTCAAATTCGACTATTAGTCTACGTGTTAACGATTCAAGCAATTTTGAAAACAACACCAGTCTATTGACATCTCCGCCTTCTACATCAAATCGAGGGACTTGGAACGAAAATCGAAAGGCCGAAGAATCGGTAAGCAAAACATAACATTGAATTATGTTTTTTGTTCTTTAACTATTACGCGAAAATAATTGGTTGCTTAGGCGATAGGGCTTTGACGATAGATTTTGAAATAGTATAATAATAATAATAATAAAATGCCTTTATTTAACAAATGTACACACACTTGTATCAAGAAGGCGAATATTAGCTAGAGAGCTACTCATTAACTATTAACCTTCAAGGCTTACAGACTAATAATTAGTATTTTACAAACATGAAAATGACGTATAATATAAAATAAAGAAACGAAAAAATATTACAGAAACTTATTAGCATTTACTGACTTTTCCGAAGAATTCTCTCTATAGTTAACCTAAAACTGTATAATGACGGGTATGACATATATGAACTATAAGAGTTATACAATTTCACCAGATTATAGCTAAACGATCTTTCAAACATAGCCGATGAATGTCGTGGCATTGACAAAGAATTATGCCGAATGTTACGGTCAAATAATTTTTCAAACAAGTATATTGCAGTTTGATTTTTAAATAGCCCGTACACAAGCACTAGAAAGCTTAATTGAAACAAATTATTAAGATTTAGCCACTTAATTTCCTTAATGTAATATATGTGATCATATTTCCTGAGGTTAAAAATATATCTACAACAGGTATTTTGTATGCGCTGTAATTGATTTTTTGAAACACTATCAAGGCACGGATAATATATGACATTACAGTAATTTAGAACAGAAAGAACTAAAGACTCGCAGAGCTTTTTACGCATTTTAAAATTCAAAATATGTTTGTTAATATAAAGTAAACGCATTCTTATATAACACTGCTGAAGTAAATTACTCACATGTCTTTTAAATCTAATCGACTGATCTATAAATAAGCCTAAATTTTTTGCTTCAATTGACAAATGTATTCTGACGTCATCGAGTTCAAGCTCCACCGAGTTCTCCACAACTGCCCCTTTTACCCTTACTGCAAAATAAAACAGCAGTTGTTTTAGATGGGTTGACGGTTAAATTATGTTCCTTAGAACATAGATTGCATTTAGATCCTGATTAACGGAAACATTCGCTTTTGGACATTAGAAGGGTAAAAACCATGAAGCAGCTGGGTATCATCTGCATATAACTGTAGTGCACTGCTTTTAACAACTTTTGGCAACTCAGAAGTATAAATTAGAAATAACAGAGGACCTAATATCGATCCCTGTGGAACACCAGAAACTTTAACCTTAAAAAATGAATAATGGCCATCGACATATACTCGTTGGCTACGATTCCATAAATACGACTTAAAAAATGATAAAGCAGCAGCACCCACCCATAATACTTAAGTTTGGCACATAATAAATCATGATCAATTGAATAAAAAGCCTTGGAAAAGTCCAAAGAAACTAGCAGCATACTCATTTTCTTATCAAGAGCCTCAAGAATATTGTCCATAAGATATAATAGAGCTGTAGTGGTGCTATGACCTTTCTGAAATCCAGATTGCTCAGAAGGTAGAATATTATTAGTAGTATGAGTTTAATTTAAAGAGAGCCAAAACTTAAAACTCGCCTTATAACATGTAGTGTCTATTATAATTCTTAAAACCACACAAAATTAATGACTCATTCACTGGACAAGTGAAGTTGTAGTAGATAATCAATCCTTGTCTAGGCTTATGAACTTAACATAAATTAAGAAAAACAATTAAAAATCCCTTCACTTCTTAACAAGAGGTAGTTCTATGAGTAAATAAATACCAGAATTAACATAACAAGAAGCAATGGCAATCCAAACATAATTTAATATGTTGCTATATAGAGAATTATTGGGAAATTTAACTACATATTGTCTATTCTATAATCAAATTATAATATAATTAATTTCATATTTACCAAATGCATTTTTGACATATAACTGTAAAAGATTCATAAAATCAACCTCATTCCAATATGCAATTGCAATAATAGCTACAACCATCTTAACCCAGCGAGTGTAAGATTAGGTAGATCACACACTTAATAGGAAATCGCTAGATATTATTTTAAGGAATTATTGAAAAGTAGCTGAGCAGAATGCGTCGCATGACACTGTTTTAGTAGTTTACTGTGGTAGTGGTGTTTAAAAGTGACATTACCTGTCCTTGGGTGTAGGTTTTTTATGTGACCAACAGTATCATCCTCAGCCTGACAGAATGTGCAGTCCACACTCTGTCAGTCCAATTGTTTTCATATGCCTCTTGAGACCTTTTTTTAGAGAGGTCTACCCAGTTCGATACTGTTTCTCTGGCCACGCTATTCGCTATGCCTATGAATATAAATATTCCTTCAGCACCTTTTCTGACTAGAAGGTCCACTTTTTCGTTCCTTTCAATGCTGGTATGTCCAGGTGTCCAAAGTTAATTTGTTATTTTTCTTTAGACGTATTTGATTCTAGACTTAAGCGCCGCCTGGCTATTGTAAATTATTTTTATAGTTTTGTTCGTGTAGTCGAGCGTAAGCCTCTCCTGCAGACACATCTCTATTGCAAAAACCTCTGCTTGGAAAATTGTGGATGGGTTACTCAAGTTCTGGTTTAGATTCATTATTGGTTTTCCTCCAAAGACCTCATCTCCAACACCGCTCGCGGTCTTAGAACCGTCCACATCCTAATTCTGGTCTACCATTATTATATTCTATTATCCCTGTGTTTTTTGCCAAGTTCTTAAATTCTAAAGAGTCCCTAACCACTTAAAAGATGGATAGGGAGGACAAGGCTACTTGTCCAAACATCCAATTGTTGGAAGATTATCCAAAGTGTTTTATAGTGGGTGCGGACAATGTCGGTTCCAAGCAAATGCAGCAAATCCGTATATCACTACGAGGTAGTGCTGTGGTCCTTATGGAAAAAATACCATGATGCGTAAAGCTATCAAAGTTCATTTGGAACGCAACCCTGCTTTGGAAAATATTTTGCCACATATCAAAGGAAATGGTTTTGTGTTTACAAGAGGTGATTTGGTTGAAATTAGAGACAAACTATTAGAAAAGAAGGTTAAGGCTCCTGCAAGTGCTATTGCTCCCTTGCCTGTTGTTATTCCTGCCCAAAACACTGGATTGGGTCCAGTAAAAACTTCAGTCTTCCAGGCTCTAAGCATTCCAACTAAAATCTCTAAAGGTACAATTGAAATTATCAATGATGTACATATCTTGAAACATGGAGACAAAGTTGGAGCTTCTTTACTCAACATGTTGAACATTTCTCCTTTCTCATATGGTCTTCAAGTCGAACAAGTTTATGATTCTGGTACAGTCTTTGCTCCTGCTATATTGGACAATAAACCTGAAGATTTGAGGAAACATTCTTGGCTGAAGTAGCCAATTTGGCTGCTGTTTATTTGTCCATAGGCTATCCAACTATTGCATCTGCTCTACACAACTTTGCTAATGGACTTAAGAACTTGTTGGCTATTGCTGCTGTTACTGATGTTGATTTTAAGGAAGCTCAAACAATCATGGAATACATCTGCCACAGCAGCAGCAGCCGCTCCAGCTGAATGCAAAAAGGAAGAAAAGAAAGAAGAATCGGAAAGCGAAGATGACGATATGGGTTTCAGTCTTTTCGATTAAGCATTTTTATATAATGTGACTAATGATTTGCTGTTTTGTTCAGTCAATTCTATTTATTCGTCTCCACTTCGTCTGTTCCTGGCATTTCACTAGCCTTTTTTATTATCTCTCCGACCCTGGTCCTAATACCGCTCTGTCCTGGTAGACATAGCTCTCGTTATGATTAAGCATGTTTGTAGCTGAAGCTCATTCAGTTTCTCTCTGGTAATCTTCTACTGCCATTAGCCCACCAGACCACAGCACCATATGGAATTGTAGGACTTATTACGGTCAAATGCAGTCAATACCTTTGTTTGGTTTTCATTCCCCATTTTCTAATTTAGTTTTATATCTACTTTCAGAACACTGATGATGATTCAGACTACGAGGAAGTCAATGAAGCTGTTACGTTGGAAAATGAAAAACTTCAAGATGAAACGAATAAACGAATTATATACGAGTCCGTAATGAAAATGAAATATACAGGTCACAGGAATTCTAGGTAAACTATTTGTAATGCTGTTATTTTTACCATTCACATACATGATTTACTATTTGTTTTTAGAACCATGATAAAAGAGGCAACATTTTGGGGAGATAATTACGTTATGTCAGGATCAGATTGCGGTCACGTTTTTGTTTGGAATCGTCATACGGCCGAACTTAAAATGCTTCTACAAGCCGACCAACACGTAGTGAATTGTCTTCAACCTCATCCTACTCTTCCTTTACTTGCTACTAGCGGAATAGATCACGATGTTAAGTTGTGGGCTCCGATCGAAAAAGAACCTTCTTTTAATGCTAAAGCAGCCGCAGATGTAAGTCCTTCTAACTCTATCAATACATGGGATACTGCAACTAGCCATATTTTCTTGACGAATGTTTCTTTTTTTAGTTAATAAATAGGAACGCAATAATGCTGGAAGAAACTAAAGATACAATTACCGTGCCAGCAGCTTTCATGATTCGCATGCTAGCGTGTCTGAATCAAATACGCAGAGGAGCCAGAACAAACAGAACTCCAAGGAGAAGGGAAGAAGATCAAGAGGAATCATAATATATATCAATTGAGTTATCTAGATTGTTTAATAACAGTTGACGCTTTACGAAACACACTGTCAAATTTCGAAGTTACTTTACAATTTTTTTATTTAGCTTCAATTGCTCACTGTGTATTCTACATGTATATTGAAAGAGAATGTTAGAAAAAGAAAACATGGGGCTCCGAAGTAACGTATTATTTTTCCTACTTTACTTATAGTAAATATAACTTTTTTTAAGTTATCGTTAAGCTGGTTTATACTTTAAATTTGATGATGTTGTTTCTTAAAACGTTAATAAAGTGAAGGTTTGATTTTATGAAATTTTCTTTTAATTCGTTTTTTCTTATGGCAGCAATTTTTCAATTAAAAAAATATGATGGAATGTTGCAACAATGCGTAAGCACTGAATTTACAGAAAGGAAAAATATGGTTTGGTGTAATTTTTCTTTTCTAATATTAACATATTTGTATATTTATTTATAAAGAAATACGAGAGTTTATATTTTGTTTGTACAGAATTCTGTCTAAATAATTTACATTTTAATATTTTACTATTACTGTGTAAGTTTTGTATCAGACATGAAGTTAAAATATAATTCAGATATAATTTCTTTATTAACAAAGATTTTTATTCGCTGTGAAATGAGATAATTGTTTTGTCATTATTTATATAGATACTGTTGTTATTTAATTACATAATTTGGATAGATAACGGATACTGCAACCCTTTCTTTGCTTTACTGGAATGTTATAAATGTTTTCTTCCTTTTTTCCGTCTATAAAAAATGATTTAAATATATTGAATGTTTATGTTATATATTCAATTAAATTTATGTTATTTGCCGACTAATAGGTATTAAACCAGAATTTTTGGGGTAAACGGCAATGCTTTTAAGGAAAAAGTTTAAGTAGAAACTAAATTGTTGTTAAAAAATTGTTAAATATATCATAAAAAAAATATTTTAACTTTAATTTGGAATTTAAAAAGATTTTTTAAGTCAAATTATTTATAAAACAAAATAACGTAATTGAATTAATAAACAACTTATGATAAAATGTAATAATAAAAAAGTAGAAAATAATTAAATTGATTGTAGTAACCCTTACTTTTTGGAAGTCCATCTTAAAAAAAGCAATTTTTTAAATAAATAGTGAAAGTTTTGTTAAAAACGAAGAGTTTTTTATTATTCTTAGAAAATAATTGGTTAGGTTTTCTTTCTTTCAATAACTGATAACCATCTTATCGATTATGCTTCTGTTATTATTTTGGATGTAGAAATTAACAATAAAAAATACTTTTTTTGGAAATGGCATCTATATCACAAGAAAATGATATTATTAATAAAAATAGTGACCATAAAAATCTGAGTGACATTTATTATTTGCTATCTAAAGATAAAAATTAAGATCTAAATAATACTAAAAATTCATGACATCTATTTGACATTTTTATAATGATTTTTAAATGACCTTTTTAAAGGTTAATTTAAAATTATAAAAAAGAATAAGAATTTTTCTATCATAAAACAATTAAATATTCAGTAAATTTTGATCGAAATTCACATTTTTTCATGAAAGAAGAAAGAAAACTATAACCAATTATTTTCTACTTTTTTATTATTACATTTTATCATAAGTTGTTTATTAATTAAACGACGTTATTTTGTTTTATAAATAATTTTTAAATTCCGAATTAAAGTTAAAATAGGTTTTTTATGTTATATTTACCAATTTTTTAACCACAATTTAGTTTATACTAACACTTTTTCCTTGAAAATGAAATAAATATATTTCGAAAGCTTGGAAAACAAGTAAAAGAGGTTTTTTAAAAACATTGCCGTTTACTCCAAAAATTCTGGTTTAATATTATTATTTATATATCTATTATTACAGAGTTCACAGTTGGACAAAAATTCATAGTACCTCATTCGCAAATTAAGCTTTAACTATAAAACCTGTGAATTTAGAATTGAGATGTAGATATTTTTTAATATTATCAAATAAAACGTGCTACACTTGGTCGCCTCAGCAAACAAGTACATTAAAAGTAAAAAAATATTGCGTACGGAAGATTGTATTATTTTGATAAAAAACTGGTTGTTACATTGATCTCTGCAATTAAAATCCGAGAGCTTTTAGTATTTTTGTAAGTATTAGGATTTAACAAAAAAAAACGATTTTGTTGAAAACATTAGGAATGTTATTGAGTCACCAATTTTAAAAATTAGTGTAACTTATTATTGAATTACATTTACTTTGTAATTTGACACTGCAAATATATTTTTAAAGAATATGAATTGATGTGATTATTTTTTTCCTTAACCCGCTTTCAAGAACTAAAATAAAAATCTGCAATCTAAAAAAATATATTTCTTCTTTTAAAGGGGGGTTAAACTTGACAAAAATATGATGTTTTCTCAATGTTAATAGTTAAGGGTGTACAAAATCATATTAGGAAATGAATTAATTTTATTGTATTTATATTACACGGTTTTTATGTCGATTTGAAAATTCAACTTTTGGATTCGCCATTCGTTCTGTGACGTAGATTACCCAAAACCAAAGTTATAACTTTTGGTCGACATAGAACCGCAATTCTGTCGTCTTCTTTTTTAAAATTTTCATCCTAAAACCACAATTTTCGTCTAACTTTTACAGCAGGCACGGTTACAAATTTTTAATGAGGAGTTCTAACTGTTGTGTTCGTTCAGTATGATACAAAACAAGATTTATATATGATACTGATTTTATTCAAATTTGAAAAAAAATATGGAGATCTATATCTGGTGATTGTAGGGATTTACGGGATTTACTAACGACGTTCATTTGAAAAAGTATGTCATTCCAAACAACTGATATTTTTTACTAATATTATGGGCCGTCGCCCAACCGCGTCCTACCCTAACGCCACTATATACTGCGTTGACTGTTTCCCATGGAAGATTTGGGTTGGGCAAATATTTTACATAACCTGCTAGAATTCGGCTTTTCGGGTTAAAATTAGTTCCAAGTTCTTAACATATGGAGTTTATTTTTCGGTACACTAAGAACATTTAAGTATAAAAATAAATTATAGTTTATATTTTATTCCTTTCTGAGATTTAAGAGGACTGTGAGAATGTGCCCAAATGGTATATTCAGTATTTCCGTTTCACAGATTAATGAATTTATAATTTTATTATATATTTATTTGTGTTCTTTTTTACATTATAGGTATTTATTATAGTCTATATTCTAAAGAAGTTGGTTGCACGATAAGTGAGTCATTATAATAAATTGGATATTACACAAGAACCAGACGAGCCGTGAAAAACGCCGAAAACAGGACCGGATGATTTAAACTTGACTTTTTTAATCTTGTATATAATAAATAAACTAATTATAAGAATTTTCCCCTATTATTATTCTATTAAGTAGTTCAGACAGTTCTTTATCTTAATTTTAATAATAAAATAATAATAAGACAGGTTATGCTATGGGGCTAAACAATAGTAGACACAACAATGTTGTCAGTAATATTTAAACTATATGGTAATATCATTGTATAAAGATACTAATGGTAATAAAAATACACAGACAGTTAAAAAGAATAGAATTTGTTGGTTTGCTAAATTATAACAAATCGCAGTGCAATTACCGCTGCAATTTTTTGATAATTGCATTGCTCTTTTATACATAAATATTCGTGTTAATAAATTCCATAATAATAATAACTTTGGTCATGACAATGAACCCCAGTAGCAAGACAGGCAATAATACCAGTCCCGAAAGAACACAGCACCACTACATAAGACGTGTAAATCATTATATTTAAATGTACTTTAATATTATTAATTGTACCACACAATGAGGAAGTCTCCTAATATTTAAATTTTTTTAAATATTTTCTAATAGTTAATAAACTAATATTTAGTTCATGAAACTGTCAAATTATTTATAATTTTCGAAATATTCCTTCATAAAGTTTTAAGCTCTCTGATGATGTGCTCATAATATTCGATATTTTATATTAAGCATTGGGTGGTAATTCACACTTGAGGACATTTAGCTTTATTAACGTGACAACATGGCAGCACATTTCTCAACCAAGAAAGAAAGAGAATAACATAACACGTTGCCAAATTTCTAACGAATATTTAGAGAAAACGTTGTAAATGAGGGTCAAAAATCAATTTCGTGGTTCTCCCATGCTGCTAATCAGTATTTTATGAAAACAAATTTCCGGTTAACTTGTTTTTAATAGGTAATTTGGCAACATTGGATGTCAAGTGGAAATGTAACATCAACAGACCAATAAGGACAATCCTTAACAAGTAACGTCATCATGAATACAAATTGGCGCCCTGTCATGGATTGTTTAAAATAGGTTATGAAATTTCATGATTTTTAACAACGAATAAAATCTCATAAATCGCATTTATAATAATTTTGGTGGGATGCAAAAATTAATTAAGGTCTGTAACAATACGATGATGTAGTTCAAAGTCCAATATTCAATATCAGTCCAGTCACCTATTATTTGAAAATAATATTTTGTCTATAATTCATTACATTTTATTTTACCAGAAATAAAAATATATTACATAGATTCAGACTTGATTTGCTGGCCACTCCATATCTGTTAAGTTTCTTTCTTCTTGTCTTGTATTTTGCTGACGAAAACGCCAACAGCCAACAACACAAGTAACAAAAGTGCATCAGAGTTCAAACTTAGATCCGGCTCCGGGTGAAAGTGACGGTGATGGACGAAATTAAAATTACGAACAACAGAACAACCCACCTTCCACACATGAGCGGGTAGGTAACAGGTTAAAAAATCCCTATTAGGAAATGTTCAATGTATTAAATATTCAGCTGTGTGATATAATATTATGGCAAGACAATTCGGAAGGATCCTGTTCATGATTAAATTAAATAAAAAATTTGATTTAAATATCAGTCGTATTGTATAATGTGTCTGTATATTTATTATACAATATTGCAAATATTTTTTATTTATAGAAGACAAAAATTAAACAGTTTTAAATGTTCCAGATAATTTTAAAAAAGCGTACTTGCAGTGGTCGTAAATTAGTGCTATGAGTATGTGTAACGAATAGAAAAATTTATTCAATAAAATTGATTGTAGCAACCTTTACTTTGTGGAAGTCTATCTTAAAAAGAACAGTAAACAACTAAACGGTTGAACGAAACTTTAACCGTTTAGTTGTTTACTGTTCTTGGTAAAATTTATTATTTAAATACAAGAATGAACAATAATAATAGTTAAAATGAAGAAATTAGCAATATCAGGGAGGTATTTAGGGTGGATGTGGCAGTTCGCCGGCCTGTGCCAATTTTCGGCTTAACAGCTACACACCAACTATTTTATAAAAGTTCAATTTTGTTTTAGGAGTTCTTGGACTTTCATACCTACTGTTTTCCTTTTGTTCATGAACAATACCATATCACTAGTTTGCAGTATAGGGAAGTCTCCTATTGTTTTTTATTCTTTCAATTCATTCCTAGTTAATAAACTAAGGTTTAATTCATGAAACTTTCAAATTATTTATAATTTTCGAAATATTCAAAAAGTAGTGGTTTTTAAAGTTTAAAGCGTTGTGTTCTTGGTGTTAAATGTGACAACAGCGCACCAACAGAGAAGTGAACAAAAGGTAAATAGACATTCAAAATCCTAATAATGTTTAGATGAAGTAATAATAAAAATTACAAGTTTTTATAAATTTATATATTCTCTAAAATAATAAAATCTCCAACAAAATATAAAAAAAGCACATAACTAAAACACCCACAAACGTAAGTAAACAAACATAAGCAAACCATTATATTTCTTCTTTTTCTTTTGTATAATTTATGGCCTCGGCTACCAGGGCTATTTAGCCAAGTTTCTTGTCTCTAGGAGACCGTCTGATATTATCAGAACAAAAAAATATTAGGTAAATTTAAAATAATATTCCATTAGAAAAGTATTTTATATTATGAAGTAATTCATCCATGTCTCAAATGTGACTGATGGGAAACAACCAAGTCAACAACCGGTCAGGGGCCTTGCAACTCGTCCTTAAGGTAGCACAATATTCAGATAGTTGAAAAAATTAATCTATTTTATTCTCTCTCTGCTCTCAGTTAAAGATGTTATTATAAGAATTATCTATTTCTATTTGGGATATCAGTTGTTTTGAGAACGCCACTGGGATTTTGTTGTAAACGGTGTCTTCAAACGACGACGTCAAGTAACAAAAGTGTCACAGGAGGGCAATCGTGATCAGTGTTTTTTAACAGTTAACATAACAATTACAGCATTAACGAAAGTGAATTTTGTTTTATCGAAGTTTATGTTACACATTCCATTTAAGGAACGACGATTATATAACCAAATCGTTAGATAAACCAGCGATAAATAAAATATTTAAATAAAACGTATATATAAATATAACAAGGGCGAATTCGAAGATTTTGCATATTAACTTTGAGAAAATAAATATATATTTAGATACAGATACAAGGCAAAAAATAGATCTACCAGATTATTTGCAGTTTGCTAAAACTTAGTTAAGTTGTAATTGTTTAAATCTCGAATAAAAAACTTTTCTTCCAATGTGTTACGCTCAAAAATGTCACAATTACAAAATTTAAACATACGCACTGTTATGTGTTAAATGTTAAATACTATTTTGCTATTTATTCTCTGGCATTTATTTAATCTGGTGCACTTGATGGAAGTGGAAAGTTAACTTTAAGAAAATATTTTTTTTATTATAGGATTTAACCATTATCAAAGGTTTTCCAAATTTAACAAGTCAACATTTTTTATTGAAGAATGTTACTGTTGCTGACCTTGATCTTCAGAACAACATGTTAAGAACAAACAGTCTAAAAGTGCTTAAAAGGCTTTTGAGTCAAATTTGCAGATTTAAGTAACATAATAGGCAAAGTGCTTTTAAAGAAAAATGGTTGACTGAATTTAAGCTGCTTTAATCCCATTGTGTAGGAAAGAGCTTGTCAATAAACATGGAAAGTATTAAGATATTTAGATATTTGTCATTAAATTTATGTAATTTCCTATTTTTTTAATATATATTAGTATTTATTAGAATGATAGAGCGTATTAGCAACATACACATAATATGTCCAATAGTTTGGAATAATGGAATATTTCATCTTTTTATTAATTTTTATAAATAATTTTTTTGATAAAAGTAAACATCATTTTGCTACAACTCTAACCAATACTAAATAAATCTCGAAGTCAGATAAATATACAAAAAAATGATTTATTCTTTTGAGGTGAAAAATGTACAATGTATTACAAATTTTTTAAAATAGATTAATAAGCAAAAAAAGGTTTTTAAATAAAATTATTAATCAGTATTTCCTCTATGGGCCTGTATGCATGACTGTAGGCGATGTGGCATGCTATCGATTAAATGGTCGACCTGGGCTTGCGGAATTCTCTCCCATTCTTCACGAGCAGCATCTTTCAGTTCTCGTAGAGTAATTGGGAGAGGGTTTCGCTTCTTAATGCGCGTTTTAAGAATGTCCCAGGCATGTTCAATGATGTTCATGTCAGGGGAATTTTATGGCCATCTCAATGTGGATATTCCTTCTTGTTCCAAAAAATTTTGTACTGCAGCTGTTCGATGTAGAGGTGCATTGTCATGCATAAACACAAATCCATCCCCTACCGCCCCCCGGAATAGACGCACAACAGGATTTAAAACTTCCTCGATGTACACAGCACCAATGATTCTCCTCTCCAGAACCAGGAGAGGCGTCCGTGTACCCCTCATAATACCACTCCAAACCATAATACTCCCACCTTCAAATAGAACACGTGGTTGGGCTGTTTCTAATCGGGCTTGTCGTCCTGGGGCACTCCAAAGTAGCGTTCTTCGCGAATCAGAATCAGAAACCAAGCCAATTCTTGATTCATCAGAGAACATCACGTAATTCCAGTTAGGACCATGGTGTAACATTTCTTGAACCCATTGCAACCTTACAATTTTTTGTTGACAGGTTAGTTTGGGAACACGTAGAGGTCTTCTGCGATACAAATTTACCGCATTTAATCTTCGTGTAATTGTTTGCCTTGAGATATTCAATCCTTCAAGTCTAGCAATTTCTCTGGATATGCCACTTGTAGATTCCTGTCGATTTCTTCGAGCTATCAATGTTATCTACTGGTCTTGCGCTGCTGTTGTACATCGACTTCTGCCACTTCTGGGACGATTCTTCACATCATTTGTGTCTTGGAATTTTTTTTTAATTTTTGATACAGCACCCTGAGTAACACCAACAATATTCGCGATATCACTTTGACTAAAGTCCTGTTGTAACAAAGCAATTACTCTAGACCTATTAAAATATATCATGTCTCTGGGCATTTTTAAACAGCTCAAATGAAATATAAACAAGAATTGGAATTAGTATTATTTTGATTTAAAAACGCTTTAAAATAAATATCAACAAGAGTTTTTAAAAAAACCATAGGCGTAGATATATTATTTCTAAATATTCCAAACTTTTGGACATGTCTATTAGGTATTAAATACAACTGAAGACCACAAGAAATGAAAACCTACAAATTTGACCAAAAAAGATTAAAACTTTATCTGCTATGTCTATGTCAAATTATTATAATCCGGTCCCCTTAACTAACGTCGACTAATCTGGGATTTTATGGCCGAATTTAGCATAAATAATAAGATTGCCTCAGGTAGCTTAACTTAAGACAACCATTTTTCTTGAAAAACACTATATCTATGCTTTAATATTGTTATGCTAACAAGAAACGAACCTGAACTTCTGCTTCTGACAATTTTTTTTTCTTTGCTCATGTCTGAAAGGGACATATTTCTAATAATATAATTGTCATTTGCCAGAACGGCTCACAGAACAAAAAAATCATATTCTCTGGTTATGCTTCACTTCACTTTGAATACTGTATTGAAAATATACTAATAATAAAAAGAACATAAAAAGTTGAATAAATAAAACATTAAAATCGTTTTAAAGACATTAATATTCACTTATAATATATACCTACTATTTTCCTTTAAATAACCAGAACTTTATAGTAAAATTTGGCGCCCAACGTGGAGAAAATGCAGTATTAAAGTATGTTTTATTATATTATTAAATAGGAGGTGCTGTTTAGTATATTGCTGCAGGCATAGTACCTAGATACTGCTCTGAATAAAACATCAACAGGTTTTCCGGCGGCTTTCGCTTCTTAATTTACCTAATTATTTCAAATGAAATAGTTATTTTATAAAACAAAGTACTGTCAATATGACATTGAGTGTTTACTTGAAATAAGTGTGAATGGTTAAAATAGTAGATCATATCAGTAGAAGTAGAAGCTACTTTCCTTAGTTTGCAGCCGAGGCGAAGCCGAGGCGGCAATGAGGACGATAATGAGGACTATGCACCTGGCACCTACTATTAATTTTTAATTTCAGCATAATTAATAAAAAATAGGAACTAGGATAAAATTCCTAATAAATATTTTTTTACAAATAAAAATAAACAAGTAAACAAATACAATAATTCTCCAATTGTAATATAAAAATAACTAATATTTTCTTATGTATGTCGAGTTCATTCATCGAAACAATATTATTATTATTATACAATATTGTTAATAATAGTTGGGAATTCCTAGCCTTGGTTGCGTGATTTCATTTATTCATTGACTAAAAATATAATTTACTATGCATTTCGCGAAGAAATGCTTCACGAACACCATTACATAACTGAAAAAACCCCAAGACAATTTTGTTGATACTTATTCGTAGTGTCTTTGACCTACTTGTGGGTTCTTCGAAGTCCTGTTTTGCAAAATAGCGCGCCATTCTTGTCAACTTAGCTTGGTATATTTGGTATTAAGAATAAAATCACTTAATCAAATTTACCGGAAAATTAAAAATATTTTTCATTACCTATTTATTCTACTACTTCTTTGTTTAGCATTATTTGACCGGAGCAGTTTTGGACCTTACAAAAAACCAAAACAAAGAGAGAGATAGTAATAAGCATTATTGTTTTCTTGAAAAATAAATATCGATTAAATAATTAAAATATCCATTTACATAATCATATCACAAAAAAGGTTATGCAGTCACTTCACTTGTTTTAGGAGTTTAACCTATTTCAAAGACTCTTAGATAATTTACCCTTCTTCTTCTTCTTTCTACCTTTGAATTTCGCTGTACTACTTCAACCTCGATACTTTCTCACCCAGATTAATCTATGTTCTACGCATCCTAGCGAACAACTGATTGCGCCAGTCGATTTAGCGTCTTAAAATACCCTATTTTCCATATTTTCAAGTATTTTGGAGGACAAAAATGTTTACTTAGGAAAATGGGAAAGCAAATACCTTTTAAATTGCTGCCTTCGAATTTTGCTAAAAATCTTAATCATATTATGTTTGATAATAATAGTCTAGAACCACTAAATTCACCCCGTAGAACACGAAAATAGCGTCAAAATCGCGAAATTCCTAATAATTCACAACAAAATTGACCACCTTTGAGTTTCGCTGTACAACTTCAACCTCGATACTTTCCCACCCAGATTTATCAAGATCAGATCAGATCCTATCGAACTACCCAAGCAACCAAAAGACGTCCATACGACGTCATAATTTAGACGTAATGACGTCATTTTTTGACGTCCCTATGACGTACTCACGACGTGAAAAAGTCACATGATTTTGACGTCATTTGGTGACGTCCCCACGACGTCATAATTTAGACGTAATGACGACGTTTGGTGACGTCTCCTCGACGTCATATTAAGACATTAGATACACAGTTCTAAATTATTTATAGGATTTTAAAAATGTATAGGAGAAGTTATTAATAATAATAAATTAGTAAATAAAAAATTTTTATTCTCTACTCATAAAAATAAAACAATAATACATTATAAATCAAATAAAAATACATAACACATAAAATACATATTACAGTATCAAATATAAAAATATTTCATAAATAGTTCATCGATGAATAAAATCACATGCCTCAACTTGTACATCTAAACAAAAAGGTAGCCATCTTTTAAAGGTGATTATAATTTTTCATTTCTGTCTATTTTATTGAGGATGAGCATAGTAGTTGATATTCTATTTCTTAATATAAATCTTAGAAAACTTACTTTTCTTTCTAATTACTGGGATAACTCTCCTAGCCACAACACAACTTGCACAATTCACGTTAACTTCACAACATATAACAACTACTTCCATCAAGTCGTTGTTTCACGTGTGCTGTTGTTTCACTTTTCAGAAATAACGGAAACGGAAAACACTCCAATGACGAGGAATGTATACAATGAAGCGGGAGATTTAAACAAATCTGTCACTCCGAATTCCAAAGTAAAATATACGTATAGAGGATTAATCACGAATGTGGATACTATCTAATAAAATAAATTATGTAAGATACAAATCAATCAGAGTGTAGTAGGAACATATTTAAATCAATTATATACCGGGGTAGGGGAAAATTGTGTGTTGAAATCTGCATCCGTAAGAGAACGTGTGTGTTACGATATGCATTTCTATCGCTGGTATACTGTGAACACACGGTGTTGAAAGGCCGAATCAAATCGTCTTTGGCTAACATTTTTTAGAAAGATAACTTTTTATTAAAGTCACGAAACAGACGTTATACCGACGTCGTTCATAAGACGTCGTTACATCGACGTCGTACCAACGTCTATACACTGACCTATGACGTCTGTGACCAAATATCACCAAATAAGGACGTCGCCACGACGTGATGTTTAGTCAGCTGGTTACCTGGGTACTGATTGCACCAGTCGATTAAGCGTCTTAAAATAACCTATTTTCTATATTTTCAAGTATTTTGAAGGACAAAACTTTTTTACTTAGGAAAATGGTAAAGCAAATACCTTTGAGTTTGTTGCCTTCGAATATTACTAAAAATCTAATTTATGTTATGCTTAATAAAAATAGTCTGGAACCACTACATCGACCCCGTAGAACACGAAAATAGCGTCAAAATTGTAAAATTCCTATTAATCCCCAACAAAATTGACCACCTTTGAGTTTCGCTGTACTACTTCAACCTCGATACTTTCCCACCCAGATTTATCAATGTTCTACACATTCTATCGAACTACTGATTGCACCAGTCGCTTTAGCTTCATAAAATACTCTATTTTCCATATATTCAAGTATTTTGGACGACAAAAATTTTTTACTTAGGAAAATGGTAAAGCAAATACCTTTTTTCTGAAATCGTTTCTGAATACTTATTTTTTCAGACTAATTTCGGACCCCAAATTACGCTATTCTAATTATAGTACATTACTTTATGAGGCGGAGAAGCATGACTTTTCTTGACGCGCCTGCTAATACGCGCCGAACGAAGTGAGTTATATTGCAGTTCTGCAAATTATTAAAAATAGGGTGTAATCCAGTCGAAAAGTTTTCTTTGTTACTTTCCTCTTTATTTGTTATTTCTGAATAGTTAGCAAAGTTATTACTATTTTCTTCTTCGGCAATAAAACTAATAGTATTAACAGAATCCTCTATGTCTTTTTCCCTTCTAAATATTTTATTTGCTATGTCTACTTTATTTGTGAAAGATTCTTCTATATATCCTTCGGCAACACTTGAGGATTTCCATCCCCCATGTCTTTTTAAAGCAACTAAATCTGCTCCAGCATTTACCAAAATTGTTGCAGAGGATCGACGGAAACAATGTCCTGTGTATTCATCTGAATTTGGCAAATTTAAAAATTTTGCAACAATTTGAGGCATTTTGCCAAACTGATGTATTCACACTACTTGCCTGCAACCTTTCCCATTTAAATATTTAAAGAAAAAGCGACAACTTTTAAAATTTTGTGGACAACATGCGACATATTTTCTATACAATGGCATATAAGTTTCGTTTATTATAAAAGATCTTGGTTTATTCGTTTTATTATCAGGTATTTTAATCAAAAGCTTAGATCCAAAATCATCTATGTCATTCAAATTATTTTGATATAGTTCATCACGGCGACATGCACCGGCAACACCAAATATTAAGGCAACCTAAAAAGTAAACTCTTCATAAATAACATATTAATTTTAAAATATTTACATTCTGTACGTACCTTATTCATTAAATATATATTACCTGGTGCTTGAATTATAAAAATTTCAATTTGTTCAAGTGACAACACTTGATTTCTTTTAGAAAGGCACGTAGTTTAAAATATTTTGTTATATCAATATCTTCTCTGCTACTAAGTGCGCTTTTCAGCATTGGGTAATTTGACCACAATGTAGAAGCTTTTATAGGCATTTGTTATGCATTTATAAAAATTTCTTAATTTTTTTATTGATGCGATTTCAGAAATAATAGTATGTGCACCTCGGAGTAAAAGCACATCCCAAGACTCCAATGTTTTCATTGTCGTCTGGGAATGTATCGCTTTTACTCCTAGATACACAATATACTATTAATTTGCTGCCTTCGAATTTTGCTAAAGATCTAAATCATGTTATGTTTGAAAAAAATTGTCAGGAACCACTAAATCGACACCGTAGAACACGAAAATAGCGTCAAAATTGCAAAATTGCTAATAATTCCCAACAAAATTGACCACCTATGAGTTTCGCTGTATCTACTACTTCAACTTCGATACTTTCCCACCCATATTTATCAATTTTCCACATACCCTATCGAACTACTGATTGCAAAAGTCGATTTAGCGTCTTAAAATACCCTAGTTTCCATATTTCCTAGTATTTTGGAGGACAAAAATTTTTTCTTAGGAAAATGGGAAACCAAATACCTTTTAATTTGCTGCCTTCGTATTTTTCTAAAGATCTTAATCATGTTATGGTTTGTAAAAATAGTCTAGAACTACTAAATCGACCCCGTAGAACATGGAAATAACGTCTAAATTGCAAAATTCCTATTAATTCCCAATAAAATTGACCACCTTTGGTTTCGCTGTACTACTTCAACCTTGATACTTTCCCACCTAGATTTATCAATGTTCAACACATTCTATCGAACTACTGATTGCACCAGTGGATTTTTCAAGATCTTAAAATACCCTATTTTTTATATTTTCAAGTATTTTGGAGGACAAACATTTTTTACTTAAGAAAATGGCAATAAATTTGCTGCCTTCGAATTTTGCTAAAAATACTCATCATGTTATGTTTGATAAAAATAGTCTAGAACCACTAAATCGACCCGGTAAAACACGAAAATCGCGTCAATTATGTACGTTAATTTTTAGAGGTCATAGTACGTCAAAAATAAGGGTATTTCTTTATGTACACTTTTTTATAAAACCGAATAACAATATTTTTTCTAATATCTTTCAAACGGCTCTGACTACGGGGTTCATTTATAAGACATTAGGATAATTGATTTCATGTCACCACCTACCACATCCCATATGAATACAGAGTAGTTTTGGAGAGTAAGTGAAGGTTATTGCGTCACATTTTTTTTAATTAATAAGAATTTCAATTCGCCCCTTCAAAGGGTTGTATCTCCCTTATTATTCGATTTTATAAAAAAGTGTACATAAAGAAGTACCCTTATTATGACCCCTAAAATTAATGTACATAATTCTGGACCACCCTGTATGTACTTTCCGAAAAATATTAACGCGGTAAACACATTCTCAGCGACGAACCAATACAGAGGTAAATAATTATGATGATCCAGAAAAAATATTATACTTAGATCTCGTTCCTAACTACTCTTGGAAAACAGTATGGATAAAATGCTTTTAAACCAGTAATAGAACTTGGGATAAAGACCAAAAGATCGGAGTTTGGAAAAGTGGCTTTATAAGAAACTTTGAAAATACGTGATATAATTCTGGAGATCTACTCTAGCGATATTTGGATGAGAGAGTTATTTTTTTTTCGGCAGGTTAAAACGTATTAAGAAAAGCAATAAAGCATCTGCAATCTATCAATTTTTTTCCCATAAGTAACATTGACTAAACCAATAAACGTCTAGTGAAAAATAGAAATAGAAATCAAAGATGAGCTTAATGAAGAAAATATTATAAAGTTAATAAAAGCACATACAATACGAAGGAATTAATTAGAAAAGTCATTGTAGCTACCTGTCGGTTTTAGATCAAGAAAAAGGCCCAGGAAACTATGAAAATATTCCATTAAAGGGGATAAAAATATTTTAAAAATAAAAGATTGGAAGACAGAATCTAAAAATAGACTGTAAATGGAAAAATATAACAAGATTAACCATAAACCTCAGTATATTGTAAAAATAGAAGAAGTCTGTTCATATTATTTATTTTAAATAAACCTATGTTTGGTACTGGTATAAACTCAGAAATTGGTGGTGCAATGCAATAATTTTGAATAGAGGTTTTTCCATTAAAAAATATTGCTACACTCCAAGATCCGCATCGATTCCAAAAAATCATATCTGTTGCAAAATATAATCATATCCCTCTCGAATGTTTATTTTTATATATAAACAGATTATAGCCATATCTGAAGTCAGTTAACACCTCCACTAGTCGGCGTCATCTTGTACTTACTCTTCGGCCGTCCTTTGCTTGCATTCTTGTAGAAAGTGACAATACGCGATAGTGTGGGGGGAAAGTATAAAATACTTTTACAGTGATAAACATTATTTAAGATCAGTGTGGTCGGTGTTGTAAGGAAAGTGAAGTTTTTGAAAAAATAGGTTCGTACAATACATACATTATTTTTAACTATACAATCTTCTGAGCTAACTTTTATTCAGTTTCAAAAAAAATAATTTTATTCATTTATTTAATTATCATTTTAATTAATTCTGACTCTTTTCTCATTCTATTAAGGGAAATATAAACAAAACCATTTTTTTAATAATTATATTCACTTTAAATGATCAAAATAGGAATATAGACAATAATAATAGTAATAATGACAATTATTCTACAAAATTAAAAAAAATATATCTTATCAGTTACCTTATGAAATTTAAATTTAAATTTTCCCGTTCTTTTGTTAAAGCATTGACTGGGAGCGATAATATAAATTATTATGCACTTTTCTGGGTAGCCTCAAATATGTTCAATTCGGTTTACGTTTGAAATAACTGCTGGCCAATCTAAAACTTGAATACCAACATCTTGTAGATACTCTATTGTTACCCAGACAAAGATTAAAATTCCCTCCAATTACTGGAACAAATGGCACAAACATATTTCCTCAAGAACTTCTCTTAGGTTGTGATTGATCCTTTACGAAACATTGTTAACTCTGAGTGGCCTTCAAACAGATACCTTATTCCCATCTCATAATCAAACCAGTGAGCAAGTCGCTCACCTGTGCATCTATAAACTGGAAAACGTCAATTGACATGTTCTTTTGTTCAATTTCGGAAATTTTGGACAATCTGGCTGTAACTTTACGCATAAAAAGTATTTGTTCTTGAACAACGGTCATCCATAGGGTTAGTAAATCTGGAATGTCCTTAGACTGGTCTTCTATTGCAATTTTCAACTTCTCTAAACCTTCTTAAGACTCTGGAAAGGATGGATTTGCTGATTCCCGTAATTTCAGCAATATATTGCTAATTTTTTTCAATACATTTCCTACGCATTTGGATAGAATGTTTCTTCAGAGCAATTCATTCCTCAACAAAGGGTCAGTGTAAAATCGACCTTTGTCTACAAGGACATAAATATGAAGATATTACTGTTAGTATTCTTCCATATTCTTTCCTCTGATTTACTCGGAGTTACAGAAATCTTGAGCTTATAAACCATATTTTCTCTAATAATAGGGAGCTTGTTTTAAACATGGAGGTATAGAAGCAATACAATTAGAAAAATGAGCTGCTGAACCAGTTGATTTCATTTTGCTCTTTTTCACACAAACTTTTTGCCAATGACCTTTGGTACCACAAGCTGTGCAGACTGTGTTCTTCGCAGGACACTGCTCGAAAATGCTTTTGAAGGCCACAAAAATAACACTGCATTGGTAGCAGCAATAGTTTCTTGCTCTGTACATTTAAAAGATATTTTTGTTTATAGCTGATGTAGCAGATGAGCTCTGAACAACAGCATTTACTGCCGATGATGATAAATATTGCTGTGATTGATACTGTGATCTTGCTTGTCTGAATGCTTCATCTAAGGTCAGAGTATAATTTTCTAGTAGGCTTTACCTAATGAGTGATGCTGGTAATCCATCTATAAACTTTCATCCCTATTTATGTCTGCAGTAACAGCTTTGAAGTTGCAGTCTTTAGCTAATAGTTTTAAAGATTCAAGGTATCTGCCAATAGTCTCTCCAGATTCCTGATTTCGAGTCATGAGCTTACGCCGCGCAAATATTTGATTTACCAGTTTTATATAGATATTTTTCAAAATACCAACAGCATTAACTTATGTACTCAAAAACGGAAGGAGATATAAAATTAGTAAGAACCTTTAGCTTTTCCATCCCCTGTATTTCAGCTGCAAAAAGAAAATTTTCAAGTCTTAAATCCAGTGATTCCAATGTAGAGATGCATCTGTTGTTCATTCAGGGTTCAAATGAAATCGTTCAGGTCGTAAGGCACGTTTCATCGTCGATTCTTATACAATATTGATACAAAAATGAAAAGGTCAAAATAAAAATAAACCGTTTTTATTGTGCTTTCAATAAGAACTTTATTTATGGAATCAATACGATTTGATTTCTAATCATAATTTTTTTATAATTTATTATTTCCCTTTGGTCCAATATTAATTATCCTTGCTTCAAAAAATGAAAAAAAGAACATCCAGAAAATGCGTTTAAGAATATTTATTCGATTGGAACAATATATTATCTGAAACCGAGCGATTATTTCCACTTTACAAAAAAAAAACTGTACTTTTGATGTTAATGAACTTCATGCAGTGACCATGGCCGTGTCTTATGAAGTGAAAGTCAATTTGATAGGCAAGATGTTTACTCTAATTGAATTGTATCATTCGTCTCCAAAAACAATAGAAAAAAACGTTTTTTACGCCATAGAAACTTTCACTCTTATCATTGCATCAAAACCATTGTTCAATTAAAATTAACATAAAAGCAGTAAAACATTTTTGTTGTTTAATTAGTTGTTACGAGTTTCTCTAAAAACCTACTCAGTTATAGAAAAAACTGTTCTACCATTAAATAATACTACAAACATGTTCTTGTTAACTAGTAACCAAATTGCTACTCGCATAAATTCTTTATTATAATTTTCATATTCGAATGTGTAATATAAAAAGTTGTAGATTCCAGATAATTAACATTTTAAAAGAAATATTTTACGAGGAAAAGTTTAGAAGATTGTGATCATAAGTACTGAATGAATTAATGAATGAATATGTGCATGAAATTTAATGGAGATTTGATTTTTCTACTAAGGGCTTCAGAGAATAAAAAAAGATGAGCCCAGATTTAGGATCAGGGCTGGGGTAAAGTCATAAGTAAAAGAAATTAAAGCTTTTAGAGCTATATCATTGTATGATTAGATATATTTTCAACTTTAGTCTAATAAAAATAATGAATCTGAATAGTTTAGATTGTAAAAGAAAACAGGGAACTTTAATTTAGACATAGGGAGCTTTGGTCTTGTCTATATAAAGTAACTTTCATTATTTCTATTATTGTTTTTGTTCTATCTATACTTTTCCCTCTCCCATTTTCTCTTTTATTATTTCCAGAACTTCTATATTTGTTTTTATTTCCTTCCAGCTTGTAACTTTCATTATCCTCCCGCACCGTACTTCAAATTCTTCCAATTTGTTTTACTGTTACTTTGTGGTACTCCCGTCTAAAGCTATGTTCTTGATATAAGGTTTTATTGAGACGTTTCCGGATCTTTTAGACTCTTTAAGATTGTTGTTAAATCTGGAATGCGTTTTCAATCTTCTGTGATTGTCACAAACACACCTACTCATTCAGAAATAATATGCAGCAAGTCATACGCCAAGATAAAGTACATAGTATAGTGAATTTTTATGTGTTTAATGTCGATTTTAGTATTTTTAAGATCAGTTAATCATTAACAATTTACGTTATTATTCAAAGGGAAGTGAATCATGACCAGAGAATATAAAATACTTTTTGTGTTCTGTGAGCACGACAGTCCGGGGAAATGACAGCTATCTATTTTTAAATAAACATGGCGATTTCAGACATGTGCAAACAAAAATGAAATTGACAGAATCTGGAAGTTTCGTTTCGATTATTTTAGTTGGGGTATTGGGTATTCTTTACTTTAACTAGGCACAATACGATAGAATCAATAAAAGGTATTGATTTTATCCAACAGTCGCTTAGACTGTGAATTTCTGTTGGCGTTTTTATTTATATAATATAATTTATATAAGCATTCTTTTTTATATGTCTATGAGTTAAGCTGCTTAAATATTTAAAATTTTTAACCTTCTCTATTATTGTTCAATGGTTAGATGAATGTTTGGGTAAACATTTGGAAGTTGTCATATTTTTTATTGGCAAAAAGTCCCCAACCAACATTTTTCATAATCTCATAAAGATTTCGAAAATTGTATTTTTAGTATACCTTTAGTATATCTCTTTTGGAGATAATCACAATATTATGTTTTTGACTGTTTGTTGCACCCCGTAGCGGACGATTTTCAAACTTGACAAATATTTTTAGCAATTTTTCATGATCGATTTTGTTATGAATTTTTTTTCTTTATGTTGTAATAAACTACATCGCAGACCTTAGTGGGACACCCTGTATATAAAATTTTACTACAATTAGTTTATTCGTTTATTTTTAATGATTTTTTAAAACCCTTAACCCCCTTAACATAAGCCAATAAGTTTAATATATTAAAAAATAAAAAACATTGATCTTATAAATGTTTTTGCCAATTTTTGTTTAAATCTGATATCTATTTCTTTTAAAAAAAAAATTATTTCGGAACAACACCACAGAACTGGTTACGCCACCACCTCTTCCAAGGGTTTTTTCTTATTATTATTTTTTATTCCTTAGTGAACTAAGTAATTGTAGCCGTTTTAAAAATTGCCACTCCTATCTTGTTGAAGCAGGGTGTTTTTATAACTTCGGTAGGTAAAGGAAATTCACATTTAACATGTATATGCTATTCTAAAGCCGACTGGACACTATATCTATATCCTGCATTATTGCTTGTACTTTTCTTACTGATGTTTTGATTGCATATTCTATAAATATTGAACATTAACTTTAAATAGAAATCGAAAGGAATCTATTCCTTCTATTCCTGAAAGAAGTTAAGAAACTTCTATCCCTATAATCCATTTTATTGTCTTTTTCTGGGATATTGTATATATTTTAATTACAATAAAATATCATTTATGCAAAAACTACAAAACTAGCCTACTAGGCCTTAACATTTTATGTTAATCTTAATATGAATTATGAGTACATTGATCTTGACATATTAAAAATGTTAGCTTATCAGCTAGGAAAGCTCTTATAACTATTTCATTTTCTTTTTAATAACAAATCCTTTAAGGTATTTAATTAATTTGGTTCATTAAGTGAAAATTATTTACTCAAGTGATATACTTTTGATGGTCGAGAAGACGCCAAGATGTAATAAATATACCTACCACGCGATTTGCGATCATTACTTTTACTTTCTACTTACATGCTTTCTTTTTCGTATTTATTGGCTAATAAATAATATGCAAATAATGTGATATAACCCACAAATATTGCAATTTCGCAAAAATGTGAACAAATCCCACATTATTAATTTATGACAAAACATCGACGATTTACATTAATTTATTGTATCTAAATCTCAAGACTCAATCAAAGCAAACAGTTTTATAGTAGAAAACTTCTGAGGTGTATCAGCACATTGACAACTCCCCCTGTAAAAGTTTTAATTGGCAATGCAAAAAAAGCAAAATAATTATAATGATTAAACATTTTTTCAGATATGAGATCCATATTTATCCTTGCGGCACTGTTGGTGCTGCAACAAGCACGCTCAGAAGAATCCTCATGGTCTTGGGGTGAGAAACCGAAAGAAGAAACTCCGCAACCAGGTTCTAATGATGCCGCCCTTCCAGATGTATCCCCCAAATCTTCAAACGGATTTTATGACGATCAAGAACTGCTAAATGCTTCTCCTAGTGAATACGAAGAAATAAAATCGAACAGTACTGAAGCAGAGCAAGTTATCGACGAAATTATCAGTTCTACAAGAGCAGGTAGAGCCATAGATGGTTTTGATGAAGTTTACAGCGATCCTAACGTTCAAGAGGCTTTACAAAAAGGAGATGAGTCAGAAGCTAGGAATATAATTAAGGACAGACTGTGTGCTTTAGGTCTTATGCAGGTAAAATAATATTAGTTTCAATTTAAGTATGAATATTTAATTAACTTTATTTCTAGTGTGATGGAGTAGAAGAAAAACGACCATTTTACACTCCCGAAGAACTTATCTACGCCCAACCGGTTTCCATTAATCCAGTTGGTAAACCCATTCCCACAATTCCTCTTAAAGGAAACCGAGGTAACGGTTACGGTCCCCCAAGACCTGTTCCTTATCCAAACCGACCTCCTGGAAAATTCCCTCCAAACAAATTCGGTCCCCCGACAAATCCTGCTTACTATCAACAAGGAAAACCTCCTCGCCGCCATTTTGGAGTACCACCTTCCAAACCTTTCTACGGCAAACCCGAAACAACCGGTGAAATTTATGAAGGAGGGGCATTTTTCAGTAAACCACCTACTTTTGGTCATGGTTTGAACGAATTTGTGCAACCCATTGAACCAGAGATTCCTCCTTACAAATTCGAGCAGGGATCTTCACAATTTGGTCATCATAAAGATAAAAAGGTGGAAATAACCGTACATGCCCAAGGAGGGAGTGCAGCTGCTATTGGATCAACAGGTAACAAAGGTAAGAAACCTTATTTCAGTACATTATATTGGTTCTAAAACAAGTTTCTTAATTATTCACAGCTTGTATTCATTTTTATGTTGATCTTTCCAGGAGCCGTGGAACATGTTCATCATCATTATCATCATAACATTGATGGTGGTAAACCAGTCGTAGTAAACCCCATTCCTATTGCTTCAGCTGCAGTAACCACCACAGATTTATCAGCATCAAATATCTACGGATCTTCTTCCGGAAATTTCGGGGCTTTCAAGCCTTCTTCTCCCCTATCTACATCAGGGGGATTGGGTAATTTCGGGTCTACTAATGGTTTTGGATCTACCAATGGTTTTGGATCCACTCATGGCTTCGGTGGTTCTTCTAATGGCTTTGGTGGTTCTTCTAATGGCTTCCACCAAGCTACTTACGGAGGTCAATCCATAGTAAACTATGGCGGAGTCAAACCAGTAGCTGAGGGATATCAAGAACAAGGTTACGACAGCTTTGGAGCTTCAGTCGGTTCATTCGGATCAACTAATCTTTATAAGAAAGAGTTAAATTTGAACGCTGTAAATAACAATTATCTTCAAGGCGGTTATGCTGATAAGTATCAAGGCTTGGAGTCGGCAAGAGCTGAAAATTACGATTGTGTTTGCGTTCCTTATGATCAATGTCCTTCACATGATATTATTGGAAGAAAAGACGATTTATATCTACCATTAGATCCAAGAAACTTAAAAAGCGATATCGAAGCTCTCAATGAAGAAGAACGGGTAATTACTGACGGAAATGGTACTATGACTGTTGTGAAAGTTAATAAAGAAACAGGTTTAAATGGTACTAGCATCACTGAAGTTAAAGAAGAAGCAAAGAAGGTTAGCAAGAGAGACACTTCAAATGTAGATGCCAAATTGAGTACTGATAAACCAGAAGCGGTAAGTGAAATAATTGTTATTAACTAATTATGATCATACTAAAATATTAAAGGGTCCATAACCACTATGGAAATGGGGTAACATTGGATTGTTTTCCTTTTTTTCTGAATACTCATTTTTCCTATATTTTGCCATCATAGCGTGGTCAAAGTACACAAAATATTCGTAAAATGCTGCAAAATGTACAAAAAATTTGGAAATTCAAATTTAGGTATTTAAGAGGATTGTGCTTAATATGAGAAAATGTTTACGAATTAAGGTAAGCAATTTTCCGGAAAAACATTGGTCGAAAATTTTTTAATTTGTTTTTTCACTCTAATTGTTTAAATAATGAAAATACAGAAAAATGTTTAAATAAAAAATTATAGCTAATGCATTTACCTACAAAATTTGTTTGAAAAGTTTTCTGATATTTTCATTAGTTTTTGAAATACACCAAATTTTTCTAATACTACTTTTAAACATCATCAATTTTCAAGTTTTTAATTTTAAGATAGTAAATATACAATGACCCGTAGAAAAAATTGTTTGATATAAAATTTGCTATAAATGAATGTATCTAAAAGTATATAAAAAAATTTTTTTTTGTAATAATTTTTTAATGAATTATCACCGATTTTCCACGTACAACTCTCCTAAAAAGTCGTTTTTTTACTAATTCTTTCTACTAAACATTGAGAAATTAAACAATTTAATTATTAAACATTGTGTACTTAAAAGATGATGGTTTAATCTAAAAAATTTTTTTTTGTAACTAGATTTTCCGAAAAGATACATACGATTTTCCAAATGCTACCGTTGAAATAAGCGAATTCTCGAAGTTTCATTTATAATTTTAATTAGTATTTATGACGACGAATATATTTCATTTATAAGGTATTGTTGTTGATCAATATGTTCAGAATATCCCGTGCTGTTTTTATCATTAAATTGGTTTTTCATGAAAATTCTAGCGATTTTCCACGTAAACCTTCTTTGACTATTATATATTTTTGCAATTTTTTGAATAAAAAAATTATAAAAATTAAAAATAAAATTATTCCATGAGATAAGAATTAAGGACCATGATATAAATGAAAAAAATGTTTAGAAATTTTTTACATTTGACGTTTTCTTTTAAGGTAACACAGAATTTTCCTAAAAGCGCTTTCCTGCTCTTACCCTTTTGGGAGTTTTATATTTCAGATTCAGAATTTCAGTTTTAATAATTATTGATTTTACCACGCAGTTTAATGAGTTATATATATATCCACTATTACTGTTTATTAAAAAATTTAATTTGTTAATAATAATTAAAAATTAAAAAGAATCTCAAGCAAATTTCCTCGTTAACTTGTTTTAAACCCCACTTTATTTCTACTATATTTTTATTAATAATAGCTTATTTTTTTACATTATTATTTTTTTTTTAATTTCACTTGATCCAATTGTCATTATTACTATTACTATTACTATTATTATTATTATTATTATTATTATCAAAAGACTACTCACAGCGCGACGGTACGGAGAAGCAGCTGCCAGCGGCTTTCTCACCTGCTTTTTCACCTTCATTCGTACTCCCTTCTCTTTCGTACCTGACGCATAGGTGTGTTAATATGTATCGCGATCGCTTCTCTATACAATTATTATCAAGCTGGCAAAAATCTGAATAATCTTGTAAGCACTGAAAACAGTTATGCTAGATTTTCTAAAAGACGTCTGATTTTAGCACTTATTATAAATAAATGTCTATTATTTAAAAAATTTGATATTAAAAGAAAAACTTTATAATAGTTTTGAAAGTATATACTTCAAAGTATTGTAAAGTAAAATTTCATTGAAGTATATTAATTTGGAAAAAAGATATAATTAAATAAAGTTTGAAAAAAACGATTGAAACTAAGCATGTAAAAAACAGAGATTTTTAAAAAGCATTTGTTTAAAAATTTAAACATTTTTCGCTTTGTTTTTGTGATAATCATGTTCAATTATCATTTGAAATGTTAAATTTAAAAGGAATTTTCGCTGTGACAATAATTAATTAAATAGGAAATATAATTGTTTATTGACGTTTTTCTGCTCGTTTTTTTATAAATAAATGGATTTTACAGTTAGAAAATTTACTTTTTTAAACTTGAAAGTAATTTTTTTTGAAAGTTGAGGTCTTTCTCTACATTTTATATTACTTTGTCTGTTTTTTCAGTGCATCACAACCTTTAAATTATTAACTTTTAAATCGAGCCTTCAATAAATTCGGCTCACGCGCGCACACCCACGAATCGACTTCCGCTGAAATAATTATATCTCGTACACTTTTCAATTTACAGAAAAACTTTTCAGACATATTTTGTAGATAATTGCATCAGCTACAAATTTTAATTAAAACTTTTTTCCATATATTTATTATTTAAACAATTAGAGTGAAAAAACAAAAACAAAATTTTTCTCCCGAGAATTTTCCGGAAAATTGCATACCTATTTTCGTAAAGAATTTTTCATATTAAGTACAACCCTTTTAAATACTCAAATGTGAAATTTCAAGATTTTTGTCTTTTTAGTGAAGCTATATGTGTACTTTGACCACGCTATCAATCGCATATATTTTTGTAGATTATTTATAGTTAACTTAATTTTCTTTATCCTGTATTGTGCATCTACTTACGCTTCAATAATTCATTTATTATAACAACACATTTACAGTGTTTTAGGTAAAATGTTAACCAGTAGACCAACAGTTCACGAGATGCCATCGCCTCTGTGCTAAACTGACTAAAGCTGTATTTAACCAACCAAGGTGCTGGTTTTTTTTACTTTTCAATGCCATAAATAAAATTTGGTAATGTTGTTACAGCGTCAGAATAATTATGGATCCTTTGGAAATTTGGACATGAACAATATTAAACCGACTTTTGGTATATCGTTCGGTTTACCACAACAAGGAGGCGGTGGATATCCGGTGAACCCTCATGGTCATACACCTTTTGCAAACCCTTACCCTATTGGTCAAACTGGAATAAATCTAGGTTTGGTGTCAGTTAACCCTTTAGTATCAATACAAGTTTCCAAAGATGATTACGGAAAAAAAGAAATCAAACCATTTGTCAATTTACACGTAACACCAAACAATTATCTAATCCATAAATTTTCCGATCTATTTAATTACAAAAAAGCAGTTATTTTCAATAAACACAAACACTACCATGTACATAAAGGCAACCATTACCCTTTACATAGCCACCAGCCACACTATAGCCATTATTATGATGACATTTATCGAGAACACCCTCACGAATTTGAACACAGCAAACCTTTCTTACACAACTACCCTATTCAGGATCCCCAATTCAATCACTATCATCAACAAAATTATAACACACCTCCTTTCCTACACAACCCCAATTCATTTGAAGATCAAGAGTACAATTATCCCGAAAATTATTATCACCAATCTAATCCTAATTATTATGAGGATCAACCCGAATATTTTGATAATCCTTTAAATTATGGAGGTGGTTCATATCATAAAGAATCATTTTTTGGACGTACTTTTCAAAATACTAGTAATTTTGTTGATGGAAATAACATTTTACAAAATTTTCAAAATAAAATAAAGGACGGGATTCAATTATACGGTCAGGATAATAATGGGGAGTATGGGAATTCAGGGTTTCGTAATGGGAAGAGTTTTAAAATAGATACACCTTCTTCGAACCCTATTAGGTTTCCTAGCAGCAGGAAACGAAGAGACACTAGTGAAAATGAAAAAAATATTGTCAAGGTAACTAATCAAGGGACAAACATTTAACTCAAATCATTTTTTCTTTAATTGAGGACACTGTTTTTAATATAATTTCAGAGACAATTTTACGGAGGTCGTCCCCAAGTATGTGGCCCAAGACATGTTTGCTGCAAACGTCCACTTCGTCCGCAAGTACCACACGTTAATCACCAATGTGGTACCAGACACACCCAAGGAGTAAACGGACGTATCAAGAATCCTGTATACGTTGACGGTGACAGCGAATTCGGAGAATATCCCTGGCAAGTCGCCATCCTTAAGAAGGATTCAAAAGAAAGCGTATACGTCTGTGGAGGAACATTGATCGATTCCTTACATATTTTGACAGCTGCGCATTGCGTTAAAACGTAAGAATATGAAATGTTTTGATTCACATTAAAATATTCAACAACTGATTCTTTTTCAGGTACACTGGATTTGATTTGAGAGCTCGTCTCGGAGAATGGGATGTTAACCACGATGTAGAATTCTACCCATACATAGAACGAGACGTGGTTTCAGTACATGTTCATCCCGAATTCTATGCTGGTACTCTCTACAACGACATAGCTATTTTAAAAATGGATAAACCCGTTGATTGGTCTAAATACCCCCATATCAGTCCAGCTTGTTTGCCACGTTATCAAGAAGATTACACCGGAGCCAGATGCTGGACCACTGGATGGGGAAAAGATGCATTCGGAGATTTTGGAAAATACCAGAACATCCTTAAGGAAGTCGATGTACCCATTGTTGATAGCGGAATCTGTCAAAGACAGTTGCAACACACAAGATTAGGGTAAGTTTCTTTCTCTTAACATTTTTCATTATGGTGGTTTTGATATATTTGATTGGGTGTTAAAAATAACATGTGGTTTAGGTACGACTTCAAACTGCACCCTGGTTTCATCTGCGCTGGAGGAGAGGAAGGTAAAGATGCCTGTAAAGGAGATGGAGGTGGTCCGATGGTTTGCGAGAGAGGAGGCACTTGGCAAGTAGTTGGTTTAGTCAGTTGGGGTATAGGTTGCGGCCAAACTGGAGTTCCTGGTGTATACGTCAAAGTTGGTTATTACCTCGATTGGATAAAGCAGATCACGCAGAGGTTTTAGGTGTAAAAGTTGTTGTACAAATTGTCTTTCTGATAAAAATCATACTGCTAAATTGTGACAATTTTTTTGATTTAAGATTATTTATTTGAAAGTTAATATTTATAATTAGGATAGTTTAATTTATTAATGTATATAAGTGTAGGTACTGATTTGTTCAAATAAATTCTTTTATAGAAATCACATTAAACTTGTGTTTATTTTTATACAGGGTTGCGAAAAAAGTCTGGCAAAAAGCCTTTAAATTATAAGTTTTTGGAATACCTATATACCACAATATTGTGACGTGACTTTCACCATTGCTTGAAATAAGTCATAGCATTATATCCAAACAAACTGTGGCCTTAGTTTGCATTTAAGTTTTTTGTATTGTGGATTTTCTTATTCAGAACAATAAACAACTAAAAGGTTGAATTAACTTTCACTATTTATCTTTAAATACTTTAAATGTAATGACAGCCGTTTCGCTATCGAAATAGCATCGTCAGATTGACATATTGAAGTTACATTTTGTTTGTTTGTAACTAGGTACTTGATGTTGATAAGTAGTTAAGGCTAGACCAAGTAAGGAAGTAGTAAGACATAACAATATTAAAGCCTAGATGTTATTAGCCCTAAGGGATTATCCTGGATGTATTTCCCTCTAAGATCAGTATAACTGTGCAATGATATAGAAAACCCAGGAAAAAACTATATCCTGCTGATCTTTACAATAACTTAATATATTTGTTTTATAATTACGTCTTATCTATGTATAAAATGAAGGCTCAATCAAAGTAAACAGTTTAATAGTGGTGAATTTCCAAGATTTATTTGTTCATTAACTACTTTATATTGTTGATTTGCTAGATGTCTTTTGATTTCAAGTTCTTCGAGGAAATCTAAATTTTGTTTACCAGATGTATAGAACATAACATAAGTTTCAAGTGTCAATAGTGGACAATATACGCATGCGCTAATACAGAATTTATAATGTAATGAAGTCTTGCATGAACGACAACATTTTTTTAGTGAAAGTGTAATTATAATGTAATGTTAATGGAATTATAATGTTCGTTGCATGAACCGGCCTTTATTTCTGATTTTATTGTGAATTATTGGTTTTATTTGTGTTATGCAATCATAAAATGTCGTCAGTAGGGTTTGTGAAAGCATTGTCAAACAATTTACCATACTTAGACATTTTCATGGTTAGGTTAGGTTGGGTTAGGTTAGGTTTCAATGAAGCTGAATTCCGAAATGTAAAAGCAACAGCGTAAATACTTATATTGTGCTTTTTGCATTAAAAAATGTCTAACTGACTTATTTTTATGAAAATCAACAAAAAATAAAGAAAAGAGAGAATAAATATAAATAAAAAACTTCGCACAATCTCGCAGATACACTGTTTACAATAAAATGATGGCGCTTTCAATGACACATATGAGTAGTGACGTCAACAGTCGTTTACGCGGCAAATTTTTGAATTTGAATTTGAGGATGGAATAACTATGCTACAAAATTTTTTTAATTTAAGTTTTTTTGGTTTTTGGGGTAATTGATTGCTGCTCTGTCTTCCTGCATGATTTTGAAAAAAATGGAAAACACCGAATTATAGTTGTTAATGAACAAATAAATCCTGGAAATTCTCCACTATTAAACTGTTTCCTTTGATTGAGTTTTCATTTTTTATACATCCAGGATAATCCCTTAGGGTTAATAACATCTAGGCTTTAATATTTTTATGTCTTATCTCTTCCAGTAATACAACAACAGTCGCGGAAAGGTGAAAGTTGACAACACGATATCTAATTCTTTTAATCGTGCGGTGTACGACAGGGGTGTATTATGTCACCGATACTAATGAGAAAAGTTCTGCAAGGCTGGCTAGGGGGTATAACGATAGGAGGAAAAAAAATTACTAACCTTAGATATGCAGATGACACCTTAATACTAGCTGGTTCAGAAGAAGAACTCACGGAAGTCATGAGAAAGTGGGATAGGATCAGCAGAGAACATAGTCTTACGTTGAACAAAAAGAAAAAGAAAATTATGATGATCGATGGTTTTGAGTTAGTTGAGAAATGGAAACCAATAAATTAATTTTTTGATTTGATAATAATTTTGCTTCCAACCAAATAAATTCTAATTTGTTTTGAAAAGTTATACCTAGATAAAAATAATTAAGTTAATTCTTTCTAAAAAACATTGGATCTTTCTCGATACGTAAATTTTGTTTAAATCTGCTAAAGTTAATATAAATTTTTGCTAATAAACAATTTATTCTTTAAACGTAATCTCTAACAGAATTTCTAATGTCCGCTTATGACCATAAGAGCTTATTATGCAACATTTGTGATTATTTATAAAATATAAAAATTAATTTTCAATTTAATTAAATAAGTAATTAAAGATATTTTTTATTAAGCTGGCCAAAAACGTTTCAAAGACATTTAAAAAAAACACAATCATTACATCATTAATATTATTTTATTATAATATATATTTTTTCTTCAACTTGGGCTAAAGGCAATATAAAATTTTTCATTTAATTAAATGTGAAAAGAACTCGTCAAATCGCTTGTAGTGTGTCTACTATCTTGGTTTTTTTCAAGTTTCTTTTTAGATTCATCATTAAGAATAATATAAAGTCCCTGATCACTTTCTCTTTTAAACATGATATTCTAAAAAATACAAAAATAAATAGTAGCATTAAAGTCTAATCGTAATCATTTCAAACATCAGATTTTGTGAAAAATGAAACACAAACAAAGCAAAAGCAGTGTATACCATTGCGGCTGTAGCAATAGATAAAATAGTGCCAACCGTTTGCGTTTTTTTCGCGAGTATTTATGTCAACAAAACATTTTTTAATACTGCATTTTCTCCACGTTGGGTGCCAAATGTGCGAGCCTTGTATATTAATTATGCACATATTGTTTTGTTTCCATGGATGGTTGTTTAGGTTGTTGAAGAAAGTTGTAATAAAAATAGACAAAACTGTACTGGTTTATTCACCAGGCAGTTATTATTTCGATCAGCGAAACAATTGACAGAATGACTTTTGTCTGTGACAAGAAAGAAAGAAAGAATATGCACCTAACGTATTATCTTAATGCTCTTCATCTTCGTTACAGTGCAATTTTTGAAAAATAGGAGAGTTCGTCTTTGTTGTTGCTTCTATTGTTTGATGCCCTTACAGACCTTGCGCCCGTGGCCATTGCCACCTTTGGAAGCGAAATAGGAAGAAAGAAGAAGTACCAGAACAAGTGGATATGACAAAGGGTACAATATGGAGAACTAAATCGAAAGCTAGGATATAAAACAATGACCGATAATAGAATCGAAGCCAAATACGACAAGAATCGTTGGAAAACTTACAAATCAAACCAGTGGACCAAAAAATGGATAATATAAAGAAATTATTCTATGAGAGAATGTTAGAAAACAATAAACAAATCGCCAAACAGAAGAATTGTCATATTTGAGATATAAGCAAAGAATAAACGATATTATACGTACCTTCCAAAACGTTCTAATTTCTTGAAGATTAGCTCTTCTTCTTACCCAAAATCCTCTCATATGCGCTTGAATGTATGTTGCAGCCATAGATCTTGACATTAATAACGATAAAGGAAAATAAGGTCTGGGTCTAAAATTTGATCAAAGTATCTGCATTAACTATAACAAAACTATAAAGATTCCTTTCATAACTATTTGTAATATATGGATTATACATACTTAATTTCCAAGTGCTCTTTAGCCCATGGTAAATCTAAAATATATGTCCATGGACTACTTCGTGTTGGATCTTTGGGATTAGAGTTATAAAGACATTCACTTAAAAAGTCAATTCCGTCAAAATTTGTTTTTTGTATCTAAAATTAAATAGACAATAAAATTTGGAAAACGTTGACAAGACGATTCCAAAATAGTAGGCACTAATTTCTCGGAAATATTATTGCATTAAACAAAAGGTTATTGTCAGGTTGTGATTCTATATATTTTAATATCTTCAATATATGCAGCTTAATAGAATAACGGACAACATGAAAAAATTAGTTGGAATGCGTTTAAAATTTATCAATAGAAATTGCACGTAATTTGTTAATAAATTTTAGTTTTGTGAATTGAAACTGGACTTTTTAAATATCTTCAGTGTAAACACTTACAGAACAACAGTCACTTTCTATTGCTTTATGCAAGGTCTTGGTTATAAAATTTTTAAGAGTTGGATAAATTAGTTTTTCGACTTGAACAAGGACTGGATCTGAAACAATATTAATTAAATAAAAGCTGGACAATACTTATGTTTAATAATACGATTTCAAGCCATACTAATTAAAAGTCATTAGCTACTTTCATAGGTTTCATCAACTTGAAATTGCGTATTCAGTTATGACGCTTCAATACACCTATCTCTTTATTGAATACTCATGCGCAAATATTTTTGAATTTTCCCCTTCCACTGCTTAAATAGGATTACTTCTTGCCATAGAACACAACGTATTGCTACCCAGGAATACCACAATTTAAATGAAAAAAAAACTTTTAGCTGTCAAAAGCTAGCTTCTATTTGCCGTATAGCCGCGGCAGCCCAGGCAATAAACCACAAAAAGGAGAAGATTTAATTTTTATTTCGTTCGTGTACGCCGCTTGCTAGTTGTTATTGTATTTTTCTTGTCTTTGCGTATTTGTATTTAATATTAACGACTTGTGTGTGTACCTAGACTTCTCTTTGGATTTACTTTACTTTGGATTACTGATTACTTTTGCATGTCATGCCAACACAATTTTATAAGGGGCACGAACATTTAGGGGGAACAACGAGAGTGGGAGTTGGTTCGCGCACGAGTATTCAATTTGTGCCATTAACGAGATGGGTCTATACAGGGTGTTTCATTAAGAATTATCCATATAGTAACTGGAGAAACCTTAGCACTAAATATGAAGATTTAAGCCAAAACACTTAAATAAAATATTTATCCTAACCGAGATATAGGGTGTTTTATTTTAAATATTCTAAATGATTGTATTCCATATTTTTGACACCTTCCAATATTTTTTCTTCATACTTGGCAAAAAGTTTACACATATTAGGTTACTTTAAACAGTGGCAAAAGATAGTTTTTCTCGATTACCAGAGGCGTGCGGTAGGGATGGATACTTTCTTTTATCCCCCTACAATTTACGCCACTGTTGTAATAATTGTTTCTGCATGTTTTTTTGATTCACCGTCACTTTCTACGTAAGTATCATCCTCTTGTCTCAATACAATAGAGTGAGTAGTTTTCGAGTTATTTGCATTTACAGGTAATGTTTAAAATATCCATTTTTGTTTTATTGCTTATTTAACATGAGTTTCCTTTAATTTAACCACCTTGATAACAAAATTTGTTAATTCTAATCGTAAATTCAGATGAGTCAATAACTATTTCACTAAATAAATAAAATTTATTAGTTTCAAATGATTTTTTCATATTAATATTTATCAAAATTTCAGTTTTAAATTTATAAAAAAATAGAACTATGATTTTTATTATGAAATAACATTATGAATACATAAAATAAACGTACTGAAACAATTATTTATTTAGACTACTGTAACAAAAAATTCTAGTTAGTAAATTTTCCATTGACTTCAATACATTTATTAATCCTTTTGGAAAAAATTCTCCTAACCCTTAGAAATATGTTGGGTTGATTCCTAATAAAATTTGCAACATTTTCTATTTGTTGCCATAATTCCTGTCGGGTATTAATTTCTTGAGCTTACACAAGTGTCTTCATATGTCCCCATAAATAAAAGTCTAGGAGATTAAAATCGGGACTCCGAGCAGGCCATGGAAATTCACTCCCTCGCCCTATCCATCTATGAGGAAATGTATTGTTTAAATAATTTCGAACCGCTAAAGGATAATGTGGTGGGGCGCCGTCTTGCATAAACCACATACTTCTTCTTTGGTTTAATAGTAAGTTTTCCAGCTCATCAAAAAGTGAATTTTGAAGTAATTCTAGATATGAACGGCCATTTAAATTTGCAGGTAATTCAAAAGGACCTGCAAATTTGCTGCGAATTTTATCTTATTTATTAGTATCTGAATTTTCATAAATTTAAAATTAAAAAACATTGATATGAAAAAATCTTTTGAAATAAAATTTACTGAAACTAATAAACTTTATTTATTTAGTGAAATAGTTATTGAGGCATGTGAATTTACGATTAGAATTAACAAATTTTGTTGTCAAGGTGGTTATATTATTAAGGAAACTCATGTTGAATGAGCAATAAAACAAAAATGGATATTTTAAACATTACCTTTAAATGTAAATAACTCGAAAACTACTCACTCTATCGTATTGAGACAAGAGGATAATATTTATGTAGAAAGTAACGGAGAATCAAAAAAACATGCAGAAACAATTATTACAACAGTGGCGTAAATTGTAGGGGGATAAAAGAAAGTATCCATCCCTACTGCACGCCTCTGGTAATCGAGAAAAACTATCTTTTGCCACTGTTTAAAGTAACCTAATATGTGTAAACTTTTTGCCAAGTATGAAGAAAAAATATTGGAAGGTGTCAAAAATATGGGATACAATCATTTAGAATAGTTAAAATAAAACACCCTATATCTCGGTTAGGAGGAATATTTTATTTAAGTGTTTTGGCTTAAATCTTCATATTTAGTGCTAAGGTTTCTCCAGTTACTGTATGGATAATTCTTAATGAAACACCCTGTATATCTCCTGGAATCTACGAGAAATCGAACTCTTCACCAACTAAAGGCAGAATTGTCATCATATGAATGAATTTGAATTATAAAATGATTAGTTCCGAAGAGGAGAAACAATTTTAGCAAAATAGGATATTGTTTTCGTTTTGGGCTAGTCCGGAAAAATTGGTTTGTTTTATTTAAAAAAAATCTGACAGGCGATTTGCTTTTAAATCCAAGTTATGAGTTTAAAATTCATTTCTATCATTTAAAACATATTTTCTATGATATTTAATGTGTAGGAGAATTAAAATTCTAGATTGTTAGGCAACACACTTTGCAATAAAGAAAAAACTCACATTCGGGTTTTGCATAGTTGCCAGGTACTCATTGTCATTTTGTAATATATTTGTAGTATAACTACTTCTTGCCATAGAAGACAACGTATTGCTACCCAGGAATACCACAATTTAAATGAAAAAAAACCCTTTTAGCTGTCAAAAACTAGCTTCTATTTGTCCATATTTGTCCATAAACCACAAAGGAGAAGTTCTAATTTTTATTTCGTTCGTGTACGCCGCTTGCTAGTTGTTATTGTGTTTTTCTTGTCTTTGTGTATTTAATATTAACGACTTGTGTGTGTACCTAAACTTCTCTTTGGATTACTGATTAATTTTGCATGTCATGCCAACACAATTTTATAAGGGGCACGAACATTTAGGGGGAACTACGAGAGTGGGAGTTGGTTCGTGCATGAGTATTCAATTTGTGCCATTAACGAGATGGGTCTATTAAAAAATAAAGTCTAAAATTTTTAAAATCTAGGTATAAACATTTTGTGAATTTTCCTAGAAATGCGGCAAAACTGAGTGCAAAGGAGTGATTATATTGTTGCAGTTGGTATATTAACAGTAAGAACGGAGAGTCTCTCAAAATCGTTCTGGTAAAAAAAATAAGTTGTATTAAAATGAATATTACTTGTTTGTGTTTCGCAGATTTGGTATTTAGCTTTTTTGTAGTTTTCAAATATTTCTTTACTTTTGTCCCAATCTTCCATAAGTTCGGCAGCCACTTCAGTATCTATTTCTGATTCGCTTAACAATTCAGCATCCATCGGATTATATGAAACTGATAACGACATTTTAGTATTTTGTACATTTACTTGCGAAGGTTCCATGTTTTTAAAAATATCTATCTATTATGAAAATATATTTAACTCAAACCGCCTGATATTGTTAGTAGGATGACATTCACTATGTCGTTATTTGGCAAGAGAGCCGACATTGATCAGACGATATTTTTTGCGTTTTTGCTTTCCCCAAAAACCAAGGAATGTCTACATATAATAGCGTTTTCCATTCGTCGCACTGGGGCAGAACTCGCGCCAGTTTTGTGTTCTATTCGTTGAACTTTTTTCATTTTTTTGTGTTCCATTCATGTGTCACTCAAACTCCGAGCGAGCTAAGGGCGAAGCGAGGGCAATAATTTGGCACTAGCTATTTGACCAAGGGTTACGGTAGTGCAAAACAATAATGGCGGAAAGTGAGTTTCCTAATCATTTGCAAGTTGAGGGAGAAAATTTCATTGTTAATTTTCGTTTTCAATAAATACATTATTATAGATATATGTTTACAACCCTAGATAAATAATAATTGTTTACAACCAAATGACAAACCACACCTAGTTAAATAAAATCTACACTCTGCAAAACAAAAAATTCAAATCTTTTATTATTGTTATCAAATGTCAGTAAAAACAAACAGTCCGGTCCACCGAATACGGAACTACGAATAGAAATGAAAGCAAATATACTCCCGCCAAAACTTATTAATATTTTTAACACAACCATAGGATGGCGCTGATCGTTGCTTCTACTCATTTTAATTGTTCTATTTTTCGGAAGAGGTCTCTCTACTAATACTATTAACGACCATACTTTTTAATTTAACAGATCTGTATCAATCTTTATTTGGTGAGAAACAGTTTTAAAAAAATTAAGAAAAGAGACAGTAGTTCTGAGAATCAGGAAAAGAGCAGGAGTTTTGTCTTAAGTTTTTTTAGTTTTGTTGGTGTATATCATCTTTAGTTTTGTGCTTCCAAATAATTCTGTCCCTAAAATGGATTCAAACTATCAACCCCCCTTATCTAAAAGGAAATGTTGTGTACTTACATGTACAAATCGTGAAGGCAAAATGCATCGTTTTCAAAAAAATGAACCAAGTGTGTTTAGTAAGTGGATTTTAAAGATACAGCCTTTAAATTATAAAGACTTGTCAGTTGAAGACATTTATAAAAAATATGTATTTTGTGAGGAACATTTTTCTAGTAACTGTAAAGTTTTAGGTACCAAAAGAGGTCTTATAAGAACAGCAGTTCCAACTTTAAATTTACCTGGTAAGTGAATAAATCAAATTGTAATTTATAAAGAAAGAAAACCTGTACTAGCAGATCATGCAAACGTTTTTATGCTGAAAGGACTGTATAAACAGTGGAAGCAACCATTAGCTTTTACATTTAGTGAAGGACCTCATAAATCCATGGCATTAAAAAATTTGCTGAAGGTTCTAATCTGCAAGTGTCAAAGTACAGGTTTGAAGGTAGTATCGATAGTTTGTGACCAAAGTGAAAATAATGTCAGAGCTATTAGACTGCTAATGAGTGAAACGAAGGAGGAATACTTAAAAAGAAAAGAAGAGAATAGAAATTTTGGTTTTGTGATCAATGACCAAGAAATTATTCCCATATTTGATGTCCCTCATATTTTCAAGTGTTTGAAAAATAATCTTTTGAAACATGACTTTTTTAAGCAAAATAAATGATCATTTTTTGATTGTAAACATATATATTTACTTTAGTTTCGTTTAAATGTAGCTGTCTATTTTATCGCAGAGTACTTCTTATTGACAGATAGATGGCACTAGATATAAATTTAAGGAATCTGTATTATCGACAATACTTTTTAACACAACCGCTGCTACTCGATGTCGCATACGGATCTAGACAGTAACCATAGGTTCTTGCCATTCTATTCGTAGTTCCGTATTCGGTGGTCCGGTCCAAATTAATTTTCGTGGAAAACGCTATAAAAGAAACATCGGCCGTGAGAGGTTAGTTTTACTCTTGGTCTATCAAGGGTAGAAGGAAGGAGGACCAGCTTGTGTAGGAATAATGTTGAAACTGTCCCATAGATTAGAAAGAACTTTAAACTATCCAGCGGTAAGCAGCAAATAGTAGATGGCGCGAGAGTAGCAGAAGGGTAAAATGACAAGTCAGTAAGACTCCATAGGTTATAAACAGAGTAATGTGAGAGGGTTGAAAAATTTAATATTTTTCGTGACTTGTGTAGTTAAAAATTATGCAGTATTAAAAACCTCAACTGTGACACTCTTGCTACTATGGCGCCACCAATTTGTTCCCGTTTGATGGACACTTTTTAATACTTTTAGTTGGTTCTCCTTCCTTCTACACTCCATATATCTTGGACCATGGACGAATAATATAAGATGGACCTTTTTTTTCGGGCTGAGATAGGAAACTCATGTTCGATGGGTCCTTATCCAGAACCCAACAGTGTTGGACTCACCCACGAGAGGATGCCTACCAACCAAACCCACTCGCCGTTACCCTCGCCTCGGTATAAGTACCCTAGCATACTTGAAGACGGGCGGAGGTCCCTCACACACTCTTCACCCATTCATACTATTCGCCATCAGAACATCCCCTTCTCCAAACCATTTTCTCCACAACTTCGCTAACCTCTACCCATTCTTTCTCTCCTCTCAACATTATCTCCACCATTTTCTTTCAATACACTGCTACCCCGAGTCTCCTCTTCAACTTCTCTAAATCCACCTTGTTCTTCCAACATCTAAACACATAACCCTCATCATCATCCACCTCACGCATATTCCAGTCTCTCTCTTCCCAATCTTGGGTAGATACCCCACTCTAGACCCATGCCCAGTGACTGCCAGTGAGCAGACACTATTAAACGCGTTCCCCACATCGAAAAACACTAGTAGTGTCAGCTTCTTGTTCCTCCAGCTGCCCTCCCTAGCCTTTTCCGCCAAATCCACCACCCTACCTAGCGCTGAGATACACGATTTTTCTTTCGTGAAACCATGCTGGTTTTCTCTAAAACCCTTATTTCTACCCAACGATCCCGCCCTCCTCGACTCATGACCTCCCCTCTTCCTTCTTCAATCGTGAATAGTTTTTCTATAATCTTCCTCTCCCACTCTTCTTCTAGCACCACGTTTCGGCTTCCACTCATCCTTTTCACCGCTATTTCATACAATCCCCACGGATTGTTTTCCAGCTCCCCCAGTAACTCCTCCCACTTTTTTCTCTTCTCCCTTTCCACCCTTCGTTCCAGATCCTTCTTCTTTTTATATCACTCTCTACCCTTTACTCCATCTTTTCCCTTCAACATTTTTCTCCGTTCTTGCTTACATTCCTTCCACAACTCCTCTATTTCCTCATTCCACCAGTAATTAGCTTTCCATGCACGCCTGTTGTCATCCTTTCCCTCTTTTTTACAACTCCTTATTACATCATACAACTCATTCACATCGTGTCCGAGACCCCTTTCTATCTCCTTTCTTACTATCTTTCTCATACTCTCCACTTCAGCCTAATATAAGATGGACCTACCACAGCAATACGTACTCTACGTAGTTTATTGAAGTCGCAACTTATAACAATTCGAAACACGTTGCCTTCACTCAATAGAACATAGTGGCGTTGCATGAAAAATATTATTTCATGAGTTAATTAAAATTGGAAAATTTCTAATAAAAATCGTTATTTATTTATTTGTTATCTATGTATTTATTGTTCTTCAAAAAAGAGAGAATTGCAGCTACAGTGACTGTAGTTTTACGAAACTATCTAACAATTCAGACTAAGTAAAATGCTGTTATTTTAATTTGATATAATGTATTACATTTATTTTCACACTCTTTCATTTGATATTAACTTCGCTTAGCATAGAGACACTGCTACTGTAACGGATGCTAACTTGAAGAAGGTCTTCTCGAATCATTTTTCTTTTCACTGAACCTACATTTGTTCGTGGAAAATGTTCTTGCAGTATAATTCTTGATGGCCAATATTTAGGCGCAAGCGATTCTTGCATGTAGCTAAAAAATTTAAAAATTCCGAAAAATCTCAAACTGTCATGTATGCTAAGAACAATAAATAACTGAACAGTTAAACTAAACTTCCACTATTTATTCGAAAAATTCGCTTTAAAATTCAATTACAGCTGTTTCGCTAATAGCTAGCATCGTCAGATTGACATATTGAAATTACACTTTGCTGTTTGTAACTAGGTCCTTGATGTTGATAAGTAGTTAAGGCTAGTCCAAGTAAGGAAGTAATAAGACATAACAATATTAAAGCCTAGATGTTATTAGCCCTAATTGATTATCCTGGATGTATTTCCCTCTAAGATCAGTATAACTGTGCAATGATATAGAAAAACCAGGAAAAAACTATATCATGCTGATCTTTACAATAACTTAATATATTTATGTTACAATAATGTCTTATCTATGTATAAAATGAAGACTCAATCAAAGTAAACTGTTTAATAGTGGAGAACTTCCAAGATTTATTTGTTCATTAACTACTTTAAACTGTTGATCTGCTAGATGTCTTTTAATTTCAAGTTCTTCTAGAAAATCTAAATTTTGTTTTTTATCACAAATGTGTAGTATATGAATGTCATTGGTGTGTATAAGTGAGTTTGGATGTTCAGTAGGTGTTTTGCATAGTTCGACTTATCTGGTTGTTGTAATCTATATGCTCTTAAGTGTTCATTAAATCTTACTTCAAAATTTCTTTGTGTTTGACCTATATATACTGCATTACATTTTGGACAATTAATTTTGTAAACACCAGATTTTTTAATTTTGGTAATTTTGTTTTCACATTTAACAATTTTGTTCCAATACTATTTTGTGTTTTAAATTAATGATATTAATGCTGATATTGCCAAAGATATTATTTTTGAAATTGCATTGGAAATATTTCCACAATATGTACTACTTTAATAGCTTTTAATTTCTTTAGTTTGTTTTGGAAATATTAGTTCTAGTGACACTTTTTGTTCTTTCTTATTAATTAATTTTTTTATCAAATGTATTGGATAGCCATTAGATGTAGCTATTTGTTTTATGATCTCAATTTCTTTATTGTTATTTATTGTTCTTAGTAAGATGAACTTCCAAAAAGTAAAGGTTAACACAATCAATGTCATGTATGCATTTTACTCGAATTCTCCTTACTAGCTTAAAGCGATTTTAAAAAATGCACATTTAACATTGATTTATTAGTAATATGGTTAAAAGGGATGTATTCAATATTTTAGTATTTTTGTTTAAAAAGATGTACAAGAAATGGTTTTTAGGAAAGGGCCGTAGGAATTGTAAGAGAGCTATTAATAAAAAAATTAGGTTAAAGAGAAGTTAACTATCACTATACAGTATGATTAATTATTTCAGAAACAAACGACTTGAAAAAAAAACTTAAAACACGTCGATTTTAATTTTTGAACGGCCATCAACTGTTATAGATGTGTTGGACATTACGTCATTAGTGATGGCGTAATGACATCATCGACGATTTTTTAAATACAAACCCGAAAGTAAACAGCAGTCGACTGTATGGGTGTTTCAAGATGAGCCCAATCCAACAAAAGTTGTTCGCGCACGAAGCACTTCCAAATGGTCGCCTGTTTTATCGAAAAACCGGACATGTCGCAACTGTACCACTAGAACAACGCAGAACAGTCAATTCTGAGTGGTACACAATCATTTGTTTGCCAGTTTTCTTCCAAGAAATCAGGAAAACCAACCGCCAAAGACGGAATTGTTCTTCGACAATTGGTTCAAACGCATGCACAAGTGTATAGATCTTCATGGGGAATATTTTGAAAAACAATAAAGTGATTTTTGATGATTAAAATCTTTTTTTGGTCTCTAATCCCGAGATATAAAAGGCAACCCACGTATATGTTAGTCCTCGCACTGGTTCTGGTCCCATGAGAGACTCATTTGAGACTCATTTGCGCTCTGCAAAAGAAGTCCAGTTCAGAGGTTGAAGAAAACGCTAAGGTTAAGACACAGACCAAAAGGAAAATACAAGAAACTTCTCACTGCTACTAGAAGTGCTCGACTGGTCCAAGCCTCAAAGCGATAACAAGCAGGATAAGCGTACTGATGCATTTGGTTGGCGGCTGGGGAGGATTTTACAAACCGCTAAATGCTATTACTTAAAGTTATTTTGTTTGCAGTTTAATTTGAAAAGTAGTTCTAGATTTTTGATTCGAACTATCGGATATTATTAGCCTTATCAAAAAATAAAAGTAAAAGAATAAAATATTTCCCTTTTTCATTCGTTACACTTACTTTTTTATATCAGTCTCGCTAACATCTGCATCTGGATGTGTTTTTACTAAAACAACATGTGTCTTTACATTGCCGATAACAACGGCGTCTTTAATAGCTGGATGTCGTAAAACAATATCTTCTATATCTAATGGAAACAATGACCAATTATCGATATCAATTACATCTTCGAGTCTTCCGCGTACGTACAACCAACCGTCTTTGTCAAACATTCCCGCATCGCCTGTTCTAAAATAACCTTTTTCTCTGCACGCCAATGTTGCTTCGGGATCCTTAAAGTATCTTTATCAAAGGTAAAATTAGTAAAAGGTATTAAATTATTAGGAAATGTTAAGGGTCTATGTAACATAAATTTTAAATGCAGGTTTTGTTTAAATATATGTTAATCTTATTCTTATCATAAATAAATATTCTGTCCTCAGCTATAAATGAAGACACATGGAATAAATAACAAATAGGTAACAAAACAAAGATAGATAGACATCTCAATGTTCTTTTCTAAAATTTTACCACGCCATCTTGCTGTGTGGTGACATTCGTATAGCTGAATAATGTACAATACAAGACCATGGTCTGATGACAATGTGCTTGCTGAATAACGATCGATATGAGACCGCAGCAACCAACTTGCAAAAGAAGAACTGAGAGAATTTAGGTTCAAATTTAAGCGGGAATATGTACAACGGTAACAATCAGACAATTATTGTGCAATGTAGTGTAAATATAAATTCATTATCATCATTATTCACCACTATTCATCCAGATTTTAAATTCTGAATATAGGAGTGACTCCTCTTGTTCTCTCCGTTTCTAGTCACTGCTTGTTCAGTTGATGGAAAACAATGCAGGGGTTTTCGTAGGTTCCAAATTGGACGGAAGACATAGTTTCTCCTTGTGGGATTTCGGGAATCGGGGTTCAGATCGTCAATGCATCTCATCTGTGGTCTTATTCTTTTGCGTTTGTCGTCATAGGGTCGCTAGATTTGTATACGATGATTTCAACTACCATTTTGGTGTCTCTCATTATGTCAGACCCATCTCCATTTCCATCTTGCTTGATGCTTTACTACGTCAATAACCCTTGCTCGTGATCTTATCTATGAATTTCTTTTTCGATCGCATAATGTAACACCCACCATTTTCGTTTTCAAGATCCGTTGTGTTTTTGCTAGTTGGTCTAGGTATGATTTTGTACAGGTCCATGTTTGTGCTGTACAAGTTAAGCCTGGAAGTACGCAGCTATTTTTTAGATGGTTCGCAAGTTTACCGAAGCCAGCCGAGCATAAACGGATTCTCCTATTTAGTGTTTTAATTAAAATTTTATCAAATTTAAAATTTAAAAGGCGATTGTTGTACTGTAGCTCTGTCTTAAGCCAGCTTGTTCGACTGATTGATGCTGATCTATTTTTTTTGTTAGTCTGTTGGTAATGATTTTCGTTGATAGTTTATATAGTTGTGACAGCAACGAGGTACGTCTGTGTAGTTTAGTGGATTTCCCTTTTTAAATATGAGAGTCGTTCCAGTCGTCTGGGACCCTATTCTTGAAATCGTAGGAATCGATTCTCAGGAGAAATTGACGTCATTTTCTCTCTATTTTGCAATAGGTCTATTCTTGAAATATTTCATAGGAATCGATTCTCCACAAATATCGAGAATTGATTCCCCATGTCATTTGGTGGAGAAAACTGAAATTCTCCTGAGAATTTGAGTTGTCATCTGCCAATAGTGTCTGTTTTGCATTTTGTAGTAGTTTGTTTATAATCTATTTGTTGATACTGAATATATTAGGTTCGTTCCAACAAGAGTCCGAAACTATCAGAGATTGTTATGCGCATGCGTATTTGCATTTTAGCGTTTTAACAACAATCTCTGACAGTTTGGTGACTGATAGTAAGCTGTTCCAACGTTACATGCAAACGGTTTGAAAACTGTCATAAAAGTTTGTGAATTTGTTAGGAACTATAAATCAGACGCATGCGCAAAGGACATTTGATTATTCGAAACCACGTGTTTGTCCATTTAATTCAACTTTTAACCTTTTTCGCGTAATATATATTTATATCGTGAGGAGATCTATTTAATATAAATAAGAGTTACAGTGGCTCGGATAAAAATATTAGCAACAGCGATTTATTAGACGAAAGTATTGGTGCATTCCACAGTGAAGACGAATCCAGTCACGTTCTCGAGTACCTAAATAATTGAGGAAATTGGTGTTCGCCCGAAAATTTTGGAATGGGAAAATATTTTCCACTTTTTGCACTGTCATGTGTTAAATGTCAAACTAGTACTATAGTGTTCCAACAGAACAGTTGTGGACTAGTTTCAAATTTCATCAAATGCGCGCATGCGTAGAAACAAATTTGAAAACAATCCGAAACGCATCCCTGATTGTTTGTTGGAACGAACCTATTATTTTTTTGTGTTGTGTTCAATAGAGTTAAAATTAATAATTTTGTTTTTCAAGGTGTCTTTGAAGCTCCCGGTATCGAATTTAGATGGAGGCTTATCAACTCCCTGCTGAGCCTCATGCGTAAAACTACTGGAAAATTTACCTTTTAAAAGTTCCGTGTCAGTTTCAAAATATTCAACTATGTATTTTTTCTGAGCTTCGCTCATAAAATTTCTTTTCGCCATAATAGATGAAAAAAATACACGCCCTTTATTAGCAATACAATAAACAAAACAGCAAAACACTAACAAAAGGTATAGGTTATATTCACGAACTATAAAAAATTCAAAAAAGTCAATTCTGCCAACTTAATAAAAGAAATTATAATACAAAATCCGAATATTTGATTGGTTATGTAGTTAAATTACTTGAATTTAGTTCAGACATATGCCACTTTTCCTAATTCTGGCAGTTTTCAGGAGAATTTTTTTTTGGAGAATCAATTCTCTGGAGAATCGATTCCTACGATTTCAAGAATAGGACCCATGGTAGGTATAAATATAAATTAAAACATTTAAAGCTTCAGCCAAAACCTCCAAATTAGTACAAAAAATTAAAAATAAAATTTAAATTTAAACTAAAGCATTATGATCAATCACAACATGCTCCAAATTTAATTAGTTAAGACTCAAGGTGTTAAACATTTTTCACGTCCACCTATAGGATAAATTTAGAAATACTAACTTTTAAGTGGCCATTACACTACTCGCTTCGATGCTTCGCCGAATAGCTCTCCGAAGTTACCCGAAGTATGAAGTGCGTGCCCACATACTCGGATAACCTTGCGAAGAACCCAGTCCGCCCTCACAGCAACATGGACGTTCAAGTGACGGCTATGGCGTTGCAATGTGCACTCTCGCGTATTTTAACTACGTGTGTATCATTCAAAGAAAAAATGACAAATGGAATCGGTAAAACACCAAAAATACACAGAACTAAATGAAGCACACACTACCGCTCACGCGACGTCTTGACACCAACTGAAATGAGCCGAGTAGTGTAGCGAGACTCTTATTGTACGAACTTCGGAACGCTTCGAGTCCTTTGACTCTGGCGCCCGAGGCAAGGCAAAGTTGGACGAAGTAAGACGAAGTGCCTCTCCACACTCCCTTATTCGACCTTGGTCAACTTCGCGAGTAGTGTAGTGGAGCTTTTAGGTTATGTGTATTTGTTTACAGCGGGTATTTTTTATAGTTTACGTTATTTTCTCTTATTTGTTTATATTGTAAGCAGTCATTAACCACATTTGAGGTTAGGTTATTCGAGAATTTCGACATTTTTCAATTAGAATTAGTAGCAAATTAGTTTGAACTTTGCAAAGTAAGTTTAAGTTCAATTATAAGTGGAAGCACTAATTATTCGTAATTATTCTAAAAATTTATATAAATACTACCCTAACATAAGTCCATCTCCAGAGTAGTAGATTTCTCCTACTTTCTTTGGAGGACATAATTCTTTGGTATATATGTTAACAATCTTCACTTTGGAATTTATGGTCAACGTACCAACGGTTGTTGGCTTATCTTTATAAAATAATGAATAATCTTTGCATTTTGTTGCTGCTATACATCCCGTCTCCACCATGGAATAATTGGAAAGAAAACGCACTTTTGGCATGGCTTTCTTTAACATTTGAACGTCATGTGCCGTTGTATTATTCACACCGATCATAACAGTTTTGAGGAAGTTGAGGTTGTAATCCTAAAATCAAATACAAAATACGATGCAGAAGAAATTTTACCTACATAAAGTACAATCCTCAACAATTGACATATATGCTATTGTTTGTTAATAAGTTCAAATCAACAATTGAAATTATATAATTAAATATATTATTTCGAAGAACAATAAATAATTAAACGGTTGAACTAAACTTTCACTATTTATTCGCAAAATACGTTTTTAAATGCAATTACAGTGAGATTACGAAAACTCGATGCGACCAGTCCACTCGTCGATACGTGTCGTAATCCCACTCCTGGACAGGAATTCTGTGCACTATTGCTTTCCGACTTTCCGGCTTTCATCATGTCGAATTCTACAGTCGTTTTCGACATGTAGAAGCGATATCTCGCGAAAAGGGTATTCTGTGTACCTCTCGACAATACTTCGGCCGTATTCGGCTTTTATCAACACGATATGTAGAAATTCTGGGGAGTTTTTAAATTTCTTCAGACATTTTAGGGATTTTGATTTGCAATTTAACATTTATATGTTGTATTTCTATGGTTTATTGGTTTAGCATGTTATTATTTTGTAGATTGCAAAGTTGGTTTTGAGATGTTTGTTGTTATTTTTATTGTTTTTATTTAATTATTTGTACTTGCGTTGGCTATTGGATAAAGATAATAGGAGTTAAGCTTAACGTAAGTCCTTTCTCAAACATAAAATGCTTAGTTTTTTTTGGTGGCTTTATTATATAGTCTTATATACATTGATTGCTATAAAAATCGTTTGTCATAAAATATTTCTCCGCTAAATAGTTAAATAAACAATAAAAAAATCTTTTAAAAAGTTTGTATTTTTTCATATACTTCAAGTTAATTTTTTAAATACCTAACATAATCATTCAAAGAGAAGAATTTCTAGAAGATATTCGAACTTTCAATGTTATGAGGAGGCAAATAAGAGATGAAACAAACCCTTTTGAATTAAGGGATGATCTATTTAAAAAGTCTTTTAGATTAACAAAAGAAATAGCTCAATATATCCTTCATATTATTGTTGAAGATATAGTTTTATAGCAAGACTTGCCCACAAAGCGTTTCCTTCACTTTTTCCTTGGGCCCTATTAAAGTTGTTGGTTATAAGGCTGTGATTATTTTCAACAGCATTTAAAAATGCTTCCCAATGCTGGTTTGCCACTCTCATATTAATCAATAAAATCAAAATTTATTTTTAAAAGTATACAATACAACTATGAATAACAATACGGACACAGAACACAACAAATAAAAAATATTTTGGCATAAATAGGCTAATAGAGGAAGCGATACCTCAAAACGTATCGCCTTCAAGCGACATGACTTGTGCTTAAAGTCGTATAGAAATGTGTACACGGAATACCGTTTGTTTGAAACGACATGTCGCTATCGAAAGCGATAGGATACAGAATCCCTGTCCTGTTCCAACCCAATAGAAAACCGTTCATGTATCGGCCATTTCCATTCGTTCAATTGTTTGATATTTGTAACGTTAGCACAGCAGTCGGGATTAAACAACTGGTCGAAATAAACTGATACACTTACTTACCGTTGTCTGTAGTGTTAATATTTAGCACTAAAATGATCGTACATGAACTGTGTACAGTTTATTAAACCGTCTCAAGTTTGTAGGAACCCTTTTTCTTTCTTCGCATGTACCGGACGATACAATGTTGGAACAAATTTATTGTGTTCAATTCATTAGGCTATAATGAAAAAACAGAAACTCACCTTGGCACCACTGCTGCGAAATAATCTCACAGCATAATCGGTACTCATAAGTAAGCATTCCACGTTAAAATCTTGTATTAATTTACAGGCTGATCTTTCAACAAAGGCTCCAGGAATTATTAAGGTTATCGATGATTCCAAGCACAAACAGACCATTATAATATGTAAAAACCAAGAAAACGCGAAAAACGACAAAATATTCGAAGGGTGACAAAAAATCTCTCCAAAATTCAAGCACTGTAACAAAATGTTATTGTGGGAGATACAGACAAGTTTTGGAAAATCAGTTGTTCCTTGTGTCGGTAGGATTAACGAAACTGTTCTTCTAGGATCTTCAATGTAAACCGGTTTAAATGTCTCATCTTCTTTATTTTGCAGCCATTTAGAGAACTCTGAAGCTCCTAGAGAATAAATAATGAATGATAATGTTTTTATTATGAATCAGAAAGTCTCCTTTTTGTTATTCTTTTAAATAGTTTCTTATAGTTAATAAACTAAGGTTTAATTCGTATAATTGACAAATTATATATAATTTTCGAAAGGTAAATAAATTTCCTACGTGCTTGTGCATCGTAATGCTTTTGTTTGTTTGCGCAATGTGCAAAAGGCTCAAAGAGTGTCATTTTAGGCGTTAACACAAGAGTACAAACATTTTATTCATAGCTTGAGAGTTATTGTTTAAGGTTTTTGTACTTTGGTGTAAGAATTCTTCGTTGAAGGTATACAGCACCCGAACAAAAGTTGATCCGACTATTCTAACCTCACTTTTATATTGTTTGCTTATTCACTTTTCATAATAACATAATAAATAATTATTGAGCGCGACCACTTCGAAATTTTTAATTTTTCATATTTTCCTTGAAAACAAGAGATGTAAGTCGTTGTCTGAAGACTACAGAAAATTCAAGCATCAAAAACTCTTCGCTATTAAATGGAACGTTAGCCGCCATCTTTGCTCCGCACCTGTTGATATGACCCTGGATCTCAGATCAACTCCGATCAAGTATGCGTACGATGAGATCAGTTTCGCAGATTTCTCAATGAACAAACTATAATTTTGAAAATTATGTATTTTACCTGATATACCTAAAACATATATAGCTGAAAAACTTTTTTTAGTTAAAGCATGTACTGGCAAGTACTAAGAAGAAATGGATGAACTATCTTCAGTTCAATTTGCATCGTAGAATGTTCAGAAGAATTAAGAAACCCCAATTGCTATAATCAGTTTTGATTCGAAATTTGTTATCTCCGAGTTATATTTAAAGAAGTTTTATTTTGTTCTAAGGTGAGAAAAATTAAAATAACTTAACCTCAAAATCAAACTTTTTTATATAAAACAAAATAAAACTTCTTTAAATACGACTCGAAATATTCTTTAACGATAATAAGCACTATAATAACTCGTAAACAAGAAAATACATGAAAATACATAATATAAAAATCTTCAATGCAAACTAACTACAATAAGGCAAAAGTTTGTTTGGATATAATGGCGACAGTGACGTTTCTAATAATGTGGCGTATTGGAATTTCCATTAGGTTTTCAATGTTACAGAAAAAAAGTTCAATTGTTTGTGTCAAATATATGTATAATTGAAAGGTATTGAAGCATTATTACCTCCGTCTTCATAACTAAAACTGACAACTTTTGAGTGAAGATTCATATCATGTAATATTCGTTTAATGTGCGTTTTAGTTCTTGAGTCGGCAAAACATAATTTAGGTTTAAGTTTCTTGATAAGAATATCTTTTTCTCTATTACTTGATTCTGGATCTAGAGGGGCAACGATTGCAGCCAAAAATAGGGATGCCACAAGAACTGCAACAAATTAATATTAACGTTATAGTTTATATACATAATACGAAGATACGAACGTACGAGGATTGTCTGAAAATTTTCCGACCTCAACATGAAAATGACAGCACTCGTAAACAAAAGTTGAGGAATGTGTTTGCGCATTTTGAAAGGTACCCACTAAAATTTCAGCCATTTTGGACGCGCAGTTGTTGTTTGACAATCATTTGAGTGAGTCGATGTGAGCGTTTTTATGAAAATGGAAAAAATCTAGTATCGAGCTGTCATTAAATATTTGTTTTTGAAAGGCAACACGCCTACGCAAATCAAAGACAAGTTGGACGCTGTGTACGGGGACTCTGCACAATCATATACCACCGTGAAATTTTGGGCTGCTGAATTTAAACGTGGCTGTACCAGCTTGGGTGACGATGAACGTTCGGGACGTCCAAAAACTGCAACCACTGACGATAATATCGCTCAAGTTCACCAAATGGTGCTAGACAACCGTCGAATTAAAATTAGAGAGATAGCAGAGGCTATAAACATGTCCAAAGAACGTGTTTGTCGCATATTGAATCAAGATTTAGGCATGAGAAAGCTGTACGCGCGTTGAGTGCCGCATTTGCTCACTTTGGACCAAAAACGTGTTCGAATGAACATTTCCAACTCTTTGTTGGCGCAGTTTAGGCGCAATAAATCAGAGTTTTGGCGCCGATTAATTACTGTAGATGAAACTTGGATACACCATTATACTCCAGAAACAAAAACACAGTCAAAACAATGGACTGCGAAGGGGAAATCGGCTCCAAAAAAAGCAAAGGTTGTTCCTTCGGCTGGGAAAGTGATGGCAACTGTTTTCTGGGATAGTCATGGAGTTATCTTAATCGATTATCTTCAAAAAGGAAAAACCATTACAGGAGCATACTACGCATACCACATTCGCAGAAAAAAAGAATTTTGTTTCACCAAGAGATTTTCGTCGAATGAAGAGGCCATCACCTTCGTGAACAATTATTTTGCAGAGAAAGACGCCGAGTACTATTTGGACGGGTTGAAGAGATGGGAGCATCGCTGGGAGAAGTGTATAGACCTACAAGAAGACTATGTAGAAAAATATTAATTTGAAGAAAAAATGTCTAGTATCTTTGTTAGGTCGCAAACTTTTCAGACAACCCTCGTAATCAATTTAACTAAATGTTTTTGCAACGAATAGACAAGTCCAATATATTATTATTTCGGTTACAGTAAGTATATAATTATAAAAAATACCGAAAAACATCAAATTTTGTCTAAATTCGTAGTAGTTTTTTAACTAATTATTATTAAAAATCCAGTAATAAAATGACGAATGTGTAAATTTTAAAATAAAATGTCTTACCGATCATTTGATCGGCATTTTTTCCACTGCAAATGACAACAATGTCTCTTTCCCCAATTCCGTATTGACGCATTTCTACAGCCAATTTTACACTTCTGCTTCTAACTGAACCTTTAGACTCAGTAATCGACCTGTTGATATCTACCTTAAAACAAAATAAAACAAAAAGGGGATAAATATAATACCTATTACACAAAAACAAACGTATAAATAAATTTGTAAATGTAACGTTCATAAAATTGAAACAAGGAGAATAGTGATTTATGTTTCTAGACAAATACGTTTCCCAGATATCCGATAAAATGGTTACCTTCTAGAAACATCGCGTTTAATAAAACAGCTTTACTGCTATTAGTTTACCAAGACATAGGTACTTTTTTACCTGGATTATTTTATCCAAATCTTGTTCTAGATTTTCATAATATAATTGCCCCAAACCTCCATATTCCTTTAATACAGGAAATGTAAGACTAGCACTACGTAAGGAGACCTCCTTAATATTTGAGGAATTATTGGATTTTGTTGGTACATCCAGTGTTGGACTTTGTCGCCGATTATCGGTCATACCTAATTTATATTTATTTTGTAAATTTAATTTGACATTGACATCACACTGTATCACAGGCATAAAATGGATGACTTTAGCAAAATTAACAATATGTTAAAAGTTTTTTTTTTTAAAGGTATAAGAAACTTTTTAAATAGTCTTTTCCTGGAAAATTTTTCAAAAGTTAACTCTTACAACGCGCTTTGTTAAGGATTCTGGAAGTATAGTTTACCATTTATTTTGATGAGAAATTTAGTTTTACATTATGAAATTGGCACTAAAAATCGGATTATATTTCTTTAAATATGATAATTAAATATTAAATGTTTAAAAATACAAGTAAATTTGTACGAGAAAAGTTGTATAAAAGAACTGACATTATTTCATAAGGCAAAGATCTTATTGGCTGCACAACTGACTCTGGTTAAAGTGTTAAAATGATTGCATACTCATGTCTAGGATAACGGGTGTAAAGGAAACTCGCTAAACTGGTTGCCTATAGGTAACAAGGAAAGTAACAAAAAATAAAATAAAATGTATGTACAATATTTAAAAATGTTTTAAATACACTTACTGCAGCTGTTTTTTTTATAATAAAAATATTTTATTTATTTTTGAAGCACTAACTAAATAAAATACCATTTGCCGGAACAAAACTCATCGTAGTATTTATAATCGAGATCTGTCGATTTTCCCAAACTAATTTCTGCTTGTCCTTTTTAGTGAAATTCCAAACAAAACTGTCAAATTTTTGTTAGTAATAACTTTAAAATTTCTGATTTATTTAAATTAAAACGATTTAAAATCTTAATTTCTGTAATAAGCTATTATTCACTAAAACAACGTGTCAATTTAGTCGATTGTGCTGGATGACAACATCGATTTTTTTATAAAAATCGAACAATTGATTCTCTCAGTGACTGAAACTTCATTTTCATTCATAGCCTGCCAGAAAATGACAACCGTATTACCGTATAATAAAATTTCATTCAACATTGAAGTTTGTGTAGTAATTACGTGATGTTAAGTGTTAAAGTGAACTATAAATAATGTAAATACCGTGAATATTGTATAGCGATTTCTGTTCTGTACAGTAAAAATTAAAACGCTGCACAAAATGGCAGGTCGCAATCGTCCTGTTCAACACAAAAACTTTTCAAATATATTTTCAAAGCTCCAAGGAGCCTTTTCGGACGTAGTTACACATCCTAAATATGCTACAGATAAACGAACTCTCGATAAAACATGGAAACTTATGGACAAAGTAGTCAAATTGTGTCAACATCAAAAGATGAACCTAAAAAACTCACCCCCTTTTATTTTGGACATTCTTCCGGATACCTATCAAAGACTAAGGCTGATTTACTCGAAATATGAAGATAATTTACAAGCTTTACATTCAATTGAACATTTTAATATATTTATTATTAATCTAATGAGGAAGTGTAAGCAAGCAATTAAACTATTTAAAGAAGGAAAAGAAAAAATGTTTGATGAGAACTCTCATTACCGGAGAAATCTAACAAAACTTAGTTTAGTGTTTAGTCATATGTTGAGTGAACTTAAAGCCCTTTTTCCTAATGGTGTATTTGCAGGTGACTTATTTAGGATTACTAAGTCTGATGCTGCAGATTTTTGGAGGACAAACTTTGGCAACAGGTAAGAAAAAGTTATTATTTATAGCTGGTTAAATATATGTATCTAACAAGTTTGCATTTTATTAAATTTACTAGTTTGTTTTCACAAATAATAATAATTATTATTTATTTTCTTTTGTATGCAAAATTTTTTAGATTGATTAAAAACTGAGTAAAAAACATTGTTACAAAAGTAATTATGATAATCTTTACTTTCTATCAAAACAGTCCTCTTAAAATGAATTTATTAAGAATGTGTTGATAACAGATCAATTTAAATATTTTAATCAACATTTTTTATTGGATATGAATCATATTTTGAGTATGTTTTCTATTTTTATGATTAAATACCATAATGTCACATATATTTATTTGTAAGATTTCTACCTGTTTAATTTTTGAATTTAGTATTAATCTTCTGAGAAAAAAATCTGAGAAAAAACTTCAAATAACTCAGATTTATGTTGTAAATATTTTTTTTTGTAATTAATTACGCAATAAGACTAAATTAATAAAAAACATAAAATACACTGTTATGTATAATTCAATACATGTTCTGTAATGTGGTATAAAATGTTTAAATGCTAAAAGTTCAAGAACATCTACTGCATAAAACTAAAAGCCTAATTGTCTTTAATATAATTTTAAGAAAAATGTCTGTCTACTACACTTTCCTATTAAGAGTATTAGTCACTGGCATATGTATTTGTGATTTTAATTCATATATGTGTTTTGATTAACCGTTATTAAGTTGACCTTTTTACTAAATGATGATATATATCAATTATGTTGTGTATGTTCCTTTGATAGTGTACTAGGAAGTAAAGTGTACATTTAACTTATGCACATATTTAAAAAAACATGCTCTGTATGAAAATCATGGTTACTCAAGTAGTCAACAATTTATATGAAATAGGGTACTTTTTTGAGATCATTTTAATCCAGTATGTAATAGACTCATTAATAGACATCTAAAAATATTTTTTTCACTTCTGCTAATGCATAAATACTTCAAGTGGAACAAAAAAATGAAATAATAAAAAAATCATATTGGTATTAAAAATGATTTACTTTCAAATAGACACAGAACTACTTATATGTTAAATAATTTAATTTTTTATTTTATACACGAAAAAGTGACAGGAAGTCATTTAACTGATAAAAGTGTTTAACCCACATTTGGTTTATTGGCTTTGTTCATGATTTTTTTAGTACAGTTTGTAACATTTAACATTTTTAATACAAAATTGCTCGCAAAATTGTCTGCAAAATTGGATGTAAGTATTGCTCATAATCTACAAATTGTATCCTTGTTTATTTTTTTGCAAGGTGTTTCTAAATTCATGCAAAATTCAGGAGAGTCTTTTCTATTACAAAATTTCCCTTAAAAACCCATAAGTGATGTTCATGTATCTTGGCCAGAGGTAGTCATTTTTAGCAAGTATATCATATTATGATATATGTAATAAGTAAAATCTTTATTTCTTGTCACATTGGATCTCAAGTTGGGTATTTTGACACTCTGAATTAAAAAATAATTCAATTTTTTAAATAAGTAACTAAGTACCATGTTCGCCAACATATAATTAAAAATGTCCCATTTACTAATCAGACACTATCTAAATGATAAAAAGTGTCTACCTAACATTATTAACTAATAAAAATCATCTTTTCATATAATATTTCTAATTTTTGTTTTCAATAATGAGAGTTTTAGATTGCAATGCTCAGTTTATTTTTGAATATTTTTAAGTACTTATTATTTTTATTTTTTATTAATTTCTTGATGGAATATTTTTGTCCTTAAGATATCCACTAAGAACTAAATAGAGCATTTTTTATTTATATTTTGATTAACATATTTAATTATTTTTTAAAGGTTATTTTGTTAGCAACATTATAACTTTTTTAAAACAATGCAGAAACCTTATTAAGTATTTAAAATTTTGCAGGAAGCACATAAAGAGGGTCAATGTAGAAATACAAATAAAAATAGTAGATAGGTACTTACCTATTTCTTTTAAAATCCATTGATTATGATTGATTTTCAAATGGGTCCTCAGCTTTGAAGAAGTAGGCTATAGTAATGTTACTTATTTTATCATAATTAGAATCTATATTATTTAGTTTCTTTTATAAAGGATTTAAAACTTGATTTAAAAGTTCCTACTATGATGAAATAAGCCTAGAATATTGAATTTGGATTAACATACCAACATTATGATTTTAAATCCATTATTTAAGATTATTTTCTTCTTGGCTAATACCATTATTAAATATGTTTAACATACACAGTATGTTTTTACACAGTTAGCAAGTAAATAACATGATTGTGTTTAAAGATACATAGAATAATGGTTAATATGTATTTAAATATTTTTCTTATTATTTCTTTAATTGTTAGAATAAAAACAATACATTTAACCAAACTGAAATCTCAGGATTTTTAATTTTGATATTGGAAATAGAAGAGAACTGTTAAATGAATATTTAGTAAATATTTGTTTTGTTGCAGACAATGTGTATAAATCCAGATAAAATGCTGTTTTAAATCAATCATATCTAATTACAGTAATGCAGTTAATTGAAAGTATGTTAGTTGTTATTTGAGTTCCAGAATAAATATCTCTAATTATATTTTCTTATGTGTTTAATTTTTTTGTCATTCTTTTATATAATATATTTTGCACTTTTGGTTATATTTTTGAAACTATTAACTGAATTTTATTTTCTGTCTTAATATTCACTATTTTTTGTAATATTTCATTTTCACATTAAATGAATTATTTTATGAAGTATCGTTTTCTAGGATCTGCATCACCTACTGGTGATGCAGGTTTATGATACTCCATCTTCAAACTAATGAAATTTATTATGTTAATGATATTTAGCATAACAGGTATGTAAATAACATGTTTATCTAAAAGTTTTCATATTTATGAATTTTGTTGTTTGCTTGCACTTCAACAAACCGTTATGAAAAAAAAAATTGAAACAACATAGGTATCTGAAAGCAATGGGTGATTAATAGCATTGATTTCAAATTTGAATGTGTAATATAATTTTATGCTAAGAAAGATAACCTCGAAAATAACCAATAATGGTAATTTTTCAAAGTAGCATACTTTGGAAGTCTTTTTTGAATAAAAGGTGTATATGGGATCTAATTGAAATTACATTTTTAACCAAAATATTTTTTAAGGGTACAAAAATCTTTTTTTTATTCAAGCAAATTACAACTAACAAATTAGTTAATAATGTACTGTAAAGTAACCAAATTATGCATAACAATTATTTTAAATTAAATGTTTGAAATCGGTTTGTTCTGGAGTAGTTAGACTCGTTTCATGCCTAATTCTATTTTTCAAGTCCTGTAAATTTTGGGTTCTTTTACATAAACTTTTCATTTTATGTAACCCCCACAGGAAAAAGTCTAGAGGTGTTAGGTGTGGGACCTTGCTGGCCATTTTATAGAACCTTGTCTTCCAATCCACCTCTTGGGAAAGTAATCATTTAAAAAATGACGTACTTAACGTACTTATGTAGTGCGAAGTGGTTCCATCTTATTGAAAACAGATGTTTCCACTAGGTAAATTTGGATTATTGGTATTTGGATACATATTAGCAAGGACAGGCATACATTGATTTCTCAAAAATTTGTCGGGATGTTGTTTTTCCTTTTTTTTTAATACCTGATAGCCATCATTGGGAAACTCCAACATGCGTTTGGAATATGTTTAACACGTTCACGACGACGTGCTCCACCGGTGGTACACAGATATACTTCCAAATAACCGACGTGCGCAACCCTTGGTACACACATATAAATATGCTATTTCTACAGCCGTAAACCTAATATTACAGGCAGTTACAGGTTTCACCAAAGACGGTTCGATTTGACAAAGTATAGAATCAGAATAAAGCAGGACGGCCTCTCCGATATATGCCCGTGTACCACCGGTGGAGCACGTCGTGCAAAAGTAATATATTAAAATATAACTTTCGGCCATGGGTGAGATGTACCTTATACAGCGTCGTCGCGAACGTGTTAAAGTGCCCAATTTCTCCAAATTTTTGGACTATTTTACTTACTGTTGATTGGCTCATGGCATGTCTGGATATTTTTTGTTGCGTAGCCGTTCACTACATATCAAGTTGTGCTTGGTATAATTTTACACCTTTTGGGATTTTGTCAGTTCATTATGCATTTAATAATTTTTTCGCGCATATATTAAATTACTAATATAACAAGAGAATAAAAAAATATTATTTTACAATGATTTACTACGCCCACTTTGCCTTGTAATTTAAGAGTCATGTAATGAAACGAAGTAGTATGTGTTGGAAATTACTAATTGGTAGTTAATAACTATATAATTATAAACGTTACATTGATGCGTATATTTCATTGATTCTGTCTGTGACGTTAAGGACTAATTAATAATTTGTTAGAGAAACCTTAAACCTTATTTGGGGCCAACAATTACGGTAACGTCATTATTCCATGGGTTTTTGTTTTAATCGGGACAGGATGTGGGTCATTCCTACTGTCATTAGTATTGGAAGGATGTACTAAAGCTTAAAATTTATTAAGAGCACAAAATAAACAGCAATTTAGTAAAAATCAACTATTTAATTAGAAAAATTAATCTTTTCGTCAATTGTCATGTCTAATTCGTTCAGTATTTGGTCTAGTATAAATACTACCTAATTGTTATCGAATAGTTGTCTCCTAAAATAAAGTTAAAATTGTCAATCTGACGATGAAACAGCATTCATTGATGGAAAAATTAATTTTCCGATCCATAGTATACATTTCCTGGCCTCATTTTAGGGAGCAAAGTTGTACTTTTTCTCCCTATGGTGTAACAATCTCAAAGTAGATATAAAAAATATACCAAATATAAATGAATATTAGACGATTTAATATTTTTTTTTATTGATGATACGAACTCTAAATCACCAATAAAGTAAAAATAATATTCAAACGGTCGAAATTTTGCCGCACCAAGCAAGTGACGTCATGATTTAATTAGAAGGGTAAGAGAACAACACGGTTGCCACTTGTCAAAATGAATCAGCAAATTTCATTAAGTTTCAGAAAATAATCACAATTGAATTTCAAATATTGATGTTTTGAACATTAATTATGAAGTGAACTACTAAACTGTTATATTCTCTCAGATACAATGATGGTGTGCTCTTAATAGTCGATGTTTTATATTAAGCATTAGGTGGTAATTCACAATTGAGGACATTTAGCTTTATTAGCGTGACAATACCGCAGCACACTTCTCAACCAAGAAAGAAAGAGAATAACATAACACGTTGCCAAATTTCTAACGATTATTTAGAGAACGTTGTAAATTAGGGTTAAAAATCAATTTCGTGGTTCTCCACGCTGCTAATTCTGAGATAATCATCAGGAACGTATCCTATGTCTATTGATGAGATAAAGTATTCATTTCGAAGGAGTTTTTTGCATCAATCACTATATTTTATGAAGACAAATTTCCGGTTAACTTGTTTTTAATAGGTGATTTGGCAACATTGGATGTCAAGTGGAAATGGAACATCAACAGACCAATAAGGACACCCCTTAACAAGTGACTTCATTATGAATACAAATTGGCGTCCTGTCATGGATTGTTTAAAATAGGTTATGAAATTTCATGACTTCGAACAACAAATAGGCTCATAAATCGCATTTATAATAGTTTTGGTGGGATGCAAAAATTAATTAGGGTCTGTAACAATACGATGATGTAGTTCAAAGTCCAATATTCAATATCAGTCCAGTCGCCTATTATGCCATAACAGTTTCATTTTTATGAATGACAATGCTAGATCCTATTGCATGAGAAGAGTACAAAAGGCACTTGAGATTGGTAATATTCAAAAATTACCATGCCCAGCAAATTCTCCAGACATGAATCCCATTGAGTACATGTGCGAGCAACATCAAACGTAATTAATGCTCCTAGCTGTCCAGGGGAGGAAACACCCGATATAAATTTTTGATTTCGCTGTAAAGAGGGTTTTTTTTCTATAATTAAATATCTGGTAATTATTTTATAACCTTTATAATATTTAATTCTTTTTCCGATGAATCAACATTCACATTGACGGGGAAGTCAACAGACAAAACCGTAAATATTGGTCAGAGGAGAATCCTCATTGGATGCGTGAGACACATACTCAGTATCCTCAAAAGTTGAACGTTTGGGCAGGTATCATAGGTGATCATATTATTGCTCCTATTTTTTTACATGGAAATTTGACAGCCGAAAAATATTTAAGCATGATTAGAGACTAAGTTATTCCTGAGTTGGCCAACTTATATCCCAACGCAATAGATCCGAACCTACCGGATGAACATATCTGGTTCCAGCAGGACGGAGCAACACCCCATTATGCTTTAATTGTAAGAAATTACTTAAATGAAATTTTCCCCAATTGAACGAAGAGGTACTATCGAGTGGCCAGCTAGATCGCCGGACCTTACGCCCTTGGATTTTTTTCTGTGGGGTTATCTCAAGAACAAAGTACATGCAACACAGCCAACTAACATTGCAGACCTTAAAGAAAGGATAACTGCAGAAATACGGGCTATTTCACCTCAAACTTTAAAGAAAGTTCTGGACGACTTTTATAGGAGACTGTGTTATTGCCAACAACAAGGTGGAGATCATTTTGAGCATTTGTTTTAATACGTCAAGTATTTTATGTATTTACTTGAAGAAAATTATAAATAATTTCAAAATTTCACCCTGCACAATTCATGATATATCCTACATGGTATAGTTCGTTTAGATCAGCGGTTCCCAAACTGTAGGTCGTCGCGAGCGAAATTTTGGTGGGTCGCGGAATTTATTTTGAGGACAATATTCCGATATTGTAACCCATTTGACGAGGGCAATTTAAAACAAATAGCATTGACACCTGCTCAAGAAGACGCATTGATGGAACTTTCGTGTGATTGGGCTTTAAAGAGTGTATTTAAAGATTCAAGCCTGATCTCTTTCTGGATGAAAGTAAAGACTGAACATTCGGAATTATCTAAAATTGTATTAATGAAGCTCATGGGATTCACAACAACTTACTTATGCGAACGAGCCTTCTCAAGTTTGGTTTTCCTTAAAAATAAGTACAGAAACAGACTATGTGTTGAGAATGACTTGCGGTTAAAATTGTCAACCTTCAATCCTGATATCCAGGCCATTGTCCGTAACGCAAAACAATGCCATAAATCGCATAAATGGGCTTAGTGAACATGCTGTATTTGTCATAGTTCACCTAATTGTTAAGATTGATGTATCCTTAATTAAATGTTTTTTTAATACAGTTTGAAAATATTATTTGCCATAGGCTTATCAGGTCGGCTGAAAAGTCCCCGGTCTGACCTATAGATGACGACACTAGAATTAAATCCATTTCATTTTTAGATAGTACAGTCGACAGAAGCAAACATGGTCCGCGGAAAATATGCCAACTAATTTCAAGGTTATCACAATCAGCCAATCACGAGCCAATGTTAACGATAATATCAATTTTAGTGGCTGCATAAGTGAGATGAAAATACAAATACAGCGACAAGGACCCGCCCACCCAGGGTTCATGTTTGCTTCTGTCAACTGTATCAACCTTCAAAAGATTCGTGTAAAAATTTGACAGCTGTCGGACTATTTGTTTGTGAGATATTGCATTTTTAGTGAAGCAACTTTTGTTATTTTCAAAAAGATGGAAAAAAAAGAATTTCGTGTGCTTATTAAATATTGTTATTTGAAAGGAAAAAATACAGTTGAAGCAAAAGCTTGGCTTGATAATGAGTTTCCGGACTCTGCGCCAGGAAAATCAACAATCATTGACTGGTACGCAAAATTCAAGCGTGGTGAAATGAGCACCGAAGACGGTGAACGCAGTGGACGCCCAAAAGAGGTGGTTACCGACGAAAATATCAAAAAAATTCACAAAATTATTTTCAGTGACCGTAAAGTGAATATGATCGAGATAGCTGACACTCTAAAGATATCTAAGAAACGTGTTGGACATATCGTTCACGAATATTTGGGTATGCGGAAGCTCTGTGCGAAATGGGTGCCGCGCGTGCTCACAATCGACCAAAAACAGCAACGAATTGATGATTCTGAGCAGTGTTTGCAGCTGTTAAGTCGTAATAAACCCGACTTTTTGCGTCGATATGTGACTATGGATGAAACTTGGCTCCATCACTACACGCCTGAGTCCAATCGACAGTCAGCTGAGTGGACTGCGACCGGTGAACCGCCACCAAAGCGTGGAAAGACTCAACAATCAGCTGGCAAAGTTATGGCCTCAGTTTTTTGGGATACACACGGTATATTGTTCATCGACTATTTGGAAAAGGGAAAAACAATCAACAGCGACTATTACTGTGCATTATTGGAGCGATTGAAGACGAAATCGCGAAAATACGGCCCCATATGAAGAAGAGAAAAGTGTTGTTTCATCAAGACAATGCACCGTGTCACAAATCATCGAAAACGATGGCAAAATTGCATGAATTGGGCTTCGAATTGCTTCCTCACCCACCGTATTCTCCAGATCTAGCCCCCAGTGACTTTTTCCTTTTCTCTGACCTGAAGAGAATGCTCGCGGGAAAAAAATTTGGCTCTGATACTGAGGTAATCGCCGAAACTGAAGCCTATTTTGAGGACAAACCGAAGGAGTACTACAAAAATGGTATCGAAAAGTTGGAAGGTCGCTATAATCGCTGAATCGCCCTTGAAGGCAACTATGTTGAATAGAAAAAAAAGAATTTTGTCAAAATATTGTGCTTTACTATGGTAGACCGGGGACTTTTCAGCCGACCTGTTAACTATATATCGTGGGTATACTGCGAAAAGTGACCAAGTCACGTTTTCTTAAATTCGACTTATTGTAGTAAGTGACTTCAAAAGATCATATCTTTATCAAGAAAAATTGACCAAGTCAAATTTTAATACACAATATGTAGTGACTTGGCCACTTTTCGCAGTATACCCACGATATAGTGGGTCGCAAAACGTCTCAAATTCACGGTGGTGGGTCGCTGAGTGAAAAAGTTTAGGAACCGCTGGTTTAGATCGTATTGTTTTAAAATCATAAAACATCTACAGGGTATTTCATGAAAAATATAAATCATGGATGATGTCAGACTTGCGTGTATCACCCTGTACATTTAAATTTATGTTTAAAAAGCTCACATTTGAATTTCAAAGTTGACGGGTCCCAGCGTTTTTTTTATAATCTTCTAAACTAACCGCACAAATAATTTTATTCCAAACTGTATGTCTTGACCTATAATAATATTGTCTTATTTTGATAAACATAAGGGGTCCAAAAATTTTGGTTCTGTGAGTAAATACTGCTTTTTTAAGTTATACCTACAAAAACAAACATTGAAAATTTACCTGTAAAAAATTACCGTAAAACCAATATTTTAAAAATGTTAATATCACGAAAGCTTTTCCGATTGTTTTCGTAATATATTTTGTACAAAGTACAAAGTTAATATAAACTTTTAAAATTCTCTCTATTTTATTATCGTCTCGAATGGGACGACCTAATGTTTTCTTTTCTTCCCCTATTTCGGTTAAATAACTTCCCTGTCTGCAGCTGCACGTAGCGCACGTATAACGTATGATCAAAACTCCTGGAAAAAAAAAGAATGAATCCTTGGAGATACGCTATTTCTCTTTTTCGCTTCTGTGTTCAGTCGTAGTCCCTCGAGATTTGGGCGATAGAGATGGAAAAATTAGTCAAGACGGATTGGGAACAATTTATTATCGATCGGTCTCCGAAAAACTGCTCTCGAGTTTTATTGAATTGTTATAATCGGAACAGCTTCAATTAGGTATAAAAGTTAAAGTTAACAGTAATTTAGAGGAAGATATTCTTACTGTTGTCTATTCTGTGTTATAAATATGATGATAATAATAGTTTTTTTTTATTAAATACAGTATCCGTCAAAATAAACAGTACCGAAAATAAAAATTAATTTTTAATTTCTGTAATGTAAGTGTTCAAAATGTTCACCATTTCGACGCAAACAAGCTTCATATCGATTTTGTAAATCAATAAACATATTTATAAAAAGTGGTTGATGGAACTGCCGAAAAATATTTTGTATTCTTTCCCGTAGTTCGGCAATATTCGCCGGCGGATTTTCCAAATGAAATATTTTTTCCTTCATTATGCCCCAAATGTATGCGTCAGGTGGCGTCAGATCAGGTGCATGAGAAGGATATTCGAAATCTGTTCCCCGAGAAATTATTCTATTATCGAAATGCTGACGGAGTAAGTCTAAGGTGCGCACAGCTGTATGGCTCGTTGCACCATCTTGTTGGAACTATTGTATGCAAAACTGTAGATTTCGTGTACGGCAAAAGTTATTTAGATCTCTCACAAAAGGTATAATAATTTTCTTTCTATAACGTTCTTGGTTGACAGTAAGTGGATTCTGATTATCATCTTCAACGAAATAAGGACCAATCATTTCATTACGATACCGCGCACCAAACGGTAACTCGAAGACTGTGGAGTGGTTTCTCTACAATGACATCAGAACGTTCAAATCCAAGGAATATGGCTATTAATATAGCCGCTAAGATGAACGTGACTCTCGTCTGAAAACCATATTATGTTTTTCAAAAATTCGGGATCTTCGTAAATTAAACTCAACATGCGACCATAGTAAATTTCTCTTGCACGTTTGTCCGCGGCATTTAGTCGTTGTACAACTTAAATACGGTATGGATAACCACCAATTGATTTGAACATGCGACGTAAAGACGTTTCACGTAATGTTGAGTTTACATGCAGTTCTTACAAGACTTCTTTGAGGTGATTGCACAACTTGGTTAAAAACATGTCCTTCATTTTCGTTAGTGCATACTGTTTTTCGACGACCTGAAGAACCTTTACGTTGACACAATACACTACCAGTGCGACGAAATTTTTCAACAACAGCTAACATGACACGTTTACTAGGAGCTGCTTTATTAAATTTTTTTTGATATTTTATTGACACCTGTTCTAAGCTTGGACCATCATTACGACCTTTTCCGTATGAACGAAAATAATGCTCTACCAAAAACACTTTTTGTTCCGTTGTTAGAACCATTTTTAAATCAAATTTAACTGCAGCGTACTATTAATATCTCAACTAATGACAATTAAGTCAAATATGACAAATCCATATTACATAAACAACTCCACAGCACTCTCTGTTTCGGTACTGTTTATTTTGGCGGATACCGTACATCAAAAATATTAAATACACTGCTCCAGATTTTTTTTCTGGCTAGGAGAGAAAGCTATGGGGACTATGCAGTACCCATACAGTGCTGAACTTACCCTCGGAGAGGATGCCTACCAACCAAAATCTCGGATAGATTATTGAACCCTCTATAAAGACGTAAAACTATCAACAAATTCTGATGAATTGAATACAATTAAAAAACGTTTATTTGTCAGAACATATTGAAATTTCATTTTAAGAAACAAAATTTTGTTATTAAGGCTCATCCTTCAAACGGTTGCGAACTTAAAATATCAGGGGGGTGCGAGCGGTTAAAAATTTCAAAGCTAACAAAGGCGTGTCAGTTGAGTATTTTATTCCTTTCCCACTTATTTTGCCGTTAGAGTGAGAAACTATTCGGATTCTGGGGTTACACAGCACAAGTCAGGATTTATTTAAATTTGTTTATAGATATTTGTTTATAGATATTTTTCGTGATCCTTTATTATGTTGTGTTTTTTAAAGACGATTGTAGACTTTTAGAAATGGATAGGGTAGGTACAAAAGAAAAAAGAAACTTTTTATCGCAGAGGAATAAGGTCCATCTAAGATTAATTACAAAGAGATTAAGTAATTTATTTCATAAACCAAACACAACCAAACAACAAATTAAACTAACGAAAATGACAGAATATTTTGTTTAGTGTTTTACTCCTTATTTGATAAAGTGTCAATCAGAGAACAAAAATATCGATATGTTTATCTCTTTTTAATGACAACAAATAAGAGAGAGATAAGTTTCTCGATTAATATTAAAGCATATCGACAACATCGCAAATTTTCTACCAATCTTATTGAAACACGTCACTTACCACTTATGACGTATGTAACCATTAAATTTAAATTTCAAAAGCCGATTATGGCTAGAGGATTAATTTTATAAAAATTTTATTTGTACAGTTGAACCACTAAAAACCTATTTTATAAGATGCAAATATAAAAAGAAATCACTAAACTAGTCCATTGCAAATTTCCAGGTCTTATTGTGTACTTGCGGTTTGGACACCTCACCGTTTAAAAAACGAAACTATATTTCATGATCTTGAATTCTGGGCAAGAAGCATAAAACCAGTTCTTTGCAAATTTTACTTTTATTGTATTTTACCTAAAATTATCGATTCAAAAAAATTTTGAAATATGCCTATTAGAGAACCGCAATATATTCTAGAGGCAAAAAAAAATAAAATTAGAGGATACGGAAAAAAAACCTCAGATGTAGATAAAAAAATAAGTTTTAAAATGATCCGAGTTTTCGTTTTTAAGTACAACTTTGACAGGTGTTTCTCTTATTTTGTTTATTCGGCGTGCCGTCTCACCTTTTATAACCAATGTTTTGTATTTTTTAAATAATGTTCATTTATTATTTCAATTATTTCACTGTTGTGTTTGCAAGGGTTTAATGTGGTCGTTTTGGAAATTCCAACCATTAATTATTATTTGTAGACTCTGTATCGTTAATTGTATTTAAGAGATTTAACTGCGTGACATAAAAATAATCTGTTTATTGTCGATTTAATGTCGTTTATTGTCCGGAATTCACCTATGCCTACCTGAAATGTTTAATCCTATCCTTACGACGACATATCCAGTCCCCCTCTGCCCCTACCTTTTTTCCATAATACTGAATAGAAAACTGAAAAAGTGGGAAATTGTTTCCACCTGCACCCAGGGTAAGGAAACTTAACAGTTTCTAGCTTGACCGTTTTCTATCAAAAAAACAACTACTTCCTGGGATATATGCCCCAACGGACATTGAATGGACTGGGAAAGTAGTGACGTAAGTGTCAAACCAAATGATTCCAAACAACTTTTTTTATGGTATGTTTTATATGTGTTATTGTCTATTTTATTGTATTTTCTTGATTTTTAGGAGTTAATTACTGTTTTTTTATTGGTATGTTTTACATATCACTAAAGTAGATATATGAACAATTTTCGTAAAAATATTATAACATAACCTTCAAAGTTGTGCAATTTAAGAATACTTGCGTTATATTTTAAAGAATAATAATAACAAAATAACTCAAACAAAAGTTATTTCTGGGGATTTATAATGTTGCCGTTTGGAATCATTTCGTTGACATTTCCCAGTTCAACAGCATAGAACACAAATTTTGACGTCACACTTTCCCAGTCCATTACATTCCAATAAAAAACGTGATGGCGACCGACTTCGTCGATACTTAAAATCATCTCTATCGATTTTCAAATTAACGGGAAGAACACTACTCGTAGACCGGTTTCGACATTATTGTGTCTCATCAGTACGAGGTAAGTAGTTCTTCTCATCCCGCAGAGCAGGATGCAGAAGGATTCTTTTACGCCAATACATAAACCGTGAACCCACGATTCAATGATAAAGTCGCAAAAGCGCCATTTTCATTTTCATTTGCAAACCAACAGATCAAAGGTAACTGTAATCGCAAGATAACAATAAAAGAAATAAATTTCTTTAAGGTGCAGTCAATAAAAAACTGAAAAAGTGGAAAGTTTCGGTGTTAATAAATTTCAGTGTGGATGGCGCCACGTTATGGATCGAAAAAAACAGCGTGCAGAGGTTCAGCTGAGAGCTGATTATTTCCTTATTTCTTAACTTTTTTGAAAAAAGAAAAACTTGGAAAATAGTTAAAGGACGATACTAGAGATGTATAGAATTAGATTTTTAACATTTTTTTTGATAACGGCGTGAACTGCATCTCAAAATACCTAATTTTTAACATTTTTTCCCTCAATAATAGCAATGTTAAAAAAATTTATTATTTTGTTTCTATAAATCCCTAGCAACACCTTTTCTCTTGTAGCAGCTTTAAATAATTAAAAAAAATTAAGGTACAATTAGCCACGAGCAAAACCTCTGTTTTTGCTTAAATACACAGCCGTAGAAATGCCCTTAAGCATACATCTCTGCATAATATTTATAGTATTTTTTCGATAATTCCGAATGCATTTAATATTTTAACTTAAAATATGGATCAAATTAATTAACTGTCTTAAATATGTACGACTTTCACGGAACATAATAAATTTGTTCCGAATACTACTATGTTGTTATGATAAATAACCTGATTACGATCGAGATGCCGATAAGAAGTAATTACGGTGCCATTAATTTCCGATGAGACGATATATTATATCCTTCCTGCACACACAACGATGTGTAATTTTCGCAAGTTGACATGGTTTTATGAATAAACTTTAATGATAATCCGTTGCGCAATAGAACACGCCTCGTAAGTGCAGGTGTATCTTCTATTCAAAAGGTCGTTCACCTTTGTTAGTTTATTAAAATTTTTAAAGCCGTTCGATCATTTCCAAGAAAACAATGAATTGATTGGAAACAAAAAAAAATCGTGACCTAATTGAGTATTCCTATAAATCGCTCCAACTCCGCCGTCGGTTTATATTTTAGCAGTTTACTAATAAAGGTAACTTTAGTTTTGACTGTGTGAATTAAATTGTTTTTGCAATCAACTTGTTGCTACTTAAAAAATATTAGGTTCATGTACAGGGTTATTCATTATAAATTACCCACCCTTTATCATAATCATTATTATTACCTAGAGGAAAAAAAGTTTTTAATAGTTGTGTGGTTGTAACTGAATTTTGTTAAAATGCTATAAAAAGTACAGTAGCGTGCGTTTTTCAGGGGATACAAAGAAATAATATATATATTTTTAAATAGGATACCCTGTATGTTATTATATTTTTGGAATGATAGTTTCTTCCTGATTTCAAAAATATACCATATGATGCCCCTACCATATACCGTTTTTGAGTTATTGAACGTCGAATATCTAGTGAGGAAAAAAAAATTCACATATTTATACAAAAAAGATAACAAAGATATATTTAGGAAATTTAAATATAAATGAATGATAATTCAAAAAAGATGTTCGATGTGTCCACCATTATTGTTAATGCATAATTGATAACGTCTTCTTATATTTATAATTGTACTGCAAATGGCTTCATTATTTATATTGTTTATTTCAAGTCGAATCCTGTCTTTAATGACTTGAATACTATTATTATTGACAATATCTTTTAGAAATCCCCAAAAAAATGAATCCATAGGTGTCAAATCCGGACTGTTGGGTGGCCATTTAATAGTTCCATTATTCCCTATCCATATTGGAAATACATTATTTAAATGATCTCGAACGGGTAGGGTACTATGCGGAGTTGCCCCATCCCGCATCCAAATCATATCATCAAGTTCTGCTTCCGGAAAAATCTGCAAAAGAATATTTTCTGCTTCTGGGATAATTATTTCCAGATAGGTAACTCCAGTTAAAGTGTAATCATAAAATATAGGCCCAACAATTTTGTTCCTGAAAATTCCACACCAAACGTTAACAGTTTTTCTTCCTGATTTATTTATTTGTTTTCCCAGGACCTTCGATTTTTCCTATTAAAAAATCCTGCCGTAGAAAAAGATGATTCATCAGTCCATAATATTTTATTAAAAAAATTGGGATCTCGATCCAAATTTTGAACCATCCAGCGGCAAAAGTCGAGCCTTTTCCTTTTATTAGCCTGTGTTAAAACTTGTACGGGTAAAATTTTATATGGTCTGTAGTTGTTATTTTATTTTGGAATAACTTTTACCTAATTGATCGGCTGCATTATTTATACTGCATTCAGAATTTTTAAAAAAATAATACAACGTTTGAAAAAAGTCTATTTCCGAATACATATGGATGGGCTTACCTTCGAAATGAAGCAGTATAGGTATCTAGCATTTCTTCCTGGTTTGCTTGAACTACACGCTTTTTTCTACTAAAACTGGAGGTATTATTCACATGTCGGTAAATATTTTTGAACGTATTTTCTGATGGTGTTGGACAATTTGGATACAACCACCTATATGCTGTTTTTGCGGCACTTTTATTTATGTTATTTTTTATATAACAAGTAAATATTTGGACTTTTTCTTCCTCACTATAAACCATTTTGCTTAATTCATTAAAGAAATGTCACTTATCAAAAATATTAGTTGTCATTTTCATAGCTCACTTTGATAATGTTAACTTTTCCATATTTACAATAAGTAATTTAACTAAGATATTCGACGTTCAATAACTCAAAAACGGTATATGGTAGGGGCATCATATGGTATATTTTTGAAATCAGGAAGAAACGATCATTCCAAAAATATAATAATATACAGGGTATCCCATTTAAAAAAAATTATTATTTTTTTGTATCCCCTGAAATCTGCACGTTACTGTACAATTAATAGCATTTTAAAAAAATTCAGTAACAACCACACAACTTTTCTGACATTTTACATTTGCCACTGCCGTAGCAACCATGGAGGTTAGAGAAAAGGAGAACGATCGCTACGTGCTGAAGCATTAGCCCGCCGCCTGTCCCTGAAAATTTGTAGAATTTATAATTCAAATTTCAGCCACCAGCCGCGCTGCCGTCGGTAAGTAGTATCTGCGAAGTTAGCTGTTTATGAGTACAAGTAGATGAAGTTAGTTGAATAATGTACAAGTGGTTTAGCATCTGATCGAAAAAATAGACTAAAAAACAATTTGCGTCAACCATCGTTATTTAAAGTACCAAAGGTAATTTATTGAGACAACTTAGCGATCGCAGCGCCTCACTTATTTTGTCCATATTTCTGGGACAGTATTTTCTACAGCGTTCGTTCTCCTTTTCTCTAACCTCCATGGTAGCAACTAAGAAAACATAAATGAGCCAGTCAAAACACTACCTTGTCAAAACCAATTTTATCGTCGCCGTTTTTTCTAGTAAGATTATTTTCCATGGATTTTTCAGATGAAGATTTGCCAGTCAGTTTTGGAAACGGCTAGAATTTGCAAAATAAGGGAATTAAGGGGATTGCCTTTTATATTTCGGGATAAGAGAACAAAAACAAATATTAATCATTAAAAATCACTTTATTAATTTTCAAAATATTCTCCATGAAGATCTATACACTTTTACATGCGTCTAAATAAGGTATCTTCAAAACATGCAGCAACCGCTTCTTCAGGTGTCGAAAAACGTTGACCTCTCAGTTTGTTTTTTATGTACGGGAATAAAAAGAAGTCATTCGGTGCCAAGTCAGGACTATGCGGCGGATGACTCATCAAATCGATGTTTTGGGTGCTCAAAAATGCAGTTGTTGGAGCAGATGTGCGGGAGCTCGCATTGTCGTGGTGAAGAGTGATCCGTCTTCGGCGATTGGTTTTCCTGATTTCTTGAAAGACAACTGGCAAACAAATGGTTGTGTACCACTCAGAATTGACTGTTCTGCGTTGTTCTAGTGGTACGGTTGCGATATGTCCAGTTTTTCCAAAAAAAACAGGCGACAATTTGCTTGGAGGTGCTACGTGCGCGAACAACTTTTGTTGGATTGGGCTCATCTTGAAACACCCATACAGTCGACTGCTGTTTACTTTCGGGCTCATACGCGTAAATCCACGATTCATCACCTGTCACGATGTCATCGACGTATTTCGAAGCACCCCGATCGTAGTTTTTGAGCATGTCCTTCGACTAATCGACACGAGCCTTTTTTTGAGCGATTGACAAATTGTGTGGGATCCAACGCGAACAAATTTTTTTGACCGTCAAATATTTATGCAATATTGAATGTATGCTGTTCCCACTAATACCCAAGGTTGTCTCAATCTCACGATAGGTCACATAACGATCTTGCAATATCAGTTCGCGCACATCATCAACAACAACTGATGTTGAACGACCTGCAAGAAATTTGTCTTAAAGTGAACTACGGCCACGATTGAATTCACCATACCATCGATAAACACTGGTCCTTGATGGAGCTTCATCGGCAGAAATTGAATTAGGTTTATCCATTCCATGCACTGTTGCTGAGTTAATCCACGTCGAAAGTTGTAAAAAATAATCGCACGAAAATGTTCACGATTTAATTCCATTTTTGGGCCGAGATAAATCTTTTAAGTTATTATAAACAACACAAATAGCGCTTGTATGTCAAATCGTTCTGAGTACGTATAACCTCAAAAATGTCCAACTTTACGGTAGAACTATCAATTGCCAAATTGCAATACCAGGGTTGCCAAATCTCCAATTATAATAGGCATCCCTCGTACAATAGTTTTGTCAATGATGTTTTTTGTAATATAGTTTACATTTGTAGCATACCTTTTTTTTATAAAATATGCTGCTGCCATAAAATTTAATGTAAAATTATTTATTAATAAACCTGTCAGAATTAGGCGCTATACAGTGCATCTTAGTCCGGAATATATTTTGAAGCCACTGCTAAAACTTAAGTTTGAAAATATAAAAATTAATAGTATAAAAAATAATAATATAAAGAGCAACTAACTTTAAATTTATAGAAAAGCTTGTATTATAATAAAGAAAAATAAAAACATTTTGAATATTATTCTTTTCGGAATTTATTTAAAACAATATACCTTTGTTTTAAATGCTGTCCTTAAAATATAAACTTGATGATAATAAAGTTGATAAAGATGGAATAATCAGACCATGAAATACACAACAGAATTACGGGATTTTAAAACAAACCGGACTGGCCTAAAATCCGTAATGTATAACATGACAATGCTTTTTAAATATGATAAGTACTTACCGATAAAGAATATTTATATTGGAAAATAGTCAAATTATGTGAATAGATAGACTGTTTATTAGGTAGTTAATTAAGACATTTATGATTGACACATTAATAAGTTTTCTTATAATTTATAAATCAACAAATAGAATAAAGTAAAACAATATTGTTTCAAATAAAACACATGCTATCAAAAAAAATAATTGTTTTCATATCAAACTTAAGTAAACAGTCCTATTAAATCATTTTTTATTGAAAAAATAGAATATTGTATCACAAGATTGGAAAGTGGGCAAATGCCAGGCTAAGGGGTGCTATGCATTTATGTCACACAATTTTTTTCCGTCTACTTTTATGACTATTAAAAAAATAAAAAATATGGTTGAGATCAGTTGAGATACGAATCCGAGCCTCTGCGTGAGAGGCAAGCACGTATTCCACTGCGCCACGATCAAAGTAATAATCCTATCTAGAAGACTGATGATATTCCTTGTCGATTCATTATAGTTAATAAAATATAAAAAATTTTCAAGTTTTATAAGTGTCGGAGCACAAATGTTAATAAAATATTTAAAAGGTGCAAAAATAATAAAAAAAATTTCAAAACATATTATTTTAGCACTCAAAATAAGTTAAAAATAAAAGATTCCAGTTAAAAAAACCAGTGGCGTTTCAGATAATAGGCAAAACATTTTTGAGTGTGTGTGTATATTAAATTTAAAAAAAAATAATAATCTTGAAGACAAGTATTATAAAAAACTGAGAAAAGAGTACACGTTTTAACAAGCCACTTTGTACATTTTTTGCTACTGCCCAAATAAACAAAAAATTCCAACCAAACCTCTAATTTATCAAATTTTGCTGTTAAAACAAACTTTAATGTGTTACAAGCATCCAAATTACAAAGGCATCCGCAATAAAGCATTCTATTTTTGAGTTTAAAAAAACAAGATTTACTACTTTGATTTACTAAGAAAAATCCAGTAAAAAACATTTTGGTAGACCCAGGACTTCTTGATTCCATAATAATATATTATTATATTATACTACTTAAAAGCTCTTCTTAAGTTTTTAACATCATAATGGTACATAAATGAACAACAACAAATATTCGTAGCTTGGCATTTTTTTTATAACCCTAACGAATTGCAAGTCAGAACACCCACCGAACACCCAGTTTAAATGATTTTATTTTAATAAAATTTGGCGATTTTTTTTTTATTTTACTGAAATAAACAATTGATAAAATTTTCAGTCTTATCAGTTGAAGTTTCCAGTTTTTATAGGTACTGCTTTTTTTGAAATCCACTAACAATCCAAAACTGAATATTGTAGCCGTAGTAAAGATCCAAATTTTGCGGATTTTGGTTATGGAGACCTGTACGATTTCGTCAACTTAGTGAGTATGATAGGGATCGTATAGTAGGACTTCAGGAGGCTGGATTTTCTTTTCGGGAAATTGCAGTTAGAGTGCAAAGAAGTGTAGACACCGTGGTTAGGTGTTGTCAGGCATGGCTTCAAAAAGGCCGTACGCAAAGAGCTTGGGGTTCTGGACGCCCCCGTAGAATAACAGACCGTGAAGATCACCGCCTAAGATTATTGGCCTTAGGGGACCGTTTCTCCACTACCAGGTCCATTACAAATGACTGGTCCTCCTTAACTCCAGAACACCTTCGCCTTGAGTGGTGCAGAGAACGGCCACTCTGGGATCAGGAATGGAACAGTATTATCTTTAGTGACGAGTCTCGATTTTGTTTAGGCATGCGCGATGGTCGAGCGAGAGTTAGAAGACGACATGGTGAAAGGAGAAATCCGCGGTTTTTTGTTGAAAGGCATGTTTATCAAACTGTTGGAGTTATGGTTTGGGGTGCTATAGCTTAAGGTTCTAGATCACCTTTAATCTTCATCAGAGGTAACATGAACGCGCAGCGTTATATCCAAGAAGTTTTAGAACCCCATCTTTTACCCTATCTTAACACCCTGGCAAATCCAACTTTCCAACAAGATAATGCCCGACCACATGTCCCGACTTATCCCCAATTGATCACGTGTGGGATATGATGAGTAGGAGATTGCTTAATTTGCAACGTCCTCCTCAGACTCTAGAAGAGAGAAGTTGGTGGTTGCCTGGAATGAGATACCACAGGAGGACATTGACCACCTGATCAGATGCATGCCTAGGCGCGTTGGAGAATGCGTAACACATCGGGGTGCATCCACACATTATTAAAGGTAAAAGGGCTTCAAAGCAATGCACTCATTTTGAAATTTTTATCATTTATTTATTATGCTTCAGTAAGCACTTATACAAAATTTTATAAAAATAAAATCATTTAAACTGGGTGTTCGGATTTTTATGTCACTTAGTATATTTATTTGTATATCATGGAAAAAACTGCAAACCTTTACACCACCAGTAATAGAATTATTGTGAGAAACTTCCGAAACGTCCGATAGACGACGCAGTTGCTTAAATTTGTAATAATTTCAGCAGACTTTTTAATTGTAACTATTTTTTAATAAGTGTAATTTTAGGATAAAACAAAATTCAAAATAATTCAAAAAATCTTCATTGGAAAAGAGTGGTCAATTAATACGCTTATTATTGCATGCAAGTAACCAACAATACATAATAATTTTGACAAATCAGTCATTAAAATGGGATTTTAGTGAACCATCTGTCTTATTTTAGTGACGATTCCTTGTATTTTAGTGCAGCTTTATGATAAAGTTACTTATATTACCATTCATTACATAACTATATTTTCTTTAATAATTCTAACTATATATTTGTATCTCTATATATAGTAAAATATCTATTTATCTCGTGGAGAAACAAATGTTTATATTACCGTCGAAGTTTGGAATCCATTCAAAAGCGGCACAATATACCGCATCCACCTCTATTCCAGAAAATGTTATCCCACTCAAGTTAGCGTGTCTCTCCCGTTTTGTGAATCAAGCCCAGCATTCACAAAGGCCGGTCAATGAATGGAATATTGATTGAGAACAGAGACTCTACTTACTCTCCCGTCTGTCTATGTTTGTGTATGTGTGCGTGAGAGATTTTGTTGAATGGCACTGGAACTCGGCCAAAACGAGAAAATTTATGACTGACATAAATTGTGTTGCGAATTTTCGAGTTTTTTTTCTTAGAGTGGAAATGTTTATTTAATAAATCTCTCTTTTTGGACCGTGGTCTTTATAAATATGATTGTTTGTAAATCGTTTTAAGATTTATTAAAGAAAAATGTATGCATTTTAACGTATCGTTGTATTTAAAACATATGCTGTAGATATATTATTTATTGTATCCAGTAAAAGGTAGAAGGAAGGAGAATATGGATGGTTGATTCACACATTCACACACACTCTTTCCAAACCCGTCCCTCCCAGAATGCATCCCTTAATGAGCAATACATTCCGGAAAGAACTTCCTACACCCCCCATCTCGTCCTATGGAGCCCTCAGTCCTCTGGCTCTTGCTGGTCCTTTCCGCTATCGGGGTTAAGGGATAGTTTCTAGGTGTTTTCTTTTCTTCCGGGATAGCTGTCCCTATTCAAGAACCTGCACTTCTCCCTAGGGATGGGAGAGGTCTTTTACAGGTGGTTCCTCTTCTGTCTTGGTTCTTGACAGATTTTGTCATTCTTCTTGTATCTTCTTTCAGTGTGTTTTGGATTGATTGAATTTATTAAATGTATCTTTTGTCTTCAGCGCTGGTTGATTCGTTTGCAGTAAACAAAGGTTGATGAGTTTGATGACTATGGTTATGCATTTTTGATGTTCTATATCAGCGGTTCCCAAACTTATTCACCGGGCGACCAACCACCGTGAATTTGAGACGTTCTGCTACCCACTATATATAGTTAAGCCTATGGCAAATAACATTTTCAAACTGTATTTAAAAAAACATTTAATTAAGGATACATCAATCTTAACAATTGGGTGAACTACGATAAATACAGCAGGTTCACTAAGCCCATTAATGCGATTTATGGCATTGTTTTGTGTTACTGACAATGGCCTGGATATCAGGATTGAAGGTTGACAATTTTAACCGCGAGTCATTCTCAACACATAGTTTGTTTCTGTACTTATTTTTAAGGAAAACCAAACTTGAGAACGCTCGTTCGCATAAGTAAGTTGTTGTGAATCACATGAGCTCCATTAATACAATTTTAGATAATTCCGAATATTCAGTTTTTACTATGATTCAGAAAGAGATCAGGCTTGAATCTTTAAATACACTCTTTAAAGCCGAATCACACGAAAGTTCCATCAATGCATCTTCTTGAGCAGGTTTCAATGCTATTTGTTTTAAATTGTACTCGTCAAATGGGTTAGCTTAATCTATCCTCTATCTATCTATGCCCTTTTGGTTCCTTAAATATGTATAGGGAAAAAATTATTCAAAATTAAAGAGACCGGTGTAAAATTTCATAAAAATTTTTCACGGTTTTTGGGTCAGAATTTCAAAATCTGAGAGTATAATAAATTAATGGGAAAAATTATGCCGAGCGGGCCGACACGCCCTATTTTGGTGTACATTATTTCAAAAATTTGAAATATATTTCAAATATATTTCAATTATTTCAAATATTTCAAAAATATTTCAGTAATATTTCAAAAATAAATATTAAATTATTCAGAACGGAAACAATATTGAATTGAAGACGTTCAGAAAGCCAAAAAAATGTAGAAAAGGCTAAGATTACAGTTTACACTCTTTGAGCTTTGACTGTAAGCTAATAAGTAGTTGACTTGAATCTTTTGCAAGATTTATAGAGAATTAGTTGATGAAAACAAGTAAAAGTCTTTCATGGGGTGGTAATCCATAGAAAACGCTTTCTAAACATTGGGCGCGTTCAGGCAAGCTAGCGTTACACAAGCGTTGAGTAAGCGGAGGGCGAATTTGACCGCTTAGTGACAGCTGTAGCGGTCGCCATTTTTTCCAGCGAATTTATTTTCCGCTAAGTTGGTGAGCGATTCGATATGTCAACAAAAACAATCAACAATTATAATAACCATTAAGTTAAGTGAAAATTTCTATATTTGATTTTTATTAGTGTATAAAATTTAAATATCCTAGAATACATATGCAACTGTAGAATTTAATGTTGGGGGTAACATAGGTAGAAATTAACTTTATATGATCTATCATACAAAGACGTTCAGCCACCGTCAAGCGCCTTCACAGAGCGCCACTGCCAGCGCTAACTTTGTGCTAGAGTGGCTGAACAGTTATTTTCTTTGGAACAAAAGCCTACAATAATTTAAAAAGTAAGAAACACAGACATTTTTTTGTAAATTGTGCTTAAGTAAAATATAAAATAAAAAATATTTTTTCTAAAAAAAACAATATTACTTAGTAAATCTTTATCGAGATCTTTATAACTTTAACTAATATACTGATAAATAATACTGTAAAAGTAAATCAGGTAATCATAGTAATTATTTTTTCAATGTTTTGTACTTTTTAATTATATTAACTCTATCACACCTTTTCAAATAAAATGGATGTGTACCAATAAGCTGAATTGGCTCATAAAATATATACTTTCGATCCACCACTTGAATGTCATCATAATATACTCGATAATATATTGTAATAATTTTATTTTGATTCCTTGCTTCATGAGTTCATCATTTTGAATAGCTATCATACGCATCCTAAGTACCAGTTCTTCATGTAATAAACGGCATAATATCTTTGATTTTCTATTTTGATGACTGATTCTCGATCATATTCTGAGTTCTCCGAATTGAACTGTTCTGTGTCAGTATCATCCATTAGAGCAATACTGTTATCGTTTTCCGAGGTCGAATCAGAACCAGAAGTACTAGGAGAGGTAGCAGCAGTGCTGGAAATACTTTCAATTTTTTGAAAAGCACCCGCTGAAATTGTTATCTTTCCATTAAATGTATACAGCACAAATAAAATTCGATATCCAAAAACGTATACTAGATATTAGCCAGTACTAGCTCCGTTTTATTTCCTTTTTGTAGCTCGTAAAAAGTGCCTAGACATCCTTACATTGAGAACATTCCTACCGGCAAGCATGGCACAGCTAAACGCTTGTAAAAGTCGCGCGCTATTGCCAAATTATTTATAAAATAAAAAGTAATACAAGAATATTTCAACAATATTTCAAAAATATTTCGAAAATATTTCAAATATTTCAAAAATATTTCAAATATTTCAAATATTTTAAAAATATTTCAAATATTTTGAAATAAGTTCAAGTGGGGTGTACATTATTTCAACGTATTTCAACCCATGTCGGCCCCCTCGAATTATGCATAATACTGTTTTCGGGTCCAAAAAACTCAATAATGATGTTATTTTTAAGGTAGGTTCAATATTAATTCGGAAAAACCAATTTTCCTGAAGGAAATTTTTTCTCAAGAAAATTACTTTTTTTTCGGAATGTACGTCCCAAAAAACGCCTGTATGCAAATTTTGGTCAAAATTCAAAAATAATGATTTATTTTATGGAATAACTTCAAGTGTAATTATAAAAATGTCGAAATGTATTTTTTTTATGATAATATAGGTGGTCCTCTTTGGTTTGACCCTGTATAACTTTCACAATTATGAAATCGAAGAAACCAAATTAGGTTAAATTTCAAGTTTTATCTTTCCTCTATCCGTTTATGCCCTTTTGGTTTCTTAAATCCTTATAAAAAAAATTTATTCAAAATTAAAGAGACCAATGTAAAAATCAAAATTTTTGACGAATTTTGAGGCAAATTTATGAAAACCGCGATTATAATAAAGATATAAAAAAAGTATTCATAAAAGTGCTTTTCGGTGTGCTTTCGGTTCGGAAAATCCAAAAATGTCATCATTTTTAAGAAAATTTCAAAAACAACCCGAAAAATCCAATTTTTCCAAAATTTTTTCCGATTTGGCCCCTTTGAAAAATGTTTAGGACGCTACTGATTTCATTTTCGAAATCCTCGACCCCGAAAACCCCCCGTAACAAATTTTCAGCAAAATCGTATCATTTTTTATCATTTTTTAAACCCATCAACAGTAGATGAGGCGATAGAATGGGCGAACATTAGAGCTAGTTCAATAATTACACCCGCGCAGCCCCGGACCTCAGGTCATCGTCAAAATAGCGAAATTTAGGATTTTTTTCAACGTTCAAAAACTACCGTTAAAGTTATCGTCTTCTTATCTTATCCAGTAATCTGTTAGGACATTTTATTCTGGGAAGCTTGAATAACGGATTCTATTGATAAGTTTTTCATTTTACGGTTTGCTAGAAGTTTCAGCTTCCAGCAAAAGCCCTGGTTCATCTTTCCAAAAAAGAGGTACTTTAGGTTTCCGTTGTTGATCTTCAAGATTATGTAATGTGGAATTTGAAGGTTATGATGTAGATTGAAGCTGATGCGTATTAAATATTTCTAGTTTTTGTTGTTGTAATTCCAAATCATCAGTTTAGTTTTAAGCCGAAACACTCTACCATAGATGAACTTCACAGGGTCACCAATATTATAGAAAATGCTGTAGAAAAAAAGAAAAATTATTTTTTAGCTATATTTTTAGATTTCTGCCTAGCATTCGATAGAGTCTGACATTAGGGAATATTTCATAAGTTGGATTGGATTCTTCCAAAACCGTACACAGACAATTAATTCGTTCTTAACTGACAGATATTTCAGAATTAAGCAAGATTGTGCTTAATCTGATCTTAAAGGAATAAAAGCCGGAGTTCCACAGGGTAGTGTCTTTGGTCTGGTCCTATATCTCCTTTACACATTTGACTCAGCCAATAGTATACAAAATGCTATGAATAAATCCCAAAAATAGACTAAGATGAGGAATATTTCACTTAATTAAAGAAAATCAGTACATATTGATTTTATTAAACAAAAAAATGAAAATTAGAAAAATTGTCACCAACAGGTGGAGCAGCAGAACAGCATTGTTAGTTACAGAGTTTATTACCAGCTTCAAACATGGCTAGGTAATGAACTCACTGCAACAGATTATTATTTGCGTGGAAAAATTGTTATTATTTATTTAAATTATATTTTTTTTATACAAGTTTGCAATATTTTCTTATTGAATTCTTATTGAAATCGAATCAAGAAACCATTATTTTTTTATTAAATATTTTATGTAGGTACATTTTATTTTTTTTCAGTGAACTTAAAAATATAACAACCAAAAAAAATTTTTTTCCTACGACCACCATCCAAAACACTATTTTGCACATTGGTTACAGTACGCAAAATTTCTCATAGCAACAAAAGTTGTGGGAAAAGTGACATAAGGCATAGCCAAAGTAACATAAAGCATAGCCAAAGTGACATTAGGCATACCCAAAATAAATACCTGCAGCAAGTTGTCAATCTCGTTATCTAGTAGAGTCGATGAATCATTACAGAAATTTGATTCTGTTCCTGTTCCCTCAACATCAGCTACGAATGACTTATTAACAATAACCGAAAACTTGTCGGAAACACCAACACCAGGGATAAAGATCCAGAACTGTTCCCATTTTACAGTTCATTATAATTTTAAGTGAAAAATCTCATGCAAGGAAAGTTAAATTTAAAATACGTTTCTTAAAACGTAAATTTGTTACCTACTGTAACATTTAATAAATCTTTAAATACGATCTTTAGTAATTTATTTAAATGAAACGCAGAAATTTTTACCGCCAAAAGCTATGTCATGTTAGAAAAAGTGCTCATAAAAAAGTATCGTGTGCAACACGATCGTTTGTTTGTTTTCTGGATGGGGGTCGTTTTGGATGGTGGTCGTAGGAAAAGTACAGTGTGCAACACGTGCGCAAAAGTGCTAATTTCACACGAGAATATACTATTACATCTTATAATTACTTTTTCAATTAAATGTTTAAATGATTTCAAATCTTGCTCTTTTGGCGGATTTGATGATTCTTGTTCATCAGATTCAATTTCAGGTGAACCGACAGTTTCTTCATCTTCATTATCTTCATGAGCAGTACTTCTTTCGAGTCGCAATCGTCGTTTATAACTGGCTGAACTTCTAAATAAGTACAGTTGCCCAACTCGTTGCACTTATAACATAAATCTGTGCATCGTAGCCTATGTTTCCTACAACTACACTTGGCAGAAAGGCAGCCTTTCTCACAGCTGCAACAAATTGCTTTTAAAAGATTATCCGGTATTAATTTTTCGGTGGTCATACATGGCTTCATAATATCGTTTCCAACCCCAATCCGTTGCAGTGAGTTCATTACCTGACCATGTTTAGAACTGGTAATAAACTCTGTAACTAACAATGCTGTTCTGCTGCTCCAGCTGTTGGTGGTAATTTTTCTAATTTGAAATTTGATTTTATTGTGGATGTTTGATATCGTAAATCATTTATTCTTTCAATCAGGTAATACGACTGGACTAATATACAAATGTTAATAAAAAAATATTTAATATTAAAAAAATTAAATTACTTTTTTTGTTATTATCCCTAGACCATGTTGATGTGTGTATAATGGACTAGTTTAGTGATTTTTTTTATATTTGCATCTTATAAAATAGGTTTTTAGTGGTTCAACTGTACAAATAAAAATTTTATAAAATTAATCCTCTAGCCATAATCGGCTTTTGAAATTTAAATTTAATGGTTAAATACGTCATAAGTGGTAAGTGACGTGTTTCAATAAGATTGGTAGAAAATTTGCGTTGTTGTCGATATGCTTTAATATTAACCGAGAAACTTATCTCTCTCTCTTATTTGTTGTCATTAAAAAGAGATAAACATATCGATATTTTTGTTCTCTGATTAACACTTTATCAAATAAGGAGTAAAACACTAAACAAAATATTCTCTCATTTTCGTTAGTTTAATTTGTTGTTTGGTTGTGTTTGGTTTATGAAATAAATTACTTCTATACTATTTTTGGTTGGAAAATAAAGATCCCTAACACCTTGTCTTGGTGTTATAGCGGTTCCTTAAAAAATAACCAATAGAAGTAATTGTTCTCTCGGGGAGCATTTTCAATAGAACCACGCCCACTGTCTATTGGCTGTTCTATTCTATCACCATCAAGAATAGAGGTCTTGTTTATTTATTACATATAAACACGATTTTCTCTCCTTACATATATCTTGTCAACTGGTACAATCAGTTAGTCACAGAACAGGGTGTTTTGTGCCGCCAGTTCTTTGAGAATACTTGAAACGAACGTAGCTAAAATGTGACAACGTTGACTTTTAAACACACTTCATTATTGGTTATTAGTTGGCGCTACGTTTAAAACTTACTAATTATTTATTGCTAAATTTTACGAAATGAGAAAAATTAATTGCAAAATGAATACCAATATAAGTAAGTAGGTATCTTATCCTAAATATATATTGCTATCATTTTGATTAATCTATATCAAAGAAATATATACAAAAAATTCAAACTGCAATACAATAGTTAACCCCCTTACATCTACCAACAGTGGACTTTTCTTCACGATTTAGCGTAGGGACAAAATCTAGCTTTGAGTAAAATCATCACGCTCTATTCTTAAAACGTTACCGTAGATTTTGTGTTTATTCTTTGCCGTGTGGTCGTACACATTAATGTTGTGGATTATTAGCACAAACGCCCCACAAAGTTGGCTAGCAGTTCACCGAACGAATCTCATTACACATTCTGTCGAGGCGTAATTATACGTTGATGACCTACATGCCTTTCAGCGACATCGCTTAATTATATTCTAATCGTTTTGACTAGAACTAAATTATTAATCGAAATTGCATTTAGCTATACGAAAGAAAAAAAATAGCTACTTTATTATTTAGGATCCAATTTTGATTAACTTTTTGAACGAGTAAAACTAAAACAAAGTTAATTCAATCTCTCGATAACTCGATAACAATTGGGCGGAGTAGAATTCAATGAGACTTCTGGGGGAAAAATTGTAAATGGCGCATGGAGTAAAACAATTTATTTTTTTCATACTTTATGGTACACTTGTACTTTACAGTACTCTTCAATGTTGTTTGAAATAATAAGTGAATCAACATAAACTAAGCTTTTATTCTAGTTTTTGAAGATTGACAATGGAGTTGCCTGGAAATTTCAGGAAACGAATCACAACACAGAAATTGTAAACTGACGATTTTCTCGAATTGCCTGATCCACACGCTAAACAATATCTTAGGTTGACACACGCTTCCTTCCCTGACCGCCTGCATCATGTCCTGCTGTAAAGTTCCTGCATCATTGTCGCACCTTATGCAAGTTTCACCATACACACGATGAATTTCGGCTGCATTGCACCCCTCAGCCTGAGGAAATCTAATTACACCGCGCATTTCACACTTGGCGGGCGAAGCGACCGTTGTAGCCATATTTTTACGAGAGCGCTGCACGCTCACTAATGACAGGACTGCGCAGCGGTTCATCATATATTCGCGGGTTACTAGCTCGACCGATCGGACGTTGAAAAAAAATAGCCCTCGTATAATACACTTTTGTGGATTGTCTAGAGAGACTATCAGCTAATGAATTTCGTATTACATTTGTACAAAAAGAATAAAAGTTTGTATCAAAAATCAAAAGTGTTTTATGTATTCAATACATATAGTACTCGCTATGAGAAATGCAAACATATTTATTAATGTGTGCTTAGTTTGCTCTTTAATTGACATATCTGAGGTAGCATACAGTCAAAATATATATTTTGATGTTTAATGATAAAATGAATGGTAAATTTTTCATCATCATTTATGGATGGTATTGAAAAATCCTTATCCTCATATGGATAGTTGCATACTTATTTCCCGTTGCAATTTGTACCTCTTGCCAATTGCAGTGCTTAAAAGTTTTTCAAAACAAGTAGCATTCAGCCTGCAACAGAAAAAATTAAAATTGATACCACCTTGTGTACAGCATGAACAGTGCTGTAAGTTGCTTGCATTTATGTACTTCCTGCTTTGCACCTAAAAAACTTGAGTGGAGGATACAAAGCTAAAAAATCCAAAATCCTGGACTCCTCTGATTTGTTGATGAAGGTTAATTGTATTTTTGGTAGTGATGAACGAGACTGGTATTGGTCTTGCGGTCTTGGTCTTGGTCTTGCAGAAAATGCAAGACCAAGACCAAGACCAACTTCAGGCTGCAAGATCAAGACCAAGACCGAGCAGTGCAAGACTTATGCAAGACCAAGACTTAGCATTGCAAGATATACGCAAGACCAAGACCATGCGTCTTTTAAACATATAAACCGAAAAATAAAGCAGCCATGGATTATTTTAAACTCTAAATCTTTGGTTTCCTAGGATAGCGGTGCCGCAATAAAGCGGTGAGCACAGATATAAAGTAAGAGTTTAACGTTATTGACCGCCTAAATCCATTTTTGTATTTGCTTTCGTTTTGTGTGTTTATAGTTTGTTTTTTTGTTTGTTTTTTATAGTATTGTTTTTGTATTGAAAGCAAAAAATGGATGATTTGGACTTGGCAATGATAATATTTTTGGAAGACAAGTCTTCATCGGAAGAAGAAACGAAAAGGTCGGAAGAAAGTAAGATTTTTAAGAAACGGACAATTGAAGGCGTCTACGAAATCTTAATATGTCGTCACCTTCAAACAAATGATGAAAAATTTATCTTGACAAAAACGGCACGTGATTTTTTGTCCATTCCAGCTACTTCGGTTCCAGCAGAAAGACTCTTCTCAAAAGCATCTTTGGTAATAAGAAAACACCGTAATAGACAATAATAATGTTACGTTCTTATTTGAATGTTTTTTAATGTGCTTTTCCAATAAGGGGGAATTAAGTTGCAGTTTTTATACCAAAACCTCGATATCCATCGTAAATAAATTCAAAACTAAAAGTTAAAATAAACACTACAGGGTCATCTGAAACCAGAATTAACAAACAAACCTATTAGTATCTACAAACCTACAATATTTACTATCATAATTTCTTTATTGGCTTTTATATTTATTAAAATAAACAAGTGTAAACACTGAATATTACGAAATACGTCGAAAAACTTGATTTGTTCTAGTTAGCTCGTTAAATAAAACATTTATAATTATTTACTCATTAAAAATATAATACGATTCTTTCGAAATTGAAACATAACGAATAGTCCGCTTTTGGCTTTGCTCGTCTTACAAAATAACATCAAATAAAACCCAGTACAGTCATTAAGTGAATCCTATACATTTTCTAATCGACTATTCGTTCGTTATTGAGAAATAATCAAGGCGTGGGTGGGCGTCGACTAATAGGTTAGTGAAATAAGTATTCTCTATACAATTTTCCTTCTTCAAATGTCGAACTCGTGTTTGTACACCGTGTAATAGGTAACAAACATTTAGATATATACGGAGCTCCGTTTGATCGAGTACCTACCGATGAATGAGCAGAAGAAAAAAGTCGTAATATAATTGCCATAAACTTTCGTAATGGGATTGTTAAATAATACGAGGCGGTTGTTCTTATTGTTATATATACACACATCAACTTGGTCTAGGGATATTTTAATAAATTTTATTCAGGTTCTTTATATAATGAACATGTGCCTTCGAGGGATGGTGTGCAAGTCTTCTTCCTCGATTCTTCGCACCCCAAAGATGTCTTGTCTGAGTTGTGCGTAAACCTCACAGGTGCCCAAGAAGTGGTAAGAAGTTTCCTACTCGCCACAGTTTAGGCAGTCTGGGTCTTCGACTATGCCCAGAAGGTATAGATGTCTTCTAAGTCCACAGTGGCCAGTGAGAACTGGCCAGTGAGAACTGGCCACTGTGGTAGTAGTCCAGCAAGCAGGCGCAGCTGGACTACTACCGTGCTGGTCCTGCAGCTATAAATCACCTTCAAAGCTGCCTGGCTATCTGAGCAAATGCTGACGGGGCTTCCTGAGTTGTCTCGTTCTTCTATTAGTTCTGCTGCTTTGAGGATAGTAAATATTTCTGACTGGAAGATCGTGGAGTATAGCTCTTTGGAACCCCTACGTCTTTTTTCAAAAAACCTGCTCCTGCTTCCATGCGAGAGCCATCTGTATAACATACTGTGCTCCCTGGGGGAAATTCTACTTGTTCGTCGCTTCAGTGCCCCCTTGGTGGGATTACGATCTTTTACTTGTTTTCCGTTCTTAATTTATCTGCTTTTGGGACAACTTTGTGAGTCAGGAGCAGAAGCTCTGTTTCTGTGCTATTTTTTGTGCTATTCTTGTGTGGCCTTCGCCACGCCCTTTCCAGTGCCCATTGTCTCTAAGCCTTATGAAAGCCGCCATTGCGCTCATAATGATCCATATTATGAGCAAAGGCTGCAACCCCAGGAGGACATCAAGGGCTGGTGTGGGTGTTGTCCTTAGCGCTCCTGTGACTCCTATGGCATGCGCCAGCTTTCGGGTCACCACTGGCCTTGTGCCTTAATAAAATAGTAAAAAATTCTTATTGCTAATAACAAAAAACCTAAGCAATAAAATATCGATATTGAACTACCGGAACACTGGGACAATTTTGGATTATTTGGAAAATGAGACAATGGACTCATTGGAGTTTTCTGCCCAATCTCCCGACCTTAATCCCATTGAACATGCTTGGGATATGCTACAAAGAAAGGCAATTCATCAACGTTCTTTTTTTTAACATAATATAAAATTTATTTTTGCAGTACTTGCAGCTTTTTTGCAGTGCAAAGCAAAAAATTGCAGCTCTTTTAATTTTTTATGTCGTGCTAACTTTACGTCAAGTTAGCAAAAGCGTTAATAAAAAAAAAACTAAAAGAGCTGCAATTTTTTGCTTTGCACTGCAAAAAAGCTGCAATTTTTGAATGTTTTTGTTTGACGATAGGACTACTAGAAGTAGAGATATGAGGTGTGTCGTGCCAACTTTACGTCAGGTTAGCAAAAGCGTTAATAAAAAAAAAACTAAAAGAGCTGCAATTTTTTGCTTTGCACTGCAAAAAAGCTGCAATTTTTGAATGTTTTTGTTTGACGATAGGACTACTAGAAGTAGAGATATGAGGTGTGTCGTGCCAACTTTACGTCAGGTTAGCAAAAGCGTTAATAAAAAAAACTAAAAGAGCTGCAATTTTTTGCTTTGCACTGCAAAAAAACTGCAAAGAAGCTGCAATTATTGAATATTTTTGTTTGACGATAGGACTACTAGAAGTAGAGATATGAGGTGTGTCGTGCCAACCGTAAGGTTTATGCCCTAGGTACATCATAAAGCATTGTTAGGTAATTGTTTTTTATTAGAAGTTTTATTTTTAATTAAAAATGAGAAGTATTTTATTAATTTTTCTTGTAAAAAAGAATTTTTTTCTGTATAAACAATACTTACGATTAAGCAGCTCCTGCAAACACATCTTTATTACAAATATCAAGTTCTAGCTCAGATTCACTCCAGGTTTCTCTCCATAAAACCCAGATTCAACACTGGAGTGTGCCAACCAACATTGGTCTACAATTCTTGGGAATAGGGCGCTAAATGAGCTAGAATTAATTTAAAAGTTTAAAATGTGCTATAGTCTTGAATCATTTCATCAAACAATATAATTAATTTTTTAAATGAGTATGCCTAAAATTTAAATGTTCATTAAGATTTCTCTGTATAAAACAGACTTCTTGAAAGGCGATTTTCGTTATTATACTTATCTGACCTACTTTTTTAAATCGTTATCAAAACTTTATCAAGTACTAGTAATATTTGAATACCTTCTAATGTAAACGTTACCAATAAGGTTGTTTGGAAATTATAACTGTTACATTGACTATAATTGGCATTAATAATCTGTTTCTCAATGTCTTACACTAAATACTTATTTAATAAGGTTCAAACTTGTACAAAAGATATACAGTGTGTAAATTTCAAAAGGAATAAACTCATCATTTCGGTTACTGTATCTACAGATTTATAAAACAATCCCAATGTACTTTAAAATTAAAATTGTAAATTGACACTTTTCAACGTGAAAATACCACTTCTACCCTGAACCCCCTTTGTTTGACGGGTCCAACTCCTAACCTGTTCATTCTCTATTCAAAAATGTTATCTCTCTCAAGTTTATTGCCACCTCAAGTTAAGGGCTAATAACATTTAGGCTTTAACATTATTATGTATTATTACTTCAAAACTTGATCTAGTAATAATCGCAACCGCTAAAAGGTGCTATTGCATTTATGCACGTGTGACACACAATTGTCTCCCGTCTACCTTTATGACTTAAAAAAACATAACAAAAAAATGTGGTGGTTGAGAATTGAACCCTAGCCGCATGCGTGAGGTACAAGCACGCATAGCACTGCTCCAGAAGGGTTTTAAGACTAATGCTCTTATTGTAGGATTTATACTGTTATGTATATGCTCGCCTTTATCATGAGGTATTCAAATTCAGACGCTTCTGATTTAAAAATGTCAAATCCAAGGCACACTTTTTCAATGCTAAAAAAATTCTTGGCGTTATGAATTTTTCCCCTAAGGTAGGCGAAAAAATGGTTTTTTGAATTTTTAAAATTTTTTTTCATTCAGAGATTTTTTTACAAATAGTCATAACTTGGTGAAAAATTATCCGATTTGAGTATTTTTTTGTAATTCCTTGTTTTTTGAAAAATATATGTCAAAAATTTTCACTTATAATATCACAAGAGATTAAATTATTTCCGGAAATTTTTTTGAGGGCACCAATATTTTGAAAAACATTTTCTTAAAATATTCGCGCCCGAAAAAAAATTTCCAGGAATAATTTAAGCTTGCGTGGTATGTGGTAAGAAAATTTCACACCATATTTTGTAAAATAATTAATCCAATCTGACGTCGGTCACAAAGCCTCATAATTACTAGTTTAAACGTGTGCACCATAGAGAAATATAACATATTTTTATTTATCGAAAAAATTTCCAGAAATAGTTTAAATTGCCATGGTAACAAGGCAAAATTAAGACATTTTATTGGTTAAAAAGTAGAGGTGTGAAATTTTCTCCAACATTCTACTTTTAAAAAACTTAAGCCTAGTCTCAAATCAGAATAATGATGGGTTATAATTTTTTTTATGTTTTTGAGAGCGGAATTTTTGAGGATTTAAAAAAAATCGAAGGATACAAACAATCTTACAATCCTTGTTTTAACTTTTAAATACCGCAATAACGCTTCTAAAATTGATATTTAGTTAGTCTAAAAATTAAAGAAAAATTATAACCCATCATTATGCCATTATGAGACTGCTTAAAATTTGTGTTATGAAGAGTAGAATTTTTTAGAATTTAAAAAAAAGGATACAAACAATCTTAAAATGCTTGTTTTAACTTTTAAATAAAAAAACATTCACATTTACTATGAATAATTTTTTACATACATTTTTCAAAAAGTTCAACAAAAAAAACAGGAAATTACAAAAAAAATACTCAAATAGTTATGGCTATTTGAAAAAAAAACTCTTGAATTTTTCAAAAATTCATATCTCGATTGGCTGAATGAACAAATTTTAAAAATTTTATACGGGTACAAATAGATTTCCAAATTTCTGCAAAATTGGAGATGCAAAACCAATCGGCAGGTTGAGTTGTCATGTAATACCCTATATGCAGTTAATATCTAAACAGTAAATAGTTGGAAATAGTCGTAACAACAGTGGAATTTATTGTACTAACCCTTACTGTGTGAAAGTCCATCTTAGTCCATATTGAGATTAACAAGTCGTACTGTACGGACGTATCTACATTCGCTCGCTATTTAATGGTGATATTTTCAATCTTATCGTACTGTGTTTAGTTTTCCATTACAAATAAGTATAGTTTCATAATTTGTTTTGGTGTGTTTCTCCGGAATACTTAAATTTGGATTTTGAAGTGAGTAATTAATTTGATAATTTTTTGGTTATAATTCCGTTTCGAGCAGAAACCGAATACATTAACTACTGTAAAAAGTCCGACCACTTTTTGCCGAATTAATACGCATAGATAAAGGCAACTGGTTTGACGATGCCAATTTGTGGACTTTGCACTCAAGGAGTCACCAGCAAATCGCCTGGACTGAAATGTTACGGCGCTTGTCAGAAATTCTATCACGCTAGATGTGTTAATTTAACTAAAGCAGACGTCTCGCGATTTCAGACACCAGGCTTATCCTGGACCTGCTCTTATTGTAGAGATTTACCAGATTTAAATAATAGGCGCTCAATTATTGTTGCCGGTGATGATGATTCTGATGAATCTCCAGAGCAAACCCCATCATCAACATTAAAAATATTAAATGATATTCAGAAAGACATGGCTTCGATGAATAATAAATATGGAGACTTGTTGCAGTCGGTTAACTTCTGCAGCGACCACATTACATCTTTTGAAAATACTATATCTGCTCTCACTAACAAGGTTAAGGAGATTGAAAAATTAACGAAACAAAATTTAGATTTGAAGAATGAAGTAAAGTCCTTAAATTCTCGAGTAGATACTCTCGAGCAACAGTTAAGAGCCAACGATGTTGAGATCTGTGGGGTGCCCTATAAGGACAATGAGAATATTGTAGACATAGTTTCCAAAATTGGTTCGGCTATCGACTTTCCTGTTGAAGAAATTGATGTTGACTCAATTTACCGCTCCTCAACTTTTCGCACTGATTTACCTAAGCCCATAATTTTGAAATTTTCCAAGAAAATTAAAAAAGATGCTTTCCTGGCTGCCGCTAAAATTAAACGTCGTCTAAATGGTAACAGAGGGCTGAAGATATCAGATATCTCTAATGAGTTGTATATTAATGAGCATTTGTCCTCTAAAAATAAAAAATTATTGCGAGACACTAAGCTAGCCGCTAAATCAAAACAATACAAATATATATGGACAAGAAATTGCGTCATTTATGTGCGAAAAGACGATAGATCCAGAATAATCAAAATCTCTTGCGATGGTGATATCGAAAAGTTGGTTTAATCCTCTGATGTTCAAAGTAACTCTTCATATTATATACTGACCTTTGCTTTGATTATGGCTGATGATTCTACTTTATCTATTTTGTATCAAAATGTCAGAGGATTAAATTCGAAAATTAACGTTATTTTTCGTAATACACTCAACTGTGAAGAAGATATTATCTGTTTAACTGAAACTTGGCTTAACTCTTCGGTATTAAGTGAAGAAATTTTTTCACCGTATAAAGTATATTGACGAGACAGAGAAACGAGCTCTTCTACCAAACTCACGGGAGGCGGCGTTCTGATAGCTGTATCCGAAGAGCTTATTAGTTACCCTGAAGATTCTTGGCGGTCTGAAGCAGAAGATGTTTGGGTGACTATTATTCCTTAAAGTAGACATCAAAAAGTGCATATAGGATGTGTTTACATACCACCCAGAGACTTGGCTGCCTTACAGTTTTTCTGTGACAAGCTTATCGATATCTATTTAAATAATATCAATGATATTTTTATCATCTGTGGAGACTTCAATCTCCCTGAAATTAAATGGACACTGTGTGCTAACGACGACTACTGCAAACCATGTAATTACAATGATCCTAGATCAAGCTTACTGGTTGACACCATGTCTCTGGTTGGTATGTCTCAGTATAATGCAAATGTCAATAATTCAGGAAATACTTGAGACCTTATATTCAACAATAGTTTTTTAACCAAAAATGTACGTTTATCTACTAATCCACTAGTTACCGAGGATCATTCTCACAATACCTTGGACTTTGACGTTGATATTCCTTTAACACATATACCTACTAGGGTTGGTAACCAATCTCGATGGAACTTTAAGCTGTCAAATTTTATAGAAATTAACCGCCTTTTGAGTGCCGTCAATTGGACTGATAAATTTCAATCGATTGACGTAAATGAATCAGTTAACTTGTTTTATAGTATTATCGATAAAATCATTGACTTGCATGTGCCTAAATATTCCAATTATTATAAAAAATATCCTCTTTGGTTTTCTGCCTCTACAATAAAAGTAATTAAAGAAAAACTTAAATTTCACACTCGATGGAAGAAACACAACAATGATCTAGATTATTTAACATTTAAAATCTTACGAGGGAGATCTAAATTTTTGATAAATGAAGATTATAAAAACTATTTGATAAATGTCGAAACTAATATCACTCAAAGTCCAAAATACTTTTGGCAATTTGTAAAAAATAAAAAAAAACGCCAATAATTTTTCAAACAATTTGCTTACGGCCGACGGCCCAATTACTGATTTGAAAAAAATTTGTAACATGTTTTCTGATTATTTTGCTTCTGTTTTTGTGAATAGTGATGCTAGTAACTTTAATACCACTAATATTAACACGCCACTAAATATCTCGAATTATACTATCACCCGCGAGATAATTGCACAAAAAATTGTAAATTTACCTAACAAAGGTCCTGGACCAGATGAGCTATCAACAGATTTTATTAAAAACTGTAAAGAATCTCTAGTAGAGCCTCTATTTCTACTATTTAATAAATCTCTTACTGCCGGTCTATTTCCTGATAAATGGAAAACAGCTTTTATTATCCCAATTCATAAATCCGGAAATAAAAATAAAGTCGAGAATTATAGACCCATTTCGAAATTAAACATTTTTAGTAAAATGTTTGAAAGTATAATATTTGATTTTCTTTATTACGATGTCAAAAACGTACTTAGTATTGAACAGCACGGTTTCATGAAAAAACGTTCAGTTGACACAAACTTATTTATTTACATTGAATACATACTAAAAAGTCTAAATGATAGAAAGAATGTCGATTCTGTTTATACTGATTTTAGTAAGGCTTTCGATAAAATCGATCATTCGATCCTTATTTCGAAACTTGCTGAGGTCGGTATACATGGTAGTTTATTGCGTTGGTTCGACTCATACGTCAGAAATAGATCTCAACAAGTAATCTTAGGAACCTTTAAATCTAACGTAGAAGTCAGCACGTCAGGGGTACCTCAAGGTTCCCATTTGGGTCCTTTACTATTTAATTTATATGTTAGTGATATTGATACCTGTTTTAAATTTGTATATTTTATTATGTATGCAGACGATTTAAAAATTTATCATTCTATTTCATGTCCTAATGACCGGTTTAGATTTCAACAAGACTTAAATAATCTATTTGATTATTGTGTAAAAAATAAGCTGTTGTTAAATGTCTCTAAGTGCAATTACATACAATTTTCTCGTAGCAGTCCTGAATTAAATCACAACACATAGGAAATCTCTAATTGTGTACTTCATCCGGTAGATAGTATAAAAGATCTTGGAATAATTTTGGACTCAAAACTCCTTTTTGACAAACACATTTATCATATTACCCAAAAAGCAAATAGACAATTAGGCTTCATTTACAGAACTTGTTTCGAATTGCGAAACCCTTTTACCATTAGAACTTTGTATATGGCATATGTCCATAGCATCTTAATGTTCGGTTCAGTCATTTGGAATCCACGTTACTTGGTGTACATTTCAAAATTAGAATCTATTCAAAATAAATTCATTTCATATTGTAAAAGAAAGTTTTATCCGGAAACAGATAGACAACGTATTTGTTCCTTTTTAAGAATAATTACCCTTGAGCACAGTAGGCAAATTGCGGATGTCATGTTTGCTCATAAAATTTTAAACAATAATATTGATTGTATCGAAATTACGAATTCCATAAATCTCCATACTCCCACCTATGCTACTAGAAATAATTACACCTTTTTTACAGACCAAGCATTTACTAATTATTTCCTTAATTCTCCAGTACATAGAATAACTAACACTTACAACAAATTATCTAATATCGTGGAAGTAGATATATTCTTTCATTATGCAACTGCGGTTAAAAAACTATCGAAGAACCATTTTTTAATACCATTAACTTAGATGTCACTTCTTTTTTGTATTTTTAATTATATTTCTAGTTGTTAAACTTGTAAAAATTTGTAATTTAACTGTAATGTGTGGATACCTCAGACTAAGAATGTGGATACTCTTATGGGTCTGTCCTGTCTGTATCCCAAATAAATAAATAAAATAAAATAAAATTAAGAACAGTAAACAACTAAACGGTTGAATGAAACTTCCACTATTTATTCGTAAAATACGTTTTAAATTCAATTACAGCTGTTTCGCTAAAAACTAGTTAAATTTTGTCATATGTCAATCTGACGATGCTAGTTTTTAGCGAAACAGCTGTAATTCAATTTAAAACGTATTTTACGAATAAATAGTGGAAGTTTCATTCAACCGTTTAGTTGTTTACTGATCTTCGTAACAACAGTCTTTTCCGTTTTCTTTAAAACGGATAAAGTACACTTAGAAATTTCGTTATTTTACCGACCCAAATTTTGATTTTAAGATTTTAATAGGTACGAAATCGAATTTATCACTTGTGGAATGTATTTTTGCAAATCGTTTACGCCGACATTTTTATGTAAACGTACATCTGATTCATTTATTTTCATTAAGTAATTTATCTGCTTATTCAAGGTATATTATAGCGCCGTATAGCAGCAGAAGCATCGTTATCTGTAAGAAAAAAACGGAAGTAGATAAATCGGCGTAGGAGCATCGAGAAGGCGTTGACTGACTAAAGGCAACACGAACATTGATTGTTTATCTGACATTGAAACGCAGTCGTATCTCTGTTTAGTTTTACGGTTTTTAAATGCTGCATACATTTAAATACACATTCAACGTATCAAAAAATGTGTGCAACAGTTTTTGAAACCATTCCACGGATATGTTAGCATCGTCAAAGTCAATTTGACATGCAAAGTGGTCCAACGAAAACTTAACACCTCAACTGAACAGAAAAAACTTACGCAATGAGTAGAATAAGACAGAACGATAGTGGCTTCTCGCTTCTCTATGCATTTTTGGTCATATTCAACTTGGCTCGGAAACCACCGAACTCAGTTACAGAGAACGAAATAGCGAAGAGAAGGAAATCTTTATCGCTATTTATAGTAGTTTTCACAATAAATGGTATTGACTGAAGGGTTATAATAAAACCAATTAGACCCTTAAGTTATAAAATCCGAGATGCACATCATAAATGTAAAAGGACCTGATTCAGGTAATTTTGTTTCTCAGAGAGGGATTGTAGTGGATTACAGCTTACAATTCTTGTTCATTTTAGTCTTTGTATTTCGTTGGAAGTGTTCACTTTTGTTACGGCGTGCAATAATTTTATAACATTTATTTGTTATTATAGACATTAATAGCAAAGATTTTATAACCCAACGTACATAGTAGGGAGTATGTGGCGTCTGTGAATAAAAAGTAATAGTTCTTCCAGTGGTTCGTTAAAGAAGAATCACTTATCTTGTGACGCGAAAATCATTATAAAAAATGTGTATAGTTCCTTACTTCAGCAAGGATATAACGCGGGTGCTGCAGCAAAAGTAACCAGTAATTTTACGAAGGTGCCTCTTACTTCAGTTAGACGAATTGTTGAAAATTCTATGGAATCAAGAAAAAAGCGTAAAAACTCCCGTCTCACAAACATTCTAGAGACGACTGGGAAAAACATTTGATAAGGCGAAAAATCTACACTATGTACTATGAGCAGCGTGCCCCTACAATCAAAAGTCTGAAACAGCGGCTAATCAATGACGAAACTCACATCAACTGTGACCTCACTACTCTTTGGCGAGCTCTGGCTGCAATGGGCTTTAAATATCGCAAAATTGACAAGAGACAAGTAATAATGGAATCCACACGTTTAATAACCTGGCGTTCTGAATATATAACGTCAATAAGAAAATACCGGTCTGAAAATCAGCCAATACTCTACCTCGACGAGATGTGCTTTGACACGCATGACACCCCTTCCAAAGGATGGTCTGATTCCTCTGATAAGTGTAAAACAAAAGCACCATCAAATAAAGGGAAGAGAATCACAATATTACACGCAGGATCAGAAAATGGTTGGATCCCAAACGCTATGTGGCTTTCTGCCAAAAATATTAAGGACTCTTGTGTTGATTATCATGAAGATAAGACAGCAGAGCTTTTTGAAGATTGGTTTAAAAATTGTCTGTTACCCAAACAGCGTTATGGTAATGGACAACTCAAGCTATCATAGCCGACAATTGCAAAAAGTTCCTGGCTCAAAGAATACGAAATTGGAGATTCAAAACTTCATGGCTGAAAATGACATATATTTTGAGGAAAATTATACAAAAAAAGAACTTTTACAAGTGCTGCAGTCATTTTCTTTAGTTTGTGATACAATTGCAGAAGAATTGGGACATACAGTATTACGAGTACCTCCCTATTACTGCGTGTTCAATCCCATAGAGCTTATGTGGCACCAACTTAAATCGAGAGTGCGCGGAAAAAATACTTCGCTGACTTTAAGTGGTAGTGTGGTAGACATTCCTACCGAGAGTTTGAAAAGTTCTGTTAGTCATGTTATAAATGTTGAAAACTCCTACCTTTGTGTAAAATCAATTGCGCCAATTATAATAAATTTAGACGAGGATAGCGATAGCGACACAGAACTAAATATAGAATAGAATTGTAACCACAGAACTAAATATAGAATAGAATTGTAACATTTAAATAAATTATTTGTATATCTCCTATATTATGCAAAATTCAAATTTCTTAAGTTCGACCCTGTAGCACATTTGCATCTTTTACCTGATGATTTTCTACACAATGAGATTAAATCGGGTAGTTTATTGTAGTTAATAAGCCAATACCATTTACTGTGAAAAATACTATACTTAACATAGTGTCAGTCCAGAATACAGAAATCAATGAAAGAATTGAAAAGGCAATAAAGATCTTTTACAAGATTGAATAATTAGAAACAGAAATCTTTGTGCAGAAAAATTAAGTTTTCAGTATACTATTCAGACCAATATAAACATACGGATGTGAATCATGGAACCTAAAAAACAGTCAAAAAAAGCAAAGAATAACTAGATTGAATTGAATCAGAAACAAACAAGAACTTGGAGTGCATTCCACAACTAAATTTATCGAACAACGACAGTTAAGCTGGTGGGAACACTTTGTAACGAATGCCGAAAGAGAGACAAGTCTAACAAATATATGAAGCAGGAGTACACAGAAAAGGAGGAATACCTAGGACTGCTTGTAACCAAAAAGTATAAAACATATTCCAGACTAGAGAAAAATATTTTTCTTCTTTAAGTGCCATCTCCGCGACGAAGGTTGGCAATGATCATGGTTACTTTGACCTTCGAAACCGCTGCTCTAAAGAGCTACCTTGAACTGCATCCGAAACATTCTCTTAGGTTCCTCAACCAAGAAACGCGTCTCCTTCCTATACTTCTTTTGTCCTCTATTTTCCTTGAATAATGAGTCTTAAGATGCTGTATTCTTCGCCTCTCATCACATGTCCTAAATATTGTAATTTCCTTTCTTTTATTGTACTTTCCATTTCCCTCTCTTTGCCTATTCTCCTTAGAAAGAAGCAAAAACAATGACAGGAGACAGAGCAGTTTTCTTCACCACAATAACAAATTTGTTCAAGATCCCAATTAATTGAATATTTTCTTCGTTTAAGGTGTTGTTTATAATTTTTGATTATTTTTTATACATTATTTAAATTTCGATTGATTTTGCGAATTGTTTTTATACCGGGCATTAGATCGACTGACGTTATTACGAAAATAGAAGTGTTTTATTTCCTACATGTAATTTATCTCTTGTTATGAACACTACCCCATGCATATTGAATTTAACGCCAGACCAGGTGGAATTTAGTATGTATATTGTTAAATATGTGAATTCAAAAATTTAATCAAGAACAAGGGACTTTATTGAATGACATTTACAAAGAAAACTGTCACCTCACCAAGTGACAGTTTTAAACGAAAAACTTCACATTAAACATTTGAATGTGAATATGGAATATTTCTTCCCTTGCAACACAACAAAATAAAGTACATGTCTTCTTCAATCCTACAGCCTTCTTATTTTAGAAACGGAGTCTCATCGGTGGTTTCCGGGTCCTCTGGGGCCTTGGGGTAGCTTGTAGCATAGGGGATCTTTCTGCCACTGAAACTGCCGGAGTTGTTACAGGATTTCTTTGACTTGGTTCTTCTGCCGGAGATCGAGGACTAGGTGATGGAAGTCGTCGAAGTTGCTGCTCGTGAGGTACCAATGGTGTTGATGCCGCTCGTGGAGACAACAGCGGTCTCTCGCTTGGTGCTGAAGACACATTTCCTTGAGGATCAGATGACGAGGATGCGTTGTGCGAAAACCACTCAGAAGAAGAACTACTTGAAGCAGAATGATTTGCCTGATTGGGTGGACTTCTTGCTAACACCAAACCTGGTCTTCTTACAGACTCGTATACCCGTATTCGCCGACCTGAACGCGCTTGCTTCGAACTTGCATTTTGTAGATTTTCTCCCTTGTTCATAACGTTTGGGACACCTGAGTGACTTCTAATTTGATCCACGTGTCGCTTAAAGTCCTTCCGGCAGTATTCAATCAGGTAGTGCAGATCCCCTAGTCGCCGCACGATCGTGCCTGGAATCCACTTATCCATTCGAGGATTCCCTGAAATGAAATAAACAGACTCCCCAAGTTCAAATGTTCGAAAGCCAACAATCGGATCAGAATTACAAACAGAATGACCTTTAATCATGGCTTGGGATGGTCTGGTCAAGTCTAGTCGGCTCCTCAGATCTCGACCCAGGAAGAGCTGAGCTGGTGAACATCCCGTTGTTGCATGAGGAGCTCCTCGAAACTGACGAAGAAACTCGTTCAGATTTTCTGTTAGCGTTCCTGGTCTCGTATCCATAGCATGAAGCGCATCCTTCACTGTCTGGACGTATCGTTCAGCCTGGCCATTAGTTGAAGGGTGATAAGGTGCAATAAACTTGTGAAACTTGACTCCTTTCATTTGAAGAAATTTCTTGAATTCAGACGAGGTAAACTGAGGAGCGTTATCAGAAACCAGAGTGATTGGGACCCCATAAGCTGCAAATAGATCATCTAGAATCCTCGCAGTAGCTGCTGAAGTTGTCGACGAAGTTACTTTAACTTCTACCCATTTACTGTACGCATCCACAATGATTAGCAACATCGAACCAGCAACCGGACCAGCATAATCGATGTGAATTCTTTCCCAAGGACCACTGGGGTACTCCCAGTGATGTTTTCGAAACTTCGGAGGAGCATGGCCATGTTTGGCGCACTCACTACATGACCTTGCCAACTCTTCAATGTTGTCATCAATACCTGGCCAAAAAACGAATGATCGAGCTAACCCTTTCATCTTCACAATTCCCAGATGAGCTGCATGTAGATCTTTCAGAATCGATGATCTTAGAGATGAAGGAATCACAACACGGTGTTCTAGAAGTAGACAACTTGCTGCCAACGTGTATCTTGATTCTGGAGGTTTGTACCCGTGCTTACTGAGATCCTGTCCATCTTCCAGCAATCTCACGATCTTTTGTAGATGATGGTCGTTTCGAGTTTCCCGGGCTATGTCTTCAGCTCGCACCGGGAGCTGTGCCACTTGATGCAAAACGAAGAAGTCGAAATCGTCTAACTCTCTATCTCTTTTCTCTTGGACAGTTCTCATTTCGTCCACATGGTTTGTCGTTTCCAAAGGAGCACGGGAGCAGTAATCAGCATTCGCGTTTGCTTTTGAGGATCGGTATTCAATGTCGAAGTTAAAATGCGCCAAGTCCCGTTTTACTCGCATCCGTAGCCAACAGGAGAGGAAGATCAGGATCATACGGCATCAAGACCTGCGGTGAAGTCAGAATTCCTTTGATGTCATCGTAGGCTTTATTAGCTTCTACCGTCCACTCGAAAGTTTCCTTCTTTAGCATGCTTCGCAAAGGTCTATCTCTGGAGGACAAATCTGGAATGAAAGAACTGTAATACGTTGCTTTGCCGAGAAATAATTGCAACTCTTCTGGTGACGTTGGTTTTGGTGCTTTACGGATAGCTTCAACATGTTTCTCAGACTTGTGAATCCCCTTCTCATCTATTCTGTGACCCAAAAATTCGACCGATGTGATTCCAAAGACACACTTCTTCCTGTTCAGCTTCAATCCGTAAGACTTGATTCGTTCCAAAACTGCCTTCAATGTTATTAAAAATTTCGCAACCGTGTCAGCAAAAATCAAAATGTCATCGAAAAAATTCACCACGTTTGGTATTCCTCGTAATAATTCCTCCATTCTTCTTTGCCAGATAGCTGGAATGCTTGCTGCACCGTAAACCGCTCTTGCAGGTCGTATTAATCCATGTGTCGGAGTGTTGAGTGTCAATGCTTCCGCGAACTTCTCATCAACAGGAAGGTGTGTATAGGCATCTGTAATATCTACGTGACCGAAGATCTTTGCATCTTTCATACGGTTAAACAAGTGATCTGCTCTCGGAATTGGATATTCGTCAATGACCATCCTTGGATTCAGTGTTGGTTTGTAGTTTCCTGTAATTCGTAAAGCACCACTTTCTTTAACCACTACATGAGTCGTTGAAGCCCACTCTGAATGCTCGACTCTTCTGTAAAATCCTGAAGCAATTTTTTCATCAATTACCTTGGCGTTCACGCGCTTTGCAGAACACAGGTGTTACATCTGGTTTGAAATGTACCGTAGCTGGAGGCCCACTCATTTTTCCAGGGACTGCGCTGAACAGGTCATCGTACTTGGCTAACAATTGCTCCAGATTCTTCTTTTCATCTTCATTCAAACCGGAGAACTGAGAAACAGTGGACACATGCATGGCAGGAATACCTGAAAACAGTTTGCGAAAATCAATCTCATCGACAAACTCCTGAATCCATTCTCGTCCGAACAAGGGATCGTAATCGCCGTCCACCACGAACAAGTTGAGTTTGCGTGACGTATTTCCAACCGAAACAAGTACCGGAACAAAACCAACACATCCAATAGGATGTCCAGTGTAGCTAGCAAATCGTCGGTTTGTTGGTTGCAATGGAATGTTTGGTGCAAAAGACGACAAGAGTTTCTGATTAACGATCCCACACGGTGCTCCGGTGTCCAATTCCATTTTCAAAGGATGGTTGTTGATTTCAACATCAATCATATGTTTTCTCGTTGACTTAATCACGTGCACATCTTCAATATCCCTCAAGTCTTCGAGAACTTCGACGTACTGCGCTGGTTCTTCAAACTCTTCCATCAAATGGGTTGAATCTTGTTTTGTAGACTTACTCCGACAAATCTTCGCTATATGACCTTTTTTTCCACAGAAATTGCAAATCGCGTTTCGCAAACGACAATCTTGGCGCAAATGAGGACCTCCACAAGAGAAGCAAAGTGACTTCTGCCCTTGATCCTTCCGATCGAATCCTTTTCTTCCATGAACTGGGGGTGAATTTATCCGATAATTTCCTTTTTTCACCAATGGAACTGAATATCCAAGCTTATTTGTATATTCTCCCGATGATGCTGGCATTTCTGAGACACCCATCGTGTCTGCTGTCTTCTGAGTTGCTTCCATCGATTGCGCAATTTCGTAAGCGTCTTTAAACGTAGCTGGATCCCTGGAGATAATCTCGTCGCATATATCACGTGAAAGCAGGCCATGTAAAAATTGTTCGATTAGCATTCGGTCAAGAAATTGTTCGTAACTGCAATGGACAGCTCCTTTTCGTAATTTTAAAGCGAAATTTGCAATTGACTCACCAGCGTCTTGTTTGATTTTTCTGAATTTGCAACTTTCAGCGAATTTATTTCTCTTCCGATCCAAATGACCAACGAGAGTATTTTTAATCTCATCATAGGTGAGCTCTTCAATTTGTCGAGGGCTGATCAAAAATTTTAATGTACTTATCAACTCCGTTCCGATGTACACACGCGCGTAGGTTGCGTGCTGCTCCACAGGGATACGGCTCAAATCCAAGGCCCAATCAAAACGCTTGAAATAGTCCGCCACTGATGTTTCATCCGACGCGCGATACTCTCCGATCGTGAAATTTGGTGGCCGTCGTTCAATCGCTTCGTTTCCGATGTTTCCATTCTCATGCCTTTGTTCGGCGATCGCAGCTACAGAATTTTTGACTGCATCGGTCAACAAATTCGTAAACGCATCAAGCAATTCTCGGGGCAATGCCATTTTGAATCGAATTCAGGTTCTTTAATCCCACTTCTGACACCACTGTTAAATATGTGAATTCAAAAATTTAATCAAGAACAAGGGACTTTATTGAATGACATTTACAAAGAAAACTGTCACCTCACCAAGTGACAGTTTTAAACGAAAAACTTCACATTAAACATTTGAATGTGAATATGGAATATATATATTAACGGTCTGTTTATTTTGCGATGACGTATTTTCATTCATTTCTTCCACGTGACCTCCGTTTGTTTACTAACAAAAAGTAAATGAATGAGGTTGTCTAAATATAGATAAGTTGCAGAAACTCGAACTGAACTGTGTAGCGTTACGAATAATAAAACACCTTACAACTTTGATAATAATACTTTTGTTGCACGGGGTGTGTAAAAACTATATAGATAGAAAATCAATTCATCTAGACCAGGCCTGTCCAACAACATTTTGTGGGGGGCCGGATTTGTAATTTTGTAACTGTAGCGGGCCAAAACAAATTCAAAGTAAAATTAAATATAACTAAAACGACAATTTTAATTTAAATTGTTTTATTTATTAAGAAAGCCTTAGTTTTAGTTATCATTCTAAAAATCTTATTACTAATGAGCTGTTTGACATTTTTTTCTGTTTGCACAGTGTATCTATGTCAGCTGGTATTTAAGAAGTAGCTATGCGCAGAAGGCCTGTCAGATGATTGTCCGATAAAGACGAACCCCTTTTTGGTTTATTATATTTCATGCGAGAAAAAAGCTGCTCGCAAATATATGTACTACCAAATAAACATATTTGTTAAAGAGCTAATTTGTTAAGGTTTGGGTATTGGTTCCGATTAATATATTTTTTATAAAACTCAATTAATCCGTTCGAAAGGCAACCTTGATATGCCGTTTTTAGAAGAGAGTCACTTTGCAGTTTAATCAATTCCATCTGTAAGTTCAGCACAGCACCATCAATTTCAATTTCAAACGGATTTTGGAACACTTTCATGTTAGGAATTTGTAATTTGAAGTCTATGAATCTCTCTTCAAACTAATTCCTCAATCTTTGCAATAATGACACGTCGAACATTTCTTGATTTCTGGCAGATAGAGTCTCCCAATATGAGCTTCTTTGTGGGGAGCTCGCAGGTCGGATGAAGGGCCTACGCGGGCCGCATTGTAGCACGGGGGCCGTATGTTGGACAGGCCTGATCTAGACCGAAGAGATAGAGCACATCTGGAGACTTATTTGTAGAATTGAAGAAAAGTGTCATATTAATCTATATCTTAGATAAGAATCAATTTTTTACCGTCTTGGACATTGTGTTTTGGATAGGACATCGCATAAGTTTACTATAATTTTATCTGTAACTACTGAGTTGTGATACTCTTTATTTTATTCTGGTACTAAAAGGGTCATATTGTCACTGACAAATTACATTTTTATGGGAAAACCAATAAAAAATAAAACAAAAAGAGTGGGCAATACATTTTAAGCCAATTTAATGACATAGAATTTATGAAAAATTTAAACTTGGAAATACACGTCTTGATAAATCCAACATTATTATTTATTGAACATTAGAACGGCTCCAACAGGATATAAAAAAGATATCCGGAAATTAAGAATGTGGTCTTTGAGGCTGTAACAAGACTTTCCAAGATTCTCGCTAGATACATACATCAGGAGATGGGGTTGTTAAAGGACCATACGACTTCTTAGTCGACTGCAAAGCGGCGCTTAAGTCACTCGCATCAAATCGGATCGCCCCTCCCCCCAAGTTAGTTTGGAAATGCCTTCAGGGTCTAAATACGTCTAGGGAAGAATAACTAGGTAACTTTACATTGGGCGCCAGTACATACTGGGATTGAAGGGAACAAAAATACACCTTCTAGCCAGAAAAAGTGCTGAAGGAATATTTCCAGTCCAGAACCATTCCTGGCTATAGCGAATAGGAACAATATCAAACTGGTTATATCAATTAAGACGAGGGTTTAAGACACTTATAAGCATTTGTAAGAGATGTCTCTAAAAAGAGATCTCAGAGCTGCTGATTATGAGCAGACTTGCGAATTGTGATAGGACTACTGACTGGACAGTTGCCTTACTTGGACTGATAGCTGATAGCTGAGGATACATATTTTGTACAACATCCGTAAGCTCAAGAGACTAAGGATCTATAAGTTTGCTCTGCATTAACTCGAGTGTGTTGACTTCATGGATGATCCTGATGAGCTGCAGCAGAGATGTAGGGCTGGTAGAACGACTACAACCTAGGGGTGAGCCACAATAGATTTTCCAAGTTTCAGCGGAAGGAACTTTACCTAACATCCACCCCGCTTTCATCTGGTTCGAGAGTACGACCGTTTAGAAAGAATTGGTGGCTTTTATCAGATGTAGGTAATCACTCCATCTTCTAATAGATGAAGAATTCGTTTTTCCCGTATAATTCAACTGGAAGCATAACATTGCTTGTTGCAAAACGAGACTGAGGAACAGCTACCTCTTTTCTTGAAACTTTTGAGAGGTACCTCATGGGACTACATAGCACAGAGGTTATTATTATACAAAAAGTAGAGGTCGTCGATAATTTCCTGCCAAAAACTGTAGCAAATTTTCCCTTTCCAGTTAATTTTTCTACCAGGTTAGCAAATCCTTGACTAATCTCTTCAGGATAGGAAGTTTACTTTCAGGTTTTCTCGATATCGAAGGGACGTTTAACCATGCTCCACATTAAGCAGGATAATTTGCAACTGAATAAAAGATATGCTTGAGAATCGGTTTTTAATAACAGCACCGTAGAATGCTGGATGACAGAGTCTGTTATATTCAGGACATCATGGATACTTTACAATTCAGTGCAGAAAGCTCTTAATATTGATATCCGGAGGAGTAGAACTCTGTGAACCCCTTATAAAATAGTAGTAGTGTATTTTAAAAATAGCAGGAAGCTTGATAAACTCCGTCAATCAATTTAGAACGTATTTAAAAAGTATTTATTCCATTTGCTGGAAATTAAATTAATTTGGGAAACTTACTAGAACTTCTATCTGGAAAATACTATATACAATTCAAGAGCTTTCCTTTTGGAACGTCAAAAGGATATAAAATAAATCATAAAGGATGAACCCCAAACATATTTAATGGGCATTTAATGGGCATATATGGTTCGGAAGCCTAATGGACAAAATGTAGACAGTGTTGTATCCACTAAGCTGTCTGGTTTTGAGATATTAGTATTTGTGGTCATTACAAGTGCTACGTCAGCTACCACGACAGTAACAATGGAGATGACTCTGGGTCTTACTCCTCTTCATATTTTATTGGGCAAGGCAGCCAGATGTACGTACTACAGAGCATTATCGGTGGATAGGAGGATATACTTTAAGACTATGATAGTTTGCTGTAGCGGTCTAAAACACTATCTTCTTCAGAATAGACTTGCAGAAATCGTTTACAGTAATTTCGCACGTCGTATCTGATTGGAGTAATATTTAATTAAACATTGACAAATAGCATTATGCAATTTACTAAATAAGTGTACGGAATCTATATATTTAGATCTCCAGAAGATTTCCATTTATGAATTGATTTTAAATGTGCCTGAATTTTTCAGAGGAAGGTCGTATTAGATAAACATCCCAATCTATGTTTCTTGTAGGAAATTCAAGGATTGCCCTGGAATTCGTTTCCATGAATTTACCAAAATATTACAAAATAAATAAAGCTGGAATCGTTACGAATAGAATATTATACTATTAAAAAAAAAACAATGCCTAATCTGTTTTACTAGCTAAATCAAAAACGAACTGCCTATTTTGCAGGTCAGAAAGGCTCATCATGGAGAGGAAAATGTCACTTTCTTATTGAAACATTAGAGCCATGAGAATTAAATTCAGGCTAGATCTTTATACCAACTAGATCTCCTTTAATGTTACATCGTAAGTTGCAAATAATTCCAGAATGTTGTGTTCGCAATGAGGATTTTTTTCTCTGACTTGATGTTAATTTATGTTGACATCGAATAGTTATTTACGTTTTAAGTCCGGGAAGTGACTTATTACGGTACGATGTTTATGGACGAGGCGACAAAGGAGCCGAGTCAAGAATATCTAATCGAGTACCGTAATAATCACTTCACGGACGTGTATCGTACTATATTTTTTTTCATACTGCCTTTGGTTTTAAACGCAAATTTGATCATTTTATTAGGAAGTCATGTAGACTGCTGTGGAAAAAATGTGTTACTTGATTTATTCTTAACATGGTTGATTTGCTTTATAAATAAAAAATGGACAGCGGTTAATAAGTAACAATGTAAATAAAGACAGACATATTAAATTTTTCTGCACACACGAAATATCAGCGGAGAAAATGGATCTGATATTGGATGAAATTGCTGCGAAAACTGCGGAAGCGATAGGGCAAATCATTCCAGTTAGTCTGCGAAAAGATATGAAAAAGAATATGCGCTGTTTTGCAACTGGCGTGAACAACACCATTTGAAAAGTAGTGCTGAAGAAAATGTGATGTTGGCTTACTTTTTGGATGTGGTAAGAACAGTTTTTTTAAAGAATATTCTTTTCAACAGTTTACATTTTCAGTCAAAAACATTCAACCCTTCTTCATTGTGGTCCAAATACTCGATGGTAAAATCAATGATTATGATTAATGAGAATGTCAACATATCAAGTTTCCCAAAGTTGATAGCTTTTTTGAAAAAACAAAATGTAGACCATCAGCCAAACCAGTCGAAGGTGCTGACAAAGGAACAAATTGAAAGCTTCATGAGGGACGCTCCAGATAAAGAATATCTATTACTCAAAGTGATAGCATTACTTGGAGTTGCTGGAGGTTGCCGAAGGGGAGAGGTTTATAATTTAGAAGTTGGTGATGTGAAGGATACGGGTACTCAGCTAGAAGTTAAGATTCACCAGACAAAAACGCATATTCGACGAGCTCTCACTGTGATTAACAGTGATGAGGTTCACTATTTGGAAGTGTTTAGAACATACATAAATTTACGGCAACACGTCTCCCTGAAAGCTCTTTTGGTGGGTTGTAGATAAGGAAAATGTCTGTCTCAAAGAGCTGGTATTTATACTGTTGGCGGAGCACCTAAGAAAATAGCTGAGTGCTTAAAACTAGACCAACCAGAACAGTATACAAGTCATTGCTTCAGGAGGACATCCTCAACGTTGTTGGCCAATGCTGGAGCTGACCTTAAAGTTCTAAAACAGCATGGTGGATGGAAGAGTTCTTCAGTTGCAGAAAAGTATATAGAATTATCGATTAAGGCAAAAACAAGATTGCAAAAATGATCCAAAGGGGCCAAACTTTTGTTGAAGTGCTACATCACAGCCACACGTCTTTCGCGATTATAGAAAATACTGTAAATCCATCAACAACTCTATTAATATGTATTGCTGGCAACAGCAGTTGTACAATTAATGTCAATCTTCAAAAACTAGAATAAAAGCTTAGTTTATGTTGATTCACTTATTATTTCAAACAACATTTGGGGGAATTGAAGAGTACTGTAAAATACAAGTGTACCGTAAAGTGCCATTTCCCGAACTCAAACGAGTCCAGGAAATGACACTTTACCGTTTTTATAATTTGAGAAATTTAGAAATATTTCATCCAAAAACGCCACCACAAAATGTCCCAACATATTTCATTGACTAACTTCGTAAAAGGTATGTGGATTCTCCATAAAGTCTCATGCATTCTTAGAATCCCAACAGCATTCCCCTCATATAGAAAGATTATAAACAACAACCATCTTTGTCTTTATTAATGTATGGAATTTCATAATTCGAAAAAAAACTATGTATTACTCTCTTCTTCCAGTAAAAATTTGTTAAAACGCTGTAAACATTTTTATATTTCTTTTAAATGAGATCTTTATAAATTAGTCTTGCTACTGGTTTGATTATATTTATGAGCTCAGGAAATACCAGAATCTAAATGGCCGGAAACGCATTTTAAATATTATCACCGCACCAATATTAAATATAACAAGCAAAGCAATCAGATTGTAGAGATACTGCATAGGTATTTATCAAAACATTTGAATATGGTTAATAATAAATACTGGAACCCAACTGTTTTATACTTAATGAAAAAATAAGGAGTTGTGATGACTGGACAAATGTTTGTTCGCCTATTAGCAGACAATTTATTTATTATAATAAGTCAAATAGTGGCGATGTTTATGGATATATGGGTATTTTTTAATTAAAGCATGTTACTAAATGTTTTTTACAAATTATAAAGGTCTGGAAGGTATATTATCAGAGAGGTTGATGTCTGAATGTATCACTCAATCAATGAAACTTGATGGAAAACTCTGTGATCCGCTGTATAGTCCTGACTTGGCACCGAATGACTTCTTTTTATTCCCGTACGTAAAAAATAAACTGAGAGGTCAATGTTTTTCGACACCTGAAGAAGCGATTGCTTCTTTTTTTGAAGATACCTCAATCAGAGTGGCAAAAGTGCTTCGATACCTTTTGTCGATTCTGTCGTAATGTTAAAGCATCTCCTGAGCCTCGACGTTTTTCTAATTTTCCTTGTAAAATTAGTTTAGGGATGTATAGTTTTTGTCTCCTCTACGGATAAGGCCGAGGTAGGAAACGTCTCTTTCTTTATAAGTATTTCTCGTTGATTATCAAAAAGCCTTTGACTGTGTGAAACATGAAAAAATGGTAGAAGACTTTAAAAAGATTGGAATAAGTGAACGAAATGTACAAATCACAGTCAATCTTTAATGAAATGAAACTGCAGTACTGCAAATAAAGGAAGAGCATACAGAAGGAGATAAAATTGGTAGAGGAGTGAGACTCGGCTGTGTATTGTTCCAAATTCTGATCAACTTATGCTAGGAATTCATTTTCAAAAAATCACTAATTGAACTATCTGTATGAATAGCACACAGATTGACCCGAGAATAATAGGAGTGAGTCGATTAAAAAAAATGATTTAACCTACCGTTACAATTCTTTCAAAATAGGCTCCTCCTGCGACGATAGAACGCTGCTAGAATTGCCTTTAGAGCCGCGGTGAAAGCTGCTTGGATCCCCTTTGTCGTTTAAAAATTATTTCATTTCATCGGTCTTTTAAAGTCTGGAGAGTGCAGGGGTGGGATATCTGGGCTGAAGGGCGACTGGCCACAAGGAGATGTTAGCAGGGACATTGGGGCGTTGTTTTGGTGCAACTTCCAGTCGACTGCGATGTCTTTTCGGGCCCGACTCTCTAAGACAACCGACCAACCCATCAATCAAATGAGCAAAATATTCAAAAGCCACAATTTGTCTCTGGAAATCAAAATCAGACCTCTGTATTCGACGACAATATTAAATAAAATAAATTTTGAATCAAATAAATCTTATTCCAGAGCACTATCTACAGTTTCATTGTATAGGATTTTTACGATAAGTTGACAATGACGTCAGAGCATAAAATTTTGCGGTGTTGTCACGCAGAGTTGTTTTTCCTTCATCTAGGTTAACTGGTAGTGCTGTGCTAATTCTAAATGTCAAACGTGTACAATACAATAATGACGCGTGGCAATTGGCTCGTGGCAACAGCGCGAATTGTTACCAATCTGTACACGTTTAATTTTCCTAGCTCTTACAAGTAAATCTCATCTACTGTCAGTTATTTTTAAGTTACTTTGTTGGCAATATAATTAACTAGGAATGACGTCATGGTCAACTTATCGTAAAAATCCTATATTCCTGACTTTTGTGAAGTAGTTTATTTGATTCTCCGAAAAAAGTTTGTATGAAACCTTTCATTTTTTTATATTCAATATCTAATTATTCACAAAACATGCAAACTTCGTGAACCTAAAACACACTACAGCTGAGATTGTACCAATGAAAAATAGTTTTTTTTTTAAGTTTATAAATTTTTAAAGGTTCTAAATTTAGTTAGTAAGCCCCTTCGTTTACTTTTAATGTTGTTCACCTGTACTATTATTATAACAAGTAAAAGATGTCTAGTTAAAAACATCTGGGTAGTTTAATATAAAAAGCAAGCCCTATTCATTAAAATATTTCCAAGAAGACATTTTTCAGCTAGAAACGTCCGTGAGAAGAATGAATCACAATAATAATAAATGTTACTATTCTATTCTATTCTTCTGGGGTGCGTTTCATGCATGTACTGGAGCTCTAGGCTCATTGTACCCCCCTGAAGTAATCATACCAGGTTCGTTTCCTTCATGTATTCTAGAATGTCCCTGATATTCGCTTTCACGATTTCCTCTGGCTCAGGAAACTGAATGCCAAAGTGTCTCTGTCTAAGCCACTTAAGGCTCGGACAGTGACATATTACGTGAAGAGGAGTTTCGTCTTCCTCACCACATTTTCTGCATAATGGGTCCTCAGCGAGTCCTATTATGTTCATGTGTTTTCGGAGATGGCAGTGTCCTGTAAGCAGTCCCACTGCCTTTCTCAATTGGGTTCTACTTAGGCTGAGTAGTTCTGTAGTTTTCTCCCTGGATGGACCTGTTATGAATAATCTGGATTGCCTGAGTCCAGGCAGTTCCATCCAGAGTTTCTTATGTTGTTCCCTTAGTCGTTCCTCTATTGTTTCCCTTACATGTTGGTATGAGACCCCACATGTGGGAAGAGGTCCGATCAGGGTTCCTTCTGAAGCCTCCCTGGCTAGGAGGTCAGCTTTTTCATTTCCAAGAATCCCTGTGTGTCCTGGTACCCATTCAAGGATAACCTTGTGGCGTTTTGCCAGTTCAGCTACAGTTCCTTGGCAGTGCTTCACTGTTCGTGACGCAGTGTGCACGCTCTCTATTGCTTTGAGAGCTGCTTGGCTATCACTTCTGATCCTGACAGTCCTGTTAGGGACTGTCTCGCTCAGGATGATTTCCGAGCATGTATTGATGGCAACCACTTCAGCTTGCAGGATAGTCTCTACTGAACCCAGGTTGAGACTATACGTCTTCCCTGTATTTTCATTGTAGATTCCAATCCCAGTGCTGGTGCTTGTTTTGGATCCGTCTGTGTACCAAACGGATTCATGTTGTTTCCTAATCTTGGTACGAGCCTCGTCCCTATCCGGAATGTGAACCGTATATGGTTTGGAAAGGTCGTAGCAGATAGGTGTTCTATCTGAGGGCATGCTCAGTAATTGATTATGTTCAATCTCTTTTGAGATTGTGGAATGGTACCTAGGGATCTCCCTGCCCCATTCGTTGTTTATTTTCAGCCTGTAAGCAGCTGCCAGTGCTTCCCTTTCCACAATAAGATGTAGTGGAGGTAGTCCCAGCATAGCTTCCAGGGCCGCCGTGGGCGTTGTTCTCATCGCCCCGGTTATGGCTAGACAGGCTACTCTCTGTACCCTGCCTAGCTGTCTAGATGCTACTGAGCATCTCGCTTTATGCCACCACACAACAGAACAATAGGTTATGATAGGTGCCACCACCCTCGTATAAAGCCAGTGCATCATACTGGGTTACGTATTGCCCACAGCTCTTCTGCATGCCCAGAGAGCTCTTAGGCCTTTATCTGTTGTGTTTCTAATGTGGTTGGAAAGGGTTAGTTTGCTATCTAGGGTTACCCCTAGGTATTTGACTTCCCCTTTAAACTTTAGCGTTTGGCCCCACATACGAAGTTCCCTCAAGTCAAGGTTCCTTCTGAGGGTGAACGCTATCACGGAGGTTTTTGCCGGATTAGTTGACAATCCCTCTTGTCTGCACCATTTTTCGGTAATCCTCAGTGCCAGCTGCATTTTCTCGGACACAGTGGCCCCGAATCTACCGTTTACAACTATGCTGACGTCATCAGCAAAGGCTTGGGCATAGATACCCTCGTCATTGAGTCTACAAAGGAGCTCGTCAACCACCAGATTCCACAGAAGAGGAGATAACACCCCTCCTTGCGGACACCCCTTAGTGGCTGAGACCATCCTCGTCTCCCCAAAGAGCGTACCTATTATTGTTCTTTCCCGTAACATATTACCAGTCCATCTTACAATGTCCTGTTCTATGCCACGGTTCTGCATGGCCCTAAGTATGGAATCGAAGGAGGCAACATTAAATGCCCCTTCAATATCCAGAAACGTACCTAGGGCTATCTCTTTATTTAAGAGTGCCTGCTCCGCTTTCAGGAGCAGCTTGTGTACCGCGACTTCGCAGGACACCCCACTCTTATACGCAAACTGGTTTCGATGCAGAGGTTTTACCCTCAAAGCACCGTCCCGTAGGTACCTGTCCACCAGTTTTTCCAAAGTTTTAAGAAAAAGGAGGTCAGGCTGATAGGTCTGAAGGAGCCCGTCTCAGCATACGTGGCCTTACCAGGCTTCGGTATGAAGACTACTCTTCCAGACCTCCAGTTCATAGGGATATAGCTCAGTGCCAAGCTAGCCCTGAGTAGTCGGCACATTGGTCCCTCGATGATTTCCCTGCCCTGTTGCAACAGTGCCGGGAAGATACCGTCTGGTCCCGCGGCTTTGTATGGGTGAAAGGATTTTATCGCCCATGCAAGTCTGGTTCTGTTCACGATTTTGTTGGCAAGGGCCCAGCTGTCCTTGGATGCCCTCCTACGGAGTGCCCCTGAACAGATGTGCCCCTGCTCCGTGACAGGTTCACATCCCGGGAAGTGTGATTTTAGAAGAAGATCTAAAGTCTCCTCACCGGTCGTTGTGTATTCCCCTTTTTCATTCTTCAGAGATCCTACCCTACCCATGGTGTCCCTCTGGAGAGTTTTTCTCAGCTTGGAGCATTCTGGAAGGCTGTCAATGTCCTCACAGAATTTTCTCCAAGAGTTTTCTTTGGCTTTGCGAATCGCATAACCATATTCTCTCCTTTTAGCCTTATAGGCTTCCCAGCCATTTGTTCTTTTGGCCAGGTTGAAGAGTCTTCTCACTTCTGTCCTGAGACTCGAGAGGTCTTTGGTCCACCATACAGTGTCCCTATTAGCCCTCTTCCTTTTCTCTGGGCAGTTTCTGTTATCGGCCTCCATAAGACCTCCAGTCAGTTGTTCTGAGAGGAAGTCTATTTCAGCCTCATTCTTTGGGGCTGGGAGGCATTCGCTTAGACCCTGCTCAAGGTGCTCCCTGAAGGAGTCCCAATCACAGGTTCTAGGGTTGCGATATGTGACCTCCTCCTTCCCCGTTTCACAGGTTAGGTTGTAGAGGACATGCCTATGGTCGGACATAAACATCTCCCTAGAGACATGCCATCCGTCCACCCACCTGCACACCTCTCTTGTACCTACTGTGATATCAATGACCTCCTCCCGCGATTCAATCACAAAAGTGGGGTCATTCCCAACGTTAGCCACTTCTAGATTATTGCAAGCAATGTATTCCAGAAGTGACTCCCCTCTTGAGTTAATGTCTGTGCTCCCCCATATGATATGGTGAGCATTGGCGTCGCACCCCAGAAGGAGTTCGATCCCTTTGTCCCTACAGTGTGTAACCAGTTCTCTCACCTCTTTGGAAGGAGGGGGACCTGATTGGTCGTACGGTAGGTATGCCGAGCCAATAACAATCTGCCTCGACATATTATTTCTTTTAATCTTGACTGTAATTGCCACTAGGTCTCCTGTGCACAGGTCCCATTGTGGAAAAACATCAAGATTTCTCTTGGCTACTATACATACCCGAGGGTGGCCATTCGTCGAATAGATCAAGTCGTAGCCTCCCGCGCATGGTAGCCCTTTGACCGCTCTCCCAACGACATAGGGTTCCTGCACAAGAGCAAGATCTATGTCTTGTTTGAGTAGACATCTCTGTAGTACAGCCGTGGCTGCCTTACAGTGATGTATATTTGCTTGTATTATTTTTACCACCTTTTCAGGTGGTGTTCGCCCGTCCGGTTTGGGCCTCTTCTGAGTCCCTGCCGGTCTCGGTTTTATGGGCTTCTCAGCCCTCTCGCCTCTTCCGCTGGTTCCTTGCCCCTCGATTGAGGTGCCGGACCCTAACGGAGTTGGTGTCAATACCGGAGCTGGCTGTCCCTCTACGGTTCCACCATCTCCGGTAAGAAGTCTTCGGGCGCGCCCCATCTTTCGACGGTGCGCTCCCGATCTTTTCGTCTTTTGTATGGTATCCATATCTGGTCCCACGAGCAGCTAGGGAAGGGGTGGTCGCCCCTGACAGAGCCCCGCATGCCAGGGGAAGGCTAAATACAATGGGGTTTCGCCCGGTGCCCCAAGGTGACTACCAGTCGCTGCTGATCTTCTGTTCAGCCACGCATCCCCTTGGCCTGGTGTCCCACCGTGAGATTCAGGTTTTTATTGAGGTTGTCTCCTCTTGGTCCAGGTTGTTAAGCCCAGACCCCCGTAACCCTATCCGCGAGACATGGTTACTGGTTTTTCGGTTCGGTCAATGGACCTCGCCGGCATCGTGTACCCCTGTGCAATCCCTTAGCCACGACACGACAGCTGGGAAGGGGTGGTTGGTCCGCGGTGCGACCTTAGGTACGACTCGTCCGACAATCTTGCGGGTTTTACACCGCTCATGCAAGACTCGCCGTCCGTATAGTACGCACAACCCCAGTGTTGCATCTAGCCTGCCATGTTGCAGTGTTAGCTGCTCAAGCAGACCAGATACTTTTCTGGGGGGCCCCTATCCGCCACCTGGGGACGCGCCCGATAGGCTCCAAACCCACGGGAAATGTTACTAAGTTAATCTATTATTTTTTTCATTCATTTTTATTGCAACATATCTTGAAATAATATTACGTAACGTGTGTGGTAAGAAGCATTTTACGCACGAATGGAAAAGTTGCCGTTCCGTTCCGTGAGTGCGTAGAATGCTTTACAGCACGAGTTACGTACTATACTTTACCTACGACCGACTTGTACTTGTATTAATAATGTTATTATTAATAATACTTGAACGGCAGCAACAATAGATATTTTTGATGATTTTATTGTATAACATTTAATTACTTCATATTAGTTATTATAATTATTGTTTATAGTAACAGTACAGCTATTAAATATTAACGGTACTTCGGTTATTGTGTTTGTTGAAGCATAAGAAACATTTATTTCAAAAATATAATCGTTAACTGGCTGAATAATAACGTATGCGCATCATGTCAGACGCATGCTCTAATCTACAAAAGATCTTTCAAATATGTCGGTTTGAAATGAACGCCATAGTGTAGTGAGACACATTTTTCGTTGTTTTTTAGTAATTAATTTAGTGTTATTGTGTAATATTAAAATATGGTGCATTCTAAACATTCAAAAGGGTTTTGTAAATTGACTGAAGTAAAATTAAATTAAAAACTATCTTCTGATACGTTACAATTGTTGAAACACCTTAAGTATTTTTAAAAAGTATCTCGGTAATAAAAAATTCTAAATGTTTAAATAATTAACTTTATTACATAAAAATAACGTAAATTCATCTGGAAAACGTAATTAAATACATTTATTATTATATTATGATCTATTTAGACAGATAAAAGAAGTGGGTTGATGAAACGGAACAAATCTATAATTCCAAATACTTAACTCAAAATATTAAATGCAATCTTATGTCTAATAAATGGTATTTGCCAAATACAAAAGTATTTACAAGTAATAAAACATACAGACAAATAAAACTTTACAATATAAACATTGGGAAAGGTCTTCCTACCAAGTATAATTTTAAAATTTTAAAGCGTTACGAAATGCGGTTATTCATGAAATGGACTTTATTTCAAAGGGTGGATTGTTGTGCATTTTCTTAGCGTTATAAAAAATAGAGCTTTTGATTAGTTACGTGCATGGTTTTGATAAATAAAGGTCATACTCTGCACTTCTAAGAGGGTAGTTATGAGATGGTCTGTCTGAAACTTCAGGTAAAGGTTTCCGAATCAAGGAAATGGATTCAAAGATAAATAGAGATGGATATGTTAATATTTTATGTTTTTTAAGAATTCCCTATAGTGAATTTTACTGCTTAGTTTCAGCGTATACCGAACAGCTCTCTTTTGTAATTTAAAAATGCGTTCAAATTGAGTCACACAACATGTACCCCAAAAAGGAAGTGCATATCGGAGATGTGACTCGAAGAGGGCAAAATAGACTGTTTTGGAAGCTGACAGGTGAAGCTCCCTAGATATTGTTCTCAGCGCGTAACACGAAGAGCTTAGTTTTTTTGACAAAGCGTCAATGTGTAAATCCCATTTTAAAGAGCTGTCAACGATAAGTCCCAAAAATCTCACAGAGTCAACGACCTCTATAGTGGAATTATTTAACATAATAGGTTGAATTGCAGATGTATATGGTAAAACTTTTGTCTTAGAAACGTTCAAACCCATATGGTTAGAAGCACACCATAATTTGATGATAGTTAAGTCATGTGAAACGATTCTATGAAGTTCGGTGATATCCGGGTGACTCCAAGAAAAGCTAGTGTCGTCTGCGAATAAACAAATTTTTCCGCCGATGCTCAAGTTAGTAATATCATTGATAAATAGCAAAAACAATATAGCACCCAATACCTAACCTTGTGGAACCCCATATTCTATTTGCTTGCATGAAGACCTTAATTCATCAACTCGTACAAGCTGCAGTCTCTCACTAAGACAAGACTCGAACCACTTGATCGAGGTGCCTCTAAATCCATAGTACTGCAATTTTTTTAAGTAGTATTTTATGATCCACGCAATCGAAAGCTTTTTAAAAATCACAAAATATTGTAGCTGTAGAGTGTTGATTGTTTAAGCTGGAGTAGACATTATTAAAAAGAGAAAACATTTAAATAAGAAATTTTGAATAAAATGCCGACGTCTATTGACAGTTACTAAGTGGTTGCTGGGGAAGCCGTGCGATTTACTTTACAACTGTGCGTTTTCTTTACTGTGCGTTATAAGGCTTCTTACATTGATTGAGGACTGCGTGTTATTGACCGCTTACAGGGGTGATCGTAGGTAAAATAGATTATATTAATTTAATATTAATTATGTACCAAAAATTGTTAATTGTACACCGAACCCTTGTAACAAGATATTTCTTTTTGTATACAATAAAATTTACTTACCTATAAAATAACAAATACTGACATTTTATGAATACTACAACTAGAGCTAAATATTTTAAAATATCCAAAACGTTCGTTTGGATTAATACGATTTGAATTTTTGTTAAAAACCAGCTTTAAACTCAATGTGAAAATTTTAATTACTCGTATAAACAAAAATTAACTTCTTACGTGTACACGTCATCAAAGTTTTTCAGAAATTTAATCTGATTCATTTTTCTTGAAGGTAAAAATAAACACTCATATTATCTTTTTAATTTATGCAAAATAAATTCTTTGATTACGAATTGTTTTATGGGAATGTTGAAATATCCAACATCCAACTTTAATTCAACGAATATCTTTCGCAGTTGTTTACAACGTAATCCTAAGGATTGTTATTAAATTTAAACGATCGAAAAGGATTGATAATTACAGAAACCAAGTAGATAATTAAAAATTTCTTCCATCTTGACAACTATTGTAGAAATTGGTATAACTGGTTTTATTTAATGTTTAACCTCCTGTTTGATGTATTTTGCCGTTTGGTTCATTACAGCTGCAAAACTGTAGAAGTACATCAGCTTCAGTATTCGTCGATAGTGCGATTATGCTATTTTTTATGCGATTTACACATATATTTAATAAGTAAAAATTGATTTATCATAAAAGAGAATTTAAAAAGAAATACTCAAAGGTAATACCACGAAAACAAACTGAAAGTCCGTTGGACGAGTATTCAGTTTGTTTGAGTAGTTTGGGCTAAAATAAAAAAGTTTGAATGGTATTTGAGAAGATTATTTTTGGAAACCTTTTGTACAAAAACAACTTTATTTAATAATTCATCGATATCTTTTTCATTAACTTTACTTAATCTATTTTCGCTGTTAGACTCCATTTTTTATTATTAAAGCCAACTAAAATATGCTGTGTTGCCTACCTGTGATCTAATTTATTAAAACATTTATAAACAAGAGACAAAAGAAAGAAAGGAATAGTGTCTACACAGAATAATATTTAATAAATATTTACTTTTTTAAGAGAAAATACTTCTAATCTTTTGATCTTTCAATAACTTTAATAAAAAAATATGAAGATTGCATTTTCTTCTTCTAAAATATAAATGATACTGATACTGATACTGTCCTGATTTCCGACAGCATTCATGAATTACAACAGCTGTTAAATATGGTTGGAGAACGAAGTAAAATCATAGAAATTTGAGTGCATATGCTAACTCGAAGATAAGATTTGTTGGAGCGCCTATCGACAGGACAAACGTTGATACACACAGCAAGAGACAGAGAAGCAATAAATAACTATTACGTGAATAGTTCTTCCACTTGCTCAAAATGGCGCGCTTCCAGTTTAAAGTAGGTATTCGACAACTCTCTTTATTTCTCTATGGATCCCACATAATTTCACACTGGTGGCTCAAAACGGGCAATTGGTACAAAGACTGCTCAAAAAAATGTATCGGAGAACTTTAAAAAACATATACAAGGATGGGACATGTAACTATACTCCATAGAGTCCGCAATCTGGGTGTTTTAACACAAAGTCAACAAAACTTGTTCATGTGAAAAACGTTGTGAGGCAAATGGTCGCCTCAAGAAATACTGCATATGGATACTATTCCACTAGAGAAAGAAAGAACAGTCATTTCTAAATAAAAGAACTTAAACATACTGGTTGAGCAGTTAATTTATATATACCAAACGACAAATTTGTTAACTAAATCCTACTAATCGCTTCTATAGTACATTTATTAAAAATCTTCTATTATATAATGTACAGTTATCCGGTTCGACCAACACGTTTTGTGGTTTTCGTGAGTTTTTTTTCACGGGTTTAATTAAATCTTTTTGTTTTGTAATCAAATACGGAAACGTGTACATCATTTACGGTATATTGTCTGATCCAAACATTTTCAACCTCAACTAACCTCTGTAATCATTAATTATATCGGGTTACTCCAATTTGCTATCGTAACACAAATTATTTCAAAAAAAAATTACTGTAATCGCCATTTGTCTTGTTTTTGAAACAAACATTCGAATATTCTTGTGAGATGTTCAGAAGTGTAGTAAATGTCAAAAACATAGACTATAAAATCATGTACTTACATATATAAATGTGCATGACAACAGCAACCCGCTGAAAGTCCATGAATAAATTGCTTATATAACAGCTCTTTTGGCATTTGGATTAGTTTTGTACGTCTTGTATATAACGCTGCGCGTTCATGTGACCTCTGACAAAGATTAAAGGTGATCTCCAACCATAAGCTATAGCACCCCAAACCATAACTTCAACAGTTTGATGAACATACCTTTCAACAAAAAACCGTGGATTTCTCCTTTCACCACGTCGTCTTTTAACCCTCGCTCGACCATCGTGCATGCCTAAACAAAAACGAGACTCGTCACTAAAGACAATACTGTTCCATTCCTGATCACAGAGTGACCGTTCTCTGCACCACTTAAGGCGATTACGTCGGTGTTCTGGAGTTAAAGGGAGGACCCAGTATGGTCGGTATGAAAACAGGCAAAACGTCTTATTCGTCGGTAAACACTTCGCATGCCAATAGGTCTTCCGTGTTCTGCAAACAATTCATTTGTAATGGACCTGGTAGTGGAGAAACGGTCCCCTAAGGCCAATAATCTTAGGCGGCGATCATCACGGTCTGTTGTTTTACGGGGGCGTCTAGAGCCCCTTGCTCTTTGCGTAATGCCTTCTCGAAGCCATGCTGACAACACCTAACCACGGTGTCTACACTTCTTTGCTCTAACTGCAATTTCCCGAAAAGATAATCCAGCTTCCCTAAGTCCCACTATACGACCCCTCCCGACCATCCCCACGTGGCTAGGCAAGTAATTGACTACTTAAATGCAGTTGATATTCAGTTAATGGAATGGCCAGCCAACAGCACCGACATCTATGGGACGCTCTTAAAAAGAAAGTTCGCAGTCATAGGCCCTCACCTGTCAACCATAATCAACTGGTAGATGCAGTAATAGCAGAATGGGAGAATATCCCCCAAGATGTTATCGAAAATCTGATCTCCAGTATGCCAAGGCGAATGAATGCAGTAATAAGAAGTAGAGGAGGCCATACACGGTACTAGAATCGGTTGAAACACACTAATTTATGTGTTTACGTGTTTTATGTGTAGTTCATGTTTTGCGAATTTGTAGCATTAGTAATAAAAAATTACAAAATTACTCAAAATAGGGTCTTTTCTTCCCAATTTCAGTTTAAAACAATTGCTCTTCTTTATTTACAAGTTTCTATAAAACTATCAATTATGTCAGTCGCATGAAAGAAAACTTGTGCTTATTTAATAAAGTGGTGCGTTAATTTTGTCCATGAGTTTATATGTATACCCTTTTTCTCGTCTCTAGAATGTTCGGTATTCTAGGCAATTATAAATCTTATAAAATTTATAAAATAAACGATTTAAAATTTGCAATCAAAGATAATAACAAATGTAAGATTCTTTAGAATTTCCCATTTGAGATTGGTCTAGTCATAAAATAGATAATGTGATACTACAGCCAATCCAAATAATATAACTGATATGAGAGTTTATCTTTCTTCTCATATTTTAGTAATATTATTTATTATATTGTAATGGGTGGTCCCGAGCCATTCCTAGACATAGCGACTAGCGTAACCAGAGGATCAATATCGAACTGGGTTCTTACTAGTTCGACGGCTTAAAGCATTTATAAGAAATCTGAGATCTATAAACAGATCTTAAGATCTGCTGCAGATGAACAGACAGATAGAACTACTGACTGGACACAGTTGCCTTAATAGGCATATAAAAACAATTGGACTGTGTACTATAGATTTTGCCAGGCTGAGAACTCCATCAGAGGCATAGAGAGGCAGAGGCACAGTTTTGGTTGGCTGAATAATTGTCTGCTCATTCAATTTGAAAGCCTAAATTCAAATTTAAAAAAAAGATAAAAAACTTATTTATTTTAATAACCTGGATAAGTGAAGAAACTCTTTAAGTGAGAGTAATAGGCAGGAAGATTTTTATTTTGGTGATATGGTCTCTGGTCTCCTCGTTGTCAGTGCCAAGAAATATGTCAACATAAAAACGAAATCATTGCACAAAATGTTGATCTTGTTTTTTTTATATATAAAAAATTTTGAGCTTGTTTTGTATCAAAATTAGAAATATCAAAAAATAGAAATTTACCTTCCACAAGAACTATCAGCACGCTAAGAAGCAGTTTTCCAATTTATAAGAACACATTCTAGTAAATTAATTTAAATATTTTTTGCTCAATTAGAAATCCAATGAAATCAATTAATTTGTGGTCATCTGATTGAATACAACCAATAAAACCAACATTATACTAAAATCAGATCCCATGGGCCGTTTTCACTCAATCATGTAGCTATGGATACCCACATTTCGTTTCATTTCGATTTTGACATTTCAAATATTCAATATTTTAAAATGTCACGATTTGGTTGTAAAACCGTACTTGAACATTGACGAAGAACATCATAATAAAATCGCCGTGCAAATTCAAAGTACCCTTCCAGACGAGCGACAGTGGCGGTTTACGGCTGATGAGCTGGAGCGACTTTGTGGGGCCTCTCAGCAGCGCTGCATAGTGGCCCGTGTGGTTTTAACCTAACTGATGAAGATGTATTTTCACTACGCATGCTGTTAATAATTTTGGTTTTGGTTTTGATCTTATAGAAACCAACATGTCTGGATCATTGCACATTTAAATTGTTTCTGCTCTGTATTTTTTTTCCATAACCAGCAAAGAATATTCTATCCTAATAACCCTCGAACATTAATAAATGCTCAAAAAATTTTATAACAACTTTCTCAAGCTTGTTGCTTACAGGCAACAGACCTCCGCCTACGGCGTCGATCTGTTTCCAAGCAACAAGCTTTCGAAATCTGTTATAAAATTTTTTCGAACAATTATCAATGTCCTTGGGTTATTACTACTGATAATAAGCATAATCTATTTTCATTAATATCACCCATTGTTCACTTATAAAGATATTAATATTAAGCAGATTATACTTAGATTTCTGAGATCTTTAGTCTATAAAAATGAGGGCGTTAAAACTTTTTAAACACAATAAACTAATATTGCTATTAAATGGCATTGTAAAATGTTCCGAAATATGCCCACAAAGTTAATTTCCACTTAGAAACTAGACCAACTGGAACTAAAACAATTTTTCAAAGAACCAACAATGCTTGACTCATTCTTACCACGCACACCGAGTCTGGCTAAATCACATTATTTGGTCGTCCGATTTTATACTCTAAAATAGTATGTAAGACACTGAAACTAAACAGTTATGTATACTCAATTATTGGATTATAAGCCGTACAGTAAATTGCATCAATTGTATGTTATATTGATAGTAGACTAGCTTAAAATATTATTTTTTTATGTGTAAATAAATACTTTTAACCTTACAGATCTTAATTATATTTATTTTGTTTCAGCACGCTGGTACCTTGGAAATTATTTCGACAAGAACTGAATAACGTACATCCTATCAGCTCAGGTTTAGAAGCAATGGCTCTCAAATCCACCATAGATCTAACTTGTAATGATTACATATCAAATTTTGAATTTGACGTATTTACAAGGTGAGTCATGTTTGGAAAGATTGCACTACAAGACCATCATAAATATATGCAAGCCGTAATTTTAATTTAGTACAATAGCAAAGTGCTACATTTGCTCCCGAGGGTGAAATAATCATTAAACAGAGGAATAGGCACTTTACTTCTATGTTATACATACAGGGTGTACCAACCTTACGACAAAGTTCGGTATATGGGTTGTTTTAGAAGATATCAAAAAATGTCATTAACAAAAATAATAGATGTCTTTAGGGTCCATATTTTGTGATTACCTTAAACTATACAAAGTGTTGTATAACTCCGTTACAAACCAAACATTTGACTTTTTAAATGGGAACCTCTGTATATTATACCGAATTCGGACTTCTCACATTTTTTGAAGGTTTTGAAACGTTATACAGAGTCCTTCAGGAGTTATGGACACGTTTATGTGAAAATCGTAGGTAAATCAACGTTCTGTACGTTGAAGAAAAAAAAAAGTATTTTGCCTAACAGAGTTTCGTAATATGATACAATATCACCGTATTCTATTAAATATTAATTATTTTCGCTTTCATTTTCTCTCTTCTTTCAAATGGAACACCCTGTATTTTATATCATAAATAGAATATCAGTTTATGTAACCTTAATTTTTGTTAAGAATTCCCTATACCCAAAGTTTATGAAAACAGAGTTATTTTGTAATATTTATTATTAACCTATTATGTGAAAGAAATAAACGTTTAATGTAACAAAAAATCTTTAAAAATAATAAATTTTAATAAACAATTTATTCTAAATAAGACAAGTCACCAAAAGTATAATTCTAACAATAATATTAAACTAAATGTTCAAAGTGTTCATCGTTAACATCAATGCAATGCTGCAGTCTAAGTTCAAATAATGTTACAGGGTATCTTTTTGGCACAATCTTGGCCAGGGTGAACGTAGGAATTTCACTTCTGTGTCTTATCTGTAACTATATAGATTGAATAAAAAATGCACATAAAATATACCAAAAAAAGATTTATTTTCATAAAAATATGCTGTTTTTGTGGTTTCTTCCAAAAAACTTCATTTGATAATAAATGGGTTGGAAAGCTTTAGTTCTAGGATGCATATAAAATTTAAATTTCTCCTCGTATAGAGCTGAAAACTTCATATCTTAAGTTTGTTTTTATTTTTGGATCATGTAGAATTTTTATATAGAAACTTTTTTCGTAACATTAACAATAAATAAGTATTTTTGTATATTATTTATAACAAAAACTCGCGATCTATCTGTTATTAAAAGATTCTTTTACCTGGAAATAATAATTATTACCAGAATTAAATGACCCGAACGTAGACTTAAGGAAGGAAATGATGCAAAAGTAACCTTTACACTGCGTGGGAATGCAAATAACCATAATTTACTGTATTGAAGTCACGTAAACCCACATCGCATGTGTGAAAATCGTACTGAAAAATTACTATCGTGCATAGTGCAAGCTCAGTAAATTCAATTTTTTCTATTCCATAGTAACTTTTTCTATACATCCAAGATCCTTAAACCCTTTGATATTTTATATAGACGTATCACATACAATAACTTATATTATACTTTATTAAAACATTCAACAAATCATACAGTGTGGCCCTCAGCTGCGTAACTATGGTTTAATGCATGAAATTCAGGCCATGAAAGAAAAGTAGACAAAAACCTAAATACTTCTGAACGTGAATTATTAAAGTAGGATAATTAATAAAGTGTGTAGCATTTGACATAAATTTACGTTTCATATTAAATTACAAGCACAATAAAATGGAGAGTTTCTAAAAATTGAACCCCGTTCTTTTTAATCAACTTTGGTTATAGAACTCACCATGATCATGTCGCTATTTTCCAAATTATAAATATCGAGAAGTATTAACTGTTCACCCTTTTGAATATCTAGCTGAGTACCAGTGGGACCTAATTTGACAACTACACATGCTATTTGCAGTTGATCAGTTATATTAGATTGTTATACAAGCCAGTTAGACTTACGGGCACTACGAGTCCGAAAAGTTTTCGACCTAACAAAGATACTAAATATTTTTTCTTCAAATTAATTTTTATTTTTCTACATAGTCTCCTTGTAAGTCTATACACTTCTCCCAGCGATGCTCCCATCTCTTCAACCCGTCCAAATAGTACTCGGCGTCTTTCTCTGCAAAATAGTTGTTTACGAAGGTGATGGCCTCCTCATTCGACGAAAATCTCTGTCCTCCAAGCGCAACTTTTAGCTTAGGGAACAAAAAAAGTCGCTTGGGGCTAGATCTGGTGAGTAAGGAAGGTTTTCAAGCAGTTCAAACCGTATTTCGTGGATTTTCGCCATGGCAACCGCTGAGGTGTGAGACGGCGCATTGTCTTGATGAAACAAAATTCTTTTTTTCTGAGAATGTGGCCGTTTTTCCGCAATTTCTGCCTTCAGCTTGTCAAGTAATGATGCGTAGTATGCTCCTGTAATGGTTTTTCCTTTTTGAAGATAATCGATTAAGATAACTCCATGACTATCCCAAAAAACAGTTGCCATCACTTTCCCAGCCGAAGGAACAACCTTTGCTTTTTTGGAGCCGATTCCCCCTTCGCAGTCCATTGTTATGACTGTGTTTTTCTGGAGTATAATGGTGTATCCAAGTTTCATCTACAGTAATTAATCGGCGCCAAAACTCTGATTTATTGCGCCTAAACTGCGCCAACAGAGAGTTGGAAATGTTCGTTCGAACACGTTTTTGGTCCAAAGTGAGCAAACGCGGCACCCAACGCGCGGACACGGTTTTCTAATGCCTAAATTTTGATTCAATATGTGACAAACACGTTCTTTGGACATGCTTATAGCCTCTGCTATCTCTCTAATTTTAATTCGACGGTTGTCTAGCACCATTTGGTGAACTTGAGCGATATTATCGTCAGTGGTTGCAGTTTTTGGACGTCCCGTACGTTCATCGACACCCAAGCTGGTACGACCACGTTTAAATTCAGCAGCCCAAAATTTCACGGTGGTAAATGATGGTTCAGAGTCCCCGTACACAGCGTCCAACTCGTCTTTGATTTGCGTAGGCGTATTGCCTTTCAAAAACAAATATTTAATGACAGCTCGATACTCGATTTTTTCCATTTTCATAAAAACACTCACATCGACTCACTTAAATGATTGTCAAACAACAACTGCGCGTCCAAAATGGCTGATATTTTAGTGGGTACCTTTCAAAGCATTCGCAAACACATTTTCCAACTTTTGTTTACGAGTGTTGCCACCTTCATGTTGAGGTCGGAAACTTTTCAGTGAAAGTTCGTTTTTGTTGTGGTTTTTTGTGAAACTATAAAAGAGCCATGGACCAAAGGAAGGCGTATTCGTGCCTTCTTTTGCGAGTCTATCAGTCTCCCCATTTTCTATCCCTTTGTGACTTGATACCCTCATCAAGGAAAACTCGTTGTTTTTGCCAGTTTCTTAAAAGATGGTTTACATTCCCAGACTAGTTTTGGCTCTAAGTAAAAGAGCTCAGAGTCCCAAGCTGCCTGTATGTCAGAATCACTGTTTGTTTGATCAGTTAAGTCATAATAAAAAACGATTGATTTTAAATTATTTAAAGTTATAGTTATTCTTATAATTTAATAGATAAAGTCAGAGGGTTAGATACATTTTTAGAAATTTTTTAAGAGCATAACATTTATTTACTCCTAACTAATATTACGTACACTGTGATTTAAACTTGTATCAATATCAAATGTCTATCTATTATTTTATTTTAACCGAATTAATAATTTACATAACGTCACTCACTAATTTTTTTCAACTATAAGTCCACAATTAATTTATATTCTCTAGTGTATTGTTTCTGTTATTACTCTGTTCTCGCGTAATTAACCCTCTATTTATATCCTTTTCACGATTCGCGATTGGTTCGTTACAGTTCTAACCATCATTTCTCATTCTCTGTGGAATGGTAGGCGAGAGCACTGAATCCGCTTGTAGTTTTTTATGATTTAATAATTACTGATATAGGTACCATCGTTATCATTTGTTAAAGATAATGTCACAGCTTGGTATTGTGAATACATGTTTACAAAAAATGTGAAATATGAGAATCTCGTCATAATTTTTTACACTTTTGATATTTAGATGTAAAATTTTCAAATTTGGGTTATAAAACTAAATATTTTCTCGTTTTTATAATCAGTTTCTCCCTCTATAGTTGGGTTATTGGAACTGCAACATATTTTTGCACCCAGAACTTATCGATTGCCAACTTAGCACCCATAGTACAGCCCTAACAACGTTTTTTCTAGTTTTTGGTATTTTTTTCGCGGTAAATTACTGTTTAACTGGGCATGTAGATCTGCGCGAAAATAGGCATACATAATTGGGCATATTTACTCTGAGCCTAAAGTAAACATTCTCGGGTCAGTCACTATCGAACATTCAAGAACTTTTTATTTACAAAAGAATCCATTCTCGAAATCATGCAGACTTTTTTTAATAGAACAGGCATTTGAGGGGAAAAACAAAAATCTATCTGCTTGAAGAGGAATATATAATGTGATCAGGTTGGCAATATTTGTTACAATATATACAAAAGGTTAATTGAATAAATTATTATATATAAAAGTCTTTGAACTCTTTATATTGTTGGGTAAATGTCGATTCTCAGGCAGTGAGTAATTAATTTATACAAAAAATTTCTCTTTCCACACAATCGCAGAAAAAAATTGTATAATGGACTGGGAAAGTAGTGACGTAAGTGTCAAACCAATTGACTCCAAACAATTTTTTTTGTGGTATGTTTTATAGGTGTTATTGACCATTTTATTGTATTTTCTTGATTTTCCGGAGTTAATTACTGTTTTTTCATTGGTAAGTGTTCATTCATATGCTTTACATTATCACTAAAGTAGATAGATGAAAATTTCCGTAAAAATATTATAACATAACCTTTAAAGTTGTGCATTGTCATAAATTTTGAGAATACTTACTAAAAGGGTACTTTAAAAATCGAATTTGGAAAGATTTTGCTTATATGTATTTAATTATCATACTTGCGTTATAATTTAAAGTATAATTATAACAAGATAACTCAAACAAAAGTTATTTCTGTTGCCGTTTGGAATCATTTCGTTGACATTTCCCAGTTCAACAGCATAGAACACAAATTTTGACGTCACACTTTCCCAGTCCATTCTTCTTGTAAAAATATTTCACAACAAAAATTTTCGAACAACATTGATTTATTGTAGCTTGCGCAATTTTTTAGGATTTGGAATAGTATATTACATAACGAGTGTGGAAAGTGAAGTATTACGCACAAGTGAAGTTTAGCACGAGCCGCGTAGTGGCGAGTGCGGAAACGTAACGAGTGCAAGAAATACACTTTCCAACGCGTTGTGTACACGATTTTTCCTACGACCCCAATATTTCTTATAATAAATATTTTAAATTTATTTATAAAATTTATTTTAATTGTTAGTCATGTTAAAAATTAGGATTTAAACGAGTTTATATATTGCATGGAAATATAATTAATTAAAATCAAATAACCACCTTTCTTAGGAATTCACATTAAAATTCTTTATTAGATAAATGACATTTTAATTTATTTGTGGACTCTATAAAAATTAAAAGTAAAATGGTAAGTTGGTGAAATTAATTGAAAAGTAATGTAATAATAATAGACGCAAAGATAATTGTAAACAGAAACACAAACATAACTTCAAAAATCCACATTCGACACATGCACGGAACATAACCCAATATAAAAAAGAAGAATAAACTGTTCTTCTTTCTAAAAGTGTTTTTATAAAAATAATAATATTGAATAAAAATGTTTATTTTTTAAAAATTTAAAACCATATAAGAAACTTTATTCTTTATTCTTAATTTATACAGAAAAATTTGTATTGGCAATTACAATACAATATTTGACACAAGGAAGATTAAAAAAAATTTAAATGGTCCTTGCTTTGTCATTCATGTGTTTACTATTGATAAATTTGACGTAAATGTCACAGATCATAGAACTATATTTTTTAACTTTTCAATACGTGTATTGATATTTACTTTTCAATACGTGTATTGATATTAGCTACTTTCTTAAGTACAAATAAGTGTGCAAACTAGCACTTTCATATGTGGTCGTAGGAAAAAAATATTTTTACCTTACTTTAAAATGATATACAGTGGGTAACATAAGTATAGGAGTAATATGAAGTTTGCAGATTCATTAAGTTAATAGCTTGTATAAGGGAGGATGAGTTTAGTGCTGAACAACAGATACTTTACTCCCTGGTCATACACAAGATTTTTCCGCCTTCGTCAATAACAAGTAATTTTGAAATTAAAAGAATTTAAAAAAAATTATGATTGCTGGTTGTTTCAATAAAAAAAAGTTGTTGTTGCAACGGCATACATAGATGTATTTTGTTTTCAATTTTTACATGTAATTAATTTGTACTAGAAACACAACAAAATTTATTTTAAACCTAAATTAATCGGGGAGGTTGGCAAAAAAAACAATCAGATTATTATGTAAATATTAAAATTCTTATATATGAATATTTGGCGATTAATATGTAATGTTTGGGTCATCGTTATTGTAAAATTCCTTTCCAATGTTTCGCTTTTATGGAGTGTTTTATATCTTTAAGTATTAATAAAATTTATAGAATGTTGTAAGAATATATATTTCAGTTAATTGTACCCTACTATTATAAGGATTTGTAATATGTCTGAAAAGTGTTGTTTTCTAGACTCGAGATCTGTAGGCTGTATCTCTTACGTAAATAGTTACGCACACAATATCTTTTACGTAACCCATTTATAGATTATAATGAAAACAATGTATAGTTTTGAGTTTTTAATTACTACAAGGCGTGTAAAACACATTAAAACAACACGCAGATAAAGTTGTGCAGTTTCTCTCTAGCGTCTTTCCTAATTAGGAAGCAATAGCTATTAATACTTTTTAAAACGAACTAATGATTAATTTCATAAATCAAAATAACATAAATGGCAAAAGCGCAAGGCTGGTTGGTATTTGTTTTCCATTTAAGCGCTCGAATAGGTCAACTCGCAATACCAAAGTAAATACTAAAGCAATAATTATATTAACTTGCAAAAATGTTTAAAAATTTGAGAAGCAGGCAGTCCAGTATTCGTTTTTTATTTATTTAATAGCACCGGTTAAAGCTAGTAGATCAGAAAACTTCATATGACGAAATTCATACAACTTTAAATCGGCTGATTTTTATTCGCTTATGACCAAGTTTATTTGTTATAAAAAATTCTGTAGTAGACTAAACTAATTTTAAATTTTCTTTTAGAATACATACCAACAAATTTATTATTATTTTTTATTTTAAGCAATTTAATTAAAAGAAAAAACAAGATGCCTTTATAGAACGGCCTAACTTTAAAATATAACTAGAAAAAAAAGCAAGGAAGCAATAAAAACTGTTTCTCAAAGTACCTCATCTATTAAACTTGAGCCCTACAAAGTTTTGATTAAATAATCCTTCGTGAAGTTTTGTTTTTCAAGTTTCCACCCATGTCGTGTATAAGGAGTAGGGAACAATTCGTTCAGAACTAAAAATGTCCGTTGAGGATAAATTAATGGCAACACGACAAAAAAAACATCTTTTAAAGAAGAAAATTAAATAGTATTTGCAGGCAATTGAAAAGAAAAAAAATATTTGAAAATGTAGAAAATCAAATTGGGATAATAATACAGCAAGAAGTTCTACTATTTTGAAATAATAAGTCTTAACGGCTTCTTTGGAAGTCGAACGTGGAGGATATTTTAACCTTCCTCAAGGCTCAAATTCCGCAAGTCTTCTACTTAAAAGCATCACATCAGGGTCAACTTAAGGCACTAGATATAAAACTCGGCTACATTCACCACTATTTTAGTTTTGATGCATAAAAAACTTTTATCATTCCAATCTAGTCACGTTCTTGACAATCTATCAGCTGTAGAAATCCTTAAATCATATTATCGCCGCCCTACTCCTAAGATCCTAAGAAACTCGAGATAAAACTTCTTATTTATTTATTATTATTATTTTCTCTTATTATTTTCTCCAGTATCCCATTAGAACTACTGTGGGGTTTCAGTAGTTGCCCCTCAACTTTACCAAAAGGCTGTATCCGAAGCAAAATAATGTCAACTAAAATACACTATCCATTCCATCGTCTTTCGCATACACTGTTCTGTCTGTCACCCTACTGCTCAACCTCTAAGTGAACCAATGCTCTACCAAACCAGTCCTGATGAAGAGGACAATATTCTAAATCAGGAAAAGAGTCTTCCTCAGACTCTAGAAGAACTTCGAGAGGAGTTGGTAGTTGCCTGGAATGAGATACCACATGAGGACATTGACCTGATCAATTTTATAAAAATAAAATTATTTAAACTGGGTGTTCGGATTTTTATGTCACTTAGTATAATATATCGTTACAAGCTTAAGCCCCGACACTGAATCAACTAAACTCTAAATAATGCGAATGCGCCGGTTTTATCAGCATTGTTACCCTATTGTTTCGACTGGAATTATCTAGAATAGAAAATTCTCGGCTTCATCCGAGCGCATTGGAAGGGTATATATATAAGCTATTCGCGAAGCGAAACAGTCAGTTTTAATTTAACGGTCTTAGGAAGCACGAAAGCAAGCGAAGAGTAAAATAAGTCTAAGTCTAAGTAAATAAGTGCGAACGGCTGGTGTAAACCCCGAGGTAGGAATGGGTCAACTGAGGCTGGGCCTGTGGAGGGAGTCACTCACTGCGGTGCCTCTGCTACAGGCGGCCGGTGACGCAATTGAACCCAGGTTTGTGTTTAATAAACCCTACAAAATACAAATAAAACAGAACACTGAGGCGGATGCTGCAAATGCAATACGCATATACACAGACGGCTCAAAAACCAAGGAAGGATCAGGTTGTGGAGTCTACTCCAGATCACTTAGCCTAAGGATTAAATGGGGAATGGGAAAAAATACCAGCGTGGTTCAAACAGAACTGGCTGGTATCTCAATCGCCGCAAAAGAGATAACCAGAAAAGAAATTTCTGGCAAAAACATAATAATCTGCACTGATAGTAGACAAGCCCTATTAACCTTGAATAGACAACGTTTTATGTCAGGGTTAGCACTAGAGTGCCACCAAGATTTAGCTAACGCCTCGGTAGATAATAATATCGTACTAAGGTGGGTGAAAGGGCACGACAGGAGCAAAGGTAACCGTATTGTTGACTCTCTGGCCAGGATGGCGGCTGGACTAAAAATTTTGGGACCAGGCGACACCCATGGTTTGACGTCTTCGACAATTGCGGAACTAGCCAAACGTTACACCTGTACTCAATCCCTTAAGAGATGGGATGAAACCAAAGGATGCAGTTTTGCCAGGATTACCCTGGGCGACCCTGAGAAGCTGGATACGAATAAATATTTGGCGATGACCAGGAAGAACCTACGTTTAACAGTGTGTGTTCGATGAGTCTTGGCCTACACCTGCCGACATTAAGGAGATGTGGCCCTGGTGACCTGTCTTCCTTCCTGGATAAGGCAGGATGGAGAATGTTATAGGAGGGTGGCTCCTTGGGAGGATGTACAATGGGCCATATTGTGGCCTAAGTGCTGTGGGTCTATACTCACCCTTCCTACTCTACAGATACAGATACAGAAGTCTATATAAATAGTGTTTTGTTACAGCAGTAAAAATAATTTAAAATTGATATACCGAGTGTATATTAAGTTGAAATTGGGTGTGTGTGTGTGTATAAATGAATTAATTTAAGTGTGCATTTTAGTAAAGAAATAGATAGTACTTTGCCTTAGTGTGTATAATTTACCCCACCTACAAAAAGGGTATGAATAAATAAGAAAAATATTACAAACAAGTATTTATGATTGGTCAGTTGTTTTAAAAACATTGTTTTAGCTCGAAAGAGTTTTAAAAGTTGTTGCATACATCAAATTATTATTTTTTTTTCCAGGTTATTTCAACCTTGGGGTACGTTATTGAGGAATTGGCAAATTCTAGCCGTCACGCATCCCGGTTATGTGGCGTTCCTAACCTACGATGAAGTGAAGGCAAGATTGCAAAGGTATATCAACAAGGCTGGTAGCTACGTATTTAGATTATCTTGTACAAGATTAGGACAATGGGCAATCGGTTACGTCACACCGGACGGAGAAATCCTACAAACAATACCTCAAAATAAAAGTTTGATACAGGCTCTCCTGGATGGTTACCGGGAAGGATTGTAAGTATTAAGCTTAAATTAAACTTAAGTCATACTATTGGTTTTTCTGTTTTGCTTTAAAATCGAACAAGGGATATTTTCTCTGTGAAATGTTCACTACCATGCGGTTTTTTGCTGTTACGAGGGTTGCCTTTTATATTTCGGGATTAGAGAAAAAAAAACATAATATTAATCATCGAAAATCACTTTATTGTTTTTCAAAATATTCCCCATGAAGATCTTTTGCATGCGTTTGAACCAATGGGGTACTGAACACTCTAAAAAAAGCAATTTAAACATAATTTGTTAATAGTTATGTGAATTTTAGATTGTAATCAAATATAATTATAATTTTGTATTCAATAATGTCAAGAGATGACTCATATGGTGGACACCAAAATAAAATTTAATTTTAATTCAAAATAAAATAAAGATAGCAATATGAGAAATAATAATCATTTTATTCTTTCCTGAAGTGAAATTATTTTTTATTTTAGTTTATTTTAATATTTTTTGGATATTTGCATTTTGTAAGATAACTACATTTTTGGTGACATGATGTTGGTATGACATGACTGTCACTGTGACACTTATGCTTTCGTGACATACTAAAAACATGTACATTTCTTAATCTTTAGCTTTATTCGGGTTTTGTTTTTCGGACGGTTTGAGAACGATTTGCTGACTGCGCACAACTGGATGTGCAGTAGACTAAATCCAAGGACTATTTATGTACGGTTTGAAAACTATCAACAAATGAAAAAACCCGAACGCCTTATTTTTTAATATCTGATACAAAAAGTAAATTATTTTGTCCACAAACCTAAAATGTTGGATAAACTGTTCATCACTATATAGGGGTACTGTTTCTTCAGCATAATTCTCATTTTTTACTTTTTTCTGTAATAATTCGGGTAAAAAAAGATTTGCTACCATCTCCAATCCATCATCACTTGATGATGAAAAAGATGAGGATGAATCTGACGAGAATTCTGCCAATAAATCCTTAATAATAAATTAAAATACCAAGAATAATTTGAATTTAAAATGCACACTACAAACAACAATGACAGAAATGACCAAGCGCATGCGTCAATTAGTCCACGAAAAATTCTTACTTTTAACCTTGGACTGATTTGACAGTTTTCAAATCGTCCGAAAACTGTCAGAAATAAAACCCCAACACCAAACTAAAATTATAGAACGGTTCGAAAACCGTACAAGAAAAACCCGAACACAGGATTTTTTAGTGCGCAGAATCCTGACAGTTTAAAAACAGTAATCAAGTAAACCCGAACAAAGCTTTTATTGGCGTCAATTCGCTGATTAAAATTCTTGTTCGTCAATATTGACAATAATGGGGGAGTCCCTTCATGGTAGCCAACCTAGAGAAACCACTGCCTTTTTTTTGGGAATCATTCAACTTTGAATGTATAGTTTTTGCCACATTCAGTATACTGTAAAAGTTTTTCGTGTCACGAAGGTCTCATTTATTAGATATTGGAAAAAAACGATTTTTGTAGGATATTTTCGTATGTTATGTTTTCAGTAATGAATTGTGACAATTGAAAATTTTCATTCATGCCATCATTGTCAATTTTGCTATTTTGATTTTTACTTAAAACATAAACTATTTTATGTTCTAAGGAATTTTATTTGTTCTGTATTCTGCTTTTGTTTGAATTTCATTACATGATCTGGATAAATTGATACCGAAAGAAGTCAGAAATCCAATAAACTAAGTAGACAAGACAATTTTGGTTAAAAAATGAGAATAATTCAATAACTACTTGCTGATTTCTGCGAATAAACTGAATCTACAAAATGACCTTAACCACGAATAAAAACACATACAATTAACCTCCAAACATCCACCGCTATAGTGTCAAAACGTTGTTGATATATTAGACATTTGACAGACAAAGAAATAGAAAATGACATATGATAATGGTTTCTATTGGTTATCCTTTAGTGAAAACATAACATCCAAAAATCCCTACGAAAAACATTTTATCCAATATCTAATAAATGAGGCCTTCGTGACAAGAAAAAGTTTTACAGTATACTGAATGTGCTGAAAACTATACATTCAAAGTTGAATCATTCTCAAAAAAAAGGCAGTGGTTTTTCATCTATTTTTTCAGGTTGGCTACCATGAAGGGACTCCCCTATTAAATTTGAATGCATGTCAACCATCTGTCAATACCAATACTAAACGGTTAAGCGTTGCCAACGTTCAAATACAAATTTACCTAATCTTTACTGATCTTTCACGGTATGAGTCATCATCAGTTATACGTTTGCCTATTAGATGGCGCTGTAAAATTTTTAAAATTAAATAATTCAAATTTGAATCACATTTAAGACGCAAAAACTTATTATTCTTTCTTCTTTCCACCTTTAATTTCTATATTTACACTAAAAAAAAGTGTTCAGGACCCCATTGTCGAAGCACTTTTGCCACTCTGATTGAGGTATCTCCAAAATGTGCATTCTGAATGCAGCAACCGCTTCTTCAGTACGTATATCCTCAAAAACGTCCAACTTTACGATAGAGCTGTCAGTTGCCAGATTGCAACACCAGGGTTACCAATTCCAAGGGTGTTCCGTTTTTAGTCTAGTAATTTTTGTATAAAATGTTTCTCTATCAGCTTTCTATCTAGCTATTCAACTTTTTTTGCAAATTCCCAAGAACAAATATTATTAACGAAAAACGCTTAATGGTCTATATTTCTTGGCCTATATGAGCGACTTTCAGAGGTACAGTTTTGATGCCGCTTTCAAACCCACGCAATTAAAATTATTGGAACACTGGTTATAACTGATATAATGTCATGTCATATAATTGAAATCGTTTGTTCTATTACAACAGTTAAATTCGTAGATTTAATCTGTAATTCATTGGTGGGTTTCTCCTACACTCACGCCACCACAATTTCAATTTATTATTGTTTATCAATGTACTGTGTAATTAGCTACAAGCATGTTTACATGATTAAAATAAAAAATGGTCGATAAACATTTCTTCTAATGTAGGAAAGTAGTGATTCAAACCGTTTAATTAGAATTCCCGACTAACTAGTTCTTAGAAAATCCCGTAATCAATTTTGCGAAACAATTAAGTAAATCACACCAAGTTTTTTTATACTTGTTAATTTGGAGAATGGGATATTATTAATAAAATTGTAGAAACAATTTACAAACTTAAAATCTTTAAAAATACATTCAATATGTTCCACGGCAATTTTGTCATCAAAATGTGTATTCTGGATCCGTCCTTGATTGTATACTACCTATGTCATTATGACTACAATTATTACTTTATTTTTTAATATGATCACCAAAACGAAAATGAAATTTACCGAATTAGTAGGTTCTGTTTGGGTGAAATTTTATCACACCGGCCGTGATGAGCTGCTCGTGAATTGCTGGTGTGTAAAACAATTAATTAAAATACACAATACTCTAATTAATCAAAATCAAAAAGATCTAACAATTGGAAACATGCTGATTGTTTTCACATTTCCATTGCTAAGGTGGGTGGTATCTAAAGAATACGTGGCAGTTACCAATTTGCGATTTTCTATATAAAAGAAACAATGGAAAATTATTTACTGAAGTTATGGAAGTAGGAGTCTAATTATTAAGCACTGTTAAGTTAACCATTTTTTTTCAACTAGATTTCTATAAGCTTATTGTGTTCTTCATCATATCTCACTTCCAGTGCTGTCGATGATTTTCCAACAGAATATCCTACTGAGTTGTATACTATGTAAGTTGATTCTGGTTCTATAAAAAGATCATCTGTGTACTTTTCTTTGTGCATTTGTCCTCTCTGTCTGTCTTTCCATTACCTACAACATCTTGGTGACCCAACGGAAGCTATAATATAGCTTATAGGAACTAGAATTATGGAGCATGGGGCAACCAATTTAAGATTCTAGTTTCTTATAAGTATTCTGTGGATGCTGTATATTACATTTCTTCTTTTGTTTTAAATAAAGAATAATTAAGAGTGGGATTATAGGGATGACCCAAGAAAGAGATTAATTAATTTTAAATAAATTCAGAAAAAGAAATGTTTTTGTGCTAGTAGTACTTTTGGTACTGAAAAAGACTGCTTATCCCCCTATTAATTGCGTCAACAGTAAACAATACAGAATAAAAACAATATAAATGAATATAAAACAATATAAATATTACTATCTATAAAAATGTAAAGTAGGACATGAGTTAAAGGATAATGATGATTCATACAAGAGGAAGTAAATTTGTAAATTTGTTAATGTTATCACATCAGCTGATATATGACATATGTCTTTGAACCTATCTTCAACTTATCGTGGACGCTTTTTCCCATTGTTATCAAATATTTATATGAATGTCGCTTCAAAACGATAGTGGTGTTACGTTAAAGAACCGCTACCAGAAAATTATAATTAAATACTTTTTATTTGGCACAAAATTAACTTATTAAATCTAAAAATTATTTCAATTAGTCAAGCTTGAATGGCAGACACTGGATGGATCATCAACTTTAAGCACATCAATAATTCTGCTGACAAGCCAAAATACATTCCTCAATATTTGAAGTGGATAATTTTAAAATTCCTAAAATTAATATATAAAAATATTCATACCTCGGTGGAAAGTACCTACTTTCGTTCCTAATAGCAGAGATAAAAGTTTAAATTTTACACCGGTCTTCTAGAGGAACTTAATAGTTTCTCTATTCCTTGAAGAGAATAGATATTTAACAATATTTTAGTTTTAATGATTTTTTTTAATCTGTTTCAGTTATCTGTTCCCAGACGGTAGATCTGTAAATCCAGATTTATCGTGGGCAGTACAACCAAGTCAGGAAGACCATATAGCAGTAACACAAGAGCAATATGAACTTTACTGTGAGATGGGTAGTACATTCCAATTATGTAAAATATGCGCTGAAAACGATAAGGACGTACGCATCGAACCTTGTGGACATCTATTATGTACGCCTTGTTTGACAGCATGGCAGGCAGTAAGCATTGAGATTTTTTATATTACAAATGAGTAATGAACGGAAATACATAGTTTGACATAGTATTTTTTGCAGTTATTATCCATACTAATTCGTTATACAACGCAACAAATTTTTGAACTTTTTTTTTATTTTCGCACTACAGATATTAACTAGGTATCTCGGGATGTAATACCCAGTCGCCCAAACATTTTTGATTTAACTTTTCAGGTTTAGACATTTCATAGAAAGTGTAAAAGGGTTTAGTACCTAATGGAGCTCAACTGGTTATGTTTATGCCCAGTATCTTTGTAGATCACTTATTGGTATTCTTCCCATATTTTCCATTTTCTTTTTCAAATGCTCGTGCGATGACATTCTCTCATTCTTTTTACGGTCTTTCCACCTTCCTTTCTGAATATTTGTCTGAGAAAACGCTCCCTCTCATCACCTTTGCATACCGGATTCATCTGTCAGCCTCTGATGGGCCTTTAGTTATTTTTTCATTGTTCCATTGGATAGTTTTGTTTATTTGATCCTAAGGGACGTTTAATATCCATTAAAGTAATACTTTTTGTATGTTTGCATACTCAAGTTCATTTTCTCTCCTCTTAATGCTATATGTCAGCCTGCTTGTTTCCATTTTCTGTACACAGTGTGGGTGTACTTCTTCTCAACCTGCAGATGAAAGTCTTCATATGATCGAGGTAACTGTTAGATTTCAGTATCTCTTATTATATCCACAAAGCTTTGTGACTCCCAGACATGGGTTTTATCGAAGTGCTGTTAAAAGCATGTATAATGTCCAAAAACGCAGCTATTATATTCTCATTGGCTGCAATTGTATCCTTAAAGTAGTTGACCGTTTACTATAAAGATTTTCCTGGAGTATAAGCAAGCTTCCCTGGATTAAGCAGATTCTGTATAATTTTCAGAAGCTACATAGATTAAAAATAAAAAAAACTTGCATGTATTAATATTTTTAACAAAATGTTTTGTAAAATGCTTTCCATGTATTGTTTCCAAACGCTGTTTACAAGTCTTAAAAATTATTTGTTTTCTTCTTTATTATCTTATTATTGGGGCTTCTGCATTTAAACTTTCATTTACATTGTTTACAATTAATTTCTACTAAATTGTTGCTGTTAGTACTTGTTTACTCTCTCCTAACTGAATTCTTCTCTTCATTTTTCTTAATTGCTGGAAAACTGGCTGTGCTGTTTCATCTAAAATGAATTTCATATAAAAATAACTTAAAAATTGTCTTATAATTTTAACCAATGCGTTGCATCTTTAATATGGGGTCTATTAGATGAATTTAAGATCATCTTCAATTCAAGGTTTCTTATATGATGAAATCCAATGGAAATGATGATTAAATTTGCTGTTAATATGCATTTTTTACCTTCTTTCACTTTTATTGATTTTTTTTCCTTTATTTATTGGACGATTTTCTGTCCCCTAGTTGAATTGTGTGTGGAATTGTAGATTTCAGAATTAACCTCTACATACATAAGATTGACACTCACTCAATTAAGATCTACCTAACTAAATGGTTTTTTATTAGGAACCTTGAATATCTCACCCTTAGATTCTCAAGTAATTTTACTTTTAAATTACTACTTCAACACTGTGAACCTAAGATATCAGACAAATATATGGGAGGTTACAGTTATTCTTATTATCCTGCATTCAATCATAAATATTAACACTTCGTTTTGTAATTATAATAAATAAAATGATACAGCTGTTTTAATTTTTGTAGGGTTCTGAAGGGCAAGGAAGTCAAGGATGTCCATTCTGCAGAGCCGAAATCAAAGGAACAGAACAGATAGTTGTGGATCCGTTTGATCCCAAGAAGTCTCATCAGAGGCCTAAAACAACAATGACCAATGCAACAGGCAATCATTTTGTCAACACACTTGATGATGATGATCTGGAATTAGAGGTAGCACTTGACAAGTCTAGCACAAATGATTATACTGAATAGATCTTTTTAACATGTTTAAAACAGGAAATTGTTCAAGATTTACAGATCAGTATTGTTTTAAATTTTGTTGAAGTTAAAAATTTACTTTAAATATTAAATTGTTGTTGAAACAGACATTAAAAGAATAAAAGCTAACATTTCTCTTGTATTACAAAAATGAGTTTTCTTAGTTCAGTGAGTTAGTGAGCTGTTGGATTATTTAAGGCATTACAGTAATAGAAAATTAAAAAGACCTCAACTATTATTAAATAAAAGTTAAACTCGTTTTATATGTTCGGTTTAAATAATATTTGATTTAATGCGGTTTATTTTAGGTACATTTCAAACCAATGTGATAGCACACATTATTATATTTAAATTATTATTAAAAAAAAAATTTTAATATGAATAAAAGTTAATCAAAAGCTTAATTAAATAAAGGTATCATGGAAACAATATAAAGAAACAGTCTCTAAATCTTTAACATTTTCCAAAATTAACAATGTATGTCTATTTTCCCATCCGTTTGGCTGTGCTTATCACTTTTGTTCGTTTTTATCTTTTGTTGAAATGTGCTTGTCCCTCTGTAGCTTTGTTTGTTTAGGTTAAAATGGGGTTGGATTTTTTGTCAATGTTTAATTGCCTGCAGTTAGACTGCTTTTTATTTGTTAACAAAAAAAGTTGGACTAACTAATAAAATGTTGAAATAATAATGCAACTATTAATGTTATTTGGTATTTGATAATTCACTAAATCAGCGGTTCCCAACCACAGGGCCGCGGCCCACTTGTTGTCCGCGGGCAATTTGCTACTAGGCCGTATTTCTTTTAGGAACTACTAACTACTAAGTTTCAAAACAACCCCATTGATCACTTTTTGGATAAATGTGCGAAAAGACTATCCCGCAATCAGCAAGATTGCACTGAGGGAATTGATGGGATTTTCAACAAGTTATCTGTGTGAAAGTGCCTTTTCTACTTTAGTTTATTTGAAAAATAAGTATAGAAATAAGTTGAATGTGGAGAGTGACTTAAAGCTGAAATTGTCAAGTTTCGATCCCAATATTGATGCACTAGTAGGGGACAAACAATGTCAAAAATCCCATTAAGTTTGCAGCAATGCTAAAATTATGTGCACATTATACATACACATTGTATATATTATAAATAATTGGGCCCCCAAGCTAAAAAGGTTGGGAACCGCTGCACTAAATCATTTGAATTAGAAAAATGGAATTGACTAAAATATATCCTGTTTGATGTTTTCTCATAGTGATAAAAGAAGTGATACAACATCTAAATTAGCTTTAATATAAATTAGTATATTTAGTAACATACCATTTTGGAACACTTAAACCAATATTATTATTTGAAGTTTATTTGTTACAATTAAACTTAACTAGAAGACAGAAATGCATTTAGTGTTAAAATAAAAATCGAGTTTGTAAAGATATAATAGAAGTTAAAAAATTTGATGAAATTACTACATTTTGTAATAATTGTCCTTTATAGTGGTTCTCTTTAAATGTTGCTAGCAAATGTATTTACAAAATCTTAGTGATAATACCTGACAATTGACAAATAATGGTTGGTCCATTCTTTTTTATTAGAGTACAGAATGAATATTTTTTTTACAAAACGTTTCCTTTATATTATAGAGATTCAGGCTATGACTATGTTTAAATGAATCAAATAACTATTATACATTTTTGTTTATGTTTTACTTTACAGATAGCATAATTATTTATTTGATATTGACCCGTAATATTGAGTATTTCTTTAAAATATTTGTCAAAGAGCAATAAGTTGAGTTAATTTACACGCTTTGGTATTAATATCAAAATTTATTGATCTGGAACTTTTGAAACTCTGTTACTTGTATTCTTGTGGTATGTTATCCCCAAATAAGTGGAACATTTATTTTTCATCAATAGAAAAAAAGTTGTCAATTAACCTATTCTGTGGATTGTTACTCAGTTATTTGAGCAGTCAATCATCTACTTGAAATATGAACGTTACAATAATTTATCCTATTCGATTGCTAAAAAACTAACTTCTATTTGTCTTGTGGTCCTTCATTTATTCTTTTGCTTACTGTTTTCTCATTTTTACTCTATTGACTTTATGATTGTTTACCTTATGGCTGATGATATTGATAGTCTGGCTGAACCGTCTAGACATAAAATAACCTTCAATAATAAATTAAGCTTATGTATTATCTTTTATAGAATTTAGACAGAAAAGTTAGCTTTGATCTATTATGGAGAACATATCTTCCAACATTCCAAAAATGATGCAACTGAAATGCAATAAAGTGAAATAAAATTCAAATTTATTTTGAATTGTTTTTGTAATCTTAATAAGATACCATAAATATTTTTCATTCTTTACACTATATGCTATAATTTGCATGGACACTTGTTTATGTATGCATTACCATAGCACAATTTCATGTAATTTTTTTATTCAAGAACATTATTTTATTATTAACGTCAGTTAAATTAAAGACTGATAATGAAAATTTTCAATAAATATATGTTTAGTATGTTTATCACTAGAAACGGTTATTCCTATTCACAACATACATTATTTTGAGGGGTTACAACCCAAATGTTACCAGAATTAAATATCAGTCTAATAAATAATATTAAAAAAGAAGGTTTTTTCTTTGAAATATTGTAAAACTACAGGTTTATTGGAAAAAGTATGTATCGTTGTGGATAGGAGTTGGTTTCAAAGGCTTATACATATTTTTTGATTTTTATTTGCACTTACTTTTTTAACATACATGTTTAATGTTAGACATCGACAAAAGGATACAACTATAGTAAAGAGAGTAGCACAACTCGATACACATAACTATGTGTAATATATAAGTGGACGCATTGTTCCAATGAGTGCTTGCTTTTGACAGCTTGCTCCACACTTAGTCCCATTAAAATTTTCTTTTAATAATAGACTTGCAATTAACATAATTTAGATATTTATGTATCCATACTTACAGCCATATTTAACATGTATACATTTAAAAAGTATGTTTACAAATTATCAAGTTTTTGGTAGCGCACAAAAAACTGTTGTGGAAATATTTGATTTAACAAGTATTGGTCTCTTTGCTTATTTTGAAATTAAAAAAAATCATATATATCAGAAATAAACGTTTATTCAAATAACTTCAATATATTATTTTACCAATTATTAGTTAATAATGTAGGGATCATTAACTTTTGAAGCAATGGACTGGGAAAGTGTGACGTCAAAATTTGTGTTCTCTGATGTTGAACTGGGAAATGTCAACGAAATGATTCCAAACGGCAACATTATAAATCCCCCGAAATAACTTTTGTTTGAGTTATTTTGTTATTATTATACTTTAAAATATAACGCAAGTATCATAATTAAGTACATATAAGTAAAATCTTTCCAAATTCGATTTTTAAAATCCCCTTTTGGTAAGTATTCTTAAAATTTATGAAAACACACAACTTTATGTTATAATATTTTTACGGAAATTGTTCATATTCTACTTGAAAGTCTATGAATGAACACTTACTAATAAAAAATCAGTAATTAACTCCGAAAAACTAAGAAAATACAATAAAATGGTCAATAACACCTATAAAACATACCATAAAAGATGTTGTTTGGAATCATTTGGTTTGACACTTACGTCACTACTTTTCCAGTCCATTGGAAGTACTTAACTGGCTAACCTCTGTTACTTTTCCCACTTGTAAATCAATGAAATTTTACAATTAATAGCACATTTGAATACACTGCTTTGATTCGGTGTAAATACATATTCAATATTGCCCTGATTTATTAGGTGCAGCTTAAATAAAATCAAAATCTTTATTTTTGTTTTGTGAATACGACCCACTAATATATTAGCTGTTTCATTAGTATTACACTCATTAGGTACCTTGACTGTTTTACTATATTTGTATCTTTACATATTTTTTATGTTGCAATTTTTAATTTATTTATTAGGTTACAGTAATCACTTCTTAGAATAATAAGTACACTTAATTTGATCGTATTAAAACAAATATTACTATTTTAGTTTATTGTATATAATTAATGTATATTTTTTATTTTCATAATAAAATAATGTAACATTGCAATATATTTTTACATATTTATAATACATTTTTATTTAATTATTTTATTGTTTTATTTTTTGTTTGGCAACTAACGTTTTATGGCTTAATATATATGTGTTTGTTTTGTTGTTGTGTAAAATTGTTCACATGTCAGTGCTTGTATCATCAATTTGCATTGCTTATTAGCTTTGCATGACCACAACTACAAGGATATATGTTTATTAGATTGTTTTACCTTAATTCAGTTACGTTTAACAAAGCATGGATATCAATTCTCAACTCACAACAATATGAAAGATTAAAAAGTGCTGAACTTAAATTATATTCATACTGTATTAAGTAATATCAAAAGTAGTATAAAAAAAAGATATTTTTTTATAATTTTGTTAAATTACAAATAAGAGAAGTTATAAACTAAACAGAATTAAATCACTATAGTATTTTAAAATTATTGTCACTGCATTATTAAAATCATATTAGGTTTAGTACTAAAACACAAGGAGTGGCCGACTCGGCAGAGAAGCGGCTCAAAACACACGAGGCGTCACCGCAGCTTACGACCGACACGTTTTTATCGAGACATCTTTTGCAGTTGTCCAGTTGTGTCTTAGTGGTTCGCATCGTTGGCAGTTGGCATAAAGTATGACTTCTTCTGACAGTGATGATGATTTGCTTTTTCTAATAACTGCAGGCCTACTATATAACAAAAATAAGAAAAAAAAAGAAACGCAACGCCGAGTCAATCAAAACCGCCACAAAACCCCTTACGTGTGTTTTGTCCCATAAGCAAACATGTACTGATGTGCCGACTACAGTCGTAAAACTAAGCGCGGTGCATGATGGCCAGCAGGGTACGCGCTGCCACCGCCATCACGAACCACGCGTTGACGCACCGTCTCTTTCATTCAATAGAACTGCCTTAAAGGATGCACCGCTTCGGCAGCCGACTCGACAGAAACCGCTCCGTGTGTTTTAGTACTAAGTACTAAATCAACGCGTGGTTCATGATGGCGGTGGCAGCGCGTACCCTGCTGGCCATCATGCACCGCGCTCAGTTTTACGACTGTATAGTCGGCACATCAGTACATGTCTACTTATGGGACAAAACACACGTAAGGGGTTTTGTGGCGGTTTTGATTGACTCGGCGTTGCGTTTCTTTTTTTTTCTTATTTTTGTTATATAGTAGGCCTGCAGTTATTAGAAAAAGCAAATCATCATCACTGTCAGAAGAAGTCATACTTTATGCCAACTGCCAACGATGCGAACCACTAAGACACAACTGGACAACTGCAAAAGATGTCTCGATAAAAACGTGTCGGTCGTAAGCTGCGGTGACGCCTCGTGTGTTTTGAGCCGCTTCTCTGCCGAGTCGGCGCCGACTCGCCAAAAACCGCTCCCTGTGTTTTAGTACTTAATGTCAAAATATTAACTGGATACTACATTTTAGATTATATCATAGGTATACTTGTTTATAACATCATCCCTAACATTATAAGTCGAAGTAATAAAAAAACTTATATAATAAACAAATATATAGAAATAAAATAAACAAAAAAATATTTCTACTTGCCCCTCTGAGGTTTAGAATCGCTTCCAAACCAGGCTTGGCCGTTTTCTAAAGTAAAAACAACTACTTCCTAGGCTATACCCTCAAACCTACCAAGAGCTTTTTTGCCAGTGTTGTAAATATTTACATTCCCCTAAAAATACTTTATATAGATAAATCTAAGACAAGTGATGAAGTGTGAGGTATTCTAACCATATATTATATGTGGACGCATATTTATTTTCAAACGAGCAGTATAATATATGGCAAGCATTTTTTAATAAATTTCCTATAAAGTTCCTAGTGATAAAGGAATTCAAAGTTGGCAGAGTAGGCTGTAAAAAATAAAATCAGCCCATTGATGTTTCGCAGAAGAGAATAAACTTTATTACAAGACCGATTTGAAATTCTATAAAGTTCAAAAGATCCTTTTTTTAATAATTAATCAAGATTTTACTAAAAAAGAATAGGTACTCTTTTCCCCAGGTAAGTTTTGTATTTTCAGTTTTTCTTGGTATCCATTCAAACAATCTTGTGTGATAAACTTTTAGAATATTTAAATTTGGATGAAAGTGGTATCCAATTCTCGATTTTTCTAAAAAAGGTACTTGCATTTTCATTTTGGACTTCTCACTTCAACTTTTTAGTTATCGAAATTCCTGAACTGACCAAACTTAATAACATTGTTTTGCTATAACAATGTTTGGATCCTTCTGATATATTCTAAATGTAATGAATTTCAAGTTAAATAATGTTTAAATTAATTCTACAATATTTCCATTTTAAAAAGGCAGACAGTTGTTATGTTCTAAATGTTTTAAATATAACAATGATACCTCCTGAGGTAAATATTTATTTTTATTGTAGGATACGGGAGAAATATGGAACTTTGTAGGAAGTAGCCTTCACGCACTATCTATAACCCCAAGAAGCGAATTTTCAGTAAGTAAATTTGATACTTAACTCTTTAATATGAAGAGATATGTGAAGGATTCACAAATAAATAATTGGTCGTGCATATTTTGTGAATAGCTATTATTCAACCAGATTGTTTAACTATTTAAAAACCTACACATAAAACCGAAAAATATCGCAAAATGTATCAAAACATAGAGTTTCGTTAAAATTATTTACATGGTTAAATATTTTAGTCTTTTATCTCTAATAGGTACAATAACCAATTAAACTTAAATATTTACTTTAAGTGATTTGAATTATACTATTAAAGTTTTTTTTCTGTAGGCTTCAGCAAGCCCTATGATTTCTCCGGGAAGTAGTCCAAGGTGTTTGCGAAGAAATGTGCCTGTAGTAGTGCCACCAACAGCACCTCCTCCATTACCACCTCGAAAGAGTTCACCAACTCATGAACAAACCATTATTCCTTCAATAGTTCCTACCGTATCCAGCATCCGAAATGGTGTGGGACTTAGCGAAGCGCAATCAGTCACTAATTTGACACACATCAACATAGATGTACCTCAAATACCAAAAAGTAGTTCTATGCTAAATATTGAGTTACATAGAGCTGGTAGCAATGATAATGAAGTAAGTTAATATAGAGAGGGGGTCTATATTGTTTTGATGGCTTTGTGTAAATACCTTAGAATCAAATTTTTATCAAAAAACTTTGTAGTGAAGTTCTGTGCAGTTATTAATAACTTTGTAATACATTTTTCAGGTAGTCGAATTAAGTTCTCCTGAAACAATCTACGGAGTGGTGATTCAAAGTAGCGATTACTACGATCGTAGCAGTGTAGTTACTACAACAGCGACAGAATCTAAACTGCCTAATAGACATTTGAGTTGTCCATCGAATCGCAGCCAACCGCGACCAATGAAACCACCTAAATCCAATACTATCCCCAATATTAACCAGGACAATTCTTTGCAATATGAAAACGTTGAAATTGAGGTGCCTCCAAAAATTAATCAACGAATCAATCCTTTGGAAAGGGAAACTAACGTTTCGTATGAAAATTTAAATATGGATTATATTAAAAAATTAGTAAGTGAAGGGTATTCTCGCGATTCTGTTATAAAGGCGTTAGGAATTACGAGAAATAATGTTGATATGGCTTGTGATATTTTACATGAGTTCGGGACAAAATTGGGATAGCAAATGTAAATTAATTTAGTTTTATTGTTTTTGGTGTAGAATAGCAAATAATGATATTAGATAATACACAAAACATATAAGGTTTTAGTGACTTTTTTATTAAGAACGCCCGCCATTTTTCATTTACAAAAAATAAAAAAAGATAGTAACAGTATTGTCAACCAAATATAGATATAGAAAATTAAATGTCAACGAAAAATCCATTTAAAGAAAATGCATCTTTGCAACACTTTTTCTTAATAAATTACAAGACCTTAATTGTCAGTTAGTGAATAAATCTTAGGCCTCATAATCTACGAACAATTAATATGATTATACGTAAAGTATGGAACAAATATATTTTTAGCTAAACAGCTAAAACTGAGCTGAATCCAAAAAAGTATCACATGTTGATTCCCATGGGTACAGTATTATATAAAAAATACTTATTGTCTAGCGGACACAATATGATGAAATACATGACTTTATAACTGTTCGAACTGCAGCCCTTGCTGTATTTGACAGTTACCCAAACGGTGTAAAAATTCTTGTTGAACTTTGTTTATTGTGTCTTGCATAATTTTGTTTATTGCTGTCCGAATTATCTCTTTTAATTCTTGAATATTTGCTGGTTTCGTTTGGTACACAACATTCTTCACATAAAATAATCCAAAGGATTGAAATCTGGTGACCTCGCTGGCAATTCAATAGGTCCACGTCTACCAACCCATCTGTTAGGAAAAATTTCTTCTACGTACCTTCTAACCAGAGCTGGGCAAAGCACTCTAAAAAAGTGCTTCGAGCACCAAGCTCTTTGAAAAAGTAATTGCAAGCATCAAGCACTAAGCACTTTGGAAATGCAAAGTACTTGCAATTACCAATTACCGAGGAAAGTAATTGCACAATTCAATTACCAAGCACTCAAAAAGTGCTTGCAAGTACTTTTTTCTTAAATCAATTACCAAGCCCCTTGATTACTTTTCTAATTGCCCTTTCCCCAAGAAAACAACGTAACGTGTTTATTTTAAAAATTAAAAAAAAAAACTAAAAATAACGATTTTCTATGATGAATAACCATAGCCCAAAAAAATTTAATTATTGTTCTTAATAAAATACAAAAGTATGTATAGGTATAAGCACAAAATACATTCAACGTGGGATGGCAGTAGAAGTGCTTTTAAAAAATTCTAAGAACCCTAAGTTGAAAAGATAAATATTTTGCTGCACCTTTTTACGTATTAACTTAATCTTTTGTCAAGCGAGTGCTCGCAAGAACTTTGAATGCTTTCCAGCACTTTAAAGAGCTTGAAATGCGAAATTCACTTACCAAGCACTTTTTATAAAGGGCTTCAATTACCAATTACCGAGCAATTTAAAAGTGCTTGCAAGGTGCTCGAAGTACTTTTTCAAGCACTTTCGAGGCAAGCACTGCCCAGCTCTGCTTCTAATCTAACTTCTACAGAATCTAAAATCTAATGTGGAGGTGCACCAACCTTTTGAAACTGTAAACTTTAATCAAAACCTGCAGGATTACGTCTGCTGGGAAACAAATTACATAAAGTAGGTACGAGATAGCCCCTTAAAAACTCAAGGTACTTTGCACGGAAAGCGTCTCGGTAACATTTATCCATTATTTTTTCGCAAAATTGGGCTCTTCTATCGGGATCATCATCGTTTAATCCCTGCACAAATTTGATTTTATAAGGATGCCATTTTTCAAGCTACACTATTTTTGTACCGTTGTTATCACGACACGACAAAAGTACCAGTTTCTCGAAATTTCTTTTCAATCTTCCTGACTGTTGAACGCATCTTTCTGAACATTTATCATAGAACAAATTGCACACTTCTATCTGAGTTCGTCATCTGTCCCTATATCTAATCATCATAAGTATTCCAATTATTTTAGTACTTAAGTTATAATGCAAACCAGAGAGAAATCAGTTTTATGTCGCCAACAGTTTATTCCACTAGGAATTCCAAAATATTTAAGATTTCACTATATTTGTTAAAAAGGGATTAACAAGGATTAGCAACTGTGTTACTAACTAGTTGGCGGAATTCTAAATGTGTAGTCCTATTTAGTCTCAAAATGTTTTAAAAAACCGACCACTGGCGGTAATATTGTCAATTGCTGTGATCGAAAAGAAAATTATTTGCTATTCTGTAAAATATCGGAGTAGGGTTTCAAAAGTATATTATTAAATAATAGAAAAGGGTGTGTAAGGCTGAAAATATGATAGGATAATCGATTTATCTAATTTTTAAATAGTCTTTTATTCAAACAAAGCATATTTTTGCATTGAAATTAAAATTGTATTGTGTTGAATAGCACTAGGAAATTCCATATTTTGGTAAGCTTTGGAGAGTATTTTAACATATCTTAGTGGGTGTTCGTGTTCGTAAAAATAAGATGGAACATGGTTTCCACCCTTCATACCAAATACGCTTTATTTTTATTTTACTAACAAAAACCTCAGTTTGATTTTATACCTCAAAAGTTATTTTATACCCAATTTTAAAAATACAAAAATTTATTGATATTAAAATGAAATTAACACCTCAATACTTTCCTAACCAGATTTATCTATGATATAAACTTTCTATTTACCAACGGACTGCATCATTTGATTCCGCGCCTTTACAAACCCCTTTTTCCATATTTTCAAGTGTTTAAGACGACAAAAATTTTTTACCAAAGAAAGTGACATAGCAAATCCTTTTGAATTTCCTGCCTTCAAATTTTGCTATAATTCTTAATAAAGTTATGATTGATAAAAATAGTGTAAAACCATTATATCAAACCTGTTAAATAGGAAAATAACGTTATAATAACAAAATTCTGCATAATTCCCAACAAAATTGACTTCTATTGAGTTTCGCTGTACTACTTCAACCTCAATACTTTCCTAACCAGAATTATATATGATATTCACTTACTATTTACCAACAGACTGCATCAGTCAATTCAGCGCCTTTACAAAACACAATTTTAACCTCTTTGCAAGGGATTTGAATGCTTCCAGGGGTTGTGTAGCTCTTACTTCATAATGTTAGCGTTGTTATTTTAAAGCGTTTTGTATTTTGCGATTGCTAGTGGCATTTAGGGGGCTAGATTACCACAAATGTGTCTTTGTTGCTCTAGAAATATCTAAAAAATTTACTTTGAAATAAAAAAATAATGTTTAATGGCAAGAAAAAATTAAATAAAACAGCCTTATTTCTTATTAATATTTAATGAAATACTAAAACAAGCATCTTTAAAAAGTTTCGTAATAATTATTACTATTTAGTAACTTCAACAGATTATCTTTCTTTCTTCCTGAAACAAAGTCAGAAAATACACTTACGTCTTTGTTGGCCCAATAATGACAACAAAATCTAGCTACCAAAATTTAAACATGCATTTTAGTCGTTATTTCCCCAAAATAAGTTAATGTGTTATGTCATATTTACCTTTGTGACACACACGTCGATCGATCGTTTATTTCCACAAAGACATAAGCGACATCTAGCGGTAGATTATTGAAATACAATTTTGACTTTGTTGCCACAGATAGTTTATACATTTTTAGTAATATTGGTAATTCAACCTCCATTTTAAAAAAAATTTCACTTACGAGATTGTTTTTCCGGAGGTGCGAGTAATACTAGAATTTGCAGCGATCATATGATGATGGTTATTAACACATTTGCATAAACCATACGAAACATACCTCGGCTCTTTTAATATCCCGGTTAGTGCTCCTGTATTAATAACTATTAGTTGAGAGTTTATCAGACGCCGAATAAATAATTAAGAACTAAATATTATTTTTTTTAAACACAATGACAGTAATGAAAGTAAGAAGGACTTCCATAAAGTAACGATTTTACCATTCCGATGGGAAACTTAATTCTCTACAAAAAGTTTTATATACTATATATTGAAATTTTGTTTTGTTAGCGAGATGTATTGAAAAAACCAAAAGGCTTGCCTTTTCACCCCTATCTTCAATTTCCACCCTCTAATTTAAAACACTCCGCGGTTTTTAATTCTTTTATAACCCATCGAACGATTCCTGCAATAAAACCCCGTGAACGTCTTAGGTCCTTATTGCCCTGTTTTTAAGACATAATCAATCCCAACAATGAAAATAATTGTTTTGTTGAAGTTGATCCCGTAATTACTTTTGAGGTATATTTTCAAAAAAAAAAACGGTAATTACAAAATAATATAAGTCTGATACGATATAATTACTGTTGGCTAAAGATTAGTACAATTTATGAGTTATGTGTAAACCGGGTAATTATATCAAAGAAAAACATGATTATAATTCAATGTAATTAAAAAACTTGCCTATTTTTTTCAAACTGCAAATGGGTTTAATGTAATTCGTAAAGTTTCTGATACATTTCTAATCCTACTACTGTGCATTCGTTAAAAGATTCGTTCTTATTTTAGATGAATCTTTTCGGCATTCATCAACTTTTCTTTTCCGGTAACGATGCATTTGCATAGCGCCAACAAAATTTAACTTGTTTTGGTACTATGAACTGATTTACTTAACAGTCTTCATATGACTATTTTTGTGAAATTCATTTCGTATTCGTGCATTAATTATTTATAAACAACTCAGTCAAAATATTTAGGAAATTAAGAATAAAAATTAACATGAAAACAATTTATATCATTCTATGTTTTTCTTTGTTAAAAATATCCGGTGACTAAAGATTGGCTGTTTTTTGGCGGCCGCATTGAAAATTTTTCTTACTAACTATGTTTTTGTACTACTTGATAGTATTTGTATATATGTTTTGATTTTTCTCAGGAAAGTGGCTACCAAAGTCTGTACATATAAAAATTAAAGTTATATGTTTTTTATTCATGTAAATATCGCCATTGCAACGGTTCTTATGTATGATTCAAAATAAAACATAGTGATTTAATTACTTTTTAATTAACTATTACCTTTAATTACCCTACACCATATTTAAATAGTTTTATTAATCTTAAAACTATGGTATCTGGGTTTATATTAATTTATATTACTTGTAATTGTGGAAGGAATAATAACAAAATTGGACATGTTTGTTATTTCTGAAAAGACTAGCAAAAAACGCATTCAACAACCGCTTAAGAAACAAAAGTCCTGGCCCATTGCCAAAATAGTTGAAATTTAAAAACATGGAGATTTCGTAGCCTCAGATATTATTGTAACCATATTCAATTAAAAAGCAAATCGATTCTCTTTTATTTAATACCAGACGTTTTAAAACCCACTGCATCAATGCTGCTAAATATTTCCTCAAATGAGTAGACAGTAAACACGTTTTACCAAAACTCTTAATCAGGTAATACAGCTAGACTGTCTTCATCTCTCTTATAGCAATTATAAAAAAATCTATTTTCATCTCTCAATCCTCGGGTATAATAAAGATATTGTAACATGTCTATCGCCATGCTACCTTTCTTTAGTTTACCGTCCTTCCGAACCCTAAAATCAACCCCGGCCCACCGTACATTAGACACAACCTTCTCATCGCTACCAAACCCACCCTTACAATAGAACGCATCTGAAACAGAACCCTTACATAAACTCTTAGTGGCAAGTTATCTGCAGAATTTAGTCAATCCCTTTCTCTGGTTGTATCACAGTAAGTACTTCATTATATCTTATTCTTTTCATTTCACGATTATTCTTAACTTTTTTAGAAGTAATTGTACATATAATACAGAGAAACACATTTTTTAACATAAAATATATAACTGAGTCTATGTAAAATATAATAAATTAGCATTCAGTTTGTAGAACTCTTTTAGAATAATTAAAAACCTTTTTTTAAATAACTATCGACAACTACTTTTTATTTTATTTACAAAAAACTAATCATATCAGCTTTTAACTATTTGATTTGTGCTAACAATAATACTCATTAATAATCAATCGCACAGAGCTGGCTTCACCGCTCTGAATTTCAGTAAATCATAAATTTATTGACTTTATTTTATTGAATATGGGACATTAATGTTGGAAAGTAACTTTTTGACCTAAAAGCTAATCAACATCAACGCCCATAACATTTTGACTCCTTCTGATTCACTATACGACTTTTAGGAAGATACAGCCCGCTAGTACGGAGAGATATATCCGCTAGTAGGGAGAGATTACCCTCTAGTAAGGAGAAATAGTCCTTTTGACGAGAAGTATTACCCATTAAGGTTAACAGTCCCTATGACGAGACGGCTCACCTATTAATGTTAGCAGTCCCTTTGACGAGAAGTATTCCCCATTTACGTTAGCAGTCCCTATGACGAGAAGGCTCACCCATTAATGTTAGCAGTCCTTTGACGAGAAGTATCACCCATTTATTGGAGCAGTTCTTTGATAAACTAGAAGCAACTACCACCAGCCAACACCCCAACCACAAGCATCGGTACACAAACCGAGACCACCGGACCACTACAGCAATAAAGATAAATCTAGTTCACGTATTATTTTCCGTCTATACCTCCTGTGGCAATACACCTATCTCTTTATTGAATACTCATGCGCAAATATTTTTAAATTTTCCCCTTCCCCTACATCTTGCCATAGAACACAACGTATTGCTACCCAGGAATACCACAATTTAAATGAACAAAACCCTTTTAGCTGTCAAAAGCTAGCTTCTATTTGCCATATAGCCCCGGCAGCTCAGGCCATAAACCACAAAGAAGAAGAAGAAATATTCTGCGATGGTGCAAAAAAACATAATAATAAAATAAACAATGAACTAACTTCTTATGCATAATGATATAAGGATTGATAGGCTTGCCAACACAATTTTATAAAGGGCACGAACATTTAGGTGGAACAACGAGAGTGGGAGTTGGTTCGCGCATGAGTATTAAATTTGGGCCATTAACGAGATGTGTCTATTATAATTTTTTTTTTCAATAAATAAATATTCTTTAATATCAGTTTGATTGATTTATATACCCATTGACTATAAGTTTTAAGGGTGTAGCCAAGAACGATAAACATTTACCAGGATTGCTTAATCCCATAAGACGTACATTCGCCAAAAAATCGATCGCACGTGGTGGCCTGTGACGTCACTGCAGTCCTCGGCCGTATTTTTCCTATCTTGACAGTGCATTTTAGGTCGTTTTCAATCGTCGTTTTTAGATTTATTATAAAAATATTCAAAATTTTGACTGGTAGATATTGTGTATACATTAGTGTACGTTGCATTTTTGTGGAAAATTTTTAAAAAATTGTTCTTTTAAACTCCAGTTCGGACTTTTAAATTTCATGTGTTACACTGCTTGGCTGGACATTGCTTGGTTAGTATCGTTGAGTGTCAACGTTAATATTTAATAGTGAATACATTTTTTATTTTACGTTTTTAGTGAGATAGTTTACTTACTTACTATTTTTTTAATATGTAGTATTTTTTGTTAATTTTAAATTTGTAATTAAAAATTCTATATAGAATACGTATTATGTCGCTCCATAAAAAATTCACGGGTTTCTTTGTTTGTCAAAAAACACTAGTTTTAGGTATGATTTTGTGTAATAATAAATTTATTTGACTGTATTTTTTAAAATAAAGATAGAACTAAATTTGTTTCAAATAGTGTTTTCTTTACTCTACCTATTTCCCAAATAATATTCAATAAATTCATTAAATATAAATATTAAAACGATTTTATGGGCATATTTATTATAAATTATAAGTGTTTAATCTTAAAAATCCAAATAGTCGTACGTTAGTATTTCAGAAATAAATATAAATAAAAATACTGTCTAATTCCTATTATTTCCATGCATTTATATGGTAAACGTTATAATGAAGGACTGCAATGACGTCACACAGCTGGCGGACAAATCAGGCCGATTAGGCAATCCTGGTAAATGTTTATCGTTCTTGGGTGTAGCGTGTTCGGTTGTCATTAAATATAGTTTTCTTTGCTTTAAAATTCAGATAAATTACAAGGTGTTTCTATCTTTTTCACTTTAGTTTCTTTGTGTAATTTCAGTTGTTTAATCATAAACGTATAAAAAGATAGTGGCGCCCTTAAACATTAACTACAGTAAACATTAACTTGGAGACGAACCCCTCCTTGAGAGAGTCTTATAGCCGGGATCTCTTTTTGGAGAGTATATAGTTACAAATTGGCGTCCTGCCTTTTTGGGAACTAATATTGCTACAATATATAGAAAGTTACACCACTTGTATAATCTGTCAAAATATTTTATGTTTCCTGGCATACTCTGGAATAAAGATCTAGAAATTGTTATCTAGTTAAATTAGATTTTTATTTCTATCCGTGGATACGTTTTCCAGCTCTCCCAATGTTCAATAACCTAAATCAAGACGGTGTAACACTGGCAACAAGGTAAGTAGATATTAGTCATTAAAGGTATTTTCTAACTATTTTATTAGAAAATAATCATGGATATAATGAAATAATTTACAAGTAACTGTCAAATTAACCATTTCAAATATTAAAACAATTGCTGATGAAGTTCAATTTCATTTCAGGCTATTGTTTTAATTTTAAATGATACATTAATAATTTCATTTGTTGCGTAATACCCAACACAATATATAGGGATAATTCATCTTTAAAATATATATTTTTAAATAAGGTACCTCAGATACCTAAAAGTTGATAAATTATCCGTTTCAAAATTATGATATACAAATAATTTCTTAACCTAAAATATTTTTACAATACCCTTAACTTTGTGGTATTAAAAATTAAAAAATAAACTGTTAAGTGTCAGAGATTTACCATTTTGTATCAGAGTGTAATTTACATCATATTCAAAAATATTTTTTTATATTTCGCACTTATAAAAATCTTCATTATAAAACGCATTTGCGTATCGTAATGTAACTTTTACGCACGCAAATTTTTGTTTTAAATGGTTGGCGACATGAGTGAAGTATCTAATGACAAGACTATTGACAATGACATTTGTGGCTAATAGCGATTTATTAATTTTATATTGTTCTTTAAAAAAGTATTTGTGAATATGAATATCATTTTTTACTTATATAATATATTATTATTGGTGTATTATTCATTTTAAAATGTTTTAAAAAATTAACAGTTGATAATTTAAATGTCAAAACTGTCAAATGTTATAAATTACACAGTGCTACCGACATACTTTTTAAAATCAAAATTTTCGTAATTTACATACAAATAATAAATTAATTTAAAAAATGATAAAATAGCGAAATAAAAAAAATATTATAAACAACTTATTTCATATGGCTGTTGTGACACTCGTCCTTTAAAAAACTCATCGCTTCGCGATTCGTTTTTTAAACTTGAACTCGTGTCATAACAGAAATCCATATGAAATGCGTTGTTTAATATACTATTGATACATGAAAATATTAATTATTTTTAAGTATAGTGAAACAGAAAAGGTATAGTTAATAAACAATATTAACAATAAATGGTATGTGGCAACAAAATGAAATATTAAAGAGACCAATAATAATATGGCACTATACCACAGAATCCATGTAGGACCAAGAAATTTAAAACTACAAAAATCTTAGGGATTTTTTATTTCTTAGTAATCGTTCTAAGAAAAACTAATTCTTTAAATTTAAATTGGTAAATCTTTGACAAAACACCTCTTTATATCACAAAATAAATTTGAAACAGTTTAAAACTCCAATCTCGACGATTTGTATTCAACTCAGTCTAAAATAACTATGACAACGTACAAACATATATTTTCAATCATCTAAAACTATAATGTCAAATTTCTTTTCTTCTATAAATACGATATCGTCATCATCGTTTTTTTCGTCTTGAACTTCTATGTGCTTAAGACTACCATTTATTTGTACATCACCAGTTACACAACTATCATTTACCTTTATAACTGATTCCTGAGAAGTTGATGATACCTAGAAATAAGAAAAACTCTATCTTTTATCTGACATAAAATATCTACAAAATTATAATTTATACAAGAAGTAGTGACGAATGTTTCAAATTCTTTAAAACAATATTAACAATTTTTGTAATCTCTCAAGAAGAAACTTCTTTAGGCAAAGCTCTCTAAAAATGAATAATTGATAAGTCATTGTTCCCTTGAGTTGTAAATTATTACACGCAGTACCAATAATTAGAGAGAAGTGGAATGGCAAGCTAGGAAAACTGTAAAAAACTGATAATGATGAAAGAAAAAACACATTAAAGCTGTAAAAATATACAAAATTTAAAATGACTGTAGAAATAAAAGATAAAAAATGTGCAGTGGAATATATTAATATATAAATAAAACAGTCCACATTAATTTTACAGTAAGTAATGATTATGAAGTCAATAATTGAATTTATTTGAGTCAAACAACTTATTTTCATATTTTATAAACAACCCTTCATTTTAACTTATGTGGCAAAATATTATTCAGCGGTCCTTGCTTAGCGAAGATTACATTAGAGATGCATTAATTTGATGTTTTAATGCCTTATTAAACAACGACTTCTCGAAAACGTTCTTCGACCCTCTGACAAGTGCATGATTCTGCTAGATTATTGGAAATGGCTCAACAACATTCTGAATCCAGTCATCAAGATTTAATAAAAAATGAACAAAATTAATCAACCTTCACCCTTGTATTAAATTCCCTGCTAAAGATTCTATGTCACTCATGTGGAAAAGTAGGTCATTTTGAAAAAATTTGTAAATCAAAGTACCAGAAACAACTTTCTACAAATACTTCTGCTGTCTTGGTTGGTAAGTTGTCTGCAGCTTCCCCTGTCTTGCCTAGTTAAAGATAAGGCAAATAATTCTACTATGGTTGTATTAGTTGATACAGGTAGATGGCACAGCTACATTTCAAATGTAGTAGATGTTTGAAAACGGTTAGAAATGTTTCCAACACATCTGGTTGGAAAGGGAGGCGATAGCTGGTGCATACAGAAAGCTAGTGAAATGCCAGGAGGAGACAGAACGGTGTCAGAACCAGGGCCGGAAAGATCATAAAAAATCATCCAATACTGGATATGGTACCAGACGCAATGCAACCTAAATAATTTACGGTCCTGAGAGAGGTGTTGGAGCTGGGGTACATAAAAGGAAGCTAAAGGAGGATCTGAGCCAGAACGGGTAATCTATATACACAATTTTCCAAGCAGAGGTTTTTGCAATGGAAATATGTCTGCAGGAACAAAACTATAAAAATAATTTTCGATAGCCAGGCAGCGCTAAAGTCACTGGAATCAAATCGAATCGACTCCAAGTTAGTTTGGAAATTCCTTCAGGATCTAATACGTCTAGGGCAAAATAACAAAGTAGTCTAACTTTGGGCCAAACTGGCATTGAGTGGAATGAAAAAGCGGACTTTCTATCCAGAAAAGGTGCTGAAGGAATATTTATAGGCACAAAGCGAATAGAGTAGCTAGAGAAACAAGCAGAAAGAACCTACGAATTATGATAGGACTTCTGACTGGATACAGTCGCGTAAAGGGCATATGAAAACATTTGGACTGGCAGAGAGTGCGGGCTGCAGATTCTGTCAGGCTGAGGATGAAACGGCGGAGCATATCTTGTGTAACTGCTGAGAGCTAGAGAGACTAAGGATCAATAAATTTGGTTTGCATCAACTAGAGCCCAAGGACTTCATGTAAGTGTCGCCAAAGACCTTGGTGAGCTTTATCAGAGGCATAGATAGGGCAGATAGAACGACTATAACCTAGGGGTGAACCACAACAGATATTTCAGTCGTAGTGAAAGGGACGTTGAATGATCACTCACGTAGAACCTAACCTAACCTAAACACTAGTAAATGTCACAATAGACTAGATTCTGATTATTTCGTTGAAATGAAATTCAATTCTTGACAGCGATTCGTAAGGATTTATTTTCCACTAACAGCTTTATTAAAAAAATTGTTTCAAATTATAAAAAGTAACAAACCCAAACGTGCTTTGGGACAGTTTTGTTGTATAGGTTTAGTACCTCTATACCATATATTCTTGTTATTTATTTTTAAACTTTAATACACTAATTTAAGAAATAGTTTAGTTTTATATACCCAAAATCTTCCACAAACTTCAGGTTATGGACCTTGTTACACAGTTTTGTTGTGTGTGCTGCGTGGATTCGCATTTTAAAACTAGCCTTAATGGTTAATAAATTAGTTGGACTATGATGTGTAGATTAAGTATATTCTGTTTCAAATTGTCTAATAGTCTTCCCCAAATCGGAAAATAGCGTAGAAGTGAAAACTACAATACATGACAATTTGTTGTTAAGACTTATCTTCAACATAAAGGTGTTTGGTAATTTCATAATGGCTTCAATGAAATTAATCTTCTTTAGTGTTTGGGTTTAATGGTGTCTTAATAATTTCAAAACTTATGTAGATAATGCAGGTGAGCAAAATTTTAAACAACATAGTATTCAGCATCAGTTGACAGCAAGTTATGAAGTTGGCGAGTATATGAACTGCATCATCCTTCAAAAATTTGCTAAATATCAAATCAAAAACCTGCAAAACCACGCATAGGAGCCGTGATGTAATTTATTTGAAAATTAATAATTTCAAAAGAAATTGTCTTTGATTTTACTAAATTAAGCCAGATTCTAACCCGGTTTTGTAGTTTAAAAACAGCATACTGGTTCCCACCAATTATGTTTGGAAGCTAGGTAGCTATCCAAATTCTGATCCATAAAAAAGACTACTCAAAATCAAAAACCTTAATGAAAGACCCAGTGTCTCAAACACTGACTGGCTATTCAGTAAGTAATGAGAATAAAATAATATAAGATAAAACTAAAAGATAGAAAATTGTTTCTACCTGCACCCAAGGTAAAGAAACTTAATCTATAAAACTCTATGAAAAAACAACTACTTCCTGGTCTATATGCCCCAATGGACATTGCATTACATTCCAATAGAAAACGTGATGGCGACCGACTTCGTCGATACTTAAAACCATCTCTGTCGGTTTGCAAATCAACGGGAAGAACACTACTCGCAGACCGGTTTCGACATTATTGTGTCATCATCAGTACGAGGTAAGTAGTTCTTCTCATCCTGCATAGCAGGATACAGAATGATTCTTTTACGACAATACATAAACCGTGAATCTACGATTCCATGATAAAGTCGTAAAAGCGCCATTTACAAACCAACAGATCAAAGGTAACTGCTAATCAAAGATAAACAAATACATACTGAAAATAATTTCAGATAAAACAGTATTTCCCCCTTCAAACTACTAGAACCTGATTATATATATCCAGCAATACTTCAGTACGGTCTGAAACTATTTATGCCTCATCTAGTGACAATATGCACATTCTCATTGAGTGTAATATATTCCAAAGTACTGGAGAGTGGTTATAGTAGTCTTCCCAGTTTGAATCACATATTATTTGACTTGCAATTAACCTCACATATTTTCTACTAAAGAAAGCAAATGAAAGAATTGCAAAACACCATTTTCATAACAACCCACATTTGTGAATATCAGGCTAATCAACTGATACATCTCTACACCTTGTGGTGAGTCATATAGAAAGGTAATTCAATATTATAGACAGCTCTTTAGAGTTATTCTATGACATAGAAGGCGTATTCCCCAATATTCCCAAGCCAACAAGATTGTACCTATGTACCTAGTCTAGTAAGACACAATACAAGAAAATGGCACAACACGCTCAACAATCATATGCAGATTCTGTCAGGAAAAAGAGAAAACCTAGAAGAGGAAACTTCTAAACACATTCATCTTATAAAAGACCAGATTCTATAGAGTAAAAGGACTACCACAATAGATCAGGAAAAGGTCAAGATAGGAAAAGGTGTGTAGCTACACAGTCTTACATAATCTAATCTAATCGACATCAAAAGCAAAATATATGTTTTCTGATTTAGACTGGATAATTAGGTTTTAAATAATATAAAAAAACGAAAATGTAAATATGGTAAAAATAAACAAAACCACTACTTGCATAACATTTAAGATACAAGATACTATACTACCAAAAGATAATAACAAAATTTGAATGTCATACTTTATCCAAAGTAGTGCTTTTATCGGTCTCTTTCATGTCTTGTGAATTTGACTCAACATATATTTCCTTATCAATAATTTGTTTATCTTCTGAAGGTACGTTTTGTGCTGGTTCTGAAATGCTTGTTGTATCTGGTACTACAGCAACTGAAGTAGTATCTGCAACTAATTTTAAAATACATATATTAAAAATTTATAATTGTGTTCTTCAAGAATACATTTTCTTACTTGAGAATATATTTGTATATTGAAATTGTATAAGTATATTTAGATTTACCAGCATTAATGGAGTTTAAATTTGAAGAAGATGGTGTGTCTTTATATGTGGCAGTATCATTAACAAGTTTGGTAATTGAATCAGTGCTATCTGCAGTAGTAGCATCAACAGAACAATCTACAAATAAATCAAACAATCAATACAATGACGTTTTTATTTAGCTCTACTTTAAGTAAAGAGCCAATAAATCAAACAAAATATATCAGTCTTTAAAATAAGATTTATTATTATGTTTTTATATCATTTCATTGACTACTCTCAATGCTGTTTAAAATAAAAAAGTTAATTTTTTTACTAAAATAAAGAGCCAGTTTATTTGTGGAATAAATTCAGCAGTTCTTTATGTCAATACCAAATGAATTAATGCATAGTTTAATAAGATTGACTCAAAATGTTGTCAAGCATGTAAGATCTAAAAATTTTAATAAGTATTTGAATAATTTTTACTTATGTGCATCAACAAAGCTTATTTGCCAATAATCATTGTGTCACGTATATGTAAAATAACTAATTCTGATTGGGATATTTATATCTGAATCCTCCAAGTGAAACCCATTACTTTCAAATCCATATTTTTCTTCTGATGTTTAGGCTTACAGAGTGCATATTTTGCTTAGACAGTAGGTAAAACACAGGATACCAAGGATGAAATACAAGATACAGATCACAAAGATTCCCATGAGAACTATGCTGCATGGTTTTGTGGTTAAGGTCTGAGTTTAATAGTGCTTCAATAAAAAATATCAATATCTCTATTTATTAAAATCCTACTTATTATTAATTCCTACAGACCTTTGAGTTAATTTATGAAAATAATTTTTAAAATATAAACTTCACCACTCTTAAAGTGTGTGAACATTTTTTTAGCATACTCAACAAAATTACGAGTTATATTTAAAGCAGTCATTATTTTTTAACTTGCACCTCAACTTAAAATGTATAACCTATATAGAACAAAATATAATAAATGTTATAATTACTGGTTTCTGCTGTAATTCTAGTAGTAGTTGTTTCATGTTTTGTAACTATATTAGGTGCAGTTTCCTCAATATCATCACTAAGCTGTTTATTTAAAATAAAGGTTGACAGACCAGGATAGTCCATGTCTAATAAATCATCTTCAGGATCATAATCTCTATCATTTTGATCCTCAAATTCATCATCTTGTTCAAAACCATCTAATAGACTGCTATCAATTTCTCCAGCTGGTCGTTTTTTCTGTTTTCTTGTTCGCTTAGGTTTATAAGGATGATAATCTTCATCATTTTCATCTTCTTGTATTTGTGGAGCAAAATATTGAGGCTCTTCTAGTTCACAAGATTTACGTTTAGGTTTTCTTCCTCGTTTTCCTTTGGGTTTCATAGGTGATTGTGGCTTTATAGGTTTCACTTTTGGATCAACTTTTTCTTTTTCAGGTAATGGCTGTACTTTAATTTCTGTTTTTTGTATAATATTATCATAATCAATTCTATTTTTATTCACTACTATGTCCGCTCGAATCATATCTTCAAAATCCACCAACTCCTCGTCATTTTCTACTGGTTTATCAACAGATGGTTCAGTAGTATTTATATCTGTAGAATCCTCTACATTTTCATTACCTGCTTCTTCATCTACCTTTGGTTCATTATGAACGTCATTTATTTCTTCATCGGAAGGAGCCTTGGCTTCAGTACTTTCAGTTAATATATCATCTTCATATTCCCAATCGTCTGAATTAAAAGTAGTCCTCTTTCTTTGTCTTAAACTATATTTCTTGGGAGCCGGTTCATAAGCAGGGTCATCCTCAAAATCTGACTCCGTCTCTGGTTCATCATCACTTTCATAATGTCGTTTAGCCCCTTTAGAGCGTTTTCTAACCATTTTGTTTATTTTTAGTGTTTTTTATTTCGAATGAATACTTTGAGGTTAAAGTTTACACTATTATATTAACTTCGAATAACAAACACATGTGTATATAAAGCTACGTTCGACTATAGTACGAAAAAAACTATAATCGTTTTTATGTTTGAAATTTAGAAAGATTAAAATAAAATAAAACATTACTTATTAACGTCAACAGCTGTTTAAATATAATTTTTTTATTCTTACTAAAAAAAAAAAATGTTTTATAAAATTACTGTATGTATACCTAATAAATGTGTCATATTTTACAATGATTATTTGAAATATATGTTAAATTATTAATTTAATTTATTTATTTAATTAATAATTATATGTAGTTTCCTTGAATTAGTATTTTGTTGAGTGTTATAACGTAAATGTTAGTGATATAAACTTTCGTAATCATTGATTGTTCGCAAAGTATTCCGAAACTTGGCAACCGTGTTAAGTCCAATAATGGCGACCTTTTTAACAGTGTAGTTAAGTAAATTATAAAAAGTTTTTAAGAAAACAGTGTCTTTAAAACGACGTTTTAAAAATTTTAACCGACAATTTTTTGGTTAACAATTTACTATGGATTCAGAAGATGCCAGCGAAGTAAGTACTCAATTTACAAAAAAACCATTCTTAAAGGTAGTATATCTGCATTAAAACTACCCCTATTTTAATTAAATACAAAATAAATATTCATTTAAAGTATTCACAGAAAAGTTTTAACATTTTTATAGAATAAAACAAAACAAATTTTAAAAATTCAGGATAATGTAAAAATTCCGCATTTTGCTTGCTTGTTTCTATTATATTCTACAGGGGACGTTCAAAAAGTACTGAATTCCATGTTAACACTTTGTTTACGACCAAAAATCATTAAATAAGTTATCGGGTTTTTTACACGCCTTGCAGGATCGAGAATATTTTAAATTTTTATATACATTACGCGGCAAAAATGAGACTTAATGGATAAATAAACTAATCCAGCGATTCTCAACATTTCTATAGGGTCGCGCGGACCAATAAAATTTGCAAACAAATCCCGTTATATTTAAAAAAAACAATACTAGGTATTCAAGGACTACGTACCTCACATGTTAATTGGATTAATTTTTTTACCATTTTCTACAATATTATTTAAATTTAAAGGTACACACATTATTAGTAAATATATAAAAAAATAACTATAAAGCTTTAATAAAAATTTTATCGCGGATAGGTAGAAAAATTCTTTCTCTGACCAGTAAAATTTCTCCGCTGATAAGCGGTTAAGAATAGCTGCATTAATCAACAATTGAAGTGGATAATTTAAAAATTTCTGAAATTAAACATATATTATAATTGCTTGTAGGACTTCTCTGCTGGATTTTAAAAATACTTTTTTATAGAAATAGGAGTTTACAACACGAGCCGTAGGCATCTGAGTGAATAATAGCTATTACATGCGAGTAGAATACTATACTTTGTTCACTTTCAAATAAAATTTACTAGTAATTATAAAAAATCTTTATTTTATGAAGTAAAGTACAATGTCGTAGCAGCATTATCATTTCTTATTTGGCACTATTTAGCACAATTACAAATCAAAAAGACTGCAAAGACAGAGAAAATTGCAGAATAGCATGTAAATAAAAGTTCATATAAAAACTCGTATTGAATAATATTCGTGTGTATCTGTGTATAAAGTATACCATATACCAAAGTACATTCTGTATAGGCAACACTTATACGCGTGTGTGTATTGGAGTCTTTGCTACCGTGTTATGAACAAAGAATATTCTCATACCAAGTTTAGACATACGTGCTGTTTTGACGTCATACAGTGTATAATGGTTCATTATTCACCAGTGAATAATGGGTAACATTATACTTGAGCAAGCACATGTATAATTAAGGTTTTATAGCACGGTCGTGGACAAAAGCAGTTTTTTATGCTTAACTAAAAGACATTTTAAGTTGGTAAAGTCCATAAGTTTTAATGGACATATTTTTAAAGGAAAGGAACTTTTCTATAATTTTGACAACAGTTCTCTTGTTATTTTCTGACAAATATTTAGATAGAATGAAAAGATAGGAAAATCTGATTATTAAAAAAATCTATATATATTTTTATTGTAAGATATATTACTTACTAAACAAAATACTTACAATAATTTTTGTTTTTATTTTTCAGGACAACTCTTACGTATGTTCTAGTTGCAATAAAGAGTTCAAAACATTGGTACTTTTTAATAGACATAAAAAAACTCATAATTCAACTTGTGAAAAATGTAACAAAACGTTCAAAACATTTAGTCAGTTAAGGCAACATAATAAGGAAAAACATCCAAAAGTAAGTCGATATTACAATCGTGTATTATTGGAATTAAATTATTTATCTCTATAGGTATAATATTTTTATTGACATTTTTGTATTTTTGAATTTTGTTTCTTACTATCTACAACTAGTTTGCATAGACTTCGTCTCTTAAGAAAATAACTTAATAGTTAAAAGTGTGTATTGGTAGTGTAATTTATGTTGAGTAAAAAGTAAAAGGACCATTCGTTATATTAAAATGAATCCAACAATCAGTCAACATTTTTAGATTCCTGTGAATTTGGTTATTCTGATAAAGTTCATTACCTCGTAGTACATTATAGCTTAGGTTAGGTTTGGTTAGGTTAGGTTAGGTTAGGCGACGAGTACGGGATTCTGATCTTCTATATTGTGCAGTATTTGCCGATTCAAGTCACAGTTATACCCCAGTGTTCAATCATCAAGAAAAAAAATTCAAATGGACCCAGATCAATTTAAGGCACTATTGGAAGTTTTTCAAGCCTCTCAGGCGCAAATGTTACAAACAATATTGTCACAACAAGTTAATCAATCAACCCAACCTAAAGTTCTAACCCAGGATGCCCCAGTTGCGAATATTGTTCCTTTTGAAAACTTCGATGCTACAAAGGAAAAATTTTCTTGTTATTTGGAACGATTCGATAATTACCTTGATATCAAAAACATCGCAGATCCTGATAAACGAGCAAAGTTATTGTGTGTGTCAATTGGATCCATACATTACAATAACCTTTCTGCATTTCTTGGACCAGAAAAACCTGTCAAAAACATCATTATTTTTTGAACGTTATTCAGAAAGATAAACAAACTATCGCTGAATTTGTTGCAACCCTTCGTAGAAATTTAGCCGAATGTGAGTTCTACATCAAATGTGATTGTACAAAAACTGTATCAGTCTCAGATATATTTCTACGTGCTCAATTCATCAGGGGTTTAAGAGACAACTGGATTAGAGAGCAAATTCTTCAATCTGACGCAACTGAATTCGAAGAGTTCGTTAGATGCTTTAGAGGCATCGAAAATTGAGAGTCAAGTTCTAATGCAGGCCTCATCCGAGCCAACCCTTGTTGATACAAACAGAGTATCGAAAACCCAGAAATATTGTCAAATGGAACAGAATCGATTTGCAGGAAAAGATAGGTTTAGGAACTATTCACCTTCTCCTCACCGTTACCAACGCTCACATTCCCTTCGAAATAGAAGAAAACAGTTCCAGGACAGAAGATCTGTTGATTTGGTCGCTCTTGGCATTAATAATCTTTGTTTACGTTGTTCGAAGTCAAGTCACAAAACACAGGATTGTCGGGTTGATCGAAATACTCTAAAATGCCATTCTTGCGGAAAAATTGGTCATTTAAATAAAGTGTGCATATCTACTCTAATTAAAAATTCTGGAAAAACCGATTCCGCAAAACATTTACGTGACAGTTCTGACAGCTCCAACAGTTCAGACATTGCTTATGGAGTAAATAAAATAGAAAACACTGTCGATTTATTTGAAATGGGTTCCGATTCAGATAAGTATTTCATCACAGTTGCTTTAAATGGCTGTCCCCAACGTTTTGAAGTCGACTCAGGTGCTCGATATTCTCTACTCTCTGAAAATGAATTCGAAGCTCTGAATCTGAATATTCCTATAGAAACAACAAATATATCTTTTCGATCCTATTCAGACCACATAATCAAGCCCGTAGGCAAAGTTACAGTTGCAATTTCATACAACAATAAATGCATCTCAGGGTATCTGTTCATCATTCCATCAGGACACGATGCATTGCTTGGTCGTGTTTGGATAAGAGGACTTGGTATAGAGTTAAAGGAAGTGGATAAAGCACAGTACCAGTCACAATCGAATGATGTTAACTTTGTTCAATGTATTGACGATATTATTCGGGAATATTCTTCAGTTTTCGAAGAGAAGATAGGGTGTTGTCCCAAATACGAAGTTAAATTACAACTCAGAGCAAATACAAAACCTATATTTACACGTGAAAGAGACGTTCCTTATGCTTTGCGTGAACGTGTTGAAAAAGAACTAGAATTCCTGAAAGCTCAAGGTGTAATTTCGCCTGTTGTGAATACTGACTGGGGATCTCCACTTGTAATCATAACGAAGCCAGACGGAGGTGTGAGACTATGCGTAGATTACAAATGCGGAGTGAACGAAAGACTTGTATCAGCTAACCACCCCATTTGCCGTATCGATGATGTTCTAAATAGCCTACGCAATTCAAAATTTTTCTGTAAGCTCGACCTCTACAAGGCGTATCTTCATCTCAGAGTCGACGAGGAAAGTAGTAAAATTCAAACTATATCAACACACAAAGGAACCTACAGGATGAATCGTTTGAGTTTTGGTATTAAAACTGCCCCTTCAGAGTTTAATCGAATTTTATCCCAGATACTCAAAGAGTTATCAAAAACAGAAGCCTATTTTGATGATATTATTTGCCATGGTTCGTCTAGAGAAGAATGCACTGAAAATTTGCGTGCATGTCTAAAACGCTTATCAGAATATGATTTACATCTCAACAGATCGAAGTGCTCCTTCTTCAAAACAAAGATGGACTATCTAGGACATATTGTGGAGTATAATAAAATTAGTAAATCACCGGAGAAAGTTGAAGCTGTCTCTGCCCCGACCAACAAATATTGGAGAATTACGACGATTCTTAGGAATGGTAACCTTTTATTCGCGTTTTATTCCAAATTTTTCTTCGTTGTCCTATCCATTACGTCTCCTTCTGCGAGAGAATCAGCGTTACCACTGGTCACATAAATGCCAATCAGCATTCGAAAAGTTAAAATCAGAACTTTGCAGCGATCGTGTTTTGATTCCATATAATCCATCTTTACCACTTACTCTGACAACTGATGCAAGCCCCACTGGGATCGCAGCTGTAATTAGTCATGACATAGATGGACAAGATTGACCAATAGCGTACGCATCTCGTTCACTTACTACTGCTGAATCTAACTACAGTCAACTGGATAGAGAAGCACTGGCAATAGTATTTGGAGTAACTCATTTTTACAATTACCTGTTTGGACGAAATTTTGTACTTTTCACTGACAATGAACCTCTGACCCGTATATTTCATCACCACAAAGCTCTTCCTAGAATGACTTCATCCAGATTATTACGTTATGCTTCATTTCTATCGGGATTCGATTACACCGTCAAATTTAAAAAAAGGTATCGACAATAAAAATGTAGACTGCTTGTCTCGGACACCTTTGAGAAATTATAATATCATCGGGGATACCTCCATTGGTGAAGAAGTGAACCAACTCTGTGGACAAATTTTATCACAAATTTCCAGTGAGGCTATTACAGAGGAAACTATCCGCATGGCAACTGCCAATGATCCTGACTTGAGTGAAATTCTTCAGAACTTGAAATCACAATCGTCTGATGAGCCTTACACTGTCAATAATGGTATTTTATTCCGCCAAGATCGTGTCGTTATACCGGCTCAGATGCGAACCAAAGTGTTAGAAGAATTGCATGCCACCCATTATGCTGGACCATATGAAAATCGCCATTTTTTGGTTTGCGTAGACGCTAAGTCCAAGTGGGCTGAAGTAAAAATTTCAAAAGATGCTCCGTCAACCTCATCAACCATCACACTTCTCGAAGAAATTTTTGCCACTCATGGATATCCTTACGTTTTAGTTTCTGACAACGCTTAAATTTTCACTAGCGATGTTTTCAAAACTTACTGCAAGGAAAGAGGAATTTTCCAAAAGTTCATAGCCCCCGGACACCCTTCGACAAACGGATTGGCTGAACGCAACGTACAAACCTTGAAAAAACGTCTTCATGCCTGCAAAAGTCAATTTTGGTTTCGGCATCAACTCGTACTTTTTCTAATGGAGAGAGAGTGCAAGTCCGTGTACGAAGTGGAAATAAAAACATTTGGGAATTTGGTAATATCATCAGAAAGCTAGGTCAGCTTCACTATAACGTTACACTTGATTCTGGAAGAACACTAAAACGTCACGTTGATCAGTTAAGATCAAGTCTCGTAAAGAAGAAGGAGAATAGAGTGACATTTGCCTCAACAACAACGCCAGAACAAAATTTTCAATATGGGCCGGTGTTCGGTGTTCCAATTCCTGAACGAGAAACTGCAATTATTTTACCCGAATTACCTGCTGCATCAAACAACTCTTCACCAGAATCAATTCCTCGACTACGCCGATCGGATCGTCCTAGACGCCCATACCAGCGTATTTGAGAGACTACCTTACATGATGATTTATTTTATTTATTTTTACTATTCCTTTTTCAGTAATTATTGATTTCTTTTTATAATTCACAAATTTCCAAAAATAAGTGGGGGAGATTGTTATGGCGCTATATTATAATTCTTTATAATTCATTATTTGAGTTGACAGTTATAAATGTCAGATACAAAAAGTCAATAAAATAGTTTAATACATATCACGAGTTCCGTTTCATCTTAATTCAATACATAACATTAGGTTAGGTTAGGTTAGGTTAGGTTAGGTTAGGTTAGGTAAGCCAGAATGGATACTTAAAATGTTCAACAATTTATTCAAAAAAACAGATTTTCCCAAAAGGGCAAATAGAAACAATAACGGAGGCCTATCCCCACGCCAATATGGGTTTACCAAATAGAAGTCGACGGTCCTAGCGATAGACGAAGTAATCAAAACCTCTCAAAACAATGAACACCGATGGGGAGTCCTAGTAACGTTTGATGTAAAAAATGCCTTTAATTCACTAAATTGGGACCTAATAATAACGGCTATGCAAAAAATTAAAATACTAACTTACCTGACGAACATAAGCGCAGACTACCTTAACGAACGCAAACTGCAAATAGAAAAAACAAAAACCATAGACGTAACAGCGGGCGTACCTCAGGGCTCCGTCCTGGGCCCCACATTGTGGAACCTGGTGTACGACGGAGTTCTCAAGTGCGACCTACCCTCCGAAACGCATGCCATAGCGTTTGCAGATGATTTGGCCCTGGTGGCGACCGCGAAGTTCGAGGAAGAGCTCATAAGAAGATGGATGGTAAAAAATGATTTAATACTAGCAAAAGAAAAGACCGAATCTATAATTCTAAAAGGGCCGAGGAAAAGAGGAAAAATGGTCTTCCAATGTGGTGAGGCAACCATCAGACCACAAAAACATCTGAAATATTTGGGGGTAACATTAAGCGATAAAAACAACTTTGGGGAACACATAAAGAGAACAGTTAAAAAAGCAGAACAAAGAATAACAGCGCTATGCAAAATCATGCCGAACATCAAACGCCCAAGCAGTAAAAAAAGGGAGTCTCTACACCATGTCGTGCAGTCAACCATTCTATACGGATCGCCCATATGGCACAAGGAAATTAACAAAGAATTTTATAAAAACAGGATCGAAAAAATAGAGAGAAAAAGTCTACTAAGGGTCACCAGCGCATATAGAACGGCACCTACCAAGGTCCTACAAGTTAAATCGGGAATCATCCCTTTGCACCTAAAAATCTACGAGAGACAAAGACTATATAGGAGAAGAGAAACAACGGAGGAAGAGAGAGACACAGAACGGAAAAGGACTATGGAAAAGTGGCAAGAAGAGTGGAGTAGACTACAGACGGGGCACAATGGACGAAGGGAATGATAAAGAACATAGACGAATGGCAAAAGTGTGCTCACCGAAACATAGACTATATAAAACAAATTCTAACCGGACACGGAAGCTTCCGGAACTACCTTTATACAGATTCAAGAAAACTAATAACGACGTATGCGTATACTGCCAAAACAGAGACAACGTGCAGCATACACTGTTCGAATGCACAAGGTGGAAATCCATAAGAGACAACACATTTAAGGAATTAAGAATGGAAATCAATATAACAAATCTGATAGAAACGATGATAGGTAGCAAGAAGAAATGGGACGTAGTACACAAAATGATCAAAGAAATAATTTCGACAAAGGAGGAAGAGGAGAAAACAATGAGAATAGACTAAGACGAAGCATAAAAATACCTATAGGATAGGTACAAAACAAGAAAGGATAGGAAACAAGGAGAAAAAATAGACAAGTTTCGAATTGATGTAATGCCTTACGGCGGTACCAATCCGGCTCCTGGAGGAGAAAGAGGGGTTTTAGTCGGAGTTGCGCCCGACACTACCAGCCGCATAGAACCAACAGCTGGTGCCAAGCGGTTTCCCCTCATAAAAAAAGGTTAGGTTAGGTTAGGTTAGTTCAAAACGGAAAATCTCTGATAGTTTGATGTACTGTTCATAAGCGCAAGCGCGAATGAAACTGTTTCAAGTTAGCAATAAGCTATCCCGTAATGGCCGTAATACACAGACCCTGGGCTTTATTTTAAATCTTATAGTTAGTTGATTACCTATCAAATTTGACTAGGTACATTATGTAGAATCTATGTTTTAAAATATTTCCTCAAGAAAATGTACAAAAATGGTTTAAAAATCTTAATGTCAATGGTAGGTATGTCAAATGCTCTAAATAAACTTACAGATTTTATTAATATTTATTAATGTAAAATAAAATAAAATTGCCCGAATTGAAAAAAACTGATTTCTACTCAAATATGAATAATAAATAAAGGTTTGTTTATTTTTATAGGGGTACCATTTATGCATCTATAGGCTAATCAATCCAAAGGACTCTAGCCGATGTTTTTTCGAATTTCAAATTTATTTATACCACTCCGATATAACACTATTTATATACACTCATTTCACTGTTAACTTACTTTCCGCGCACTAGTTGATCGCTGTTAACTAAGACTGTTCTAGCTGATAACTGACTTCATCGCGCGTATATATCGCCTTTTATAGTACCGTAACGCCTCTCGAGTCTTCCAGGCCGAACTTGATGACTTTGTAACAATATGTTATTTTTTAGTTAAAATATTTCAAATGCAAAGTATGTCCAGATTTGACGTTCACAAAGGAAAAAGAATACCTTGTACATCTTAGAAATACTCACGAAGGTAAAATTATTGAAAGCCACATGTGCAATGTATGTGGACGGACTTTTCGTACTAGTTCAGAATTAACTTTGCATATTAGATCCAAATGTGGAACAGAAAAGCAGTTTATTTGTAAGGTAACATAAAATTATATACACTTATTTTACAGATACACTTTATTAAATATTAAACAAGAAGTGATTAAATATATAACATAAAATTAAGTAGTAACAGATATTTTTACACCATATACAGGGTGATCCGTTAAGGGTAGCGAGCGGCCATATCTCATAACATATTGGTCGTATATATTTAAGAAAAAAAAAATCATGATAAAAGTCGCCAAGAGAAATTGCTGTAAATTATTTTCGAGTTTGTCAAACGTCCGCTAGAGGGCGTAACAACCAACACCAAGTAGAAAAATGGGATTTGTATAGAATTTTGCATAATAAAAGTATATCGATGATGTTATTTTCATATTTACTGACCATTTCCCCATATTTTTTGTCTAAAACGTTTTGTTCTATCTATCAAAATAAAGCGGTGGGGGAGGTTCAATTGTTTTTTTAAACAAACCAAGATTTCTCACGTTTCGTTTGACCGATCTCAACAAATTTGGGCTCATATGAAAGAGCATAATTTACACTACAAAACGCTTACATAATTTTGACTTTTTGATTTTCGTCTTCGCCGCTAGATGGCGTTAACTGAAATGGTAGCCAATTTTTGAGTTTTTTTCAAAAAAATCAAATGTAATGGTATATTAATTTTTATATATTTTAAAAGAGGATAAATTTCTCTATAATTTAATGAACAGAATTGATCATCTACCGTTAATATCGCCCAACATATAATTTTATTACATTAAATAAGGGCACGCCACTGTTTTTTATCAATAAGACATTAAAAAGCTGATTTTTATTTTGATAAAAAACAGTGGCGTGTCCTTTTTTAAAGTAATAAAATTATATTTTGGTCGATATTAACGGTTCAAAAAAGGTAGATGATATATTCTGTTCATTAATTTATAGAGAAATTTATCCTCTTTTAAAATATATAAAAATTATTATACCATTACATTTGATTTTTTTGAAAAAAACTCAAAAATTTGTTATCATTTCAGTTAACGCCATCTAGCGGTGACAGCAAAAGTCAAAAATTCAAAACCAAATAAGCGTTTTATAGTGTAAATTATGTTCTTTCATATGAGCCTAAGTTTGCTAAAATAAGTTAAAAAAAACAGGACAAATCTTAGTTTGTTTATAAAAAAATTGAACTTCCACCACCGCTTTATTTTGATAGATAGAACAAAGCGTTTTAGACAAAAAATATGGGGAAATGGTCAGTAAATATGAAAATGATATCATCGATATACTTTCATTATGCAAAATTCTATACAAATCCTATTTTTCTACTTGGTGTTGGTTGTTACGCCCTCTAGCGGACGTTTGACAAACTCGAAAATAATTTACAGCAATTTCTCTTGGCGACTTTTATCATGATTTTTTTTTCTCAAATATATACGACCAATATGTTATGAGATATGGTCGCTCGCTACACTTAACGGATCACCCTGTATGATATTTATTCTATATTTTCAAACATTAATTATGGCAAGATTTTCTTTTCTTGTTTTAGGAATGTGGTCAAAAACTCATGTCACCCGGATCTTTATATACCCATTTAAAAAGACATAAGGGAGAAAATACTTTTATGTGCAGATTTTGTGCCAAATTATTTTTAACTTCTGGACAACTAAAAGTCCATGAAAGGATTCATACTCAACAAAAAGATTTTGTATGTGAAGTAAGTATAACTGCTATACTAGTGATGTTTTATGAAAATAATGAATTTTATCACTCGTGTTGTGAACTAACTATAATTTCGTTGTACATAGGTTTGTGGTAAAGGATTTTGTCATCGTCAAAGTTTAATAACTCACATATCTTTACATACAGGCATAAAACCTTATCAATGCGAAGGGTGCGGAAAATCGTTTAGCTGTGTTGGTAATTTACTGAAACATAGAAGAACGCATGCAGATACATGTGGAGCCTTACCTATGACAAGCCATCGTGTACAAAATCCGTCAACAAAAATTAAAGTCCGAATAAATACTCCCGCATCATCGAAACTCAAACGCATGCAAATGAAAAAAGAGTTGGAGGAAAAGCTGGCCAATTTAGATAATGAAATAAACGAGGAAAAATCACAAGATGTTAAGGTAATTTTATAATCTACACATTTCAACAACCATAAAGTATGTATACATAATTTTTTAGTAAAAAAAGTAACCTATCCTTCAAATACATTTTTTCAAAGACAGTTTTAAAACAATGGAAAATATTCATCTCATATACATAACCCTATTAATATTAATTAACTTTCTTCAATGAACTTAAAATGAATTTGTAAATCATTTGGTTCATTAAAATTCATACATTTTTTAGTTGTTCTTTTAAATTCTAGCATGACTTAAGCTATTTTTAATGTGTTTTAATTATTTTTTATTATTACCTCATACTTATATTATTTATAGTCAGAAGATGAAAAATCAGATCTTATCAAAAATGATAATGTTAAAGGATCTGATGACAACATTATAAAAAGAGAAGATTCTGGTGATGATTTCTTTAATGATAGCGATAGTGATGATGTTTTTGATAAAGATAGTGATGATGAGGATGACGACGACGATGATGATTATGTAGACGATGATGAAATATTCGAGAAGAAGAAATCAGTAAAATCAAAATCTCGAAAAAGACGAACTATTTCAATCCAGGACGAAGATGTTGACCAATTTATTAAATCACGAAAACTGGGTATGTATTGTCTAGGTACTTATATAAGTCACCTGTCAACTAGTTCTAACTTTTAACATTATAATTATTGATCATTTGCTTACTATTATACTTGTCACATAATAGACCTATGGGGGATCTGAAAAAAGTATCTTTCTTTTGTTTCTTTCCCACTCCTAACTGTAATGTTTTTATGGAACTTCGACCTTAATGAGGACCTGAAGATTTTTTCCTCTCAATGGTCAACGGCCTTCTTAAGAGGGTTTACAGTTAATACTTCCTCCTGGGATAATTTGTTTATAGTAGTTTATTAATTGTTCTGATTTAGGTTTTACAGTAATTGCAATATATTGCAATGTTTAAATATTTGACATTAGTATAATGATTAAAATATCAACAGAAGTTGTTTAATTTAACTAAATCCAATAATTTTAATCATATTGTATTATTTTATTGTATATTTTGTGTATTTGTAAGAAAATTTTAAGTTGGAAATTATTTTATTATATAATGTATCGATATTATATCTAGTACTTAGTAGAAATTACGCGAAAATTGATTATATAATGTGTAAAAAAAAAGGACAGATAATATGTAAAAAGGAGACAGATATATTTTACTATATTTTATTCTGGAATTATCGATGATAGACAAAGCGAGTATGTCTAGTCATATATATGAAAGAAAGAGATACACATACTTCTTTCCAGAAATGTCTAAACCCTAGAACAAAAAACGAATAATCTAGAAGTTTCAAACCTATAAAAGACTGAACAGAGATCGTTAAGGGAGGGAGTTTATAATTGGAAGTCAAACAGTGAAGATCTGAGTGTTAACAGTCAATTTGAACAAACAGTTTTTAAAGTAGTTATCATAATAAAGTGTTAAATAGTGACGTTAAGAATAAAGTAAAACAATCAAAAAGTAAAATAAAGTGACAAAAAAGTGACATTACTAAGATTGAATCTAAAAGTGAAATTAAAACGTTTTTTGATCGATAAAAAAGAAGAACAAAGTGTACTTACCATTATTAAAACAATAAAACGAACAGTAATCCAACAAACACTAAGGTGTATCAAATTTGAGGAACAAACAAAACACAATAATATTACACGAGAGTCCAAACGTCTAATAAGGCGACATTTTGCCAAGGTCGGAGGTTCCAAGTGTCGCTTCGTTCGTCTCCGTTTTTCATAGATCAACTACAGATTTTTCCACCAATCAGGAAGCAGGACTTTATTTCAAGGTCAGATAAAATTGTAAACTTTTAAAAATTTTTTGTAGTAGTTAGTTGAATTTTATAATTTAAAAAAAAAAACAAAGGAATTTACTTGATATTTAGGGTGTGTTCGGGGAGCACGCTTTCGAGCTATGTAGCGCAAAGAGCCATATAACGCAAACGAGGAATAGTACTAGATAGCGCCAAATGGCGCAAATAGCGTGCTCCCCGAACACAGCCTTAATAATTAGTGTATTTGATAATCTTATTTGCTATTACATAAACAACATTGGTTAATTTAACTTAATTCACATCAAGTAAGTTCTTTTATAATTACTAAAAGGCCTTTCTTTTTCCTTATTAAACTTCAATATTACTGTTTTAATTTAACTATTTTGTAATAAATTTATAATTATAATTGAATCAAATTTTTCATTCACATACCTAATAATCCAACTGGAAACTGGCGTAACCAAACACCCCTGAGAAAAAGATCTTGTTGCTAATAATAATATCAAATATTAATCAGTCAAATTCATAAACAAATAAATCAATAAATTATCTTTAGAAACATAATATTCATCACAAGTGGCGTCCCAACTATAGGGCTCGTTTCTGTTGGAAAATTAGGTATTCATAAACAATTTCTGTTGAAAAATAGTAGACAATTTAGTAATATTAAATAATAGTAAGGTTTCTTCATTAAAAGACTACATTATTAGATATTTTATTAAGATCAAAATACATTTTGCATTTTATTTAACATAGGTACAATTTTTAAGTAAACAAAACCTAATATAATATCACATAATAATTAAATATATTTAATAAAATAAATTATTACACTAAATATTTAAACAATAAATAACCAAAATGGAATCCAGAAAGACATTAAAAGACCTAAGTCTATTAGAACTTAAAAATGAGTTAGAAATCAGAAATCTAAATACTGAAGGATCAAGAGAAACATTAATAGCAAGACTTCAGGAAGTACTAGAAGAAGAGGGAATAAATCCTGAAGAATACATATTTCAAACAGAAGAACAGTTAACTTCTACTCAAGCACAACAAACCATGGAAAGAGGTGGTTTTGTCTGCGTGAGATATGATAGTATAGAAAAACCTAAAGAAACAAAAGACAATAATGAACAATTGATGGATATGATGAAACATTTACTTGAACAGATGAGCAGTCAAAATAAAGAACTAAAAGATATAAAAAGTGAAAATAAAGAAATGAACTCAAAATTGGAAAAGATAGATGAAATAAAAAGACAAAATAAAGAATTACAGGAAAAGATGGACATTCAAAATGAGCAACACAAGAAAAGTATAGAAAATTTAGAAATCTCACAGCATAAGATGAACAAACAATTGCAAGACATACAGAAAATGAACACAGATATACTAGAAATAAAAGGAAATATGCAGAATAATCAGCAAGAAGTGAACACAAAATTGGAAAAGATAGATAATAAGATAGAAAGTCAAAAGAAGGAACTACAAGAAGAGATAAAATATCAAAACAAAGAATTAAATAAAAGTTTGGAAAACAAAATTGAGTATACACAGAAACAAATAAAAGAGGATATGGAAAAACTTAATCAAACTATGATAGAGGAAATAAAGGAAGACATTAAAAACCAGTTCCAAAATGAAGAGGAAACTTTAAAAAATGATATTATAGAAATCCAGACAAACAATAATAATGAGCAAGACAGAATAATAGAAGACATAATGATAGTAGATGAAAAAGATGTAAATAATAATGATGAAAACATTGACTCGAAGAAAGCATTAGAAGATGATAAAAATGAAACTGTAGTAGAAAAAGAAATTATCTCCAATAAACTTACTGAACAAAACAAAAATAATGAAATTGAAGCAAAAACTAATATAATTGAGACAAAAGATAGTAATATGAAAGTTATAAGGAACATAAACCTACTTGAAAAAGTTTTAAGAAATATAAATACTAAGAATATACATAGAAATATATTAACAAGGAATTCCTATACAAGAAAAATATAATATATAAAGAATATTTAAAACTTAACTTAATAAAGGATAAGACAAAAGAAAATACACGAGAGGAAATATGGACTAAGAAACTTCAACATAACTTAAACAATAACAAGATACTAGTACAACCTACATATAACACAACTTTAGACTACTATAATGAAATAAAAATACAAAAGGATTTAAAAACATGGACAAATAAACAAAAATATAAAATGAGACTAGATAATGAAAACACAATAAAAGTACATTCAAAATATGAAACAAAACTTAACTACTATAACTTAATGAATATAACAGAGGAAACACAAATGAGAAGAAGTAAAAAAAAATATAATTCAAGAACTGACAATAAGAATAGACTTATAAAACAATTACAATACAACACAATCTCATATAATTATGACAACAAAAACTACATAATAAATCATAAGAAATTATACCAAAAGATAATAACCACATCAATTAAATATAATAAACAAAATTGGAAAGTAAGAAAGAAAAGAAACTAGATAAAGAGTATTCACATGTGTACATAGTAGTATAGGAAATAGATATAAGATATAGAATTAAGATTATTAGTATAGTAACTATAATAGTAAATGTTATTAATATGGCAACCACAACATTAAAATAAGCAAAACAATATTAACAATAAGATTAAAAATTAAAACAATAATAAAACTCCTAAGGCAACAACTTTGACATCATGATTTTGAGAAAAATGCTGCATCGGTGACAAAACATCATATATGGTACATCTAAGTTTATGCATAAATCTAAAATATTACCTAAAAAAAAAAGGAAAATAAAACTAATTAATAAATCACTCTAAATCAAACTAAGTAAAAGAACAACTAATAATCTATTGGATATATGTAAACAAAAATATTCAACAAACACTAATATAATAATTGTTTGAGTAACAGAAAGTAACAATAATTATAAAACTAATTTGATCAATACAAAACTAATTTAAAACAATGAAACTATAGCATTAATTCTATAAATAAAACAAAATACCTGACTACATATAAGAATTATAAAGTTTAATATTAATTGGTACAAATTCACAAACAAATATAAAATATTAGAAGATAAGTACTTGGAGAACAGTGTAAATAAGAGTTATTAAGGAACTAGAGGTATAAATGGAAATGAATATGATTTATTTGTGGAAGATACATGAGTGTGTATAAGATGAAATGATATAAAATGTTTATTGATGATGATTTAAGAAGGTATAAAGATTATATGATGAATATGAAATGATAAGTATAAGATTATGATAATTGTATGTATAGTAGAAGAAAGATGAGATGATAAGAAGTTGATAGTTGAGGGAAATATATTATGATCTATTTACAAAATACTCCAAGTAATATAATGAAACAAAATGATGACAATTTTAAACTTTATAGCTATAACTTGCCTATATATGGGAACCAATTAATTTAAACATAATATAAACAATTGAAAGACATAATAATATTATACAATTTAACAAGAATAAACTCTGTAATCCAATTGAAGAAAAACATACTTAATAAATTTAAATTGTAAACAACAGATACAAGAAATATAAGTAAAGGAAGTTAAGAACTAGTAACACTTGGACAAGATGATAAAATATCTATTAAGATGAATACTTACTTAGAGTGATTCAGTTAAGAAAAGAAAAACAATCTTATTTATATGCAGTTCAAAACCATATCAAATATAATGTTAAAATGTTGCTGTTTATTCAAGAAAATAAATAATTTAAAAAAAAAAAAAAAATCTTCAGATGCAGATATTTTCAAAATCCTAAAACATATAAAGATGATATTTAGATCAATTTAACATAACATATTAATTAAAGCATACACAAATTTAATTTGCAGTTAATAAACAGATGATTTTAAAATTTGACATTTGATTTGATTTGATCATAGAACTAAGAACTAGACTCTGTGCACAGAACGGTAAAAAGGCTTCTTCTTCGTTTTTATTAAATGTTCACGAAACAAATTTTTGTACCATGGTTAGTATAAAAAAATATCGTATGATATACTTAGAATTTAAAAATGTATAATAGATTATTTAAAAAAAATTCTATATGACTATACAAATATTTTTTAATAGATTATTTAAAAAATTTCTATATCATTATAGAAATGTTTTTAAATAATCGGGGGCTGATTGCAATGTTTAAATATTTGACAATAGTATAATGATTAAAATATCAACAGAAGTTGTTTAATTTAACTAAATCCAATAATTTTAATCATATTGTATTATTTTATTGTATATTTTGAGTATTTGTAAGAAAATTTTAAGTTGGAAATTATTTTATTATATAATGTATCGATATTATATCTAGTACTTAGTAGAAATTACGCGAAAATTGATTATATAATGTGTAAAAAAAAGGACAGATAATGTGTAAAAAGGAGACAGATATATTTTACTATATTTTATTCTGGAATTATCGATGATAGACAAAGCGAGTATGTCTAGTCATATATATGAAAGAAAGAGATACACATACTTCTTTCCAGAAATGTCTAAACCCTAGAACAAAAAACGAATAATCTAGAAGTTTCAGACCTATAAAAGACTGAACAGAGATCGTTAAAAGGGAGTTTATAATTGGAAGTCAAACAGTGAAGATCTGAGTGTTAACAGTCAATTTGAACAAACAGTTTTTAAAGTAGTTATCATAATAAAGTGTTAAATAGTGACGTTAAGAATAAAGTAAAACAATCAAAAAGTAAAATAAAGTGACAAAAAAGTGACATTACTAAGATTGAATCTAAAAGTGAAATTAAAACGTTTTTTGATCGATAAAAAAGAAGAACAAAGTGTACTTACCATTATTAAAACAATAAAACGAACAGTAATCCAACAAACACTAAGGTGTATCAAATTTGAGGAACAAACAAAACACAATAATATTACACGAGAGTCCAAACGTCTAATAAGGCGACATTTTGCCAAGGTCGGAGGTTCCAAGTGTCGCTTCGTTCGTCTCCGTTTTTCATAGATCAACTACAGATTTTTCCACCAATCAGGAAGCAGGACTTTATTTCAAGGTCAGATAAAATTGTAAACTTTTAAAAATTTTTTGTAGTAGTTAGTTGAATTTTATAATTTAAAAAAAAAACAAAGGAATTTACTTGATATTTAATAATTAGTGTATTTGATAATCTTATTTGCTATTACATAAACAACATTGGTTAATTTAACTTAATTCACATCAAGTAAGTTCTTTTATAATTACTAAAAGGCCTTTCTTTTTCCTTATTAAACTTCAATATTACTGTTTTAATTTAACTATTTTGTAATAAATTTATAATTATAATTGAATCAAATTTTTCATTCACATACCTAATAATCCAACTGGAAACTGGCGTAACCAAACACCCCTGAGAAAAAGATCTTGTTGCTAATAATAATATCAAATATTAATCAGTCAAATTCATAAACAAATAAATCAATAAATTATCTTTAGAATCATAATATTCATTACAATATTTCCATATTTGTACTAATATATTGTATTAAAAAGTTGATAACCTTCCCATTCTCTATTGATTCTATTGGCTATGATTGTAGTCTCACCTATTATAATTTTACCTCTAGACTGGCGCTCCTTTTAATATTCTGTTGAATATACTTTTCTTCAAATTAATTTTTATTTTTCTAGATAGTCTCCTTGTAACTCTATACACTTCTCCCAGTGATGCTCGCATCTCTTCAACCCGTCCAAATACTACTCGGCGTCTTTCTCTGCAAAATAGTTGTTTACGAAGGTGATGGCCTCCTCATTCGACGAAAATCTCTGTCCTCCGAGCGCAACTTTTAGCTTAGGGAACAAAAAAAAAGTCGCTTGGGGGCTAGATCTGGTGAGTAAGGAGGGTGGTCAAGCAGTTCAAACCGTAATTTGTGGATTTTCGCCATGGCAACCGCTGAGGTGTGAGACGGCGCATTGTCTTAGTGAAACAAAATTCTTTTTTTCTGCAAATGTGGCCGTTTTTCCGCAATTTCTGCCTTCAGCTTGTCAAGTAATGATGCGTAGTATGCTCCCGTAATGGTTTTTCCTTTTTGAAGATAGTCGATTTAGATAACTCCATGATTATCCCAGAAAACAGTTGCCATCACTTTCCCAGCCGAAAGAACAACCTTTGCTTTTTTTGGAGCCGATTCCCCCTTCGCAGTCCATTGTTTTGACTGTGGTGTATCCAGTAATTAATCGGCGCCAAAACTCTGATTTATTGCGCCTAAACTGCGCCAACAGAGAGTTGGAAATGTTCATTCGAACACGTTTTTGGTCCAAAATGAGCAAACGCGGCACCCAACGCGCAGACAGCTTTCTCATGCCTAAATCTTGATTTAATATGTGACAAACACGTTCTTTGGACATGTTTATAGCCTCTGCTATCTCTCTAATTTTAATTCGACGGTTGTCTAGCACCATTTGGTGAACCTGAGCGATATTATCGTCAGTGGTTGCAGTTTTTGGACGTCCCAAACGTTCATCGTCACCCAAGCTGGTACAGCAACGTTTAAATTTAGCAGCCCAAAACTTCACGTGGTAACTGATGGTGCAGAGTCCTCGTACACAGAGTCCAACTCGTCTTTGATTTGCGTAGGCGTATTGCCTTTCAAAAACAAATATTTAATGACAGCTCGATACTCGATTTTTTCCATTGTTATAAAAACACTCACATCCAGTCATTCAAATGATTGTCAAACAACAACTGCGCGTCCAAAATGGCTGAAATTTTAGTGGGTACCATTCCCCAACTTTTGTTTACGAGTGCTGCCATCTTCATGTTGAGGTCGGAAACTTTTCAGGCAACCCTCGTAATATATTCATTTAATATAAGCTTCCATCTTATCAAAACATCTATTTCTGATTTTTTTCAGTTTTACAGGACATCCTATCATTTTGTTTAATTTTGAAAGCAATGTCGAGGAAAAGGCGGAGTTCAAAGAACTTTCCTAACACTCTCCCAGATTGAAATATAAATGCAAACAAATATTTTTATTTTTAGAAAAGGGAAAAACTGCAATGTGTGTATATTGCAATAAGGAATATAGTAATTTTAAATGGTTGTTCAAACATGAACAGGAACATAATGAAAATGGAGATATTAGGCAAGACAAAATAATGAAAATGCATAATTGTAATGATTGTATGAAAAATTTTGAAACAGAATTTCAGCTCAAAGAACACGAAGAAGAGGAACATCCCAAAGAGGGTAATTTATATATTAAATATATGCTATATGTAATAACAATAAAAGTAATCAAATTTTAAGTTATCTGAGTCCAAAAAAGTAAGACTTACGGAAGTTCTTAAGGATTATAAATTTTCCTTTTGGTTGTTCCATTGATGTTCAATGAGATCCTATCCTACTTTATTAACTCATGTTTTCCTCTCTGTGATATGATGGTATCTCATTTTTTAACCTTTTTTATTAGCCTTGTATCCTCCAGTTTCTGAACCATACTGTATCTCCATACCAACTAAAACTCACTTCCTGCAATATACAAGTATTGTGATTGTAACCTCATTTACCTTTCCATGAATGTATAACTAAATCTCCCATCTACCCTTCCTATGATGGCGAATCGAATCACTATCGAAACTCTTACACCTTAAGTTGCTACAAATATTCTCGCAATTCCCCAGAAGCTTTTACTTCAGAAATTACTCTGGTTACTTCCACTGATTCCTAAAGTTTCACCTTAAATTCTAATCTAGACTCTAACCGGTAGGTAATTTGGTGTGAGGTTATGTTCTTAATTAATAATCATTCCACTAATAATAATCTTTTTATTTTTAGGCGATTCATGGACGTCTTGTCTTCAAGCTGGCTTAGGAGAAGACAAAAAACAACTACTATTTAAAAAATATTGCACCGATGAATTTGTGAACAAAAATTCACTCCAACTGCAACAACACGAAGTCATTAATAATATACAAAAACAAATTTGTTGCGGTTTATCGGCTATAGACACTTATTTAAGTAAGATTATTAAAACTAATGAAAAAGAATCAAATTCTTTAAACATTTTAGATCTGATGAATTCGGCAAAGATATTTGCGGACTTGTACTACATTGTTTCAAAGGATGGTAAAAATACTTGAGAGGGTGTTTTTTATATTTATTTATTTATTGTATATATGTTTGTTGTGATATTTTTAAATGTAGTAATACATTGACCTAAAAAATGGCCTCTGTAAACAAAAAAAAAAGATTCCTTGGAAAGTTTATGCATATTTCACATTTTATCCATTTAGATTATAATTGGGATTAAATATTTACTACGTTTTCATGCAGAATTCAAATCGAATTGAATACACTTTCCGTATTAAAAACTTCATGAAAACAGGTATCGAAACCGTAATGAGTTTCAAGGTCGAAAAATCGAAATAGACATGAAAACGGAGATCGTATTGAAACATGCGCATTCTGTGATATTCGCTGTCAAATTTATCATCAGCTGTCGGTCCTGGCCACATAACCTTAAAACCACTCCACGTGATGAAAGTTTAGTAAAAGATTTTTAATAATGGAAAGTTCCTCTACTATGTCATGCTCGTCAAATTCTAGAAATGTGTGGAAAGATGAAGAAGTTAAGTTCTTTGCTGGAAATATTCCAAATGTTTTGAAGTTATTCGATGGAAAGCGATACAAAAACGCAGAAATTTACAAATTGATCGAAAAAAAAAATGAAAGAAAGACGCTATACCTCTAAATCTACCGAGCAAATAAAAAATTAATGGAAAGCTTTAAAAAATCAATACAATAATTGTATTAAAAACAACTATGTTTTTGTTTTGACGTTTTGACTAAATTAAACCGATATAATATGACGCATGACACTATTGACAGATAAAATGTCAAATCTCAAAACGATTTCAAATCGATTTGAACCCTATCATGAAAACAGAAATCGGTATTGGATTCAAAATGAATTGAATACTCCATGAAAACTTACTGAATATTTGCTTTGGACTATTATTGTTCTTTGTAATTGCTGGTTATTTAAATTGAAATCTGTAATTTAAACAATAAGTTTTCCTTTCCTTTTTCTTCTCATGTTAAAGGAATCATGTCAATTGTTTAGGTACGAACCAGAGCTGGGCAAAGCACTCTAAAAAAGTGCTTCGAGCACCAAGCCGTTTGAAAAGTAATTGCAAGCACTAAGCACGTTGGAAATGCAAAGTGCTTGCAATTTCCAATTACCGAGGAAAGTAATTGCACAATTCAATTACCAAGCACTCAAAAAGTGCTTGCAAGTACTCTTTTCTCAAATCAATTACCAAGCACTTTGATTACTTTTCTTATTGCTCTTTCCCCAAGAAAACAACGACGTAACATGTTTATTTTCAAAATTAAAAAAAAAAAACTAAAAATAACGATTTTCTATGATGAATAACCAAAGCCCAAAACAAATTTTTATTTATTGTTCTTAATAAAATACAAAGGTATGTACCCAGAAAGCACAGGAATATTATTAGAATACTCCTAGAAGCATCTGCGGGAACGTTTGAATATTCTTATAATATTATTACTACAACATACTTTATATATTACTGGAACGTTCTATGAACATTCAAAGTGGACTGACTTCCATATTCTATTAACTTTCCTGGAATATTCTGAGAGAACATTCTAGTAATACATATTGATGAATGGTTCTGAGATTAAATATAAAATGTTATGAGAATGTGTATCAAATGCTTCCATTGTTTTTAATGTTTTCAGAATCTGTGCATAAATATGCTAGGAATATTCTTACAAGATTACCACATCATACTTTATATATTATTGAAACGTTCTACGTACATTTTAAGTGGATTAAGCTCCACATTCTATTTACGTTTTAAAAATATTCTGTGAATACATGTTTAATGTTATGAGAATGTTTCATGAATAATCTTTGAACATTAATAGAACACTAAGAATGTATTTTGAATATTCTCAGAATCAGAGCACAATATGTTATGAATACTCTAATAATATTATAAGGATGGTCCAAAAATTGTTTTGGGATATTTTAAGAAATTTCAAGGAATATTCTATTGTGTTAGGAAATATTGAAGGTTTTAATATTTTGAAATGTGTCAAAAATATAAAATTTCCAAATATTTCGTACTTACCTTTAGTGTTGATTGTTCAATACGTTCAATATTTCTATAACCCAATAAAATATTCTATCAAACTTCTCAAAAATGTATTAAAATCATCAACATGGAAAAAAGAACTGGTCAAATCATTTTACTAACAAGATGTCATTAATTTTTAAATTTATAAATAAAACAGAAATCATAAAAATAAATAAACAAATCACAGCTCTTAAAATATTTGGTATATTACTGGAAAATCTTATAAATATTCTTTAGAATATTCCAGAATATTCAACTTTCGCACCTTATTGCAATATTCTGAGAACGTTTGTGCTATCTGGGTATATAGGTATAAGCACAAAATACATTCAACGTGGGGTAGCAATAGAAGTGCTAACTTTTAAAAAATTCTAAGAACCTTAAGTTGAAAAGATAAATATTTTGCTGCACATTTTTACGTATTAACTTAATCTTTTATCAAATGATGCCATTTATGACGCGTGTTTTCAAAATGCGCATTTTTTTAATATTTCTTATTATTTATTTCTGATCTACTAATTTTCAAATAAATTATTTCTTATTACACGCCGCACAAACAGCACAAAATACAATTTACAATAAGAAGTAATAAAATCAATCCACATTCAGAAGAAAACACAACACAAATAATTGGGGTGTCTCAATAATTGTTCCTTATCGCCGCCGTATACGTCACACCTTCACAACACACCCCTTACTCCTAAGATTTTGTGGATGATCGAACAATAGTGTGTAGCTTGTGTAACGTAGATTATTGCTAGTTTGTTGTTTGTTATTTTTAACTTGTTACTACGGGCTTTTCCTTTTGAGTGCTTGCAAGCACTTTGAATGCTTGCAAGCACTTTGAATACTTGCAAGCACTTTAAAGAGCTTGAAATGCGAAATTCAATTACCAAGCACTTTTTATAAAGGGCTTCAATTACCAATTACCGAGCACTGCAATTTAAAAGTGCTTGCAAGCACTGTGCTCGAAGTACTTTTTCAAACACTTTCGAGGCAAGCACTGCCCAGCTCTGGTACGAACGCGCATGCATTACAGTCGATTTCCAAGTTATATTAAATGGCAAATTTCGTGCCAACTTGCTTGCCAAAGTGCCTTTTGGCCATTACGAATGTAGTCTAATAGCTAGCTGAGTCCATAAACTACTAAGTGTAGGAAGTAAAAGCAAGGAATGAGACATACAACAAGGTATTTCAAGATCTGTATAATATGGAAGACATGCTTTAATGGGCAATTGAGAATAATAAGGTTGACAAAAAGTGCAGATTCTGCTAGGTAGAAGATGAAATAGAGGAGCATATATCGTGGGTATACTGCAAAAAGTGACCAAAAGTCACGTTTTCTTGAATTCGACTTATTGTTACCAAGTTACTTCAAAAGATCATATCTTTATCTGACTCTTTATTTGACTTGGTCAATTTTTCTTGATAAAGATATGATCTTTTGATGTCACTTGGTAACTGTAATGTTTAGGTAGACGTTGAGGCGTAATAAAACACATTGAATCTTAATACGACTTTTAATATGTTACGAGAGCTGATACATGCTTATTACTCGGCGTTCCAGGGTAGACTACCCTACGCATCGTGTTATAAGAAACACAACTACTTGTGTGCAGTAGGGGAGACTTACGCAATACATAACACGCCCCTTATTAAAAAATAAAAAATAAAAATTGGAATAAGTATAAACTAAATATTTTCAATAATCGAACTTAAGCTAAGAAACATTGATAAATCAACGGAGAACAAAACAAAGTATTTTCATTAAACTAATCAAATAATAATCAATCTTAAACGTTAAATTTATAAATCAAGTTTTTTGGGAGGTTTCACCACCCGACCATATCGTGTAATACAATGTCCATTATTATCTTCTGGGATAGAATCATCTCTGTGTGAAGTGCCTTGCCCATCCGTAACTTCTGGGGTGCTTGGTGAAACATACTGGTTTAAATTGTCAGTTTCTTTCTGTTCCATACTGTCGTTGTAAAGTGGCCTTAAGAATCTACGATTTCTTCTGTAAGTGGCATCGTTGACATCAACCAAATAATCATTGGTTCCCAATTTTTGAACCACTGTTGCGGGTTTCCAATCTCTCATCCCTTGTTGCATTAAAATGCTTTGTTTGGGATATAACGTTGTTAATTTTTTGCACTTTTTGTCATAATGTGCCTTTTGATTACGCTGTTTGCGTTTTAAAACGTATTTGAGTTTCTTGATTGAGTACTTCGGCTTGAGCATGCTTCTAGCAACAGGTAGGGTTGATCGTAATCTTCTTCCCATTAGTATACTGCTAGGGGATGGAAGGTCTTGTTTTGGGGTTATATTATAATTTAAGACTGACAAAAACGGATCAGTCCCTTCCTCCAGAGATTTACTTAGCAACCCCTTAATGGTTTGTATGGCTCTTTCGGCCATGCCATTTGATGCAGCATAGCTTGGACTTGATGTTGTTAGTTTAATATCATATTGTTGGGCAAAATTATGGAACTCTTTGGAGTTAAATGGAGGGCCATTGTCTGACATGATCTCTTGTGGTAGGCCATTTATAGCAAACACGTTTTTTAATGAGCTAATTACACTTTCTCCAGTCTTAGAGGGTAATTTGTTAACTACTATGAATTTGCTAAAGTAATCAACAATAACAATGAAATTTAATGGACCTAGGCTTTTGAAATCTATTCCAATTTTCTGCCAAGGAAGATCAGGAACCTTATGAGGCTGTAGAGGTTCACGCGTATTGGATCGAGAATATTTTTGGCAAGTCAGGCAAGATAAGACCAAATTTTCGATGTCAACTGATAGACCAGGCCAGTAAACAGAGTCTTGAGCTAATAACTTAGTAGAGACTACTCCTTGGTGTGATTTATGTAATAAGTTTAAAAATTCACTTTGCAAGCTTTTTGGCACGATAATTCTCTTTTTGTAAAACAAAATGTTTTTATGCAAATAAATGTCATCTTTTAATTGCCAATATACTTTCAGTGAAGAGGGTAAGTTGGATTTGTGAGTAGGCCAGCCGTTTTGAACGTAATGTTTAATTTTTTGCAAAGACACGTCGTGATCAGTTTCTGTTTGAAGTCATTTTTCATTTTCTGCAGAAGTTGAAATAACCGAGTAAACTTTGAGATTTTCTTCTAGATAGTTTGTTTCAATGTGGTTATTTAAAGGTTCACGACTTAAGGTGTCAGCTACCTGTTGGTCTCTTCCGGGTACATATTTAAGTTGAAATGAATATCGCAATAATCTATATGCCAATCTTTGTATTCTAGGTGACATCTCGTCAAGAGGTTTTTTCAGCAACCCTAATAACGGTCTATGATCACTCTCAATTGAGAATTTTCTTCCAAACAAATAATAATGGAAATGTTCACATCCGAAAACGAGAGCTAAAAGCTCCTTATCGATGTGGTTGTAACGTTGTTGGGTAGGGGTGAGCGAGACTGAAGCATATTCTATGGGGTGTCCTTCCTGCATAATAACTGCTCCTATTCCAAAAGGACTGGCGTCTACAGATAGGGTAATTTCTTTGGACGGATCGAAATACCTTAAAATCTGTGAGGAGGTCACTAAAGATTTAAGATGATCAAAGGCTTTTTGTTCATTGGCGGACCATAACCATTCAGTTCTATTTGAGAGTAATTTTCGCAAAACAGCAGTTTCTGATGACAGATTAGGAATGTATTTGGATAAGTAAACTATCATTCCTAAAAAACGTTGTAGGTCTTTTTTATTACTTGGTGGTTTCATCTCTAAAATAGCTTTAGTTTTATCATGGTCAATTTCTATGCCTTTTGAGCTAATGTAATGTCCTAAAAATTTTACTTTAGTAACACAGATTTTTGATTTCTGTAAATTCAATGTTAATCCAGATTCTGAAATTTTTTGCAGAACTCTCTCCAAGTTTTTGTCGTGTTCTTCTTTGGTTTCCCCGAACACTAATATGTCGTCGAAATATACTATCGCACCCTTAAGGTCACTTAAAGTGTCAAACATAAATTTTTGAAAAATCTCCGGGGCGGAGCTTAAACCGTAAGGGAGACGCAAATATCTAAAGCGGCCGAATGGTGTTGAAATGGTGCAAAGTAGCGAGCTGTTATAATCTAAAGGAATTTGAAGAAATGCATTAGAAGCATCTAATAAAGAGAAATATTTTGCTCCTGCTAATTGAGAAAAAAGAGTATCCTGAGTAGGTATTTGGAAAAATTCTCGTCTAATATATACGTTTAGAGCTCTGGGGTCCATACAGATTCTTATGTCCCCATTTGATTTCGGGGCTATGACTATGGGATGCACCCAATCGGTTGGTTCTGTCACTGGAACAATTATTTTTTCAGCAACCATTTCATCAAGTTTTTGTTTGACTTTTTGTTTTAACGCGGCTGGTATTTTTCTCGTGGCAGAAACCTGAGGAATTGCATCCTCTTTTAGCGTAATACTGTATGTTCTTGAAACTTTCCCGATTCCCATAAAGACATTTTTGTACTTTGATACAATACTATTTTGATTGTCAATTTGAGTTGAGCAAATACTTAGATTTTTGTTACTTTTTAAGATGTTTAGGTCATTAGCCGATTTTAGACCCAAAATAGATGAGTTTTCACACGATTTTAAAACATAAAATGTTAAGTTTTTATTAAAGTTTTTAAATGAACAGTTCAAATTGATTTGTCCGATTGTCTCAATGTTGTGACCCGAGTAAGAGCACAATTTCGTAATGGTTTTGCTTATTTTCGAACGACAAATATTAAGTTTTTTAAAGTCTGTATTGTTCAAAATATTGACTTGACTGCCCGTATCAATCTTAAAGTTTATATCAGAGTCTTGTACGCGAATTTTTTCGAACCACTCAACAGAATTTACGAACTTAGTTGTTTTAGATTCAACGGTAGAAATTGTCCAAACAATATTTGAATCAACATCCGAGTCACTATTACAGTCACAGTTATTATCAGTGTCCGAAGATTCAGTTTCTGTTTCGTTTATTTCGTGAACGTATTTATTTTTACAGAACTTACGGTAGTGACCTCTCTTGTTACATCGGCTACAGTTACGATAAAAAGCTGGACACTTACCTTGCTGATGTGTCAAACCACAATTGTGACAGATGTTACCTGCTTTTTGTTGAAAACTATGATGTTTATGATGTGTAGGTCCTTCACTGCTACAGCCAGGATTGTTTACACAACTATTATTTCCGCACCTGTTTTTATCGCGCTTATTGTCCGCATTTTGGTTAGGTCCTCGATTTTTATTTTGTCTTTTTCCGAAGTCGATCTTGTTTACCGTTAAAAGTTCACCTTTCGTCTCGCGTGAGATTTCTTTTGTTGCACTGAACTACTCTCGATAGCTCGACACAAAAAACACGCTTTTTTCGAGAGTTAAGTTGTTTTCCTGTAAAAGTTTCTCCTGTGTGAGTGAATCACGAATTCCAAGAACGATTCTGTCAAGAATCATAACATCTCTCTCTTTAAAATCACAGGATAAAGACAGATTTTTTAGAGCCGTAACGAATTCATCAAATGATTCATCTTGTTGCTGATCCCGTTTGAAAAACTTAAAATGTTCGAAAACTAGATTTTTAAATGGCTCGCAATACTCCCCGAACTTTTGAAGCACTGTAGATAACTTTTTCTTATCACCTTCTGCATCAAACTCAAGGGTGTTATAAATTTCTATGCCTTGATCGCCCAAGGAATTTAACAATATTGCCACTTTTGCTTCCTCCGGCTTACTCGATTTTCCACTAGCTAGCATAAAAATTTCGAATTTTTGTTTCCATAGCCGCCAGTTTACAGCTAAATTGCCCTTAAAGTTCATGGGACCGGGTGATTGAACACCGTCTGACATTTTAATCAATGTATAAAGTATGACTAGCAAGTAAATCCTAACTAGTAATGTTTTCCGACGTCACTCCCGTCGTAAATTGAGTTAAACCTCACTTGTGTTCTTTTGTTTAATGTAGGCGTTAAACCGCCGCACTAATTCTTAACCGTATTTTTCCGTTTTGCACGAGTCTACCGGCCGTTAGACGTAATATCGCGTATTTTTTATCAAGCACACCTTACAGTCGTAAATGAACAAAGTTACGATTTTTACCGTCTGCCACCATGTAATGTTTAGGTAGACGTTGAGGCGTAATAAAACACATTGAATCTTAATACGACTTTTAATATGTTACGAGAGCTGATACATGCTTATTACTCGGCGTTCCAGGGTAGACTACCCTACGCATCGTGTTATAAGAAACACAACTACTTGTGTGCAGTAGGGGAGACTTACGCAATACATAACAGTAACAATAAGTCGAATTCAAGAAAACGTGACTTTTGGTCACTTTTTGCAGTATACCCACGATATGTTCAGCTTTTGAAATCTTGAACGACTTTTGGGATTTGTTAATGAACCTCATAGTTAACTAAACAATTATGATTTTTAGTTTGTCGAGCGTTCACTCACAAAAAAACCTAACATAATGCAAGAATGGTGCAAATTACTCATTTAATTAAAGGTAAGTAATAATTGGTATCCTGGAATTATTACTTCAAAGTAAAAAGTGGCTACTGACGTTTAACCTATCTAACTGTCAAAATTCAAGCATATATAATTGCATCTAGACATTTAAATTAGGATTAAATGTAAAAGATGCAGCTTCCAAGGTACTGTTTATTTTAGAATTGCCATTTGAATTGTCAGTCAATGTATATTATTTATTTAAATTATTTTCTCATATATGAAAGTAGCTATACTCCCTCCACTCATTAGACTCTATCCAAAATTCATCCATGAATGAATATTAGCTCAGTTCCAAACTATACCCACTTGCTCATACCTTAGCCGCTTCTATCGCTACTTCCACGATTTATGTTTGGAGGAGATCTGCTATAATTCCATTCGCAAAAGAGCAAAAAACTTTTCCACTACGCATCCGTTTCCTTTCCACAATTTCACCCGCTCTTTTTTCTCTAGAATGTTCTAATTTTGGAATGAGCTATTCTAATCCTCTCAGCCTCCAATCCTATTCAACAAACATTCCTTCTAACTAACCTTGAGAACCACGGCGTGGACCACTGGCTCTTGCCTTCGTGGTACGTTTCGCACAAAATAAGACTATTAGACAATATAAATACTCATGATTTTTTGAACTGTAGTGATAATGATTAATGAATTATTAGTACTTGATAAATATGTGTGAAACTTGTCCCTTATCGTTTCTTCTTGATTTTTGTTTTTCATTTGTTACCTAATAAAATTATAAATAAAAATGTGCTAGTCTAGACTGTATATATTTATATTTTAATGTGCAATTGGTTTATTGGAATTTATTTTTAATTTATATGTTTTATAAAAGAATGAAAGGGAAATAAAAATGTTACAGATTTTATTGTTTTTCTTTTAATCTAGTAAAGTTAATTGTCGTCATCTATCACTCAGTAAACGAACTTTAAGACTAAGCTCTGTATAAATAAGTTTTTATATTTTACACTTATAAAAATCTTCATTATAAAACGCATTTGCGTATCGTAATGTAATTTTTACGCACGCAAATTTTTGTTTTAAATGGTTGGCAACATGAGTGAAAGTATCTATGACATTTGTGGCTAATAGCAATTTATTAATTTTATATTGTTCTTTAAGAAAGTATTTGTGAATATGAATATAATCTTTTACTTATATAATTATTATTGGTGTATTATTCATTTTAAAACATTAACATTTGATAATTTAAATGTCAAAACTGTCAAATATTATAAATTACACAGTGCTACCAACAAACTTTTTAAAATCAAAATTTTCGTAATTTACAAACAAATAATAAAAAAATGGCGCTTTTTAAACTTGAACTCGTGTCATAACAGAAAGCCATATGAAATGCGCTATTTAATATACTATTTAATAATATGACTCACTCAAAAAAGTTATTATAATGTAAATATTGGTATAGAAATGAAACAACACAATGGTAAAAATAAAATTGTATTAAAAAGAACATTATACAAAATTAAAAAATAAAAACAATGTTTAACTACATTTATGTGTACTCTAGCTTGCTCTATATTCATTTAAATAGAAAATAAAGTTCAAATTATTGTTAATAGAAGATTTGTGTTCACTGTCTACAAATTTGTAGAAAAAACATGTGCCGTTTGTAGCAAAAAGTAATTTGGAGGTAACCATTTATTATTAGTTAAGTTCAAGTTAAGATAATTCTTTTTGCAATGACAAGTATCGTGTCCGACTGTTTGGATAAATTAAAACATTTTATTAATTATAATTATAAAAAAGTATTATTTTATAAATTATTAGGATAGCAAATGTCTAATGTAAATGCAAACGTTAATTTCTTAGCACTAAATTTTTAAATCTCTAATTTATTCTTAAACTTATTGGGCAGTGTTCAAATTGGTGTAATATACCAATAATTAAAATTGATAAATTAAAACATTATTATTACATTTACGTTTTAGTGTTATTTTCTTTTTTAAACCTCTACTAATTAGATCTAAATGAAATTAGTCTTAATTTTAATAAATTAATAAGCTGCAAAAGAAAATATGTATGAATAAATTTATGTATTGAAAAAATTATAAACTGCACGTGTTTCTACTACACCTTTGTAGGTAACTATATAATACTTACGATAAAGGATATAAATACACTAGATATGCATAGCAGTTTCAAACTTACACGTAATTACAAATATCAGAATTACTGGACTAGGATCTAGTCAGTTTTTAGTTTATATGTACAAAAAAAGTGAATAATTCAGTGTACGTATTTGGTAACTTTCATATACTGAAGCATTTGTATATGATAAGAGTACAAGAATTATTGGTATGGGCTTGTACACTTCAAAAAACTGGCAGAAGAGAAACAATAACAATTGGGTTTATTTTGTTAAACTTTAACATTTACGAAGTATACCGAGTAACAAGTTATTAAAAAAAATAATTGTTCATTATAGGTATATTTTTTTCGACATTTTTACGATAATCAAGTTTTTTTACGGTATTACTTCCAGAATGATAATCTAACAAAACCTGTACTAATGGATCATTTGAAAATTACTCTCTCATAATTAAGAAACGTTTGCGAAAGTATGTTTAGCTTAATAATAAAAGAAGGATTTTTTGACACATTTTTTTGCTTTCTGTGATAAGTAACGTATAGAAAGACAAAAGATGCATCTTATACCGAGTGAATTCTTCAATATAATAAAAAAAATATTTGACAAATATGTTTCATTTAACATACCTCAAAATTATATTTTAAAATAAATAAAATCTTTCACAAATACTTTTGAGACTATATACCAGGTGATGTAAACTGAAACACATTTATTATGGACGGAATTTGGAATGCTTTCATTATTTTTTTAATATTAGTTCACATAAACTTTGATGAAACATGATTTGATATTTTAGAATTAAGTTCCTTATGGAGCAAATAAGTTATTTAGTCTCAGAATTAATAAATAAATTAATAGTAACAATTTTTTTAGGATTCATTAAAAGCATTAAGTTGATGTGAACTTTTATCTAAGATAAATTGTTTAATTGGTAGGGAGTTTTTTCGGAAGAATCACTTGGTACATCAAAATACAATCTAAAAAATCACATGTGTGGGTAAAACCGATGGCAATGTTAAAATAATACATACAGAAGTCAATAATGTACAAAATATGAATAAAAAGAAATAATTACAAGGGTTTATTTTTCCAAAGAAAAATACATCAATAACAAATATATTTCACAACCAAAATTATTTACTTTGCTTTTTTACAAAAAATAATTATATTAAAAAATCCATAATATATTTTTTAAATAATATGTTATCGTTTACAGTTTGATATTTGCGTTATTTCTCTTTTAAAGCTGCTGCAAAAGAAATATCACACTGTAATAATATATGGAATATCTCGAAGAAAATCACATGTTCTTATACAGGGTGTTTCAAAAAAAGGTAACACCGTCTCTAGGATAGGTAAAAAACTGAAAAATAATTGGGGTTTGCTTAGTAAAATTTTTTTCTAACGCCATCCGTTTTCAAGATAAAGGGCGTTGAAGAAAATAAAAAATTACACATTTCTTACGATTTTGCCAAAACTACTGGCACCATTGCAATGAAATTTTATACGAATATGTTTTGGAAGCTGATATATCCCATGAATTTGTTTTTATAACTAACTCTCATAGAGGGCGCTAGTTACACGATTCATACAACGTATTATTCAACATAACTTTTTTTAGGGTAGAATTATTAGTCAAAACTCCAAGTGAACATAAACATCGTTTAATTCTACACCAAAAACTCGATATTATGTACCGTTTTCGGAATATTTTGATTTGAAAATTATGAAGTAATAACCGCTCCTGGTATAAACTAATGATAAAGTTCGCTTTTCTCTAAGTTTGCCATGTAAAATTGATAACCTGGAGCGGTTATTACTTCATAATTTTCAAATCAAAATATTCCGAAAACGGTACATAATATCGAGTTTTACCAAAAGTACCTTTTTGGTGTAGAATTAAACGATGTTTATGTTCACTTGGAGTTTTGACTAATAATTCTACCCTAAAAAAAGTTATGTTGAATAATACGTTGTATGAATCGTGTAACTAGCGTCCTCTATGAGAGTTAGTTATAAAAACAAATTCATGGGATATATCAGCTTCCGAAACATATTCGTATAAAATTTCATTGCAATGGTGCCAGTAGTTTCGGCAAAATCGCAAGAAATGTGTAATTTTTTATTTTCTTCAACGCCCTATATCTTGAAAACGGATGGCGTTAGAAAAAAATTTTACTAAGCAAACCCCAATTATTTTTCAGTTTTTTACCTATCCTAGAGACGGTGTTACCTTTTTTTGAAACACCCTGTATATTGAGAATCTGTCCAAAAAAAAACAAAAAATAACCTTTAAAATATATTTTTTTAACAAACATATGCATTGAAATTAGAACTGATATTATTAGAATTTTTTTTTCTTCTAAGACAAATTTTACTTTCACAAAATGGTACCCAATAAATTTGAAAACAGTGTTTAATAATAATTATAGCTTCAGATAATGGGGAAGTCTCCTATTTTTTATTCTCTTATATAATTCCTAATAGTTAATAAACTAAAGTTAAGTTGATGAAACTGCCAATTTATTTATAATTTTCGAAACTTTCCTTCAAAAAGTAGTGGTTTTAAGAACTCTGTTCGCATTTTCGGAATTGGCAACAGTGGAAGAAGATAAATAGACAACCTACACGCTCGTGCATGGTTTTTGTTTGTTTATGTTTTTGGAGCTGTGTTTACTGTTTGGAATTGTTTTGTCCAAAATAATAAAATCAGTAATAAAATAAAAAAAAAAACTAAAATATGTAAATAAAGAACTAAAAATTTGGTTTAACCATTCGGGTTATTTTGGAACCTTCTTTTCATACCGATAATTACTTTATTGAGATTCGGTAGGAGAAACTTCCCTATTTACTACTACTAATATCATGAATAAGTTTGTTTTGTAGAGGCCGTGGATTCTGAGTAGACCTGTGACGTCAACCGGCGCAGTACACAAATTTGTGTTTGAAAATTGTCCTATTAACTATACTAATAATTGCAGCCCTTACTGATTCATTCTGGTCAGTCCGCCGTTTACGTCGTATTGTATCTTTTAATAATTTTGCTTATTTTTAAATTATATTATTTAGTTTAGTGTATTTAATGCACCGCTGCCATTCAGTTGTGCTCAACTATTTACGACGTCACGGGTCTACTCAGAAGCCACGGCCTCTACCTGCAACCTATAAAAATATTTTTTTAAATGTAAAAGATGCAACAAATTCAAGAGAGTGAAAAAAGTTTATTGACAAATATTTTAAAAACTTTTTGTTTATCAGACAGTTCCAATAAGGCATAAATACTCTAAAATCAATAATATTTATATTTATTTTTCTAAGTACACTGTAAAAGGCCACAAGTTGTTATAAAGGCAAATTGCGATATGTTATATATAACTATTAACAATATTAGTTATTCAAGTATATAACGTTTTTAAAACGTTGAGATCGCTTTATACTCAAAAATGTTTCGAATCTTCCAAGGACATCCTTAACAATAAGATGGCTTTAGGCTTAACATATAGAAATTAGTTAAACAACAATAAAAATGTGTTCTATTTTAATTGTCCGCTAAGCAACGATATTACTTTGTAACATTTACCAAAAAAAAACTAGATGTAATATTTTATTGCACTTAATTCATAATTTGTAAATATACTATAAATGTATACACACAACAATATAATTCTTAAGAGGCGGTACCAGTTGAGGATACAGTTGTGGGACACCACTTAGTTAATGTCCAGCTACTGTTAAATTCCCTCAAGTAATGACATTGGACTGATAGCTCGACCTAAGTTTATACACTTTTAAAAGTGTTAAATAACAAACTTGTAGGTTTTACATATTATAAAATAAAAAAAGGTGAATTACCTAGATTGGTGTAAAAGTTGGAGGATCAAATCTCATAAAATACCTACTATCAGCAGTAATACATATGACAGTGAAACAATGTCTCTAATCGAGGTTAACACCGTACACTGAAAAATATCCAAGAGGAACATTATCAAGTAGTAGAATATACATTTAATTTGGACATATAGAAGGAATGGGGGATTGCTAAAAGTGTCCTGCTTGTTAAAGGATAAGAAAAATTGTGCTTCAATAGTGCTTCAAAGAAATTGTTACCCTCTCTTCTTGTTTATTTCAAAACTGCTTAACTTGCACAACTTAAAAGTTAGTAAGTGTTTTGAAAAATTTATACTATACTAATAAGTAAGTGAATTTTTCAATGTTTTTATTTAAGTCTGTAGTCAATTAAATCATGATGTATGGCACACAAGTTTTTTGTCTTAATTATTTAAATTACTATTGTTATTTTTTATTCAAGATATAACAGTTCATGGCACTAAAATTACGAAATCAATATAACCCATCAAATAAATTGTTAGATATATTTTCCTTTCATTTTAAAGTAGATAACTATATGAAATAACTTTAATCATGATACCCCTATATGAATTGTTTAATGACACAGTTGAAATTATACCTAATGGTACTGAATAAACTTATCATTATTTGTTTGTTTGTTGTCAATAAAAAATATATAATATTTATAAAGGAATTACAATGGCACAATTGGTTTCAATTGCTTAAGTTATTAACTTTGAATTATCTTAACTATTTTTTACCACAACTTCTGCACTATTGGTTAGAGAGGATAACTAACCTAAATTTCTATTCGGAAAGGACACGTTGTTGTTGTTGTATACATTTATTGAATAATTTTATAAAAACATTTTTTTGTTTTAAGTTTTTTAAATAAAATTAGATCAATCGGAATTCACTTTTAACTGGATGAATTCTATACAAGGCAAATGCTGCCAACATCACGAGCAAAAAAATACTAAAAAAGGTTGGTTGCATAAGGAAGCGGTTTTTCCAACCAATTTTTTTATTTCCTTATGTATTTTGGGACCCTTTACCACCCATGTTATAAAAGTATGGAGGTTTTTTTAGTTTGGGGTATTTTGGTATTTTACATCTTACAGTTGAAGAAAAACGAATGATAGCTGTCAACACAAATACGTATCATTAAGGTATTAGGCATTTGTATTTAGCATTGTTTGTTTGGATGAATCATTGTGATTATAAAAGTTGTAAAAATAATATAAGAAATTTAAATTTATTGTACTAACTCTTACTTTTTGGAAGTCCATCTTATTAAGAATAATACAAAACTCTTCGTTTCAACGTAACTTCCAAGTTTATTTTTTCAAATAAACTTGGAAGTTAAGTTGAAAAGAAGAATTTTTTATTATTCTTAATAAGAGATTTAGTATTAGAGACGAAGAAGGGATGCCATAAAGTTTATTCCGTTTCCCAAACCCACGAGATGTTCCAGCAGATGCCTCAAGTGGATTGAGTTATGTGGCAGCCAAAATATGAATTTTGTCATAATCAACAAAACCACATATATTTGTAGTGAACATTTCGATCATAAGTGTATAGATCCAAAACCCTATTGTAATGACTGGTCTACTGAAGCCGAGGTAAATGTACAGTATTTACTCAATTGATTGTACAAGAACGAGGATATTTGCAATAATAGAAATCAGTAATATACAATATACCCAAACATAAACAAAGCCAAACAACTAAAGGGACCCAAAATATATAAGAGTAGCCAAAAATTCGAAAAAACCGCTTGCTTATACGACTAACCTTTTTCATTATTTTTATGCTCATTATGTTGGCAGCATTTGCTTGAATAATTTCAAACTTGATATATCTGACATATGTCATTTTACTAACTACCAACACAATTTAATGAATACAAAAAGTACTAATTTTTTTGAAAAACGTAAATAAATGCGAATTATAAAAAATATTGTTTAAAACTTTTACTATTACCTTACAAAAATATTTACAGACAAGAAAGCTGCACAACAGTTTGAAACTCGTTCTAGAATTATACATAGTAACACATTTTTCTGTGATTGGATGTCCTCAGTTGGCTCTCAATAGTTTGTCTAGAATAATTCTAATCGAATCATAAATAAAGGAATGTGCTCGTGTAATGTGTCATAAATAAAATATAAAAAATTTTAATGGGATGGCAAAGTTATTTGGCCGTCTTCGGTAGATGGCGCTTCATGTGCAACGCTAAGTGGTCACTGCGAGCAAAAGAGCGTTCGCATACGCCGCATTTAAACGGTTTTGCGCCTGTGTGTTTGCGGTAGTGACGCGTTAATTCATCGGATCGTGCGAACCGCCACTCACATTCGGGCCACTGGCACTGATATGGTTTTTCACCTGAAAATAAAAAGCAAGGTAATTTAACCTTCAAACCCCAAAATGAATTATTATTATTAACGAGATCTTAACATATTCTTAATGCTTACTAGCTACAAAATGTATTTTCCAAAAGGGAAAATTGCACTGCGTATAGTCTGTATAGCAGACGTTTGTAGGTACAAGGTGCTTCATAATTTTGGAATATATTGAAATCCCGTTATTAAATAAAGAGAATACCAACAAACACAAATTTGATATAATGAGACAACATGTTGTGATAATATTACATAATTTTTTAATAGGATAGGGCAGGGATGGTTGTTTCGTTTGATACCGAATCGTTCGCGGTGATATTTTTCCTTCATTGATAATCCTTGCAGCACGCTTCATCTGTTGAATATAGATGTCTCTTGTTTACATGACATCCCAAAATAAAATAAAAAACACATTATTTTTATTCTAAAACCTACGACTGACTAGTTAAGTAGCTATTGCTCAACATACTTAATTATCTTCAACTGACAAAAATTTTAAAACATGCATGCACCCCACAAAATATTGTAAATAAGAAAATTTTATTTTAACTTTATTATTCTTAAAACAGAAAACATTGGTTCTACTTTGTATGAAAACAATATTTGAGAGAACATACTTTTTAAAATAGTCTTTTACTTCTTTTACTTAGAATTCTTAATCCAGAGAAACCTAAAAATAAGTTTCGAGCAAAGTCTTTAAATTATCACCAAACCCTGTCTATATGCTCAACTAACCCCGCTCTACCCTACCCTTTCATGCCATTTTAAATAATATTTATAAAGATTAATGACGGAACATCTTTCTGATAAAAATTTTTATATACCTACCTGTATGTATTCTTTGATGCGCTTTCAGATGTGAGCTTTTTGTATACACTTTCGTACAACCTGAAAATAATAAGAAAATATAGTTGCAAAAAGAATAATCCAATTTCTATAAAAAATCACGCACTTTTTTTGTTAAAAAATCCGTTTATAGCTAATTCTGTTATGCAGTTAAACTTGGGATCAAACTCTTTGAACCGGGATTGATAAGAGTGAAATAGAGTAAAAACTCCAGTTATAATTTTTTATATATGCAGTGTGTCATTTGAATTGACGATTTTTCAAAAAACTAAATTCCAACGTGTTATAGCTAAATTACCTAAAAATAATTCACATTTTGGTTAAAATCTAGTTTTAAAAGTATATTTGAGGTTATGTTTATGCTGATGTATGTAAGTACAGTCGGCTTTAGAATAGCATATACATGTTAAATGTGAATTTCGTTTACCTACCGAAGTTATAAAAACGCCCTGCTTCAACAAAATAGGAGTGGCAATTTTTAAAACGCCTACAATTACTTACTTCACTAAGGAATAAAAAATAATAATAAGAAAAAACACTTGGAAGAGGTGGTGGCGTAACCAGTTCTTTGGTGTTGTTCCGTAATAATTGTTTTTAAAAAAAGAAGTAGATATCAGATTTAAACAAAAATTGACAAAAACATTTATAAGATCTAATGCTTTTTATTTTTTAATATATTAAACTTATTGGCTTATGTTAAAGGGGTGTTTAAGGGTTTTAAAAAATCATTAAAAATAAAGGAATAAACTAATTGTAATAAATTTTATATTTTACTGAGAAAATAGTACCTAAGTGTAAAAAATTTACCTGTTAATTATAAAAATATCAAATTGGAAGGGGCAGATTTTATTGGCAATAAAGGGATTAGAGAAATACGTTTTCTGAACATTCTGTGTCGATGTCGAATATTCATGTTGGATTATAAACCTTTTTCTTTCTAGTAGGTAGTTGGGGTAAAATGCGTCGACTATTCACCCGCCGGTAAAGAGGTTGCAATAAAAAACAAATAAAACCGTACTGTATAATACAACATCATCCCTCTTTGTTTAACATTAAAGATGTGGGCGTGGACAACTGTTTGACTGATTTCAAATTTATTATTATATAAACCGTGATTGGTTATACACAATAAATAGGCCATCCTTAAAATAAATTCAATGCAAGCAATTTGAGTTTGAAAATGTATATGCTATTCTGAAGCCGATAGTACTGCTGCAGCACACTTTCAGGATTTTGGCCTACTTAATTGTTGATAAAGCCCAAACTCTAATAAAATAAATAGTTTTCGATGAATTAAATGGATTTCAAATGAAAAAAATAACTGGAAAATGTACCTACAAAGATATATTTAATAGCAGTAACATCTATTTCGTTTATTGAATCACTTATAATAATTTACTTATTTAAAGCAAACCAGTATTTAAATGGTATGTTCATACAAATCAGATCTGATTTCTTGTAATAGTTAATTTCCATCATATTTCGTTTGATCGGCTTCCGTATGTATACGTATCCATTTTAAGAAGATGAATGATTTATTTAAATAAATTCCTTCAAAAGGATTATTTACTGTTGTTTTAAGAGAAAGGATAAAAATGTGCACATTCTCGGGGTCAGGCCAGGATCTACTCTTATATGCATTTCGTTAAATATGGGTTCAGTTATTGTAAAATATGTGTTTTGAATTCTTCTGCATACAAATGACACGCATTTGCATTCATTTATGCAAGTAATAATTTCTATGCTTCACTGGCGGCGGTAAGGGACCAATTAGGTCACACATAGGTATAAGCACCATCCCTAATAATTATTCGTTAAACGCTATGTAAATCGGTTTCGGCTAAAGTATAATTATTGCAAGACTGATCCAACATTTCTTTTTAAAATTATGAAGCGAAGATATGCGATTGCGAGTGAGGAGAAAGGTAGTAAATTTTCTACATAGCAACGTGAAAAAAACTAATAAATTAAAATTTAAGTCTCAATATATACAGGTAGGTAGGTACCTAATAAAACTTTCAAGCAAGATAAAATTTCTTTTAATAACACAAAATTAAGTTCAAAGTTTTAAGCTTAAAATAATTGTAAACACATGAAATAAATCCCACAACATATTATGCTGATTAAAAATTAGTAATGAATACGAAGTATGTAGTGTCACTGGCCGTTATTTGAACAAAATGAATGATCATAATATTTTAATTCTTAACATAACCTCAATACATTTTCCAAACTAAATTAAGAATCACACCTACGTTTAGTAACTAACTAGAAATTTGTTAAGCAATTGAAATTTTTGCTGGAATAATGACAATGTTGCAGCTGTGATGTTACCTTCACAACCTCATTCACAGCAAGTTTTTTATTTAAGCCACATTTATTGGTCTAATGTCTAATGCTTGATGTACGAGTTTGTAGTAAATAATAATAAATTAAGAGAAAGTTGTCGAAATTGTATTTTTGGTATATTATGTGTATGATGTGGTTCTTAATAAATTGATGAAAAAAGTTTTATGAAAATAATGAAAAACAAAAGGTTATCTTCAAGCAAAACATGTAACTGTTTTTTTAATTTTTCTATTTGAGGTTATGTATGCAAACATGGAAACGGATATTATGCCATTATAATTTTTACTTGAGATTTATTAATAGTAAGCGAAGAATATTTTACAATATTTTACAATACTACCTAGAATTGTGCACTATTTTATCAGAAATTTAAAATACTAGTGTGCAGTATTTTATTGTCAATTTTTATCTTAATAGAGGTGAAGATGAATCCAATTTGTTTAGAAACCTTTCAGAAACCTCTGGATAGCTTTTCTTTTTGCAAATTCCTCTGACTACTAATACCACATGACAATAAGACAGGAATTATATTGGCCCTGCTCTGTACCCGCAACCATATAAAGGAACCATCGACTGACCTCCGGGAGTTTCCCAACTTTATCACTATCAACAGAAAAGAAGTGTTGGACTTAACCATCAGTACCTATCTTACAGTAGATTCCTTCACACCGTGTCCAGTAAAAACGTTTTAATGCTACTAGTCACTTTCCTGTAAGCATTATATTAGATGATGAGGCAGTGAAACTACCAAGCAGAAGGATCAATTGACCGCAAGGAAGGACTGGCTAGTGACTACCAAGAAAATAACACCAACAGAAACTATACAGAGCTGGTTTAGTCTGGAATTCATACCATCTAATGGGTTGGAAACCAAAGATGGGTCGAGCTGAACTGCTTCGCAAGGTTTTAAGGCCAATAAGTTTAACCTATTTCCTGCTGAAATGTTTGGACAAAATATTTGATGCATACATCAGAAGGGGAGTTTAGATTGAGACAACCCTCTCACAATTTGGACTTAACAAGCTTGTGGCTAACATCTCAAGACCGTTAAATGAAAAGGAAATTGCGTTTGGAGCGTTGGATATGGAACTAGCATTTAACAATCCGCTATCAAATTCTCTTTACCAAGTAGTATTGTCTAGGGAAATTGAATTAACTATGTAAAATTGGATCAAAACTATGCTCGCTAATAGAAATCAACATTCTAAGGAAAGCAAGCTTATCCCTATGGATAAGCCGCAGGATTTTTAGCAAATCATGGAGGCTTTAATCCAAATGGATGTATTGGCCGTTATGCAACCCATGATCGTTTATGGTTCAGTAGAATTGGCAGACAATATCAGACACAAGCCAAACTGAACAGCACAAAAACTAATGAGGGTGTCGGAGCTGGTATTTTTGGCTATCCCTCATAGTACCACTAAAGGAGTAATTCCTCATTATACTATCAGGGATTGTTAGACCTAAGTCATTCCAAAGTGACCATTAGGAAATAGACTAAGAAGCTGATAGAACTCAGCAGAAGACAACTCAAGGTAATACAGTCTGAAAGTAAGATTATCTGCCTCTCCTGGGGATGAACACCAGAGTAGTCGACTTCCCTAGAAAGTTGGGTCTGGAGGATGAAATTTGAGTTTTTGTATCACAATAGACTCACCTTACTTGTAGATACTGATGAGCACATTTATAAAATCGATTGCCTTTATTAACAATAATAGTATGAAGTTGTTAAAAAATTGTTCTATAATGAAATTAACGATGAACCAAATTGCTGTTTATTGAAGGTATATAATTTGAGTCACCGTTATATTAGTTCCCACGCTATACTATATCGACTTTTTTATATGTCCAACAACATTTATCCGATACACTTTAATTTTACAATCAATTTAAATAATATTAGAATCAATCTGATTGTATAAAAATACCAAATGTATATGATTACATCACCATAGGAAAAAGTTTTGTTTTAACAAAATACGTTGTCTGAAAGTAAACATTTTCATGATAACATATTAGGTATAATGAACATGCAACATAATAGTTTAAATGCAGGGTTACTGCAGGATATTTCTGTACTCCACAGATTTTTGATCGAGGTCATGGTGACGAAAACAAGGTACAAGAATGTTCACGTAAACGATAGACAAAGATGGCACAACATAACTTAATAAAATAAATAGCTTTAAACGACGATACATATATTATTTCTTGACTGACAGTCAACTACTTTTGAATTTGCTTATTTATTACTACGAGATAATTTTTGAACAGCATCATTTTTATTGATTCGAAACGAATACCGGTCGTAGTAAGAATTAAACATTGAATTTTTTACAAGCTCCAGCCTCAATTTTGAACTTTATAGTTTTGTTTAATAATATAGATTCGTGATTCACTTGTAGAATTTGAGATAGGTACCTACAACGAAGAAACCTTATTTTTACTTGCAACTTGCACAAATAATATTAACCAAACCTATTAAAAATAATAGGGAGTTATCGCACACACTTGCTTAACGTCATAATTTTCCTTATTTTAATAAGGCAAAACCTTAATACTGCATGGTACAAATAGAGTTATCGCCACTTGTGGCACGACACGGCACTTGTGGCACGTAAAAAGTTGACAGTTGCAAACGTACCTACTTGTTTTATTTATCTATGAATGTTAGTAAACAAAGATTAACCAGAGGCAACCCTTATGAACTAAGTTCATAAATTATATCATTCAATTATTATTTCAATTGTAATATAGTTTTATTATACATTACTCTTGTTTTGATATAGTTTTATTATTTATTTTAAATTTGTATCAGTAAGTAATTATAATAAATGTTCTATTTTTGTAAAATATTGTACTATTCTTTTTATTGTAGTAATGTACAGTTGTGCTAATGCGGCAGGTATGGCAAAAAAATCCACTTACCTATCTCCAAAATACTTTAAACATTAAATAATTGCATATATTTATATATACCTAAATTTTACATTTAATTGTTATATAAGACTAAATTATAAACCTTTTGTGGACCAAATAAAATCAAATAAGAATGTTAGACTTAGGTTACCTGCGAATTTATTTACTTTCCGCTTAAAATTTACCTAACATTGTGACACCATAGAGAAAAAGAAGAATTTAAGTTATTTTCCATTATTTTATTAGAGTCCTTAACATGTCCCAAATAAAGTAAATGCGTTAACTTATTTAAGTTTCCTTATTTCAAAGTTCTTTGTACGCAAGCGTACCTGTCATTATAAGGAAAACTTTATTAAGGCAACGCACAAAAGTGGTGTGCGATAACTCCCTATCTGTTAGTCAGTTAAGTTGACAAACTTAAACATAAGGTTATAGACATTTAGAGAATGTTCATAGAACAAGTAGTTGTAGGTATCTTGGCAAAATTTTACGCCTAGAAACAGTGTTTCTTGGATTGTTTTTCATAGTTCTATGATTGCGAAGTACCTACAGAACTTCAGGAAACTTGATTGTATAATCTATATTTTTTAGGCAGTTGATTAGACATTATTTTAAGTTACAATTCAATAGAAGTACTCATTTAGAACACTTAAATAATTATACTATAAAATATGGTTGTTCATTTATTTATTTTTTTAGTGGAATTTGCCGCTTCTTACCTATAAAATCACAATGGTGGATCCGCCTCTTTTCCAACTCTGGATTATTTCTCCTATTGTACTTTACTCCACTTATCCGCGGAACGGCGGCGGACGGTGTCTGTTGAGGGCAGCCTGGGGCGGGATAGGGGGGCGGAGGCGTCCTGCGCGGCAACGCCCCCCCTGGCGAACCAGGCTCTGAACTTGGGGGTGTTAATGGAGAAACGTACATCAGCCGCGAAGGCATGGGGTAGAGCGCGTTGCCGGGAGCCGGACCTGCTTGCGCACCCTGTGAGACGTTGTTATATTTGTATTGGTTGTTGTTGTTGTGAGGGTGGTGCATCGGTTGTTGTGGGTGATAGTGGGGTGGATGGTGTTGGGGACTCGTCGGTTGTGGTTGCGTGTATGGACTGGTGGGGGTGCCTAGTAAATGTAACGTCGGGCAGGGTTGTTGGAGAACCTGCAATTAGAAAATTAAATCCTGTTTAGATAATGGGTTTTGCGCGTCGCTTAATTTCCACAAATAGATTCGTTGGAATAAAAGCTTTTTAGAAATATATGTTCAGGTCATAATTCATTATATTAACATCGTCTGTAACATGCAACAAACAAAACTTAATATTCGGTATGGAATATATAATGCTCGAGCAGTAAAAATAATTTCGGTATATTTTAAAAAGTAATTATTATAATTAGAAAATATAAATTGTCGTGTCGCAGTGCTAGATAATATCTACTGTGCTTTTCACACAACAAAATTTTTTACAAATCTAATGGATTTTAAATAACTAGATATTACCTTTTAAAAAATATAATAGTAGATCAGATAATTTAGGTATTTACTAGTACTACTTACTATAAGTACTAATTAAAAAAGTTAAAAAAGTTTTCAACAGGAAATCTCAAGTTGTCAAAAAATAATAATACTTAGTTTCACTCGATGTGTGCAGACAGCTGTGTTTTTTCATTTTCCATTACTTAATTAAACTCATTTCCCTTTGATATTAAGCAATATATAATTTAATACTATTTTCATTATTCTTAACATTTAGTTTCTCTTATTTGGATATCTATATGTTTTCAATTAAAACTTTCACCATAGTTGGCAACATTCCCTCAGTTGGTAACTTGTTTTCCGGTTTATTGTTTCCGCACATTTTTCTTACATGTGCTTGTTACTTAGTACTTCCATTCTATAGTTAAGTTATCTGTAATTCGGTTTACTAATTTATTGAAGTTGGTTATGGATTATGACGTTTTTCTCCAGTTTCTTCATATTCATTTTTATGAGGTTGATTCCTCATAAAAAGGGTGGTACTCTTAACCCCCCTAATAATCCGGGCCCTTTCCTGGATTGGTTTTGGAGATCGAGCTCCTTGTTTCGGAGAACTCTCCAAAAACCTATTTATATAATATTGATTTCTGGGTTCATCCTACTTCTATATGCCAAATTTTCATATTTTCACACATTAAACTACTTCACAGTTTTGTCTAACACTTAAACAATTTTTTAACTTTCTTTTCCAACCCCATTTTTATAAATTTTACTTCCACTACACAATATAATTCTCACTTTTCTCATTTTACACTTAAAAAATTTTCCCTATTTTATTTATGACAGCTGTTATAACTTGTTAAGCGCTGCAATCTGCACATGAAGGTGAGTCTGTATAATAATTGGTATATGTTTTAACATTGATTCTGTTTGTTCTGTAACTGTTAAAATACATTATTTACAGTTAAACTACTATCTCCTATTACATGTTATATTGTGTCATCTAATTTGACTTTTGTAATTCTTCATTCTGACACAATTATGTTCTTCTCTTAGAGCCTGAAGGTGGTCTTGTGACCGAAACATGTCGCTGATGTAACATTATCATTAAATTACATACTGTGGGTTGACTTTGAGTTTTATTGCTACTAATAATAAGAACAATTAATAACTGCACAGTTAAACTAAACTTCCACTATTTATTTGAAAAATTCGCTTTAAAATCAATTACAGCTGTTTTTCAAATAAATAGTGGAAGTTTAGTTTAACTGTGCAGTTATTAATTGTTCTTAGTAAGATGAACTTCCAAAAAGTAGAGGTTAACACAATCAAGCTACTAATAATACTTAGTATTGAGTTGAAATTGACAACAAAAGTTTACAAAAAAGTTTTAATAAAACTTTCCTGGTTTTTTTAACAAATTATTTGATCGTTTAAGGTTATTTCGATCTTGATAGGGAGGTATGTGCGATTAGATCAGCTATTTCTCATTATCAACTATCTCCCTCTGCTCTTCTGTTTTGAGAAACACGCGGAGTTATTCTTTTCGTACAATTTCTTCAATATTCCGCATTAGAGCTTGATCTTAAAGAATGCTTTAAAGTAGTAATAAAACCACTTTCAGCAAGAAAGGGCTCACTCTTAAAAATTTCAATAAAACTATTCATAAAAACCTTAATAAAACCGTTTTACCTTAAAAAGGTTTTAAGATTGCTATTAAGATACTTTTAAACCCACATTAAATATATGTTTAAATACTTGATTAAATCAAAATGGTCAGAACTGGTAGAGTAAATTATTATAAATATAAATGCGTATTGAAAATGATGGAGTTTGAAACGTGAAAACAGAAATTTGGGTTCAAAATAGCTTGCGGATTGCAGTTTTCTGATAAATATTAATAAAATAGCTTCTAAAAACTCACGTGCCCGATCATAAAAATTTCAAAAAATAATAATTTTTGTTTAAAATGTCAAAACATATTTGAAAAAAAAGGGTTTTGCTGATATTTTTGTCGGATACAATTTGGTACAGATTGAAATAGTTGTTGGTGAAATTAAATTTTTTATTATGTGCCTTCAATAACTTCCATCATGGCGGCAAAGTTTTTATTAAAAAATCCGAAATGAGTTAAATCTATTTTTCTATTCCAAAGAAACAAGAACAAATAGACTTAATACGTTCGCATTTTCGACTCATAAAAACTGGTTTGCCTTAATGTGGTTATAGCAAATGCTGTTTGATAGAAACAACATATCTTAAAATTTGATTTGGCGGTATTATAGTGTTTTGGTTCGTTCGTTTATAGTTTTGTGTCCAATTTCTGCCATCTTAACCACGCAGCTTTTCAAATAAATAATGTGTTTTTATTCTACACCACTGTTTGATATTTATCATCAAAATATTATGTTCATTATAACAAAGGAGAGGGAGTGGTTTTAGTTTTATTATGGTCAAATTTAAGCTTAGCTGATACCAAATTTACTTAACTAAGAGCAATCGGTTTTAAAACGGTTTTATAATTACATTTAAAAAGGCGGTTATTACAGATTTGGTTACAATTTACTTAAAAATCATTGCCATAGAATATTAATTTATATACAATGATAGGTATGCAACATTAGGTATCAAAAAAATAATAGTTTAAAAGAATATATAAAAAACCATGAAGGTGATGAAGAATAAAGATAAAATTACTAAGAAAAGTTATGTGATGTTTATTTTGTTTTTTAAAATATGAAATATAATCTTTCTTTCAAGGATAATATTTTATTTCTTAAAAATGTAAATTATTATTATTAATAAAGTTATAAATATCAAATCTAAAAGGTAGGTTAGGTTCCATGTGAGTGACCGTTCAACAGTAAAACAATTTAGCAAAAATGGACTGCTTTTTTGTAAGTAAACACGATAAAATAGTAATCAATAATGTACTTATTGCTTTTAAGTAACGATTCATTGAAAGATAAATGTGATAATAACAAACATTTAAGTGAGCAATTTATTAGGCAATACCTAAACTTCATTCAATTTTGATGAATGAAGTGAATTAATCAATTAAGTAAAGTAAAAAGATACGAAACTAATTATAATAGATTAAAATAATCAAGCCGTTTTTAAAGTAACTATTTTCTCGTATAGCATCGGTATTTACATCAGTCTCTTGTAAGGACCATTATGTATGCAATATCTGGACTATAAGATGGGTGCAATTTAATTATTTCAGGATATTTGTATCTGTGCGAAACTATATTTTCCTGTTTTAATATCCAGTTAAAATTGTATTAGTTCTAACAAAGAGCAATTTGAAGAGAATGGGCTAGTACCCAGACGCACTGCAATAAGAAATAAATAAACTAAAACTACAACGATGGCTGGATGTCCTGTAGGATAAGAGGCCATGGTAACTTATAAGAAGAAGAAGAAGAGTTGAATCTCCATATAAATGATATTTTGTTTTTACTACTACTAGATTTCTTACAGCATCAACATTTACAGAATATACAGCTGATGCAGATTTTCAATTTATCTCATCATCATGTTTGATCTCACGGAACCAATTTATTTCTTTAATAATCTGTTTACTTTTTAGTCAATGTTCGATGGTTATTCGATAAGAAAATTTTTTCGAATTATAATTAACAGAATTTTTTGGTATATTTGCTTCTATTTCATTAATAATCTCGGCAGTATTCTGACCAAATCGTGACATTTCGAAATATTAAATATTTGAAAATTCAAAATCAATGTATCAATCAATGTATCCATGGCAAGGTAGTTAATATAGTAATGTTGTTCTGATTGGTTGTGTTCAGTCAAATTATTCAAATTAACTGATTTTATTGGATTTCTACTAGAGCAAAAAATGATGTTATAAAACAACATGCAATCGGTCAATCTGACGACAAAAGTCATTTGGAAACAACTGTCATTGGGATACAAAGTTAATTTTTTAAATAAACCGTAGTTTTGTTGCAAAGTAATACGTTTAGTATTCTTGAAATGGACTTTGATTATTTGTTATTATTAGTTAAGACTATTTCATAATGTTGATTACCTACGTACTCTATGCAATACTTGTAAAATATAAAAATGTATAACTTTTAGATAGATTTTTGTCATCGTTCAAAACTTTATTTATATTAATAGTTGAATACTAGAATCGTAGGCAGACACACAAATGATCAAAAAATTTTAGTTATGGTGATTTGGCAACGTTTCTCGCAGTAGAGAGAGCTTATTGTTTTGCCAGTTTAATAATAAAAATTGCTTATGATGATGATTTCAAGCCAAATATTAAGATATGTTATGTGTTTATAAAAAAATTACCCAAACTCTCTCATTACTTATTTAAATATTCAATTTGAAGGTCTTAGCTACAGCTAGTTTTATTGAAAATCCATGTTTTAAACTAAAGGTAACGTAACCCCAAATATTCAGAAACTGACAACACTTGTCAAATGACGAAAAAAATCTCTCAAAAGTTGCGGCAATGTACGAAGGCTTGGTAAAAATTTGCTAGCAATTCAAAATAGACTTGCAGGAAAAATGTTGAAATGTACGAGTACTTTAAGATTTGAATTTCGCGCATTTTATTGAATACTATTTCTGGGCGCTGCGTACAGCGTTGCCAGATCACAATAAACCAAAATACAATAGGTACATAATAATTTAAATATCTTTAAAACTAAATGGTGAGGTGGATTTTTTATTTTTTTAGCATATTCTTCCTACATTATTTCACATTCTCCCCCAAAATCGCGACCTTTTATGTTGAATATCTCGCGATCTAAACGGTCAAAAATGGTCTCGTTCTTTAAAAGAAACTATAAGGAATATTATGAATAAAAAGTAATTTTTATTTTTTAATATTATTCATTATTAGGTACTACAACGATGTTTGTTGGTTCGTTAATCAATCAATTGTTTTATTTACACTTAATTTATCTAATTTTTGTCATTAGTAAAAGTTACGAAACTACCTATTAAAAAATAAAATTAATCATAGTTCCAACATTTCTTTTTAAGTTATATCTATTGATTCATTACCCATATAACTGATAGAAACATTATTAAAGAAGAGAATTGTAGATATTTTTACCTATAATTTACACGGATTAACCAATGGAATATAAATAGAAACTAACTTACTTTTTCGGTTTTAATTTCTAAAGGAGATAGTAAAGGACTCGGTGCTGTTGTCCCACAACTAACAGTTAAATCATCGACTGCTTCCAACTTGACATGTCCCGGACTGACTCCCAACATGTTGGCATTTTCAGGGTCGATGTTTTGAATACTACTCGCGATGTCTTCCCACAGCGCCGGAGGCCGTAAAAATGCATCATCCTCTGACCCTGAAAATTTTTATTTATTGTTTTGGCCTACAAAAACGGTTGGGTTCTTTTTTAAATGATTGTATAAAGATTATGAATAGTCAGTAGCAGATATTACAGTTAGTCTAATGAGGGGCAAACGAACCTGTAAGCGATCTCATAGAGACGTAGCTCATAGCCTGATGCCTGGTGTTGCTAATGGGGGTGTTGTTGTTGTTGTTGTGGTGGGTGGTTTCAAAGAAGTCATCGATTTGGGGTACGGAATCTCGACGGGGCTTTTCTAACTCCTCTTCCAGCGGTCGCTCCCAGTCCTGTTTGCACAGGAACGTGTCCAGGTCGCTGGTCTGCAACAAATAAAAAAATCAATAAAAATCAAATTTAATAATTATTTATTTTCTATAAGGTACCTATTGGTTTTAGACAAGGACGATCTTTTTTGAAAAATCATTCCAAGACCAAGACACTAACTAACAAATAGATTAAAAAGTAAATAGAAAGTATATACTTTTAAGTTTAATGATAATATGTATTCATCATTTTATATTATAAATCGTACGATTGTATTGTGTTGAAATTGTTAAATGTCGATTAAGTAACTTTGTTTTTACTTTTAGTGAAGTAACATAATAATTATTTGATAAACCGCTATTATCACTTTTTTTATATCACATTTATTTTAAATATATTCTTTGTGATTAGGTTTTATTGAATGATTCATGATTTATTTCTACTTTATTATAATTCAAATACGATATTGTATTTAAATCTGCTTTTTTTACAAAGTTGCAGCAAAAATTGAAAGTTTTTTTTGGGTAGGTACGTATCTGTAAGAAGATCCATATCGTACAAACAAATTTACGTTCTATTAAATAATGAAATTTCTGATATCACTGAAAAAATTAAATACCTTACTTAGAAATTCAAGAAAATAATTTAATTAATTTTCTAGATTTAAAAATTGAATAATATATTAGATAGGTATTCTATATTATTAAACCAGAAATATTAGGGTATGCAGCAAGTAGGTAAACTCTTTATTAGGGTGTTTCAAAAAAATCGGCTTTTGTGATTTTTCTTTCAGAGAATGAAAAAATAAAGACCTTGTCAAAGTATGAGTTCTTAATTTAAATATTTACAGGTCACGGATGGTAATTTTCTATTCCCCATTTAAAAACAGGAAAAAAGGTTTTTAACTTTGGAATTTTATATCTTTGGATCGAATCAACTTATAGCAATGATCATCTCGGATTGAATTGAATGCTTAACAAAAAAGGTCTCTTATCATTTTTCCATATATTGATTCCTTCCCGAGTTATTCAAGAAAGAAAGAAAGTTAAAGAAGACCGACATAACTTCTTTGAGTAATGGAAGCTTTTTTTCCCAAAAAATCTTGATTCATTTTACCAATTAAATAGATTTCTTCTCACATTATGATAAAATATAACTCAGCTTGTAAATAAATAGAAATAATAAAGTCCACTTTGAATTATTAAACAAACATTGTTTCAAACAAATACGTACAGGGTTTCTCATTATATTTTGAGTGAAGCCAATTTTCAAACGTTTGGTGGTAAACAAATTTGGAACGTCGAATTGTTTTTTTTTTAGTTTTTTTATTAATTTTCACCTTTTTTAATTACCTGAATAGACATTTTAAAATGGTTAATTTTGCAGTTTCTAAGTGCAACAGTCAGAGTAGTAAAAAAGAGGAAGGAATTTCATTTCATAGGTAGCTAAAAAGTATTTTAAAACTATTTCCTTGAAATTTATTTTTATTAATATTACAGCTTTCAGGTAATAGATGTTTAACTAAATCACATATGTTATGTATGATAACTTAAATTAATAGTACATACATTTTGAAAACTGTTTTCATTCAGTTTTAAAGATTATTTTTCAATTAATTGTTATTATTTTCTCATAGATGTAATAGTTTTGCAGTGGCGTGGAACAAAATATGTATTTAAAATAGATAAAATAGATTAAAATTGTAATATTTATTAAATAAATATGTTTTAAAATGATTGTTGTTTTTTTTGGAGCAGTACATATTTAAAGACTTTTTTAAATTAGATTTGTAATACAAAATAATGAAAATGATTATTTAATAATTGTATAAGAAAAATCGTATGATACGCCTATGTCAATATTGTCCGCCATTAGTTTGGTGGTAAATGGGTTACATAAATTGATTCCAATGCACAGTCCTCTCTCTTTCCTTGTCTAAGTTTGACCCCCACTTATTTTCCTTAATTTCGGGAATACAAAAAAAAATTTCAAATAAAAGTTTATCTGTACCGACCAAAAATGTAGCAAAAGACCGAATTTTGTATAAAGGGAGTTCCCAATAAAATGCATCTTCAATATTTTAAATGGACACCCTGTATTTTTTTATAGTTTTGGGTAGCCTTGCTTTTCCTGATTACAAATATATAACATAGTGTAGCATTAGTTTTGTTCTATAATGGCGTATGGTACTACAGCAGAGTAACCATAGGTGGCTATGCAACTGACATTTCAAAATGAAACAATTATTAATTTATTATAAACTGTCAGTCCTCATACCAAAATGGGTTATACTGCAGATGAAAAAGTAGATATATTCTCAATTTATGTAAAAAATTATAAAAACAAACTAGCGGCAAGAAGAAAATAAGTGGGGGTCAAAATATAATGAGAAACCCTGTATATATTTCTTCGTAATCGATGCACTAATGAACAAGCACAATTTTGACACATGTTATCAGCACTTACCAGCAGAGGGATCACAGAATCGATAACCAATTAAAAATCAGATAAGAATTGATCGTTTAAACAAAGTAGTTGTCAACAATACCTTTTTACTAAACATCATGAATCCAACATAATATTTTTTTTTCTGTAGTAAATATTGGGTACCTATTATAAAATTTTTCACTAATTTATATTAACCGTATTATAGCAATTTCATATATTTTAAAATAAAAAATGATCTTTTTTTACTTAATGATAATTGTACGATAAAAGTTAAAAAAAACCGAAAATATGACGGAACCTTTTTTGTTAAGCGTTCAATTTTACATAAAAATCCGAGATGATCATTGCCATAAGTTGATTCGATCCAAAGTTAAAAACCTTTTTTTCCTTATGTTTTTAAATGGAGAATAGAAAATTAATTCAAATTCAAATTAGGAACTCATACTTTGACAAGGTATTTTGGCATTCTCTGAGAGAATTTGCTGGTCAAGGATTTTAAAAAAGGTAAATAAATATGTAAGAATAACATTATATTAAAAAACAATAGTTTATAAAAATAATCCTACATCTTTTTCATCAATTCTGTCAATTTATGTGGTTGTTTGAGTAGGTATTCTGTTGCTGCATTCTGTGCTGACAAGATTACCTCTCTCTATCTCTATACGTTGCCAAATCATTGCAAATAAAAATATTTGACGGTACCTATCTCATTCTCCCTTAAAGAGGTATATATTTTATTACTATCCCTATATTATAGGGATAAAGGTAGGTATATCCAGAATAATCCCTTAGGGGTAATAGTTTCAAGGCTATATCAGATAGCTATATCGTAAAACAAAATGTAAATTCAATTTGACGTTCAAAGTAGGTACCTACCTACTTGAAAAAGCTGTCATTTATAAAAAAAGTTAATGTTTAAATAAAATAGTAGAAGTTTGATTACAAAGTTATTTGTTTAGCTTGGAAAAATTTAAAGTAGGGAACAAAAACTTGAAAGTAGTTATATAAAGTGTGTCCAATACTTAAAATTTATTTTCTCGATAGTTTATATTAAAATCAGAAGTGAGGTTATGATTACCTATTTCTTTGTTTATTTTAGTTTTTCACGTTGGTTATGCAATATAAAATAAACTTGTAATCTAATATTAGTAAATATAAATTCTAAATCATCATTTTAGTACCACTAATATTTAGTTCTGTTTAGTAAAGCTCAGCGGTGTTCTGTACATAAAAACTAAAAATTGAATTTTAATGTGTTGTGGATGTAGTTTACTCTTTGCAACCCGTGGAGTTTAGTCTATCATAACGCATTGTCATTTTCGCTGATACCTCCAATTGTTTCTTGCCCTGACACTCGTACCTACAGTTTTCACCTGTCATAATTTATAGTTTTTTTCTTTGGCTCTGTTCATTTATTTTCGGGGGTGTAAACACGAAATATCTGTCAAGATTAAAGGAAATTAAAAAATAAATTATTTCTTCAATATATGATTAATCGATTTGATACCTTTTGTGATATATGATTAATGATCATTTGTTTCGTTTGTTAACAAATACCGAGAATAAAAGATTCGACAATCGTTCACACGGAATGTTGTATTGGCAAATAGTTTATGGCAACATGAATATTTAATGTGATCATCTTATTCTTACACAAAACGTATTTCTGGCTTACTTGCATTTCAACGCCCTTTTCTTCTTCCATATTTTAAAACCGTCCATACAAATTTTAACGACTGTCTTAGTAATAATTTTGATTCTTAAAATTTGTATTTTATTATTGTGAAAGTTCGTAGAAAAATTAGAGTGTACAAATAGATACAGATATAGGGAAACATACAAGCTCCAAAAAAAATTAAATTTCGCACTAGTGCGAAAAATTGACTCTTTTAACAAAAAATGAGGCAAACTGGACATTTCCGCACGCTAGTAGAAAAAATAGTGTACCTAACACGAGCGTAAATTGACTTCCGCACTTCCGCAATCCGCACGCGATTGCAGAATGCTGCTGTTGGCTGACCATTTTTTTAAAATTAGGTCAATTATATCCGTTAACCTCTAAATATTTTTACACAAAAATGGACTATTTTCTCAAAAAAAAAAATGTATTGCACCAATCCTTTTTTTGTGAAAGCCTATTATATTTAGATTATTTTAATGTATAATTATTAACTTACATCGCCGGATTGACATAATATGGAAGTTTATCACATTTTTTTATAAGACAACAAAATGTATATTAAAATATTATATAAAATGAATAAAATAAAAAAACATTGCATCGGCCGGGAATCGAACCCGGGCCGCCCGCGTGGCAGGCGAGCATTCTACCACTGAACCACCGATGCTTATATTAAATTACGGTTTACACAACTAGTAGATGTTTTTATAACAAAACTTCACTATCATTTTATGTTTCACCGTAGGGACTAAAATTACCACTTAAGTCCTACATTACAGAGACTAAAGTAAAACATCTGAATTAGATTGACAGTTTTTAATCAAGAAATTGTTTTTTTATATTTTTGTGGTCAATACTTATTGGAATTTTAGAGGGTCCTGCGATATAAAAATAGCTTATAGGTATACTACAGAACTAAAGCGTCTTTTAATTCCAAAGGTGAATTAGTATAAAATATACTACTTTCATTTTTGAAATTCTATGTTTCATTTATTCAAATTAAAATTCTTTAGTGTCCCCCTGTATAACATGAAATAAAATTTATTAAGCCGAAATAGCTCAGTTGGGAGAGCGTTAGACTGAAGATCTAAAGGTCCCTGGTTCGATCCCGGGTTTCGGCAGACATTATTTTTAATTTTTCTTTTAAATTTTTTTCATTAATAATCAAAACATTTTATTTTTTTTAATTCTACTTAAAATAGTACAACAAAGTGAACTTTTCGATTTCAGCTGTTTATCAAAATCTAAACAAATTTCCGAACAATTTATTTTCCTATTGTTTTGAAATAGGTAACTGACTCATTAGAAGAAATATTGTGAAGAATGGCTGATAGGTATAAGGACTTTATAAAAATCATAATTAAGTATATTGAAAAATGAACGCTATTCATTATTCATTTAAAATTGATTTATTAGATACTATCATTGTACTGGGTATTATAATAGGTACTAGTTTTTCAAATTAGGTACATGTCATACTAATTATAGAATATGTCTGTACAATTTACATTCATATTTTAGTACCATACTTATAGCTCCTTGTAATGTAATTATGACAAGCCGAAATAGCTCAGTTGGGAGAGCGTTAGACTGAAGATCTAAATGTCCCTGGTTCGATCCCGGGTTTCGGCATTCTTTTTTATTTTTTAGAGATAAAGTAAATCATTTATTAAAAAAATAATGCTTTTCCGCAAACGTCAAAAAAAGTGGACATTATTAACGTCAGTTCATAAAGTTGAAGTATGATTTCACAGACGCCGTGAGCGGACAAAAAAGTACTTTTTTGTTCGCTGACGGCCGTACAAAAAAGTAGAATTTTTAATAGGGAAAATAATTATTAGTTGAACTTTTAAACTTTATTATCGATAATAATTATTAATAGTAAAATTACAGCTATTTAAGGTTGCACCGCACATATTTAATGCACTACCTGATTTATTCACTTCCAATTCAAGCGAATTTTGTGCAGAGTTGAAAGAGTTCATCGACAAAATTTCCAGTGACTTCTTACTTGTTGTTGCTTCTGTTACATCAACGTCGACATAATTTCGCTCAAGAGAAGCTGCATTCAGGTACAGTGAAGAAGAATTCGACATCAAGATATTTTCTGCAGTTTGTTTTTTATTAGACAAAGAGTCGTCAATGTATCCTTCAGCGACAGTGCTCGACCTCCAGCCTCCATGCCGTTTCAAACAAGTAATATCAGCTCCTCCATCCACAAGCAAAGTAGCTGAAGTTCTTCTTAACGCATGGCCGGTGTAATCTTTTGAATTCGGTAGTTTTAAATAAGTTGCTACTGTTTTGGGTACGTTACTAATTGTATGAATTCCCATGACCATGCGATAACATTTTCCCTTTTGAAATTTAAAAAAAAATCGTCGGCTTTCCATAGCTTGTGGACGTAAAGAAGTATATTTTCTGTAAAGATTTATATATTTTTCTCCAATAATTGTGAACGATCGTGGCTTTTTAGATTTACTATCAGAAATCTTTATATAAATAACAGATCCTAAATCTTTTATATCGTCTATTGTCATGTTTACCATTTCATCGCATCTACATGCTCCAGATACGCCCATTATTAGAAAAACCTAAAAGTAGTATTTATTTAAAAACTTGATTGTATTTATGCAGGTTAGAATATTATAACTAATCTTAATTCCTAGATATTGCTCATCAGGTGCATTTTTTTAAAAATCTTCAAACTGGTCTTTTATGAATACCTTTGACTTCATTCTGCTTCTTCAGATAAGCACGTAGTTTCATATATTTGCTAATATCTAATCCATGTTTAATATTCAGTAATGATTTTATCATGGAATACTGAGACCACATTAGGTGCGTTCTTTTTGACTGAGATCTTAGTTAATCTCAGCTCACATCGGTAATGTGCGCGTTCTTTTCGATTCACTCACTTCGAAGTGAGCTGAGATTTTTCCTCCCCCTTTATCGATGCTGAATGTGCTATGCGGGGGTATCAGTTAGAATTGAGTCGGAAATAAAGTGGTGGGGAGCAAGAAATCGTAGGTCGCGCGTTTGTCGTTCTTTTTGGTGCTTACTCACATCACTTTATATCAGATCACTTCAATTGAAGTGAGCTGAGATCTCAGTCAAAAAGAACGCACCTATTGTTGAACTTTTCATTTTTAATTTAGTTGTCATTTCAATAAAAAATAAGCTAGTAGCAGAGACAACCATGAGACGCCCAAGTACTTGTTAAATTTTTGTTCTACAGTAATGAATTGGTCCACCAGAACCGGAAAGTGAGTTAAGATGGCGCTCGCGGTTCTCAGGAAATTTAAAAAAGCGCGGGCAAACCCTTTTTCGTTTATTTTCTTATTTCTTTCATTAAAAATTAAATACAAAACTAAAAAAACATACTTTATTGAAAAATACAAAAAGTAGTTTTATATGAAACATAAATGATGTAAACAATATATTATAATTATCATTAGTTAACATGATTGTGGTCCTCGAAATAATATATGGCCTATTGGACAAATTACAGGAGCAATAAAAACATACCGAACGTGAAATATGGAAGTGGTTCTTAACTTTTCAAAAAAATGACAAGATATAGACTAAAAGGATGCATACAACAACAAGTCGTTTTTTAACTATCGTTACACACAAATTAATCACTAAACAAAAGTCTAAAATAATTGTTCTATAACCCACTGTTACACAGTTTATAAATAAGAACTCTAATTATTGAATTTATTCTAAAAACGCCACAAAAAACACAGTTAATACAACTCGTCAAAACAATAATGGCGACTGAATACTTTGGCAGTTGACACGTCACATCTCACATTTACCACAGAATATGAAATAAACTTTATGTTCTAAGGTTTGAAGTTGTGTCAAAAATTCCATGCTCCTAGTGCCATCTGCGCTAACTTTCCAAAAATATGACAGAGATGTGACATTTCATACACTTGTGAACTAAACAAGGATAGAGCTAACAGGACTACTTTATTGGACAGTCAAACAAAAATGCTCATGTACTTGACCGTCTCTTTGGTTGTCTCTGCTAGTAGCACATTTTCCGAATAGTTTTATCATTGCACCATGTGAGAAATTTTTCGTAAGCATGATTATAAACTCTACTTGACTTAGTTGGAATTAAATCATTCGTAGCTGCCTTAGCAATGTCAACAACGTCGGGCGGTGTACAGTTGGGTTCTGAATCCGACATAATATAATCTAAAAGAAAATTTCAGTACACCTTACTACAACAAACGAAATTTTGATGCTCAAGTACCAAAAATGCACTGTCAATGTAGTGCGCAGTTTTATAATTATTATTCTCTGAATTTATCAACTTCGTTGCGATCGTTTTGAATTTTTATTTAAATATTAATTAGTTCTATAGTCTGGATGCCGTTTGCGGAAAAAATAGCATGTCGGCCTCACTAACGTTCGGCCATCAAACATTCAGACTCGCCACAAAAAGTTATACTTTTACTCCTAATAAAACAATATACTATTCTCGCTGTCTTCTAGACTGCTGTTGAAGACTTAACTAGAACGTCTCAACAAGCCGCTATTCTGAATTTTTTGCTATCTGCCCAAATAAACAAAAATTCTAAACCAAAACTCTAAGCTACCATATTTTGCTGTTGAAAACTTCAGTAGAACATCCCACTGATACCCTTAGAATGTTAGTTCATAGTACATCCATTTTAACACGTATTTGTTGATCTACAAATTACTAGGTACTACAATTTTCCACTATATACCTAATCAGATTTCTGTTAAAAAAATCCTACACAGCCCAAAAGTTTTTTTAAAACAGTAATAAAGAACATAAATAGTTTTGTGGTTATATTGATCAATTTTAATAGTTGACTTTGGAAGGCTTACAACACATGACGTTTTAAAAACTAAAATTGTCATAGTTGAAGTATGGGTTCTTCAAGCACATCAACGGTTTTACTTTTGTTGTTATTCGCAAGTTTTTACGTTATATCCCTATCTACTTATACATATATATCGTCACTTTCCAATGTAAACCTCAAAGAAAAACAAAATGAAAATAGATTGAGAGTGAAAAGAAAAACTTTAGAATCCGAAGAAGAAGCGGATTATTGGACTAGAAATATTTCGTTACACAAATGTTGTGCTGTAAATCAATACTTAAATGAAAAATATCAGTGTCAAGATGCTGGTGAAATACTTCCACTGGATGAATTGATAGATAAGCTGGAAGATTATGTTGTGGACGAATTCTTAAACAAGACCTTTATTAACCCTAAGCGAGTCGATATAAATAGAGCAAATCAAATTCTTGAATTGAGAGATGAAAATGCTTTTAGTAAGTGGAAATTTGACATTTTTTCTTTGGTTGTAATATTCAAGTTTTGGCTACTAAATTGACCAAATAGTATTTGTTTTAGATAGAACAAGTACTAGTTTATACAGGGTGTTTCTTAAGTAATCTAAAATATTATATGGGGCGCTTCGTTACTCAATTTTAAGACGAAAAGTTCATATAAACATGTGTGATATATAGGTGTTGTCGTTTATGAGATACAGGGTGTTGTACGTGAAATTAATTTTTCTTGGTGACGCTACTGATTTATATTTTTTTATTATTTTATTACAAGCAACATGTGTTAAACATAAAGAAAAAATAATACATTTCAGAGCAAATGTTCAAAATGTCCACCTCCAGCTAAAATGCAAGTCTAATGGATTGTCGAATACGTTCGAAGATACCAGGATTGTTACGAATAACATTACAGCCGTCTATGATACGATTTTGAAGATCTTGTACGTTTAATATCAGTGTTGTGTAAACAAGCGATTTCAAATATCCCCACACACAAAAATCCAGAGGATTGTGTCCAGGTGATCTGGGGGGCCACGGGTGTGGAGATCCTCGTCCGATCCAATGGCCTGGAAAAACATTATTTAAAAACTCGCGTACAATCACTGAAAAATGTGGAGGGGCTCCGTCATGCATGAACCACATGCGCCTTCTAATAATAATAGGTACATCTTCCAAAAGAAGTGGAAGTTCATTTTCTAGACAATGTTGGTATGTCTCACCGGTTAACCGTACAGGAAGGAAAAATGGTCCAATTAAATAATCATCGATGATGCCAAGCCAAACATTGACCGAAAATGTTTGTTGAAATCGTTTTACACTTATGGTATGTGGATTTACATCTGCCCATATGTGGTCATTATGAAAATTCATAATCCCATGTCTAGAAAAGTTGGCTTCATCCGTAAATAGAATATTGGTCACAAAATTCGGATTGTTCGCGATTTCACGTAAAATCCATTGACAAATGTTGAACTTGTTGAACGTGATATGGATACAATAAATTATCTTTTAGAATATTCCAAACAGTTTTGTTACTAACATTTACTTCATCTGCAACTTTTCTTGTGCTCGTTTCTGGATGTTGGTCAATAATTTGAAGAATCTGGTTTTCCAATTGGGGATTTCTCACAGTTCTGGGTCGTCCAATAATATTCTTCGATTTAGCAAAAGTTCCAGTTTCTTGTAAACGAATATGTAACTTAGTAAACGTATCTGAACATGGTAAACGATTATTTGGATAACGCTGGGCATACGTACGTCTAGCTTCTAAGGCATTACCATTCGCTAATCCGTACAAAAAATGCATATTAGCCATTTCAACATTAGTAAACACTGGCATAGTTATTAACTAAACACAGAGTCAATCAAATAAAAATGTACGATTTTTGCGTTGGTTTTCAAATTTGACACTTGTCAACATTATTTCAAAGGCCACTTAGAATAAGCATGTTTTTGCGTATTACTTCTAAAAATCAGTAGCGTCACCGGGAAAAATTAATTTCACGTACAATCAGAACTGACTTATTACAATAAATTCAACACCCTGTATCTCATAAACGACAACACCTATCACACATGTTTATATGAACTTTTCGTCTTAAAATTGAGTAACGAAGCGCCCCATATAATATTTTAGATTACTTAAGAAACACCCTGTATAATAGCTATCTATAAAAATAATTTTATTATTATTTACTAAAAAATATTATGAATTACAGTAGAATAAATTGACCTTTACCCTGACGTCACTAACATCGCACACTAGTAAACACAATAGTATTTTGTGCATCTATTGTGGATAGGATGGCCATATCGTACGAGAACGAAGTGCTCAATCGTCCGAGTATGAAATTGACAATCCACACGAGTCGAAAAGTATATTTTTTCTACGACCCACATACTTTCTAGAGCACTTTCTCAAAGAGTACCTAGCTGTGTTAATATTATTTTGGATAGATGAATTTCTTAGAGAAAGTTTAAAGGTTTTGGTTATCCAGTTTAGTAAAATTCATCTCTGGCACCTTTATTTTACACTTATTCTTTTCCCATATGGTTCTATAGTGTATTTGAAAATCAAGAGAGAGTAAATTCCCAGAAATGTTTTGCAGTTATCAGTGCATTTTCAAGATTAAATTAATATGGAAATAGAAATATTTAATTTGTTTTAGTTATTTATACCTAGATTACCAATTTTAGATAGATAAACATAATTCGTAAGTAGTAATTTAATTTGGGTAAAATGAAGAAAAAGTCAATATTATTTTAGGCATTTTGTTTTAGGCATATGTTTATTTACAAAATATGTATATAATATGTACAGATAATTACAATTACTTATAAATTAATATGAGGAGCTAAAAAAACAATTAAGTAGGTATATGAGAAAAAAAAACCAACCGCAAGGATAAAATTTGACGAGCAACATGCAAAAAATACGATAATATTAAATCTTAAAAAATAAAAATCTAAAAATAAAATTAAAGTACATAAATTAATAATTTTAAAGTTATGGTTCCTCGCACTCTGTGTCAGAAGATTCACCATCTGATTCTAGAGAAATTACAATGGGCTCTATAGTAATATCAATTATGTTATCTAGCTCCCACATTTTTTTTTCTATTTCTGTAACGTGTCTAATACATTTTTGCCAATTTTCACTTGTTACTTTAGATATTATAGATATTGCCTTATTGAAGAGATTTTTAACATCTGATAATTTAAAAGTAGTGTTCTCTGGCAACATAACCTTTAACTTGAGCCCATATCAATTCTATCGGATTCAGCTCACAATGGTAGGGTGGTAAACGAAGGATTTCAATTTCTCGTTTTTTGGCTATCTCCTCAATATTATATTTTTTATAATTTTGCTTATGTTTTTTAGCAATAGTTAACAATTCTGCCCTCAGCATTGTATTGTCAAAGGCTAAATTTTTAGGAGATAACCATTTTGCAATTTCATCCTTTTTCCATTTAGTGGTTGGTAAAGGTTCAAGTAATCTGGAGTGGTAACTTGCATTGTCCATTACAATAACCGATCCTTTTGGTATGAATTGAATCATCTGTTCAAAATATTCCTCCATTCATTTCTTCGTGATAATTAACGGTTTTTTTTTTATTCAAATAAGAGTAAACCATTCTCAAGAAAACCGTTTGTACTGCCTATATGACAAATAATTAATCTTTTACCTTTTCCTTTTCCTTAAAACCAGTAGTATATCCTTCTAGAAAACTTGATGGGATGATTTTATATTTTTGTCTTTCTAAACTCTTCCTACACAATGTCCTTCATTAACCCATGTTTCATCTAAATAATAAATGTTTTTATTTTGAGCTTTAACTTGCTGTATTCTTCTGAGGTTTTCTTCAGAATCAATTAGCATTGAGTGTCTGCCCATTTTTTCAAATTTAAAGTTTAACTCATGTAACGTTTTCCATAGTTTATCCCGGCTTATTGTTGGTAAATCAACATCATTCGTAATGGCTTGCAAAACTTTATCTAAAGTTGGTATTTGCCTGTTTATAAAAAATGAGTGAACAAGCTTACGAATAGCATTTTTAAAAAACTCGTCCACGTTTACTTGTAATAGTTTTTGTCTACCTGGTTTCGGCTTTGGTGAGGTTACTCCACCTGATTTTTCCCCCTTTAGAACTCTATATATTGTAGATTTTCCATTGCCTTAGATGTTGTTTCAACTACACTGTCAATAGTGTTTGAGGGAGTTTGATGTTTAAAATAGTGGTACACATTCACTACAGCACTCTTTTCATTGAGCGATAAATGGTCTAGTTTTATTTTTTTCACTGGCGTATACTCACAAACTGCTTCCATTTTTAGTCACTACTATTTGTCACGTTTATTGAAAATCAAATAACTGCATTTCTAGAAACTTAAGCACTATTTAAGTCAAAATATCTGTCATTAGAAGCTGTTGCTATTCGGAGGTCAGTAAATAACAATTATCCCTTTCTAATCTGGTTACGCCTATGACGCACGTTAATCCTCTTAGGCCTACTGTAGTAACAATGAAAGATCATAAAATAATGTGATAGTCCAAGAAATTTAATAAATTTTGTATTGAAATTAACAAAAACAATTTAGAATGCATTACAAATATTGAAGTTTTACCGCACGTACTGTACTATAGTTTTGCATACCGAATTAGTTTTTATTCTGGGAATTTACTCTCTCTTGATTTTCAAATACAGTATAAAGACTTAATTTGTTGTTATTTTTTAACTATTATAATTATTTTAGTTGTGAGTTGGAATTCATCAGACTTGGCAGAAAATTATGCTTTTGCCCAAGAAGATTTATCTTTATTGCAATTGTACAAAAATAAAACGAAAATATTGAACAAGTTTTCTACAAACTCTTACTGTTTAGATTTCTTTCCGTTTAGCAAGTAAGTAAACAATGCGTTTAATATATGAATATTATTAGCTTTAAATAAAATAATACTATTCGTTTGTCTTTAATGTCTTGTTGAATGTTTCAGAATTCTTACGGTTTTTGTAAATCCTTGCGCGGAAAATCTTTGCCTACAAAAATGCTGTCCGACCGAGTATTACTACAATACAATCAAAAATAAATGTGTCAAGGATGTAAGAATGCCAGATTATGTTCCTACATTTCATATCGACGATAGTAAAATCGAAGCAGGACTTCCTTATTATCTTTTAGAACAGAAACTAAAATGTGACACCCCTTACTTTATAAATAAAGTGCAAGTTAATAATATAACCTCTGCTATTTTTATACAAGAGGATGGAACTTTAAAGGCGGTTAATGGGAAATCGGGTTTCTACAATAAACAAGAGTAAGTCATTATTTGTATTAATAATTTTTTATGTTAGTAGAAAAGAATTTGCACTCAGTAGGATACTGATAATTTTTAAGACATTAAATAAATTAAGTTTTTTTGAATTTGTTTAAAAACTACTGGTTGACATGTACAGTCGGCTTTAGAATAGCATATACATGTTAAATGTGAATTTCGTTTACCTACCGAAGTTATAAAAACACCCTTTAAACGCCTACATTAAATGGTTTTTGGGGATTAAGTTTATCTACAAGGGACAGAGGGACAGGCAATTTGTCATTAAAATACTTTATGCTGCAAACATTAAAGATGTGGGCGTGGACAACTGTTAAACTGATTTCAAATTCATTATTATTTAAACCGTGATTGGTTATACACAATAAATAGGCCGTCCTTAAAATTAAGGCCGTCCTTAAAATTAATTCATTGTAAGCCATTTGAGTTTGAAAATGTATATGCTATTCTGAAGCCGATAGTACCTAATATTAATTTAACCCATTCGTATTTTTTTAAAATTCTTTTAAACCAGAGAATTATTGTTATTTGCTTCAACTATATTCATTGCTATCAATGTTTTACATCAAATTCATCTGAATGATAATAGTTAATGGTTCAAATTAGAATTTCAATATTCGATAAATAAAAAGAAATTGTTGTACTATGGTAATGTAGGCTCTAGGCTGATTACACAATTATTCTCTATTATCTTCACCTTTTATGTAATTTATATAGTTTTCAATGATCGTGACTATTACATTAAGTAAAGGAGGGTATCGTTTGCTATTTGCTTTTAACTTCAAGTTATGGGCTTAAAATTATTAAAAAAAACTATTTAATGCAAGAAAGAACTCTTCAATTGGAAAAAAACTTACATAAAATAGATTACTGATAACTTTATTACTGCTAAGTGTACATTAAACGGTTGTCAGACCCATTATCACTTATGCTGCGATGGTTTGGTGGACCAAAACAAAGCAGCAAAAGGCAATAAACGAGTTGCAGAAAGTGCAACGACTTGCCTGTATTGGGATCACGGGTGCTATGAGATCGTGTCCTACCGCAGCCTTAGAGGCAATGCTAGACCTTCCTCCACTACATTTACATGTACAGAGGATCGCTCTGGAAAATGCCTATAGGCTGACACAGACCAAATCTCTGAAACCCGGTGACTTAACAGGACATCTTGAGGTATTAAGGGCTGTAACAACCCAAATCATGAAGATGCCTACAGACGTAATGCCTGCAAAACAAGATTTTGAACTCGCGTTAGATGTTATTATTAATGACCGCGAGTTGACAGAAAACGAAATCGCTCAAATCACAAAAGGTGCCCTCACTTATTATACTGATGGGTCAAAAACAAACGAAGGAGTAGGAATAGGGATCACAGGTCCTAATATTAGGATATCCGCAGCCCTTGGAAATGCTCCAACAATATTTCAAGCAGAACTATTAGCAATAGAATTCTGTGCCCAAGAGTGCCTAAGAAAAGGCCTTAACACAGCAAGAATATTTATTGCATCTGATAGTCAGGCTGCTTTGAAGGCTCTGAAGTCCACAACCTATGAGTCAAAAATAGCCTGGAATTGTAAACAATCCCTTAAACAACTGGCTAGTCGCAACAAATTAACGTTGCTATGGGTGCCAGGGCATAAAGGAATTGTCGGAAATGAGATTGCCGATAGTCTCGCAAAGGAAGGAGCTTGTGCTCCTTTTATCGGACCTGAACCATTTTGTGGCATATCAAAAAGCCGCATAATGGAAGAAGTTCGAAAATATGAAAAGGAACTCAGTGCAGCCTACTGGAAAAATGTTCCAGGCCCAAGACAGGCAAAAAGGTTATTACGACCCTCTGCCCGCTACGCGAAATTACTCTTAGAGCTTCAGAAATCTGATCTCAGAGTAATCACAGGAATTCTCACTGGACACTGCTCACTCAGATACCATCTCTGCAAAATGGGCATATTGGACAGTGGGACATGCAGATTCTGCGATGAGGCAGATGAGACGTCAGAACATATTATCTGCAATTGCAGAGTAATTGTTCAGCAACGCCATAAATATCTGGAACAGGTATTCCTTGATCCTGATCAGATTACAAACCTAGCTCCAAAACGGATAATGGACTTTCTTAGAAGCCTAGACCTTTTGGACTAAAATATAGATGTAGGGTATACACAAAAGATCTTATAGGTCGCAGTGTAGAAAGGTCAACTGGGCCAATCGACCCCTTCTGCAATCTACAATCTACAAGTGTACATTAAAATCTGAATAAGTGAAATACGCATTACTGCGCATGTTTGAATACGTCAAATCACAGACAGAAAGCTGTATCACAGATACATAAGAAAGGTTATGTGGTTGGTATGCACCAACAGTCGGTTCTAGTTCAACCCATGGTTCAATCGCCAGAAACTGCAAAATTGATATGCGCCAACCCAATCAGTGGTTAAATCCAACAGTTGTTTTCGATCGGCCATATTCTGCTGGTTACTAAATGCAATCGACGTTTCATAATCCTAATTTACTTGTTATTGTTATTGTAAATATATGTTCTGTGCTGTGTGTCATTTAAATTAACGTATTACTACTAACAGATTTTCTGGTAGTGTGTAACATTACGTTTTACATTGTGGGTATACCTATTAAAAGTCTTTTAAATTGCAGATAAATGGATCTATCTTTTACATCTTCTTCTGATGATGATATCGAAATTATAATTTTATTTAAAGTATTATTATACTTAACTTCCAATCTTTCTCTTTTCAAAAAATGCATCACCACGACCACACCTTCACTCGCCATTTTTAAGAAATAAAACAAAATTTTTTAATTTTGGTGTAGTGGCTATACTTCCAGAACATCAATAGTGTAGTGGCTACACTGTTGGTTCACAAACCGGATTGCTATAAAATGTCAATAATTGCTATAATGTTGGTGGCTTAGACCATGTACAAATAGAGTTTTCTGAACAATATAAACTGAAGGCCATATTGTCTCTCTTTGTCGAGAGAGTTCGTGGAGCTACGAAATGAGGTGTGTGTGCGGTGCTGTTTACCAATAACAAATATCAGCGGCGTAAATGTCTTTTAATAGGTAGAGGCCGTGGATTCTGAGTAGACCTGTGACGTCAACCAGCGCAGTACACAAATTTGTGTTTGAAAATTGTCCTATTAACTATACTCATACATTTCAAGGATCTAATGCACCGCTGCCATTCAGATGTGCGCAACTATTTACGACGTCACGGGTCTACTCAGAATCCACGGCCTCTAACAAGGGCTTAATATAATAACACAAGGTTTTAACTTGAATCAAAATCAAAGGTTCAAAGGAAACTCAAAGTCTACCCCACAACTGTTTTATTAATTGTTGCAACTAGTTTCGGTCCTATAGGACCATCATCAGGCTGAAAGAATTACAAAAGAATAGAAAGAGGATCTTAAGAGTACAATATCAAGTTAAACATTCAATACACTTCCTTACAAATTGATTACAATAACAAACTGATAATACAGAGAATATTATTAAATGTCAAATAATAATAATAATAATCAAAATGCCTAAATCATAACTTTAACCCAAAATTAATACAACGAAAACAATACCAAATACTACAATAAGTTTATGAACAGGGTAAGATTAATGTTAATGTAACATACGATTCGCAATGTTCCATACTGTAAGAGACAGTGTTGCCGAAGATATACGAAAACAACCGAAGAAGTTTTATTCCAACGTCGATATGTACGTAAACAAATAGCAGAGACAAATATAGTTATTTTGGCTTCACAAAGAGGATAGAAAATTGACGTATATTTGTATATGGTTATATGGTCTAAGGTACATACTAAGTTTATTATTGTTGGCTGAAATAATCTGTTAAAGATCATTTGTTGATTATTCATGTTATGTTCACACGATAAAAGAACTCTTAATCGGGAACACAAGTTTATTTTTGATCAAACAAAACCAAAGTGACAGGCAGAAAATCTAACTACACGAAGTTGTCAAAATAAACTAAAGCGTTGTCATGAAAAAACACAATTTTAAATTTAAAGTACATAACATTTCTCCCCTCTCTAATTTTTTAAAATTACAGTTACAATCAGTTTATATGAAATTAACAAAGCAAAATCATTTATAAGTCAGACGTTCAACCGGTCGTTTAGACCTAGCAGGTCTTGATCCCCCCTCAAAAATTTCCACCTCTCTGTTTCGCCTTGGGCCAACCGGAATCTCATCATAGTTTCTCGATCTTGGGGCTTGCTCTCGGGGAAAACCAGGAAAAGGTTGAACAATTGGGTTAGGCTGAACTTCCGGGACAGGCTGGATCTCTGGAATAGGCTGGAGGACAGGCTGGACCTCTGGAACAGGCTGGACCTCTGGGACAGGCTGGACCTCTGGGACGGGAACTGGTATGAGAGGCTGCTCAATAACAGGGACATCTGGAAGCTGAGCTTCCGGTTCTTGAGGAACACCCGGCTGGAACTGCAGACCACTTTGAACTTCATCTCGGAGCTGAGGGTGATTCCTGTTTTCTTGAGCAAGGAAATCATCTAAGAAAATGTCGTTGTAGCTTGGGTTGTATCTTGGATCCTGAGAAAGACGATGAGGCACCATTGTAGCTGGCTCAAGTTTGCACTCGATGATCTGATCAACGCTGCGAGCATGCAGAATATCATCTTCGTCTTGAACCGTGTACAGTCTGGAACCCAAGCGTTCTACTATTGTACCTCGAGACCATCGGGGTTTGCGTTGACGATAATCCCGGAATCGAACTGCTTCGCCAACAGCAAACTGACGGTTTGACGCTGGAGCTTCTGACGGTTGTCGAACTTCGCATGATGGTCGCATAGCATCAAAAGGGGTACGGCTCTTCAGGTTTGAGTAGAACAGGTCCATCGGAGTTCGATTCGTAACTGTGCACACAGCAGTACGCATAGCAAAGAGGACTCTGGCAAGACGAGTTGAAATGTCGCCGTCAAGGTGCTTCTTGAAGAGCTCCTTGAAACTGCGGACTCCCCTCTCAACCAGACCATTGGATGACGGATGAAATGGAGGCGTGTTCAGATACTTGACTCCGTTCTTGGAAAGAAACGAACGGAACTCCTGAGACGTCAGTTGTCTGCCATTATCTGAAACAATACATTCAGGAAGGCCGAAATCTGCAAACGTATCTCGAGTATGTTTAATGAGAACCGCTGCAGACATCGATGAAACCATCTTGACTACTGGAAATCGTGAAAAAGCATCCACCATAATCAGAAAGACGTGACCTTCCATCGGACCCAGGTAATCGATATGAACGCGTTCCCATGAACGATTCGCTGAAGGCCATGGTGCTGGAACCGCTGCTGGTGGATTTCTGCGAAGTTCTTGACATGTTGAGCAAAGTTGGACCGTCTTCTCGATGTCTTTGCTCAACCCGGGCCACCAAACGTATGAACGTGCTGCCGACTTTGTCCGAACAATACCGTGGTGAGATGCGTGAATTGCGTCTAGAACCTTCTGGCGTAAAGATGAAGGAACCACCACCTGATCTCCACGAAGTAGAACCCCTTGTAAGGTTGACAACTCGAGACTTCGTTGCCAATATGGTTTCAGGTGGGACGGGATGTCGTTTGGCCAGCCATTGTTGACAAATTCAACAACCTGAGAAAGTTCCGCATCTCGTTCAGTTTCTTCTGCTACTTGCTTGGACTTGACAGGACCATCTCGAACTTCCAGAAGGTGAATACCAACTGGATCTGGGAACTCGCCTTCAGAAGTTGGTAATGGTAGCCGAGATAAGGCATCAGCATTACCATGAAGACGACCTGGTCTGTAGACGAACTCGTAGTCGTAGGCACCCAGCATCAAAGACCACCGGATCATGCGAGGAGATAAGTGCTCTGGAGTAGGAGCACCTTTCTTGAATATCCCCAGCAACGGTTTATGGTCTGTAATAAAAATGATGTTGGATCGCCCAAACAGGAACTTGTGGAACTTTGTGACACCAAAAATGAAAGAAAGAGCTTCTTTGTCGACCTGACCATAGTTCCGTTCTGTGGGACTCATGGTTCTTGACTTGAACGCTATAGGTCGCTCTTCTCCGTTGTCGTATTGATGCGAAAGAACTGCACCAACACCGTAAGCTGAAGCGTCACAAGCGAGGATCAGGGGACGATTGTCTTCGAAGTGGACCAGGACTCGATCACTTGTCAGAAATTTCCTAATCTCTTGAACCGCTCTGACTTGCTCTTCTTTCCAAATCCAATCAGCTTTGTTGTCCAGAAGACGATACAGTGGCTCGAAAATGTTGGCTCGATTCGGAAGGAATCTGTCGTAAAAATTGATAACTCCTAATAGAGCTTGGAGTTCGGTCTTGTTCGTAGGCGTCGGGAAGTTTTGGATTGCTTCGATCTTCTCTTCAGTGGGATGAATGCCATTCGCTGAGATCTTGTATCCAAGGAACTCGACCTCAGGAACTGAGATCTTACATTTCTTCTTTTTTAGCTTCAACCCAAAAGTATGAAGGCGATCCAGTACTTCTTTCAGCCGTTCGTTGTGGATCTTGTCGGAGCTGCCGGCTACCAGTACGTCGTCCATGAGAATGGCAACGCCTGGTATACCAGCCAGAAGACTATCCATTGTACGTTGAAAAATACCTGGTGCCACAGATATCCCGAACGGAATTCGATGGACAGAGAACAGGCCCAAGATTGTGTTGATGGTGAGTAACAACGCTGATTCATCGTCTACCGTCAACTGTGTGAAGGCCTGATCCAGGTCAAGTTTGGAGAAAACTTTCCCACCAGACAGCTTCACGAAGAGATCTTCCAGAAACGGCAAAGGATACTTGTCCGGTGTAAGAACGGTGTTGATTGTAGCTTTGTAGTCTCCGCACATCCGAATGGAACCATCGCGTTTTGCAACCACGACCACCGGAGTTGCCCACTTGGAAAATGAGACAGGCCGCAAAACGTCTAGGTCCTGAAGTCTTCGGATTTCATCGACGACACGAGACTGCAAGGCGTAAGGCAGTGAACGAGCCTTGAGATACCTTGCTGGTTGATCAGAAGAGATGTCTAGATGGATAGGTGGACCCTTGAACTTTCCTAGTGCTGGACCAGAATCTGAGAGAGCTGGATGATCCGGGGCTGAAAATTTGTTAGTGAGCGAATGAATCCCACAAACAGAAATGCCAAGAGCCTGGAACCAGTTTCTTCCTAGAAGATTGTGACCTTTGCAGCCTTGGACTACGTACAAAGGCACAACCGCTTCATTGTTCTTGAATTGAACGCGGACCATCTTGACACCGAGAATTTTCACTGGATTGTCATGGTAATCGCCGAGGTCCAGATGGCATTGCGAGACTTTGTGGCTCCCAGCGCAGCGAAAACAGGTGAAATTCTGCGATGACGATGGCTGAGGCTGCGGTGCAGGCTTCTCGGAAACGTGTTGCCTGGAACAGTCCTGGCGATCCGTGGATTTAGACACCAGACGAACGGCGCCGGTCTCATCAGTTATCTCTTTGATGTCGCCATGTGCTGATTCGGCTCGTAGAGCAATATCAATAGCCTGCTGAAGATTGAGGTCAGATATTTGCAGTAATCTCGAACGTACCTGTCCATCTCGAATGCCACAAACCAGCTGATTCATAATCATGTCGTTTCGAATCGTTCTGAAATTGCAATCAGTTGCCAGTCTTCGAAGTTCAGCAACATATTCATTGACTGGCTGATCAACCTTCTGATTGCAGTGGTGGAACCTGTGATAAGCTGCGACTACATTAACGAGAGGCTTGAAGTGGTCGGTGAGAGCTTGAATGATCTCAGGAAATTCGACCTCGTCAGGATCTCGTGGATGTAAAATGCCGCTCGTTAAAACGTAAAGAGGCTCACCGCAAATCGAGAAAAAGTGTGCACGTTTCATCTCATTGTCCTTGACTCGCATCGACGTGAAATTAAATTGTAGCAGCTTCGACCAATTTTTCCATTCTTGAGGGCGAGAGACATCAAATGGACGAATGTTGGACAAGTTCACCACTACCGAAGGTTGTTCCGCAGCTGCGTTGTTTTGCACGTCACCATTTTTATCAGGCATTTTGAATTGTCAGCTTGAAATCGCCGAAAAATATTGAAATCCTAGGTTGAAATCGCTAGGTCGCACGAATTCGAAATTCCTCGTCGCCAAAATGTTATGTTCACACGATAAAAGAACTCTTAATCGGGAACACAAGTTTATTTTTGATCAAACAAAACCAAAGTGACAGGCAGAAAATCTAACTACACGAAGTTGTCAAAATAAACTAAAGCGTTGTCATGAAAAAACACAATTTTAAATTTAAAGTACATAACAATTCATCCAATAGTTGGTGCATACGGGCCTCAGCATGTAAGTAGATAATTAGGCAACATATTTTGCAATACACAAATAAATCTAAATTAAAAAAAGTATGTTCCGGGTCGTTTCAAAATATAAAATGTTGAGGAGTCTATTTTTTATTTATAATCTATAAGCGGTAAATATTTTATTGTTTTATTGACATCCCAAAAACCTATACCCTCCTTTATTTTGTTTTTGACTTAATACTTCTAGTAAAATTATTAAAAAAAAACTATTTAATGCAAGAAAGAACTCTTCAATTGGTATAAAACTTACATAAAATACATTACTGATTATTTTAATTCTGCTATGTGTGACCATTAAATTCTGAATTAGTGAAATACATTTATGGCCATACCATTTGATAGATAAATATTACTTTGAAATATTCAATGTTTAGTAAAAAAGAGGAAGTTACTGAAAAACTAATGAAGTAATCTTTCTCAACAAATGTTGAGATACAAAAGTACTAACTTTTGTAACTTTGGTTCAAAATTTGTGAATGTTCAAGTTACCATTTTTGTAAGCTTTGCATTGTGGATGTTCAAGCATCTATATTTTCAATATCTACTTAACATTTTAGAAAAAAATCTTTTGGGATTTATAAATAATGATTTATAATTTGTTGACTTGAAAGTATCTTTTTTCTAATAACAAAAATACTTTAACTGTCAACTAAAATGCATCAGATTAACTTTTCATGTGCGCTTTAGTAAAAACTTAACTGCACAGACATGTTTTTCTAATTTTTGTATATACCTAACTAAAGTCATTATTTCTTTTCTTGCTTTTTATACCGGACGTAATTATTTCGTAAATTTAACTGAACGTTGGAAACAGCTGTTTTTGAAATAATATTTTATGTCGTAGTTTAAAAACTTTTTAAATTTTTGTTAGTTTTTATGTTCGTTAATATATTGTTAGAAAATCTATGGAATCTAACTTTTACTTATTTAAAAGATATATAGTTAATTCGTAAATAAATTATCAAGAGAGAAATAATAAAATGTAATAATTTGAATGTTTTTAGTTATTGCACCGATTTGTTTTCTGATGGTATTGAGCAAAATACTTTTGTCGGTGGTTTTACCTGTCCATTAGTAAACGAAATTGTTAATGAAATTAAGCAAGAATACGATTGCGCTACTACAGAAGGCGAAGGAGAAAACGAAAATGAATACGGAGGAGAAGAAGAAGGAAGACAAGAAGAGGATGAAGAAGAAGGAGGAAAAGAAGAAAGAGAAAAAAAGGAAAGAGGAAAAGAAGAAGTAGACAAAGATGAAGGAGCAAAAGAAGAAGTAGGAAAAGAAGATATGGTAGAAAGTAAAGAACGGAAAATTGAAATAGAACCGCGAAGTCCTGATGTCAGAGCTGAAGGTAATGGTACTAATACACCGAAAATATTTTTCTTCGAGCTAGCTGGAGTTGGATTTGCTATAATTTTATTTTTCTACTAAGGATGTTGTAAGAATCCTATAAAAATATTCAAATAGTTGTCAATTTTGGAAATATTCTAGAAAACCATTATTAGTGTCAAATTCAGTAACTCTCTCTCAGTCTTTTTAAACTTTTAAAAAGTACGTAATGGTTTTCTGAAAGATTTATTTCAAAAATACAACTAATTTGAAAGTTTTTACTTTCTGTAACTAATTGGACATCGTTTGTCTATTTTGTGTATAAAGACATTCCATAATAAAGAATTATACTAGCTAAATTTGTTCGATTTTTTAAAAATAGTTTATTGTGTCGCAAGGGCGGCATTAGCAGTCCACGGCTGTGTTTGCTGAGCGCAGCGAGGGCAGAAAATACCAGCTAACTGTTTTCCTTCTACCTTTATAATCGTTGTGTTTGGGAGATCGAACCCGAGTCGTCGTTTAAACTATTATGTATTGTTAAATTATATATCTGAGCTTTTATCGAGGTAATCATTCATATGAATCATCTTCAAAATTTTAATATTTGTTTTGTAACACGCTGGCACTGTTATCTGTATATTTAAAATGATTAACAACAAAACATAGAAAGTTATATTACAATTGCCAAATCTCTCCGCTGAGAAACAGTTTCTAAATTTGCATTAGAACGTACATATCTATTTTGTGGATTATTTTGACCTAGGTGTACCACTGAACACTTTGATGCAATTAAAGGTAAAAGACATTCACCCATTTCGACATTTTGTGCAAATCAGCTTGGAGTTGGCCATGTGCAGATATAGGACCGGCAAAACTGATCCTTGTGGCACCCCATTAAATACATAAACAAAACTTCCGAATAGTGAAGAAAGCTTCGGGTGTAGTATAGAACATGGCCCACGTCCTAGGTGGACAAAATCGGTGTCAATCGACTCCATAGGATCTGGGGAGTCGAGATATGTGGTTGAAATCGCGCGGGAATGCCCCCCTCCCAAGTTAGCCCATTTTGAAAATCTTGCACTATAAATGCAAAAATTACTGTCTAAGCTGCAAGTGCCCCCAGTAGCTTAGTGGTTAGCGTAGTTGCTGCTGAATTGCTGCTGAATCGCCAAAGAAGCAATTTCAGTTTATATTAAGTTAAGTTAGGTTAGGTTAGGTTAGGTTAGGTTAGGTTAGGTTAGGTTAGGTTTGGGTTAAGTTAGGTTAGGTTAGGTGGCACCTACTGATTGCAAAATTGTGAGTTTTATCACTCTATTTAACTAGAAAATCAAAAGGGGGCATTCGCACGTCGATGTGACCAACTTTTTCGGACACCGTAGGCCATAGGGAGTTGATTGACACTAATTTTTTCAAAATAGCGCGTGGGCCAGGATCTATAGTATCCCCAAAGCTTCAATCCAATGACGCAGGTTGCCTCTGTTATGTTCGAGTTATAACAAAAGAAAAATAAAACTTTGTGAAATTTGTATAATTCTCTCAGTAAATGTTTGGACGTAAGATTTAAATGTAGAATATAAATTTATCTAAGTTTGCACAGTTGGAAACTGTACATACAAGAACGATTTGTTTCTAAACCATTAAATTTAATGTTATTTGTTAATGCATAAAATAACATAAAATATAATCATGTGTTTGTTTGAAACTATAGCTTTTACTGTCTTGTCAAGTGTGGACCGTTTTATTGTCATTATTAATGATTTCACAATAGGATCATGGACAAAGACCGGAGATAAAAACAATAAACAGCGCAACATTCGATCCGAAATAATAATTTAACAGATATAATCTTTAAAAAACCAATAACGTAACAAAATAGGCAAAGATATCACATGTAATAATAAAAGAATCTCGTCTAAAGAAAAGAAAAAAGTGTTCGATCCATAATGATAGCGGCAAGACCTCATCTGTAACGATTTCTCTTACCTATATGTCGATATCAGACTATAATAGTAAATACTTGAGCGGTGTTCATTGATCGTTACAATTGCACTCTGGTACAATTGGGTCAAGATTCTTGACGAGAATCACGGTACCAGGATCGTTAAATTAAATATCTGCATTAATTCTTCTGATAATGGATGGCTAAGTTTTGTTCAGAATGAAACATTGTTTTGGCTCGTTAGTAAAAAGAACAATATACGTTCATTACCATTTAGCCACAGATGGTTCTATATTTCCAATTACTGCTTCTCAAAGCATTGTCTAATTGGTTTAATTTCTTGTTAAACCTATGTTAGCTAACATTCTGTTAACTTTTGACAGTGTTTGTGTAACGATAGTGCGTGTGCGGGCATTTCAAATTTAACGATTTTTAGCTGAAGGTGAAGGTGCGGGGTTATCATCTTAATATTTTAATATTTAATATATATATTTAATAATTTAATATTTAATATTTATTTAATATATATTTAATATAATATTTTAATATAGTTTCAAATGAATAAAAAATATAAACTACCAGAATAAATACATAGGGAATTAAAAAACAGTATTAAAAATAGAAATGAAAGAAGTTTGTTTTGGCTATACAAATTATATATTTAGTAAATATTAAAATTTCTTGCTTTAATTGTAATCTGTAATTTTGATGAACTTAGTCTTTTATTCATAAGATCAAAACCAACAAACCGTTAGAATAATTTAAATAAATAAATAATAAATAAATTAAATATCTTTTTAAATAGCATTATGTCAATTCGGTAACAAAACATAAGTAACAAAGTCCATTTAAATTTCAAAACACATACAATTTTCGTCTTTCCAAAGTCTAGTCCATTTATTCACTCTAAGAGGTGTGACAACGTAGCCAAAGAATCAATTTTTACATCTCTCGTCGACAAATCAAATTATTCTTCAAAATTCAAATATCCGCATGCGCCTCAGAGGGGTGTAACCGTTTATCAATTTAACATAGAGTTAACACGTTGTTAAGTAACAGAGGTTTGACAAGCGTTTATGCAACCTACCCTTAAACAATCAATCAGATGATAGGGTAATACTGAGAAAACTATAGATATTTATATCGGAAAAAAACTTACATCCACTGATAGAATTTGGGAGGAGGACCCTATGATAGAGGTTTGCTAAACAGGGAAGCATGTTACACTTAATCAAAGGAGTGAAGATATTGCAGATGCCTTTAAACGGGGAACTCTCCTCCTATCGATTATTATCAATGTGGCATTTTATAATATAAAGCTTCTGTCTGCAATACTATTAAATTTATTATTCATTTGATTTGATTAATATCAGTAGCAATCAAACTCAAAGTCAATCCACAATTTTAATAAAAAGAAGCTTATAACTGTAAAAGAAACATGTTTGTTATCATGTAATCTTTATTAATCATACTTCTTTGTAACTATTTTTGATTATTCACTAAAACCATTGTTTTCTTTATAGCCTGATGATGGTCTAAGGACCGAAACATGTCGCTTTTACAGTTATAAGCTTATTTTTATTACAATTGTAGAGTGACTTTGAGTTTTATTGCTACTGTATACCCACATTTGAGAGATGGATTACCTTTTCAATTTGATTAATATCAGATGGTCTTATTAAGAACAATAAAAAACTCTTCGTTTCAACGTAACTTCCAAGTTTATTTGAAAAAATATGTTTTAAATTACAATGACGACCGTTTCGCTGATAAGCATCGTCAGAAAAAAGAAACTTGGCCGGATAGCCCTGACAGCTCAGGCCACAACTTATACAAAAGAAAAAGAAGAAAGTTGGTGTGTTTACCTTTCTTCCATTCGTTTGTGGGTGTTTTAGATTTGTGCTTTTTTATATGTTTTTAGTGATTTTATTATTCAACAAGTCTATTTACATTGTTCCACCTTTAATGTTGGTGTGCTGTTAGTTGCCAATTGGTAAAATGCGAACAGATAAATATTAAACATAAATACATTTTTACTATTTCCTACGACCACATATGAAAGTGCTAGTTTGCACACTTATTTGTACTTAAGAAAGTAGCTAATATCAATACACGTATTGAAAAGTATAATAAAAAATGTCAAATTAAAACTATTATAAATATAAATGTATAAGTTGCATTATCTATGCAACCAAAAATACACTTACCTAGGTACCTATAAGTGCAATAGGGGTGATTGGCGCATACAACAGGAGTAAAACGTAAATGAAAATGTTCAAAATAGGTACTTTACTAACACATAACATTTCTCAAGTTCCAATTAATTTCACCAACTGACCATTTTACTTTTAATTTTTATAGAGCCCACAAAAAAAATTAAAATGTCATTTATCTAATAAAGAATTTTGATGTGAATTCCTGAGAAAGGTGGTTATTTGATTTTAATTAACTATATTTCCGTAGCGTAGTCGGGGTCAGCAAACAGGTAAATTCTTAATTTCATAAAGGCATGTAGAGGACGACGAAAAAATGTAATATGTAACTCGGTAAAAGACCCAAATTTTGCGGATTTTGGTTCTTGACATTCTTTACGATTGGTTACGATGCCTAGGGATGCCTAGATTTCGTCAAGTGAGTTTGATAGGGGTCGTATAGTAGGACTGGATTTTCTTTTCGGGAAATTGTAGTTAGAGTGTAAAGAAGTGTAGATACCGTGGTTAGGTGTTGTCAGGCATGGCTTCGAGAAGGCCGTACGTAAAGAGCAAGGGGCTCTGGACGCCCCGTAGAGCAACAGACCGTGAAGATCGCCGCCTAAAATTATTGGCCTTAAGGGACCGTTTCTCCACTACCAGGTCCACTGCAAATGAATGGTTTGCAGAACACGGAAGACCTATTGGCATGCGAAGTGTTTACCGACTAATAAGACGTTTTGGCGTGTTTCCATACCGACCACACTAGGTCCTCCCTTCAACTCCAGAACACCGACGTAATTGTCTTGAGTGGTGCAGAGAACGGTCACTCTGGGATCAGGAATGGTACAGTATTGTCTTTAGTGACGAGTCTCGATTTTGTTTATGCATGCACGATGGTCGAGCGATGGTTTGAAGACGACGTGGTGAAAGGAGAAATCCACGGTTTTTTGTTGAAAGGCATGTTTATCAAACTGTTAGAGTTATGGTTTGGGGTGCTATAGCTTATGGTTCAAAATCACCTTTAATCTTCATCAAAAGTAACATGAATGCGCAGCGTTATATTAGTTTTAGAATCCAATCTTTTACCCTATTTTGATACCCTGGCAAATCCAACATTCCAACAAGATAATGCCCGACCACATGTCGCAAGAGTCACAAGAGACTTCTTTCAACATAATGATGTCACATTGATACCTTGGCCACCAAGATCTCCCGACTTATCCTCAATTGAGCACGTGTGGGATATGATGGGTAGGAGATTGCTCAATTTGCAACGTCCTCCTCAGGCTCTAGAAGAACTTCGAGAGAAGTTGGTGGTTGCCTGAGATAACACAGGAGGACATTAACCACCTGATCAGAAGCATGCCTAGGCGCGTTGGAGATTGCGTAACACATCGAGGTGCAACCACACATTATTAAAAGTAAAAGGGCTTTAAAGCAATGCAATCATTTTGAAATTTGTATCATTTACTTATTATGCTTCAGCAATATTTAAATATTTATATATCAGAGTCCATGTTTAGCTCCATGTACATTTTCTAATTTTCTAAGCCCGTTCAAATATTTTGTAACACCTATGAACGGCAGCAAGCATTTCTAACCCATGTACTCCACAATTCAAATATGGAAATAGAACAAAAAGCATTATTTATCGGCAGTTACTGTCAACATTAAAATTTAAATTATTTCACTTGGACACGTTTGTTTCGTAATTTTTTTCAATATCAGACTTCACAGTGAAATTTTGATTTAATATGGGAACTTGACCTAAGTTGCGTGCACGTTGACGATTAATAAAAGAGAAAATGTTAAAAGCTGATCTTGTAAGAAATCCGAAAAATATCGTTATACGAGCAGATAAAAATCATAAATGTCAATCAGAAATATTTTCTCGATAAATTATCTTCCGGGATTCCGAAGACAATGTAAAAGCCGGCATCGTTTTTCTAATTAGATTGCTAAAACTTGTCAGGAAAACCTGTTCGACTACTTATTACATTAATCAAATTAAAACCATCGGTTATTAATAGGATAACGAAAATAGCATAAAAAATTACTTACTTAACTTCGTTATCAATTAATTTTTTAATTGATGTATGCAATTTCCATATAGGTTGATTTCCACAATTGGGGCTATTAACAAAGTTGATGAATAAATGAAAAAATAGTATCATGAATAAATTAATTTATTGTTACAGAACCACAGGTTTTAACAATAATAGGTTAAACACTGCAATGCGAAAAAGCCAATTCGATAATGGAAATAGAGAGAACAATTGGGCAGGTTTGGCTAGCATTTGGTCGACAAAAACATATATTAACAAATAAAAAGATTCCGTTAAGATTATGCGTAAAATAGTTTTGATCAGTGTATTCTATCTGTATTAAACTACGCAGCACAAAACGGGGACACTAAATAAGGACATAATGGAAAAAATAAGCGACACAAAGAGCAATGGAGCGAAAAATGAGAGACATAAAAAAAAGGATAGACTTAGGAATGAACACATATCGCAACCAAGAAAGAATTCTAGGTCTTATGAATGATAAAGCGGAGATAGGTATTACCAGACTTGAAGACCATCCAAATGCGGAACTCAGGTACCTGCTAGATTACGACCCGGGCGATGGGTAGTGGAAGTATGTTAGACCGAAGCACCAGCTTCTACCACACTAATCAAAATCTAAGTATGTTACAGGTACACCAAGAAGAAGATGCCCAACTAGCATTTTTCGTTTTTGGAACGGATCCGTGACTAACATAGGAACTATAAAGTGTTTGGCCACTTGTCATGGCCACGTTGCAAATAACTATGTGGCAACGTTCTGATTACCAAAATGGGGAATGATTTAGGGGTAGAGATGTAGTAGCAACATGGTTCCTGTAACAGCTAGCGTTACTCAGTCTAAGTAGCATCTTAGTTATAGGGCATATGCCGTTTAGTTGCAATGTAGTCAGTGTGACTGTCGGATATAAATTCAGCTACTCTTAAAACTCCAACGTTTTATTTATACAATGGTCGTGTTACTATAAATAAGCATCTTTGGGTGTTAAAATAATTTAATAAAATGGCCACTTGTGAAATTATTATGTTTCGTTGGTTTATGTTGTGAATCTGTTTTCCCGAACCTTGGGCAAAAAAATATTAACAAACCTTACTTTACTGATAAACATGCAAAAAATACTTCCAAAAAATGTATGGGCTTAGAAAATTCTTTAATTTAATAAAAATTTTATTCTTAAAAAAATACCCAACAAATTTTAAAAATCGTTTTTTTAATTACATAAAGCATATTGTATTAAAAATTTTATTTTAGGATATGAAATTTTACAATTTTTTTATATCTGTGTTTAAAAAGCAAAAAAGTATTTTTTATAAATCAAATGGGCAAATGGCGTTGATATTGAAATGAATAAAAATGGTGGATATGGAAGAGTTTCACTATAAATACTTTTTTGCTGCTTTAAAAAAAAGTCACCTTTATTTCACTAACATATACTTTTAAATTTACTGTTAAAAGTAGCTGTAACTACAAATTCCTTTTACGGAACTACCCAAAAATTACTTTAACTACCCGTTTACTACGATGTAACGATAAGATTAATACAAAACATAAAAATTGAGTATCTTCCGTCCGTTTTATCAACGCATTCTATACTGTGTACCTACCCCTATGTTACAAATCCGGAACTTGCACAAGAATCCATAGTACACCCAATTGCCAATTCTAAGGGTGGTTTAGTTTGTCCGCAATAAATAGCTACAACCATTGGTTTAGATTCTACAATTTCTTCAACTCTAAATAAAATTGGTCAGAACTCTAGTGGTGTGCTTTTAAATGGTGGCATACCATCCACGCATTAAATATCAAAGATAAAGTATTTTTATTCAGTTGCAGTGCTTTAGGTGCACAAGCTAGTAAATTATTTTTTATACCATTATACCAAAACTCTCCATTTACCATTGGTGTTATGTGGACTAAAGAAGGTGTATTCAACAGAGTTCGGCTGTCACACGGAAGTTGGATATTTTGGCCTTTAAGGATTATTAATAAATCGTTTACTGCGCTATGTGTTATTCTATGTTTCAAAGCCCATTCTTGGAGTTGTTTTGCAATATCAAACAATTCAGATATTTGATTTTGAGGTAAAGGTAAAACATGATAAACTTTATCACTGATATCTTCAGTCTCCGATTTGTCTATAACATTTTCACCATGTTCTTGAATAGTCTGTCCATGATGTTTTGTAACATTTACAAATTTATTCGTCTCCAGGAGACTTTTTTCTGTACCTACTTTAGAAGTTCGGCTTTTTTCGGTATCACTTAATCTTTTTCTAAGCTTTCTATAAAATGTAGAAGAATGTCGGTATTTTTTAATTTTTGTGACTTTAGACATTTTTAAACAGAAAAAAATATTTGAATGTTGAATAAGTGGAGGAACTTTTGATTTAACCTAACCTTAAATTTAGACTGTAGCATATAATGAGGCAAACAATATTACAGTAATTTTCAATAGTATGTGGGACTCTATAGTCACAAGAAGAGGACACTGAAAGTTTTCAATTCTTTATAGTATTTACAGAAAGAAATTGTTACTAAACAGTAACTTATAAAGGAACTTATATGTTACTTAATTTTAAGGTCCCATTAAATAACCCTATTAAGTCACAGTTACTTAAAATGCTACTTTGTAGTAACAGTTACATTACCAACGTATTTTAGTTACTCCTTTTAGTAATTGCCACCTTACTGTAGTTACTTTAAAGTAAATGTACCTTCTTTGGATTTAAAGCGCTACTTTACTTCAAAGAGCAATATTTCAGAGGCAGTTTCGTTACAGCAACTTAAATTATTACCTTAAAAGGTAGTTTACTTTAAAATATTAAGATTTTTTTGGTGACAGATTCCACTATAAACCTAAATTAAAGTTATGTAAACTTGATAAAGGGTATCTGCGACCTTCTATGCTAGTTGGGTGACCCAAAGAAAAAGACGAGGCCGATCTAATCGGATAACACGAGATGACCAACGAAGCCTGCCAAACCCAGAGAGACAACAAGAAGAGGACACCAGTAAAAGATGCCTAGCATCAAACTGGTTTAACGGACAAGACAACAAGTCTGTTCTTTGAACCGAAGAACTGATATTTGTACAGACCGGTACCAGGATGACCGGGGGTGGTTGGAAAAGGTGCGCGGGGGTCGATATCCTAAAGACTGGATATGAACCCTTCGCTTCGGGCTTAAGGGCTTAAACTGATAGATATGAAGGGGTAAGTTGCAAATATAAAATGAAAATGGATAGATCGGTAAAGTCAAACTGCGCATTTAATCCTTTTTGCAGAGGTTAATTCCGGACGACTGAAACTAAGGTCAAAGAGGGTGCTTAAATTTTGTATTTCCCAAAATTTATGCAAATTATAACGAGGGGTATTTCCTAATATTTGTAATTTTTCGAAGACAAAGGCATAGAAGGTTTCTTTATGCCGATTGAATTATAGGGTGGTTAGTATACTTTTTGATTTTGATAATAATACGTCGAACATAAAATATGGAAAATTTCGAATTTATTACAAGTGAACGTGGAAATATTCTAATACTTTACAGTGGATATACTTTTTCAAAAAAAAATGTTTTAAAAAACTCTGGTGAAACTTTTTGGAGTTGTACAAATAAAAATTGCAATGCTAAATTAGGTATATACAATTTGGTTAGGTTAGGTTAGTATAATGTAAAAGTGGCAAAATATCACGAATAAATTTTGTAAAATGCGTTTCATACATTGGAAAAACTCATGTGACATGATGAATTAAAAAAATATTTTTGTTATATTTTATATATTTTGAAAAAATTGTAGAATGTAAATATTGTAGTGTATAAATAAAATTAGTTCATTGTTATTACATGAAACGACTTTTAATTACCTGAACATCAGATACCCACATTTTTCTTTCCCCGCAGTTTACCTATAAACTGGAGAGCGGTATCTCCGCAGTTTAGTTGTACCTTTTTTGACTATCAACTATTTTAATGGGTTTTCTCCGCAGTTTACCTTCCACCGGCTAGATATACCAGAGGAAGACCATAAGAGCGATGGAAAGATGACCTTAAAAGAATAGCCGGCCTATAATGGATAAGCAAAAAATGGAGAAAAGAAAGGAAGACCTATTTTTGGCAGTGAATGGAAGAAGACTAAAATGAATCATGATGAGACGATGGGTCCCAGGACACATAGGAAGAGAAGAGGCCGAAACACCTCATCTGGGACCAGACCCAAACTTGTGGGATCAGCAGTAGCGCAATTTTAGAAAAACAAAGAAAATAAATGGAAAAGGAAAAATCCAAGTACTGGAATCAGCTGGAAAGAATGAGACATCGCCGGTTAAGAAGTCCCATAAAAAACTAGGGTTAGAAGATGAAACAAAGTGCAGATTCTGTGAGGAATAGGACGAAACTTCAATACACATAGGTACTCTCGGAATGCCCTGCCTTGCAAAATTCTAGACCCAGATACCTAGGAGCACACGCAATAGAAGAGGAGGTGGATCTGATTTAAAGCCCGAGTCCTATTTTCTTAGGAAAATAGGACTCGAAGAGCTGCTATACCGGACAAGTCACGTACTAAATTTTATTTTCTATTGTACCCTTAAGCACAAAAAAAAACAGTGAAAAAACAATATATTAATATATTTATAAAAAAACTTAAAAAAAGCAAAAAATGAGTTAACGGATAAAAAAAAAATCGTAGATGCATGTTGCTCCTTTGTTAGTTTTCTAAATTAATTTTTACGTTGTATTAGCTAAAATAATTTACAATTGACTTTTTTGTCGCGGCCTTGTCTTCGTATTTACTTTTAATTCCAGGGAAAACACGCTAATTTACTCGGTATACCGAATTTCGTCAAACATTTGTATTATGTCGTGAACCTGTAACCGAGAGACACGCCCTGAAGTTAAACAAAAAAATGTCCTATATAAATAAGGGGTGTGTTCTTATTTTACTAACTCACAGCGGGATTTCTGTGACATATTGCACCACAGAAATTTTAAATTAAAAACGTTTACATTTTGTATTAAGTTAAAAGGTTAGTTGGATGGTGTTGCTTTATTTATAGTTTGATGAAAAAGGTTTTTAATTGGTAAACACAATAAAAGTCGTATGCACAGGAAAAAGAATATTACATTTTTCTAGTAAATGATGGTGTTTTCTGGGAAAATGATATTCTACAATCAAAAAATCAAATTATTTTCTTTGTTTTTTGCCTTTTTAGAGATAATGGCGGAATATGTTGAACTCAAAACAATTCTCTATTTATTCGATTATAAAATAATGGATCCGTCCCTGTTTCATTAATGATTACAGGTACCTACACGAAAAACTGAAACTACTGAAAATTTCTTAGTTGTTCTTAATCAAATGCGATATAAAGGATATAATGTGATCAAATTTTGACAAGCAGCGTTGACATTATTCAGAAATAATAACTATATTTTATTTGTGACGCCTTCTTTTAAGATTTTTCAGCTCTTTTGCTACGCAGCTTAGGCAAATTTGCGACAAAAGCGAAATTGGACTTAATAAAAAGTCAAATAAGGAACTAGATGAGAAGAATTTGTATAGATGAATAGAGGAAGAATAAAATATAATAGAACAAAAGTCACACCCCTACTTTTTAACCAATACGATGACAGTTACCGTGACGGAGGTTAGATTGGAGTAATATTTTTTTCCAAATTATGATGTGAAATTTTTTTACCGAATACCACTCAAGATTAAATTATTTCACGAATATTTTAAGAATATTAATTTTCAAAATATTCATGCCCTCAAAAAAATTACCGGAAATAATTTAAGCTCTTGTGATATTATATAGTCTATATAGAAAGGACAAGGAGTAATAAATCATTCATTTAAGTAGATTTCTCATAGACGTACCAAAATATATTTTAAGAGGGTATACCGTAAGGTACATTTTGTACTGAACGAATGAGTTGCAGCTATGCTAAAGAATATACGATTTAGGTCAGAGGTAACGGGATGTAAGTGATAGAGGTACATAAATTTTAGTAAGTAAGTAAGATAAAGAAAGGCAACACAGTTTATTCATAATAGAAAACAAACCAATCTGTAACAATAATTATTTTATACCTATATTTTTGTTCTTTTTGTAAGAAGATTAATTCAAACTTTGAATATTGTCACAAATAAATTACAATGAAATATATTTTTAAAAAATTAATTAAAGTCAAGATAGCAATATATCGTTACAATTTTTATTAAATTCAAAGAAGCAAAATGAATATTTTTTATTTGTATTACTCCTATATGTAGTGTTTGGGGAATTTTTCTCAGAAATTTTAAATGGCAAGTGGCCTACTCTGTAATCGGCTTAATACGACTACACCTATTTACAGATTATTCGTTTATTGAGAGGGATTTTCCAAACAACCCAGTTTTCTTAGAAACATTATCGGGAATTTTATCTTAAAAGAAAGTAGTTACATTAAATCAGTACTTAGTATTAGTTCTTTGAGTAAAGTTGTATGGTTTTCATAATATTGTAAACAGTTGGAATATATTTAAAACATTTGTTGAATGTTAATTGTGCAAGTACCAAACAATGTCGATAAGCCAAGGACCATCTAAACGAACAAAAACAGGTCCTTTATCTTTAAATCAAAAAACTCTGATATTGAATTGTTATATATCATTGAAAAACAAGGATCCAAGTGCAAGTGTTGATGATATTGTGGAATTAACGGCTGCTATGTTGTGTGTTGCTAAATCAAAAATTTATAGATTACTAAAAGAAAGCAAGAATGGAACTCTTCAACCCCCTAAAACTCTTTCAGGCCGAAAACCAACTGAGATCGATGAGTCATTAAAACAAAGACTAAGGCGTAAAGTCCATGGATTTTACTTACGAAAGGAAATTCCAACACTTGACAAAATTATGACATCAGTGCAAGAAGATAGGACTATACAAAATTCTCCTGAATGACATTATGCAAACTTTTGAAAGATGTGGGTTTCAGATATACAAAACATAATAGAAAATCTCTCTTGATAGATAAACCGGAAATAGTTTTTTGGAGAAGAGACTATTTAAGAAGCATTCGACATGCCAGAGACCAAAATTTGAAAATCTACTTAGACGAAACATGGATAAATGCTGGATATACAGTTTCCAAATCTTGGCAAGATAAAAACATTAAAAGCGGAAGGCAGGCATTCGTGGAAGGTTTGTCGTAAGGTTTGCAGCCACCATCTGGAAAAGGAAAAAGACTTATAATTGTCCATGTTGGAAGTTCTGAAGGTTTTGTAGATGGTGGATTATTTATTATTATTATTTCAAAACGCACGGGGTACTATCACGAAGATATGAATGGGAATGTCTTCGAGGAATGGTTTGTTCAAATGTTGGATCTGATTCCAAAAGGGGCTGTTATTGTTATGGACAACGCAAGTTACCATTCACGGTTACGAGAAGCATTGCCCACAAGTCGTTGGTGTAAAGCAGAGCTTTTGGAGTGGCTTATTTCGAAAAATATTAAGTTTCCAAAAGATCCACTAAGGAAAGAACTTTACAGAATTGCAAAAATGAACAAGAATAAATACAAAACCTACATTGTAGAAGAAATGGCTTCAGTTCTTCGACTTCCCCCTTATCATTGTGAACTTAATCCCATAGAATTAATATGGGCTCAGGTAAAGGGGGAAGTTGGAAAAAAAATACTACTTTTAAAATAAACGATGTTGTGAAATTGTTTGAGAGTGCTGTAAGTCATGTTAGTAAGGAAAATTGGACAAACTGTATCGAGCATGTTATCAAAGTAGAGGAAAATATGTGGAAAATTGACAATATTTGTGATGATTTAATCGACCCTATTATTATTAATGTCAACAACGATTCTTCCTCTTCCGAGTCGGATATAGAATAAAATGTAAGTAATAAATGTATTCCAATAATTATTTCTTTTCATTTTTTATTATATTATAATTTAAAACGTATTTTTTCCCAAAATACACACCACTGCATTGCGTTATTGTTTATCTGCTAATCCTTTAACAATGAAAAACCCTAAACTTTTTTAGATTTACGGAAGAAATGTAATTTAAAGTAAGAGATTTATAAAAATTTCATGGTGCTCCCTGTAAAGGTTTTGCATACTATTACTCCTCGTACTTTTTGTACATACTATAGGTGAAAATTATATAGGTATTAGAAGTTATGTTTAACTCAAAAAGATTAATATTAATTGTAAAGAAAAAAGGTTAAGAAATAATAAAATTAATATCTATTACAATGAAAATAAAAAACTATTGTTAAATAGATAATAGGCAGTGAAAATATTATAGTTTAGATAGAAATTGACGTTGACTGTTGACATTTAAAAACAAAACGTGTTGCTTCTCATGCCGTGTTTTAATGCAATGCAATTATTTGTTGAATTATACATGAAGTACATAGTCATAATCGAAGTATAAATGTATACTTAACTATTTCTCAATTAAAATACCTATAATTAACGACATTGCACAAGTATTAAACAGCTGATATGTAAAAAAATTACAATAACAATCTGATTTGGTAATACTTAATAATTTAGTCGATCCTTTATAGATAGTTTATTAAAACTAAAAAGCAGCGAACAAGTTTTAGTTTGATATTGATCTTTACTAATACATTAGACTGGACAATGCCATGTCTAAGTCACTGTAAAATTCGTTATATTATTACTTGGTATAGTAGATTTAATAGATTATGTTCTGGATGTAAAAATATATAGCGTCATAATAAGTCTAAAATACATTAACTTTGAGAGTGAAACCAAGTTGTGGCTAGAGAATATATTTTGACAATGAAAATAAAAAATAATTGACATTCATTATATACTAATTTTATTTAAAAAAAATTTTAAAACTATGGCTTTATTTATAAATTCAATTTATCTGATAAAAATTCAATTAATGCCATCTTTTTTAAAACTTTGAGGCCCTAAAAAAAGAAGAAATTAATTAGTGACTTAAATAAGCAAATTATATATGTTCGATATATAGTTAAACGCCATTTAATTCACGACTTCCGTCGACTGTAGGTACTTTTCATAAATAAAGATGTCCTATTTTCAATTTTTAATTATTTAATGATTGTATCAATAAAATGAACAAATCACATAAAATTACAGAAAGTAGGTACTAATACAGCTACTTAATTTTAAAAAGTTTAAACATGTATGTTTGGTTGCCTACAACACTGGTCATTTTCAACTAACAAACACAACACAAAGTATTATATATTCTCTGGTTATGTATTACTTCTCTTTGAATTCCTATATTGAAACTGTACTAGTAATAAAAATAAAGTGATCATGAATAACTGGTAGTTGTTTTAAAAACAGTAGGTAAGTTCCACCTATACTATGAACTATTTTTTTCCATATATTCACAATTTCATTTTTCTCTCAGTGTGTTTACTAAATTATTGTCAATTTCATTTATTTAAGGTCATACATTTTGGCCATCCGAACATCAAAGGATTTTCGCTTGTTTTAATTGGGGTATTCTTTGCCTTTCAAAGCGAAATGTATGTTGTGTTGCATAGTTAAAATTCATCATAGTTGACATACGTGATAATTTGTTGAAGAAATCATTTTCAAAATCTGTGGCACTTAAAAAATATTTCACACAGCTGATAAATACAATACCATACTACTATACAGAATACGGTTATGTATTTTTTACCATTTTTTAAATAAATTTTACTTATATAATATTCTCAGAAGTAACTCTTGTGTACAGTTTTTTATTGCTAACAATTACAGTTTACAGACTTAAAAAACCTTTGTGCTTTGATAAAGTTTTTAAATATTCTAGGGACTAAGATTTTCTGCATGATTTATATTAAAGCACAAAAGTTTTTTAAATAGGATAAACTGTAATTGTTAGCAATAATTTAACGTTTAAATTGATTTGCTTGTTCGAAGTTACTTTGAATTTCCCTAAATCCACCATAAGGTTCATTTTATAAAGAATATTACTATTTTTATATGTTGAAAATTTATAGTTAGAAAATCTAAAGTGATGTCCAGATAAATGCTTCTTGGTTCTAGTTGTTCTACCCACATAAGTAGCTGCGCAATAATTGCAGCCTAGTTTACAAATGTCGCTATTGGACAGTTTATTAATTTCATATTTTGTTTTAGAAAGACAAGATCTATAAATAAATGTTTTATGTAATTTGAACCGTTCACATCGGATTTCACTGTTTTAATTAATGGTCTTGTTAATTAATTTGGAAGTAAATTTTGTTTGTTTTAATTTTGTTGATTATAGTTCTTACTTAAACAATTTAGAAAGTATATAGGTACCTCCAATAATGACTTAATCATACACACTTTTGTGTTTTAATATAAAAGCGATCTGATAAAAGCTGTCTGATACATTTTTACATGAGGACGTAAGTCTAGCTTTTAATTCAACGAGGCATTGAATATTATTTCACAGAAAAATAGAAAAATATAAATGTTATTTGCTAGAGCTATTGCTTTCTTTCATCACATGCTGTTTAGCAATTATTTCCTTTAATTAAAAGCATTTTATATAAAAGAATTAAACACTAAAAATAAAAAAGAACCTTTTAGTTTTATGTACTTCGTGCTGCCAGTTTCGCCAACTAGAAGACATCTGTTTGAAGAGTTAAAAACTACTGCCGGATACAATTTAATTAAAAAATTAGTTAATTTAGTGAGCTGTCGTAAATAAAATGCTGCAGTGTTGCCACATGCGCTTTTATGGTGGTACCACCGCAGTCGTAAACCAATAAAGTGTAGTATCAGATACAATAAATATATTATAATAGAGAAATACTTTATCAGATGTAATAGCCAAGCGTGAAAATTAACGAACTAAAATAAAAAAGAACCGTCATTAACACCATAGATAAGACAGTCGCGTCAGTTTCTCACGGAGTACGTGATTTCGTTTTGCACTGTGTTGAATCGATGTGCCATTTCGATTATGGCGAAAAAATGCATAAGGCAAAGTTTTATCTATTTTAGTCCAGTCAAGGAATAAAATATGACACACGTTCCTTATCTTCAGAAGGGAATCTATTAAGAACAAGATAATTATTTTGTGAATTATCGTCACACTTAAGGTTAATTACTTTGCAACGCGTTTCACTGACAACTGCAAAGATTTCATCAAGAATAGTTAAACGAATTTAACTACTGAAATTGCCTCATTTAATGTTTTCAGGATAAATATCAGAAATTCTTCTTTTACTTTGCGAACTGTGAATTTCTTTGCCTTCTAACATAATTTCGTTTTTGTTAGAAATTTGACAAGTTTGCTATTGAAGAAAACAGTTTACACCACCACTTCATCAACTCACACTTTCGAATTGTACCAAATTGTTATCCAATGTTTAACAACTGGAAAAGGTCAAGGGAGGTTTCATGATTGAAAAACTGGAAACTGGAAAGTTGGAGGGTAATTTTTGGGAGTGAAAAGGTGGTAAACGTGGGTGACGTCGTGGAAAACTACCATTTTCCGATGAAACCTGACGTCTGGTCGAAAAATGTTGGATCACAAAGATAGGTAATTAAAAAAGCTACATTTTTTGTCAGATACCTTTTACATAACCTAACAATATACGAAAAAAATGCAAAAAACTATTTTTTTCAGATTTTTCTTTTTTCTTTTTTCATTTGTCATTTTTCAAAAAATTGTTCTCAAATTGTATGAAACAAAAAACCTTAAATTATAAACAATTATTAACAATTTGTATGTTGCAAAAATAATTTTTTCTTTTTTTTGGGTTTTTTTCAAAAATTTTAAATAGGAAGTGTATATGTTCTTTATATTGAGAGAAAGTAGACAGAAAGACGAAAAAAACGAAACCCGAACGAATTCTGTAGAATAATTTTTTGAAGGAGAAAGTTCGTTTAAAAAAAACATCTTTTTTTATCCAAGCGCTACAAAAAAAATTGGGTTTTTTGGGACATATTTTCATACAATTTGAACTATTTTTTGAAAAATGACAAATAAAAAAAAACAATCTGAAAAAAAATAGCTTTTTGCATTTCTTTCGTATATTTTAAGTTATGTACAATGTTTTGAAAATTATCCCGAGTCGCGAAGTAACGAGCGTTGCAATTAGTGTGAAAGAAAAACTCCAATGCTTTATTTGTTTAAAAGTATTTGCTACTGAAATCTTGAAACTCATTAAATTGAAAGACATTGTAGAATCATTGTTTAGTGAAACCTATTCCAAACAACTTGACAATATTCCTTTGACAAATGATACACCTAATCTGAATCAGATATCAGCTAATTGGAAACGTATTTGCTATTCAGCTTAAAGTAACTAACTCCAATAATGAATCCAATTTAATTTGTCACACCAGATTCTGTAAGAGTACCACAATATGTAAAGAATTAATGTTTTGAAAACTTTGAAGGAAGAACTCCATATTGCGGTGGAAGTCGGAAGCTGTAATTAGTGTCCAGGCATCTACATTTAACTTAATAATGTCAATGTTGCCATGCCTTTAGCTTAATTTTGATGCGATTTAATATGAAACTAGAAAAAATGTTTCTTTTTAAGTTAAAAACATTAGTTATTATTAGCTATACTTCTATTATAGATAAAAAGTAAGTGTCACAAATTTAAGTTTTCACACGATAGTCACCAACAATGAAATATCTAGTTACTTTAGTTGAAACATGGCAATATTGTCATTATTAAGCCAGTTAAATGTAGATAGCCGTAGACCAATTACAGTTTCTGATGATTTCCCAGATTTCTGCCTTGAACCTACTTTTGACATTTGCCGCTAGATCACACCATAATTTATCCCCTGCAATATTGAGTCGTCTGAAACTATCAATTATTGAGGATTAAAAATAATTCTATCATTCCAACGAATTTGCAGTGAAAAATTGTGTTGGAATTTTCACTGAGAGAGCCCAAAGCCATATCTGGTAAATAAATAATATGCAAGCGCTTGTCACGATCTTTAAGTATGCTAGGGTAGTGATTCCAAGACGGAAACAACGGCGAGTTTTGTGGTGGTTTTGGTTGGACTCATCATCCTAGCGTTGATGAGTCCAACACTATTCCTGTTCTGAGGAGGATCCGTTCAAACATGAGTTTTTCCATCTCAGCCCGAAAAAAAAACAAAGCGCTTGCTACGAAAAAATAATCAGATTTTATTTGGACACATTGCATTCATCTTTGGGAAGCTTTAGAGTCCAAGTTTCTGAGCTCTGGTACAATATTGGTTTGTATGTATGTGTGGACCACCCCTAAGTAAGTACACTGCGACCTATGAGATCTATTGTGCCCCCCCTGACTTATAGCAGCTTTTCTAGTTCGTGTGCTCCCAGGTATCTAACCCTAGAATTATTGTCAGGATTTTCCACCTGAGTATAAATATCCGACGATACTTTTTTGCAGAAGAAAATAACAATTGTCTAATTGGAATTGGGTTTTTAATCCACTTAACGATTAACCCAATGGCCTCTCACTGGAAGAAGAAGTACAATTAATTAGACGTTTTGTTCAGCACTTCACTAAAAATCTTCATTACCAAATCTTAAACAAATTCTGGATCAAAATTTAAAACAACTTTTTTTTCGATCTGCATTCTGCACTTTTGTTTAAACATTTTAATCATCAGATTAAAATCCAAATACTATTTTTTCCTGGACGCAGTTTGTATTTTAAAAACTGGCCTAATATGCACCAAAGAAATTTTATCTATACCGGCCGGTACGCCGGTAATAAACCGATGGCATTAGACATTCGCATACGTAACCACAAAGAACATTAGTAGGAAAAACATTCAGTCACGTCCCGACAAACTTCTGTTAACTACGGACGTGCCTGGGGATACCTAATCGCCTATTATTTTGTTTCTTTAGTCGGTTTTGGCCGCTTTAACAAGTGTTACAAAAGTTTTATCTGTTTGAATTTCACGGGAATTTTATTCTCGAGGAGCATGTCAAAATTTTTCAGTGGAATCAATAACGAAATAATATATAGGTAGTTTATTAATTCGTTGTATTCAAACAAAAGAACGTGTAGATGTAGATTGATAGCCTTATACTATACAAACCTTGTTTTGTATATAAAATTACCTTGCAAATTTTACGAGAACAACATATTTTCGACAAACTGGGGCTCGATTCTTGAATGGACTAGTTTAGTAGGATCATATTAATCAAAATGATAGCAATATATATTTAGGATAAGATACCTACTTACTTATATTGGTATTCATTTTGCAAGTAATTTTTCTCATTTCGTAAAATTTAGCAATAAATAATTAGTAAGTTTTAAACGTAGCGCCAACTAATAACCAATAATGAAGTGTGTTTAAAAGTCAACGTTGTCACAGTTTAGCTACGTTCGTTTCAAGTATTCTCAAAGAACTGGCGGCACAAAACACCATGTTCTGTGTCTAACTGATTGTACCAGTTGACAAGATATATGATAGGAGAGAAAATCGTGCTTATCTGAAATAAACAAACAAGACCCCTATTCTTGACGGTGATAGAATAGAACAGCCAATAGAAAGTGGGCGTGGTTCTATTGAAAATGCCAAAACCGTATTCTAAAAATTCGTTCTCTCACTGTACCGATAGAAGGGTTGCTCCCCGAGAGAACAATTACTTCTATTGGTTATTTTTGAAGGAACCGCTATAACACCAAGAGAAGGTGTTAGGGATTTTTATTTTCGAACCAAAAATAGTATAGAAGTAATTTCTTTCATAAACCAAGCACAACCAAACAACAAATTAAACTAACGAAAATGACAGAATATTTTGTTTAGTGTTTTACTCCGTATTTGATAAAGTGTCAATCAGAGAACAAAAATATTAATATGTTTATCTCTTTTTAATGACAACAAATAAGAGAGAGAGATAGGTTTCTCGGTTAATATTAAAGCATATCGACAACATCGCAAATTTTCTACCAATCTTATTGAAACACGTCACTTACCACTTATGAAGTATGTAACCATTAAATTTAAATTTCAAAAGCCGATTATGGCTAGAGGATTAATTTTATAAAAAATTTATTTGTACAGTTGAACCACTAAAAACCTATTTTATAAGATGCAAATATAAAAAAAATCACTAAACTAGTCCATTGTCGTCTGTCATAAACACAGATATAACATAGTGTGGAAAAGCCGAATGGAATAAATTCATTATTTCGGTTATTGTACATATTTATAGAAAATAGACATTCTTTAAAGTGAAAATTTTATCCCTAACTTCAACATCCTTTGAGTGACAGTTACAACCCCCGAAGTTTGGGCTTGTGATATATCGTTTGAAAGGTCTCTATTATCAATCTCCGTATATTGAAATAGTGGTCAATAACTAATGAAAATGTATTTAGATAATCCACTGACAAAATGTTATATATTTCAAAAGTGGCAACTTCTGTCAAAAAGTCCCTGTCCAAAACATGGTGACTCTAACAGTCTCTTCATTCTCTACCCAAAAATGTTATTGTTTTTAAATTGATTGCAAAAATTATTATAAAACAAAATTCACTAGAGTACCTACACTACTAAATTTATTTCACGTTTCAGTTGAAATCATAAGCAAAAACCATATCAGTGTTCTTTTTTAATATCAATTTAAAAAAAAATCATTTAAAAAACAATTATAGCAATGTTAGTTTGTTTAAAATGCCTCAACAAATTGGTTTGTCATAATTATAACATCCGCAACACTTAATGTCAGCCATACATTGATACTAAACGTATTAAAATCCAATAAAATGCATCCCTATAAAATTATACCGACTAAGGAACTCCTTTTGATAACAATACCATCCAATTAGAAAACGTTATGTTTTCTGATGAGTGCACTTTTTCCATTAATGGTCATGCTAATCGTCAAAATTGTTGCTGGTCAACGGAAAATATTCACAGGTGAGAGGACCATACCCTCAAAAGGTTAATGTTTGGACAGAGATTGTTGAAAACCATATTATTGGCCCTTTTTCGTTGAGGGAAATTTGAATGGCGATAATTATTTAGCACTACTACAAAATTATATGGTGCCAAGTTTGGCAAATTTTTTTCCTTATGCAGGAAACCTTCAAGTTCCAGCAAATACCATATGATTCCAGGATTAGGATATTGTCAAGACGTTCGCCGTGAGCATTGAACATCAACTTCATTGACAGTCATATTTTTTACATTATGAACAATTAAATATTACATATCAGATATTTTTATTATTTTTAAAATAAATTTAAAAACATTTTTGGATAGAGAATGAAGGGATCTGTCAAATGATATATCACGATTTATGAAAACATAATCATCAGTAAATCTTCCAGTAATTAGTGTTTAATTTTGAGCATAAAACTTGTTGATTTATTTGACAGTTATAATAGATATTTAAGTTACTAGTCCTGTAAGTAAAGTATACTTTTATAGTACGAGTGAATTCAAAACGAATACTGTAAAAGTTTACAGGGGTGCTATTATCAAACTCATGCGAAAAAACTAGCATACCAAAATATACGTATTTTTTTCGGGTGAGTTACATTTTGGTATTTTGGAACATAGACGGAATGAAAAATCGTCTAATCGTATGGTACGATATGCAACACGCTCTGAGTGCACAATTTGCTCATTTAGTTTGTGTTTTGTGCGTCGAAGACAAGTGTCAAACTGAGAAACTTAGGTTATCTTGGAAATTTGCTCTATGGTTTTGTTTACTTCTTGTCTTAGCTGGTGTTATTTTTTATTAACGCCGAAAAAACATATGACGAAGGAGCAAAAAAATAAAATGATTGAATTCTTCGAAGTAAAATTCACAAATTATTTTACATTTAAAAATGCACAATCGCTTTGGATGAGCTTAACAGATTTATTAAACGCAGGACCAGGAGCTAGAAAAGAGTGGAAGCAGTGGAGAAAAGTAATTAGAGTTGTTAAGTCTTCATTTTTTCCAAAGAGCTAAGTTTATATTTAATTATAAAGTAAAATTCTTTGCATTGGTATTAGGGAATTTTCAAGCTCTTTGAATAACATAAAATAACATTGTAAAATTATTCTACTACATATATTTGGTTTGTTTTATAGCTTGTAGAATAAGTCATATAGCTGAATAATAAAATAAATTAGAATTCAATTATGTAAGCCAAAAAGAAAACACCACTGATAGTAGATTATTGATACTAATGAAGTATATATAAATAAAAACAGTGGAAACTAGAAAAAAACTTTGCAAGAATTCCCTTATTTCTAAGTAGCCGTTCACTCTTCCTGATGAAAACAAATCAAAAACAATGTCAAATGTCACAATTCCACATACTAAATTCATTTTCGGTTGGTTCGCATTCGGTGATTGGCATTATCGGATTTTCGTTCAAGATCAATTCATTATTGGTAACGAAAATGTAACCGTTAATATTAATAATTAATAAATAAGTTCTATTTATTGTTCTGCTGTTAAATTTCAATAAATGTATATTCATAGGTTTGAAACCTAATTGACTTTTTATTAATTTTTAATATACAGCAGCCTGCCAAGGTCAAATTACATTACAGGATAGTAGCACGCAATGAAATAAATCATAGGCTACTATACGGTAAATTTCTATTTTCCGGATTGAAATCAAGTACGTAAAGTTACGTCTTAGGGCACAGTATAAAAAAAAATTAATTAAAATTTGTTGTTACTTAATAATTACAATTTATCCACAATAAAACAAATCTAATACTTTTTTTCATTTTTGTTAACACTTATAGCAAAAGCCGCTTTAGTTATTGAGAGAGTAGTTGATAGAAATCGACACCAACGCCATCGGCTAACCCCAAGAGTCAATATCTCGATATATCTGGAGGTCTGGTCGACAGAACTGGACAGCGACCTGTCCGACGAGATTCCACTCGGTTTTATTTCCTGTTCTCATCTCCTGTTATCTTCGAGTATACACGTTTCATTCATAACCGCCATTCATGGTGTTAGTATTTGGTTTCAGGGACGTATTAATCAAATATTTCTCTAGAAACTTACAAAATTAAAAGACAAACAATTTTTTAGTATTAACAAACACCAATTACTGAAAACTAGTTTAGTATGAATCTTAGAAAGTTAAACGAACGATAAATTTTAAAATCAAGCAGTTCTATTAACCAAAACTAATCAGTCGTGAGTGAAAAGGTCTGGTTGTAAAAATGGTACGGTATAACAACATTTCAAATAATGCGAATTTTGTTTTGCTTTTATACAAAATGTGTTCAAAGTGCTCGCCATTGCCTTTCAAGCAGTACTCATCACAAGATTGCTTAGCATGTTATTAAAAATAGGCTGCTGCATTCTTTTGAAAAAGGTCGAAATTTTTTCACGGAGTTCATCAATAGTTGCAGGTGGGTTTTCTGTAAAAATGGCTTGTAGCATACGTAAGCATCAAAATTCTTTAGATCAGATGAATGAGAAGGGTAAGGACACTTCATGTTACAGGACATAAAAGACGTCCAATTTATGTTATAAAAAATATGCGAGTGGTGTTATAAAATGACAAGTATTTTCAAATGCATTAACAATGACAATAGAAAAATTCCTGTCGACATTTCTACATTATCAAAGGAAGCATTAATATTAAAACTGTTCCAAATTATATTAGTATGCATTTTAGAAACTGTATATGCTTGGCTGCAAAACTGGCAAACCACCATCACTATTAGTTTTCTCTTCAGAAGGTAAAACATCTACTATTAAAATGTATTAATTGTATAAAAACTGACATAGAAAATAGTTACCAAACTCTACAGTGTGTTGCAAATTAAGTTGATTCATAGAAGTTTGAAAATCCTGTTGTAGCTATACACCCTCACTAGATGGATCACAATAGGAATGAGCGGCAACGTAGCATTTCTTCTTCTCATTTTAAATTCATAAAATATTTTGCCGCAGTTTATTTACAATAACATACTAGTAAATGTGAGTTCTCTATTTTATAATGTTGCAATGACTGATACCGAACTATGATTAAAATGTCTAGGTTTAAAAAACGCTTTGTTAATTACTTTTTAGGAAAAATAACATTTCGGTGTAATATTAGTTTATGAATACATTTTCAGTACTGTTTCCTCAATTTAATCTAATACTAATACTATACTAAGTGACATAAAAATCCGAACACACAGTTTAAATGATTTTATTTTCAGCCTTATCAGTTGAAGATTCCGAATTTTAAACTGCTTTTTTTGAAATCCACTAACAATCTATTGTAGCCGTAGTATAGATCCAAATTTTGTGGATTTTGGTTCTTGCAAGCCGTAGTAAAGATCCAAATTTTGCGGATTTTGGTTCTTGACATTCTTTACGATTGGTTACGATGCCTAGGGTACGGGGACCTGTACGATTTCGTCAACTTAGTGAGTTTGATAGGGGTCGTATAGTGAGACTTCGGGAAGCTTAAGTTTTAGAACCCCATCTTTTACCCTATCTTGACACCCTGGCAAATCCAACTTTCCAACAAGATAATGCCCGACCACATGTCGCAAGAGTCACAATAGACTTCTTTCAACATAATGATGTCACATTGGCACCAAGATCTCCCGACTTATCCTTAATTGAGCACGTGTGGGATATGATGGGTAGGAAATTGTTCAATTTGCAACGTCCTCCTCAGACTCCAGAAGAACTTCGAGAGGAGTTGGTGGTTGCCTGGAATGAGATACCACAGGAGAACATTGACCATCTGTTCAGAAGCATGCCTAGGCGCGTTGGAGAATGCGGAACACATCGGGGTGGATCGACACATTATTAAAGGTAAAAGGGCTTCAAAGCAATGCAATCATTTTGAAATTTTTATTATTTACTAATTACGCTTCAGTAAGTACTTATACAAAATTTTATAAAAATAAAATCATTTAAACTGGGTGTTCGGATTTTTATGTCACTTTGTATATATCCCTATCAAATAATTTACCTGTTATAGAAGTAATTAAAATGATTAAAACATTGTTATTCCAATCAAATAGGTCTTACCGGGCCATGTTGCAGGAAACAGGAAACCTAGAAGAAATAATATAATATATGCCAACTATAGTAAAACACTCTCCAATGACCCATAACAAATAAAAACTTAAACATAATTTATCACTAATCTAATTTTTAAATCTTAAAAAAAATAACTTGTTCGAACAAGGATAGTTTCAGTAGCAACCACGGCTAAATAGTGAACGTTATAGCACAATTAAAATGTAGGTTTGTAATATTTTTGTATTTTAGTAATATTGGTCTATAGCATACTTTTCAAACTTATCGTAAACGTTTTTGGTAATATCTTGAACCCCAATGCTTCTTTCTGCAGTGTAACTATGTTTGTACAGTACCTAATATTCTTATTGTTGTATTTTTTATTTTAATTTTGGATTGTCATATTATGTTGCAACTATGCATATAAAGAAAAGGAGCTAAATATAGAAACAAGGTACCGTTATTTAATTAATGTATAGTCTAAGACACTTTTGGAAAAATGCTATACGAAACCGAGACTACACTTGGTGCACCCCGAGTGTTCCGTTGTTAGTTTTGTAAATTTTTTTTAAAAATTAGAAATATAAATAAATAAAAATACGTAAATGATGGCATATCTATTAACGGAATACGCCTGAATAATTTTATGTCTCTCAATACAAAGAAAACAAAAATCCATGGTGCTCAGCAAGAAGAATATTGACAAAGACAGTGTTTACGTTAAAGAAACACCTTTTGATTTGGACACAGTAATACCTGGGTTGCGAAATAAATAAAGAAAGGGATCGTAGTAAGGAAATGAAGTGCTTTTAATAGGATAGAGACAATATTATGTGTGCAATAGCAGCAGATGTGCTGTCAAGTTCATACCCTTTGGACCTGACGGCTAAGGCAAAGAGGCAACGGTGGAAGGGTGTCAGAAAAGAGGAAGTTCAGGATTGGATGGAGGAGGAAATGGTGAGATGATGGGAGAGATATGAAGGTGTATTAGGAGTAGGAGTGAGTGGATGTACCGAGAGTTTGGGGATGTAAACTACTTCTTGACCCAAGTGCTCACTGGGCATGGGTCAAGAGTGGGTTATCTACACAAGATTGGGAAGAGAGACTGGAATATGCGTGAGGTGTGAGGTGGAGGATAATGAGGGCCATGTGTTTAAATGTTGGAAGAACAAGGATTGTTCTGATAGCGAGTTGTATGAATGGGTGAAGAGTGTGTGTCTTGAATTATGCTAGGGTAGTAATTCCGAGGCGGGGGTAACGGCGAGTTTTTGAGGTGGGTTTGGCGGGTACGCATCCTCTGGAGGATAAGGACCCATCGAATATGAGTTTCCCATCTCAGCCCGAAAAAAAAGACAATTATGTAACGGAAAACTGAACATGTAGACATTACAACTAGAGTATTGAGATGTATGGAGTTGAAGCCGGGAAAATTAAAGGGGTGACAGAGAAAAGACTCATTAGCTTTGAGATGTGGTGTTACCGAAGAATATGGGGAATCGCCTGGACAAAGCACGTAACAAATACGGAAACGCTGAGAAGAATTAAAAAAGATAAACAACTGCTGAACATTATAAAGAAAAGGAAAAAGAGCCATGTTGGTTACATACCTTCAGAACAGCAGCAGATAGAATAAAATAAGCCAATGTCCTTAGGCATGGGGCTTAAAAAGGAGAAGAAAAGAAAGTATACGTATAATAACAAAACATAAAATCTGTTAACATTCTGTGTAATATTATATTTCCTGCGAAAAAGAGTTGGAATAAATTTAAAAATATGGAGTTTGGTTTATCGGATTCATAATTAAATTCTTAGAATGGGTAATTTTTTAATTTTTCTTCCTAAAAAATATTAATAAAGGAGTTACAACTCCGGTGATTAGGACTTTTTTTGTGAAATTTTCTCCTTTTCTAGGATATTTTTTAATATTGGCGCTATTTTTAATAGTTTCATAGTTATTGCCAAAAAACGGAGGCCATCTTCTTGTCTTTTGGTTTTTTGTTAACAATTGAAATTTTTAAAGGCAGAATTGAATTCTGAATCCGATAAACCAAACCCCATATTGTTAAATTTATTGTAACTCTTTTTCACAGGAAACTGACTTCTCGACTAGACTAATAAGATTGAGTACAGCCACATTATTCAATAATAGGAATATTGAGAATTTCTATTCCAAACTGGTTAAGCTATTAGATTTAAATTTTCTGCATCATAAATATGGAATGTGGATCAGGCAGGGGTGACAATTGTGCAGAACAGGAACAGGAGAGTGAGTAAATGAAGTTAGTAATAAAGAAACTGTTGGTACAGGAAAGAAAGCTAGTGAAGAATTTAAACTTTCAATTTTGATGAATAATTTATGTTTATTTCCTTATAATAAAAAAATAATCTACATTTTGTTAGTTAAAATTTTATTTTTTATTTATACTTGTATATACGTTTTTAATTAGGTAAAACTGTTTTGAATATAATATTGTATATTTTTTGAATTTAAATAACACAACTGTCAGATGTTTTACTGGTGATTTAATATGAGTAGAATTTATATTACAGTCAATTTCATTCTAGGAATTGGTTACAATTTTTCCTCAAATTGTGTATTTATGACTTGATTTCTTGGAAGATATCAGTTATTTATTATCAAAGATTTTGATATATTTCTGTTTACTTTATCGATTAAAATACATATCAATCTTGAATATTAATTTACGTAAAAAATGTACATTCTAGTTTATTTTAACATTATATTTCATGTCGTACCTCCTAAACGTAACACAGACATCAAAAATTTGGTTTTATTAAAAATACGATACTTTTAGGCTCAACAACAAAATATAGTTTAATTTGGTGAATTGTTTACAATAAATTATCGTTCATAGTATAGCCCAATAAAAATAAAATTTGTTCACTGATACAGCGTCATCCTTGCATCAAAAGGGAGACGGATTTATTCAGGGTTAAATAAAAAGTTATTCTTCATAAAATTTTGGCATCCCTTAAAACTAAACATCCACCAAAAAAATATGACGGAAGACTCATAATATACGAGGTGCATTAGAAAATTTGATTTTGAGTTTACAGTAACATGTCCTTATTTCAGTAAATGTCAAAAAAATGTATTTGAAAATTTGTTCGTCATGAAATAATATTAAAATTTAAAATTACTGGCTTCTAGGAGAAATTTTAATTTATTTTTGTATAAAACAGTTTATTAAAAAGAGCTTTTAAATTACAAATTGCCCATTTTTTTGATGTTTATTATTTCAATATCACTGAAAATTATATTCTTGTCAAGATAGAGGGTTGCCTTTTATATTTCGAGATTTGGCAACCCTGGTGTTGCAATCTGGCAACCGACAGCTCTTTCTTAAAGTTGGAAATTTTTGAGGTTATACGTACTCAGAACGTTTTGACATACGAGCGCAATTTGGGTTGTGTGATTATTTTTTACAACTTTCGATGTGCATGGATTAACTCAGCAACAGTGCATTGATGAACTTAATTCAAATTTTGCCGATGAAGCTCTATCAAGGACCAGTGTTTATCGATGGTATGGTGAATTCAATCGTGGCCTTAGTTCACTCCAAGATGAATTTCGTGTAGGTCGTCCAACATCAGTCAATCGTCAATTCTGAGTGGTACACAACCATTTTTTTGCCAGTTGTCATCCAAGAAATCAGGAAAACCAACGACTATGCGAGCTCCCACACATCGGCTCAAATAACTGCATTTTTGAGCACCCAAAACATCGATTTGATGAGTCATCCGCCGTATAGTCCTGACTTGGTACCGAATGACTTCTTTTTATTCCCGTACGTAAAAAACAAACTGAGAGGTCAACGTTTTTCGACCCCTGAAGAAGCGGTTGTTGCATTTTAATCAGAGTGGCAAAAGTGCTTCGGCAATTGGTTCAAACGCATTCAAAAGTATATAGATCTTCATGGGGAATAGTTTGAAAAACAGTAAAGTAATTTTCGTTGATTAATATTTGTTTTTGTTCTCTAATCCCTAAATAAAAAAGACAACCCACTACCTTGTTTTAAGCTACCTATTTTTGGTGACAACAAGTATTAAAAAAAACTTTATATTATATTAGTTCACTGTTTTTTATTAATTGATAAAGATTAAAAAAATGAGAGTTACCTACATTTTATCCGACGTTGAAAGGTAGGAAATAAACAACCAACTTAAATAATTTCCGATCTTATTTTATACTCGCATTTTAGATAACATCTCAAAACATGATGACTCTAATAAAAATGCAAATTTAATATATACGTAATGATGTGATTTTCACTTTCTAAATCTATAATATATTAATAGTTGTAAGAGAAAATAGATTAACTAAACAAAATTAATTAAAATCGGGTTTGCGATATAGTAAACCTACATTAAAAATACCTTGTCGTTTATTTTATTAATTACATTTTTTATCTAAACTGGTTCAACCAGTTGAATGTTAATAGGATAATAAATGGATAAAATTTAAATTATTTTTTTCAACAAGAAATGCAAGCAACGTTTCTTTTAGACTACCAATAATACTCGATTATAGTTTGTTGTACTTCTGTTTCTAATTATTTAACATAACCTTAAACTAGACGGCTAATGGTCATATTTCTGCTACTGAAAAATTGAATTTATGAAAACAAGTCTGCACATTGCGCGAAAAACTCAAAGACGCATTAAAAACGTTGACACAAGAGTACGAACATTTTATTCATAGGCGTAGTTGGATTGAGAGTTATTGTTGAAAAAATGAGGTGTTTGGACCTTGGCATAAGAATTCTTCGTTTAATCACTCCATTAATATAAGTACCTGAGTGACCGAGCTATGCTTAGTATTAGTACGCAGAATTTTCTATGAGGATAAGTATGAAAATAAAGTATTTCAACTGATATCCCTAAAATATATAGCTGAAAAACTTTTTAAAGGCAAAGCATTTATTGACAAGTACTAAAAAGAAATCGACGATCCATCAGTTCAATTTGTATCGTCGAGTTAAAAAACCCAATTGCTTTAACCATTTTTGATATGAAAGTTGTTATCTCCGTTGTAAAACTCATCAGTTATCTTTAGTTGGTTATTGTTATTTATGGTACCTTCATACCAAACGCGAAGTAGATCTTTTCACCCTTACGCCATGGATGGATATGCACAGCGAACTATTCAAAAGAGTTTTTCCCCAGAGAACAATCTCTGATCCACGAATACATATAACAAGGATGTGAAACTCCTATGCCGAGCTATAAGCGCCCGTGGCTGAATTTACGGCTCCTATCTGGTCGGAGTCTAGTCCACGGTCGTTGCGCACTTTGTACTGCACATCAGTTCGAACATCATACGATCACAACTATTCGAAAACACATGCGGTTGGTTATCTCGCTCGCACAAAGAAAAAGACAGCCTGTTGCGCAGTACGGAGTACGCAACGACCGAGAATTTAACCCTGCCCAGATAGGCGCCTTTTCTCCTGCTACCCTCTCCACTCGAGTTTCACATCCTTGTTATATGTATTCGTGCTCTGATCCTTTAGTTAGTAAATTGGATCTATTATCTCTTTCTTGCAGGGTAGCCAGGTGAAGAAAAATAAAATCCCCAGCTAGATGTTATAAAAATCCCCAGAAATTCCCAGATTTTGTAACCTAAAGACTGGGACACAAAACACAAGGAAAGGTTGATGTTTTAAGTTTTGACAGTTGTTGCTATGTTTAATTATTAATGAATTATTTCTTAATTGAACTTTAAAATCTCTTTTTAAATTCTGACAATATCACCCTGAATTAGGCTTTCCAAAGACCTGTCAAAAATTATTCAATAAGGCGGCTGTAGGCAAACAATAGTATTGTTTTTTATTGTTGTTATAGTGCTTTCTTTATTTAAGTGACTTTATAAAATAGATTTTAACAGATCGGCTGAAAAGTCCCCGGTCTACCATAGTAAAACACAATATTTTGACAAAATTCATTTTTTTTATTCAACATAGTTGCCTTCAAGGGCGATACAGCGATTATAGCGACCTTCCAACTTTTCGATACCATTTTTGTAGTACTCCTTCGGTTTGTCCTCAAAATAGGCTTCAGTTTCGGCGATTACCTCAGTATCAGAGCCAAATTTTTTTCCCGCGAGCATTCTCTTCAGGTCAGAGAAAAGGAAAAAGTCGCTGGGGGTTAGATCTGGAGAATACAGTGGGTGAGGAAGCAATTCGAAGCCTAATTCATGCAATTTTGCCATCGTTTTCGATGATTTGTGACACGGTGCATTGTCTTGATGAAACAACACTTTTTTATTCTTCATATGGGGCCGTTTTTTCGCGATTTCGGTCTTCAATCGCTCCAATAATGCACAGTAATAGTCGCTGTTGATTGTTTTTCCCTTTTCCAAATAGTCGATGAACAATATACCGTGTGTATCCCAAAAAACTGAGGCCATAACTTTGCCAGCTGACTGTTGAGTCTTTCCACGCTTTGGTGGCGGTTCACCGGCCGCAGTCCACTCAGCTGACTGTCGATTGGACTCAGGCGTGTAGTGATGGAGCCAAGTTTCATCCATAGTCACATATCGACGCAAAAAATCGGGTTTATTGCGACTTAACAGCTGCAAACACTGCTCAGAATCATCAATTCGTTGCTGTTTTTGGTCGATTGTGAGCACGCGCGCCACCCATTTCGCACAGAGCTTCCGCATACCCAAATATTCGTGAACGATATGTCCAACACGTTCCTTAGATATCTTTAGAGTGTCAGCTATCTCGATCATATTCACTTTACGGTCACTCAAAATCATTTTGTGGATTTTTTTGATATTTTCGTCGTTAACCACCTCTTTTGGGCGTCCACTGCGTTCACCGTCTTCGGTGCTCATTTCACCACGCTTGAATTTTGCGTACCAGACAATGATTGTTGATTTTCCTGGCGCAGAGTCCGGAAACTCATTATCAAGCCAAGCTTTTGCTTCAACTGTATTTTTTCCTTTCAAATAACAATATTTAATAAGCACACGAAATTCTTTTTTTCCATCTTATTGAAAATAACAAAAGTTGCTTCACTAAAAATGCAATATCTCACAAACTAATAGTCCGACAGCTGTCAAATTTTTACACGAATCTTTTGAAGGTTAATACTATCTAAAAATGAAATGAATTTAATTCTAGTGTCGTCATCTATAGGTCAGACCGGGGACTTTTCAGCCGACCTGTTATATATTATTCGGACTTATAACGTTATAAGTTGAAAACATGCCTGTTACATGCCCTGTGGTTGGTTGTGGAAGTAGATCAAACAGTGATGACTGAGCAGAACCACGTATAGAATGGTTTATAAAACTTTGATTATATGTGGTCTGTGACTTTGACAGTGTTATGTTCTAAGGTTTGCCCACAGACGCCATCTTTATGTCACGTGATTTGGAAAGCCTTATAACTGAATTTTGACTTAAAGGTTACCCTGCTCAAAGTGCATCAAGAACTGTCAAGACACGAATACATATAACAAGGATGTTAAACTCGAGTGGAGAGGGTAGCAGGAGAAAAGGCGCCTATCTGGGCAGGGTTAAATTCTCGGTCGTTGCGTACTCCGTACTGCGCAACAGGCTGTCTTTTTCTTTGTGCGAGCGAGATAACCAACCGCATGTGTTTTCGAATAGTTATGATCGTATGATGTTCGAACTGATGCGCAGTACAAAGTACGCAACGACCGTGGACTAGACTCCGCCCAGATAGGAGCCGTAAATTCAGCCACGGGCGCTTATAGCTCGGCATAGGAGTTTCACATCCTTGTTATATGTATTCGTTTGTCAAGATTCTACATCTTCAGCTTCTTTTTTAAAGATTAGCCTTTTCATGTCAACTAAAACTAAAAACCACAGAATTACAAGAAATTTATTGTACTAACCCTTACTATGTGAAAGAAATAGCATCGTCAGATTGACATATTGCTGACGATTCTATTTCTATAGCGAAACGGCCGTCATTACATTTAAAGTATATAACGAATAAATAGTGAAAGTTAATTCAACCTTTTAGTTGTTTATTGTTCTGCACAGAATTACAAACCATATGCTTAGAGTATTCTGTGCTAAAAACCAGCGTTCTTCTTCTTTTTTGTGAAAAGGCCTCAGTTGCCAAGGCTATTCGGCCTGTATTTTAGTAAACCAGACAATTTAGAGACTGACATATTTACAACTGGCAACGGTCAAGAAAAATACCAGATTGTACAAAAAGCTCCAGATTTGACAGAATTTGCTCACGGAATCCCAGGGTCTCAAAAATTCTTTAAAATCTCCAGATCTGATACCAAATCCCCAGACCTGGCAACCCTGCATGCCCTTGTGATTTGGTAACGTCATTGCCCATGCTGAGAAGGGTCACTGAAATTTCGAAAATTGATGAAATTTTGTTAATGGAATTAGGAGTCTAGTTTAAGGTGATGTTGATGATACAGATACACTAATTTTTATTTTTAACCTAAACTGTTTGAGTTAGTGTACCTGGCCTTAAAATGTTTTCTTATTGTCAACTTACAGTTGGCTTTTTCCCTAAAATGTATGCCATTATTACCTAACCAGTATACCGGTAATATTAAAAAAATTTATGGTAAATAATAAAATGAAAACCATGGTTTATAATATGAAAAAAAAATGTTAAAAGTTGATTGTTCTGTAACGGAACTTGAATGTGTGTTTAGAATAAACTTTGTGGGCGATTATTTAATAAAATAAATGTGATATCCATCGTGACTAGTTTTTGAAATTTACAACGTTGTTTACTGACGAATGATTTGAATTATTTAGTTTGTTTTAATAAAATGCAAATAAACATTTGATGTAACTTTATATCTCAAGATTATATATTACCGATTCCCTGGGAATATGTTTTATACTTAACATTCCATAGTTTTTATTTTATTATTATTTTAATTTTTTTTATAGTACTTCAAATATTTGACATTTGGTTCTTATATTTTTAAGATAATTTTATAAAAAACCAGAATTGATAAATTTAAATAAAGAATATAGAAATTAAAAAGTGTACAAGATAAAAGTTGTAGGTTAAAAAAATTACAATCTACAATATTTATGTTGACATTTTTCTGACATAACCTCAAAATTTCCGGATAATTTGCAAAAAAACCCTGCACTATTATTCCTGGTTATTATAAGTTTTATTCGTAATTGTTTGACAGCTAGGGCCTCAAATTTAGAATGTAAATAAAGCCTAGTTAGCCAAGTAACTAGGATTTAACAGATTTGCCAGTGCTTTCCATCACTAATGCATTGATGGAAAAGGTTAGATGAAGTTAACCAATATTTTAATTAGACACCGGGACAATTACGGTGACATGAATTTCTTTGAAAATACTTTTAGTTGGTAGAGAAATAATTAAGACATACCATTCACGAAAGGTAAATCGAAGGTCATTTTAATCAGACATGATCTTATTAACTGTTAATTGACAAGCAATTAAAACGAAGGTAAAATAAAATTGGATGTTTTAGTACATATTTACATACACCCACGGTAAGTTTCTTTCCGTCTTCATAATATAGCATTCTAATATTTTATTACTAAAATATTTATCATAATTGATACCGTCTAAAAGATATGAAAAGAACACAGTGACTATTTTTAGATGTGGTTTTATGACGCAGATATAAAACTACTTATTTTATTCGCGCGATTTTATTTATGGCACTGGTGTTGCGTGAAAGTTTTTAGCATGTAGGTAATTAGTTGCCACCATAAAAATCAAACAAAAAAAGGAACTGTTATAAAAAAATCTGTACCTATACATTTTTCTGTTAACTATCTTGTGGGAAGGTGAGATATTTTTTACTCAGATCTGTTAATCAGTATCAAAATACGACGCAGAAAATATATTGCAGATATTTTCAATTAATTGCTTGAAGGTTTATGCAATTTCGTAACATGTAATTTTAAAATGATTAGTTTGTTTTTGTTCTGCTATGTTATTTTTTAAAACTATTATAAATTTAACGTAAATACAGTAGGTATTATTCATTTCAAGATCCTGCGAACTGACTATCTTATTTTTATTAGAGATTAACGACGGTCTGTTTATCACTTCCATTGTATTATATTACCTGGTTTTGATCTTTACAGGTTTGGGTTTAATATTTTCCTGGAATTTTTGTTATTTAGTGTTGTTATTTTATTTAGAAAAGATCCAATTTTTGGTACGACACACATGCAACGGTGAAGAAAGGATGGGCTGATCAAAACTAGCGAAAATGCAATGTAGACATAGAATAGAATTAGCATTCTACATTGTGGCAGTTCTAACGGTTGGGTTGTTGGGTTGAAGGAGCGCTCCTTCTCTCCGCAAAAAACATAAAAAATTGTTTTCTGGATTACCATCAAGATATAGATAGCCCTCTTTTTGAGTAATGGTTTTCTGAAACCTTACTTCCAAAACTAAAAAAACAGCGTCATTGTTATGGATAACGCGCCCTACCATTCAAGGGTGAGGGTAAGAGTACCCACATCAAGTTCTACGAAAGATGAGCTGACATTTTTTTTGGAACAGAATGATCTTCACTATGAAGAGTTCTACACAAAAAAACAATTATTAGAAGTGCTACGTACCAAAACTTTTAAAAATGAGTATGTCATTGACTGTTTGGCAAAACAAGCAGGTCATGAAGTACTAAGGCTCCTGCGTCCTAAATCCTATAGAGCTACTTTGGGGTCAAATGAATAGGAATATTGCCAGCAAAAACCAATGTTCAAAAGTAAGTGCATCTGTGATACAGTTGATAGAAAATGAAGTCGCCGCAATAGACATTCAACACTGGACAAGTTGCATTGAACATGTTAAACAAGTAGAGGTGAAATACTTACAGGCATTTTTTAATCTAAATAAATTGATTATGAATGTAGGCAGTAGTGATGACGATGAGGTCGATACTGATATTGCGATACTTGAATGAAATTATCATCATGATTTATACCTTTTTTAATTTGTATTATAAGTTTATATTATGCGAGTTGAAACCTTTCAATTAAATTATTGGATTTACGAAAAAAAAACATCTTTACTTTCATGTCGCGTTTCAGTAAAATAATTGAACAAAATAGTCGGTATAAATACGAATAATACCTCCTTTTTAGTTAACATGCTAGAATTATTTTTTTAAAGAACACCAAATGGGTAAATACTATTAACCGCCCTGTTCCCAGGAAGGGAAGAATGGGAGACGAATCAGACAACACAGAAAACGGTGTTGCAATAGAGATGTGTCGCAGGAGCTGCTAAAGCATGACTGTAGATACAGAACCATCGAAATAATTAGGTATTTACTGGAATCAGATCGGATCGAGTTAGATTGGATCTAATGCTTCTAGGAGAAAATATAAAGCAATTTTACTTTTTACATTTTGACTTACTGGCATTGGAGAAGGAGAGAGCAAACCTTCTAGCCAGAAAAGGTGCTGAAGTAAGACACTCAAGAGATTTGTCTAAAAATAAATCTTAACAGCTGTATAAAAGATTAGACAGGACCCACGAATTGTAATAGGACTACTGAATGAGCACATTCCTCTTAAGGAAGGAATGAAAATAATCTGACCGATAGACAGTGCGTACTGCAGATTATGTCAGATTGAGGATAAGACGGCTGAGCATATTTTGTCCCCATACCGAGAGCTAGAGATACTAAGGATCAATAAATTTGTCCACAGATGTCAAAGTGTCACCAACGACGCTGATAAACGTCATTAGAGATATATTGGAACGACTGTAACTAGAGGCACTGGTAATTTCGCCACTAGTAAATCCTCTGCCCACACCTTACCTAACCAGGTATCTATATTAAATCCTATGGGTAATTCGCCATTGATATTTTCATGATTTATTAATGACGGTCCTTCTTGATAAGGATGGATTGTTTTGAATCGACAAATTATCAGTACTTCTTGTAACCTAACCTAACCTAACCTAACCTAACCTAACCTAACCTAACCTAACCTAACCTAACCTAACCTAACCTAACCTAACCTAACCTAACCTAACCTAACCTAACCTAACCTAACCTAACCTAACCTAACCTAACCTAACCTAACCTATTTTGGAATCTGTTGTCCTATGTTTTCGTATTCACTTTGTATTTTTTTATTTTTTGTATTTTTTCAATAAAACTATACTACCTACATACTATTGCTTTAATTTCCCTTTTTAATCCACTTTATGTTAACATTATGTTTACTTCATGTGTAGTGCGATTGATTGGAATAGTCTATCAAGGAAATTATCAGAATAAGCAAAATAGGTAGGTATGCCATTAACAATTAAATCAAATGAAAGGATAATAATTCTCAGAAATGCAGTGGCGAAATTACTGGTAAGCTTAGCATGTCATTAAAGATTGCTGGCGAAATTACCAACACCGGTAACTAGGTATCAACAATAAATCTTTCAGGTTGCAGTAAAAGGGACATTTATTGACCACTCACATAAAACCTAAGCTAAGCTTGTCTAAAAGTAAGAAAAGTGACAATATGAGTAGACACCTTATTTTTTGTTATTGTGTTTTATGATTATCTTCCACAAAATAAGGATTGGTAAAATAAATTTAAAAAAATATATATACAAAATATATGGTTGATCACCGGCTTGTGAAACAAGAAAAATAATGAAATTGATTGTGTTAACCTCTACTTTTTGGAAGTTCATCTTACTAAGAACAATTAATAACTGCACAGTTAAACTAAACTTCCACTATTTATTTGAAAAATTCGCTTTAAAATCAATTACAGCTGTTTCGCTATCACTAGCATCGTCAGATTGACATATTGAAATTACATGTTGTTTGTTTGTAACTAGGTGCTTGATGTTGATAAGGAGTTAAGGCTAGACCAAGTAAGGAAGTAATAAGACATAACAATATTAAAGCCTAGATGTTATTAGCCCTAAGGGATTATCCTGGATGTATTTCCCTCTAAGATCAGTATAACTGTGCAATGATATAGAAAAACCAGGAAAAAACTATATCATGCTGATCTTTACAATAACTTAATATATTTATGTTATAATAATGTCTTATCTATGTATAAAATGAAGACTCAATCAAAGTAAACAGTTTAATAGTGGAGAACTTCCAAGATTTATTTGTTCATTAACTACTTTAAACTGTTGATCTGCTAGATGTCTTTTAATTTCAAGTTCTTCTAGAAAATCTAAATTTTGTTTTTTATCACAAATGTGTAGTATATGAATGTCATTGGTGTGTATAAGTGAGTTTGGATGTTCCAGTAGGTGTTTTGCATAGTTCGACTTATCTGGTTGTTGTAATCTATATGCTCTTAAGTGTTCATTAAATCTTACTTCAAAATTTCTTTGTGTTTGACCTATATATACTGCATTACATTTTGGACAATTAATTTCATTTTATACATAGATAAGACATTATTATAACATAAATATATTAAGTTATTGTAAAGATCAGCATGATATAGTTTTTTCCTGGTTTTTCTATATCATTGCACAGTTATACTGATCTTAGAGGGAAATACATCCAGGATAATCCCTTAGGGCTAATAACATCTAGGCTTTAATATTGTTATGTCTTATTACTTCCTTACTTGGTCTAGCCTTAACTCCTTATCAACATCAAGCACCTAGTTACAAACAAACAACATGTAATTTCAATATGTCAATCTGACGATGCTAGTGATAGCGAAACAGCTGTAATTGATTTTAAAGCGAATTTTTCAAATAAATAGTGGAAGTTTAGTTTAACTGTGCAGTTATTAATTGTTCTTAGTAAGAAAAATAATAGTAGTAGGTATGTTTGTTTTTGATTTATGCCATTTTCTATTATTTCTGTACATTTTTTTAACTGTAGAATGACATAATATTTTTTTTTATAAAACTAGAATGTACTTACGTATAACATTTGATTTCTCAAGAATAGTTTCCAAGCACAATAAAAAAGCAAATTTCTATTTTATTATGCGATACAATATTGTTAGGATTTAATCGTTAAAATTACCAATTTATTGATGAGTTCCAAATTTAATTAATTAACTACCTAGTTTTGCAAAAAAATTTTATTGTAAATAATGTCTACCAAAAGTCTCTGTGTTTGCACCAGTTTGATAAATATTTCTCCGATACAATCACTTTTAATTGTATAAATGTTATATAAATTTGAAGGCAAATTGGCATTTATAAGAAAGACACTATATTTTAAAAAATAAGGCAAGATCCTGTTTACTACTGACTTTCATTGTCGTAAGTATCAGCAAGATGAAGACTAAAAGTAAAAACTGTAAATTAAATTCAACGCCATCATAAGGCAGCGAGAATTTTGTGTTAAAGTTATTTTGTTTAGTGTTATTAATTACTTTTTTTTGTTTTAGTTTCTCCGTGATTGTCAGTACACAAAGGTTTATTCCCAACACAATATCTGCCTTAACACATTTATTATTTTATTTTTATTTTTTTCATAATTATGTGTCATTGGTGAAAATTTATCTTCTACTCTGTGTAGAAGGATACTTTCAAATTAATTATACTTACAACGGGTTTCAAGAAACGTAATTACCATTATACCGTCATTTTAGTATTCAATTATTTATTGTTTGTGATATATTACTGTAACTAATATAAATGTTAATAACAAAATAGTGATTATTAAACAATTTTATAACCATTTCGTGGAGATTTCGATGGATAAGTATATTATGAAAAAAATTTAATTTATGTTTAATAAGTACACTGTAAATATCTCTATTTATGATATGTATATTGGATAATAAAAGCATAAATAATATCCGTCTTTGATTTTTTGACATAAGCATGGAGTAAAAAAATTAGAAACTTGCAAATACCGTGATTGTTTCTTTCAGATATGTTGTATTTCAAAGTTAAATTATCATCTAAACATTTTTTCAATAAATTATTACTTTTTTCTACCTAAAAAATTTTTAAAATTTGGAATTAAGAAAGAATTTTCAATAATGTTTTACTCCGTCGCAGATGAAGAGCATCAAGAGCATATTTTCTCTTTCTTTCTTGACTTAATAATGAGTCATTTTGCCAGACTTTCTGCCTTTGTTTCCTTAATGCGTCTGGTCAATAAATCAGTAGGTAAAGATTTAAAGATTTATTGACGTTTTGTATTTTTCTTATTACAACTTTCTTTAATCAACTATTTATCAAAGCAAAAACTAAAAAATAATCCATGGAAACAAAACGAGGTGTATATTATACAAGGATTAAATATTTGGCGCCCAACGTGGGGAAAATGCAGTATTAAAGAATGTTTTATTGAATTTATAAATACTAGCGAAAAAACAGCTGAAGGGCTTACAAAAGAAATCGTGAAATAATTGGTAGCCGATGGTTTGGATATATAAATAATGTAAGAGTCAGCCTTATGATAATGGGCTGGAAAATACTAGTCGTGTTTTCGTTCCTCCTTGAAACAAGAGCGATTATCACATCCTCGACATCGAAAAAGAAGTGTAATCTATCTTAGATTATTCTGAATATGGTTGCCGAAGTAAGGGCAAGAAAAGTGAGATTTTGAACATTTTACGTTATTTTTCTGTCAATCAAAATAATTTTTTTTTTTTTTATCGCATCAACCACTAAGGGTTATTAGCGCACTATAGGTTTAACATGCTGTTGTTGGTTAATGAAAAAATAAAATTAAATTTTTTGGAATAAGTTACAGTCTCTAAGGTATAAAAATAAGTTTTCGGCATTTTCGTCCTCTAAGGTATTTGTTAATGTAGTTAGGTTATATTTTATTCGCTCGTTAGCGTATTTCGGGCACTGCACTAGGATATGTTCCACCGATAGTTCGCTATTACACAATTCACAGGTAGGTTTGTTTCTTTGTTGGATTAAATAATCATGAGTTAGTCGTGTGTGTCCAATGCGGAGGCGGCTAAGAATTATCTGTTTTCTTCTATTATTCTGGGTGGGTTTCCAGGGTTGGTAGCGTTTTTTGCTTTTATATAGTTTTGTTGAGATACTGTTCCAAGATCGTTGCCAAAGATTAGTCACTTCTCTTTTTAAATATGATTTTAAGTCAGTGTGAACAGATAGAGTATTTTCTTCGGAGTCTGGGTTTGTTGATGCGCTTTTGACCAATTCGTCTACAGTTTCATTGCCACTAATTCCAATGTGGGAGGGGACCCATATAAAATTAACTCGGAGTTTTCTGTCTTCTATATGTTTTAGTTCTTGTTTAATAAGCAGTAAAAGAGGATTGTTGCTATATAGTTGTTTGAGCGTAGTTATTGAACTTAGTGAATCCGAGATAATTGTATAGATCTCCTTGTTTATATTTTGTATAGTATGCAAGGCCTTAAGAATAGCGAATAGTTCAGCGGAGAATATCGACGAAGTTGGTGGTAATTTGTAGGTTAGTGAGTGAAGTTCCGAGAAAATTGCTGCTCCAGTCCCGTTTTCATGTTTTGATGCATCTGTGTATACCTTATAAGTATTACTATATACGTTGAGTATTTTATAAAATTCTTGTTTTATTTGAATTTTTGGTACCTCTGACTTGTTTAAGCTTGTAAGACTAGTATTCGTAGAAGGAACAGGTATTATCCATGGGGGAAAAGTTTGAAGTGAAGGTGTCATAAGTTTTTGGGAATTGAAAATTTATTTGGGATATGTAGGTTTGGAGTCGGGAATAGAAGGGGTGATCAGTTCGATTTTTCTTTTCAAATGTGTTTGAGAAACGGTCTGCGAACACATTACGTTTTACAGGATTGTTTTGTATGAGAGCGGCAGTTCTCCAGTTTCCCAATAAATGCTAGTTATCGGGCTCGTACGATGTGCTCCCAACACAATTTGTTTGTTAAAAAATTATATTTTTGATGATACTAATTTACTTTATAAATATGAAAATTTGCTTTTTAGATATTTGTTTCATTTTGATGCATTTTATTTGAAAATATTTCGACGTTGGCATTAGAAGTAAGTAAATGTCCATAATTTTGCTTATTATTACAAAACTGTAACTACAATATATATGACCAAAATTATGAAAAAATGGTGTTTAAAAAATCTATGCTAATAGATGGCGCTGTCTGGTATATTGCCGTAGGTGCAATAGTACCCAGATAGAGCTCTGTATTTTATATATCTCGTCACAAAACGTATCGCATAATTTTAAAAATTGAATTATGGTGTAAACTAAATTATCACCTTTTATAGAATATTTTAATATGGGTGTATAAAAGCCCAAAATATTCACAGTTTAAATGTCTTTTTATTGAAAATTTTGATAAATCCTATTTGTATTATTTACATTTTAAGATTTATTGTGTGCAAGTGTCTAGACTCATTTTGAGTAAAAATGAGTAATTTAACCCCAGAACAAGCAGCTCAAATCGTGGCTTTAGTTGAAGATGGACGATCTTAGCAATATGTTGCTCAAGTCATGGGAATTAACCAATCCAGCGTTTTTAGAGGCTTAAGAAGGTTTAGAGAAACTGAAAGTTATAATAGAAGACCAGTTCCAGGACTTCCCAGGTGTACTAATCCTGCAGATGACCGTTATTTAAGAATTCAGACTTTGCTAACTCGCCAGGCAACTGCAACATGTTCTCCCTGGACTCCGTAATGTTAGAATATCTATCAAAACGGTTAGGTACAAACAGATTAAGGAATTTTGGAATCAGACCCAGAATGCCTGTTACTGCTCCATTGTAAACCAGAGCACACCGTGTAGCATGTTTAAGGTTCGCAAGAGATCATGTTAATTGGGGTATTAACAATTGGACTAATATTCTTTTTACGGATGATTCAAGATTTTCACTTTTTGGATCCGATAGAATTATTCCAGTTTATAGACGCGTAGGTGAGCGATTTGCTCAGTGTAACATAAGAGCAGCCAGAAATTATGCAGGTGGTTCTTTTATGGTATGGGGAGGCATCTGTTTTGAAGGCCACACGGAGTTAATTGTGTTTCGTAGGTGATCACTGACAGCTGATCGGTATATAAAGGAGGTTCTTGAGGAAAATGTAGTGCCTTCAGTTCCAATCATTGGAAAGAATTTTATTCTAAAAGATAATAATAAAAAACTTTATTCATAAATCACTTATGGAATACTTTTTGTGACTAGCGTATATATCAAAATGTATCAAGATAATTATAACCCAAGAAATATTAACAATGAGTTAAAAAGTATTAGTTTCAAATAGTGGACATAATATACTAAGTTATAATATTTATCGTAATATAAAGGATTAGTTGTAATTTGAAAACGTCTAAGAACACGAATCAAACCTCTCTAAGAAAATATTAGTATACCTTTTTTAAGGCAAATCAAAAAAAGATATATACTATTAAAAAAAATTAAATATTAAAACAAGCTCTTTATTTGCACCATATTATTATGACAAGTAACATACGTATAAAGTGTCTTGTGCAAAAAAATACATATTTTTGTTATTGACAGTTTCTCAAGTATAGGTAATCGATTTTGAATGATATTTTGTTATTGATTTAAAGCTTTAAGTAGAAGCAGATGTCTTATATACAGGGTGTTTCATTAAGGATTATCCATATAGTAACTGGAGAAACCTCAGCACTAAATATGAAGATTTAGGCCAAAACACTTAAATAAAATATTCCTCCTAACCGAGATATAGGGTGTTTTATTCCAATTCCAATATTTTTTGTTCATACTTGGCAAAAAGTTTACACATATTAGGTTACTTTAAACAGTGGTAAATGATATTTTTTCTCGATTACCAGAGGCGTGCGGTAGGGATGGATACTTTCTTTTATCCCCCTACAATTTACACGACTGTCGTAAAGTGACTGCATGTCACTTTCTACGTAAATATCATCCTCTTGTCTCAATACGATAGAGTGAGTAGTTTTCGAGTTATTTGCATTTAAAGGTAATGTTTAAATTATCCATTTTTGTTTTATTGCTTATTTAACATGAGATTCCTTAATAATCTAACCACCTTGACAACAAAATTTGTTAATTCTAATCGTAAATTCACATGAGTCAATAACTATTTCACTGAATAAATAAAATTTATTAGTTTCAAATGATTTTTTCATATTAATATTTATCAAAATTTCAGTTTTAAATTTATAACAAAATAGAACTATGATTTTCATTACGAAATAACATGATGAATACATAAAATAAACGTACTGAAACAATTAGTAATAGTAATAAAAAAATCCAAATAAAAAAATAAAGACTATAAACAGTTTCAAAAAATGACTTATGTTTTAGGAAAGTAAATTTTTTATGGAAGACTTGATTTACTAGATACTTAAATTCCAACTGTATAAATACTTAGGTGTCAATTTACTAAATTATTTCAAGTTGTATTTGAATAAATGGTTTTGATGACAGAAGTAAAAAATTCATTAATAAATTAAGCGGTTCGCTTTTAATATACAGAGCGGGCAACAGAAAACAGTCTCATCAAAAGTAAATTAAAGCAATGAAATCAAAAAGTTAGTAATTTGATACAGTTTGAGGCAGCTTAACATTGTTGCTAGTTAATGTTTGAATCGTTTCAATATTATTCTATTGCAGTTGTGACAGAAAAAAATGACACTTTAGAAAACCATCATTGCCCTTGCATTTAATTTTTGAAGTAGTGTACTTTAAATTAATCAATATTTTTCTTGCAAAGATGGTGTTAATATTGAAAAACATGGACAAAACTCTATATAAATGCCTTTTTAATAATGTGCCACACATGGTATACAGAGTGTCCCATATAAAGGGGGTTGTCTGTTTTGTAAAATGTTTCCCTTAAAGCAACAATCGTATTTCCCAATTTCCATAAAATCTAGGGAATACTGCCAAATATTGGGGTGGACTGTTTTCTGTGGCCCACTCTGTATAGTTATATAAGTAGAGCCAATAATATTGAAGAAAACGTCGTTTTAAAATAATTTTATTCAATTTATATTACTTATCAGATTGTTGAAGAGAAATTCTCTTTCTAGAACAGATTCTTTGCAGAAGGTTTAATATGACAAATATCTTTATATCAACTTTTCGATCATTTAGATTCTAATTGATGCAATTTATATAATGACATCGGATCTATATAAAGCAAAACATTAGCATATATATTCCAACTTTTACCTCATTATTTAAGCGGCAATTTATCTAGAAAAAATATTTATATATATAAAAATGGCAAAACTGTAGATCATTTCCTGTTTCTGAGTACAATTTAGTCTTTATAGTGCAGGATCCTGCTGCGCGATCCAGCAGGAATCTTTTTTTAATTAAATTAATGATAAATGAATGTTGCGGAATTATTCAATGCATTAGTCTGTATGTTGCCTGCAAAAAGTTGACCGCAATCCTATTTAATATTAATAAAGTAATTACTTTTACGAAAAGAAGGTACCAAAAAAGTCTTATTAGCAAATTTCTATCTCTTAATTTACATATTTGATAAAAAATGGATAAATAAACTCTGGTATTTAATTTTTGAAGCACTGTGTGGTCGTATTTTCAAAATAGCGGATTAAATATTTGCTTTATTTATAATAAACAACTCATGGTCTAACAAATATTGAATTTTTAATATAATATAAAACATTTTTAAGCAAAACTTTCACTATTTATTCAAAAAAATGGTTTTTTAAAATCAGTAACAGCTGTTTCGCTAAAAACAAGCATAGTCAGATTGACATATTGAAGTTATATTTTGTTTGTTTGTAGCTAACTACCTGATGTTGATTAAGTAGTTAGACCAAGTATGGAAGTAATAAGACATAAAAATATTAAAGCTGAGATATTATCTTTGGATGTATTTCCCTCTAAGATCAGTATAACTGTGCAATGATATAGAAAAACCAGAACCTGATATTCTATTTTTAATGTTCTATTTTTAATGTTCTTGGTAAGATGGACTTCCACAAAGTAAAGGTTAATACAATCAATTTTATAAATGTAAAACATTTTCTTTTAAGCAATATAGGTAATTTAGGTCTCCTACTGAGATAAGAACTAGGGCCGGATAGCCCTGGCAGCTAGGGACGCAGAAAACAGAAGAAAAAAAGGAGTTTCATGGTTATTTTATACTTTAATAGTGATTTTATTATTTTGAATAAAACAAAAAAAAACAATAATTCCAAAACAAAATTGCAAAAATGTAAATTAACAAAATTATGCACAATCGTGCAGGAGGTATATTTTTCTTCTTTCACCTTCCCTTTTGGCGAGCTGTTGCCTAACTAAACCCAACCTAACCTTACTTTATTAAATATTATTTTTCATTCAAGAATAAAAAATAATAGGCCCATTACGTGTCTTGAATGTTTTTATGATTAAATTTGTAACGTAAACTGCAGCTATATGTTTTTTAAATCAATTTTACGGCATTTTAAAGAAAATAATGTAAAGAATAGAAAATTAAAGTTGTATACTGGGCACAACCTTCGCAGGTCCTCTGCAACATTTCCCGCAAACTCCGTAGAATAAATGTCCAACATTAAACGTTTTGGATGTTTACTTAAGTCGCTGAAGGATACATTGAGAATTTTATAAAGGATATTTCAAACACTTCTTCTTCTTGTTTATTTCTTATAGGTATTGCTCTGCCTGTTTCTTAGTGTGCCTCTAGTATGTTATCATTCCATCGTTTTCGTGGCCTTCCCACTCTATTTGTTGCCATTCTACTTTTGTGGTCATTTCATTCCATTCTCCTCTTTATGTTCTCCACTTTGCACCTCCGTAGTATATCTATGCTTCTGGCTCTATCCCAGAGGGTCTTGTCATCGATCCTTCTAAGGATTTTCATCTCTGCTGTTTCTAGCATTCTTTTTGTTCTCTCCGTGTCGGGTCGCGTTTCTGCCACGTATGACATTCAGTCTTATGACTCTTTTGAAAATTCTGCCCTTCATTTCTTTCCTTAAATTCTTGTTCCTCCATATTATGTCGTTCAGGCATCCTGCGGCTCTATTTGCTCTACTCACTTTGTCAAGTGAATATTTCAAACACAATACCCAATTTTACCGACATCCTTTTACTATTTAGAAACAATGTACAAAAACTTTAGGTTTAAGAAAGTATAGATATGCCAAAGTTCTTAATTTTGTATCAAATTAAAAAAAAAAGTGTTTACACCAACCCTGGTGATGAGACAGACATTTTTTTTTCGGTGGGATCTTAAACTGACTATTAAAGGATATTCAAAAATGGACAAATAAAAACGTTAGTTGCGAATATGAAAGTGAGCTAGAAACGATTTCAATTAATATTTATTCAAAATCTAATATATTTTAATATTTAATACCGATATTAGATATAGAAAGGATAATAATAGTCAAAGGTTATTATTAAAATCTATACCGATTGTTATTTTCAACATTTATAGCTCCGTCATGAGTATTATATTTTAACTACATTATTTTGTAATACTGGGTGTCCCAGAAGTTTCTGACCCATTTTAACTATGCAAATATATCGGAACTTAAAAACCATAGAGAGGGGCGGTTTTCTTTTTATATAAAGTTTTTTTCAGGATACATGTTTAATTAGTAAAAAGGTATTTTTTAAATGCAAATATCGTCGATTTTTTTAATGAAACACCCAAACTTCAAAGATATGTTCCAAATTTTATTAAAAATTAACTTTTTTTATTTAATTTAATAAAAATATTTAAGATGTGTTGTCCATTTTGGTCTATACATTTTTGTAACCTGAATAAAAAGTTCTGAAAAGAATTTCGCAACATTTCTGGGGTAATTTCTTGGAATGCTCGGACAATGTTATATATCTCAGTTGTTCTAGAGTCTCTGGAATAGGATTATAACACCTATCTTTAATAAAAGACCATATAAAAGAGTCTGGAATCGTCATGTCTGGTGAGTGAGCAGGCCACTCAATTGGTCCAGCTCTCCCAATCCACCAATCTCCAAATGTTTCTGTTAAAGAGTTTCTAGCCACAAGTGAATAGTGTGGTGGTTCACCGTCTTGCTTCGCACCATTATTGAAAATAAATCGAACACAAATCGCAATGAATGATTTTGACAGTTCATTGTGTCAGTTGAATCTATAAAAATTCCAAAGCCTACTTTTACATTGAAACCCGTAGATGCCTACATAAACAGCCTATCCTAAAAAATCAAATAACTCACTCATTTTTCTTTAAAACTCGAACAAATTATACATTTTCTCAAAGGGAAAGAGTTCGTCTTTCAGATAGAATAAAAATTTATAGGGTGTTCCATTAAAAAAATCGACGATATTTGCATTTAAAAAACACCTTTTTTTTAAACACCCTATATAAGTTTTTACTAATTGGTCGTAGTTACGCAAAAAGGAACCAAGCGACAAACATATAGTTCTGAGTAATTGAGGGTCAAAGTTATTGCAGGATAATAAAATTGGTATAAAAGAATTGAGTGTCTTGGTTGCACTATCAGGAACTTTACTCTTTGGAATTTATGATCCGTCAGTTACTTCAACCATTTTCATTCAAAATATTTTTTTTAGAAAAATTTCTCTTGTTGCTTTTTTGCAAATTGTGTTTTTGAAAAGTTGAAACCAGTAAATCAATCTTCTAGAAACAAATTTATTTAGACAAAATAATACATCTTCATATACCCGTATAATAAAATATCTTCAAGTATTCTCCTCAAAGTCTTGAACACCTCCATATCCTTCCAGATCGTCTTCAACAGTACCGTCTGCATAAAGTCCTAAGTAAAATCCTCGACAGTCTTGAGGAATGAGATGCCGGATTGACTTCAGGTCCTTCTTCGGCAATTGGTTTTCCATTAGGCCACAGCTCATTTAGTTCGAAATGTTTGAAATAAAAGCCTGGACGCCCACGGGTTTTCTTGGAAATATCTACCTCAAGGGAAGAATCGTCGTTGAAACTTATTTCATGAAGATTGACAATGGAGCCTCCTACACTGTGTTCAGCCAACTTACATTTTCCCCATTTACTCCCTTCTTCCTGTGAATCCAAAAAAGGATTCTTTTTTCATGGGAACAACCGAAAAAGGATTTTTCTTCCGCGATGTTTTCATTATTTCAAAATAATCTTCAGGAATGTAAAGTCGCTGTTACCTCTTCAGTGCGGCTTCTATTTTACCGAAGTCATCGTCATTGGGTAAATAACTATGCCCAGACACCAAGTATCTAAGTATAATCTTCTTCAAAGATGGATGTTTATTCAAGGCATATTTTAACATCAAAATAATTTTGATGTTCCGGTTCTGGCCGCCGCAACAGTCACTCCATAACACTAACTCTGTCACTGTATCAGGTATTTCTTGGTCAATATGTTTCAATAAACATGAGCCCACTTCCTGAGCACCTCGCCCTGCAGTTCCTTCCACTAAAATCCTTTAGTTTGTTTTCCGGAATGAATTCAAAGTCGCTTGGTTCTTTTCTGTAAAACATTTTAAGACTTTTATATGTTTTGCGATGGTTCTTCTGCTTGATAAAAATGTCTGGAATAGAGAAATTACTAGGTTCTTTTTTGCAAAATGTAGTATCTGCAGTTACTCAACTTATTGTGCATATAGCTCGGTTTTCAGGTTTTTGTCGCTTGGTTCCTTTTTTGCATAACTGCGTCCAATTAAACATGTTATACTGAAAAAACTTTATATAAAAATAAATTGTTCCTCGAAAATCGCACCTCTCTATGGTTTTTCAGTTCCGATATATTCCGATATATTTGCAGTTAAAATGGGTCAGAAACTTCTGGGACACCCAGTATTTGTGTAATGGCATCAAACCTTATATCGGAAAAACAATTCAGTGCAAGTAATGGGGCACTTTGTAGAGATACATCGAGTATTGTTAGTCACGGTTGAATCTTATAAAAACTTATACTCTATTATTATACTATTCTCACTGGTGTAAAATTAAAGAAAAAATGATACACGATGATAATTTTGAAATCACAAAACATTTTTTTATAATGCTTACACAATATTTAAATAATTACAAAGACAAGCTTTGCCGTTTAAAGCGTGAGACGTGCTCAAGACGTAACTCCAAATTGTGCTAATGTAAAAAGCAGTTTAAAAAGATTTAGTTTTGTTTCCAGCGTAACCTAAAATTTGGAGGCGGATGTTGCTAAGAAAATATTTTATTACTGACAACTAAAAATAATATTAGTAAGTAGTAGTGAAGAGGCAATCAATGAAGAAGTGTTTGTTTGTCAAACTAGCTTTCTCTCCTTACGGCACATTCTAACAGTACTAAATCAAAATAAAAAAAAATGTCTATGTTTGAAAATATGACCACTATTATGAACGTAGGTGGTCTAAAAAGTTTCTTATCTCAACATAAAGATGCCAACACCAGTTAGTAATACGAGTAATAATTATTAAGGAATAATCCGCTTCAGCTACACGTAATTTTTAAAAAGCTAAGGCAATGAGAATGGTTTAGTAATTTGAGGTTAAAAGTTCGAATATTGAGTTGTCAGTAAATGGTAACTAATGATATTTGACACTTGAATGGAAATTGTAAACTACCAGTTTACTAAAATTGTTTGATTAATGCAATGTCTAATCAAAAGTACACTCGTCACAAAAAGTATGGCATAATTTTAAAAATTGAATTATGGTGTAAAATAAAACATCACATTTTTCAGACTATTTTAATATGAGTGTATGGTAACCATTAGATATAAAAGCCCAAAATATTCACAGTTTAAATCGCCTTTTTGTTGAAAAACAAATAATGAATAATTTTTGATAAATCCTATTTGTATTATTTACATTTTAAGATTTCTTTTGTGCAGTAAGTTTGTTTAATTTTTCATTTGGAAGTGTCTAGAAACATTTTGAGTGAAAATAAGTAATTTAACCCCAGAACAAGCAGCTCAAATCGTGGCTTTAGTTGAAGCAATATGTTGCTGAAGGCATGGGAATCGACCAATCCAGCGTTTCTAGGGTCTTAATAAGGTTTAGAGAAACTGAAAGTTATAATAGAAGACAGGTTCCAGGACGTTCCAGGTGTAATAATCCTGCAGATGACCGTTATTTAAGAATCAGACTTTGCGAACTCGTCAATACGGTTAGAAAAGATTAAGGAAATTTGGACTCAGGCCCAGAATGCCTGTTACTGCTCTATTGTTAACCAGAGCACACCGTGTAGCACGTTTAAGGTTCGCAAGAGAACATGTCAATTGGGATATTAACGATTGGGCTAATAGTTTTTTTACGGATGAATCAAGATTTTCACTTTTTGGATCCGATAGACGTATTCCAGTTTATAGACGCGCAGGTGAGCGATTTGCTCAGTGTAACATAAGAGCAGCCAGAAATTATGGAGGTGGTTCGATTATGGTATGGGAAGGCATGTGTTTTGAAGGCCACACGGAGGTAATTGTGTTTCGTAGGGAATCACTGACAGCTGATCGTTATATAAGGGAGGTTCTTGAGGAAAATGTAGTGCCATTTGTTCCAATCATTGGAGAGAATTTTATTCTAATGCTCTATAACGCTCGCCTGCACGTTGCCAGAATAACAATGAAATACCTTCAAGAGGTTGGTATCCATGTTTTAGATTGGCTAGCAGTTTGTCCAGACCTTAACCCAATTGAACATGTTTGGGACTACTTGGACAGGCGTATAAGAATTCGTAATAGAAGAATGGGAAAATTTGGATTTGGATTACATAAGTGACCTGATAAGAAGCCTTCCACGGAGAATGAGAGATGTTATTAGAGCCAGAGGTGGCAATACCAGATTTATCGTTTAATTTTTTTATTTTGTTACTTTGTATTATTTGATTTTTCTAGAATAATTGTTAGTTTTATTATTTATGCCCATTATTTTTTGATTTTTAATTTTAATTAAATAAACTACTTTGGAACATAATTGAAAATGAATTTCCTATTGAGTGTATTATTTAGTAGATACATACTATTAAGAATAATAAGCATAATATTGTATCAATGGGATTTTTGGTATGTTGTGCATGTCCTTATTTTAAGTTAAAAACATTGCTTATCAATATTTTTATTAAATTCATCTCCTTTATTAAATCAACCTGAAATTGTTGGCTTTCTTTTATAATATTTGCTTTTCCTCAATTCTTAGGAATATAAAATTAATTCATTATTATAATTCAACAATAATTATAAATAGCTTTTTGTATAACTCTCAGTAAAAGATACATTTTGAATGGTTGATTTGAGAGTATTAAAAGATGTTTACAAAGTAAAAATTTAAGATATGAAGTAATTAAATGTTATACAGGGTGTTTCAAAAAAAGGTAACACCGTCTCTAGGATAGGTAAAAAACTAAAAAATAATTGGGGTTTGCTTAGTAAAATTTTTTTCTAACGCCATCCGTTTTCAAGATAAAGGGCGTTGAAGAAAATGAAAAATTACACATTTCTTACGATTTTGCCGAAACTACTGGCACCATTGCAATGAAAGTTTATACGAATATGTTTTGGAAGCTGATATGTCCCATGAATTTGTTTTTATAACTAACTCTCATAGAGGGCGCTAGTTACACGATTCATACAACGTATTATTCAACATAACAATAAGTCAACAAAACTCTATTTATTGTTGACTTATTGTCATAACAATCAATAAATGTCAATTTTACATGGCAAACTTAGAGAAAAGCGAACTTTATCATTAACTTATACGAGGAGCGATTATTACTTCATAATTTTCAAATCAAAATATTCCGAAAACGGTACATAATATCGAGTTTTACCAAGAGTACCTTTTTGGTGCAGAATTAAACGATGTTTATGTTCATTTGGAGTTTTGACTAATAATTCTATCCTAAAAAAAGTTATGTAGAATAATACGTTGTATGAATCGTGTAACTAGCGCCCTCTATGAGAGTTAGTTATAAAAACAAATTCATAGGATATATCAGCTTCCAAAACATATTCGTATAAAATTTCATTGCAATGGTGCCAGTAGTTTCGGCAAAATCGTAAGAAATGTGTAATTTTTTATTTTCTTCAACGCCCTTTATCTTGAAAACGGATGGCGTTAGAAAAAAATTTTACTAAGCAAACCCCAATTATTTTTCAGTTTTTTACCTATCCTAGAGACGGTGTTATGTTTTTTTGAAACACCCTGTATAATAATAAAATCATCAAAAATATCTATGTTTGTTGTTGTTCATGTATTATTTATAATAACAGTAAAGCATTTTACGCAGTTACGGAATTACAACTTTTCCATTCGTGCGTAAAATGCTTCTTACCACACACGTTACGTCGTAATATACTAACACGACTTTTTTTCAAAAGAATACTTACCTAGTAATAAACAAAACATAATTATTTAATTATCAAGGAAGTTTTCTTTTAAACAAAAAATACAAATAATAGTATATTAAACAACGCATTTCATATGGAATTCTGTTATGACACGAGTTCAAGTTTAAAAAACGAATCGCGAAGCGATGAGTTTTTTAAAGAACGAGTGTCGCCAACCATTTAAAACAAAAATTTGCGTGCGTAAAAGTTACATTACGATACGCAAATGCGTTTTATAATGAAGATTTTTATAAGTGCAAAATATAAAAATTATATTACAAATGTATTACATACAAAAATTATATTAATATTATTTACGAACATTAATATGAAAGTATACTTAGTACTGTGATGTTTCATTAAACTGCTTTTGTGGGTGGAATTAATTATACACACTATTAACAAATCAATTTTGGAAGATATGGATTAAAGCATATTTACCCACATTGACAAGAAGGAGCAAATGAAATTACGACCAACAATTGATTAAAATAAATGATATCGTTCTCATTACCGAAGACAATCAACCCAGAAATGTATGGAGGCTGGGAAGAATACTAGAAGTGTTTCCTGGACCAGACGGGCGTATTAGAGTAGCACGAATAAAGACTCAAAATGGTGAAATGACCAGACCTGTTCATAGACTGGCGAAAATAGAGACGGAAAAATAAAAGAATCCCAAGCCACTAATTTTTGCGGGGAAGAATGTTGAGTTTCAACTCAACATGAATTTGTTTTAAAAAATCTGTTTACTTTTATAATTAATATTTTGAATGATGTCAAAAAATATTCTCAAATAATTTTTATAATAAAAGACCGTTAAAAAAACCTGACAAAAATAATTAATAAACCCAGACCGACTAAACCCAGACCTACAAAACTCCGACAAAAAGACCCTAATTTTTATTACACACTATGACTAACTACCTCTCTGTTTATTTAATAAAATACGCAATTAAAATAATTAATTTATATACACCGGGTATATAATTTTAAATTTATGTATTCCACTCTAATATAACACTATTTATATAGAATTATTTCAATATTCACTTGCTTTCCGCACACTGCTCCTGTTAACTAAGACTGTAAGGTGATAATTGAACTCCTCTCGCCTCTATCGCCTTTTATATTACCGTCCCAACGCCTGTTAATTCTGTTATTTTCGAGAAATAGAGCAATAGGGTACTTTCTAGAAGACGGAGAAGCGACGCATTCGCCATTATTTCAAGTACAAGAACAGAACCGGCATTAGAACGACTTTGTCACAAAACCACTGCAGATTTTAATATTTTGCGATGCTGAAGAGCCTTGTAATATATGTGAACTACTGTGCTTCTTATTATTTGCTCCTGATTCTGCTTGCAAAGACCTGCTGAAACAGTGGACTGTAAATTCCTTTGGTTCCGAAAGGTTCAGAAGCTCAGCAATGGTAGTCGGATTTTTTTCAATTGAGTTGGCAGTTCATTTATAATTTGAGTAACTTTTTTATATCAATGAAAGCTTTGTTAACAATTTATTTGTTTAAAGTATCCTTAAATGTCTAGATATTTGAATAATATTCTATATATTCTATTAAAAACTTACATTAAAAAATATTTAATTGCAAAAAGCAGTAAATTTTGAGATGTAGTTTCCATTATTTTGAATTTTAAATTAACTAGTTTGAGAATGTGTATGATACATTTGTTATTATATTCTTTAGTTTTTATCTGTAAACCATTTCAGAAACTGCTCTACATATATTATTAAATCTCTTTCTAATGTCATATCACTGATTTCATTTATAATGACTGATCGTAAATGAAACATTCCATCATTTCTCTTGTTCTCAATTTCACTGTTATATCTACAAGTTCATCCAATTAAAATGTCTTTTTGTACCATGTTCACATATCTACACAATCTAACGTGTGGTGTTTAACGTTCAACCCAGTAACTGAACTTTAAGTTGTTTCAGAAGTTAATCAGCTACTGCCGATATAATTACGTCTTTTCTATAAAATTTTAATGTCAATAAAATTTGGCTCAATTAGCCAAATTTCCCAACATGATGATTTTATTTTTGGTCAATAATTTTGATATTCTTCAAAATTTCTCACGGTTTAAATGGTTTAACCATTTCCGTTACTTTCTACGATTGATGTGGAGTAAAAACGTTATTTATGCAAAACTTAATAATATTTTAGTCACCATGGAACCTTAAAAATGAGTAATGACTGGTCATCGAGCAATTAACATAAAATCCAATTAAATTGATGAAAGCGTTTCAAGGACAAGCGAGTTCCGAGTTCGGTCCAGATTTCTTTTTTTGGAGTAATAACCTTGTCAGTATTATTAATAATAGAAATCAGATTTGATTTTATCGAAACCTAAATGGATTGCTGTACGCAAAGAACGACTGCTACGACTATCACAGTTTGTGATATGCAGGGACAACTTAGATTCTTATTATAAAAAAATATTCATTAGGTACCATTTTTGATCAAACTGATAATAGACACTGTTAAGTTTAACATTTAATAAATTAGGGAACATGTTTTAAGACAATTTAATCATGAGATAATTAGGTATATATTTTCTTTTTTTAGACTATTTACTAAAAAGGGAATCTCAAATTTTGAATGAAATAAAAACAAACAGTTTAAGAATTATGATAATGAAAGAAATTTCTAAAAACTAATTAATATAAATATTTAATTGAAGCTTTTAAAAACATGTATTAAGAATTATTGAAGTATCAAATAGTATATTACATAACAAGTGTTGTAATGATGCATTTTACGACCGAATGGCTAGTTTATGGAGCGTAGCGAGTGCCATAATTGACACGAGTTTTGTACTATACTTTTTCTACTACTGAAAGTCTGACATATGAGTACTTTACAATTTTTTTATATTTATAATTATATTCTGGCAGCTATTGCATACAAACGACCCAAACTTTTCGAATATACTGCCCAATTCTACTACATTAGTCGAAATCGATTCTTGACTCATAACCAGTTTTTCTGTATTTTTGGTTGCTGGAGGTGCGCATTGCATTTTTGAGCAACTGGGATGCGGATTTTCTGGAGCGTTGGGCTTAATATCGTGTAATGATAAATTTTCTTCATTATACTCCTCATACGGACAAATCGAAGAGATTATTTTGTCAGTTGTGGAATTCTTTGCGCTCATGGATTTGTCTCCGTAGCCTTCTGCTACTGTGGACGATTTCCAGCCCCCATTTCTCTTAAGTTGCAGCAAATCTCCTCCTGCATCTACAAGCAGCGTAGCAAAACTTCTACGAAAACAATGGACTGTATATTGAGTGGCATCAGATAGTTTTAAGAACTCAAGCAATTTTTTTTGGGTATGCTAACTTGTTTATCCCAACAACTTGACGGGTACATTTATTGTTCTGGAAATTAAGGAAGAAGCTTTGAATATTCTTATCCTCTATTAGTTTCCTTTTTTCCATGTATCTTTTACATATTTCTTACGGTTTTCCTTATACAACGGATGATCTTTCAGTTTTCGTTTTAGTATCCGGTATGTTCACCACGTGGGATTTTCCGCTATCGTCAATGATAAGTACAGCCTGTTAAAGATATAAAGAAAAATGTTATTACTAATGTTTTTTAGATTGATAGTCATTATAGAATCAAAGAACGTACATGCAACAAAGATATTATCAAAGTAACTATGGCGCTATCTTGTATACTGCCACCATACTGAAAGGATAACATTTATCCCCAAAGGATTATTCTGAATACAATTTCTCTAAAAGGAGTCTAAGATTAGAAAAACCATGATTAAACTCAATTTATTTATGGTACATTTATGTCTTGTTTAATATAAAAATACTTAAGAGTTTTAAATCTAGAAAATATTGATAAAATTAAAACATAGATACCTATATCTAACTGTTAATGCTATCCTTACCTCGAAACTGCTGCTCTATATAGATTGTTTTTAGTGCAGTTGTATCAACGCATAAATTCTTTATCCAAGAATGTCTCTTTCTTCTCTTGAGCGTTTTCCAGATAGTTTTTTTTGCATTATATTGTGAAACATCTGTCTCTCATTACATATATTTTTTCATCCGCCTCAAGACTTCGATGTTCGTCAACCAGCCGTCCAGGAGCTTTTCAATATTCGACAGTGCAGCCACATTTCAACAGCCTCTATTAAGTCGAACTTTGAGTTTCAAGCTTATATTTTTGCTACAGAATAATCTTCTCATTTTCGCAAATCCACTTCTTGCCTTTCCAATCTTTTTATTTGTTCATAACAATCATTATTATTGATTACTGTGTCCAAATAATTGTAATCTGTTACTCTTTCAAGTTTGTGAAATATTCTGTTGTGAATAACTTTAAAAAATACTTTGGGAAGTACCAAGATCTAAAGTTGGTCTTCTTCTGTCAACTTTAGGATATCTGCAGGTAATCGGTTAGGTCATGCAGCCTTTTCATTTTTTAAGTCACTCAGAACTTGTGCAACCTCGTGCTTCATTATATCAGGGCATTCATCACCGTGCATGTTTCCTAGGTTTACTTGATTTCTATTTTATTCAAAAATTTTCAATTTATCTTGCACCCCCATGAACATTTAGTTATTTTTATCATAGAGTGTATTGAATTGCCTTTTACATAACTAGAATTAAAGATTCTGTTTTCTAAATTACTCACCAAAACATTTGCCAAAACGGGAGATATATTTCCTTCATTTTGAATATATACTTTGACTAATGCATACATTAAATAGGTCAATTATATCTAATATTATACCTGGATGCATTTCTTTTTAACTAGAACTATATATACATTCTTTAGGAAGAATTTTGGAAAATGTATTAGTTACATAAAATGATACTAATTTATTATTATTTTGTAAATAGAATTTACAAATAATTTTTTACCGAAAATTAAGATGTGTGGCAAACCCAATAATATTAAAAAGTGACATACTTCAAGCAGATCCCTTGAACACCCATAGTTTAGTGGTAGTTTTATGAAAAAAAGGATTATTGGAAAATTATCATGATTCTACGATTGGTAAGAGAGAAATTCAATATATTTTTGATGATTGCGATATAAAAGGAATGACTAATAAATAAAAGAAAATGATTTACACATTATTGTACTTCAAATACAAAAATACACTGTCACACAAAACCACGTATAGTGACATGCAAGTGAAAGGAGGGTATTAGAAAATAAAATAAGACTGAATTAAAGATATAGAGTAAAAGTCAAGAAAAAAGCAGTTCAGTTGATATAAAATTGATTTAGATTTGGCGACAGTCTAAATATGGCTTAAACCAGTAGTTAAAAGCAAATATACAGCATTTCACCATTTTTAAAACAAATATCCAATAGTTAATTCCACATTTCTTAACCGACGTGTAAAAGATGTAATTAATTTTTACCTGTAAAAAATTATACCGATACATTTTCTGCGGATAATGATGAAAAAAATTACATGGAATCTTAACATGCTTGTCCGGTTACTAGGAAATATAAATGCGTTTAGAAATATTATTTATTAGGTAAGAAAAAAATGTGTATATTAAATAAAACGTAGGTAATTATACCACATTTTTGTAACAAACATTCTTCTACAGCTACGGTAGTTAATTGATGTAAACGGAAAAGTACATGAAAAATAATAAGAATAAACAATTTATTGATCTGCGTCGTTCATAACAATGTAAATACCTACCTAAAATATGCAAATGGCATTGAAATTTTACGCGAATGTTTCAAATAGTTATCTTGTTCTCAAGATTTAATAATAGAAGAGCAACATTTTAATTTAGATATTCAGTTATAGTTTTATTATGACTTAAAAGAATATAAATTACTGTATTACTTATAAAAAGTATTTATTTACTGTAAATGTAATGAAACATTTAGGAAAATTTAGGCAAATGCAATAACAAACAAGTGATCGTATTTTCAAAATGTTTACGTGGCATGAAGTCTTTTAATTTTACAAGTTTTCTAACCAAAAACTTAAAACCTTTATAGTTGACTTGATATATAGATGGATCAACAAGTTTCCACCATTGAGTTTAAAAAAGCAATTTTTTAATTAAATAGTGGAAGGTTTGTTTAAAAAGTTTTATTTTTGATGTTCTAATCAATTAAATGTTTATTTTCCAAATGAAAATATGAATCCAATTAATACGTGGGACATAACCACGTTTCCAATATAAACCACAGATATTTTATGTGGACATTTTTAACAGATATGGTACCTATTTGAACCAAGATAAAACTGATTCTGTAAAAAAGTCAACCGTGGATGTGAACTACGTCTTCTAGCTCTTAAACTACAAGCATGCAACCTTCTTCTAACAGTTTGACTTGATATCACTCTTCCGATAGCATGCCTAAAGAAGCTGTTAATGGATATATGGCAAGAGTATTGGCAGGACGATGAAGGTGCGGCTGAATGGACAAGAAGGATAATACCAGACTTAAGACCATGGATGAAAAGAAAGTGGGGGGAGGTAAACTTCTACCTCACACAATGGACTAGTTTAGTGATTTTTTTTATATTTGCATCCTATAAAATAGGTTTTTAGTGGTTCAACTGTACAAATAAAATTTTTATAAAATTAATCCTCTAGCCAAAATCGGCTTTTGAAATTTAAATTTAATGGTTACATACGTCATAAGTGGTAAGTGACGTGTTTCAATAAGATTGGTAGAAAATTTGCGATGTTGTCGATATGCTTTAATATTAACCGAGAAACTTATCTCTCTCTCTTATTTGTTGTCATTAAAAAGAGATAAACATATTGATATTTTTGTTCTCTGATTGACACTTTATCAAACAAGGAGTAAAACACTAAACAAAATATTCTGTCATTTTCGTTAGTTTAATTTGTTGTTTGGTTTATGAAAGAAATTACTTCTTTACTATTTTTGGTTCGAAAATAAAAATCCCTAACACCTTCTCTTGGTGTTATAGCGGTTCCTTCAAAAATAACCAATAGAAGTAATTGTTCTCTCGGGGAGCAACCCTTCTATCGGTACAGTGAGAGAACGAATTTTAAGAATACCGTTTTGGCATTTTCAATAGAACCACGCCCACTTTCTATTGGCTGTTCTATTCTATCACCGTCAAGAATAGGGGTCTTGTTTGTTTATTACAGATAAACACGATTTTCTCTCCTGTCGTATATCTTGTCAACTGGTACAATCAGTTAGTCACAGAACACGGTGTTCTGTGCCGCCAGTTCTTTGAGAATGCTTGAAACGAACGTAGCTAAACTGTGACAACGTTGACTTTTAAACACACTTCATTATTGGTTATTAGTTGGCGCTACGTTTAAAACTTACTAATTATTTATTGCTAAATTTTACGAAATGAGAAAAATTACTTGCAAAATGAATACCAATATAAGTAGGTATCTTATCCTAAATATATATTGCTATCATTTTGATTAATATGCTCCTACTAAACTAGTCCATTCCTGACAGGACATGGATGTTTCCAGGCATACCTATACCGCTTTAAAATAAGTAATACGCAAGAGTGTCAATACTGTGGGTTAAGGGACAATGCAGAGCATACGTTTTTCGAATGTGTCCGTTGGGAGGAGCAGAGCAAGGACGCCGAAACAAAGGTAGGAAGACTTACGCCAGAAAACACGATTGGGAAAATGCTAGAGACGGCAGCAAACTGGGAAACAGTGAACAAAATGGTTATGATAATTACATCCACCAAAAGAAAGGAAATGAGAAGAGATGATAGGTAAATGGTCTGTGCAGATTAAAGGGGAAAAATAAAATAAAGGAACTGAGCCCACGTCATCCACTAGCTCTTCCTTCTTTGAAGTAATGCCTGAGGGTGGTTCCGAAGAAGGCTACTTTAGTTCTGAGTGTTTTTTAGTCGGTAAGAATCCGACACTGTCTGGTCATTGGGCGACCATTCGTCTTTTTAAAGATTTTCCGCTCCCAAAAAGTGGCTATAAAGCGGTATTGAGCAGATTCCATGCACGACTGACAACACTTTGGGACACATTTAGCCGTGTAGCAACTTCTTCTTGACTTAAGCCTTCGTGTATCCAACGTACTAATTGATCGAGTTGCACTGTTTCTAATCGCCGTAGCGCCATTTTTTTTCAGGTAAACAGATTTATGGACTACAGTAACAATGTTAAAGTTACTGCAAGCACTTCTACGCTACTAAAATGTTAGTATTTTGAAATCGAATTCCTACAATTCTGGTTAAAAAGATAACAGCGTGTACAAATAAAAAACGACAAGTTTACTGATAACATGAAAAGTATATTTAAAATATTATTTTTGTACGCAATTTTCTGAAATTTCAAAAATATCCACTTCAATTGTTGAGCAGTGTATCTGTGCCTCTAAGTGTAACAATGTTTAAATTCGATTTTAGTGATTTGAGTTAAAAAAACTTTAATACTTACACTTTGAATTTTTTTAATTTTTCATAAGCACCATTAATTGTTTTACAATTAGTAATAAAACTGTAAGAAATTAGAATTTATTTGACAATGAAATCAATTAAATAATTTGTATTTTCTGCCAAAATACAGTATCCGCCAAAATAAAAATAAAAACATATATATAAAAAAAAACTTTAACCCAACAATGCCTATATGGTCGGATAGAGAAAAAAAAGAACTTTGATGACCCACCCCTTGCCACCCCCATATGCATTATCTCGAAAAGTAGAAGAGCTGGAATATTGGGACCCTCGAAAGAAATTCCTACGGGTATTTCGGCTCAAGGAAAAAAAAATTTTTTTAGCTCACGTATCGCTAAATATTGATCTCAGAAAAAAGATATTTTGGGGATCTTCCTCATTGGAAAAAGGTCACCTGTTCTAAGTTTGGACCATTATTACGACCTTTCCGTATGAACAAAAATAATGCTCTACCAAAAACACTTTTTTTTGTTGTTATAACCATTTTTAAATCAAATTTAACTGCAGCGTACTATTAATATATCAACTAATGACAATTAAGCCAAATATGACAAATCCATATTAGCAACTCCACAGCACTCTCTGTTTCGGTACTGTTTATTTTGGCGGATACCGTATTTGCTTTTACTTTTAACAAATAGTTAAGATATTTTTCAAAAAACAAAACAATTAAGTTTTGAATTTTAATGTTAGGCTTGTATTTAAATTGGAAATTTTTTGGTGAAATTACGTGTTTAATAATTCAAGTTCATAAAATGTATTGCACCAAACCTTACTTTGTGGAAGTCCAGTTTTAGTTGTTTTCCTAGAAACTTTGACTACGTAACTGCAGTACATTAGGAATATATTTAAAAACAATTTTGTTTTCTACAATGTGTAAGTATGAAAATTCTCTATTAAATGAACTATTTAGATACAAAATTTCTTAAAAACTGTTGCTGAAACTACAAATCAAAAAAAAAGTAAATTAACTTACTGCAAAAGATTTACTCTTCTAAATATACTATTGTGGTTTGATAATTATATGAAGAATAGGTACATTAATTTGATTTTGGAAAATATTGAAAAAAAAATTATTTTATATTAATGTCATGTTTATGTCAAATGAGATATGTTGACATAAATCAGGAGGTATCAATGTAATGTTTTTTGAGTTTTTTGTCATTATAGTAAGGGGGATTAAGGGGTGACAGTGACAGTTAAAAAGAAACAGAGAAAAAGAACAGTTACCGTTTGAGATGATAGGTTGCCAGGAGAACGAAGTTTGACAAGAGATTGAAGGAAGTTTTTTAAAAAAAAAAGAAAAAACCAGTACCTGGAGAAAAAGTCACAAAAAAAAACTACTACTAACGAATTTATTTTGGAAATAGCAGCAGCAATCGTTATTCCCACTCTAATAATATGTATAATTATCGGAGCAGCGTATTTTTTTCATACTTCTAATCAAAGAAGAGTTTGAAGCACATGATCGAAATGACGACCAGCGGAAGTGGTCTGGTTTGCCTTTTCTGATTCAAAGAAGAATAGCACGTCAAATCCAGCTGGTTGAAATAATCGGGCAAGGACGTTTTAGTAAAGTGTGAAAAGAAAAGTGGAGAGACAATCCAAAACAAAGACATTAAGACGAATTTAGTTAAGGTTAGTAATAAATTTAATTAAGAGTAGATAGGAATAGATAAGAGTAGATAGGAATAGATAAGAGTAGGTAGGGTGTTCATTAGGTAAGTTTTTTTTTCTGTAATAAAATTTTCTTGAAAAAAAAATAATTTTTTTTAATTTTTTTTAAATCAATAACATTTAAAATTAAAAATTTGAAATTTAAAATTAAAACTTATAAAAAATCATTTGAGCTAGCCGAGGTTTTGAAATTTAAACAAATTTTTTTTTATAATTATAAATTCAAACCATAATAATACATTGTACAAAAAAAACATTTATATTAGTTATTATAATAAACGTGAGCATTTAAGATAATCTATTTAAAAACTGACACATTTATTTACTCCAAAACAAACCAAGATAAGAAAAAATGAAAAGTAATTGGACTTGAATACCGACAAATTTTTTTTTAGCAAAATGATCCATTTTAAATTCTTAAAAATCTATTATTAGAAATAATAATTATTTATTATGGTTTTCCACGTATTGACACGTCTATTTACCTTACTGATAATGTTTTCAAATAGTATTAAATAAATAACGTTGATGGTATACACACAAATTATTTATCTATAACACCATATCTGAATACTTTATTATCAAATGTCCACAATAAAATTAAATATTTACTTTAAAAAATAGAAAGAACGAGTTGTTATTATTTAGATATCCAAGATAATTCACGTTTAAAATTTTTCACCTACTTTGAAAATTAAAAATGTAATTATTATAGTTTATATTTATGTAAATTTGTACGAAAAATTGGCGAGAGCGCATATTTCAAATTTAGGCGAAGGTGCAAGGAAGTATATAGTATATCAACTATATTATTATTTTACTACATTTCATAACTCTTGCTCATAGGTAGTTTCCAATAGAAAAACTGTAACATTTAATATGTTAGCACCCCACGCTTTTTACTCTGAATTGAATTATTCTTACAATAATTTATTTTACAATTTTTTATTGATATGATTGATTGAATGTTCGACTACTGTAATGTAATCTAGAATATCTAATCGAGTACCGTAGTAATCACTTCACGGACGTGTATCGTACTATATTTTATAACATGGTTGATTTGCTTTATAAATAAAAAATAAACAGCGGTTACCAAGTAACAATGTAAATAAAGGCAGACATATTGAATTTTTCTGCACACACGAAATATCTGCGGAGAAAATGGATCTGAAATTAGATGAAATTACTGAGAAAACTGCGGAAGCGAATCATTCCAGTTAAGTCTGCGAAAAGATATGAAAAAGAATATGCGCTGTTTTGCAACTGGCGTGAACAACACAATTTGAAAAGTAGAGCTGATGAAAATGTGATGTTTAAATTTTTAGTTTAAATTTTCAGTCAAAAACATTCAACCCTCCTTCATTATGGTCCAAATACTCGATGGTAAAATCAATGATTATGGTTAATGAGAATGTCAACATATCAAGTTTTCCAAAGTTGATAGCTTTTTTGAGAAAACAAAATGTAGACCATCAGCCAAACCAGTCGAAGGTGCTGACAAAGGAACAAATTGAAAGCTTCATGAGGGACGCACCAGATAAAGAATATCTATTACTCAAAGTGCTAGCATTACTTCGAGTTGCTGGAGGTTGCCGAAGGAAAGAGATCTATAATTTAGAAATTAGTGATGTGGAGGATACGGGTACTCAGCTAGTAGTTAAAATTAACCAGACAAAAACGCATATTCGACGAGCTTTCACTGTGATTAACAGTGATGAGGTTCACTATTTGGATGTGTTTAGAAAATACATTCATTTACGGCAACACGTCGCCCTGAAAGCTCTTTTGGTGGGTTATGGACAAGGAAAATGTCTGTCTCAAAGAGCTGGTATACATACTGTTGGCGGAGCACCTAAGAAAATAGCTGAGTTCTTAAAACTAGACCAACTAGAAAAGTATACAGGTCATTGCTTCAGGAGGACATCCTCAACGTTGTTGACCAATGCTGCAGCTGACCTTAAAGTTCTAAAACAGCTAGGTGGATGGAAGAGTTCTTCAGTTGCAGAAAAGTATATAGAAGAATCGATTGAAGGCAAAAACAAGATTGCAAGAATGATGCAAAGGGCCGAAACTTTTGTTGAAGTTCTACATCACAGCCACACGTCTTCCGCGATTACAGAAAACACTGTAAATCAATCAACAGCTCTCCATTAATACACATTGCTGGCAACAGCAGTTGTACAATTAATGTCAATCTTCAAAAGCTTGGTTTATGTTGATTCACTTATTATTGCAAACAATATTGGGAGAATTGAAGGGTACTGTAAAGTACAAGTGTACCATAAAGTGCCATTTCTCGGACTCAAAGGAGTCCGGGAAATGGCACTTTACCGTACAGTGGGAAAACAATATTTTTTGTAATTCAGTTACGAAATATCACAATTTTGACACTCATTCTACATACAAAATGTTGTTAATATTGTCACTTGTTTTCATTTTGTCACTCATTTTTAAATATACATTTTTATTGAGAAAATAAACAAGTAGTTAAAAATTGAGATGGGGTAGATATCTCAACTCTGGCTGTTAAAATTTTGCGTCTACATTCTTAAATTTTAATTAGCTTAAAATATTTATTCCAAATCAATATTGTTTTTCAAACTCCAAGTAATCATCAATTAATTATTTATTTTCTCATTTAATAACTCTTTACAATATATTATGCTAAAAAAATATAGTAATAATAATTGAAATATCTAAGGTTCAAATTGTTTTTTGGAAAAACTGAAACTTTTTTACTTTCATTCAAAGGATTTAATAACTCAATATATTATGCTAAAAAACAAGATTAGATGTGAAATAAATGGAACTGGAGGGAAAAAAGCGTGGACTACAATATATAGCACATGAATGTATAGAAAAATACAATCAGACCAATCACTCCATAACTGGCTACGCACCATGCTATTTGTTATATGGGACAGATGTTACAGTTTTACCAAATATCATAGAAAAAGGAAAAAAAGAGAATTTAATGTTGGAGATATGGTATATGTAGAAAATGGTAATAAACTAAATAGGAAAAGCTAGATGAACTGAGAATTGGACCATATAAAATAATTAAAAAAACTCTAATACCATTTACGAGATAGAAAAGACACAGAAAAACAGAGTTTAATCTATTTCATATAACAAAGATTATTCCAGCAAAGATAACAAAAAATCAAGAAGAGATGGAGGAAGAGCTAGAAGATATCTAAAAAGAAAAAATTCACAGATGAATTTTTTTCCCTAGGAGAGAAGGTGTAAAGAAATAAATTTCTTTTATTGTAAATTTGATGCGCTTCACGCAGTTGTTTATTAAGGTTTATTTAGTCTACAGTTTGTTTAATAGTTAGTTTAATATTACAATTTAAGAAATGTCAGAATTGTCAATACGAGACGTTTTTTTAATAATTTTATAGTTAATAATTTGACTTACGGGTAGAATAAACTTTAAATGTAGTTTCTTTGTTTTCAGGTAGGTTTTTATAATTGTGTATACAGGGTGAGTCATAACTATTGGGACATAGACTAAGGACAGGTTATTTGGACCAAAATATGGCTATTGGGCCAAATATGCCTTAATATAATGTTGCTGAGAAAAAAGATACAGGGTGTTAAAGTTAATTTTTGTTTTTCGTTTTTTGCTAATAGTTTCCCTGTATATTTATAAATTGATATCAAAATTGGCACAGAGGCATAATCTTAGACAAGAAATAGTATTTTATTTACAATTTTACGTTTTGTCATAGAGGGCGCCACGTGGATCATTCCTAATGATCAAATTGAGTCTAAACTTTTTCTGATGAAATTTTTTAGTAATTTTTATTAGAAAATATGACGTAAATATCAGTTTTACGTAAAATTGGTACTCTTGTTTAAATATGATAATTTCAACCGTTTTCAATAAAAACGCAGTCGAACTGCCTAGAGTCTTAAAAAAGGATTTCAAATATTAATTCATTTATGAAAAGTATGCTTTAGACTGTCAGATAATTGTTGTTGGTAAATGTCATTTGTTCAGAGTAAATTATTTTTGTTGTGACAGTGTAGTGTAATGTTGCATTTTTTAAAAGTAATCATTACTTTTTTTGATTGAAATGCCAACGTATTCTGAATAAACATAGCAATGACAGACACTTTATTAAGAATATTATGTTCAACGACGAAGCAACTTTTACCAGACGAGGGGTTTTTAATTGGAGGCGACCAACTACTAGGGCCTTATGTTCTTCCTCCTCCGAATGTAAATGGAGATTCTTATTTATTCTTTTTGGAAAATACTCTTAGTGATATTTTAGATGATCTGTTACTGGATGTAAGAAGAAAAATGTGGTTTATGCAGGATGGAGCGCCACCTCATTTTTCATTAGCTGTTAGAAATCATCATTGGCAAAGGCAGTGATTTTCAATGGCCACCAAGAAGTCCTGAGTACAACCCGCTAGATTTTTATTTTTGGGGACATATGAAGTCCTTAGTTTATGCCAATGAAATTAATACACGAGACGAACTTTGGAGATACATTCAAAATGCAGCTAATCTTATAAGGGGACAGAATAACATTTTTTTTAACGTCCGAAAATCCTTTATAAAAAAATAAAGTGTGTTTAGTTTTGATTTATCGTCAAAACGGAAACCTTACGTTAGTTGCAACTTTGTTTATTAGTTTGGTATTTGATAGAGGAATTGTAAATAAAATACTATTTCTTGTCTAAGATTATGCCAATTTTGATATCAATTTATAAATAAACAGGGAAACTATTAGCAAAAAACGAAAAACAAAAATTAACTTTAACACCCTGTATCTTTTTTCTCAGCAACATTATATTAAGGCATATTTGGCCCAATAGCCATATTTTGGTCCAAATAACCTGTCCTTAGTCTTTGTCCCAATAGTTAAGACTCACCCTGTATATTAAATTATATGTTTCCCGATAAAATGAATTAACCAAATAAATCTTTGTTTTCAGAAGAAACACATGCGTTTATTTCTATACTAAAATAGAAGAAAAAAAATTAACATTATAGTAATAATAATTGATATATCTAAGGTTCATATTATTTTTTGGAAAAACTGAAACTTTTTTACTTTCAAAGGATTTTTGTAATTATGTAATTTTTAAAATTTCCTACAAAATTCCACGATGTATAGTGTCATGAGATTATAAATAAATCGCCAAAATGAATTTAAAAGAAATTTTTAGCTATCCTCCACATTTCAGTCTTTAGTATTTTATTCTTGTTTATTGTTGAGTATTTATAATTAAATATTATGGTTTAATTCGCCTTTAATTATCGCATACAACGTACTTACCGGTGAATTTCCTCATTCCAACGTTACAATTTATTGTAATTCATTGTCCCTCCCTTTCACTTCAAATCAATTTTCGTGTATACCTGTTTTTTTATTATATCTAGTACATGTACATTTTATAATAACCTTAATATTAATAATAGTCGTATTACTGGTTTTAAATTTTAAGCAACTGCTAGTTGTGATAGCGATCGGTAATAGCTTAAGATATTTTCGTCATCGCAAACTATATGCATTTATGTGGAACTATTCAAGCGGAACCGTCGAGGAATGTATGTGTCAAAAGCAATGTAACCTTCGATGTTTATAAAAAAAAACATGTGAACTTTGAATTTATAACAGGAAAGGCAATTTACGTGCAGTTAATTTTAGTATGTGGCGAAACCAAAAAATTATACAGGCTGTTTCTAATTACGTTATTATTCAGAAAACGTCTGGTAATCCGATTTGCTACTTGTATTGCGAATAATAGTAATGTTAACCACAAAAAAAAATTACATAATCAAAAATTTCAGAATTACAGGGCACTTATATACAAAACATAAATAAATATCGAGATAAATATAGTAGATATATAACAATGTTTTCACCACAAAGTGGATGATTTTAGATTTTTTTTGTCTCTAAAATAAGTTAATAAAACATTTTCTGAATATTTTTTGAGATTTCTCAATTTATAAAATAAATTTTTCAATTTATAAAATACTCGTATTCCTTTTCATATTTAATTTTTGATTTTTCTGGAAGCAGATTTAAAGTTATATTTCTTGCAGCCTTAGCAATATCTGGAGGTGTATTGGAATATTCACTATCACTATCCATTTTTTAGCTTTTATAACCAAAAATAGAGTTATGAAATAAGTAGACAATCAATAACTGAATTCAAAAACCCTTTACACAGTTTTTTGCAGTCTTTTAATGTTTGACAAGCGCGGCCAACTTGCCTTAAACTTCTAAATTCTATGGGTTGGTGTAGGTTATGTTACCTATTTATATTTAAATTGATATTTATATCCAAAAATGATGTAATATTACTTGATCATTATTTCTATAAGATTTGATTTTTTAAAATATTAGATATGGATCTAAAGTATTCAGGGAACTGGGATAGGAGTTTTGGACCAAGAGCCAAATACTCAGAAAGCTTGGGCACATACCTGAGCATCTTTCAAGCAGAAGTCCGCGCCATCGAAAAATGTGTGGAATTCAATATTGGAAGAAACTACCGCAGACAAAAGATTGCGATCACGTCGGATAGTCAAGCAGCCATCAAAGCGCTGAGCTTAAATATAATCAGTTCTAAGATGGTTTGGGAATGCCTAGGCAAACTAAATGAACTAGGCCAGAAGAACACTGTCACCCTCCTATGGGTCCCGGGACACATAGGAATAGAGGGGAACGAAACAGCAGATAAGCTGGCAAAAAAATGAGCTGAAATCCCACATTTGGGACCAGAACCATCTTGTGGGATCAGCAGTAGAGTAATCTTAGGAAAACTAAGGAAAGAAATGGAGAAGGAACAATCCAAGTACTGGAATCAGCTGGAAGGACTGAGGCAATCTAAGATACTACTGGGGAACCAGAAGATCTCTTAGCTGCCTCAACCTCAGTAGAAAAAGGCTCCGAATTCTAACGGGAATATTAACCGGGCATTGCCGGTTAAGAAGCCACATGAAGAAACTAGGGTTAGCAGATGAAGCAAAGTGCAGATTCTGTGAGGAAGAGGATGAAACTTCAATACACATACTCTCAGAATGCCCTGCCTTGAAGAATTCTAGGGCTAGATACCTAGGAGCACATGAACTAGAAGAAGTGGATCTACATGATTTGAAGCCCGACGATGTCCTAAACTTCCTCAGGAAAATAGGACTCGAAGAGCTGCTATAAATCTGAGAAAACATCAGAACATGACAAGTAAGGGGGGGCACAATAGATCCTATAGGCCGCAGTGTACTTATCACCCCTAATTTATACATACATACATACATACATACATACATACATACATACATACATACATACATACATACATACATACATACATACATACATACATACATACATACATACATACAAAGTATTCAGGTTAGTCTAGAAACTTTTAAAATAACTATTAGTTAATATTTACGGAAGTATTTTGTGCCTACTTCAAAGCGCAAACCTAACCAAAGTTTCTCTGTCAACATTCAATATTATTTTTTTTTGAGTGTTGTATTTTGCGATTATAATATTGTTTTATAGTTTGTTTATTTATTAAATTTGTTTTTATATAAATCAGAATGGCGTTAAGTGGATATGTTGTTGATTGTGCCCCACAGTGACATGGTATAATATGTTTATCGTTTATAAAGAGAAAATGGGTTTTAGTGTTTAAAAATATATCAGTTATTGAACTAAAATATTCAGGTAGGTCTACAATGTTTTAAAAAACCGCTGATTTCTATTCATGACTGTCATTATTTTATTTATTTTAAATAAAAATAAGCAAGTAAACTTTCTGTTTTAAAGCGGCAATAGTGTCAAGCAGATAGCGTAAAACAAATTTATCTTAGATTAAACCAAAATTATCTTGGGTTAGACTAAAAATTATCTAAGGTTAGAACAAATTTATCTTAGGTTAGAACAAAATTATCTTAGGTTACTTTGTAGTTAGATTTGAACGTGCAAAAGCCCACTTTGGATAGTGCTTGTAGAAAAATATATTTGTCACAATAATAAGTTATCGAAATTATTTTTTGCCAAAGAGAAAAGTAAAAAAATGATTTATCTATTTACATTATAAAAGTTCATATTTTCAAAAATGTTCTTAATCCAAAGAAATCATGCATAATTTAATACCGTCTACAAATCATGGCAGTCCTTAAATTCTTTAAAATTACTAGAAATTTTGTAAAAATTACGAAATACTATAATATAAATGCAGTCAAGAAGAAATGAGAAATTTTTATTGAGTGTCTTGATAAGATTGGCTCTGTTTCAGGGAAAGTCTGAAGTGACGATGGTATGCAAAACTCTGAAATAAAGTTGCTGAACTGAATTTAAATCTAATCTACGTACCGCGAATCCAAATACCCTAGACAAACAATCTTCAAGAAATCTCTTGTAATTTTTCCGACTTTATTAGTAGGAAAAATATAATTACAGTTAGTTTTGTTGAAGTTGAATGCAGATTTGTATTTGACATGCTTAGACATTTCCGGTTTATAAAGAAGAATGACTAACTAATTGCATATAATCCTACGTTTGTTTTCTACCCACGAAAATATAAGTACTGGTTATTTGGGTATACCTACCACGCCAACCCAACGTTTAAACTTATCAATATTGAAATTAACTTTGGAATACATTAAATGGCAATTAATTTCATTATAAAAATAAAAACCCTGGAAGTGAAATATTGTTTTAATTGATTTCAAAGAAGCCGGAGAATTTTTAAAACTTTGCTTGGTTTAATAATCTTCCTTAAATAGTCGTATCTGGTTTAGTGGGTATTGTGATCGATGTAATTTAATTTGATCATAAAATTAATTTAATCGTAATAAAAAAGCAGTTCACTAATTAATGTTGTAGGTGAATGCCAGTAGAATGACGTTCTACTGACAAGATTATTATAATAATTTGCTTTTTTAAAGTGATTTACAAAATTTATGATTCTGTCATCGGTAGATAGAACGGTATAGAGTAAAAGAATGCGAAGTACCATACAAGTTTGCTGAATTTGGGTATCGTCCATAGCAGTATGCAAATTTTATGATCATCAATCTTAAAACTTAAAGTAAGTAAATTAAAAATTTTAGACCATGTTAATAATAAAAGGCCATTTTTGGGAAGTAATTTGATCTGCAATTTAAGTGCCTACATCTATTTAAGTAAAATTTCTTAAAAAAAATGCCAATAAGTTTAGTGGTTTTTGGAAATTTGATCTGAAATTTGGGTTCATCCCTTAAAACAGAATTTTTTATAATAAATTTACTCTTATTATATAGTGTTTTTAATTTTTTAAAACGTATTTTTCGAAATTTTGAAATTTTCGTTTAATATTTTAGTTGTTTACTGTTCCTAAAAAGATAGATAAATTTCATTAAGTCATCTTCAAGAGAAGAATTAACCCGATTGTGTAAGAAGTTACATGACAAAAGGTGTAAGGCATCCCAAAACATCTGGTTTAACCAAGAATGTCTCAAGAAGAATTAAACTGTTTACTTTGATTGAGTCTTCATTTTATACATAGATAAGACGTAATTGTAACACAAATTAAGTTATTGTAAAGATCAGCATGATATAGTTTTTTCCTGGCTTTTCAATATCATTGCACAGTTATACTGATCTTAGAGGGAAATACATCCAGGATAATCCCTTAGGGCTAATAACATCTAGGCTTTAATATTGTTATATCTTATTACTTTCATACTTGGTCTAGCCTTATCTACTTAATCAACATCAGGTACCTAGCTAAAAACAAACAAAATGTAACTTCAATATGTCAATCTGACAATGCTAGTTTTTACCGAAACAGCTGTCATTGAATTTAAAACGTATTTCTCGAATAAATAATGTTCTTAATTTTTAATTATTTTTATTGTAATTAACAGAATGTTTTATTATAGTGAAAACGCACTCTCTGAAAAATCTATAAAATCTCAAAATTCTGCTGTGATTTTAGAATTCCGAATCTTCTTGATTGCATTTATATTATAGTATTTCCTAATTTTTAAAATATTTCGACTATAAAAATTATTTCAAAGAATTTAAGGACTGCCATATTAATTTTATAGGATTTTTTAGGATTCAAAACATTTTTGAAAATATAAACTTTTATTTAATGTATATAGATACATCATTTTTTACTTTTTTTTAGCAAAAATTAATTTCTGTAACTTAAACAAAATAGTCTCACAACAAACAAAAACAATAAAACAATTTAGAAGACAAAATAATTTTTAAATAATTTTTTTAGTATTAAGCTATTTTTAAACAATTTTATTAATTTTATTTTATTAAATTAGTTTATCAAATCTGTTCATCTGATAATGATAGTTTCCTAATTAATCAGTTGGACAATTATTGTTACGTATTTTATAGTAACTCTTGGATAGATTAGCTTCTATGTGTTGCATAGTTTGATTTTTTTACAAAATTGCACCGTTGTCATCGGCTCTATTATTCTAGGATAACGATAAATTTTGCAAAAAAAAATTACAGAAATTTCCGAAAATTTTTAAACGTATTGTATTGCTTCCAAACGAGCTTCCAAATCAAAATTTCTTTTAAGATATTTATTAAATATGCCATTACTTACACCAACTGCAATAATTATCAATATGCAAATATTATTAATGAAGACAACAGGAAATATATTTAAATTTGTAGTTTCTTCTGTATTATTATTATTCAGTATACGCGGTTGCTAAGTTCCTTTGTATAATGTTTAAAACAATAAAAAACATTATAATTCAATTTGCTTTAAACAATAAAACTTTTTTGTCTTAGTAAAAATATATTTATTTAGTGAAAGTGATTGCGGGTTATTTTTATTATAAAAAGGGAGTGTATTAAATGCTGCTAAAATAGAAATGTATACTTAAATAATGATGAAGATATTCCAAATAAATTTATATAATAATTACCGTTAGTAATTAAAAGTTAAAATCATATTTGCTTTTGTCGAAACAATAAAACAGCTGCTTTATTTCTATAGTAAACATTTTTTATTAACAGTGTCATTGTTCAGTTCTTAATAAATAAAGTTTACCGTTATACTTTTTAAAAAAGCAATTCGTATATAAGTACATACACAATTAAAAACAGCACTTAAAAGAATCATAAACTGCCAAAGAAAATTATTAACATCTAAAAAGTAGTTTCATATGACTGCGAATCTGGTAGCATGCCTTAATTAACTGCATTTAAGAACATTAGCATTTCCATATGGCCTATTGCATATTTAGTTCACGATCATGATTGCATTGTGCAAAAAATTGCAGATTTTCTTGACCGTAAGGTTTTTAACTTCTATTTTTTACATAATCTGCACACTTTTGTACCGCTGATGACGATGTTAAGTGTCTATTTAGTGCGAAGATTGTTCTTATTTAGGATTGAAGCCTCCTCAGTAACCTTTTTGCTAAAGGCTTTTATTAGGACCCTATAATGTTTTAGACCAGAAATATTTGTCCATAGTTTGAAAATCTGCATTATTTTCATTTTCCTTTGTACTTATTTTTGGTCAGCGTGCCCTGGAATCCAAGGCAGAGCTACTCTGTTGTTGTTGCCCACATTGTATATAGATCTCAATATAAATAATATGATTCTAGTAGTTGTTTTTCAGATTATTCATAATTTTAAAAGTTAATTGTGTTCATACATATTAGGAATTATTTAGAAATATTCTTAATATCCAGACCACAATTTTCCAATACATTGTTAAAAATTAGTGTGTGACTAATTCCAAATATATAATCTGTCGGCTCTTCTTCTATTCTTTCAAGTGATCCTAACTTTTATTTGATATCTGTAGGTTTCAATTGCTACTAATCTACAATAAGACGCCTCTTGTAGGCGGAGATCAATTAAATGTTATTTTTAATTAAATACCACACGTGGATACTAGAAGTTTAATCGTTTAAACAGCAAATAACTAATTTTACTGTTTAATTTAAAGACACCTTTTAAACAATCTATAAATATTAATAAAAATATTATAATTAAATGCTTACCTACAATCTATTAAAAACAAATATTGAAGATAATAAATACTTTTTATTTTATTAATTATTTTTTGTCGTTATTTCTCATCATAGTATATTGTACCACAAGTGCAGAAAGTAATCTATTCCACACGATGTGTGGGAGCTGTACCACGAGTAATGTAATCACACGGGTATGGAACAGTCTTTATGCAAGAGTAGCACACTACACTTTTTCTTTATTTAATTTCAAACTATATATTTGATCACTTAATACCTATTATAATGGCAAAAATTTATAATCACAGTACCGCAGCTGCAATAATAACTTCAAGGCATTTCTATTCACTAAAATCCATTGTGATGATCTTTGATTTTAACTTTTTTTTGGCATATATCACATGTCTTTTGTTATAAGAAAATATACCCAATAAAAATATGTCGTGGTGTAGTAGAAAGTGAAGAATTCTCTTGACCACGAGGTACTGGGTTTTATTCTTGGCTAAGTTAAGTACAGTCTGTCTGGTGTATCATGTCCCATGCATTAGGATTCATGTGCATACTGGCTAAATCATAAGACGAGTCATAAGATTATGCCAAACGTAATTGTGAGAATTATATTCTAATTTATAAAAGTAAATTTACAAAAATAATATTCAAACCTATATCAAAATTAACATATAACAACTCTTTTTAAAAAAATACATATATTTATAAGAAGTATCCTTTTTTCCTTGAGCTCCATGGTTATACTTGTTAAAATTCGTATTATGCAGGTTATGTTATAAAATGCATTACTTATTTTCTGTCCTTTCTTAATATATTCCAAGGAAAACCGTTTTTTTCAGGATTTTGGTTTTTGTCACTATATGGCTGCGTTGTACGAAAAGCTGTTTGACTTCAGTTCACGTAATCTATAGATCAAAACTGATCCTCAATTATTCTGAAAAACCTTGTCAACCTGTTCGATTAGCTGATTTTTGGTTAAACGGAAAGCAGTTCAAATGTTCAAAGGACTATCAAAATTGTAATTTTCAGTGGCTTGCGAAATTTCAAGCTTCCTCAATTATACTGTTTACTATGTGTCATTTATAGTTGTCCTGTGCTTTAAGTGATGAGATTTGGATAGGTACAGAAAAAAAAAACAAAAAACTGTTAATTTTAAATCTGTAGAAGAAACCTTATCAATGGCTAACCGAGCATGGAACCAAGAATGTTCTTTATTCCATAATTTAATTTAGAATTTGCAAAAATTGTAGCATCATGTGGTGAACCTGGTTAGCGAGCTAGAATGTTCCGAATAATGTTGTTTACTTGAAAAATCTCCTTTCCTATTCTAAAATACATTCCGAAGCAGGTCTTATTTTAACGTGAGTAAAATTTATTACATCTATGCAACCTTGCTAAGTGTCGATTGATACATTTCTTCCATTTCACCAACTTCTCTCAAGAATAAACCTGTTGCTAACAGATGTAATGTTGCAAAGAGGCAAAGACTATTTCCTCTACAGGTAAGGCTGAGTTTCTAAATTAAAAAGAACTATTATAGATAAGGTTAGCTTTTTATGCAACAATAAATTCGTTATACTGTATGTCTACCTTCTTGTAGATGGTGCCACTAAATCAATATTTTGTATTCATTCAATTAGGACAGGAACAACTGGCTTTGAATTTCTGAAGATTTCATCAATCTCCACGTTGCAAAAATGTTGGGCTGCTGTCGAAACATTCGTGGAACCCGCGGGTTCAACTCTATTTCAGTTAACTGCAGAAAATCTTCATCGTCAGTAAGTTCTTAAAGATGAACAATATCCATTTCAAACAACTACTAAGAACTAGTAATTTGACATTTTACTGTAAATCAATTGGAAACTAACCTCACTTGCTTAACTTGCTTTTGGCTAGCAAGATCTCCTCTCAGTTTGATCGCTAATTGACGAACGTTCAAGTTATTCCATAGATAATCCAGAAATCAGCCTTAGTAAAAGGAATTTTGTGCAGTGATCGGAGATAAATTTTGGTTTTTGCTTCAACTAGCTCTGTACAACGTAGTCTAAGAAAAAGATAACATATAAAAAGTTTTGTTTGCGAAAAAAATTCACCGGATATTGTTTTTCTTTAGTTAGAGATTAGAAAGCGGGAATGGCCGGGTGGAATAAAATTCCACACAGAAATTTTCTTTTCTTGATCGAAGAAAAAATGCGCCTAAAACACTTGAAAACAAATAGGTTAAACGGTAAACATTTATTTAATATTTCACTGACACTATGAATATATTATAACAAAAATATATCTAAAATTTTATACACACTTTGAACGGTACATTTAAATAATCTATAACTCGGTTTTATCCTCTTCCGAATGCTAATGTAGATCAATAAAAGAAAAAATTAAATATATGATTAATATGTGTTATTATGAGCCATTAAAATCAAGAAATTATCCCATTAACTGAATTATACTACACAAAATAAGATCGTTGAGCCTTTTTTTATCGCTTTAGTTTCATAAAACAGTTAAATATTGTTAAATAATTATTTAATTGCTTATGTTCGGTTTTTAACTTGTTAACCTTTAAGTTTATATGGAAGAAAATTAAAACGATGCGTAATTAACTATATATCTGCTATTTAAGATTCAGAATTTTTAATTGTATATTAAGTAAATAAGTGATTAAATGTGGAATGTATCGGTATTAAACATATACAGTGTGTAAAAGCCAAATGGAATAAATTCATTATTTCGGTTACTGTACATATTTATAAAAAATCCCGAAACACGTCAAATTTAAATTATAACTTGACATTCTTTAACGTGAAAATGCAACCCCTACCTTTAACCCCCTTAGAATGACAGGTACAACCCCCAATTTTTTAAATGGGAAGTATAGGCTTGTGATATATCATTTGAAAGGTCTCTTCATTCTCTATTAAAAAATGTTATTGTTGTTAAATTTGATGCAAAAATTAACATCAAAAAAATTAAAATCATGTTACCGAAATTCGCTAAAATATACTCGAAACTTATTACAATATACTTAAAACTTATTTCCCGTTTAGGTCTTGATAATGAGAAAGTGAACAAAAACCATGCGACATGTTTAAATTTCAAATTGTCAAAAATGGCGACATGTTTAAATTTCAAATTGTCAAAAATTTGACATTTGACGTAACATCTTGATGTTAATCCAGGTTTACCGCTCGAATTAGTTGAAATAAGGAAAAGAACAGAATTCGTGTTTCAATTGCGATTTTTTTTAAAATAAATCATTAATGTTGTATTCCATTATAAAGTTTTCATTAATATATAACCTCCGGTTTGATTTTTTCTTCTTAAAAGATAAAAATTAGTTCTTAAAAGTGTACTTAGTGTAAACCCTACCTAGTGATAATTTCCCTAGGGAAACCGTAGATTTGTCGTTTCTTATCGTCACATATTATGATGAATTTGGAACTGACGCAGATCAAAGTAAATTTTATGGTGTCAGATGGTCGAGAAGCGAATATTTTTTAAAGATCTATCGAAAATAGTATTCACTTTAAAAGGTAGTCGACTACCGACAAATTGACCATATAATATAATTTTGTTCTGTATCATTTAAATAGATTTTAATTTTTTTCACATCAACCAAGTAGTACAAGCCTTTAATATCGATAACTATGCTTTTTTTAAAGAGTGCCACTTATAACAAAAAGTTGGTAATCAGTACAGTGTTCTCGTGTACTCTTGTACAAAAATTATTGCAATCTTGAACACCCCTTTTTAGATTTTTTACTGAATTTTTTGGATTATGTAAATGAATCCCGTTTTGGATACATCTTTAAAAAATATTCACTTCCCGACCATCTAACACAGATCAAAGTGTATTTTATGTTAATATCGCTCATCTTTGCACAAACTAAAGCAATGTTCAGAATAGTGAATTTCAAAAAATGAGGTGCTAACCTTTTACACATCTAGATCTGTTTCAATGAAACGGAAAACCTTCCACTATGATTTCAGTTTTTTTAATGTGTTGTGTTGGAACACCTAACCAACCATTTAAATTCTCCAGTACAAATAACAAGTTTAAGTAGTAGGTAACAACATACAAAGGTAAAAAAAATGAATTTGCTTGCAGTCATTTACATCGTACTTATTATAAAAGCATTAAACTAAATTCATGTTAATAAAAAAGTCGTTCGCAACCGCATAATTTATGCCACAGTCTTCAATTGTGGGGTTTCGTTCAATGAAGCGGAGTTAACATCTCGCGAATCGTTTCGGTAGGTATTAAAAGTAAATACTGTGTAACACACTTTCTTTTGTACCGAAATAAAACGGCTGGAATGTATGATATAAAAAAGACAAGGAAAGATCGCTAAAACAAAGAGAGTCGATGCTTTTATACGAATGGTCCACCGGTAAAAAAGTCGAAGCAAATTTTGTACGCTTACAAATAAATAAATAAAATTATATCAACATTGATTTAGTTGAAGTATATTGAGATTAAACAAGTTACAAGGAAAGCAAGTTATTGAAATCTAGATTAAAAAATGAAGAAATATCTACTACGGAGAACACAACAACTACATCATTTGATATATTGAAGTACATTTTGTTTTATAATAACTATTTGATGGTAATTAAAGATTATTAAGACTAGACCAAGTAGTGAAGGAACAACATCATAATATAAAAGTCTAGCTTAAAGAAACATTAAACAAATAAACTTTTGAACCAAACTTTCACGTTTGTTTTAAAAAATTAAAAAATTAGCTTTTTAAATGCAATGACAGCTGTTTCTCTAAAACTAGCATCGTCAGAGTAAGGGACTAGCCTAAAGGGATTATGTTATAATCCCTATCATATAAATTAATTTATTTGTGGTATATTAATGTCTTATCTATATTTTAAACGAATTTTCAATAAAAGCAAACAGTTTTCACAACTTTCAATTGCTGATCTGCGCTATATGTCATTTAATTTCATTTAATTCAAGAAAATACTTTTTTTATCACAATGTATAGCATCTCTATTTATTTTTTTGCTGTGAGTGTTTGTATTTAAGCGAATAGTGTAAGTGTTGCATATAGATTGCAACAACCAAATAAGTCATTAAAGAATTGTTTTTTAACATTTTTATGTCAATACAATTTTAGTTAGAAGTTTTATTTCTTTAAAAATTTTACCATTTCAGTATTTTTTCTTATACCAGTTGCATCTGAAGAAAACGTTCAAATAATTGACAGGCAGTGCCAAATGTTCATCTGTTTGAATGATTTTTGTGAAGTAATTTAAGATTGATAAAAGATGAACTTTTAATGGTAAATAATATCTTGGTAAGTATTAAACCGATTGAACTAAAACTAAAGATTGAACAAAATAACTATTTTATTTATTTGTGATGATTTATTAAAAAGTAAAATGTTTTAATAGCAGTGGAACAATTGTTAAAAGATTTAAAATATGACATATTGCGGAAATAATGTATTTCCAATACAATTTCAAAAATATTTTCTGTAATATCAGTCATTTAAAACACAAAATAATAATTGGTATGCAAAATTGTATAAAATGGAACACTATTAAGAAATTTTGAAGTAAGATTCAATGAACACTTAAGAGCATGTAGCGTGGGTATACTGCGAAAAGTGACCAAGTCACGTTTTCTTAAATTCGACTTATTGTTACAAAGTGACTTCAAAAGATCATATAATATCTTTATCAAGAAAAGTTGACCCAGTAAAATTTTAATTCATAATATCTATTAATATGTATTAAAATTTGACTTTTCGCAGTATACCCACGATAGGTTAAAACAACCAGATAGGTCATACTATGCAAAATACCTACTAGAACACCCATACTCACTCATACACACCAATGACATTTAAATACTCTAAATTTGTGATAAAAAAACAATATTTAGATTTCTTTGCAGAAATAAAAAGACATCTAGCGGATCAACAATCTAAAGTTGTTAATGAACAAAGAAATCTTGGAAGTTCTCTACTGATTACTTCATTTTTCTGTACATAAATAAGACGTAAATGTAACACAACTAATATATTCAGTTATTGTAAAAATCAGCGTGATGTAGTTTTTTCCTGGATTTTCTATATCATTGTACAGTTATACTGATATTAAAGCTTTTATGTCCTATTACTTTAATACTCGCCTTAATACTTAGTCTAGTCTTAACACTTCCTAATCAAGATTAGATAGCTACCTTGAGAAAACAAAATGTAAATTCAATATATCAATTTGACGATGCTAGTTTTATCGAAACAACTGTCATTGAGTTTAAAAAAGTTATTGTTTCATTTAAGATTTTGTTTATTTTGTACTTTAATTTTGTTAGGTAGATTTCGACTGAGTAAGGGTTAAATTGCCAAATCAGTCTGGCTTAAAATTTTCATCATTTTTTTTATATCTAGATATTAAAAATGCCTATATTCAGATAAGACATTTCAACAAATGCAGAAAAATGACAATAAGAAACAATAATGGAATAAAAAATATAACAGACCAGTAAAGGGTGACACCTAGATGTTCTGTCATACAAGAAACAGTTTTCAAAGTAGAGAGAACGTCAATCAAACCACTAGTTTAAGAACGGGTGTAAAATTGGCCTATTTCTATCGTTGACGTTCAATAATTCTATTTAGCAACTCTGATAATTCATGAACAGTCTGTTTGTTTATTCGAAATTACCTTTTAAAATCAACTTCGTCGAGTTCTTAAAAAAATTGTTACGAATTTTCACATTCCTAGCGCGCGCAATTTCTTCATCGTCGTTATCAGAACTCAATATGTTATTAAAATGAATTATATCTAGTCTTTCCACTTCTTTTAATTGTTAATTACTTCATGACATGACTAAACTAACCTCACTTTTTTAAAATAAAACCTTGTTATCTTTTTACCAGCCCGAATTTTGGCTGTTAACTTTAACCTCTTGATGAGGAATAAAATTTCATGGTGAATACCGCACAGTAACCATGAAAGAAACCTAAAGTTAAAGCAGTTATCAACCGGATTATTTTTAAGATCCAAGAAACTGACTAGACTTAGGCTTCAGTTGTAATAAAAGCCATAAAACTTCGTTATCGTGCAGGGCTGCATTACACTAGATGAAAAAGTCTTATAAGAGCTTTCAGACAATAATTTATTTTTATTATGTTGATTCTTAAAAATATTATGCATATAATTATGCTAATTAATCGAAACTTGAACATATTTGTATATTGTGTCACCAGGTTGGACAGTGGGCATTAGTAGCCCGCGGTTGTATTTGCAGGCTTTGCAGGAAACGCTCATACTGTAGAATTTACACTATTACATTATGTATTTGCTCTTCTTCATCATGATGTATTCAGAATAGGATAAATCCTTTAAAAATCGAATGCACCCTTCTTATAATGATAGTGTTTTAGATTGTTTTGCTTTATAATTCATGGAATTTTGATTGAGAAAAGCTCTCACTTTGTGAATTGGTCGAAATTTATATTATTTCTCACTTAAAAATGTCAAATCCAGGGCACACTTTTTCATTGCTAGAATACCAATATCGTGGCGTTATGAGTTTTCCGCCCTTGAGTTGATAAACGATAAAAATATTTTTATTTCTCTATTAGACAAGGGAATCATTAAGAAATTATCTATGTATAAAACATACTATTAATACAAATATACTAGAACATATTAAGAATCATCTTTACCACGATTATTATTAAGATAAACGTTGTGTGGTCTCGGGTAAATTTAAAGATAGTAATTTAGTCAATCACTAACACCTACGGTTCCATATTTCGGGTCTTAAAATTTTTTATTTCCTGCTTATCTTGAAATAAAAAAATATATATTCTGAAACAAAATAAACTAAGATGACACGTTTTTAACTGTTCACATTTACACTTTGTATATTTTATTTTATTATTCTAAATGATTTAGAGTATTCAACGTTGTTTATTGGACAGTTTGATAAACCCATTGAAAACGCAAATGGTGGACGTGCGTGTTTTATTGGTCAACGTTTAATAAGATGTATTAATGTTTATGTAATTTGACTACAAAAAAAAACATTAATATGTTGTTTGCCGGTTCACATCTATTATTGTCTAATAATAATTATAATATGCAAAATCTTGTGTTTATTAATAAATAACCAATTAACATTTATCATTTGATTGTAAGCGATTAAAGAAATTTACTAGGAAATTTATGCATATTTTTCGATACATAAAATGTGGTATGGATAAGGTATTTTTTATGTTTATACAATTTAAATAATATAGAAAGTATAAACATCTTGATTAACAATAAAAACATTTCCGTGTTTTTTGATAGTTTCTCAAACTTTTCTACACAATCTGTAGCAATAATAAAACAAGAGTTTCTTGGTTTTTAAAAGCGCTAATTTTAGGAGCTACTATTTCGAATTAAAACAATTTTTTGTATTCAATCGTATATTCATTAAGCCTAGGGCATCCCTCTGGAACCTCTGAAGGCTGTGTGACAAATGCAACAGTCTGTGTCTGTTGCATCGGATAAGTTGTCTGGATTTAAGAGGTTGGCTTGTATGGCCATTACGGGTACTATGTACTACCCCCAACGGAGAGTACTCTAGGTGTTACTCATAATCGCACATTGGCAGTGAACATGGTTTTATAGTATAGTTTTTGTATCAAAGTTAACCAAAGATTGCCACGAGGAAATGACCTCTGATGTTTTTGAAGACTATTTTTCCCAGCGATTGGACTTTTTGCCAAGTTCTGCAGTGGTTGTCTTACATAACGCCAGTTATCATTCAAACCTGGTAGATAAGTTACCAACGATGTCATGGAAAAAAGGAGAAATTAAAGAGTGGCTCCAGAACAAGAATATTTCTTTTGACTACACCATGCTGAAAACGAAATTATTGCAAATTGCAAAGCGCCACAAATTGCAATATAAAAGATATTTAATTGACGAAATGGCGAAGGAAAAAGGAATAACTGTATTAAGTTTGCCACCTTATTACTTCAATTAAACTCTATAGAATTAATAATGGCACAGGTCAAAGATAATGTCGATTTCTATTGTGTTTGGGTTAGTTAATCCCTAATTACAGGGTGGGCTCCTTGAAAAATAACAACTTTGTTGTTGACTTTGTTTCCTTTCTTGAAAAAAAATAGCACCATAATTGATATAATATTATCCTAAAATAATTGAAATAAATATTTTAGATTTAAACATATTATTTACAAAAACTGTAAAAGTATTCTGAAGACAAATTTGTTAACTGATAATGACATCTCGAATGACATTGCTCATAAAAAGTAAGCGCAACGTTTAATAATAAACCAAGTAGAGTTTTTTTACGATTTTGTATAAATGTTTATTTTATTTCTTGTACTTCTGCGACCGCTAAGTGGCCGCCAACCGCAAAGTTTCTTAACAAAAGGGATGATCATCCAGGTCATTACTTTCTACAACATTTTATGTGTAACCAGATAATTCTGTAGTCGCTACTGCATAACCCATTTTTACATCTTTTTTACGTTGAAATATTCGACATTTTTTACCAAGAAAAATATACTTTATGAGCTGGCGAGTGAGCTGGTTGAAAAGTCGTAAATTTTAATACTTTTAAGCCAAACAAGTCAAGTAATTAAAATAACTGATGAAAGGTGGTAAGAAAAACAAAAACAAAACCTTAAATACCTACCTTTTTGTTTTGCCATTTTTAGTTTTTAAATCTTCTTAGAAAATAATAACACTAAGCAAATAGGTTTGTAAAGAAACTTGGAAAATTACTTGTAATGGACTTCCATAAAGTGAGGATTCGTACAATAAATTTCGCTAACCTAACCTAATCAAATCAATCCAAACTAATTTAAAACTCAATCGACCATAATAATTTTGATTCTGATTACAAATAGAATTAAAAAAATAATAAAAATTTTATTAATGGAGATATTTTATTAATTGGAGATATTTTTTTAGATTTACAAATATAAACAGTTTGTTTATACACACAAAATAAAAATAAACATTTAATTATCCAAATTAACAAATCAGTTAATCAGTAATAAACTGTTTAATATTTAATCGAGTATTTAATCATATATTCGTTGGATTTTTAATCAGTATAAGGAATGCACATTTTAATTAAAGTTATTAAAATCTTAATATATTTATATCTAAAGATATTATTTTCAGTATTTTGCATCTAAATAATCTATAAATAATTTAAAACTATTTTAGAAATACTACATTCGTAACTAAGTAAATTTAAGTTTATGATCAGTCCCTTAACAACTATTAAAAACAATAATTGGATCTATTTGATACCTTAATTGGTAGCGATAATAATGTTAATTATTCATTTAGAATATTTTAACAATTTCATTATAATAATTAGGTATCTTTGGTTTAATGAAGAACTTTTTATATTTTATTTTTATGTCAATGCATCTTAAACGTATCCAATCTATCTGAATATAACTATATAGTTCAGGAGGAATCGGCGCATGAGTACCGAAAACTATTCCACCTGAATTTTTTTATGTGATCCTCTTTAAATTGCCCTCCTAATGATATAAATGCATGTTGCCATGGCGCAACCGGGTGCCATATTGTTTAAACCGAAATTGTTTAAACAATTACAAGGAATTGTTATTTTTCAACCGGACAAATTTTTTTTATATTCTTTAATGAAATGTCAATAAAAAAGGTCCTATGACTTTTCACGATAAAGTTAATATTTTTAAAGATATGAATTTTTTAAGGTTCCAAAAATCTCAAATTTGGGTACTTTCGACTCATGAAAAATATATTAAAAAAACAGATAATGTGAAAGTAATAAATGTTTTTAATTCTCTATACAATAGTTAATAATATTGTTAATGGAGATTTAAAAATATTCATTGTTTATATCTTTTTTTTAATTGTTAATTTGGCGCGCTCACAAGTATGCATCGCTTACTTTTAAGAATCGTTGTCTCTCTCTGACTCATGCGTTGCGTCGGCCTCTCTGTGTCTTGAATCATTATCATTTATCTTAAAAACTATCAACTTTATCAAAATTGTTAAAGAAAGCAATGTTATTAGATAATAATTAAATTGCCTACAATTAGTTTTTAATAAATTTTTTTCTGAAATCAATTTTTCAAAAGTTCTTTAAGCATAAATCGGAACATGTCATTAAAATTACTTTTTTATCAGATTATATTACTTTTTGCTATTAAACGTTATTATTTATACAAAGAGTAACCTTGAAAGAATAAAAAATAAAAGAAAGATTTTTTTTCTTACTCAGACACACTCATACACACACTATGATACATATACATAAAATTATTTTTATTCAATTTGAATGTTTTTTCTAAATCAATACCCAATATATTTTTATTATTTATAAATAATTGTGATTTCAAAAAATGTTCAAATACCATTATATCTTATTATTGTTGATATAAATGCAAAAATTACTATGATAATAACAAAAAAGTAATATAAACTGATAAAAGTAATTTTAATGACATATGCTTAACTTTTGAAAAAATGATTTCAGAAAAATTTTATTAAAAACAAATTGTAGGCAATTTAATTATTATCTAATAACATTGCTCTCTTTAAAAATTTTGATAAAGTTGATAGTTTTTAAGATAAATGATAAATAATGATTCAAGACACAGAGAGGCCGACGCAACGCATGAGTCAGAGAGAAACAGCGATACTTAAAAGTAAGCGATGCATACTTGTGAGCGCGCCAAATTAACAATTAAAAAAAAGATATAAACAATGAATTTTTTTTAAATCTCCATTAACAATATTATTAACTATTGTATAGAGAATTAAAAACATTTATTACTTTCACATTATCTGTTTTTTTAATATATTTTTCATAGGTCGAAAGTACCCAAAATTGAGATTTTTGGAACCTTAAAAAATTCATATCTTTAAAAATATTAACTTTATCGTGAAAAATCATAGGACCTTTTTTAATGGCATTTCAATAAAGAATATAAAAAAAAATTGTTCGGTTGAAAAATAACAATTCCTTGTAATTGTTTAAACAATTTCGGTTTAAACAATATGGCACCGGGTTGCGCTATGGCAACATGCATTTATATCATTAAGAGGACAATTTGAAGAGGATCACATAAAAAATTAAGGTGGAATAGTTTTCGGTACTCATGCGCCGATTCCTCCTGGACTAATACACAAACTGGAAAGTACAAGTACAAATTTCAAGAAGTCGATAAATTTATATATTTAGGAACACGTTTTACAAGAGTACCAAGCCTTATTGAGGAAATCACCCTGAGAATAAATAAGGGAAATAAATGCTTGTCTAGAATAAACCATCTGCTGAAGTCTAAACTCTTGTCGAGGAAGTTAAAAATAAATCTGTATACTCGGTATAAAACTATAAAAAGACCAATAGTTGCATTTGCCTGAGAAACGTAAAATTTAAGACTGATATAGAAATGCTAGAGCTAAAAACTGTACACAGAATCTAGTATAACTGCCATAGTAAAAACACAAAGCTTAAGGTGGATGGGACATATACAAAGAATGGCACATGAGAGAATACCGAAGAATATAATAGAAATAATTATTGGAGAAAAAAAAGGAGAGGAAGGTGGAAGAAAAAAGTAGAAAACGATTTAGATTCCTTGAAAATAAAAAGATGGAAAAAAGTGTCTAGACAGAAAGAACTGAATAGACATCACTCAAAAAGCCTTGGCCAACTGGGCCTGTAGAACTTTGAATATATAATCTATTTTATTTTGAGCTATTTTAATAATTTACCCATTAACGATTTTAATCTTGAGTCAACTGTATGCTTTTTAATTTTTCATCGACTGAACTATTTTTAGGAAAATTCTTTTGTAAAAGGCTGTTAGGGGGTCACAGACTTTATCATCGCAATTACAGTTTGTTGGTGGCACTTGGAGGAAAATTTTAAATTCTGGTGAAAGGACACTTTTAAAAATGTATTACGCAAGGAAATCGGTTCATAATTGAGATGTGCTTATGCAGACCTAGAAAATATTAGAAAATAAACGATTGTCAGTAGTTTTTTAGCTTTTTAACTCACCAAATTGAGCTTGAAATTACCGTTCCAGACCCCTACTATAATAAATATTCATGTTGCTCAGAATTCTTTGTAGATGAACAAATTAAATTGTATTTTTAAGATGTTAGTAGGTATATCCCAGTGTATATCTCGTCAAATAAAATCAGTTGTGTAAAAAGTAATCAATACATTTAATTATTATTTTTTATAAATAAAACGTAAATGTGCATACCGCAGTTTTATAAACATTTTTACTGTACATATACCTTTCGACAAAGTTCGGTATGTGTGCAAAATAGTAGATGTCTTTAGGGTCCATATTTTGAAATTACCTTAAACTATACAGAGTGTTGTATAACTCCGTTACAAACCAAACATATGATTTTTTAAATGGGAACCCCTGTACATTATACCGTGGAATTCACCAGGACAAAGGCAAGCGAAACAGTTCATAATGGAACATTCGCAAAAGTTTACGTCAGACTTATTGAGTAAAGACAGGAAAACGGTCAAAACTGTAGTAAGTCTATTGACGGGGCACTGTAAGCTAAACAGGCATCTTAAGCTGATGGGGTTGACAGAGACGGATCTGTGCAGATTCTGTCACCTAGAAGAGGAAACACCAGAGCACATCTTATGTCAGTGCGACGGACTGGTAAATATGCGGTTCCTGACTTTAGGAGAAGAATATCCATTGGCAAGGGACTACATGAAGGTTACAGTCTCAAAGCTTATAGACTTCGTTAAGAGAGTCGGACTGGGGGATGTAATCTAGTTCTTCGAGGACCACAATAGATCTGAAAAGGTCGCAGTGGAATAGGCTTCTGGCCACCTCTTAAACATCTATCTATCTATCTACATTATACCGAATTCGGATTGCTCACATTTTTTTGAAGTTATGGACCCGTTTATGTGAAAATCGTAGGTAATTTCAACGCTCTGTATCTTATTGTACGTTAAAAAAATAAAAAAAGTGTTTTGCCTAACAGAGTTTCTTTATATGAAGCACTATCACCGTATTCTATTAAATATTAATAATTTTCACTTTTGTATACTGGGTGGACGATAACTCGTACCTTTCATTTTCTCTCTTCTTTCAAATGTATTTTATATCATACATAGAATATCCGATTTTGTAACTTTATTTTTGTTAAGCATTTCCTATACCTAAAGTTTATGAAAACAAATATTTTGTAATATTTATTGTAAACCATAATTATTAACCTATTATGTGAAAGGAATAAACGTTAAATGTAACAAACAATCCTTAAAATAAATGTTTAAAGTTTTCACCATTAACATTAATGCAATGCTGCAGTCTAAATTCAAATAATTGACAAAAATTTCAGTATATCAACGTTAACAGATTGGAATGCCGCTGTGATTCTCTCTTTCATGTCGTGTGTCTAGTAGTCGGGGCAGTTTTATAAACCTCATTTTTTATAAAACCCCAAAAAAAGAAAAACAAATTAGTTAAATCGGGACACCGGGCTGGCCAATCATTTGGGCCCCCTCTTCCAATTCATCTGTTATGAAATTCGGTATTGAGATAATGTAAAGAATGAATTTTATTGAGCCTAGGAACCATGTTTTCTCTATAAGATTAAATATAAATTATAATAATATATGGAGTACTAAATACGCACTTATTTTTAAGCTAATTTTATCAATTTGTCCTTATAATTGACCCCAAACACAAAAAGGCGTAAAAAGTTCTCGGAGTGTACTCAAGATACCAATAAAGATAAATATTTAAGTATTGGTTACGGCAAATAACTTAATTTGTAGACTACAGAACAATTCAAATATTATATTCTCAATAAATTAATTTTAATATTCTTTTAGTAAAACCACGCTCATGAAATTGTTGCATGTAGCAAGACAATTAGTATTATATTTATTTAAAAGAAAATCTTGATTGTATTATAAACTCATAAAAACAATATAATTATTAATTTGTGCCAAGTTAAGCAAGATGCAATGAAAATATTTTATATGACCAGCATTTTATGTTCGATCCAATTAAGTTGGTATTTTAATGTCTGCACGTAATAAAAAATGTTAAATGCAGTTCTTATAAGAAGTATATTAACGCGTATTTGACAAAAAATAATATACTTTCATATGATTTATTTGTTCTTGATAAAAGAATAGCTGTTAACCTTATAAACGAATATCCGTTGAGTAGGTACTTTCAATTTTTTTTATTCAAATTACCGGTCAAACGCGTTTACGTCCAAATCGATGGTTTTCTGGTAAGAACTGTTGTACGGCCAGTCATAACTCTGAATTTGTATTTTATAAATGTATTTTTCCGATATGAATCATATTTTAAGTTACCCGTCTAAAATAATAGTTTTCTTCCTAAATGTGTAATTTTTAAGTTTTTATATATAGTATTCTTTATAAATTTATTCGAGTATTTAAAATTTTATATTTTCCCCAGTATTTTTCCTGTGCGTCAGAATCGAGGTTAGAATAGTACATATAGACCAAGAAATGAAGGTGAAAAGGCGAGGGGTGCTTCACCTATGGAAGTGGGAGTACATTGTTTAACAAAGTACTTCAAAGTACATTAACAGTATCCTAAGTATCTTAGAAATAGTCGAAGTACTCGAAGTATATTGGAAATAATAAAATAATTTAGACAAACAACAGAAAAGTATATTAAAAAATTAGCTTATCACTGATGAAGTTGATTAATTTTTTAAAAGTAATAATTAAGAAATTGTAAAACAATTTAAATGTCAATTTAATCCACAAATGGATGTGAAACAGCTTTTGCAACAAATAATGAAGTGTACTGAATCAAATGAAAAAAACAAAGATGCATTTCGATATGACATTTCACTGACAAAACTGCATAGCAATGGCACGATTCATATTGACAATACGTAATATCTCAGCGACAAAATTATGACAGATCTGTTACTGTGGTGTCTGATATTTCTATAGTTGTCAGTTTCACAAACGTCATTAAAGCGTCTTCATAATTTTGAAAAGAAATAAAGAATCCAGACGAATGTCAAGATTCGGGTGCTGGTCAGGCGAAGAAATCACAAAATTGGTTTCGGAAAATGTCCCATTGAACACGCAGTCCAGAAGCTCTATTTGGAAACAATTCTCGGAGTTCCTACGGGTGAGAAATTTTACACTTGCAAAATGTATTACCATAACGGAACTAGCAAAAATTCTCGAGGATTACGCCTTTAATATGAAAAAAGAGTCGTCTGTAAAGTCAATATGGAATACAACAGCAAAAATGTGCAAGATTGACCAGAGACACCAAGCGAAGGCAGCTTCAAAGTTGTCCAGAAAAAAGAAAACTCAGTTTAAAAGCATTATCCACCGAAGAACTGTTAAAAATGATCAAAAGCTACAACGAAGAAACCCTTGATGGAGCACAATAAAAGTTTTTTCCCTTTGCTCATTTGATCTTGTTTGGAGAGGCAATGAGGCCGTAAACTGCAAGATTAACTTTTTCCAGAAGGAAATTGATATTATGGGAGAATTTACGGGTCGAATTGATTACAACAGCATTTTTTCGAAAACAACTCAAGGCGGATCAAAAAGTTTGGCAAGCAACAAATGGTTGATAAATAAAAACTACCCACTTGGAATAAACACCGTCTCTAAGTGGACAAAAATGTCAGCTGAAAAAATTGGAATAGACACAAAAAAAACATAAAATAACAAACCATTCTCATCGATCTTCAGCTGTGACAGCCTTGTTTAAGCAAGGTGTTGCTGAACAGGAGTTAATTAAATTAACGGGTCACTCAAATGCAGGCTCGTTAAAACCTTACCTGCAGCTTGATTCCAGTCACCACGAGAAGTTGATCGAGAATCTCAGTACAACAAATGAAGCTGGACCTTCGAGTTCCCGAATGTTACATGTCAATTTCGATGTCAATATTACACAAAATTGATCTTTAGCAGAAAAGAACAGGTAAACTACTATAACTTACAATAATTGTACATTTAATATTGTTAACAAATAAACAAAGATTATGTTTCGTTGATATTGTCTTGTTTTTCTCGTGAAATAGTCAAATTTTCTTCTGGTTTTATTCAAGTTTATTGCTTTTTGGCAATTTTCGCTCATGAAATTTTGTCAAAAATTTTGTCAAAATTTCATTCGAAAACAATGTAATAGGAGGTGAATTTAGATGATGACAATTTATAATCAAAAGAAAGGCATCTCTTAAAATTTTTTTAAGAAAAGATTAATTTTTTTTAACGATTCAGTAACAAATAACCCTGCAAATAACCTTGTAGGGTTTATGCTACTACTAGATGATCATGGTTTTCCAAAACAGAAAAGTGTTAAAGCTTTAGATCATAAATTATTTTGAAACATTTAACCCGTCAAATAATGTTACCTTATTGCAGCACAATCTTTAAACAATAACGCACAATCCTGTTGCTTAAATATTTTTGGCAGCTCTAAAAAATTAACTGATTTAAATGTTTTAAATAGATGGAATCAAAAGCAAGTATTGATACTAAAATAATAGGATTTCGGGTGATGGGGACTCACTATGGCTAAAATCAATGAACATTAAGCAAGTTGAGCATGCACCAATTTTTCAGAATGTAAGACCATTTATTTTTAAGATATTTGTACACATAGGTACTAAATTTAAATATCTGCTATTGAAGCCAAGTACTGTGATACCAGTTAATAAATGAAATACAAGCTGATACAGCTGACATTTATACTGATCCAAGAGAAAAACATCGCAAATTGGGAGAAGGTGCTTTAACATTTCAGAAATTACCTGATTTAAATAAATTCTGTAGTGTTGTGAAGTTTGCCAACAGTAAGTACTTCTGAAATACACGAAGTACTTTTGAAGTACACTAAGTACATTAAAAATACTAATACTGAAACTGATTTGAAAGGCTATACAATCTTGACAATTTGATTAGAGATTTCCCGAGTAAATATAATTTTTGAAATACCCTAGATAGAATCTACAAATCCTCGTTGTGAAGATTTTTCTGGTGTGTTTCTGGGATCATATTAAAGTGTGATTTTAGGTTATAATAATTTATATTTTCTCAAAATTCAGACATATTTCACTTATCAAAATTCTGTTTCATCTAGAGGGCTCAGTTATTATAACCAAAATTTTAAGCAGCCAGTTTAAACAATGTTTGAAGACAAAATACTTATTCTAATTTTACAGAGCCTGTTTTAAAGATGTAATCAGGTGTACTTTTATTAAGAGAAGATTTTTAAAAAAGCTCACTTAAACCCTTAACTTAAAATCTTCGAACTACTAAGGATTCTTTAGAATTACGTATACAGTTCAGAAATAGTTGGTGATACATGCCTTCTAAATTAGTTGAAATTCAAAATGTACATGATAATAAAATCCAGTCTCTTAATATCCTTAAGGACCGGTTGCATAAACGCTTGTTAAACCTATGTTAGCTTACATTCTGTAAACTTTTGATAAGTCTATGTGCCTCGATAGCGCGTGTGCGGGCTTTATGTATTAGTAATATTGCTTTCTAGTACCAAAATATTTTTGTAGTGTCTAGTCTTGCATTGATTAAGGTGTATTTTGTTTCCTATTTGTGTACATCTTTTAGATGTTAAGACCTTACAATGACTCCGTATGCCAAATATGTAATGTTTTACTCTTTGTATCATCTCTAGATGAGAATCATGTAGTACTCTTCCTTTATTGGTAGGTATTTAAATTTATAAAAAAATGGAAAATAAGGTACTTAGTAATATTTTTACACGATAATAAATACTAAACTTTTTTGATATTATAAACAGTTTAAGTATAAAATTAATAACAATTTTGTCAAGGACTGGTGAGAAATATTAGGGTACGCAAACTTTAATTCAAAATAGTTTAAATGAGATATAATGGTTTAGCCCCGATTTAAAATGGCTTTGTAGATGACTTAAAAACTATGTATTTTAGAAAAACTAGAGGAAAAAATTATAGGTATATTCTTTGTCAATCGGCAAAAGATATTTATAATTTAATATTTCTAACTGAACAATTTCATGATCCATAATTGAAATGGAAATATTGAAGCGAACTTACAACTTTATTAATAAACTTCATCTATTTCAAATTTGATAAAATCCAATAGAAAGATTCAATTAAACTCAAAGTCAAATTACAAATTATTTATTACAGTTAGAAAACAATAGCGGCTAGTTTCGGTATACATCAGACCATCATCAGGCCATAAATAAAAAATAAAAACAACTATTGGTTTTTACTTCACTCAGTGGGATGATATTTCTTTTTAAACATTAATTTTTCTCTACTGATTATTTACCAAAATAAATACTGACTTTCATCTATCAGCAAACACTTAATTTTTTCATACCCAGTGTATAAAAATGTTACTTTCAACGCCTTATGACTCTGGTAAGTATTTATATTCCAGATTGTATCTTCAATACTTTATTTTGATCTGTTGTAAGATGATACCTACCCAGTACATTAGTTTTATAAAATATTGACTTAATTTTGTAAATGGTAAACTTTTTTTAATCAAATGTTTGTGTAACATTTTGTTTTAATTAATACAGAGTTCAACTTTCTTCATATATTGTATTTCATATTTATAGTATTATTTTCAGTTTTTCAATTTTGACATTTGCCTTTCTTGAGGCTTTTATCCGAGCTTTTATCTATGATATCCTGATCTTTTTGTTTTGAGCTTAAGAAAGAACTTTTAAGATTAAGAAGATTTTTTACTTTGTTGTATTGTTTAGACTTACTATCTTTTTTCTATACCATGTATTACTTTTATTTATATACATCTTAATGATGGTTTGTCTATTAATTGCTTTACTATAATAAAGAATTTGTGGTTTGATTTTGATTCAATATTTCTAATTAATTTATAATTTTTACTGGTTACGAACGTAATTCAAAAACATTGTTTTCTTTTGCACCGGAAAACATTTATTAAAAAAAAGAGTTAAGTAACAAAAAAAACTTCAATCCATATGGTTTTGTTCCTGTTAATTATTAATTATCATTTTAATAAAAATAGTTTTATTATAGTTGTATTGGAAGTTTTGCGATAAATATACCAAAACCTGTTAATGCAGGATAGTTTTTGGTAAGGATCCATATGTAAAAACCACAAGAAACTTATAAAGTAATAATACAGTGAAAAACTTACAAGAAACATACTAGGTTCCAGCACCATGTAAAAATCAGTCATCAATCAGGTTATCGCTGAACTAACAATTTTCTAAATGTAACCATATCACAAATAAAAAAAAATCATCACTGTTAAATTCTTTCAATAGATCAAAAAAAATAACAAAATCCACACCCGTCACCTCAAACGATGTCCATTATTTCGTTTCCGAGGGAAAATTTTGGCGAAAACTCATCGGTCACTTTCACAGTCGCAAATTCGTAAACTCGTCGAATAGCACGCGCAAGGCGCAACCTACAAACAATCGCGCATCAAGCTTCGAGTTTCACGACCTGGCTGGAACTGACGCGAATGGTCTCGCGACGTGCAATCACCGAATGGGATGAATAGAGGGAGGTCCAGGGCCGGCGCAAGCCCGTACACTTATTTACATTCACAGAAAACTACCACTTACGACTTCAGTAACAAAAGTGAACCACACAACAAAGTCATTTTTAAAGAATACGTTCAATGGTGCGGAATACTTGATTGGTTGATTGTTTGAGACTGTTCCGCGTAACAGTTAAAATTAAATGAGCATATTTAAGTGATTATATGGACGTTTAAATGGATAAATAGCGATAGCGGTGTGTAAATTAAAGCGGAAATGTTTTGAAATATCTCAGTAATCAATAGTTGTGATGAGATGTTATAGAACCAGCAGATTAATTCAGAATGTTTTCTCTTCGCGATTCTGGTCGGTTACTCATTAAAATATTTGCTTACTGCTTGTTTGTTATCCTATAAAATTAATTTATTTTTAAAACGTCGCGATTTATTTATCGACTAAACTATGTCTGTATCATTATTTTTTACTCGTTTTTTTCTTCACCTTGAACGATGGCGATTATTTGCAGTATTGTTTTTAGGTATTTAGGTTACTATGGTAAATTTTTATATAATACTAAATAAAATCTTTAATCACAATTTTGCTTTGTCATGAATCAAACCAACTTTAAGGATATCCTGGGAAATTACGTCTAATCCTTTACAAAAAAGTCTTAAATATATTTACATAATATATAATAATGAAATATATAATCTAGATAAAAACCCACTGAAAATATGTGTTACCATAATTAGCTAAGGTAGTTTGAAAATGTGTTTTCCGATGACACCCTATATGAAAACGACACCTAATACACAGTTTTGACACTTCGAATATTAGTAATATCCTGTGCGTTCGGAAAAATAAGAAAAGAAGAAGCAATATCACATACGTGTGATATTTTTTAAAAATGCACAGAACGTAATAATTTAGGCAAGATTAGTCGATAAGAAACTATTATTTTTTGTGAATATATCATACTTTTATTTATTCAATTTGAACAAGAAACATTATCTTTTGGTATAATAAATGTCAAATATTACTTTTAAAAAACTAATGCATTATCTATGCAACCAAATATATACTTACCTAGGTATGCTTTTAGTTCCAAGGTAAATAATAGGTACTCATATTTATTTACTTATAAAAGTGTAATAACAATAAATAAAAAACACAAAATAAAAAAAATTAATAAATGCAATTTGGGTATAACAGAAACTATAAAAATGGAGAATCACAGGTGAAGAATTGGGTTATAAAACCCTGTCTATATGTTTTCTATGTGCTCTATTTATTCTGAATATTTGTATAAAAATACATACTAATGTTACAACGAGAGTCTGTTGTGCACATTTTAACACTGAATTGATTTTTTATTATAATTGTTAATTATAAGTATAATTGTTGAATCATTATTATAAGAAATATTGGGGTCGTAGAAAAAATCGTGTACAAAACGTGTTGGCAAGTGAATTTCATTTTCCACATTTGTTATGTTCTTAATGTACTACTTCTTTTTTGGAAAAAAGTGTGTATACTTTCTAAATTACCATTTGAATTTCAGTCATCTACTTGTTCTTATTTGCAAATGAATGATGATTGTACGCAGATTAGTATATCTCGGAGACATAATGAGGAACCAAAAAAATACGGCCTTTTTCAGTTAATTCTCCAGGGTAAGGTTTATGTTAGAAGGCGTAAAATCTCCTGGTTGAGAAATCTTAGAGCTTGGTTATCTCTATCTACACGAGGACTGTTTAGAGCAGTAGCCAATAAAGTTCAAATTGCCTTGCTTGTCGCCAAACGGATAGACACATTCAGAAGAAGAAGAATGATTATTAGTGTATTTTAGAAGTTAATGTAATTGATAAAACCTATAGAGGGGTAGTAATCAGAAATTAAGCTAAAGACTACAGACCCTTCAAGCACAGTAACCTAATACTTATGCTACACATTCGTTTAGGATTTGTATTTGCCTCTTCTCATGTCAGGCTGTGACCCTAAATGTTTACAGAGTGCCCACGAAATTGGTTGTAACTTTTATGCAGGAAACCAATAGATGACGCTATTCAAAATGCAATGCCAATAATTCCGCAAAAATGTCTTGATAATACTATAAGCTATAACTTAATATTAAAAAATATTTATTGTCAGTATTGAATAAAATAGGACATTTAAGAATGTAAAAACAACTTTACACCATTGAAATCTGTCCATAAAGTACGATATAACAATTAACATAAAAGATAGAGTCAGTGGGTCAGAAGAGAAACCCAAAGTTTTTTCCAAACTAGTTTAATATATTTTTTGTCCAATGTTTGCTAGTAACAGTAATTGTGCATAAATGTCTTGATGATACTATAAACTATAACTTAGTATTAAAAAATATATGTTTGTTGTCAATATTGAATAATGTAGGCGATTTGTGAATGAAACAACAACTTTACACCATTGAAATATGTCCAGAAAGTATCATAATACAATTTACATAAAAGATAGAGTCGGTGGGTCAGAAGAGAAACCCAAAGTTTTTTCCAAACTAGTTTAATATATTTTTTGTCCAATGTTTGCTAGTAACAGTAATTGTGCATAAATGTTTTGATGATACTATAAACTATAACTTAATATTAAAAAATATATTTGTTGTCAGTATTGATTAATGTTGGCGATTTGTGAATATAACAATAACTTTACACCATTGAAATCTGTCCAGAAAGTACCATATTACAATTTACATAAAAGATAGAGTCGGTGGGTCAGAAGAGAAACCCAAAGTTTTTTCCAAACTAGTTTATTATATTTTTTGTTTAAAGTTTTCTACTTACAGTAATTGCACAAAAACTATAATATTTTATTTGGATAAAATTAATGGTAAAGACAAATACAAGTACTATTTAAAAAAAATAATATGTACAAACATTTTTATGAACACTTAATCTGTTTCTATTTAAAAGTTATTGTTAAAATTTTAGTACAAAAATTATGAATACAAAACATTAGCTTTCATTTATTCAAATATTTTGTAAAAAAATTCTGATATAAACCGTAAGAACAGAGAGACGAAACATATTTAGATTTATAATACGTCATGATAAAATAGTAAATTAAACCACAAGGGTCGAAAGTTTAAGTCTCATCGATCGGTAAGACCGATGACACGCGCAAGATCGAGATTTTAGTTTTTGACTCGTACCACTTCTCACAAGGAGTAAAGTTAAACTTTCATCCCCGCTTTTAGAAACGAAAGTACGTACTTTCGTTATGATGAAAATATTAAATATTAAATCTGTGGTATAAAAATTTTTTTTACTTCGACATACTTAATTAAATAAAGTTTGAATGGTTTCAAAAATTTGTCTATAATCAACTTGTCACATTCAATTCTTAAACATTTTAGCTGCTACCTATCTCAATGCTCCAATCCGCTTATATGGTTACTATTATATGCACCTAAGATGTAGCACCATTTAGTCTTTGGCATATGAATACGGGTTATGTTAATTTCAGTTTTCAAAACATTAAACCGTAAATAGTTGTTTTAAATCCCAGCTGACACTCCATAGTAGCAAAGTTTAAAATTATGGTAAACGGGCTTATAATAAGGAAAACGAGTTTAACAATGGACATGTCATATCTATGAAAATTAGTTAGATTTAATTATATTCATAAATAATGTTAACATACTTTAAGAATGGTATTACGACGATATAAATAATAGAGTTTAGAGTTTAATAACTTACATGTTAAAAAAATGTAAATTAGGTTTTAACCAGGAAATATTTAAACAATTTACTGTATATTTGTTATTAGAAATAGGAAGGAATAATTATAATAATAACCAAACACTTCTTAATTTAAAAAAATTAGTAATTTTTAGTAGGCAACTAGGTAATATTCTTTAATAAGAAATGAAAATTTCTGTATGTGAAATTTCAACATCAAGTAGACTTTATGAAATACCCAGTATGCAAGTATTAATCAAAATAAAATATTTATTCTTTGCTTAAAAGTAGACTTAAAATTGTGGTATTGGTTCTGCAGATTCCTTTAATACTATTGTTATGAATGCTCAAAATAAGTTTTCTAGAAATAATTATGTTCTTGGTTTTTTTCTAGACGTAGAATGTGCCTATTTCCTTGCCAATCTTAAACAAAAAAATATTAATTTTGTTTCACATTTAATGACAGCGTGGCTTAGATTCAAGACTATTTTTACTTATCTGGGCAGCAAAATTCATAGGAAATTTTGTTAAATTCCACTTCAAACATTGATACCAGAAAATTTTTCAATCATTTTAAGGAGAGTTTACTCTTGTAAATTTGTACCTACACTGTATTTTATTTTGTATTATAGAGCTAAACATTTTTTAACAATGTTACATTTCTTTGCCTTAAACACTAATTAATTATTTTCACAATGCTACTTCAATTATTTTTTGACATTTGATTGTAACTCTTATTTACAATTTATTGTACATTTAACAGTTTTTGTATAATCAATTTTAGTCAAAACAATTTGTAAGCATTGGAATTTGAACTGACATTCTTCACCATAATTTCAGAATTCACCAATTCTGAAATCAAGTGTGATTAAAGAATGCTGTAATTCTCTCTCTTAAAATTTAATAAAAAAATATTCTGCAACACCTTTATCCCCATGCAATTTAAGTGTATTTACATTTTCTTTCTTGTGATAGAATGATATTTTCACACCCTGGTTGGCAATAATAGCTTTAGTCTTGACGCAGTTGATTGTCATCGTAGTCCAAGATTTGAGTAGCTGTCAAAATCATTGCTTTCACATTTCAATTCGAAAATATAAAAAAGATCATGAATTTTTCCAACAATTTACAATTGGACTATGAAAATTAAAGAATGAATATGAAAAATAAAATAAAAAATTGCAAATTTTGTGTTTTTGTTTTTCCGCACCTGCGAATGATCTATAACGTCGCCGCGCTTAATAACCCCAGAAATAGTGTAAATAGAAATTTTAGTTAAGGCATTAATTCGCTTTATTATAACCGCATCTAATTTTTATTATCTTTATTTTTCAAACACTGATACATATTTAAAATAACCCTCTGACACTGAATGTGTAAATCTTTATTGCAAAATTCGTTACTAACCTCACCTGTTGGCCATATCATAATATATGTAACTAATTTAAGGTTATCAATTAATACGGACAAAAATTACAATACGTAAACCAATTATTAAAAATGAATTACCCAAACAAAGATATATCTAAAGTTAATACTTAACTGCCCCAAATAAAAATCTGGACCCTCCGCCTCCGCACTAGACACCGACTTTATGAGTTATATAAAAACTGCTGCAAAAAATAACCCCCAGACCCCTGCACGCAACAGAATACAGCGGACCATTAAAAGTCGTCAACAAGTCGCGTGTGTACCCCACTTGTTTTCGCGCTGTACAACTACCAGTCTAGAGAGAGCTTGAGTTCCAACGATACAGAGTGGATGTTTACCGGGACAAATATGTTGTTTTCATGCCATTCTTTCTACTTTGCAGCCTAGTAAACTAAGTTCGATGTGTTTCGAGACGCTAGGACATTAATTTAAAAGGCGTTAATCGCGAGAATGAGGTCAGTTTTAATATGGCAGTCTTAGGAAAAGCGAAGGCAAGTGAAGAGTAAAATAAGTCTTTATAAATAGTGTAGTCTAAATAAATTAGTATTGATATACCGATTGTATATAAATAAATTATTTTAAGTGAGTATTTCAGATAGTAGTTAGCCATAGTGTGTATAATTTATCCCACCCAAAAAAAAACAGTATAAATAAGTAAAAAAATACATTACAGTGGGATATATTTTGCGTTTACTTTGAACCTCTTCAATAATTAGATAACAACCAAAGTACGGACCTAGTCGGTCATATTTCAATTTCATACCTTCAAGGAGTCTTCACTAATGGTAGTCACTTAGTCACTTTCTTAAATCTTTGATCAGGCTATATATGTATTGATTCGTTTAATATTATATATATTGAAAATAAAGTTAAATGAATTAGGACCAACATAATTGATTTTATTCTAATCTTCTGACCGATTTTTTAACAATAAAAAATAAAGTAAAAACACCCATGGCAACATTAATCTTTTTTTAAGACCGTACCTGCTCACTTAGGGTTAGAAAAGACAACACACTTTGTGTCTGATAAATCGTGTAGATTATCTGAAAATTTTAAACGAAATGTAAATAAGCTCTTGCGAGGGACAATAAAAAAAGCGGACGCCTATTAAGTTATCTGCAGGTGACAGTTGTGACCGGTCAGATTTAATTTTGTTTTAACTAGATGCTCTTTTGTTCATTTTAAAACAGACTTTCCGCGTGGGAGGCTGATGTAATGTAAAAGAGCTGCGTAATATTATATAAGCGCGTGTTACGAAATCTTATAATTGATAATTTAGCGTCTGTATGAATCATTATTACAAAAACTTTATTCTAAAAGTTGGAGTTTTAATATGTTTACGAAATAGTGGTTTAAGGACCAGTTAAAATTTATAATAAGCTGTATTTAACAGCTTTAATTATTTACATATGTAACAGGTTTCAAAGTGTCTTCGATATTTTATAAATATACAAATTAAGAATAACAAAATATTCAATTTTCAATGAAATAAAATGACAATAAAATGCTAAATTAACAAGAGATATAAAAAGCTTGAAAATGTCGGTGACCTGAACCACTGTTTTATTACATTTTTAATAAAAGACTCTTCCTAGTTAGGTTTACCTCTTTGTATAACTATTACTGATTTTTTAAAAACTCTACTTTTATTATAGACGACAATTGATCACTTTTTTTACCAATTCTATCTCTATGGCGGGTGAATACTCGACGCATTTTACGCCAACTACCTGCTAGAAAAAAAAGGTTCATAATCCAACATGAATATTCAACACAGAATGTTCAGAAAACGTATTTCCTTAATCCCTTTATTGCCAATAAAATCTGCACCTTCCAATTTGATATTTTTATAATTAACAGGTAAATTTCTTACATTTAGGTACAATTTTCTCAGTTTTCTTTATAATTGTGAGTTTTAATGTTGTTTTGTTAAAATGAGTATAATTAAAAAGTTATAGAGATTTGCTATTGTTAGAAAATTATACATTTTCTAAAAGTAGTAGGTTAGGTTAGGTTTGGTTTGGTTTGGTTTGGTTAGGTTTGGTTAGGTTTGGTTAGGTTTGGTTAGGTTAGGTTAGGTTAGGTTAGGTTAGGTTAGGTTAGGTTAGGTTAGGTTAGGTTAGGTTAGGTTAGGTTAGGTTAGGTTAGGTTAGGTTAGGTTAGGTTAGGTTAGGTTAGGTTAGGTTAGGTTAGGTTAGGTTAGGTTAGGTTAGGTTAGGTTAGGTTAGGTTAGGTTAGGTTGCATCATCTGCGGAAAAAATCGGCGCATTACTGGCGATTGATGTCAGAAATGCATTCAACTCGGCTAGATGGGGAGAGATTATGGACGTATTGAGGGGGGAGGATATACCGAGGTATATCATGGATATGGTGGGGAGTTATTTTAAGGGGCGGGAGATTAGTTTTGGTCGGGTAAAGAAAACATTAACAAGGGGTGTACCGCAGGGGTCAGTATTGGGGCCGACACTGTGGAATGTATTGTATGGGGGAGTTCTGAGGTTGGATTTTGGCGAGGGTACGGTATCGGTGGCTTATGCGGACGATATGGTTGTCGTTGTGAAAGGGGAGAATTGGCAGCAGGTGGAGAGTAGATTACGTGTAACAGCCATAACCATTGCGGACTGGCTGGATACACATGGGTTAGAGATGGCAAAACAGAAACTACAGGTAACTGTGTTGAAGGCACCAAGACGCCTGAGAGTACCGGCATCGGTGGATGTGTTGGGGGAGAGGATCGAGATTAAAACCGAGACAAAACACTTAGGGCTGCACCTTGAGAGAGGGATGAGCTTTGGAAAACATGTGGAGAAAGTTATAGATAACACAAAGATCAAACTTGAAGCCCTTAGGAAGTTAATGCCTAATGTTGGGGGTCCCGGGTACTGGAGACGCCGTATGCTAGCCAGCGTTGTGCACAGCACATTGTTATATGCTGCACCGGTATGGAAGGGGTGATTAAGATCAACAAATACAGGGATAAGTTAGTATCCATGCAGAGGCAGGCCCTTCTGAGAGTGGCATCGGCATACAGGACGGTCTCGGCGGAGGCGGTGCAGGTAGTTTCTGGTTTTCCTCCCATAGACCTCATGGTCGCGGAGGCCTCATTTTGTTACACGGTTGGGGGTACACCAGGGGTAAGACGTATGGCTCGAAAACGCACACTGCTCAAATGGCAAACCCGTTGGGAGCGGGAGGCAGAGAAGGCGGATTGGACGAGGCGATTAATCCCGGGTCTGATAGAATGGGTGAATTGTCCACACAGGAAGACCGGGTACTTTTTCACTCAATTTTTGACCGGCCATGGATCGTATGGCACATTCACCCATAGGATATCTAAAAGGGCAGACAATAGATGTATGGTGTGTGAGGTAGAAGACAGTCCGGAACATACGGTCTGGCAGTGTCAAAGGTGGGAGGACATAAGGGAGGATTTGGAAATACCACTGGTGAGTCCGGCGCAGATAATTCGGGAAATGGTGAGTGATAGGAAGGTGTGGGAGGTTTATTATGAATTCATTGTTGGGATTATGGAGAGGAAAGAAAGGGAGGATAGGGAATTATTAGGATAGATTGCGGGAGTGTAGCCTGATGGCTGAGCATGAGCTTATTTCCGGGCTACTCTTCTTTTTCTATAATAGATGTAATGGTGGAATGTTTTTAGTGGGTCGATAGCATCAACCCCACATATCCTGTAGGTTCCCTGCAGGAATCTGAAGTAAGCACTAATAACAGCTGAAAACAGATTTTTGAACCACCAAAAAAAAAAAAAAAAAAAAAAAAGGTTAGGTTAGGTTAGATACTTATTATTCCCTTTAAAAAATCATATGTTTGGTTTGTAATGGAGTTATACAACACTCTGTATAGTTTAAGCTTCAATATGTCATTGAGTTAAAAAAGCTATTTGTTTTAGTCATCTGCAATGAGTTGGTGGAAGGATTAGTAGGACTTGGCCTCTCAAATCCTGATAAAATATTAATACCAACAATAATAATACTAATAATATATAAAAGTATCTGTTCATACCCAGTTCCTTATATCTTTGTAACTAGAAACAACTTTTTTATCTAAAACTTTACATTCTTGTTGTTTATTATTAGCATTAATACAAGACATATTCACAACATATTGTTTAGGTACTCCGAAAGTTAATGTATTAACCTGTATCCAAAATATATTATTTCAACAGGTTTGAAATTAGTTTCTTGATACTAATACGTCAAGATATAATTAGTTATAATTATCGTGGATTGTCAATCTTAATTTTTTGCTTCTCATTATGTTTAAGTCAAAATCTCATTTGAATGCAAATGCCTCAAATTTTAGTGGTTAAATGCATGTCGTTTTAATATTTTCCACGTCCGTTACTTAACAAACTAATGACAGCCTTGAAGGAATTGGTATTCCGAACAACTCTCAATTTCAAAATATATTTTTTTCTTTTGAGTCAAGGTAAACAATTAACAAAATGAAAAGTGGGTCCGTTCTTCGGCTTCATCATCAACCTTGCACCAAGAGATATTGTTACCGAATTTCCTGGGTTAAAAACAACAAACGGCATAAACAGAATCCCGATCACGATTCTCGTATACAAAGCCGTAGCGTTGATTTTTTTTTCAATGGGGTGTATCAAATAAAATCAAACAATGCACAATTGCATTGTAGAACAATGTTTACAAATATGATATAAGTATATCTGATATGACAAAATAGGTTGTTAATGGAGTTGAATATATTTATTGCTAATCTCGTGATTGCTACACTAAACACAGCTTACTGGATTTTGAACTAATAAAGTCATCGTCTGTTTCTATCATTGGTCGTAATAATATTGATATTAATTTTAATTACTAATTAAAAAATATTGGTATAATTTTAATAAAGTACGATAAATATTTCAGCTAAAGTTATGAATTACTTTGTCAACGACAAGTTAGACAGTTTATACGTGTTTTTATGATTTTAAAAAAAAATAAATTGTTACAGAGTTTCCAGGATGGCCGTGAACGCGTTACCAACATTAAAATACACTAGTAGGGCCAATTTCTTCTTTCTCCAGCTGCTAACCAGCAACCTTTTTCACCAAGTCCATTACTCTGACCATATATAACATCTCCTTCGCAAATCGGTGCAATTTTTCCCTAATACCCCCATTTTTACTAACATCCTCCTCAAGCCTAACCTTTAGTTAGGTCTTCCAACAATTTACCCATATACACAGCCCTAGCAGTCTCCTGTCCGCATTCCCTATTTGCCTGCATTTTCCACTAATACCAATATGGCCACCTTCCTTACTTCTGGGAAATTTTCCTTTCTCCCTCAGCAACTGTTGAATAAAACGAAGAAATCCTCCAAAAACCTCTTAAAAATATCCCTTCTCAAGTTATCCACCTCTGGGGCTTTCCTTACCTTGAGGCCTCTTTCCCCAGCTCACTGTTTCTACCTCCCTAGAATCCTGTCCCTCCCGAATCCTGTCCTTTACTCTTGCTCCTCCAATAAACATTTTCTTTAGATAACATTATTATCTCCTTCTCCCAATCTTCCTCTAGTACCAAGTTCCTACTTTCACCCATTTCCGTATTTTTGTTCTTTCGACCAATCGCTCAAGTGCCTTCTTTTTCTCCTTTGCCTTTATCTCACGTCTTTTCCAAGGCATCCTTCTTCGATCTTCATCTTCTCTATTTCTTTACTCCATTAGTAAATAGCCATCTAAACATGCCTATTCCCCCTTTCCCTCTCTTTTACAATCACATCATACAAATCATTTAGATACGTCATATCCAAGACTCCTTTCTATATCCCCTCTTACTTTTCTTTTCATACTGTGTGTCTCGGCTTTCGTCCAACTTCGTCACATCTCTTTTGATACTTCTATTCTCATTTTCCTTATATCCATCTCCACATAACCATGCGAACTTAAGCTTTTCTCATTCTCCGTCACCCTCCAACTACTCACTATTTTTCTCCAAACATTTGTCATCCTATTACATCAATATATGACGATCCCTTCACATAGGTGGGTAGTAGCACCTTTAGCACGGTCGATGTCAACAATTCCTCCAAGATCTCTCCTCTCTTGTCTATTTTCTTTCTTCTGTCATCAATCTTATAATTTCACTTATTATATCGTCCTCCAACCCTGTCATGTTCCTCCCATATTTTTTCAGACTGATCTTTGTGCTTACGTACAGCATGTTTTTCATAAGCGCTGCCACCCATCAGTTTCCTATGTTTACTTCATCTGCTCTTAGTCCGTTTTCCAACATTCCAATTCCCGCTTATCCTGTATCGTCCAAAATCTATCCAAAATCTATCCTTGCTTCTCTACATCTATTCTTGCTCTTGATTTTTACACCAAATCCACTGTCCTAAAAATAACCTCATATGCTATTCTGCACTTCCCTAGATTTAATTATACAAGCCGTCCCTTATAATCGTTCTTTGCCCGCTCTGCTTTCCCCTTTCTGCTATTTTACTACCTCTAAAGGGGCCATTCCATTCCATTCCTATCCAGACTTTCTCACCCTTACTACATTGCATCTCCCCTGGCTTGTGAACTCTTTTCCCACATAACCTACAAAGAAAGGACTTTCGGCAGTCCCTGGCCATGCTCTTCTCTTTTACATAGTCAGAATTTGGCTTTTCCCTTAATTCTTTTGCCTTACACCCCCCTGCCTTGTATCCCTTTACTTCACATCCAAAGTATTTTCCCTCCTTTCTTCCTTTCATAAGAGTAATAATTGTTTTCTACCCCAATTTAATTTTCCCATTTCCCAATGAAGCTCCCCTGAAAAGATTATCCGGCCAGGACGCCCAAGCACCGATAAATAGAGCTGTAGCATGGATAAATAAATAAACATTCTTGGATACGTTTCTCATTCCAAAAATCGTAATTCCAATTATGCATCAATCATCAATTTTAAATTATAGCAAACTGTTCGAAATAAATATTTTGGAAGTACATTGAAGGTATACTCCGTACACTACGCTTGTGTGATTCTGTGAAGATAATTCCACCGTGAAATCCTTGATAAATCACATTCATTACCGACCGAGTTACTTCGCCGAAAACTCGTTTTCAATATCACTGCATGCTCGTTGGTATTTGAACCACCCACAAGTCTATCGGACGACCAGCTGAATAAGAATGTAGAAGAGAGTTTATGATAGGCGATAGAACCTGAAAATAACATTAATAGAATTTATAGGATAAGGTTATTTAGGTGTTAGTTTTTAGTTTTCTTTTCGAGCTTTTTTAATAAAATAATTCAGCATGCTAATGGCTTAATAATAAATATCTAAAGATATTTAATAATTGTATTCTTATGTTATATAATTTGGTTTATAGCGCTCTACGTCGCCTTTCGATGTCTAGACTGCATTGCTCCTTATCCTGCCATAAGCTTTCCTCGGGGTCTTTTTCTCTCAGTTCTTTGTCAATGCCCCCTCTCGCCAACTTTGTCTGGGCCTTCCTCCTTTCTTTCGTTTTTCACGAGGCTTCCTCTTTAATATTTGTTTGAGTAACCATTCCTCAGCCATTCTTTGCACATGACTAAATTACATTCATTGTTTTGTTTGTATATTTATATGAGGCATTTGCCTGTTTTTCTTCGTTTCCCAGATATTGTTAAGTAATTCCATCTTTTTCTCGGTCGTCCGATGCTTCTACGACCCATTGGAGATTTATCGCGTGCTTTCTCACTACCTTTTATGTATGTTTAGTACCCATTATTTTCCTTATGAACTCATTCGTCACTCTCTCTGTCTTTCTCTTTGACTTTCCGGCTGATCGTCTCCAAAAATCCAATTAAGAATAATAAAAAACTCTTCGTTTCAACGTAAATTCCAAGTTTATTTGAAAAAATATGTTTTAATCCACAATGACGGCCGTTTCGCTAAGCTAAGAAGTTACGTTGAAACGAAGAGTTTTTTATTATTCTTAATAAGATAGACTTCCAAAAAGTAAGAGTACAATAAATTTAATTCAAAAATCCACTTTCAAAATCCATTAATTTGCCAGACTTCCCAGTTGTAAGTAACTGCCTTTTTATTATTGCTTTATAAATTCTTCTTTTATTTTCTTTTGAGGGGGTGTGATTCTTGCCTGGGTGTTTTATGATTTCGTCTACTGTTCCATTAATTATTCACATTCCATTCATATTTTTCACACTGCTTAATTTGTTGTCCATTGTCTAGATGTAAATCCTGCTCTTGTCCTCCTAAAAACCTGTACTGCGCGTTTTCCCCATGATTCTTCGTTTGATCATCATATCTTTGGGCGATAATTATTTGGTCATCTGCGTAACAGAGTGTGTAGAGTTCGTTGACATGGAGGGGGACTCCTGTTACCTGACATTTTCTTGGGATAAAATAATTGTATTCTTAACATTATTCTTGTGTGTCTAGCAAGACAACGAATTGAGCATTAAGAAGTTAGTTTCCCTTAGCTACCTGGATCCTCGAGAATAAGAGCAATGGAATGGAAGCTGAACCACTTTGTGGTAAAGCCTACATTTTTATCCACAAAAATTGAATATTGGGAGAATCTACTATGGATAAGACAGGCAAGGATCTAGTTGTGTAGTTACATCAGAAAAAGGTCGAAGATTACTTACAGTAGATACTGTAAATTGAAAGGATACCCAAATAGATTAGGGATAGAGAAGCCAGACTGCAGAAAGATTGAGGATATACACTCAATACAAATTCTCACAAATTGTACTGTTTTAGAGCATGGAAGAGTTTTGCACTTTGGAGCATACTCATTGTCCAAGCAAGTAAGCTAGTTCTCATGGTCTATTGGGGCTACCTGTAGGAGTTACAGTCCTTCTCTTAGCACAATAGCTTTAATTAATAATCATACAACATTTGAGGCATGGGCGTACTACAACTGTAGCTCAACACCAACTTTTATCTTAAAGCCGTGATACTGTAAGAAATAGTCTCCATGAAGCTAATTTCCATAGTGGAAGACCACTTAGATATCCACTTTTATCCAGAGGCAATCGCGTTGCAAGGTTGGAGTGGTTTCAAGAGTTTCAAAACTTGAATTTCATCAGCACAATAGTATAAAGAACACAACACAAAATTGAAGGGTAGTTTGCTACCAAAAATTACCCATATATGTCATTGTAAGATATCAAGAAACACTTCCAATAGTCTGCATTTTTAATTTAATGCGTAAACGTCTTAATTATATTAGTTGAAAATGACTTAATTAATAATATAATTTAAGTGGTTACTTCCACACAGTGCAGCACTGAAAGTAGAAGTGTAGAATTAACGGCGTTATGTCACAATAGCCAGAAGTAATTCTAAATCTTACCCATTCATGTAGCAAATGTCAAAAGAATAATGCTCAAGAATGGTCAGTAAAGGAAAACTAAGATAAATGTCCTAGTCCATTCGAACATATTTTGCCTAGGAAAAACCCAAGGAGAGGCTGTCCAAACAGCCGAAGAACTTCGCTGTAAAGTTAGGGAAAGTCATTGGGACCACATAGTAATCGCAGATAGCAAAAAGACGTTATATTATGGAATACCACTATGGACCTGAATTAAAATGTCTAGGTCGAACGTAATAACATCCAAATCTGGGAACCTTTAGAAAATCTAAAAGAATTGAGTAAGAAGAGCAGTGGCTCTTTCTCTAATTTCAGGAAGATTTATAAAAAATGCAAGAATTTGAAGTTACTTTCTGAGCAACCAAAAATACTTTGAGAGTTATAAAATCAAGGCTACTTTCTACAAAATAACTTTTTCTTCTAGCGTATCTATATTATTTTCGTAAATACAGATCATAAAAATAGTGCAAGTATCTGGGCTCAACAATAATGATAGTCTTTTACTCCTAGTAACATAATATACTGTTATTCTATTGACATAAAGAGTATATACTCAGCTCTAGGCCAAACAATTCGTATCATAAAGAGAATACCTTGATTCTTATTTGGATTAAATCTGTATCACAATAAAAATTTGAACCTTATTAAGAAAACTTAGTTATGAAAACATTGATCCTTTTAAATAGTGTATCATAAAAAAGGGGTGAAAAACTAAAAGCATTACTACTATTTCTTAAAACTCACCTAGCTACATTTAATTTAATACTTAATTTTCTAGATTTATTCGTTTCTCCTAAAGATAAACATTATGCTTCCAGCGGTAATAATTTATGTTACACAAATTGATACGAATGGATTATGTGATCTGACATTTTGTGTTGCTGGGGCTTATCCACTATATTAATTGGTACTCTAATACATCACGACAAACAATTATTATGAATTTAATTACGGTGAAAAAATTGATTAGTCAATAGAGATGATCCAGTAAGATACCCAAATAATAAAAAATCTAGATTAGATCTTCAGAGTTGATAATATTGATATAACGTAAATCTGAAATATTAAAAAAATCGTCTTGGTAATAATAATTAATTGTGCGTTGTATAATTAAGTTAATGATAACAGCTTTTATTGTTGATTTTACTATAATTGAGTCCTTTTGCCTATGATACTAGAGTTGTAATGGTCTTTACATCTGCGGGCCTTATCATTATTTCGTTCTTATGGCCCTCCAATTTTAATCAGTAATTTGTAATCAATAGAACCATCTCGATAACAGTTTGGACTACATTTTTTTCTCAATTCGTTAAATTTTTGAAATATTTTTACTTACAACGCTTTTGAAGTTTTTGGTGCTAACTCAGCATTAGATTTTAACGCTCTTACACAACAATTTGGTTGTTAAAAACCATCCAGAGGATGGTCCTATTCCTCCAATAAGAGTCAAACAAAAGCTCCGTCAAATAAGGGCAAAAGAAAAACATTTTACATGCGGGATCAGAAGACGGCTGTCCCAAATACCTTGTGGCTTTCTGCAAAGAATATTTAAAAGATTACTTAGTGAATTACCCTGAAGATACAACGGCAGTACTGTTTGAAGAATGGTTTAAGAATTGGCTTTTACCAAACATTCCCTAGAATACTGTGATAGTAATGGACAACGACCACAGTCGCCAATTACATAAGGCTCCAGGTACACGAAATTGGAAATTCATACTACATAGCTAAGATTGATATATATTTTGAAGAGTGTCATACCAAAAGAAGTTCTAAAGACATTTTCTATAAAAAATGTATGTTTATGACGAATTGGCAGAGGAAATGCTAACTAGGAGTAATATTTAAAATTTTACTTAGTTGTATTACCATTGCAATTCTGGTTGCAATTTTATCTTTTTATCTGTTCTTGTCAACTATAGCACTTGGTTTACTGCGAATGTCATAGTGTTCTGTGGTTAATGATATATGATTTGACTTCTGTCTAGTTTTCTTGTGTTCTATGCTTTACTTACAACTTATATTGTATCGCCATCACATAGTGTGCTGTTCACGTGGTCCTGTGATTATTTTAATGTGGAATTTCCGTCTATTCATTTATTTTGGGTCATGGATCCTTCCATTTCTACCAGAAATGTTTTTTGATACAAATTGGCTCAATTTTACCGGTTTTCTGGTATAATCGACACAATGTTTTTGGAAGAAATTTATTGGTCCAAATTCGACTTTTACTATCCTCATGTCTGCGTAAGAGACTACGAGGTTCCTACCATATCATTCATTGGATACCACAGAGATTCGTCTCATAATGGTGTCTTTGAACCATCTATTTTTATAGACTGTTCTTCAATTTCCGTTATTCTTTGGAGGCTGTTGCCTCATATCAGTTACGTCAGTTTCGTCAAGTACTTGAAATGAAATTGAGTAATTTTTCCTGTCTCATCCTGTTAGGTCTAATGCATGTATTATTTTTAGCCTGATGATGGTCTTTAAATTAGACCGAAACTAGTAGCTTTATAACAACAGAAAAACTTTAATAACAATAAATAATTTGTGACATTGACATTGGTCTTTTTCCTTTCTTAATTTTGAAATATTTTAAATGAATTTTATGTGAGATATGTTAACTGTGAACTATCGATGAATGGAAATGAAATTGGAAATGTTAATGTTAGCATTGTAGTATAACTTACTCTGTTTGTAATTATTAATTTTAAATAGACAGATAACACTGGTTACTAGCATTATAATGAGGAATGTTTGATATATTAAATAAAACACAACCACAAAAATACACTATTTGTAATTATTCTCATAGTAACAACATTCAAAAAACAAATCTTTATACAAATCAATTTACTTAAAATGGTTCGGTCAACATCTGTTGAGACTTTATACATGGATGAGAGTTTTTCCAAATAATAATGACCAACAGGCTACTAAAATATCCCATAAACAAGTAGTTTATACATAAAGTATCATGATATTTATCAAATATCATGTCAAGAAGTTTCCAAAGTGCTGACTGTAAATATATTTCACTTTCATGATACACTCAGATCAAACAAAACTGAAGAAAGTTAGTTAGCCGACATAGTCGGAAGGTACTGAGGTCCTATACAGGAGGATACCCAGCTATAGTTGTAGGGGCGGAGAAAATCTACTTCTTTTTATTAATTTCTTTTTTTTATGGTGGCAGATTTCTCTCCTCAAGGTTAGAAAATGTTAGACATGCATCAAGGCCCTTTTAAACTCATGAAAATGAAACAAAGCACACAAAGCACTCTTATAAAATATATAAAATTTACTAAAAACTTTTATGATAAAATAATACCCCTGATTAGTCAAAATTATTATAAAAATAATCTATAACAGAAAAGTTTAGGATTTACTGGTTAAATTTATAATCAATTTTCAAATAAGAAGTCTCAAACAACGAAATATACATGAGTTCATAAAAGAAAATGGCGAACATGAATATTGTTAATGAACAATAATGAACAAAATATACATATACATTTAGAAAATAATACAACATACATTAAAAATGATCAGATATTAGACAATAATAATAAAAATATTCAATTTACCTGGAATACACAACTAAACACTGTTTTTCTTATATTTTAAATTACTTTTATACAGCTTATAAATGGTCGTAATCGAACAACATCCAAAATCGTAATAGCCAGTGTTGCCGCTCCAGATTTTTTTTTTGTACTAGAATGTCTTTCGAAATTGTACTAAATTTATAAAATGACAGTTATTTGAGGTTATGTATTATTTCGGCGTTGTCTGTAGTGGCCGAAATAGGAAATAAGCTTAATTAATACCTAAGAACAGCATGAGAGGGTGGTACGGAACGTTATACGTATTTGTTAAATAAATTGAAAAATAAGTAACACAGCAAAAAAATCAGACTGTTGTGTATGTGTTCTGTGGTGGACTAGGTGGACACAAAAGAAACTCTTAGGAAAAAAAGTTATGATAAATTTAATAAAAAAATAAACAGTAGAACAAAAAATAAAACTCTGAACAAAAAACATTTTAGAAAATAATACTGGAGGGATAAATTAAAAAATAAATAACAAAATAAAAGATCTAACTCTGAACACAAAACTCTTAGAAATTACTCAATATGGAACTGATATAAATAAAAAAATACATATCATAACAAAAAAGTCAGGACAAGGTCAAGGCTCCAGCATCTACTACTAAACAGGATGGAAATGATGAAATTTTATTTTTGTAATAGATTCGAATGAATTGTAATGACGTACTAAATGTGAGTGAAATGTACTAGAAAAGTACAATTGTACTAGAAACGGCAACCCTGGTAATAGCTATCACCCTTCATCTTTTTCTATTTCTTTGTGCGAGCCAACCCTATTTACCACTACTCTACCTAGTTACCAAGTATAAAACTTATTGTGTACTGTATGGATTTCTATATTTAATAACGGGTTTTAAAACTGAAACTGAAAAGTGGTATATTTAAATTTGGTACCGAGAGATGGGGTGTTAAAGGATAAAAATTAATTATAAACCACTTCAGCATTAACAAAATTTTATAATAACTTTTAGAAAAATAAAACTAAACAACAAAATTTATTGCTCAGCTAAATAAGTATTGAAAAAAGTAACGTAACACTTAGACTTATATACAAACTTCATATCGAACATGTACAAAATCTATAAATACATTTACTTAACCAATCGGATTATAATCTTGAGTTAATCGAAAAACTATGAGTAAAAAAGGGTATAATTAATTTACTGTTATTTCTATTACTTATTATGGTAAAATATGCACTGTCACGAGCCACCCAGAAGTTGTAGGTAAATTTATTTATTTAAGCAAAGTAGAGTGCAGTTTTCTTAACAAGGCCAGTAATTGTATTTCTCATTCAAAAAATTGTTTTTGTACTCCCGGATCGATTTAAATAAATTGTGTTATCTAGCATTTAAAACCATTAATTTTAATTAGTTAAGTATGTAAGCGAGATGATAAATGGCGTGTATTTCATGAAAAGATGGCGCAACAAAATCCATTGAACAAAGATAATAATTCTTGACATGTGCTTTTAAGACGTACAAAATGTTTTTCTTTACAGAAACACAACATGTTATAATTATTAGTTAGATTATCTTTATTACAGCGAGGTCATAAGAAATGAATTAAATTATAGGTAGGCTATAAATTTCTATTATAACGACTAGTGTTTCACAAGATTATCGAAATACGAGAATCGAGACGAGATCGAGACATTTCAATATTTAAAAAAAATGTAGGTGCGATCCATAAGTCAAAATAGAGAAAATAAAAAGTAATGCATTTTATATAATATATAAAAAAATTCGAAACATAAAAAATAACAAAGAGAAAAAAACAAAATAGCAAATGAAACAATAAATATGTTTATATTCTTGAAAGTATCCTTAAAGTAACAAATGAACACAACATATGAAAAATCTTTAAAGTAAATTCTTGTTCATTCCCTTATTGTTATTGGTACACAACCAGGAATCAGTTTTTTAAGGGCCAGTGTTTCTCTTGAAATAGTCTTTCTGCAGGCACTGACGTAGCTTGTATGCCTAAAATATCAAGGGCCATCTTTGATAAATTTGGATATATGGCTTAGTTTTTTCTCCGCTATTCTAAAATATCTTGAGTCCCTTCAGCTCTTTTATATATATAGATGAATAGCTAAGCTCAAGTATAAATATAATGTAAAACTTTACTCAGTATGAAAATATAAAATATTATAAATCAAAATAAAAAGCCTAATTTTCATTCTTTCAAAGTCAAATTAGTATTCAAAAATTATAATAGAACTATCTTGAAATTCATGCACAAATTAAGATCCATTTCATGGTATTTGCTCAAATTTGCAAAAATTCAAGGAGTTAGAACTGCCAAAATTATCAGATTTCAAACATCAAATTTGTATGGAAAAACTGATCAAAAAACAATTTAAATAGCTTTTTCATGAAAGTAAGAATACAGATTTCCTTTATATTACCAAAACTTTCAAATATGTTAAATATTTTTATCATTTTATGTAAATTTAATATAAATTTTGCAAATTGAAACAATTCATTGCTAATTTAATGTCATTAGTGTCATAATTAGGGAAAAGGTATACAAGGCCGTGCATTTTGGTTTTCGTCCTCTTATTCTCTCTTATTCACTTTTATCTCTCTGGCAATTGAAGTTGATCACGACATCTTAAGTACGGTGAGAATTGGTATCACAACTCCATTTTTTTAAATCAAAAGTTGAGTTTAATTACATTATTTAACAAAAATATTATAATCAAAGTACTTACCAAATAGTTCGATTCATCAAAATCAATCTCGGAAGGGACAGTTATTTGAGGTACGTTCATCAAAAACATTTTATTCGTGTGCGCATGACTATTTAAAATAAAATCAAGGAAAGTTACCTTTTTCTTATAAAATTCTTTTTGAACCCCTGTATTATAAAAACACATAATCCCTAATTTATTTCTAAACAGTAAAAACACTTTTTTTCCTCCTTTGTGTTGATACAAATGAAACAAGTACAGCAACTTTATTTTCGTCTATTTAAAAGCCATAAATAATTAATTGTTTTAGATTGTAATGTATAAAAAATTAACTATGTAACTTGGTAACATGTGTAAATCGTTACCATTTTTTATGTCTTTGTTTATAATTAAAAAAATGCATTTTTCTTGTTACCAGCTATATTTTATTCCACGTGACAATAGGTATATTGTAAAATTATAATTATTAATTTAAATTTCATATTCTAACTGTTTTTGCACTATAAAATTAAGTAAGACAAGCAGCTGCAATGAATATGTTGATTTTACTACATATAATAATTATTTCACAGAAAACAACTGTTGTAACATAGTTAATGTTCCCCAACATATTTTTATTAGATCTATTTTCTTGATAAATCACATAAAGTATTTTTGATTTAATTAGTTAGACCTTACACTCCTCAAACTGGACGTTCGGTAAAAAAGTTTTGGGTTAGATATCTAATAATTATTGTATCCAATACATTGGCCAGATTTAATAAAATTCTGTGACTTTTAAAAATGATATTTTTTCTAGTTAGTATTATTTTAGAGAGTTACTGTATATATTTATTTATAATTACAAAAGTATATCACCAGACAGCTTAAGTTGGTATAAGGTGAAATTACAAAAATTGAAATAAATATTAATACATAAATGAAAACAAAAATCAATCAAATCCTAGAAAATATTATTAAAATAAAAATTAATAATTATATATTTATAATTTAAAATTTGATTTTAATCATTTCTAATTTTTCAATTTTCTTTTAAAAATTTTAATATAAGAATAATTTTTAAATTGTTTTATGGAATTATAGGTTAACAATTTATTATCATAATTTGTATTTATACAAAGCTTATGAGTTAAATCTTTATTTCTTGTGTTTTTGTTAATTTTTTTATTATTAGTGACAACAGTATTACATTTTTGTTTGTTTTTTAGAACTTTGAATGCAAGTTTACATTTTTTAAAAGTACATAATTCGTAAAATTTAATATTCCTAATTGTTTATATAATTTTTTAAATGGAATTAATCATGCTAACCTAGACAGGGTTTTTAAAGCTTTATTTTGCAATTTATATAGATATCAAGTTTATATTATTTTTTGTTGTAGAGCTCTAAGCTGGTAATAAATAAGTATATTAAATTACTTTGAATGTGTGCTTGGCAGCTAATATAGAGTAGGCTGCATTTAAAATTTCAATAGATATTAAACATAAAATTGGACGAAGCACAGAATCTTGAGGTATTCCTAATGTAACAGTTTTAATTTCACTCTCAAATTCATTAAGTGAATTAAATTGTAATTTATTATGTAGAAAGCTATTTAAACTTTTACCTCTTACTCCTATTCTCTCTAAAATTTTAAGTAATATCTCAGAATTTAGTGTCATAGGCTTTCTAAATGTCTAAGAAAATAGCTGTAACAAAATTACCCTTTACATTCATACAAATATCATTCAAAAGGGTCAGATGTATTTATTATTAGTAATGAAACACTTGTGAGGACTTTAAACACAATTTATTTACAAATTGTAAGAATACAAGAATTCAGCTGGTTACAAATTACTAACTGTCACTTTTTACTTTTAAACTTTACAAAAGCTTAACGGACATTACCCTTCCCAACGCGAATGTCCCGCTTTATATACCAAAATACTTGACTTCTCAATTTTTCTCGAAACAACTATTTACTAAAATCCAAATAATAGAATGTTCCCGAATAACTACCAACCTAAAATAATTATTTATCATGTCAAGTTACTGTCAAAATCTTCTTCCTCATTTACGGACTATACCCTTTATGACAAGCAGCTACATCAAAATACATGCATTCCTCTCGCATCTGTCACAATCATCCGTCACACATCTGTCACCCGTTGCAGTATAATTAGCAAAAGTAGTTTAAACATAGTAACCATTTTGAATTACTTTTAAAAATACAAATAATACAAAAAGAACATAATAACTTTTCTAAGCACTGATAGTATAGCAAATAACATTTTGTAAGATAAATCAAGAAAAATGTGAATTATCTCATCAATTTCTTCGTTACATAAATTGGAAACTCCTCTTTGCTAAAAAATTTTCGATCATACTATTTTATTTTATATTTCAAATTTTAATTGCCATTTAAGTTTTAAACGTAGTTTTTTCAATTACTAAGTCACTTTTTTATATATTAATCTCTATTTAGTTAATAATTTTGTAATGTCACATATTATTTATATTTAATACATTTAATATTTGTACTTTTTTTATACTTAACATGAAAGCATTCTAGTTTTGTTAATTATTATAATTTTTATGCTTACTTTTACACATAATTGACTTTCAAGAATGATGATGACCTCCTAAAAGGCTGAAACCAGTCGCTGTTGAAAATGTTAAATCATTTAATGAAAATTCTGTGCCGTTTAATTTGTTTTTTTTTCAATTATTGTTGGGTTACATTTGAGATATGGATGATTTACTTCATTTCATTTATAATTACTGATTAAGTTAGTACACCAAAATTGATAAGAGGAGCCGGAAAACCTAATTTAAAAAAGTTTTTATACATTACTTAACCTCTCAACGGAATCCTAAGGTAAAGGTGTAAAAACTATAAATCACTTGAAGCAGACTTAAATAAATTGAACCTAAATAACTAGAAAGTTCCTAACAGACATAGATAAATAATTTAAGCAATTCACTTTTCAACTTCCTGTGTATCTAATAAGAAAATATTTCGGTGGTGCACGAATTAAATATAATAAAACAGCTAAATAATTGATTAGTTCAAATTCCTATCTAAACATATTTTCATAATAAGCATATTGGATTGAAATGTAATATAAAACGATGACAAACTCAAATGATTCGAGTGGCATACAAATTATGCATTGTAAATACTTGACTGTAGGTAACTTAAACTTATAATCTATGAAACTTGTTTTGATACTTTAACAAATCGGATTGATAATTTAAACATTTTTATTCATACCTCGGTACGTATTTCACAGACAGACAGAGGTGTGAGGAAAAATCGTATACGCTACACGGGCCAAAAGTTGTATTCTCGGACCTGTGTGTCATGATGCTGCAAATCCAACTCAACTTTCGGCCCTGGTGTAATAATAAATAATTATAATTAATGTGTCAAAAGCATCTTGGATTTTAATTGTTTATTAGATGATTGCCTTATATTTCAGGATTTGCAATATGGCAACTGACAGCTCTATCGTAAAGCTGGACATTTTTGAGGATATACGTACTCAGAACGTTTTGCATAATAGCGCTATTTGTGTTGTTTACAGTAACTTAAAAGATTCATCTCGGCCCAAAAATAGGATTAAATCGTGAATATTTTCGTGTGGTTATTTTTTACAACTTTCAACGTGGATTAACTCAGGAACGGTGCATGAATGAACTTCAATTTTTGCTGATAAAGTTCCATTAAGGACCAGTGTTTATCGATGGTATGGTGAATTCAATCGAGCCGAATTTCGTCAGGTCGTCCAACATCAGTTGTTGTTCCGAAAACTATTGATGCTGTGCGCGAACTGATATCGCCTAATTTTTAGGAAAAACCGTATCACTAGAACAACGTATCACTAGAACGCGTTATGAAATAACGGAAATCGCAATTATTTAAACTTTATTAGAATATTAATAATAAAAAACTCTTCTTTTAACGTAACTTCCAAGTTTATTCGAAAAAATTAGGTTTTTAATCACAATGACGGCCGTTTCGCTAAGATTAGCTTCTGACGATGTATCCATAAATCTTTAAACACAAGAAATCTCCAAGAAACTTTAGAGCATCAACTAATTAAAGAAAAAGAGAAGTTATTAAAAGTATTAACCAGGGTCGCAATAATACTCTACAACACAGTCTATAATAAATAATTAAAAACAAGCTGTAAGGAGATGACCTACCTGGTAGGATCAAAATCTAGCTTCTACCATAATCTTTGATATTATAATATATCATGATTAAATATAAAATAGTACACAATTATACTCTAAGATATCTACATTATTACAAGTTTTCCTAAAAAGACAGGCAGCTTTAAACGCTTTCTTATATAGTCTAAGCTAATCTGGGAATATAATCAATCCCTTAAGAAACTGGCAAGAAAGAACAAGGTTACTATGAAGCTGATAGACTCGCAAAAGAAGGAGCTAATACACTTTTCCTTGGTTCGGAATCCTTTTGTGGTCTCACAAAAAGCCACACCTAAAGAGGATCTCCGTTCTATCTGGCCATTACTCTAGAAGGTAAAAGATGCAAATGTGCTACAGGGTCGATCTTAAAATTTGAATTTTGCATAATATAGGAGATATACGAGTAATTTATTTAAATGTTACAATTCTATTCTATATTTAATTCAGTGTCGCTATCGCTATCCTCATCTAAATTAATTATAATTGGCGAAATTGATTTTACAGAAAGGTACAAGTTTTCAACATTTATAACATGACTAATAGTACTTTTCCAACTCTCGTTAGGAATGTCATTGATACAGTTCCTAATTAATTCTACCACACTACCACTTAAAGTCGGAGAAGTTTTCCGCGCACAATCGATTTAAGTTGGTGCCATATAAGCTTATGGGACTGAACACGCAGTAGTAGAGAGGTAGTCGTAACACTGTATGTTCCAATTATTCTGCAATTGTATCACAAACATTAGTTTTTTTTAAAGAAAATGACTGCAGCACTTGTAAAAGTTCTTTTTTTGTATAATTTTCCTCAAAATATATGTCATTTGCAGCCATGAAGTTTTGAATCTCCAATTTCGTATTCCTTGAGCCAGGAATTTTTTGCAATTGTCGACGATGATAGCTTGCGTTGTCCATTACTATAACGCTGTTTGGCGGAATGTTGGGTAACAGACAATTATTAAACCAATCTTCAAAAATCTCTGCTGTCGTATCTTTGTGATAATTAACACGAGTCCTTAATATTTTTGGCAGAAAGCCACATAGCGTTTGGGATCCAACCATTTTCTGATCCTGCGTGTAATGTTGTGATTCTCTTTCCTTTACTTGATGGTGCTTTTGTTTAACACTTATCAGAGGAATCAGACCATCCTTTGGAAGGGGTGTCATGCGTGTCAAACCACGTCTCGTCGAGGTAGAGTTTTGGCTGATTTTCAGACCGGTATTTTCTTATCGACGTTATATATTCAGAACGCCAGGTTATTAAACGTGTGGATTCCATTATTACTTGTCTCTTATCAATTTTGCGATATTTAAAGCCCATTGCAGCCAGAGCTCGCCAAAGAGTAGTGAGGTCACAGTTGATGTGAGTTTCGTCATTGATTAGCCGCTGTTTCAGACTTTTGATTGTAGGGGCACGCTGCTCATAGTACATAGTGTAGATTTTTCGCCTTATCAAATGTTTTTCCCAGTCGTCTCTAGAATGTTTGTGAGACGGGAGTTTTTACGCTTTTTTCTTGCTTCCATAGAATTTTCAACAATTCGTCTAACTGAAGTAAGAGGCACCTTCGTAAAATTACTGGTTACTCTTGCTGCAGCACCCGCGTTATATCTTTGCTAAAGTAAGAAACTATACACATTTTTTATAATGATTTTCGCGTCACAAGACAAGTGATTCTTCTTTAACGAACCCATGGAAGAAGCACTATTACTTTTTATCCACGGACGCCACATACTGCCTATTCTGTACGTTGGGGTATGAAATCTTTGCTATTAATGTATGTAATAACAAAAAAATGTTATAAAATTATTGCATGCCGTAACACAAGTGAACACTTCCAATATAATACAAAGACTAAAATAAACAAGAAGTGTAAGCTGTAATCTCTCTCTGAGAAACAAAATTACCTGAATTAGGTCCTTTTACATTTATGATGTGCATATGGGATTTTACAAGTTTTATTATAATCCTTCAGTCAATACCATTTATTGTGAAAATTACTATATGTCGAAGTGCAGGGAAGTTTGGCTTATAGGACCTAAGACAATCTAATCGTTCTTTATAAAATAATATCTAAATGTAAAAAGTACTAAAACTTATTAAAAACAATTCCTAAACTTCCTACATTTCAGTGAAAAACATCAAAGGTGGAGAACACTAGTTATAAAAACACGAAGAAACATTGTTAATAAAAAAGAAGAATATTGAGTAAACCCTTAAAGGAAGCCGCTGATATGTGTTTCTGTCTCCTTAGACTTCGCCACTGCGGCATAGATACGGAGTCAATATAAGGACCAACAGCACATTAGCGGTATTTACTAAAATTACAAATGGTTTTCCTGCAAAAAACGCTGGCAATTAATAAAATTTACATAATACACTTTTAAATTTCAGTTTGCATTTAAAGTTTTTATAGCGCTTTCTATATTATCGTTTATTAGATTTTACAAATGATTTGCGACATAGGAATTAACTGATTTACTAAAAAAGTCTGTAAAACAAGACTGTACTCTCACTGCCATCGAAAGACAAGACAAGATCCAATTAAACAAGCCTGAAAACTAATAAATATTTAATAATTGCGGACTTTCACAAAAATATCGCAGGAATGATATCGAAAATAAAAACGAGATGTCATCATATATTAAGATTAGACGGAGAAAATTTAAAATAAAACTTACACTGCACGTGCGAATCCAGAAACATGTTCATGCAGTAAGTAGTAGTAGTTAAGTGAAATAAGTAAATATTCCTATATATACGGTTAGAATTTCTATGTCTACTGTAAATCACGGCTGGTTATTAAAATTGTTCATTAAAAGCTACTTTCTTCATTATTTAAATGACGGATAACTATATATTATAGTCAAAATGTTCTATTGTATCGTACCTTTTCTACATAAATATGTTGAAACATGCAAAAAAATGATAAACAGCTGCATAACATATGAAAATGTAAAGTATTTTATGATATGTCAATTTTAGTTTTAATGTATACCAAAGTGAATAATGATCGCAGAGTTTAAAACTATCTGTACAGAGTTCAATGAAAATATCGAATATCTATATTACACATCTATCTATCTATCACAAAAAGTATCGTATAATTTTAAAAATTGAATTATGGTGTAAAATAAAATATCACATTTTTCAGAATACTTTAATGTGAGTGTATCCTTTATATGTATAAAAGCCCAAAATATTCACAGTTTAAATCGCCTTTTTGTTGAAAAACAAAAAATGAATAAATTTTTATAGATCCTATTTGTATTATTTACATTTTAAAATTTCTTGTGTGCAGTACATTTGTTTAATTTTTCAGTTGGAGGTGTCTAGAAACATTTTGAGTAAAAATGAGTAAATTAACTCCAAAACAAGCAGCTAAAATCGTGGCCTTAGTTGAAGAGGGACGATCTCAGCAATATTTTGCTGAACTCATGGGAATCAAACAATCCAGAGATTCTAGAGTCTTAAGAAGGTTTAGAGAAACTGGAAGTTATAATAGAAGATCAGTTTCAGGACGTCCCAGGTGTACTAATCCTGCAGATGACCGTTATTTAAGAAATCAGACTTTGCGAACTGCAAAATGTTCTCTCTCTCTGGAGTTCGTAATGTTAGAATATCTGTCAATACGGTTAGAAACAGATTAAGGAATTTTGGAATAAGACCCAGAATGCCTCTATTGTTAACCAGAACACACCGTGTAGCACGTTTAATGTTCGCAAGAGAACATGTTACTTGGGATATTAACGATTAGGCTAATATTATTTTTACGGATTAATCAAGATTTTACTTTTTGGATCCAATAGACGTATTCCAGTTTATAGACGCGCAGGTTCGATTATGGTATGGGAGGTATCTGTTTTGAAGGCCACACGGAGTTAATTGTGCCTCGTAGGGGATCACTCACGGCTGATTAATATATAAGGAAGATTATCGAGGAAATTTAGTGCTATTTGTTCCAATCATTGGAGATAATTTTATTCTAATGTACGATAACGCTCACACGCACGTTACCAAAATAACAATGGAATACCTTTAAGAGGGTGGTATCCAAGTTGGCCAGCAGTTAGTACAATCCTAAACTCAATTGAACATGTTTGGGACTACCTGGACAGGCGCATGTTATTAGAGCCAGAGGTGGCAATACCAGATACTAAAATGTTAAATTTATCCTTTAAATATTTTATTTTGTTACTTTGTATTATTTGAATTTTCTAAAATAATTGATATTTTTATTATTTATGCCCATTGTTTTTTTAATTTTAATTTTAATTAAATAAACTACTTTTAAACCTAATTCCAAATCCATTTCCTTTCATTTTCCAAAAAAATGAAAAAAGAATAATATAAACTTTATTCATAAATCACTTTTTGCGACGAGTGTAGTATTGTAAAGAAATACTAACAATGCAATAATTGGTTATGATTAAACAGTTGTTGTTTAAAAAAATATTTTATAAATATTCTAACGGTGGAATGAAACCTATGAAAAATATATCCACAACCATTAAATAAAATTTTAGCTTAATCAAATATAAAACCAAGTAATCTCCTTTTTGTTTATTAAAGCCCATTCGATTTTACGTAAAGTCACACAACTTCCATTCCGTGGTTCAGCAAGTGGAATTGTTCTGTGGCAGCAACAGCTGTTGAAATTGAGATGACATGACAGATAAAACTTGGTGACGTATTTACGCTTTTTTATAAACAATGGTTTTTATATAAATATCCTAATTCCAGTGATTTTAATTATCGTGAGAGATTTAGATACTTAATAATGGTTATGTCTTTAATTTTTCACTATTTAATTGTTAATTCACAGATTAAACTTGACACTAATTACTTAAAGTGATTATATTTCTTGAGATTTAACTGTCACTAACTCTGTGACATAACTAACTCCCTCTACTAAGATTCTTCTTGATATATATAGTTTTAGTGATTCCAGAATGTTCTGGGAAAATGTTATAGAAAGTACAACTGTCGTTGTTCTAAAAATTACAATGATATACACATAATTTTTTATTCTAGAACAATATTTAAAAATTGAAATGACTAAAAATCTGGTTTCCAGAATGTTCTAATATCCAAATTGTGTGTATTATACATAATTATTGGTTTTAACAAATTCATACAATACGATTACAACTAAATAAACTTATAAACTAAAATTTTTGTATAAAAACTAAGCTTATTATTTATGTACGTTGTTAATAAATCTGTTTAAATATTATTTTTATTTTAAAATGGTTATATAATATATATTAATTTATTGACATATTATTGTTGACATATTATACTTGGTTATTACGTGGCTCTAATAATGAAATTATTTAATTGTTTTCAGAAACTAATATTAGAAAGAGCTTGAATAACTATTATTTATTTAACCTAGACTACTTAATAACTGTATACATTATGATTATGTAGTATAACTCTTCATGTAAATTATTAATTATTCAATACAATTTCTATTGAAACAAATCATCCATTTCTCAAACGTAACTCTTCTTAAGTAAAAAAAGGAAAAACACAGTCAACAATATCACAAACTTTTATTATAAAGTTGTAAGTGTAAATCATCTAGTTTCGGCCCACAATAAAGACCACCATCAGGCTACAATAGAAATAATACATTACAAGCTAATACAAAGGTAACCCTTTGCTAACTGTAATTCCCTTAGGTAAGGATTTGTATTTGTATACCTTTGTATTAGCTTGTAATGTATTATTTCTATTGTAGCCTGATGATGGCCTTTATTGTGGGCCGAAACTAGTAGCAATATACTTACACCTTTATGATTAAAGTTTGTGACATTGACTGTGTTTTTCCTTTCTTCACCTAATACAATTTCTGTTGAAGTAACTGTTGTTTGCCAAGTCCAAGTTAACTGATACAAGCCAACACTATTTAGCCAATTCTTATCATTACAATTTGTAAGAACAATAATAAAAATAGTAACATGTGAAAACTAAGAAATAACTAAAGTATTATCGCCTTATTTGTCAATTTAATTAATTTAATGTTTTAATTGTTAGTGTACTTTATTTATTGTGTGGCAAACTAATTAGATTAAAATTTATGTTATTTATTATATAAATTAAAACTAACAGTTTCCTCAGGTATACTAATGTATAATTCTATACGCTATTGGTTAAGTATATTGTGGGAAAAACTAATACAGAGGTGATTAAATTCAAATCCTTGAAACCACTTGTAATTATTTGATATTAAATGGAAATATTAATAATAAGTTTTGCTTTTAAATGCATTGCCTGTTATTCTAATAACATTCCATTGTTGCAGCTATTGTCCACATTTACGAAATTTATGACTTGGGATCTGGTCTCACAACAACATAAATCGAAGGAAAGTGCCACCACAAGAATCCATATAAAAAAACTCCAATAAAATCCAAAATTTAAGCGACAATATCGCTTTTACTGCCCGATAAAGTACTTGGCACAACTTAATATTATTTTAAATTACGATTTAGTTGGTTTAAATACCAGACTTTATGGCGGGGAGCACAGTTTAACAATTAAAAATTACCTCCATTAACTTTGCGGTGTCAAATATCGTATAAAACTATAGGTTTTCAGTAAGATAAAATATGAATGGTTGTGTTTATGTGACAAAGACTGATCTGTAATAGGTACCACACACGAAGTAATATCTTCAGCGACACATCTCATACTAATAAAAACAGGTAGTTTTCGCCTATTTGTAAATGCCATCTTTGAAATGCTTTTATTATAAGATACTTGGAATGGATGTTGAGTATCTAAAGTGCCTAGACCAGCAAAAATGATCAATTCGTTAATAATATATCTTTATGACATTCCCACTTTTGTAATAGGACTACAAAATGGAGAAAAAATTAAATTTTGGTTTAAATAATATTAAAATTTAAGTATCTATTGTAAGAAGAATAAACCTAGCGTTGGTTAAAAAAGTGATTGTAAATATATAAAAATATTGGCTACAAGTAAGGCATCCAATTGTTTCCAGTGTCAAATGTTCTTATAGCTAAAAGAACTCATAATAAAGAAATCACTGGAGCCGTCGAGCTGCTTAAATGTTCGAGAATAAAAAGGCACCTGGTATAGATGGAGTATCTCTAGAATAAATAAAATTAATAGGTACTGAAAAGGAGGGCTAAATAATATTCTGTACAGTCAGACCTTCCCCAAAACATGGAAAGTAGTCAAATTAATACTTATACAAAGGCAATATACAAACTGGAATCAATCTTACAAGCATTAAGTACACTCCAATTTGTCTGCTGAACTCCATCAGCAAATTATACGAAGCTCCAATGAATGATGTAAACGAAGTAGAGGATATCTTTGAAAATTTATTTGGCTTTGCAAGAAAAAACCTACGATACATGCTAGAGAAAAGCCCATAGCTATAACCACAGGGACAAATGAGGTTATGAAGTGGGGAATATTAATGACGTTAAATGTAAAAAATGCACAGAAGGCAGAGGCAGCAATTCAAATGATAGAAACCTGGATGGAAAAAAAGCAAAAGACAGAGACAGCAATTCAATTGATAGAAGCCTGGATGGAAAAAAAGCAAAAGACAGAGATGACAGTTTTAAAAGAACCCAGATAAAAAGAAAATCTAGTTAGGGAAACAGAACTGAGACCGAAGAAACATGCTTAATATCTAAGAATAACTGTTAGTGAGAAAAGAAGATACGGACAACACCTGCAGATCGTATCGAAGAAATCCGAGGATTGACTAATATAGGAGGCCCCAGCAGGGTGAAAAGAAACATTCTCCACGGGGTCGTCCAGTTTACCTTACTATTTGGAACACAGATATGACAACGCGCGTTAGATACAAAATGTTATAAAAGCCTGCTGACTAGAGAATCTCTATTGTCTATAGTGAAAGAAAGGCATCGGCTATACATTAGAGGAGAATCATAAAAACATGTGTCTCAATTATTATAGTTTATTGATTGATTGATATTATTTATTAGATTGATATTACTTAAATGTTCTAATAGTAGCAAGATCTTTTTCTCAGGGGTGTTTGGTTATGCAAGTTTCTAGTTGGATTATTAGGTAGAAGGTATTTGAATAAAATTTGATTAATTATAATTACAAATTTATTCTAAGAGTTAAATTAAAACAGTAATCTATTGAATGACTAATAAAATAATATGTAGGAAAAATATATAGTAGGTAGGAAAAAATATATGGTAACTATAAAAGAACTTACTTGATGTTGAATTAATGCTAAATTAATTAATGTTATTTATGTAATGGTAAGTTATTATCGAAATACAGTAATTATTGGATATCAAATAAATTCTTTTGTTTTTAAATTATAAAACTTAACTAACTACTGCAAAAATTTTCAAAATGTTTACAATTTCATCTGACCTTGATGTAGAGTCCTGCTTCCTGATTGGTGGAAAAAATCTGTAATCGCTCTATGAAAAACGGAAACCAACGAAGTGATACGTGGAATTTCGATTTTGGTAAAATGTCGTGTTGTTAGTCTGGCCACCTCTTAAACATCTATCTATCTGGTGTATTATTATTGTTCTTTGTTTGTTCCTCCAAATTGATATAGTTTAGTGCTTGTTGGATTATAGTTCCTTTAATTATATTATAAATAGTAAGTACACTTATAAGTAATTTCTTTCTTTTTTATGCGTCGAAAATGTTTTTTTAATTACAGTTTTGATCAGTTTTTACTGTGACTTTTTAGCACTTTGTTTTACTCCTTAATTACTTTAATTTGTATTCTTAATATCACCATTTAACACTTTATTTTAACTACTTTAAAAACTGTTTGTTCATTTTGTTCAAATTGACTGTTCACACTCAGATCTTCTATGGTTGACTTCCAATAATATATTCCTCCTCGCGACCTCTGCTCAAGTCCTTTTATAGGATTCAAACTTTCCAGAAACTTCGTGAATATTTAATAGATTAACCATTTTCAAAGAACACTATATGCATCTTTCTCTTTCCTATATATGACTAGACATACTCACTTCTCCTTTTTACACATTACATAATAGATTTCGCGAAGTTTCTAGTAGGTTTTAAATAACATATTTATGTACAAAATATAATATTGATACATTAAATAATAAAAATTATTTCTAACTTAAAATAATAAAAAATAAAAATTATTTGATTAAGATATATTAAACAACTTCTGTTCATATTATACTCATTATACTAATATCGAATATTTAAATATTACTGCTGCTTTTAATAAGAGATTCGACTACTAACTTTTTCAATTCTTAAATTTCTTCAATTTTTATTAAAATTAATGTTGGGGTTAAGGAATTACATCCGGGATAATCCCTTAAGGTTCAAAAATAACAACTAGGCTTCAATACTGCTATGTCTTATTTCCTCAATATGTCAATCTGAAGATGATAATATAATATAATGTCGACAGCAAAAAGTTATTTATTTAATGTTCTTCCTGACAACAATTAAAATTAATTAAAAATGAATATTACATGCCCTAAACCTGACAATGGTGTGTTTATGTAATTTGTAATATTTTACACGTGCAGTATACAGTATAAAGTAAGTCATGTCGAGCCATCATTTCTTACATTATGTATTCATGTTGTCCTGTATGTTAAACACAATAATGATAATGAATTCTTGGGTGGTTTAACGTTGAGTAAATTTTGAATAAACCGATTTGCACAAGTGACGTTTTTGCATTACCGTTTCGCATCATTTTTAAAAGATGTTGACAATAATGTTATTCTTGTTAATTGGCATCTAAATTATTCTGTTAAATAACATAACTTATTGTTTATCTAGAACTGTTATTACTGTTATTAACATATTGATAGGGTATGAAGTAATCCACGTTATGTATGAATTAATTTGTATCTTAACATCCTATTGTTAAATATTGAAACATAGAAGTAATATTTCTTTATCAACAGAGAGAATAATATATAAGAAACTATAATTGTTTAAAATGTTGAGATACAAAAAAATGCTTGAAAAGCTTTAGTGGGTATTGTCTACTTGCAATCGGTATTAGAAAAATTAAGATAATACACTCACAAAAAGTATGGCATAATTTTAAAAATTTAGTTATGGTGTAAAATAAAATATCACATTGTTCAGAATATTTTAATATCATTTAGATCTTTAAAAGAGCAAAATATTCACAGTTTAAATCGCCTTTTTATTGGAAAACAAAAAATTAATAAATTTTGATAGATCATATTGTTTAATTTTTCATTTGGATGTGTCTAGAAGCATTTTCAGTAAAAATGAGTAATTTAACCCCAGAACAAGCAGCTCAAATCGTGACTTTAGTCGAAGATGGACGCAATATGTTGCTGAAGTCATGGGAATCAACTAATCCAGCGTTTCTAGAGTCTTAAGAAGGTTTGGAGAAACTGGAAGTTATAATAGAAGACCAGTTCGAGGACGTACCAGGTGTACTAATCCTGCAGATGACCGTTATTTAAGAATTTAGACTTTTCGAACTCGTCTTGTTACAGCCAGGCAACTGCAAAGTGTTCTCTTTGGATCCGTAATATTAGAATATCTGTCAACACGGTTAGAAAAAGATTAAGGAATTTTGGAATCACTCCCAGAATGCTCCATGGTTAACCAGAGCACACCGTATAGGTTCCTAAGAGAACATATTAATTGGGATATTTACGATTGGGCTAATATTCTTTTTACGGATGAATAAAGATTTTCACTTTTTGGATCCTAAAGACGTATTCCAGTTTATAGACGCGCAGGTCAGCGATTTCCTCAGTGTAACATAAGAGCAGCCAAAAGTTATGGAGGTGGTTCGATTATGGTATGGGGAGGCATCTGTTTTGAAGGCCACATTGAGTTAATTGTGTTTCGATTTGGATTACATTATTGAACTGCTAAGAAGTCTTCCACGGAGAATGAGAGATATTATTAGAGCCAGAGGTGGCAATACCAGATACTAAAATGTTAAATTTATCGTTTAAATTTTTTATTTTGTTACTTTGTATCATTTGATTTTTCTAGAATAATTGTTTTTTTTCCATTACTTATGCCCATTATTTTTTGATTTTTAATTTTAATTATATAAACTACTTTGAAACTAACTTAAATTAAATTTATTCTATTAATTCTTGTAGTCACTCCTACCGAATGTTTCATTCTTTGGATTTTTATAAACTGGAGGAGTTTCATAAACCACATCAAAATCTACACAGAGACCATATACAAAGAATGGGACATATTTCTTGCTCAAGAGTCTATCGCAGGAAAGTACCTACAGAAAAAAAATGGGCTCAGCAAATCTGTTGAGCGACTGTTTATTTGTATCAGTCTTTTGTCTTTTGAATGAGCTAACTCCAAGTTTAAATTAAATTATTATTAGTTAATCTAGTACCTCTTCAGGCCTAGTAGGGCCATGGCTTGGTTATCTTTCTTTTTCCATTCCTTCCTGTTTGTCATTTTCCTTTACCAGTTGGTCACTACTAGTTCTTTTATATACTTTTTAAAATGCTTTGCTCATCTTTTTTCCTTCCTATTCTTTGGATTAATATTCTGTTAGGTAATCCGGCATTTGAAATTCTTTGTATATGTCCCAACCAATTTGTCTTGGTGCTTTTATAACCCCTAATACTTTAAGTTCCCTATACATCTCATTTAACTCTACATTTAGCTTTTCCTTGCTGCTATTAATGATTGCTTCCCAGTTCGACATTGTCCCTCTGGTTAAGCTGTTCGCTTTGCCTAGAAATTCCTCTCGAGGTATACGTATTTCTTCAGCACTATTCCTGGTTAGATGGTATTCTCATTTTCTGCAACACCAGTTTATCTATTTTCCAAAGGTAGTGGGTGTCCTTTATTACTGTATTTCCCATAGATGTATTAAATCCTGAAGGCACTTACAAAATAACTTGGAGTCGATCCGTTTTGATTCCAGTGATTTATGCGCTACCTGGCTATCGGGAATGTTTTTTATAGTTTTGCTTCTGCAGTCGTGCTTAAGCAGCTTTTGCAGACAAATATCTATTGTAATAACCTCTGCTTTGAAAATTGTTGAAAGATTAATTAAGTTCTGGTTAAGATTCATCCATCATTTCCCTCCAGCTGCAACACACCGTTCTCAGTTTGTCACCTTCCTTGTACCAATCCTGGTCAGCCACTATGAGATTCAATTTATTATCTCCCATTCACCTCTTCCTGGGAATAGGTCGGTAAGTATGGATTGGTAGTTGTATTTAGGCATCGCAACCGGATGATTTTTTATTACCTCCCCTGCCTTGGTTCTGGCACTGCTCTGTATGCACCAGTTATCAAGGCTGGATGTGAAACTAGATGTGAAATGAAAGATTTATTAAAAATGGCAGCAGTAGAAGTGCAGACATTACTGGATATTTAGAGAGCCAGTCAATAAAGAGAACCAACGTAGATCCTGCTTCTGCTTCTGCTTTTTTCTTAAAATGATTATAAACTATAAAATATTTAACCACGACCAATATTAATATATCATCAACAAAAAGATGGAAATTATTTGCTCTTTGTAACGCAGACTACGCTAGATTATAAATATAAAAACAATATATTGTAAAAAAAGTTATTTATTACATATATATCGAATATTATTGCCGGTATGCTGTATTGCCAAATATTGCATTGCGGTAAATATAAACTTTAAATAACTGGTTATATAATTACTGTTTTAAATCTGTATACATCGCAATGGTCAGCAATGTCCGAATAAAAAAATAAAGCGTACGAATCATTCTGACATCACTTCAGACCGAAAACCATTACACAATTTCAATTTTGTCTACCCTCAACACCAAGAATCTTAAATTAAATAAATAAATGTATCACATTACTTAATTAATGGTTTTAATAACTAGGTGATTGACTCACTCATCAGAAAACTAGGTCATTGATAGATGACCTACAAAGTATACTCTTTTTTTTTTCGTTGCTTTTATTTATATTCTTAAATTAAAAGAATTATAAAATATTATTGATAACCAAACATAAATATAAAAGTGAAAAAGGAGTATGTACGACCGACTGACGTTTAAAGTGGTCGGCTTCGCAGATAAAAGAGCTGGGATTGAACACCCGTTAGATTTCAACTTTTATCGGTCACGTCGACCACCCAAACCCAAACATAGTTTGATCTGAAATCGATACTTCTTTTTTCAAGAAGTTGTCATTGAAATTGATGGATACATTATCTAATACTAGTTTTTGGGCAAAATCTTATGTTTACCTAACAACAACTGTTTGTTATTGTTTAGTTCTGTATGAATAATATTACTTAAAACGTATTTAAATAGATTTCTTAAGACCTTAGTATGATTGAGTTATTCTCATTAAAAATGCATTTCCACATTGATCAATTAATAAAATGGCTGGTACTACTTGGTCAGCTAAAGCACGTACGATTTTGTTTGTATAGACATTAAAACTTGAAAAACAATAACTAAATAAAAATGCAAAGAATAAACACAGGAAAGTTAATAATTAGAAATTTATCATTACATATAAAAAAAAGATATTTCAGTCACTTTTGCAATACTTATGTGCCTTAGATGGTTGTAGTATTTCTATATAAATTAAGTAACATCCTGACAAGCAAACGTCACTTTTGAGATGAAACTTACAATACAATATCTCAGTAGTTGTTCTCCAAGGATCCGTAATATCCCCTTTTGTACTCGTTCACGTCAGGTCAGGCTGAGATGCCTGCTATGACGTCATAACGAACGCTTCACCAACCCACTATGAAGGAAGAATGTGCGCGCGCACCTGACAGCTTGCCGCGATGATCACTCACGAGTGTGACCTTGAAATGAGCCAAAAATGACGTTTTTAGACCTTAGCTTTTTTGATGATTTTCTTATGGAGATTCCCATGTTAGCGCCTCCGCCATGAGGCCGTATGAAGATAGCCTATATACTCGACCCACTCCCCCTTCAACTTCCCTAAACCCTTATTAATATTTTCAATCCCCTCCTGATTCAGATACCCAATATCCTTCAGGATAACCGCCTAATTCCTTTGTTCTCTTGCCCTTTTCTTTTCTGTATATATTGTCACCTTCGTCCCTCTCTTTTTTACCTATGCCACCATTTTCCTTAATATTTCCATCCCCATATGTTCGAGCTTGTGCAGCCCAGCCCAACACTGTCCCCACAATCAATATCTCCAAACATCCGACTCAGCAAATCAAAAATTTTCCTTTCATCCCTACCATCCCCCTCCATTCGGCAGATTCGCTCTACCTTCTTTGTTTTTACCCCTCTTCTCTCTGAGATATTTACTTCCTTGATCGGAAACCTTTCCCGATACAATTTCTGGATTCCTCTGTCCATTCCACTATCCTCCTTGTTTAACCACACTACCTTAATTCTGTCATCTCCGACCACTGGATTTCCCACCTTTACTTCTATGCTCGCCCCATTTATAACATCCCAACCCCTATCTCTTACCTCCTTCCAACCATCCCAGTCTCTTTGTCCTATTTCCCATCTAATTCCCTAACCCTCCTTTCTGTCGCCATCTTCTTTTCCTCCAATTTTTTCACTTTTTCCTCCAGTCGCTTTACCATTCCCTTCAGATCCTCTACATTCACCCAATCTTCCCCCCTCCCAATCTATCGATCCTCACCTCTTTTCTCCTTCTGCTTTCTTTTCTGCTCCCTAACCTCCAAAGGCGATACCTTCTTCCTCTTCACCGGCGACTCACCAGACTCTCCTGCTTTATCTGAAGTACGTTTCACTTTCCTAGATTTACCAAAAATTCCCTTATTCCTTTCCTTTTCTTCCTCCATTACTTCCTGTTCTATTATTTCCTTGCAATCCATTCTACATCTCACGAGTAGCTAGGGAATTGAAGTCCACCACCACAGAGCCCCGCTTGTGCTGGTAAGGCTGGGTACCCCGGGAGGTCATCAGGTATCCCAGAGGCACATTTTATGAATGACTCATGCGCAGCCATTCATGCATTGCTACGGTAGCTAACAGCGTGGATTACGGATTTTTTATCGAAGTTTACTCTTCTAGGCTTTTTTCACGGTTGTCTCCGGACGCAGTAGCTACCGCTGCTCAAGTTACACAACATGGCTGCCTACCCCAGGGTGCCGGTTTTTTAACGAGGTTTACTCCTCTATTCCGTTTGATCCTTGAGCAAATATTGGGGTTCCAATGCAGGATCCTTATTCATTGCTTATCCCGAAAGTTGGTCGGTCATGAGGCTCTTACTACTTAAAAAGCCCGAGTCCGTTGGTAGACCACGCCCCCTGGAGACACCCTATGAGCCATTGGGACGCGCCGTGTCGGGTGGAAAGCCCCCTCCCTGGAAACTTGTATGAGAGATTAGGGGTGATACACTTCCAGCCTCCCTCATCCAACCATCCACAGGCACGGATGTGAAATTAACCTAACCTCAAATTATTTTACTAGCAACGAACATTGATAGATGAGTATTTTATTGAAAGCTTATTAATAAATATATCGATGAAATATTTCTTAGGTCTACTTTGATAACAGCGCCACAATTAGGAACTACGCAAATAACTCTGCCATTTTATAAATCTATGCATTAATTTTATAATATTTAGAGTTCTGTGTCTGTAAATAAGTCACCGCATACCTATTTTAAATAAAAAACCACCGCTTGAAAGTTTAATATATATGGAAATTATATATTTTTGTTTGTTTAATTGAATGGGTGATCATGGCTATTTCAATCAATCTCTTAATAAAACAATTATCGCTACTGCCTTACGGGCTAACGTCACCTTATGTTAATTTAATCTATTTTTCAGATTTAATATTTAATAGTCGATTCGCAGGAAACAGCAAACTGCAATTATGAGTCATCAATCAGTCATAATTTCACGACTTAGAGAAAAAGGAGCATACTCCCGTTTACCGGACTAAGTGCTTAGCATTTTAACCGCAACCTTTTATTCATATGTAAAACGTTACTCATGATGCATGTACACATTTATTATTTATTTTTATTATTGTTTCACGTGGAACGTGAAAGCATTTTAAGAAAAAAATTATAATGCAGTGGACGAAGGACATTTTAAAGTGATATTACGAGGAAGTTTGTTTAACAAATCAATTGAAATTGTATATAAAAAAAACAGATATTTGCATGGAATTATTGCAATATAGACGGTGGAATTTAAGAGAATACAGTAGTGGCCGCGTCCGCTATAAAAATGAAAAGTCGAACTACAGTCTATTTTAATACATCAACTGGCTCTTTACTTAGTTTTTTGTTTTAATAAACAGTTTCTCTGTTGATAAATTCCGATATCGTACAATGAGCGAATCATCAATGCATAGTCTGGTTTACAAATACATGTATAACATAACATGTATAACACACGTGCATAACATGTTCATATCTACGATTTTTCATAAAATACATATTTTAATATTCACCGAAAATTAGAAAAGGGGTTTGTTGTTGCCAAATATTAGTTAGTTAAATGGTTTTTTGACACATTAAAAAGTATGTAAGATAAACGCTTGGATATATCCCACACTATTTTCTCAGCAGCTACACATAAGAATTTGCAGTTTACACTTCATTTTGCACAAATATAATAAATAACCACAATATCCCTTTTGTACTGTTAGTCTGGTTCACATGTACGATTTTTCATATATATTCTGAATATTATGTATGTTTTGATTGACTGTCATTTGATTCGGAATATTATGTAGATCATTTAAAGAAATGTTCAAAAAGAAGCCGAAAAAAATAGCAAAAGTTAAAAGCAATCAAGTAAATAAAGTCAGACTTTAGTTTTTTGAATATCTCGAAAAATATTCAAGAAGTTTGAAAAAAGATTTGATTAAGAATAATAAAAAACTCTTCGTTATAACGTAACCTCCAAGTTTATTTGAAAAAATTAGGTTTTTAATTACAAAATTTAGATTTCCTTAAAGAACTTGAAATAAAAAGACATCTAGCAGATCCACAATTTAAAGTTGTTAATGAACAAATAAATCTTGGAAGTTTTCCACTATTAAACTTTTTACTTTGATTGAGTTTCCATTTTATACATGGATAAGACGTAATTGTAAAACACAAATATATTAAGTTATTGTAAAGATCACCAATATATAGTTTTTCCTGGTTTTTCTATATCATTGCACAGTTATACTGATCTTAGAGGGAAGTACATCCAGGATAATCTCTTAGGGCTAATAACATATAGGCTTTAATATTGTTATGTCTTATTACTTCCATACTTGGTCTAGCCTTAATACTACCTAAACAACATCAGGTACCTAGCTACAAACAAACAAAATGTAATTTAAATAGCAGTGTAGTAGCGATAAATCCGGGGGCCCTGGAGCAAGTCCACTCACCGGGCACGGGACCCCTACTACAAAAAAAATTTCGGCTTGCTTTTGGGTGAATACAAATTTTTTTAATGATTTTATTTTTTTTTATTTTAAAATATCTTACTGTTTTAAGGTTCTAGCTATTTAATCTACTTTTAAATAAGCTTGCTTAATCAAAATCAAAATGATATCTTTTTTAATAAACTTAACTTGAACTCAATTGCATATTCAATTAAATATATTTTTTTAGGTGTAAATATAACATGAATTTAACATATACTGTAACATCAATTTCATGTAACTGTATTTGTATTATCTTAGTATTACTGAAAATATTATTTTTTTTATTATTTTTATTAAATCTTTAGGAAATATATATTAAAACTAAAAAATCAGTTTAAAATATCAGATCCTTGAAGGGCAATGGAAAAATCCCAGAAAATTTAGTTTGTAATACCGGGAAAATCGTAATAGATATTTTGTTTATAAGAACATTTTGAACACGTACGTATATTTAGTTTTTCAAAATTCGAGAAGTACATAAACTAGACAATGACCCTCCTTTTTTCCCAGGAGTCTCGCGGGGGCCATTACCTCGGGGGGTCCCGGGGCACTGCCCCGGTGGATTCCTAAGCCACTGTAAAAATGTTAATCTGACGATGTTAATCTTAGCGAAACGGCCGTCATTGTAATTAAAACCCTAATTTTTTTAAATAAACGTTATACTGAAGAGTTTTTTATTATTCTTAATAAGATGGACTTCCAAAAAGTAAGGGATAGTACAATAAATTTAAGATTTGAATAGATCATTAAATTTTCTAAAAACAGTCCCAACTTCCGGAACTTTCCAATATTTATAAAATAGTGATAAAAACAGGTAGTCTGATTTTTAAGAGAGAGCTAGGGCTTTTATTAAAACCTAAAATTGTTAATTAATTAAAAGTTAATAAAAAAGACCTGAAGTATTGCAATACACCCTATATTAAAAAAAAGGAAGGATGAAGGAGAAGTTTGGCCTTACACAAGGAATTATTTAATATTAGATATGAAGCGTGCATTTCCATAACGTTGTAAGTGCCAAAATGATTCAGATGGGTTTTTCTCGAGAAATCAGTTGTAAGTGCCATGTTTTATGACCTGAAATTTGTTTGCGCGTATATTCCTAGCCGAAGGCGGGAAAAGTGGGGATAAACGGGCTCTGCAAGTCATAACGTTGTAAGTACCGTAGTGCAACTCTATTCACTAGTAACAACGTGGTTAGTTCATCGATTATTTTTATGTGCAGACGTGACTTAGTTGGTGCCGTTAAAATAAAATAATTACGTTACAATTAAAAGCTGACATGGATGAAACCGGTGCCCTAAAGAAATGTTCTAAAAAGAGACGCCGATGTGTAGAGAGTTGGCAAAAGAATGCAACAAAAAAAGAGGAATTCTGGAGAAGCATATGTTTCTCGAGGCTCTAAGAAAGCGGTTCCAGAGAAAATTCCCCCATCTCAGGTAAATTAATATAGGGCAATTTCTTGGGCTTTATTTTTAATTTTGCTGTATTGCTTTAGGTGACATGCAAGTGTTCATGGGCATGCCGATCCATAACTTTAACATACCGTGTTGAGTTGTTCAAGGAATTTTACAAAATGTCCGATTACAGTAAGCAGCAAGGTTATCTTCAAAGCCTTATTCATCCTCAACTAATCAAAAGGAGACGGCATGGAAAGTATGACCATCCCTCTGAAAGTAGGAGGAGTCACTCTTTTAGTTACTGTTTATTAATGCCTGGAGGTTCAGACGTAAGGGTATGCCTTAAAACATTTTGCAATACGTTTGGCATAACTCCCAGAAGAGTGCAACTTTTGGGAGAAAAAATTCTTGCTGGTAAAATGGACGTGTCGGAAAGACGAGGAGGTGTGCGACATACCTTTACCAAAACGGACTGGACTAACAAAATTATGGAACATATTGCCAGTTTTCCCACATATGAGAGCCACTATGCAAGAATGAAAACCCCGGATAAGCTCTTCTTGTCACCAGATTTAAACGTAAGCAGAATGTATCGTGCTTTTTTGGAGAAATACTGTGCTGAATACCAGCCACCTAACAAACCACCTGTGACTCGGCAATGGTATAACGAAATTTTTATATCAAAATTTAACTTATCTTTTGCTAGGCCCAAAGTAGACACATGTTCTACATGTGACAGATTGGCTGTTAAAATAAAATTGGGAGACGGGGCTGCTGTTGGAGAACAAGAACTTCACCATCGGCAGGCAGAGGCTGCTACTAAGGCAATGTCAAGTGACACAAAAAATGCAAATGCATCTGATTGCTATGTTATTGCGTTCGATATGCAGCAGCAAATGTACATTCCTCAATTAACACACTCAGAAATGTACTATTCACAACAGCTTGCAGTATGTAACTTAGGAATCCACGATTCTGTCATAGGAAAGGGATTCATGTGTTTGTGGACAGAAGACTTTGGAGGAAGGGGTTCACTGGAAATTAGCTCCTGCTTATACACTTACCTTACTGAAGAAATTAACAGTCGCGAAAAGAGAAAGCTCATCTTGTGGTCCGATAATTGCGGGGGACAAAATAAAAACCAGTTCAATCTTGCTATGTACCTGACCCTGCTAGCAAACGATGTTTTTGATGAAATCGTTCACAAATTTCCTGTAAAAGGACACACCTTCCTTAGTTGCGATAGAGATTTCGCGATTATAGAGAAACGCAAGAAAGTGTGCAAGGCTTATACCCTAATGGATATTGTTCGCATTATCACTAGTGCGGCTCAGAAAAATCCATTCGTATGCAGGGTGGTTGAGGACTTTTATGATTTTAAAACCATTGCTTATGACAGACTTAACACGAAGAAACTAGGAATTTCATCAGCTACGCAGCTTCGTCTTACAAAGGAGAATTTTGGTGTGGTGATGATGGCTAAAAATTTTGGCGAGTTTCCTGTATGGAATGAGATAAACATACTCAAATCTGGAGTTACATTACAAGATTTTAAGAACATACACCTCCCAAAAACTAGAAGTCATATTGATATTCCAGAAAAAAAGAAATCTGATATTGAAAAAATGCTTCCATATCTTCACGGTGAGGCTAAGCTGTACTTTGAGAAGAAATTAAGACATGCGGATCAAATCCCTACTGCAGAAAATACCAGTTAAAAAGTTGGCACATACAACGTTTTTACTTGCAACTCTGTTGGCACATACAACGTTGTGGAATTATAACTTAAGTTTATATTGTTTTTTCAAGTACCTACCGCTCATTATGGCTTTAAGGCGTGTTATTATTACATAATATCCTGAAAGCTATTTGCTTTTAATTTGTGAAAGTTCAAATAAAAACTGTTTTCATACAAATATGTTTTTTCTTCCTCCTGAAAAGTTTGTAATTTGGCACCTACAACGTTATGGAAATGCACGCTTCATATATTATTATTAAATATAGTAACATTTACTTTATTATTTATTTAACTATATTAATAATGAAATATTCTGTATTCAGACAATGTAATTATTTATAATTATACTAAGTGACATAAAAATCCGAACACCCAGTTTAAATATTTTATTTTTATAAAATTTTGTATAAGTACTTATTGAAGCATAATAAGTAAATGATAAAAATTTCAAAATGATTGCATTGCTTCAAAGCCCTTTTATCTTTAATAATGTGTGGATGCACCCCGATGTGTTACGCATTCTCCAACACGCCTAGACATGCTTCTGATCAGGTGGTCAATGTCCTCCTGTGGTATCTCATTCCAGGCAACCACCAACTTCTCTCGAAGTTCTGAGGAGGATGTTGCAAATTGAGCAATCTCATACTCATCATATCCAACACGTGGTCAATTGTGGATAAGTCGGAAGTTGGTGGCCAAGATAACAATGTGACATCATTATGTTGAAAGAAGTCTATTGTGACATGTGGTCGGGCATTATCTTATTGGAAAGTTGGATTTGTCAGGGTGTCAAGATAGGGTAAAAGATGGGGTTCCAAAATTTCTTGGATATAACGCTGCGTGTTCATGTTACCTCTGATAAACAGTTTGATGAACATGCTTTTCAACAAAAAACCGTGGATTTCTCCTTTCACCACGTCGTCTTCTAAACATCGCTCAACCATCATGCATGCCTAAACAAAATCGAGACTCGTCACTAAAGACAATACTGTTCCATTCCTGATCCCAGAGTGACCGTTCTCTGCACCACTCAAGGCGACTACGTCGGTGTTCTGGAGTTAAAGGGAGGACCCAGTGTGGTCGGTATGAAAACAGGCCAAAACGTCTTATTCGTCGGTAAATACTTCGCATGCCAATAGGTCTTCCGTGTTCTGCAAACCATTCATTTGCAACGGACCTGGTAGTGAATAAACGGTCCCCTAAGGCCAATAATCTTAGGCGGCGATCTTCACGGTCTGTTGTTCTACGGGGGCGTTTAGAGCCCCTTGCTCTTTGTGTACGGCCTTCTCGAAGCCATGCCTGACAACACCTAACCACGGTGTCTACACTTCTTTGCACTCTAATGACAATTTCCCGAAAAGAAAATCTAGCTTCCCAAAGTCCCACTATACGACCCCTATCACACTCACTAAGTTGACGAAATCGTACAGGTCTCCGTACCCTAGAACATCGTAACCAATCGTAAAGAATGTCAAGAATCAAAATCCGCAAAATTTGGATCTTTACTACGGCTGCAATATTCATTGTTGGATTGTTAGTGGATTTCAAAAAAGGTGGTATTAAAACCGGAATCTTCAACTGATAAGGCTGAAAATTTTATCAATTGTTTATTTCAGTAAAATAAATAAATTCACCAAACTTTATTAAAATAAAATCATTTAAACTGGGTATTCGGATTTTTATGTCACTTAGTATATATTTTTTTCAATATTTTATAAACTTTGTATGAGACGATTTCGATCAGGACTACCAGTAGATTTCAAATAATATTCTAATCACGCGCGCTTTGGCCTCTATTTCAAAAATGAATCGTATAAAAAATGTTTTCATTTAAAGTTGTAGAGAATTTAATTGTCTACAATATTGATATTAAAATTAGTATAAACTCGTTAGAAAACTAGATTTCAAGAATTGTGCCCGATTTTTAGAGTTGCGAATATGTGAATTTTGATTTTGAGAACATTTTAAGGATGTCAAAATACAAGTTTATACGAGTTTACAGCTTGGTATCTCAATTTGCCTAACGTCAACTACCTAAAGTGAATGGACTATTGGCTTTTTACAGTACTACACTAATTGCGAGAAACTTCTTTAATTATTATCGTTAAATTAAAATAAACAGAAATAATCCTCAATATTTTATGAGCTAATATACAAACTAACGATCCAATAAAGAAGAATTTTTTTTTTATTTAAAAATAAACCGCATCAACCATGTAGGCTATTTGCGGCCAGTGTTGTTACCAACACTTTAATATTGACAATTACAATTTATGTAAGATGTTTAAACACTTTAAATAACTTAAAATATTTTCAGTTGTACACAAACGAAACACTTCATTTAGTTTATTGGGTATGTTGTATAATGTACGTTCTGCACTATAACTCGGGCACTCTACTATTATATGTTTAATGGTTAACGGTTCTTTGCATAAGTCACATTCTGGTGGTGGATCCCTGGAGATCAGATGTCCATGGGTAAGTCTGGTGTGGCCCAGCCTTATTCTTGTTATAATTAATTGAGAAAAGCGACTAGAAAGGTTGTTATTCCATGGTGCATAATCTGGTTTGAGTTCTTTTAACTTTGATGGCTTTTGCTTCCAATTTAAGGTCCATTTTTTAATAAACTCTTGCTTATAGTGTATTTTTAGATCATTCGCGAGTGGTTTTAAAATGACCTCAAGGTTTAAATCAGATGCTGCTTTCCGGGCGTGTTTATTAGCTGTTTCATTCCCCGTTATGCCTATATGTGAAGGAACCCATAGAAACATGATATTTGTGTCCATTAATTGGTGAAGTTGATTTTTAATTAACTTGACAATTGGATGTTTTACATATATTTTTGATAGCAGTTGTAATGCATTAGCAGAGTCAGTTACTACAATAATATTCTTTAACTTCTTTCTGGTTGCATAAGTAAGAGCTTTATGCAGAGCATAAAGTTCCCCCGTCATTATTGATGACTCTGACGGTAATTTAAAAGTTTCAATTTTTTCTGGTACAACCACTGCGCATCCCACTCCAGAATTTGTCTTGGAAGCATCTGTGAATATCGTGGTGGAATCGGAAGGATAAAGAGAAATTATTTCTTGAAAGTGGTTTATTATTACCTGAGGATTTGTGTCTTGTTTATTATATTTAAGTAGCTGCTGGTTTACATCAGGCAATTGAGTTATCCATGGGGGCGAAGCTTCAAAGTTGGTCTGGTAAACTTGAGGAAAGGCCATTTGTAACTCTTTTATAATGTTTTGTATTCTTGATTGGAGTGGTAGGTGGGTTTTAGTGTTTTCGTGGGAAGATAGGAAGTATGTACAATCTGGAATGTTGGACTTAATGGAACGTCTTTTTGCTGCGTAGGATAAAGTGATTACTTGTCTTCTTTGAGTAAGTGACGTTTCCCCGAGTTCCCATTGAAGACTGTCTATAGGGGTTGTCCGAAAAGCACCTGATATTATACGGAGAGCGTTGCTATGAACAATATCTAGAGATTTTAATAAAGAGGGCACTGCAGAAGAGTATGCTATGCAACCATAGTCTATTTTTGAGCGTATTAATGCTTTGTATAATAAAAGTAGTATATTTCCATCTGCACCCCATTGCTTGTTCGCTAGACATTTTAAGAGGTTTAATCCTTGTTGACAAGCTATAACTAATTGTCTTATATGAAGTTTCCAGCTTAAGGTCTCGTCGAATATTAAGCCTAAGTATCTTATTTCATGGCACTGCTTTATGTTCTCACCATTCAGGTTTAGGGGAAGTGCTGTATGGCATGTTTTTTTGGAAAAAATTATGTATTTAGTTTTTTCAGCTGAAAAACTAAGTCCGCTAGTTCTGGACCAGTTATCCAGTTTATCTAATTCCTGTTGGAGCAGTTGAGTAATTGTGTTGATATTTTTCCCCTTAATAAACATGATCATATCGTCCGCATAAAGCTTGGCCTGTACTGGTGTTTTGAGATTGCTTACGACATCGTTTATGGCTATCAGTCAACTACCTAAAATAAATGGACTATTGGCTTTTTACAGTACTACACTAATTGCGAGAAACTTCTTTAATTATTATCCTTAAATTAAAATAAACAGAAATAATCCTTAATATTTTATGAGCTATTACACAAACTAACGATCCAATAAAGAAGAATGGCTTACATAACTATAGAAACAAAACGAGATACAGACACAGTTTCCTATTTAACCTGTTTACGAATAAAAATTTAAAGATTCTACCTGCTTTTTATCTACATTGACTGTATCGTCGTAGAATAAAATCATAGTGTGTGTGTATGTGTAAAGAATACAAAATTTATGATCGTTCAACGACATGAGAGACCATCGGCGTAACTTATGAGGTTCAAAGCATTAAACCTTAAACTTGAAGATGGACGAGACATGTTTAATTCAGTAGAATGGGACGATAGATGATACTCAAACAGATTGTCATTTCGCTGTAGCGACTCGGTCTGGGTTTCTTGTAATTGAACCACTAAGTTTGCAGAATATTTAAAATATTATTTATGTCTGTACGCATTCTTGCTAATGCCACAAAATTACTTTTCGGAAAACTGTATCGAGGTCACGTTTCGACTTAACGGGGACATGAATGGCGCACAGAAAAAATTGTGCGTGTATAGTATTTCAATTTGTTAAGATTGTTAGTAACATTTTATTCAGTTTTTTAAGGAAATTGTGGATTTAACTTCAACAAAAATAAGTTACGGTAAGAAGCAGGAAACTAAATCTTACGAATGCCTTAGCGTATAAAAATGTACAACGTTATTTATCACATATGTTTGGCACCGTAATTATAGGAATACGTGCACAGTTTATGACATGATTTATCGTTAACTGTTACATATTCAGTAAACGGACAATAAGGCGAAATCTCGTCAAAAAAGATTTTAAAAAACTCGAGAAATTGAAAGATTTATATTTTTACAGTTATCTGCTTTTATCTAAAATATCATTTCAACACTTTGAAATATTAAAAGCATAAAAATAATTTAGTGTCTACTGTCTAACTTTCCCAAAATTAAAACAGAAATTTAATAAATTTAAACCACGGCTTTTAGTGATTATTTTAGAGTGTTCCTTCAGGCAAAATTGCAGAATAGGTAGGTTTCATAGACATAAATAATCTGTCAGTCTTGTGTGGCTAATACGTAGCCTTCTTATGATTCGGCTATTGTTTCGTTTTAGATTAGTAACACAAGTTCGGTCAAGTGTACCTAAGGATGATTTACTTACACTGGAAGTTTGTTTTAAGCAACATTAGGAAATGAGAGAAAGTAACTATTGGTTCTTAGATTAATAGTTAAAAAAATTGTTGATTGCATAATCAAACAAAGAAAAACGAAGATAATTTGCCCAAAAATATAGCAAAAAGATAACTGCGAAAAACATATCAGAACTCTTAATTTATAGTATTTTTCACAGTAAATGGTATTGGCTTATTAACTGCAATAAACTACCCGATTTAATATCATTGTGTAGAAAATCATCAGGTAAAAGATTCAAATGTGCGACAGGGTCGAACTTAAGAAATTTATTTAAATGTTACATTTCTAATCTATATTTAGTTCAATGTCGCTATCGCTATTCTCATCTAAATTAATTAATTGGCGCAATTGATTTTACAGAAAGGTACGAGTTTTCAACATTTATAACATGACTAACAGAACTTTTCCGACTCTCAGTAGGAATGTCATTCATACAGTTCCTGATTAATTCTACCACACTACCACTTAAAGTCGGAGAAGTATTTTTTCCGCGCACACTCGATTTAAGTTGGTGCCACATAAGCTCTATGGGATTGAACACGCAGTAGTAGGGAGGAGGTACGTAGTCGTAACACTGTATGTCCCAATTATTCTGCAATTGTATGACAAACATACTTTTTTTTTAAAGAAAATGACTGCAGCACTTGTAAAAGTTTTTTTTGTTGTATAATTTTCCTCAAAATATATGTCATTTGCAGCCATGAAGTTTTGAATTTCCAATTTCGTATTCTTTGAGCCAGGAATTTTTTGCAATTGTCGACTATGATAGCTTGCGTTGTCCATTACCATAACGCTGTTTGGCGGAATGTTGGGTACAGACAATTTTTAAACCAATCTTCAAAAAGCTCTGCTGTCGTATCTTCGTGATAATCAATACAAAGTCCTTAAAATTTTTGGCAGAAAGCCACATAGCGTTTAGGATCCAACCATTTTTTGATCCTGCGTGTAATATTGTTATTCTCTTCCCTTTACTTGATGGTGCTTTTGTTTTACACTTATCAGAGGAATCAGACCATCCTTTGGAAGGGGTGTCATGTGTGTCAAACTACGTCTCGTCGAGGTATAGAGTATTGGCCGATTTTCAGACCGGTATTTTCTTATTGACCTTATATATTCAGAACGCCAGTTTATTAAACGTGTGAATTTCATTATTTCTTGTCTCTTGTCAATTTTGCTATATTTAAAGCCCATTGCAGACAAAGCTCGCCAAAGAGTAGTGAGGCCACAGTTGATGTGAGTTTCGTCATTGATGAGCCGCTGTTTCAGACTTTTGATTGTAGGGACACGCTGCTCATCGTACATAATGTAGATTTTTCGCCTTATCAAATCTTCTTCCCAGTCGTCTAGACTTTTTGTGACACCGGAATCTTTACGTTTTTTTTCTTAATTCCATGGAACAACAATTCGTCTAACTGAAGTAAGAGGCACCTTCGTCAAATTACTGGTTACTCTTGCTGCAGCACCCTCGTTATATCCTTGCTGAAGTAAGAAATTTTACACATTTTTTATGATGATTTTGGCGTCACAAGATAAGTGATTCTTCTTTAACGAACCACTGAAAGAAGCACAATTTCATTTTTATCCACGTACGCCTATAAATGTTATAAAATTATTGTACGCCGTAACACAAGTGAATAATTCTAATGATATACAAAAACTAAAATGAACGAAAAGTGTAAGCTGTAATCCTCTACAATCCCTCTCTGAGAAACAAAATTACCTTATTCAGGTCCTTTTACATTTATGATGTGCATCTAGGATTTTAGAACTTAATACTAAATATAATTATAAAATACTAAATCACTTTTTTTGTTATGTCATGGACATCGCGGACTAAGATTAAGAAACAACCAAATGTGAAATGGGGCGTACAAGAAAGTATGGTAGTTCTGTGTTGTTTACAGATGAAGCAAGAAGCAAGACTAAATACGAGTATAAGATTCGGGATAGTTATATGGTCAGAAGCTAATTTTTCAATATAGAAATGCTTCCAATTTTAAATGAAGGCCCTCTGAATCAATATAGTGATTGTCTTGTAGGACCTAGTGTTCTCCTTATATCCTTATATCCCAGGATAATAATAAGTCTCATGCTGCGGAAGCAGTAAGATATCGATGATATTCTTCTTCTATCATGGTCAGCACAGTTAACAAATTTTAAATTCATCCAGTATGTTCGAATGGTTAGGTTAGGTTAGGTTAGGTTAGGTTAGGTTAGGTTAGGTTAGGTTAGGTGCTTAAGAGGCGGATAGCTGTCCATCTGCATAATGTTCATAATCGTTATGGGCTTCCTGATTATTTTCACAAAAATTAACTATATTACCTTAATTTTAAGGATCTAAAAGCGATGTCGAGCCATAAGTAATGCTGAAAAAAATAGCAGATTTTATATAAGATACATTTTTATGTTCATAAAACAGTGTAATTTTCAATTTTGACTTTTGACAATTATAACGGTTATCAATTTTTATTTTTTTTTATTATTTTTTAGATTTTATATTAGATTAGATAAGAGTTTCTTATACTTATACTTATACTTATACTTATACTTATACTTATACTTATACTTATACTTATACTTATACTTATACTTATACTTATACTTATACTTATACTTATACTTATACTTATACTTATACTTATACTTATACTTATACTTATACTTATACTTATACTTATACTTATGCTTATACTTTACTTATACTTATACTTATACTTATACTTATACTTATACTTATACTTATACTTATACTTATACTTATACTTATACTTATACTTATACTTATACTTATACTTATACTTATACTTATACCTTTTATTTTATGGAGACCTATATCAAATGATAACAAATAAATAAATAAATAAAGACTATAATAAAGTTGAAACTAGTTGCTCAGATGTCATGAAACGCATAGTTTTGTTAATAAAACAAACACGGATGCCTAATAAGATGAAACTGATAAAATACGACAAAAGCATAAATTAAAAATAAGCGAAGTGACTGTGTAATTTTGTGTTTCGTTTAATTGTTTAATTAATTATCTATTTTGACTGCGAGGTTCATTCTCAATTTTATTATTAGTTTATTAACGAACATCACAAAAATGATCTGATAATCTTATTGTTTCTCAGTCTTAATTTTTTTATTGTATGGTAATTCTGATTGTTTTCAAGTAATTGTAGATTACACATGTATTTTTTAACACAAGGAATATTCAGGTGCAGAGTAAGCAGAATAAGTGGGCTGGGTTTAAGCGAGTGAGTCGGGGCGTGTACATAAAGAAATATACTTTTGATTGACAAATCAATAATAATACGACGCTATCATAACGGAGTCAAATTCGACAAATTGCTTATAAATTTATTTGTAAACACAATGTTATTTGATTATTTCAATTATTATCTGGGTAACATTTAAACTTCTGTAAAATAAACTTTTACATGATGATTTGTTAAGCTTGTAAATCATATTACCAATAATATCTACCTGATATTCGCAATATTGTAACGACTGCAATAGAAAATCTATGATTGTAGATAATAGTATATTGTGCAACAAGGTGGAAAAGTTACACTTTTCTCACGAGTGTGAAAGTTTGTACCACAAACACACAAGTAAGAAAAGTGTCCACGAGTGTGAAAGTTTGTGGCACGAGCCTGAAAGGTGAGTGCCACAAACACACGAGTAAGAAAAGTGTCCACGAGTGTGAAAGTTTGTGGCACGAGCCTGAAAGGTGAGTGCCACAAACACACGAGTAAGAAAAGTGTCTTTTCCACCGTGTTGCACACCATACTTTTTCTACGGCTGCATATTAATAATAAAAATAAAGAAGTGAATTCATAACATTTTATTATTATTATTGGTTATAAAATAAACGGCACATACTTAATACAAAAAAACTAATTTAATTAATATTGTAATTAATTGTTATATTACTGCAATTTTGTATTGAGATTCCTGGTGTTTCATTTTTTCGTAACAGCAGCTATCAACTGTGGGAAAAAATCTACCTTACGGCTGAATTCCCATTTAAATGTACGTGGTGTGGGAAAAGACCCGTGAGGTAGATTTTTTCCCACAGTTGATAGCAATACGTTACTTTGTAGTTCTGTCAAATGTGTCAAAAGCACCACATTCCATAGCAGCCGTAGAAAAATTAAGTTTAATAGTTTCATGTTTAAAATAAACTATAACGAACTAATATTTTTTTATAGATCGTAGATAAAGTATAGTATTATACTCGCAAGCAAAGGTTTTTATCAATTCAAATGATTACATTTCATTTTCGTGGATAGAAAACCTTCTTTACTTGATCGTGTAATAATATACTATTTATGTGAATTGAAACATTTTTCTATTAATAATTTATGGTTAAAATGGAATAAATTGAATTCGAAAAGAGCTTTAATCTGAATAATAATCTTCAAGCTCAACTTCAATATTAAAATCATCGATTTCATCCTCTTTATATTCTGATTTATACTGATTGTTTCCAATTGATTTTTATACACACATCGGAAAAGTCTAAATGATGATATCATTTGATTATTTTTCTTATAATATCCACATCAAAAGGCCGAAACTGATAGTAAATCTAATACATTTAGTGACATTGCCATTGATTTTTCCTTCCTTCATTTACCAGAAATCATTACTGATCACATGGTCGAAATTTATTGGTTATAAATTTACAAATAAAATACAAATTAAAGTATGTTTTTTTGCAGGCCTTGTTTTTCTTATAAGATATGTAAAATGAATTAAAGTCTGGTCTATGTGACACCAAAAAGAATGTTAACTGCTGCAACTTAAACCCAAATTCCGACCATGAAAATACATAATGCACAAATTGTAACTGAAATGAATATAATTTAAAATAGCTTCGGGACTTGCAAATTCCTGCCCTTTTAAGTATATTGACATGTGTAATGACGCAACCTTCAATCATGAAATGAACAGAAAAAATCCGAAATCCAAGACAATTATTGAACATCTGTAATCGTGACGGAGTTATTAAATGAACAAGTGAGAAAATTATTGAGAAAAAGCACGTATTTCAAAAAACACCGACTCACGTTTACCAACAAAAAGTAATATCACAATTTACATCAGGATGCGGTAAAAATGTTTTGACTTGCATAAATAATTAATGATGTACCGTCATAAAATTTCATTATTAAATTATACTCAATTATCAATAACTCCATAAACGGCTGTAATACTTTTTAGTACTAGTTTTGTTTTAAGTTCGACTTTCGAACGGTTATTAGTTATTAATTTATACGCCATTAAAAGCTACTGCATCATTTTGTTTTTTTGATCTCAATTTTTTAATAGACTCCAAAGAAAACTGAAAAAGCTGCTGGTCTTGCAACGATAACTAATTTTTTATAGAGAACTGTTTTTGCTTTTAGATATATCTAGGTTATAATTTAAATAGAAATATTGGCCAACTATTTGTATATTGGGCATGTTTTTGGGGATGTGGCAATGAAACCAAAGTGTACTTGTTTTAGAATTTATTTACCGAGCTTTCGAACCTCTAAGGGTTCATTTTCAAGGTATATCTAAGTGAGATTATAGGTAAAACGTTGTAAAAAATTGTAATAAATGTGACATGTGTACTAAAAAACAATATGATTTAAAAATTTTGATAGATTTTTTTAATATATTAAACACATCTATCAAAATTTTTTAGTGATGAGCAAATGCAAGACCGAGACCAAGCCGGGTTAGTCTTGGTCTTGGTCTTGGTCTTGCATATAAGGTCTTGGTCTTTTATTTCCTTACAACTTTTCTCGGAAATGAATACTATTAAAGTTATAATCAAAAAAAGAAAAAGAAATTTTTTTTCTTCATTTTGATTATTTAAACAATGTTCCCGACCTTTTTGAGTGGGAGGATAACTCAATTATTGTTATACGAGTTGTTTCCAAGCAAATTTAGTCACCTCCTAACAGCCACCTCAAAACAGATGCGCCCTGGACTATATTGCATAAAACCTAAGAGCCACAAATAATTGTTCAATAGGAGCGATAGGTAAACCGCGGTTATAGACAAACATCTCTTAAAGTTTCTATTGAAAACCTATATCGTCTCTTAAAATGACGTTCTTTATAAAATTGAAATAGGTTTTCCTCATCTCTAATATAATAGTTATCCTCTCTACATTTTTCTGCACAAGTTCCTCCATAATAAAATAAACACTTTTTTAAACAGTCACTTACTTGTCAATAACAAATAACAGTCCTAAAATGATGTTAAGGAAGTCACCTTCTAGGGTTAAAGTATTCCTCTGTTGACTATGAAATGACATTTGTACTTAAGGTAATTTCTGTTCTAAATTTATAAAATTTAATATTATTTTAAGTAAAACAGGTGCTAACTTTCTTACCGTATAATTTTGTTACTATAATCAAATGAAACTTGCTATATAATACAACTAAGTAAAATTTTTAATATTACTTTAAATTTTAGCCAAATCACATATTTCACTTACAGCTGACGCTAGTTCAAGTGCTCTATTCAGTAAGGAGTTATAAGTAGTTTTTACATTTTCTTAAGCATCTAGAGATAGATGCTTTTTTTCACTAGAGTATTATTGTTTATAGATTTATATTCGTATTTAGAGCGGATTTGCAACGCATTAGGTATTAAATTCAACTGAAGACTTCGCGAGAAATGAAAACTGACAAATTTGACCAAAAAAGCTTAAAATTTGACCTGCTACTACGCCTAATGCAAATTATTATAACTCGGTCCACTCAACAAAATAATGTACTTGCATTTTGGCTTATCCTGAATTTGATTTAAACAATATTATGAATACGGATATGTTTTATAATTTTTAACAATTATTAAAAAACTCGGTCCACTCAACAAAATAATGTACTTGCATTTTGGCTTACCCTGTATTTGATTTAACGAATATTATGAATACGGATATGTTTGATAATTTTTAACAATTATTAAAAAACTATTGTTGCAAGAGATCAATGTTCCTGTACTCCTTTTTGATTAAACAGGGAGTTAAACTTGATACGATTTTCAGGTAATATTGGTTATAACTTTTTAAATACCCGGTATAACATAATAAAACTTTACATTGTTGTGATGTGGAAGTGATGCGGATTTCAAATTTAAAACAAAATACAGGGTGTTCCATTTAAAAAAAAAACATAAATTTGGAGTGCCACCATCTTATGGAACACCCTGTAAGATCAATCCCCCTGTATATTAACATATTTTTTAAGAAAATGATTAATGTCTGCTTTAAATTTCTCTTTCTTTCTTTGATTTGCTTTATTAGGAATTAAGAAAACATAACAATAGTCAATAACACCAAACTTTGCTTAAGTAACAGGTGGTTTTAATAAAACCTTTATTGTATACCATTAAAAAACGGGTGTCAAACATCTTAATTTTATTAATTATTAAATGCTTAATGATTACAAAGACAGTATACTTACTAAACATAAGTTCTTTGTCCTCCGAACATCTGCTAAAGGTAAGATATTAAATACTTAATAAACCATTGTTGTAGCAGACTTTTTCTGTAGTAAAAGAGTACCTGCTTTAAATAAAAACCACTTTGTAGTGGTCCTGTTTGGTAGTAATAGTAATAAGTTTGATATTTTTGTCAACAACTTGATATAATTTATTGTACTAACTCATACTCTATAGAAGTCGTACATATTTAAACACTTGTGGAGACTTTTACATAATTTATTCACAAACTGTAACTATGAACTTGACGACTGTTCGATTCGATAACTGAATTGAAAGTAAATGATAAAGAATGCTCCAACTAACAAGAAGCGAAAGCCGGCGAAAATCCTTTGATGTTCGTATGGCCAAAATGATGACCTTCAATAACTGAAATTGACAATTGAAATACGCTGAAATTGTGTAATACGAAGAAAAGTAGTACGTAGTATAAGTGGATAATAATGTCTTTACACTGACTTGTTTTAATGTTTTAAAGTATTCAAAGGGAAGTGAAATATTACCAGAAAATGTAAAATACTCTCTGTCCCTGCACTCTTTGCAGTCCCTGCAAATGACAACTATTCAATTAAACATAGCGATTTCCGGCTTAAGTAAACAATCATAATATTGAAAGAAGCTTCTTAGTTGGGGTTTTCGTTGCGTTGCTTAAACTGTTTCTCAAATGAAAGTAACATGCACTTTTGTGGTCTCACCAAAAACAACTCCGTTTCTGGGGACAAGATCGACCTAACCTCACTGGATGAATATGCTAGGATTGAGGCAAGCTAAAAGATTTGTAAATATATCACATTAAGGAGTAAAGTGCTTTCTTGAAATGAGCAAAAAATATATAAACTGACCATAGGTCTCTCTAATTGGACACCGCCTTTTGAGGTATCACCTCCCATCTCCAAAAATAGAAAAATCTGAGGAAGCACTAAAAATCGACGGAACATACACTAAATAAATGAATAGCATTGTTCTGCAAACTGTTTGCTAGCTAGGATTTTCTTCAACTCCTTTTCAAAAAAATCTTTTCTAGAAAGCTACTTTACTTATTCGCTAGAAGTATTGGTATTATAGAGTTTAAGTATATTAAGTTAGCCACAAAAGATCTGTAGTTGGGTGAAAGAGCAGAGACTCATAAAAGTAGCTCTAGCTGATTTTAGGTGCCTCTGAATCCCGCCTTTTGACGCAATTGTTTAACTTGTATTCACTATATGTATGGTAGTAAAAAAAGCGTTAATTATTGTTATCAAAAAAATTTATCCACTTACTCAGTTTTCGCTGGTAATATTTACCTATCCCAAATGGGATTAGGCTCAAAATTTACATATTAAAAATTTCCGCACAGTGTGACATGTATTTAAAATTGCTGCCTTTTGCAAATCGATAAAAGTGTTTTTTAAGACTGTCCTCAAGACTTCTGGGGATGAGTCCAGTTGATAATACGATACCACCTCTACTTTTTCTGCATGCCACATCTGTCCTACTTCTATAGCAAGATCGGTGTACCTTGCTATCTTTTCATTATAAATATTTGTCCAAAATATTATTATATCGTAGTAGAGTCTAAAATCTGCATTCTCGAGTAGTGCCTGTGGATTATACTTGTAATATAGTGTATAGGTATTTAGCAGTCCATATTTGTTGGCCAGTTTCTGGTGGATAATGTTACACAATTGATTGTGCCTGCGTAAATAATCCGTGTTGGCTATCGTTGATCATCCTGATGTTGTGTGTTGTATAGTTGAGGTTTGTTGGCATCGTCTACACGTGTCCAACGTAATAGTTTGGTCCCTGATAAATTTTTTGTAGTTGTTAGTATTTATAACTGATTCTTCAGTCTCTGGGAACAAGGTACCGTCAGTAAGCCACCTATTTGATTCAATTTTGTCAATTTTGTTTTTGGTTTAGGTTGTGATGCAAGTTTTTTTGCAATTTTGGCTAATTAATACTGAAAACTTGGAAGTTAAGTTTTTTATTATTCTTAACCTTCAGTGGGCACATTGGGCACATACCCCAGGAGTTCAATAATTGTGGATAACTGCTAAATAAGAACACTTATACCCGCGTGGCTCTATGTAAATTTAAGTTATGGTATGACCAACCTCTAGGCTAGAGCATACGCTCTGGTTTCAATTAGTAATCAGTGCACAGCAATTGAAAGTGAGTGTGGGGTCAGGAGTACCCCAAAGTGCCATTTATGTAAGAGTAATTTAATTTGTTTTCAGATTAATTTTTATTATTGTAAGTATAATTTACATTTTAGTTGAAAATGAAGGTCCCGATTAGAAATTTCTGCTGTGAGCAGAACAGTAAAGAACCATATTCGAGAAATTTTAGAAATTCCAGACATTCCCCAAGAACACATAACGATGCAGAAACGTGTTAGATGTGCTTTCTGTCCTAGAAAAATGGATAAAAAAACTAAAATATTATGTAACAAGTGTAGTCGTGCTATTTGTTATGACCATCGTGTCCATTTGTGTTGTGAAAATATGTATCCTAAAACCCTATTTTTTTCAGTGTAGCTTCACTTTATGTTTTCAGTTTTGAATATTTTTTTTTGTTTTTCTTATAAAAAATTATTTAGTTTTACAAAGAAATATAAAACTTTTTTAATACTCTACTTTTTCTTACTGACAAGTAATAAGGACCTGCGTGTTCATTTTTCGAATAAAATTAAATATTAAGTGCATAAAATGTTCCACAATACTAAGATTTCCATGAATAAATTATTATTTTTATTTCACACCTTTCTAAATCCATAGAACAATTCGTTTATCATGCTTTTTTTTTAAAAAGTTCCATAAATCATAAGAAAATAATAATATAAAAATTGGGGTCTCCGAGACCCCATCATGCCTTGTAACGTATTAAATATTTTGGTACCCATTGAAGGTTAATAAGATGGACTTCCAAAAAGTAAGGATTAGTACAATAAATTTAATTTTATTGTTATTAATTTAGAACGTTTTCAAATGAATAACTTTTTTTATAATATTAATAATGGTGAGAAATTAAGTGAACAGAATGTATAATAAATTAAAAACAAACAAAATTGTTGATTTACAACAAATTCCATATTAGTCAAGAATGATCGTTAATTATATTTGATCAGTTTAAAAAGTGATGCAGTCAACCAGGAAACGAGAAATGCATACGTGCTGCATACATTCATTCATTCATTGCCCGTTAAGGAATATATTAACCTTTAAAATTGCATCTTGTTTCTAAACATTTAACAACGAAATGTACCAACATAAATTATCCCTCAGAGATAACTGTTACCCTTTTCCTTATATTTTATTTAACAACTTTCGTTTTACTGTTTTCGTCGTGCAATCCGATAGATTTTGCAACTGCCAACTATCAATATAAAGTTCTAAGAGAGGCACATGAATGTTTCATAGCGGTCAATGCGTGGTGTTTCACTAATTCTGAAAAAGGGAATATGTCATCGCTTGAAATCGGTTAAGTTACATGCCGTTCCGACAAGAAATGTATTATAATGTATTCTATAAATACGTGAGATTCCTGTATAACCATTTCTACAGATATTATTAAAATAGAATTGAAATAGATGACTTCATTAACGTAAATTAATTTAAAAAAAAATAATACAATCTATGCGATTTAGATTCAAATCGCATATTTAGGTATAAGTATTGCAAAAAATGTAAAAGAGATCAGATATCCCCAGTAAGAAATACATATTGTTTAAAAAGTTATTTAATAAAAAAAATAAGTTAATACAATCAGTGAGCGACGAGCTGTTGATGCGAGAGGTTCACTTTAGCACCATTTTTGGACACATTAGTAATTATAAATTGATATTTTTAGGAAAGACACAAAATGGCAAATTTTCATTTTTTGGTTTATTGATTACTTAATTTTCCCTTAAACAAAGCAATATATAACAGAGAAAAGAATTTAATTGAGGATGTAGCTGTACTTAATGGATATAATAAAAAACTAATTAATAAGCTAATCAATCGCCATATTTTTAAGAAATCTCTTTGTTAAACCACCTTTTTCCATCGAGAACACAACGATACGAAATTCATTTCATTATCATTTATCCCTCAGTATACCAAAGGATTGAATATAAGTTTCGGTACGGTGAGATTGGGTTTAGTTCATAAAACTAGTACCACCCTGAGACAATTGTTAGAAAACCCGAAGGATAAAAGAGAAATTCTGGAAAAAAGCGGTTATATGAAATAAGTTGTAGTGATTGTGATAAAAAGTATGTTGGGCAAACAAAAAGATCTGTTAAAACTAGATTTAAAGAACATTTAGCTCATGTAAGATATGGACGCATAGAAAAATCTAGTATTGCTGAATATGCTTTTACCAAAAACCATTCGGTAAATGTACAAAAATGTATCGAACAATAGATTGTTAGCTGCATTTGAAAGTATAGAAATTATTAGGTGTAAAAATAGATTAAATAAGGACAAAGGACCTATCTCAGATAGTCCACTTTATAGATTATTAAAAGAAAACTTAATGTAAAAATGATTTCGCGCTTCAAAATTGGTTTTTCCACCGAAAGATTGACCGCGAAAACCTTTTGGCGCTAAAAATGTTACATATTGTTATGATTTATTTATTGTTGATATTTATTTTAGTTATTTTATGTTATTTGTGTTTTAGTTTTACTTTTAAAATGTTTTTATTTATTGATTTTTTAATTAAATGATATCTTTGATTAATTTATCTTTTATTTCTTATGAAGCAAATCATCCATCTCTCCAATGTGACTCTTCTTAAATGAAGAAAGGAAACAATGTCAATGTTACAAAATATTTATTTATTGTTATATGATTCCACTATATATGGTGTCTATCGCCATTATTTTAAGTTCATGTGCTCTTTGTAAGGAGTAAAAGAAATAGTTTTTACCTAAGTAACGATGTCCTAAACTTCCTCAGGAAAATAGGACTCGAAGAGCTGCTATAAATCTGAGAAAACATCAGAACATGGCAAGTAAGGGGGGACACAATAGATCCTATGGGTCGCAGTGTAATCATCACCCCTAACTCATTCATACATTCATTCATACAAATGCACGTATTAAGTGCTTTTTGGTGAATTTCATTGTATTTAACCTTTATATTGTTATGGACAATGTTTTTGATGTTTTGGTTGACTATGCATCTTATTATTTATAATTTGATGTTAATTTTGATACTTTTCCTAATTAGGTTTTCCATATTTTTGTGGAATCCTATCCGATTTTCTTTCCTTTTGTGCTCTGGAAACCTTTCTCTGAGGCACAAGAGGTATGTCCTTTGGTTTTTTGTACCTGTTTTATACGGGTTAAAAACCTTTTTTCGTAATCGTTTTAACATTATTTCCAACTATATAGATCTCTCCTTTTTGGATACATCTATATCAGGGGTTCTTCAACCCTTCTTCAAGTTTCCAAACTTTACTACATAATTATCTACATTGAGCTCTAGGCTTCTCCTTTTGCTCTTTCAATCTTTATTCTCCATTTTCTCCTTTCTTTTTTGATTTTTAATGTCCAAAACAATTTTTTGACTCCCATTACATTTTGCAACTTCATCTACAGTTCTTTAACTTGGTTTTGATCATCGGTGGTCACCATATTTGGTATAAGTACTTATAAACAAAATTAAAATTAAATTTAATTTCATACCTTCAACTGCAATGCTTGCAATCATTTTGGAATGGTTCTTTAACATTATATTGTATTTGACTTTAATAGCCTGATGATGGCCGTATTGTAGGCCGAAACTAGTCGCCCTTTTTTTACAACTAATTCATATAACAATAAATAAATATTTTGTGACATTGATATTGGTTTTTTCCTTTCTTCTTTTATTTCTTAGTTTGAATTTAAAAGCGCCCTAACAAAGTTAAAATATGCTAGCTGAGTAATTTAATTTCTTTATCTTGGGTAGGATTCTGATGAAAATTAATTGATCTACTCTGAAAAATATCTGATTATAATTAAGGAATTAATTTAATACATTTATTTTATAAATTATTAATTCTATGCAAGGATTACATAATATGATGGAAACACCTGTGAAATATTTAGTAAATGCTAACATTCGTCAATGCTTTAGTTTAACACGTCATGCGCTAACACAAAAGAATCTTTTAAATAAACGTACCTCGAATAAATGTCTTTCCACTAGCTATCTCCGCGTTACTGTTCCCTGCTAGTTAGGCAATTCCGCAACCCGTTGTATGATTACAGTGAAAAAAATGTTTTAATACATCAGGTTCAAGTTTTTCTGCGAACAAGAGGCATAAGAGCTCCGCATCAGCAAGCGATAATCAAAATTCACGGCCTTTTATACCTTTTCCCTAATTATGACACTAATGACATTAAATTAGCAATCAATCGATTCAATTTGCAAAATTTAACCTAAATTTACATAAAATGATAAAATTTTTGTACATATTTGAATGTTTCTTTGATAATATATAGAAAATTTGCATTCTTAAATTTATGAATTGGCTAATTGGTTATCAACATAGCCATAAACCCAAGTAAAAAAAATAAACTTATGAAATAGCTATTTAAATTATTTTTTTATCAGTTTTTCCATATAAAATTGATGTTTGAAATCTGCTAATCGGGAGCAGTTACTACTCCTGAAATTTATAAAACTTTGAGCAAATAACTTAAAATGGATATTTTTTGTATGAATCTCGTAAGATAACTCTATTATAATTTTTGAATACTGATTTGATTTAAAAGAATGTAAATTAGACTTGTTATTTTAATTTATAATATGAACTTGACAGCTACTATTGTATTTTTAGATTGGTTAATTTTATGAAATTTTCTAATATTATCAGAGATTAAGGAGCTTATAACTAAAATACAAACTTGGATTATTATTCTACATACATTTCTTTTAATTAAATCGCTTAACATTAAGTTTTATCAACTGATGTTGAAATAGTCTTTAAAGGGGTAACTATGTGAATTTTGTGTAATAATGTAGGGCTATACTGTCTACCACTGTAACATTTATAGTTAATACACTGATTTCACCATTGTCTGATAGCATTTATTAACTCAGTTTATATGTTTTTTAGGTATTTCTCATATTATAAGGGTTTGTTTACATACATATCTGTTATTGAAGCACTGCAAGATATCTTCATGCAAATTAAGTACTTCTACCTTATATCTAACATTTAAACACTTAACTACCTACATTACATAAGTGTTTATTAAAATATGTATTAAATTAATAGTTTTAATTAGTTTATTTTGGTTTTAGATTCTAGGTTTCACTTCCAGAGAACTATTTGAATTGTTTGATTGTTATAGATTGAGATTACCTAACTTAATTCTAAAATTATTATTCTAATTCAGCTATTGCTAAATAAACTCCTGTACCTAATTTATTTCATTACAATATATATAAAGTTAGTTTGGTCTCTGAAGAAGAAACTTTGTTATCGAAACGCGCGTCAGGCAATTTAAACTGTGTGTTGGTGTAGTGATAGTGTAAACGGTTTCGGTAGTAAACATCATAATTAAAATAAGAAAGAAAAGTTAACAAACTAACAACCCATCCTACCCAATTTCCGTTTTAACGGCTTACCACAAATTAATAAGTACAATGTGCTGACATATAATTTTGTATGTCCTGCGCTGAAAAATTTATTACCAATATTCATACCACAATATTTTTCGCACAAACAGTTTGAAGTGGTACACCGTTAGGTAGGCCGCTACATGTTTTTTTAAACTCGACTTTAATATGGTTCTACAAATTCCAACGATTTAAATCAATTTATTTCCCGTATACATCCATTTTAAACACCTATGGAATTATTTAGTATTGCCTTCTTTAGTGGGTTATTTGCATGGGATTATAGAGTTGCAAGTATTTCTTCTTGGTGCATGAGCTACTTAAAACGTTGTTTAAGAAGGATAAATATTGATAATATTTCTGTCTACTGCTAGATAATGACCTCGCCAAACGAGTTAATTTCCGTTTTTTTTTAAAGCAATATAGATTTATGTATTGGGACACCAGGGAGTGGACTGGGTCCATTCATTCAAGGTGTATGAATGAAATCTAGTAGTTTAATACCGTTAACTACTATTAATTGTCCCATTACTGTCTATGGAATCCTTGCCATGTTTTTTACTAATTAGATGTATTAATTTTAAACATATTTATTTTTTATAAATTATTGTAATATCATTTTATTCGGGATTTAATTAGAATAATGATTTCAATATTTTAAAGGTTAAATAATTTATTAATGAATTTATATTTACTTACTGGTAGTTCATCTTACTCAGGGCCGGTTTATCAATTGCCAATATTATCCATCAGTTAAGTATCCGTCAGATAAAACTAACTAGCAGATAAAGTTCCAGTTTGTTCGGAAGCGGTTGATCAACTTGTTTTTATTTTCTAGTTAGTTAACTGATAGATAATGAAAGTTGGCAATGCTGATAAATGAATGTAGGCAATCTCATTGGTTGTTACAAGAACAAGGTCATGTCACTTTAATGGAGATGTCACGACCGTTTTGTTAGGTTATTGTTTGTTTATGCAAAATTTTGTGTTTTTACTTTCTGAAGAGTTTTTGATTGTTGATGAACATGCATTTTTTGGATGATTATATTCTGGATAGCGACGAGGACAAGGATATTGTGCAAGTTCTTGAGTACGAAAAGAGGCCGTATACATTTAGGGAAAGAGTAGACAACGAAAAGTGGGATGATTTTCGTGCAAGATTTAGGATGAAAAAAGAGACTATTCTGTCAATATTAGAACTCATTGAGGATTCACTTGAGTTTTGTACTGATAGGTAGGTGATTTTCGATTTCCAGGTTGCCCCATCCGTTTTTTTATTCTCGATGACATCTTTATGTTTATTTGAAATTTTTAAAAGCAAATTTCTCTCATCTAAGAATAATAAACAACTTTGAACTAAACGTTTAATTAAAAAAAAATAGCTTTCCTATTAAACTGACAGCAGTTTTCTTAACCTATCTGAGTATACCACATATCATATGTCCAAAAGTTTGGAAGTTTATATCTACGCCTATGGTTTCTTAAAAACTCTTGTTGATATTTATTTTCAAGCGACTTTAAATCAAAATAATACTAAATTTGATTCGTTTTTGTATTAATTTGGTCATATTTAATTGATTTGGGTGCTTTCACATTATTCCAATTCTTGTTTAAGAGCAAACCGAACATGTCCGAAAATTTTAAAAGCATCCTGAGCCTTTATTTCTAATCCGATTTTTGTGAAATTTTCAGTAAACACTCATTATTACTAAACTTAGGGGGGTATTACCTTGATTTTTTTCTAAACCCTTTAGAACTATTTATTTCCTAATAAAAACGAAAAAAAAAAGAAAAAAAAAGGTTATTCCCGTCTTCTACATTAAATTTAAGAAAATGTGTCGCTTTCTGTTTTAGTAAATGTCGAATAGTTTTTAAATGGGATGCTTTCCCACCTTTGCCTAAAAATTTTCTATAAAATGCTGCCCTCTCGTTGTATAAATTTTAAGACAGTTTTAATCGCGTTGGTGGAGATATTCTCAGTGGCGGAGCAATTATCATGTTAAGACGAGATTATCAGAAAATTTAATATAACTTATTTGTTGTATTTAATGATGTGACTTTTTCTAAATAAATTAAAGTAAATTTCAAATTTTGACAAGGTGGTCAAAATAATATTGATTAACTTAACTACCACAAAATTAAATTTTGCCTCTAAATAGTGTTTACAATGTTATCACAATATTATAAAATATAGCAGACATTTTTTTCAATTTTATGTTTTTAATTCTATCTAATCTATATAAATCTGCCACTAATATCATTTCTCTTGTAGTTTCTGGTGTACTTATTTATTAAGAAGAATACATACATCGAAAACAAAAAATTGCATAACTTAAAAATAAGGACAAGTAGCATTATTCATATACATCCAGTTAAAATTGTTTCACCAAATTGCTATATTTCGCTAAAATATCTACAGGGAGATTCATATTACGGACCTAAAATGAAATGATTTTTATATGCATTTTACAACTAAATACTTCAATATGTCAATCTGATGATGCTAGTTTTTAGCGAAACAGCTGTAATTGTATTTAAAACTTATTTTACGAATAAATAGTGGAAATTTCATTCAACCGTTTAGGTGTTTATTGTTTTTTTTTATACGATTTTGCTGGTTAGTTGCAGTAAAGAAGACAATGAAAATCTAGTAAAAAACGCATCCAAGCACTAGACAAAATAATGTGGAATTTCAGCTCTTATAATCTAGTTGTAAAATGCATTGAAAAAATTATTCCATTTTAGGTCTATTATGTCCATTTTATGTAATAGAAATCTCCCTGTAAATATTTTTTATTTTTTTAAATAAGAATAATTAGCATGCGACATTTTACAGTGTTTCGCCAAATTTAATAATTGGTTTAAATACAGAGTTTAATATTGCGTTTATAAAATTGAATAATTTTTTTGTAAAATTTCTGCAACTCAACAAATAGAAATAAATTAATATTTGAAGTTCAACATTAATTAATTGGTGAAAAATATAAAACTTATTGTGTAGACATTAGTCTTTTATTAAAGAAATTTCATACTCTATATTTTACAAGCACGATAAAGTTATGTTTTAACCTAGGAATAGTATTATTTATGTCGTACAATCAAAACTATTTTATTTCTTTGCTATTCTCTGTCTTTGATTATCCCGAATTTTCAGTCTTCTAGGAAATCATGAGTCAACTAGTTGTGGAAGCAAAGATTTAAAAAAAATATTTTTAATTTTTCTACCATCCTGTCAGCCCAAAAGGTTCTGCCTCGCGGAATCTAAATAGTATATTAAACAACGCATTTCATATGGCTTTCTGTTATGACACGAGTTCAAGTTTTAAAAACGAATCGCAAAGCGATGAGTGTTTTAAAGAACGAGTGTCACAACAGCCATATGAAATAAGTTGTTTATAATATTTTATATATTTTGTCATTTTATCATTTTTTAAATAAATTTATTATTTGTATGTAAATTACGAAAATTTTGATTTTAAAAATTATGTCGGTAGCACTGTGTAATTTATAACATTTGACAGTTTTGACATTTAAATTATGAAATTTTAATGTTTTAAAATATTTTAAAATGACTTATACACCAATAATAATATATTATATAATTAAAAGATGATATTCATATTCACAAATACTTTTTTAAAGAACAATATAAAATTAATAAATTGTTATTAGTCACAAGTGTCATTGTCAATAGTCTTGTCATTAGATACTTCACTCATGTCGCCAACCATTTAAATCAAAAATTTGCGTGCGTAAAAGAAACATTACGAAACGCAAATGCGTTTTATAATGAAGATTAGGAAATTTATAGAACAATAAACAACAAACCGGTTGAATTAAACTTTCACTATTTATTCGCAAATACGTTTTTAAATGCATTGACGGCCGTTTCGCTAGAGAAATAGCATCATCAGACTGACATATTGAAGTTACATTTTGTTTATTTGTAGCTAGGTACCTGATGTTGATTAGGTAGTATTAAAGCTAGACCAATTATGGAAGTAATAAGACATAACAATATTTAAGCCTAGATGTTAATAGCCCTAAGGGATTATCCTGAATGTATTTCCCTCTAAGATCAGTATAACTGTGCAATGATATAGAAGAACCAGGAAAAAACTATATCATGCTGATCTTTACATCTAGGCTTTAATATTGTTATGTTTTATTACTTCCATACTTGATCTAGCCTTAATAATACCTAATCAACATCAGGTACCTAGCTACAAACAAACAAAATGTAACTTCAATATGTCAATCTGACGATGGTATTTCTATAGCGAAACGGCCGTCATTGCATTTCATATTTCGCGAATAAATAGTGAAAGTTTAATTCAATCGTTTAGTTGTTTATTGTTCTTAATAAGATGGACTTATTTCACATAGTAAGGGTTAGTACAATAAATTTTAGGAAATTTATAGGATAATTAATTACGTAAGATTACCTCTTTAATTTTATATATTACAGCAGATCTTTTGAACTCCATATTATAAAAAAACAGAATTCTTTATTCTTGAACCTAATAAAAATATATATGATTTTTGTTTAAATGTAATTTTTCATTTTTCAAGGAAGCCCATTTAATTTTTTCGGAATTTATGGTGTCTTCAGGGTTTTTGATAGTCTCCGGACATTTTACTTCTATTTATATTTAGGTATGGATACTCAGGTCTTAAAATATACTTTATAAGTTCATTTTACTAAAATTTACTTACCACTTCTCCAGAGTAAAAATTAAGAAAGTAGAAATAACATTCACGGATGCACAAATTAAGGTATGAAACGAACAGTACACTGTAATATAACGATTTTTTTATATCTTGCACTTATAAAAATCTTCATTATAAAACGCATTTGCGTATCGTAATGTTACTTTTACGCACGCAAATTTTTGTTTTAAATGGTTGGTGACATGCGTGAAGTATCTAATGACATTACTATAGACAATGACATTTGTGGCTAATAGCAATTTATTAATTTTATATTGTTCTTTAAGAAAGTATTTGGGAATCAGAATATCATCTTTTACTTATATAATATATTATTATTAGTGTATATGTCATTTTAAAATATTTGAAAACAATAACATTTCATAATTTAAATTTCAAAACTGTCAAATGTTATAAATTACACAGTGCTACCGACATACTTTTTAAAATCAACATTTTCGTAATTACATAAAAATAATAAATTAATTTAAAAAATGATAAAATGGCAAAATATAAAAAATATTATAAACAACTTATTTCATATGGCTGTTGTGACACTCGTTCTTTAAAAACTCAACGCTTTGCGATTCGTTTTTTAAACTTGAACTCGTGTCATAACAGAAAACCATAAGAAATGCGTTGTTTAATATACTATTTAGGTACGGCTATGTACCTATTTGAAAATCATCTGCTGAAACACCCGAAATACAATAGACACATGTAAGTTTTCTTCCCTTACTTATCTTTATAGTAACTTCAATAGCGCACGAGTTTACTTGTTTCGGTAGTACATTTGGTTTAGTGGCTCTCAGCGCGGAGCGAGAAGTAGGAGGTTGGGTTAATTAGGGTGAAATTCGCTTGCCGCTGTAGGTACGGTTTGCTCTTAAATTTCATTTGATCTGTTTAAAAATGCCCAGAGACATGATATCATATTTTAATAGGTCTAGAGTAATTGATTTGTTACAACAGGGCTTTGGTCAAAGTGATATCGCGAACATTATTGGTGTTACTCAGGGTGCTGTATCAAAAATAAAAAAAAAATTCCAAGACACAAATGATGTGAAGGATTATCCCAGAAGTGGCAGAAGTCGATGTACAACAGCAGCACAAGACCGGCAGATAGCATTGATAGCTCGAAGAAATTGACAAGAATCTACAAGTGGCATATCCAGAGAAATTGCTAGACTTGAAGGACTGACTATCTCAAGGCAAACAATTACACGAAGATTAAATGCGGTAAATTTGTATCGCAGAAGACCTCTACGTGTTCCCAAACTAACCTTTCAACAAAAAATTGTAAGGTTGCAATGGGCTCAAGAAATGTTACACCATGGTCCTAACTGGAATTACGTGATGTTCTCTTATGAATCAAGAACTGGCTTGGTTTCTGATTCGCGAAAAACGCTAGTTTGAAAGGCCCCAGAACGACAAGCCCGATTAGAAACAGCCCAACCACGTGTTCCATTTGAAGGTGGGAGTATTATGGTTTGGAGTGGTATTATGAGGGGTACACGGATGCCTCTCTTGGTTTTGGAGAGAAGAATCACTGGAATATCCACATTAAGATGGCCATCAAATTCCCCTGACATGAACGTCATTGAACATGCCTGGGACATTCTTAAAACACGCATTAGGAAGCGAAACTCTCCCCCAATTACTCTACGAGAACTGAAAGATGCTGCTCGTGAAGAATGGGAGAGAATTTCGCAAGCCCAGCTCGACCATTTAATCAATAGCATGCCACATCGCCTACAGTCATGCATACAGGTCCAGGGAGGAAATACTGATTACTAATTTTATTTAAAAACCTTTTTTTGCTTATTAATTTATTTAAAAAAATTTGTAATACATTTTACATTTTTCACCTTAAAAGAATAAATCATTTTTTTTGTATGTTTATCTTACTTCGAGATTGTTGCAAAATTATGTTTACTTATATCAAAAAAATGATTTATAAAAATTAATAAAAAGATGAAATATTCCATCATTCCAAACTTTTGGACATATGTTGTCTTCTTTTAATTTTCTACATATTTAATATAGATTACAATGACAAATCTATTATAAAAGAAATTAGTTTAATATTATTTTCCTGTAGTCTTTATATTTATTTTCTAATTTTATTAGTTTTGTAGGTCAATCTTTTTTCAAATTGGGCTTTCTATATTTTTAATTTCTTGGGTTACGTTCTATGTTTTAGTTTAATAAATGTATTAGTTATATCTTATTGCAATATCTACATGTAAGAATTAAAATACTGTGTTAGTGTTGATGGATCACCATGAACTCTAAAACCAATGGATATCATCTCTAGTGATAATTTTATTAAAGGTTAAAAGTCAGAAGAAGAAGAAGTGAATATTTCAACGAAAACATATCTAGAAGCAGGTATTTTATCCAATGAATTGATAAAGTAACTAATAATAATTAAATTATTTTAACTTTCGTAAAGATATGCACATATTATTTTAAATCAAACAAAAGCTAGAAATAATATTACAGATTTAAAAATAACAGCTAGCACTAAAGTGGCGTTCAAAATGGAGACATTATAATGGAATTTATGATTAATACTGTTACAGATTGGATAAACATGTTGACAAAAATATTGTCAAGTAGCTTTGTTTTCCAATGCTAACAAAGCATTGAAACATTTATATGTAATAGATATTAGTAGATGCAGATGCTGATACATGTGAATATTTTTGCTACTCAATCAACTGAAACATCACAAAAAAAAAATTTAGTGGACTTTGCAGGTGTAACTTTTCTAAGTAAAGTATGTACATGTTTTACATATACAGTTGTTAAATTATTTATTTTCTTAATGAAAATCAAAACTGGATTAACATTTTTAGCTTTAGATATTTTATTTATTATTAAGAACAATAAATAACTGAACAGTTAAACTAAACTTCCACTATTTATTCGAAAAATATGTTTTCTATATCATTGCACAGTTGTACTGATCTTAGAGGGAAATACATCCAGGATAATCCCTTAGGGCTAATAACATCTAGGCTTTAATATTGTTATGTCTTATTGCTTCCTTACTTGGTCTAACCTTAACTACTTATCAACATCAAGTACCTATAGTTATAAACAAACAAAATGTAACTTCAATATGTCAATCTGACGATGCTAGTTATTAGCGAAACAGTTGTAATTGAATTTTAAAGCGAATTTTTCGAATAAATAGTGGAAGTTTAGTTTAACTGTTCAGTTATTTATTGTTCTTAGTAAGATGAACTTCTACAAAGTAAAGGTTACCACAATAAATTTCATTATTTATTATTCTTAGGTCAATGTTTTTCCATACAACTTTAAAGACTTGCTGAATTATTAATTGATATCTTTATGAAATTGTTCATCACAGGGAACAGATAAAATACAGCAGCCATCGCACACTTGTAGGTCATTGTATCTGGGTAAAGTGCGAAAAAGATTTACAATACATTTTACAATATTGTGGCAGTCGTAATTTTTCATTTTATCGCCTAAGCCATAACCTCACTATACTAAATTAACTATTCTTTTATCGATTTTAGTTTATTGAGCTTACTTTATTAATTACAATATGTTTCATTTATTTTTTTCCTAAAATATAATTGCACTTTTATTTAATAGGGATTTTATATATCTCTGACAGTTCTCGGGATTCATTTTATGTCCCCGACAAAGGTCGTTTTTGTCGTGCACCCTGCCAATACCAAAACTTCCACAATTTATTTAGAAAAAGTAATATTTTGTAAATCACAGCTGTTTCGAATATTTCGAAAAACATTTCTTTCAATAAAGACCTACCAATAGCAGGATTATGTTTCATTTTGCTTATTTTATTATCCAATTAATATTTCAAAATTGATTTATTGACAATTAAATAAATTGATAAAATAATATACCGACAATACCAAGTATGAACTTTAAAAAAACATGCAATGCAATTCAATCACTGCCAGTAATTACAGCTAACTGTTTCTTTGCGATACATTAAAGAATGTTTATTTATAAAAGAAAAACATATTTTTTATTTAAAAAACAATAGAATAATACTTGAATTTGTCCTTGGAGGCTGCATTCTTCTCCTTTATTTTAGATTTGAAATATAGTTAATAGCGTTTGATAGAATTTGTGTAAAGTCTATGACCTTTAGGAAGTTTTTACTGTATAATTTAAAATGTTACCTAAAAAATCATGTCTGCGTATAAAAAAAGATATGTCTCGTTTGACTGATTGATTTATTATCGCTGATTCTATGCTACGAAAGTGGGAAAAATGAAACCAATGAAAATATTTGTATAGTCACTCATAGGAGTTTTGCAAAAATAATGGACTTAGTGTCTCAATTCCAACATGATCAGGCATTGTTTCTATATAAAAGAAGAAGTTGAAATAGTAATTATGTGAATACTTGTAAACAAACTGTAACTTCAAACTGATTTTTATTAAAGAACCAAATTCCAATACATAAGACGAGTTTGCTATGTATTTTTAAATAAATAGTTATTTTGGAATAATAAAATTATCCAAAGAAAAACAAAAACATTTTAATCCTAAGTATAGACAAAAGATAATCATCTGAATTATCAAACTACTTTAAAATAAACTATAATAACATATCTATCTTTCATATAAATATAAGAAGTGTGGGAAAAATTTAGATAGTTTACTTGTCCTATTAGAGAAAATTGATCATAATGTTGACGTATTAGTACAGCCTGAAACGCGAAGAATTGCGGATATTCCTATACCAGGTTAACTTAATGAATCCTATTAATGAATGTCATGGATGGAGTTTCAGTATACATTAAATTTGAAATTGCTTACCAGTTAGATGTTCATCGTAATAGTGACATTCTTCATAAATGTAAAATTCAATTTAAAAAAACTGAAAAATTCCCTTGCCTTAGATTGTAACTAATTTGACAGAGAGGACATTTTGATTTTATAAATATTTCATGTTGAAAATAAATACATAATAATAAATTTTATTAAATTAACTTATTTCAGCGCTAAGACTTCAGACTTAACACTTTGACATATCTAAGATTTGTGGTCAAAATAATCATATACATAATTACGATAAAACAATGCATATATCTTTAACAAATTCATTCAAATTTCTAACGGTAAATCTAACCAAAGTTACGTAACCCAGTCTCGACAGTCATAATTTATCTATGTTGAGTATTTCCTATTTTACCAATGGCGTGCCATTTTTAATTAGGACAAAAATCGTATAACATAATAGGTAAAGTCAATTGTTTTTTAAATAGGCCAAAGCTGAAGAAGTTCTGATAGTGTAAAAAATATATAAACCAAATGAAATACCCAAAGTCCATGTCACAGAATTTTATTCTTTATGTTGATGGAAAAACAATAATAGCTACTAGTTTCGACCTAACATTGAGGCCATCATCAGGTTTATTTAGTGGTGCAAATTAAAAAGAAAAGAAAAAAAGAAAAATCATACCTTAGTGTAAAAATTAATACAAATATAAATATAAGGACCACAATTAAAACATAAAATATAAAATTACAAACATTTTCAAACGAACCAACAGATAAAAAATAAAAAATAAATATAAGAACCTGTAGAATAAAATTTATAAAATTAATTTTTTAACTTAGTTGTATTAATTTTTACACCAAGGTTTGATTTTTCTTTTCTCTTTAATTTGCACCACTAAAATAACTTTTTTTAAATGATGATGGCCCCAATTTTATGCCGAAACTAGTAGCTATTATTGTTTTTCCATCAACATAAAGAATAGAATTGACATAGAATTTGACATAGAATTTGGGTTTTTCATTTGGTTTCCCATTAGTCACATTTGAGAAATGGATGGTTTACTTCGTTTTAAAATTATATAAGTTATTATGGAAAATTTTCTCGATATATTCAGGAAACGAACAAAACGAACAGTCTGTATAATTTTAAGCTATTATTTGAAATAAACCTGTATTTACTTATGTAGCGTAAGATTGTAATTGTAACTTTAAGAGAGAACAAATGTTTTATCCTTATTTTGCTGGTTTACTATATCATTCAAATGACAAAATATATCTTCTCTAGGGAATCACTATTTTTTCTTTAATTTTTAACTAAAATAGTTTAATAATACATCGTATTTATTTTTAAAAACTATATAGATTCACTGAAAATAAAATATTTTTAGAATCCAGTTATAAGTTTGCATGCGTAATCCATTTAAGATGTTCTAATAAATTCCTAAGATCGACATTAAAATCTTTTACTAGTACCAGTATATATCATCTAAATATATGAGGCATGTAGTCGATTAGTTTCAGTGACTGTTTTAGTGTCACGGAAAGAGTAAACGAGCAAAAGGTAGAACTTAAAATTGGTATAAAATATTTATAGAAATTAAGAAATACTTTTACTGATTTAGATAGTTGTATAATTTTCTTGTTGACTGAAAAGTTTTTTACTGCAAATATTATTTAAATATTTAAAACACGTAATAAGCAGTAGTTTAATAAAACTTCCACTATCTACGAAGAATAATAAAAACTCTTGTTTTAACTCAACTTCCAAGTTTAATTGAACAAATTAGGTTTAAAATTACAATTACAGCTGTTTCGCTATATAACTAGCATCGTCAGATTGACATATTGAAGTTACATTTTGTTTGTTTGTAGCTAGGTACCTGATGATGACTAAGTAGGTAAGGTTAGACCAAGTATGGAAGTACTAAGACATAACAATATTAAAGCCTAGATGTTATTAGCCTTAAGGGATTATCCTGGATGTATTTCCCTCTAAGATCAGTATAACTGTGCAATGATATAGAAAAACCAGGAAAAAACTATATCATGCTGATCTTTACAATAACTTAATATATTTCTGTTACAATTACGTCTTATCTGTGTATAAAATCTTGGAAGTTCTCCACTATTAAACTGTTTACTTTCATTGAGTCTTCATTTTAATTTTTAATTTTTTTAATTTTTATTTAAAATGATACAGAATACTTTAATGCCGAAAAATTATTATTATTTGCAAATTTTAGTCTCATTCCTACCTACTCGCTAGTGAAAGTGATTATTCCCATATTAAGTATTAAAACGTTCCATATTTGTAATATATGGCAAAATAAGCCACTGTCGAGGTTTTTTAAGTTTAAGGATTTTTGGATGGTTTTGCCACAGTTAACTATTTTTTAAGGAAAATGACAATCACAACTAGCCTGTATCCAAGTTGCCATATTTTATAAGACAAAAATAAAATTATTTGACTCTCCCTCTTAATTTTATTGAAAATCGTAATTTATTTTATGAACTGCCTAAATTTTTCCATTAAAAACTATAAAATACAAGTAGCAATGATTCGGCACCGACATTTTAACCTAAAAAATAACTTCCATAAAAATATGTAATTATATGTAGTTTATAAATAATTATATGGAATTTAATAACTTGAATTTGGCAATTTCTGAATTGCTTTATATAGTGAGTAAGAAATAAAGCTGCAACAAATAATAATCGCATATTGCTCTGTTTGTATATGGAATAAAAAAAAGTAAGTGTATGAATCACATCTTTTATAAAATTGTCACGTCGATGAAATCTCGATAAATTAAAAACAACTATTAAAATGTATGAAGGACAATAACAACGGTTATCAGTAACAGACTGTTGGGAGATTGATTCACCTAAATTGTTAATAATTTTTCCTTTCGTAAGAAAACAAACAAGCAAAATGGTTGGTTAAGTTTCTTCTTTAAATATATCTACAAATATTTTTTTAAACCTACATACAGGTATCGGGGTGAAGCTAGCTCTTACCGTAGAACTACGACAACCAACCCATTTGGCAACAGCGCATAAAAATACACTGTGCATCAAACTCGACCACCAAGTTGTATGTAAAATTGAATGCTCGCACATGATAATACATTCAAACCATGATAATAAGTGGTTGATAAAAAAAGTTAATTTAAATGAAAACAAAAATATAAAATATATTAAAATATTATTTAAATTCTAACATATACTTAATAAATGTTCCTAGTGTGTCAAATATGAAGTATCAGTGAATTTTTAACGCAAATCCGGATAAGTATATCCTTTGGAGCTGGTGGGTAAATGAAGATGTCCATGAATGAAATTTTGTACAGAGGTAGAAAAAACAATTCTCTTTTATCTGGTATATTCAAAAGTTACTTACAAACGTTCCGAGTAGGCTAAAAATGGATTTTAAGTGAAGTTCACTATTATTGAAGTTTTTACTTTGATTAAGTTTTCATTTTATAAAAATGTACCACAAATACATTAAGTTATTGTATAGATCAGCACGATATAGTATTTTCCTGGCTTTTTATATATCATTGCACAGATATACTAACATTAGATGGAAATATAATTCTGAATAATCAATATTGCTATGTCTTATACCTTCAATACTTGCTCTGGTCTTAAAACTAATAAATCAACATTCTTTTTATTATTATTTTTATTTCTTAATAATAAAAATTATAAACAAAAATTTTGTATGCCAATATTTTTGTAAATTAACATTTTTTTGTAATTCTCAAAGACTGGTCTATATTTTATTACCTGTTTTCATTATAATCCCATTCAAATAAAGATACCTTTTCAAGAATCTTTGCATGACATATCAAAAATAATTTGGTATTTACTGTAAAATCGTTTTACTGAAAGAACTTTTATCAGTTTTCGTTATCAGTTCAAATAAAAGACGTGTTGTAAGCCGTATATTATATACTGCACAATAATATAAGCAAAAATGTCAAGGAGAAACCACAATTAAAATTTCGTGCATGTTTCCTAACCAAACCAAATTCGGAATATCTCATTTACTCATCTCTTAAACAGAAATAATAGACTCGTGCTACATATTAATTTTAAGGCGTTTATCGGAACGTTTGATTGACACGACATCAAAAGAAGAAAGTACAATTTTGTTTCAAGAACAATTGGATGATCCGAGAAAACGAGCCAAGTATTTTCGATACAAAGAATTAACCATATGAATATAGTGTCATGTCATATACATGTTTCAGACGGCTCCAGTAAAAAAATTTTAAAATCTTTAGAAAAGAAAATTAATTATTGGAATGAAGTGTATTAATAATTTAAAGATGTAAGGAGTAAGATGAATCACAAAACTTTAAGTTGTATTACAGTGGCGGGCAAGGGTATTGATTAACATATTGCAATTCACTAGGTGACTCAACCATCCTTTCATCCTTTAGTTTAATAAGTAGGGGCTTTTCTTTCCAAATTATCAGTCAAATCAGACAACTTCTGAGTCAAAAAATTTAACGAAAAGAAAAGCCAAATTAATTTCATAAAAAACAAGACCGTAAGACAATAATCAACCAAAAAGAGATCGCAGAAAAATTTAAGGAATGTTTTAGGAATAATTTCTGTAACAACCCAACACATGATCAATAACTAACCAAACCTAAACTAAACCAACAAATTCGAAATTTCCAGATACCTACAAGGATCCAGAATAAAGACAGCCCCAGGACCGGATGGCATACATAATATCCTACAAAACTTACCGACCAAAGCTGTTCAAACCCTTACAAACTTCATTAACTTTCCATTAAAAACAGAATACTAGCCACAGTAATTTAAAGTTGGTTCAGTGATTCCAGGCTCATCTTATTAGGGGCTACATCGACAGTTCCAGACCATCACATAACTTAACAATATATGGAAAATCTTCGACATAGTGATATTGAAGAAAAACTGGGACTATTACGGGAAATTCAATATGGATTCAAAAGCAAACGCGGAACCCTCTCCTAACAATTTAGAGTAATTAATTATGCTAGGAAAAAACAACCCTCGATATTGGTTACTTTTGATTAAAAACAAAGGCTCCGACCACTTATAATATATTTTTTTTTAATTATACTTAACTGACTGGACTTTTAACACCAAAATTGGAAATTTCCAATCAGGTCCATACAACATCGCGGCTGAAGTTCCCCAAGGATCCGTACTGTCACGGTTACTGTGTTTATTGTTTACCTCGGATTTCTCACAGGACAGGAAGCCGCTCACTGCGTTATACACAGACGACGCAGCAACTGTACAAACAGGACAAGCCGCTGACATAACAGTAAGGAAAATTGAGGAACATATAAATAACAAAATTATACTATATATGCAAGAGAATAAATTAAACATCAACGATTTGAAAACAGAGTATGTGGTGCAAAACTTCTGCCATTACGCACAGCTCTTAGTTAAGGGCTAAAGAATGTTGGGAAAAAAGTTGGGCGCGGGACTCGTATCGATTTTTCGGGAGGGTTTTCCGACACTTTTCAATCGCCTTTCTGCCAAGGGTTTTTTGTACGATTAAACCTCTGCCATTGCTTTACCGCTGTTAGTTGAGACATTAAGAATGTCTCTGAACAATTTTCACGTGGGACTAATTTCGAGCTTTTCCGCAAGTTTTTCAACGTGGAAAACCGGCTGGCGTTTTTATTCGCAAACGTTTCGCACCGCAGAGTAGCCATTTAGTGATGTACTTACAACTTTCGGGCTCTGATCTTGGGACTGGTTTCGAGCCGTTTTTATGTAGCTGGCTCTCCGTCTACTAATTAAAAAAGACATTTGGCATTGATTAAGAACTTATGTTTTTTAATAAAATATTAGAAGTTTTGATAGAAACTTATTTGTTTCGTGTAGGTAATTAATATGATAAATTTCCACAAAACAAGGGTGAGTACTATAAAATGTAATCAATAAATAAAAAGTCATATTTTTATTTTAAATGATGAAACCAAAATATTTTAAATTATTATTCAACAGATAATTGCTGTTAAATCGATATTTTAATTAGGGATATTCCTGTAAAATCTAAAGTTCCAAGCTGTGAATACAATTATCTAGCAGTGTACCATAGTTAAGTTAGTGTTAATTCCGGGAGATTCCTTTAAAAACACATGTATAGTGTGTTCAACAATATAGTGCCTACAATAAAAGGGGATTGATGGTGATAATAAATTTCTTAGGTCCTTTTATCTCAGGTATTGGCAAGTTTGGGTAAAGAATACAGGTCAGGATTAAATTTTCAAAAATAATTTTTTAATAGAAACGCATATTAAAGAATATTCACAATAAAATTTAATAAAAATTTAAATATGTTAATATATCAATTCAGTCGTCTACATTAATTATAAGGGGCTCTATGTTAGTATGAAATGCCCTGTATGAATCCTCCACTTTTGTAACTTGGTTTATTGTTCTTTTCCAACAATCAACGTCTGGGTCATCTATATTTTGCCGGATTAATGCAATTACAGAAGGATATAATGTAGGTATAGTATTTTGGATCCGTACTTTGTTCTTTAGTTTTCGGGCTGGATGCTGCAATTGTGTCACATACATATGTCTTCTGTCCTCTAAAAGCTGCGTTTTTTATATCCTTCTTCAAAGTAAATGTTGTTTTGGAGCATAAATTTCTGGATTTCCGCTTTTGTATTTGAAGAGCCTGGAACCTTCTTCAATTGGCGACTATGGTAACTGGCATTGTCCATAACTATGACACTATGCGGGGGAATATTTGGCAGTAAAGTGTTTTCGAACCAATCTTCGAACAATTCGGCTGTAGTATCTTGGTGGTATCAACCTTCCACATCAGGTATGATCGCAAAAGACCTTTCGCTTAGTGAACAAAATACTGCAGAGCAGCAATTGGAAATGGCGACACCTTTACCTACAATGCCTCAACCTACACCAGTAGCACCGACCGTGCAACTAAGAAGATCCACCAGAATTCGGCGACTACCTGAACGTTATAATTTTAGTTAAAACAATGTGGTTAGACAAAAAATTTGTCTTGTTTTACAGAGGGGAGAATTGTTATGTATTTACTCGTGTACTTATATTTAGTTGTTAAAGTTACCTTAAATATGACTTAGTTTGTTATGGGAATTATTTTATATTTTTGACAAGTAAATGTCATAATTTATCAACGATTAATAGTTTAATTTAATACCCTAGAATAATATTTAACATTGACGCTAGGATCGCAAGAGGGTATTAGTATGAATTGAACTGTTTTCTATTGAATTAATTTATTATATCAAAAAATACCTTGAAATGGAACGATTTTATCCATTAAATTTATTGTACTAACCCTTACTCTGTGGAAGTCAATGTCACAGAATTTTATTGATGAACAAACACTGTTTGCTACTAGTTTCGGCCCATCATAGATGCCATCATCAGGCTATAAAAAACAGTTACGTTTAGGCGCGCATATTAATAAAGAAAAAAGAACATACCTTAATGTAAAAAATTAATTTGTTGTAATAATTCAATAAATTAATGTAGTGTGAAATTCATTTTAGATTTTAAATTAATCCGTTACGGTTCCTAACAATAAAATATTTTATTAACAATTATTTATGTTAATAGGTAAGTTAAGCGAATTAACATATTTATTAATATTTTTATCAGTTCTTCGGACCTATAAATATGACAATAATATATATCAGTTTGTAGAATAGAAAAAAACAACTAACAACAAACACCTTCCTCACGATTTTTTAATAATATATCAATTTAGTTGTCAAACTCTAATCCTCTCAATATTGTGAATATTTAAAATATATATCTTGGCTTATACTCGTTTAAATTTCAAATGAGTACAACATTTAAAAAATTGTCTACTATAGATAAATTAAAATGGTTTATATCCTCTCGTATATACGTAAATATTGCACAAAATATTATTTGGTAAATCGAATGCAAGCATAAAAATAAATATTTGATAAACAGATAAAGAGTTATTGAATCTATAAGCAAATAGTTACTATTTGGTATGCCCAATGTTATCCAAGGTTAACACAAACATTTATGGGACTATTTTAAAACGAATTAAACTAACAGGTTCCAAAAATAAATGATAGAGAGGATATAACCTAATTATAAAAAATTCCGGTATTCGCGGTTTGTTTTGCAAACTGCAAGGACAAAATTTAATGTAAAACGTTTCCCGAACTAGAACCCACAACATAAAAATCACTTCTTAATCCTAACAATAAAAACCAAATACAATTTTTGACCACCTAGGAATATACGTGGGTTGCCTTTTATATTTCGGGGTTAGAGAACAAAAACAAATATTAATCATCGAAAATTACTTTATTGTTTTTCAAAATATTCCCCATGAAGATCTATACACTTTTGCATGCGTTTGAACCAATTGTCGAAGCACTTTTGCCACTCTGATTGAGGTATCTCCAAATGCAGCAACCGCTTCTTCAGGTGTCGAAAAACGTTGACCTCTCAGTTTCTTTTTTACGTACGGGAATAAAAAGAAGTCATTTACCAAGTCATATATTATTGAAAGCCGTTATTATTATTCACCTTTGAAAATCGCTTCACCTTACATCAACTAATCTCAGGGCCGGTATTCTCAGGTCCTCGCTTGGAGCGATATCGATGTCGTTGAATGCGAGGGGAGTGAAATTCACTGCCAAATCGATTCTCATGCCCTCTCCTCGCATGGATCGCTCCTGTCAAAGAGGAGTGCTTTATTTCACTCGCTTTCATGTGTACCAGTTGCTCGTGTCATAAATTTGCGAGCGGAGGGATACATGAGAATCTAGAAAAGCCATATCGCTGCCACTCAAATCACTCCCTTTTGTGATCGCTCGCTGTGAGAGGAGTGAGTTGAGAATACCGGCCCAGATACTGTTTACCCATGTAACAAACCACTCGTGCAATCTATAGATATAATACTTTGGGCGCAAGTTCAAAAATGCTATTTCAGATGGCGCGAGTTTAAAAATGCTATTACAGATGGCGCAGAATGTTTTTGCGGAATACAAATGAACTGGAACACAATAATCTAGATGCTGGAATTACCTTCCTGGCCGGCATTCCCCACCTTTCCCCTTTTCCCCTATATAAATCCCTTGCATCCTAAAATTAATTTTACTTTAGAAGTCGAAGAAAATAATTCAATTAATTTTCTAGATTTAAAAATTGAAAAAGTTAATAATATACTAAATTATTCAATATTCAGAAAACCAACACAAACAGATGTAACCATACCATATAATTTAAATGATCCTATAACACATAAATTAGCAGCTTATAATCTTATGATACATAGGGCATTTTCAGTTCCAATGGACAAAATTAACTTTGATAAAGAAATTAGTATCATAAAACAAATAGCTACGTCTAATGGCTATCCAATTCATTTAATAAATAAATTAATTAATAAAAAAGAACAGAAAGTGTCACTACAACTAATATTTCCTAAACAAACTAAAAGTTATAAAAATATTACATATTGTGGAAATACGATGCTAATCTTAGCGAGACGGCCGTCATTGCAAGTTAAAACCTAACTTTTCAAATAAACTTGGAAATTACGTTCAAAAAAAATAGTTTTTTATTATTTTTAATAAGATGGATTTCCAAAAAGTAAGGGTTAGTACAATAAATTTAAATCAATAAACATCAATCAACAATATTAACTAAAAGACAATTTCACTCTTTAAATTTGCAATATCATCCAAATTAATACAAACTTGTACGACCTCGTAGATACACTAGTAATCCCACTGTTTCCTATGTATTCTTGTTGTGTTCAGTGAACACGAACGTGCTTCAGATTTTTAGAATTCACGTAAACCGACGTAGCATACCGACATAGAGGGCCGTCGCTAGCCGGTAAAGGTTAAGAAAAATATCTATTTACTGGTATTCCATATGGAATACCTTGTTAAATAATATAACGGATTGCCGAGCCTTTAATCTTCGTTTTTATTTGATCTAAATCAATGTTATGAGTTACTAATAGTTGATGAAATTGGTATGCATAAGATACTCGTATTAGTCATTAATGTTGATAGTAAATTACACCAAATGAACGTTTGTAATAAAATTACACCATAGAAGGTTTACTACTGTATTTATACTACAGAAAAGTTTTTCAGAAATAATATCGAGTTATCTATTAAGGTAGTTATTTTCAAGTTGCATATCATCAGGGCCATTCAGCCCAGTATATCTGCGACTATTGCTTATCTATTGCCATTTCCACATACTTACATTTCATTGCATTCTACAAGGGATTGCAGAAATTACTTGTCCGCTGGGCAAGATTACTCTTTTGCATTAGCCATGGTCACTTAGTCAAAATTTGGAAGGGCATAATCTGCTAACCCCAATGTTAAACAAGTTTTTATTTAGTTTACAGTGGCCAGTACATCCTTACCAACGTACGAAGATTGTTTTTAGGCTTAAAGCCTCCTCAGTAGCTTTTTTGCCGAATGCTTTTATGATGGCCTTGGAATATTTCATACCAGAAATATTTGTCTATAGTTGAAGGGCTGCAGTTCTCGATGTAGCGACGTGGAGACCTGCGTTAAAATTGCGGATCGACCATCTAAATCTACATGGATAGTATAATAGTATGGCGTACAGCTCCGCTTGGAAAATTGAGGAGAACGTGTCTATGTTAAGGCTTAGGCCTTCTTAGGATATCCCCATAGATTCCACATTCCACCTTAGAACAACTCTTGGAGCCATCAGTTTACCACCTAAGGCTTCTATTCTTCCAAACTTTTTGACTGTTTCAACAGTCATCCCAGAAGGATGTTCCTTTTGGGAGCATGGTATCTGAAGGCATCCCCAAACTTGATATATTAAGAACGGAGTCTTTTAAGAAAATTGTAATTTTGGGCACAAAAATCGCAATTGCGTTGCTCCGTTGCTTGTACAAAACAAAATAAGTTGTGATATGACTTCTATCGCTACTCTGACACTTCTTGAAAACACCTTTGTTCAAAGAACAATATTTCTCCATAATATTTAAAAATTATGGAATGAACTACTAGATTAAAATAGCCGTTTCAATTATGTTTTCCCACTTATGAAGTATTAAAGAAAAAACGTGGAAATTTTAAATAATGATAATACAACCTAAGTTGTAAATGAAATGCCATTAAAGTGATAGGTTTCAAACTAATAGTGCATCATGAAGAACACAAAAATGATATAATAAAATGTAAACACAATTTTAAAGAGAACTAACTAATTTTACTTTGAATGACTAACTAAACAAATTTTGTTATTTGTTGTTTTGTTTTGTAGCTGCGCCCTCTAGCGACAGACCTTCAATTTTGAAATTTTCAATATTTTAATGCAGGATATAAAATTTGTATTCAACTTATAGTGTAATCGATGTACAAGATATGAGCTGGCGATTCCTAACTTCAGATATATTTTTATTTTGGGCAAAATACGATTGTTTCCCAAGGTGTGATTTTGGTTTCGGTTGAAAATCTTGCTTCAATATTTTACAAGTTATAATTATTTTAATTTAACGTGATATATTTGAATTTATTTCTTACCAGTCCAATTATCTAACAGTTTTACTTATTACGAGGCATGCGGTTATTCGAGTAATTTTATGCAGTTGTCTGTTGCAAGTAATACAATCTTCTCTTTAGAATCATTATCTGCACAACAAAGTACGCCTGAAATATAAATCATAAGTGGTAGTAGCGTCACGACCGACGAACTAATATTGTTTCCAAAGTTCGTTTTACAAAAAAATTAGACATTGCGGAAATGTCTAAAATGATTTAACTCAGAATGTAGCTCATGGGCGTTACAAAGAAAATATTCTTGCCGACATAACTAGGAGTAGATATCACTACTGCATTAAATATCATTAAAAATATTAAATACTTGTAACTTATCTTACCTCAACTACCACAGTATCCTCTTCTCTTATATAGTAACCCTTAATAAACCTAATCTAATTTAACTTCTTCTTTTTCCTTTATTGGGTAATTGCCCAGCTTCAAACCTAACCTAACTACCGTACCTTACTAATTTTGATTCTTTTATTTACATTTTATAGTATCTTTAAATAATTTTTTCTAATTTACCAACTAAATATACTTTTTCTTATCACCTTTTATTTTAGTTGCAAAAATCTTTATTTAACTATCTAATCTTTCTAAAAATCGCATTTCAAAACTGGTCAAAAAAATCAATCTCTGTATATTTACTATACTAATTCATATATTTAATACTCCTATATGGACAATATATGTCCAAATCATACATAAGCTGTGGATGGTAGGGGAAGGGGTTGCAAGCCACAAGTACTTCCCAAATTGCCCAGCATTTAGTCAAAAACAGGCCTCCTAGTGATGGTTAGGTCTTTAACCAATCTTTCGCAGGGAAAAGCCCGAATCTGGGTTTCAGCTCCAGAGATGCAGTATACTCAAAGAATATGTGGGATGCTGTTTCATTATTCTCACACAGACTACGCCAATTCGCAGAGTGTTTTCTCACAGTCCTGTTTCACCCTTGATGAGATGGTATAGGCAGTAATGCTTTGACGGTTGACTCAGAGAGACTACACTTCTCTGTGCCCCCTTCTCACAATATCTGAAGCACTTGCATCAATCGCTAATATTTCTGCCTGGAATACTATATTGCCCTAATGGAGCATGTTTCCACCTGGGTTTTGTCCCTTATACACCAGTAGCAGTTCCTGATTCCATTTTGGACCCATCAGTGTTCCAAATATGGTCACTGGAACAGCTAACCTTTGCTACGTGAATGACAACGATGACGTATAGCCATAGCGTGATCAAATTTTAATAGCGACTGTCATTATTCTGTGATTAAATACAGATATATTGCAAGTTTCATCACTTAGTTGTCCTTATTTATAACATAAAACATAACCCAACATTTGACATTTAATCTCTTTGATTTTTCTTTGTCCTTATTTCAAATTGTAAAAAGATCTTGAACATTCAACAACATATACCACTCATAGAATATAGAATAATACATTTACCATACCTCTTACCTCTTAGTACTGTCAAAAATTTCAAATTTCAGCCGAAAATAAAGGAAGATTTATAATGTTGTCGTTTGGAATCATTTTGTTGAAGTTTCGCAGTTCGACTGCATAGAACACAAATTTTGACGTCACACTTTCCCTGTCCATTACAATAAAAAGAATAATTAAATACAAAACATTTGGTCCGAATCCGACTCTCTAGGCAAGGCAGACCCCACTTTTCTTGCAATTTAAAACAGACCTCACATAGTTATGCCATAGAGCGTTTAAATATTTGGAATAGGGTAGATATCTCAACTCAACTCTTAAGTTACATTTAAAGATGTTTTAAAATATATTGTGATGGTTAGTTTTTATAGATTTTGATTTATTTTATTGTTTTTGTATTTTATTTGTTAATTATGTTATTAAATGAAGTATTTGAATTATTATCTGTTGTATACTTTAATTTTTTAAAAGCCCTAATAAAAATCTGCTAGCTCAGTAAATTTGATTTATTTCGAGACCCGACACTTTATCTTGGGTAGGATTCAAGTAAAACTCAATTTGACTACTCTATAAAACATCCAATTGCAATTACGGAATTAATTGATACAAGAATTTTATAAACTATTAATTTATTTTCAAAGATTTATTACATGTTATATTTTACCTAAGACAATAGAAATACCTTAAGAAATATTTAATCAATGCTAATATTTGACCTTGATTTAATTTTAAATAGTCATGCGCACACAAATAAAATGTTTTTGATGAACGTACCTCAAATAACTGTCCTTTCCGTTGGTAACAATATCGATGCTGTTGGTCCCTGCTAGTTAGATGATTCGCAAGCACACCTGCTTTTCAATATGTCAGCTCGGCTTGATGCCCAACAACGATGAAACCAATCTTATCAATCTTACCAGAATTCAGATTGATTTTGATGAATCGAACTATTTGGTAAGTACTTTGATTCTATTTAATTACTTTGATTATAATATTTTTGTTAAATAATGTAATTAAACTCAACTTTTGATTAAAAAAATGGGGTTGTGATACCAATTCTCACCGTACTTAAGATGTCGTGATCAACTTCAATTGCCAATCAGAGAGATAGGAGCGAATAAGAGAACGAAAACCAAAATGCACGGCCTTTTATACCTTTTCCCTAATTATGACACTAATGACATTAAATAATCAATCAATTGTTTCAATTTGCAAAATGTTTCTTTGATAATATATAGAAAATCGGTATTCTTACATTCATGAAAAAGTTATTTAAATTATTTCTTAATCAGTTTTTCCCTATAAAATTTATGTTTGAAATTTGCTAATTTTGGCATGTCCATCTCCTTGAATTTGTGTAAATTTTAGCATATAACATGAAATGGATATTAATTTGTGCATAAATCTCATAAGATAGTTGTATTATAACTTTTGAATACTAGTTTTACTTGAAAGAATGAAAATTAGGCTTATTATTTTTATCTATAATATGAACTTGATAAGTACTTATTTAAGTGAGATCTTTTGATATTATCAAAGATTAACAAACTTATAACTAACGTACAAACTTAAATTACTATATTACACACATTTTCTCTAACTAAATTGCCTCACATTACATTCTATCAACTGTTGTTAAAACAGTTTTTAAGTAGTTACTATCTGAGTTTTGCTAATGAAATAGGGTTACTCTGTCTATCACTGTAACATTTATAGTTTATACACTGATTTCACCCTTGACTGATAGCATTTATTTACACAGTTTTTATATTTTTAGGTATTTCTCAGATTATGAGGTTTTGCCTGAATACATATCTGTTATCGAAGCCCTACAAAATGTTTACATGCCCCAATGTGAGTACCTCCACCTTATAACTAACATTTAAACATTTTACTACTTAAATTACATAATTGTTTATTAAACATATGAATTAATAGTTTTAATTATATTCTTTTGGTTTTAGATTCTGACTTAACTTCCAGAGAAAGCTATATGAATTGGGACTTGCTTGATTGTTATGAAATAGTATTATAGTAGAAGATCCGGCCCTAAATCGACCTTCACCGAGGTGATAAATGAATGAAACATGTTTTATATTAAATTTAATACACTAAATATTAAGTAAAAAATAGGTTGACAGAAAAAATCCTGGACAGGCTATATTTAATAATTGTTTAAAAAATGATTTTTTTTGTTAAAATGTACCGACGAGATAAATAAAAAAATCTCATACCAACAGAAAGTATGAAGCCTGTAGATTGTGCAATTGATAGGTTGCCGATTTTTTACCTGGACAGACTACTAGGTTGACAGGTATAAACAGGTGTGCTGAATTTAGGTTCTTTCACTTAACATGATAAATAAATAAATTTTATATCATCATGAGCACTGTTTCATGGCGAACACGTTGATATAAGGTTGTCGGCAAAAATATTGGTCCTAATAGGGGTTTCCGATTTTTAAAGATTAAAATTTTCGCCGAACTGGGGATAGAGCGACAGAGAGGTCTAATGTAACTATCCAATGAAACAGAAAAGGACGCAACACGGCAGCTGTGCGCGACGCGACCCTCGAACGAAAGTGAGTGCGCATGCGCAAGAGAATGAGAGCGGTGTATTAGTAAATACCGAGGTTTGTTTTGGAGCCGTTAATAACTTACACGTGTTATTTTGTATAATTGTGATAAAAATGGCTAAAAAGTGTTTTTTATGTGACTTACGTGATCCCTTGATTGATTTTAACGATAAGACGTTTGAAAATTGTTCATTAAAATTAGCTTTTCGTAAAAAAAAAGAATTTTAAGTATAAAGACGTTGAGCTAACCAAACCGTCTATTGATTTTTTTGGTTACCACACCGAATGTTACAAAAAAGTAACAGTTTTACCAAATAAATATCATGAGAATTTGAAGAATTTCGTACGGAGAATACAGTGAGTACATTTCACAGCTGCCGTGTTGCGTCCTTTTCTGTTTCATTGGATAGTTACATTAGACCTCTCTGTCGCTCTATCCCCAGTTCGGCGAAAATTTTAATCTTTAAAAATCGGCAACCCCTATTAGGACCAATATTTTTGCCGACAACCTTATATCAACGTGTTCGCCATGAAACAGCGCTCATGATGATATAAAATTTATTTATTTATCATGTTAAGTGAAAGAACCTAAATTCAGCACACCTGTTTATACCTGTCAACCTAGTAGTCTGTCCAGGTAAAAAATCGGCAACCTATCAATTGCACAATCTACAGGCTTCATACTTTCTGTTGGTATGAGATTTTTTTATTTATCTCGTCGGTACATTTTAAAAAAAAATCATTTTTTAAACAATTATTAAATATAGCCTGTCCAGGATTTTTTCTGTCAACCTATTTTTTACTTAATATTTAGTGTATTAAATTTAATATAAAACATGTTTCATTCATTTATCACCTCGGTGAAGGTCGATTTAGGGCCGGATCATAGACTATACAGAATTCTATCCAAGATAAAGTCGTTAAATAAATTCTTCCTCTAATTATTATACCAAATATTTTAAAAGAAAAGTGGCTGATATGTTCAGGAGAATTATTGTAATATCCTTTTATATTTTCATACTGAGGTAAGTTTTACATTATATTTATACTTGAGTAGCTATTCATCCAATATATAATTAATGATACCTTTGTAGCGGTGTGGAGGTAGACGTGAATAATTTACGTTAGGGAAAAGAGTTTCTTTAAGGAATTTTAAAAAAATCCCAATATTTACGTATTGATTTAATTTCGGAAGAGCAAGTCCTATTTTTTTGACGTTTGCAATGGAATTCGATAATCGGTTATATTTTGTTACTGAAGCTTCCGTTATAAACAACTAGCAACTATAAGATTAGCGTAGAATTAAAGTGTAATTAAAATAAATTATTAAAAGTGTCCGATATAAGCAGGTAGCGTGGCTACAGTTATATTTCGAGGAAGGCACTGGTGTCAAAGGCCACCGCCACGCACCGTTGAACGTCACGCAACGTACTTGTTTGATTACTGGAAAATTGATATAACGATATGAATAATTAGTAAAACATGAAAAGTATTTTTTTATTATGTATTTAACCGGCATACGTAATAAGTAAAACATACACATTCATTGTTATATGGAAAGTATTTATTTTAGCTCGCCCAAAAGGTCAAATGTTTTTAGTAAATTAAATTAGGGTTATGGGACCAAAAGTCAATGGATAGTAATCACACTACGCCACCATTTTAGGTTTAACGTTTCCATATTAAAGGATAAATATACGATTTATGTAGTCATTTTTATACTTATGATAACTGCAAAGGTGTTTTATCTCTAGATTGTAATACATTGAAGGTGTTAAGGGTTACAAACAATTAGTTATATCATCGTAATAGATCACAAAGCCCTTTTGTTCCATGCTTTAACGTCTTTCATCAGGAACAAAAGACTAACGGTAACATCCAATAATTCCCAAATTAAATACTCTTGGCTTTCTAGGATACCATAGCTTTTATGACGATTTTTCATCAACACAACTGGAACCTGGTCGAGAAATAAAATATACACCAATTTCATTACTATTTCGGCTCACAATGCTCCAGAACTAATAGCATGAGAATGTATTAGACTTCGTGCCATTACTTCGACAGTTCCTTTGGCACTTTCTGCTGGTATTGCGCTGTGTAAGGTATAGTTAACCTATGTTAAATGTTGCTTTTCAGATCTATTGTGGGCCTATTTTATATTAGATCACTCAACCCAAATCTTCGAACGAAGTCTACCAGTTTGGATCTTTTATAAAGTTATTTGTTGGTGGATTTTTTTCTACCAGAGCCAAGAACCGTACATTAGCTTACTATGCCTATCCAGTTTACAGTTTCAGACTGCTGTAACTTTTGTTGTGATGTTATGTTTTGTTTGCTTCTGTCCTGACGAATTTCTCCACAATTTCAATGATGTATGTGTCACCCACGTTTTTGTAACTGTTTTTATTGTCTTTCAATGTCACAGAAACATTCTGTTCCATTGAATGGCACTGATGAGTCTAATTTGGCCAATTTATCTGCCTTTTCATAACCTCTATAATCCTCATGTCCTGGTACCTAGGCCACCATAAGCCTGCCACGATTTTATTTTACCAAACTATTGCCTTTGTCACAGCTTGGCTGTGAAGATGGTTTTTGAACGGTATGTTCTCTCCAGCCTATTAATTTCTTTTACACAGTAGTGTATTATCGTAATTTCCGCTTGGAAAATCTTGACGGTTCTGGACAAGCTTTCTGAAAACGCTATTCCCTGTACCAGGTTGTTTGTGTCTATACACCTTATAGATACACAAGACTTTCTTATTACATGTGCTCCAAGAGAGAAATCGAGGTTATCTATTTTTTGCCGTCAAAAAGCCAAGCAGCTGACAAGTGCCTTCTTGTTCATCACAAAATTGGGAAAATGTAATTTATATCCAGTCTCCAATCTCCAGTCTGCTTAGCATTGCACATACCACACATGCGCCCGATCTTCTAGTGGTCAGTAGCTCTTTAGTATATTTCTTTAAGAAGGTATTCCAACAAGCCTTGGACTGGACGGCAGCTTTTTCATTTCTCCAGAACTCAATGGAAAATTTCTGAAACACCTATTTGCTGATGATATTGTCCTCATAAGTGCAGACATGGGAGAACTAAATTCAATGTTGCACGACCTCAACGAAAAATTAAAAGAACCTAAGCAAAACTAAAGTTATGAGAAATATCCAAAACATTATAAGCATCGACAATACCATCATAGAAAATGTGAATAATATGCCACATTAACAAGAACGGAAGAAAAACCAATGGGCGGAAATTAAAAGAAGAACTAAATTAACGCGGACGACATTTGGAATACTCGGTTTTATCATAAAAAATAAAAATGTTTCAAAGTTTACGTCAGCTCTATACTGCCAGTAACCACGTACGGCCACCATGGCCATTACTAGGAAAACAGCGGAAAATTTTAGAGTAGGAGCCATGGAAAGCGCAATGCTAGGGATAACTTTACGGGAAAAAACACTGAAATCCGACAAAGAACAGGAGTAATGGATATTATGAAACGAATAAGGAGGTAAAAGTGGAGATAGACAAGACAAATGGCAAGAAAGAGTGTAAAGAGATAACACAGACTAATTTTCTGGAGACAACGCGAAGCAAAAAACAGCATAGAGAGACCAAGGAAAAGATGCACCGATGATGTTTTGATAGTGGCCGGGAGACAGTGGATAAGAGTAGCTAGAGATAGGGAAGCATGAACAGAATTAGAGAAGGCTATCCAACACTGGATGAATCAAGGCTGAAGAAGAAGAAGAATTTTGTTGAGATGGAGATCAGAAAGTGTGGACATTTCTTCTTCTTATTTTTTTATTTAGTACCTAGTGTTTAGAGTAAGTATTGAAGTGGAAAAAATAATTTTGAGGCATAGATATTTTTAAACCTAGTATTATCCTGGATGTATTTTCTTCTAAGATCATATACTTAATGTATTTGTAATACATTTAAGTGATATGCTTAAAGAAAATTATTATTTTAACCTGTACCTGTGTTAGGCTCACAGAAAAACGTTGTTTGTTTACTTTCATATTGGCTTTAGTATATTATGTAAATTGTATTTGTGAGAATTAGTGGATAACGCCGTGTGGAGGATAATACTCAAGAAAATAAATGTTTATAAGAATATTAACCATTGTTATCACATAAGTTATGCTAATAGCAAAGACAAGTAAACTAAATAAAAAAACACCAATAAAAAATAATATTTTTATAGATAAATAAGTACAATAATAACAAGGAGGAATATAAATAATTTCTAGAGAAACTATTAAATTTGATTGTAAAGAAAGTAAGTTATTAACAGTAGGCAGACAAATTTTTCGACTAAAACAGAAAATGTATAAGAGAAATTATTGAAAAACACGTAAAAATGGAAAAATTTAATAAACAAATTAAAAAACAACAGGAAAAATAACAAAAAATCCAACGACTAATAGGCAAAAAGTTATAGACATTTTCTGAACCTCATTATCTAAGAGAGTTCAGTAGAAATAGACATTAATAAAATAAAAAAAAATATACATATAATAAAACTAAATATTTCTAATAAAACCCAATCATTGTAAAAGTTGGGGTCAAAACTCTAAATTAAGATATTCATCATACAAAATGTACACTGAGTTATAGTGTTAAAGTGTTAAAGTGTTAAAGAGATATGTGAAATAGTTGAGATTGGCTTGGATAGAAAATGGTAGGTATATAAATTTTTGACGCCATTTAAAACCTTTTGGTTTCAGATAGTAGTTAAAACATTTTGGTAATGTTCCTTTCATTAAAAGGTTATGACATAACCTTATTCTGTTCAATTGTTGCCTAATATTAAATGACTGGGAAAATTAAACTTTTGTATGTTAATTTTATGCCTGATTTTACAATGTAAACACTAATTGATTTAGTCTTCCATATCTTTATTCTTTTGTAAATCAACCGAGCGTCTCAAACCGCAAATGATTCGTCCATTCAGTTGACGCTTCCGCCGATTAGTGGCGCGCGTCTCATGCGCTTTTTTCTGCAAATGGCCGTTTGTTACGCATAACGCCCACAAGAACTTCCTCTCTTTATTTTATCGATTTTCCTGAATATTTATCTGAAAGGTGACTCACAGCGAATAGCGAAATTTAATCTGAACGTTAAAAGGAAAGAAAATTTAATGTTTGCGGCTATACGTTTTCTTTTATTTTTGATTAAATTATATTTTATTACGGTAGATAAGTACTTATGGTTTTATTAACCTCTTATTTATACAAAACAAGTTAAGTATAGTACTAGCCCGATAACTAGCAGGTTTTCTTATGATATGAAAAATAATTGATAGTAAAAGTTTAGTAAGAAAAGCTGAAAGAATGTTTTGAACAATAACAATTTTATGTACATGCATGTTTTAACCAAAAATGCGAACTATTGTAAATATTATTTTTTAATTTGAACTGAATCGTTATAACAAAGACATAACATTTCCTCGGAAAAACAACTAAACAAAGTTTGAAGATCGATAAGTGTAAAACACACTTCTTGTTTCGGTTAACATATAAAATAAAATAAAATCGTAGAAACAAAAAATATATTGAGATAGATTGGGTAACAGTGGTAAGACAGAGATATGAACAAAATCAGATGATCACATAATTATATCAAAATTAAACTTTCAAAAATAATGAAATTTATGGTACTCACCCTTACTATGTGAAAGTTCATCTTATTCAGAACAATAAACAACTAAAAGGTTGAATTAACTTTCACTATTTATTCTTTAAATACTTTAAATGTAATGACAGCCGTTTCGCTATCGAAATAGCATCGTCAGATTGACATATTGAAGTTACATTTTGTTTGTTTGTAGCTATGTACCTGATGTTGATAAGTAGTTAAGGCTAGACCAAGTAAGGAAGTAATAAGGCATAACAATATTAAAGCCTACATGTTATTATCCTGGATGTATTTCCCTCTAAGATCATTATAACTGTGCAATGATATAGAAAAACCAGGAAAAAACTATATCCTGCTGATCTTTACAATAACTTAATATATTTGTGTAATAATTACGTCTTATCTATGTATAAAATGAAGACTCAATCAAAGTAAACAGTTTAATAGTGGTGAACTTCCAAGATTTATTTGTGTATTAACTACTTTATATTGTTGATCTACTAGATGTCTTTTGATTTCAAGTTCAAATTTATTTATCAAATGTATTGGATAGTCATTAGATATTGCTTTTTTTATAATCTCAATTTCTTTATTAAAATTATTTTTGTTCATTGGAATTGAAAATGCTCTATGTATTATAGAATTATGAGCTGCTAATTTATGTGATATAGGATGATTTTAATGATATGGTATGGTTACATCTGTTTGTGTTGGTTTCCTGTATATTGAATAGTTTAATGAATTATTAACTTTTTCAATTCTCAAATCTAAAAAATTAATTGAATTATTTTGTTCAACTTCTAAGGTGAAATTAATTTTAGGATGTAAGGTATTAATATAATTAAAAAATATATCTTAGAGAGAAATACATCCAGGATAATCCCTTAGGGCTAATAACATCTAGGCTTTAATATTGTTATGTCTTATTACTTCCTTACTTGGTCTAGCCTTAACTACCTATCAACATCAAGTACCTAGTTACAAACAAACAAAATGTAACTTCAATATTATGTCAATCTGATGATGCTGTCATTACATTTAAAGTATTTAAAGAATAAATAGTAAAAGTTAATTCAACTTTTTAGTTGTTTATTGTTCTGAATTTCAAAAATAACTTACAATCAACCATTTTATATAAAATATAACACCAATAGAACTGAATTCCTAAGTAGAGTTCTTCTTTTCAATTCAATTCAACATTTAATTCCTTAATAAAATATAAATAAACTAATAATAATAAACTAGTTAGTTATACTAAGAAAGGTAGATATGTTAGGTAAAGTTCATTATTAGTAAATAAATTGAGAAGATATATTATTGATAATTCCTTCTTAGGTATAAAAGATTTTGGTATAAAACAAAAAAAATTGTGTAAAATTAGCATTTAAACCAAAAATCTATAATTTTGTAGATAATAAATCGAAAATGTCAAAAAAGAACCATGATTTAGGTTTGGATTTTGGATATAAAATATAAATTAACATATGGGGAATAAATGTATCTGTATTAGATTCTCAGGAAATTCAGAAATTAGATTTTAAAAGCAAAATTATAATCTATAATGTATAAAAACTTTCATATTATCAAATTTTGTAAAAATGTATCTCAAAAATTTGTTAATGCTATAGAAAGATGCCTCGTCAAGAAATTAATGGAAAATGTCAGAATTGATTAAAAGACGTGTTTTTTCTCAGACTTTTTTCAGATGAATTTTTCGATACTAAAAAAGACTTTAGAATAAAGTAAAATATTCAGTTTTTGTAAATAGAAGAAAAAATTATTCAAAATTATTAGAATAAAAGATAAATTTGTATTTTAAATTTAGAAATTTGTTATTAAAATGTACATGGCACTTGCTATGAAGCATAGATAGGGTAACTTAGAAAAAGAAAGGGGTGCCTTACTACCTTGCATGTATAAATGTTCACCAGTGGGTGGAAAAAGAACACTGCAAGAGCTGGGAAGAATCAGGGGGAAATATTCAGAGCCCCTTGCGCTGCAATTGCATAAGATGCCCTAAAGCTGAACAGAAGGGAATTGAAAAGAGTTTTATTACTGGTCATTGGTAATTCAGAAGTCATCTGCGGCGTATGAAGATAGACAGCTGGACAGACAGTGCTGGAGGTCGCTGGAATATGTTAGGAACAGTAAAGGCCCTAAGACGGAACCTTGCGGAACAATTCTTTCCTCGCTGAATTCTCGGCCAACTCTGACTTTAAACAATCGGTTTGTAAGGAATGCTGCGATCCATTTATTAAGCGTACCTCTTATACCAAGATGTTATAACTTTAAAAGAAGCCTACGCTTCGGTACTTTGTCGAAGGCTTTAGAGAAATCAAGGTAAATAATATCTATGGGTTGTGTATTATCGAGTTCCTTGGACCAGTCGTTTGTGCAATGTAGTAGGTTTGTTAAAGTTGACCGACCCTTCATGAAGCCATGTTGATAGTTGGGAATAACTTTTTCCCGTAGCAAAAAGTCCATCATTTGTTCGACAACAATGGATTCCATTATTTTAGAAACAATGGGTAAAATACTTAGTGGGCGGTAATTTCTGGCGTCTAGTTTATTGCCTTTCTTAAAGATTGGGGTGACTGATGCTAATTTCCAGATGGGTGGGATACAGCTTTCCGAGAATGAGCTATTCATAATTTTAGACAACGGGTAAGCTAATGAGTGAGCACATTGTTTAAGAAAAAATGAGAATAATCCATCTAGACCTGGGGAAGAATAAGTTTTGAGATGCAGTAGCCTATCTAAGATTTGGTTTCGAGAAAAAGTGATGTTTTCCAAAGATGTTTGTATTCGAGGACCCAGTAATACCGGTAATGTAACGTTTGGTTCTTCTTGGGTGAAGGCGTTCGAAAATAAGATGGAGAGAATTTCAACTGTTTCCGAGTGAGAACATGCGCTACCGTCTGGGTGTTGAAACAAGGGGATGGCTACTTTCGAGGATAGAAACGCTCGGATGTATTTAAAAAACTTTTTGCTATTGCAACTGCTGGAAATGTTTTCTTTATGGCTTTGTCGGGAGAGAGATAGTTGAACTTTCAAGGTGTTGGAAAATCTTTTGTGTGCCTCAAAGTCCAACATGTTAGAGGTGCGTTTATATTTCTTCCATATATTTCGTTTGTATTTTAACCTCTGCAGGAGTTCCCAGTTATTGCGGTATACTTTTCGCTCAGTCGTGTTTTCCTCAATACATTCAGATTTGATAAAGTGAAATGTATCCCACAATGAGATACAATCGGCCGACCTATCAAAAACCTCGTCCCAGTTAATTTGTGAGATGGCATTACTGACTTTTGCATAGTTCGTAAGTTTTAAGGTTGAATAATGTAGTTCTTTTCCAGGAAGGGGTATGTTTAATTCCTACTGGAGAACATACTTCAAGAGAAGAGATTAGCTGATCGTCGTTTGTAAAGACAAGATCTAGAGTTGATGGAAAGTTGTTGATTCGAAAACGAGTGGGTTCATGTACGAGTTGTATTAATTGGGAGTTTACAATGAAATTCATGAAGATGTTTAGAGAGGTCATGTTTTCAGGAACATTCCTTATTGGCCAGGCAATATCTGAAAAGTTAAAATCTCCAACAATTACCACATTTTGTAAATTAGAAAGTTCATCAAGATTTTTTTCAATAAAGTGAAAAAAGTGGTGCGTTTGGAGATTTTTATACCAAGAATATCAATACTTGGTACTGCTATATCTAAAGTTGACACTGAGAAGTTCTTAGTTATGTATATGCATACGCCTCCACCGGTGCATGATTTATTGAGGACCTGGAGAATGTCCTGGATATAAGGGTGCACAATGAGCTTACTAACTGCGTGGCAATCCCGGACGCAATCACGAAAGCCGGCCCTCTTTTACCAAAAAAACACCTAGGAACTGCTTATTCAAACATTGCTACAATATAACTTTTCAGATTATAAAATAACTAAAAATATTCCTGTATATTTAAAATGAAAAAATCAAACAAGTAATCAAACAAATTTATTATTTGTTGGAAAGAATTATAGATGAATGTTTTGCCAATTAAACCATTATTCATTTCAGTCAACTTTCTCTCTGTTAGTTAATCTGAAATTAACGTACTTGAAATTCCACAAATAAAATTGTTAAATACCTTTATACAAGCATAAATTTACCGGACTGTACCAATTCTACAAAAATGTTTCTTCCCCGAGCATTGATTTTTTCAAGACATGCCTCTATACGGATGAGCGCCATTTACGAAGTATCGTAATCAACTTTGAATTTATCGATTGAAATTCTAATCAATTAATACTCAGGTGCTAGTGTTAATGGTAGCCATTAAATTCATCTTTAATTTCATCGGATTGCTTAAATGTTGTAGTTTAAATTTGATTATTTCGATAACGATGCTGGAAATATGATACGTTGCGCCGATCCTTATCGGATTCTTAATGATTCCGAAGAACTTTCTGAAATAATTTATAACATTTTTATTTGGGCGATGGCAAGATACTGATTTTAATTTATACAAATATATAAAAGTGTTCAGCGGTAAATGTTTGTAGAACAAGATACAAATGTGCGTCTCAAACATATTACCCAAATTAAATATAAACAAGTAAGCGTTAAATGCTTGTGTAACAGCATAAATATATTAAGCCGTAAAAAAAGCAATTTGTTAAAACCAAATATGGTGTTGGTGTATTTCGTTTTACAGTTTGATGGGTATCACTCAGATAGTCACGTTTATAGGTGACTGATTTTAAGTAAATAAATTTATATTTTTAACGTCAAATTATGAAAATAATAAATCTAGTAATGTGAAAATTAGTAAATAGTAAAGAATCCAGGGAATTGCAATATTCAGTTTTTGACGATTATGTTGAAAATAACTAATGATAGAAAGAAAAGATAACCAAAGAAAAACCCCAATGTCATTGTCACAAAATTTGTATTAAACAAAACAATTCATAGGAGCAGTTACCTAACCTAACCTAACCTAACCTAACCTAACCTAACCTAACCTAACCTAACCTAACCTAACCTAACCTAACCTAACCTAACCTAACATAACATAACCTAACCTAACCTAACCTAATTACAGCTTAGCAGCTATCATCATGCTGGCAAATAGTTATGTGTCAACCTTAAAGTAAAATCATTTTAAAAATAAAGTAGGATTTAATAGAGTTGTAAGAAACCCATTACGTACTAAGTAAAAAAAGTTTACCGTATCTGGTACTACAAATGAACGTCTCGTTTTTGTTTTAGAATCTGGAATATTAATTACAAAAGAATTTTCTGTATCCTGAAAGTTTTCCATTTTAATATTTCTAAGTTCTTGTTTGCGGCAAGCTCCGCTTAATCCAATAATGAGGATAACCTGAAAACCCATAATAGTTTCATAGTTTTTGATAATTCTTCAAATTACGCAAGGAAAACATTCTCCGAAAATGATTTTACGTTGTGCTTGTGTCGCCAACCCATAAGTTTTTGATAGGTAGTTTCGTATCTTTCTTTGGATTTTCGCGGTAACAAATTTTTTGTGGCAGCTTGAGCTTTTTCTAATATCTCCGGCAAAGTGCTCATAATGTCATCATTTTCACTACTAGAAGACATTTTTGTAGGTGAAGTTGAGAAAATGTTCATTCGCATACAAAACTTGACAGTGTAAATGACTATGAGAAAATGACACTTATTTTTGAGAAATTGTATAATGTGTTGCCGACATTAAGGGGTATTACTCTTTTAATTTAAATGGAATGTCACTAATATTAATAGTTTTTTAACGTTTTTTAACCTACAAGTATTATGCATTTTTGAAATCAGCTCAAAGAGGAGTATCCAAATTTTACATAAAAAATATGAGAAGTAATTTAAAAAAAAAGGATGCTGCTAGGGGTGAGGGGTGGCTTTTCCAGTAAGTTTAAATAAGCCATAATGCTTGCCCCTTCCAACATAAATTGACGTGTTTTTGGATTTTTCCTAAATACCAGTATTACAAAAGTTATTAAACTTTACTCAAGATATTAATTTATATTTATAAACCCAGCTGGTGGAAATTCTTGTGTCACGCCACGAACAGTTAGATTTATTATTAACTTATGAAGGCAAAATCTAAGCGATTACTACGATAAGGTAACACAACTATATAATATTAATAATTGGCTAACAAATTGTAATTAAGTATAATCCTTACTACAAGACTTATCCGCATACCATTTTAAAAAATACCGACATAGACCTATTATCAGTAAGGAAAAATGACGTACAACCGGCATAATATTGTGGCGGCGAATAATAAAGATCGTTTCTTCTCTTGAATGCTTCAGATAACTACAATGTAATGGAGTACGTCAAGTTTTTTACATAAAGCGGGAAAAAGCTAGAATTAATAATAATTTTACCAAAGAGATAGTTTTTGTTGTTAAATTGTTTTCAATTATTCATAATCTGTAACTTGGGAGATACTTGGAAAATAGTTATTTTTGTATCTAGTGCGCGAAATGCTACTTTGGTGATCGAGAATCGAGAAGTATTTCGCGCATGAGATGCAAACAAAAATTTTTCTACAAACGCTTAACTTAATATGAAAAAAAGTATTGAACTGATTTGAACTGTTTTCCCAAATCAAGTAATAAGGTACTGTAACTATGGAAATGGCATTTGTTGACAATTATTTCAAAGTGACAGTTCTTGATAATTATTTTCATTATTTTGGAGTGAATTCTTATTTGCGTAAGAAGCTGTAGTCTTCCACGTTATGGGCAATATATTCTATGTTGAAAGCAACACTCAATGTTAAAGAAAACGTGGATTTCAAGAAATTTACCAAGTTGGTTCCATATTTGAAAAAATTGTCAGTTGGAAACCATCCTAAGAAATCTAAGGTGTTGACTAGAGAGGAAGTTGAAGAATTCATAAAAGAGGCAGAAACCTATTTGTTGGTTAAGATAGATTTTTGATGATTGTTTTATGTGATTTTTATATTACTGATTTCCTTTTAGGTTGTTTTAATACTGGGTATATCGGGTGCTTGCCGCCGGCCGGCCGTGAGGAACTCATTAAAATGACGGTCGATGACATGGAAGATAAAAATTCCATTTTGATTGTACCCGATACAAAAACGCATACACAACGAATTTTTACAGTTTCAAAATCAGATTATATTGACATTTACCGAAAATACGCGGCTCTTCGTCTAAGTTATGCTACCAGTCGCCGATTGTTTTTGAAGTATCAAAATAAGAGGTGTTTTAACCAAGTTGTTGGAATTGATAGTATTGGAAAGATGCCTAGCTTAATAGCAAAACACCTAAAATTACCAAATCCTGATGCCTACACGGGCCATTGTTTTCGGAGAACATCAGCCACACTCCTTGCTAATACGGGCGCCGATATATGTGTTCTGAAGCGTCATGGAGGTTGGAAATCTTCGACTGTGGCCTAAGGATACGTGGAAGATTCTATCAACAAGAAAATTCAGATATCAAATAAAATTTTAGACTGTGAAATTTCAGGATTAAGTGCTGTCACCGGCAGTCTTCCAACTTCCAAAACTAGGATATCACGGGCTGAATCTGACTTATCTGCTTTGGGAATAAATATTGGTTCGTGCACTGACTGCACCATTAATGTTAACATTGTAAATAATAAATAAAATTAGGGAGTGTTAAATTTTATCACAATTTGAAAGCCTTAATAATTATTGTTATACATTAATAAATAAATGATTTCTTGGATTTTTGCTTGATTGAGGAACATAAAGGTTAAAATATAAAAATCCCATATAGTTTACATGTAGTGTGCGAAGTAAGTATTTCGCACAATACTTCGCGCACGGTGTCACAGTAACAAAGAAAAATGAAAAAAAGGGTCACTTCGTATATTCTTGCCAATGCTCGAACCTTGTCATTTTTTGACGTTTGTAGAAAAATAATTTTTTTTATTCCTCACCTACCTAGCACGGTCACAGTATGATAAGGGTATGATGAGGGTAGTCACCTTAATCCTATATTAACATTTTTTGAGTTTTTTTAATGCTAAAAGCTTAAAAAAATGAAACTTTCCACCAAAACGTCCTCTCTTTATTTAAAAAATTCCTTTTTTAAACTCAATTTCAAATATACGTCAAAAGATGCCTCTCAAAGAAAATAATTCTACGTGTTTCAGGACATTTTTCCAACAACTATGGGATAAGAAATATACGGGATGTCTCGTCTGGCCCTGTATTTCACAGTAAAATTAAATAAGTGAGATATTATTAGACAGAGAATTTGTTTCCAATTTTTTTTTTTAATTAACTGTTGGTTTAATTACGTTTTCTTGTACATCAAAAATTCATATAAAATTAAAATTATTTTATAGCAGAAATATTAATTTTCTTACTACCACAAAAACGTTGTGATAAATCTTAAAATCCTTTACAAAATATCTATACTTTTTTATGAAATCTTCCAATTACGTAATTATTTTTTATAGTTAAACATAATTAAAACTTCCTTTTGCATGTGCACTGTTACACACGCAATCATTTAACCAATAATGTTATGCATATTTCTAGTGGATAATTAACTTAGTGGAACATTAAGGCTAAAAATTAGACATAATAGACTTTTTATTAACACAAAACATGAATCTTGTTAATGTTACCTTTTTTTAGGTATTCAACAAATATTTAAAGTTTTTAAAATCAAAACAGTTTTTTGGATGTTAATTCAAGTAATATAAACGAAAATTAAATTGAATTTGTTTACCAACAGTTTTGATACCAACAATTTTGATATATTATGCAAAGCAAGACTACAGTTTACCTTCGGTCTCTGAAGAAGATAACTTGGTTATCGAAACGCGCGTCAGACATATAAAAGTGTGTGTTGGTGTAGTGGAAGTGTAAACGGTTTTCGGTATCAGTTTCGCCAACGGTTCCAGATTCAACATTTTAAGACTACACCCCTAACTGTTTTTTATATATTTTAATCTTAATTAATACTTGGAAGTTCTGAGTTTAATAGACATATGGCTTCGTCGACTATCGTTAAATCATACCACTATGTGCTCAAACATTTCTAAAACCAAAATGTTATCATATACTTCTACAGTTCAATCTTTTCTAAAATGGGATTTATATATTGACGCTCCACAATCTACCCTTTGAAATAAAGTCCATTTCATCAGTAACGCTTTAAAATTATACTTGGTAGAGAGAGCTTTGTATGAAGTTGACGACTTTTTTACATTAAATATTTAGGACCATCTCACGCACTGAAAGGTTAATTTGTGATATTTATTTATTTTGTTGTTTGTTGTTATTTTGACTAAATTAAAATCTTAAATTGTAAATTTTTTATTATTTATTTTTTTTTACTGATCTTTCGCAATGTTTATATTGTGAAGTTTTATTTGTTTGTATGTTTTATTACTTGTAGATACTTTTGTATTACTGTTTTAATATGTTTTGTTATTTTGTTCTATGTGATTTGTTTTTTTATCAGCTTTGTCCACAAGTTACCGTTATCTACCAAAACCAAGGTTAAAATTAATCAAAATCTCCATTTTCTGTGATGGAAAAAAATCCATAATAATTTACTTTTTGACATCAAGTCTATCACATTGTTCAGCGCATTTATGTTATTATTACTGGAGAGAGCTTTTTTTACAGTTGAGGACTTCTTTTTTTAATACATTTGTCACACACTGGAAGGGTACTTTATGAGATTATTTATTTACCTTTTAGTTCTTGGTTTTTTAGATTTTGTTGCCACTTTGACTGCTAAATTCTAAATTTTAAAATATTTATTGTTTTTTTTGTTCTTTGTGTGTTGAATATATATAAAAATTGGTTTTTTGTTTTACTGCATAGCCACCTTTGGTTAACCTTTTGTAGTACCATTCTATTGTTCAATAGAAATGTCAGAAGAAATGTTACAAAAATGCCAATTAAATCCCATAAAATACAATACAGTAGGTTTAATAATTATTTATATAGGTACCTACTTAGTTATTATTCATAGCATTCATTGAATATCTAATAGAATAGTTGTAGATATAGTATGTATATATGGTATTAGCAATGTTTCAGTAGTTGTGAGATGTATACAAAAATACTTTTTACTGAAAAGATGTCCGTTTTAACTTTTATATAATAAATATTAATGGATACACATTTAAGAATCAACCCTTACTCAAAATGAATGAATTATTGATTTTGTGATGACCGCTAAGTTGACAGCTGGTTTTCCGGCGAAAAGCATTCACCACCAGGTAACTACCGCACAGTCAATTAGTGTAATGAGATCGTAATTCTTCCCCAAACAGAATGACCCCGAACGGTCGACACGATCGTGTGGTGTCTACCCCATTACCGAATTAGGGTAGCACGCGTTCGAAACATTAGTCGTCACGTTTTTATGTTTAAAACATCACGTGACTTCTTAACCTTTCAGGTTTAATGCGGCTGGTACCGACTTTTTGTACTTATATGTGTATTACAATGAAATTTCTTACCTACTACATCGGAAGAGTCTAGGGATATTTTTTAAAATCAACGTCAGTTTTGCCCGAGCTAGTTTAGGAATAAAATAATAATACTTGTTTAATATTAATTATTGTTTATTCTTATATATCTAGGGTGTCAATTCTGACAATATTTAATGTGCAATAACTATTATAGTCAATTGATTGCTTTAATAATTTTGGTCTAATTAATTAATAATTACTGTTTTTTATGTATTCCCATCAATTAAAATTAAAAATACCTCTCTTTAACACAAAACTGTATATTATTTTCCTCGAAAATAGCTATTTTGCAGATCGGGGTTTTGAATTGACACCCTCGATATACAAAAATATTTTCTTTAAAAATCATGAAATCTAATTAAAACAATAATAATCCAATATAAGCAATTTTAATCAAAATTAATAAGGACCAACTTGGAGGGTTTATTACTGCTCTACGTCTTTGGTTCGTAGACAAAATAAGATTTTGCGCCTGCAAATTGATGCATGATGAAGAATGGTATCTAAATACAATTTACCTGTTAGGAATGAGTCAGGAAAAACGAGATGAGTCATGCCTCCTATAATTATTCTACCCCATACTATGATTGTGCCACTTCTGTATCTGCTCACTTCCTGAACAATCTTAGTCGTTTCACATTTCCAGATCGCCCCCGCGCTCTTGTTCAATAAGAATGTGGGTGAAATCCAAATCTAGATTTGTCACTGAATAAAACTGTAGCCCAATCTTGAGTAGCCCTATTCTAATATTCTTAACACCATTCCAGTCTTGAAGCGCGATTACCTCTAGACGGAGGTGGACATCTCAAGGGCCGTCTAGTGAACAAGTTAGCTTCATGAACACGATTTCCCACTGTATATCGACCAATAGATAAGTTATGCGCTCTTTGTAAAGTCGTAACTAACTCAGCAGCAGTTATTATTGGTTGACGTGTACAGCTGAAGTGTACTGCGAAACGCTCAACAAATTAAAAAGTGCTATTCAAAAGAGCGCCTCTGGAAACTCCAAGCCAACGCGCGTCCTATTACTGCTGCCAAAACTAAGGAGAAAATTCAAGATTTTCGTTGGGCACTTTTTTACCACCCACCGTACAGTTCCAGCCTTGTACCTAGCCACTTCTTCCTGTTCTTGTAATTTAAACAGTGTCTAGTTGAACAACGTTTTGAAATCGAAACTGGTTCGACATGTAGAGGAGAGTGGGGCTCCTTCAGACAGGGGGCAGCTTCAGACATTGATATTGTGGGTAAATTTAAGGACTCGGGTTGGCAACACTGTCATCAAAACACGCCATTACTACTCACGCTATTGTAGTTTAGTCTGTAGAACAGTGCAGTGCATGTGATAAATTGAAAAAATTGTTTTTGGTGGTTGAAAGTCAAATTTTTTGATTGAAGGTAAGATGAGTTTTTTATTAGAAGATAAGACTTAGGATGATTAACATTGCTACCAGTTTTAAGGCCATTTATTGCTACTATTGTTACTAATGGCACGGTTAAGTTATATTTTTACAAATAGTCTGGACACATCAAGTGTGGCACCTTCAGACAAAAGGGTATGGGGCACTATCAGACAAACGCAATGGAAAATAGAGACACCTTTTTTGGATGAATCTCTAACATGCCAACTAGCTGCAAGTCTACCAACTGTAGAATCTGAAAATCCACCCTCATCTCCCCAAATTTCAAGCGAAAACTTTCAGCAACCAATAGACACTCCATCAACATCAAGGTGCCAAAACTCTACGCCTATGCCCTCTCAACAGCCTGGCTGTTATTTAAGTCCTGCGGAGATACGAGGATATCCAAAATCGAAACTCAATACTAGCTCCAAGAAACCAAGAGAAAAGGGGAAAAGCAGAATAATAACTGACACCCCAGAAAAGCTTCTTCTGGAAGAAAAACAGATCAATAAAAAAACACAGAAAACCACCAACTCTAATGCTGAACGTACTAAATCTATCAAAAGAAAACTAGTTGAAAATGAAAAGAATGAGAAGACAACTGATGATGAAAATGACAAAAACTCTGATGATAAAGTATTAGAAGAACCACAGCAAAATTTTGAATTGAAAAGATTTTGTGCTGGTTAAATTTGGAACTGTAAAACAAAAAGATGTGTACTATGTTGGGAAAATCATTGGTAAATGTGATGAAGTGGATATTGAAATTTCATTTTTGAGAATGTCATCTAAAGTAAATTATAAATTTTTCTACCCCATCGTCCCAGATATCTCTAGTGCTTCTTTATCAGAAATTGTAGCCATTTTGCCAACTCCTTCTGAGCAGGGTAGTACAAAGCGACAGAAATCATTATTGTCTTTTTCAGTTTCATTGGAAAACTTCAATATGCATTAGGGGTTTGATTAAGTTTCATAATGTACGAGTTTTAAATGTTGTAATAAATAATTTCTAAAACATTTATATGAGGTTGTCATTTTTCCAATTGTGTCTGAAGCTGCCCCATGCCCGTCTGAAGGTGCCCCCCTAGTGGGGCACCTTCAGACGTTTTTGAAAAAGTGGTTTTGATTTTTTTTAACAAAAAGTATAGGGTTTAATATTAAAAGCATATATACAGTGAAACTTGGGTGAACAATGTATTTTATGAATATTTTCTTTCTTTATTTAGTGAGGTATTTAGCCTGATATGACAGTTTAAATTTTTATGTCTGAAGGAGCCCCACTCTCCGCTATCTATGCAGAGGGGTTAAAGATGCTGGTGCAGTGGTACGAAAAATGCTTAGAAGTGATCGGCGATTATGAAGAGAGGTAAAGTAAGTTTTTTGCCTAATTAATTATAACTATTAAATTTGTTTATTATGAGTACATTTTTTTCTGTGATCAAACGGCTCTTACTTTATGAACGTGCCTCGTACTCTAGAACGCTCTTTTTTGTTTTGTCCTCAGTGCTGTCCCGGCTTCGCCTTGGCTGCAAACTGACACAAAAAGAGTCACTTCTACTCCTAGTAATATCATCTACTATTTTACATCCAATTGTTTACCTATGTGAACACAAAGCTGCAATCCTTAGTGAAAGAATATCCGAATATCTCATGTAGCTATTCAAGGTAATGTCGCAACATATTCATGTGTTAAAGCAGCGATAATTAAGAAAGATATGAATAAGAAGATGCAAAGACATAGTCCAAGATCCCAGGCCCCCCAGACGTTACTACTTATTTTCTCAGAAACAATATGTATGGAATAATGTAGGTGTTTGTATGTGCTACCAGTATATGCATGCATATACTACCGCTGGACGGACAATTGGTAATGGTAATAATAGTACTTCCGCTCCAGCTACTATCGATACCTATCTCATCCTTCTTCGTTTAAATTTTGCAAAAGTATTAAGTTCTTTTTCAGGATATGGAAAAAACAACTTCAGTTAAAAAATGTTGGCTAACAATTTTGCGTCTATCCTCTTAATATAAAAAATAGCAAATATTTACAAGGATATAGTTATTTAATACAGAAATAATGTTAAATAACTAAATTTTTTGTAATAACCCTTACTCTGTGGAAGTCCATCTTACTAAGAATAATAAACAACAAAACATTAATCTGATGATGCTAATTCTAGCGAAATAGCTGTCATTGCGTTTAAAAATCTATTTTTCAAATAAAAGGTGGAAGTTTAGTTCAAACCTTATTAATATTATTCTAAGTAATGTTAAATACTTGTACTAAATTATAATTGGAATTTAAAATACTCATAAAAGTCCTTATTTATTGACATTAATGACGTTAGTTGCTTATAAAATATTAAATTATTTGCACTCACCTTTATTCTATGAAAGTTAAATATTTGCGATACAAAATAAAAATATAATTGATTCCTATCGCTGGAAAGAAATTAATATGTATTTTTTTGGTATCCTAAATTATAAAAATTGGTTATTGCTTTTAGAACTAGTTTAGAAGATGCAGAAATATCTATAGATCAATTAAGTGTTTTTAAAAGGTTAATGCTATCAAAAATCTTTTAGATTATTACTTAAATATAACTTGTAAAGAGATCCGTATTAAAACGAGAACTGGACAATTTGCAACCAGTCAATCTTTACATCAACTTTTATTTATTTAATATAGACAATTTTTAGACGTTACGAAACAACTATAAATATTCTTAGAACCCTGAACCCTTTCTGTTGTCTGTTATATATTTTTTGTAACAGCTGTTAGACAGTAAAATGCACGTTTGACTGTAAGTAATTTGTTTCGAATTTATTAGATACAGAAGATTAAATTTTAATTTTTTAACTGAATTTTTTAAGCATCTATTGAAATATGAGAAGCATATGACGAAAAATTGAATAGATAATCAGGTCGATTCACTATCATTCTTGCTACGCCAGCAAGATTGTTAAGCTGTAATTTTTAGCAAGAAGCATAATAAGATTCTAAATATTTCGTATTATTTAACTTCCATCCTAGCAAGATTGCTAAAAAATATAAGTTCAATAGAAAAAATTGACCTTTACCCTGACGTGATACTTACAAACAAATCAATGAGTGAAAAATGGCTTTGTCGTATGGGTAAATATTTTCAGTAATAATATAACAAGAGAGTTAGAATGAATTGAAAATAATTTGACATATTGTTTGAAAACTTTTTTGATTCACACATTTTTACAATAAAAAAGATCAATTAAACTATCATAAAATTATTGAAAAATGTAATTTAATTAATTATTATTTACAATATATTTCGCGTTGACACAATTAAGTAATTATTTTGACAAGTATGTGACAGTTGCTAGGCGAATAAATGCTACAGTGATTATTCCCGACAATAATCATAAAGAGATTTATCTACCCCTATTAAATTATATATTAATTATTCAACTGTTTTTGAGGAATTAATAGTATCCATAAACAAAAAGCGTGAGTTATAATAACTCTCTAGTGAGTTATTGCACCATACTGTCACAGTAACTATATACTGTCACGGAATCACAAATTTGGAGCAATGGGGAAGGATATTGCTACATTTTTAAAATTACCGGATAGTAATTTATATACTGGGCATTGTTTTCGCCGCTCGTCAGCAACTTTATTAGTAGATGCTGAAGGGGATATCACGGCACTGAAACGTCATGGTGGTTGGAGATCAACTAATGTTGCTGAGGGATACATCGATGATTCCGAAAGGAATAAGACAAATACTGCAAATAAAATATATAGTTCTATAACTCCTCAACCAGTTGGTACTTCTTCTACAACATATATGCAACAAACTCAAAACGAAACAATAAACCTGCATAATTCAGTTTACTGGTTGTTGAAACTTTACTGTTAATCTTATCAATAAGCAAAATGAATAATTACTACTTAAAACTTTTATTTCATTGTTATTACTATTACGTTTTATAAATAAAGTTCTTTCTCTATACTTAAATATTAGTATTTATTGTTAAAGTCGTAGATAAAGTATAGTATTCAACTTGCGATAATGGTCATAACTCACTTGATGAATTACAGCACTCGCCTGCGGCTCGTACTGCAAACTTCATCTGCGTGAGTTATGACCTACATTATCGCTCGTTAAATAATATACTATTATTCCCACTATATAATGACATAATTGGTTTTAAGAAACGTCAAAAAATAACATTTGAATAAATTTATTTAAATAGCACATAATTTGGGGTCACAAAAGCAATTGTCTAGCATAGTTGACTTGATACTACGATAAATATTCCTGCTACAAGAAAGTTTAGCCGCCGTCTAAAAAGTAAAGTTGTTGTCAAAATTATTTATTAAATTCAAAACAGGAAATTTTGTACTTACCGAAAAATAACAGAGGTTTTGAAAAAAAAACCGATTTTATAGAATTTATTTCAATGCAAATGATAAAATAACTAATTAATTTATAATTTATGTTTTTAACTTGTATTATAACAGTTTAATAAATATAATAATTCTTTTTGTCACTAATTTTAAAATACAATTTTCGCTACCAATTGCATAAAATTTTACTTTATGCAACTAGTTACAAAAAGTAAGACGTTTCATAATGTCAATAAGTTTTAAAAAGTGTCACTTTATAATGTCAAAATTAAAAACAATATATTGTTGTCCTTAAAATCGGTACAGTATACAAAATTAACAGTTTTGGACGTTAGCACAACCCTCACTGGTTCCTGTTAGTTAATGATAATTTTTAGCGAAAGTGATAGTGCATATTGTTATATAATGATCCTAAAGAATACAGCAATAGAGAACTTTTGCTACTTAACAACAAGAACTTCCAACAAAATTCCACCTTGCTTAGTCATAACAATGTACTTGCAGAATAGTGTAACGGATTGGACAAAAATAAATCGACGACGCCACTGGAATATCGAGGAATATTCTACCAGAATCATCGGGAAGAAGACAAGCTCGGGTATATAAGTGGCCACGACATGCCACATAGGTAGCCTGGTTACGATTTTGTATAGAGTGATTATTGTATAACTAAAAGGTTTGTTGTTTTACTTAATTAGTGTTTTATTACCCACGCAAAGTAACAATGTTACAATAGGAATTATAGCAATTCTTGCCTACTAGCACAAAACCTTACGGCTAAAAATATTGAATCTTGCTTAATGCGTAGAAAATTCGCCTGAGTATTACTTTTAATTATTGGCTGGTTATTGCTTCTATAAAAAGGGGTTCTTGTTTAGTTCTGTTTATTGTCGCTACCCTCTTCTACTTATACCATTCTCACCCCACTTACTGTAATTTTGTAATAACCTGGGGGTGATAAGAGATGCTAAAAGGTTATAGTGTTTTTTGTGTAACGTTATTAACATTGATGAAAGATAAATTACCACATTGGGGAGAAAGTTGAATGTTTGCTTTAATGAGGATTATTCGCTTCGTAAAATTCGACTTTATTCATAATAATTTAATTATAGTTACACGCAAGGAAATACTTACTTTGTCAAAATCGCCAGTGTTAGTTAAAAGAGCATTTAGGATGAACGACATACACATTAGACATGTTATTTAGGTGCAATATAACTATTAAAGATAATAGGCATCAAGTAAGAAAATAAAAGGACAATAGTTTAAAAAAATTTTTCACTATTTTATTAAAAAACTAACTTTGTTAGGTAAGGGTTGGTTGAATAAATTATATTATTTTTTGTACAAGAATTTAAACACATTTAATGCAACTTTAAATTTTGGCTGATTTTAATTGATATATACTTTTATTGGCTATGTACTGTAACATTTAATATTCGATAATAGTATAATGAGTATAATATTAACAGAAGTTGTTTAATATTACCTTAATCAAATAACTTTTACTATAAATTTTGTGTATTTGTAAGAAAATTATAACTTGAAATAATTTTTATTAGGTAATGTATCAATATTATATTTTGTACATAAACATGTTATTTAAACCTACCAGAAATTTCGCAAAATTGATTATATAATGTGTAACAAGAAGACAGATATATTTTTGTTGACTAGAAAGATCACATGATGAAGTGCGTATGTCTAGTCATATATAGGAAAAAGAAAGAATCATGTAGTGTTCTTAGAAAATGGTTAATTTATAAAATATTCACGAAGTTTCTGGAAGGTTAGAAACCTATAAAAGGACTTGAGCAGAAGTCCTTAGGGAAGTATATTATTAGAATTCAGCCATAGAAGATCGGTCAAAGTGAACAGTCAGTGAACAAACAGTTTTTAAAAGGAGTTAAAATAAAGTGACATTAAGAATACAGGTTAAAGTAATCAAGGAGTAAAACAAAGTGCTAAAAGTGATAAAAAAGAAGAAATTATATGTGTACTTACTATTTATTATGATAATAAAAGAACTACAATCCAACATTGAACTATAATAATAAATCGAATTGGAAGAACAATTATATTACACAAGAAACCAGACGTCTAACAACACAACCAAGATATTTTGATCAATTTGGAGGAACAAACAAAGAACAATAATATTACACAAGAAACCAATCGTCTAACAACACGACATTTTATCAAAGTCGGAAATTCCACGTATACCTTCGTTGGTTTCCGTTTTTCATAGAGCAAACTACGGTTTTTTCTCCACCAATCAGACAGCAGGACTCTACGTGTATTAAGGTCAGATAACATTGTAAACATTTTGAATTTTGTAGTAGTTAGTTAAGTTACCTAATAAACAAAAGAATTTACACTTAATAATTACTGTATTTCAATAATAACTTATTTGCCATTACATAAATAACAATAATTAATTTAGCACAATTTCAACATCAAGTAAGTTCTTTTCTAGTTAATAAAAGGCCTTTCTTTTTTCTTATTTTATTAGTCATTCAATATATTACTGTTTTAATTTAACCCTTCTATAATAAATTTGTAATTTTTTCATTCTACCTAATTATCCAACTAAAAGCTTGCAGATCAAAACACCATTGAGAGAAAGAAGATCTTGCTACTATTCGAACATTTATAAATACAAATCAATTAGTTAAAATTTATAGATAAATAAATTAAACTATAATCATTGAGTCATAATATTCATTACAATACATAACCTTAACTTCTATTTTTTGGATAGTAAAGCCTTTTTAAATAGAAAAAAATTGCCACAGGTTCCTAGTATCTACCTCATTCACAGGATTTATCATCACCAGATACCTACATTTGAGGAATATGATGAGGAATTTCATATTTCCCTCGGAAACTGCACCATAAACTGTTAGAGAACTACGGCAAACAGTAATAACTCATTTTCAACATTTGGTTTGTTAAAAATATGTTTAATGATCTTCAGAAATAGAGTTTGTTTGCAACGTCATGGTGAACTGCTCTAGTTGCAGGGTCTTCTTTATTGTTAAAATTATTTTATCTAAGAACCTTCAAAAATATTTTGAAAATTAAGCTGTAACCAAATTTGTATACTTACACTGTAAAATAATCAGAGATGTGGTTATATGTTTGGGATCCATTGTAGATGAATTATTGGATGATCTTAATGGTCCATCTCCTCCGATGATTGGGAGGCGGACACCTCTTCATTTAAAAAGGGTGGATTCGATTGGGGTTCGTTTAACAAGATCCCCAAGGGATCCATAGCCCTATTAATAAATCATGTATTTAGTTATGGCAGCATTTTGTCACAATAAAATTTGTCTCTTTCGTTAAATTTCTTAAGAACTCTCTTTTTTTAATGATTCGTTTATAGCGACTACATAATACAAAATTATATAATGGTATTAAGAGAAACGAGACCTAAACAATTTACAACATTAATGTGTTACATTACATATTCTTAGATGCACCAATAGCTTTGATGCATTTAAGAGTTTTTAAACAGTTGCTCGTTAATTCTAAGTATTGATGATGGAACCTGGTATGCTGAACTGGTCTTTTGTTAGTGTGAGATATCCTCTAGGATGAGGAGCACCCACAAAGTGGGCATTTTTTGGTCTTCTTTGGGTATACGGTGTAATTGTACTACTTCTTCGTATAGTGCATCTCCTATGGGAGGTTTGATATCATTACAGTTATCCGGACCTTGTTGACTGCAGCTCTGAATAGTTGAACATTGCTACAGTTAAAACAATCCCTCAGGTTCTTTAGCCGAGGCACACGGCGTCTTCCAATGCTCAGCTTTCCACCAATCTTTCCCTTGTCTATCAGTTTGAGAAGTGTGTATTTCTGTCCTCTCATTATATGACCCAGGTATTGAAAATCTCTTTTTTTTTATGGTGTTAATGATTTCGCACTCCTGCATCTGGTTTAGCACTTTTGCATAAGTTGCTCTATCGATCCAGGGAATACGCCACATTCTAAGGTAACAACACATTTCGAATGCTTGTAGTTTTTCGATGTAGTTTTTCTTGAGGGTCCATGCTTCAACCCGATACCACAGTGTGGAAAAAACGTAACAACGCAGCATCCTGATCCCAAGTTCCATGGTTAATATACCGATTAGTAAATAACTTCTTCATCTTTACACATGTTGATCTGGCGAATGCAGACACATTCTTTATCGTGGTCAAAACAATCAATTAATTTTTCTAAAAGGTGTGTCTTCAAGGTTGCTCAACAAGACCGTATCACCAGCATACTCCATATTTTAAATTACTTCTTCATTTAAAACTATTCTCACCAACTCTAAAAATAGCTTCGCTATAGAGGTTAAATCGATGTGCTGATAGGATGCAACCTTGTCTCACACCACGACGAATCTCCATTTCTTCTGTTGGTTGGTTTGTGTTAGTTTTTTGCCCAATATAGATAACTAATTATTTCAACGTCTTCGGAGTAATTGCAATTGTACACTGGCCTCTATTTTGATGGTATCAGTGGTCTTACGTCTTGTCTTACTGATTGGAGGTGTGTCCTGAAAGAACTCCATTTATCCTTACGGTATTTTTTCACTGAGTAGTATATTTTGGTATCTTGGGAGAATATTATTATTCAGGATCGGTGCTGTAGTAGCCCTTTTTGCTAGAGGCCTTTTCATTGACTGCTATATCTTAGTGAGAGGTATCCAAAGGAATTCTTTGCTTGTTCTTTAATCTTGGAGTTCCTTGATTAGCAGTGGCATTGTTTGAACTATTCAATTTTTCTAATGTTGATAAATTATTTTCAGAAGAATGGAAAGACCAATGTCAATGTCACATAAGTATTTATTGATACAAAAATTGTACTGATTTTAACAAAGCTACTAGTTTCGGTCTAGTTAAAGATCATCATCAGGCTGTACATATTACATAAAAACTGAAAAACTGTTGAATGCGTTGCGTCAACAAACCTGTCCAAAAGGGAGGAATTAAAACATTAGGGTTTAATTATATAATTATATGGTGACATCAAAGAAAATAGAAATAAATTGTATTAAACACAATAAGCTTATTGGGAAATAAGTCATTAGTAGTTAGACAAGAAAAAGAATTAATTAATAGTTAAAAAAGATAAAGAATTAATTCAGTATCATCATGATCGTAATGAAATGTGCTCAAACGATAGGAGGAAATTACCTCCAAGATTAGGAGAAGGAGGTAATCAATAAATACTTATGTGACATTGACATTGGTCTTTCCTTTCTTCATTTACTAAGTCACATTTGAGTAATGGATGATTTACTTCGTTTAAATTATTTTCAGCTTTCGCTACATTTGTACATAAGACTAAAAAATGTGTATTTGGTATTCATTTTGAATTACATTATGTCATTTATGCATGACCTGTACACCACTTCTCTAATAGCGATAGATAGCGAGTAGTGAGTGTTGATTTTCAGATACATTAGTCATTTTACTTAAAAATATTGTATTCTTAAAAATGCCACCGGAGGCTATAAACCATTTATTATTTTGTCCATTAGTTTGCATTAGCTTCACGTCGTTGCAATAGGAAGATATGAAATAGGTTTCAGGTTTGTTAAGGGGCAATAAAGCCACGATGTCGACTTACGATCCATATCAGTGGTCGGTGAGTTGAATCGTGTAAAACTATATTTTTGTTTGATAGTTGTCCGCAAAAAGGTTTTTCGCAATATATTTCGTATACCGATAGGACCAAATTAATGACGTGTACAGAATAAAGAAAATATGTTGTATGATAATATCTGGATTTAATTAATTGTCTCTAGTCTGCAATAATCTCTAATATAGTGCATCGTAATTATGTTAATGTTATGTTTTCGACAGAGGAAACAAAAAAAATAAACGTATAAAACATTGTGACAAAAACAAATTGTAACAAATATTTAAAAATTGTCAGTAACTCTATTAATATCTCTGCCATTTTTATTTTATACAAAAGTTGCTTTACTGCAATCGTGCTATTAACTTTTATTTTGTAAGTATTATTAATTTTAAATGATTATTTAAATTAATTAACCCTTAGAAAGTGGCCCAAAAATATCTACTAGTAAATTGGGTTATTGTTTAATCCTGCAGATTTGGTTTAATCTTAGAATTAAACGAATAATTGAAAAACAAATTTTGGCGAAAATTAACCCTATAAGATTCATTCCAATCCTACATCTGCACATATTTTTATATGACTGAACTAAAACTGACTCTCAACTAACCCATTTATATATTAATGAAATCTAGCGAACTTTAAATTCATTAATAGAACATACTGGATACTCTGAGATCAACCAAACAACCAACTACATGGTCAACTTGTTTCAATATTTAATAAATTATGAGTTAATCAACCAAAAATATAATTGAAACTGTTGTACACAAAAAAATAGATTAAGGAAGCAAACCTGGAGTATTTTAATAAGAAAGATTGGTTACACATACTTCCAACGAAATAAACTGAAATGAATTTTTATGTCTTTATTTTGTAAAACCTTTTTCTTCTTCTTACTCTATTAATATGTTCTTGCGTTCTTTACTCCAGATTTTAGCCTCAGTAAATATTGTCTGACCATCTTTTCTATGGTCATCCCATTGACCTTCTTCCATTTGACGATTTTTCTCTTGCTATTTGTAATATTAATATTCTATTTTCTGGCATTTTTTCTATGTGTTGATCCCTTTTTTTTTCTTTTGCGTTTGTTTGTTTCCTCTAAATCATCCTTATAAAACTATCCTGGATAATCCCTTAGTTGTTTCTAAAACCATTGATACAGTGCGCGAACTGATATTGTAAGATCGGTGACCTATCGTGAGATTGAGACATCCTTAGGCATTAGTGGGAACAGCATACATTCAATGTTGCATAAATATTTGACGGTCAAAAAAATTAGTTCGCGTTGGATCCCACACAATTTGTCAATCGCTCAAAAAAAGGCTCGTGTCGACTGGTCGAAAAAATACGATCTCGGTGCTTCGAAACACGTCTGTGACATCGTGACAGGAGCTGAATCGTGGATTTACGCGTATGAGCCAGAAAATAAACAGCAGTCGACTGTATGGGTGTTTCAGGATGAGCCCAATCCAACAAAAGTTTTTCGCGCACGAAGCACTTCCAAGCAAATGGTCGCCTGTTTTTTCGGAAAAACTGGACATGTGGCAACCGTACCACTAGAACAACGCAGAACAGTCAATTCTAAATGGTACACAACCATTTGTTTGCCAGTTGTCTTCCAAGAAATCAGGAAAACCAACCGCCGAAGACGGATCACTCTTCACCACGACCCACACATCGGCTCAAACAACTACTGCATTTTTGAGCATCCAAAACATCGATTTAATGAGTCATTCGCCGTATAGTCCTGACTTGGCACTGAATGACTTCTTTTTATTCCCGTGCTTACCAAACAAACTGAGAGGTCAACGTTTTTCGACACCTGAAGAAGCAGTTGCTGCATTCAGAATGCATGTTTTGGAGATACCTCAATCAGAGTGGCAAAAGTGCTTCGACAATTGGTTCAAACGCATGCAAAAGTGTATAGGTCTTCATAGGGAATATTTTGAAACACAGTAAAGTGATTTTCATTTATTAATATTTGTTTTTGTTCTCTAATCCCGAAATATAAAAGGCAATCCTCGTGTGTGTTACCTATATCTTATTACTTCAAACTTGGTCTAGTCTTGACACTTCTTAATCAACATGGTTAAAACCAAGGGAAAAAACAATTAAGAACATAGAAAGAAATAGTAAAGGTACTTCATAAATACTACATTATGAACATTAAATAAACCAAAAAACAGATTAAGTATATACAAGGAAAAACCTTGATATTAACAAAACTGAATTAGTAATCATTTATGATAATAATTCAGGGGGTTTAAGCAGACCAAAGAAAACTTGCACAATAAGGGATGTACCAAGATTCTGGACCCATTTGAAATCGGTCAACTAAACCAGGAAAAATCTTTCTGCGAGTTGTCTCATCTGTAACTACTATAAATTCCTCTGAGTATTAGTGAAGATTCTTATGGTTTGTTTTCCGTTTCGGCTATGCATAATGTTTTAAATTCTTTCGACGACTATGTTTCCTAACTTAACATTATTAACCTCTTTCTTTTCTATTATGTTTTCCATAGTTTCATGGTTACCATTTTTTACCCTTACTTTTATCTCTCTTTAGTCTCAAGTACATAGAAATTAGAAGGGTTTTTCCTGGTATTAGTTCCCTATTTTAAATGGTTTCAGAATCTTGATTTGAATTCCCCCTTTGCAAAAGGAAAATAACTAAGTAATCTTACTTTGGGTACCTCGGCAGTGAGGAGAACGAAATAGCGGACCTTCTAACAAAAAAAAGGTGCTGAAGGAATATTTATATGCCCAGAACCATTCTTAGATATCGCGAAAAGCGCAGCTCAAATGTGGTTTCTGATTTTGAGTTTTATTTGTGTCTTATTTTATGTTAGTTTAGTTTTATGGACAATTTGTACACAACTTTACAATATCTCTTTAACTTTGATACTGCTCATGGTATTTGTGGCCCTTATGAATGGCCAACAATTATACTTCCTGAGTTAAATGTTCTCAATCAAGAGCTTAACATTCAAGCTAAGCTCTCTTTTAAGCTACTTATCCACTTATTCTCAGTTTTTCTACCGTTTTTTGGTCTATTTAAGACTTTCACTTTTATCTCTGATTTGGATAAGAATTTTTCACCCTCAATGTGCTTGCCTTTACAATAAAGACCTATTTTGTTTTCTGAAGAACTTAAATTCTTCAAATTTTAGTAGTAATCCCCAATTTAGTCTATAATGTCTTTTGTCTTTCCTTACATTTCCCTTAGATCTTAACTTTTAATTTGATGTCACATATTTTTGTCCATTAGTTTCACCATATACCTTAATGCAATATGCAAACTTGTTGGTTCAAGCAATTATTATTTTATTTTGATATTGAATGTAACTAATTTTAAGCCTGATTATGGCCTGCTTATAGGCCGAAACTAGTCGCTGTTCTTTATAGTTGTGTTAATAAAAATCTGTGACATTGATTTTGGTATTTTCCTTTATTTATTTGTAAGAGCTCTTTCTAAAAAGAGGTCTAAAGAACTGCGGAATATGAGCAGACAGTCTGGACACAGTCGCCTTAATGGGTATAGGAAAACAATTGAGCTGACAGAGAGTGCGGACTGCAGATTCTGTCAGGCTAAAGATGAAACAGCGGAGCATAACTTGTATAAATGCCGAGAGCTAGAAACTAAACGATCAACAAATTGGGTCTGTACCAACTCGAAGAGCGTCATCAGAGGCATAGGGCTGAGAAAACGACTATAACCTAGTGGTGAATCAGGGCGCAGTACAAGGGACGTTGAACAACCACTCACTTAGAATCTAACCTAACCCTTCTTATTGTGCAAGTTTTCTTTGGGTTGTTTTAACCTCCTGTTATTTCTTTTCATGAATTATTTAAGTTTATTTTATTTCACCGCTAATGCCATTACGAGTTAAACGTTAAACACAATTTCCTTGATTCTTTGATAAAAGTAACGGAATCATATTTTTCCCAAGTACATATTTGGCATAACTGTGTAGTTAACCAATTTCCAATAATAATAATAGTCACTAGAACAATACCCACTTATTGCTGTCGGTATTTAAAGAGATGCTTGAACGCATTCATAAAACTGAAAAGAAATTTAATATAAAATGGTAAAAGAATGTTTACGATGTTGTGATGGGTCCACCGACACGGTCACACAAAAGTGTTATTATGTTCAATTAATGTATTCATTTGCTTGCGCAATTAAGTGTGTTTTCCGCAGAGTGACGTGAAAAGAATGCGTACGTGGGATCCTCGTTTGGATAACTGTTCACAAAAGGCGGCAATGCTTCTCAGCTCAATATGGAACAAAACAAAAATGCAAACAGCGGCAGTTTCATGAATATATTATTGATATATGACTCGGAATATTTTGTTTCAATATCAAAAGTTCGAGAAACTGTAGATGAATGAAGCCGATGTCACTATTTACAGAAATATTGAACATTGACCGTTTCGTTTTCAAATGGATATACCGGGTTCGTTTAATTTTTATATTTAAAAAAATACTGAGTATGTCATATGTCAATTAAAAAGATAATTATAACAAAGTGTATTGTTCTCTGTGGAAATCCATCTTACTAAGAACAATAAATAACTGAATGTTTTCACGTTTATTCAAAAAATTACCTTTTTTTATTTAATGTCAGTTGTTTCGCTAAAACTAGCATCGTCAGACTAACAGAAGTTAGGTTAGGTTAGGTTAGGTTAGGTTAGGTTAGGTTAGGTTATTGAGAGTGTGGCGCCCATTCACCCCTCTACTACGACCACCGTTGGGTCTATTGTGGCTTACCCTAAGGTTATAAATCGCCATACAAGCCAGTCCTTCTTGCGAAGTCAATGGTTGTTTGCGGCAAGACCTGTTTAAAGTCGTTAGGCTCCAATTTGGGAAACCAAGAATGCGGTGCCTAGTAATTTCCAGGACGGAGCAAGAACATAATATGTGTTTTGCAGTTTCGTCTTCCACACTGCAGAAGCGGCAGTCTGAAGTTTGACTCAGACCTATTTTCTTCAGGTGGTATCTTAGACGACAGTGTCCCGTAGGCAGTCCTATAAGAATGCGTAGGTCTTTCCTATCCCACTCCAGAATCTGCTTAGTTATATTTTTCGAAGGTTTGGAGATGAAAGCCTTCGAATGGATTAGTCCTGGGATATAATTCCAGTACATGAGGATTTTCCTCTCCATCAACCCGGAGATAATATCTTTTATTAAGCCGGTTGGAGTTCAGTGCCTTAAGAGCTGCCTGGCTATCTGATACAATGTGTATGTTTTTTTACAAGGGGGTGATTTAACAGCTCTCTTGTACACAATTCAATGACGAAATGGCGAAAACCTCTGCCTGAAAGATGGTAGCATATGTGCCGAGGTTTACTTCGATTTTAACCCTCGGTTTGCTACCATACACTCCTGCTTCAACTCCTTTTGGAGTTTTGGAGTGTATAGTACGTAGTCAGTCCCAGAGAAAGAGATGATCTCCTTTTCACATTCGTCTCTCTTCGGAAAGAGGCCTTTAAAGGACTGTTCTACGTGCGTCCGGGTAGCTAAGATATCTGAGACCATCCCAAGCGTGTGGTGATCTTTAATTTCATGTATCAGGCCCGAGTGGTCCAAGAGCCTCTCCGCTTTTACTTGACTATCCACCGACAGAAGCCTATAGGACACCATCCTGTCCTCCTTCTCCAATAGTAAATGGAGTGGGGTTAGATCCTCTGGTGGATTTCTGGAGTCCCTCGGACCACCAGGCCACCGAGACATACGTGATCATTGGTTTTATCACTGTTTGATAAATTCAGTAAACCTGTTTGGGGCTCGTTCCCCAAGATTTGTCACAAATTCTCCTGAAATTCCACAGGGAAATCCTGGCTTTATTTATTGTTCTTTCCACATGGGCGTTACTACTATCCAAGATGATCCCCAGATATTTTACCTCCCTCGCAAAAGAAATCGTTTCGCCTGATAAAATTGGTTGGCGAAGCTTAGTTAGCTTTCTCCTTTTTGTAAAAGAAACAATAACAGTCTTGCGGGGGTTAACAGACAACTGCTCCACCTCACACCAATTGTTAACCATATTTAGGGTATACTGAAGGATCTCCGAGATAACCTCTTCAAATTTGCCTCTAACTATTTTAACCAGATCGTCTGCATAGCACTGAAAATCCACCCCCTGCCGAGAGAGGTTGTTCAGAAGGGAGTCAACTAGGAGAGACCACAGGAGGGGAGAAATCCCTCCCCCCTGCAGACACCTCCTAGCCCTCCCTAAATCTGACCGATTCTCCCTGCAGTGATGACACTATATTATCGAACATATTGAAGTTACATTTTGTTCTTTTACCGCTAAAATATTTTCCAGGAAAAATGGTTAACTGCAGTTAAGCTACTATAATCAAATGAAACTTGCTAGATAATACAATTAAATAAAATTTTGAATATTACTCCTAGTTTTATTTACATAATTACATTTATAATGTTATGCTACAAATAGCTCTGTTTCGCTGTCGCTATCTTTATCAAAATTTATTATAATTGGTTTAATAATACTATGATTCTGAGAAATGTATAAATTTTTTCCAGCTACTACGTGACGAACAACATTTTTTTAAATATCTGGGGGATTTTTCAATTATTGCACAGTGAAAGGGCTCGTTGATGATTCGAAGAAAGCACACAGTTGTTGTGTGGTTCCATCATAAGTACGCACTACAACGCTTTTACCGCTTACCTAGGGCCTGATAAGATGATCTTTTGTTCCTGAAGCCTAATGTAATTGGCGACTGTGATAGCTTGCATTATCCAATACTATCACACTATTCTGGGGAACGTTTAGAGAAAGCCAGTTCTTGAACCATGCTTCAAACAGTGCTGTCGTTGTATATTCATTGTAATCCACGCAGGAATCTTTTATATTTTTTGCAGAAAAACACAAGTCAATTGGGATCAGGCAGTCTTCTGACCCCGCATGTAAAATGGTGATTCTTTTGCCCTAATTAGAAACAATTTTTATTCTTGGGGGGGATTCCACAAGGACTTGCTTTTTATCAATTGTACGCTAACTGAATCCCATTTTAGACAGAATTCTCCAAAGACTAGTGATGGTAAAGACTTTTCGTCGTATTAAGTCCTTGTCGACTTCGTCAAGACATTTGTTGGAACCAGTATCTTTTCGCTTTCTTTGGGCGAAGAAGTAAAAGAGATACACAACAGAAATTAATACAATTAAGTTTACGAAGACAAACAAGGCACATATTATATAAGTGTATTTGCTCCTGATGCCACTAAACCTTTAGAAGACAGAACTCCAAAACGTTCTTGAGTTTAAATGTATTTAAAAAACTGCTAATAATTTATCCAACCAATTTCAACTGACCTCGAATTTTTTCATTTGTGTATAAGCGTGTATTTTGTAGTAATATTTACGGAAATAAATTCTTAAATTCTTTGAGTTTAATATACTATTTTTAGCATAAACAAGTGGGTGGGATACGTTAACCGTATGTGCAGGTGTAGACACTAAAAATAAATTATTAAAAAATCGGTTACCATTTAATTTATGTACAAAAATCAACTCACTAATCTTCCTTCCTTGGGTGAGTAAGCATTAGAAGACATTATCTGCACAGTTATTTTTACTGAGCCAGTTTGTCGTTATGAAACATTTAATTATAGTACAGAGTGAGTTATAACTATAAAAAAATGGATGTTATAGTTATAAAATATTACTGATATAATATGAAAACGTTTTAGTCATTTGTATAAATAAAAAAATATATAATTAATGTTAGTTTTAACCTAAATAATTATTTTTTGACATTATACAAGGTGGTATAAAACTAACCGAAAAAAAAACTAAATCTCCTGTGAAGTATCAGAATGTGGTGAACATTTTGAGAAATAATGTTTCATTATTGTCACATAGGTACCTAGCTACCAACAAACAAAATGTAACTTCAATATGTCATTCTGACGATGCTAGTTTTTAGCGAAACAGCTGTAATTGTGATTTTAAACATAATTTTTTAATTAAAGTTGGAAGTTGAGTTAAAAAGAAGAGTTTTTATAATTCTTAGAATTATTATTATTTTTTTTATTCATTTACTAAATGTATAATTTGAATAGCTAAAACAAACCCTTTTCATTTCTATTTTTAGTATTGTTTTTAAATCCTCCATGTATTTTTTCTATTTTTATTTTTTATTTTATTTTATTTTATTTTTATATTTTTTATTTATTTGAAACCAGATTAATAAACTAAAATCATAAATTACCATCAAAACGAGAGAATCATTTATTATTTATAGATTTTGGCTGTAAAAGTACATTAATTTATAAATATTAAGGTGCGTTTTTTTTAAAAATTAAATTAAATAAACCTAAATCTAACTAATAGATTTCAGGGACAAATTATTTAAGCCGACAACACCGCACCGCCAACTTCATCCAAAAATCAATAAATTTAAAATGCCTGTGCACGCGTTGTCGTTGCACATACACCTGTCAAAAGAGAACAGTGGGCTAACAGAATGTTAGCCCACAGAGGTTTAACAGGCGTTTATGCAACTAGCTCCATGTATTAAGAAATATGCTACAAAAATAAATTAATCTTATTTTAGCTTTATAAATAAACAAAATAAAGAAAACGAAATAAGCTGTCATACCATAATGAAACGACAAAACAACTGGTATAAAAAAAAACCAATCTAGTTCGAACGACTAAATTACCGATTTCTTGGGTCATCTAACGTTTGATTTAAATAAATTGTTTAATAAAAGCCTTCTGGCTTCTTCATCAACACGCTTAAAAGTAAATAAAATGCTGTGTCCATTATCACAACAGCGGGAAACCCAATACCATTAAGTGTAAACTATCTTACCGAGCATGTAAGTGTTTAATGTTTAATTTTGATAAGAGTAGCCACAATTACTATCTATTTTCGAGATAATAACCAGACGAGTAAAGGCTATTTCATTATTTACCGCTCTTCAAATTAACAATAATTTCTACTAGGCACACAACAAGGTTGATAGCTCAGCTGGTGATCAATAAAAAACATTTTTTTAGTCTTAGATTTAAAAAATGTCGGTTAAAAGTAGACGATTTATTTTGGGTCACTTATATACATTTGTATGTAAAAGTAATTAATGTAAATGGAATTTTGTTTCATTCGAATATCCTTCAATTAATGACATGTTTAATCAGAAGATGACATGGGCTATAATTTGGTTTTTATTTTGTGTGCTTGTCAGAAAATAAGATTTTCTGTTAAGGCGAGTGGTCCAAATTAAACTAAAGGTTTAAAGTTGGGAAATATCAGTAAATGTAATATGTTTGAGGGCCGGTTTATCAATAGCAATTTATGTCAGTTAATGCTTAACTGGTCCCCTCCTAGGAGCGGCAGGACCTGGACGTTGGTGGAGGTGCCATAGGCTGGAACGGTCTCGGGGTAACAACCTGGTCTTGGCCCAAGCTAGCTAAGAAGCAGCTCAAAATGACCAGTGGGACACTGGTGGGGTCATCGATGCCGAATAGGTGACACCCATAAAAGCCACTTCAATATCAAAACGATCCAGTTAACAAAAACACACTGCCAAGTCCGACTCCGAAGCGAAAGGACGAAAGACGAGTTCCCGGCGCCAAAAAACTGGGACCTGTTGGTTATGGTATGGCAACCCAGACAGAAGAGTCCCAATGAAGAAAACCAGTGAGAAAAAATCCGTAAGACAAGGCGTTGATCGTGCTAAAGATCTGAATAGCCACACGTTACGAGGTTGCAAACGCCCCCTCAGTCATGGCGAGGGCTTGGTGGTGGTGGCAGGTGTATGCGGGGCTCTACACCGATGGAAAACTTTTTTCTCTAGCCACAAACAAACACAAAAACCGGAAGGAAGTACAGAACAAACCAAAACAGATGTGAATGGAAGGAGCATGACAACAAACGCAGAAGAAAATGCAAATCTCTTGGAACAGAGTTCTTTTAAAAGATCAAGCTTGTGTAGGAGGACACCACCAGAAAAGACTCCAACTAAAAAGGAAAGGAAACTGAAAAATGATGAAGCATCCAAAACGTCCAAAGTTGTAGAACAGCAAACATTAGAGGAAAAGGAGGAAGTCCACGAATTAAGTATTACGGACGACGAAAACCAGTGGGAAGAAGAGGATGTAGATACGAGCCCATGCTATAAGCTCCAAGGAAGCCGAGATAAAAGGAAAATATCTGGATCTACATCCAGGAAGACAAAGAAAAAACATGAAGACAAGCTTGCAGTAATAAAGAGGACTATGAAAACAATACTATAGAAGATGGAGGGATTAAATAAGGTACTAAGCAATACACCTAAGACTAAAGTAGAAATGAGAACATCCATAAAGGAAATAATAAGGTTCATTACAACACTTGGAAGCAAGATAGAAGAATATGAAGACAATCCTAAGCCAATGGAAGGAGGGAACATGAAGGCAGCTGACACAAAGACTACCACTAAAAGTACAAGAAGCATTGAGGTACAAGTTACAGAAGAACATCTTAGCGAAGAACAGAAACAGATAAAAGACCAACTCAAAGAAACGGAAATCAGGGAAAAAATGAGGGATCTTGAAACAGAAGATAACCTATGGACTCTAGCCGACGAAGAATGGCCAGAGGAGGCATACCAGAAGACTAAATTAATTAATGGGAGGCCCACTACACACAGGAGGAGATGTAGCAATATATAAGAAAGATGGTCAAATGCTTAACTGCCAGTTATTTTGGAACGGTCGGTTTATCAATAACAGGTTAACTTTATCCGACATCTAAATTGTCAAATATTTATCTGGAACTTTCAACTGGCGGTTAGGTCGATATCTAGAGGTTAAGGTCTACTTTATGCAGAAGGGTTGGTTTGTTTTGATTCCGAAGTTTTTTGGTGTGTCTAATTTATTTGGGTTTGAACAAAGTGAAAAATAGAAAGTACTAGTAGGACTAAAAAGAGAGGATGCAATTTTACAGCAGATGAGAGAATTTTGCTTTTAAAAATTGCAAATAAACATAAAGATGTCATCGAGAATAAAACAATGGTTGGGACAATCTGGAAATCGAAAATCACCTACCTATCAGTACAAAACTCAAGTGTATCCTCAATGAGTTCTAATATTGACAGAAAAATCTCTTTTGTCATCCTAAATCTTACATGAAAGTCCTGGTCATCCCACTTTTCGAAGTTGTCTACTCTTTCTCTAACTGTAAATGGCCTTCTTTCGTACTCAAGAACTTGCACAATATGCTCATCCTCGTCGCTATCCAGAATATAATCATCCAAAAAATGCATGTTCATCAACAATCAAAAACTCTGCAGAAAGTAAAAACAAAAACTTTTGCATAAACAAAAACAATCAACAATAACCTAACAAAACGGTCGTGACATCTCAATTAACGTGACATGACCTTGTTCTTGTAACAACCAATGAGATTGCTTTCATTCATCCATCAGCATCGCCAACTTTCATTATCTATCAATTAACTAACTAGAGGATAAAAACGAGTTAAACCGCTAGGGGTGCATTTATAATTTAAGATAGTAAATGGGTAGGTAGAATGTGCTTCTAAGCAATTTTTAGCAAGAGCATTTTCAATATTCTAAGCTTTTCTACAAAAATTCTGATTTTAATATATACTGAGAAGGTATATTAAGGGTCACATCAAATTTTATTTTAGTTTTATTATTATTTTCGGAACCGTCATAAATTCAAGTAAAATGTCAAAGTCAAAAAAATAATTTATTAGGTTAAGAAAATTTTTGTAATGTTTTGAATTCTGTAATAGTTTAAGTGTAGATAAGAACTGTAGTGATAGTGAGTAAGAAAGTTGGTTGCCGGGGATCGGAAGTTTGACAGTGAGTTGAAGGAGAAATAAAAAAGTCAAGAGTTTTTAAAAGAGAGTTTTTTCGTTGGTGATTTTAAGAAGTAAAAAGTTATAAAATTACAATTTAATAGAATTTAAAATCAAATAGAACACGTTTTAAATAATAAACAAACAAAGAAGAAAGTTATATATAGAAAATTATTAAAATACAGAAAGCTGTACCAGTGTGATGATTTTTTGTTGAAAAGAGAGTTTGTAACGTTTGATGACTGGAGATTTGAGAAAAGAAAATTAAATAGTTTGTTGTCAATTGAAAAATAAATGTATTCAAAATTAAAGAAGTAAACAACAAACAGCATAAAATAAAATTTGTATTGGGAAAAATAAAAGTATCTGAAAGTGGATCTTTGGGAGAAGTTGATGGTAACCTGGTGTACGTAGAAGAAGTGAGAAGAATATTGGGAATTAAAGGACAATAAGCGGTAGTTAAGGTTAGTTTAATTAGATAAGATTGTTAAGTAATTAGTTAACACTAGATAGGTAGCAGATAGAGATTAGTTAGATAGGAATTAGTTAAGCATCAGTTTCATTTGGATAATCGTTTAAAACTCAATATAATAAAAAAAAAATTAAAATAAATTTGTTGTTGGAACCCTACCCTATAGAAATACTTATCAAATTAAACATTAAAATTCAAAATTTAATTCTTTATTGAGATAATTTTCTATTGAGAAGGTATATTAAGGGTCACATCAAATTTTATTTTAGTTTTATTATTATTTTCGGAACCGTCATAAATTCAAGTAAAATGTCAAAGTCAAAAAAATAATTTATTAGGTTAAGAAAATTTTTGTAATGTTTTGAATTCTGTAATAGTTTAAGTGTAGATAAGAACTGTAGTGATAGTGAGTAAGAAAGTTGGTTGCCGGGGATCGGAAGTTTGACAGTGAGTTGAAGGAGAAATAAAAAAGTCAAGAGTTTTTAAAAGAGAGTTTTTTCGTTGGTGATTTTAAGAAGTAAAAAGTTATAAAATTACAATTTAATAGAATTTAAAATCAAATAGAACACGTTTTAAATAATAAACAAACAAAGAAGAAAGTTATATATAGAAAATTATTAAAATACAGAAAGCTGTACCAGTGTGATGATTTTTTGTTGAAAAGAGAGTTTGTAACGTTTGATGACTGGAGATTTGAGAAAAGAAAATTAAATAGTTTGTTGTCAATTGAAAAATAAATGTATTCAAAATTAAAGAAGTAAACAACAAACAGCATAAAATAAAATTTGTATTGGGAAAAATAAAAGTATCTGAAAGTGGATCTTTGGGAGAAGTTGATGGTAACCTGGTGTACGTAGAAGAAGTGAGAAGAATATTGGGAATTAAAGGACAATAAGCGGTAGTTAAGGTTAGTTTAATTAGATAAGATTGTTAAGTAATTAGTTAACACTAGATAGGTAGCAGATAGAGATTAGTTAGATAGGAATTAGTTAAGCATCAGTTTCATTTGGATAATCGTTTAAAACTCAATATAATAAAAAAAAAATTAAAATAAATTTGTTGTTGGAACCCTACCCTATAGAAATACTTATCAAATTAAACATTAAAATTCAAAATTTAATTCTTTATTGAGAAAATTAGAAAATTATCTCAATTGGCGCCCGAGTAGGGACTTCACAATATTTATGTGGAGTTATTAAAAAAAAAATTAATAATTTAATAATAATATTTTTATTTAGTAATTTAAAAAAAAAATAAGGTATCAATAAACCGAAAATTAAAAATTTTATAACATTTATATAGAAATAATTTAACATGGCGGACAAGAAGATGGTTCTAAGGGATGGGAAGCAGTTAGGTGAGGTCAAGGAAGGTGAGATAGTTGATCAGAGGGATAGAGCTGAGGTGGAGGTACAGGTTAACGAGGAAAGGAATAGAGGTGCCGGAGATTTTATAGCAGAGCATTTGATACAAGGACAGGATATAGAAGGAGATGAACAGGGTGAAGTAGGAGAACAAGAGACCGATAGAAGACAAGAAGCGGCAAGGAGTGATAATTGGTTAAGGGAAATGTTGATTGATTTAAATAAAAAACTGGATGAAAATAAAGAAGAAATGAAGAAGAAATTTGAAGAAAATAAAGTAGATATAAACAAGAAATTTGAAGAAAATAAAGTAGAGTTAAACAAGAAATTTGAAGAAAATAAAGAAGATATGAACAGAAAATTTGAGGATAATGATAAAAAATGCATGAGAATTTTACAAAAATGAAAGAGGATTTAAAGAAAGATATAAATCATTTAAATGAAGATTTGAACAAGAAATTGGAAGACAGTAAGATGGAAAGTCTAAAGGAAATGAAGAAAATCAGGGAGGAAAACGAACAGTTTAGAAAGAAGATGATAGAAGAAAAGGAAGAAATTAAAAACCAACAAAAGAATTTACAAGCAGAGATCCAAGAAAACAGAAGTAAAATTAGAGAAGAATTAGAACAACATATAGTAGAAGAAGTTCAGGAATTAGGAAGAAGTATTGTAGAACATTTACCTAGAGAAATAAAAACAGAAGTAAGTAAACAAACTGAAAATATAAGTAAGGAAGTAGGATATATAAAATTGCGTGAACAGACTAATGAAGAATTGATGCAGAAGTATCGACAAGGTGTTGAAAGGACAATTGAAAATTTAGATAGTAAAATGAAAACACAAACAGAAACATGTGAAAAAAGAAATCAAATAATGGGTAATCAAATTAACAAAGAATTAGAGGAATTGAATAGAAAATTGCAAGATACTCGAGAAGAAATAGAAGAGAACATAAGAAGAAATAGCGGAGGAATTATCCATACGGGAAATGTAGAAACAGGATTAAAGTTTGATGGAAATATAAAAGTAATTCACCCAATAGTTTTTATGACAATAATAAAAAGCAAAGTAAAAGGAATAAGGAATATGATCGATAAGAAAATAATAATTAGGAAATGTTATCAGGAGATGCATTATTATGGTTTTGCAATAAAGAAAATCAAATTATGGACATGGAAGAATTTGAGAAGCAATTTTTAACATATTTCTGGGGAGAAGTTCGACAGACTAAGATTCGAGAAAGATTATATTTCGGAAAATTTGATTATAATAAGAGTAGAAATTTAAATACTTATGCTATGCATCTATATAATATGGCACAATATTTGAAACCCGCAATGAACGAAGAAGAATTAGTTTTATATGTTGGAAGACATTTTAAGGCAGAGGTCTCAGAAACAATAGCATTGCATCATATAAAAACCATGGATAATTTATCAAATTATTTACAAAGAATAGAGAGAAGTACCCAAATTGAAAATGGTGGTCATGGTCGATATCAAAGAGAAAATAGATATGAAGTTACAAGAAATGATAGACAGAGAGAAAATGGAAATGGTTTTGCTAGAAGAGATAATTATGAAAGGTATGAAAATAGAGACTATGGATACAGGAATGGGGATTACAGAAGAAATCAAGAAAACGGAGGAAGAAATTATGGAAATGGAGATAGAAATAATGGTAATAGAAATTATGATAATAGAAGAAATTGTGGAAATGGATATAGAAATAATGGTAGTAGTTATAATGAAAACAGAGGAAATCAAGAAAATTTTGAAAGAAGATACTATAATGAAGATAGAAATGGGAACTGGCAGCAGAATAGAGGGGAAGGTAGAAACCAGTACAATCAACGAAGAAATGATTATAACAGAAGTAACTTCAATTTAGAAAATCCAGAACGAACCTATAATCGACAAAATAATGCAGATGAAGATAGGAGACAAGTAAATAATTTAGTTAGAAATCAAGAAATACCAGAAAATAATCAGGGTGAAAGGACTGAGCAAAATTTTGCTTAGATCGTCCCTGCGTGCGTAATATTGTCTATTCTTCTCATTATCAACACCCAAGAGAATTTATTATAGAAGAAGAAAATCAGTTAACTGAAATAATTAATTTAATTTTTATAGAAGGTCAGTTATTAAATGTAAAATGTAAAATTTTATTGGATACAGGATCAGAAGTGTCTATAATAAATAAAAAGATCATAGAAAATGTAAATAAAGATAATATTACGGTGATTAATACAAATAAAATATCATTAGTAGGGGCGAATGACAGAAAATTGTATGAAACAAGTCAAACTATTATGGTAAACATAAAACTTAATAAAGAATGTATACCAGTACAGTTATTGTTGGTGAATAATCTTAAATATGATTTAATCTTGGGAACTGATGAATTAAATAAACATGAAATGATAATAGATTATGAACAAGGGTGTCTTAAATATAAGAAACAGTTAATACCTTTTATTAAATCACAAATTAATAGTTATAAGCAAGAAAGGGAACAAGGACAATTAAATCAAATAGAAGAAGTAAATATAAATATTACCGAAAAATCATGTTTTCATAAATATGAAGATAGAGTAAAGGAAATGTTACAGCACCATAAAAAATTATTTAATGAAGAAGTGTGTGTAGCATCTCGATATGTGCATAAATTAGAAGTAACACCTGAAATAAGAAATTTTAAAGTTAAAACCTATCCAATACCCTATAGATTAAAGGAAGAAGTTTATCAAGAAATTAAAAAAATGCTAATTGATGGGATAATAGAAAGATCTAACTCACAATACATCAGTGCTATAACTTGTGTAAAGAAGAAGTCAGGAGATATTAGACTTTGTTTAGATGCCAGGAATATTAATACTTATACAAAAAAACAATATGAGAGTCCGTTAAATATAGATGGTATATTTGGAAGAATTACAAAGACAAATATTTTTTCCAAATTAGACCTTAAACACAGTTTCTGGTTGATTCCTCTAGATCCAAAAAGTCGGCCATATACTGCTTTCATGGTGGATGGCGTTGTATATCAATTTTGTGTTGTACCGTTTGGATTACAAAGTTCTTGTGCAGCTCTTGTAAGGACTTTGCACACTATTTTAAATCAATATGAAGATTTTACACTTCATTATATTGATGATATATTGATTTTTTCTGAAACAGAAGAAAAACATCAAGAACATTTAGAAATAATATTAAAAGAATTAGAAACAGCTGGGTTAAAATTAAATTTGGATAAGTGTCAATTTTTTAAAAGAGAAGTGGATTATTTGGGCTATGTATTAAGTGAAACAGGAATCACTATGAATCCAGAGAGGATTAAAGTTATACAAGAATATCGAACGCCTAATAATTTAAAAATGTTGAGGGGATTTTTGGGAATTTTAAATTATTTTAAAAGAATAATACCAGATCTTAGTGGAAAAGAACTTCCTTTAATAGAATTGTTGAAGAAGGAAACAAAATGGAATTGGGATGAAAGAAGGGAAAGGGCATTTCAAGATTTAAAAGCAATATTTTTAAATAAATTAAAAGTGTATCATCCACAGTATGACAAACCTTTCATTTTAAAAACTGATGCATCTATAGAAAGATTGGCAGGTGTATTGGTACAAGTACAAGAAGAAGGGGAGGTACCTATTAGTTTCATTTCAAGGGTAACAAAGGCAGCAGAAAAGAAATATTCCATTACAGAACTGGAAATGGCTAGTGTAGTTTTTTGTATAACTAAATTCAGATTTTATTTATTAGGAGCTAAATTTGTATTGGAAACTGATCATTCTGCACTAACGTCCATGTTAAAAAATAGATATAGTAACAATCGAGTTCATAGATGGATACTACTTCTACAAGAATATGAATTTGAAGTTAGGTATGTACCAGGAAAGCTGAATATTGTAGCGGATGCGTTAAGTAGAGTTACAGAAATCGGACATAACCAAAGAACATTTCAAATTGGAGTAAATCAACTACATCAAACAGAAGGATTATTTACATTGGAAAAGGTTAAGGAAGATCAAAGACATCTAAATGAGGAGAAGGTGAGAGGAGCTTATGAAATTGACGGAGTATGGTATAAAAAATTAGAGGATCAAGAAGTATATGTAATAACAAGAAAATATGCTAGGGAAATTATTCATTATTTACATGAAGAAAATGGACATATAGGAACCAGAAAATTATGGAGACTATTTAGGGAAAACTACATGGCAAAAAAAGATTTGAGTATAGTAAAGGAAATTTGTAAATACTGTAAGATTTGTCAATTAGCAAAAGAAAAGAATTACCATAATTATGCAACAGCTAAGTCCCTTATTACCAACAAACCATTACAGATAGTAGCTATTGATTTTATTGGAAATTTAATTAAAAGTACAAGTGGAAATAAACATTTATTGGTAATGGTGGATGTGTACAGTAAATATGTCAAAGTATTCCCATGTAAACGAACAAATGCAAAAATTGTCATAGAATGTCTAAAAACATACAGAGAAGAAATAGGAAATCCAGAGAAAATAATACTAGATCATGCAACATATTTTGAAAATGAAAAAATAAATCAATATTGTAAAAATAACCAAATTAAGATTCAGTTTATAAGTATTCGAAGACCTAGTTCTAATCCAGCAGAAAGATATATCAAAGAAATTGTAAAATATTTAAGAATTTTATGTAATAAAAAACATACAAATTGGGATGAACAAATAACTAAAGTTGAAAAATTTTTAAATGAATTACCACATGGAGTGACGGGAGAGAATCCTATTTACATTATGAAAGGTATACTACCAGAACGGCCTTGGATACTGGATAGAGATTCAACACTATTAGAAATTTTAGAAAAAGTAAATCAAAGAATATTTAAAAATGCAGAACGGTACATTAAGAAACAAGAAAAAAATAAAAAGAAGAAAACAACATTTAAGAAAGGTGAAATGGTGATCATAAAAGCTTTAAAAATACCAAAAAAAGGAAGAGAACTATGTGCCAAATTACTTTTGCCATTTGAAGGACCTTATGAAGTAGAGACAGAACATGCCCAAAATAGTTATCGACTAGTGTATCCGGGAACAAATTTTATAAGGGGAGTATTTAATATAGAAAGTATCTATAAATACTATGAAGAATAGATGATATTACAGCACAAATAAATAAATTAAAAATTTTAAAATAATTTAGAGCATAGGTAGAGTTATAGTGTTTAAAAAATTCAGTCTTAGCTGCATATAAGAATTCAAGAAGGAAGACCTACAGGAGAAGAATAAAAGAATCATCAATTTTCTACAAAGAAAAAAAAAACCAGGATAACAGTAGAAGAGATATAATAAATAAACGAAGACATACTTATTAAAAATTAAAATAATTAAGAGAGAACATTAGGAACTACAATTTAAAAATTAAAATTTAAACAGCTTTTTTTTAAATACTTACTTAATAAAAAAAAATAAAAAAACCTCTTAAATTTGAATTTGAGGGGAATATTGAGAAGGTATATTAAGGGTCACATCAAATTTTATTTTAGTTTTATTATTATTTTCGGAACCGTCATAAATTCAAGTAAAATGTCAAAGTCAAAAAAATAATTTATTAGGTTAAGAAAATTTTTGTAATGTTTTGAATTCTGTAATAGTTTAAGTGTAGATAAGAACTGTAGTGATAGTGAGTAAGAAAGTTGGTTGCCGGGGATCGGAAGTTTGACAGTGAGTTGAAGGAGAAATAAAAAAGTCAAGAGTTTTTAAAAGAGAGTTTTTTCGTTGGTGATTTTAAGAAGTAAAAAGTTATAAAATTACAATTTAATAGAATTTAAAATCAAATAGAACACGTTTTAAATAATAAACAAACAAAGAAGAAAGTTATATATAGAAAATTATTAAAATACAGAAAGTTGTACCAGTGTGATGATTTTTGTTGAAAGGAGAGTTTGTAACGTTTGATGACTGGAGATTTGAGAAAAGAAAATTAAATAGTTTGTTGTCAATTGAAAAATAAATGTATTCAAAATTAAAGAAGTAAACAACAAACAGCATAAAATAAAATTTGTATTGGGAAAAATAAAAGTATCTGAAAGTGGATCTTTGGGAGAAGTTGATGGTAACCTGGTGTACGTAGAAGAAGTGAGAAGAATATTGGGAATTAAAGGACAATAAGCGGTAGTTAAGGTTAGTTTAATTAGATAAGATTGTTAAGTAATTAGTTAACACTAGATAGGTAGCAGATAGAGATTAGTTAGATAGGAATTAGTTAAGCATCAGTTTCATTTGGATAATCGTTTAAAACTCAATATAATAAAAAAAAAATTAAAATAAATTTGTTGTTGGAACCCTACCCTATAGAAATACTTATCAAATTAAACATTAAAATTCAAAATTTAATTCTTTATTGAGAAAATTAGAAAATTATCTCAATACCTACCTAGTTCTTTTCCTTTTGCAAAATAAATGTGTGAACAGACTGTTTTGAAGATCTATTAATTGTTTCTCTTAGATTTTTTTTCTTTATAATATTAACCTTTTTAAAGTGTACTATAATACAGGGTGTCCCATTACATTTTGACAGTCCCACTGTTCATATGACATGTATGAAATTTGGCAGATATAAACAGTCGAAACTGATGCTTATATTTATTATAAAATGGCCAACATAATGGGACAACCGGTATAATATTACAATTTTGGATATATCATTCAAAAACAAATTCATCTACTTCGGCATATGACATAATATGATGTGTGCCATTATACAAGGTGACCGACATAGAGCAAGGACATGTAGGTGAACTCAAAATAGGGCTATTTAACGCAACTTACCTCAATTTATTATTCAATTATTCAATTTCAATTTTATTTTTTCAATTTTATTTATTTTACAAGGTCGATGGGGAATAATCCGATATTAAAATGATAGATATTTTATCAACCCTTTGACGGATTTAAAAAATTTTAACTGTGTTTTGTGGGCAATTTAATTCTAAAACTTTCCTTAGTCCAGTAATTTTTTGAAAATCTTCTTCGTTTTAAAAAAAATCGAATAACTAAAAACGCGCGCTATAGGAATGTTATTCAAAATCATCGAAAATTCAAAAGTTGGCTATGAAATTAAACGTCAGACTTGACAATCAAGAAAATAAGTCATTTAATGTGAGTAACAAAAGGAACGCAAACAAATTAACTTAAACAAGGGATATGATATACCTACAATTTACATTGATAAGTTAAAGAAATTGTTGAAAGTGGTCGCTGTTTTCTCCTATGCATAAATTTATTCTTCTTCGAAAATTAAAATCCGCTCTATCTAGTAACTGCTGATTGTGTCTAGTTGATGTGTTTATTAGTAATGCGATTCCACAATTCCTCCTGAGACGCAACTGACGATGAATACACAGATTCTTTCAACTTTCCCCAAATAAAGAAATCACATTTCCTGAGGTCAGGTGATCGTGGAGGCCAAGCTTGAGGGCAATTATTCCCTATTTCTATCCATCTATTAGGATACTGTCATTTACTGCTCTTGGTACACCCACAACATGTACCAAATTTGGTTATTCTAAATTCAATTATAAGGGAGATATTGATTTTTTTCTAAATTTAAAACTACTCTTTTAAAGCTTATAACTTCTCAGGGAAGCAACTTGGCATAGAAGTAAGTTGCGTTAAATCGCCCTATTTTGAGATCCCTTACTTGTCCTTGCTCCATATCGGTTCTTATGCGAATCACCCTGTAGATACCAGTTTCAAAAAAGCAGTAAACAGTTAATATTCAACTGGTGTAAAAATAAACTGGGACAGAAAACATAATTTACTATGTGTATATAAATGAATTATACAAATTAATTGGCATATCAGTTGAATTCACGTTAGCGTTGTAATAGACCGGACTAAATAAAATACCAAAAGCGGAAGTCGATAACTGTTTGAAATCTATTCGACAGGTCAATCAATCAAGTTTGAATACACGTGGTTGTTAAATGTGTGATGCGAACAATATTTTAATTAACTGGAGTCTTATAAATTTTAAATATGTAGCATCAATCATTTAATTCATAAAGATGTTAAAAACTGATTAACCTAATTTCATGTTGCTAAAATTAAGACTCAACAATTTTTAGTTAAAAAAAATATTTATAAACCGTTAGTACTATATATTTCTATTCCTATAATTACAATCCACAAAACTCGTTGAGATACATTCGTCAAATTTAAACCCGTGTTTTGACAGTATACATTCTGGTTACAAATTGTTGATTTAGGTTCAGATTTTCTTGAAATGTGGTCTACTTTCAGATTTTAACCAGTTGAATATAACTAAATACACTTAATATGTCCAAAAGTTTGGAATATTTAGAAATAATATATCTACGCCTATGGTTTTTTTAAAAACTCTTGTTGATATTTATTTTAAAGCGTTTTAAAAATTAAAATAATACTAAATTTGATTAGTTTTTTTCTTCATTTGGTGATATTTAATTGATTTGGGTGCTTTCACATTATTCCAATTTTTGTTTAAATTTCATTTGAGCTGTTTAAAATTGCCCAGAGACATGATATCATATTTTAATAGGGCTAGAGTAATTGCTTTGTTACAACAGAGCTTCAGTCAAAGTAATATCGCGAATATTGTTGGTGTTACTCATGGTGCTGTATAAAAAATTAAAAAAAAAATTTCAAGACACAAATGATGTGAAGGATCGTCCCAGAAGTGGCAGAAGTCGATGTACAACAGCAGCACAAGACCGGCAGATATCATTGATAGCTCGAAGAAATCGACAGGAATCTACAAGTGGTATATCCAGAGAAATTGCTAGACTTGAAGAACTGAATATCTCAAGGCAAACAATTACACGAAGATTAAATGCGGTAAATTTGTATCGTGTTCCCAAACTAACCTATCAACAAAAAACTGTAAGGTTGCAATGGGCTCAAGAAATGTTACAACATGGTCTTAACTGAAATTACGTGATGTTCTCTGATGAATCAAGAATTGGCTTGGTTTCTGGGGCCCCAGCACGACAAGCCCGATTAGAAATAACCCAACCACGTGTTCCATTTGAAGGTGGGAGTATTATGGTTTGGAGTGGTATTATAAGGGGTACACGGACGCCTCTCCTGGTTTTGGAGAGAAGAATCACTGGTGCTGTGTACATCGAGGAACTTCTAAATCCTGCTGTGCGTCTATTCCGGGGGGCGGTAGGTGATGGATTTGTGTTTATGCATGATAATGCACCACCACATCGAACAGCTGCAGTACAAAATTTTTTGGAAGAAGAAATATCTATCCACATTAAAATGGCCATCAAATTCCCCTGACATGAACGTCATTGAACATGCCTGGGACATTCTTAAAACATGCATTAAGATCCTAAACCCTCCCCCAATTGCTCTACAAGAACTGAAAGATGCTGCTCGTGAAGAATTGGAGACAATTGCGCAAGCCCAGCTCGACCATTTAATCGATAGCATGCCACATCGCCTATAGTCATGCTTACAGGCCCACGGAGGATATACTGATTATTAATTTTATTTAAAAATCTTTTTTTGCTGATTAATTTATGTTAAAAAATTTGTAATACAGTGTACATTTTTCACCTCAAAAGAATAAATCATTTTTTTGTATGTTTATCTGACTTCGAGATTTATTTAGTATTGGTTAGAGTTGTAGCAAAATGATGTTTACTTATATCAAAAAAATTATTTATAAAAATTAATAAAAATATGAAATATTCCATTATTCCAAACTTTTGGACATAATATGTGTAGGTATTGAGACACATAGAAATTAGTTTCATGGTAATAACTTACATTAACAAGATTAGATTTAACAATATAAACCAATTTCAACAGAAATTGTCTTATTTTATAGTTTATATAAATAATTTTACCATTTAAACATAAAGTATACGGTCGTTCGTTTATAAGTTTATTGATTTGTAACATTATTGTATATTTATTAAAATAATTTATATATAATTTAAATTAGAACTTCTCGAATTCACGGGAAAAGAAGTTTATATACATATCTTTGTAATCTATCAAACTAAGATAGAAGTATTTTTATTGAAACGTTCTCTATGTTTCTCAACACCTGGTGAAATCTATGATCATTTCAGATTCACCCTATGGTCATAGTTAATTAAAGATACAGTGACATTAAAAAAGCAAAATATTAAATTATAACTTAAGAAAAGGTTCATTTAGAGACAAAAAGAGTTTATTTTTTATCAAAAATTTGAACTCTTTCTTAGTTAAACTGTTTAAAATTTTTCCATTGTCATAACATCATTGCTAACAATCTATTTTCTTTAATTTATCTACCAATCCAACAGAAACGATCGAATAAGCCGCTTGAGACAGAGCTTACATTGACAAACAGTATATTACTTTTTCCACACTTAGGAAGTGTAAACTTAATATCAATAACATCTGAATTAAACCAACTTTACTTGGGATTAGGATACTATTTATTAATTATTTTTATTATCAAAATAAAAAAAATGTTTATACTGAAAAAAAGACATGGGTCTAGTACTATGAGCTACTAAGATTCTAATAACCAAACGAGCATTTTTATGTCAAAACTTTGCCAACTTAGTGAATTGTCAATCTTATTATTTATCATGGGAGCTTTAGCTATACTTGCAATTTTCTTCCTCTTTCAATATTCGTAGGTAATCTAAAAAGTACAAATATTTCTAATAAGCCATACTTGTATTGAATTTAGTACACATATTTGGAAGACAATTAGAAATGAAAAAAATTGTTAATGGGTTTTACAGTCCCTATTTTTTAAATGGTGGTAGAATGTAACATAATAAAGTTTCTAATTGATCTAGGGGGATAATATAAGCCACTTTAGAGAACCCACGAACTAAAATATAAACTAAGCTATCCAGACTGGAACAGAATATCCATCCAGGATATCCAGAGCTTATCTACCAGAGTAGATGATAAAAACAGTTCCTGTCAATGTATACATGTTTAATAAACACAAATTTTACCAAAAAAAATTACGTTTTGAAAATATTCAAATTCTGCATTTTCTTTTTCCTGTTACTTTTCATAATAATTATTACAGTTTTCTTCGCATACAAAAATGTCTATTTTTTCCAAGAAAAAAAATTAATTCCGGAAGACTATGGGTCTTTATTATTGGAATTTGTTTAAATATAGTATTTTGCAAAATAAATAAACTACTTTGTAACATGCTAAAAGGTAAAAACTGTTGTGTAAATTTTTTTATCTCGTATTACTTAAAGAAAACGGTATGCATACCTTGAAAGAATTTTGCCCTGTAACATATTCATTGGTGTTATTGCCTCTTTTAAAAATAGTTATTTATTAATGATACATGTGGTGATTAGAAAACTCCGAGTAATTTTTTTTAGTGTTTTGAAGTGTTCGAAAAAATAATTATAGAGCGGAAACGTATTGCTTATGAAAAATGGTTTATTATTTTAAAATCAGTTATAAATTGGATATATCAATTTAAGTGTATTTAGTAGATAATAAAAATACAAAAACTGGTTTTAATAATGGTTATAGTTTTGTAATTGAAGTTTGGTATGTTATTTTCATTTGCCTTAATGCTGTGCTATAAAATTATCATCTCGAGTAATCTAAAAAGATAGATGAGTAATAATTATTATAAAAATAATTACGATAAAAGTAAAAGATAGCGTACGCAGAGTAAAAGTTAATCAATATTTAAAATAGTTTGTTAACAAGCAATTATTATGTTAGGGGTAGAACTATTTATCCTAATATTATTATTACCGGAGAAGATGCAAGTTTTACTTTTATTCTATCATGTTAATTTTTTACAGAATAAGTTATTAATAAATGATAACAAATAATTAACTTAAGGTGTTATCACTCGGTGAGTTACATTTCCTGGAACGAAAGAAAAATATTTTTATAATTGCCTGTTAGACATTGGGCCGTATTCATAAAACTGAAGTATATCCTTGTAAGCATAAGGTTGAAGTATAAGGTTTTGAGTTGAAGGAAAAGGTAGCATTTCCTTTTTTTCGTATTCATAATAATTACCTTATACTTGCAAGGATATCCTCCAAGTAAAGGGTTGTTGGCTTGTTTCAACATGTTTATGATGGCTTATTTATTTACAGTATTTCAGTTATCAGTGTTATTTTAGCACATAAGTTCTATCAGAGAAGATGTATTCGTCAAGCAGCGATAGTGAAAGTACAGAAAAAGACAATGCTACTACTGAACTTCAGTTTATAGCAGATGAAATTGCCAATGCCCCCGTGATTTTGGAAAAATCCCAAACACCAAAAATAAAAGCTAGGAAAGATGAAGCTATCAGAAATGTTTGCAGGAAGTACGAGGTGACATTTGGTAAAGCACTGGATGCGAAAGGCTTTTTGAAGAAAGTAAACAATATGAAAGGAAGGTTGAAGAAAAAAACTGACTTGAAAAAAACTGGAAACAAAGCAATCAAATTGTTGGAATGGGAGAAAAAGTTATTGAAGGCTATGGAAGGTGACAGTAATCCTACTATTGGAAGAATCGCAGGCGCAATGCAGATTAGTATTGACGATGAATCTGCTCAACTGTCGAATCTCTTCTGGCAACAAGAAAAAAATCAGCAATAGAAAAGTACGAAACAAATAAGACAAAAGGACTCACAACCAAAGAGCTTCAACGGCTAGTTCTTCTAGAACAGTATCGAACAACTAGAGTTCAAAGACAATTCTACGAAAAAAAGTTGGAGAAGGAATTAACAGAAAAGTTTGTTCACGAGGGAGAGGCAACATACTACAACATGTAAATAATTTTTTGTAATAAAATAAAAATAAAAAGGTTTGTAGAATATTGTGAATAAACATATAATTATTCGATTTTTGTGTTTTAATCAAAACGATCTGATAAATATTATGGCGAAAATAATAAAACTAAATTAAATTGAAACTTTCATTTTATACGGTTTTGTACCTACATTTAATTATCAAAATTGCTTATTACCATGCTCAAATTTCTTCTGACTTCTTGTCCTTGTTGGCGAAGAGGCACATCAACTTGGTCATTATCATTGACATTTGACATCTTCGTCTAGCACTTGTTCTTCAGCTTCAGATGCTTCAAAATCGATGTCTTTCAAATGTTTGGCCACGTTATGAAGCAGGGATGTTGCAGATGCCGATATTTTCACATCCGCAGATGCGGATGTGAAACTGCCCGGTGGAGCAGATAAAAATCTTCGTACTATCGGCGATAATACCTTAAATTCCCCTCGATGTACACTGCGCCAGTTTAAAGGATTTTCATTCACATTTATTCTTTTTTTAGTACGGTAAGCAAGTAACTCTTTTTTGAATACAGCTTCAATGCTACCATTTTCTAGCTCATCTTGACTCTCGTCTTCACTCGTACGACCGGCACGCGTCAATCACCGGCCCCGCCCAATTTCTTTCTTGTCGCTACTTATATAATTTCGCATCCGCATGAACATTCGCATTGATTAATGCGGATGCGGAAGCAGATGCAGATGTCCAAATCAATGCGGATGTTCCGCATTTGCGGATGCAGATGCGAATGTTCGCAATATCCCTGTTATGAAGCACCATACAGGCAACAATTATTTTTGGTACATTCTTCAATTTCACTCGGCAAACGTATTGCAAAATAGGAAATCGACATTTCAGTTGACCAAAACAACGTTCTCTTTTTTTAAAAGATATTTTCTCGTTAAGGTCTACTCCCTCAGTCAAGAATAAGGGCCCTGTACTTCCTTTTTCGTGTGGCTACATCAAATATTAAGACCGCAATATGGATCGCTAATCTCCGGTAGAAGAGGATTTTTTTTTGTTTCATTGGGCTGTTTATTACATGTTTAAACTTTTAATCGAACTTTTAATGAACTGGAAATTGTTTTAATAGAAGAATGGGAAAATTTGAATTTGGATTACATAAGTGACCTGATAAGAAGCCTTCCACGGAGAATGAGAGATGTTATTAGAGCCAGAAGTGGTAGTACCAAATACTTAATTGTTAAATTTATCGTTTTAATTTTTTATTTTGTTACTTCGAGTAGGTATTTGATTTTTCTAGAATAATTGTTATTTTAATTATTTAAGCCAATTATTTTTTGATTTTTAATTTTAATTAAATAAACTACTTTGAAACATAATTTCAAATTCATTTCCTATCATTTTCCAAAAAAATGAAAAGAGGATAATTCAAACTTTATTAATAAATCACTTATGATACTTTTTGTGACGAATGTATAAACAAGTTAAATTAGTTTTTAGTAAATAAACATAAAATAAACATTTTCTATCTGATATTTGAAATTTTATTAGAATAGTGTATAAGCTTTAAAACAAATCTGTTTGATTTGGTTTAAGTTTGTATTGCAAAACAAATATTTTTCTTCTTGCCTCAGTTCACGTTACATTATTTGTTATATCTATTGTTACTACACTTTCAATCGAAAAAGACGTTTTAGGCCTATAATTTGACAGTCCTTCATTATGTGAATTATACGGTGCGCCGATCGAAACGAACATTAGAAGATTGATTACGACCAGAAATAAAAAAAATCAATTAACCTAACATTTTTCGACATGTAACCTTCTATGTTGCCTCACAAAGACGTTGTAAACTGTGTAATAAATCGGATTTCATCTGTTATTATTAATTCCATATTTCTAATTCAGTTAATGGCATAATCAACCCAAATGGTATGTATATCAGAATGAAGATAAACGAATCTTGAACATGAAACTTCTTATTCATCATTACTGAATGTCTGTTTTCATTCGCTAAGATGATTTGCTGCTGTTCTTGCGTTTTGATTTAAGGTAGTAGTTAGATCAGTGATATGCATTTTTTTTTAATTAATGTGTATGTTAAATATTACAGTACCATAATAATGAATCTAACGTATTGTAAACTGTATCATTTCAGTTAAATTCCCAAGAAAATTATGTGATTAGAAATATATTATTATAAGTGAGTATACACTGTAAAGATTTTAATGAGTTTATAATGTGTTAGTTTAAAAAAATTGTTTTAAGAATATTTTCGGCTAATTTTTTTGGATTTTTTAATTAATCAATTTTTTAAATAAAGTATAAATTAATTTTTATTTTTAATACATTTATCTGCTATGTTGCATAAGCCCTTATAGTCTTAAGCGGAATTATTCGAAGTTCTGTTATCACTAAAATTATATATAAAAAAATTATTTGGAATGATCCAAAACTATTTTAAAAAGAATAAACATAATTCCACGAGAAAAATTTTAAGTTTTGATGAAACTTGGCAGGATTAAGGAAAAAAAACTGAAATGTAATAAAATCCTGAGTCCTTAGGACCTAGTAGTGAAAAAAGACATAAAACATTCAATACCCAAGGGTTACAAATTTTTAAAAAGTGTTTTATTTTCTTTGGTTCGTTTCCGAAAAATGCTTCTGGTCAGGTGGTCAATGTCCTCCTGTAATATTTCATTCCAGGCAACCACCAACTCCTCTCTAAATTCTTCTAGAGTCTGAGGAAGACGTTGCAAATTGAGTCATCTCCTACCCATCATATTATCCCACATGTGCTCAATTGGGAATAAGTCGGGAGATCTTGGTGGCCAAGGTAATAATGTGACATCATTATGTCGTTGAAAGAAGTCTATTGTGACTCTTGCGACATGTGGTCGGGCATTATCTTGTTGGAAAGTTGGATATGCCAGGGTGCTAAGATAGGGTAAAAGATGGGGTTCTAAAACTTCTTGGATATAAAGCTGCGCGTTCATGTTACCTCTGATGAAGATTAAAGGTGATCTCGAACCATAAGCTATAGAACCCCAAAACATAACTCCAACAGTTTGATGAACATGCCTTTCAACAAAAAACCGTGGATTTCTCCTTTCACCACGTCGTTTTCTAACCCTCGCTCGACCATCGTGCATGTCTAAACAAAATCGAGACTCGTCACTAAAGACAATACTGTTCCATTCCTGATCCCAGAGTGACCGTTCTCTGCACTACTCAAGGCGATTACGTCGGTGTTCTGGAGTTAAAGGGAGGGTCCAGTGTGGTCGGTATGAAAACAGTCCAAACAGTCCAAAACACTTCGCATGCCAATAGGTCTTCCGTGTTCTGCAAACCATTCATTTCCAATGGACCTGGTAGTGGAGAAACGGTCCCCTAAGGCCAATAATCTTGAGCGGCGATCTTTATGGTCTGTTGTTCTATGGGGGCGTTTAGAGCCCCTTGCTCTTTGCGTACGACCTTCTTGAAGCCATGCCTGACAACACCTAACCACGGTGTCTACACTTCTTTGCACTCTAACTGCAATTTCTGGAAAAGAAAATCCAGCTTCCCGAAGTCCCACTATACGACGCCTATCAAACTCACTAAGTTGACGAAATCGTACAGGTCTCCGTATCCTAGGTATGGTAACCAATCTTAAAGAATGTCAAGAACCAAAATCTGCAATATTCATTTTTGGATTTCAAAAAAAGCAGTATAAAAACCGGAATTTCCAACTGATAAAGCTGAAAATTTTATCAATTGTTTATTTCAGTAAAATATATAAATAAAGTCACCAAATTTTATTAAAATAAAATCATTTAAACTGGATTTTTATGTCACATAGTATATAATTTGAAATTATACTACAAAAGTATTAAAAGAATGTAATATCGTTATGAAAACTAAGAAAACAGATGATACAACTTTTTAAAAATCAGTTAACAGCAATTTAAAATGTAAATACGCTCATTAAAATTGTAACATAACATTTGTAGATTTTTTCTGTTAATTAACGTTTAGGCTATAAAGAGCAAATGGACTGCCTTTTACTATTTCGGAAGTATTTCTTTGCTGTAATTTAAATTCTAGAAATTCCTAAAAAGTATGTGTATTTGATTAATTGGTACAATTAAACTTCTTTCGAAACAGGGAGTAAAAATTACTTGTGGTCAATAAGAGTTCTTGAAAACATATCCAGAGTAGTTTACCAAATAAGTTAGAAAACCACTAAATTATATATTTTGTTTCTTGGGATATTTAAATAGATTTGTGTAAGCTCATCTTATTAAGAGCATTAAAACAAATTTTTTATAAACAAAACTTCCACTTTTTATTCAAAAAATTGATTTTTTAACTAAATTACAGCTGCATCGTTAGATCTAGCATCTCAAAACATCTGGTTTAACCAAGAAGAATTGAATACCCAATTATCTAAACATAAAATTTTTAAAAACCATAGTTTTTCTCACTCCAATGTTTCTAGATTACATAAATGTTTCAAAGGACCAAGGATGAACCTGTTGGAAATGTTTGAGATTAATGAAGTTACTAAACATAGTAGGTACACTTGTTTATTTAAATGAACAGTTAAAACCTAGAGATCCTTACATTTTTCTTCATTTTCCTTTTTGATTTCTTTATCTCGCAGTTTTCCACCACGCATTTAGCTTTGCTAATGTATTCTTTGATTTGTTAAAATTAATAAAAAATTGTTTTTTATTTGTAATTCGTATACATGGGAGTATTGTATTTCTTAACCTATTTTTTTTCTTTTTAATATTGACATTATAATATAATAATCTACTGTTTGGACTATAACATTGACTTTGTCTGAATCATTGCTTTTTTTGATTAAGTTAAGACTTTATATTTGTCACTATTATTTATTGTTTATTCTGCTACGCTTGCATCTGTTCTTTTTGTTCCATCTTTGACTTTTCGTAGGTTTCACAGACCTGATTTAGATGTTTCATGTTTCTTGTAATTTACAATTCTCTGACAAGTACCTCCATTCGATATTTCTGTTTATTATTATTATTATTATTGCCTTTATTGTCCCACAAAAATAATAACAAAATTAACAATATAGTTAAATAAGAGCAAAGGGCGAAGTTTAATTTAACGGCTAGGTAAACCTAACCGTTAACTTGCTCTTCCACTTAACCCATAAAAAATACAGGAAAGAGAAAAAAAAAGTAAACTACTGCTAATCAAGGAAGAAATTACAATTAGTAAACCTTAAAGAAGTAAAGAAGGTATAAAAAAATATGTGTACACTTGAATCGCTGAAAGATTACCCGTGCGCCATTGTATGTAAGCATACGAAATGGATAGAGAAGACAACAGTTTATAATTTAATATTATCGTTTGATATTTATAGAAAAGGACAGCACATAGAAAAGGTGTCGTTGATATGATCGTTGAATTGTGACGCACGGGTAATCTTTCAGCGATTCAAGTGTATGTGGGTAGCTTTTTCATAGATGATAGATATTTAATAAAAACGTTTTAAATTTCTTTTTAAATAAAGTAAATTTAGATGCTTTGTGTTCCTGTGGAATATTGTTGTAAACATGGCAAATTTGGTAACTGAAGCAACGTCTAAAAAATTCAGTTCTAAATGCTGGCGGAGTAATGGTTTATATCTGACATTAATGTCATGGACGTCTGTAGGAAATGTAATTTTTCTGTGTAGATAGGCTGGCGTTTTGTCAGATATTATTCTGAAATAAAGAGTAGCAGAGTGTAGAAGTCTTCTATCTTCCATATTTAACCAACCTGAGTCTTAACTTATAAGAAATTCTCTGGCGTCTTCTTATTCCATAAATAAGCCTAAAACATGAGTTTTGGACTTTCTGTATCTTATTCCTATAAATATTAGTAAGAAATGGGCCGTAAAGAGAATCTGCATAATTAAATTTAGATAATACAAGTGTTTCACACAAAAGCTGTTTAACTTTTAAGGGTAGGTAAAACCTAAAACCATAAATTAATTTTAACGAACAATAAGCACGCTGAATTAAAATATTTACATGAGTTTCAAAATCAAGATTACGATCTAGTTTAACTCCAAGACTCTTTACTTCCTCTCTTACTTGAATGGATTAACCGTTAATTGAAATATAAAAATTTTGAGTGACGGTATCAATTTTTGATTTAGGGCCAAATAACAAGACATTGGATTTTGATGTATTGATTAACAAGCCATGATCAGTTGCGCTCTTTAAAAAATTATATACATCATTATTTATGATTGCACATGCATTTTCAGCATCTTCAGGCAAGAAGCTATAATAAATTTGGCTATCATCTGCATAAAAATGATTTTGGCAATGTTTTATACATTTAATAAGATTGGATGAATAAATCGCAAATAAGATTGGTCCTAAGATTGAACCTTGAGGAACGCCACGCTGCAAAGGAAGATAATCAGAAAATGTACCGTTAATCAGAACCCTTTGATTCGGTTCCGTTATTTGTTATTTTACTATCATTGTTATTGGTTTTAATTTATATCAGTAAATCTGTGCTGTCACTTAATTATTATGGACTTTTGTGTTTGTGTGATACACTATGTTATTTTCCATTAATATTATCCTGTTACTTATTACCCTACAGGGGTTAACTTACACGTGCTTCGACCTACCATCTGACACTTCCTGGCTGGTTTTCTTACTCTTGGGATACTAAAAGACATTTTCTTTTTAATCCTCATCATAAACATTTTTGGCGTCTATACTGGACATGCCATTATTTCTAGTACCTACTTTTATTTCATTTGTAGGTCTTACAAACAATATTGTCTTACCATGATCTACCAAGTTTTGGTGAATCCTTTTCCTTCTTTTCATTATACCTTTCCTTTTCAATATTAGTTATTTCATAACCACTTAGCATCAATATTTCAATTTTTATTTAATTATTTACTTATTTTAATTAGTATTAGTGAAGTCTCATAATTAGTACGTTAGTTTTTTCAATGACACAATATTATCCATTGTTTGCTAAGTTCATACAAGCATGGTGGATGTTATTTTTCTTGTATCACTTTGTAAGTTTTTTAAGGTATGTATAACTATTGTTGATCTGTATATCTTCTTATTGTGTACTTCATCTTTAGCCTGATGATTCGCCGATAGGCCGAAACTAGTAGCTGTCAATACTTTTAATAAAAATTTTTGTAACATTGACTTTGATTTTTCTTCTTCTAATAATCAGTCACATTTGTGTTATGATAGATTTACTTCTTTTATAAATAATTATTTAAATACCGTATCACACAAAAAATAAAAATCAAATAAAAAATCTATGGCACTATATTGTTTTACAAACTTTTTATAAACATATTTTTTTGTTTGCTACGTGACATTAAGGATCATCTATTTTATTCCGAACTCTTATAATTTGGTTTAAGTTGGGTCTGGCGAGTATGATTAATTATGTAATTGCATTCACCACGAACTATACCATTATCTGATTTAAAACCTCTTTATTATTACAACCCATGAATCATTTTAAAATTAAAGTAAGTCAGCTGTCAAAACATTCGGTTATGACGATCACAAATCATTTTTAATGTCCGCTGTAAAAAAATTTAAAACCAAAAATCATTTAGAAAATCGCAAATAGGCGAACGTTTCTAATAAACACCTTCTGTTAATAATTTGAATTCGTTTTTTATAAGACAGCAGGTTTAAAAGTTAAGACAATATATTAAGATTATCAAAATATTCCTTTGGCATTTTAATGACCCACGGTTCAATACTAACAAGATAATTGTTTCTTTAAAGCCAGAATTCACCGGCTGCTGCTTATCACTGTATTGTATATCGCAGATGTTTGATATTACTAAAACTTTTAAATACATTAAGAAGTAAATTTATAAATTATCTTATTAAGAATAATAAAAAACTCTTCGGTTGAACGTAACTTCCAAGTTTATTTGCAAAAATTATGTTTTTAATTACAATGACAGCCGTTTCGCTAAGATTAGCATAGTCAGATTGACATTTAAGTTACGTTTTGTTTGTTTCTTGCTAGGTACCTGATGTTGTTTAGGTAGTATTAAGGCTAGACCAAGTATGGAAGTAATAAGACATAACATTATTAAAGCCTAGATGTTATTAGCCCTAAGGGATTATTCTGGATGTACTTCCCTCTAAGATCAGTATAACTGTGCAATAATATAGAAAAACCAGGAAAAAACTATATCATTAAGAATAATAAAAAACTCTTCGTTTCAACTAATAAGATGGACTTCCAAAAAGTAAGAGTTAGTACAATAAATTTAATTTTAAACTATATCATGCTGATCTTTACAATAACTTAATATATTTGTGTTTTACAATTACGTCTATTCTATGTATAGAATGTAAACACAATCAAAGTAAACAGTTTAATAAATCTTGAAAGTTCTCCACTATTTTTTTGAATTTTGATTTATTATTAATCAACGACAAAAGAAAATTACAGATTTTTGTAATATCCACGTCAATTGTTGAGCAGTGTATATTACAAAATATATTCTTCAATATATTGATTTATTCAAATTATAAATTCATTCCTTATAAACAATGTGTTTTCAATCATTTATGAAAGATATTAATGGAAGGAAATCCTGACAGAAAATTTAAAACTTTATAGCGATTATTTGCGAAAGAAAAAGATATTTTACTTATGGCCTCATTTTATATTAATTATATTTACTGGAATCTGTGTTATATGTAATTTCGGAAACAAATACGCACGAGTCCTTATTTAAAGACAAATTTTACCTTACAAACACTGGTTTCAATCGCCATTTAGAGGTAATTCCAAAAAAGCGCTTCCACTGCGAGGAGGGTCATCAACACGCGACCGCGTAATCTGAAGATGGAGAACCGAATTGACCAACCATTGGCGTTTTTTTGAAAAATTGTAAGAATAAGGTACAGAATTATGTTGTTATGAAAGACTGTCTTTATAATAACAACAAAATAAACTTGAAATTAGGTTGAACATGACTGCCCTTTAATTTAAATTATAAATTGACATTCTTTAAAGTGAAAATTTGATCCCTACCTTCAACCCCCTTTGAGTGACAATTACAACCCCCAATTTTTTTAATGGGAAGTATGGGCTTGTGATATAACGTTCTAAAGGTCTCCTCATATATCACCTCCGTATTATGAAAGAATCAATAGAATTTATTTTATAAGATACCAACTATCACTCCCACCTGTAATGCCCCATAGCAGTAACAATTCACCTCCCCCTTGGCAGTCGCATTTACCAAACTGCAATACTCAACTCTTGAAGTTTAATAAAAACGAATATCATAGACAGTTAATTCTGAACCATTTCCAAGCCATCTTGAGCAGTTACCAAGAATATGAACACATATACACTGACGAATCAAAAACGGAAAGAGGTACCTCCGCAGCAGTAGTAACAAGCAACGGAATCATGGGTTATAGACTACCAGAAGAATTCACAATTAATTCGTCAGAATTATATGCAGTGATTGAGGCCCTATTACACTCTATAGAAAGTCCAACCCAAAAAATCCTAATAATAACAGATTCCCTCAATATAATAGATAACCTGAAGCAATGGTATCCAACTAACACTTTAGAGCTACAGATCAAAGAGTTTCAAAGGCAAATCAATCGATTTTATTTGGGTACCCTCTCATGTGGGCATCGCTGGAAATGAACATGCCGACGAAATCGCTAGAGAATATTCAACGCAAATGGACAGTTTCACAATCCAAACTGAGGGCAGTCAAACCATCGACACTACCATGGACATATCTACCATCTACGAGGAGATTACAAACAATTCTTGCTCGGCTAAGAATAGGTCACACAAGAAGCACCCATGAGTACCTACTCAGCGGTAACCAGCCACCAAAGTGTGAAAAGTACAACGTACAGTTCAGTGTCCAGCGTTTACTAGTGGAGTGTCCTAAATACAACAAAGAAAGACAAATATTCACCACTCAGTACAACTTGTTGTATTAGGTGAAAAGTGCAAAATTGAAAATTTTATTAAGCTCCTTAAAATTTTAAATTAGTTTAGGCTCGGCCTAACCAGTTTATCCTGCGAGTGTGTTTACTTATTTTAGTTTGAACTAGATTGTTTGTTACTTCAAAATCTGTTTAAATATAATACCCACTTAATTTATTTGCTAGTTTCAACTTTACCTATCAAAATAATAATTGAATTGAATACCTATGTCCTATTTAATAAATTATTCTCAAATTTATTTAACTTATAATCGTTGCTACTTAACTGTTCACACGAACTATTTTTACGACTCCATAAAAATATATGTTACCTAATTAAAATTTTAATTTTAATGTAACATAGTTTTTTTTCTAAGAAAGAGTCTAAAAGGTTTATATCTTTTCATTAGAAGAAATTTAAAAAATGGACCACATTTTTTATTTATAACGTTTGTTTTGATAATTAAATAGATGGATTAAAATAATAAAGATAATAAAACCCGTTTCAAAACCGATTTAGATTTTTGATTTTATTATCCTTTAGCAAGTTTTTGTTTTTTATGTCCATTTTTATTAAATATTTTTAATTCCTATATGTTTCTGTTAGTTATCCATGGTCTTTTATTAATTTCTCTAAGTTTAAGACTTCTTAAATTTTTATTTTCATCTTATCACCGAATTTTTATTTTTATTTATGTATCTGTATCTGAAATTCTTGAAGGGTGGGTCGCCCCACTGCACCATATTTGGACCATATTTGGCCTATTTTGCGTCCTGCTGAGATTAAGCTTGCCCATTCAACCAGCCTATCTATTTAAAGTAGGTGATACCGCCAGTAGGCAGCTCCCCCAAGTTGGTATTTGTTAGCCAGTTCTTGCCGAATACAGAAAGTCTTATTAGAAAGAGTGCCAGACAAACAAAAGCTCAACTGTCTCATTTTCTTGTTCACATCCTCTATATAGTGGGATGTCAGATAAACCCAATCTGTTCACATGTTTTCGTAAGTGACAATGGTCAGTAAGTATACCTGTGACCAAACGCAGGTCCTTTATGGTCATGGCAAGGTATTTCTTTGCTACCCTGCTATTTCGATACTTCAGAAGTTCTTTGGATAGTCTTCCCTTCTTCCCTTGAATTTGTCAAGGGAGCGTCTCTTTACTAGGTCAACCATGCCGGCAAGCTGATAAGACTGCCAGGTCCCAAAATCCTTTGGGAGGCAAGTTTCCTAGCTATGTGGTTGCGTTTTGAAATTCCATGAGCTTTGATCCAGCCTAGAGTAACCACGTTGTTGTTTCAGGCTTTAGTAAAGGCGATGTGACATTCTAATAATAGACCTAATACTAATATTGCTGACCGCTGGTGCTTGGCTCCAATTTGGAGGGGCGTGTGGACCTGGTGGTATTTTTGGAGACACCATCGTGTTTCTTCGCGTTCCTCCTCCTCTTTGCCTCAGCATCGCTGACTCTTTTACCTCTACGTTACTTTGGAGTTGAGCGTGTATGCTTAGCCTCCGGTTTTCGTGTCGGACGTGGCATGAACACTTAGCCCCCGATATTGGATTCAGAGATGTGCGTGTATACTCAGCCTTAGGATTTGAGTTTTCTTTAAGAGGATATTTTTCCATTTTGGAACCTATTTTGGAATGGCTGGGAAGAATTGTGTCACTCCTGCCAGGGTCTGCATACCAGGGGAAGGCTACTTACAAGATGTCGCCTGGTGCATAGAGTGTTATGGGTTCACTATAACTGCTTGGTCTGAGTTTATTATTAAACAAATAAATTTGTAGCTACAATTTAAAAACAAATCATGTAATAATTAATTTGATTAAACTTTCATTGTTTGCATTTTGTACTACATAATATATTTGACCGTGAACTTGAACTTATATATAAGATCTACTATAGTTAGCTATTAATTGTCACAAAGTCTCCTAGTTGTGGAAAATCAATCACTTTGTTTTTCTCACTTCCTGATTATATCTATCTGTTTCTTCTGGTTGGAACTTGAGCATGAGGTTCATCTAAACGTATTTTATTACGGATCTAAAATAAGGATTTAAATCAAATAAAGTAATAATTTCAAGTCTAGGTAGACAATACACACCTAGTATGGACACAAGGTTTCTTATCTATTACAGCCGCTGACCCTATACGGTAAGCACTATATTTTGTTCTTAGATCTGCTCATTATTATTATTAATATCAAAAGACTTATGCACTTACTCAGCACTATATTTTGTTCTTAGATCTGCTCATTATTATTATTAATATCAAAAGACTTATGCACTTACTCAGCACTATATTTTGTTCTTAGATCTGCTCATTATTATTATTAATATCAAAAGACTTATGCACTTACTCAGCTTTCGCTGGTAATATTTACCTATCCCGAGCGTAAACGCAAATGGGATTAGGCTCAAAATTTACATATTTAAAAATTTCCGAACAGTGTGACATGTGTTTAAAATTGCCGCTTTTTGCAAGTCAATAAAAGTGTTTTTATGAAGATCGAGTTTTTTAAGACTGTCTTCAAGACTTTTGGGGATGAGTCCAGTTGATGATACGATGATCGGTACCACCTCCACTTTTTCTGCATGCCACATCTGCCCTACTTCTATAGCAAGATCGATGTACTTTGCTATCTTTTCATTATATTTGTCCAAAATATTGTTGTTGTTTGGAACTGCAACATCGACTAGCAGCACTGAATTAGCTTTTTTATCCACTACTACAATGTCGGGTCGATTATTCGTCACCTGTCTATCGGTGATAATGGACCTATCGTAGTAGAGTCTAAAATCTGCATTCTCGAGCACTGCCTCTGGATTGTACTTGTAATACTGTGTATATGTATTCAGCAGTCCATATTTGTTGGCCAGTTTCTGGTGGATAATATTACACAGCTGGTTGTGCCTGCGCAAATAATCCGTGTTGGCTATGGTTTAACACCCTGATGTGATGTGTTGTACGGTTTCCGACGTTTGTTGGCACCGTCTACACTTGTCCGATGTAATAGTTTGGTCCCTGATAACAAATTTTTTGTAGTTGTTCGTATTAATTACTTGATCCTGAATGGCCATCATAAATCCTTCAGTCTCTGGGAACAAGGTACCGTCAGCAAGCCACCTATTTGATGCTATTTTGTCAATGTGCGGTTGGTTAAGGTCGTGATGATGTCGACCATGAAGAGCTTTTTGGGCCCATTTTACGTGTTTCTCAGCATCTGTTGTTACTTCTAAATCAACATTAGGACCTGCTAAATTTAGAGGGGAATAATTTTTATCTGCTCCTACAATAAATTTGTGTAAATTAGATAATGTTGATTTAGTAATAAAGAAGTCTCGTAATTTATTTATCTGCTTATTGTGTAGATTGATTATGTCACATAGAGCTCTTCCTCCCTCCTTTCTCGGCAATGTTGTTCTAAATACCGACGATATTGGATGGTGATATATGTACTTGGTCATCATAGTCCATGTTGTTCTCTGAATATCTTCCAATTCAGTTTTTGTCCATCTTAGAATACCAAACGAATAAGTTAACACAGGTACGGCATATGTATTAATTGCTCGATTAAGGTTTCCTGCGTTCAGTTCCGATTTTAGTAATGAACTAACCCTCTGTGTATAATGATCCTTGTTTTTGGACTTGGACTGTTTTTGGTCTAATAATCTGACTTGTTGAAATCCCAAGTATTTATAGGTTTCCCCATTCTGCATGGCAGCGATTATATCTCCATTAGGCAGCGCCACATCTCCATTGACAATTTTTCCCTTTTCGATGTTTAAGGTTCTGCATTTATCTAAACCAAATTCCATGTGTATATCACTGGAGAACCTTTCGGTTATATCCAGAAGATGTTGAATTTGTTGTTGATTAGAAGCAAACATTTTTATATCATCCATATAAAGAAGATGGGAAGTCATAAGAAAATGGCATAACCTAAGATGTCAGCTCAATTCCGAAATTAGAAAAATAAAAGTGGTCAAGGTGCTGACGAAAAGGAATATAAAAGTAATTGGGAATTTTTCGAATCCTAACAATTTATGTGTAATTCTCTTAATAAATTTGTAAAGAATCCTTTTTCTTTTCTTTGGCGAATCCAATTTCTAACCCACACACTTCTTTTCTTTTTACTTCTTTCACTTTTTCGTTTTTTATTAATTAAATCCGCAGCCGCCACATTAAAACGTGACATCACGCAAAAAAAATACTAGCTCAAAACACAATGCTAAAGTCAATGTACACACTAACTTGAGTAGTTCGCTAGATTTACGGCCGTTTGCACCGACTTTTTTTTAAGGGACATTTAACTAATTGACCTTTAATTTTAATGGTTACTTAAGTTCCAAATGCTTTAATCGATGTTTAAGGGTCCCTTAAAGTTGGTGCAATGAACAAAAACCGTTAAGAGTACTTTAAAGGACCGTTAGTTTAATTGTCCCTTAAAAAAAGTCGGTGCAAACGGCCGTTAATCTCACAGAGCTGTAAATTTAACCTAGCTAGAGACAAAAATCGGTGCAGTGTACACACACATCTAGATTAATCTAGCTAGACTATACAAACTCTAGCTAGATTTTGCTCTACAATGTACACTTAGCATTAAAGTGATTTTGATAATTTTATTTTGTCTATGAAACAAAGATGTAGAGCAGTAATAAACCAAGGTGGAGGTCACACTTTGTATTAATTTTGATTTTTCACTTTTTGGAAATATTTACTAAGAATAATAAAAACTCTTCGTTTTAACAAAACTTCCACTATTTATTTAAAAAACTGCTTTTTTAAACTCAATAATGTCAATCTGACGATGCTAGTAGTATAGCGGCTGTCATTGAGTTTAAAAAAGCAGTTTTTTAAATAAATAGTGGAAGTTTTGTTAAAACGAAGAGTTTTTATTATTCTTAATAAGATGGACTTCCAAATAGTAAGGGTTAGTACTAAGATTTTTAAATTGGTTATATTAATCTATATTATAAATTATAATTTTAGCAATGGCACCCAACGTCGTTTAAATAAGGCACAAAAGATAATTATTAAAGATTTACATCTAGAAACATTATTTTGAAATTAAAATAAATTTAGAATAACTTTATAAAAGATATAAAAGCTGTTCAAAATGTTTAAAAATTTATATAATTTATATCAAAATGCTCTAAATTCTACGATTTTGTCGAGAAACGCCAATGATTTCTGCCACTCTAATGAAATTAAAATTCATTTATTCTTGGACGAACACTATCTGTCCGCCAGGAGGGATTCTTAGAAGAATATACATTTAGCTAATTAATTAACGGGTTGAAGGGGTGTGCAAGGGGGAAAAGTTTTTGCATGCCACTAATGGCGATCGTTGGACTGCGAGTCGAACAAGTATATCACAGTCTCGAAGGAATTGTATATAGTGTCGAATGGTGGTGACATAAAAAACGACATGTTCTTACGGATCGTCTGTAGTGTGAAATTTCTAGATTGCATTAACAGATTAGTAAAAATAGCTTCGCTCATGCCCGTCAAAAGATTTTCTACGGATACGGGTGTTTACTATTGATAGTTGACTACATCAAAATAAAATTAGAAAACTGTTTGTCTTTTATGATCAAGCTCTTGGTTTGATTCACATAGATAGAACGAATTGGCAAAACAAAAAGATAAGTAGGTGTTTAAAGAATATTTTAATAATAGATATTTTTTATAATATTATGATAAGGTTGACCCGAACGATAGTGCGACGATTAGACAAAAGCGTCATCTGAAAAAAGAACGCGCCAAATTTTCGCGTCATTGTTTACTTTTCATGTCGTTTTCGCTAAAGTTATGCGTCAATTGACCATTCCAGAACACGTGACTTTGACAAGATCTGCCATTTTCTCTGGGTGGCACACAGTCTGACTTTCTCCGTATTGCTTACGTGTGTTTTGTCTGTTTTCAATTTGTTTTTAGCGTTTTTTCCTGTTTTTAGTGATATTTTTTTGTTAAAATGTCTCGTAGTGACTACTATACATCCCTTAGTGGCGATGTTAAGAGCCGGTATAACGAAAAAATTAAAATTATTGATAATATCGACCCATACGCAATCCCTCTCACAGCTTTTATACTGGACAGCAGTTTAAGGCTTATAAAAGCACCCAAGCTTATAAACAATATGAAGCTGGATCTATTCAAGAAATTGCAAAAAGTGCAAAACTCTGTATAAACAAATGGAATTAATGAGTTTGTATGCCATCCAGCAAACATGGCCGACCGTCAATGACATCATTCTGGAATGGTCAATACTCCGTTCAGTATAAATGTGGTTGCACTGTCAAATCGGGACTATGTTGCCAAGCGTTTAATATGGTATTAGAATCTAGTGAATGTCAAAGGAAGTTTCTCTAATATTCTCCTTTTTATTTGAATACAATATCACGCCATGTTTGAATGCGGCAACAGAGCTCATTTTTGCCAACATATAAAATATTTAGCATGTCTAATTTTATATTTTAGTAGCCCATATATTTAATATAAAATTAATTACGAAACCTTTTTTAAAGCATTTATTTATTTATTTTTTCTACTAACTTGCTGCATACGAATTTCAAAATTTACCAAGTTTACAGTGAAAAAATATATTGATTGACAGTAGCCAACGAACAGAGCGATTGGTTCACTTTGATTACGTTCAACCAAATTTATTTTGGGCGAGGTGTACACAAAAAAATAAATATTGAATTTTTAGCTGAAAAAATTATAATAACCAATAGTAACTAAAAAACCAGCTGTAAGCAGTAAACATAGTAAACAGCAACATAGTAAACTTGATCATGAATATCATACATTGAACTCGTCGTCTATGCATTGCTGTGTATTTATTTCTATCTTTTGTTTATTCAACCTTACTCACAGACACGATGTGACATTGAACGTGCCATACTATAAACAAACTACGGAGGTCTAGGCCATCGATATTTCTAATAAACAATTTAATTAAATATACGAAATATACGGGGTGTTCACACCACAAAATAAATATTGCAACATCACAATAATTACGACATGGATCTTGTTTTTCGTTTACTCTATTCTACTATTTTATCGAAAAATGTCAGATTGACAAATTTGTTTTTGCTTGATTTGTATTGTATAATTCCTTTTGAAGGCAAAGGAGAAGGTATTAGACAATTATATAAGACAAGGGAGTTCTGCGGCCGATCAACTGAGGCTAACCATGAAACCTTGTTGGTCAAAAAGGCGTTAAATGACAACGAAATAGCACTGGCTTTCTTGTCAAAACACAAGTGAGAAGACTCCTCAATAAGAAACTGGATCCCAATACAGTCGGATGGATCAATAACGTGCAAAAAATAGAACAGTTGGGATGGAAGTTGTCCGCAAGGTGGAGAACTCTCTTCATTATTGTGGACTCTTACTAAGATATCCCGATAACATGCCAGCAGGAGCTACACAGCTATCATTAGGCTGATGGTGTTTTATGACTCGAAGTTGTAGTGTGGAAAAGAAACACAAAAAACAACGATATTTTTAAATTTCAAGTCAGTTTTAAGTCTTAAATTTTAAATTATAAGTAGATGTTTATAAATAAATTGCTTGTAACCTAGTAGTTTTTTAAATCTATTTTCTATACTTCCATTTTTTACTAGAAAATCATTAATTATTTGGTAAAATACAAAATATTTAATGCAATCATAAGTAAGTAAAATCATTTATATGTGAAATGTGTCATCTTTATTTTTGTGTGATATATTGCAAAAATGATTTATTTTATTTGCTTAAAATTATCTAATCTTTTAACAAATATGGTAAAACTTTTAGAATCTTCACGGCTTAGCATAAATAAACAAATTAAGGTTTGTTGTTACAGTTAACTCATATATGTTTTATTGAAGTAAAAAAGTTAAAACTAATGATAAGTCCTCCGTTCACAGATTGCCAATGAAGTCTGCAAATTAGATAGTTAATGAGAGAATCATTTTTTGCACACTTAACCAGTTGGTCTGTGAATTAACAAGTTAATTTACACTCTAACTGATTTAGGAACATTAACGGTAACATTTGATGCGATTAGCTTAAGGAAGAAATAGTTTTTTAAAAACAATTAAATATATAAATACCTTAAATAATTTAGATTTAAATTGATATGTCACACAAAAATGAACCGGGTTTCAGTACTTTTTCGAATAATTTGTACCTACTTACAAATAGACGGTGTTATGCAAAAAGCTACCAGCCCACAAAATGGCTGATTTGTATTTAGAATGACATTCTGCTTAACAAACAAATATTCCCTGTTTTGCAAAAACAATATACAACAGCCCTAGAGGGCTGCATTCTGCAATTTGTGCTGAACGTACCCAAGTGCGTTGGTAGGTTTCTGACATAAGATTCTTAATTCTATATTGTCCCAGAAAACTTACCTTAAGAGCATCACTCTAAATTTTCTTTGTTCCGGTCACAGCTTCCTTCCGAATGACACCTAATTTAGCGACATTGACTCTACACTATCAACGATTATATGGAAGCAATGCAGAAAAAACCACCTCGTGACTTCTATGCTTTCTGAAGATTTTTTAGGCGTGAGGAATGTCGAAGAAAAGATCACGAGTAGGAAAATAACAGAAGACAACGAAAAGGTTTATTGGATAAATAGGGTCTATTAGAATAAAAATAAATGAACCGTTTTTGATGAGGATTAAACAAAACGAGTTTTCGTCACCATATCAAAAAATAAATATTAAAAAAAATATGAGAGGTATGACCAAAAAATATATGGAGATTTGCTCAGAAGCAAAGAATATTAATTTGCAAGAAAAGATGCACCTTATACCATAAAAATCTTCATCGTGCCAATATTACAGAAGACGTCGACAGCGCTCTGTCAGGTTTTCTGTGGTTCCCTATAACTTTATCGAATGGCTGACAAGAAGGGAATAATACAGCCACAGCTCTGTACCTACCTGAACTTCCAAGTCCAACTCACTATCAAATTTAAGCCCGTTGCCAGCCAATTCTTCTACGTTCCGCCAAACAGATCTCGCTAACCCCCAAAGATACTCATCTGTCACAAAAACCCCACACAAATATCTCACCATGGGCAATACCACTCCGTCTCAACAATTTACGCCACTCCAGCCCAGCTGCTAAATCTGAGCTCATTATCTTATTTTCTGTTCAAATTAGTAGTCAAATATCAAATCTCCACCAAATTTCGCTTACATCAGGGCCGGTTTATCAATAGCAATTAATCTGTCAGTGAATGCTTAACTTCCAGTTATTTTGGAAAGGTCGGTTTATCAACAACAGATTAACTTTATCCGACAGCTAAAATGTCAAATATTTATCTGTAATTTTCAACTCGCGGTTAGGTCGATATCTGAAGGTTAAGGTCTATTATGTAACCTCACTTCATGCAGAAGAATTGTTTTGTTTTGTTTTTTAGTGTGTCTAATTTAGGTACTTGGGTTTGATCAAAGTGAAGAATGGAAAGTACTAGTACTACTAAGAAGGGAGGATGCAATTTCACAGCAGATGAGAGAAATATGCTTTTAAAAATTGCAAATAAACATAAAGATGTCATCGAAAATAAAAAAAACGGATGGGGCAACCTGGAAATCGAAAATAATCTACCTGTCAGTACAAAACTCAAGTGAATCCTCAATGAGTTCTAATATTGACAGAACAGTCTATTTTGTCATCCTAAATATTGCATGAAAATCCTGGTCATCCCACTTTTCGAAGTTGTCTACTTTTTCCCTAACTGTATACGGCCTTCTTTCGTACTCAAGAACTTGTACAATATCCTCGTCCTCATCGCTATCCAGAATATAATCATCCAAAAAATGCATGTTCATCAGCAAACAAAAACTCTTCAGAAAGTAAAAATCAAACTTTTGCATAAACAAAAACAATCAACAATAACCTAACAAAACGGTCGTGACATCTCCAATAATGTAACAACCAATGAGATCCATCAGCATTGCCAAGTTTCATTATCTATCAGTTAACTAACTAGAGGACAAAAAGGAGTTGATAAACCGCTTCCGAACAAACTGAAACTTTATCGTCTAGTTAGTTTTATCTGACTGATGGATAATCCTCAGTCTCTCTCTACTTACCTATCAGGTAATTAACTAGAGGATAAAAATTAGAAAAAAAACGTTTACTAACGTATTAAAAAGAAGAACAAAAATATTGGCAAGCAGTTACTCAGTATCTATCCTAATCATCTAATTAATTTAACGCTGTTCCTTACGTTTTGGAAGCTCTAAAGTACCCACTTCAAAAATTCTAGAGTGGCTTTACCTCTTAAATATTCGTATTCTTCGTATTCTTCGTTCTTACCAGAACAATCTTAATTCCATTATACAAAAGTGAAGGTGGATCTTCGTTTTTTGTCAGTGTGAAAGAGTTTATTAAACCTTTAATTGGACATTAAATGACAAAATTTAAACGCCATCTGCTTTTCGGGGCCTTTGTAATTTTCGAACGAATTATCAGTACGATCGGAATGGTAAAAACTGACCATCTGGTTCTGTTTTGTTTCTATTTCATCTGCTACCTATAGCCACTAGACCAGTTAATATGACTAAGTATTTTAAGTAGTTTGTCATTAAAAAAGAGTGGGAGGGTTTCTTCGAATTGATTAATGATAGTGGATCTAACTCCATGATAAAATATTTAACTAATTTATAAAAGTAAACAATTGTTTGTTGGGTAATGAGTTTTTACATTGAGTTAGGGTATAAAATAGAGTTAGAGTATTAGCTGGTATTGATAGCTTCAGCTAATTTAGGGAAAAATAATACTTGCTTAATATTAGTTAATGTTTATTCTTACTTATAACAAAATATTTTCTTTGTAAAACATGAAATCTGATTAAAACAAAAATTAGTTCAATATAACCAATTTTAAGATCTTTCTAAAATCAGAAGCTCTTGAAATTGAACCGGTCCATACATGTTATCCATATTTGAAGTGATTTCACCGACACATGCTGAATAGGATTAAGATCTCATGATTGTGCTGGCCATGGTGAAACTCCAACTCCGGAGTTTTCCAACCAGTTGGTCACAAAAAATAAATAAACGATATCGATCCTGCCTCCTATAATTATACCACCCCCTACCATGATTGTGCTTACTTCCTGAACATGTTTCACATTTCCAGATCGTCGCTACACTCTTGTTTGACGGGAATCTGGGTGAAATTCAAACCTAGATTCATCACTGAATAAAACTGTAGGCCAACCTTGAGTAACCCAATTCTGAAATTCTTGACACCATTCCAGTCTGGAAGCGCAGTTACCTTTGCACAAGTTGAGTTGCTGTTGTGGAGCGTCCCCTTTCCTGGATGTTGCTCGTTTATACTACCAGTTTCTCTATGAACAAAAGGTTTGGGTAAGAAAGTGAATTTTACGAAGAAATAGAAAGGGAGCATCAAAAACGTTACTAATGTTTAAACAAAATGCCTGAAGAAAAATTTGAAAAGCTGCTGTCAAAGATGCAGAATGTTAAAAATAAGAAGACACTGATGTACCAGCAATCTCACCAAAATTAAAGCTCCAAGTTACTGGAAGATATTTAGCTACAGAGGATTTATTTACAAGTATTGGGTACATAATAATACTATATCAAATAAAAATGCTTATCAAAATAAACAAACGCACCCTGATCTCTCTAAAAGTTTATACCAAACACAGGGTCGTCAAATAAAACTAACTAGCAGATAAGGTTCCAGTTTTTTCGGAAGCGGTTTATCAACTCGTTTTTATCCTTTAGTTGGTTAACTGATAGATAATGAAAGTTGGCAATGCTGATGGATGAATGTAAGCAATCTCATTGGTTGTTACAAGAACAAGGTCATGTCACATTAATTGAGATGTTACGACCGTTTTGTAAGGTTATTGTTGATTGTTTTTAATCATGCAAAAGTTTGTGTTTTTACTTTCTGAAGAATTTTTGATTGTTGATGAACATGCATTTTTTGGATAATTATATTCTGGATAGCGACAAAGACGTGGATATTGTGCAAGTTCATGAGTACCAAAAATGGACGTATACAGTTAGGGAAAGGGTAGACAACTTCGAAAAGTGGGATGACTAGGATTTTCATGCAAGATTTAGGATGACAAAAGAGACTGTTCTGTCAATATTAGAGATTCACTTGAGTTTTGTACTGATAGGTAGATGATTTTCGATTTCCAGGTTGCCCCATCCGTTTTTTTTTTATTTTCAATAACATCTTTATGTTTATTTGCAATTTTAAAAAGCAAATTTCTCTCATCGGCTGTGAAATTGTATCCTCTCTTCTTAGTCGTACTAGTAGTTTCCATTTTTCACTTTGATCTAACCCAAGTAAATTAGAGGATATATAATAGACCTTAACCTCCAGATATCGACCTAACCGCCAGTTGAAAGTTACAATTAAATATTTCACATTTTATCTGCTGGATAAAGTTAACCTGTTGTTGATAAACCGACCATTCCAAATAACTGGTAGTTAAGCATTAACTGACAGATTAATTACTATTGATTAACCGGCCCACAGTCAACTGACTGACTTCGTAGTTCGCAAGATTAAAGACAATAGTTTCAAATTGAACACATTTCGTGATGTTTCATGACTTGAACAACAAAAGTTTGACTGGATCAAATTTTTTTTGATCAACGCTATTGAACGACAAGTGACCCAAATTTATAGGATAATATCTATAATATTTAGTCCGGAAAATAAAGTTAGTTGAAATTACAAATTAAAGTGTAAAACTGCTTTAGTTTTTCAAGAACTTTAAGTTCTTTAATATAATATTCAGTAAATATGTTAACAAAAAATCATACATTACAGGAATTATATTTATAATAATAGTAATATTTTATCAAAGGAAAAATAAAATTTAATTAACATTGTATACCTAAGAATTGCTTGCTTATTTATTAATTATTTTAACTTCTAGGTATATTAAAGAATTATTTGTTGGCAATTTGTGCTTATTAATAAATATTACTGATTTTAATCTGTTATTTATAACTATTGCGCTTGCTTATTGCACCTATTTGTTTGAATTTGTTTTACTAATTAATTTAAAAACTGAATAAGTCTAAATGTTTTGGTAATATAACTTTAATAATCGCAAATTCCATTTTTGTCTGGTTGTGTAGATGTTAATTGCTAAAATAACGGCAATATTTAACTGCGAAAACAAAACATTTTCTTTCGATATCACCAAAGATTATGTACAGCTCGTCTTGAGATAAGTTAATAATAACTTTCATTTTAAATTTACTTGTTTGTTTTTCGAAGAGTTTTAATTGGTCGTCTAAAAGAGGATCATTTATATTGTTAATTATCTAGTCGTTGGTATCTTTGTTCAAGACAGTGATAGTGACAAAAGCGAAAATAAATTGGATTATAACAGTGGCAATAGATCAAAGATTAAAACCCAGGTAGTTCGGGTGTGGTAATTAAAAGAAATATTAGAATATAAAGAGGTAGACTAAAGTCAATGTTTTCATTATTTTGCCGCAATGTTTTTTTACATTAGATGTTTAGATCATTCAAAACATATATTGGTGTTTAATTCGATAATTCGTTTTCAAAATGAAAAAAATATTAACTGCTTACTATGAAGGATATTTTATAACATTCAACGACAACAGGTTTTTTCTTTTTCTAATAACACTTCTATAAACGTTGACAGCTTTATGTGAACTTTTTTAATTTCCTCTTGTCATATTTTTTTGGGTTGTTTTTCAACACTATCCTATTTACAGTATTAATATTGTTTGTTTCATTTTATTTTTTACTCTAATTTTCTGAGCCCGGTAGTGTGGACCTCTGGCTTCAACTTCAGCGTTTTATTGTGGCCCTCATCATATCATTCCATCCCTTTACATCTATGGGACAGTCACAAAGTTGATATTTTTGCCCGTGTTACGTCCTCCCTGCATTTATGCTTTATACTGTCTCTCTTTGTTTGCGCCATCGAGAGAATCTGTAGGTACGTCGTGTGGTCAGATGTATCCATGTCATAAGAGTCACGTTCAATTTCTCCTGTTCTTCATAGGTTGAAATTAAAAACACCGTGACTGAGATAATTCGCCAAACTTTCTTTTATCCCTTTATTTTATCATTATTTTCATAACGATCCCATACTAGGTATTGCCATTTTTTTTTAATTATTCTCTGGCTGTATGTTTATGTTATTTTCCTTTTCTTACGTCGTTTCTTTTTTCAATTTTAAGGCGTATTGGTAATATTCTGGCTGTTGCAAATATTGCAACTGTTGGGGCTATTCTGCATGATGATATTACCCCAATTACTGAGTTTTCTATTAATTTGTTCCAGTGTATTTTTAGTAATAATATAACAAGAGAGTGAAAATAAATTGAAAACGAGAGCCCGCAGGGCTCGAGTGGCTATTGCCAAATGGCAACAAGTTTGAACAAAATCTGTCAAATTATTTTCTAATTTATGAAACTCTCGAATTATATTTGACAAGATTATTTTTTGATCCATTATTTGATTATTTGGTGAAGGTTTTAAATTGTCTTCATATAGACTGACCACTTATTAGAGTATTTTTCTAAAATATTTTTTGTAATTTCTGCATCGGAAAAGGCACTAAACCGATGACTTTAACCCATTTCGCGTTGACACAATTAAGTAATTATTTTGACAAGTTTCTGGCAGTTGCTAGGCAAATAAAAGCTACAGTGATTATACCTGAAAATTACTGAAACTTACCCTTGTGACAAATAAAGAAGCATTTCATTGGTTTTAAGAAACGTCAAAAAATAATCACAGAAATGGTATTTTAGCGCCCAGCGACCAAATTAAAGTCACCTAGATTATAATTAATTTTATAATTGTTCGTTTTGGTCCTCTAATATTATTTGTAATTCTTTGAGTTGCTTGCATTTAATTTAATTTTTTTTATATGTTTCATCATATTCATATTTTTATCTAAATAGATTCCCTTACATTAAAGTTGTTTCTGGGTTTTTATTGTATTATATGATAACATTATCTTCTGGCTTCATAAAGATCACTATTTCTGTTTTGTGTAGCTAATTTGATGTTCGTATCTAATAGCTTTTTATGGATCATATTTGTAGCGTAATTTGTTAAATATCCCTTATTATTATAACTAGGTCGTGTGCATATGCCATCAAATCAATTCCCCTGTCTATCTTTATCTCATAAATTTCATTCAGAGATTCACAGGTTTGGCTAGTCTTTTAAAAGCTTGGCGTGAGCTTGGCTTAGGATCAAGCCAAGCTTCGACATATTACACGTTACTCGTGATCGACAAGGTGGGAGAAAAAGCTTGAAAATCTTGATAAACAAGCCAAGCCAAGCTTATTGTTACCAAACCAAGCTACTGGGCTTGGTAAACCGCTGATTTCATTGTGAAAGATAATCGGGCGTATTACAGATTGTTGTGGTACTCAACATCCAACCTTGAGCTTTCCTCTATGAATACTTCTCTTTGTATTATCTTTTTTTAGCCATGCTACTTATAATTTCTTCCTTGGAGGACTAATTATAGGTGTTTTCAATGTCTAGGGTAACTATGGCGGTAGCCATGACACTGAATAACCTAACCTTAACCTAACCTAACCTAACCTAACCTAACCTAACCTAACCTAACCTAACCTAACCTAACCTAACCTAACCTAACCTAACCTAACCTAACCTAACCTAACCTAACCTAACCTAACCTAACATAACCTAACCTAACCTAACCTAACCTAACCTAACCTAACCTAACCATTGGTTTGTTTGTTTTAACACGCACAAGTATTTGGAAAAAAACTAGATATACTTGAATCGCTGAAAGATTACCCGTGCGTCACGATTCAACGATCATATCACCGACACCTTTTCTATAAATATCAAACGATAATATTAAATTATAAACTGTTGTCTTCTCTATCCTATTCGTATGCTTACATACAATGACGCACGGGTAATCTTTCACCGATTCAAGTGTAGGTAACTTGTTAAGAAAGGGACATTAATTAAGAAAATTTTGAATAAAACTATCCCGTTTACTTAAAAATTAGCTGTTTTGATAATATTTTATGAAAGCAGCTGTCAATTTTTGTTACTTAATGTTTTTAATGGGATGGACTTTCACAAAGTAAGAGTTATTACTAATAATCCTAATAATAAAGAATAATGGTATATCAATAATTTCAAATGAAATGTGAATAATATGATTATAGCCAATGCAGTAGTTTAAAAAAGTAAAGTAAGGATGTTCTTGAAAAATTAATTTGTTAAAAATCTATTCTTCTTCTAATTTATTTTTCGTATGAGGGAAATTTCAGTGAAATGATTATCAACCAACATTTAAAAAATAAAAGAATCCCAAGTATGGTAGCTTAGCTAATGTACATCTGTTAATAAACTTTCGCAGACAAATAGAAGACAGAAGACATTTTTGAAAGTTAATCTAATCCACGACCACACGTTGTTCTGTATATTCTATGACTGTGCAGTTTTATTTTAATACAAACCTACTTTCAGTAACTAAGAAGGAAGGCAATAAATCAGTTTTAGAAATTAATCCGTAACTTGAAATTGATCCGACAGGTATCTATCACCTTATCGAAATTCACGATCTATTCCAGAAGCGCATAAGCTACTTGTTCTGATAACAATATAACCAGAGTATGTTGAAGAAGAAGAAGAAGTTCTTACCACCCGCGGTCATACGTCATAAATATAAAATACTGTGACACTAAGAAATATCACAAACAATGATGAGGTTACCTTTTTTCATTTGATGTCACACAATAAGATTATTTTTAGTATAATCGACTTGTTTTGCACGATACGAGGTTTGTGCAGTCATCATTCTTTTATTGTGGTTGGAGATTTCGGTTAGGTGAAAAATATATAGTCATTATTCAAGTTAATTAATACGTTTCGTGTGTAAAATATAATGGCATTGGAAAGGACTGGATATCTAAATCAATCTAGACTTTATCACATAGTTAGTAACTGACAGAACCATGCTGAAATTTATTCTAAGATAAAAAAATAACAAACAATCAAAGAAATGAGACCTCACGAATACGTTTTTTGAATAATCGTGGAGAATACGTATAGATTGGTGATATTATAAAATGTATAATCTGTGACAAAAAACGCATCACCCATTTTTTAAAAATAATTTTGTAAGTGTTTATGGAACAAAAGATAACTTATAATTACATTTTCATTAAAAACTTTTAATGAAGTTATCTAGAGTTTCTTGAGGCAACTCATCCCAAGCATTTTCGTTACGCCAAGATGACCTCCAAAAGTACTGTTATGAAGCTATCTTACTATTCCTTGAAACTGCTGCTTATTTATTTCAGCTCCATGGTCATTATGTATCTTTCTCTTTATGAGACCTTTATCTAGGATTAAGAAGACTTACTGTGCAATTTGGGCAAGCATATTGTTTTAGGCAGCTACAGTGACAGCAGTCTGGCCGGAATGATCTTCGGGAGAGAGCTTCAGCATTTCGATGCTTTGTTCCAGGTTTATTTCGAAGTCATATTCTTGAGGCTTCTCAAACTATCTCGCTACCTGGGGCCTGTTTCAAAAAAGTGACAAGTTGACAAGTTGACAAGTTACAAGTGTTGTTTGACTAGTATTCAAAAATTTTGTTTCATAAAATAAATGTTGACACTTGTCAAATCACGTTTTGGACAATTGTATTTCTACAAGTGTAGGAGTAGTAAACGTCAAAAATTATAACCTCAAGAAACTGAAATATTACAATGTCTCGCGAGTTAGGTAAAATCGAGTTTTTGCGTGCAATAAGAGAACGGAAGGAAGTGTTATTTGGAAAATTTAGTCCCACCTTGACAAAGTCTTTAAAATGTGCACAGTGGAGTGAAGTTAGGAAAGTTGCACTCGCAATAGGACTTATAAATGAAACAAAGTCTTATTGTCGGGACGTTCTATGGCAAAATATCAGGAAAAGATCAGAGGAAAAATTGGACAATGCCAGAAAAACGGGCACTGGAGGAGGTGTTGTGGCGAAAAAAAAGGACATAGACCTTCTCGTCTATGAAATTTTGGGCAAGGATTCGCCGGTTTTAAATGGGATTGGTGTAGATACTGCAGATGAAGATACTGTTGAGTCAGAAGTAGGAATGGAACCAATTTCGGAAAATATTCATCCGGAAAGTCCAGTTATTGCTTCAACCGAGGCTTCAACCAACATTACTAAAGGCAGTACATTAGTAATGTCTAATAAAAGAAAAAAATTACGTACGAGTAAAGTTCCTAATAGTGAAAATATTTTTGAAGAACTGAGGGAAAAAAAAACTGAGGCTACAAGTAAAAGAAATTAGATAGCTATTTCTGTGACTTATTAATTTTTTTTGCAGGTGACCTATTTAGAAATGCAGAATCACAAAACTGCATTGGAAATTTTTGACCTAGAGAAAAAACATGGACTTGAAAAGTCAAGATTCACGAGACAATTTTATGAAACTTTGCCCCTTGTGGATTATACAAGTGAAGATGAATTATAGTTATAATTTATTAGATTATTATTATTCCGAAACTTTGTTCAATAAATCGGCGAGTTTGCTTATGTCGTTGAACAAATATTTGCCGGATCAGCGGGATCTCTTAAAATTGGAGGAATTAACCAGTCTCTAAGGGGATAAGCACTATCACCCAAAATTATCGCCCCAGGTATTGGTCTCCATCCTGAAAATATAATTTATGTTAATACATATTTATTATATTATTTAACTATTTTACAGCCATAACCAACAATAAATTCAATTTATGCAAGGGCTGCATAAATTCTTTGTGGGAATTGGGTCTGGGTTATTCGGTGAATTGTTCATTCGGTGAATTGTTTTTCGGTGAATTATTTTTCGATGCATTTACTAGCTCCCGTAGGAATTTATTGCAAGTAAACAGTTTTTTGTAGACTCAACCAAGTACCTACCTTGTTCAAATCTTTGAAATATTCGTGAATTTCGAAGAACCCTTGAGTCGTAGACACTTCCAGGCCAGTTGGAGTCAACATAGTAAAACTTATAGTCAGGGCCACAAATTCCCATTGCATTTATAGAGTGGTTTCCATTCCTATCAACAAATGCTTCTTCGTTTTGTGTGGGTGCATCTATTTTTATTAAGGTTCCATCAACGCAGCCAACAACCATTGGCATTCCGGCAACTTCGTTGAAACGCTGCACGATGTTTATGATATTTTGAGGAAAACATACCACTCTTGGAAATAAAATATCATTTATGGCATTCACGACAGCTTTTACACATCTGCAAACCGTGGCTTTGGATATGCCATGCATGTCTCCTATTCCATGGTACTGTCCACCATTTCCAAACCAATGCAGGGCAATTTGTAATTGTTGAGAAGCAGACAAGGCATAATTTCTGTTCGTTGGATGTATTAGGCGATGACCGATTGATGTTATTATTTCTTCCATTTTTATGGAATTAATTCGAAATCTTTGATTGAACTCCATCAATGCATTAAAATTAAAATTAATTCTTTGACGAAACATACGTCTTCGTCGCCGATGTCGCACTAAGACGTTGCCTTCCTCATCACTGTCGCTAGACCACATTTTCTATCAAATCTACGAGAAAATCGGGGGGTGACAGGATATCAAGCTCCTGTCACTTCACACTAATAAATGTTAGGAAAAAATGACAACTTTACATTCACTTACTTTTTATGAAACGAAAACCTAACCTACAGTTGTAAAATCAAACTTGTAATATAAGGCTTGTCACTTGTCACTAATAATCTACTCTTGTCATTTTATGAAACTCAAACTTGTCAAAAGTCTTGTTTGGCACTTGTCCGACAGGAATTGTCACTTTTATGAAACAGGCCCCTGGCCCTTCGGATTTTTAATACCAAAAAGCCACTTCAAACAGGCCTGGTCGATCCTAATCATAAACTTTCTGCCATAAAGGTACTTATAGAAATTCTACAAGAATTTTTTAACTGTAGTTCCTTTTATAGCTGTAGCTCCCTCCTGGTAACGAAATAGTTATTTTCCGACTTTGACTCTCTTTACTGTTCCGGCTCTGATTCCTACATTGTAATGTAATATAAACGGGGTTCTATCATTGCGTCCTTTTACTTGTTTAATCCCAATGGTGAGGCTTGGGAATAGACAAGGCAGACGAAAAATTTACAACAATCTAAGTTCATTGAAGGGCCTATCTTTTACCCATCATATCCCAACCGTGTTCAATGGTCGACAGAACGTGAGTGAATTTTAATATTGGAGTAACTGCTGCAAAATGTGGACGGGCGTTATCTTGTTGGAATAAAACATTGTTTAGCCCTCGAATATATGAAATGAACCTTGTAAATATACCAAAGGAGTTCAGCTACCTAAGCTAATTCTACCCCAGACCATTAATCCTCTGGTAAGGACTGTCTCGCGTCTACAAAAATCGTCTTTCACCTATTCGAAGACTTACTTTTCTACGGCCCATAAGCAAAAGCGGGATTCGTCTAAAAACACTACTCTATTCCTTTTTGCATTCTTCATTCCAATTTGCCCGTGCATTGCACCATTCCAACCTCAAGTTACCTTGATCGATTGGTTAGAAGGAGCATTAATTAATATTTCCTATTAATCTTAAAGTACTATGCTGATCCCTATGTGCAATTTTCTTCTCTATCTTCCCGATTTGTTGTCGTTTTAGGTCGACCAGAACATTATTTGCGATATTTCTTGTTGTCTTCTGACTAGCTTTTCCAATAACGAATAATTGTTGCAATATTTCTTTCCATTCTTATGGCGATTTTGCAAAATCCAATTCCTGCACACTGTACAAAATAAATAATATTGATAAAATTACACAATAAAAATTATTTCTTTGTTAAAATTTACTTACAAATACATAAATCAAATTTATTTTATTATGTGTAAGTTTGCTCTTAATATACACACATATAGTGACAAGAAACTAAATATATTGTAATATTTAAATATTCGACAATAGTATAATGATTATAATATCAACAGAAGTTGTTTAATATAACTAAATCAATAATTTTTATTATATTGTATTATTTTATTATATATTTTGTGTATTTGTAAGAGAATTTTAAATTAGAAATAATTCTATTATGTAAAGTATCAATATTATTATACATAAATATGTTATTTGAAACTTACTAGAAACTTGATTATATAATGTGTAAAAAAAAGACAGATAATGTGTAAAAAGAAGACAGATATATTTTTGTTCTGGAATGATCGATGATAGACGAAGTAAGTATGTCTAGTCATAAATAGGAAAGAAAGAGATATACATATTTTTCCAGAAATGACTAATCCATAGAACAATAAGGAAGTTTCTAGAAAGTTTGAAACCTATAAAAAGACTTGAACAGAGGTCGTAAGAGGTAGTATATTATTGGTAGTCAAACATAGAAGATCAGTCAGTGTGAACAGTTAATTAGAAAAAAGTGAACAAACAGTTTTTAAAGTAGTTATAATAAAGTGTTAAATAGTGATGTTAATAATATAAAGTAAAACAATCAAAAAGTAAAATAAAGTGCCAAAAGTGACATTAAGAACTAATCAAAAAGTGAAATTAAAAATTTTTGGTTGATAAAAAAAGAAGAGTATAAGAGTACTTACTATTAATAATACAATTAAAGGAACTGTAATCCAACAAACACTAAACTATATCAATTTGGAGGAACAAACAAAGAACAATAATATTACACAAGAAACCAATCGTCTAACAAAACGACATTTTACCAAAGTCGGAAATTCCACGTATCACTTCGTTCGTTTCCGTTTTTCATAGAGCGACTACAGACTTTTTTCACCAATCAGGAAGCCGGACTCTACATCAAGGTCAGATAAAATTGTGAACTTTTTGAAATTTTTTGTAGTAGTTAGTTAAGTTCTATAACTTAAAAAAAAGGAATTTACTTGATATTCAATAATTAGTGTATTTCGATAATCTTACATTGGTTAATTTAACTTAATTCAACATCAAGTAAGTTCTTTTATAGTTACTAGAAGGCATTTCTTTTTCTTATTTTTCCTAATTAGTTTCATTATTAAACTTTCAATATTACTGTTTTCATTTAACTCTTATAATAAATTTGCAATTGTAATTAATCAAATTTTATTCAAATACCTACCTAATAATCCAACTGGAAACTTGCATAACCAAACACCCAGAAGAAAAAAAAGATCTTGTTGCTATATTACATTTAAATAATAATACAAATCATTTAATCAATCAAATAAATAATATTTATCAATCAATATACTATAATTGAAACATAATATTCATTACAATAATAGAATAATACATTTATAGTTTATTAAGTTTGGAGAACGGTAAGGGTTTTATACAATTATTGTCTGAGATCGGTTACCCTTAACGTTCAACATGCTTATAACGTTTTTTGCACGGTTGATACCATTATAAATTACAAAATTAAACATTTAGTCATATTGACTAGTTTCATTCATTTTATCAAGATAGATACTTTGGTTGTTAGGTAGTAACTGAGGTGCATAACAACAATGGAGAACTGAGTTTTTATTTAGTTGTCAATATTTTAAGTACAATTTTGGTTATTATAAATTAAAATATGAGCGAAAGTGAATTTGAGGAAATTGAAGTCTCTGGGCAGAATATTCAATGATTAAATCCACTTTTTTTATTGTACTAACTCTTACTTTTTGGAAGTCCATCTTATTAAGAATAATAAAAAACTCTTCGTTTCAACGTAACTTCCAAGTTTATTTGAAAAATTTTAAATCACAATGACGGCCGTTTCGCTAAGAAGCATCGTCAGATTGACATTTAAGTTACATTTTGTTTTTTTGTAGCTAGGTACCTTACCATTACACACCAATGACATCCAAATACTACACACTTGTGGTAAAAAACACAATTTAGATTTCCTTGAAGAACTTTAAATAAAAAGACATCTAGCAGATCCACAATTTAAAGTTGTTAATGAACAAATAAATCTTGGAACTTCTCCACTATTAAACTGCTTACTTTGATTGAGTTTACATTTTATACATAGATAAGACATAATTGTAAAACACAAATATATTAAGTTATTGTAAAGATCAGCATGATATAGTTTTTTCCTGGTTTTTCTATATCATTGCACAGTTATACTGATCTTAGAGGGAATTACATCCAGGATAATCCCTTAGGGCTATTAACATCTAGGCTTTAATATTGTTATGTCTTATTACTTCCATACTTGGTCTAACCTTAATACTACCTAAACATCAGGTACCTAGCTACAAACAAACAAAATGTAACTTAAATGTCAATCTGACGATGCTTCTTAGCGAAACGGCCGTCATTGTGATTTAAAATTTTTTAAATAAACTTGGAAGTTACGTTGAAACGAAGAGTTTTTTATTATTCTTGATTAAATCCACCCTTTTTCTTTATGATGGCATTGATATTTCCAAAGTTTTCAACTTTGATCCCATATTTGAAGAGAAAAAGTGTTGACTATAGGCCTAAGAAAGCGATTATTTTTACAAGGGAGCAATTTGAAAAATTTATGATGGAAGCACCGGATGAAGAATTTCTAATTCACAAGGTAATGTAAGCTAGTTTATGTAAAAGAAATACTCTAATGAAGATTTTTTCATAATTTGTAGGTTGCAAAGATATCAGGAATATCTGGTGCCTGTAGAAAAGAAGAATTATATAATATTACTATGAATGACATCCAACAAACCAATGGTGTAGTGATTGTAAAAGTACCCAATACAAAAACGAACATCCAGCGTAATTTTACAGCCGTTAATAAACCAGACGATAAAATTCCACATTTAGAAATTCTGCGCAAAAGTATATAAAACTTGGTCCATTACAAGTAAAATCAAATCATTTGTTCTTAAGATACGCCAAATGAAAATGTTGTGCTCAATAATAAGGAAAGGGACAATCGGGGGCTAGCCTTCCGAAATTGCCGAATTATTAAATTTGCCTAATCCCGAGAACTATACTGGCCATTCGTTCAGAAGGACATCAGCAACCGCTTTCGGCTAATAAAAGTGTTGATGTCCACGGATTAAAGCGTCATGGAGGTTGGCGTTCATCGACAGTAGCAGAAAGCTATTTAGAAGATTCTCTTCAAAATAAAATAGATTTTGCCAAAAAAATATTGTGCAATACTAGTAATACTACTAATGTATGCGATTCTGCAGGAGTTTCTGTTAGAAGTGAAACCACAGCCCAAACAAGTGGGATTTCATTAAATAATTTAACAAATTATTAATAAATAATTCGTTATAGTTTTCTTTATTCTTTCAAAAAATAAATTAAAATTAAGAGATTCTTTAACTCGACGGTAACCGTCGAGTTGTTAGTAAATGTCACATACTGACGTAAAATCTGTCACGGTAAACAGTCAAAAATGATCAATCGTGTAAAAAGGTAATTAATTTAGGCGAACGGCTTAAGAAACATATTAATAATTAAAACTGAAAAACTTTTGTATTTTAAATATTTGAACCTACATTTATTGTTACTGGTCGTTGTACTGCAGTTTGTATAAGGTTGATCAATTTAATATTTTAATTAAGTTGTGCAAAACTTGTTAATTTTCAGTTTAAACATACTTAATGTACTTTTAGATTCAATTAAACTAGTTCAGCCCTAAAAAATAAAAATTAGTGAATAAATTACATACCAATATATAATACAAAACATTTTCCATATTTTGACAATTAGCTATTTTGAAAGAAAAACCATTTGTTCAATAAAGTTAACCTTCAACTATTTTCACATGGAATATCGTCAAACTATTTGGTTTTAGGTACTTTTTAAAGTATTTACTGTATACACATTCGTTACCTTTAACTGACATTAATATGTTTGCTTTGAACTTTGTTACCCAAAGTTGTTGACATTCGTTTTAAACATTTTTGCTGTTACATCTGCCTCATTGTGTTTTTTGTTTATTCGTCTGACTATTCGAGGTTCGTCTGACTTAACTTAAGTAGTTTGAAAATAAAAATTATTAAATACTATATTTAACCCAAGCTGTGTTTTATTTTATTCATTTACAATTTAATTATTTTAAAAACATAATATATAATAACTTTATTCTGCTCGAAATTCATATCACATTCCACAAACTTATTTTGGTTGTGCTTTAAACAGTTTACGACTTAAACAGTTAAATGATAATTAAACAAAAAATAATGTGTTCTACAATTTGTTATTCAGAAAGTGCCTCGAAATAAATTACAAAAAGTCATCAGGAAGAGCCTGGAGCAATGACTTTATTTATTACAACCAAGTACCTAACAAAAAAGGCAATCAATTATTTAACACTTAAATGTCAATTTCTCAGAAGTATACATTTAATATAGTTCTTTGGGTATTGTTAATTAAATTTCTGTAATTTAAATGAAGAAATTACTGTTCATTTTATTCGTAACATAATAATACGTTAGGCTTCTCCATGTCCATTCGTTATTTTAAAATAATCGGTGAATTAGTTTGTATATAAGTTTGTTGTGTAATGGAGAATTAAATGCTAAATTAAAAACTGAGTGGTGGAAATAGTTATGAAAACTTCAATAAAGAAATAAAAGGATTATGGATTATTTTCTTACCACAAATCAGGCTCTTTTGAAATTTACTTAAAACTATCCTAATTTTAAAACCCTAATAGAATAGCAGAGAATATTTAATGGGTTGCGATTGTTTTATAATTCTAGGAAACCCATCGCTAATTAGTTACTATGGCAATCACAGTTGTCAATGTGGTGGTTGCGTAAGTTTCCACCATTTTAAAACAGGTTTTCTGTAAGTGTTGGTTTTTTTACATTCGTAAAGTGTGCATTTTAAAATATTAAAAATATTTATACATTCTTTATATTTTTTCCATAGCTGATGTTAAAGTGTTGCTATAATAATTGTTTTGAGTAGATAAAGTATCACTTTAACCGCAAGGGTGGATAAAATGTTTTAACTTTTTTTTATATAATCAAATTTACAAGATCAAACACATTAAGTATAAAAAACAACTGAAATTTTATAATTAAAATTATTAGAAATATCTATTTTTGGAGCATCACAACTTGTACTCGTTAGCTTAAACACTTGATTCGAGGTACTGGATTGATTTTCAGGTTCGCCAAGTATACACTTGGATACAGCAATCTTATTGCATATTGACTCTTCGATGTAAGATTTTGCAACGGATGATGAATTCTATCCACCTAAACGTTTAAGTTTTACTAGATCAGCTCCAGAATTTGCGAATATAGTAGCTGAAGAACGATGGAAACAATGCCACGTGTACATTTCTGAATTTGCAAAATCTGCAATCTTCTTGGGAATATAATATATAGTCTTAATCCCCACCGGTTGAGTAGTGCACTTTTGCTGTCGTTAATTCACAAAAAACTTACTGTGAGGTACACCAAAAATAGCAATAATCTTCATTAACAAATAGACGTCATCAGGAGCTTCCACGTTAGTTCTTTATTATTCTTAGTAAGATGGACTTCCACAGAGTAACGGTTAGTACAATACATTTCATTATTTTTATAATAATATATATTTAGATAACACTAGGTGCTATAATTTCGACCAAAACTGAAGTTAATGATGCATAAGTCAAGATCAAAATTTTAAATTGAAGAATCGCATCTAACTTTTTTGTAAAAATCAAAATAAATTACAGGACATAGTGAAAGCAAAATTAAAATTTCTCCTTCACCTACGTATTTTGTCCTCTTTTTTTTTAAGTACAATCCGACTGTAATGAATTAGTATAGTTTGGTTTATTAATTTTAATACAATGTACCTATCAACGCCTTTGCATTTTCTTTTTTTTAATTTAGTTGCCATTTTATACGAGCAAAAGACCAATTAAATTTCGTTGAATTGCACATAAATCATGAGTGAAAATTAATTTTATAGTATTTACATCATGCAACGATTATTTTTGAATTAATCGACAACCACAGCTTTAAATAATAAGGGTTAAATCATAATTAAAAAGGTAATCCATACAAATTATTGTATAAATTTTATATGTTAAGTTTACATATAAAATATCAAAGAAAATGTAGTATAGTTTCATTAGATTCACTGCTTAAAAATATTTGTAGTATTGAAGAATGCACACATGCAATACTGTGTTGTACGGAGCATCCCGTCAAAATCATAAAAACTAAACTAAAAATTTACAGTTACATAATCTCTATATATTACGTTTTTATTTTAAATTTACTATTTTTACTTATAATATCACAAGAGCTTAAATTATGCTATTATTAATTATGCTTGCGTGGTATTTAGTAAGAAAATTTCACACCATAATTTGGAAAATAATAATTAATTCAATCTGACGTCTGTCACAAAGCTGCATCATTGCCAGTTTAAACCTGCACAATAGAAAAATATAACATTTTTATTTGTCTGTGGTCTATACATTGAGTTTTCAGCGTCCTATGTCGTTTTAGCTGTCAAAAAATATCATGATGCCACGAAAAAATATCCGGAAATTTTTTAAATTGCCATGGTAACGAGTCAAAATAAAACATTTTATTGGTTAAAAAGCAGAGGTGTGAAATTTTCCATTAAATATATTAATGTTACATACAACACCTGCATTACAAAAAGGATATTCTATTTTGAATAGTATAGTTGAAGACATAAGATCATAGTCTTCTTACATTAGTTATGTTCTTGTATTTGTTATTGCACAATGGACATATTGTGTTTCCATAGTAACAAGTGCGAAATATAAACCAGTGCACAATATACTACATTAAAACATTCGATATTTGACTAGACACATTTGACGCTGTATACCCACTACTTACGTTTATATACATAATATATACGTTTCATTAAGAATTATCCATATAGTAACTGGAGAAACCTTAGCACTAAATATGAAGATTTAAGCCAAAACACTTAAGTAAAATATTTCTCCTAACCGAGATATAGGGTGTTTTATTTTCACTATTCTAAATGATTGTATCCCATATTTTTGACACCTTCAAATATTTTCTATTCATACTTGACAAAGAGTTTATACATATTAGGTTACTTTAAACAGTGGCAAAAGATATTTTTTCTCGATTACCAGAGGCGTGCGGTAGGGATGGATACTTTCTTTTATCCCCCTACAATTTACGCCACTGTCGTAATAATTGTTTCTGCATGTTTTTTGATTCTCCGTCACTTTCTACGTAAATATCATCCTCTTGTCTCAATACGATAGAGTGAGTAGTTTTAGAGTTATTTGCATTTAAAGGTAATGTTTAAAATATCCATTTTATTCAAATAATTCCTTAATAATTTAATCAACCCAACATATTTCTAAAGGTTAGGAGAAATTTTTCCAAAAGGATTAATAAATGTATTAAAGTCAATGGAGGCCACTTCGAAAATTTACTATAATGTTAACTAACTAGAATTTTTTTTACAGTAGTCTAAATAAATAATTGTTTCAGTACGTTTATTTTATGTATTCATCATGTTATTTCGTAATGAAAATCATAGTTCTATTTTGTTATAAATTTAAAACTGAAATTTTGACAAATATTAATATTAAAAAATCATTTGAAACTAATAAATTTTATTTATTCAGTGAAATAGTTATTGACTTATGTGAATTTACGATTAAAATTAACAAATTTTGTTGTCAAGGTGGTTAGATTATTAAGGAATCTCATGTTAAATAAGCAATAAAACAAAAATGGATATTTTAAACATTACCTTTAAATGCAAATAACTCGAAAACTACTCACTCTATCGTATTGAGACAAGAGGATGATATTTACGTAAAAAGTGACATGCAGAAACAATTATTACGACAGTGGTGTAAATTGTAGGTGGATAAAAGAAAGTATCCATCCCTACCGCACGCCTCTGGTAATCGAGAAAAAATATCATTTACCACTGTTTAAAGTAACCTAATATGTGTAAACTTTTTGCCAAGTATGAACAAAAAATATTGGAAGGTGTCAAAAATATGGGATACAATCATTTAGAATAGTTAAAATAAAACACCCTATATCTCGGTTAGGAGGAATATTTTATTTAAGTGTTTTGGCCTAAATCTTCATATATTATTTAGTGCTGAGGTTTCTCCAGTTACTATATGGATAATTCTTAATGAAACACCCTGTATAACTACTTTTTCAATTTATGTATCGTATTTAATAAATACTAACTTTATTTTTTTTATCACTTTAGTTTTAATATATTTTGCCAGTGGTTATACTTATAATAATTACTTAACTAAGTACCTATGTTGGTGTATTGCTAGCAAATTGTAATTAAGTTTCATTGACGATTTATTTGTCGGGCTTCTTTTTGCGCTGACAACGTTCCTTTTATTTTAATTACCCTGTAAAGTAATTAGTTCATGCGCGTTTATAAAGTTAAAGCGATAGAGAACGTGTTAAAAGTGGAAATGAACAAATGCAACACGCTATAAATAATGTTGAGAATAACGCGAGCTAAATCACCTTCTTTTAAGCTATAAATAATCGACGGCATCAGTTTAAGACGTTAATTATCTTCGAGAGAATATTTATACGTCCCCAAGAAGAAAATTTCTAAAACTTATTGGGTTTTTATGCAGATCAAATGAAACAGATAATGAAACACAAAAAAGTAAATGTAAGACAAGTGAAACTAACCGATGGGCTAGAGGTTTATCTACATACAAAACTGTTTATTATCGCCTGCTACATGCCGAATTATATATACCAGTATATATGTATTGACCGTTAATGATTCTATTCAGGATTTGAATAGCTTATAAAAAGCATCCATAAGATTTTATCTTGATTAGGAATGTTAATAGTTATTTATGCACGAGTATGCAAAGTTATGTGTCAATAAAATGCGTAAATTAATTATTATTACGTGAGTGCTAGTTGAGCACATTTATTTTTTATTCATTTGTCAATCATATTTGTGTGTTTGTACCAGATCTACAGATTTATAATAAATTAAAATTACTTTGAAACAGATCCCATAAAATTAAATGTTATCAATTTATGTATAATAAAAATCATTTTAAAAGGTTTTCTATATTAATTGATGGGTTGTTATAAAAATGCATTTGAGAAAATATTTAAGATAATATATTCGGACTGTTCAAAAATTGTTTCTTTGCATATACTTCTTGGGATTAGACAGTGTTCTAAAAGCTGAATCTAACTCAAGCAAGTTATTATAATAATTTCCTCAATATTCCCACTTATTTTCATTTGCCATGTTTTTTGTAATAAGATTTTGGGTAAAAGTGTAACCGATAGGATCAAAAACCATATTCTCTGCAAGGCATTGACGAGCTGGTCTAGGGTTATGGGGGGCTGTTCGAGTCGGTTTAATTGTCTAGACATTTCGGAAGAACATGGTGGCCAGTTCATTCTTATAAAACCGTGATATTCAATGCGATCATTTACAGTTCTCATCATTATCGTCGATAAAGACAAATTTTTCGCCTATTATTGGCTCTATAACGTACAACCGTCATTTGTAATATTCATTAACATCACTAAATCAGTGCGTCCATCATAACACATGCCTTCCCACACACAAACTGAGCCACCACCAAAAAAGAGTGGATGGCACCATCAAACGTTCATTGTATCACTGTCCTCTTTCTCTCCACACCAATATTTGACCATCACACATATTCAGCCGAAATCTGGACTCATCCGTAAACATACAGTACCTCCAGTTCTGAAAATTCCAACGACTGTGTTCTCTCGCCCACCGATATCTGCATGCACGCTGATCCGCAGTCAACCGTGGATGTGAACTACGCCTTCTGACTCTTAAATTACATACATGCAACCTTCTTTTAACAGTTTGACTAGATATCATTCTTCCGGTAGCATGCCCAAAGAAGCTGTTAATTCTCGCCAGTAAATGTTCGGTTTCTTCTTGCAGTTACAGCTATAAAGCGGTTTTGAGCAGGAGTTGTAGCTCGTTCTCGTCCTCTTCCATGCCTGTACGCTGCAGACCCAGTTTCCAAATATCGATTCCATGCACGACTGACAACACTTTGGAACACATTTAGCCGTGTAGCAACTTCTTCTTGACTTAAGCCTTCGTATATCCAACGTACTAATTGATAAAGAAAGATTATAAATTCAAATTAAAAAAATAAATTTAGTATTAAACTTCCATCTCAATATAATAAACAATAAAAATTACAAATCAAAAAAAATATAGAAAAAAAATCCATTTGTACAAAATGACATACTCTCTGTGGTTTATAAAACACCTCATGTAACCAATAAATCAAATACCAATATTTGCGCACCCTAAAAATGAATTGTAATATATTAACAATGAAACTTCTTAAAAATACTTTATTAAGATTAGAACATTCCAAAAAAACATGTGCTCACAACTTAGGTTAACATTTTTACAAAAAGTCCTCTCACAGAACAACTACTTCTTTGGTACAGACGTGTTGCCTATTCAGCTCTTAATACATGGTTTATAGCCTACTAGACCGGCAGCACGTAATACCTTACAAATGACAATAGATTGAAAACATTACATGAATATGTGCGTAAAATTAAAATTTTAAGCTGACTAATATACATTCATTATCATATTACATATATATCATTCACACGAATTACAGTAGCTTTCTTTGAAAAGCATCTACAATGTAAACAAGTAATACTTTCATGATTTGCTTAGGATGATTTTACTATTTGTTTTAAAAATATTTTAAGCGGTTAAACAATAAAAATGTAGCCTAGAGCATACCCAAATTAATTCCTGAAAGTATTTGAGGAACGAGGAAATTAAACAAGTTTAAAGGGGACAACCGATCAAGATGTACAGTGTTGGAATATTTAAATTTTATTTTATTGATATTAAATCTTAATGTTGGCAAATTATTTTATTACGGAAAGTTGTTTTTGGTAAATAAGAAGTGATAAACAACCTTTTAGTTGTTTATTGTTCTGAATAAGATGAACTTTCACACAGTAAGGGTTAGTACCATAAATTTTAAATAAGAAGTGATTTATTAGATATTTCTTTTTAAACACTCAGATAGAATTTACAGTAATTTTAATATAAATAAATAAATAAATAAATAAATAAATAAATAAATAAATAAATAGATAAATAAATAAATAAATAAATAAATAAATAAATAAATAAATAAATAAATAAATAAATAAATAAATAAATAAATAAATAAATAAATAAATAAATAAATAAATAAATAAATAAATAAATAAATAAATAAATAAATAAATAAATAAATAAATAAATAAATTTAAAATCGGATGAAAGTGTGATATTTTTTGGAATAGGTACCAAAGATAGTTTGTTGAATTATATAAGCTGAATAGAAGGAAAACAATAATTTTTAAAAAGTTTTTTAAATTATAAACCATCCTAAAAGTTTTTTCAGACATTCTTCCATCTTATCATTTTCAGACCACTATAAATTTGATAATATTAAAATGTCACAATAGTTAAAAACGAAAAAAAGGCCCTTCAATATGGACACCGGGGGCAATACAAGTTTCTTCTTTGAATCCTTTAACTACTTAGTTGCCTCACACTTTTCTAGCTTTTCTAGACGACATTTAACTTTTAAAACAGAGTTGTAGCGACTATAGTCCTAAAAAATCTTAAGGAATATATTAATAGCAAAGTAATTCAATACTTAAAACATCGATAGCAAATATTATTCAAAATGTAGCCCTCTGTACCCAAAATGTAGTCCTCTTGGAAAATTTCAAAGCAAAAACAAACTTCTATATCATCATTATATCCTTCTATCTATTGAAGATTTTGGTTTAAAACAGTGGAAAAAATGTAGGTTCCGGTGAACTCTTCAATTCGAAAAGTTGATCAAGGATCTAGGACACTATGATGATTTTAAAAATGATTTTTTTTCCGCGGAAACACCTAGAAGTAGCAAAACTTTTACAAAAATTTTGACCCAAAGTGAACATAACCTAACACCTACCTTTTGTAAATACGATATTTATATTCAATATAGCAGAAGAAAACTGTTTCTAAATACATTATTTTTTACAATTACATCATTTTTAAATTCAATAAAGGTTCTATATCTTCGGTAATTATTTAGTTTTAAATAAATAGTTTCAGAGACTCGTCAAAATAATAAAATAATGTTGCCGCTCAAAATTATAAATAATCTTTTATATTAGATTTATATAAATATACTCGAAATGTGTAAGAAATATTAACCTATCCTTTAATATCAATTTTAACAGATAAAAAATTATTAATTTCATAAAAATAAAATAAATACACGCAACAATTTTTAAACATGAAATTAATGAAAGTAATCATCATAATTTTCAAAACTAGACATAAAGTCTGAAGAAAAAATATTTATTTAAATCCTCTTCCCGGTCAACTGACACAGATCAAAGATTATCATAAATTATTATCGCCCACCTTAATATCTGAAATAAAATAAACCAAAGGATCAAAGGAAAAACTCTTAAATCTTTATTTTATCCCAAAAACAAAGATAGATAAAAATAAACATAAAAAATGGGGTATGACGATAATATTATTACAACACTTTCATCTTTTTAAAATAAACAAATACAGTTTAAAATATTTGTGTAATAAAATTAACAAGAATGCTTTTTCAAACATTATATGATAATAGTTGTGCTTAAAATTATCTTTAAAGTGTTTATCTAATTCAAAGGTGTTGTCAAAGTTAATATAATTGTCACATTTATAACAAGTAAGTGCTATGTTATGAATATTTTATGAAAAAAAACTTTATTTTCAGTATCATCATAGTGTCTTGGACCCTATTTTTATAAAATTTGGAGATTTTACCGGATCCTTCATATTTATCAAATACTATTTAATTTATTAATTGTGTATGATTCCACGATAGTCCTTTTCTCCAGAATTTTTGTAATTACATTATCTCTTATCTTTTGGGGGTCTTCCTCTCCTTAGTTTTGTTTTATTTTCCCAAAGCCATAAATCTTTCTTTTTTCCTGGATATTATATTCTCTGGATGGGGCCATAAAGCATAAATATATTTTAATGATGTTTCTATAAGAATTTGTTATTTTTAGAATATAGAGACAAATTGTTATTGATTACTTGTTTAATTATGTTCAAATTTACACGGAATAATATTTAATCCATCTCTGCGTCATTTGAATACATGGTCAGAAAATAGTGAACCTACTCACAAGCGTAATATATTTGTTTGCCTACATGCAATTAAAAAAATTGGAAAGTATTATTCGTCTCACGGGTAGAATGTGTTTGTTAAAGTAATTGCCGGAAACACTACAAAAGTTTACTTAATCGATGCTTAATTATCCAATTAATTAACACGTTTGCATAATGAACCGTTAACCCCTTTAAAATATAGTAAGAAAAATTCAAAATGTTTTTAATAACACTCCATCAAATTACAATTTTGTTTCGTAATTGACTTGACATTAAATGATTTATTTTTCGTACTTATTGCAACTAATTAGAGTAGGTAGGATCAGAAATTAGAAGAATTTTCATCAAAATAGTTCGTCCCTCACTTTCTGCACTAGTTGCACAATATACTTTAGTAAGTAAACTACCCACGACGGTTTTCTCCTTATTTTGTTGAAGACTAGATTAGGCAGCCAGTTACTGCCAGACATAATATTGTGACGCCTTTTGTCAAAGATTTAAAGACCTCTTGTCATGCGCGTAATTAAAGAATCCATAAGTAATGGTTTCAAGAGGATAGAGCAACAATCTATACAGCCGAACGCTCCATAAATATGTTCCGTGAATATTTTGGTAACAGAAGGTGCGTTCGTTTTGCACACTCGGAGTGAACACGGAGTTGGAGTGGAGTAAGAGTGGCGTATACATCACGTGACTTCAGAGCTAACGGAGTGGTCTCGTAATCTCGAACGATTCGGAGCGAAAGGAGCGGAGTGATTAAATTCTAACCTCACAGTTTTTAACTATTTAACTATTTGTTTCACTGCTATGTTGCTCAGGTTCCATACTATCAGCAGATTTCATATCGCCTACAATTGCGGATATGTTTCTTTGAACCAAAGATTCCAAATATAAAATACCTTCACTTACCTCCGAACATTATAAATTTATTTTTTTATTTCAACACCACGTTTAACCTATAACCGTGCCTTCACGTAAACAAAGTTCAAATGACAGACAATGCGAGATAAGCATGACTGCGCATGACCACTCCTGTTACTCTCGTTACTCTACCTCGCTACGCTGGAACTTTTAGAGTAGCTCCATTCGCGCCGAGAGCGCTCCGAAATGTTGAAAACGAACGCGAAAGGAGTAGCTCTTTTCACTCTAAAAAGCAATGGCGAACGATTTCGGAGCGATTGGAGTAAAAGGAGTGTGCAAAACGAACGCACCTAGAATAATTTTAGTTTCGCTCAGATTTCGAGTATTCACTTCCAGATTTACCAGTAAGACACGAGCTGTCGAAGCGAGAGGTTCACTTCAGCAAAGCACACAAGCTAGTAAAAGACATATACCCCAACAGGTAGACGTTCTGAGAAGAATTAACGCTAACGACGATTAACAAACGGGACTTGGGTTGCCTTTTATATTTCGGGATTTGGCAACCCTGGTGTTGCAATCTGGCAACTGACAGCTCTATCGTAAAGTTGGACATTTTTGAGGTTATACGTATTCAGAACGTTTTGACATACCAGCGCTATTTGTGTAGTTTATAGTAACTTAAAAGATTCACCTAGGCCCAAAAATGGAATTAAATCGTTAATATCTTCGTGCGATTATTTTTTACAACTTTCGACGTGGATTAACTCAGCAACAGTGCATGGATAAACGTATTTCAATTTTTGCCTATGAAGCTCCATCAAGGACCAGTGTTTGTCGATGGTATGGTGAATTCAATTGTGGCCGTAGTTCAATCCAAGACGAATTTCGTGCAGGTCGTCCAACATCAGTTGTTGTTCCGAAAACCATTAATGCTGTGCGCGAACTGATATTGCAAGATCGTCATGTGAACTATCGTGAGATTGAGACAACCTTAGGCATTAGCATATCTACATTCAATATTGCAAAAATATTTGACGATCAAAAAAATTTGTTCACGTTGGATCCCACACAATTTATCAATCGCCCAAAAAAAGGCTCGTCGATTAGTTGAAGGAAATGCTCAAAAAATACGATCGCAACGCTTCGAAACACGTCTATGACATCGTGACAGGTGATGAATCGTGGATTTATGCGTATGAGCCCGAAAGTAAACAGCAGCCAACTGTATGAGTGTTTCAAGATGAGCCCAATCCAACAAAAGTTGTTAGCGCACGAAGCACTTCCAATCAAATGGTCGCCTGTTTTTTTGGAAAAACTGGACATGTCGCAACCGTACTACTAGGACAACGCAGAACAGTCAATTCTGAGTGGTACACAACAATTTGTTTGCCAGTTGTCTTCCAAGACATCAGGAAAACAAACCGCCGAAGACGGATCACTCTTCACCACGTCAATGCGAGCTCCCACACATCGGCTCAAACATTTACATTTTTGAGTACCCAAAACATCGATTTGAGTCATCCGCCATATAGTCCTTGAGTTCTTTTTATTCCCGTACTTAAAAACAAACTGAGAGTCTACGTTTTTCGACACCTGAAGAAGCGGTTGCTGCATTCAGAATGCATGTTTTGGTGATACCTCAATCAGAGTGGCAAAAGTGCTTCGACAATTGGTTCAAACGCATGCAAAAGTGTATAAATCTTCATGGGGAATATTTTGAAAAACAATAAAGTGATTTTCGATGATTAATATTTGTTTTTGTTCTCTAATCCCGAAATATAAAAGGCAACCCTTATCAGCCTCAAACGTCTTTCCTTACGGTGAAATTGTAGATTTACCTAAGTAATTATTTTTATGCTTTATTAATATTTATGAGATCCACTAAACGATTAATTTAGAGAAGTGGAAACACATATTTATTTTTCAATTTTAGGAAACGAGGAAATGAAAAATGTCTTCCTAGAAGAGGAATAAAGTAACAGAAACAGGACTTTCTGGAGGCAGCGAAAACACACACTCGAGAACATCAAGAATATAGGACATATAAAAACTGTCTTTAAACCACGATGGTGTACAAAACCAGCAAGAGCCCGAGGACTGAGACCTCCATCGGATGAGGTGAAAGGGTAGTACCTCCCGGAATGCAACAAATATTGTTATCCAAATGTTAAGTGGTTATTGCAGAATAACAGTTAATGGATAAACTTTTTGACAGTTGTTATTTCTAGCGAGACGATACGAGACGAGACACGTTTGGAAAAATTGTAAACTAGACCGAGACCACGTATGGTGCACCCGGAGAATTCCGTTTTTAGTCTCGTAAAAATTTTTTTTCATAACATTTTTCTTAGAAAAATAAGAAAGTCTACATTGATAAACAATACTTTTTACAAAATAACAAAATATAAAATCTGTTTACCATCTGTGAAATATTTTATTTCAAATTTGAAAAAAAAACTTAAGTTAAGATTCCAATTCAATAGTTAAAACTTTTTTTTACTCATAAAATCGACTTACTGAACCCCTAGTAAAGTAGACACGTGAAAAATCTATACTGTTTCTGAAATATCAATAGAGTTTAAGACTTTCCACCAAATTCATAAGAAAAAACTTGAAAAATTCATGAAACGATACCGTTTTGAAACTCAACTACTTAATTAAATTGTTTGGAACAATCGTAAAATTTAGTTTTTGTATGATAATATTTAGCGAAACGAGACGAGACCGAGACTTAAATGAGACTTTTTTTCAGAATTGACGAGACCGAGGCGAGATTTTTGAAAGTCTCGCCCTATCTCGTCTCGTATGAAGCCCCAGTTATTTTGGATGTTATTAGTTGTAGCTTGTTGAGAAATTATAACTTTCAATGTTAAAACCATCCATTTTGCAAACAATCTATAATTTTTTGATTTTCTTATAAATAAGTAGAAAAAAAACTTTACGTTTACTATTTTTAGTTATCAGTTAAATCGCATTGTTACTATTACTGTTGTCAAAAAATAATAAAGGAAAAAGTTATGTATAAGTGATTAGTTACTTCAACCGAACCTGCATAGCTATAATGCATAGGACCTGAGGCTACTTCTTGAAAAACAAAAATAATAAGTCTGCCAGTAATTGAATAGGCCATGCTTATATCCTAGTTTATAAGTGTCTATATATAATTTGGTTAGCAAGAAAAAAACATAAATTGTATTGATTATTTATGTATAGATCGTTTTTTACATGAGAAAGAAAATTGATTTAAGACATTGTTTATGTACAGGGTTTCTCACTATATTTTGACCCCCACTTATTTTTCTTAATTTCGGGAATACAAAAAAAAGTTTCAAATAAAAGTTGTATTATTTTATCTGTACCGACCAAAAATGTGGCAACAAACCGAATTTTGTATAAAGGGAGTGCCCAATAAAATGCACACCCTGTATTTTTTTATAGTTTTTTTTTATTTAAAGAAAAGTGCTCGGCAACTATGGCCACTTACACATAAACAATATAATATATTTATATGTTTGTTACAAAGTGAAATAAAATAAAATTAAAATAGATACATAGAACATATTTTGTGGTACAGTTGCACTGTTTTAAGGAAGAGAAGTACGTTCTTGATTTGATCTGGACTGCTTAAGATTTCTTTTAGGTTGTCTGTAAGGTTGTGGTATAATCTTCTAGAGGAATATTGGTGACATTCTATTAAAATGTGTTTTATTGTCAGATGTTTTTGACAGCTTAGGCAGAATGGGCGACTACTGGATGACATTAGATATCCATGGGTTAATCTTGAGTGTCCAATTCGAAGTCTTCTTATCACAGATAGATCTCGTCGTGAGAAACAGGTAGTATCCAATAGCGTAGTATTATGTGTTAATCTCAGAATTTTATGTTTTTTCTTTATGACACATTTCAAATCCTTGCAAATTTGGATATGGTTCGTAATATTGGAAAATGAAGTGGCTTTTTTGGCGTGTTTGTCTGCAAGTTCGTTCCCCTCTATACCAATATGAGATAAGAGCCAAATTATGGTAACTGTTATTTTTTCTAAATGAAGTATTTGATAGGTATCTAGGATGCTTTGGACAATAGGATGATCGGTGAATATATTTTGGATAGATTCTATTGACGCCAGAGAGTCTGTACATATGGCAGCATGTTTATTAGGTGGAGAGATAGATTTGATAGCTTGTAAAATACTAAATAATTCACCAGTATGTACGCTGCAAATGGAAGGTATAAAGGATAGGTTAATAATTGAATGTGTACTAGTGACGGAGCAGCCTTACACCCGTTACATATTTGGAGGCATCAGTATACAAGATTAAGTCATACTTGTTTGTAAATATAATATCATTAAAAGCTGACGTTATGAGTTTTATAGGTGACGTGTATTTATCGTATTTCGTAAGTGTTGTATTGAAGTTAGGAATGGGTGTACACCAAGGAGGGATCATGGGAGATGGTCGTGGAATAGTTAGCGATAGGTTAATGTCTCCAAGCAACTGTGCTAAAATTAAGGGGATGGGTTTTATTGCTGGTAGTTCGTGGGTATTCAGAGATGTATATGTGGGTGCAGTAACTAGAGGATACACTGAGTTACAAGGATTGGATGATGTAGTGACGGCGTATGATAGTAATAGTTTTTGTCTTCTTATATCAAGAGGAGGTTCGTTTGCTTCATAGTACAGATGTTCTACGGGACTTGATCGGAAGGCGCCTAGACAGAGATGCAGGGCCGTGTTGTGTACGGAATTGAGGATGTATTTCCCTCTAAGATCAGTATAACTGTGCAATGATATAGAAAAACCAGGAAGAAACTATATCACGCTGATCCCTTAGGGCTAATAACATCTAGGCTTTAATATTGTTATGTCTTATTACTTCCATACTTGGTCTAGCCTTAATACTACCTAATCAACATCAGGTACATAGCTACAAACAAACAAAATGTAACTTCAATATGTCAATCTGACGATGCTATTTCGATAGCGAAACGGCTGTCATTACATTTAAAGTATTTAAAGAATAAATAGTGAAAGTTAATTCAACCTTTTAGTTGTTTATTGTTCTGAATAAGATGAACTTTCACATAGTAAGGGTTAGTACCATAAATTACGTTTCATAATGTCAATCAGTTTTAAAAAGTGTCACTTTATATGTCAAAATTAGAAAAAATATTTGTATCCTAAAAAATAGCAAATTTAAGTGTCCCACACTTTGCTAAGTACAATATTGGTTGTACTTCCGAAAAGGGACTTCTATGAATGTTAAAAATTCTAACTGAATTTAAACAAGTGGACTTTTCTCTATTTATATTGGGGGTTCCTGAACGGCGAGTTCCGAATTGAAATATGCACTGATAATCGTCGAAATGCAGAAACGCTTTTGCTTTTTATTCAGAAACACGTTGAACCTGGATCAACTATTTGCACGGATTGGTGGGGTGGTTACAACCCGTTACGAAACGAAGGATATTTGCATTTGACTGTAAATCATAGTGAACATTTTGTTGATCCAAATACAGGCGCTACTACGCAGAAGATTGAATCCCAGTGAAGGCCATTACGCCATCGTTTATCGAAAATGGGTGGCCATCACAACAATCTTGGTGACTATCTATGTGAAGTCCTTTAGCGCAGAGAAGTATCTCATCAAGGACCAGACCCTTTCGATAACTTATTAAATGTATAAGAGTTGTATATCCTGGTGTGCAATAAAAATTTAATTGTACTTTCTTTTTAATATAACTTGTTGACTGCTAACTTAACCTAACCTAACGTAATCTCCTAATAAGTGATCTTATTAAGCCGTTGCCGAGGTCAGGACCCCCAATATAAATAGGGAAAGGTCCACTTATTTAAATCCAGTTAGAATTTTTAACATTCATAGTCCCTTTTCGGAAGTGCACCCATAATACAGTATCCGCCAAAATAAACAGTACCGAAAATAAAAATAAATATTAATTTTTAATTTCTGTAATGTAAGTGTTCACAATGTTCACCATTTCGACGCAAACAAGCTTCATATTGATTTTGTAAGTCAATAAACATATTTATAAAAAGTGGTTGATGAAACTGCCGAAAAATATTTTGTATTCTTTCCCGTAGTTCGGCAATATTCGCCGGCGGATTTTCCGAATGAAATATTTTTCCTTCATTATGCCCCAAATGTATGCGTCAGGTGGCGTCAGATCAGGTGAATGAGAAGGATATTCGAAGTCTGTTCCCCGAGAAATTATTCTACTATCGAAATGCTGACGGAGTAAGTCTAAGGTGCGCACAGCTGTATGGCTCGTTGCACCATCTTGTTGGAACCATTGTGTGCGAAACTGTAGATTTCGTGCACGGCAAAAGTTATTTAGATCTCTCACAAAAGGTATAATAATTTTCTCTCTACAACGTTCTTGGTTGACAGTAAGTGGATTCTGATTATCATCTTCAACGAAATAAGGACCAATCATTCCATTACCAGATACCGCGCACCAAACGGTAACTGGAAGACCGTGGAGTGGTTTCTCTACAATGACATCAGGACGTTCAAATCCAAGGAATTCGGTTGTTTGTCGATTAATATAGCCGCTAAGATGAACGTGACTCTCGTCTGAAAACCATAAGTTTTTCAAAAATTCGGGATCTTCGTAAATTAAACTCAACATGCGCAGCATTTAGTCGTTGTCCAACTTGAATACGGTATGGATAACCACCAATTGATTTGAACATGAGACGTAAAGACGTTTCACTAATGTTGAGTTTACATGCAGTTCTTACAAGACTTCTTTGAGGTGATTGCACAACTTGGTTAAAAACACGTCCTTCATTTTCGTTAGTGCATACTGTTTTTCGACGACGTGAAGAACCTTTACGTTGACACAATACACTACCAGTGCGACGAAATTTTTCAAGAACAGCTAACATCACACTTTTACTAGGAGCTGCTTTATTAAATTTTTGTTGATATTTTATTGACACCTGTTCTAAGCTTGGACCATCATTACGAGCTTTTCCGTATGACGAAAATAATGCTCTACCAAAAACACTTTTTCTTCCGTTGTTAGAACCATTTTTAAATCAAACTTAACTGCAGCGTACTATTAATATATCAACTAATGACAATTAAGTCAAATATGACAAATCCATATTACATAAACAACTCCACAGCACTCTCTGTTTCGGTACTGTTTATTTTGGCGGATACCGTATTTAAGATTATTACATTTTTTAATTGAAAGACAAGTTGAAGACACACAATTGATTTTTTAACAATTCGCCAAGTTGCTACGTAGAGTTAATGATCTTAAGTATCAATAAAATTGGAAAATTACGTACTGCGTTTCACTGTTTACGGTATTTTACTGTAAATCTATAATTAATCCGCCATAAATTGGATGATTATCTTAGTTAAACGTTACACACAATCCCCGCACCGACAATATCATTATTTTTAATTAAATGATTCACAATATATCATGACATCAGTGAATAGAAACGTTTAACAGGTGATTTCGTAATACGCAAAAATATATCGCTCAAATGTTTTAATAAATGTCGATCATAAAGGCATTCTTTAACAAGGTTAGTTATTCAACGGGAAACATTAACGCTATCAGATCTGATTTATACGGTCTCATAAAATTCTTTCTAATTTACTGGTTGCTCTTTATATGAGTGGCCATATATTAGACTTGGGAATAAGAAGAGGAACTCTAAATAGAATTAATAATAATTTATAAGTCTAGTTTTTATAAGTATCAACAAAATATAAATATTTTTTAAATCGCATTCAATGTCTTAAAAACCATCCGAGACCAAAGAATTAATTTCTTATTTCTGATTCAAAGACGTATTTAAATTTTAAGTCTATTAGAAAATAAAATAAAGTTATTAGTTGAAATATTAACGATGATGTAATTTATTAGATGAATGCTGACATTGGAGCTTTTATATATAATGACTAAAAATATTATACTGTTGGGTTATAAAAAATTATAATGAAAATCGTTTAGTGTTTTTAAAACAAAACAATGATCCTTATATTATAACAAACTTTAGTTTTGAATAGTTTATTTACAGAAAAACTTCGTTATGATTTAAAACTTTGGTTTTATGTCAACTTTCGTGCATTAACTAACTTCGAGTTCTCGTAATCTCTAGTAGCTAGACAACACAACCGAAATGGGACAGATAACTAAGAGGGAAAGGAGAATCTAACCTAATAACCATTAAACCAATAAACAAAAGGAAAAAGATTTTATAACATGTCTATTTCTATGCTACCTTACTTTATACTACCGTCATTACGAACCTTAAAATTAATCTCTGTTATATTTAATATTGGGGGTTGTATGGAATAAACACTTTTCACACTAAAGATATTAAACTATATTTTCTATGAATTAATTAGAGTACAACCCTTAATTACTATAAATAAATTAAATTAATGCTGTATCAGCAACATAGTGAACTTGATCGTGAATATCATATATTGAACCCGTCGTCTACGCATTGCTGTGTATTTATGTTTATCTTTTGTTTATTCAACCTTTGTTAAAGGCACGATGTGGCATTGAACGTGCCATACTATAAACAAACTACGGTGGTCTAGGCCATCGGTATTTTCTAATAAACAATTTAATTAAGTATACAAAATATACGGGGTGTTCACACCACACCCCGACACACCACTATATTAGACACTTTACTTACCATAACTGAATGCGCTCTCATATGAGACACGTTCAATGGAATGCACCTGAAACAAAACCCTTAACTGAATGCAACCCCTAACCGGATACCAGCGAGAACATTGACAGCCATCGTTTATAAATTACAACCAGGACAGTCGTCTTTCTACCTCAATTTATCGTATCTCTTTGACTGATGAAAGATAGAGCCAGCTAGGCTACAGCAAAGTCAGTCAAATTCCACAGCCTCAAGAATACAACAACCCTGTACAAGAATATCAACTACCATTCAATAGCTCTAAGAACACAACAACCCAGCCTAAGAATAGCAACAGCCCTAAGGACACAACAAACCACACCCTTTGGAACCTCAAGATAAGTACGTCCTATTTTTTCACTTTCTCTGGCAGACCAGTAAATTAATAAATAATTAGTTATTAAGAACTACAGGGTGTGTCGTGTTAAGGGGGTTTGGAGTTACAGGATTGGCGCCCAACGTGGGCGTGTTCTAGAGTTAAAATATGTTTGTCATTTTCACTGACACTAAAAGTGCTGTAGACAAATTCAAAAATTTTAAGATAGATGCTAAGAATAATTGGGTAAAGATATGTGGTATCCCCAATAATAAAATGGTAGATCAGCTGACAAAAGAAGCTACAACATAGGGAGTTACACTCAGACTTCAGATGTACAATATGCAACAGTTAGAAAGGATCTAATCACAAGTTGGCGAAGTCCATGCCAACCACGAAAAGGGGAGACATACAAACCAAAATACGAAATAAACCATGGTTGAATAATTATTTCAAAAGACAATTTATAAGAACGATATGTTGTTTCAGAATTATCACGCACTGTGTCCAGTCTACAGAAAAAATTACCCTGATTAACAATGAAAACTGTTTATGTGATGAGATTGCTGATTTGCAACATCTTATTTTAGAATGTACTTTTTAAAGCTTAGATACAGATAAATTATATCGGAATTTATTATTTTTTATACAAAAAATTCAACTTCCAATAATTTCGAGAAATCTACTTACACTAGAAGATAATTCAATCTTTACTATTTTGTATTTTTATATAAAAACTACTAACATAATTTTGTGAGCAGTGTAATTTTCACTGTTTTGTTACAGAAATACAAAGATACAGCGGTACAAATTACAACTTTGCTTCTTATCACTAACTACTGTAATCTTTCGCAAGTTCTAGTTCATGTGCCTGTATTTATGGAAATTTTCGAGTTTCCATTATTTTCTCCTATGTCATACGACATTTTCTTAATCCTTGAAATATTCCCTTTGGGCTAAGGTGCTTGAAAAAAAATCCTTTAAGGAAAAGTTAGAACAATTGTTCATAAATATTTCCAGTCATTTTTAACCCTTTCAGGTGATTATTGTTTATGTTTAAAGCTGATAAAATTGGGTAAAATCTTATATTTTGGCAGATTGAACCTTAATTATTTAAACAGCCAAATTTTAGCATTTATTCCAAGTCATTTGTTTTTTTAATTTTTTGTTTTAATATTCTTTTTTTTTCAGCAATTAACTGAACTTTTTGTTGTTAATCAACTGTTTTTTCGTAAATTAATGATTGTTGTAAAATTAAATTTCATGTGCATTAAATCCTGGACCAGCTGTGCAAAAATTTACATTTATTTGATAATTTTAGCTTTAATTTCAAAATTATTTTAAAAAACCCGTCAAAAAGGGTAGTTTTTACTGCTTACTGAAATTCCTTAATCAGTGACCCAAAACACACCCACTACCTATTTTCAGAAACAGAAAACAGTTTTTTCTAACCAAACTTATTTACTCAGATACTTGATTTGCCTGTAATTTATGAAAATTTTGAAGAAATAAATTTAAATTATCATAAAAAGAAGAAATTTTAATCTGGATGAACAAAATATGTATACAGGGTGAGTCTACAATACCACAACGATCTAGAAAGTTTAAAAATCAACTTGCTTCATTAACAATCACAAATCTAAGGAAATTTCATAAAAATTTTAAAGAAATAAACTTAAATTATCAAATAAAAAAGAAACTCCAATGTAGGATGAACAAAAACGTATACAGGGCGAGTCTAGAGTACCACACTATCTATAAAGTTTAAAAATCAACTTGCTTCATTAACAATCACAAATCTAAAGAAATTTTATAAAAATTTTAAAGAAATAAACTTAAATTATCAAATAAAAAAGAAACTCTAATGTAGGATGAACAAAAACGTATACAGGGCCAGGCTAGAGAACCACACTATCTATAAAGTTTAAAAATCAACTTGCTTCATTAACAATCACAAATCTAAAGAAATTTCATAAAAATTTTAAAGAAATAAACTTAAATTATCAAATAAAAAAAAAACTCTAATGTAGGATGAACAAAAACGTATACAGGGCGAGTCTAGAGTACCACACTATCTATAAAGTTTAAAAATCAACTTGCTTCATTAACAATCACAAATCTAAAGAAATTTTATAAAAATTTTAAAGAAATAAACTTAAATTATCAAATAAAAAAGAAACTCTAATGTAGGATGAACAAAAACGTATACAGGGCGAGTCTAGAGTACCACACTATCTATAAAGTTTAAAAATCAACTTGCTTCATTAACAATCACAAATCTAAAGAAATTTTATTAAGATTTTAAAGAAATAAACTTAAATTATCAAATAAAAAAGAAACTCTAATCTAGGATGAACAAAAACGTATACAGGGCGAGTCTAGAGTACCACAACGATCTAGAAAGTTTAAAAATCAACTTGCTTCATTAAAAACCACAAATCTAAAGAAATTTTATAAAAATTTTAAAGAAATAAACTTAAATTATTATAAAAAGAAGAAATTTTAATCCGGTATGAACAAAAAACGTATACAGGGTGAGTCTAGAATATCACAACGATCTAGAAAATTTAAAAATCAACTTGATTCTTTACCAATCACAAATCAAAAGAAATTTATAAAAAATTTTGAAGAAATAAACTTAAATTTTCATAAAAAAAAGAAATTTTAGTCTGGTATGAACAAAAAACGTATACAGGGCGAGGGTGAATATCACAACGATCTAGAAAATTTAAAAATCAACTTGCTTCTTTAACAATCACAAATCTGAAGAAATTTTGGTAAATATGGTTCACAGCAAACATAACCTATCACTTACCTGTTGTAAATGCGGCAATTATATTAAACTTGAGAATATTTTCGAGTTAAATAAACATTATTAAGATAATTTAAAACACAAAAAATTTCAAAATACGATTTGAAAACTCGTTTTCTAATTAATTTTATTCCACAGAATCTTTACACTAGTTGTATCAAGTATATGAAAATAAAACGGGTATACTTTTAGTCGATTTTAATTTCTCCAAATTTTAAGCTTTGTTTTTTGTAGTTTTGAATAGCTATAGTTTTTCGCATTGTTTTGTTATAAAGAGCACATATATGTACCTGGAAATTTAGCAGGGTACCTATATGTTTTATAAATATTTTACCAAGAATCTTGGAATAGTACAGAAGCGTTTTTAAAACTAGTAGGTAATTAATTCAATCCACATTGAAGCATACATTACTTTGGAAAATATAAAAGAGAAATATTACTATCTAAAGTTACATACACTACTGAATGAAGAAGAGAATATTTTAATGAACTAGATAATAATATAAATAATAATATAAACATTATAAAATTAAACTTAGAAAAAAAATCTATCACAGACAGTAATTTTAAATAACTAATGGTGTTTTCATTACATGATATTTGTTCATAACAACCTTTAGCAAACATTTTAGCTGTTACTTTTAATATAATAAAAAGTCAGTAAACTTCAGCAGCAGGACGCAGTTTCTATCTACCATATCCGTTCTAAATATTACGCCATTATGCTGTAGAATCATTAATTTTAAATGATTTTTTTTTATTTTTCACTCATATGCAAGCAACGATCTAAAACTTTTATAATTACACAACTAAAACAAGATTTTTAAAAAGTTGCGTGTGAGGAACACGAACTTTAGTTAGGATTCATTTGAATATTGCAGTTTAGATCTTATCATTGTTTAAAAAAGTATGCTATAAGATATGATTAATTAGTGTTACCGTCAGTTTATAATGACAAATAATAATAAATTGTTTCTAATTGCTATGTTATGTCATTACATAATATCAAGTAATAACTAATTTGCAACCCACATTGAAGGCATGTCTGTCATCCTAAGATAGAAAATATCAAACACGCAAGTTCGCAGGTCTGCGAAATTTTATATTTCATGGGGCATTTGTTAATGACTAGCTAACCCAATAATAACATTTCAGTATTTTTGCACAAATGGTTCAATACTATTTCTTAACAACTTGACAAATAGTTACAATATTAAAGGGTTGGTGTTCAAATACGTTTTTTTAATAATTTATTTTATAACATTTACTTTCAATAAATCAAATAAAATCTTTAATTATTTGGGATTTTAGAACCAATCTATATTTTTTTCAAAGTCGTCGAACATATAGAAAATACCAGAAAAGATCATTCAAGCGTGAGAATGACATATTAAGGGGCGATACACGCGCGAGGAAGTCAGATATTAGCTAATAGTTGTGGTTAACAATGAACAATGCGCGGAATGTAAGCGAACAGTAAAATAAGTACTAATAATTAGTGGTTTATCAGAGTGGTATAAGTAAATTCGCACCAATATACCGGGTGTATATAAACTAAGTTATTTAAGTGTGTATTTTATTCAAAAAATGGATTCCAAAAAAGGATAGGAAAGGATAAAGGGGTAATCAATCATATAAACACCAAAAATAGGGTGTAAAGTATTGTTTATCAATCCAAGGGCACCACGACTGTTTTATTCTAGCAATGATTTGACGTTTTTAAATCAGTAACAATATAAATTTCGACCAATTATAAAGTAAGCAAGAAAAGTGCATTTGATTTTTAAAAGAAGCACCTGATTCGGACTACCTCATGATTAAGGCGAGCAGATACATAATAGTATAAATTCTAGAACATGAGCGTTTCCTACAAAGCATGATCGTGGCGCAGTGGTATACGTACTTGCCTCTCACGCAGAGGGCTCGTGTTCGACTCTCAACCATAACATTTTTTTTAGTTATAAAGGTAGGTGGAAAACAGTTGTTTGTCACTCGTGCGGGGCTGCTAATGGCCATTTTCCGCCCTTGTGACTATAGTTTAGTTGTTTACTGTTCTTAGTAAGATGGACTTCCACAAAATAAAGGTTACTACAATTAATTTCAATAATAAAAAGGTCAAAAATGCAAAAACTCTCAAAATTTATGTAAGATAGGTATAATGTTTGTCCATAAACTTGAATAGTATTGAGGGACGAATTTTAGATATTTATGTATTACACTTATGTAATTTAATATGATTTTAAGTAAAACACGTGTTCTAGTAGAGTGCAATAGCAACATACTAGATATTAAATGCAACTGAAGACTTCGCGGGAAATGAAAACTGACAAATTTGACCAAACAATCTGCTAGGCATATTTTAAATTATTATAATTAGGTCTCCTCGGCCAATAGGGGACGTTTATGGCCGAATATGGCATACACAATGAGATCGCCGCAGGTATCTTAACTGCAGTCAACTATTTTTCTTGAAAAACACTATATTGTAATAAATTACAATTAAATAAAATGATAACAATTGTTATAATTTAGTTTAAATTGATGTGGTTATCAAATTTGTTGTTTTTATAATTTTAAATTTTTATTTTTAAAGTTTTGTGGGGCTATAATTTATGTTTATTTGTTTTTCAATTTTATTCAGTCTTTATTTACCTTAAAACACCTTAAATTTCTTTATTTGTTGGTATTCTATTAAAAAAAGGTTTATTCTCAAACTCAAAATATGTAATTTTATTATTATAATTTTAGATTTGATCTACTTAAATTGATTTTCAAAGCACGTAAAACTCTTATCAACAGAAGTCGGTTCTAATAAATTAAAATCCAACGATATAACTATTTATTTTAATTTTTCACTTTAAAATTTTTAATACACCCTATACCTACTGAATGATGCGGCTATGGTATTTTCGTGCGCAACTATGCTTATAATCACGTGATAATTTACCGTTACATCTACCCCTAGATCGACGTTCGACGTTATTGTATTATGTCGTTGGTTATAGTTACTGTGATGAAATTATTATGTTTGAACCAGATTGTGTTAGAATGTTGTTTATAAAAGATATTGAAATATACTACTCACAATATTTTATAGGAGTTATGAAAGTGATATTAATGAATAATGTTAAAAACATACCGGAATCGGCAACGAACAGATGTCTGAATATGAGGTCGTCCCAGGAACAGCTATCTTGTTCTCATATTACTTAAAATTGTCAGGAATGCCTTTTTTATTTCTTCTCCAGATATCCAATGTGCAATATCACAAGGTTAGTAGAATAAAATTTTTATTTTAATTCATGTAGATAGTTTTTATTATTGTAAAAATCCCATTTCCAATTATTTGTAGTTTACAAATTCGTTTTAACTTATACATAGGTTATTATGCGGCCATCTTTATTTTTTAACAATAGTCGGCCATTGATTTATGATAATTTTAAAGAAGACTGACGTGGATTGGCCTTTTGATGAAATTAGAGTGACCTCGATTTTCATTTTCCATGGGCTTATATACCCTCGCCCAAAAAATCGAAAAATGGCTACCTTTTTGAGCGTGTTTTGTTTTTTTCTAACCTATTTACTTCAAATTTTTAGAAAATTGAATTTTTAATTTAGCATTTTCTGGCCTTATAATTGTTATAAATCAAATCTGCATAGCTTATTTCATTATAAGTTAACATTTTTAGAATTTTAAAATCAATCTTTCCTTATTGAAACAGCTGACTTTACGGAGTAAACAATGTCGGCCATTTTGACAATTATCAATATTAAATTTAACAATTATGAGCAAATATCTATGTTTGGCCATTAATTTTAACAAAAGTTGAAAATTTACATCTTCTAATATGATCAGATAACCTTTTTTTTTAATGACACCGCTTATTTAAGTTCTTATTAACATTTTAAATCTAATGTGTCATAACGATTCAACTACAAAATTTATCAAATAAACGGATTAATAATACATAAAATCATCAATAAACCCCTTAAAATTAATTATCTTGTAACAACATACAATTATAACTAATAATAACATCAATCAATCATCTAATATTAAGTTTATGTCTTTCCACTATAACTACATCTTTCCAGTTTATAATCAACAGTTTTTTATCACCACTTCATTATTTACAGTGTTTTTCCACTTGATTTATCAATCATAATGTCTTTGACTAAGCTTTAATTAAACAGTCTTAGCTTGTAAACAAAAACATCACTTTCTTACAGTTTTATTCTATCATGTAATAAATTTCAATATCTTTCTTTTTAGATTCTGTCTTAAGTATTGTATTTCTATCAAAATATGAGATGTACCAGAACATAGGAAGTACTAGTCTTGTACTATCATCCGATACATTATAATACAGGACTCATCACTTGATGCTTAATTGAATTTGAAAATATTGTTTGGGTAAGTAAAATTTATTTATCAAATTATAATCATTGTTTATGATTTATTTATTTTGCTCTAATAGCTAAAATTAGTTTGTTGAGGTTTAAATTTTTGTACCTTATATAATAATTTTAAAAAACCTACACCTACTTGTTCTTATTTTATAACTACCTATTAAAAAAATTATTGAACTTATTATTATTTTTAACATTAATTATAACTTATTTGGATTTTGATCTAAATAACTAAATATAACTAAAATAGTTGGTTTCTTACTAATATTGTATTCCTATGATTCATTATTAACATATTCTAATACTTATTTATTTTTTATTTTTAGCTTAAACAAAATAGGATCTTGGACTTTGATTCTTGGATCGACTACTGGTGTTAGTGCTCATTCTTATGAACTCATTTTATCAAGATAGTTTTGTGTTCTTGTGTGAATTAAGATTTAATGGATTGGCTCTAATAAAGAAATTTTTGGTGTGTTGATCATTTAATGAAAAGATTCGAAAGTTACATTCATGTTTAATAATTTATTTCAATTCAAATCATATATTAGGTAAGTTGTATTTATGATTATTTTAAAACATTACAATATATACACTATTTAGAGATATCAGTGAGCCCAGTACATTGCGGTCTTTTTAAATCAATTGCAGTCACCGACTTTTTTAAAGAGCAGATATTTTGAAACAAAATCAAGACGTTTCAATATTAAACCCAAAAAATCCAGTATGTTGGGGCGTAAAAAGCTGAGTTTTCACCAACTTTCGTAAAATTTTACTCATCAATTCTCTTAAAACTTATGCATATAAGATAGAATGATGGTTATTTTTAAGAAAGCGCTATACAACAAAGCATAACTCACATACCAAATATGAATTATTGATATTCGTAAGTATTTTGTAAAGAGTAACTACCACTGAATTTGCTTAAGGCCTTAATTTGCATAAAACTTAAGACCATTAAAAAAACAAATGATCGCCATATATGAATACTTTTTAGAATAAAAATCAGCACGTTAATCTTTACACTTTCTTTACTATCATCCTACTTCTCTTGGTTTCTAACTCTAACAGTAAATTTACCAAATAAAGAAAACGCATGGTAGTAGTACCGATCCGACTAGATCACCTATCCGAGGTAGGTACCTGTCTGTAAAAAAATGTATAATGAAGCCAACTAGATGCTAAGCACGCACGCACGCACCAACGCATTAGGTTACTTTAATCCATCATACTCAAAGCAGGTATACTGATTTGTTCTTAGTTTAAAATTATTAAAAGGAAGTCGTAGCGTGACTCGAAGCACGTGTTGCAAATTATATGTGGTGACTCCTGAATGAGGACGATAGTTTAACACATTAATGTGTGATTTTTTTTTTCTTTTAGAATGTTAGGTTCTGTGTAAAATTAATAAATCATACAGGAAATGAGGTAAATTTATTAGATCGTTGTGATAATCTAGACTCGCCCTGTATTCGTTTTTTGTTCATCTCAGATTAGAGTTTCTTCTTTATCTGATAATTTAAGTTAATTATTGACTTCAGTTCGGACATATGTCAAAATAGCAAAAATATCACCAACTAATGTTGCCATGTTGCCAGACTAATATAAAATATAGCTATTCTTGAATGTAGAAATGAATATAGGAAATATAAAATATATGTTTGAAATGTGTAGGTAATATTAACCTATCATATAATACCAAATTTAATGCATTTATGAATAATAATAAATAAATAAATATCAAGATATTCGTTTCATAAAAATAAAATATATAAAAGCAACAATTATCAAAAATTTTGAACTAGACATAAAATTTAAAGGAAACAAAAATGTTTAAATCCTCTTCCCGACCAACTGACACAGATCAAAGTGTATTATTAATATCCGAAATAAAATAGTGAAAACCCAAATGAAAAACTCTCAATACTTAGTTTTATCCTAACAACAACAAAAGTTAAAATAAACATAAATAAAAAGTAAGTGGGAAAAAAATTAACTGATTTTAGCAGCTAGTTTGTTCACAGTTTGTTGAATGCATGTAAAAGTATGTCGTTCAACAAAAATGTAAAATACTAAATCGGCTAGACAGTACTCAATGGCAATACCAGAGTAGTTTTTTGTACCTACCGACCAGGTAGGAATACAGGACACTACGAAAATGGTCTTACACATGGAACAAAAATCAAAATTATATTTTTTAATTAGACATCATTAATTTTCCGTACATTTATACTCCAATAATACTTTCTAAGTGCTTAAAGAACTTTAACAAAAGTATATTATATACGACATAATACAGATTGTATTATGAGAGGACTGCATACCTTTTCCCGCCTCGATCTTCTTTAAATCCATTGTGGTAGAGCTTTTTACTCGATAGGATTTTGTAGTATATCATTTTCTAATACATTCATCAAACTGTACACCCTAAAGCTTTTAGCTGAGGAATCCATCGACAATAACCTTGGACCTTTAACTTGGTATGGCCGCGATGTTGCCAACGTGAAATATCAAAATTTCTTACAAAATTGCAATGTTGACTAGGGGACAATAACAATTTTCAGTGCCGTATCTAGTTTTTTTTGAAAAATTTAATAATTCTAATAAAACCAAAATAAAGAAAGAACTTCATTTTTATTTGTGAATAAAATTTATTTTTATTATTATTAACAATACACTCCATCGTGCTGTTTAATCATTTTATAAAAATAATAGTATATACCTATCACTATAATTTTATACTTAATCATAATTGATCAGTCAAATCAGTCAAATATAACTTTGACAAATCCTTTGAGCGAAGCCACCACCGTTATTGTGCTTGGTTGCCAAAGATATGGTTTGTGAAAAAAGTATATATTTGTAGTATGATTTTTATGCACTATGATCTTTTTTATTGTATATTTTTTTAATGCTAATAACATTAATTAAAAATAAGTAATTGTCGAATATTTTTATATGCATAACTATCACGATTGGAAATAGTGCTTAAAAAAGATTTAACCTATGTTTTTAAATTGAAGGAAATATTACGCAAATTTGATAACCCTGTTAAAATATTTGGCGAAGCAGCCAGAATGAAGTTGACATTTGTCGATGGACATTTAAATGGACGTGTATACCCATCTTTCTCACTTTTTACAGTTCTCTGTTAAGCTTTCGTATCTGTATGAATCTAATCTTTTACTAGCGAGTCTTTTCTAACCAATTAATTAGTACTTTTGCCAAATCTATGAATGTGCTCCCAAATATTTATAAAATTAGTTCGAAGCATGTCAGGCCTCAATTAAAAAATATGTAATATCCTGTTTCTTTTTCATTTGATCTGCATCTAGTGATGAAATAGGTGAATTATTTATATATGAATCGTTAATTTATGCACACAGAGTTTGTAATTATAGTCCATTAATCAGAATAATTTTTCTTTATCATTTGTCATCTACGTATGTACATAATTACAATGATGTAAAATTCATTTATTCTAAAAATAAGATTATTGACACCCACGATCTTTAAATAAACATAAAATGCAATAGGTTAAAGAGTTTACCCGTGAAAGGTAAATAATCCTTGAGAAGACGTGGGGATATATATTTGGACTAAGATAATCTTGTTTTGGTAAAAATTTAATATATCTTACATTTACAAAATGATGTAAAATTTTTATGCAAAATTGTTTAATAAAACTAAGTTCTCTTTAGAATGATGAATTTTCTTGCTTCGTTTTGCTCTCTTCTGCTATTTAATTACCTATACAGATAAATCAAGTATTATGACACAAGAGAATAGCATTATCTTTACAGTAATTGTAACAGGTTTCCAATCATTTGTCAAGGTGGTATAAACATTTTCATGGCTAATTTAAAATATATGGTACGTCCGTCATTGTAAACATTCATCTTATGAGGTATGAACCTGATGAATTTGGTGGAATCGCGCAAATTGTTTTTGCTATTTCATTACCAATTTTCAAAATATGCAGCTATTTTTGTACAAAAACTTAAGTACTCATTGGACAAAATCACATTTTAGATTTTTTAAAAAGTGTGAGTATAATAGAGAAAAAAAATATTGAAAAAATTGAACTTATAGCAGCATTTTAAGCACTGTGTATTTATTTTGAAACTGATTTTAAATTTTCTTTATGTATTTTATAATAAGCCTTTCAATAATTTCTATTAAACAAATTTTTTGTTTAATAAATATAACCAAAAATAACAGATAAATGGGTATATCTATGTTTCTATTAGGAGTTGTTAAATTTTGTTTCATAGAAATTGTAAAGTTAATTTTCTTCTATAAATAAAAAAAAAAAAATTTAAATTATTTAAGATATGAGTCGTAGTATTTAAAATCAATATCAATTGTAATTAGAAATAAATATCCCTTCCATACAATTTTGTAAGAAATTGAATCATCTTGACTACCACACTAAAGACATAAAATAGCCTTAGTTCACTTATTCTATTGTGGTATGGTATTTTTCAATAAAAACCTTAAAACATTAACTTTATTTAAATGGAATAAACCAACTGTTGTTTATTTTATATCAATAATATATCTAGTAGGTAATATACTGTTACACAAAATGAACTCAAAATTGGAAAAGATAGATGAAATTAAAGGCCTTTTCTTTTTCTCATTTTCCTACTAATTAGTTTTATTATTAAGCTGTCAATATTACTGTTTTAACTTAACTCTTTTTATAATAAATTTTTAATTATAATTAATCAAATTTTATTCAAATACCTACCTAATAATCCAACTAGAAGCTAGCAGAATAAAGGACCCCTGAGAAAATGAAGATCTTGTTGCTATATTACATTTAAATAATAATATCAAATAAATAATATCAATCAATCAATAAATAATCTTAGAAATCATAATATTCATTACAATACATTGTTATAATACTATTGATGTACCTCCCACTTAATAAGGATAATGTTTTAATTGGATAATTAAATATATTTATTTATTTAATAAATCACTGTTGTTTAAATTTGTATTAGGTACTAAAGGAATATTTTTATTTTTATTTGTTGCTCATCCATTTTGTTTTGAGTTGCTAAATAATTCATACCAAATAAATTTGTAAAAAAATTCTATTTAAAAGTTTTCATAACAACTTTATTTATATTCAAATTACTACTTTTACTATATATATTAGGTACTTATATAATTTCGACTCATTCATGCTATTCTAGTTTATTAACAGTGTGCTATATTTTTTTATGAATTTGATATTTTTGTTTTCCCCATCTTCCTAAATAAAATTCACCTCAATACGTCCAATGCGATGTGAAACATTGATTATCGCTAGGGGTAGTGGGTAGTTCGAGTCTAGTTGGTTGTGGGAGGGTCAGGGGTAATGCAAATAGATTATTTTTAGATAAGATTATTTTTCTTCTTGTACCTACTTGGGTTAACTGCTCTTATTGGTAACCATTTTTTTGGAAACTATTATAAAGTTTATAAAAAAGAATAGCCAGTGTTTTTGTAATAAGTCGATTTAAAATAAACTGGGGAGCGGACCAAACAACTCTACTTCACGTTTATACATCCTTAATAAGATCGAAATTAGATTACGGTGCTATCGTTTATTCGCCAACTAAAAGATCCATATTACAACTAGAATCCATTCAAAATACAGCTCTACGTTTCGCTACAGGTGCCTTTCGTACAACTCCAATTGACAGTTTGCAATGCTTAACAGGAGAAATCTCATTACAACTTAGGAGACAACAATTATGTCTGTCATATGCTGCAACAATCGCTGCCAACAAGTCCCATCCAACTTTTTTAAACACATTCACAGACAGTTTCCCGGAAACAAACACTAGAAAGAGAACTGATCCACCTTTTTACTCCAGAGTTAGAAGAAACCTATTAAACCTACAAATTCACTTCCCTGATTTTTTTCCAATAAACATTAAAACCCATCCTTCCTGGTTGATATCAATACCTAAAATTAATACAAAACTCTTACTTTATAATAAAACAGAAACCCCAAAAACGCTTATCAAACAATCTTTCCTGAAACAACTTGAAAAATATCGAAGTCATTATATTGAATAATATACAGATGCCTCTAAATCTGAAGATGGAGTTGGGGCAGCAGTTAATCTTCCAAATACCTCCCTAAAATATAAATTATCTCCAATAACTACCATATATACAGTTGAAATTTATGCCATATTACAAGCCCTCATTTTCATCAAAAACACAGAACAAACTCTCTGTCTCATAATCACAGATTCACTCAGCTCTCTCCAATCAATCCAACATCTTTACACAAATGACCCAATTGCACTTCAGATAAAAAATGAACTATACCATCTACAGCAAACAAATACCAACGTAGAATTTATGTGGGTCCCCTCACACACAGACATTCAGGGAAATGAAGAAGCAGACCAGCAAGCTCGCCTAGCACCCACTTGCGACGATGCAATTCCAGAAAAAAAAGTAACCTCCAACGACATGAAACAAGAAATCAAATCTAAAGTGATCAGTGCGTGGCAAAGTGCGTGGACCCTATCTCAGGCAAAATTAAAAAATATTAAACAGTCAGTGAACCAACAACAAACATATCCCACCAAGTGAAAATCGCACGACTGCGTCTGGGTCATACAAACCTCACACATATCCACCTCATAACGAAATCAAACATTCCATTTTGTGATCAGTGTCTAAAAAACATAACTGTCGACCACTTATTAGTAGAATGTACGAAGTTTGCAATCCAAAGACTGAACAAAAATATTAAAAACGATTTGAACTCTGTTATCGGCGAAGAAGCGAACATCAAAAATCTAATTTATTACCTAAAAGCTATTAACATATAACTTATTGTAATAATCACTAAAAATGTCGCTAATAACTCCTGTAGTTGATGCGACTTTAATAAAATAAAAAAAAAATAATGATATTTATTGTACTATGTGAAAAAAAATATGTTACTATGTTGAAGAAAATAATTCAAATCATTTTCTAGGTTTGAGAATTGAAAAAGTTAATAATTCATTAAATTATTCAATATAGTTACAGAAAACCAACACAAACAGATGTAACCATACAATATATAATTCAAATAATCCTATATCACATAAATTAACAGCTTATAACTCTACGACACCTAGAGCATTTTCAATTCCAATGACAGCAAATAATTTTGATAAAGAAATTGAGATTATAAAACAAATAGCTGTAATGGCTATCCATAACATTTGATAAATAAATGAATTAATAAGAAAGAATAGAAAATATCACTAAAGCTAATATTCCCTCAACAAACTAAAGAAATTAATTATTACTTCTATTTAATAATATCTAATCAACATCAGGTACCAAGCTACAAACAAACAAAATGTAACTTCAATGTATCAATCTGACAATTCTAATTTGAGAGAAACATTTAAATTTCATTTAAAAACCTATTTTTGGAATAAAACGTGAAAGTTTCGTTCAAACGTTTGTAAATTGTACTTTATTTATTGTAACTATACTGTGATAACAATTTTTTAACAACCAATCCTTTATAATTTGTCTTAACACTTTTATTTATTATTTATTGCTTACCATAAACACATAACCTGTCTTTTAATAAAAAAAATTGCTGGATCTTAACAGTAGTTTTTTTTGTTTAGCTCACCAAAAAAATAAAATTAATTCTTTGCATTAACCGTTAGATAACTTTATAAAATAATGCAATGCACGTTTCGTAAATTATAAACTATACCGGAAACCAATTTTTATTAGTTTGATAACATAGAAATAACCTTGCTTGCATAACTGCTACCAGAAAAAAATCTAATTCAATTCGGACAGCAGTCAAATAAGCCGCTAACCAACTGATTATTAAACAGGAATAATTCTTACAAATCAAAAAAGCACAAACCGAAAGATGAATCTCGAACACGTTTTCTTCTTTCTCGGATCCATTACGACACCCTTAAATTAAATTTCGTGGGACATTAATCAAGCTACCTGGTCCAGTGGTCGACAAGTCCTTTTAATAAATATGGTAATGTTGAACTAGCACGCACGCGATAGGCATATCTAGACACAACGTAAGCTTTTTCATGGCCTACTGCTTTTTTGATGTAACGCCTTTGATAATACTTTCTGTAGCCTCGTTAAAAAAGCGTTTTGTTATCTAGTTTTACGCCAGAATCATTTGTATTAAAAAATAATAATATGTGTGCAATAAGTTAACTATCACCCCACAAAAATTATCACATTCACTTATATCACTCTTTATTTTAAAAGTATTTTACATTTTTTCCTTTTTAAACAATTTTATTACAATAAATAATTAAAACTACAATCAACTCCACTTTTGCAACATTTATTGTAAATATCAGTTCAATATAGCAAAGCGTAGAAAAATATTAAAATATGTGTACAAAACATGTATACAAAAAAATGAACTTTATTTCAACTAAAGCCAGCTAATGAAATTCTAATAGCGTGTGTTACCGCCCCTGGCTCTAATTACAGCTTTCATTCATCTTTAAAGGCTTTTGAAAAGGTTCTGTATGTATTGTTGTGGCATGTTTTCCCATGTCACAAAGAACATTTTGGCTTCTGTTGCCTCAACATCAGCTTAAAATGGTTTGGTGGGTTGAAGGACTATCTCCACGTAGGGACCTTCCAAAGGATGCTTTCAACTTAGCGGTGCAAGGTGACATGACGATAGACATGTTATAAGGTATTAAGTGTATTCCAAACCCTCTTTTTGAAGAGAATTTTTAATCTGTTGGGTTGAAGATTATAGAAAAAGAAAATCTGATAGAGACTTTACGTTGAAGTTACCTTTTAAGACTAACACTTTCTTCAACTTTATATTGGACATTCACAGTATTAGTGGAAAGAGCCTTTTTATCATACCCTTTCATTAATAATAACAAGTTGGATGTTTCACCAGATTTGAGATTGTTCTTTGCTTCTTTCGATCCCAACTTTAAAAATAAAGCAATGAAGCAAGAGCATGAATCACATTAACTTTTAATATTGTTCTGTATTTTTGTCTATAGGCTGAATCAAAAAAACTGTTAATTTTGAATGAAATTTTATTAATCGTGATCATAAAAAATATAGTTTATGGGTACAATTTATCTCAATTATTTAGTAAGAGGTACGCAGTTGAAGAAAGGTTGAGAGCCGTTGGTCTACAATATTAATTTTATATTGATTTTTACGTTTAAGGTATATGTTATTTTGAAATTTTTGCGCTTACACTTGTTTTTTTTTAGAGCCCGATGATGAGCATCTAGTTCGAAAAATTCCTACCTAACTTAAAAAATTACAGAAAAATTATGAATATTTTGATTTTATCTCAGTGCTTGAATAATAGTACTTATGAACAGAAAAGTGAATTATGTTTGTTAAGGTTTTTAATGAATCCGAGTCTTTAATGAATCCAAGACAATAATACACTTTTCTACCTTAGCTCATATAGCTAAGGTAGCTGGCTTTCTATTTTTTAAAAAATATTTTTTAGAACTAATAAAAATTTTTGACATGCCACCAGTCACTCCCGTTTCACATGATATGACAATGAAAAGGTAATCAATAACATTTCCAATAATTTGTGTTTCGCTAGAATTAGCATCGTCAGATTGACATATTGAAGTTACATAGAGGAGTTTTTATTATTCTTAGTAAGATGAACTTTCAAAAAGTAAGGGTTAGTGCAATAAATTGATTTTCATTTTTGAATAAGTTGGTGGACTATTAAATAAGTATTATATACTTGGATATTAAATTCAGGTTTAATTAACAAGAATAGAATAACATTTTATTTCAAGCGTAAAATTATATAACATTACTAAAAACTAAATAACAACGGTTGCTAGGTTATCAAATACACAACAGTCCCCCCCACAAATTTGGACTAATATAAAATGACATTTGGGCTACGAAGCCTCTCTGGAAGTCTTCTTGGCCGGGGTGGCAATGGTAGAGGGCGGTGTGGCGTGGAAACATTGGCGGAGTTGTTGGTAGTACTGCATCTGATTCACGTGACGATGAACTAGAATGGGGGCGATGAACAGGACTATGACGCTGTAAAGTACTGGAGCCATGATGCTGGGGAACTCGAGGAACTCATATGAGTGTTGAGGCCCGAAGCTGACGGATTTCTTGGGAGGCACATGGGTATCGTGGAGCTGATTTATGTGCCTTTTGAGCGTCTTGCCTGAACTGTCTAATCGAAGCAGGTAATGAAGCTGGCCAAACTTCCGGACAACTTTACCGAAGTCCCATGTTGGTTTGTTTTCTTTGTAGAACCTCTTAGCAAGTGGCAAGTGGCGTCGCTCGATAATGGAATAGGATGTTCCTGACTTTGTCAATCATAGACAATTTTTCGTCGGACGTAGCTCGAAGCTTGTTTTTCAGCGTTTGGATATTTCGTTCAGCAAGACCATTTGTGGCAAGGTGCCCAAGCGCGATGAATTTCTGAAAAATCCCATTGAAACGGCAATATTCGCGGAATTCCTCACTCTGAAAAATCGTGTTGTTTAGGAAAACTCGTCGAATTTTTCATTTTGTCGCTGTATCGGTTAATGTCAAAAGGATTTAGATATAGTTCTGATAAGGTAGTCACTGTATTTTTCTACCTTGCTTAATAATGTACTTTACTACCTCAACAAAAGTCAATAAAGTTAGGTTCAGAGGCTGGCAGGATAAAAATGATTTCAAAATCATGTCTGTTAATCGATGTTATAAAAAAACATACTGTAATTAAAAGTAAAATAAAATAGAAAAAAACCATAGAAAATATTACTACATTAAAGTTGAAATATAAAGGAAATGTAACCGGTATTTCTTTTAATCTGCCATATACACAAACCATAAAGAACCACAAGTTAAAGCGATCCCTGTACATTTATTCATATTAAATTAATAGATATGACATAGTACACGTAAAAAGCATTAGGAAAATTACGTTTATGTCCTTATAGAACGAACAAATGTGACCTCACAAAAATTTTTTTTCTTATAAAATAAATAAAACGCAATATTGTCGACACATTCTTCGGATATAAAGAAATAAATAATAATATAAATCACAGTTGCATAAAAATGCCGGAATGTTTCACTGTCACTCTATGAGATCATGACTAGCTATCAGTATCAGCACTGTGACATTAGAACTGGTCGTAGAATAATAATTGATGATACTTTTAATTGGTTATTGTAAAGCAAAAAAGTTATAAATCATGTATATAGACTATTATACAGGAATTTACTTTACAAAAAGAATAAAGGTACAAGGAAGAAACTAAAAAACATATTACAATTCAGATAATAGCTTATGGTGTATTTTATTGTATCAATCCTTACTCTGTGGAAGTTCATCTTAATAAAAACATTAAAAAATAAAACATACATTTTTATTTAAAAAATTGCTTTTTAAATATTAATGAAGATGCTAGTTTTTAGCGAAACAGCTTTCATTGAGATATAAAATGCAATTTTTTAAATAAAAGTGAGAGTTTTGTCAAAACTTGTTATTTTTGAATGTTCTTTTAATGTATAAATTATGATTCACTAATCTATAATTTAAAAATGTGTTGGTAAGCGCATAACTCAAGAACGCCTGGACCAATTATTTGATCAATTCTTTTTTTTTAATATTCGTCGAAGCTAAAGGTGGTTTTTACGGCGAGAAAATATCAAATAATTGCCGGAAAAACCCTAAAAACAGTCCTTTTTTTATCCCATACAAACGTTTTCTAAAACGTAGAGTCAATTTGAGCTTTATTGCTATTGTATAAAGTTCCTAATGTTCCTAATGTTCCTAACATGAAAGCAGTGTGCGTTGGAGACTTAGAACATAAAATAGTAAGGAAGGAGTTTATGTTATATCTACAATGTTAAAATCTGGTGACAGAAGTCAGCCATATTGGATAACTATTTATGACTTATAGTTTGTTTATAATTTATAAAAATTTAGTTTTCTGTTAAAAATTTGGATTAATTATTTATTGGTAAGTAGCTATTATTATAATAAATATACGTTATACTTACTTAAACTATATTTTTATGTTTAAATTAAATTAATACTTTGTATTGATCCCTAACCTATCCACTTAAAGTGACATAGGCGTATCAATGATGGAAAGAGGATATTTTATTTTAATTATCATTAGGTAATTTACAATTTTTTGGTTAATCTCATAACTGTAGATGTCAATTATTTTTATGTCTATGGAGTATCCTAAAGCAAAGTTGTACAATAAATGTATTTGAGTATTATTTAACACATTATTACATTCACAGTTTCCCACGGGATGAAAATATTGGACGGAAATGGTTAAATATTGTGGATAAAGATAACTGGAGTCCAGGCAAGAATAGCTTTTTATGCTTGCAACATTTTACAGAACAATCATTTGATAGAATTTCTTCAGTAATTGTTTTACTACTTAGTACCAAATGCTATACCTACAATTAAAATCGCAAGAATGAAATATGTAAGTAATTATTACATGCACAAGTTGCTTTAATAACATTGACCAAATCTATATTTTTTCTCAAATCTATTTACAGATATTTTACTTAAACATATATTTCACTAATATATACTTTTTCTATGCAGGTAAGGACTAATTACCCTTTTGCTGAAGAGACAATGACTACTAGCAGTGAAACTATTTCACCAGTTCCTGTTCCTGAAACTCTACCATCTACTTCTGAAAGTCCTCGTAGGAAACAACTTATAAAAAGCATCTGTGAAGTATATTTAAAAACAAGAATTTATTATATATGTAAAAGTAAAATAAAAAATGTAGAAAAAATTAGACATGTTTACACAAAATTCAATTTAAGGGCCAATAGTGGTAGAATGAAAAATTTTAATAAAAATTGTGTAGTATATAACTGGTTTTATTTCCTTATCTAGTACCCCCGTTTTAGGCAATGTTATACTATTTTTTTCCTCTACTTTCCTTATTAAAATGGTTATTTTAATATATAATGATTAGTGTTCATACTGAATAATAGATATGTTTTAATAAGGAAATTAAATTTTCTATTAATAAAAATATAGGACGCCACTGTTAAAAAGTAACTTGGATAACCATCCCGGTCAACTGTCCTTGAACGAGCAATACTTCCTTACTATTTTATGTTCTAAGGTTGGAGCACAGAATATAATAATATAATGTCGCGTTCAGAAACTCAACAAAAGTGATATCGCGGACCCAACTAAATTGAAGTCTCAAAATGTAATAGATCAGTAGTTATTTGTTTGGCTTTGCGATACTATTTTTTTTTAAATGCATATTTTCCCGTCATTACATCAGACAAACACAACCGTTACCAAAAGTCCATGACTCCAAGTCATATCAAATTAAAAAAAATCGTTGTCGATTTGAAGTGTTGTTTTTCTTGGATTTTCTGTTACGTACTTTGCTTTGTCAACAACACGAAACAAATTCGTATATCGTGTTCTGTGCAGTGTTTATTTACCTATGATCACTAATTATTGCATGTGGCAATAATAATATACACAGCTTTTCAGATAAAAGTATCCACCTTTAATAACTTTTGTAATACTGGTCTTTAGGAAAAATCCAAAAACACGTCAATTTATGTTGGAAGGGGCAAGCATTATGGCTTATTTAAACTTACTGGAAAAGCCACCCCCACACCCCTAGCAACATCCCTTTTTTTTAAATTACTTCTCATATTTTTTATGTAAAATTTGGATACTCCTCTTTGAGCTGATTTCAAAAATATATAATACTTGTAGGTTAAAGTGGTTAGTTTATGAGATAAACAATTTTTCTTTTAATAGCACAAATTTTACTTATTTTTTACTTTCACCTTATTTGCCTGTAATAAAATGGGTTGTACAACAGTTCAAACTCTTTAATCTTTTTAACTGTGCTATTTATTCTACTTCAAAAATCCAAACAACAAAAAATTCTACTTTTTATTAAAGTTTGACATTGTCAACTAGAATTTGTAGTCACTATTGATAGTGTACTTTGATACATTATTTATTTTGTTTCACTGAAATGGTTTACTCTTTGCAAAAAAGAATTAAAATTGTAGGTTTATTCTACCAAAATAATAAATGTGCAAGAGCTGCTGCTAGAATATTTAACGAATTACATGCAACTCATAAGTATGTAATTCAACTGATGGAGAAATTTACCAATTTTTATCGTCGTTTATAGTTTTGCGAATCAATGACAATCCACAATTGTTAAACAATATTTGCTTTTCTGATGAATGCTCATTTTCATTAAATGGCTTAGTAAATAGGTATAATTGTAGATATTGGGCTGATAGTGATCCACATATTATGCGTGAATTCCATATACAACATCCCCAAAAGTTAAACGTTTGGTGTGGTATCCTAGGTGACCACATTGTCGGAACTTTCTTCATCAACGGAAATTTAATTGGTGAATCGTATCTTGAGTTACTCATTTTATCAAAGACCTTCAAAGCACACATCAACGTTGAATCTCTTGCCATTTAGTGAAATCTATTAAATAAATTTGCAAATATGTAACCAAAGGGAGTGATATGGCTGTGATTAGAATTGGTACAGAGAATTCCAATGATGAAGTTACCCAATAAAAAATGGGCCGCTATGTTAATAGTAATGAAAAAGTTTGGCGAATATTTTCTTTTCCTGTCCATCCTACTGTTGTTCACTTAGCTGAACATTTAGAAAATGGACAAAGAGTGTATTTTACAGCACAGAACGCAGTACAAAGAGCTGCTCAGTCACCATCTACTACATTAGCCAGTATTTTTGAGACATGCCAAAACGATAACTTTGAACAAACATTGCTATATTCTGAATTGCCAAAATATTATACTTGGAATCTGACATAACCAGGGTGAAGATTCTGTTCAGGAGAATTTTCGCCCCGATAATAGGAACAAAAAACTGTTACATTACAAATCTTTTTGACAGTTATTCCGCTAGTTATTTAAAATACCAGAACACTATTTTAAGAAAAATAATAATTTTAAGATTAATTTCGTAAATGGATGAAGTTTTGTTATTTTGGATTAGAAGTCCAGTTTAGGGTTATGTCTATGTATAATCCACATTATTAACTACCATATGTTATATTTTTTTGACCTGAAATGGAAAAGACTTATGTTCAAATGCATTCTCCTCAGGACCCGAACGCTACGATGATGCCTACCAACCAAAACCATCTCAAAAGTTGCCGTTGTCTTGGAATCACTACCCTTGCAAACTTCAAGACGGGCGCCGGTCCCTCACACACTCTCCTTTTACTCTGCCACTCAGAAACATTCTCTTCTCCTAACTATAATGCTAAAGATGTAAATATCTTCAAATGTAGCAAACAATAACCACCAGATTGAAGAAATGTTTTACTTTTACTTAAGAGAAACACGTTTAATTGTTTGTTTTTTTGTTTGTCTAATTTTTATAATTAGTATTTGTTGCGAACATTTAATATCTGCTTCAGGCAATCTACAAACAAAAACTTTAGAATACAGTTAATCTAATAAAACGAATTCTTTTTCTATATAATTAAACAGATCAAGTCTAATTAATAGATATATCGTGAATCAATTATCGAACATAATTACTATTTTACCTGTATTAATAATATAGTTATTATGAACATACCTTTACGAAATAACTTTTTTCGGTAAGTTAATTGGGTTATTTATTCTATTAAAATGCAAATGTATTTATAGCTACCACTTAATTTTTAGTAGTAATATAGTCATGTTGGTCATTATTATCTACAAGGTTAAAATGGATAGATATCTGTTAAGAAAGTAAAGGGGAAAATAAATAATATATAAAATCTTGGTTATTCATTAATATTTATTTTAACCGGAGTGCAAAACACCATGATGGTCAAAGGAATTAATCAAATTAGCATGTCATACAAATTACTCTTCTGCAAAATTTAGATCTTGATTTCGGACTACCTGAGTCACTATTTAATAATATGGTGAATTTTAATTTGAGTGATTTACTTTATTCACTATTTCCTTAGCTTTTGCTGTATTAAATGCAATTCTAGACGTTTATTGTTCATTAAACAAAAAAAATTGAATTTGGACATAGAGAAAAATTTTCAAAATTTCATAATTTCAAAATAGTAGATGTCTTTAGGGTCCATTTGAAAGTTATGCAAGTTATACAACACTCTGTATATTTTAAAGTAATTTCAAAAGACATCTACTATTTTTGTTAATAACATTTTTTGATATCTTCTAAAACAACTTATATACCGAACTTAAGATTGGTACCCCCTTGCACCTTTAGGTTTTCATTATTATTCATTTACAAATTTTCTCCATGCTGATCTGTCACCTGTTATTGTTATCAGTCCTTTCCAAGAATTTCTTCTAGTTTGGATAATTTTGCTTATTGTTTGGTTCCAAGTGGTCCTATTAGGTCTTCCCCTTTTTATTTTTATCTGTACTCTTGCTTTCACTTGTAAGTGTCCCCACCAGCTTAACTGTCGATGTTCAATAAATCTAGTTATGGGTTGTACTCCAAGTTCTTCTCTGATTTGTATATTCCTAAATCTATCCAATCTAGTTACATTCTTCTTCTTACCAAGTTGATACTAAAATTAAAACAGAAATGTAAAATTCATCTTCAACTGTGTTGTGAATTGATTTAATACCTCTCATAGTTGAAAAGCAGTATCGAAGAGGACCTGTTCCTGTTACCGAAAGAATTTTCCCTGGTCCACAGCACTTCGGCCGATCTACATAGTCGCGGGTTGGCTAGTTCTTTCCTGAAGAAGTATGGTCAGGAAGAAGAACTAAGGAGGCAGAAGCCCACAATTGGGAGCGTTCTGAAGCTTCAAGATGATCTTCGAATTCTCTTCTACCTGGTGACCAGGAGCACATTCCATCAACTACCGACGTATAAAACCTTGTGGAGGACACAATGTCGGTTAAAGGAAGTGTCCAGAAAATAAATATTTCCAAGTTGGCCATGCCGAAGTTGGTTTGAGTTGGAGAATTGTTCGGAATATGCTCGAAGTGATTTTCCAAGGCACAGCAGTAAAAGTTTTGGCCTGCACTCTCCCTGTCCACGAACCTAGACGGAAGACCTTCTCCTGCTTCTTCTTTGAGATCTCGGGATGCAACAAAGGAGCCAATTGCCGTTACCGTCATTACCAAAAGGCAAATAGCATTCCAGGAGGGAGGGGGCAGTGTAACGAATTGTCTCCATAAACGAAGCAACCTGACCTAACCTAATTGCGGGTGTCATTTTGATAAGTGGCTGTTGCCGGCAATGGGAAAGGTCAGGCTGTGGAAAAGTCGAGATGTTTGTAGAAAGAAACAATGAAACAATGACCAATCGTCGAAAATTCTGGAGACATAGAAAAATATATAAAGGGAGGCAACGAGCGGAAGGAGTCAGTTTTGGGCGAGATTCAAATCGAAGTTATCGACGTCTCACATAAATCATCATATAAATAAGCCGTAGTTGTATTTTATCGTTAAGTTGTGTTGTGTTTACCCTGTTATTGCTCCTGTTGTTCGTGCTATCGTTCAAATAAATAGTTTTAGTAAAATCCTTAAGTTTTTCGTTACAATATAATAAGCAACGAAAAATTTGAATAAAACTTCCATTTTCATTTAAAAAATAGCTTTATTAAATGAAATGACAGCTGTTTCGCTACCTGTAGGGGACTGATGTTAATTAAGTAGTATGGACTTCCACAGAGTAAGGGTTTGTACAATAAATTTAATCAATGACAGCTGTTTCGATAAAATTATCCTCAACAGTCAGTCTGTTTAAAACAGTAAAATGTTTATTATCTTAATATCAATAATTTCTACTTATAAATTCTAAAAAACTTTAAAAGAAACATCCATTTTAATTTGTCCATAAAATATTGGCCAACAATTTTTAATTATAAAATGAAATCTAAATGCTGAATTCTAAATGCCTCAATTTAATATGTACCTTCTGTTACAGTTGATTTAATTATAATTTAATTATGGATCCTTTTAAGTTAGGCAAAAGGATATTATATAAATTTAAAAATATCAATGACGTAAAAAACAGCACGGAAGTTTTGAAATTTTGCACAGTCACCAATTTATATTATAGTGTGAAAATAAACATCGGATTATTTAAAATATTATAAAAAATAAATTGGTCGTAAAATTTACGCCGACACAGGAAACTAATCTTTATTAGACTAAAAATTAATTTTTAATTACTTTAGCGAATTTCTCACTACCATAGTTTTTGCACATAATAACGTTCTTGGTTTAATACAGTTGATAAAATATTATTAGGAAAAAATTTTAAATGGCTCACATAATTTTGCAATAAGGTTAATTACCATTTAAAATAAATTGCTTTTAATATCACTATTTGATATTTGATAACACATTACATTATAATTTTAACTGCAATTCGTTTATGAAATTTATTGTACTAATCCTTACTATGTGAAAGTCCATCATATTAAGAACAGTAAACAACTAAACGGTTGAATTAAACTTTCACTATTTATTCGTAAAATAAGTTTTAAATACAATTACAGCTGTTTCGCTAAAAACTATCATCGTCAGATTGATATATTGAAGTTACATTTTGTCATATATCAACCTGACGATGCTAGTTTTTATGTTCCGGCTACACACAACGTTTTGCCTAAGAGCATGCCTGCAGAGACTTGTTTGTGCAGGTAAGAGCGTGCGTATGGATAACAAGACGGTATCGCGCGTCGTATAAACATCGCGTGTCTTGCCGTCTATACGCACGCTCTTACCTGCGCAAACAAGTCTCTGCAGGCATGCTCTCAAGCAAAACGTTGTGTGTAGCCGGACCATTAGCGAAACAACTGTAATTGACTCAAAATAATTTTCACTTACCTCTATCCAAAGTATATATTTCCTGGACTCATTGTAGGGAGCCAAGACATATTTCTCTTCCCTAGGAAGGAAATGAAAATACTTATACGGCATTGACTCGGGTGGTTGGTGTATTGGGAGAACATGGTGAAATTATGGAGAAGAAAATAATAGCTGGAGGTAAGCAGAGCAGTGGGAAACATGGTTAGGAAAAGGAAATATTCTTAAAGGCGCGAGTGTTATGAGAAGGAATCACCGCCCGTCTTGTAGTATGCTAGGGGGTAACAGTATTACGGTGGGTTTGGTTGGTAGGCATCTTCACGGGAGGGAGTCCAACACTGTTGGTTTCTGGTCAAAAGTTTTCCATCTCAGCCAGAAAAGAATCATTATGGTAAGAAAAAGGTTAAGAGATTTTAGATTTAGATCCACTGCCACGGTTCCATTGCTCCAGTTTATGGACAATTAGAGATTTTCACTTTTTTTGTCATTGGTTAATAATAATTTTTTTTATTTAATTTAACGTGCTTGTGACAGCTGTGGCCATTAGCACGAGGTACAATAAAATATAATCAATAAATGAAATTAATAAAACAAAAAACAGTATTTATGACAATAATTGATAAAAAACTGTAGTATCAATCAAACCTTATGACTATCATAGTTTATTCAGTAATTGTTCTTCATAAAGAAATTAAATAGTTTGGATGATTTGATGTGGACTGGATAGAACGTCCTTGATGTTTGCTTTCATTCCAAGGCGATGACGTCTGCTGGAGTAATATGGACAGATCGTGAGGATGTGTTCAACAGTAAGAGAGCACTGGCAGTGTTGACATCGTGGTTGTGGTGATAAGGTAATGAGATAAAGATGTGTGAGTCGCGTGTGGCTGATCCGTAACCTTCTTGTTATAACCATTTCTTTTCTTGTTAGGTCAAGAATGAACAGTTGGTTAACTGTGGGTTGAACTTTTTTTTAAAATGTTGAACATCTATTCCAATGAGCTTTCCAGTTATTCTGGGAAATTTGTTTCTTGTAAATTTTTAAATCGTTGGAAATTTGAAGGTCTAGTGGGTAATAATAAATTAAAATTCGATAAAATAAGTTATATTATAGGAGAATAAACAAATTTTTCATGAAAAAAAACAGTTACAATAAAACAGAAAAAATTAAACATTAATATCGTGTTGTGGCGCCATCAAACGTTTATTGTAACGCTGTCCTCTTTCTCTCCACACCAATATTTGATCATCACACATATTCAGCCAAAATCAGGACTAATTCGTAAACATACAGTACCTCCAGTTCTGCAAATTCAAACGACTGTGTTCTCTCGCCCACCAATATCTGCATGCACGCTGATCCGCAGTCAACCGTCAATGTGAACTACGCCTTATGGCTCTTAAATTACATACATGCAACCTTCTTCTAACAGTTTGACTGGATATTTCATAGATAGCGGTATAAATTGATTCGTCGATAAAATTCTTCTATGTCATCTGACATTCTGGTTGGAAGTACACCCAATAGTTGGCGCTGTATTATGTTTCTTAGAATAGAAAATTCATTTCTTTATTCCGCTTATTTTCAGAATTGTTTGTGACTGATATTTTTATAATTATCATGTGTATTTTTTTAGAATATTATTACTACTGTTAACAGAAACATTTTTGTACTACTTTTGTTAGAGAATTATTAAAATCTTGGCGACAAATTTTAGTCAAAGTTTCAAGATCTGGCTATGAAATCCTATCGGGTCGCCATCTCCAGTAAAACTCTAAATTGATTCACTTACTGATTGATTGAATAAGAAATAATTTCTTAAAATTCCATCCCAAAGTGGGCAAAGTAGGGGATAAAAGTTTATATGAAACCCCTTCAGAAATCAGCTGCGTCATCATCGTCAACTGTATTGCGTAGTATAAGCTAGTAAGTATAGTATTTTTCGCAGTAAATGGTTTTGGCTTATTAATTGCAATAAACTACCCGATTTAATCTCATTGTGTAGAAAATCATCAGGTAAAAGATACAAATCTGCTACATGGTCGAACTTAAAAAATTTGAATTTTGCAATTCTATTCTATATTTAGTTCAGTGTCGCTATCGCTATCCTCATCTAAATTAATTATAATTGGCGCAATTGATTTTACAGAAAGGTACGAGTTTTCAACATTTATAACATGACTAACAGAACTTTTCCAACTCTCGGTAGGAATGTCATTCACACAGTTCCTAATTAATTCTATCACACTACCACTTAAAGTCGGAGATGTATTTTTTCCGCGCACACTCGATTTTAGTTAAGTTAAGTTAAGTAAATACAAAGATTAAAATGAACAATAAGTATAAGCTGTAATTCTCTACAATCCCTCTCTTAGAAACAAAATTACCTGAATCAGTTCCTTTTACATTTATGATGTGCATCTCGTATTTTAAAACTTACGGGTCTAATTGGTTTTATTATAATCCTTCAGTCAATACCAGTTATTGTGAAAACTACTAAATATAAGTTTGCATCAACTACTAAAATCTTAAGCAAAAGTATAATTTATTCAAAATATTTACAAGATTTAAAAGGTCGAAACTAGCATAAGCGTATCAAATCTATAATTATTATTGAACTTTTTTCTATTGCAACTTGTACGTTCTGCAGTATAAAATAAATGTTTTTTAAGAAGAACTAAATACATGTTATACAATAAAATCTAGAGCAGAAAATAATAATTTGTTTACCTGTCACAATGTCCTACTGCCGATTCAGATTAACTGTACACCGGCTAAAAAAAAATGAATATATCAAACGACTACAGCCGCCAATATAAATAATAAATCATGGATATTTTTATTAGTCGTATAACGGTTTGTTTTAATAACCAGGAGATTGATCTAATAAATATTAATTTAACTAAGATATGATTTATTAGCATTTTATAAATATTGTTCATAAAAAAACTAAATTTGATTATTAATTGTTGTTTGTGTTAAAAACAACATAAAACTATTTTTTTTATTAACTATGAAAGGTAATTATTATCATAAACGTATTATTATACTCTTTTTTTTATTCATATATTGTGTTACAAAAAATAAAATTAATTATCTACTTGTTTCGAAAAAATTGTAATTTGTAGGTCAATGTTTAATCCGCGTGGGAATAATTATACACTGAATGTCTATTTACACTGATATAATGTAGGTATAACAAAGTTCTGTTTACAAAAATAAAATATAATAGATATTTATAATGTAACTTAAACAATTCATTTTTTGTTGAAGAACTTAAAATAAAAAGATGTCTAGCAGATCAGCAATTCAAAATTGTTAATGAGCGCAAATAAATCTAGAAAGTTCTATGATTTAATATTAAACTGACTACATTATGTTATGTTATTGTAACGAACAGCAGTATATAGTTTTTACCTGGGCTTTCTATATAATTGCATAGTTATACTGATCTTAGAGGAAAATAATTCCAAGATACTCCTTTATGGCTAATAACATGTAGGCTTTAATATTGTTATGTCTTATTACTTCCATACTTGGTCTAATCTGAACTCTACTTAATCAACATCAGATAGCTATTTCATAAAACAAAATATATAGTTTGTTCCACCATCCTTTGTCGATACATTGTCCAACTTTATGAAATGCATGAGATGGAATTATGACGCCATTAACGTATTTCCTATTTAATATCAATAGGAATCTTACTTTTGACACTTCAGTTGTCATATTTTGCATCATTAAATGTCATTGATTATAATTTTGAGGTGTGTAAAATAACATTCAACTAATATAAGACAAACGTAAAACAGCAGATACGTCGCCGATAACTTTTTTTTCATACTGTATGGTAAAGTGCCAATTCCCGGACTCGTTTGAGCCCGGCACTTTACGGAACACTTGTACTTTACAGTACTCTACAATTCTCCCAATGTTGCTTGAAATAATAAGTGAATCAACATAAACTAAGCTTTATTCTTGAAGATTGAATTTAATTATACAACTGCTGTTGCCAGCAATAGGTATTAATGGAGTTGTTGATGTATTTACAGTTTTTCTCTAATCGTGGAAGACGTGTGGCTATGATGTTGCACTTCAACAAAAGTTTCGCCCCTTTGGATCATTCTTGCAATCTTGTTTTTGCCTTTAATCGATTCTTCTATATACTTTTCTGCAACAGAAGAACTGTTCCATCCACCGTGCTGTTTTAGAACTTTAAGGTCAGCTTTAGCATTGGCCAACAACGTTGATGATGTCCTCCTGAAGCAATGACCTGTATAATTTTCTGGTTGGTCTAGTTTTAAGAACTCAGTTATTTTCTTAGGTGCTGCTCACTTTGAGTAATAGGTATTCTTTATCTGGAGCTTTCCTCATGAACCTTTCAATTTGTTTCTTTGTCAGCACCTTCGATTGGTTTGGCTGATGGTCTTCATTTTAGTTTTTCAAAAAAGCTATCAACTTTGGGAAACTTGATATGTTGACATTCTCATTAACCATAATCATCGATTTTATCATCGAGTATTTGGACCATAATGAAGACGCGTTAAATGTTTTTGACTGAAAATTTAAACTGTTGAAAAGAATATTCTTAAAAAAAACTGTTCTTACCACATCCAAAAAGTAAGCTACATAACATTTTCATCAGCACTACTTTTCAAATTGTGTTGTTCACGCCAGTTGCAAAACAGCGCATATTCTTTTTCATATCTTATCGCAGACTTAACTGGAATGATTTGCCCTATCGCTTCCGCAGTTTTCTCAGCAATGTCATCAAATTTCAGATCCATTTTCTCCGCAGATACTTCGTGTGTGCAGAAAAATTCAATATGTCTGCCTTTATTTACATCGTTACTTGGTAATCGCTGTTCATATTTTATTTATAAAGCAAATCAACCATGTTAAGAATAAATCAAGTAACATAAATGTTTTACAGCAGTCTACATAACTTCCTAATAAAATGATCAAATATGTCATTTCAGTTTCATTTTTTATTGCGTTTAAAACCAAAGGCACTATGAAAAAAAATATAGTACGATACACGTCCGTAAAGTGATTATTACTCATTAGTCTCTAATTAGTTTGTAATGTGTCTTTTTTTGTAGCCTGATGATGGCCGTATTGTAGGCCGAAACTAGTAGCGCTTTCGATTTTCGACATTTATAATAATAAAAATTGTGATATCGACATTGGTTTTTCCTTTCTTTATTTAAGAAGAGTCACAATTGAGATATGGATGATTTGCTTCAATAATTAAAATATTAAAAATAAAATAAATTACTGGTTAAAGCTCCTGCTTAAAGGTTATAAATATTACTAGAAATAATAAACAAATAATCGTTTCAACTTAACTTCCAAGTTTAGAATGACAGCTGTTTCGCTACAACGATTAGTTTTTTATTATTCTTAGTAATATGGACTTCCATCGAGTATGGGTTAGTACAATAAATTTAGTTAAATATTTTTCTCATCATTACATACGAATTTGAACATTTTTGCTTGAAACTTGTAACTGGATATAGTAACTTTTTCTTAAAAGCACTATATGTCATTGCTACGATAGACATTTTCGTGTAGAGAATCAATAAAAGTCACATAGCAGTGTTAAAATTCAACCCGAACTTTTAAAAATTGTTTGGACAGAACGCCCCGTTCTCACGATTCCCGAAGTGATAATTAATTCAAGTGACCAATGACGTTACACGGATCTTTATATAACCTGGTTGTATCCATGAAATAGAGAGATAACGAAATAGCTACTTACAACTGTACGCCAGCTTTATTACATATTTATTTAAATTTAAGTAATAAATATAGAGTAATAAACAACCGTTTTTGATTACGGAAAAAAAGATTATACATCAACTTAAATAGTTAGAAAAACATTAGCTAGCGTGTAAATTTCTTAATAGCACCAGTCATGTCCGAGTTCATCTGAAGAAATTAAAAATAAAACTAAAACAAACTGTACTATACCTACCTTATTTTTTAAGTATTTTCAACACATGTATGTTTATCCACAAACAAAGTGCGTAGACTATACCGGGGTATTTGCTGACAATATTGAAGGTCTACAAGAACTGACAAAAGAGTCAATGATACTAGTACAAAATACGGTTTAATGCTGAACAAAGACAAATTCACGATAATCCGGAAAAGAACCGATGTACCATGCCAACTGAGTATTAGAAACCAACAAATCGAAAGAGTTGCTTCGTACACGTACCTAGGCACAAGAATAAAGGAAGATTGGGACCATTCTCGTGAAATTAAAATCTTGAAATTAAAATTCGGATTGAAAAATCCCTAGCAGCGTCTCTAAAAATGTCAAAAATTTTTAAAAACCCACGACCTTAATCTAACAACAGCTGCTTTATGGAGAAGAATCATGGATACTCACTCAATACTCCACAGAAAATCTTGAAGCGTTTGAGAAGTGGCTATATCGTCTAATACGAGTACTTAAAATACCTTGGACACGTCACAAAAGTGCTCGAGATAATTAATAAAGACATAGGAAACTAGTCAAAGATGGAACAAAAATTACAAATGACAGAACGAAAAGGAGAACAATTGCAAGCATAGCAGAATAAACAATAAATAATGGTAACAAAGGTAGAGTTTAAACAAATTAACTGGCAAGTGAATCTAACATTAAATAAACTTATAGTTTATAAGGTAGATTATTACAATGTTGATATTAAAAAGAAGAAGAAAAAGGTTAAGAAATACATCATTGTAATATATAATAATATAAATATAAATAGTAATTGTTTATGAATATTAGCAAATCAAATGAAGAAAAATTAGCAATAAGTAATAAGCAGAAAAGAGAGTCAATTAGTTTTGTCCAAGTTTATTACAATTTAAAAAAAAAATGCTTAGCTGTAAGTGGATATGAGTTGTGATACATTGGAGAATTTACAGAATATAGTGGCCTACTGTGGTAGGTCCCATCAGCAGTATTTTCTGACTTCTTTTCATATGAGGAAGGACAATCCGTAGATTGTTAAAGATAGCGCAGTTTGGAAGTTATTCTACCCCAAAAAGATTTTCGTATGTTTCGTATGTTAGCTTAAAAAATATCTGTGAGATCTTTGCCCAACTTTTTTTTATTAGCTTTGCATCGACGGCGTCATTAGCACTAGAGTAATGAACGTAATAATATAATAATAATTACATTTTGGTAACTGATATTGATTTTAAAAAATTGAGGACCCAACTAAAGATCATTATCTTCAGAGTTTGAATTTATTACTTCGTTATCTACTTCGATATCTACTTGTGATGGAGTTTATACAACCTCAAAGGTAAGCAAGCAAAAAGTTAAAAGTTATTTGTTCCTTTTTGTTTTTCATGATTTGTTTTTTTTGTGTGAAATATTTAATAGTGAGCTGCTATGAGAAAATATTAATAGGTGCCTACTAATGTTTCTCTTAGTTGGTAGTATTTTCATTATATTTATATTTGGGCATCGCTACATCGTAAATAATAGTGTAGGCAAAAGTGAAAACATTATCAAAACTTTTAATAAAAATCGTGATTCAAAACCGCTCATTATCTAAATGTTTTGCTGTGCGTTGTTGAATAAGTTGTTTGGGTCTACCACGGTATGTGGTCTCGTCTAATAGCAGCCAAAGAATGGTCGCTCTTTTGCTTCACAATCGCTTGCTAATTATTATATTAGAAGTTGCACAAAAAAATGTCTTAAAAAATTATGGACAGTTGCGCGAGTGCACGAATTTCTTCTCTTTCACGGGTTCTTTGATTACGGCATTTTTTTGTTTTTATAATTAAGTCATTAGATACAGTTTAAGATTATGTTAGTTATTAAAATATTCACGTTTACTGCTATTATTAACACGAAAATAAAATAATCTTTAATTGAAAATATATTAAGGTGTCGAAAGCTGTTGAATAATCAGAACAAAAAAGTGAAAGCTATTTGGAAAGCAAAAAAATAGACGCCTTTCGAAACCATCTACCCCTGATTAATTAAAGATTTTATAAGAACAATCTGAAGTTCACTTTTTATCCATTCAATGTATTATCCTTTAATATACCAATAATTAATATAAATTATTATAAATACAAAAATTTGTTTATAGTATATTATTCGATGAGCCTATAAATCATCGTCTTAAATCGCCGAGCGAAAAATAGCCATTATACGCGAGTAGAATACTTTATTCACGACTAATAAATATTTTTAAGTGTTCATTTTAAGTGTTATTGTTCATTGATATTTATTAAGACCAAAAAAATATCACAAGATGATCGATACCTTATATTTTTACTTATTGATAATTGTAAAATTAGAACAATTGGTAAACTTTATCTCTGGTGTTGAATTCCCATCAAAACTAATTTTTTTGTGACTTGAAATATTTGAATTATGTATACATGTACAAAGAATAATAAAAAAAAACCTTCGTTTTAACCATAGACATAATTTTTTCAATTAAACTTGGAAGTTGCGTTAAAACGAAGAGTTTTTAATTATTCTTAGTAAGATGGACTTCCAAAAAGTAAGGGTTAGTACAATAAATGTACATGTACACTTATTCGTTTGGTTTACATTTGTTTTTTAACACATTTTAGCAGATAATATAAAACACTTATAAATCTACGCATATGAACAATAACGTTAACAGGTTTTAGTTAAATTTGATAGTTTAATAAGCTTCTTCGGTTTCTAAAATATTTTAGACTAATATATAAAGGTGTTGATAGCCTGGTGTATATGCTCGTGGCTCACGCGGGGACCCAGGTTCGATTCGCTTGGAGGACCAGGACTTTTTTTATTATTTTTTTTAATGTACAGAACTCAATTGAAAATATTTAAAACAGATGGTTTGTAGCAAAACAATGTAAAATTAAAGCTAAATCGTGAATAAAAAATATTAATTTGTCAAATACTATATTTCAGGATAATGTTGACAAAAAACAAATCCCATTTAAATTGTCTTGTTATACGGGGTTGGGATAAAGTATGGAACCCAGTAAATATATTTTAAACGAAAAGAACGATATTTATAAAAATTTGCAGGTAAGTGCAATGAAACAAAACGCATCTGATGTACATTTTTACTTCCGGTTTAACTGGAAATGCCATCAACTTCTTTAATTTAAATGGGACACCCTATATATTTTTACAGATTTTGAAAGAGCTTGTTATTTTGAATTCATACATACTGAGTTTAGTGTAAAAAAAATTGTAAAAACGAGGAATATAGTACTTTAACCAACCTCCTTTGAGTTTTTTGCATTAGAGCAAAAAACTATTTAGATAAACTAATTGATGTTGTTTGTATGCATAGTAATAAATAAACAAGTACTATTTAGTACGTCTTTTGTTCTTCAAGTATCAAATTCTAATTGACGAAAATAAATTGCACAATTTAGAATGGTTCAATTAAGTGAAAAAGAGCGTATTGAAATTTTAATGATGATCGGTTATGGTGATCGTGTTAGAACTCATGAAGAAGTGTGTCATATTTTTAATAATTTGCATCCGGAGAGAAATCCTATATCACGCTTAACAGTAACTAATACATTACAACGTTTTAATACTACTGGGATGGTAAAAAATTTGCTAAAACCTGGAAGACCGCGGACTGCAACGAACGAAACTGTTAAACAAAATATTGCAATCGATTTAGAAGAATCACTTTAAACTTCCACCACAAATTTGCAACTAAACCATGGTATCAGTCGACGTTCTCTAGGAAAGATATTAAAAAATGAAAAGTATCATCCGTATAAGGTACAGTTGGTTCAAGAATTGTCATACGATGATTTTGAGCGACGGCTGAAATTTTGCGAACGGCTAATGGACATCTGTAATGTCGACGAAAATTTTGCTTCTAGCATAGTTTTTTCCGATGAGGCAACTTTTTGTTTAAATGGAACAGTTAATCGCCATAACTCAAGGTATTGGTAAAATGATAATCCTCATTGGATTCATGAAGCACATACCCAGCATCCACAGAAGTTAAATGTTTGGATGGGAATTGTCAAAAATAAGCTTATAGGCCCATTTTTTATCGACGGAAACTTGAATGGTGACAAGTATTTGGATCTACTAAATAACGAAATTATTCCTGCACTTCAACAGAATGGGCAATTACACAAAATATTTGGTTTGAACAAGATGGAGCACCTCCCCACTATGATAGACGGGTTAGGGATTTTCTGGATGCGAATTTTCCAAATCGATGGATTGGACATACAAGATTCATAGAGTGGCCTGCTCGTTCTCCGGATCTTAGCCCGTTGGATTTTTTTCTTTGGGGTTATCTAAAATCACGTGCTTACGTTAGACGACCAACAAACTTGGAATTGAGGAATTGAGACAGAATTATTGATGAATGTGAACTAATACGTGGAGAAGTCTTGGAAAGAGTCACTCAAGAATGGACTAGTTTAGTAGGATCATATTAATCAAAATGATAGCAATATATATTTAGGATAAGATACCTACTTACTTATATTGGTATTCATTTTGCAAGTAATTTTTCATATTTCGTAAAATTTAGCAATAAATCATTAGTAATTTTTAAACGTAGCGCCAACTAATAACCAATAATGAAGTGTGTTTAAAAGTCAACGTTGTCACATTTTAGCTACGTTCGTTTCAAGTATTCTCAAAGAACTGGCAGCACAAAACACCGTGTTCTGTGACTAACTGATTGTACCAGTTGAAAAAATATATGACAGGAGAGAAAATCGTGTTTATCTGTAATAAACAAACAAGAGCCCTATTCTTGGCGGTGATAGAATAGAACAGCCAATAGAAAGTGGGCGTGGTTCCATTGAAAATGCCAAAACCGTATTCTTGAAATTCGTTCTCTCACTGTAACGAGAGAAGGGTTGCTCCCCGAGAGAACAATTATTGGTTATTTTTGAAGGAACCGCTATAACACCAAGAGAAGGTGTTAGGGATTTTTATTTTCAAATTAAAAATAGTATAGAAGTAATTTCTTTCAAACACCAAACACAACCAAAAAACAAATTAAACTAACGAAAATGACAGAATATTTTGTTTAGTGTTTTACTCCTTATTTGATAAAGTATCAATCAGAGAACAAAAATATCGATATGTATATCTCTTTTTAATGACAACAAATAAGAGAGAGAGATAAGTTTCTCGGTTAATATTAAAGCATATCGACAACATCGTAAATTTTCTACCAATCTTATTGAAATACGTCACTTACCACTTATGACGTATGTAACCATTAAATTTAAATTTCAAAAGCCGATTATGGCTAGAGGATTAATTTTATAAAAATTTTATTTGTACATTTGAACCACTAAAAACCTATTTTATAAGATGCAAATATAAAAAAAAATCACTAAACTAGTCCATTTGTTAATAGGATGGCATATTGTCAGCAAGTAAACGGCGAGCATTTTGAACATTTGAAGTAATTTTGTTTCTCATTATTCTAAAATTATGAAATGTACATCTATTGTACCACTAACAGTGAGTTATTCCTCGTTTTTACAAATTTGTTTACATTAAACTCAGTATTGTACTTGTATTGATAATAAGCCATTTCCATGTAAAATTTTAACAGTTTGTGTTAGATATGTAAGATAATTTTTTACATTTTTCAACTAAAATCCAATATATGTGTGGCAAAGAACTTAACAAAATTCAAACTCTTTCAATACCTCAGATATTAAGTCGGTATTTTTAAAAGGAAAAACTGGACGTATATACCAAGTATACAGTTAGATACCAATCCGATATTTATTACATAATTTATATCTTCAGTAATCCAAAGAAAATCAAGTTTAATTATTGAGACATGTTTTTATGTACCGACAGAGTCTACATCTGAAACTAGTTTGAATTTGCTATTAGAATGGACAACTAGTGTGAGAGAACTTATTAGAATGCATGAATTACTTGTTCTAGAATATCTTTTCAAATTTACTACGACTTACTTATAAAATGAAGGCACATAGTAAATTTATTTGGCATTTTAACGGTACAATAAATGATTTGGTTAAATATTTAAACTAAAATGTAACTTGTATCTTTCTATTGCTGTTCTTAATTTGGAATATACTGCAAAACTTTTGATTTCCGCCTTAAGCGGTGTGAAAAATTTTTTATATGGGTAATAATTGCTTAAAACATAAAAGTAGCAAGAAATTCAATATTAAATATGTTTACACATTTATTGTACCAACCCTAATATGGGCATCTAAAAACACAAAACAAATTTTACCAGCTCTATACCTATAGAGATTTTGTGACTAAGCACCTGAAATGGTTTTCTTACAAAAAAGTTGTAAACTACAAATAATAATGTGGTATTCATCCCCTGCACCTGTAAAGGTTAAGGGCTCCAGATTTTTGAAATGGGAAATCATATTGAGTCATTTTGTTTTCAATGTCCTAAAGTATAGTTGGATATTAAATATTATTTTAATTTTCTTCGTATTTTAACGGAAAATTCTTCATTATTTATATTTTCTCTCTGATTTTACTGGATTATAGCTAAAATTAGGGTCAAACATCCCGATAGCTAAAAAATGTATCTGCTTATGTAAGCTGTGGTTAAAATAGTAAAATTTATTGATAAATATATCACAGATTTAATAAATTCTCCAATACATTAGGGAACAAAATTAATTTTATCAAATATTCTTTGGTGAAATTCCACTCACAATTTCAATTACATGTTTTTGATCTTAGTACTTAGCTAGAGTATTGATATATTCTTCAGTTAGTTTGACAGCTCGATCTGCAGAATCATTGACCATCTTTAGATGCTTAACAATTTTTGTACCTACTATTGTCTAATAGAAGAAAGTTTGAATTGATATTAAATCTTTTAAAAAATTCGACGAAATTAGAATAAATAAAACATTCAACTTTTTTGTCTTTTGTCAAGGAACCAATTAAAATGCAACAAAGAATAGATTTGAGTATAAATAATGTTGAATCTCAGTGAAAATTTTAAAAAAATTAAAAAGTTATTTTGAGTTGAACTTTGACCTTGAATAACTTGAAAGCGAGTTAATTTATCAAAAAAATTTATTAAAAACATTTTGTAGAGCTTCCAATCCAATACAAAAATAATGGTTTGCCAAAAATTTAATTGCAAAAAGTACCATATTACCAAAGTAGTTTACTCTGCTGCCCATTCTTAAAAAAATGGTCACCACAGGGTTCTACGCACGAGTTACAAACAATATTTTCTTATAAAATATCAGAATACGTTCTAAAATAAGTTTACTATTATTATTGATTTAATATAAAAAGTAACTAGTATGAGAATATCACTTGTTGACAACAATATATTGATAATTATTGTATGTATGTATCCAGTGCACTATTTTGGAGTTTTGAGCATAATACAAAATGTGTCAATTCACACATTTCATCAATGAGCTAACCTTGCATTGTATTCGAAACTACAGTGGGACATTGGGAACATAATATAAGAATGGTATTAGTTAAATTGAGATTTAGTTTAGTTAAGATTAGATAGAAGATTAGAAGATAGAATAAAACTTAACTAATGCTACAAAAGAAAGAGAAATGACAAAGTCGACCATAGAAATGGCAATACAGTATTATCATAAAATATTTAATTTGTCCTCTATTAGAAACTAGGAGTAATCCTTTTTTTAGATAAAGCATCTTTAGAGTAAAGAATTAAAGAAATCAACTATAATTATTATAATTATTTATACATAAGACTGCTTGTTTTATGTAGACAATATTTACACCTGTCGCAATGCCCTAGGACCTGTAAACACTGCAGTAAAATAAATCAAGCTTGTCGATATCCTTTAATATGTTAATTGGTAAATAATTTTATTTGAAATAAGTATACATGTCAATAATCTTATCTTTCCGACCGGACGATGTCTAAATAAATATTGAGTTTAATAACTCTTAACACTTCAGATATTCATTATTTGAAATGTTAACGACACAGGTTTTTACGATAGATCGGAGCATGGAGGTATTTTTATTTTGTTTGTTTTTAAATATCTAACACACGGTAATAAATTATATATGTCTAGTCTAGGGATTATGTTGATATGCATATTTAAGGGGTTATTATTCCACAAAGAACAAAGATAATGGAAAAATACAAATATCTAAAATTAAAACATAAAATACAATGAAACTACGACGATTTAAAAGGTGTCTAATCACTAAAATTTTAGTAGGGACAACGAAGACAATTCTTTGGAGGAGGAGCGGAGCTACAATTATTGTCTGAGATCGGTTACCCTTAACGTTCGACATGCTTATAACGTTTTTGGCACGATTGATACCATGATAAATAATTAAATTAAACATTTTCGTCATATTGACTAGTCTCATTCATTTTATCAAGATAGATACTTTGGTTGTTAGGTAGTAACTAAGGTGCATAACAAAAATTGAGAATTGAGTTTTTATTTAGTTGTCAATAATTTTAAGTAAAATTTTGATTATTATAAATTAAAATAAGAGCGAAAGTGAATTTTAAGAAATTTAACGGATTTGGGAAGAAGGGTGTTCCATAATTATTCCCGAAAAATCCAAAATCCGTTATCAAAATACCCACCAAAGTTTTAAAAATAATGCGAAGGCAAGAATTTAAGAATCGATAAAAAGAATCTATTGGCATATTTCGTTCAAAGACATATTATATGCAGTTAAAAGCTCCTGGAAGCCTCTGGGCAGAATATTCAATGATTAAATCCACCGTTTTTCTGTATGATGACATTAATATTTCCAAGTTTTCAACTTTGATCGCGTATTTGAAGAGAAAAAATGTTGGCTATAGGCCTAAGAAAGCGAGCATTTTTACACGGGAAAATTATTTGAAGTTTGGCAATCCTAAAGGAATACAAATAACGAAAAACTCCATGAAACAAAATCTTCAGTGATCCCATGGACTTTCTGGCCTACAAACTGACGACAACAAGTTATCTTATCACGACTCAGATTAGGACATATCGCTACTACCCACGAATTTCTGTTAAAAAGAGCAGAGGAACCAAAGTGCCATTTTTGTGATACTACAATTTCAGTGAAACACTTTTTACTCGACTATCCTAACTATACCCTAGAAAGACTACAACATCATCTTCCAAGCACGCTGAAAGTAATACTAAAAGACTGTAATATTAGTAATTGTAATGTCCTAAATTTTTTTAAAACAATATCTGTTGGCAAAATTTAATTATTATTATATTACTATGTTCATTACTCTAGTGCAACCCTATGTAGTCGATACAAATCTTATAAAAAAACATCCAAATAAATCATTTAAAATAACAATTTGTTGTGTACAGCAGAAGGTTCATTAAGGTTCATTGGTACAGGTTCGACCTATCTCCAATAGTGTGAGACTCCCCATAGGTCCACTCATTAAAACCACCCCTTTTTCCTGTAATCCGAGACTGCCTTTCAAGACACGTCTTCACCCTGCATCCAGCTGCTCTGACTAGCCATCATCCACTCAATTAATCCTTTTTTCATCACCCATCATCACCTCTAAATCTGACCTGGAAGCTTTCCAACCGGGGCAGATATATATTGTGTGCTCTCCAGCATCAATCTACCCGCAGTAATAACAGCTTCTTGTTTTATACGATTGTATTCGTCGCGTGTAGGCCTTAAAGCTTCCATGTACCAAAAAAACTTGTATGGGCTAAAAATTCGTCCACTTATGCTTGCTTTACATCCGGGATCAGTTCTTTGGTTCTTTGGTCCAGAGGTACCTCCTCTGTTTAACTTGCCTGCCACCTCTCAGTTGTTGCTTCTTTGGCCTTTCTTTGAGTTTTTCTTTGGGAACACAGAAGCTGAAACATAAATAAAAAAGAGGTTAAGCTATCAAGAATCAAGTGAAAATCCTAAGAATAATAACGAGGAACATGAAGGAAAACAAATGAAAGAACAAAGAAGAATAGTCAAGGAAAAGTTTGAATCGAACAGTATTCGATTGAATCCTGATACAGAGTGGCTAAGAGAAAAATAACACCACATGAAATATAATATATGGGATATCCTGCTAAATATAAGATGAACCCGTTGGCAATGATTTTGTAAGAAGTATTAGCAGAAAGAAACCGGGAAATTATCAAAAATATGTCATAATTATAGGAAAGGATTATTTTATATTTTACATCTATTAAATAAGATAGAATTAAAGTGTTTTATATGATTCTATCGTCTGTTGACAAGTGATTTTTTCGTTTCTATTTACGGCAGGCAAAACTCAGTTGAACACTTAGTGAGGTGTGAGGTTAAGCTGATTGCAGTACTTGTAGGTTTAAATGTACTTCCAATTTTACACAACAAAAGAGAGAAACTATTTGTAAAACTTATTGGGGATTGGGTAATTTTTTCTTAGGCAAAAAGACTTTATTTTAAAATACGTAACACGACTGGAATCTAAACGCAGAAAGTAGCAGAAAACAGCAATGCCCGAAGTATCTCAAAATTTTACTTTTTGGAAAATGATCGGGGTAGATACAGGGTGTGTGCAAAATTTTTTGAGAGAACACTTTGTATTTTAAATGGCCCTGTTACCACCGCTATAAAAAACAAAGTGCTGTTGGATGTTTTGTGTGAGTATTAGTGACTAAGTATTGTCAAAATTAATTTTGACAATTAACGTCAGATTTATTTCGCTCCGTGAAAAAGTTAATTTATTAGCAAAAAAAGAGCAGAATTGTTTGTGAAAAGTGTATTTGGTGGTGTAGAAGAACGTCTTCTACACAAAGAACCCTTCAATAGCCCGGCCAACAACAAAATAAGGATAGAAAGAGAAAATCCTAAAAAAGACGTGTCTACGGACACGGAAAAACTTCGAGCAGAAACAGAAACCCGATCAGGGACGGAAACTATAGAAAATCCGACACAACCAACATCATTAAAAATGGATTTCAAAACAATGATCAATAACCTTTCGGACAAGGACCTAGGTGAGTTGTTTTTACTACTCGCGGAACGTTTAGGCTATGACTTGACCCCAAAAAAAACCCCCGACACCCCCCCAACTAACAAAAAACGACGTAAAAGTAGACAATCCCCCCCCCCTTCCCCAACAACCCAACCACTTCCAACTAAAAACAGATTCGATACTTTAAAAAATACTGACAATACCGACATGAACGTTGACAGTGACGTTGACGTTTACGGCGACCTTGACAGTGACATCCCGACTAAAGTCAAAAACTTACTGAATGAATCAGACTATGATTCAGACAGTACCACAACTACTAAAAAAACTCAACGAAGCCACAAGAACTCAGTGTCCTCTGATGAAGAACCATCACATCTATCATCAACATCTTCCAAAAGACGCAACAAAGACGATTACCCACGACTACCTCCACCCCCAACTAAATTACCCGCAAACTCTCAGACCATAACATCAAAACCTAAAAACAAAATCCCCCCCATTACTATAAAAAATAAAGAGACCTGGTTAGACCTATTAAAAATCTTTAAAATCAAAAAAATTTCAATTTCAAATGCAGCAAATAAAAAAGACGGAATCCAATTCACCCCTGATACCATTGACGACCATAGAGCCATTACCAAAGAACTCGACAGACAGGGACAGTTATACTATACGTATCAACTACCGACCGACAAGACTCTTCGAGTGGTCTTGAGAGGTGTTCCCAACCATATCACTGACGAGATGGTTGAGAACGAACTTAAATCTCTTAAGTTTGAACCAATTAAGGTCACTCGAATGTACAGACGAGTGACAACGAAACAAACGGACAATAAGACCAAGAAAGTTACTATCACGACCGACAAAATACATATGCCGCTGGTTCTAGTTGAGCTTCCCCGCAGTGAGTTCAGCAAGAACATTTATAACATCACAAATTTATTTTATATCAAAATTAAAGTTGAGACACAGCGGTCCAACACGCAGTCGGCACAGTGTCACAGGTGTCAGGGTTTTGGCCATACCCAAAGAAACTGCCACCTGGAAGCACGATGTGTCAAATGTGGGTTGGACCACTTAAGCTCTGACTGCAAAAAGACTCCGGATACCCCGGCTTGTTGTGCAAACTGCGGGGGGGCCCATCCAGCAAACTACAGAGGTTGTCAAGCTCACAAGACAACCACTGACAAACGAACATCGAGCAAGACAACCTCAAAACTGACACCGACAGTGACTCAAAATAAAACTTACGCCCAGACGGCAAAAAAGACACCACCGACTCAGACAAACGACTTAAAAGAGGCAATTTCCGAAATCAGATCAATACTATCTGCTGAACTCCGGCAGATGGTATCTGAAATTAAGAAATCCCTTTTAAAACAAAATGACAAATAAACGACAACCTGACTCACTAAAGATAGCGGCTTGGAATGCCTGTGGCATTTCAAGTAAAAAAGACGAACTGACTGAATTTTTACACTCTCATTCCATTGACGTAATCCTCATCTCTGAGTCGTGGCTCAAACCCGCACTCAATTTTACAATTCCGAATTACTTTTGCTACAGAACTGATAGATTAACGGGTAGAAACGGCGGAACCGCGATTTTGATTCAAAAAGACATTAATCATTTATTCATAAACCGTTATAATACCGAAAATATTGAAAACACAGTGGTTAAAATAACGATGGCATCGGGAATCACTTACACACTAGTTTCGGTCTATTTATCACCTTCTAAGAAACTTCTACAAGAAGACTTAGACAAAATTTTACCCCGCGACCAAAACACCATAATCGGAGGCGACTTGAACTCCAAACATCCGAATTGGAATTCAAGGCGAACAAATGATAAAGGAAAAATTCTAGATGCACATTCGACCCGACATGGCTATCTAGTAGTTGGGCCAGATGAACCGACTCATTTTGGTACAGGGATTGCTGATGTTCTTGATATTTTTATATTAAGAAATGTCAGTATGAACTTCCAAATAGAGGCGAAAGCGGAACTCAGCTCGGACCACAATCCTATTCTTTTGGAATTGGAGAACTGGCAACCGAATCTGATGAACGCAAGGCGATCACGAGTGAATTGGACCAAATACTCCGAAATACTCAGTAACATTAACCGACCCCCCCCTTGCTCAACAACATGCATGATTTAGATAAAGAAATCCTTCAAATTACTAATGAAATGAAATCAGCGTTATTTCGGAGTACGTCTTCCAAGTCAACTCCTGCATCGAACCCCTGCTCTATCCCTCCCAGGATAAAACACCTTATCCAGGTGAAAAATAGAGCCCGGAAAATGGCCCAACGAACGATGAACCGGCTGGACAAAAACAGAGCCAACCAGCTATCGAACGAAGTCAAGCGAGAACTTGAAAAACTTCGAAATGACCGGTGGACTGAGACTCTGGAAATGATTAGCGATTGTAATGATCCTAATCCTTTGTGGGCTCTCAGAAAACGGCTTAAAATGAAGACAAAATCAAACAACCCCTTCAGGGAACTTCAGGTCTGGTCTACACCGATCAAGACAAAGCTTCCACCTTTGCGGATTCACTAGAACTTCAATTCTCGCCAAACAGGGACCCAGACGACGATGTCGAATGGGAAACTGAGGTCGAAAATGCGGTAGATCGCGACATCAAAACACTGCCTTTTAAGGCAATACGCCCGACCACAAACACTGAAATTGAAAACATCATTTTTACACTGAAATCGAAAAAAGCTCCAGGAGACGACAATATTACTAATCTCCAGCTTAAGCAGCTGCCTCACAGCTACTTCAAATTTTTGGCCAACATCACCAACACGATTTTAAAATTACAGAAATTTCCCGCCAGATGGAAAAAATGCCATCGTTATTTTAATAGAAAAACCCGGGAAAAATCCGCTCTATCCCCAAAATCACAGACCGATAAGTCTATTAAGTTCGATATCAAAGGTGATTGAAAGAGTTATTCTTGAGCGTATCAAAGATGAGACTGACGAAAAACGACTCATCCCAGACTACCAATTTGGTTTTAGAGCTGAACACTCTTGCGAGCAGCAGGCTCTAAGACTGACAGAAAGCATATTCGACCACTGGACAGCTAAACGGACGTGTTCCGCTATCTTTTTAGACATTGAGAAAGCTTTCGACAAGACTTGGCATGAAGGGCTGATTTATAAATTAAATTCAGTTCACTTTCATTCAGGCCTATTAAAGTTAATCAAATCTTTCCTCCAATCACGAACGTTTCAGGTTAGAGTGAAATCTTCCATTTCAACGATCAAGAGAATCGAAGCTGGAGTTCCTCAAGGTTCGGTTCTCTCTCCTATTTTATACAATTTATATACGGCAGACCTCCCTGAGTGTATTGGACTTACCAAAGTCTTTACATTTGCGGATGATACCGCGATTTTGTCAGGCTCTTGGAAATTCTCCAAAGCTGTTGAATATCTTCAAAACACGACTGATGCCTATATAGAATGGGCGGAAAAATGGAAGATTAAAATTAATGCGGAAAAATCGCAATTAATCAAATTTAGTAAAAGTCGCGATCGACCAAATGTCGACTTCATGTTGAAAGATTTGGTTATCGATTGGAAACGCGAAATTAAATATCTGGGAGTCATGTTTGACAGTAAGTTGACATGGCACCCACATATCCGACATATCATTTCAAAAACTAACGCTTCTAAAGCAGCCCTCTGGCCCTTCATATCCAAGGACAGTAAACTAAGTCTCCGACACAAACTCACTCTATACAAGACTTGCATCCTCCCACAAATTACATATGCATCGACAATATGGGGACAAACAGCAAATTCTCATCTTCACCGACTAGAGACAATACAAAACAAAACGCTACGATTAATTACCGGGGCCCCCTGGTATTTACGAAACGCTAACATACGACGTGACTTAATGGTGGACACCATACGACACCAAATCCGACTACGTAACAAAGACTTGATCACCTCATTTCATAACCACGCCAACCCTCTTCTGAAGAGGGCACTCGACTACGACCCGGACGACAATCCCAGGGCCAAACGGCCAAAACAGGTCCTTCTGGACCCAAACATAGACTGACGAGACTTACGAGACTTGTCTTACAAATTCAAAATTCAAAATTCATCGTTTGACCACCTAGGTCCACTAACAATAAAGGGTTAAAGTTCGTCACAATGAACTAGCCCAATCAAAAACTTTATCAAGATCCCAGTGTGATGTTTTGTGTGAATAAACAAAAGAGGCAAAAAAGCTCCTGCAAACAAAAGTACCGAAAATCAAATTGCTATGGTAAAAAAACACATTGAACAATTTCCAGCAATGGAATCACACTATGTTCGTAAATTAACTAAAACACTCTACTTAGATAGCAGGTTGTCAATATATAAGATCTATATAACCTCTACAAGAATGATTTTTGTAAAAACAATAACTTGGATAATCCAGTCAGTGAAAAAACATATCGTAGAATATTTTGCAACAGTTATAATTACTCTTTCTTCAAACCAAAAAAGGATCTTTGTTCAACTTGTACCAAATATGAACAAGCTTCACTTAGATACTGAAAAACGTGAACTGGAAGCTCAATATACTTTTCATTTAATAAGAAAGAATCAGTGTAACGAAGCAAAGGAAAATGATACGCTGTAAAAACGACCCAACATTTACTATGTGTTCTTTTGACCTGCAAAGTGTCCTGCAATTACCTTCCTCTGGTGTTTCTGTGTTCTATTATGCCAGAAAAATTTGTGTATACAATCTCACTATTTATGTTGGTTATGGGGAGAAACCACATTACTTCCCCTGGAATGAGCTTAATGGGAAACGGGGGAGTAATAAAATAGGGTCAATATTATTTAAGTTTTTACAATCACTTCCTTCTGTAGTTAATCATGTTTCTCTCTTTTGTGATACATGCGGAGCGCAAAATCGAAACCAAAATGTTGCTGCGGTGATGTTGTATTCTGTACAAATTATTCCAAACCTAAAGATAATCGAGATAAAATTTGTGGAGTCAGGCCATTCTCATATGGATGCGTCTCCATGCATTCAGCAATAGAGTCTGCAAAAAAATATGAGAATACCTTTACCATGAACCATAAATCTGCCCGTTCCTTCAATCCAAAAAATAAAAAGAAGGTGAATATGAGGTGCATATCCTTAAATATACAGACTTTTTCAACCTGCAAGAGTTATCCTCAAATCTTATTAAAAACAGAAATAAAGATGAGAATGGGGAAACAGTTTCCTGGTTGAATATAAAATGCTTAAGGTTTCAGAAGGAAAATCCCGAAGCATTCTTTTACAGATATGACCATTCAAGTGATTATAAAAAAGTAAATATCTCTAGACGAGGTCGACCTTTAACAGTTACCAGTTGAATTGAAATCTGCATATCAGCAACTTTTACCGCTTTTACAATAGGCTCAGATCGTTTAACGGAACCTAATCATAGTGAGTCTGAAGATAAATGAGTCCATTTATTCACTTTTTTATTTATTTTTTGTTATAGAAGAAGAATTAGTTTATTTATTCAGCTTTTTTTTAGTTTTTGTTATAAAATCTCATTATAATAAAATCGCAATCCAGTTCATTAATTGTTTTATTTAAGGTTTTTGGCCAAGTTAGTTGCAGAAAAAAATCATTAAGTACTAAAACTCCAAAAACTTCATAAATTTCAACAACAGAGGTAAGTTATTACCTTGGTATTACAATTAGACACTGTTACATCAAAACTTTCAAGTTTCATAATAATCAAAACAAAAATGAAATTTTAGTCAAATAAAAAGTGGTTAAGTCCAATTTTCTCAGATAGTTTGTAGCAGCACTTAGTGACTTTTTCTTGTCAACCGACGCTATGATTAATAATAGTTCTGTTATTTTACGATCAGTCGAATTTCTATTCTGTTGTTCACAGGCATGAAGTTTCCCTGCAGACCTATCGAAACAAACAATATAGAAAGTTTTCTCGTACCTTAGGCACAGATAGGAGAATCATGTCAAATAGATAAAATCGTAAATTGAATGCTAGCAAAAGTTGCTTTTAAATACGCTCCGAACTGTAGTAATCGATACCAACTAAAACATTTACAATGACCAATATTTCATAACTTTAAATCGAATATTAAGTAAGTTTCTCACAGGCCAATGGCTACGTTTCATTGTTCCGCCATCGATCGTGTCAAATCTAATTAATATTAGCAGGGGGGCGTTTATTGAAAAGAGCTAGAGTATGACCCGTCGATACACAGTACAACTGACGTCACGTTATACCAACAATAATATAAAATCGATGGTGAGTTAGTCCATCACCATTACCATCATTAAAACCAAATGAGTTTCGCCGATGAATCACGACCATTGTAGATGGTGCTTCCCGCCGAGGTGTAAATTACAAGAGTAAAAACGGCTTTAATTAATATTCTTTAGACATAGCTCGTGTGTGGGTTTCTTTTTTGTTGCTGTTGTTGTTGTTCTTGTAGCTACATCGACGCAACTAATTACGTATTTTTAATTTCTGTACTTCGCACTCGTAAATCATGTTTTTGTGTTCTTGTATAAAAGATATAAACCAGATATCATGAACGGTATTAATTAGTTAAACTACAAACCAACGCAATATCATCGGTCGTAACATTTTTATTTTACATTAAATTTTAATTTGAGCGTGATGCTAAATATTTTCCTGTTCTTTCAATTATTAGCAAGCATATCATCAGAAAAACTACAAACTTATTGATAGTTGTCATTATCCATCTTGTATCTTTTACTATATGGTATCTCCAATTTATTGAGCAGAAATTGTTAAAAAACATCCACATTTCATAACGACATATGTTAAAAAAATATCTTACAGTATAATTAATGATAATTAGGTTAGATCACTGTGACCTTTGCAGATCTATTGTGGTCGTCCTTTATTTGTGGAGCTCGATATCTAGCTTTATCCTTTTTATTAGACAATTAACATGGACACCACCTTCCTTCCGTAGCTCTCTGCCCGCGGTTTTTCTTCTCCGAATAAGTGAAACCGCACCCTTGCTAGGCCTTCGCACTCACAGACTATGTGCTCCGCGATTTCGTTTTCTTCCTGGCAACATCTACAAAGATTGTCATCTGCTAGGCCAATCATGAACATATGCTACCTTAACCTAACATTTTCACCATCTTCCTCGTCGTTTTTCAACTTTGAGGTAGTAGGTTGCGTGAAGTTTGACCGAAGGGCTTTTAAGGAATAGTTTGTCCTGAGGTTTCATGCCACCAACGCAATGCCTGTTTGTTTATCCATTGCTGGATAAACAAGGCAGTTAACAATTCCACCGGAACCTTCTGACCCTATCTTATTCACTCCCTGCTTGGCTTATTCATCAGCTTTGTATTACCCTTGATTCCTATATGGCCTGGCACCCAGATAAATTTCATAGATGACGATTTTTTGGCTTTTTCCTTCCTTTTCATCAACTCTTCTGCACAACATTGCACCGCCACTACCTCTGCCTGAGAGACAGTGGCTCAGACAGATTTTGATCTTCTCTTGTACCCCATATATTCTGGCTCCCACTCCAGAGTCTGTTTAGAGCCATCGGTTACCAGTTGAGATTGGCTCTTAGCAGGGGGCCTGCTTCTTAACCCCTTCTTTCTGGAATAGCTACTATGTAATCATTTTTAAAACTAATAATAATTTTTCCTCATTTGCCTGCACCTTCCCAGGGCGATTCTGGCTTAGTGTGTGGATTTTTCGATGTGAGAATTCCATGTAAGCTTCTGTTCAAAGATTACCCCAGGTATTTTACTTCTTTCGCAAACAGAATTTCCACTCCGTTAATTTGCGGCTTTTGTTTACCTTGCAAATTTCTCTTATTTGTAAATAGAACCAGTGTGGTTTTGTGGGGATTAAGCACCCATTATTTCGCCTATAAAATGATAAGGACCAAGATTAGGAAGTTTACCACACAGTTTCGGTGGTCTTGGAATACGAGATATACAATTCTTAACATATCCTTCTTTTATATGATCAATTAATGATACCAGTGCTTTTATAAAATATATTATTTCTGTCAATATTAACAAAACAAGTAATAAAACAAAAATTGGTTAAATACTAAGAACAATAAATAACTGAACGGTTGAACTAAACTTCCACTATTTATTCGAAAAAATACGTTTTAAAATGCAATTACAGCTGTTTCGCTAATAATTAGCATCGTCAGATTGACATATTGAAGTTACATTTTGTTTTTTTGTAGCTAGGTACTTGATGTTGATAAGTAGTTAAGGCTAGACCAAGTAAGAAAGTAATAAGACATAACAATATTAAAGCCTAGATGTTATTAGCCCTAAGAGATTATCCTGGATGTATTTCCCTCTAAGATCAGTATAACTGTGCAATGATATAGAAAAACCAGGAAAAGACTATATTATGCTGATCTTTACAATAACTTAATATATTTATGTTACAATAATGTCTTATCTATATATAAAATGAAGACTCAATCAAAGTAAATAGTCTAATAGTGGAGAACTTCCAAGATTTATTTGTTTTATTAACTACTATAAACTGTTGATCTGCTAGATGTCTTTTAATTCCAAGTTCTTCTAGAAAATCTAAATTTTGTTTTTTATCACAAATATGTAGTATATGAATGTCGTTTGTGTGTATCAGTGAATTTGGATGTTCAAGTAGGTGTTTTGCATAGTTCGACGTATCTGGTTGTTGTAATCTATATGCTCTTAAGTGTTGATTAAATCTTACTTCAACATTTTTTTGTGTTTGACCTATATATACAGCATTACACTTTGGACAATTAATTTTGTAAACACCAGATTTTTTTAATTTAGGTAATTTTGTTTTCACATTTAACAATTTTGTTTCAACATTATTTTGTGTTTTAAATGATATTAATGCTGATGTTGCCGTAGATATTATTTTTGAAATTGCATTGGAAATATTTCCACCATATGTAATACTTTTATAGCTTTTAATTTCTTTTGTTTGTTTTGGAAATATTAGTTCTAGTGACATTTTTTGTTGTTTCTTATTAATTAATTTATTTATTAAATGTATTGGATAGCCATTAGATGTAGCTAATTCTTGAACATCCAAACTCACTGATATACACCAATGACATTCATATACTATACATGTGTGATAAAAACAAAATTTAGATTTTCTAGAAGAACTTGAAATTAAAAGACATCTAGCAGATCAACAGTTTAAAGTAGTTAATGAACAAATAAATCTTGGAAGTTCTCCACTATTAAACTGTTAACTTTGATTGAGTCTTTATTTCATACATAGGTAGGATATTATTCTAACATAAATATATTAAGTTATTGTAAAGATCAGCATGATATAGTTTTTTCCTGGTTTTTCTATATCATTGCACAGTTATACTGATCTTAGAGGGAAATACATCCAGGATAATCCCTTTGGGTTAATAACATCTAGGCTTTAATATTGTTATGTCTTATTACTTCCTTACTTGGTCTAGCCTTAACTACTTATCAATATCAAGTACCTAGCTACAAACAAACAAAATGTAACTTCAATATGTCAATCTGACTATGCTAGTTATTAGCGAAACAGCAGTTATTGAATTTTAAAGTGAATTTTTAAAACGTACTTTTCGAATAAATAGTTGAAGTTTAGCTCAACCGTTCACTTATTTATTGTTCTTAGTAAGATGAACTTCCACAAAGTAAAGATTACCACAATCAATTAAATATTTGTTATTTCTTTACTCTTCACAAAACCAAATGGAATATGACGAAATTTGTGAATCTCTAATGACAAGAACAATAGAAAATAAAAGAAAACAAAAACAATGTATGGCTTAATACTTTTACCTTCTTCTCTATTGGGAAATCTCTTACATACACAACTTTTCATATTTCCTAAGATGTTATTAGGCTTAGATGCCTTAGAGGCCTAGATGTTATTAGGCTTTAATATTGTTGTCTTATTACTTCCTTACTTGGTCTAGCCTTAACTACTTATCAATATCAAGTACCTAGCTACAAACAAACAAAATGTAACTTCAATATGTCAATCTGACTATGCTAGTTATTAGCGAAACAGCAGTAATTGAATTTTAAAGTGAATTTTTAAAACGTACTTTTCGAATAAATAGTTGAAGTTTAGCTCAACCGTTCACTTATTTATTGTTCTTAGTAAGATGAACTTTCACAAAGTAAAGATTACCACAATCAATTAAATATTTGTTATTTCTTTACTCTCCACAAAACCAAATGGAATATGACGAAATTTGTGAATCTCTAATAACAAGAATAATAGAAAATAAAAGAAAACAAAAACAATGTATGGCTTAATACTTTTACCTTCTTCTCTATTGGGAAATCTCTTACATACACAACTTTTCATATTTCCTAAGATGTTATTAGGCTTAGATGCCTTAGAGGCCTAGATGTTATTAGGCTTTAATATTGTTGTCTTATTACTTCCTTACTTGGTCTAGCCTTAACTCCTTATCAACATCAGTTACCTAGCTACAAACAAACAAAATGTAACTTCAATATGTCAATCTGACCACAAACTATTAACTAACCATTTAGAATGGAAAATGCAATACTAAAATTAAAAATAGGATTCTAGTAACCAGCCGAACCATTAGATGGCGCTGTATCCGAGGCGGCCCGAATTTTTGGTTATAGGGTTATACTATTCAAATTTGTGTATTTGCGTATTTCTTTACAACAGAAACATAATCATGAATATACATATTGCGTTTATTGTAAAAAAAAACATTTACATACAAGGTAATCTAAATTCTATACATTTCTTAACAAAAGTAGTGCGATAAGGATATGTACCTACTTTTTCAATATTGCATATGACTTACCAATTTCTCTGCTTAACAAAATACATTTGTAATAAATACTTAACTACTAGTAACTAACTAAGCAATAAACTAACAGTAACAATAAATCCAAACAAATATAATAAATAACTTAAAGATAATTGATGATACTTTTCCAATAAACATAAACAATAACTGATTATTTAAATTCAAATACAAAATATGTCATAACTGTCAAAATTAGATAAGGGTGAATAGAATTTTGTTGTTTCGCCATCTACTGACTCGACCGGCGAACTGAAAAACAGTATGACCTTGGCCGCTTAAGATTCAATTCTAGTTCATTAATATTTTGTGAATCTGACGATGCTAGTTTTAAGCGAAACAGCTTTAATTGCATTTTAAAACGTATTTTGCGAATAAATAGTGGAAGTTTAGTTCAACCGTTCAGTTATTTATTCTTCTTAGTAAGACGGACTTCCAAAAAGTAAAGGTTACCACAATCAATTTCATTTCATATTTCCGTTGCACTTTAGGTCAGCCGGTGTGCACTAACGGACACTGTTGATATTTTGAGTCATCATGGCTTAAATTATTCCAATAGTGCAAGTAGGTCTGCTCGTTATCGTTATTTAAGTGACATTTCAGTTGTAGCTAGATTAAGTTACAATTTAGTATATTTTCCGTAAAGACTGGAGCAGCTGGTTGCTCTGGGGAGCAACAAAAAATGCAAAATATAAGAGAATTTGGGCCCGTGAAGAGAAGGTGTAAAGAGACTGGTTTTTATTAGTTTAAATATCTTCCTAAAAAACACCCATTTTTAATCTTTTTGTTGTTATTAACCATAAAATAGCCTCTGTTTAACTATACTTTAGTAGCGGAAGAACAGAATCATTTATAGACATAATGATAGTTTAAATGTCGTATCAAACATAAGTGCCTAGATATTATAAGGTAAAATGTATTAAAGAGAACGTTTACCTGATTACAATCTCTAATTTGTTTTTGCTGTCCACAAATAAATACTAGTTCATGCTAGTTTACGTTATGAGACTTAAGTAATTTGTATCTTAGGAAATCTTGATACGGTAACTGGGTACACTTACAAATTTAGAGAATAAATTAGGTATAAACAAATTTTAATAAAACAAAACAAACTCTTTACTTATATTGCTTAAATATAACTCCGAGATAAGTAAATATATCTAAATAAAACGAGACATATAAGGTCAAAAACTCTACTGTATCTCCAGTAATAGCGTTGTAACTTTTAGTTTAAACGATAGAGATTAGATTGAATACAAGATCTACAGTTACATATATACAATAAACATTTAACAAGACCACTAGTTATTACGCCGGACCAATTATATTATGGTGACTGACTAAGTGGTGATTTAAAATTTCTGTTTGGTTAAAATCCTATCAATTTATTGGGTGCTAATAATAAACACGTCAGCTGACCCGGGAGTGTCTAGGTTTTTTAATAAAACAATTTATTCCTATTAAAACAAAAGGTACTTTTTCATTCTTAAACTGTCATAAAACTTCGTGGTACAAAGGAAAAAAATCCGTAATCCATCTTCATAAAGTATTAAAACTTCTAAGAAGTATATGTTAATAAATTATAAATGGCTGCATTGAACCATTTATTTCTTTGACTTAATTTTATCCAACGTAAAGCTTTATTTATCAATGTCAATTAGCATAATATCAATCAAAGAATAATTGGTAAAAATAATAGAACAATAATTATACAAGTAGTCCTTCCAAATGTTCTTTATTTATTTTTGTTCTTTATTTAACTTTAACTTTTAAGCTGAACATGATTCTGTCGTTTAACGTTATTTAATTTCACGAAATAGGTACAATATTGACGAAAAAACAATACAAAACAATGGTAGGAAGTTCCATAAAGCTCGACTGTCGCTTATGGAGGTTTAGATAAGTAGAAGTCTTATTTACGGAGGTCCATGAGGGGACTGTCTCTTACAAACCTCGCTAATAGAGGTTTTGGAAGCTTAAAATGACAGGTCCTGGCTATAGCCTCTCACTTAAAGAGTTTTCTCACTTATCTATTTATCTATCTAAAATTTACAGGGTTTAAGACTGATAAAAACATTGGTAAGTTAAAACTTCCTTAAAAAATAGAACTCGAATAAGACCTCAGGGTAGATTTATTGTACTAACCCTTACTTTTTGAAAGTCCATCTTATTAATAATGCTAAAAAACTCTTCGTTTTAACTAACTTTCAAGTTTATTTGAAAAAATTAGATTTTTAATCACAATGACGGCCAGAAGTTAGTTAAAACCAAGAGTTTTTTATTATTTCTAAGGGTAGAATTCAGTATTTCTAAATCTAAATTAAATAAAAAAACATTAAATGAAAATAACCTTTTTCTACGGCTGCTATGGAATGTGGTGCTTTTGACACATTTGACAGAACTACTAAGTGACGTATTGCTATCAACTGTGGGAAAAAATCTACCTCACGGGTCTTTTCCCACACCACGTACATTTAAATGGGAATTCAGCCGTGAGGTAGATTTTTTCCCACAGTTGATAGCAATACGTTACGAAAAAATGAAACACCAGGAATCTGAATACAAAATTGCAGTAATGTAACAATATTAATTAAATTTGATTTTTAGCATGTGCCGTTTATTTTATAACCAATAATAATAATAAAATGTTATGAATTCACTTCTTTATTTTTATTATTAATATGCAGCCGTAGAAAAAGTATGGTGTGCAACACGGTGGAAAAGATACTATTTTGCACGATTGATCATTTTTGACTGTTTATCGTGACAGATTTTACGTCAGTAGGTGACATTTACTAGCAACTCGACGGTAAATTATCCAACTCGAGGGTAAGTATTTGGGAATTTGGGAATTTGGAAGTTTCAAATACAAAGTTTTAGTAAATGTATAGTTTAATAATTTTTATTTATTAATAAGAGCATAATTTAAGTATAATCTAATTTATATTGGGATTCTGAGCACATCTTTAGCTTTTTAAGCAAAAATGGCAAACCCTTTACCTTACAGACTCTTTATCCTATAGGAAATGCTTAGAATTCCACTATTTAATCTCAGACGTGGCTTACGTTAAAATTTGTCTAGGTAATTCTATAATTAAAATTCATAGTTAAATTTAAATACAATAACTTTTTTAGTTTATTGTTTATCGACCATCTGTTTTTAATAACACATAATTGCCGGTCAAAAATGCTGTAAGACATAAGAAAAGGTAAGTTATGTTTTATTATTCCACCAAAACTCGTAAATACATTTATCTTATATTGACGGAAACGGTCGTTAAACTGTAATGTACCAATGCCTAGGTCAAATTGGTACGTTATAATCTTCAAAAATAAAGAATATAAAAAAGAATATATAAAAAAAACAACAGTTAAAGAAGATTAAACGGTTTGAGGAATCTCAGTTGATAGAAATGAGAAACAATAGATTTATTTGATAATAATTTTATCAAATGAAAATGTTTGTATTTTTAAAGCATGGATTTGTAAAAAAAAGAATAATCTTTATATTAAATTATAGAATACGTATTTTTTTTATACTCAGAATTTTTATACAACTGCCCATAGGCGCAACTAAGGTGGGGAAAAGGGGGGCTAAATCCCCCTAGCTCACCATTAGCACCCCCTTGAAATTTTAAATTTTTTGACCAGATTGTACAGCTAAATATTATGTTGAAATTATTTTAAAAATATAAAAACTTTAGAAATCAAGCAGTATATATCAGCTGCCAATATCTGATACCACGAAATGGCTACCAGATATTGGCGCCACAATGTACTGAAATTTGGACATTTCTATCAGCCGGTCATCCCGCGACTTCAGTACTGGTTGTATATTGAAAGAGACATTTGTTTAGATTTAGATTTAGTTGTAGACGACTTTTCAAAGAAACAAAGAAAGTTAAAGTTAACTTTAAATTAAAAAAATATATGTATTCGAGTCACCCTGAATAAAATTTTTTTAATTTTTCACTGATAACTAGTATTATTTTAGTTAAAATGTTTTTTTTTTATTTGGTTGGCCTGGGCTCTCGCCATTTAGGTAGTTTCAACATGTAATTAAAATATTAAAATATTTCGGACCGAGTCATGAAATGACTCACTCACACTATCGATCATACATCCTAAACTATTCAGCGAAAATTTACGGAAGTTAGTTGAAGAAAGGCCATAAGTATAACAGGATCACAATCCCCAGGTGTCCTCTTAGTTTACAGTGTCCCGTTAAGATACCTGTAAGAATTTTTAGATTATTTTTGCTCAGCCCAAGACATTGTATGGATTTTTTGGGATTGTAACTACCTAGCAAGGCTTTTGCCTGCCTTATCCCTGGTAGATCTCGATCTTTTCCATATTTTCAATGCCACTGAGTTCATTGAGGATGGAACTGTAGGTTATGCCACAGAATGATTCAGGTCCCATTAGTGACATACTTGCTGCCCTTCTGAATGTGTATCTGCCATTTCATTTCATTCTATTCCCGAGTGTCCAGGGAGCCATAGAAGTGTAACTGTGTTATTCATGTCCAGTTCGTTCAGTCTTTCTAAACACTACAAGACTAATTTGGATATAACGCTGGAGTTGCTTAAATTGCTGCTTGACTGTCAGACATAATAGTTATGTTCTGTTTGCAGTATTTCTTTTCAATGTTGAATTGCGCACATTTTCCAATGGCGTATATTTCTGCTTGGAAACTGGTAAGATGTAAGCCTAAACTCTGGAGGTGCTTTGTTCTAGGTCCATAAATCCCTATCCCTGTGCCTCTTTTAGTTTTGGACCCATCAGTATACCATAAGATTGTGTTCTTGTCTATCTGTGATATTACTGTAGGATCCCATTGACTTTTTTGCTTAGCTTTACCGTGAAATTTCTTGTAAAGTTAAGTTTTTTTGACATTCTGTCCTGGAGTTTGGATTATGTTGTGATTTAGGCATATGCCTTACATTTCCTTCACTGACCATCCTTTGGAATGTCCTTCTTCTTACATTTCCTACATGAAGATATAAAGGTGTAAGATTTAATATTGCTGCCAGTGTCGTCGTTGGGCATGTTCTCATTGCTCCTGTGATACACACACATGCTAATCTTTGAAATTTTGACAAGTTTTCTCTCGATGTCCTCAGATTAGATCTTTCTCCCCAGACAGCGGTTCCATAGGTAACTATTGGCCGTACTATAGCTGTGTAGATCCAATACAGTATTTTTGGTTTACATCTCCAACTCTTCCCTGCAAAGGATTTGCATATCATCAAGGCTTTTGTGGCCTTCCTTATTACTTCTTGTTCCTGTTGGTTCCAAATTTAAAGAAAGATGGGGTATGTAAAATTAGATCTTCGCATTATAGACAAAACCGATATCGAAATAGTGAACATAAAGTTGAAGTCCAATGAATTGTCTTATAAAGAACCAGAAGGAATGTAATAGAAAACATCCAAAAACACCAATAAACTGGAAGAGAAGTGAGAGGGAAAAACGAAAGTAGCAACTACTTCCATTAATCCATAATCAATACAAAGAATTTGATTTTTAGGGAAAAAATGAACATCCAAACGTTGGAGTTCATCTTCTTCACAGTAATGAACAGTTGTAGGAAAATCCTTAAAAAAGGAAAATATTCCAAAAAGGAATATACCTAAAGAAAATTATGAGCAACGCATAACTCAATTGGCATTAATGAATAATCTTGACCAAATTTAAAATTGGCTACCTACTAAAATCTATTTTACTTTCGAATATTATATAGGTTTAAATTTTTTGTATAAAAATCTTTAATCCTTTACACAACTTCAGTTTTTTACTTGTTAATAATAAAATCCGAAAGCTTTTACCTAATTTGCATGTAAATAAGTGTTTTACAATGTTTCCGATAGATTAAATGTAATCAAGATTATTCAACACATTTAAAACATTAGAATCATTTATCTTGTGTAAATTTCTCTGGTGTATAAAATGTGAGTGATTTTTGAAATATCCAATATTCACCTAGTATGTAGGAAGCAGAAATTAATGAGATTTAGAAAGAAAAAAGCACAGAATGAGGCAAGCAACTTTCCATTTGTTAAAGTAATATTTAAATTGTTTTGTTCACAAGGTCTTCAAGTGTAATAAAATTGGGATTTACTTAATAAACTTAAAAGTTATAATACAAGGTATTTTTTTAAATTTGGCAGATGCGTAGGTGTGAGAATGAATACTTAACAGATCATATATTTTAAAATCAATATCTTACATAAAATTTATAGACTAAACCTGTTTTACCAAAATCTAATCTAAATTGGCATTCTTGACAAGATAAACATATTTTGATAAATTTAGTATTTTTATGGTTTAATAAAGTGATGCTCAAACTAAGTAAAAAATCTTGTTAACTGGTTTTATCTAAACATTTGGTTCAGTAGCCAATTTTATTTTGAGTAAAAATTGTCTAAGTCTAAGGTAAAATTAATCAAAAATGTGTTAAATATGATGTCTCATAAATCATTATTTATATTATAGCAACAATTTATATTATTGTAACATTACATACAGTATACAGCATAAAAATCCAAGGGCGTAAGGTCCGGCGATCTAGCTGGCCAGTCGATAGTTAGTACCTCTTCGTCCAATCCATTTATTGGGGAAAATTTCATTTAGGACATTTGTGTGACTCATATTATTTTGACAAGAAATTTGAAGTGAACTTGACGTTGGATTCTCCACGACACTTAACATAATATCAGCTAAAAGACCTACCAGGGAAGACACTGCAATGGCAAAACACATATGCAGTAAAGAACGGCTGAGATGGGCTATGAACACCTTCCAGCCGTTCAAAACCCCTGGAACGGACGAAATATTTCCTGCCCTACTCCAACAGGGCCAAGAGGCAATAATTCCACACTTGATCCGAATTAGTCGGAGCAGCCTTGAACTGGGATACATACCAGAAGCGTGGAGAAGGGCCAAAATCACCTTCATCCCAAAAGTAGGGAAACGGGACACTACGCACCCCAAATCCCTTAGACCGATCAGCCTCACATCGTTTGTTCTAAAAACGATGGAAAAAGCTGTTGACAACTACATTAGAACAGAAATCTTGGAACAGGTGCCATTGCACCCTCGTCAACATGCGTACCAAGCGGGAAAGTCCACGGAAACCGCTTTAACACAGTTGACTGACGAAATCCAAGACGCACTGAACAAAAAAGAGACCGTGGTATGTGCCTTTCTAGACATAGAAGGGGCTGACAATACGCCACATGAGGCAGTCAAAAGAGCACTGATTGAGAAAGGAGTAGATAGAACGACTTCCAGTTGGATGTCGCAACTACTATCTACAAGAATCGCAGATATGGAAGCAGGACAAGACACTATCTCCATTAATGTGACCAGAGGCTGTCCAAAGGGGGGAGTTGCATCCCCGCTTATGTGGAGTCTCACTGTGGACAGTCTGCTCTGTCAATTGACTAGGGAAGGCATACCATGTCAAGGGTATTCCGACGACATGGTTATCCTGGCAAAAGGGAAGTATGAAAATGTCCTTTGTGAGTCCTCGGTGGGACTCAGCATCAACCCCACCAAAACCACACTAGTAGCCTTTACAAGGAAAAAGAAACCTAATCTTAAAATCATAAAAATAGGGGAGAACATCGTCGAGTGGAAAACAGAGGTAAAATATCTAGGGCTAATCCTAGATAGCAGGTTACTCTGGAACAAACACGAAGACGAAGTAATACACAAAGCAACCAAGGCCCTCATGGTGTGTAGGAGCATTGCAGGAAAGAACTGGGGATGTAACCCACGTATTCTGCAATGGATGTACACAGCAATAGTGAGACCATTAATCACATATGGGGCAGTGGCTTGGGGCGTAAGGGCTAATCTGAATACGACGAGGAAAAACCTCTCGAAGATTCAGAGACTAGACTGTTCATGTATCACTGGAGCAATGGGAACTTGCCCCACTGCTGCAATGGAGGTGATTTTAAACTTAACCCCACTGCACATTCTGTTAGAAAGTGTAAGGAAGAAAACGATATACAGAATGATCAAAGAAGGAATTATCAGGGAAAAACCCCGATCACTTCATTTTGATCAAACTTGGGAAATGCCCCAAGATGATATGCCAAAGAAATTCAACTTTGTGAGAAAATTCATCACAAAGTTGAGTAATAAATCTGAATGGGATGAAGACACCATACAGAATTTAAACCAGAATACCATAAAATGGTATAGGGACGGTTCCAAGCTAGACGAGGGAACTGGGATAGGAGTTTTTGGACCGAGAGCCAAATACTCAGAAAGCTTTGGCACATACCCGAGCATCTTTCAAGCAGAATTCCGCGTCATCGAAAGATGTGTGGAATTCAATATTGGAAGGAACTACCGTAGACAAGAGATTGTGATCATGTCGGATAGTCAAGCAGCCATCAAAGCGCTGAGCTCAAATATAATCAGTTCGAAGATGGTTTGGGAATGCTTAGGCAAACTAAATGAACTAGGCCAGAAGAACACTGTCACCCTCCTATGGGTCCCGGGACACATAGGAATAGAGGGGAAAAGGAGCTGAAACCCCACATCTGGGACCAGAAGGGAGGAAATGGAGAAAGAAAAATCCAAGTACTGGAATCAGCTGGAAGGACTAAGGCAATCTAAGATACTACTAGGGAACTATGACCAGAAGAGATCTCTTAGCTGCCTCAACCTCAGTAAAAAAAGGCTCCGAATTTTAACGGGAATATTAACCGGGCATTGCCGGTTAAGAAGCCACATGAAGAAACTAGGGTTAGCAGATGAAGCAAAGTGCAGATTCTGTGAGGAAGAGGATGAAACCTCAATACACATACTCTCAGAATGTCCTGCCTTGCAAAATTCTCGGGCTAGATACCTAGGAGCACATGAAATAGAGGAAGGGGATCTACCTGATTTGAAGCCCGACGATGTCCTAAACTTCCTCAGGAAAATAGGACTCGAAGAGCTGCTATAGGTCTGAGGAAATATCAGAACATGGCAAGTAAAGGGGGACACAATAGATCCTATAGGTCGCAGTGTAATTATCACCCCTAACTCATACATACATACATAACATAATATCCACTTTCACATCATCTTCAACGAAGTGCGGTTTTCTCTTTAATAGTTTGACATATCCAAGTTCTCTGAATTGTGCACGAATTTTAGTACCTTATGAAATATTAGGCAACTGCGGATACCTCTGATTAAATAAGTTTGCCACTTCAACTTGGCAATTATTACCGTGAGTCTCAGTTAAATATTTCATTATTACTTCGCAAGATATTAGTTTTTGATTAATAATTGAAAACTACGATATTTAAATGTCAACACATCAACATAGACATTATTTACCGATTTAGTTTAATTATATTGGCATCGTTATCTATTCAGTTTTTACCTATTCGTGACAAAAAATGTTAACAAAACCCAAAATATTGATACTTTTTGAAGAAGTTTGAGGTCCGTATTCAGCTAATTAAAAATAAAACCATTATTTAACCCGTGAAACATTATTATTTTCACAATTTTATGTATTTACTGTCTTAAACAAAATTATAAATAATTTCAAAATTTCACCCTGTACAATTCATAATAGACCCTACATGGTATAGTTCGTTGAGATCGTATTGTTAAGGAGCTTTTAAAATCATAAAAACATACAGGGTGTTTCATTAAAACCATAGATCATGGACGATGCCATTTAAATTTACACTCTGTATATTATTGTAACAAAAAAATAAACATTAAATTTTAACAATTTCCCTGAATAACGTAGTGTACTGCAGAGTAAGTCAAAAAAATATACAATTATAATAAATAAATAGCAAATATAATACTCGCCCTGAAATAATCTCAAGCGTCGCATCTAATACGACCCATATGTGTAAGTAAATAAGTCCTCAGACACAATATCAACGATACATCTGATAAAACGTATCTAAAAGTGAGTGGCTGCTCCTGAAAAACAGTCCATACAAGCATTAGCTGCTATCAGATGGTAGAACGATGAAACACCACAGGGTAGCATTATTGGGCTCATCAATCTGCGCGAAATTATTCATAAGACCGCTTATCTGACGAAGAAACTAAATGGAAGACGAAGATTATGTTACATCTTAATAAAAACTGAATAAAGAAGATAATTTGTCAATGTTGTGTGTTTGTAACGTTGGTATTGGGTGTCTGACTGTCACGATTTACAGTGTTGTTAATTTGTACCGGATTTTAAACTATTGCTATTATTATTGCAAAATTTTAATTTTTATTTCTTAATTTCGGTGAGTCATAGGCTTTATGAATTTTATTTACTGGAAATAAAGATTAACTTAAATACAAAAAGTATCATATATTTATTTATATTTTAATAGTCTAAAAAAATATTAATTTTTAAACGAAGTAAACTATAAACATTTGGGTTTTGGGTTTTTTCTTTGGTTAATCATTGAAGTAAATTCTAAATTAAAGGAATTATTGAAATAAAACTTTTTTTATTTGAATAAATATATGTTTTACGGCGTGTTTGGAGATTTTTTCAGAAATTTGTACTGTAATCGAAATAATGAATTAATTCCATTTGGCTTTTGCACAAAAAATATATATTTTCACTATATACTCTGCAAATAAAAAGTTTATACTTCCAGATTTAATTAAAAAGATTAGTACAAACATTTAGTTGTTTGTTATTCTTAATAAAGAATAAGTTGGCAATCTTTTTTATAAAAGAAAATTAATAATAACAAGAAACTATTCAACAACCAGAATTTATTTTCCAAAAATATTAAAATTATTCCAAACCTACATAAAGCATAAAAAACGTACTACCGAAGTTAATTTTACAAAAATAAAAACATTATAAGAAAAATAAACAAAATTTCTCGTATTTTTCTTACCCCTTTTTTTACAAATCAAATAATATACAGTAGGTTTTATTTCTATTTAAATGATTTTACAACTATTTACTCTTGTTTTATAAATTTTTTACACCGTAGGGAGTAAAACTACTATTTTGGTCCTACATTACAGGAACACTTTTAATCCCAAGGGAGTAAAGTAAAACATCTGAATTAGATTGCCAGCTTTGAGCTTAAGTGTACTGTGTACTCATAGCCTAGTTTGTTAAACACCGGCATTTGGTTTTAGGTAGGTTATTTTCTTTCCGAAAGATTTCTTAATAATAAAATAATGAATACGGTCTCTATATTTGGAAGTTCAAAGTAGCTACGCTACGAGGTGTGATAATGAGTTGTCATTATCGGGTTCAAGGGTTTTAATTATCTCCAGTCTCATTTCTTCGATTGGTTTGCTGTCATATACAGAAAGTTGGAATATTATACAGCAAACTTGAACATCTTCTAAACTTGAACATCTCATCTCTTAAACTTGAAGATCTCGTAAACTTCAACATCTCTTAAACTAGAACCTTTCTTAAACTTGACATCTCTTAAACTTGAACATCTCTTAAAATTGATCATCTCTACAACTTGGGCATTAATTAAACCTGAACATCTTTAACTTGATCATCTCTAAGAATAATTGATCATCCCTCAACTCTTGATCATCCATAGACATTTTAAACCACCTAGACAGTACCGTAGCGACCCCAAGGTACGGCGAAGGATAACCTGTCAACTGGTATTAAAAGATAAGTTTTATTGTTATATATCAAGTTTACTATTCACGTATTTTTCTTTTTTATCTCAATTTATATTTATCTATATCGTTACTGTATGTAAGTCGTTTTAAAGAAATGTTTGCGGAATATTTTTTTTAAATTATTATCAACATAATTCATATTAGCCCCAAGGAAATCTATTTATCTTTTATATAGGTTGGTACATTTTCATTTAATTTTTTCTTCATAGACAGTTTTTGTAGGCATCTTTCTGTCATTTTATGATACTTATTTAAATCACTCAATTTAAAACAACTTTCCTTAGTAGTATCATAAAAAATAAAAAGATTTCAGTGGCGCCCTTATTATTTCTTAGAGAAACAAATATTATACCATAGTCAGAGCTAATGAACTTACTCACCCCTAGCCGAGGTATTTAACTATCATAATTTTTGCTGTGATAAACATTTATAAATTTTGTTAATTTGTAACAATATTAGTTCCCCAAAGGCGTCAATTTGTAACCCTTTTTAGTCCCAAAAAGGCAGGGAGCCAATGTGTAACTAAAAAACTCTCCAAAATAAATCCCGGCTAAGAGACTCTCTCCAGAGGGTGGTTCGACTCCAAGTTAATGCTCACTATAGGAAGGACTGGGATGTATAAGTAATAAGGGCGCCACTATCTTTTGAACGCTATCGATTAAGCAAACAAACTACACAAAAACTAAGGTGAAAAAGATGGAAACACCTTGTAATTACTTTAATTAAACAACAAATTAAGAAGCTACTTGAAATAAAGACCAACCACGCTACACCCTTAAAACTTATAGTCTAAGGTATACAAATGAAACTGTTTTTTAAAAATATAGATTATTTATTGAAAATGTAAGTACTTGCTGATAATGAACTGGAGTTGTAAAGAGAGGACTTAACTTTAGGTTTCTGTGCTGTTTAGGAGGGCGGCTTCAGCTTCTTGGTAAAGAGATTTCAATTTAAGCCACGAATGTGTGGTTGACCTTTCGGTTTACTTTTTTTTCGTCATTACTATTTTTTTTTAATATTCTATCTAACTGTGTCTTTTGCCGTATCTAGCATCGAAACAGCTATCATTGAGTTTTAAAAAGCAATTTTATAAATTTTTTATTATTCTTAGTAAGATGGACTTCCAAAAAGTAAGGATTAGTACAATAAATTTAAATAAAATAATATTTTATATTTATTTGTATTTTATAGTTTATATTTTTTTTATTCTTCTGTTTTTTTAATTACTTTACACTTACACTTTCCATTTACCGACTAATAAAGTCAATCAATAGCTCAATAGCAAATCATTAATTATTTGAATTCAAAATGTTTTGTCTGTATGTTTATCTTTCAACTAATTTAAATTGCATCTAATTTCAGTTATATTTCAAAAGCTTACCAGCCATGCTTTTAAGAACTTTAGATAGCATAAATGAGTAAATATTTAGGTCATAATTGAAGTATAAAAGCGTTTGTAATTATCCGGCCAATACAACAACTGGCAGAACTAATCAAAAACTCCATTACAAGTAAAAGAAAAAAAATCTTAAATTAACAGAACAGTACAATGAAAAAGACAAACGTTTATTGCATTGATGTAGGTGCAAAATAATGAAGAGGACACTTTCATCAACATATTTTATGAAATATTGACATTACCGCTTGTAACAATGGTATACAAAATAAAAGAAACATTTTTTGTTTGTTAATTTAATTGGAAACTTAATAATACATGCAAAAAAAAATAAGAAGTGTCGTGAACTGTAATGCATTTCAAATTGTATGAAAAATGGTAAGTAAACAAAGAGAAATAATTTATTGATTTTCCATGGTAATCACTTTAGTATGTTTGGTAAAAATACAGTACAGGTAAGTACGTTTATTTTTTAAATAAAATTTACATACATTCTTCTTTTATATGATCCGGCTACACAGTACGCTGATGATTTTTTCTGAGGTTATATAAGGGTTGTTTTTTTTAACCTCCGTTTGTGCATAAAAATTACCGTGAAGCGTTTCGCCATTGCGGTGCACAGTGGCCGACAGCGCATCTCCCTCGCTACACTCTACATTAATCCCAACTTCCAGGCGTCAATCTGTACTGTGCTAAGTGTGAATTATGCTCTGTCATTCGCTTTTTGCAGGCAGAAGGCAATAGTGCAGCTGCAATTCATCGGTTTATTGTGACACCTTGCGATGGTTGCGGCGAGCGATCCAAAACAAAAGAAGAGGATTGTTGACTTCTGGGATTGTTCTGGTCCACGACAATGCCCGTCCTCATAGTGGTCAAGTAACCCAAAACCATCTTAGGCAGTTTGATTGGGATGTTTTTGATCACCCACCGTACAGTCCTGATTTAGCACCAAGCGATTTCCACCTCTTCCCAGAATTGAAAAAATGGCTTGAAGGACAGCGTTTCGAGACTCACAAGGAACTTGAAACTGCCATTAATGAACATTTCAAGTCAGGCGGCAGAGTTCTATGAAGAGGGCATTGGAAAGCTGGTACACAGATACGATAAATGTCTTAATCTTCAAGGCAGTTATGTAGAAAAATAGGTTAAGAAATTTCCTTTATTTTTTAATATTTATTGGTGTTTTTTTTTAGCAATCGGAGGTTAAAAGAAAAACCCTCGTAGGTTCTACGGTTTTACTTGCAACGTGTAGCCGGTCACTCAATCCGTTCTTCAGTGCAGCAAACATTTTCTAGCCAAATAGACGAAATGAGCGATATAGGGGGCTTTTCAAAACAATTTTTAAGTGAATTTATAGGCTCATACAAATCTTTGCCGGCATTGTGGAAGGTGAAAAGTAAGTAATATTCTGACAGAAACAAGAAAAATTAAGTCTTTTTTACTAATAAACAATACAATAACGCTTTCGTTAAAAACACCTCTGCTGTACATGACTTGCGAGCTCTTGACACTGAAATTTGCGCAGTCCAGTTTTTACGTAATCCGCCAAAATAAACAGTACCGAAACAGAGAGTGCTGTGGAGTTGTTTATGTAATATGGATTTGTCATATTTGACTTAATTATCATTAGATGATATATTAATAGTACGCTGCAGTTAAATTTGATTTAAAAATGGTTCTAACAATGGAAGAAAAAGTGTTTTTGGTGGAGCATTATTTTCGTTCATACGGAAAAGGTCGTAATGATGGTCCAAGCTTAGAACAGGTGTCAATAAAATATCAACAAAAATTTAATAAAGCAGCTCCTAGTAAAAGTGTGATGTTAGCTGTTGTTGACAAATTTTGTCGCACTGGTAGTGTATTGTGCCAACGTAAAGGTTCTTCAGGTCGTCAAAAACAGTATGCACTAACCAAAATGAAGGACGTGTTTTTAACCAAGTTGTGCAATCACCTCAAAGAAGTTTTGTAAGAACTGCATGTAAACTCAACATTAGTGAAACGTCTTTACGTCGCATGTTCAAATCAATTGGTGGTTATCCATACCGTATTCAAGTTGAACAACGACTAAATGCTGCGGACAAACGTGCAAGAGAAATTTACTGTGGTCGCATGTTGAGTTTAATTTACGAAGATCCCGAATTTTTGAAAAACATATGGTTTTCAGACGAGAGTCACGTTCATCTTAGCGGCTATATTAATCGACAAACAACCAGATTCCTTGGATTTGAACGTCCTGATGTCATTGTAGAGAAACCACTCCACTGTCTTCGAGTTACCGTTTGGTGCGCGGTATCTGGTAATGGAATTGTTGGTCCTTATTTCATTGAAGATGATAATCAAAATCCACTTACTGTCAACCAAGAACGTTATAGGGAGAAAATTATTATACCTTTTGTGAGAGATCTAAATAACTTTTGCCGTGCACGAAATCTACAGTTTCGCACACAATGGTTCCAACAAGATGGTGCAACGAGCCAAACAGCTGTGCGCACCTTAGACTTACTCCGTCAGCATTTCGATAATAGAATAATTTCTCGGGGAACAGACTTCGAATATCCTTCTCATTCATCTGATCTGACGCCACCTGACGCATACATTTGGGGCATAATGAAGGAAAAAATATTTCATTCGAAAAATCCGCCGGAGAATATTGCCGAACTACGGGAAAGAATACAAAATATTTTTCGGCAGTTCCATCAACCACTTTTTATAAATATGTTTATTGACTTACAAAATCGATATGAAGCTTGTTTGCGTCGAAATGGTGAACATTTTGAACACATATTACAGAACTTAAAAATTAATTTTTATTTTTATTTTCGGTACTGTTTATTTTGGCGGATACTGTACTTGGAGCCTTCGCGTGTAGCCAACGTACGGTGTTCCGTCATACCTACACGGTTTTGGACTGCAGGCAAAACGTTGTGTGTAGCCGGACCATGTAGACTTCTATTAAATCATAAAATAATAAAAAATTTAAACATTTTTACAGTAAGAACTATTGATGTGCTATAGTTTATTTAAATTAAATTTGTATAATCTGATTTGGTTTACTCAAATGCTATTGTGAAATAAATAGGACAATATTTATGGCGAGCTCACAAGTTGAAACAAAACATTCAATAAATCAATAACATCGGAAAAGGTTAGTCATGCTTTAATGAAAATAGTTGGTAAATTTCTCAAAGATAAATTCAAATAATGTTTTGAATATCATTGTCTTACACAAATAGTAAGAATTTTTACCGTCGATTATCAGTAGCGTAGCACTAGAGGTGATATGCTATTATTATCTACAAAACATAAAAACTTTAAAGAACTATAAAGATAATGCAAAAACAGAAACACTCAGAACATATCGATCCACTGTTGTACTGGTATTTGTATATCATTCAGGCACCATATTAACAAATAACGTAATTACATTTATAAGAAAGAAAATACAAACTGCAATATTATTCAAGATTAAACCTTCTTCATAACATAAAAAAATAACACAGCTTTAATAATTCCACTGGATTAAAAAAATCATTGTTAACATGGAAAGACAACATTTAACTTTGGATGAGATGAATGTGGCTGTAGACCTTCACCAAGGTGGCATCCTACAAATAAATATAGCTTGCCAAATTTTTTTAAGTCGACTGTGGCGACATTTTCCGGAAACTGGTGGTTCAGCTGAACATCATCAGGCAGGTGGGCATTGCAACTGCAGAAAAACCGATTTTTACATTTTGCTATATACTTTTAGTTATGTTTTTATGTACTTCTGAAGTGTTTACTAATAAATGCCTCCAGTACTATAATTTCAACAAAATCTTTGTCTTCGGATATTCTTTCATAAATCACTTTGAAATTTGTTAATTCCCATGCTGTATATTAACGAACGATGTGTCACAATTTTTAAAATTTAGACCAATGGTAGTTTATTAACAGTGACTATCTCCATATAGGAATAGTAACTTCAAAAAGTCACATAAAAATGTCAAATACGTGTTACTTTTTGCTTTTTTATAAGTATTTATTAATTGTATAATTTTTTCAATATCATTTATTATTTTAGTTGTATTCCTGATTGTCGTGTTCTATTAATAAAATTTTGTTCTAATTTACTTATCTGAAATTAATTAAATTTTCGTGGGAAATAATCTTCCTAAATATAACACGGCGTTGATTAATACTCTGCTAATTTTGTTGTTGCTAATTTTGAAATGTTGTTAATTCAATTTTTATGTTTAATAATAAATATTTTTGATAGACTCTTTATTAGTCAAGAGCAAGAAAAAGTAATTACACTATTGAAATAGTATGAACAAATTAAATAATATAATCATCGATTAAAAATTATGTTTTAAATTTATTTTAATTAAAATTGGTCCCAGGATTTTTCCATAAGAAACGTAGATTAAACCTAATTTAAAAAGAATATTTAAATTGAGTACATTAATAGAATGGACAATAAAAAACTAGTAAAACAAGTGTTGACATTGAGAATACACAGTAAAAAAAGAAGAGACTCACGAAAATATGGATGGACCATTAGCAAATTAAAAGCTAAATAATTTTATTGTTGCTTGAGTTTCACTTTTCACTATAGACCCAAATGATGGATGGCTTCTTTAAGACCTTATATTATATAACTAAAGATGATTAAACATGTGTTTGATTATTATAATTATCCGTGCGAACAAATGTTTTTACCATAGAACATAGACACTATTTTGAATAGTGCCAAAATAGCGCCAAAATAAACAGTACCGAACTTAAGAGGGTTGTGAAATTGCTTACGCAAGTTGAATTTCTGTTTATTTTAATTCAACATGAATTTGTGATGTGAATGTTTAATTTTGCTCTATTTAGGTGATTATTAGACTCTATCTTATGAGTTTGACTCGCTCTATTTCAATATATTATAAAAATTAATTAATAAATATATTTTATTATATTCGGTATTTTTTATTTTGGCATATACTGTATTCAAAATAATTTCTTTAAACAATCATTCTTTTCACAAATTATTTTATAAAATATGCATCGCAAACTAAATATTAAAAATTGCTAAATATCCCAAAAAGTCATCAATTGTTATTTATTTACTTTATTAATAAAAATATTTTTACCTCATATCTACTTTCTGTTAAAAGGTTGTATTATGTTCTTTTATACCACGGATTATTTCTAATTAAGACTTTAAATAATATTGAATAAACAAATAATGTACTAACGTTCTTTATGCAATTCATTAAGAACAAATTGTTATTGGTAAACACTTTCAAATCATAGATAATTCAAGTAATTATGGGATGCATTATTTGGTATGTTTGATTGAGTTTTCAATGAAACTACTGTCAAAGATAATTAATGATAATTTTTGTTATTTAACGTTACGCTTTGTGCATCTCGGCTTGATGCCTGAGGTCCCGTAAACAAAAGATTAAAACAAAAGGATACAGACTTCGGGTCAGTGGTGCAAGTAAAAGGGATTTAACAGGACGTATGTTTAATGACCTATCACGAAAAAATGTATGTGAAATGTTTACTCATCCGATTTTAATATGGTCACATTTTTTTAAATTTTGAACCGGGTCACAAAATGGTTCACCATTAAGAAATAAAAACAATTAGCGGAAATAATACTCAATAATAAATATTTTTTCTTGCATTGTTAGCACCATTTCGAATCTTGTTGACAGTTTGTTAGAATAAACAATATTTAAAAATACCATTACAACTTGTTTCATTTGACGCGGTTATATTTCACTGGCTTATTGATCTCACTGTCCTTTAAATTGATTGTCTAGCTTCTATGTATGTATGTACGTATGTACGTATGTACGTATGTACGTATGTACGTATGTACGTATGTACGTATGTACGTATGTACGTATGTACGTATGTACGTATGTACGTATGTACGTATGTACGTATGTACGTATGTACGTATGTACGTATGTACGTATGTACGTATGTACGTATGTACGTATGTACGTATGTACGTATGTACGTATGTACGTATGTACGTATGTACGTATGTACGTATGTACGTATGTACGTATGTATGTATAAATTAGGGGTGATAAGTACACTGCGACCTATAGGATCTATTGTGTCCCCCCTTACTTGCCAAGTTCTGATGGTTTCTCAGATTTATAGCAGCCCTTCGAGTCCTATTTTCCTGAGGAAGTTTAGGACATCGTCGGGCTTCAAATCAGGTAGATCACTCTCTTCTATTTCATTTGCTCCTAGGTATCTGGCCCTAGAATTCTGCAAGGCAGGGTATTCTGAGAGTATGTGTATTGAGGTTTCATCTTCTTTCTCACAGAATCTGCACTTTGCTTCATCTGCTAACTCTAGTTTTCTCATTTGGCTTTTTAACCGGCCTTCCATTTCTTTCCTCTATTCCTATGTGTCCCTGGACCCATAGGAGGGTGACAGTGTTCTTCTGGCCTAGTTCATTTAGTTTGCCTAAGCATTCCCAAACCATCTTCGAACTGATTATATTTGAGCTCAGCGCTTTGATGGCTGCTTGACTATCCGACATGATCACAATCTCTTGTCTGCGGTAGTTTTTTCCAATATTGAATTCCACACATCTTTCGATGGCGCGGACTTCTGCTTGAAAGATGCTCGGCTATGTGCCCAAACTTTCTGAGTATTTGGCTCTCGGTCCAAAAACTCCTATCCCAGTTCCCTCGTCTAGCTTGGAACCGTCCGTATACCACTTTATGGTATTCTGGTTTAAATTCTGTATGGTGTCTTCATCCCATTCAGATTTATTACTCAACTTGAATTTCTTTGGCATATCATCTTGGGGCATTTCCCAAGTTTGATTAAAATGAAGTGATCGAGGTTTTTCCCTGATAATTCCTTCTTTGATCATTCTATATATCGTTTTCTTCCTTACACTTTCTTACAGAATGTGCTGTGGGGTCAAGTTTAAAATCACCTCCATTGCTCCAGTGATACATGAACAGGCTAGTCTCTGAATCTTCGAGAGATTTTTCCTCGTCGTACTCAGATTAGCACTTGCGGCTCAAGCCACTGCCCCATATGTGATTACTGGTCTCACTATTGCTGTGTACATCCATTGCAGAATACGTGGGTTGCATCCCCAGTTCTTCCCTGCAATGTTCCTGTACACCATGAGGGCCTTGGTTGCTGTGTGTATTACTTCGTCTTCGTGTTTATTCCAAAGTAACCTGCTATTAGCAGGTAGATATTTTACCTCTGTTTTCCACTTGACGATGTTCTCCACTATTTTTATGATTTTTAAAATAGGTTCCTTTTTCCTTCTAAAGGTTACTAGTGAGGTTTTGGTGGGGTTGATGCTGAGTCCCACTGAGTCACACCATTGTTTCGCAATGTTCAGTCCTCTTTGAGCAATATCACAGAGGACATTTTCATACTTCCCTTTTGCCAGGATAACCATGTCGTCGGAATACCCTTGACATGGTATGCCTTTCCTAGTCAATTGACAGAGTAGACTGTCCACAGTGACACTCCACATAAGCGGGGATGCAACTCCCCCCTGTGGACAGCCTCTGATCACATTAATGAAGATAGTGTCTTGTCCTGCTTCCATTTCTGCTATTCTTGTACATAGTAGTTGCGACATCCAGGTGGAAGTTGTTCTATCTACTCCCTTCCCTGCTCTTTTGACTGCCTCATGTGGCGTATTGTCAAAGGCCCCTTCTATGTCTAGAAAGGCACATACCACGGTCTCTTTTTTATTCAGAGCGTCTTGGATTCCGTCAGTCAATTGTGTTAAAGTGGTTTCCGTGGACTTTCCCGCTTGGTACGCATGTTGACGGGGGTGCAAGATTTCTGTTCTAAAGTAGGTACTACAGCTTTTTCCATCGTTTTGAGAACAAACGATGTGAGGCTGATCGGTCTAAGGGATTTGGGGTGCGTAGTGTCCCGTTACCATGCTTTTGGGATGAAGCTGATTTTGGCCCTTCTCCACGCTTCTGGTATGTATCCCAGTTTAAGGCTGCTCCGTCTAATTCGTATTAAGTGTGGAATTATTGCCTCTTGGCCCTGTTGGAGTAGGGCCGGAAATATTCCATCCATTCCAGGGGTTTTGAACGGCTGGAAGGTGTTCATAGCCCATCTCAGCCGTTCCTCAGTGCATATGTGTTTTGCCATTGCAGTGTCTTCCCTGGTAGGTCTTTTAGCTTTCTCACTTGTTTTTTCCGAAGGGACTATTCCTCAGGGAAAGTGAGTTTCTAACAGGAGCAGAGCTCGTTCTTTTTCGCTTTCTGTGAAGCTTCCATCTGGCTTCCGTAATGCCATTACAGTGTCTACTTTTCCTTGTGCCAAGACTTTGTGTAGCCTTGCTGCAGAGGGTGTAGCGTCTGTTTCTTCGCAGAATTTTCTGAAGCTGTTTCTTTTTAGCTTTTCTGATCTTCTTATTGTCTAGCTTGCTCAATTATTGACAATATATCGTGCTGAGTAAAAATAGAAAGCATCAAACTGATATTCTTGACCCAAACAACGCATCCTTACTAAAAACTATTAATATTATGATAATTATCACTAAAGCTTGGAATTTAAATTAATAATATTTAATCCTTTTACCTCCACTAGGTACATTAATGTCTCTCAAATGTGTTTTAAAAGTATTAGACAAACAAGTTCCTTATTACCAACAACTAGATGAACGTTTATTCGCTATTAAACGTAATTATAATTCAAACCGAGAAAAAAATATTCTTGGTGAAGTATTCTTGAAAACCAGTTATAATATATATTATTAACAATATATTAACTACCAACATTACTTTTTCAATCAATTACGCTCCTATATTTATAATAATTATATTGCCAGAGACTTTCGTGTGTAAGTAACCCAGTTCCCACATTATAAATTTTACTGATTAAACATTTAAAATTGTTTGGGTTATTTGCTAAATTTATTAAACGAAACCGATCGTAATGAATGGTGGGTTCTTAAGTTTCCCAAATTATTGACACTTATACATATAATTAAACTGTACAATTTGCTGAATTCACGATCATAAAAAAGTAATTATGTCAAAAAAATAATACAGATAATTAGCAATAACCAGGTGGATTGCAAAATTAAACTTTAGAAAAAATTGTAGTAGGATTTTACACTCATGGTAAATAAATTAATTACCAAGGTTTAGAAAAAGAAAAATTTAAATCTTGCAAACATGTGGGAAAATCACAGTTAAAAGTATTAGAAGAAAGAACAAAAAGATGTAAGTTGACAAGTGTGAAGTGTTAAAACAAACTGCAGCTGCATATTTAGACTTCATAATTAATAGTATACTAACAATACTACTGAATGTATAATGAGTAAGTAATACGTTCAAGAACAACTAATGTCTTGAGATAGTTTGAAAGGCTTGGTGTATACAAAATGTATTAACGAAAATAAGGAAAAAGTGAAAATTAAGCAATAAATATAAAACTAATAATAAGTAGTAGAATAGATTGACAGATTTAAGTTAGATACAGATTTTGTTTTCTGACCTACAGCTATTTGATTTTGATTTAGTAAAATATAGCTTAGACCAAGTATAAAAGAAATAAGGTATAATAATAAAGCCATGGTATTGTTAGCCCTAAAGGATTATCTATATTAAGAATGGTAATAAAATTAAAAGGACAGTCTAATAAATAGAACACCAGCAGAAGTTGTTTTTATACTATCTGAATCTAATAACTGTTGTTATTATATATTTTGAGTGTAGGTCACTATATTGTATCGTTTAACATAAAAGTGACTATACTGGGAGCAATTTGTAAAAACACTGAAATAATTTCAATTGTAGATAATGAAAAGAAATCAACTTTAATACTAAAGCAACCTTTACCATAATATTAAAGATAATATATAATATTTAAGTAATATCAGTATGTAACTGGCAATAATTTTCTATTGTAATATATTTTATGGAGATGTACATAATGTCAAGTGGTTTAAAGTTAATTTTATCATTAAATCATTAATCATAGAAAATTATTTAAATTATATCTAGTTTCATAAACATGTAGTAATCATATATCATATACTGTTTCGTTTAAAAATTTAAGAAATACACTTACACTTAATAAAATAAGTTTGATTTATGTATTTGAAAGAAAATTTTAATCTAGAAATCATTTTTATTGTGTAGTTTTACCAATATTATTTATTTTGTATTTAAACAATATATAGACTTACTAGAAAGTTCTAGAAATGAATTATATAATGTGATAAAATAAGGTAGTCATATTTGTATTGAATTTGCTCTAGAAAGTTCCACAGTGTTAGTATGTCAAGTTGATTGTAGTGAAAATAGAGATGCAAATCGTATTCTAGAACATGATTAGCTACTCAGAATCTCTAGGAAGCTTCTGGAAGCTTTGAAATGTATAAAAATACTTGAGAAGAGAGTCAATCATCGGAGATTGGTCTAACAAGATCTTTAAATCATAAGCAGTCAGTAATAGTCCATTAGTTAGTTGAAATCAGGAAAAAGTGAATAAGTTCAAATTATGAGTCAATTATATAAAAAACAGTCTTCAAAAAAATAACTCCTAGTAAATAAAAGAAAAATGAAAAGGGACAATATCAGACTATAAGTGATCTAAGTGCATTTAAGAACATGTTCGGATTGTATATAAAACATCTTATAATTGTCTTTTATAATAAATTTCTAGTTATAATTAATTATTTTTATTTACTTAAATACCCAAAAAAATCCAACCACACACTTGCAAAACATTTAAATAATATCAATATCAAATATCTATTAATACAAATTAATTAAACTATAAATAATCATTAAAATTATATCCGTTCAATAAAAAATTGATCTCAACATAATAAATTAATAAGAAAAAGAGAAAATGTTACCAAAATTAAAAAATTAAAAAATGATATATTATGGGAATAGTAATACAATTTAAAAATTATATCAGATATCAAATAATAGTTAATTTCCTGATTCCTATGTTCTAGGGAAAATTCCCATTCTTGTATTTCATCACAAATGTGCAGCACTTTTATTATTTCCTTGTTTCTTGTAAATTAGTGTGTTGAAGAAAGTGTTTTGCATTTTTGTAATTTTTTCTATCAAAATTGTAGGAAATAAAAATTTTATCATTGCATTAAATTGTGAGCTGCAGGGTATGATTTGAATATTTACATCTGTTTTTGTTGGTTTTCTGTATATTAATTAATTTATTAAATTATTATATTGGATAATTCAATTAATAAATTCACTTTTTTTATAATTTATTAAAAAATATAAACAAAAATTGATATAAAAATTCCCAAAGGAAGATCTTCTTTTTGATTATAAAATTTATGAACTAATATGGTTCTGACTAATGCATACATTAAATAGATTAATTATATCTGATATTTTATTCATTTGTTTCAATGGCGGCATTTTAACTATAATATGTTTGATAAATTTTAATTCATATATTAGTGACGTTAAGTAAATGATACTAATTTTACTTTATAAACAACTTTATTTTTTTTCATTCTGAAATAAAGTTTTTTGTTAATAAACGAGCTCCTTGAACAATTTTATGAATATATTTGAATACTTAATAAATTATTAAATATATTCAATTTACCTTGCATTAACTTTTCTTTTATTAGAAACATAAAAATAATATTGTTTTAAAGTAATATTTCGATTACGTAATACCAGATGTTAAAATAGATATTATTTGCTACCGGTGTTAATCATAAAAATGTTTTAACGGTTTTAAAATCTAATCAACATTATCAAATAGTAACTTTGGTCATAAAACTAGTGAACTTCATTAACATATTCAATTTAAAGCCTTTAATAAGCAGTTAAAAATGTCATTGAGGAATCGTTACCCGTTAGGTTGTTTCGTGATAAATGACAATAAAAAACAACATAAGGCATTAAACATTAAAATAAAACAAGGTATACATAAAAGACATAAAAATTTTAAGTAGAATGGTTTTAATTGAAACTATTACCTAATAAGTTTTTTTATATTTTATTTTCCGCAGCTTTTTGTTTGTTTAAAAAGGAAATGATCTATCTTACTGATGCTGAGTTCGATCATTTTGAATTGACAATAATTTTATATATACTTTATTGTAATATCGTAAGAATCAAGGCTGATATTTAATATAACTTGTGGAGTGACGTTATAGTTGAACTATATCTCAATAGAGGCGCTTCTTACATAATAACGTTCTGTGTCATATTTGAGTATTTAAATTTTGGTATTCTACGTGAATAATTTTAAAATTGTCAAAGCTCTTAAGCTTTTTTATATAGGAAGCTTTTAAATCATTTATAGATTATTTTTATTAGCATTTTTAAATATTTGATACTTAGTGGTATTGGGGTTACTCCAGAATTATTTGTTAAGATAGCCTAGAATTAGTATCTAGTATTAGTCATACTATTATCAGTAAAGCCAAATATATAAAAGAATTAATTTTTATATTCTTCATTGCATATTTAAATTAATAATTTTTTAATGCTTTTTAAAAATACGTTTTATAGCAAGGAGTTTGGTATGAGCAAAAAAGCATAACCTAAATGTATAAAATAAATACAATTTAAAAATTTAAAATTAATTATTAATGTAACTAATTAAATAGAGTATCATTTTCATTCATTATGCACAATAATGCTCTAAGTTTTAAAACACAGTAAATAAAAGAAGAGATTACTTTGACAGAATTTTTATTTAAATAAATAATTATTATCCAGTTCAGATATAAAACAATCTAAATTTTGAAAAGAAACAGTTTCATCACAGAATACATGGGACATTCAACCATCAAGTGTTACACACACACTCTAACCAAACCCGTACCTTCCAGAATGCATCCCTCTGGGAGCGGTGAATTCCTCCACCCCCCCATTAACGTCCGATGAGGACCTCCTCGGGCTTATGCTCTTCCTTCCACTGTCTTGGTTCGGAGATAGTTTCCATGTGTCTTCTGTTTGTACCGGGATGGTGCTTTGCACCTCTATCCTCCTGTCTTCTTTTTAGGCGTTCTAGAGTGTGTGCTTTTCGTTACCTTTAAAAAGTTAGCCCTTAGTTGACGAACTGCAGCTAAAGATAACCTAAGTCCAGTTGTTAAAGCTGTCTCTACTCAAGAACCTACGCATCTCCCTAGAGAGTTTTTTATAGGTGGTTCCTCTTCTGTCTGCTTCTTGACATATGTTGTTCCTTTTTAGTTGTCCAGCTGTTTCCTTGGTCTTGGATGTCTCTTGTAGTCCTCTGCTGTGTAGTTTGTTAATTCCCTAAGTGTTGTGTTCGGGTGTGCCCTGAGTTCTTCAAATCTTCTTCTGGCTTTGACTTTCATGATTTCTTTTATCTTCTCCTGATCTAGTTCCCTGTATAGTTGTGTATTTCTTATGTACCATGGAGCGTCTGCTGCTTGTCTTAAGCTGATGCTCTGCTGTGCTTTTATCTTCTTTTTGTAGTCCGGCTAGTCTTCCTCTTGCTTGTTTAGCCTTTTTGGTGATGTTTAGTTTTTAACTTTATATTTATTACAAACAGTAAATAATTCATTTGGAAATATATATTTGGAAAGATATAGATATTTGGAAAAATATATTTGGAAAGTATAAAGTATTTTTGTACGTAAATTTTTGAACTTATTATATAAACGTAGGTGAACGACAGTGCGATTTATCTTAAAGAGTAATGGTATATGCAAGAAAGAAAGAAATATTTGAGACTACACGAACTAAAGATCTATCCTATCTATCAACAGTTTGTTAAACTATCTATTAAAAATAGTTCTTTTATTAATCTTAAGTTTATAGTACCTTAGATTTTCCGGTATATCTATAAACATTTCTTTGACCAGAAATGCCCAATTAAATTTGGATTCGCGAATTGAAGCAAAAGCAGTTTTTTAAAAAGTAAATTTGCACATGCAACCTACTTTAAACCTGAAACAGGAATAGAGATTGACTACATATTCACAGCTAAAGACTCAAATAATTTTATTATGGTTTCCCAAGTATTACTTCTAGCTCTACTTAGAAGATAACTCCACTAGCTTGTTTACCCCTTTCCACTACGTGAGTAGCCATTTGTTTAAATAAGGAATTAACGTAACTGTTGTTTCAAAGTTTCAAATTTATTGTAGGTAGGTCTTATAGCACTCTCTTGAATAAGCAATTCTCTTCTGTTGTTTCTGGGCGTTAAGATAAAACTTCTACAAAACACCTGTTTGTGCTTCCCCTTACTGATATCACCAAATCAGCCGTTTAGGCCCGACAACATATCCCCCGGTTGTCTCCAAGACCAGGTCGTCCACCATTAGTCACAACAGGAAAGGGGAAGAACTTCTTCTAATTCTGTGGTCACTATAGCAGCATTCACCCATATCTTTTCCTCCTCTAAAGCTAGAGAGGTTAGGCAGTTTTTAAGCATTACTTTGTTACGTCTGGTAGACAAAAAATATTTGTTTTCTTCACAGAGTTAAGAAACCAGGGATAGAAATTGAATCGAACTACAGATTCTGTGAGGAAGAGGACAAATCCTGAATACACATACTCTCGAAATGCTCTATCTTGCAAAAATTCTAGGACAGACACCCAGGAGCAATAAAAGAAATATAAAGAAGAGAATCTACCTGATTTGAAGCCCAAGGACGTCTTAAACTTTCTCAGGAAAATAGGATTAGGAGAGCTACTATAAGTCTGAGAAAACATCAGACCTTTTTATTAATTATTAATTTTTTTATTCCATAAAAATAAGTATATCTCTAGCCTTTCCGTTGTGTGTATATATAGCCTGTGTATTTAAATAAAACACCGATCTCTTAATTCCTTAATAAAAAGGAAACTATTTAATAAGAATAAGAAGGAAGTTAAAAATAAAATTTCCAAACTTTCACTTTTTATTCAAAAAATTACTTACTTACTTACAGCTGTTTCGCCAAAAACTAGCATGGTCAGCTGTCATTTTAAGTTAAACAATCAATTTTTTGAATAAAAAAAAGAAAGTTTGGTTTTAAATATTAACATTTTTAATATTGTTAATAAAATGGACTTCCACAAAGTAAAGGTTAATGGAATCAGTTTGATGATTAAGAGGCAACATTGGTAGACAGGATTAAAAAAATGTAAAATAATATTGATGCACAGTTTTATAATGTCAATGTTAAAACACAATTTAAGATTAATTTCCTGACATATATTTTCAAGATTTTTGTGTCTGACTAGACCAATCTAATTCTAAAATATTTAAGTAGAACATTTTAGTAATAACTATTTGGCACAACGTATTGTTAAAAATGGATTAAGGTTGAAATTGAAAACGTCTGGCTTACTTTTACAACAAAAACAAAAATGCTTAAACCAGCATCTTTTTGAATCCCTGTGCACAAGCATTCAACTCATTAAAATCCATTTAACAACTCATTGACTGGGCGGTAAAACCATTAAAGTCTTATAACAAAACGTATTCCGTTCAGAAGCAATAGCTGATGATCTCTTTATATTGACGATGTGATTTATTACACCAAGCATACAATGTTGATTTCTTGTCAGCAACTAAATGCATTAGCTTAAAAATAATCAATAGTTTATTTTAGTCATTAAAACTATATTATTCTTGCATTCCTCACTACAATTTATGCTAAGATAGTAAAGATTTAAAAGTAGTTTATGTACAGGTTTTTCCGTCTAGAAGATAATTAACTGCAAGTAAACGTTAAACTTTAAAACTTTAGTTTTACCTTTTTATTTGGTTATTGTGAATAGGGTATTACATCCATTTTTGAAAGGTGTCTCAATTATTTTCTGCAATGCTAACAAACCACTAAAAAAATCACAAAATTTTTATTCAGTCGCTAAGTAGCCCACAAAATGGATTCAAAATTTATATTTTCAAAGTTAGCGCGTAATTTGACGTAAGTTATGTACTCTGTGGTGGTGATGTCAGTTCGCTACGTAAATATATGCGCTGATCTTCTAATCTTAATCATACATGTTTTTATATAAAAAATGAGCTATTATTCCACTTATCATTGGTATGCTGTTTCGGAATGCAAGAACACTAAATAACACTAACTAAAACTTACAAAATTACTCTCGTACTATTACAAAATAAAACCTGTTTGTACTTTTGTGAAGATTATTTTCTTATAAGTACCTATATGCATTGCCCACCTAAAATATATTTCACCATAAATACCATGAAAAAGTATACATTTTTTTAATAAATATCATATTATATGGAGGTTATAAAACGCAAGTAAAATAAAATTACACTTTAGTTTACACAGCCGAATGACGTAATAACATGGCGGCTAACTTTGAATTGAATTTTAAAAATGATGTTATTATTTTATGAGCTAAAACTAACACATGGATGGTAGTCGTGTCCGTTGAACTAGTTATTGCTAGGCATCTTGTAGTACGGTCCTCTTCTTGATGCCTTTCCCATTGATGTAGTTTTCTTCATCTTCTCGTATTTATCCGGTTAGATCAACCTCTTCTTCTTTTTCCTTATCGTCCTCTTCTTGCTTTGCCTGAAACACACAGCATATAATGATTAGTCGTGCTGCTCTTCGGTCTGATGTGCTTCCACTGTCAGTTGGCCGAATTGTGATCTAGTAGAACTGTGAGTTTTATATTCAGTAAGTTTTGCAAACCATATCTCTGCCTTATTATTTACAAGATCCAGTATTCTTTCGATTTGTGACACTCCGAAGATTTCCTTATATCCAGCGTACCAACGTACTTCCACTACTTGGCGGAATCATGTATTCTACTGAACTGCTATAGTTGATGTAATATAAATCTCAACCCACGTGACAAATGTCTAAAAAAATTACGTGAAATTATACCAACCCAAAATATTTCGATAAATTTCGTCTGTAGGTCGGTTCGCTTGTATAACCATTAATCTGAGTGCACTGGAGCTAAAGTAACTAGTCATATTTTAATATATTCACGTAGAAATTATATTTTAAGATTTGTATTGATGTATATTTAAGAAAATAAATCATAATTCAGCTAATTTCATTAATATAAGTGGATTATAAATAGTTTCTGTCAAACATTTTTGAATCGAAAGCAGTTTAGGTACAATGCGAAAAAACGTAACATTTTGACATAAATTGGTAAAACTTCTTTTACATTTACGACGTTGTCACCATTTTGTTTATTTGTCAAGCGAAATTAATTTTAATTATTTATTAGTAAAATCTGTTCTTTTTATATCAAAATTTTGTGATTTTATTTCAGTATGTCGCATAAGAAGTTAAATAGTCGTTGCAAAGAACTAGTAGCTTCTTTAATTCAATATTTTACACTAGAACTATACACTATAGAACTATACTAGAACACTATATTCAGACATTTTGTTGTTATTGGCAACAATGGATGACGTGACTTTTTTAGACATTTGTCACGTGGGTTGAGATTTATATTACACCAACTATATGTTATTGGTATGTTTTATAGGTTTGTCCACATGGCCATGTCAGGCTCGGCATGATCTCGGTGCGCATAATAAGCAGCTTTACATATCGCAATTGAGTCCAATCAGGCACTACAGTTGACGTTTTTGCTCGTTCTATACCACCGTTTGGACATGCTGTCCAAAATTAAGCCCTTTGTCTAGGACACCTCCTAAGAAACTCTTTGCTCGTTGAACCTCACTTTCTCTGGTGCCGATACAGAATGGCCTGTGTATTATCTGCGTTGGTCTTGATCTTCCACTTTGTATCGTGATACCATGCGGATCTGTCTGCTTCTCATCTGGGATATAATCGCTGTGTAGATGGCGTACAGTAAGGGTGAAAGGGCGGCTCTCCTGCTTCCAGCGTCACGTTCCTGGTGTCCGTGGTGTTGACCTTGATTTTGGAGAGTCTTTCAACAATTATGGACTCTACTAAAGTTACTGGGGATGCCAAATTTGTCCATCTTAAAGAGTACAACTTCATCCCACACGTTTATTACAACAGTTTAGACATGAAGTCAAACTGCTCGTCTGGGATTATGTTGCGGATTCGTTTAAGTCTCTTCTTGACAGCTATTGGCTATTTTAAAGCTTGGCCTAGCAGTGGTTGTTGCTAGATTAAAAAATCCGGCTTGAAATTATTTTTTACAATTCGTCCGAGCTGTGTTTACATTAAATTAGTATGAGTATTTATCTGTAAATATAGCTCATTCTTTTAACCAATGAATACCATATTAAATAATTTAAGTAGTAATAGCTCAAACATAAAGGGAATTCTTTTGCCTTCTTTTAAATAATTCTATTTTCTTACCCAACTCAATCATTCGAATAATAAATTGATCTCTCTGGGATCCTTGAAATTTTTGTTAGGTTAGTTTTCTCAAAACTTTTACCTTTTTTCTGAATTTTTTGCTTGAATTCTACCTTGAATTTGGAAAACTTTGAAAGAAAATTTTGGAATGATTATAAACTACAGGTGGGTTCATAAGAATAAGAGGGCCTCTTAGCCCTCGGATGTTCGCCCAAGTCGTAATTAAGTGGGTTAGTATGTCGAGTAAATTCATTCATTTTCTCCTGGTTTCTTAGTCGGATTTCGTGGCTGATGGAGTCCACCATAAGGGCACGTCTGATGTTAGCATTACGAAGAAACCAAGTAGCTTCAGTGATCAGTCTTAAAGCTTTATTCTATACAGTCTCTAGTTTGCGGAAGTGAGTATTGGCAGTCTGGCCCCAGACTGTCGATGCGTAAGTCATTTGAGGAAGAATAGAGTCAGTTTTTGTCTTAAATTTAGTTTACTGTCTTTTGATAGAAAGGGCCAAAGAGCACACTTAGAAACGTTCGTTTTTCTTACTATATGTGCAATATGAGTGCCATATTAACTTTCTGTCAAACATAACACCCAAATATTTAACTTCATTTTTCCATTGTAAAATCAAATCGTTCAACAATAAAGTCGACATTTTGTCGATCGCGTTTCTTACTAAAATTGATTAATTGCGATTTTTCCGCATTAATTTTGATCTTCCATTTTTCCGCCCATCCTGTATAGGTCGTTTTTTGAAGATACTCTACGCTCTTGGGGAGTTTCCAAGAATATTTATATAAAGAAAGACTGATTTGGCCGTATTCAGTAAAAGCTGTTAAAAGAGTTTTATAATTAAAATCGAAGCCACAAAAAAAATTATATATTACCCTTATTTTGACCGTACGATTATCAAACCCATAAAAAATTTAGTGTTTTTCCAAATGTAATAAGGCTATATAATTTTAATAGGTTCCAATTAATTGTAGTGTTATAAACCGTTAGCGTGGGAGTTAAAAATATTATAATCCACTAAGAAGCTACGAGAATCAACAGATGTGTGAACAAACTATTTGGCAACATTACAAAATCCCACCTATGTTTTCTAATGTTAAATGCTAACAGATACGACATGTTATTATTATGATTAATTGTTGTTAGAGATTGCTTGCAACACGATCTCGAGATCCTTTTATGGGTTAACGTCGTTATTATTTTTTTATTATTATTCGATGCCTCATTGACTCTGTACGCTGAAATATGCATTTGTAACAATAAGTTAACCGTGTTCTGTTATAAGAAGGACACATGACAGGTAATTTTTTACAAGGTATCCCTTTTAATACGGGCATTCTAGGAACTCGTCAGATTTGGACATGTACACGACAAGTACTACATTGATATGTTGTGTATGAATTCCATTAGGAGTATGACAATGTTATAAATAGCATCATTATTTTAAACATTGTACTTCTCTAGTAAATTGTACCATTGTAAACAAAAGTCCAGCTTACATTCGTCATAAAAGTGTAAAGACATTTTGATCATAATAAAACGTATTAATATAAGCAAATGTAATATAAATGTTATAAAAGCATTTCTGAGTAACTCAGAAACCAACTTGGCAAAAAAACCGGTTGGTAACCAACTGAATGATTTTTTTATAGTTTTTTTCCTTAGCCTACAAAATATAAAACACATATTATAAATTTTACCATAAGAATTATATTATCTTGAAATTTACATAATTTATATTATAAACTAAAAGATTTATTTATTTCAAAAGAGAAATCTTTTTTATTTATGGCTGTTAAAAATTTTACAACTTTGTGTCCTTAAAAAAATCTCCACAATCAGCAAGAGAAGGAAAATATTGAAAAAAAAATTAAGCTAAAAGTTCTTCAGCTAGGTATGTTTTTAAACGACAATAAAAAATAATAATTTACAAAATGAAAACTGTACCAAGGCCAAGGTGTTACCAAGATGAATGAATATGAAATAATTAAAAAGCACGGAGGCAAGGACTGGTTCAAAGGTTCTTTAATTAATCGGCCTACTAGATACAATATACAAACTGCAACAATCTGTAAATTAAGGAGGGTAAAGCCCAAGTTTCATCTACACTTAGACGAGTCTCTCTTAAAATAGGATTTCCGTTTAATTGATTGAGTTGAGTGGATGTGCTAGATGATTTTCTCTTCCTATTTAAAACCTCTTTTTCAGGCTGAGATGGGAAACTCATGTTTCATGGGTCCTTATCCAGAACTCAACAGTGTTGGACTCATCCCTGAGAGGATGCCTACCAACTAAACCCATCACAAAAACTGGTCGTTGCCCCCAGCTCGGAATCACTACCCTAGCTTACTTCAGGAAGGGAGGTGGTTCCTCACACATTCTTCCATAACATTCATACCACTCATGTGACAAAGGATGGTCTCTACCCTTAATCATACTCTACACTGCTTTGCTTACCTCCATCCATTATTTCTCCCCTCTTAGCATTATCTCCACCAATACACTGCCTCTCCAAGTTTCATCTCCAACTCCTTTAACACGTTCGCTGCCGTGAGCATCACCGGTAATGCTAAAAAATAGTTCCGTTGTGGGCATGAGCATCACCCGTGGGTCTCAGCACTAACTAAAGAAAATTGATTGTATTCGACCATGGCTCTTTAGAAATTGCTTGTAATTTTGTCGTGGCCTACCATTAATTACCCTGTAAACAATGTGTTGTTGCAAAACCATCGGCGACATCTAGTATTGCCCCTGTTAAGTTTTTAATTCAGAGTTATACTCGGCACTGTCATATACGTTTACTTTGTATTTGTAAGATATTTTTATGTTGTTTCCAGAAAAGAACTTTCGGAAGAAGTAATGAAGGCTAGCATAAAAAAAGGAGAGATAGTAGGCAAGGAAAACTCAGATGGAATAGTAGTAGTAAAATGGGGGGATAAACGCGAGGGCCTTTTTTATCCACAAAACATGGAATAAATATGCAAACAACTGGCAAAAAAATCGAATTGGTGAAGAAATAAGGAAACCTATAGCAATTATGGAGTATAATAAAGGTAAAGAAGGCGGTGAAAAGACTATTAGGTGGTATCACAAAGCTGTGTTTGAGCTTTTACTAAACACTGCCGTAGTAAATACTTTCATAATTTAAAAAAAAATTGAGGGCATAAAACAAGACATCACAAATTTCTGAGAGCAAATAATGTTGGCAATATTCGTTGATACAGAGCAAAGGAAAGCTAAAAATAAAAAAAAGAAATCGCTGCCGCAGATGCAACATAAAAATTAAGAACGTAAAAGGAAGAGCAGAAGCACAAAAATTAACCAGGAAGGTATCAACAAAATGCAGCGAATGTAAAATTTATTTGTGCTTCACCTGTTTTACCGAAAGCCATAAGTAAAATATGTTGAAAAGTTTGGGACTACGAGTGATGCTCATGGCACTACGTGAATAATTTATTACAGATGGGCCATGAGCATCACCGGTGACCTCACATTTTTTTAGAATTTTTTTTATGTTTTTATATTATATACTCCCTAGTTGACTAACTAAATGCACCAAAAATCAATATATATATATATATATTATTATGTAGCGTGTGTGTGAGTTTTAAATTTGTAATACTAGTGTTGTATTGTAATGCGTGGTTCAAGGTAAATGTGTGATGTGTGATGATGAGTGTTCATTATTTTACATGTGATGATGAGTGCAAATATCAATAATTACCTTAATTGTTGCTTACTCTAATTCAATATGTTGTGCTCAGTAGGTTTGTGCAAACACTTCCTCGTTCTCCTCGCCTCACGCCTCTAGCACATTGCAGTCTCTCTCTTCCCATTCTTATGTAGATACCCCACCCTTGACCCATCTCCAGTGAGCACCTGGGTCATAAACTTCTGATCCATCCACTCACTCCTACTCCTAATTGCCATTTTTAACGCACCTTCATACCCCTTTCACCCCTTCTCACCATTTCCCCCTCCATCCAATCCTCAACTTCCTTTATTTTCGCACCCTTTCTCTGCAACCATGTTGCTTACTTTCATCCTGTGTAGGTGTTTTTGAACTGGTTAAAATTCCCGTTACTCATCTGAGATGTTTTCTGGTCACCTCCAGGAATATTTGGCCTGTATTCTCGTTTGGGTAGTTCCTCTGAAAGTCAACAGTCTTTAGTATCATCCTGCATCTCCTTAAATATTAGAACTAGGTTAGTAATCGTTACTTTGAAGGGTCCGGGAACAAAGATCATGGAACGAGCAACATTTTTATTCAGAGTCAGCGATATTGGTACCTTATGAGTTAGAGTACGGAATCATCCAGCATACTAAATATGCCTTGGCTAGTACACAGTAGCAAGCTAGCATTACTGATTAAGCTCTTCCACATTTGTCAATTTCAAACCTGAGGAGAGCACAGTCCATATTCGCCTAAAGAAGTGAGGTTTTATCCTTCGTCTTTTTCCACAGGGTTTACTGTGGCTCACCGCACTTTACATTGGGTTTTAAACCAAGCATAATAAAAGGTTGCAGTGCTATCATTGCCTCTTTTTGACATATATACCTATCTACTGCTGTGGTATTTAATATTGATTGATGAGGTTTTCATAGCTTCTAATATATTAAACAAGCTGCTCAGTAAAATACTTTCAAAGCACTTGACGTACTTTTACCAACTGGTTCAGCAGTCGATACACTAGTATCGATTATGGATTGGGTGGTCTACCTAGCATTTATGGATTTTTGGAAGGATTCAATTGAAATTTTGGCCAATGGTATATCAAAATGCTTCGAAGTAAGTAAAACTGAAGAAAGTACCGAGAAAATTTCAGACAAGGAGATCAATTTCACCTAAACTTTTTACAATGGAACTAAAACTAAAACTAAAAACCAAACCCATTAACAAGCTGGGAATGTGGGAATATGGCAATGCAATAGATCTAATTTGCTTTTAGTTCGATGAGCAAATCTTCCATCAAGTTAAAAAATACATTTATCTAGGCCATGGTGGGAGAATAAAAAGAGATTACTAAGAATATATTTTACAATGCTTCTATATTGCCGGTTATATTTTGAGTTACAGAGTTGCAGATGTCAAAGAACGTGTGTCGAATGTAAAGGACCGATGGGTGTAGGATATTTCTCGAATGAAAGGCAACAGCTGGCAAAATGTCTGGAAAGGTATATATGTAAAATTTTTTTCTCGAGGACGAGTACTAATGTAAAAGAAGTAGCTACTAGCCAAAACAGAAATAAAAAATGTTGCCTACTTAATTATTACATTTTTCTGTATTATTAAACAAACTGGAAAATAAATATTTTTAATTCTCAGCTTTTTATCGCCCAATATGTGAGTACATTACTACCACTCTGTTTATAGACTCTTTGGAAAGCAAAATGTGTAGTGGTGTAGTATCATGTTAATTCATAGTGCTTTTTAAAACTAAAAACAACTTCATTAACAGCCGTTAATTTACTTGTCCATAAACAAGTAATTGAAGAGTTATTACGATATAAGACAGCACTAAAATATATATTTAACCACTTAACTTAAAATCAAACTCTTCATATATATTCCGTTGGGTATTTTTAATAGTATTCCAGATGTTGACCAGACACAGCATTGGTAATTCTAGTAATTGCACGTTATTTATTACTTTCGTGTTTAACTTTGCACTTCTATCTATATTAAGGAAAGATTTAGTGATTTATCTTTTATAACATGAACTTCCAAGCCAGTGTGTACAAAACACAAATGAAATTTAGAAAACCTTAGGTGCTGATTTTACTGAGCTTCAGCATTAACTGTGAGTATATTTAATTTATTAAATAATATTTATTTAAGAAAAAATACAATTTCAAAAATAATATCTTCGGCGCAGCATCACACAATAATGGTACAAAATTGTTAAATGTAAAAACAAAATTACCTAAATTAAAAAAATCTGGTGTTTACAAAATTAACTGTCCAAAATGTAATGCTGTATATGTAGGTCAAACACAAAGAAATTAGTTTATAAAAAAATAGAAAATGCAAACCTTCCTATTATTCCTGGTAAAAATTGGCCAAAAATTTCTATATTAACTGACTTTATCCTTGTATTGACTATCAAAAAAAATACACAAGCTGGAATATTATTTGCAAAAATAATTGTGTGCATTTTATTTGAATTTATTTGTTAACAATAAGTTATGAACAGACATATTTGGGTCTGCACTCTAACCATCATAATAATGGCAAACAATAATTCTTACCTTTGCTTTACGTTAAAATTGTTTGAAACGTAGTGCTCTTCTATACCCTAAGAGTTTGGCTTGTGCATTGAATTTGATTGATGAGAAAACTTTACCAATAAATAAATAAACTTTTTTTTATTTTATTAATATTTCTAGATTTCTTCTACTTCTAGAAACTACAAACACTACACCCTTTAAATTAATTTGCCCAAATTGTGTTTCTTTTTCTTTGCCTGATTAAAGATGATTGGTTATGACTACTCTCCCATCAGAAACACCTTTCATCCCTAGTGCTCCTGTGCTCCTATCTATTTGGAAGTCGTTCTCTCCATTGCAAAACGAGAAATTTAGCTGAATTTTGTAACAAATATTTCATATCCTCTTCGACTTTAACTCAGTAGTCGAAAATATCAAAAATATACGAGGAATTCCTTCTAAGAGATAGGCAACCTGAAGTCACAGGGCACCACAAAAATATCTAGCAACTTCTCCAAAGAAGACTAATGATACCCGAACCACAAACAGGCAATCCAGCCCCACTCCATCCAGAGGGTGTTCTGCCAGCAGTCATGTCCTGGAGAGTCCTTCCTACCTCTGTCCCAACAAGCTTCAAACCAATTTCCACTTTCAATATTAGGATACATACCTAAAGAACTCTCAGTTCAGAAATCACTGTGGACATTCTCCTGATATTCCCTACAACCAAATTTTCACTGTAAAGTAAAAGGCAAAGTCAAAGCAAAGCCCCAACATACCAAACCTCTTCTTCATCTGCAGAAATGTAGACAAGAGCCTTTCAAACGAAGAATTCACATAAATATTGGATGATCTTTCAGTCCAGTATACCCTATGCCGATGTATTATTTAGAAAGACCTTGATTATGAAGAATATCACCTCATCAGAAACGACATACCCAGCAATGCTTATCAAAACATAATCAAAGTCCACCTTCCGCCTCTTGGAAAAATAATTTTCTATTCGAAAATTCAATCATCTCACCATTTATTTAAACCCAGGTAACCCCATCGAGAAATTATCAAAATTCATCGATCGACCCCTGTTAGAAAAGATTAGGGAAAAACATGGTATTGGGTAAAGGAGAATCTCAAGGCTCAGAAATTTGAGGGAATGGTTTGGAATGAATTTAAGGTGACCGCAAATAAAGTAAGGATAGACATAATGGTCTCCAACCTCCGTTAGGAGAAGAAACTAGAGGAAGAAGAAGACCCCTGTTATCACCCCGACGCTCTGTCAGGTTACAGGTTTTTTTGTGGTTTCCATATTAACACTTACCAAATGGCTGACAGCTAGGGAACAATATAACCACAGCTGTGTACTCGCATTCCCACGAAGTGCACATCTTTCTTGCTTTCAAATTAGAGCCCGTTATCATGGAATTCTTGTAAGTTTCGCAGCAACCACAAAAAGATATTCTTCTGTGGTCCAATTCCGAAGTACTTACATTGTACTGATAACGACACAATAATGTCAGGACCAGTCAACAAGTAGTATGATTGCCCTTTCATTTGCAAAACGACAGATATGGTCTTAAGTATTGATTTTGTCTATCGCAATCTCGTTTTCTAGTCATATGTCCGGTGGGGCATATAGCCCAAGAAGTAGTTGTTTCTCAGAGAGTAGGTAGAAATAATTTTCTATTTTTAAGCATTTTGATAGATAATTTGTTAAACCATGGGGATCCAAGAGGAATTTATCTTTTTTAGAAAAAAATGTTCAACACACTAGCGTTAACATTTCGTGGGTATACTGCGAAAAGTGACCAAGTCACATTTTCTTAAATGCGACTTATTGTTACAAAGTGACTTCAGAAGATCATTTTTTTATCAAGAAAAATTCACCAAGTCAAATTTTAACACATAATGTATTAATATGTATTAAAATTTGACTTGGTAAATTTTTTTTTGATAAAGATATGATCTTCTGAAGTCACTTTGTAACAATAAGTCGAATTTAAGAAAATGTGACTTGGTCACTTTTCGCAGTATACCCACGATTTATTTAGTTATTACAAAAGACTACTAAATATTATTCCTATTCTAACTTAATATACAACTTAAGCAATTTTTTTTCGAAATAGCTATTCATTGAGATAAAATTTTATTTTTTTTAAATAAACCGTTTAAATAAAAGTTTTGTTATAAAGTTATTGAACTTCTACAAAATAATAATCATGATAATAATCATATTCTTTGTCTTTGATACCAGCCTCTCAATGTTGATCACGTATCTATAAATATATTTATTTGTCAAAAATCAAGCTTTCGAATTTAATTCTTCTTCAGGATACTAAGAACGAGAAGTGAACATTAGTACTAAAATTATGCTAATAATAAGTTAATAAAAGGACTTACTTAACAGAAGTTTGTGTAAGCTGCTTAAATAAAACTAACATTGCCAAGAATAAAAACACTGTACAATCACTTTAAGAAAAAATAAATAAAACATCACAATTAAAAACAATTGAATTAGGAGAGTCAAAATGTTTGTATTTTTTAACATGATTAAGATGTTTTTTTTATTCTAGTGTCTAAAACCCTTTCTGACAGAGTCTTTAGTATTGACCATGAAGGATCTCAAGTTATTGTTGGTTTTAAAACCAAATTAAATATTATATTTCCTAAGAATGTTCCCAAATTTGTAAGAAATAGAGCCAAGAAACTGCAAGGAACCCACAAAATTACATTCAATTTAAGAGGAAGAACTAAGCTGAGAAAATACAATGGCAAATTTAAGTTTAAATCTTAAAAAAAAAACTTGTTATATATAACCTGTTAACAAGGGAAATGGGAAAACCGTTTTTGATAGCAATTTGCTTAATAATATTGCAACCTTTAATAGTTCCCAAAAAGGCAGAGAGCCAATTTGTAACTACAAAATTCTCCAAAAGAGATCCCGGCTAAGAGACCCTCTCCAGGGGGTGGTTCGACTCCAAGTTAATGCTTACTATAGAAAGGATAAGCAATGTATAAGTAATAAGGACGCCACTATCTTTTTGTACGTTTTCGATTAAGCAAACAAACTACACAAAAACTAAGGTGAGAAAGATAGAAACACCTTGTATTTAGTTTAATTAAACAAACAAATAAGGAAGCTACTTAAAACAAAAGACCGACCACGCTACACCCTTAAGACTTATAGTCTAAGGTATATAAATGAAACGGTTTATTAAAATAATGATTATTTATTGAAACTGTACTTGCCGATAATGAACAGAAAGGAATTGTAAAAAGTAGACTTAACTTTAGGTTTATGTACTGTCTAGAAGGGCGGCTTCAGCTTCTTCGTAGAGAATTAGGGATGAAAGTTTCTGGGTGTTTATCTACTGGTTCTGGCAGCTTGAGATGTAGTGTTTTTCTTAACGACTCAGAAGTGGTTTAAATTCAGGCTTCTGCGGCCTCAACATCAGCTCCAAATGGTTTGAAGGACTATCTCCGCATAGGAACCTTCCAAAAGATGCTTTTAACAAGGCATTATCTTCCAACTTGGCCTAAGCTTGTCTCAAACTTAGCTCTAACTTAGTGGTAACTTAGCGGTAACTAACTTCCTAAAAGTTTTTATGTATATGAGAAGGAATCATGGAGGTATGGGCGTTAGCATTGGACAGAATTTTTAGATAGGACAGCAAATTACTAAATTTCAACAAATAAATTGTCTTACCTTCAAGTTTTCCAACACAGCGTCCATGAATATAATAAGTAAATAAATAATATTGAAAATTATTAATGCACAGGACGGTGAAGTCAGTCCTGTTCTTTATAATGCAAAAAAATTGTGATTAGACCACTGTGTTTTAAGTGGAAAGTTTTAACACTAGTTTTAGTAAAACTTTGAAACAATCATATATTTGTGCTAAGTGCATGTTTGTGAAAAATTGATTTATTATAACATTAAATATATTACAGTGCAGAAGTGGTTTTTGTTTAATAATTATTATTAATTGTTTGACTCTAAAGCAAGTTTTAATAGCGTGGTTGAAGACTACGCTCTAAGATTTTTATGAACTTAAAATTTGTCAGTAATTATGTTTTTAACTTACAGAAAATATAATGCCTAGCTGTTTACTAATCAATTTATATATTTTGTCTAAAAGTAATAGCTTACCTTGAACAATTATTGAAGACACGTGTTCGAAAGCACGCTTCTGATACATTTTATTAATTTTCAAATGGTATGTGTACAAATTGTTTGTGCAACTGTGTAGAAAAGATTTTTATTATAATTAAATCATAATTACGTAACTAACAATGAAAAAAATAGAAAAAGAGTCTACGTACCAACAACCAAAAAGGAACGTTCACAAGACGAGATACTAGAACGCTTTTCCAACTCTTCAAATATGAGCATATTAGTCGAAAAGGGATATAAAATTATCATACTCGTCTACAGTCTCGTTCAAGACGAAAATCGTATTTGTGGCATTTGTCAGAAGAGATGCGTTCGTCACATTCAATTGCAAGCGAGTACGTGTTTGGCCTTGTTCAGACGACTACATAGTTACGGGTCTATAAGGGGTGTCTCGTGTACGGTAGCGTTACCAGTGATTCGGGGTCGGTTTTAACGTTAATAATAGCGGTATCGTTTACGGTCGAATAATAGTGCAAGGTTACATGACGATAGACATGTTACACAATTTAAGAGGAAGAACTAAGCTGAGAAAATACAATGGCAAATCTAATTTTGAAACTTAAAAAAAAAAAACTTGTTATATATAACCTGTTAACAAGGGAAATGGGAAAACCGTTTTTGATAGCAATTTGCTTAACAATATTGCAACCTTTAATAGTTCCCAAAAAGGCAGAGAGCCAATTTGTAACTACAAAATTCTCCAAAAGAGATCCCGGCTAAGAGAACCTCTCCAGGGGGTGGTTCGACTCCAAGTTAATGCTTACTAAAGAAAGGATAAGCAATGTATAAGTAATAAGGACGCCACTATCTTTTTGTACGTTTTCGATTAAGCAAGTTATATAACGTGTTAAAAAAGCGAAATGGGAAAACCGTTATTGATACCAATTTGCTTAATAATATTTATTTCTTTATTAAAAACAGAGGGGGATAGGGGAATATTAAAAGCTCTGTGAAACAAGCTATTTAAAGTAGTTAAGAAACAAATAATTTTTAAATAAAAATAGTCCATAAGATAAAAGATAAGATAAAAAGAGATTTCAAAATAATTTGCTATAGTTAGCAAAATAATGGGTTAATGATGTATATGGGTAATACATAACGTAATAGTCGATTTAGGTCCGAGGGTTCTAGTGACGATACTTATTACTGCATTCTAGAAGCAAAATCCTTAGTAATAATTTGAATTTATAAAGAAATTATACATTTATATTAACTACTTGTTTGTTAGTCCAAACTCTATTATAGTATGTGTACGCTTCTTTGGTTAGTATTGTAGGCGATTAAATTTTCCACATTTGAGATGAAATTGCAATTACAAAGAGAAAATACGCTGATGTAGTATAATAACGAATACATGTTTGTTTCTAGCAGATAACTAGATCTAGATGTAAGTGTTATATATGAGACATTTATGGGCGTAATAAAGAAGACTTTCTAAAATACAGTAAAACACCCACGATGGAATAGACTCGTTTTTAATAGTGAAAACGGTAGTCCTTAGTGGATAGTCTTGTCGTTATCTGCTTATATGTGGAGATTGTAGATTCAATTAGGTAGTGAAAATGATACACAAATCTATTATACAATCGGTAACAAGTGTTGGAATTTACATGACATTTAAGCGTGTAGAGTGATAATTGAAAATCTTAATTTTATATAACTTAATTGAGTGATAAACTATTTAAAGTAATAGATGAAATACCAGATGAATAACAAAACAAACTCGTCTAATTAGTTTATTAATTAGGTACTCAATTTACTATAGCTGTAATTATTCTGGTTTCGTTGCACTGAAATTTGTAATCTTTCATGATCGCTGAAGTAGATTTTAAATTATTTAGTGTAATTTTGTGAAAAAATAGTAACATATTTACGCAAATTACTTTAAATTGATTGTACTAACCCTTACTTTTTGGAAGTCCATCTTATTAAGGTAACTTCAATATGTCAATCTGACGATGCTAGTTGTCTAGCGAAACGGCTGTCATTGAGTCTTTTAAAAAAGCAGTTTTTAAATAAATATTGGAAGTTTTGTGAGATCCTTAACAAATTACTTTAACTTAATTATCAAGTATAAAAATTTAATCTGTTTTTAATTCGTATTTTTTAATATATCACTATTTCATTTTAATTATAGATGTTTAAAAAACGTCTTACAAAATTTTTGTTGGGTTAGACTGACTAAATAATAATATAATAAAAATGCAAAAATTTATATTAGGGTATGTAGATTACTACAGCTATTATTAATTAAGTTTTTTTAATATTTGAATGTTCTTTGCAGACAAATTATTTGCACTTGTCACTTTTGATAACTTTTCTGTCGGAAAATCGACCAAAAATTAACATCTTCCACGTTTCTTTGGATTTTCTGGAGACTTGTGAATTTTCTGAACTGTACCATATCTGTCTTTTGGAACATATCTGTGTAAACTTTGGCACTAACTGGATTTTTTGTATGGTGTACTTAGTCAATGTCTAAATCTTATTATCAACATTTAAGTAGGATGAATGAAACTGAAAAATAATACTTAAGGCTTTATAATGCGCTTACAAGAATATTTCTTTATCAACTGAAATTTTGTAGGCTGTTTTTACATTGGACTTGAAAATCAAAATGTTGTGCTCTTAGTAGCACAACACTACGATTTTTAGAAATATAAGTGACTCAAATTTCATGGTGCACAGATATAGCGTAAATACTCCGTTATACCGGGTGTCCCAGAACTGCAAATATATCGGAACTTAAAATAAAAAATAATTTTTATATTTTGCACTTATAAAAATCTTCATTATAAAACGCATTTGCGTATCGTAATGTAACTTTTACGCACGCAAATTTTTGTTTTAAATGGTTGGCGACATGAGTGAAGTTTCTAAAGGCAAGACTATTGACAATGACATTTGTGGCTAATAGCAATTTATTCATTTTATATTGTTCTTTAAGAAAGTATTTGTGAATATGAATATCATCTTTTACTTATATAATATATTATTATTGGTATATTATTCATTTTAAAATATTTTAAAACATTAACATTTGATAATCTAAATGTCACAACTGTCAAATTTTATAAATTACACAGTGCTGCCGACATACTTTTTAAAATAAAAATTTTCGTAATTACATAAAAATAAAAAATAATTTAAAAAATGGTAAAAAGGGCAAAATATAAAAAATATTATAAACAACTTATTTCATATGGCTGTTGTGACACTCGTTCTTTAAAAAACTCATCGCTTCGCGATTCGTTTTTTAAACTCGAACTCGTGTCATAACAGTATTCCATATGAAATGCGTTGTTTAATATACTATTATTTACCCCACTTCAACAGTTATTAATTACACTACGGTTTTATACCACTGGCAACATGTTAATGGCAGTTGGAGATTTTGTAGGGGTGCATGCAACCACTATGACATAAAGCATCCGTTTTTTTTTTATTTTCAATAATGTCTGAATATTTAACCACTAGGTCGCATAATAAATCCAGTTGTTCAGTACAAAAATTTGAACCCTTTTTCTTTTTTCAATATTTTCCCATATTAATTACAACATTTAAATATTTTGAATTTTGACAACACTCTCAGCATAAAACACAAAACAGTTACAAAACAGAATAGCCAACATTTAATTTTGATAGAAATTATGTCACGTCGTACCAAAAGGATAAACATAGAATGATCTAACAAATTCGATTTTAACAGAAGCTTACCAAAGAGATTAAATTTAACCCCTTAGTATTTTATGATTAACTTACCAAGAGATTGATCTAACGGCCCTAAGTGACATAAAAATCCGAACACCCGGTTTAAATGATTCTATTTTTATAAAATTTTGTATAAGTACTTACTGAAGCATAATAAGTAAATGATAAAAATTATTGCATTGCTTTTAAAGCCATTTTACCTTTAATAATGTGTGGATGCACCCCGATGTGGTACGCATTCTCCAATGCACATGCTTCTGATCAGGTGTTCAATGTCCTCCTATAGTATCTCATTCCAGGCAACCACCAACTCCTCTCGAAGTTCTTCTAAAGTCTGAGGAGGACGTTGCATCATATCCCGCACGTGCTCAATTGGGGATAAGTCGGGAGATCTTGGTGGCCAAGGTAACAATGTGACATCATTATGTTGAAAAAAGTCTATTGTGACTCTTGCGACATGTGGTCGGGCATTATCTTGTTGGGAATTTGGATTTATCAGGGTGTCAAGAAAGAGTAAAAGATGGGGTTCTAAAACTTCTTGGATATAACGCTGCGCGTTCATGTTACCTCTGATGAAGATTAAAGGTGATCTCGGACCATAAGCTATAGCACCCCAAACCATAACTCCAACAGTTTGATGAACATGCCTATAATAAAAACCGTGGATTTCTCCTTTCACCACGTCGTCTTCTAACCCTCGTTCGACCATCGTGTATACTTAAACAAAATCAAGACTCGTCACTAAAGACAATAATGTTCCATATACCAGAGTGACCGTCCTCTGCACCACTCAAGGCGATTACGTCGGTGTTCTGGAGTTAAAGGGAGGACCCAGTGTGGTCGGTATGAAAACAGGCCAAAACGTCTTATTCGTCGGTAAACACTTCGCATGCCAATAGGTCTTTCGTGTTTTGCAAACCATTCATTTGCAATGGACCTGGTAGTGGGGAAACGGTCCCCTAAGCCCAATAATCTTAGGCGGCGTTCTTCACGGTCTGTTGTTCTACGGAGGTGTGCAGAGCCCCTTGCTCTTTGCATACGGCCTTCTCGAAACCATGCCTGACAACACTCCTTTGCACTCTAACGGCAATTTCCCGAAAAGAAAATCCAGCTTCCTGAAGTCCCACTATACGACCCCTATCAAACTCACTAAGTTGACGAAATCGTACAGGTCTCCGTACCCTAGGCATCGTAACCAATCGTAAAGAATGTCAAGAATCAAAATCCGCAAAATTTGGATCTTTACTACGGCTACAATATTCATTTTTGGATTGTTAGTTGATTTCAAAAACAGCAGTATAAAAAACGGAATCTTCAACTGGTAAGGCTGAAAATTTTATGAATTATTTCAGTAAAATAAATAAATTTACCAAATTTTATTAAAGTAAAGTCATTTAAACTGGGTGTACGGATTTTTATGTCATGTATAATGTATAATTTTATGTTATGTATAATCTACAAAAAAAGAATGCATCAAATTTCAACAGAATTGTGACATCTTAGGACTACAGTGTACTCGTAGTGTGTAAATGTATTTTAATTCTTTAAATATTAATATATCACGTAAATTTAATTAATAAGATATAATTTTACTTTTATTACAATACAACAAAAATAATGTAATAATCCTTAAGAAGAATAAGTAACTATATATTAGCTTGGGTCGTAACTATGTATCTATATATGTAACAGAATCTTTGAGCTTATTGAGTCTGATTAATTTGAAACTTTTCCATTATCCTTAGGAACTCCAGGATTGATACATTTTCAATTAGAAATTTTTACTTTTGGTTTTTTTAGTTTTTGGAAGGTTTAAGTGGAATTTTAAGGTTCTTGGGACAGTAAAAGTGGAACATAAAGATACAAGGTGGATTAAAAAGAATATACAGTATACAGGGGGAAAATAAAAAGTTTAGGAATGGTTTTATTTTGTTTTAGGAAGGTTTAAGTGAAATTTCAAGGTTTTGGAGACAGAAAAAGTGGAAAATTAAGATACAGGGTGGGTTAATAAAAATAAAGTATACAATAGCAGAATTAAATGTTTAGGAATGGTTTATTTTAGTTTTCGGAAGGTTTAAATGAAATTTTAATGTTTTCAACACAAAAAAAGAGTGGGAAATAAAGACACTTTTTAAGCTAGATTAAATCACTACTTCAACAACTTCATTTTATTATTAATTTATTTTGGAGTGCTTCTACTACGGTAAGATAAACTCTTTGTAATGAAAAATTATTTAGTATTTATTTATTTAGTAAGATGGATTAGTACAAAGTACTACAATTACAATTAAATTCTACTGAATGTTAAAATACTACAATCAATTTTAATATTTTTTATTTCGGTTAGCAACAAAAGCGTGTTTTTTAGTTTTTCTTTTACAAATTTTAATATTTTTTAAAACAAAAAGCGTATAAAAAAAGTTGTGGAGATGTGCCAAGTTTTTTCTTCATAATTAAGAAAGTTCTAGTAACTAGTAACCTTTAACACAAACGTTCATTCATTAGACCATTTTATAAACATTGTAAATAGACGAACAATTGTAATTTCGACATTAAATGGTTTGCAACTTCCGTTAAAAGCATCCAACCATTTTCGTTTCCTTGGTTACTATTCAAATAATCCCATTATTTGTCGACTGAATAGACTGATTCGTTTACTGAACACACGCCCTCAATATCCATCAAAACATGTGAAGCAATAATAAATCGTTGTAAAAGAATAAGTGGGAAAGACAAAAGTTTAAGTAAATGTTTTATGTTAATGACAAAATATTGTTAGTACCGTGGTTGGTACTACTCAAAAGAATAATGAATAGAGAGAAAGTCAATTACGATTGTCGAGCAGATGTACGAGTTGAAGAAGAAATTAAAATACAATAACCAAACAAAATTACTGTCGAAGAGGATTTGATTGAACAGGACGATACAATACAAAAATATGATCTCATAACAATGAACGATTAGCAAATCAAATTAGATGTCCTTGTTCCAATTACTTTATTAATATAAAACGGCCTCATTAATTTTCTTTTCGACTTTTTGACGTATGTAAATTTTTTATAATCGATCATTTTGGGTGTCGTATCTAGTTTTCTAATCAATTTAAGAAAATTAAATTAAATAATTAATCTATTACTGTTTTGGTTATAATGGTAACACAAGTAATTAATTCTTAAATTATTTAATAAAAAAAACAGATTCAATTTGATTATACGAGTTCTAGTTCTAATTTTTTTTAACTGTAGTTCTTAACCCACATGCTACTACCATTCTTTAAAAGATGTTTATAAATTTCGTGGATATTTGAAGGTTTCCTATCAGGAAAAGAGATTTTAGTACTGATGCAATTAAAATACGTGACGGAAACAATCAAATGATTGTTTGGGAGCATCCGAATTCCAGCTAAGGTAATGGATATCCTTAATAAAATAATACCCGAGTATTTCTGGTGTCCAGAATGGCAGCCAGCTACCTATTATCCCTTTTGTAGCTCCTCAAGTTTGATATTAAGTAGACCGGGAGATACTGACCCAAAAATATTGGGCATTTACTTCAGTATGGCATAATTTGTTATAGTAGCAACCTCATGGCGGTTGGGGTAACAATTAAAAACTGTAATTAAATTGATTGCACTAACTCTTACTCTGTGGAAGTCCATCTTACTCAGAATAATAAACAACTATTCATTTAATTCGCTTTTAAATTACAATGACAGTTGTTTCGCTAGAATTAGCATCGTCAGATTCTCATCGCTCTAATAAGTCATCAAAATTTATACTGCATCACCCTATAATTCTTAATTCTGAACAATATATTTTGTGTTTATATTTTTAATTCAAACTATCGTTAAAAAAGAACAAAAAACACTGGCAAGTGATAACATTGAAGTGCCTTCTGATCGCCTGAAAATATTGTTTAGTCAGCTGTGTCCTTTACCTACGACTTTTATTTTTGTAATTATTGTACTTTTTATTTTAAATGCCTTTCCAAGGGATTTCAACGATAGATAGGGGTCGTATAGTGACACTTATTGAAATGGGTCATTCTCAAAGAGAGGTTGCTGCAATTATTGGGGTCAACCAAAGTGATGTATCGAGAACCTACCGGCGGTATTTAGAACTCGGAAATCTGGAAAATCATCCAAGAGCAAGTCGCCATCCCATTACAACCCCTAATTATGATCGATTTAATTGGCCCGAAGAAACCTGAACATATCTGCCGATGCCATCAGAGAGCAATTTCAGGAAGCACACCAAATTGAAGTTACCGGTCAAACCATGAGAAGAACACTTCATAAGGTTAATTTAAGGGCCCGGAGACTTTAAAAGTTTTAAAATTAACAAATGATGGGGTTTGGATCAACGGCAGAATGTGATGTTTTCGGATGAAACCAGGATTGGTTTAGTGTCGGACGATCGTCGGGTACATGTCCAGACGTCAATCTAGATCCACTCTAATTACCAAGAAGTTGTCTGTATACATCGATTTCGTGTTGAACCCAGTTGTTCGTTTATGGAGAGGTGCCGTAGGGCAACATCTCTTGTTTATGGACGACAATGCACCATCACATCGCGCCCAACGGTTTATTGAGTTTAAGGAAACCGAGGATATTGTTAGTTTACAGTGGCCACCAAAGTCACTGGATCTAAATTCTATTGAATATAACAGAAATTTACTTAATCTAAATTGAACTTTGGTCATTTATGCAGATTATGTATTTAATTTTTTTATTTAAGAATGTCTTTACTTAATTTGTTTTATGATTTTTTTTTAATTAAATATTATCTAAAAGTAGAGTGACACTGTTTATTTTTTTAAACAGGCTTATTTTGAAAAATTTGAAGTGGTGCGGTATGAATGTTAATGTGTGTTTAGAGCTTGTGGAATGCAACCATTTTGAAGCCTGGCAAGAGTCAGGATTAAAATTTCGTACCCTAATATCTTTATGTAAATCATTTTTATTTATATGCTAGTTGTAAATAAAAAAATATTCTAACCTCAAAAATTTACTTCAAAAAACGCTTCAGGTATACACAGACAGGCTCACCCTCGTACATACACAATAACCACATCCACGTCGTACATTCAAATCTAAAAATATCGATAGCTGGAATTATATCACCCTTCCTTGTCAATTAAACTTCAAGGTTTTGGTAATATTAATAACAAAACTCGAACAAATATGAATGATATGGGATGTGCTATGGAAATGAATCATATAGTAATCCTCAATCAATAGTACACGCATTTAGCTCATTTGTAATACTCAAATTGAATTCGAAAATGGCAACGGCTTAAATTTAAATATAAATTCTAATCCCATAACTGAAAATGAAATCTTGGAAGCCGGTAAAAAACTGAAAAATAAATTTACATCAGGACCAGACAAAATACCATCATTTCTGGTAAAGGATTGTCTGAATGTGTTGGCCTATCCTTTATCGATACTTTTTCACTTAATCTTACACACGTCTGTATTTCCTGATTGTTGGAAGATTGCTAAAGTATGTCCCATTCATAAAGCTGATAATAAATCTGATATAAGGAACTACAGACCTATCTCGATATTAAATAATTTTGCCAAGTTATTGGAAACCATTTTATATAACAGATTCAGTTGGGCAACCAAGAATGTTATTTCTATTCAACAGCATGGCTTTATGAAATCCAGATCCACTGTTAGCAATCTGGCAGTATTCAGTATATTTGTGAAAAATTGGACTGACAGCAGGGGACTTTTCTAAGGCTTTTGATAAGATTGATCATAAAGTGCTTATTCGAAAAGTTGCGAGCTTGGGATTTGCTAATATTTTAATTGACCTTCTTGAATCTTATTTACAAAATCGTAAGCAGTATCGGTTATTCTTCTAATCTTTATGTTGCTGCTAGTGGTGTTCCACAAGGATCTAATTTGGGACCTCTATTATTTTTACTATTTATTAATGACCTGTCCTATTTGTTGTAAAGTGAGAAGTTTATGTTTGCGGATGATCTGAAGTTATATACGGAAATATCTGAGATTAATTGCCATTTTTAGCAGGAACAAATAGATATACTTTATCATTGGTCCATTGCTAATTATCTAACTCTTAATATATCTAAATGCAAAGTCTTGACTTATGGTCGAATGTCTTCTCCATTGCTATTTCCCTATTCTGTAAATGATTCAGTCTTAGAGAGAACCTACACTATTAAAGACTTAGGAGTATTTTTCGATCATCAGTTAACTTTTAATAATCACATTAAATCTACTGTTAACGCGGCTTACCGCTTATATGGTTTTAATTGTAGAGAATTTAATGATGAGTTGGCGCTAGTTTCTTTATATTTTTATCTAATTCGGTCAAAATTAGAATACGCTTCTTTCATTTGGAATCCCATATATGCTAAATATTTACAGATTGTTGAAAGAGTACAGAAAAAATTCTTGAAGTATACGTTCTTCAAAAAAACGGGAACGTTTCCGATGAGAGGATGTGATTATGTAGAGTTGTTATCTAGATTTGATTTTGTGTCTTTGGAAAGGCGGAGAAGGCAATGTTCTGTAATATTTTTACTTGGATTGTTAACTGGTGCAGTGGATTGCTCAATACTATTGGTTAGAATAACATCTTCTTATGTAAAGAGCTTAAACTAATATTTTATTAAAATCTTCAATTAATTTGATGTGCAATAACGCTAATAAATTGTCAGATGTCTGTGACTTCTTGTGTTCACGAACTGAGATAAAGAGATATTGTGATTGTCTCTGATTTGTTTGTTTTGTTTGGTAATTATATATTTTGATTTAGGTATAGTAAGTTATTATTTCTATTTTATTCACTTTTTTTAATTATGTGATAGGTGTATTTTTTTGATAAGTACCTATTATTGTATATTAATGTATGTTTTTTCTAAATTATTATTTTACTATATTGTAAATGGGTAACTGTTAGGCAATAAAGCTTATTGTTATTCAGGTATACACTACACAGACAGGCTCACCCTCGTACATACACAATAACCACATCCACGTCTTACATTCAAATCTAAGAATGTCGATAACTGGAATTCTTTATTTTCATTCTCATAACTTTTCCTAAACTAACAATTTCATTAAGTACTCCTCATTCGGTATTACTCCTCATAACTGTGTCCTGTCTAGTTAAGTAAATTTTATGATTCTTTCGGGTCGATAAAATACGTTAGAATAGGACGCAGCGATTATGCGAGTCCATTATGGTCGTTGTTCTGGATTAACATACATAATTGTGGCTGCGCAATGTTGTCCACCAGTTCGATCTCGGTCTTTCTTTCTTATTTGCAATTACCATAGAGAAGTCATAATGTTCATTTGCGATGTGTCGGTTATCCGCGCATCGACACGAAAGGCACAAGTGCCGCATGGCTTAGTTCCAGCGGTGGCGAAGTCATTTATATTAGTCTTAATTGACATTTCGACACAGCATTAATTTTGCAGTGAAATCATTACTTTTGTCAAATGCAAAGTAATGCTATTTATATTATACAATTAATATTCAATATGATATTCCTGAGCTTCAAAACAGTTGTCACGTAATTTATAGAGTTGATCATAATAGAAAAACATTTCGAAATACTATCATAATAAGCTCCCAGGTCTACGACTTCATAAAGTAATTTATGATTCATAAGTATACTAATTTTAATAAAAGTTGATTTAAAACAGTTTTTTTTTCATTTGTTTTAATATCATTACACAGTAATATTTGAAAGTAGTTTATATGTTTGTGCTTGCAGTTATGATAAATTATTTACATAATATATAATGAAAACGAAATTCCGAAATTTAAATCTATTCAAACATATTATTAATTCTTAGGAACTCAAGTATCAGTTTCTGGCTCAAAACTAATTTTTCCGTCGACCTCTACAAAAAATAACATTTTCCGAAAATCGATAAGAAATAATAACATTTTTGACAACATATTTGAAAGAAAAAGTCAATATTTCCTCCAACTTGATTGTTGCCTGGCAACCGAAAATAACAGTAAGGAAATATTCATTTCTGTACTGTAAGGAAATGTTATTTCCATACAGTAAACTTTAGAACATAAATGCGAACAGTTTTTTTCTTAAACAATTTTATTTTTAAAACTTTCAGTACAAACAAGGTTAACATTATATTTTAAAATTATTACTTATTATTTGTTATATTTACTGTTATTTGACAATTAGTACAAGTATTGAAAACTGGAAGAACTTGGGAACTAATATCATTATTTTGTTGAATATTCTCCAAACTAATAATTTTATTTGTAAGACAATAACAAATATTGGGCGTTACTGCACTATTAGAAATATTAGATTTACTTTCTTGATTTTTTTCTGCTGAGAAAATTTTATTTGCCACTTCTTCCTTGTTAGTTAGAGACTCTTCTATATATCCTTCGACGACGTTTGTTGATTTCCATCCACCCAGTCTCTTTAAACTAGTAATATCTCCACCAGAATCAACAAGCATTGTGGCAGAAGACCGACCAAAACAGTGGCCGGTATATTCTTTCGAGTTTGGCAAATTCAAATAACTGGCCACTTTTTTAGGCATGTTTCTAAATTGGTGAATTCCTACTACTTGTCTACAACCTTTTTCATTTTGGTACTTAGAAAAAAAACCGAGTGGTATTCATGTTTCTTGGTCATAAAGAGACATACTTGCGGTATAGATTTAAGTACATTTCGTTTACTATAAATGATCTGCAAGCTCCAGAAATTGCAAATATTACAGCTATCTACAACAATAAATAAGCATGTAAATAATCCAAATATAATTTAAAGTTTTATAAGTTACCCTAATAATTAAATATTCCTTATCTGGAGCTTCCTGAATAAATTTGTTTATTTATTCTTTAGTTAAAATCTTGGATTTTTTTGGCTTATAGGCATGTGCTTGCCGTTTCAGGAATGCCCGAAGTTTTGAATATTTAGATATATCCACATCATGTCTAATTGCAAGGGTTGCCTTCAGCATTGAATAATTGGCCCATAAAGTTGAAGATTTCATCTTGGAACCAAGCTCCAAGAAGTATGCCATAGTTATACTTATTTCTAGATTTTCCTGGTAACAATTCCAATGATGCAGCATTCACTGCAGGAACAGTCATCATCACTCATCATTTTACACGTTACTTTGGCTTTTTAAAACGTTAAAAAATCAACACTTTGGAAAGACGCCACAAATAAACTTTTTCCTCGTTTGACAATTTAAAATTATGTACTTCGTTTCCGTAGTTACGAAACAATGTTTCATGGCTTCTTTTATTTAAGGGAAAAATAATAATGATTTGAAATTTTTAACATGATTAGTAATAATTTACCGTAATTTTAATAATTTCCTCGTAGGAAAAGCCACATTCCCGGACTCCGTATTGCCAGTCTCGGCTTGCGCCTAAGGTGAAAAACTTTACAGAAAATATATTTTTGGCGTACTTCTCATTTAAAACCAAAAATTGCGAATCATCGACGTTGTGGTCTTCTTAATGCTGAAATCTACTTTTTCGATTAAACAAAATCTGGACATTAGTAGTACAAGCATTTAAAAAAAAACATATTGTATATCGAGCCAAAAAGTCACAGATATTTTTTTAGAATAATAAAAAAATCTTCGCTTTAACTCAACTTCCAACTTTAATTGAAAAATTCGGTTTAAAATCACAATTTTTCAATTAAACTTGGAAGTTGAGTTAAAGCGAAGAGTTTTTTATTATTCTTAGTAAGATGGACTTCCAAAAAGTAAGGGTTAGTACAATAAATTTAATGAAAATTTTACCAACAGCAACACCGACAGCAACGAACAATTAGTTATTGAATAGTGTCAAGCGTATCAAGATCTGAAAAAACGAGGTCATTTCGGCCATCGAACATTATTCAGCATCATACCTTGACTGTATCTCCTCTATATCTATACATGTGACCTTCCTGGGCATTTCTTAGACATTCTAGATTTTCAGATCGTCTCCATAGTTTTATCCAAGGAAAATCAAATCCAAATTTTGATTCATCTCGGTACCACTCTGGACTACTGGAAAGTGGTGAACAAGTGATTTTGTCTATGAAGAGAGATTTTTTCTTCATGAAGACGATTCCTTACAGTATGACGGTTTATGGTTCGCCCTTTGCAAGTCAATAACCAAGTAAATAACGTCAACTATTATATTGTAGGTTGTCTTCTTGCAGCTACATGTAAAAATCGGTCTTGAGTTGGAGTTGCGATTCGCCCACGCTCTGGATGTGGTTCAGCTGAAATGCCAGTTTTTTTACTTGATTTTATCTAATAAATTAGTAGCAAATTGTAGCGAATTTGTACGAAATAAGGATGCATTTATGTACTTAAATTCAACAGCATACTTTACTGGAGTCCTTTGTCTGCATAGGTGTCACATAACTTTCTTTTCTAATCTGTTCAATCAGAAATTAGTGTATATTTTATAAGCATTGAGTTGTACCAATCGACTGCTGGTCCTTTTTTAAAAATAATCTCAGAATTTTACAATTTTTAGTATTTTTGTATATTTCCAATGCACTATCTTTCAAATGTTTCAATCCACTGTAAAACGTTCACACTTTTACCGGTAAATGTTTCATAAATTGTTCTGCTATTTTATTTTTAAAGTTTTCATGTTTTTGTTGTTGATTTGGTATAGCAACTCTATCTAAAATTTGTTTTAAATAATATGGTGAAATTCTAGTCATGGATGTTAATAAAAACTTAACTGCGAGTCTCTCTATAGATAAAAAAATTTATTATTCAACGTACAGACGACGGAAGCAAACATGAGACCCAGAAAATATGCTAACTAAAAGAAAAGTTATTGCAACCAGCCAATCACTAGCCATTGTTAACGATTGTACATAAGAAATTGTAAATATAATCGACATAATATGACCAAATGGTTTTATATGTTGATTTTGGGAAGTTTCCATATTGACTAGGGTTGAATACTTTATTTAAACGACACTACTTTTGGACATTTTGACAAATTCGAATAGTTTGAATCGTAAGTTCGGATTATTTTGGTACACATGACAGTGATGACACTTATAGTATTGTTTATTAATTCAAAATATGGATTGTTACTACGAAAATACAACTACAACGACATGGACACGCCCACCAAGGGCCTGTACAATAACTGATTTAATACTAAATTACCTGTAAAAGAAACAACATATAAAGCTTTTACTTAAAATAATTAGGACCATTTTTAAATGTCACTGTCAAAACCATTTACCTCAAAAAGAAAATACTAGCATACAAATGCGTCAAACGTTTTGACAGTAGCGAAAAAAAATGCAAAACAAATATATACTGAGGAAAACTAAAGGAGTTTGGTTTTTTTCTATATATAGTTAAATTAAATAAATGTAGAACCCCTTATTAAATATTTAGCCTATGAAAATTAGTGAGAATATAGCTATTGTTCCATTTATACTAACAAATTTTACACTTATTGTACACACATCTGTTAATGCAATTGCACCTGCTGAATTCTTTTATAATTTTAACAATAGTTTTTAAGTTTGTTTTGATACTGCACCTTGACTTTCTATAAATATAGATTTATTCATGCAGCTGGAAGTGAATTTCTTGTTCATACTCAGTACATCAATCTTAACAAGTATGGTGTTACCTCTCAATTCAAACCAAAACATTGACTGGTACTGTTACAGTTATGGATTAATTAAAAGTTATTTTCATTATTACTTGTAAATAAATAGAAATTTCATTATAATAACTGACAATTATGAAAAACTTGATACCAGCAACGGTTGTCATTTAACAAGTGAGTTAAATACTATATTTTATTAATTTTATATATTCTGTTAATTAAAATCACCATAATTCATACAATCTTGTTGAAGACGTAGATATTTAATTTTTTATTTTTGTAAAAGTGTTTTTTCACCATTAACGTATTTCTTGGTTGTAGTAGTTAATCGGCGACCTCAATGGCACTTTAGTACCGTTACATCCAGTTTAATATCTTCTAATAAAGTCACGAACGAGAAGCAAAAACTACGCTCAATTTATTCTCTGTAGTTATAACAATAATGTAACGTCTTTCCTCAATTAGCTCTTCATTTGCAAGAACCAAAGAGTATTATTTTCTAAACTAAGTATAAAATAGTTCCATAATGCCCTTTTTATATTTTTTTTTTGCTTTAACAATGTCTTAATTTCACAAAGATTAGTGGATATTTGTGAAATGAATAGACTAAATACAAGAGTTATTTTTTTTAAGGTCCGATTGGTCACGAAATGAGACAACAGTAAAAATTTGAAACTTTTCTATTAGTAACACTTATGGTACGTGTCCACTTGAGACAAAATAGTCTCGAAATCAGTCTCGGGAATGAACTCACAAATGTATACGGGTCTGAGAGAAGTCTCAGAGACAAGTTGTGACAAGTCTCCGAGACTGAGCTTGTCACAAGTGGACATGCAAATTCCTGTACTTCCAGTCTTCTGTATGTGCCGGAAGAGCTGAGACTAGTCTTGTGATCTTGTGGTGATTGTTTTTAAAAAAATTTAAAACGTTACTAAAAATTATTAAAAATTATCTACGTTATTAATACTCCTCCAAACGAAACTCATTTACTAGAGCTGAACCAGCTCCCAAGTAGGTATATTCGACGATCCACCCAATTTCTCACCAAACACTTTTTTTTTTTCATTTTTGTTTTTCGTTTTTGTACAATCTTTTACGCGATTATAAAAGCTAGCGCCTGACGTGAATCCATTTTAAAGAATTCGACACTTGGACACTGCACAGTGTAGACTGTGTGTGTTGATTCTTAAGTTGATAGGAATTGTCTTGGTCTCGAGACTAAATGTCACCAGCGATTCTCCCATGCCTGTCTCGAGACCCAATTGATCTCAAATGGACATTATCCTGAGACATATCTCGAGATTTTGTCTCAAGTGAACACTTAGCATTACTCATCATACACTACAGCTATTTTTCAACATAGTTGCCACGCCCTCTTGATAGAACATCACCATCTGCGCTTGTAACCACCTTTATACGCTAGTCTGCAGCGCCTCGCCTGTGTCAAAACGCTGTCCTCCTAGCCAGCGTTTCATGTGAGCCTTGCCTTTATCAAAACGCTGCAGGAGCTTCGTGGTGGCAGCTGCAGTGTGCGGTCGAGCATTGTCATGGAGGAGGACAATGCCTGATGCCAACATCCCGCTCCGATTGTTCTAAATTGCTCGTCGTAGACGTTGAATAGTCGCACAGTACGCTGCTGCAGTGAGGGTGGAACCACGTTCCTTGAATTCCACTAACAGAACTCCTTTCCGGTTCCAGAACACGGTCTGTTGAATTTCTTTGGCTTTTTCGGGAAGTGCGAATGCATCCACTGTTTGGATTGCTCTTTTGTTTCTTCTCTTTCAAAATGAACCCATGTCTTGTCTCCTCTGACAATTTTGTTAAAATATCCGCACATTTCATACTTGGCAGGCGAAGCGATCGTTGTAGCCATAATTACGAGAGTGCTGCACGTTCACTACTGACGGGACTGAGGTGAAATGCATAACTCTCATTTCAGAGACGTTGTGCAACACATTTGCGCAGCGGTTCATCATATATTCGCGGGAGTTTTACTGAAAAAAAATATCCCTCGTAAAACACAAGACTTTAAATGGTGAATTATTTGTGTTGATATAATTTGAACATCTACACATATAAAAATATGAATATTTTAAATCTCTAAGGGACTATTTCACCAAAACAGAAACTAAATGTTCTGAAATAGTAAAATGAATTTTCTGACCTAACCTAACCTATCCTAACCTCATCTTGGTTTCTTCCAAATTTTGTTACCAATTTTGTTACCAAGAAAGTCTTTTCTCTTTTTTGGTACAATTTTTTGTGATTGTTTTTACAATATTTTCTTCTATATGCCGGTTTTTATTATTTAGAAGAATGTTGGACAAATTACAATCTTATTCTATATGACAGGATATTTCCTTTTTAAAAGAATGTTATTTAACTAATAAATAATTTCTCTCTACTCTTTCTTCTTGTGTTAACAATTGTTAACCTTCAATTAATTACTTTCCTTTTATTTAATTTCACAACTTAACTAACTATTTTAAATCGCAACATTTCACAACCCCTCTTTCCCAATCATATATTTATCAACATAATATGTATTTTACCTTTAACTATGTTATAATCAACTATTTGATTTGGATTAATGCATTTGAGTTTGCAAAATCAGGTAAGCCTTGCCTTATTTTTGTTCAACAATTTTTTCACCTTCACTTTACTAAACTTTAAGACACACAATTTAAATTTATTACTTGTATGACCTATTTCTTTGTATTTATCTTAGCCTGATGATTCCTAGAAAGCAGGTTGCTCTGGAATAAACACGAAGACGAAGTAATACACAAAGCAACCAAGGCCCTCATGGTGTACAGGAACATTGCAGGAAAGAACTGGGGATGTAATTCACGTATTCTGCAATGGATGTACACAGCAATAGTGAGACCATTAATCACATATGGGGCAGTGGCTTGGGGCGCAAGGGCTAATCTGAGTACGACGAGAAAAAATCTGTCGAAGATTCAGAGACTAGCCTGTTCATGTATCACTGGAGTAATGGGAACTTGTCCCACTGCTGCAATGGAGGTGATTTTAAACTTGACCCCACTGCACATTCTGCTAGAAAATGTAAGGAAGAAAACAATATATAGAATGATCAAAGAAGGAATTATCAGGGAAAAACCTCGACCCCTTCAATTTGATCAAACTTGGGAAATGCCCCAAGATGATATGCCAAAAAAAATTCAACTTTGTGAGAAAATTCATCATAAAGTTGAGTAATAAATCTGAATGTGATGAAGACACCATACAGAATTTAAACCAGAATACCATAAAATGGTATACGGACGGTTCCAAGCTAGACGAGGGAACTGGGATAGGAGTTTTTGAACCGAGAGCCAAATACTCAGAAAGCTTGGGCACATACCCGAGCATCTTTCAAGCAGAAGTCCGCGCCATCGAAAGATGTGTGGAATTCAATATTGGAAGAAACTACCGCAGACAAGAGATTATGATCATCCTCCTATGGGTCCCGGGACATGAGAATAGAGGGGAACGAAACAGCAGATAAGCTAGCAAAAAAAGTAGCTGAAACCCCACATTTGGGACCAGAACCATCTTGTGGAATCAGCAGTAGAGTAATCTTAGGAAAACTAAGGGAAGAAATGGAGAAGAAAAAATCCAAGTACTGGAATCAGCTGGAAGGACTGAGGCAATCTAAGATACTACTGGGTAACTATGGCCAGAAGAGATCTCTTAGCTGCCTCAACCTCAGTAAAAAAAGGCTCCGAATTCTAACGGGAATATTAACCGGGCATTGCTGGTTAAGAACTCACATGAAGAAACTAGGGTTAGCAGATGAAGTAAAGTCCAGATTCTGTGAGGAAGAGAATGAAACCTCAATACACATACTATTAGAATGCCCTGCCTTGCAGAATTCTAGGGCTAGATACCTAGGAGCACATAAAATAGAAGAGGGGGATCTACCTGATTTGAAGCCCGACGATGTCCTAAACTTCCTCAGGAAAATAGGACTCGAAGAGCTGCTATAAATCTGCTATAGGTCGCAGTGTACTTATCACCCCTAATTTAAACATACATACATACATAACCTGATGATATTCTAAGACCGAAACTAGTCGCTTTTCAGTGATTTAAATAAAGAAAACGTTATGGTTTGAATTTTGGTTTCATTGACATAAAAAAATATGCAAGCTATACAGAACAAAAGAGCTTAAATAGTGTTGAAATCTTTATATAAAAAAATTATTTCGGAACCACTTTAATGATATAAAGATTGTTGAAAATAAATTCAATTATCCTAGAATTCCTTGTGTGTACGATAGTACCGCCACTGATTAAACAACTCTTTAACATATTGTGTCGGGTGATGCTCGGATTCGCAGAAAATCGTTTGGATAAGGTTCTCAACAAGTTGAGATAAGTCACAGAATTAGTTCTAATGCACCAACATGGAATTTTACTCTTCGGACATTATCATATTTAAGCGATTCTAGCATTTTTTTTAAAGAGATGCGTTAAAGATATGGTTATCGTTTAATAAGATTGAACTATGCAAGAAATGTTTAATCTTGATTTATTAAACGACGAAAGAGAAAATAAACAACGGCAAGTACTTCGATGGTGTCAGTAATTTCATTATGTTATGTACCTGTACTATTATTAGTTGTTTATGAGCTGGAAGTCATTAAATAGTACAAAATATTTTTTGTTGTCTTAAGGATATGTACGAGTTCTCTGATTGAAATCGTGTAGCAATAAATTAATAAGTATGTTTCACCCACATTATTTACTAATATTCATGTTATAATTTATATGGGTACAATGCGATATTAATATACGACAATAACTTACCATGTCAATCATCCAATACTCTATTATAGGGACATTAATTCATTGCTATTATGACAACAATAGTAACATGGAACAAAAAACAAAATCAGTATTTAGTACTGAACCAAATGAAGTTAGTAACAAACACTTCAGATTTTAACAGGAGCCAATTTGTAACTACAAAACTCTCCAAAAGAGATCCCGGCTAAAAGACCCTCTCCAGGGGGTGGTTTGACTCCAAGTTAAAGCTTACTATAAAAAGGATTGGGATATATAAGTAATACGGACGCCACTATCTTTTTGTACGTTTTTCGATTAAGCATACAAACTACACAAAAACTGAGAAAGATAGAAACACCTTGTAATTAGTTTAATTGAACAAACAAATAAGGAAGCTACCCTTAAGACTTGTAGTCTAAGGTATATAAATAAAACGGTTTTTTAAAATATTGATTATTTATTCAAACTGCACTTGCCGATAATGAACAGAAAGGAATTGTAAAAAGTGGACTTAACTTTAGGTTTCTGTACTGTCTAGAACGTCGGCTTCAGCTTCTTCATAGAGAATTAGGGATAAAAGTTTCTGGATGTTTATTTACTGGTTCTGGCAGCTTGAGATGTAGTGGTTTTCTTAACGACTCAGAAGTGGTTCGGCGACCTCAACATCAGCTCCAAATGGTTTGAAGAACTATCTCCACATGGGGACCTTCCAAAGCATGCTTTCAACAAGGGCGTTACCTTCCAACTTAGCCTAAACTTGGCTCGAACTTAGCTCTAACTTAGCGGTAAATGAGCGATAACTTAGCGATAATTTAGCGATAATTTAGCGGTAACTTAGCGGGTTGTGTCTTCCTAAAAGTTTTTATGTGTACGAGAAGGAATCATGGAGGTATGGGCGTTAGCCTTGGACAGACTTTTCAGATAGCAAATTACTAAATTTCAACAAATTGTCTTATTTTCAAGTTTTCCAACACAGCGTCCATGAATAAAATAAGAAAATAAACAATATTGAAAATTATTAATGTACAGGACGGTGAAGCCGTGCAAAAAAAATTGTCATTAGACTATTTTAAGTAAAAAAGGGTATATAACTAGTTCTAATAAATTACTGGAAAGTTTTAACACTAGTTTTAGTAAAACTTTAAAATAATCATATATTTGTGCATGTTTGTGAAAAATTGATTTTTTATAACATTAAATATATTACAGTGCAAAAGTGGTTTTTGTTTATTAGTTATTATTAATTGTTTTATTCTAAAGCAAGTTTTAATAGCGTGGTTGAAGACTACGCTCTAAGATTTTTATGAACTTAAAATTTGTCAATAATTATGTTTTTAACTCACGGAAAATATAATGTCTAGCTGTTTACTAATCAATTATTATATTTTGTCTAAAAGTAATAGCTTATCTTGAACAAGTTATTGAAGCCACGTGTTCGAAAGCAGGGTTATGATACATTTTATTAATTTTCAAATAGTATGTATGTGCAATTGTGTAGAAAATATTTTTATTATAATTAAATCATAATTACGTAACTAACAATGAAAAAAATAGAAAAAGAGTCTACGTACCAACAACCAAAGGAAAGTTCACAAGACGAGTTACTAGAACGCTCTTCAAATGAGCATATCGAAAAGGGATGTAAAATTATCATACTCGTCTATATATAGTTTCGTTCAAGGCGGAAATCGTGTTTGTGTCATTTCTCAGAAGGGATGCGTTCGTCACATTCGCTTGTAAGTGGGATGCGCGTTTTTTGTTTGGCCTTGTTCAGACGACTACATAGTTACGCGTCTATAAGGGGTGTCTCATGTATGGTAGCGTTAACAGTGATTCGGGGTCGATTTTAACGTTTATAATAGAGGTATCGGTTACGGTCGAAGTGCAAGGTGACATGACGATAGACATGTTACAAGGTCATTGGTCAATATACTGTTTTTGTGTACACAGATACTCTGGGAGACCTGACGTTCTAAAAAACTTAAACTTGACCTAGAATATAAATATAGATAGACGGGTCAAGAGAGAAGGATTGTTTAATTGTGATTCACTCGATGCGGCCAATATATTGATATTTGTTATTATAATAAATTATAACAAGCTCGTCATAGGTTAACGTGTTTTTAGTATTAAAAGATAGATGATCTATACGAGTATGTAGTAAAGTACATAGTGAATACAAGTGATTTTTGTTAAAACCTATCCCGCAAGATAAATACAACTAACCAGAGTATTCAACATTAACAATAAATTTAATATTACATAGTCAGATTTAATATTACACAGACTTCTATACAAAATGTGTTTAAAGTACTCGCTATTGCGTTCCAAGCAGTACTCATAACGCTTAAAAGCCAGCCTAATTATAAGTAGGCTGCTGCATTCTTCTGTCAAAATTTTTTCACGAAGTTCATCAATAGTTGCCGGTGGTTTTTTTGTAAATATGGCTTGTTTCAGCATACCCCACACGTAAAGCATCAAGAGTTGTTGATTAGGTGAATGAGGAGGGTAAAATTTTCTCGAATCAGATATAAGGATGCTGTCGTGGTATGACAAATAGCCCCATCCTGTTGGAATCATTGAGTATTCAACTTATGTTTCTCGCACGACAGAATTGTCTGAGATCAATTAAAAATGGTGCCAAAATTGATTCTCTATATGCCACTTGATTTAGTATAACGGGTCTTCTACGCTTGTCTTCCACGCCACAAAGTAAGGGCGCAATTAAATATTCTTCAGGTAGACTTTTCACTCAAATTCATTTTGGAGATATTCTGCCGAGATTTTTGTTGTTTTGTTGAAACAGCCTTCCTTGATTCGCATCTATTGTCACGGTAACTGGACGACCAGTACAGATTTTATATTGGGTTAGAAAGCTTCCTGTTCGTGCTTATTAGTCGGTGCAGGCTTCTGAAACTCTTCTTGAAATTAATTGGTAACCATTAACAAACTAGGTCCATTCCCATATGAGCGGAAATAATACTTAATAATATATATTTTTTCTAGTGTTGTAAGCACCATTTCGAATCTTTTTGACAGTTTGTAAAAAAATGTCTAAAAATACCACGACAACATAACAACTATTGTCACTTGTTGCTAGTGTATTATGCGCGGTACATTTGAAAATATATCTAATGGTCCATTATTCGCGGGGGTCCATCATAGGCACATTTCCCCTACAACATGTTTAGAAGCTAATCATAATTTAATCAACCTTAATAGATTTTTGAAATTATGAAAAGTTTCTATAAACCCCGAAAATCCGTGAGAATAATTTATAAATAAAATTACTTAATTCTAATCAAAACAGAAACCAAGGTATAATGAGAAACATGAATATTACATTTTTATTATACACCTATTGCTGACAAATTGGTTAATATTATTTTAAATATATGGTAATCATATTGTATGCTAAACATTTGATTGAATAAATCATATAAATTATAAAACATAAATGAGCTAGCGATGCGACAATAAAAGCAGAAACCGTTATCAATTGAAAACATTAATATGTTTACATACCCAACCTTTGGCTTTTAAGAAAAGCATCAAGAAAACGGAAAAAATATACAATTTAAATAAAGCATGAAAATTGAATATTTATATTTTTATTTAAATAATTCTGTTTGCTGTAGTCCTGTTAAACAAACCGAGAGCAGAAATTTTTTTTAATTTTTTTTATGTACTATTACCAAAAGCTTAATCATTACAAATAATCTTATTATAACAGTTTATTATCACGGCTTCCTGCTACCTCTTTACATAAAATTATTTGGTGCTCTGGAGGTTACTTCTCATCCCCACAGAATCTGCATTCTTCTGATACTTGCTCAGAGACAATCAAAGAGACGGTCAAGTACATGAGCATTTTTGTTCGCTTGTTCAATAAAATAGTTCTGCTATCTCTATTCTTGTTTAGTTCACAAGTTTATGAAATGTCACATCCCTGTCTTATTTTTGAAAAGTACGTCAAACCTTAGAACATAAATTTTGCTTGATATTCTGTGGTAAATGTGAAATGTGACGTGCCAACTGTCAAAGTATTCAGTCGCCATTATTGTTTTGACGAGTTGTAATAGCTGTGTTTTTTGTGGCATTTTCAGAATAAGTTCAATAATTCTAGTTCTTATTTATAAACTGTTTAACAGTGGTTTGTACAACAAATATTTTAGACTTTTGTTTGGTGATTAGTTTGTGTGTAACGATAGTGTTTTTTATGCATCCTTTTAGTCTATATCTTGCCATTTCTTTAAAAAGTTAAGAACTACTTCCATATTCCACGTTCGGTATGTTTTCATTGCTCCTGTACTTTGTCCAATAGGCCATATATTATGTCAAAGACCACAATAATGGTTATGTACATGATAAGTTTAATATATTGTTTACATCATTTATGTTTCATATAAAACCACTTTTTGTATTTTTCAATAAAGTATGTTTTTTTAGTTTTGTATTTAATTTTTAATGAAATAAATAAGAAAATAAACGAAAAAGGGATTGCCCGCGCTTTTTTAAAGTTCCCGAGAAACGCGAGCGCTATCTCAACTCACTTTCCGGTTCTGGTGGACCAATTCATTACTGTAGAACAAAAATTTAACATGTACTTGGGCGTCTCTTGGTTGTCTCCGACTTGATTTAAGTTTTCTAAGGTGTTCTCGAAGGTGACAGTGTCCTGTTAGAAAACCCTATAAGAATTCTACTATTAGTTTTATTTAGATTAATTAAAGCTGTAATGTCCTCAAACTTGCCTTTGGCGATGATGACAGTATCATAAATATACGAAGTGGTCCAGAATTATGTACGTTAATTTTTAGAGGTCATAGTCCATCAAAAATATAAGGGTACTTCTTTATGTCCACTTTTTTATAAAACCGAATAATAAGGGAGATACAACTCTTTTAAGGGGCGAATTGAAATTCTTATTTTTTCTAATATCTTTCAAACGGCTTTGACTACGGAGTTCATATTTCGGAAGGGATTATAACACATTAGGATAATTGATTTCATGTCACTACCTACCACATCCCATATGAATACAGGGTATGTTTGGAGGGTAAGCCCATACATTTGGGATAGATGCCGCTTAATATTGTGGTAGAGATGACGCATTTAGATTTTGTTTTATTTCAGTTCGATATGCCTCGTAAATATCAAAGAAAGTCAAATAGAGCCCGTTGGACCGAAGAAAATTTACGTACAGCCATAAATTTACTACAACAGGATCAAACGCCTATACGAGAGGCGGGTAGAATTTGCAGTATACCAGAGCGGACGCTAAGAAGAAGGATGAAAAACAACTATTTTCAAAAGGGTGCACTGGGGCCTTCGTCATACCTTGGCCAAGAAGCCCAAAAAAAAAATAGTAGCACATATTAAAGCTCTTCAGAAATCAGGTTTTCCTCCCAATGTTAAAACCGTCAAACAAATGGCCTACACCTTAGGTCTTCGTATGGGATTGAAGCACAAATTTAACTCTGAAAAAGAAGAAGGAGATCATTGACACCGATTGTTTATGGACAGTAATCCCGAACTAAGTTTAAGAAAGGCAGAGGGGTTATCAACTGCTAGGGCAGAGGGTATGAATAGAAAAGAAGTGAAATATTACTTTAAACTCTAGAAAGCATGTATGAAGCCAAGGATGTTTTTGCTAAACCAGGTCATGTCTTTAACGTTGACGAGACGGGCCTGCAGATAAATAATATGCCAGGTAAAGTAACTGCAGCCAAAGGAAGTAAAGAAGTTCATACAGTAACTTCTGGAGAAAAAGGAGAGACGATAACTGTAATAGCTTGCTGTAACTCTGAAGGAAATTTTTTACCTCCCTACTGCATCTTTAAAGGGGTAAATAAAAAAAAAGAATTTGAAGACGGCATGCCACCTGGTTCGCTTGTGGTTATGAATCGTAAATCTGCTTATGTTAATAATGAGCTCTTTTTTGACTGGTTGAAAAACCATTTTGCCCCTCGTAAGCCCCAAGGGAAGACTGTTCTAATTGTTGATGGACATGGGTCGCATATGAACGGGGATAGTCTTGAATTTGCGGCAGAAAATGATATGTATCTGATATGTTTGCCTAGCCATAGCACACACTACCTTCAGCCACTAGATCGTAGTTTTTTTAAAACACTAAAAACGTTTTTTTATCAGGCTTGCACCACTGGATTAAAACACATAAAGGCAGACGAATCACTCGTATGCAATTTGGCACATTGCTTAATAGTGCATGGTCTCGCGCAGATAGGCACATTAGGGAGGGGAACCTTAGGAATTTTCCTTTGAATCCCCACCAATATGCTTACCAGGTTGGGAAGTCCACGGATTTGGCACTTAACAACCTCGTAGGAAAAATCAGCCACTCTCTTGAGAACAAAGAGATTGCGCTGGCAGCCTTCCTAGACATTGAGGGAGCATTTAACAACGCACTACCTCACTCCCTATGTGCTGCTCTTCAGCGCAGGGGAGTAAACAGGATTATCTGTAACTGGATAAAAAACATGCTTGGTAATCGGTACGTAGTGTCATCACTGCAGGGAGAGACTGTTCGATTCAGGGCGGCTCGGGGGTGCCCACAGGGGGGTGTTCTATCGCCACTTCTGTGGTCACTCCTGGTTGACTCGCTTCTTGGGACTCTCTCCCTGCGGGGAGTGGATTTCCAATGCTATGCGGACGATCTGGTTATAATAATAAGGGGAAAATTTGAGGAGACCATCTCGGAGATCCTTCAAATGGCCCTAAATATAGTACACAGGTGGTGTGAGGAGGAGCAGATGTCGGTAAACCCCCACAAAACAGTAATTATTCCGTTCACCAAAAGGAGGAAGCTGGATAATCTGCGACAGCCGACTCTTTACGGTGAACTCATTCCTTTTGCGGAGGAGGTAAAATATCTGGGGGTAATCCTAGATAGAAAACTTACCTGGAACTCCCATCTGGAGAGAACAATAAACAAAGCCAGGGTATCCCTCTGGAATCTCAGAAGGGTCTGTGGAAAATCATGGGGGATGAATCCCAAACAGATTTACTGGATTTATCAAACGGTGATAAAACCAATGGTCACGTACGGCTCAGTGGCGTGGGGGTCGAAAGGACTACAACAAGCTGCTGCAGCGAAGTTGTCTGGTCTGCAGAGAACTGCATGCGTGGCCATTACGGGCGCTATGTCCACCACTCCGACGGCGGCAATGGAGAGACTCCACTCCCCATTCTTTTGGAGAAGGAGGCTAGGATGGTCTCTTACAGAGCCAAGTCGATAGGTAACCAGATAACGGGGGAGGCACTTTGGGACCACGCGGGACTAGTGGGGAAGTTAAATTCCCACCAAGTCCTTGGAATGGTATCAGACATGCTTGCCACACGTGTACACGTGGAAAGGGCCTTTAACGTCCTATTCCCAAGTAGGGACGAATGGAAAGGAGGTGCAATCTCCTTCTCTGGGTCCGACTGCGTTGTATACACGGATGGCTCGAAAAATTCACTGGGTGTGGGAGCCGGGGTGTATAGCAGAAATCCGAGAGTTGACATTTCAATAAACCTTGGTAAACGCTACTATCTTTCAGGCGGAAACGTTTGCTATAGATTTGTGCGCAAGGGAGTTGATTGCCCAACCCCTGGTAAACAAATGCATATACATAATTTCGGACAGCCAGGCAGCGTTAAAAGCACTGAATTCTACCCGGGTTGATTCAAAGCTGGTGTGGAGCTGTATCGAATCCCTTAACAACCTTGGAGCAAATAACAGAGTAACGCTACTCTGGGCTCCAGGGCATGCGGGAGTGGAGGGCAATGAAAGAGCTGACACTCTGGCAAAAAGGGAACGGAGTCCGCGTTTATTGGACCGGAACCATTCCTTGGCATAGCAAAAAGCACTGCCAAGGACATTATCTCCAGCTGGGCAGCGAGGGAAACCCTTCTGCACTGGGAGAATATACCGGGGCTTACCCACTCGAAAGCGTTTATATCTCAACCTTCGAGCAGAAAAACAGCACAGCTCCTGGAATTGAGTAGAAGTAACCTACGCATTCTTACTGGACTGTTGACTGGACACTGTCGTCTGAGAAACCACCTGAGGAAGCTTAGTCTGAGCAATACGTCGGACTGTCGCTACTGCAGTGTGGCAGACGAATCGGCAGAGCACATTCTTTGCTATTGCCCCGCGTTAGAAATGATCAGGCTCCGCTCGTTTGGCCTCATACGGCTAGAGCCTACCGACTTTAGACAAGTCTCGCCAAAATCGATCTTGGACTTTGTTAAGAAGTGCAGACTGGATGGCGAATTGTGACCCTTAGGGGTGAGCCACAATAGGCCCTAGTTTGGCCGCAGTGGAGGGGTGGGAAACGCCCCGCTCACATTGAACCTAACCTATGGTCTCGCGCAGCTACTGCTGGAACGGCAATTAATGGTTTTCGTGCTACTAGAGCATTTCCACTTAATCCAGAGTCAATTCCGGATCACGCTTTTAGCGTATCAGACTTGCTCATGCACAGAATATTGACAACGAAAACACTGCAAATACAACCCGCAATACCGAAAATAAAAACGCTGTTCCAATTCCTTCATTATAGAAACCAATGTTACGCCGGAAGATGTTCCTACTATTATTATAGAACCTCAACCTTCTACTTCGGCTAAGTCTGATATAACCCCTAGCAAAATGTTGCAACAAATATCTCCTGTTCCTATTCTTTCTACTGCTGCCAAACGCAGGAAACAATCTGCTGCACATTTAACAAGCCCAAACTATATTGCTAACAAAAAAGGTAAACAAACAAATATAAAAAAGGACAAGAAGCTAAAAGATAAGCCTAAGGATAAAAAATTGAAATTTAAAAGAAAGAGAGATTCTTCATCATGTTCTTCTGAGTGTAACGAAGAAATGTCAATTAGTTCTTCAACCGATGAGGTCAGCGATATTGATGAAAATGAATGTGTTGAGTGTCTCGAAAAGTTTAACAAAATCAACCGCGGATTGGATCCAATGTGTTCGGTGTGGATATTGGCTACATGAGATTTGTTCAATATATGACGCCACTTGCAATCGATTTGGAAGGCATTTATTAAAAGCCGATCTGGTTAAAAGGAAGGTGTAATGTTATTTTTCATAAGCCATCTCTCCCATGTACCATGCGGCGACTCACCTACTTTGTGTGGGACAGATGGCGAAATTCATGTGTTTAGGAAATATGTTTTGTGTTTAATACCTTTTCTTTAAATTCACTTTTGTTACTGATTTATTTTAAAATAAACGCTGTGCAAGAATACTTATACTTCTAAGTATTTTGTCCTATCTCAACATTATGTCGATAGTTATGACAATAATAAAAAAATGCGGCGTCTCTCCCACATTTACCCTACATTTTGTATTTTCAAGGTATCTACCTGATGTTGATTAAGAAGTAGTAAGTGATAATATTAAAACCAAGATTTTATTAGCCTTAAGGGATTATCCTTGATGTTCATCCCTCTAAGATTAGTATAAATGTGCAATGACATATAGAAAACCCAATTAACAAACTTTCCAGTATTGTTCCTATATACTTAACATAGATTAAGTTTATTTTAAATAGTTTCCATGTGATATTATAAATGGTGAAATACTTAAGATTTCTGCATGTTATGTACCTAGTAGTAGCAAACATAATTTTAATCTCAATTCTATATAGAAAGCTACTAAGCTGTCGATAAATCCTGACTGTTACCATTTATTAAACAAATAACTAGTTTTGTAACTTAACCATATATGTGAAATCCCTGTGGGATATTTTCTAACATCGTGAGAAACTATTAATAAAATTTTCAAATAAAATATTTACATATATAGACAATTCATTTACACTTTACTGAAAATAAGTACTGTCAATTTACAATTTACACTTGTATTGTTAAACAAAATGCATTTGTAGTGTGGTAATATTTAGAAACATTTTGTTTTGATAAAGTTAAAAAGGAATTTTGGTATTTCTCGCATAAGTTGCTACTTATGCGTAACATAATTAAAATGTATCTATGTTAATTTTAACCCAGGATTTACGATAATGGTTGTCCATACCATTTATTGAATGTCACCTATTAGTTTATAATTAACACTTCTGCGTGTTGTGATCCAATAACTTATAGAAGAGAAACGTACTTCTTGATTAAATATGACAATTAAATAACCATCTTTGTATATTTTGTTTATTTTTAAATCTATCTTTACTTTTGCTAATTACCCGTATGTTATTTTCACAAAAATAAACTAATAAGTTTTTGTGAAGAGAGGTAAAACACAGTGTGTGCCACAAACTTTTATTATTAAGGTATAAAGCTACTAGTTTCTGCTCACAATAAAGGCCGTCATCAGGCTACAATAGAAATAATACATTACAAGGTAAAAAAAATACAAATCCTTAACTAAGAGAGTTACGATTAGCAAAGGGTTAAATAAGTTCATTAAACAATTCTTCTTCTCTTTTATGTTGACAGTCATTGATTGGGAGCTGTTATTGCTCGGTTTTGCAGTTTATCCTTTTTCCACATTAATTGATATCTTCACTTACTTAATTAAATTAATGTTAGTTAAATAAACAAATACTGAAAATAATTTCCTCTCTCGAGTGGTACCGCGATTTAATGAAATATAATGAAATTGGAGAAACGTTGGCTGCCTTTAGCATGCAGATCAACAGAGGATCTTTTGATCCCCCAAGTTTCATCTCAAGGAGTATGCTGCTAGTAAGTTGTGCCCTATTATCACATCTGGGCAAAGGTTCTTCATTACCAGTAACTTAGTTTTCTCATAAAAATGACCTTTGATCTGTTGGTTTGCAAATGAACGGTAGGATGGCGCTTTTACGACTTCATCATAGAATCGTGGGTTCACGGTTTATGTATTGGAGTAAAAGACTCATTCTGAATCCTGCTCTGCGGGATGAGAAGAACTACTTACCTCGTACTGATGAGACACAATAGTCGAGATAGTCGAAATGTCGAAACCGGTCTACGAGTAGTGTTCTTCCCTTTGATTTGCAAATCGATAGAGATGGTTTTAAGTATCGACGAAGTCGGTCGTCATCACGTTCTCTATTGGAATATTATTCAATGTCCATTGGGGCATATAGCCCAGGAAATAGTTGTTGTTTCATAGAAAACGGTCAAGCTTGTTATAGAAACTATTAAGTTTCTTTACCTTGGGTGCAGGTAGAAACAATTTTCTACTTTTTATTTTTAATGTTAGTTAACCTCTTGAATGTTGTTATTTTTTGTTTCCTGTATGATTGTAATATTGTTGTTATTTTGTCCTTAGTACGGAATTTCGATACTTTAACTTATTCGATCATAGACACATTTTCTGTTTCGTGATCTATGGTTTCTGTCATTTCACCTTTTCATATGTTCTATGATTCTACTTTCGATGTTTCTATCACCATTATCAAAAGTTGCACGTGAACCTATACTGTGAATAGTTTATCCAATTGTCAAGAAGTTTTTCTGATGGTTTGGCTTAATCCCTTAATATGAACTATGTTGGATATTCTTTTGATGAATATGTTCCATAATTTGATTTGGTTGATTACCATTTGTTGCATTGTTTTTTACATAGATTAACCTTTCTTCTCCCTACTTTGAGTTCTCTGGAATATCATTTTTAGAGAATTCATTTATGGTTTTGGGTACTTACTTTAAATGGTTCCAGAACCCCCAAAATGAGTTAAAAGAAAACCAAAATGAACAATTTGTAGAAATAGAAGAGATAAACTGTAATATTATTTGTGCGTTGGGCGACAATTTGTAATATTAGTTACCTGTTGATAGTGAATTTATAAAAATATTTAGTTAACTTTTTTGAAAAAATAACAATATACCAAAAGAAAAAATGTAATTTGCAATAAAACAAACATTAAGCTTAATTTCGTCTTTAATTAGTTGTAAAAGATACTTCAATAATTAACAGAATTTATAAATGTTTATCACACAAAAATTATGATAGTTAAATACCTCGGCTAGGGGTGAGTAAGTTCATTAGCTCTGACTATTGTACAATATTTGTTCCTTTAAGAAATTATAAGGGCGCCACTGAAATCTTTTTATTTTTTATGATACTACTGAAGAAAGTTGTTTTAAGCTGAGTTATTTAAATAAGTATCATGAGATGACAGAAAGATGTCAGAAAAAACTGTCTATGAAGATAAAAAAATGAATTGAAAAGGTACAAACATGTAAAAGATAATAAGATTTCCTTGGTGCTGAAATTAATGAGGTAGAGAATACGTTACAACAAAATAATCCGCAAACAATTCTTTAAAAATACTTATGCTAATACAGTTGACGATATAGATAGATATACACGGAAATAAAAGAGAAAAAATATGGGAACAGTAAACTTGATAGATCTCAATAAACTTATCTGTTACGATAGTGGACGATCCTTCGCCGCACCTTGGGGTCGCTACGGCACTGTCTAGGTGGTTCCAAATGATTATAGAATATCACTAGTGGAGGGATGATCTGCCCCAGTTGTAGAGATAATCCAGTTACGAAGCTTACAGTTTACAAGTTAATTAAGTTTATGTAATCTCCAAATTCAAGAGATGCTTCTGGTTTTTCTGGTTCTTCAATTAAAGAGTTGCTTCTAGTTTACTAAAGAGTTGCCTCTAGTTTACTAAAGAGTGGCCTCTATTTTACTGTTTTATATTCCAACTTTCTGTATATGACAGTAAATCAATAGAAGAAATGAGACTCGAATAATTATTAAAACCTCTGGAACTCGATAATGCCAACTCATTAGTACACCTCGTAGCGTAGCTACTTTGAACTTCCAATTATAATTATAGAGACTGTATTCATTATTTTATTATTAAAAATGTTTTAGGATAGATGGAGCAGCTAGCGGTACTAATTGAATTTAATATTTAGGATACCAGGTGCTTAAAATGTTAACAGGTACTGTTACACCCCCTCTACTCGATATAAAAAATTTTGCAGAAGGCAAAATTTTTTTGTTGTTTAATATCAGATAAGATCTCCAACGTAAGTTTAAGCAAAACAGTTACTAGAATAAGTAAGGATTATAAGGAATTACAAAAATAACATAGGAAAAGGTTAAAGTTATTTAAAGAAATAAGGATTAGTCAGTATGTCCTTGTTGTCACATTCGTTACTTGTATGTAAAAGTAACCATTCCAGAGTTGCGCCAAACATATCAGAGAGATGGCCTCGTGCTCTGGCGATTTGTTTCAAGGCAGCACTGCAATGCAATGCAAAAACGACAAAGAAAGGTAAAGAAGAAAAAAAGGACAAAAACTAGTAAAGAAAACGCAAAGGAAAAATTAAAAAAAAATAAAAGTTAGAAAGAAAAGAGAAAAGAAAGCAGAAATGTGTTAGATAATAATCATCAGATAGAGAAGGAAATAAATAAAAGAAATTAGAAAATTAGGAAAGACAACATAAACGAACTTTAGACACAAGTGGCCTATAAAAAGTGGGACAAGTCCCGGGCGAGCCACCTACACCCAGCAATTAAGTTGCCAACTGAAATTGGACTCTACGTTACAAAAAAGTTAAAGAATGGTACTGTGTGATGTGTTTCCACACCACCCAGGCCTTAAAAAAAAATACAAAAATGATTAATTAAAAAAACAAATAAGACCTTTTTTAACAAGAAAGGAATAAAACTTCCAAAAACCCGTCATGAGGTTAACTATTGCAAGATATGGATGACATAATCGGTAGTACCTTTTTTCTATCGGAAAGGAACAAAAAAAACCGTAAAAGTCAAAATCTGTATTAAATAAAGTCACAAACGGTATTAGATAAGGTGATAATCGGTATTTGATAAATTCACAATAGATAAGAAAAGTTCTATATAGTTTTTACACCATTAAATGATCTATAATATAGTCACTGAAAAATATACCTATTTAAAAATAACAAAAAAAATTACCAAAAATTATACTTTAGAGCTATATAAATTGTACTTTCTCATACTAAATACATGAACCATAAAAACAAAACCCACATTATGTTTTAACATTTCCTAGCTAAAGATAATCTGTATACACATACAGATACGATAAGATAACCCAGTAGACATTCACACTGTATACTGCCAAAGGTACTTAAACCCGTACGCGACAGAATACATACAGTATGCACGATAAAAATGACTCTAGGTACGATAAATCTAATACACATTAGCGTATAAGATACAAAACACGGTATATGAACCTTTAAAGGAAGAAAAAAAAAATCAATATATCCTGATATGCCCAATTGGCTTGATACATTAAAAATATTCCACCCAACAGTTCAATAACTTGCTCCCAAAATAAGCTAAATAAGATAAGATAAGCTAAGATAAGATAATTTTAAAACATAAGCGCGACAGAGTTAATATAAATTTGTCCAAATTGTATTTTATGAGAAACATAGCACGAGAATAAAAAAACGCTCCATAAGATAAGAAAGATAATTTGGTAAGATAGAATAAGATAACATAAAAATAAGATAATTTAGGTAATAAGATATAATAAGTTAACTGTTTAAAGTAAATAGGTACATCATATGCTGACAAAGTAGAAAAAGAAAATAATGACTAGGTGAACACAGCGAACTAACAACAACCATCGAAGACATAACATTAAATGAATAAATTTTTGATAATTCAAACATAATAAAATGACGAGGAAGTCCAGGTAATGAGAAACTTTGAACTTGGAAAGGGGCCGTTAGCATCCACAGTAGCTATGACATATCCTAAGAACAACATCCATCATTTCCAAACCTTCCACACATTCACTACATCCGAAAACCAAAAAAATTGTATGTTTAAGTATAAGTTTACTCAGTGTCGGTTGAGTTTGTGTCTTCATATTATTGTCTGATTTGTCTTCTACATTGTCGTTATTATCGTTGTCTCCCGGTAAATTTTTATCAAAGTCAAGAAAAGATTTCAAAAATATTAAAAATACCAAAGTTTTCAAATGTCTCGAGAAAAAAACAAGTCCTGAATAATCAGAATTAAAGCAACTCGATATAAAGTACACCAAAATCAAGTTATTTTAAGAAAGTACAATACTAACCAAAATCTTATTAAAATAAGTCAACAACAAAAATACAGGTACTAATTAGAACAAAAAAACTATAAGAGTGTAACGTAAACAAATTAAAATGTTCGTTTTAATTTAACTATACAAATTTGTAAATATATATCTATCACAAAAGAAAATTGTTAAAATATTAAATATTTTAAAAATGCAAAACTTTCCTAATTGTCAAGAAGAAAAAAAAGACAAAAACTAGTCACAACGAATATAAATCAAACTACTTCAATATAAATTACCAAGGTTATTTTTAAAACCACGCTAATATTCAAATTTCTATTTTAAATTCATTAACCAAAAAACAAAAAAACTGGTACCTATTTAAAAAAGCAATAAAAAGTACAAGTTATTATCGTCGAAATAAACTGTTTGCTACAAATTTGAACAACCAATATAGTTAAGCAAATAAATAAATAAATATAACTATCAGTGTTGTACATAAGGGATAATATAGGTATTAAAAACACAATAGGAAAAATCAAAGAAAATTGAACTGTTTATAAAAATATTTAAGATAGTTAAAAAGTTAATTACGAAAGATTAATATTGAGAATATGAAAAAAAAAATGATTTAAGAAAAAATAATTTGTAGATATTTTCACCAAGTACTTTTCTCGAATAGAAAAACTATTTCCCAAAGAAAAAAATTATTGTACAGTCAGAGAAAAAATGAAACCAGCGTTTGGGCGCCAATTTGTAATATTATTTGTGCGTTGGGCGACAATTTGTAATATTAGTTACCTGTTGATAGTGAATTTATAAAAATATTTAGTTAACTTTTTTGAAAAAATAACAATATACCAAAAGAAAAAATGTAATTTGCAATAAAACAAACATTAAGCTTAATTTCGTCTTTAATTAGTTGTAAAAGATACTTCAATAATTAACAGAATTTATAAATGTTTATCACACAAAAATTATGATAGTTAAATACCTCGGCTAGGGGTGAGTAAGTTCATTAGCTCTGACTATTGTACAATATTTGTTTCTTTAAGAAATTATAAGGGCGCCACTGAAATCTTTTTATTTTTTATGATACTACTGAAGAAAGTTGTTTTAAGCTGAGTTATTTAAATAAGTATCATGAGATGACAGAAAGATGTCAGAAAAAAACTGTCTATGAAGATAAAAATGAATTGAAAAGGTACAAACATGTAAAAGATAATAAGATTTCCTTGGTGCTGAAATTAATGAGGTAGAGAATACGTTACAACAAAATAATCCGCAAACAATTCTTTAAAAATACTTATGCTAATACAGTTGACGATATAGATAGATATACACGGAAATAAAAGAGAAAAAATATGGGAACAGTAAACTTGATAGATCTCAATAAACTTATCTGTTACGATAGTGGACGATCCTTCGCCGCACCTTGGGGTCGCTACGGCACTGTCTAGGTGGTTCCAAATGATTATAGAATATCACTAGTGGAGGGATGATCTGCCCCAGTTGTAGAGATAATCCAGTTAAGAAGCTTACAGTTTACAAGTTAATTAAGTTTATGTAATCTCCAAATTCAAGAGATGCTTCTGGTTTTTCTGGTTCTTCAATTAAAGAGTTGCTTCTAGTTTACTAAAGAGTTGCCTCTAGTTTACTAAAGAGTGGCCTCTATTTTACTGTTTTATATTCCAACTTTCTGTATATGACAGTAAATCAATAGAAGAAATGAGACTCGAATAATTATTAAAACCTCTGGAACTCGATAATGCCAACTCATTAGTACACCTCGTAGCGTAGCTACTTTGAACTTCCAATTATAATTATAGAGACTGTATTCATTATTTTATTATTAAAAATGTTTTAGGATAGATGGAGCAGCTAGCGGTACTAATTGAATTTAATATTTAGGATACCAGGTGCTTAAAATGTTAACAGGTACTGTTACAAAACATATAAATATTCAAGTAATTTCTTTACAGCATATACATTTTATAATAATAACAATTTATTCTCATATTCGATAACCTCACAGATACGTTTTATTTTGAAAATATTACATATTCATTAAAAAAATGGTCTAAGCTTGAGTAGACTTGAATAGAAATCATGTTATGAAACTTACTCAACATTTCTAATTTCTCCAATCATTCTCGAGCGTTATAATTCAACCAAAAATAAATACACTAGAGAAATGTATTAAATTTTTTTTTAAATTATTTAATAAAATTTTTCACATGGTTTGTTTTTTGGTTTAATTATAATCAACATAAATATAAATAACTCTTTCTAAAAAATATCAGTGTAATAACAAACGTGTATTTAAATAAATAAAAACATCAACATTTTGCTTATTCACGATAGTGCTACTAAAGGAAAAAAAATATTAAAATTGATTTAAAATACCATTCCTCTACTTTTTATTTGGAATATTTTTTCGTCCCTATAATTGAACATTTACTGCCTTCATATCATATTGCCCACCCGTTGTTACATTAAATTAATCTCTATAAATTTTTAAAAAATAACATTAATGTAAACTAAGAACCATAATATGTATGTTATGTAACCATAACATATAATTCAAATCATCCAATATCACATAAATTAGCAGCTTATAATTCCATGATACATAGAGCATTTTCAATTCCAATGAACAAAAATAATTTTAATAAAGAAATTGAGATCATAAAACAAATAGCTACACCTAATGGCTATCCAATACATTTGATAAATAAATTAATTAATAAGAAAGAACAAAATTAAAGAAATTAAAAGCTATAAAAGTATTTCACATTGTGGAAATATTTCCAATGCAATTTCAAAAATAATATCTTCGGCAACATCAGCATTAATATCATTTAAAACACAAAATAGTATTGGAACAAAATTGTTAAATGTGAAAACAAAATTACCAAAATTAAAAAAATCTGGTGTTTACAAAATTAGTTGTCCAAAATGTAATGCAGTATCTATAGGTCAAACACAAAGAAATTTTGAAGTAAGATTTAATGAACACTTAAGAGCATATAGATTACAACAACCAGATAAGTCGAACTATACAAAACACCTACTGGAACATCCAAACTCACTTATACACACCAATGACATTCATATACTACACATTTGTGATAAAAAACAAAATTTAGATTTTCTAGAAGAACTTGAAATTAAAAGACATCTAGCAGATCAACAGCTTAAAGTAGTTAATGAACAAATAAATAAAGTTCTCCACTATTAAACTGTTTACTTTGATTGAGTCTTTATTTTATACATAGATAAGACGTTATTGTAACATAAATATATTAAGTTATTGTAAAGATCAGCATGATATAGTTTTTTCCTGGTTTTTCTATATCATTGTACAGTTATACTGATCTTAGAGGGAAGTACATCCAGGATAATCCCTTAGGGCTATTAACATCTAGGCTTTAATATTGTTATGTCTTATTACTTCCATACTTGGTCTAACCTTAATACTAGCGAATCATCAGGTACCTAGCTACAAACAAACAATATTTCAATCTGACGATCCTAGTTTTTAGCGAAACAGCTGTCATTGATTTTAAAGAAGCCATTTTTTAAATATATAGTGGAATTTTTGTTTAAAAAGTTCTATTTATAATGTTCTTAGTTGTCCAGAATAAAGCTGTAGGTAATAAAAGTTTTTTACAAACTGCTATAGTATTTATATAAATTTTGGCAGTTTTACAATATTTTTGTAAAATGGTCCTTTTGGTGGAATGAACTATTAGATTGAATGAGCATTCTCAAGAACATATAATTTTTAAATTGATTTATTTTACACGATACACGTGCTAAAACCAGAACAGTTGGGCAACAGTACTCAACGAAAACATTGATGTTACGCCTTCGGGCTATTACCAAATTGTTGGGTTCCATTGATTACAAATTCCGTTTTGATAGCTTTAACACCTGATGTTTTTGATATATAAAATCTGTATTAGATCTTTTTGCTTTTTGAATAGTTTAAAAACAAATTAATCTTGATTCGAGTATAAGTAAAACGTATATATGTTGTTTAAGTTCTTGAAGATATATAACTTTTTTATTAATTCGTGTAGCACGTCAAATTTTTTTATAGTTTAAATTTATTTTATAATGTTTATTTATAAGATACCTGATATATAAATATTAATTAGAAAAAAAAATATTTATCTTACAAAAAAAGTTTTAAATTTTAAAAAGAAGATTTCTTACAGTTTCATTTGTATTGCCAAGGCCATTTTTTCTCCGAAATTTTAATTACGACTAAACTATTTTTTCATTGTTGTATAACTCTCGGAAAAAATTGGAAATCCTAGTATTCATGCAAATATATTTTCATTAACTAAAAACCTTATTTACAGTGTGTGCTTTAGAAGGTTATTAAGATCGTAACATGCAAATATTAACTTGTTATTTGTAACTAGCAATAAACATCCAAATTAAGTAAAAATATACTAAGTGACATAAAAATCCGAACACCCAGTTTAAATGATATTATTTTAATAAAATTTGGTGAATTTATTTATTTTACTGAAATAAACAATTGATAAAATTTTCAGCCTTATCAGTTGAAGATTCCGGTTTTTATACTGCTTTTTTTGAAATCCAAAAATGAATATTGTAGCCGTAGTAAAGATCCAAATTTTGCGGATTTTGGTTCTTGACATTCTTTACGATTGGTTACGATGCCTAGGGTACGGAGACCTGTACGATTTCGTCAACTTAGTGAGTTTGATAGGGGTCGTATAGTGGGACTTCAGGAAGCTGGATTTTCTTTTCGGGAAATTGCAGTAAGAGTACAAAGAAGTGTAAACACCGTGGTTAGGTGTTGTCAGGCATGGCTTCGAGAAGACCGTACGTAAAGAGCAAGGGGCTCTGGACGCCCCCGTAGAACAACAGACCGTGAAGATCGTCGCCTAAGATTATTTGCCTTAAGGGACCGTTTCTCCACTACCAGGTCCATTGCAAATGAATGGTTAGCAGAATCCGGAAGACCTATTAATTGGCATGCGAAGTGTTTACCGATGAATAAGACGTTTCGGCCTGTTTTCATACCGACCATACTGGGTGCTCCCTTTAGTTCCAGAACACCGACGTAATCGCCTTGAGTGGTACAGAGAACGGTCACTCTGGGATCAGGAATGGAACAGTATTGTCTTTAATGGCGAGTCTCGATTTTGTTTAGGCATGCACGATGGTCGAGCGAGGGTTAGAAGACGACGTGGTGAAAGGAGAAATCCATGGTTTTTTGTTGAAATGCATGTTCACCTTTTCAACAAGATAATGTCCGACCACATGTCGCAAGAGTCACAATAGATTTCTTTCAACATAATGATGTCACATTGTTACCTTGGCCACCAAGATCTCCCGACTTATCCCCAATTGAGCACGTGTGGAATATGATGGGTAGGCAACGTCCTCCTCAGACTCTAGAAGAACTTCGAGAGGAGTTGGTGGTTGCCTGGAAAAGATACCACAGGAGGACATTGACCACCTGATCAGAAGCATGCTTAGGCGCGTTGGAGAATGCGTAACACATCGGGGTGCATCCACACATTATTAAAGGTAAAAGGTCTTTAAAGCAATGCAATCATTTTGAAATCTTTATCATTTACCTATTATGCTTCAGTAAGTACAAAACTTTATAAAAATAAAATATACAAATTTCAAAGTAAATTCGAGTATAGGTATGTAATGCTGGAAATTTCTGGTATATTTTTGTTCTTATTGATTACAATAAAATTTAAAAATTATAGGTATGTTTGTAATTTCCTTATATTTGCTATGACTAACTAATAAAATATTAAAAGATCCATTTCTTTCTATTATGTGTTATCGCCTAAAACAGTTGATGAAAAGTCAATTGTGTAAAGACTTTAACTTTATTGCTGAATGCAGAAAACACTAATTGAATTTAAACAATTATTCAAAACAACCTGTTTATGGAAAAAAGTGGGATTTGAAAAACATAGATACCTATTTCTTTTAAAAATAATGCACTTTTTTGAATTAATTAAATCAATTTCTGGGAAATCAAAAAGTTTTACAATTTAAGGTCTGGGAAATAAACTGCACAACAATTGAAAGGGATATTACAAAAATCTGTAATTCTCATTTGTCATTGGTGAATAATAAATCGAAATTTCATACAATAAGTTAATCTTTATTCTTTCACGGATACCAAAAAAATAAACAAATTTTTCATAAAAAAAAAACAGTTACAATAAAACAAAAATAATTGAAATGAAGCAAATCATCCATCTCTCGAATGTGACTCTTCTTAAATGAAGAAAGGAAAAAACCAATGTCAATGTCACAAATATTTAGTTATTGTTATATGAATTTGTTGTAAAAAAGCAACTAGTTTTGGCCTACAATACGGCCATCATCAGGCTACAAAGAAATAATACATTACATAACTGATAGAGAAGCAATTTACAAACAATCCTTACCCATTAAAGTCAAATACAATATACAGGGTGTTTCTTAAGTAATCTAAAATATTATATGGGGCGCTTCGTTACTCAATTTTAAGACGAAAAGTTCATATAAACATGTGTGATAGGTGTTGTCGTTTATGAGATACAGGGTGTTGAATTTATTGTAATAAGTCAGTTCTGATTGTACGCGAAATTAATTTTTCCCGGTGACGCTACTGGTTTTTAGAAGTAATACGCAAAAACATGCTTATTCTAAGTGGCCTTTGAAATAATGTTGACAAGTGTCAAATTTGAAAACCAACGCAAAAATCGTACATTTTTATTTGATTGACTCTGTGTTTAGTTAATAACTATGCCAGTGTTTACTAATGTTGAAATGGCTAATATGCATTTTTTGTACGGATTTTACGTGAAATCGCGAACAATCCGAATTTTGTGGCCAATATTCTATTTACGGATGAAGCCAACTTTTCTAGACATGGGATTATGAATTTTCATAATGACCACATATGGGCAGATGTAAATCCACATACCATAAGTGTAAAACGATTTCAACAAACATTTTTGAGACATACCAACATTTTCTAGAAAATGAACTTCCACTTCTTTTGGAAGATGTACCTATTATTATTAGAAGACGCATGTGGTTCATGCATGACGGAGCTCCTCCACATTTTTCAGTGATTGTACGCGAGTTTTTAAATAATGTTTTTCCAGGCCATTGGATCGGACGAGGATCTCCACACCCGTGGCCCCCTAGATCACCTGGACACAATCCTCTGGATTTTTGTGTGTGGGGATATTTGAAATCGCTTGTTTACACAACACTGATATTAAACGTACAAGATCTTCAGAATCGTATCATAGACGGCTGTAATGTTATTCGTAACAATCCTGGTATCTTCGAACGTATTCGACCATCCATTAGACATCGAGCGGATTCTTGCATTTTAGCTGGAGGTGGACATTTTGAACATTTGCTCTGAAATGTATTATTTTTTCTTTATGTTTAACACATGTTGCTTGTAATAAAATAATAAAAAAATATAAATCTGTGGCGTCACCAAGAAAAATTAATTTCACGTTTATATGAACTTTTCGTCTTAAAATTGAGTAACGAAGCGCCCCATATAATATTTTAGATTACTTAAGAAACACCCTGTATATTGTTAAAGAACCATTCCAAAACGATTGCAAGCATTGCAGTTGAAGGTATGAAAATATGAAGTTAAATTCATATTTAATTATGATTTTGTTTATAAGCACTTATACAAAATATGGTGACCACCGATGATCAAATCCAAGTTAAAGGACTGTAGATGAAGTTAGAAAATGTAATGAAAAAATTGAAAAATGTTAAATCATTTACTGCGCTTCACGAAAAATTCTATGGTGTGGCTCCACCCCTAGCTTGCCTTATTGCTGTCACTCTATTTGGCATGGTCCTTATTAAATTATTAATAAATTGCTGAGGTATGTTTTTCCATATTCTCTGCAAAGCATTGGCGAGCTGTTTTAGAGTTATGGGGGGCTGTTCGAGTCGGTTTAATTGTCTAGACATTTCGGCCCAGACATGCAGGAGCAGGAGTTGTAGCTCGTTCTCGTCCTCCTTCATGCCAGTACGCTGCAGACCCAGTTTCCAAATATCGATTCCATGCACGAGTGACAACATTTTGGGACACATTAAACCGTGTAGCAACTTCTTCTTGACTTCGTGCCTTCGTGTATCCTACGTACTAATTGATCAAGTTGCATTGTTTCTAATCGCCGTAGCGCCATCGTTTTTTTCAGGTAAAAAGATTTATGGACTACAGTAACAATGTTAAAGTCACTGCAAGCACTTCTACGCGACTAAAATGTTAGTAATTTTAAATAGATTTCCTACAATTCTGTTTAAAGAGATAACAGAGATAACGGTTTGGCAATTTGAAAATTTGATTTAATTGTTAAATACAAATTTTTTTTGATATAAAAATTACGCTATCATGCCTAGGGGTATAACGCAATTGACCTGTACATGCATTAAATAAAAATACCAATAACGCGAAACTGTTTATATTGTTTAAAGTTGTTGATCGCTTTCTGCATTACCGACAGGCCAATTTATATTTTTTTCGGTTTACATAACGCAAAATGTTTGTTCCTGAAAGAATGCACCGCTACAGCTATAATTTTTGCAAAGTGAAATTCGTTTTGATTGATCTAACCTGTAATTTGTCTCTGTCATTATTTGGACACGTTACTTATACGACAAGCTTTCGAACAACCAACCGCGAATACTTTTTAAGGAATTCTCGGTCACGGTCAGAAACGCTTTAAATGGTCTTTCTTTTTAAAGCAACAAGGTAAATACAAATAATATTCACGAAAAAATTTCGATGTAAAGCCATTTTGGGTTAGCATTTACCGTTTATTCGTATAAAATTTTATACTCCCCAAGAAATAAATGTTTACATGAAATTTATTGTACTGAAGCTTACTTCGTGAAAGTCCATCTTGTTAAGAATTTAAAAACAATGAACTTTGTAATAAAACTTTCTCTATTAATTTAAAAAACTTAAATAAAAGGTAACAGTTTAATTACAAAGTTTTTTGTTTAAGGTTCTTAATTGTTTATATACAGTGTGGAAACCACTTATGGAATAAAATTATTTGTGGGGTTGGTTTAGAAGATTATAAAAAACGCTGGGACCCGTCAACTTTGACATTCAAATGTGAGCTTTTTAAACATAAATTTAAATGTACAGGGTAATACACGCAAGTCTGGGATTGCCCATAATCTATGTTTTTAATGAAACACCCTGTATATTTTTATGATTTTAAAAGTTCATTAACCTTACGATCTTAAAGAACTATACTATGAGGGTCTATTATAAATTGTACAGGGTGAAATTTTGAAATTATTCATAATTTTGTTCAAGATAGTAAATACATAAAATACTTGACTAATTGCTTTTTTACATTAAAACAAATGCTCAAAATGTTCTCCACCTTGTTCTTAGCAATAACACAGTCTCTTATAAAATTCGTCCCGAACTTTGTTTAAAGTTTGAGTTGAAGTAGCCCGTATTTCTGTATTTATCCTTTCTTTGAGGTCTGCAATGCTAGTTGGCTGTGTTGCATATACTTTGTTCTTGAGCTAGCCCCACAGAAAAAATCCAAGGGTGTAAGGTCCAGCGATCTAGCTGGCCACTCGATAGTAGGTACCTCTTCATTCAATCCATTTATTGGGGAAAATTTCATTCAAGTAATTTCTTACAATTAAAGCATAATGGGATGTTGCTCCGTCCTGCTGGAACCAGATATTTTCATCCGGTAGGTTCGGATTTATTGCGTTGGGATATAAGTTGGCCAACCTAGGAACAACTTCGTCTCTAATTATACTTAAATATTTTTCGGCTGTCAAATTTCCATCTACAAAAATGGGACCAATAATATGATCACCTTTGATACCAGCCCAAACATTCAACTTTTGAGGATACTGAGTATGTGTCTCACGCATCCAATGAGGATTCTCCTCTGACCAATATCTACAGTTTTGTCTGTTTACTTCCCCGTTCAATGTGAATGTTGATTCATCGGAAAAAATAATTGTACCAACAGCTATTTCATTTCTGTTCAATTTATTCATAATTCTTTCGCAAAAATCCATTCTATGATCTGGATCGTCTTCTATTAGTTCTTGTACAAAAGTAAATTTATATGGATGAAGTTTTCCTTTATGGAAACATCTTGACGTTGGATTCTCCACGACACTTAACACGCGGTTTTCTCTTTAATGGTTTGACATGTCCAAGTTCTCTGAATTTTGCATGAATTTTAGACAAAGTACCTCCAAGACACTTAACATAATATCCACTTTCACATCATCTTCAAGGAAGTGCGGTTTTCTCTTTAATGGTTTGACATGTACAAGTTCTCTGAATTGTGCATGAATTTTAGACAAAGTACCTTGTGAATTATTAGGCAACTAAGGATACCTCTGATTAAATAAGTTTGCCACTTCAACTTGACTTCCGCAATTATCGCCGTAACCAATAATCATTACAATTTCAATCCGGTGAGTCTCAGTCAAATATTTCATTATTACTTGGCAAGATATTAGTTTTTGATTAAAATGTCAACACATCAACAACTGACACACATTATTTACCGATTTAGTTTAATTATATTGGCATAGTTATCTATACAGTTTTTACCTATTCGTGACAAAAAATGTTAACAAAACCCAAAATATTGATACTTAGTGAAGAAATTTGAGGTCTGCATTCAGCCAATTAAAAATAAAACCATTATTTAAAGTGTAAAACATTATTATTTTCACAATTTTATGTATTTATGTAGCTAGATCGCCTTACAAAATATGCACGTAACGTATTATTTGAATCATCTGCTCACCTAAAGTACAGTGAAATTATTAAAAAATAGGAGAATTGGCCTTTATTGTGGTTCTATATTTTTGGCATCCTTGCGTCCCCGTGTCTAGTGCCATCTTTGCCTCGCTCTAGATACAGCCATGAGCTTCTGCACAAACTGTTCATGTTTAATATCCTCCTTTCATGCTAATGGCCTTCATTTCTTTAAGTAACCAGGTATTAATTGGCACAGGTCCTCAATTTTGGTCTTAGCCTTCTCAATGGTGCTATTAACAAGTTTCGCAAATCTAAGACCATGTACTCTCTTTGTTAGCAACACCTTCAGGTACTTGATCTTCTAACTGCAGTAAAAAGAATTAAAAAAAAAGAAAAATAAATTTAATAAAAAGTATAAACTACAGTATAAAAAAAATTGGATGTGGGATGTGTGGTGTGATGCTGATGTGAAAGGGGTCAACATCTATGTCAATTTTACTTATAAACAGTTGTTATGGTATTTCCAAAACAGTAATAATTACACTAAATACAGTTACATTGTATTCAAGGTATTAATAATATACTAGTATAAAACATAATTAATCACATAAGTGCCTTTTTATAACTGATCATAATTATTATATTACAAACATGAGTTTACTTATATCGTATTCATCATGATTTGACAAATATTATTATTACACAGAAAATGTTACGACAAAAAAACAAGGTAGAAAAAATAAACCTTGAATAAATAACATGCGGTGAGAAAATTAAAAGTATGTACAATAATAATCCGTTAGCATATATGTAGAAGTTAATTTCTTATAGATACAAATATTTTTATTTATTAGTTTTTTATTGACTTTTTCTTTTGCAGCAATAAATTTTATTAAGACGTTTATGCATAATGATTAAGACAATTGTTATGACAGTAAGATTCCTTTAAGCGACATTCTAAAGAATAAGATTAAGCGTATTTGACTTACGATACGGAATTAATATTTTTTTATATTAAAATGATCAAGAAGTATTTATAATTAATACGGTACTAGCGACTTAAAACTGTTTATGTATAATTACAAATAGTTAATCTTAAGTTAATTATATACAAAAAGTTGATGTACGATGCTATGGTGCACAATAAGCTTATTATAGCTGCGCAGCATCGCGGATGCAATTGCGAAAGCCGGTCATTTTCTAACAAAAAAAATATGTATAATATTATAATATGGAATGTTTACTTTTTTAAATAATTGTGTAGACTTTGTATATGGTGTAATAAAGTACCAAATTAGGATTATATTTTTAAATACAATGCAAAAAATGTTTACCATAAAATATTTTATACCATTAATGCACATTTGCACCGATTCCTTTTTAATTCGGAATTAAGTAATCCCCACTAGATAGTTAATCTCAGATTAAAATTATTTCATTTGCATTAACCTAAAATTGAAAGAGAGTAGTTAAGGCCGGATTAGATTGGGATGTAATTTGGCATCCTGTACTAATCTAGTAATAATGTTGATATCATCATATCATTTCCAATTGACAGATTAGAACCTAAATGCCTGATTAAAAAAGCCGTGCAAATTAAAAAATTTATTTAATCTAGAATTAGGTTAGAATTCAGGATTAAATGATGAGGTACAAATTGGCATTAAACTATTATAGTGTTATTGAAATAGTAAAAGTAAATTTTTTAGAAGTGGAAATGGATCAAGTGAAAATTGGTATGATGATTTCTTAGATCAAAATTTTTTTTTCAAAGAAGTATCTTAAATTTAACATTAAAAAAGTATTACTATACAATAATTTTTTTTGGCTTTAAGGCATAGCCCATGCAGCCAGACGCTATGTGGTAAAATGTTTGGAAAATCGTGTACACTCGTAATAATATGTGAACCTTCTGCAGACAATATTAACACCTATTTTTCCTACCTAAAAATATAACAAAACCACAAACTACAAACCAAAATCTATAACAAAGGATAAGGTCACAAGGGTCACTCTCTTCTCGCCCAGGGGTCTGTCAGGGCATTTCTTTTTTAAACAACAAATACAAGGTAGACCACGGAAAGTAGGATATATAATACAGTAGGATAGACATTTAGGGATGCAACATTTTTCCATTACTACAATTTAATATTTGTCTCAAAAACAAAACTCATAAGGCAGTCGAATATATTTTTTTTATTAGTACATAGCAAATACATAATACTGAAAGGTGTTTCAACTTTTAAGTTTAATAGTTTTTGTATCAATTTGTCTGATTGGTTAATATACAAAAAGTATTGCATAATTTTAAAAATTGAATTGTGGTGTAAAATAAAATATAACATTTTTCAGAAGATTTTAATATGAATGTATAGAAGCCAAAAATATTTACCGCCTTTTTGTTGAAAAACAAAAAATGAATAAATTTTGATAAATCCTATTTGTATTATTTACATTTTAAAATTTCTTGTGTGCAGTACGTTTGTTTAATTTTTCATTTGGAAGTATCTAGAAACATTTTGAGTAAAAATGAGTAATTTAATAATATAATATAATAATATAATAACAATGTAATAACTTCAAGAGGTTGGTCAGCAGTTAGTCCAGACCTAAACCCAATTGAACATGTTTGGGACTACCTGGACAGGCATAAGAACTCGTAATATCGCTCCAGACAACCTTGTAGAGCTGGAAAATGTTTTAACACATTAAATGCCAAGGCAGACACTGGTGTCTGTTCGTTACTCTAAGCTCAGGGCCATCGCAGACACCGGTGTCTGCTTCGGTTTTTGTCCACCGGTGTTGCACAGACACATTTTTCCTGAGTTTCCAATGGTTGAGTGTCTGATCTGGCCCATTCATATATACCTCTATTCATGGGCCGGATTGATCACGTCATCAAGCCGTGTTACGACATGTGTCTGCTTTTGTGTCCATAAGTAACATAATTTTTTCTACTTGTTTGGCAGGGCTTTTTCAAATTGCGATAAGTAAACTGCAGGCTGGCTCCAAACACATTTATTCAAAAACATAAAAAACATAAAAAGAACCTAATTATTCCATCCGTTCGTGAGATCGATTTTTGAAATAAACTTACCATCAGCATTGAATATCCGAATAGCAAAACAGCCAAGAAATACGTGGCCATGACCAGAAAGAACCTGCGGTTGGTCACAGGTATACTTACTGGCCATTGTCACCTACGAAAACATCTGAACAGGTTGGGTTTATCGGACAGCCCACTATGTAGAGGATGTGAACAAGAGGATGAGACAGTTGAGCACGTCCTTTGTGACTGTCCGGCACTCTCTCTAACAAGACTATCTGTATTCGGCGAGAACTGGCTAACACGTGCCAACTTGAGGGAACTGCCTACAGGCGACGTTATCACCTACTTTAAACAGGTAGGATGGTTGACGGGCCTATAGGTTAGGCTCAATCTCAGAAGGACGCACAATGGGCCAAATGTGGCCTAAGTGCTGTGGGGCGACCCACCCTTCCAGAATTACAGATACAGATACCATCAGTATTATCGCTTTCACTGTCAGTATAACTTATTTGTTTTTGCACAGCCAGCTGCACCAATCTTTTCGATCTACTGCTCATAGTGGAGTTATCTCAAAGACTAAATGAAATTCAAACACTTTGAATAACGCATTACATGCGGGACCATACAGGTCGATGCGTGTCTGCTAACAAGTGCTTGTCTGCTAAACTTGTCTGTTTTGGCCCTATGATAAGTCACGCTGTGTCTGCAAAACGTGTCTGCTTTGGCCCAGCGCAGCAAAGCTTTATCACAGGGCCGGCGCAGACGCCGGTGTCCGTTTTATATTTTTCGAAAATACTCGGCCTAGGAACGTTTTAGAAAGAATCGTTTATAGATATAGCCGTAACTTTGGAGGTACTATATGGATATGGCAATGGCCCTGTGATGAAAATTTCAAAATTTTTTATGGCGCTTAATGTGTTAATAGAAGAATGGGAAAATTTGAATTTGGATTACATAAGTGGCCTCATAAGAAGCCTTCCACGGAGAATGAGAGATGTTATTAGAGCCAGAGGTGGCAATACCAGATACTAAAATGTAAAAAATCGTTTAAATTTTTTATTTTGTTACTTTGTATTATTTGATTTTTCTAGAATAATTGTTATTTTCATTATTTATGCCCATTATTTTTTGATTTTTAATTTTAATTAAATAAACTACTTTGAAACATAATTTCAAATTCATTTCCTATCATTTCCCAAAAAAATGAAAAGAGAATAATAAAAACTTTATTCATAAATCACTTATGCCATACTTTTTGTGCGAGTGGAGAAAAATGGAGGCCTGTTTATTATTTCGTTCATAACATATTTGTAAATCAATTTCACGTGTACATGTATCTCATAATTTTTCATATTAAATAAATATACTAACAAAAGTTTTACAATTTTTAATTTCCCATTGCATTTTGTTGAGCATAATAGGCATCTCATTACTGAGTAATGAGATAGAGACTAATAGACAAACAGAAACTAATTAGGTGTATGTTTTTAATAGACGATTAACTCTAGGCTACAGAGAAAACTAATGCGAAATTAAACAGTTCATTTGCATTTTCATTTGTGCATTAAACCATAAATTATTGTTGAATTTTTTTACTTTTAATTACTACAACGAATTTTTTATTAGATTAACATTTCATTAACGTCATTTTATTTACATACATTATTTTATAGATTGTTTTTAAATCAAATCAGCAAATATTGATAATTTTAGCGTTCAATAAAATGCTTGTAAAAAGTCCTAGAAAAGTCCTAACGGTTATTTAGCACCCAATATTGACAGTAGGAAATATTTTTTCTTCTACACTAACTAACATTTGAAGTGTGAACCACTTCAACCCTTAAAACTCTATAGTCAGCTAACAAGGGTGTGTTTTATGAGGCCGAGAAAATCCTTTGATCTAAAAGAACAAAAGAAACCAATAAAACCACTTTAGGTTATAAAAGTTTGATGACTACCTGTTAAGATATATTTTCGACACAATCATAGAAACCTTGATAATATATTAGGTGTCTATAACCAAACTGCTTAACAGGAATTTTAAGAATCTTGATTTTAAAATATCTTGACAAGTTTTCTGTCACGAAATTCGTTGTTTTTAATTAATAAAACTTTTTATTGCCGAAAAGGATACAAAAGTCGCCGTTGATGTTAATTTATAGGAGTGAAATTTGATAAAAAAATCATTTTTTGTTAGATTTATAGAGTCTAAGTGAAATTTAGGTAATGGATATGTTTTTGGACTAAATTCTAGTTATCACCCTTGAGTATAATCAAGGTTATCACTAATTTTTTGTTCATTTTGAGTGTTTTTCTATACCGTTTCTTTTCTGATATAAATTTTATGCTTGCGAGATTTTTTTACCTGTGAATTGTAAGAAAGGAAAATTTGGACTTCTAAAAACCGAAAGTGAAGTGTGCAATTATCTATTAAAATTGGTAACTAAGCACTTTTAGCTTACAAGGCCATCTTCAGAGTTACTACGGTAAATACAGGGTGCCGACGAAAGTGGTAGCAACTTTTACTGTGGACGCCAATAGATGACGCTCTTCAAAATGTAAATCAAACATCAATATGTCAACCTGACGATGCTAGTTTTTAGCGAAACAGCTGTCATTTTTCGAATAAATAGTGGAAGTTTTGTTTCATACGTTTTATTTCCAGCAAAACAATAATTATAACAGAAAAAATGGCTTTTCGACTGATAACCGATATACGACAATGATTTTTTTTACAACTGACAGTGACAGTTGACAGCTATATTAATAGTGAATGGCGGACTTAAATATAATAACAAAAAAAGAAAAAGGATTAAAACAAAATGATATAAAAGCCCTTAAACAATCGGGGCCAAACGAGAAACGATACCTACAACTAAAATACTACAGCTAGAATAAAAATATGTAGATTCTCCTTCTTTTCGTTCAGCTCATTTCCTCCTCCCCTTGGTCAGAGTGATCCAAGCTTTCCTCTAACCGTATGATCTTTACAGTAGGGTGGCGGAAGAACCTGATTGCTGGAGCTTCTCCTCTTGGTTTGGCGAAAGCGACACGGACTTCTACTACTCGGAACTGGCCTGTTCCACTAGACTCTTTTTCCAGGAACTTGGAGGAAGAAGGTTATTTTTGATGATCACGATCTCACCGACCTTAATGGGATCTTCACTTTGAAGCCACTTCCTTCGTTTAGCCATTAGGGGAAGGCACTCATCAGTCCACTGACGACAGAATTGATTGGCTAAGTCAGGACTTCTTTTCCAGGAAATCCTAGCTTCTGAATCTTCAAATTTTCCTGGAATGGTGGGATCAGTAGCACAGCGTTGTTTCAATAGGTGATTGGGAGTAAGGCATTCTGCGTCGGTGGGGTCTACTGAGAGTGGTTTAATTGGTCTGGAGTTTATCGATTCTATGGCTGATGACAGTATAGTTCTGAGAACAGTCATGGTGAGGACTCTACCCTTTACCATATTCTCTAGGATTTTCTTTGCGTTCCCACCGAACTTCTCAAAAAATCCTCCAAAATGTGGTGCTGCTGGGGGGTTGAAAATTCAAGAGATTCCTATTCTTGTAAAAATTGTAAGAGCTTCTTCTTTGTCTCATTTTGTTAGCTCCTCCCGTAACATGCGATGTGCTCCTACGAAGTTAGTTCCATTGTCAGTCACCAAGAATGTGACTGACGAAGGTTTTCATAAACAGAATATGAGTAGTCGTTCGTCTAAACTTGGAAACTTTTTCAGAACTTTCTTATTTGATAAAAGCCTAGAAAATAAATTAATTCCTCGCGTCAGAAGAATCTTTTCATACGTTTTACTTCTAGCAAAACAATAATTATAACAGAAAAAATGGCTTTTCGACTGATAACCGATATACGACTATGATTTTTTTACAACTGACAGTGACAGTTGCAAGCTATATTAATAGTGAATGGCGGACTTAAATATAATAACAAAAAAAAAGGATTAAAACAAAATGATATAAAAGCCCTTAAACAATCGAAGCCAAACGAGAAACAACTAAAATACTACAGCTAAAAAAATATGTAGATTCTCCTCCTCTTCGTTCAGCTCACAGCTCTATTGTAAAGTTGGACATTTTTGAGGTTATACGTACTCAGAACGTTTTGACATACGAGCGCTATTTGTTCTTTACAGTAACTTAAAAGATTCATCTCGGTCCAAAAATGGAATTAAATCGTGAACGTTTTCGTGCGATTATTTTTTACAACTTTCGACGTGGATTAACAACAGCAACAGTGCATGGATGAATTTCAATGTTTGCCGATGAAGCTCCATCAATGACCAGTATTTATCGATAATATGGTGAATTCAACCGTGGCCGTAGTTCACTCTAAGACGAATTTTGTGCAGGTCGTCCAACATCAGTTCTTGTTCCGAAAACTATTGATGCTGTGTGCGAACTGATATTGCAAGATCGTCTTGTGACCTATCGTGAAATTGAGACAACCTTAGGCATTATGGGAGGCATGGGACCAGTATTCATTTAATATTTCATAAATATTTGACGGTCAAAAAAATGTGATCGCGTTGAATCCCACACAATTTGTCAATCGCTCAAAAAAAGGCTCGTGTCGATTGGTCGAAGAAAATGCTCAAAAAATACGATCGCGATGCTCATACGCGTATGAGCCAGAAAGTAAACAGCAGTCGACTGTATGGAATGAGAGGTCAACATTTTTCGACACCTGAAGAAGCGGTTGCTGCATTCAGAATGCAGCTACCTCAATCAGAGTGGCAAAAGTGCTTCGAAAATTGGTTCAAAGATATGCAAAAGTGTATAGATCTTCACGGGAAATATTTTGAAAAACAATAAAGTGATTTTCGATAATTAATATTTGTTTTTGTTCTCTAATCCCAAAATATAAAAGACAACCCTCGTAGTTGTTTACTGTTCTTAATAAGATGGATTTTCACATAGTAAGGGTTAATACAATACATTTTTTACAAACCTTTTTCATGTTTTTATTTCAACAGTTCGATAGTGTTATCAAGAACTTTTAGTTTTTAAATGTTTTGGTCCCTATTTTGGCGGATAAATAATATTACAAAAAGAAACAAATCATTTTTTCATTGAAAATTCGTTATTTACACATTGGATAAAACATTGCGTAGGAGAACAAATACCGTAGGTAATCAAAAAGTAAATATTAACCACAAGAACTGATTTACTTTAACAATAGACCTATAGACCACAAGTTGAAGGCGAATGCTTCGTCAATATGATTGAGCTATACAAATATTATTAGAATGTAACAGGAGATCAATATGTGAAAGGTTTTTTGTAGTTGTCCCATTGATAGTTTTGTTTTATACTAACGTAAACAATTTAATGTACTTACATAATCAAAAAATATACAGTTTTGTTTTATATTTTTTTAGTACTGAACATTATTTACTTTGAATTTATTATTTGTTTTATTTAGTAAAATTCAAACGCCGTTGTAGGTAACAATAGATAAAAAGTTAAAATAATAACATCTAAATAGGATTGTAACAACATGCATTAAGTGACAAGAAGAATCATTTACACAGATACAAGTTTGTAGGTGAAATATAAATATCCCAACACTTCAATAAAATTATCATAAATTTCCATTCTCATATACAACATTTACTTAATCCTTAACGCATATACTTATTCACTCAGCTTATTTCATTCAAACTCATTGAATTAATACAATATAAAAGTCGAATAATATTTGTATAATTTACTCTAATAACTTTGACTAACAAATGGATTTTTTATCCAAGACTTCAGAGTTTTAACTGTTTTTGTGTTAATCTAAGAAACAAACCGTCAGGTATTTATTATGCTATATTCAAACGTTTCTTAAGATATTGAAGCAAATTGTAAAATTTGGTTCAGCGGCATCATCCTGACCTACCAAGTGGACACTTTTGAACATTTGAAATTTTTAGAATTGGTGAAGACTGAATGAAAGTGTGATACTGTTTTGTGTATGGATAAATTTTATTTTTAAACTAATTGTAGGCGACTTTAAAACTTTGATGAGAGTCAAAATGACAATAATTCACAGTCACAAACTTTTGATGATAATACACACAAGTGGGCACAAGTCGATCAAATACTCCCAGCAGTAAATCAAACACCCCATCACTATCAGGAAAATTTGTTAAATCCACAACAGCAAAATCAAAACTACTGCAAAATTTAGAGGAAAGGTCAAAAGAGCGCATGGAAATGTATTCGAAACTCGTAGATAATCAGAATGAAGACGAAGTTGATTTGTTTATGAGAGTATGAATCACTGTTCACCAGTGCAAATGATTTCAAGTTCTCAACAAGTGGTATATTTTCAAATGCCAGGTTAACTAGAAGATATTCCAAATGAATCAGTTAACACTCCTCAACCATCAACATCTTCAGTGAACCCACAGGACAACTACACAACGAAAAACATATTTCCAACTATGAAGAATATTAAGAATAATAAAAAACTCTTCGTTTTAACAAAACTTCCACTATTTATTTAAAAAAACTGCTTTTTTAATGAACTTCCAAAAAGTAAGGGTTAGTACAATCAATTTATAAAGAATATACTTTTTTTAGACACAGAATTGTATTGTTTGAGTTTTCTTGGTGAAAATAGTTTTTGTTCTCATTTTAAGTTTATCAAAAAATGTGTCTTACCTTAGTGTCAGAGCCAATTTTTCTTCTGGAGTTTTTACTCTGTTTGTGGGTTTCTTCTTTAATTCATTTTGAACTAGGCTTAACACAAAATTAAATTGATCCTTATTAAGCCCGAAGAAGCTGCGAAACTTTTCATCGTTGTCATTTAGGTAATTTTGTATAAGGATCTTGTAATAACCTTCTTTGTTTCTAGATTCATACAATTCACTTGTATTATCAAGCAACGACAGTAATAACCTCATGTCATCATCATTCTCTAATAACTTATTTTTATTCATGTTGACGACCTGCAACTTTTAATTTGAAATCAACTGTATTATTTGCTATAGCGGGTGTGCTCGCACTACTACAGAAACGCGGATGCCAGACGCTTCAAGCAAATCCCCAAATCGCCGAGACCAGTCGATACTGCTGTACGTCGCTGAACGCTGGACGTCGCTAGGAAATCACACCTTTAGAAGTTTTTCGTATTTTAAGTTCTTCTAGAAAATCCTGATTTTGTTTTTTATGACAAATCTGTAGTATTTAAATTTCATTGGCTTGTGAGAGTGAGTTTGTGTGTCCAAGTAGGTTAGTTTGACTTATCCGGTTGTTGTAATCTATAGTCTATATAGAAAGGACAAGGAGTAATAAATCATTCATTTAAGAAGATTTCATAGACGTACCAAAATATATTTTAAGAGGGTATACCGTGTTGATGCAAGTGTTGATGATATTGTGGAATTAACGGCTGCTATGTTGTGTGTTGCTAAATCAACAATTTATAGATTACTAAAAGAAAGCAAGAATGGAACTCTTCAATCCCCTAAAACTCCTTCGGGCCGAAAACCAATTGAGATCGATGAGTCATTAAAACAAAGACTAAGGCGTAAAGTCCATGGATTTTACTTACGAAAGGAATTTCCAACACTTGACAAAATTATGACATCAGTGCAAGAAGATACGGACTATACAAAATTTTCCAGAATGACATTATGCAAACTTTTGAAAGATGTGGGTTTCATATATACAAAACATAATAGAAAATCTCTCTTGATAGATAAACCGGAAATAGTTTTTTGGAGAAGAGACTATTTAAGAAGCATTTGACATCCCAGAGAACAAAATTTGAAAATCTTCTACTTAGACAAAACATGGATAAATGCTGGATATACAGTTTCCAAATCTTGGCAAGATGAAAACATTAAAAGCGGAAGGCAGGCATTCGTGGAAGGTTTGTCGTTAGGTTTGCAGCCACCATCTGGAAAAGGAAAAAAAAATATCATTGTCCATGTTGGAAGTTCTGAAGGTTTTGTTGATGGTGGATTGTTAACTTTTATTTCAAAACGCACGGGGGACTATCACGAAGATATGGAAGGGGATGTCTTCGAGGAATGGTTTGTTCAAATGTTGGATCTGATTCCAAAAGGGGCTGTTATTGTTATGGACAACGCAAGTTACCATTCACGGTTACGAGAAGCATTGCCCACAAGTCGTTGGCGTAAAGCAGAGCTGTTGGGGTGGCTTATTTCGAAAAATATTAAGTTTCCAAAAGATCCACTAAGGAAAGAACTTTACAGAATTGCAAAAATGAACAAGAATAAATACAAAACCTACATTGTAGAAGAAATGGCTTATTCTCGTGGTATATCAGTTTTTCGACTCCCCCCTTATCATTGTGAACTTGATCCCATAGAATTAATATGGGCTCCGGTAAAGGGGGAAGTTGGAAAAAAATACCACTTTTAAAATAAACGATGTTGTGAAATTGTTTGAGAGTGCTGTAAGTCATGTTAGTAAGGAAAATTGGACAAACTGTATCGAGCATGTTATCAAAGTTGAGGCAAATATGTGGAAAATTGACAATTAATATGATGATTTAATCGACCCTATTATTATTAATGTCAACAACGATTCATCCTCTTCCGAGTCGGATATAGAATAAAATGTAAGTAATAAATGTATTCCAATAATTATTTCTTTTCATTTTTTATTATATTATAATTTAAAACGGATTTTTTTCCCAAAATACTCACCACTGCATTGCGTTATTGCTTATCTGCTAATCCTTTAACAATGAAGAAAACCCTAAACTTTGCTACAACTGAAACAAATAAGGGTCGATCTACCTGGTTTGTAGATTTACGGAAGAAATGTAATTTAAAATAAGAGATTTATCAAAAATTTCATGGTGCTCCCTGTAAAGGTTTTGCATACTTAATTAGGGTTTATTACTCCTCGTACTTTTTGTACAGACTATATATACTCTTCATTGTATCTTACTTAAAAATCTCTCATTGTTTAACCGATAAAAAGACCATTATATTTTAATGCAGATATTTTTTTATGGTCAAGAAGTGCTTCACTGTTTAGCCTAAATAAGGTAAAAAAGGGAAATATACCTACTTGTTTTTCCAAACAACACTGGATTAGCTATATGAAGAAATATTTTGCCATGGGAACCTGCCGTGATATATTTATTCTTAAACTTTTTGAGGCCTAAATGAATGAAAGCCATTTTTTCTTAAGAATAATTATAAACTTTTTCTTTATTTATGTATATTATGTATACCACAGTGAAGATTACAAATAAACTGTAAAATCCTATCAAAAAATATATGGATAAAATAGAAAATCCTATATTAAAACCACGTGCATCATTCGTTAACCAGCGGACACTTAAACATGTCCAGTTATTTTTTATATTATTATTATTGCAGAGCATTATTAATAAAAATGAAGGTAAACTGGATATCAAAGTTGTTTTTTTATGATTGAATTAGATTAGTTTTAACAATGGATAATAATTAAATATTTATGTATAGATTTATATGTTGTGATTAAAAGTACAGTGTGCCATATAATTTTATTTGGATATTTTTGTCAAGGTTTTGTTGCTCATAATTGTAATTGATTGCATGCATTAGATAAAATAAAATTTAAATTGGATAAAAATAATTTTATTTTTAAATTGGCCTGAGCGTGAAATTGTAAAGTAGACGGAGAATATCTTTAGTCAAGGTGGAAGTATTTTTAAAATATTAAAATGGGTTAACAATAATTATAAGAAAATTCGACTAGTAATAAAAATTAATTACAAAAAATTGCTTTGGAAATAAAGAAAGAGGAAAGAATTGTCTGTGTTAATTGTATTAATCGTTGAGGTATAGAGCTGACAATATGATGTACGATAATTTGTGAAGATTGTAAAAAACATAATAAAAAAAATAAAACCAAAATGAGCTTAAGACAGGTAATCATAAATCATTCAGAAAATTAAGATGAATATAATATGTATATATGAATAACCTTTTGATATATGTCTTTCGCTTTTGGATTTTTAATTCAGCATTCCATGTTTTTTCCCTCTTATGAGTGCCAAATTATTATTTTTTTTCTTTCTAAGTATTTGTACTAAGTAAGTTGCCTCTTTTCTTTCCAATATCCTCAATTAGCGTACCTTATATTTCCATAGATCTTATGACGTCCATTTCAGCTGCCTCTAATTTTTATTCTTTCTGTTTATGATTCTTCATGGAACATTTTACTTTTTTTTTCTCTCACATATGCTCTGGTATAATCAAAATTTGTACCTAGGTATTTATACAGTGTGGTGCAAATGAAAGGAATAAATTCGTTATTTCGTAAACCGGTTAGTTTAAGGAAAAATCCTGAAACAGGTCGATTTTTATTTTTAAACAGGCTATTCGTAAGTATACCTTTTTATTTTTGACGTCATCTATGTGCGCGTGATGACGTCATCACTAAAATTGGAAATGGAAAGGTGGGTTTTGTAATATATTATTTGAAAGGTTTTTTGAATACCTTTTCAGCCATATAAAAATTCCTAAATAATTCATGTTTATTTTCGGTTAAAAAATTAATACATTTTAATTATTACAATAAATATTTATTATGTACTTATTAGACAAACAACTAGATGTTCTCTTAGACTTTCAAGATAATCCTCATACCAGTTCACGGCAAGTAGCATTAGATAATGACATGGACCATTCAACAGTTCTTAGAAAGCTTAAGAAGGAAAAGTGGCATCCGTACAAAGTAAGTTTAGTACAAGAACTTTGTGAAGATGATTTTGATAGACGAATTGAATTCTGTGAAACTATAATGGAACAAAACAACAGAGATCCGATGTTTTTATCAAAAGTTTTTTTCTCTGATGAAGCTACATTTCTATTAAACGGTCATGTCAATCACCAAAATTGTCGCTACTGGACTACGAATAATCCACACTAGATGCAAGAGTACGGTACTCAATACTCAGAGAAAGTAAATGTTTGGGGTGATAGGATTATTGGACCATTCTTTTTTGAAGAAACCTTAACAGGTGCTCGATATTTAGAATTTCTTCAAAACTTCTTGCTCTCAGAATTGAACCGGTTATTTCCAAATACAAATGATTTATGGCTGCAGCAAGGTGGTGTGCCTCCACAATATGCTATCTTGGTCCGCAACTACTTGGACAACGTCTTTCCAAATCGGTGAATTGGTCGAAGAGGAACAATAGAATGGCCGCCTAGGTCACTTGATTTGACTCTCCTTGATTTCTTTTTGTGGGGATACTTGAAAAGTAAAGTGTACCAAAATAAACCACAAAATATCAATGAACTTAAAGAAAGGTTCGAGAACAGTTTGAGGTACGTCTTTCTCACTGTATTTTAGCTGAAGGCAGACAATTTGAGCACTTAATTTAGGTTTCTTTGTATTTAATAAATTATAATGTATTAATTTTTTAACCGACAATGAACATGAATTATTTAGGCATATTAATATGGCTGAATAGGTATTTAAAAGACCTTTCAAATAATATATTACAAAACCCACCTTTTCATTTAAAAAAGACGTCAAAAATAAAAAGGTATCCTTAAGAATCGCCACACTGTATATTCAAGATCTTGTAAAATTTCTTGACCAGTGTTTGTTTTCAATTTTCCACTCTGATCGTCTACGCATAGATATTTTGTTGTGTTCACTATGAATATTTCTTTAAGAGCTTTTATATAAATGTAATTAATGTTGGATGTTTCTGATATCTTCCATAGGCATAGAATGGGAGTCTAGATTCGTCCAGCCCCTGATATTCTTTCTGTAAGAACTGTCTCCCACTATCGTCAGTGTATCCTAGGTTTGTTGATAGTTTGATCATTTATTTTGATACCGTCATTTGAGCTTTCTAGCGCACAAGCAAAAAAGACCTCCCAATATAAAAGAAAAGAAGCGACAGTACACATTTGTTGTGTTATTATTTCCAACCCTGACTGTAGATTCACAAATTTAAGAAGGGGTTTTTAAATTTCCAGTCTATCTCTTTTCTATCTTGTTATAACCAAAAAACTTTGAGGAAACATTCTATGATATAAGTAGAGAGACTGCGGAGAACAAAAAAAGCAGAAAATGTTGAGCAAGATATTTTTATTCTGAGAACTCATCCCTTCGATTTGTTTCTCGTACTCGGAATTTTTCACATGCTTTAAACATTAGTTTTACTACAGTTAGTAAATATTTTATATACATTTTTTTATTTACAATAACATATTTAAAATGGTGGTGATTCATTTGTCACAAATGCTGTTACCTCAACCATTATATCTATTACAATGAGCTTGTTTTTTTATGAAAAGTTTAATATTTGTCTTATGCGTTATCTTTATCCAAACCTATTAAGGAATATTCTATACAAATAAAGATTAAGAGTGTAAATTGGACTAAGTAATGTTTACAAAATGAAAATATGTATTCAATTACACATATAGATCGCCTAGAGATAACATCTAACTGTTAAACAAAATAAAAAATTGATATTAATGGATATTTATTTAAAAAACATTAAATTTATTTATTATAATATTCTTAAAAGTAAAATAGAAGAGAAAGTAAGCTTTTTGGCATAAGGCTTAGAGATGATAGACACTATAGAAAGGGCATGGCGAAGGTCATATAAGAATAGCACAAAGGACAGGAAAAAAGCTTCTGGCTCATAAAACTGTTGAAAAAGTAAATAAAGTAAGAATAGAAAACAAATGCAATGTCATCATTCCACCAAGGAGGCAGTGGAATTTCCTCTAGGGAACAAAGTAAGTTACACAGATGGCTCCCTCATAGAAGAGACATCAGGAGCAGATGTTCTGATAGAGGATGAAGGATCTTCCAATCAGAAATATTTGCATTCCTCGAAGTAGCAGAACTATTAGAAGAGCAGGACAACTCAGAAATCCCTGTCAGCATTTGTTCAGATAGCCAGGAATGCGCAAAGACTGAAAACAGATTGACTTCAGGACGAAACGTAACCCTACTAACCTCAACTCTGCTCAAAGAATCAGAGGAAGAGGATTAGAAGAACAACTGCAGTGGTCTTAGCCCAACGAAAAAAACAATCGCCTACCTTGACAAAGCTAGAACAAGGTGGTTGTTGGACAAACCAGATCGCAGCTGCGCCTGCTTGTTGGAGTCCTTACTGGTCACTGTACACTTGGAAGACATCGGCATCTCTTAGGTATAGCCTAGACTGTCCAAAATGTTGAGAGGAGGAAACTTCTTACCAATTCCTGGGCATCTGTGAGGTTTGGCACTGAACGAATGATAGAGGGGTGTGGCAAAAAGGGTTCAAGTAGCCACCCCGCCCATTATATTCATTAATTCCTTCAAGATTTTTGGGTTTGTAAAGAGGATAATTATTATTTTGGTGAATCAAATCTAAAGTTTTGTAACTATATCTTTAATTTTAAGTGGCATGTCCAATATAGTAGTTTACCTAACAAATACGGAATTCGGCGTGAATAGTTGTTCATTAATACATTATTTATGAATAATGATTACAGATTGATTTCAATTGATTTAATTAATATAATTAGGAATATTAACCGATCTGGCAGTATTTTGTTCGCTTCATGGAACATTTTTATAATGATCCGTACCCTTTAATTTTCCTGGTTACTTAAAATTAGGGACATATTTTGGTAGAAAAAAAAAATTGGGATTTAGTGGACAACAAATGAAACAGGAACATTTTTTCTATAACCTTAAATATAATCTCGCAATTGTGGAAGGATTTGCGAGAAAAAAAATTAATCGTTCTTTATAGAATTTTATTTAGCTAGTTTTATTGTTAGCATTGATTTTGTTGGCAACTTTTGCGTGAAAAATGTAAAAAATGGTACTGACCAAAAAAATTTCTATCAATTTATTGTTCTAAACAACAGGAAATCTCTCTCCCTTTGGAAACTTGCAGGGTTAAAACTGCTTCACAGAAGATAGCATGAATCTAAGATTTCGCAAGAAAGAGTATTTATTTAAAAATCTATACCATTAAAAGTTTCTTCTCAATTTGATAATTTTTCTTCATTATGCTCTATTATTTCATAAAAGCATTAGGCACTTTTATTATTTTATTGGAATTCATACTGATTTAGTAACTTTCAACGATATATTGCTCTCACAATATTTCTCACACTAATTAATCTAGCCGTATTTATGATAGTCAGTATAATTTCGTTGTTGATATTATCTGCAGTCTAAGTTGACTACATAACAACAGTTGTAAATTTCTATTTACTTACTTTTCAGCAGATTTACAACTTATATTGTTGTTAATCGTATAATGACGTTTATTAAACAGCCGGCATCAATATGAAATTGGCTATTAAAGCTGAAATCGGTCGACGTTTTGAAAACCATAAAATAATAACATTAATTCTCGTCGAGTATGAGCTGAAGTCATAAGCGGTACAAGGTGGAAGCTGGGAGGGGATAATCTTATTATAAAGTTTAATTTTGTATTTGATTTATCTAATTGCATAATCTAAAATAAAATAAGGTTTTTTATAATCCACTAATTAAAAGAATCACACAACAGCCCTTGTGTAGGAAAACAATGGGACTCATCCCAAAGGTGAACCTGTGTTTATGCACGAGAGTCAAAAGACCAATGTTGACCTAAGGATTAAGTGTTAGTGGCCAGAAACCCAGCGGGTTGGAGCTATTCAAATGGTTAAAGGGGTTCAAATGCAGACATGCCTCTGAAATCTCTGAAATCTCAAAAAGATCTGTGGTTAATAGTGGAGGGTGAATCACAAATAGATTTACTGCATTTAAAATTGTCACATAAGGCTTCTTGGTGTGGTGCTCTAAGCGACTACACTACAATAAAATGCTATGGCAAAATTGTCTGGCTTGCAAAAAACAGTGTGCATGGCGATTACGAGCGCTATGTGTCTACCACTCCGACGGCGGCTATGAAGAGGCTCCTCTCCATATTGTTTTGGAGAAGAAAGTTAGAATGGTCGCGTATATAGTCAAGTCCATAGTTGTCCTTGGTATGGTGTCCGACATGCTCCTATTCCTATTCCCAAGTAGATCCTGGATAGAAAGTGGCTCTGGAATAAACAAAAAAGGGTTTACACAAAGCCACCAAGGCATGGTGCACAGAAACATTGCAGGTAAAAACTGGGGATGGAACCAACGTATCCTGCAACGGATGTACACGACAATAGAGAGACGTTTAATCACATATAATGGGGCAGTGGCTTGGGACACAAAAGCGTATCTACGAGTACTACGAGGAAAACCTTTCGAAGATTCAAAGACTAGACTGTGCATATATCACTGGAGCAATGCGAACTGGCCCCACTGCTGCAATGAGAGTGATTCTAAAGTTGACCCCACTGCATATTCAGCTAGAAAATGTAAGGAAGAAAACAATATACAGAATGATGAAAGAAGGAATTATCAGGGAAAAAGCTCGATCACTTCAATTTGATAAAACTTGGGAAATGCCCCAAGATGATATGCCAAAGAAATTAAACTTTGCAAGAAAAATCATCAAATTTATCATCAAAGTTAAGTACTAAATCTGAGTGGGAAGAAGACATCATACAAAATTTAAACCAGAATGCCATAAAGTGGTATACGGACGGTTTCAAGTTAGAAAAGGGAACTGGAATAGGAATCTTTGGACCGAGAGCCAAATACTTAGAAAGCTTGGGCAAATACCCAAGCATCTTTTAAGCAGAAATCCGCGCCATCGAAAGATGTGCAGAATTTAATATATGTAAAAAGAAACTACTGCAGACAAGATATTGTGATTATGTCGGACAGTCAAGCACTGAGCACTGAGCTCAAATAAAATCAGTTCGAAGATGGTCTGGGAATGCCTAGGCAAGCTAAATGAACTAGGCCAGAAGAAGAATGTCACCCTCCTATGGGTCCCACGATACTTAGGAATAGAAGGGAACGAAACAGCAGATAAGCTGGCAAAACAAGAAGCTGAAACCCCACATCCTGGACCGGAACCATCTTGTGGGATCAGCAGCAGAGCAATCTTAGGAAGACCAAGAAAAGAAATGGTGAAAGATAGAAATCCCAGTACTGGAAACAGCTGGAAGATCTGAGACAGGCTAAGATACTTCTGGGAAACTACAACCAGATGAGATCTCGTGTGTGCTTCAACCTCAATAAAAAAGTCTTCGGATTTTAACGGGAATATTAAGAAACTAGGGTTAAAAGATGAATCAAAGTGCAGATTCTGTAAGGAATAAGGCGAAACCTCCATACACATTCCCTCGGAATGCCCTGCATTGCAAAATTCTAGGATTTGATACCTGGGAGCACACGAAATAGAGAAGGATCTACCTAATTTGAATTATCCCCCCTAACTCCATGCAATACATCCCAAGTAGGGATAAATGGAATGGAGGCGCAATCTACTTCTCTGGAAATTTATGGTACTAACCCTTACTGTGTGAAAATTCATGTTATTCAGAACAATAAACAACTAAAAGGTTGTATTAACTTTCACTATTTATTCTATAAATTGCAATTACAGCTGTTTCGCTATAACTAGCATCGTCAGATTGACATATTGAAATTACATGTTTGTTTGTAACTAGGTACTTGATGTTGCTAAGTAGTTAAGGCTAGACCAAGTAAGGAAGTAATAAGACATAACAATATTAATGCCTAGATGTTATTAGCCCTAAGGCTAATAACATCTAGGACGACTGTTCTATACACAGATGGATCGTAAATCCCACTGGGGGAGGGAGCCGGAGTGTATAGCAGAAAACCTTATTATTGACATTTCAATAAACCTTGGTAAGTACGCCACCATCTTTCAGGCGAAAACATTTGCTATAGATTTGTCCCTGGTAGCTTTAAAAGTACTGAAACCCATCCGGATTGATTCAAAGCTGGTGTGGAGCTGCATCAAATCCCTAAATAACCTTGGACCAAATAAAAGGGTAACGATACTCTGCGGAAGTGGTGGGCAATGAGAGAGAGCAGTCACTCTGGTAAAGAAAGGCACTGCCATGAACATTATCTCCAGTTGTGAAGCAAGGAAAATCCTTCTGCACCTACACCCACCCAAACGAAATCATATATCTCAACCATCGACTAACAAAACAGCACATCTTCTGGAATAGAGTAGAAGTCATCTACTCACTCATTCTGACTGGACTGTTGACTGGACATTGTCGTCTGAGGAACCACCTGAAGAAGCTTCGTCTAAGTGATACTGTGTGTAAGACGAACAGGTTCCGCTCATTTTATTTTATAGAGCTTGAACCTGTCGACCTTAGACTTCGTTAATGAGAAGACGAATTGTAAGCCTTAGAGGTGAGCTACAACAGGCCCGAGTTTCGTCGCAGTGGATGGGCGAGGAAGCGCCCCACTTACATTAAACCTAACCTAACCTAACCATATTAAAACTCTATTATAATCTGGATAAGCAATTTTAATACATTTAAAAAAGTCTAACTCGCACTGGCGAAGCCAATAGGTCGGACAATGTATTATTTACATTTTAATTGATTTTTTATAGGGTTTGTTGAATCATTTAAAATTACATTATTTAAAACTTTATTAAACACAATATTAACAACAAGGAAGTTGTGTTGTTTATCTCAATAAAATTGCTAATGTGTTAATATAGTCGCAACTATTTAATAACTCTTATTTTACTTTGCGAGATCTGCAGTTTAATGTCAAGAGGTGTGGGATTTATGTATTTCTTAGCACATCCGAAGAATATGCGTAGTTATTGTTTATGTATCCGATCTAGCTATTCTATAGCTATTTTTGTCGAAGCCCTCTCGAAGTATTATATATCTGGTATCTAACCTAAAAAAATATTCTTAAACATTGATTATCCCACGGGACCATAAGAGTTTTTAAATATTATTATTCCGCTTATTGGAGAAACTACCTGTTATTTGGAACATTAACAAAATAACTTATGTAAATCTGTGACAACACCGGCAGAAACGGTCTTTGCCCCCCAGTAAGCGCCCATGGCTAAAGAACTTGTGAGTAAGTCAAAATCGTACACCTGCAATCAATAAACAAACTTTCTCATTGAAAATGTTCGACAAATTATACATACGAGAGATTCCACGTAATTTGGCTGATAATCATTCATAAATTCTGTTGTATAAGTCGCTTTTTATCTCGCACTTCTTTTCTCTATTTTTATTCCGTCTCTCCTTTTGTCGGTCAACGTGAACAAAACTTCTTAGCACGGAGTCAAAGACGAAAAAATGTACGGAAAGTGAAATAAAACCCAAAATAAATAATAGTATAGGAATATAAAATGTCGTAATTAATAACAAATCAAAAAAATATTCCAAGATATTTATATAAGACATTCATTAAAATGATTGTACTATAACCCTTACTTTTTGTAAGTCCATCTTATTAAGAATAATAAAATAACTCTTCGGTTTAAGAAAACTTTCACTACTTATTTAAAAAATTGCTTTTTTAACCTCAATGACAGTCGTTTCGCTAGAATTAGCATCGTTAGATTGACAAACATACAAACAAACAAAATGTAACTTCAATATGTCAATCTGACGATGCTAATTCTAGCAAAACGGCTGTCATTGCCGTTAAAAAAGCAATTTTTTAAATAAATTTTAAATAAGTGGAAGTTTTGTTAAAACGAAGAGTTTTTTATTATTCTTAAGACATTTATTTTTATGTATTATCCATGTTACTAATCCATGTTACCATTTTTTTTCTTAACCAGGAACACAATAAGAATGTCCAACTTGTTTTGTGTTGCCCCAGCTTCTTTGAAATTAAAAATTTTTAAAATTAGATATTTTCACTTTTAAATTATACTCTTACACGTATATATAAAAAATAACGGCTAAAATGGAGCCAACAACCTGGCAAGGTATGGTTCAAACTACCAGTTTAGCTCATATCTGAGCTAAAGACAATAGAGACTTAGAAAACACATCTGGGTAGATTTTTCGGAGATGAAACAATCCATAACACTCCTTGGAACCATCAACCCTAAAAGATCTAAGACTCTAGAAAATAGTAATCAAACTTATCTAAGATTTCTTACAGGATTTCTAACTGTCACCTTCGTGTAGTAGAAACTACAGAACACCTATTTACTGCATGCAAAAGGATAGCAGGAAGCTGTGCTAGGCATCTTTACCATCTCCGGAACCGTTACAGTTACTAGCCTTACTGTACGAGGTGTTTGAGACTATACGATCAAATAAGTATTAGTAGAGGGCACAATAGATCAGATAGAACAGGTCACAGTGCACACACACTCTAACCAAACCCGTACCTTCCAGAATGCATCTCTCTAGAAGCGGTGCATTCCGGGAAGAACTTCTTCTACACCCTCATCACGTCCGATGGGGGCCTCAGTCCTCGGACTTATGCTCTGTCTTCAACTATCTTGGTTCGGAGATAGTTTCCAGGTATCTTCTGTTTGGTCCGGGATGGTGCTTTGCATTCTAGAGTGTGTGCTTTTCGCTGCCTCTAAAAAGTTAGTCCTTAGTCGACGAACTGCGGCTAAAGGTAACCTTAGAGAGTCGATCCACTTGTTAAAGCTGTCCCTACTCAAGAATCTGCGCATCTCCCTAGGGATGGGCAGAGTCTCTTATACGTGGTTCCACTTCTGTCTGCTTCTTGACAGATGTTGTTCCTTCTTAGTTGTCCAGCTGTTTCCTTGGTCTTGTTGTGGTCTTGCTGTGTTCGGAAGTGTCCTGAGTTCTTCAAATCTTCTTCTGGCTCTGGATTTCTTCTGTCTTCTCCTGGTCCAGTTCCCTTAAGCTGATGTTCTGCTGTGCTTGTATCTTCTTTTTGTAGGTTTTGGCTGTGTTCCCAGGCTACGGAGGCGTATAACATGTTCGGAATGATGATTGCGTTTATTAGATGTATCTTTGTCTTCAGTTCTAGTTTGGATTTTCTTCCTATGAGTCAGACTAGTCTTCCTCTTGCTTGTTTTGCCTTCTTTGTGATGTTTTCCACGTGTTCTTTGAAGGTAAGTTCTTTGTCCAGTATCACTCCTAGGTATTTGGCATTGTTTTTCCATTGGATCTCTTCTGCTCCTACGCTTCTGTGCTTCTTGTAACGATAGCCGTGTCATCTGCATAGAGAGCGATCATTGTGTTGTCTGTATATATTGTAAAGCACCGGTGAGAGGACTGCTTCTTGTGGTACTCCGGCTTCTGTTGTTCCTACTTCGGATTTTGCGTTTCCTATCCTTATCCTGAATCTTCTATTTTTCAGATAGCTGAGTAGTAGTTTCGTCAGTTCTCTGGTGTATCCTGCTTCTCTCATCTTGTATATCAGTCCTTCGTGCCATACTCGGTCGAAGGCTTTGCTGATGTCCAGGAAGATGGCTCCAGTTGATTGATTTCTATTGTATCCCTCTGTTGTGTATTCTACTATTTTAAGTACTTGGTCCGGTGCGCAGTGTTCTTTTCTGAATTCGAACTGTTCTTGTTGCAGTATTCCTATTGCTTCGGAGGTCGCAGTGCAGTTCTACCCTTTTGTAATACAATCTAATCTACTGACCATCCAGAACCTTTACATTTACATATTGGATACCAGTTTAATCCTGAATAAGAGGTTTTTTAATGGGACGGGTAATACGATTTCTGTAGCAACTCTATGCTGAGCTTCATTTAAGATTAAGGTGTTTTATCAGAAGGGTTATATTTACTGCAGAGTATAGATGCCAAATAAAGACTTGTTTTGGGCGTGAAACATCGAAATTGGCAAGAAAAATGGAAATCTGTACTCTTCACTGCAATGGAAGGTATTCCAATAGTTATCATGTACATTTGGAAGAAATTGTTAGTGCCTAAAAAGCTAAAATCTGTCCAGGAAATTAACTTTGAACCAGTGTGCTTTATAGAGATGAAATCATTAACAATATTATTCCACATTTTTACGACAGCAAAAGTTTTTTTTTCATAAATTATTAAAAGTAATGAAACAAAAACAAATTTGCTAGTAAGTAAAGAAGTGACAGAGAAAAATATTTGAATAATCAGTAGAAAATTTAACTTTTTAGATTTTTTTATATAAAATAGATGCGATAATCTTAATTTATTTAAAAATAAAAGATTTCCATCATTTTATTGATTTTGTGAAAATCACCCGTACTAACTTTTTATTTGCCCGTAGCCTCAAGTTGTAGGTCAGACATCAACTAACACACGAACCGGCGGATCGCACTTTTCATGTAGGAAAAAAGTATTTCGTAAGTAGATCTCTCATTTTTTTTACGAATAATCTATTTAATTTATCGTTTATAATAAAATAAAACTCGTTCAATTCCTTGTCATTAATCATATCGCGTTAAAATCAACATTTGTCTATATTTTTAATTTGTGCAATATTTATTGGAAATATAACTAAATGTTTTTAATTAACAGAGAAAAAAAAACCTAAATTTGGTTCAAATTGCTTTAAAAAAGGTTTTTGGCTTTTATAAGGTAGTGACATAAAATATCAATATTTTCCATAACAGGTTCTGGCTGCATTTTGTCTTTTCTATTCGTAAAACTCTGCTTTGTCGCAATGATTACAAGAGAGTGTCTATGAGTATGACAAAGAATATCAATCGATTCTCTTTGTTCCGTACTCGTGCTGGCAACGCTGTATCATTATTCAGGTAATATTTAGTTATTTTTTAATATTCAGTTTTTCACTTAAATAATTATCGAAGAAAGGAAAAAACCAATGTCAATGTCACCAATCAATTTATTCATAAAAATAGTACTGTTGTTACAAAGCTACTAGTTTCGGTCTGAATTAAAAGACCATCATCAGGCTAAAAAGAATACAACGGGAAACATCAGAAAGAACATTACATAAATTAAGTAATCTTACCTGTATGTAGTACACAGATTTCAATCAATTGGAATGTATTGTGGTTACAAATTTTACTGTCAAATTGAAGTTATTAATGACATTGAATTATAATTATATGCATAATAGTTATATTCAATAAGGTGACATGGAAAATAAAAATAAAAATTGATGAAATGGTTATGAAAAGGTAGAAATTAATTAATCAATTCCATCTCAATTAGATAGAATTGAGGAAAAGTCCATTAATAGAGGACAGTTACCTCCAAAGTATAAAAGACGTGGAGGAGAGTTACAAGAATTAAAAGTTTCACAGGCACTTAATTTATGTAATGTTCTTTCTGATGTTTCCCGTTGTATTCTTTTTAGCCTGATGATGGTCTTTTAATTCAGACCGAAACTAGTAGCTTTGTAACAACAGTACTATTTTTATGAATAAATTGATTGGTGACATTGACATTGGTTTTTTCCTTTCTTCAACTACCAAGTCACTTTTGAGAGATGGATGATTTACTTCGTTTTAAATAATTGTCGTTAATATTAATTGTACGAATAAAATGTAATGTATTTTAAATTTTAATTTTAGAAATCTTTATTTATAGGTATTAAATAACCAAAAGAAAAAGAATAAAATGTTATACTATGGGTTTCGTGACTCCTTGATTTCTCGATTGGATTAAATTTGAGGGGATGTATAGAATAGTTGAGGGTCATAAAAGGTGAACTAGTTTTAAACATAACTTTATTAAGGTTAAGGCGGATTTAGCGGATGCATAAGCATAATTATATTCATAAACATAACTTTAATGTACAATTCATAAAAGTTGAACTATGTAGTTGCAAATGGACTGATTTATCCAACTCATAAGGATAAGCCATAGTGCACAATTCATAACGCATAACCTTGAAGTTCCCATCTTTTAACTTTTATGGATAATGATGTGTCGAAATAGAAAGTGCGCCTGCGTGGATTTCATTTCACTGTCATAAGTGTCATACTTGTTAACTTCATGATCAATATTCTATTATTTTGATGAAAATACAGAAATATCAATGAATGAGCAAATGAGGTTATAAATTTGAAAATTTGTTATTGTTGTTGAATGACAAAGGTTACAGAACACACTAATTTTATATGTTCCGTGATAGATACAACTGTCACTTGTCACTAACACTTATGATTATGCTTATGCATTGAGGAACGGATAAATGATCCATCTGTTAAGCACTATGCGTTAGAGAAGTTGTTATAGTTATGATTATGCATTAATGAAAATATTAAGCTTATACATCCGCTAAATCCGCCTTTAAACTTAAAAATCATTCAATTTTTCACCACAAGACGAGCTCAATAATCGACGTATTTCGGCTTCAAAGTTACACAAACTTTGTTTTTATCACACAGAAACAATTAAAAAAATAGTATACAAGTTACGTTCAGAATAATGTAAACTTATTTTTAGAAAGAAATATTTCTACTAATTTCTACTAACAAATTTATTTACTTAATACAGAAATTACAAATAAATTTAAAATCAAAACTATAACTTCAGACCTAAAATTTAAAAGCACATACAATATTCTTTCATTTATATAATAATATCATATTTACTAAAATATGTATATATGATGATATATAAAGGTTAAAAAATAAAAATGTGAGGTTACAAGGTTACAATTAAAATGGGTAGTTATATAAATACAATCAGAAGATTTGAAAAAATTCGAGATTGCCAACTAACGGAATAATTACCATACATGTTTATTTTGATACTGAAATCGTCATAGCTACGCCACTAAATTACTTGTGAAAATAAACATTGGGGCTTACATAGTCCTGTTATTTACACACTTTGTAATGACGAACCATTTCTTTTTTTTCACTAAATTTCATTTAATATTACCTGTTATTTCGCCAAAAAACACCAATATAACTCGTTGCAATTGCTTCGGCAACAATGCTTAAGTAATTAGAGGCGGTATCAAATTTCATAGTTTAACTGCTTCTGCGGGTGGTATCATTCAGACAACCGTGCAGCGTTGTCGCTTATTGAGCAATTCATTTCTATGATCTAACCGAATGAAATAGTTCAATGGTTAAACATTCCATAAAATGATTTTTGGATTAAACTGCAGAGATTATCTTAATGTACATTTTCCAAATGGATCGATCGGTAGAGATTTCTTGGCCTGTACTTTCATCAGATAAGTCTCTGCTTAATTTTTGTATTTGGGGTCATATTAAATCAATATACAAGAAGAGTTAATGGCTCGAATTGTTTTAGCGTTTGATGATTGTCTTAAACGTCCGCAGCTGTAATATTTTCCTTCTTCAATAGGTATAGTAAGTGTTTTTTTAAGTGATCTTTATCATTTCTGAAAATTAGGAATGTATATTCTGTAAATTAATAATTATTTGGTGCGATTTTTAAAAATGTAAGCAGCTCTGCAATTTTTTAACTGTTTGATTTAATAAAATATAAATCTACTTACAACGATAATATCGGGATTAAAGTGAACGTTTAATAATGATTTATGCAAGACCAATATTTTTTCTGTAGAGCTGTGCTAGTAATAAAAAGCACTAGACTAAAGACCTGTAATTAATTACGATTAATTATAAAATTAGATTGAATAAATTGTCAGTTTAGTTCATGTCAATTCATTTATTTTAAAAGGTGCGGATATTCTAGTTCAACCAGGATATGTAGGAATTTCACAATTAATTTATTTAGTTTTAAGATCGCGAGATTCAAAAAAAAAACTTTTTTAGGTTAGAAAGAAGAATTCATCGAATTTCATCAAACCCAAGTGACGTTTTAAAATCAATTGTTATTTTGTAATTTTATTGTTTGTAAAGTTTGACTTCGTCTAAGAACATTAAAAATAAAACTTTTTAAAACAAAACTTTCACTTTTTACAGCTGTTTCGCTAAAAACTGACAACTTCAGATTGACATATTATTGACATATGACATATTTTGTCCTATATCCACTTCCGTATCATTCCAGGTTGGAAAGTGACAAGATATGAGATTTTGTGTCCTACTCTTTCTAGTGTTCTTGCTCTGATGTCACAATCTTAAATGTTTTATTCTTTGCTTATTATCATATATTTTGTTTTATTGGTATTGAATTTTGGCCCAAATAGTTCACATGATTGGTAAATTATAATGCCTTCATTACTGTCGATTAGAGCTTCTGCAATCTTCTCTCCATGACTGTTTCTGAGAGTAGAGTATGCTGCCAGTATAAAGTTTGTAATATACGTAGGTATATTTTTGTTATCAACTTCCGTTGTTTTCAAGATTTCTAGTATTTTGTAATGTGCGGCTCTGTTAGAAGCCTTTCCTATAACGAATTTATTGCGTTATATATTGTAATGTTTTAAAATAATAATAAATATAACTTACCCAAAATATAACTTGAATTGAAATAAACTATTAAACAGGGATGTTATTTTCAAATCTTTTCATTAAATGATCAATACACCAAAAATTTCTTTATTAGAATCAATCCAGAAAATCTTAATTCACACAAGAACACAAAAACTATCTTGATAAAATGAGTTCATAAGAATGAGCACTAACACCAGTAGTCGATCCAAGAATCAAAGTCCAAGATACTATTTTGTTTAAGCTAAAAATAAAAAAAAAATAAGTATTAGAATATGTTAATAATGAATCATAAGAATACAATATTAGTAAGATTAAAGTAGTATTAAAGTATTAAAGATTATTAGTAGATTAAAATCCAAATAAGTTATAATTAATGTTAAAAATAATAAGTTCAATAATGTTTTTTTTTTTAATAGGTAGTTATAAAATGAGAACAAGTAGGTTTAGGTTATTTAAATTTATCATATAAAATAGAGATTATTCAACTGTATTCAGTTAGTAATATAAGGTACAAAATTTAAACCTCAACAAACTAATTTTAGATGTTAGAGCAAAATAAATAAATCATAGACAATGATTATAATTTGATAAATAAATTTTACTTACCCCAAACAATATTTTCAAATTCAATTAAGCATCAAGTGATGAGTCCTGTATTATGATGTATCGGATGACAGTACAAGTCCAGTACTTCCTATTTTCTGGTACATCTCAGATTTGATAAAATACAATACTTGAGTCAAAATCTAAAAATAAAGATATTGAAATATATTATATGAAAGAATAAAACTGTAAGAAAGTGATGTTTTTGTTTACAAGCTAAGACTGTTTAATTAAAGCTTAGTCAAGGACATTATGAATGATAAATTCAATGAAAAACACTGTAAATAGTGAAGTGATGATTAAAAACTTGCGAATTATAAACTTAAAAGATGTGCTTGTAGTGGAAAGACATAAACTTAATATTAGATGATTAATTGATATTACTATTTGTTATAATTGTATTTTGTTGTAAGGTAATTAATTTTAAGTCGTTCTTTGATGATTTTGGATGTTATTAATTCTTTTATTTGATAAATTTTGTATTTGAATCGTTATGACGTAGTAAATTTAAAATGTAAATAAAAGCTAATATAAGCGGTGTCATTGAAAATAAAAGTTATCTGATCATATTAGAATATGTAAATTTTCAGTTTTTGTTAAAATTAATGGCCAAAAAGAGATATTAGCTCATAATTGTTAAATTTAATACTGATAATTGTCAAAATGGCCGACATTGTTTACTCCGTAAAGTCAGCTGTTTTAATAAGGAAAAATTGATTTTAAAATTCTAAAAATGTTAATTTGTAATGAAATAAGTTACACAGATTTGATTTGTAACAATTATAAGGTCATAAAGTGTCTAATTAAAAAGTCAATTTTTTAAAAATTTGATGTAAGTGGGATTATGAAAAACAAAATACGCTCGAAAAGGCAGCCATTATGGGATTTTTTGTACGAGGGTATATAAGCCCTTGGAAAAGGAAAATCGGGAGCATTCTAAATTCATCAAAGGCCAATCCACGTCAGTCTATTTTAAAATTATCATAAATCAATGGCCGACTATTGTTAAAAAATAAAGATGGCCGCATAATAACCTATGTATAAGTTTAAACGAATTTGTAAACTACTAATAATTGGAAATGGGATTTTTATAATAATAAAAACTATATACATGAATTAAAATAAAAATTTTATTCTACTAACCTTGTAATCTAAAACATTGGACGTCTGGAGAAGCAATTAAATTTTCTAACAATTTTTAACATGGTGAGAACGAGATAACTGTTCTGGAAGTACTCAAAATCCAAGCATCCGCTCATTGATGGTCCCACGTGTCTAAAATATCCCGGGTGAGGAGCCGGAAATGGAGTAGCTCAGCACTATACACAATCAACAAGTGAAATACGGTATGTTTTTTTGATATCACTTATTACATTCACTTTCACAATACCTATAAAGTTTGTAAAAATAGATTTCAATATCTTTAAACCACTATTTTGATATAATTTCGATTTTGAATAAAGAAACTGCTTAAACATCTTGTTAATACTAATGCACGCTATCTCCTACCTCTCAGTTTGCTCTTTGAAAATAACAGTAAAATATCACGTGTTCTTTTATGCGTGGGCAAATGCGCACGAAAAGACCATAGTCGCATCATTCAGTAGGTATAGGGTATATTAAAATTTTGGTAAAATAAGTAAAATAAATAGTTTCATCGTTGGATTTTATTGTTTTTTTGAACCGACTTCTGTTGATAAGAGTCTTTTATATTTTGAAAATTGATTTAAGTAGACCAAATCTAAAACTATAATAATAAAATTTCATATTTAGAGTTTGAGAATAATTTTTTTTTAACAATATAATGGTAACAAAATAAAGAGATTTTGAGGTGTTTTGAAATAAATAAATACAGAATAAAATTGAAAAACAAATAAACATAAATTATTGCCCCACAAAACTTAAAAAAAAAAATTAAAAATTTTAAAATATAAAAACAATAATTTGATAACAACATCAATTTAAACTATATTTATACAATCATTAATTTTTTTTAATTGTAATTTATTACAATATAAATAAAATAAGAATTAATGTGCGTGGCAGTGAAATTACTAAATAAAAATTTACAATATCAATTGTATTAAAATCTAATAATCTAACATATTCCAACGCACCGCAAAAATATATTGAATTACTAAATTCGAAAGGGGACACGTACGCAAAAACCACATTTTTTTTTTATAACAAATAAAAATTCAAATAGAATTACTTGGAATAACAAATCAATAAAACTACTTTCTATGTAACAAATTACTTTTTACAAAACAGCGTAAGTACCTTAAGTACTTTAAAACTTTATTGATGAATTTCTCTATAAAGATCAAATTAGCATAAACATTTCGTTAGTTACAAAATTCGTTCAACAACCTCGCGGTCTACTTTTTTATTGAAAATAATCTAAATTGTCTAATCTAATAAACATATAATTTAAAATAATTTTGATAAATTTGTTAGGCAACAAAAAAATATATATAATTTTCACTTATAATATCACAAGAGCTTAAATTATTTCCGGAAATTTTTTTGAGGGCACGATAACTTTCTTACAATATTCGTACCCGAAATAAACTTTTTAATGTACAGTATCTCAACATTTCTAAATAAATAGAATATTATTTAACATACACTGTGGAGAACTGCTAAAAAGGCAGAAAAGCAGATAATGGGAGGTATGAATAAAAACGAAGTACAGTCGGCTTTAGAATAGCATATACATGTTAAATGTGAATTTCGTTTACCTACCGAAGTTATAAAAATGCCCTTTAAACGCTTACATTAAATGGTTTTTGGGGATTAAGTTTATTTACAAGGGACAGAGGGACAGGCAATTTGTCAATAAAATACCTTATGCTGCAAACATTAAAGATGTGGGCGAGGACAGCTGTTTAACTGATTTCAAATTTATTATTATTTAAACCGTGATTGGTTAAACACAATAAATAGGCCATCCTTAAAATTAATTCATTGTAAGCGATTTGAGTTTGAAAATGTATATGCTATTCTGAAGCCGATAGTACATGCAATACTAGAAGTATTAACATCTTCTTCGTAGTATATACTTCAGAAGTAAGAAAGTACTACATTTCAAAGTAGATACATACTTTTAATTTTTCCGGAACTTACTATACTAAGTAGAAATCTCACGATAATGGCTGAAGTATTTATTATAATTTGAAGTAGCGACTTCATATAGCAGATACTTCGATTTCAAGTAATTGTAGTATTTACTTTACGTTAGCAACTTCACCGAGAATGCTACTTGTTACGGTATGAAAATTATTATTATTACTAATAATAATATTATAATATTAATACATAATAATAATTTAGAATATTATATTCTTATTATTATCAAAAGACTTATTATTATTATATTTATTATGATATAGGTATAAGGTATTATCGTAATTTAGTGAAAACAACAGGATTAGATTCATCTAATAATAAGATGTTTTATTAGCTAATTACATAAATTACAATATTTACATCCTGATAACCAAATGTTTTGTACTAACATAAAAATAAGAGAATCAACAATCAAGCTATTGCTTCACGAGTCTGTTTCAAAACTTATAAAGTAAAACTATAAGCAATTCTTGTTCATTAATTCTTAAAGATGTCATTTATGACATAGAACTCTATTTAGATCAGTAACAATCATGGATTTTCTTTCACCAAGTGGATGCGTTCGTTCTGCTATACGAGGCGTTTACAAAATAATGCGCACAGAGCTTACATAGGTTTTTATGCAAAAAAATTAAATACAAATTAACAAACAAATTTTTGTTTTAACGTTCTCTATACATCAGTTTTGCAATTTGGCAGATCCTCTGGATCTGTCAAAAACTTGCACAGTTATGTAAACTCGTAACATTTTTGTTGCCATTGGTTTAATTTAATTTTCTGATTCCCTGTTTTCATCTTATCCACGATACTCTTAATTTTACTTTTCATGTTATTGATTTTCTTCATCACTTTATTTAGTATTTTTGTTGTAAATATCCGTTAAATCCTTAAGGGCTGTGTCTTTTGCTAATTAGGTTAGGTTTAATGTGAGCGGGGCGTTTCCCACCCCTACTCTGCGGCCAAACTAGGGCCTATTGTAACTCACCCCTAAGGGTCACAATTCGCCATTCAGTCTGCACTTCTTTCAAAGTCGTAGATCGATTTTGCAAGACTTGTCTAAAGTCGGTAGGCTCTCTAGCTGTATGAGACCAAACGAGCGGAGCCTGTTCATTTCTAACGCGGGGCAATAGCAAAGAATGTGCTCTGCCGATTTGTCTGCCACACTGCAGTAGCTTTTGCCGATTAAGTTGCAGGTGTCATTTTTTTTATCCAAAATTAGTTTATGATCTTCCAGCGTAATAACGAAGGCTAACTGTAAATCTTCTTGATGAGGCATTTCTTCATCTGAAGACATTTTAATAAACATACCTGAAGCAGATACTTCGAAGTAAATTCTTTAATTAATCTTTTTAAAATTGGACGATCTAGTAGTAACTAGTAAGATTAGTAGAAAGAAGTATTTAAGAAAGTTATCCATTCTCTAGTTCTATATGCCGCCCTAATATGGAAGACTCAGTTTAAATATGTAAGACAGAGACAAAGACTTAGATGCACCGTTGACTGCAGAAAATATTTGAAGCAAGCTGCTGCTAAATAAAAAAAACCTGGTTGACTAACACAAGCGGTTTCTCCTTCGTAAAAAAATATGCTTTTAATGTTATTTTTAGACAATCCGGCGGGTTAAATTCAAAATATAAAAAAGGCACTAATCAAAGAGAATTGACAGACTTTTGAGGGACCACCTCATATAGGTCTGTGGACCACAAAATAGTTCTAATGATTGCTTGGCCTGTGTGTTTTTATTGAAACTAAATATCCGTCCATTGAAATGAAGAGTAAAAATCATAGGGATATTATTTAGAAGACTGTCAATTCTCTTGGACTATAATATTTCCCAGTATACATAACGATTAACTTTCATTTTTGCATTGCATTGTGATTCGCTAATAGACGGTTTGGCGATATCAAGAAAGAGTGAGAGGGTGTTACACAATTGTTGTGATTACAACAATAGGTTAAATATCTCGAGGCGCCAACATCTCGAGTGGGTGTTGAAAATGTATGATTGTTAAAATCCGAGAATGGGTTTTAATAATATACTATTCTACCTGGAGAGGACAATCCTCATTTTTATTGCTCCTTTTCAAATCTATGATACCTAAATCCCTTAAGAAACTATAATTATAAAAAAGGCATGGAAAATGCGTGCATATTTCGTTTTTGGACGTCCAATATTATTTTATATCTAATAATTATAAATAAATAAATATACCATTTTCTAATTATTTTGATTTAATATTGCAATTTTTCTATTCTCTATCCGTTACTAATTTTAAATTTATTTTTTCAAGCCAAAGATTTAGATGTGATTTTTTATTTTGGACCCCTGGGAAGCTAAAATTCATATATTTGCCTACTTTTTTTATTTGATAGTGACAAAAGCTTCTCTACTTATCCGGCGTGGCGTAGCATTGTGTTAAAAAATTTTAAAATAGATAAAACATTTTTAAATATTGTCATTCAAAGCGCAGAGAAAAGTATACAAAGCAACTTTTGTTTGTTGCTACCTTGGGTAAATATTTTAGACACTTTTCTTTGTATTTAGAATGAAAATATGAATAAAAAATTAAGAACATTAAAAAAAGAACTTTTTAAACAAAACATTGTAAACATTTTTTGAAAAATTATACATAATAATTAAAAAATTGATTAATTTAAACATAGACTTTAGGTACAAATACATTTTCAATAAAAATAGATTAGTGGTTTCAAGAAAAAAAATAATCATAATCAAATTTAGTACAATTACACACCCCACGCCTTAATATCGATTGGTTTGTGATAATGTAATAGAAAATTTTTATAAAGCCAATCATTTATTATATGATAATAAAATGAAAAGCTGGAAATTATCTTTGTGGCTTTTTAATGTTATTATTAAAAAATTGGGAAATTGCAAAAAAATGCTGCCATAAATTTTAGGTTAGGTAGTCATTTTCAATTTCAGCAGTCCCAAACAAGGAATTTGTTTAACATTGAAACAATCAAAACATTCTTAAACTTAATTCAATCAAACCTCAATTAACCAAAGCTAGTTCAAGTAGAAGTCTGCTATATTTGATTGTGTAAGAGAAAATAAAATGAGAGCTTACAGCCGAAGGCATATCAGCCCTTAAAGCCTTAGAAAGTTTTAAGGTGCGATCTAAGTTTATATGAGATGAGGCGAAAAACTTATAAGACTGGCGACCAACAACAGGGTACCAGAACATCATCAACTCCACTTATCTTTCCGTAAAGTGGTGTTAAAGCCGACGACTAACAAATCCAGTAACTAATATCACAAAAAGTATACATACACACTCTAACCAAACCCGTCCCTTCCAGAATGGATCCTCTAGAAGTGGTGCATTCCGAGACGAACTTCCTCCACCCCCCATCACGTCCGATGGGGGCCTCAGTCCTGCGGCTTATGCTCTTTCTTCCACTATCTTGGTTCGGAGAAGGTTTCTAGGTGTCTGTTTGGTTCGGGATGGTGCTTTGCACCTTTATCTTCCTGTCTTCTTTTTAGTCTAAAAGGTTTTTAAAGCTGTCCCTACACAAGAATCTGCGCATCTCCCTAGAGATGGGCAAAGTCTTTTATAGGTGGTTCCTCTTCTGTCTGCTTCTTGACAGCTGTTTCCTTGGTCTTGGATGTCTCCTGTAGTCCTCTGCTGTGTAGTTTTTTAATTCCCTATGTGCTATGTTCGAGTACGTCCTGAGTTCTTCAAAAAAGAACCCGCCAAAAATATACATGTGAAATGGGAAACCAAGTTCAATATTTTGACGTACATGTCGGATTTACCTACTCATTATGTATTAAGATTTTAGAGAGACATCAATAAGTGGATTGTCTATTCTGCTACTAAAAAATGTTTGTTATCAACATATGCCTTTTAAAATTTTTAAAGTCGAATTATTTACATAAAACAAATATGATCGATTGAACCTCAAAGTATCACCAGGCTTATATTTGGACAATCAACAAAATATATATATATATTTATAAGCAAATGCTAATTCTTTGTCATATTAAAAGTAAATTATTTTTAATTTGCAAGTGAAAACTAACAATTCTATTCACCACAAAATTAGATAAAGTACTAACTTGATAAAGATGATTTTCGACGCTAATTGTTGCGTTCATTTACCATTTGGAGTAGGCAAAGAGAACAGAGTATATCCGATATTTTATCTAGATTTGCTTGCTATTCTTTATTTTTTAGGAAAGCAGAAAATATTTGATAACTTTAAAAATATAATATATAACATGGCTGGTATACCTAATATATTAATATGGATTTTAAAATAAAATTGAAAAAATAAACATTTATAACATGAAATTATTATTTGTCAAGATCTATTTCAATTTCATGTGTTTGAAATTTTGTTGGTGTTAAAAAATATTTCAATTTATTTAAAAATTTAAATATTCAAATAACCCAAATACGAAAAAAAAACTATTTAGCAAATAATATGAGCATTATCATGATAGTTATTTGATCTTTTATTTTAATCTTATCGCAGATTGACAGTTAATCGCATAAATATTACATACTCATTCACTGATAAATATATAACTATATAACATTCGTTATATATCCGGGTAGGTATACTTGTATGCTCTAATTGTTATTTACAGTTAAAAAAACTAAATTACTTATAATGCTGTCCTTGTTATCAATGATTTATTTGTTCTTAATCATGAGAACTGTTTATAAAACTCTTTTATTATTCTATTTATTTTTTTTGCAAATTGATTGGTATGAAACTTATCACTGCAGACGTTAATTGGTTAGTATAAATGGAAATATTGTAAAGTTAATCGCTATGGAAATTTTTACAAATATTTTAAATTATAAAATGGTAATAACTACTTTTTAATTTACTTAAAGCTGACAAAACTAAAATTTTAAATTATATTTCGACATTTACTGGTTTATAGGATATTTTTTCTTTGTATTAAGGTTTTGTTTGTTAAGGTGTTGTATTAGTTTATTCATATGTTTTGTTTAAAGAAAAGAATCTATATTTTACCTCAGTAGCAGACGCTTCAGAAGTAAAAAATGAATACAGCAAACTGGAAATTCAGATATAGATACCAAAGCTAAAATACGACTGAATAAGTGAAAATTGTAGTTTTTGGTACTTAAAATTAAATCATGTGATATGGACATGATATCCGAGCAACAAGAAGACAACTTTTCATTTAAATTAATCAAATGATTATCAAACCTTAGCTTACGATCAATATAAAGCCCTAAATGTACACCTAAACGAAAGAATGTTCACTATAGAAATATTAAAGAACAGTAAATTTGAATCATATCATAGTTTTAATTTTGCTCTATTGATTTTAATAAGATTTTCTGATATCGCAGTCTTTGCTGTACCAAAGTATGTCCACCTTCCTTTAAATGTAATAAAAAGAGAAGAGGATCCAAAACTGAACCTTGTGGGACTCCACATACAATTTAAGAAAGACTAGACTTTTTTATAAACAGTACGGTACTCAAAAGTCCATGAAACCATAGAAAAATTTAAAAACCCTATAGATAGGCCTCTCTTAAAGAAACTTCTTGGTCAATCTTCGAAACATGGTATACGAACGAATTGATTTTAAATGAGCTGGAAGTGAATTTTGCAATTTCCTAGATGTAGATGTATGAGTTTTTAGTTAAGTTCAAGGAATTAAGGATTAGGTAGACATCGAACCTCATATTTCTTATAGGATATCTGGAATTGGTCTATCAGTTGCGTTTTCCATAGATTTACGTACCAAGCAAACTCTAATACAAAAAGAGCTGAAAGAGTTAGAATTTTGTACGTATTAAAATACGACTTGCAATGGGTCCTATTAGGTAATCCCAATGTATAACAATTGGTCCTCTTTTGCAGTTTAAAAATGATGTAAAGTACAGAAACCCCAAAGCTAATAATGGCGTTGAAGGTTTACAAACACAAGCTTAAGAGATTTTGTAGCTTCTGAGGGTCTACTAACTGAATTTAAATATTTACGGTCAATTTACTACAATTACTTCAAGTTCTATGGTATAACTCAAGCTGAAGTAGACTAAGATCTATCTGCATACAGATTCTACGTTCTCGGTACTTAGAATCAACCAACAGAAGATAAGAGAATCTAATAGTCGCTATTTCACTGCTGGATCACCATAGAAATAATTTTAATAAACAAGACGAGTAAAATGGAAATAGATTTCTATATAAACCAGCCCAAAAAGTTGCCATTACTAAACACTGGTTGCAAGAAAGTGAACCAGTATTTATTGACAATTTAACTCATGTACAGTAAAAAAATGACTTTTACCCTGTTTTCACTAACAGCGAACAGTAGTAAACAAAACCTTTATATACCTCATCCTTTTCTACTGACAGGAGAAATACATCAAACAATTATGCACACTTGTCTAACAAACAATAACATTTAAATGGTTGTATTCATAAGAATTTACTATCGAGATTTTTATTTTTGACTCTGTAATTTTAAATGAAAAAAATAAAGTAGATATAATAGAATAAAGTCAAATAGTTATGATTTTATTATTTTAAAAATGAGGTTATTGTTTGTTTTAATCATTTCTGATAAGCCGCCGTGACAAAACGAAACCTATTTCTTGAAAGCATGGCGACCAGAATTGTAAACAAATTCTTGGTTTTGTCAATTTTTTCCGTTAAATTAAACAAACTAAACTGTATCCATTAAATTTTCGTACACTCAAACACTTGACATTTAGTTCCCTTCCGGAAAATTAATTCAAAAACTGCCAGAAAAAATTACAAAGACAGTTTTTTTCGTTGAGATGCCAGGCAGCAAAATTCGCATGGAAATGTTAAGTTTACAACTACAAAATAACTCTTATTTCGGATAAAATATAAATATCATGCTGGGCTTGATCAATAATTTCTCGTTAATTATTATTAATATTTCTACTGTTAGTATAGTGACTTTGGTGTCTCAGCGTCGGCCATTTTACCGGTAGGTAACCCATTCCATAATAAAGCACTTCACAGAATTATCATGTGAGTGTTAATATATATTTAACATTCAATTCACCACTAGTATTTTATTATACTTGAGATCGTTTCACAGCACCATCCTAAAAATAAAAAACATCTCAAAAAAGAAAACGGCCGCCTAAACAAATAAAGATGTCGATGTTTAATGTCGTTTTAATGTTTTGGCAACACTGTCCTCAAATTAATAGGGTTGTTATTTTATATAGCCATCAAAGTACCTGGCAAATAAATTGACTCGGACACGCTAAAAGTGTAGACAGTTGACGTTTACAGCGCTCAGACATCTGAAAAAATGTGTAAGGAAGAAAAATGTGTGAGAAAAAAGAAAAATATGTGAAGTAAGTGGGGTGTTCGACGGCGTTTGGTAGAAACGAGTAAAGTTTGAACATTAAAACGACAATACTCATAGCGATAAACCTTAATTAATTAGGATCACCAATACATAACAGCAAATATGTTCTATTATCTTTATAACGGTTCTATATTTTGATAAATTTTTTAATTTTGATACGCTGCTTAAGTGATAACCTTTCTTGAGATTTTAAAAAAGTAGAATGCCTATAAAATTTTCATTTTTTTTCAATTTTTAAAATTATAAACTGCAAGTTGATATATATTAAATGAATTTGAATATTAGCATGGAGAAAATGAAGACTATGGCTATTGGAAGAAAAGAGCAGAAGCATAAACTAGAAATAAACAATAAAAAGTTGCAATAAATGCAAATATTTAAGTACCTGGAAGCCATAACATCAGAAGAAGAGATAAAGAGACAAAGAAAACATCAGAAGGCAAGTTTTATAATGGGATCAAGCCCTTTTTGTTGGGAAAGAAGGGGCAGGACACTACAGGACGAAGTGCAGAGGCATTTAAGTGATATCCAAAGGCAAGCGTGCCTAAGTATCACAGAGGCCATAAAAACTGAAGCCCTGGAGGTAAAACTAAGCTTAACATCACTGCATATCTTTGTTCAAGAAAATGCAAGATCTGTTGGTCACATATTATTATAGGGTCCTCCTCCGATAAGTCGACACTGTAAGGTCTACAAAAAGCTGTATGAAGAAATAAAGGCAGATCCAATACCTAGAATGCCAATGGATTGCCCCACAATATAGTTTTAAAAATGAATAATAGTAGTTATTTCAGACAGAAAGGACTAAGAAGACATGCCACTGTCTTTCAGGAGAGAGATGTAGTGGCGGTGCTATGTTGTGCAGAAGAGTTGATGAGACGGAAGATAAAAAGCCTACGAATCGTCATCTACTCCGATAGCCAAGCAGCACTAAAAGCGATAAACTAATTTTGGACGTCAAGTCTGGTGTGGAAGTGTCGCAAGTTACTCAACATACTAGGTAGTCATAATAGAGTGATGCTAGGCTGGGTGGCAGGAAGAGCATCCAGCAATGGATAAACAGCCAAACGTTTCGCTGGTGGCATGAAATTCTTAAACGATTCCTTAACAGCCCCTCGGTCAAACTGTCACGCGACCTACTACCTCAAAGCCGAGAAATGATGGTGGAAATGCTGACCAGACACTGTAGGCTAAGAAAGCATATGTTCAAAATTGGCTTAGCAGATGATAGCCTTTGGTTTTGCTAGGAAGAAGACGAAACCACGGAGCACATACTGTGTGAGTGCGAAGGCCTAGCAAGGGTGCGGTTTCACTAATTCGGAGAGCAAAAATCGAGGGCAGAGAGCTACGCTAAGGAGGCGGTCTTCCGGCTAATAGGTCTTATAAAAAAGACAAAAATCCACTCAAATTCCAATCTAATCTAATCTAATCCGCAGAGTGTGCTCTAATCTGTTTAACTTCTTTGTTATGAGCAAAAGCTTGAATCCAGTTATCTTGAAGTTTAAATTTTTATCCTACCTAAGTCTTTAGAGATTAAGCAAGGACTTGTGTCTTAATTTTTCATTTGATAAGATAATTGATAGGGCAATTATTTTATACAAAATTATTTTAAATCGCTCGCAAAAAATTGCGTAAATTTGCGAACAGAAATTAATATCAGAAAATGTGTATTTTTTATGGATGAATATGTTCACGTTTTTTTTCTCTATATTCATTAAAAATATGCCTAAAAATTGTTGTTCTCCATAATTACTCTTTATTCAACAAAATTTAAAGAAAAAGTTTCAAATAAATCACAAATTGAAACATTATTTAGTGCAATTTGTGGACAAAGAAACTGTCGATTAGTAAGAACAGTAAACAACTAAACGGTCGAACCACTATTTATTCGTTTGGTTGTTTGATGTTCTTAGTAAGATGGACTTCCACAAAGTAAAGGTTACCACAATCAATGTTTTCGATTAGTGTTTTTTTACATGTCCTTGCATCTAAGTAATTAATTTATAATCGGATTGTTCTAGTGCACGGTTCTTCGGAATTGGCAAAATTGCTTATAAAAACGCAGTAATTCAGCTTCTATGTTATTTAATTACTGATGCTGTTAGACAAAAGCCTTGAAACCAAGTTGTGCTGTATCATAATTTAATGATTAATTAATACTTATATGACAGAAAATTGTTAGTTGTTTCTTACTTTCTTATTTATATTAATCAATAATAGACAAAGCACAAATAAATTAATTAAATTAATAACTTATTATAGTTACTATAAAATTAAAATTTATTTAAATTGCTAATCGCGCTATAAACTATAATGTAGAATCAATGTGATAAATAAAAAAAACTTTTAACCTTAAGTCAATATTCAAACAAATTCTAAAATAATATCTGCAATAATTTCATTTAAAACACAAAATAATATTGGAACAACATTGTTAAATATAAAAACAAAATAACCTAAATTAAAAAATCTGTTTACAAAATTTAATATACAAAATGTAATGCTGTATATTGTTTAATATAGATGGGTTTTGTATATTAACTAAATTTTATTTTAAAATCTCAAATATTCTGCATAAACAATCGCCTAAATATTTCAATAAATTTTATTTATAATTATATTGAATTTAGAATTTATAAGAAAAATGAAATCTCATCTCCAGTATACAGATCTAATCTTTTTAATTGTGTGAATTTGAATAAGTATTTAATTAATTGTATCTTCATTTTCTGATATCTTTTTATACACTTTTATTTCATCTTTACCTTTACATTGTTTATCATTGCTTTCTGTATTCTTATCCTTCTTACCATTTACTTTATCCACATTGTTTATTATTATAGGTTCTACATTCATTACATCCTTATTTTTCTTAATTAACTCACTCTCTTCTTTTATCCTAATCTTAGATTAATTGTATCCTACCCTACGTTTAGTCTTATTTTCTTTTTCTGTCTCTAATTATTATTTTTTTCTGTATCTACTTTGTCTTCATTTTCTATTTTCCTTATTTCTTCCTTTCCTAACTTAATCCCTGTTGTTAATATTTTGTATTCTTCAGGTTCCATTGTCTTTTCTTGGGCTTTGTTTGTCTTTTCTGGTTCTTCTACTCTATCTTTAGTAATTTTATTTGTTTCCATTTCGTTTATCTGCTTTAAATCTTCACCGGCCATTTTCTTCTCAACTTTAATATTAATATTTCCATCGTTCTTAATTGACATAGTCCATACATTCATCAATCTTAATTTTATTTAAATTTTCATTAATCTCCTCGGGTTTGTTACCTTGTACCACCTTCAACTTCTTGTATTTCTATAGTTTGTTTTTTCATGTCAATGCTATAATTGTCTATAATTTCTTTTGGATCCTTTTGTATTTCTTCCACTGCTTTGTGAACTTCATTGTTTTAATATTTTATTTTAGGAGCTACTCGTAGAAATACATTGAAACCAAAAACTCTATCCAGGAATTCTGGTGTATTTTATACGAACTGGTTAATTTTACGTTAATTTGAAATGTGAAATGTAAAAATTAATTTTGCTATATTTATGTGATTGTCTGATTCTCTTTATAGCTCTATCTTGTTAATTTTACCAAATCTATCCCAATATATAGGTCAAACAATGAAAACTTTTGAAGTAAGGTACAATGAACACTCATTTAAGAGTTTATAGAATAGTACAACTAGGTAAATCTATAAAATAACTATGCAAAACACCTACTTGAACATCCAGACTCACTCATACACACCAATGACATTTAAATACTAGACTTAAGGCTAATAAAATCTAGCCTTTAATATTGCTCTGATGATTAAATAATTTTACTACAAAGTTTTTAAAAACAATGGACTTTCATAAAGTAAGACATTTTATTTGCCAGAAAAATATTGAATAGAGTGGGACACAAAAAAGTAAAATAAGTTAGGTCTTCTTAATTTTTATTTATATTCAATAAATACGAGGACATAGGAATTCATTATTTCCTTGATTTGCTTTAAAACTTAAAACTGGTAGAAAATCTTTTTTCTTTCATTGCATGTCCAATCGTAAAGGTATAAGTAAATAAGTCGTCTTTGTCTAGCCGATTGCTGCTTTTGTTAATGTATATTTTGCACATCTGCGCGAACACCAGAAAGTGTTTTAAAATTCTTTCACGATTTACATTAACGCTAGAACAATGTAAAAATACTTCTTAATGTTATGGCTTGTACGAGAATAGAATTAACACGAATAACAATAATACATGAATACTATATCGACGTAACGGTAAATATCCATAATACAAGGTGTTGCATTACAAAATTACACATATATACATTGTCTGCTAACATTTTAATTTTTTAAAAGAAAATAGTACAAGTAGATTCTTTTGGAAATGCATTTAATTACTACAACTTTTGTGTGAATGTTAAAAGCGCTGCTTTTACTATCGAAAATGTTATAAATAATGTTGTAGTATTTAATATTTGTCAATTTATTTCAAATAATCAAATTTTTAAACAACTTATAGTTTCATCCTGTATAATAGTAATCCAAACCATAGCAGAATATTTGAATTATTCTTAAATCTAGTATACATTCAAACAGCAAAAATTGGACGAGTTGTGAATAATAAAATCTGCTTTATTTAGCAAATAATGCTGACTATTTTGATTTGATTATTTTATCAGTACTTTCATCATACTAAATAGATGTGCAAACATTCTACTTATATTTAATATGGCTTGACCCATGATAAAAATATGACATAAATGCACACATCGAAAAGGTCTAGGAATATTATAAAAAGTAAAAAAAGTGATCAAAATAAATTTTTTAAGCAAGTGTCACAAAAAATGAAGTTTTACGGATCTATTAACGTCCCTAAAGTGTATCTTTTTTGGCGGCTTTTTTACTTTACGGCCGCTGTTTTACTTTACGGCCGCTTTTTTACTTTACGGCCGCTTTTGCAAACAAAGTCATTATGAGGGCAACCTACTAGACACATTTAATTTGCTTATTTGAGTTATTTCCACGTCCGATATTAAGATTGTCAAATTATGAAGGCGGCCTACTAGACTCACTTAATTTGCATGTTTGGGTTATTTACCCATAAAACAAATAATGCCCTAATTTATTAACTTCGTTATGACCCAACTTCTGTTTATCATACTTACTGTAAGTAATTCTGTACACATATTTGTTACTTAATAATACACTTTTCATTTGGTTAATAAATATTTGAATCTAATCTTCCAGTTTCGTCTCTGTTTAGAAACAAAATTGTAAAAAAAAGTTGTTACCTATTTGATGAGACACTCGCTTAAAAAATTTTGTGTGCACCTCAGCCGTATGATCTTTTTTGGCCTCACCTGAAATTTGCTTGTCCTCGGCTACGCCTCGGCCGCAAATTTCAGATTCGGCCAAAAAAGATCAACATTACGGCCTTGGTACACAAATAACTATTTCGGGACAGTTAATTTAAGTTTGAATGGTACAATAAAAAAACAATATAATGTTTTGGCCTTCAGGAATATGGTTTAAGCTAACAATCCATAATAATACTGCTTTTGCATTGGACAATTTTTGGAATAGGTCTGAAAATATACTTAGGTATATACCACTGAGCGGAATATGAGTTAAACTTTTCCTTTATATAAATATTCATTTTTCTCTTTAGCCGTTTGACATGGTGATGTTATTTATTTACATTGAGATTGATTGGGTAAAATTAGTAAGACAAAGATATGACACAAAACCAGATAACCACATAATTATAATAATAATAATAATGATAATAATGTTTATTGTTCACACGTAAATGTAAATACATGAACAGTGAGTGGCTATTCGTAGTTAGGTACACATAGTAAAGAAAAAAAAACAGAAAACAGGTAAATTAAATCATAATCACTACAGTCAAAACATACCTACCACGGGTTGGATGATTGTGTTGATTCTATTAATAGGTTATTCGTCTATAATAAATGACCGAAGCTTCATTGCTCCTCCTATAAACTTGTATATATTACTGAGTACTGTATGATAACCACATATTACAATTAAACTTTTCACATAATTAACCATTTCACATAAAATAAAACCAATAGAACTGAATTTCTAGGTTTTCTTATTTTCGACGTATTTCATCATTTAGCTCCTAGAATAAAAAATAAGTAAGAACTAGTTTCATTTATAATCCCATAGTAAGTTAGAGAATCGATAGATCTTTTAGTATTATTTTACATACTATGTATCTAGTATCTAGTATCTAGTATCTAGTATCTAGTATCTAGTATCTAGTATCTAGTATCTAGTATCTAGTATCTAGTATCTAGTATCTAGTATCTAGTATCTAGTATCCAGTATCTAGTATCTAGTATCTAGTATCTAGTATCTAGTATCTAGTATCTAGTATCTAGTATCTAGTATCTAGTATCTAGTATCTAGTATCTAGTATCTAGTATCTAGTATCTAGTATCCAGTATCCAGTATCCAGTATCTAGTATCTAGTATCTAGTATCTAGTATCCAGTATCTAGTATCTAGTATCTAGTATCTAGTATCTAGTATCTAGTATCCAGTATCCAGTATCCAGTATCCAGTATGTTCGGCATCTATTTTGAACTATAATTTTTGAAAACCAATTTTTAAATCTCGTATTGTTTAAAATTGGTGTATTTTACGTTGTCAGGAGAAACTGTCAATGTAAATTGTATTCTATGTTTTAACAACTCGTTTTAAAATTATTTCTGACAAGTAAAGTGTTTTCAAAAGAACATTTGAAGACAGAGTCTTCATTTTTACCTCTTTCTTTTTATTAATTTTTATAAATAATTTTTTTGATATAAATAAACATCATTTTGCTACAACTCTAACCAATCTCGAAGTCAGATAAACATAGAAAAAAATGATTTATTCTTTTGATGTGAAAAATGTACAATGTATTAGAAATTTTTTTAAATAAATTAATAAGCAAAAAAATGTTTCTAAATAAAATTAATAATCAGTATTCTCTCTCATTCGTCACGAGCAGCATCTTTCAGTTCTCGTAGAGTAATTTGGGGAGGGTTTAGCTTCTTAATGCATGTTTTAAGAATGTCCCAGGCATATTCAATGACGTTCATGCCAGGGGAATTTGATGGCCATATTAATGTGGATATTCCTTCTTCTTCCAAAAAATTTTGAACTGCAGCTGTTCGATGTGGAGGTTCATTGTCATGCATAAACACAAATCCATCACCTACCGCCCCCTGGAATAGACGCACAACAGGATTTAAAACTTCCTCGATATACACAGCACCAGTGATTCTTCTCTCCAAAACCAGGAGAGGCGTCCGTGTACCCCTCATAATACCACTACAAAACATAATACTCCCAACTTCAAATGGAACACGTGGTTGGGCTGTTTCTAATCGGGCTTGTCGTCCTGGGGCCCTCCAAACTAGCGTTCTTCGCGAATCAGAAACCAAGCCAATTCTTGATTCATTAGGGAACATCAAGTAATTCCAGCTAGGACCATGATGTAATATTTCTTGAGCCCATTGCAACCCTATAATTTTTTGTTGATAGGTTAGTTTGGCAACACGTAGAGGTCTTCTGCGGTACAAATTTACCACATTTAATCTTCATGTAATTGTTTGCCTTGATATTCAGTCCTTCAAGTATAGCAATTTCTCTGGATATGCCACTTGTAGATTCCTGTCGATTTCTTCGAGCTATCAATGTGATCTGCCGGTCTTGTGCTGCTTTTGTAAATCAACTTCTGCCACTTCTGGGACGATCCTTCATATCATTTGTGTCTTGGAATTTTTGCACTCTGAGTAACACCAACAATATTCGCCATATCGCTTTGACTAAAGCCCTGTTGTAACAAAGCAATTACTCTAGACCTATTAAAATATGATATCATGCCTCTGGGCATTTTTAAACAGCTCAAATGAAATTTAAACAAGAATTGGAATAATGTGAAAGCACCCAAATCAATTAAATATCACCAAATGAATACAAAAACGAATCAAATTTAGTATTATTTTGATTTAAAAACGCTTTAAAATAAATATCAACAAGAGTTTTCAAAAAACCATAGGCGTAGATATATTATTTCTAAATATTCCAAACTTTTGGATATATGTGTATATTAAGTTATTGTCAAGATCAGCATGATATAGTTTTTTCCTGGTTTTTCTATACCATTGCAAAGCTAAACTGATCTTGGAGGGAAATACATCCAGGATAATCCCTTAGGGGTAATTACATCTAGGCTTTAATATTGTTATGTCTTATTACTTCCATACTTGGTCTAGCCTATTGTTTTGTTTAAAAAGTTCTATTTTTAATGTTCTTAGTTACACCACGATACAAATGGCAAAGTTCAAACAATACGGTTAATTTTATTGTGTCATATGTAAACTTAAAACTAAACTGATGTTATGAAACGACGTAACATCGTTCATGTTTTTGATTAATAATGTTCCAACCCGCTTTTTTATCAGACGTTGAAAAAACTTTCATTATTAAAACCATAATCCATTATAAATTGTGGAAACGATTGTCAGAAACAAGTTTTGAAATTGCATGAAAAATGATAATATTGACTTTAAATAACAAAAAAAAATAACATTGATAAATGATATTTATATTATAAATTTTGGATAACGTCTCCACAGCCTCCAGATATGAATGAATCATATAAAATTAAAACGTTCATTTTACGTTTAATTAATAACTTTGATATTTAAATGAAATTGAGCGATGACTTACTGATGGATTAAAATGTTAATCGGAGACAAACTTGTAGAAAAAAATTTAATGGCTTATAAAAAAAGTCAAAAGACAAATTTGGGTTTGAAAGTAGGTCAACTCAAAGTGTTTTTCTACACCGTTTGAGATGTAAGACAGATGACTGGTGTCAACATTGATAATGTAGGATATTATAGATCGGATCCTGTAAAGACTCGATAACCAGCAAACGAGTTTACAAATGGTGAAATGCAATAATGCTAAACGGGAGTCGTAAATTCTGATTTTCCAAAGGCGTTCAAGGCAGGCACTATAATTATAAAAATTAAACTTTTTTCATGAACTTTTTGCGCGGTTATTAGTGCGTAAAGTAATTATTTTTTCATGAAGTGTTTTATGAGATACTGATTATATAAAGTTTACTATTTAAGTTATAATCGTAAAAATTAAATTTCAGGAGTTTTAAACTTTCTTTAAAATATATATACTAAGTGACATAAAAATCCGAACACCCATTTTAAATGATTTTATTTTAATAAATTTTGGTGAATTTATTTATTTTACTGAAATAAACAATAATTGATAAAATTTTCAGCCTTATCAGTTGAACATTCCGGTTTTTATGCTGCTTTTTTTTTGAAAGCCACTAAAAATCGAAAAATGAATATTGTAGCCGTAGTAAAGATCCAAATTTTGCGAATTTTGGTTCTTGACATTCTTTACGATTGGTTACTATGCCTAGGGTACGGAGACCTGTACGATTTCGTCAACTTAGTGAGTTTGATAGGCGTCGTATAGTGGTACTTCGGGAAGCTGGATTTTCTTTTCTGGAAATTGCAGTTAGAGTGCAAAGAAGTGTAGACAATGTGGTTAGGTGTTGTCAGGCATGGCTTCGAGAAGGCCGTACGCAAAGAGCAAGGGGCTTTGGACGCCCCCGTAGAACAACAGACCGTGAAAATCGCAGCCTATGATTATTGGCTTTAGGGGACCGTTTCTCCACTACCAGGTCCATTGCAAATTGATAGTTTGCAGAATACGGAAGACTTATTGGCATGCGAAGTGTTTTTTTGTGTTTTGGCCTTTTTTCATACCGACCACACTGGGTCCTGGGTCCAGAACACCGACGTAATCGCCTTGAGTGGTGCAGTCACTCTGGGATCAGGATTGGAACAGTATTGTTGTTAGTGGTGATCCTGATCCTGATCAGAAGCATGCCTGGGCGCGTTGGAAAATGCGTAACACATCGTGGTGCATCCACACATTATTAAAGGTAAAAGGGCTTTAAAGCAATGCAATCATTTTGAAATTTTTGTCATTTACTTATTATGCTTCAGTAAGTACTTATACAAAATTTTATAAAAATAAAATCATTTGAACTGGGTGTTCGGATTTTCATGTCACTTAGTATAGTTATATTCCATCTAAACACTCAGGAAAGGAAAACATTATACACAATAACCAAAAAAATTACTTATTGTACATAATACAGCTGTCATTATATTCAGGTTAGGTCAGGTTCAAATGAATTAAGCCTAAATATGGGGACACCCGTGTAGACTTTAAAAAACATTTGATGTATCTGGTGATCTGGCTTTCAGAACTCCTGAAATTTGGGAAATATACGGCAGAGGTTGCCATTAAAGATGGTAACAGGCAAGTAGAATATGCAAAATATTACCCAATATCGAAGGTCCGTTTTCAAACAAAAAAAAAACCGCTCTGGGATGTACGAGGGTTTTCTGAAGAGTTTCCGACCTAACAAAGATACTAGACATTTTTTCTTCAAATTAATTTTTATTTTTCTACATAGTCACCTTGTAAATCTATACACTTCTCCCAGCGATGCTCCCATCTCTTCAACCCGTCCAAATAGTACTCGGCGTCTTTCTCTGCAAAATAGTTGTTTACGAAGGTGATGGCCTCCTCATTCGACGAAAATCTCTGTCCTCCGAGCGCAACTTTTAGCTTAGGGAACAAAAAACGTCGCTTGGGGCTAGATCTGGTGTGTAAGTAGGGTGGTCAAGCAGTTCAAACCGTAATTCGTGGATTTTCGCCATGGCAACCGCTGAGGTGTGAGACGACGCACTGTTTTGGTGAAACAAATTTTTTTTTCTGCAAATGTGGCTGTTGTTCCGCAATTTCTACATTCAGCTTATCAAGTAATGATGCGTAGTATGCTCCTGTAATGGCTTTTTCTTTTTGAAGATAATCGATTAAGATAACTCCATGACTATCCCAGAAAACAGTTGCCATCACTTTCCCAGCAGAAGGAACAACCTTTGCTTTTTTTGGAGCCGATTCCCCCTTCGTAGTCTATTGTTTTGACTGTGTTTTTGTTTCTGGAGTATAATAATGGTGTATCCAAGTTTCATCTACAATAATTAATCGGCGCCAAAACTCTGATGTATTGCGCCAACAGAGAGTTGGAAATGTTCATTCGAACACGTTTTTGGTCCAAAGTGAGCAAACGCGCGGACAGCTTTCTCATGTCTAAATCTTGATTCAATATGTGACAAACACGTTCTTTGGACATGTTTATAGCCTCTGCTATCTCTCTAATTTTAATTCGACGGTTGTCTAGCACCATTTGGTGAACTTGAGCGGTATTATCGTCAGTGGTTGCAGTTTTTGGACGCCCCGAACGTTCATCGTCACCCAAGCTGGTACGACCACGTTTAAATTCAGCAGCCCAAAATTTCACGGTGGTAAATGATGGTGCAGAGTCCCCGTCCAACTCGTCTTTGATTTGCTTAGGCGTATTGCCTTTCAAAAACAAATATTTAATGACAGCTCAATACTCGATTTTTTCCATTTTTATAAAAACACTCACATCGACTCACTCAGATGATTGCCAAACAACAACTGCGCGTCCAAAATGGCTAAAATTTTAGTGGGTACCTTTCAAAGCATGCGCAAACACATTCCCCATCTTTTGTTTACGAGTGCTGCCATCTTCATGTTGAGGTCGGAAACTTTTCACAACCCTCGTATTAAGTTCTATCATACTGTACAAGCCCTCAGTTTGTGGTACAGCATTGCAAAGACAGGACGACAAAATTGAAACATACGTGTTCGGAGAAAAATGCTGCTGAGGGTGGCCTCAATGTACAGGACAGCATTGGATGAGTTCCACCGATAGATCTTCTGGTAACATGTACAAAAAACATAGGAAAAGCACCAAGAAGAAACTTGGTATAAATGGGGACGAAGATGGAAAGACAAAGTAAACATTCATAAAGGACCTTAAGAGGGAGGCTCGACTGTAAATATAGGACGTTAGGGTGCCACTTGAGCCAAATTTTGATGGGAGATGGGAGATGGTAGCTTTAGTAGCTACACTGCCAGCAACATGAAGAAAAATAGAGAGCAGTGCCGGTACTTTAAAGAGCGGGATGACATTGAGCATCACACTAAAGTCAGAACACAATTGGATGGATAAACGTTGCCAAGAGGAAAGATGGACAGGAAATATACCTATATTATAAAACTGATTGTGGTAACCTTTACTTTGTGTTCTTTGTGTTCTTACTAAGAATATTAAAAATATTTGTTAAGAAAGTTCTGTTTTTAATATTCTTAGTACCTATATTATAGGCGGTACCAGAGTTCATGGAGTTTCGAGGTTATTTCTGAATCGGAAACCCGAGGAGGCATGTCAGATGCGTCAAACTAGATCGAACGGAGTATCCTATGTCACCTGGTTCTAAGCGACATCCCTACTAATTTTCAGCTTAATTGGGTTAACCGTTCTTGAGTTATAAATAGTGTAACCACTAACATGAGTTTCTTTCAGAATAACAAAATGTCATTATTACATTACACTAATACAAAAATAAAAATAAAAATATTATATTTAATATTGTTAGTACCTGCCATGTTCATTTTAGATTTTGAGATTATGATTTAAATGTTATGTTTAAAGTTTATGTTTAAAGGTTATGTTTAAAGTGAATCACTGCGTGCCGAGCGAAGCGAACCTCGCTTCACTCGGCACGCAGTGATTATGATTATGATTTGAGATTTTAGATTTGAGTTTATGTTATATGTTGTTTGAAATTTTATATGAAGATATAGGTTTAATTATAACGGAATAAACTTTAAAACGTGGATATATTTATAAAGATTAACGGATTTATTGGAAACTAATAATTAAATAGTGGTATTAATGACACTTGATATAAATCCGTAATTTATTTGGTACATTCTTAATTTACTACCTACATAAACGGGGTAAGGCCGGTAATCTTAAAGAACATTCATGTAATTAACCAAATTAGGGGAGTAATAAACAACTGTAATAAAATTTTGAACAAAATCACTGACAATAAAGAAGTAGAATATACAATCTACCTCCAGATTTATTACAGCAATACGCTTAAACATTTTAAAAATATTTCAAGATAATTTATCTTCCCTAAAAAATAGAAATTATAAAAACAGGTACCTTAAATCATAAATAACTTCTTCGTTTAATGAAAAAAATTAGCTATTAAATTATAATTACAGCTGTTTTGAGCATCGTCAGATTGACATATTTAAGCTACATTTAATGCGCTTTTTCCAAAAACACCCCTTGTCAAATTTTTTTTATTAAATACCGCCACAAGATGGCGCGAACAGTAATGTATGTATTACTATTAAAATATTCCACAAAACTAGCCTATGTATAAAATAAAAGCAATATAAAAATCTAGTTGTTCCACAAAAACAGTCTAGCAGCTTTTCGAAAAAAACAGCCCATGTCAGTGACAAAGGCTGTTTTGCTAAAAATATAATGCGCTTTATAATGTAGAAAAGGCAGTTTTACCATATTTTCTTAAAGTTCCCAAACCACCACTTAAACTAAAATCCATTTGGATGTACAAGGTTTTGCGAGAAGATCCTGTATTCATTTTTACAAGGGATGCATATTCTGGTACCTGGACCAAATCGATGGTAAGAAACAAGTCTAAGCTTCCTAATGAACTTGCTTTAACGACACTATATCTGTATCCTCTTAAGATAAATCCCCTTAAGTTTAAATGTTTGTTATTTGTTTGGCCAATGTTAACAAAAAAGGAGAATAGGACCTTTTATAAATCATTTGCGTCAAATAAAAATGAAGATTTTGCCCACCAAGCCTAAGTAGAGTCTGATAATAATAGTAGTAGTGGATGTAAAGATACTTAATATGTACCTTTTGTACGTTACATTTTGTGAGAATAATGTATAAAAATTTGAATATATTGAGATAATTTTTCCCAATACCAAATTTTATTTAAAAGTTTTTATTTGTAAATTTTCTTTAATTACTTAGGGTAGGGTTCAAACATATTTTATTTTAAATTTTTTTTTTTATTAAATTGAATTTTGAATAATCAACCAAATGAAATTTTGTCAAGTGATGTCTAACTAATTATTTCCTATCTATTCTTAACTAATTTCTATCTACCTAATCCCTAGCTGCTACCTATCTACCTTATCTAGTCTTAACTAATTACCTATCTATTCTTAACTAATTACTTAATTACCACAGTGTCCTTTTTATTGTCTTATCTGTCCAATATTCTCTCTTTAAACTTCTTATGATGTATACCATATAACTGGTCACCTTTTTCCACTTTTATATTATGTTTTTTTTATGTTATTTATTTTATACTTCCTTTTTCTTCTACTTTACCAAATATAATAAACCTTTTCTTATTGCCTTTTATAATGGTTAATAATGAATAAAAACATTTCTACTTCAATTCTCCTTGACTCTTTTACACAAAACTCTTAATGCTCTTCTATTTTAACTATTTTTTACAATTGCATATCTTCTTTTACCATTAATTAAAACGTTTTCGTTTCGATTTAAACATAAATGATCATTATTTCAACGTTTCTGGACTTGTTTTTACAAAAATTCTATCTTAATTCTTTTGACTTTTTCCACCAACTAACTGTCAAACTTCTCTCTCCTGACAACCCAACTTCTTACTCACTTTCACTTACACTACTTAACTATCCTTAACCTAATACACGTGTTGTTTACATTACATAAATTTTTTTTTAATCTAACCTAATGAAAATTAACTTTGACATTTACTTCAAATTTTGACATTTCTCTGAAAATAAACAATAAAATATTAAATTAAAATAAATTTTGGAATGACCCTTAAATATACCTTTTCAATTCCCCCCAATTAAAATTTTGCATAAATTTAAATTTTATTTTGAATTTGTGAAAATTTAAATTCCTTATTAAATATTTTTTTTAATTCCTTTTTTTTATATCCCAATATCTATTTCCCTTCTTGTTAATCTCCTCATCCACTAAATTAAAAAAAATTCTTCTACCTATTTTAAAATCTTATTATGAAAATTCTATTATCTAATTTAAAATACCACTCTAAAAATCCCTTAATCTATATCTATTCACATTTTCTAACCACTACCTCCCCCCTACTCATTGAAAAGTCTGATCGTTTCTTCACCTTTTTCCAATTCTTCTCTATTAAAATTTTTATGGTTTTTATTGTTTTAATTTTAATGAATATTTGATTAACTTTTTCTTTGGCTTTTTTTATTATTTTTTTAATTTTTGTTTCTTCCACATATATAGTGGTAATTAAATTTTCTTTGTTCTTGCTTTCATAAATATCATATTTACTAGAATTATGTTTAATTTTATTTCTAATTATATTAATGAAAATCTTCAGATGAATTGTATTTAAATTTCCATCAAATTTGATACCTATATCTTCACAATTATTTACCCCTGTATGAAAGACAGAACAACCTTCCCCTATATGTCGTCGTACCTGATCTTCTGCTCTACCTATTTCCTCTTGTGTTTGTTTCCTAAACTTCTCCAATTCTAATCCTAACTCTCCTTTAAATTTTTCCATACTCTCTTCTTGTTTTTCACCCTGTTCCTTCAAATTCCCAATGTCTTTATCCATATTTTCTTCTATTGTTTGAATGTCTTTATTTGTCTTGATTATCTCCTTGCCCAAATTTGTGATCTTTTCAGTATTTCCTTTTAAATTCTTAGTGTTCTTTACTACTTCCAACTTAAGTTCTTTTCCATTTTTCTTTAAATTATCCATTTCTGTAGACTGTTGATTCTCTATCTCCATCAATCTTCCTATCATTTCATTTCTAACTTCTTCTTTTGTCTCTTCAATTTTTAGTTTAACTCCTTCAATTTCTTTTTTAACTTCTTTGTTTTCATGTTTTATTTGTCGTATTTCTTCCATGCCTATGTTCAATTCTGTCTTCAACTCGGTAAACTTCTTTTCTACATCTAAAAATTTCTTATCCAGTTTCTCCTCTAATTTCCTGTTTAATTTCTCATTATTTTCATCCAAATTCTTCTTCATTTCTTCTTTATTTTCATCAAATTTTCTATCCAATTTTTTATTCAAATCCATCAACATTTCTCTTAACCAATTATCACTCCTTGCCATTTCTTGTCTTCTATCGGTCTCCTGTTCTCTCGTTTTACTCTTTCCACATCTTTCAAACATTCCTACTTCACCCTGTTCATCTCCATCTCCTTCTATATCCTGTCCTTGTATAAAATGCTCTTCTATAAAATCTCCGGCATCTCTATTCCTTTCCTCGTCAACCTGTACCTCTGAATCCATTCTTTCCCTCTGCTCCTCAATCTGTCCTTCTTGCATTTCCCCTACTTGTTTTCCATCCCTAAGTTTCATTCTTCTTTCTTCCATTTTTTTTTATTCTTATTTATTTATTCAAATTTATTCAAATTTTTATCGAGACCCTTTTATTCAGAGTCCCTACTCAGGCGCCAATTGTGATAATTTTTCCCAATACCAAATTTTATTTAAAAGTTTTTATTTGTAAATTTTCTTTAATTACTTAGGGTAGGGTTCAAACATATTTTATTTTAAATTTTTTTTTTTATTAAATTGAATTTTGAATAATCAACCAAATGAAATTTTGTCAAGTGATGTCTAACTAATTATTTCCTATCTATTCTTAACTAATTTCTATCTACCTAATCCCTAGCTGCTACCTATCTACCTTATCTAGTCTTAACTAATTACCTATCTATTCTTAACTAATTACTTAATTACCACAGTGTCCTTTTTATTGTCTTATCTGTCCAATATTCTCTCTTTAAACTTCTTATGATGTATACCATATAACTGGTCACCTTTTTCCACTTTTATATTATGTTTTTTTTTATGTTATTTATTTTATACTTCCTTTTTCTTCTACTTTACCAAATATAATAAACCTTTTCTTATTGCCTTTTATAATGGTTAATAATGAATAAAAACATTTCTACTTCAATTCTCCTTGACTCTTTTACACAAAACTCTTAATGCTCTTCTATTTTAACTATTTTTTACAATTGCATATCTTCTTTTACCATTAATTAAAACGTTTTCGTTTCGATTTAAACATAAATGATCATTATTTCAACGTTTCTGGACTTGTTTTTACAAAAATTCTATCTTAATTCTTTTGACTTTTTCCACCAACTAACTGTCAAACTTCTCTCTCCTGACAACCCAACTTCTTACTCACTTTCACTTACACTACTTAACTATCCTTAACCTAATACACGTGTTGTTTACATTACATAAATTTTTTTTTAATCTAACCTAATGAAAATTAACTTTGACATTTACTTCAAATTTTGACATTTCTCTGAAAATAAACAATAAAATATTAAATTAAAATAAATTTTGGAATGACCCTTAAATATACCTTTTCAATATATTGAATAAATAAATAAACAAAGTTTTTTGTTTTATTGCAAAAACAGCCATTGTCAAACAAACTTCTATTTTTATTTCTGAAACTGAAAAAAATTGCATTTATGTATTATAATTAAAAACACTTATTTTTTTACAAATTTATTAATGACATGAGAGTTCTAATTCCTTATATACTTAATTTTTTTTTTGATTTCAGAAAAATACAAAATACTGACAAGGTCTGTTTTTGGAAATAGCGTTTCGTTTTGTTTGTTTGTAGCTAGGTACTATAAACCTATAAACGAGGAAAAAAACTATATCTTGCTGATCTTTACAATAACTTAATATATTTGTATTACAATTACGTCTTATCCTTTGCTACTAGCCTTTGCTAGTAACATTTAAAATCAGAAAATAATAATTGTTTAAACTTTTAATGTTTTTTTTTTAATTATAAATAGTATAATGTTCTTCAGAAACAATTAAACGGAAACATTGACCGAAAATGGTTATCACGATTCCATTAATAAGATCTCGTGCATAATGTCAACAGTTTAAGTGCTATAAAAAGAATAACATACTTGAAAATCAATAAACCTTTTGTGGAAGGTATCAATAGATATCGAAACGAGACAATGGCTACGACCAATGTCATTTTGAAATTTAAACCCGATGTCGGGCAGATCCGCCGCGATATAGCGGCAAGACAAGAGATTTGTTTCTTAAGAGTTGCACCGGAAACAAGATATCACCTTTTGTTTCTAATTGACACATCCAATGACCCAACATTGAGTAAGTTTATTTATTTCGTGTTGTGAAAAGCTTAATGTTACATTCCCTTCGTTAAATTTTCAAGCATTAATTGAAATTCATTTAAATTCTAAAGATTTTTTGTTGAATTTTATATTAACAGTATCAGATTTTAAAAGTAAAATATATTTTTTATTAAAACGATTCCATTCTCTTCTATTTAAACGCTTGCTTTTGAAATGATATTTGACTTATTTGTATTAAAATAATCAATAAACCCATTAAAACTTTTTAATGGACAGCTTTGAAATATTTTCCTACTATACTGAAATATTTTATTTGCAAGACTCTCAAATGTAATATTTTGTACACTGGTTTCTATTTCGCACTAGTTACTGTCCATTGTGCACTAACAAATACTAGAACATAACTAATGTAAGAAGGCTATGATCTGTGTCTCCGAAAAAACAACAATCTTGACAGTTTTTTGTCAGTATAGCTTACAAAAGTCAATATAGTATTATAACATAGTTAAGTAAATTATTTCCTTAAAATAAGATGGAAAATAGTGATATTAAGTTAGATTTAACCCTAACTGATATTTCAGAAGCCGTAAATTATATGAGTCCCAAATTAATGCAAAATCTTAGGATGGATTGAAAGTTTAATAAAAAACCATCTACTTCAAAGACCGAAATTTTTGAAAACATTAAACAACAGTTAAAAAAATTTCCAAGAATGACATTTAACAACTGCAGTAATTTTACTATCAATGTTGTTAATAATGTATCATGTCTAGCACCAATCTACCTTACTTTAGATTACCGTCATTACGAACCTTAAAATCAACCCCTACTCATCGTATATTAGGCATTCCCACACCGGGGCTAGCCCGCAACTCCATCCCCCGCCCTATAACACCCGGGTAACTCCATCGAGGAATCTTCACAATTTCTCGAACTACCCCTTTTGCCAAGCTAACCCCTCCCCGGCGCTCTGTCAGGTTTTGGGTCTTCTGTGGTTTTCCTATAACACTTACCGAATGGCTGACAGGAAGGGAACAATGCAGCCACAGCTCTGTACCCGAATCCCCACGATGTCCAACTCGCCGCGAAAATTTAAGCCCGTTGCCTGCGAATTCTTCGACGCCACGCTCAACAGACCTCGCCTCCCCCATCAGACACTCTTCTGTCTCAATTATCTCCCAGTCCCAACCCAAAATTCACCCAGAACAATACGACATCCACTCAAAAACAACGCCACCCCAGCCCTGTAGAGGCTCTTAAATCCTAAATCTGGGCCCATCTATTTTTATTCTCTCAAACCCTTAGAAAAATCAAATCTCCATCAAATTTCATACACAGATTCATTCATTCATGGCTTCGCTCATGGCACAATAATTAGTATCACTTGTCGTGCAAAATGAGTGTCATTCCATGCTTGTTGCACAATATACTATTCTACTAAATAAACTAGTACTATTTAAAAGGAAAATTCATTAATTTCAAGGAATGATCTAGAACCCATAAAGTTAAAGGTTTTGCATCCCAGAACAAAATATATAAAAAATTGATAAATAAATACCGAGAAAAATAACATTTATCTCGTCCTTGTGTGTTGTAAAAAAGCTTGATGTTTTGTTAGAAACACAATTAATACCTTCTTTAGAATGATCATTTAATTAAAGTGCTATTAATTCGTATATTTCGTGCTAGTAAATAATGATAACAACGGACAAAGTACAATTTTCCGTCAGCATTAATGTCAGTTGATTTATCTTGATATCTCAATGCATTACTTTTAAAAATTATGTATTCATTAATAAATGTTATAAATGGAATATAAATAAACTACGCGAAGGATCAAGGATGTAACGGATGACAAACGATTAGGATCTTTAAAAAGTTTACGGATAATTTACTCTTACAGTTAATTAATGGTATTACATTGTCATGTGGGCAAATCCATATATAGGGTAGATTAAAAATATTGCTTATTCGATAATATATTGTCAAGTTAACTCTCATATTAAATTGTACGACACGCTATATTCTTATAATTGGCTGAAGGTTAAAAATATATTATAACTAAAATCCTTCTAGAAAGTATCCAGAATTTTTTATTTTTCCTAATTTTAATATATTTTCTTTTCGTAACATTCTAAGACAAAAGTAATTTGTTAAGTAGATTGTGCCGATAGTAGGCTATGGATAAAATCGCATGACAACAGTATCAATCAAATATTGTTGATTGTAAACAGAAGTAAGTTTTGTAAAATAATGTACAAAAAAGAAAAATGGTTGTATAGAAAGGGTGTTCGAAACGTTAAAAAACTAGTGCAATTGGCTGAACTCGGAAAAAGTGCAGTGTATGAGACAATTAAGAGGATAAAAACTGGTACAGATATAAGACATAGACCAGTTTCGGGAAGACCGCATAAGATTCGCGGAAACAATTTAAACGCTTTAGTAAATTAAGGACGACAAAATCCGCACCTAGGATTTCGAAAACTGGCCAGCAGATTTGGAAGTCAACGAAAAATAAATGTGTGTCCAGAAACTGTCCGCATGGCACTAAAAGACAAGGCTACATATCAAGGAAACCAAAAAAGATCCCTGCAATAACACCTCTACAAAAGCAACGAAGAAAGGAGTTTTGTCAACGTTTTCAGGGAGATAATTTCAGCAAAATTTTTATATCTGACAAGAATTTTTTCCAGATTTGTGCAAACCATCTTAAAATCCTGTCAAGAGAAATTCAAATTCAAATTTCCAAATTTCCCACTAAACTAATGGTTTGGGGTTTGGGTGCCTCAGTACTCGGGCTCTTGCTGGTCCTTTGCATCGGGGTTCAGAGATAGTACATTGACTGTCTTCTTTTTTTCATGGCAGTTCTATGGACGTTTTTACTTTTAGGCCTCCTATTTTTGTTTTCGCTAGTGGGAGTGTGTGTTTTTCGCTGCAACTTTAAAGAGTGGACCCACCTTGTTGTAGCTTATTGTACTTAAGATCCTACTCATCTCCTAAGGAATGGTTAGAATCTCTACTCTTCCTCTTCTGTCCTACTTCTTAACGTGTTTTTTGTCTTCTAGTGAAACAAAGTCGTTGCTTACTTCTGTTGCTTGGAGTCACTCATCTGTTCCATTTGGTTCGCGAAGATCATCAACTCAAAAAAGTCTGGTTGTTTCGCCTGCGTGGTCTGTTTCTAGGTGGCGTTCGCGTAGCTAGTTCTTATTGTCTGTTGCTCGTTGGTTCTTGTTGTCCTCTCGTGTGTTGTTGTCATCGTCGTTGGTTCTTCCATCTTTTTTTTGGGGGCTTTACGGCATCCCTTGTAGTTAGCTGGGTGTTCCCCTTGACAGGTTGCTGGTCGCTCTCTGGGTGTCTTGCACTCTTCCGCTCTATCTTGACAGTTGTAACACTGCGTGGATCCGTTATTCTTCCTGGCTTTTTCCAATTTTATCCTGGTATTGAGGATGTATTGTATGTCTTCGATATTTTGCCATTCTTCTTTGGCGAATTCTACCATGAAGATAGGGAGTTTCTTCTTTGTTTCCGTATCTAGGAAATGGTTGTATTACTTGTCTTACCTTTATGCCTTGTTGTTGTTCAAGGTCTATCTTTATTTCTTTGGTATTCTTTTCTGACATCAGTACTTTTATTACTGCCCTGACGTTTTTGTTCTCTGGGTTGTCAGTTTCCTTTAGTCGTCTGGTGTTTCCGTCATTTTTTTGACTCCTGTTCTCTCGTTGTGTTTTCCATAAGCTGCCTTGTCTTCTTAAAATTTCTTTCCTGATCTTTTGGATTTCTTTTGTCGTTTTGACTACTATTGGTGGTGGTTTTCGTGTTGTTCTGTGTGATTATTCTCCTGAAACATAGTTAGTGCTTACCTTTTCTTTTCATTTTTCTTCTCGTTGTTGTTTTAGAATTTCTGTATTATTCGGTCTCCATAGTTTCTGATTCCCATCCTACTTCTGATCCTTGTACTGAACGGTTGTCCTGCAGGGCCTCTCTTGGGCTTCTTGATCTCGTTTCTTCTATTTCTTCTTTCCATTTTCCGACGTCGTTTTCTTTTTGAATGGTTTCATCAATTTCTTCAACAAGGACCATAGTTATAAAAAATTATAGAATTGATTATAGTAAAAGTAGATAAAAATAGATAACGAAACAAAAACTACTAGAATATATGATTCTCCTTGGTCTTGGCAGAAAAATTGATTCTCTCGCGCATGTCAGGCATCTTTTGTGAGCTATTATTTCAAGAATATATTTTTGTCTATTTTGAGCGAACTTTAATTCATTTTTTCCATGTGAGATTTTGGGAATCGGGGTCCAGAGTTAGAGTTACTTTGTTCTCAAAAAAATTTTAAAGGAAAAACAAAAAATAAATTAGCTGAGATATCGCTAGTTGAAGATGAAAAAACACGAAATTCAGTTTTCTCGAATTTGTCACTAACCCGCCATTTTGTGAAGGTGAAGGTTCCCCCAATTTAATCAGGAAAACAATTTCTAATTCGGATTCAGTGATCTCAAAAACATAAAGTACAGGCTCTCCTAATATTTGTGAAATGATATTTTTGTTTCTACAAATAGTTATTTGCCACATTTTTATATTCTTATTTGATGCAAAGACATATTTAACTTTTCTAATATTTAAATGATAAGATCTATATATAAAATATATTCCATGCGGTAATTAACTTGTCTTTGTTCGATTACCTTAAACGTTAAAAATGTGACAACTCATTTAGTTTTTATAACTATTTACTAATGGACGTAACAAATAACACACCTCTAAGGAATCGATAATATATTATTTATATAATAAATCACATTAAATATTTACAAAAGATAATGTAAATACCACGGAATATCCCATTTCTATAAATTATTTTAAAAGTATGTAATGTAAATGACCCTCTTTTTAGTAGAATTTATATTATGTCTTGATTACGTTAACTACATGTTTTTTCTGCTATCTCGGATCTTTATGGCCAACTCCAGTTCCTGTGCTATAAACATGGTTATAATAAAAACTGTTTATTTAAAAAAATAGCTTTTTTATATGTGGGTTCAATATGGAATGTTTAGATTTGTTATTAAGAAAATTATACGATGTTGAGTGGTGTAATGTGTTAATCATTTATTAACAACTAGATATTCTTGTAAATATATGAAATAAAATGATTTATAATATTTTTATTTTTATTTTAAATAATCTCAAAAGGACCTACTGTAATCGATATTTCGAGTTGGCGATTGTATACGATGCTATTCCTATAGCGACACGGCCGTCATTGCATTTCATAATTTGCGAATAAATAGTGAAAGTTTAATTAAACCTTTTAGTTGTTTACCGTTCTTAATACTTTAGACTGTCGCTACTGCAGTATGGAAGGCGATTTCACATTATTTGTTACTGTCCCGCTTTGGAAATGATTAGGCTCCACCGTTTGGTTTCCTACAGCTTGATCCTATCAACTTTAGACAAGTCTCGCCAAAATCCATCTTGGACTTCGTTAAGAAGTGCAGACTGACGGCAAATTGTAACCCGTAGGGGTGAACCATAATAGGTCGGAGAAGCGCCCCACTCAGATTGAAACTAACTTAAATATATTTTAAATGTATGTATTTCATATTTTACCATATAACTTTTAATAACATTAAAAATAGAAAAAAGAGTTGTTTTTAATGTTCTTAGTAAGTACAGGTTACTACCACCAATTTTTATTTGTAGGTTGTAATTTCTTCTGTCAGTTTTGTAATACGTTTTTGGCTCTTCCAATAATTTTATATTTAGGATATTGGTCAGCAAGTTACGTATTTTTGCAAAATTATTTCTTAGCTTATTGTAAAAATTATCACATTTTTACTACCTCTTTTATGTAAACACAATGTTATTTTATTTAATTAAATTACATGTATGTAATTATATAATTATCCAATAATATAAAAAATGTTACGAAACCATAGCTAGAGGCTTGTTTATAATTCTTGAATTTTATTTGAATATTTTTATTTTAATATCTTTACAAAACTGGATTGACTTGTTCAAATAAATTCAAAGTAGTTTTTTAAGCAATAAGGTACAAGTAACTACGAGTCTGTTTTAAATTATAAAATCTTAAGGGATAAAAACAACTCATTTCTTCATTTTATAAAATCATTTATTTCATAAAACTTGAACAACTTGCACACCGAGGTTTTCTAAAATGAGATAACCAAATTAAGAGGGGCGTTTCTAATTTGGTAAGACTGCCTGAATTTAGTGAAAAATCTGGTTATTTCTAAATTACAAGAATGTGGAGTAGATGGCGATAATGGTTTCAAATTAGTATTTTTATTAAAAATTCAAATATTTTTAGAGCCTGCTGATTTTCTTTATCTAAGACAGAGATGAAAATATGAATTTTGCTTCGTAAATCTTTGAATATTTTCACGACATACCTACACATACATTTTGAGACCATAAACAGATATAGATGAAAATACTTGTGTATATTTTTTATTAAATATTATTTGTATACACTTTGGTCTTTGTTGTGTTTCGTATGGGCGCAAGATTAAAAATACCAATATCTATATAAAAATTATTTTTCTGAATAACAAATAATTAAAAAATACGATATTTATTATACGTTATATGTTTTAAAATTTTATATAATTTCAGTACCTATTTATTTAGTTTAAAACATATGAAAATGAAAATATTGTAAAAGTAAATACATGCAATAACATTATTATTATTATTTTCCAAAAAAGAACTCAAGAATAATTAGCTCTTCAATCGTCTAAAATTGAGATATAGTGAAATTGTCAATGATTAAGACTTCAATATGACTTTAAACATTACCTGGACAGTATAATATGTCGTCTTTGGATTCATATAAATGGCTGTAACTAGGACATCTCAAAGAAGTGTTAATGCTTTATTTTTTCCTTTGTCTACTTTAAAAACTAGGATAAATTTTGAACCTGAAGTAATAGCCCAAACAGGTTATATCCAATTTATAGTAAGTACCTAGTATACATGTAACATTATAAATCAACATGTAAACCATTTTGCTGTTGCCTACTGTTTTAAATTATAAATGTTTATTTTAGTGTTCAATTTCATTTTAAATATCCCCAAAAAATATCTGCATTTTATTGAATAAAGAAAAAATAAATGCTTTGTGTTTTTCTTTTTTATGTTTCATTTTCTCATTCATAATGTACTGAGTTCACAATAATATGGATAAATATGAAATTCATTCTGACTTGAATATGGAAACCGTTTGTCTGTTCTATTATTTACTGGCAAACTTTTAATGGTGACAGTAACGAAAATAAGATGGTATTGCCATGGTTGAATAAAGATAACAGACATATCCAGTATCTGACCCAAATTTGTAACACCATTTTATATAAAAATATTTATTTTTTTAATGTAAATTTTAATACTTATTATTTTCTAAAGAGAAAGCTATTATATTTATACATATTCAACAAATGAAACATTGTAGGAACAATAAGGGCAGTATTATCATGCCTATTTAGAAAAACACTTTTAACAATTAGCTGTTAATACATATGTGGTTTTAATTTATAAATGTAAATCCCTTAGAGATTGGGTTTATGTTATATAACAAATAAAGATATAATAATTAACTTAAAAGATTAAAAAAGTATAAAGAAAAATCAGGTCTCTCAAAACTCACATTTTTACAAATTCGACTAAAATAAGACAACTGCGTTTAAATAAAAATTAATTTAGGAAATAACACTAAATTCCAATAAAACACCTTACACATTTCACAGTTGGATATGCCATGTAAATGTTATGTAAAAACCAACGCAAATTGTCACCACATACTTCAAAATTATTTTTTTTTACTTCTGGTAAATTAAAAACGAATAATAATATGGACAATTATATATTTAAAAGTAAAACACTAATATTAATATATTTTGACATTATAAACGAGGAATAAGGTTAGGTTATGTTAAGTGAAGTTTGTGTTTAAATTTGGAGAATTAATACGTCTCGGAAAAAAGCGCCACCAAAACTGTTGAACTAACTAAAAAACCTTATCTCCTAGAGAAAGGTCTAAACTATATCCTGATAAAATTTTAATACGTAATTTAAAGGCGTTCTTTAGATTTGTTGTTTACGAAATGATTGAAATTTTGGGTACAATTCAGGCTTGCCACCCGTTTTCAGCTGTCACATTTTAGACGCCCCTCTTAATAATGTTTCATTTTCAGTATTACTACACCTACTACAATTGAAGCCAACGATTGCATTCTGTATTTGCGAGGAATTGTAGTAATTTGTGTCTATGTATCTCTTCAACTAGTGCCTAATCAGTGTGCTAAGATTGTGACTCTGTAGTAGCCTTTTTACTAAAGGCTTTAGAATGTTTTAAGCCAGAAAAGTTTCTCCATAGTTGAAGGGCTGCATTAAGAGAGTACCTACGTTTTTAGATTCACCTGGGTTAGAGTTAGTGACTCTACGGAATAGCTTTAGACCAAATAGGGTTTTTTGCTAGTTTGTTCACCTGCCCGTTGATTCGAGTCCAGCGTGTCCTAGAACTACTCTGTTTTTTGTTTCAATTAGATTTCATGTTCTTTAAAGGCAATATTTTGGTAATATGTATGATTAATGGTAAACAAGAATTATTAATTTCCTAAATTAACTCAAAAAAAAGTGACGTTGATTTTTAAAACATCCCTAGAGTTTTCAGATGTGTGTAGAACTATTATAACCAATATAACCTACTATTTTATTCATTTGTTGTTTGCTCTACGAATAATCCTTATTTTAAAACAATTTCAGTAGTTTTATAAAAACAACAGGTTTAACTGATTTAACAACATTTTTCCCAATCTTTTATAATAAGTAAAAAATGTGTGTAGAACTATTATAACCAATATAACCTACTATTTTATTCATTTGTTCTTTGCTCTACGAATAATCCTTATTTTAAAACAATTTCAGTAGTTTTATAAAAACAACAGGTTTAACTGATTTAACAACATTTTTCCCAATCTTTTATAATAAGTAAAAAATTTATAATAGATGGGTTGAATTAAAAATAATAAATTTCTGACTTTTTCATACGAACCTACATTAATAAATAACCAATTTCCACGAAAAATATGTTATCTGTCAGTACCTGATTGCGGGAAATCGTAAAATCTAACAATTTAAATAAGGTGAACACAATTCAAACATTATTTACGATCCTAGGAAAGAGAAAGAAAGATTTTACAACTCAGTGTAGAAGAGCAAACATTTATTTATGGTTGTGATATTTTAGAAGAGTTCCTATTAGTGTTCCAGTTAATGCGAAGATGCCGTCAAATTTATTATTATACCGTAATTGAATAATGTCGGGTAATTTTAATTAAAGAAATCTCTGATGTTCGAGCCGCATTTATGGCCCTCGTTAATACGCTCTACAACATTGTGAACTGTTTTCCTAGCTCAAATATCAGATAAATGTACATCAATAACATGAAAGACTCGAAGAGCAATACTAATTATTGACCATGGAACGTTATATTTTGTATTAATCTCAGATAAACTACAATATTAAGTCATATATTAATGAATATACAGTTACAAGTAGCAGGAAATGTTCAAGATTTAACATATTTGACATACTTATAAGGTATTTATATTTACAGCTTGACTACAGATAGTAAACAAAGAAGTACTGAAAGTAAGAATATTAGAAATCAAACTTTTTAAAAAAAACTTTCAGTTTTTATTCAAAAAATTGTTTTTTTAACTAAATGACAGCTCTTTCGCTAAAACCTAGCATCGTCAGACGAGGTTAAAAAGTTTTATTATTAATGTTATTAGTAAGATGGACCTCCTCAAAGTAAAGGTTAATACAATAAATTTCATTAAGTATGGAAAGCTTAATTAATAATATCCAGTACGTATACCTATATCGGCAATTAATGCAATTGCCGATATTTGCAATTAATTGCAATTGCAGTTTTGTGTACTGGAGGCGTTATTAAATGTAATTTTATTGTATAAGTAAATCGGTATACGTTTTTCTATAATTTTATGAAAAGTACATACTGAATGCAATATACGTCGATTTTTCATATTTAACCAACCAACTTACTTAAAACATTAAGAAATACTTTCAAATTTTTCAAAATTAATTTTAAATGGGAATCGTACAGGCAATCAGCAAAATTAAAAATTTACATAACCCTTAGACAAGGAAAGAGAGAGAACTGCGCATTGGAATCAATTTATGTAACCCATTTACCACCAAACTAATGGCGGACAATATTGACATAGGCGTATCATACGATTTTTCTTATACGATTAATAAATAATCATTTTCATTATTTCGTATTACAAATCTAATTTAAAAAAGTCTTTAAATATGTACTGCTCCAAAAAAAAACAACAATCATTTTAAAACATATTTATTTAATAAATATTACAATTTTAATCTATTTTAATTATTTTTAATATATGTTTTTGTTCCACGCCACTGCAAAACTATTACATCTATGAGAAAATAATAACAAACAATTGAAAAATAATCTTTAAAACTGAATGAAAACAGTTTTTAAAATGTATGTACTATTAATTTAAGTTATCATACATAACATATGTGATTTAGTTAAACATCTATTACCTGAAAGCTGTAATATTAATAAAAATAAATTCCAAAGAAATAGTTTTAAAATACTTTTTACCTATGAAATGAAATTCCTTCCTCTTTTTTAGCACTCTGACTGTTGCACTTATAAACTGCACAATTAACCATTTTAAAATGTCTATTCAGGTAATTAAAAAAGGTGAAATTTAATAAAAAAAACTAAAAAAATACAATTCGACGTTCCAAATTTGTTTACCACCAAACGTTTGAAACTTAGCTTCACTCACACGCATAAGGTTTTCATTGCCATGCGCTGTCCTCTCTCTTTCCTAGTCTACGACAACACCAGACTCTCACAAAGCATTGTTTTTATTTTAATTGAAAGAAGTTGTCTACAGCTGTAAATTAACTTTATTGCATTATAAGCTTTTTGTATTAAGGTGTTGACATGTTTTTCGAATTTGAGATCTGTATCAATAATAACTCCTAAATTTCTGGAGTTATCCAGTAATTCAAGAGAACTACCTTTTATCTTAATATTATTCTGGATTTTTAAAGAATTACGAATTTATTTTAGTCCAAACAGCATAACATGGGATTTAGAGGAGTTAATTATGAGACAATGATCTTCTGCTGCTTCAACAAACCTTTTTATATCGTCGTTAATATATTAACATGCTTCTGTAACATCTGTTCTAAGTGAATAGTACAGTTGGGTGTCATCAGCGTATGAATGAATTTTACAGTATTTAAAATATTTTACTAATTGACTAGTGTAAATAGTAAATAAAAGAGGCCTCAAAATAGATCCTTGGGGTATACCTCTCTCCACATACTTAGAATCCGACGCGGCGCCATCTACTTTAACCATTTGTTCACGATTTGACAAATAAATTCTAAACAATGTTTGTGACTCTTTTGAAAATCCGATATAACCTAAAATTGATAAAAGTATTTTATGGCTGAGAGTGTCAAACGCTCGACTAAAATCTAGAAGAATTAAAATTGTGCACATCTTTTGATCGACACTTCTGATAATATCATCAGTCACGTGAAGAAGAACTGTTGTGCAACTATGGTTGCTTCTAAAGCCTGATAACCTAACCTAACCTAACCTAACCTAACCTAACCTAACCTAACCTAACCTAACCTAACCTAACCTAACCTAACCTAACCTAGTCTTATCTTTATTAATAAACTAACCAATGATTATTGATAAACTAATTTAAAATGTGGATACGAATTGTTTAGAGATTTATCAATGTTTGGGGCTTATTCAAAATTTTTGAAAATGATTTAACTGTGTAAGGATTATCGTCAAAGAAAGTGGCCTGACAAATTTAAACTAGAATTGAATGAACCTAAAAGATTGTGAAGAAGGTGAGCTGCGATAACCAATAGGGGTTAATAAGTTGTCAGATTACATTGTTATAAAATAATAATGCTGTTTTTAAATTATCGTAGTAGGTACTTTTTTGTTGAAATCTTCCTAATATTTTCTTTTTGGATACAGAGCTGCGGCGAACCGTTTTCAAAAAGATTTATATCAAAAATTATAAATAACTTGCGTCTTATGAAATGATTTAACTCGAAAATCCTAAATCAATTACTTTATGTTATAAATCATAAATCTCTTAAATCTTTTCAAACTATTTAAATATTTTTAAATAATTTAAATATTTAAATAAGATTTAAATCATTAAATACATGTTTAAATCTTTCGAAAATAAATGAATAGAAAATTTTACAATTGAATTAAGATGATTAACAGAAGTGAATGTGAATGGTTTTATATCAAAGGGTTGGTTAATAGCTAGGACAAGTATTAATCGTTTAATGCCTAATTCTTTAATGACCTCCGGCTTAAATATTTACGTGAAAACACTTGTTTCCATAGAACTGTCGTAAAAAAACTGAAATTTGTTAAAATGTGATTTAAATGGATATTCTAAAACGAAAATCTGCCTGGAATTTGTAGTTTCAAAGAAAACTCGCCGTAGTTATGTTAGGTCACTTTCGTTGACGATAGTACATTCTCGCTAAAAGATCGGTAACGGATCAAATATTTTTCCCCAGAAATTCATAGCTATGATTATAAGAAATAATAATTTGTACTTTACACTAGTTAGGCTAGTTTAAACAATTTAAAGGCCAATAAAAATATAATTTTTAAATCTCTCCAATGTGGGTTGAAACACAAAAGGTTCAAAGGAAACTCAAAGTCTATCCCACAACTGTTTTATTAATTGTTGCAACTAGTTTCGGTCCTATAGGACCATCATCAGGCGTAAACCGTCGTGAGACAAAAAAAAACACTTTATTGAACGTAAAAGAAGATTTTTTGTCAAGTTACAAATGGTACAATAGAATTATCAACTGTTACATGCGATGTTGCCAAAACCCAAGATTCTTTAAACAATTAAAAACTTACAAAACTATATTTGTGCTGTTTGATAAGTTTTAATTTTAAATTCAATGTTTCACAATGATTTTTAGTTGTTTCTACACTCGAAAAAAAAATAAATGTCCACCAAGTTATTTTTACAAACAGAAATAAGATTTAACAGCAATAATTGCTTGTACGGTACAGCAGAATAAAAGAAATTTTAAAGTCTTCGCTATTAAAATATCTCAAAAAGGAAGGACCTATCGTAGATGTTTTTTTAAAAAGAGCAAAATAGACTGTTCTTGAGGCTACAAAGATAAGTTCTTAGATACTGATCCGAAAGCACAACAGGCAAGGCTTTATTTATTTGATAAAAGCGTTCCATCCTAAAAATTTCACACAGCCAACGACCTCTATAGTGGGTTTATTATATACACAAGGTTGGATCGTATATTTAATACAATAATATTTTGATTCTAGAAACGTTCATGCGCATTATTTGATAATGGTTAGGTAATTTGATAAGATTCTAAATATAAAGTTCATTAATATCGGAGTTACTTTCAAATATATAGAGATACCACAATATTAGTCTCCTATTTAAATCTTTATTTTTAAAAGATAAAAAGTCAATTTAAAAAAAAAAATTCTCAAAAATGTTTTTACTGCCTTCAAGAAACATAATTATTTAATTCTAATTACAAATTTATACGCCCTCTTTATATAACCAAACAAAATAATTAATTGCATAATGATTAACTCTAATTACTCATAATAAATTAAAAATCATCTTGGTACTGACACATAATAAATTTTATGATATTCAAATGTCAACTGATTAACGTTCGATTACAACTGCTGCCATTGATAAGTGAGTATTGATTAATTTTACAATTTTTCATTTATTCTTCTTGGCGTAACTGAGACCTATATTTAGTAACAATGATCTAACTATAAATTGATGGTATAGTAGTTACGAATATGATTTATCGATTTTTTTTCTATTGATATGATAATAAGGAAGTGAATTTTTTATCCAGATGTCTTGTGGTGACAGCTGTAATTACAACTTTGAAAACCAGAGGAGCTTGTGGTACTAACAAGAAAGAATGTGTTAAGGACTTGAATTTTTTATTACTTGTGCGAAGTCAGCACTGCAGTGGAAGCAAACTAAAATAAATATGTTACCCTTTTGTTTTTTGTAAGTAGAAAGTATTTAAGTGTTGAATTTAGTTTTCAGTTTGGAGTTTGGGGCAATTAATCCTTGCACCAGATTGACGATGCTAGTTTTAGTAATTCCGTTTTCAGCATGGTATCGTCAAAAGAAATATTTTTGCTCTTGAGCCACTCTTTAACCCTTTCAGTCACAAATTATTTTTATTAACACCAAAAAATATATTTACACATATTTGGTGTACAATTGGACTCCAAAACATGAATAGGCGAGGATGTTTGAAAAAAAGTTGCTTATAACAAAAACATTTCATTAATTGTCCTCATTCGAGGACAAAAGTAGGTACTAAATGATCATAAAAAAATAAAAGTTATTTATTTCAAATATCCAAACATACAAAAACATAAAACAACAAATCTCAATCATACAAAATTGTACGATGATTAATATTTTCTGTGAAATCGCAAAAAAAGTTTCAGCCTTGATGCAAACAGGTGAATTTTGAATTAATCAAAAATCCACCTACTTTTTACTTGGCATCCAGGACTTTTACATCGTCCTGTTTCACTATCCTATATGTGCTCAGGTAAATGGTTAATGTTGTCATATTGCATTTCAGATAAAGGTCTAATTCCAACTTTCTTTCGCTTCTTATATTGGATTTCAACGGATTAAGGTGTTCCTACCCTTTTCCTAATTTCACAAGCAATTCTCCTATCTCCATTCTAAAATGTAGTAGATCTAATGTTTCCCTTTCTTGGCTTTACCATAAAAACAATACAATCATACTTCGTTCTCGTATGTTTTGAATTTAGGTTCCTTTAAGTATCGATGTCCTCGATTATGGACATAAATCTTTAGAGATACCTACAAACTAAAAATTTGCTGTATTTATAGAAAATACTCTACACATACTGTGTTCACAGTATCCCTTTTCATCAAAAATATTTAGCGATTAAACTTATTGAAAAAATAAATAGCGATTTAGATACACATACCTGACAACTTCGCAAACAACTCTGATAAATTTCAACCTTATTTAAAATCTGTTATACTATATCTTAGTAATTAGAGAAATCAACATAGAAAAATGGGAGGTATGTTTCTTAAGGTTTGATAACCCAACAAAATATGTGTCCTCACTTGAGGACATCGTGACTGAAAGGGTTAATATCTCCTTTTCTCCATGACGTCGTTGGTAACTTTTCTACCAGTCTTGAATGATAACTGGCGTTATCTAAGACAACCACTGCATTTTCTACAAAACCATGTTCACTGCCAATTTGTGGGATTATTAGTCTGCGACCTGCGTTTGATCCTGTTGAATATACCTCCAAAAATGCCTGACTGGAATTTGAAATATTGGTGTGTCCTTCATTCAACCATGTTTCATCTAAATAAAAGATAGTTATTCTCTCGCTTTTAAACTTTTTAATACTTCTTAAGTATTGTGTTCTTAAGCAAATAATTTCTTCTGTCTTGTTCAAAAATTTTTTTTTATGCGACTAATTCGTAAAACCAATTTCTTTTAGGAGTTTCCATAACGTATTTCGTCCAAATTTGGGAATCTGCTTTAACAGTCATTACCTTGTCCAAAGTCGGAATCTCTTAAGTACAAAGAATGGACTTATCTTCTAATGATATCTCTATTAAAGTTAAGAATAATAAAAAACTCTTGGATTCAACGTAACTTCCAAGTTTATTTGAAAAAATATGTTTTAAATGACAATAACGGCCGTTTCGCTAAGAAGCATCGCCAGATTGACATTTAAGTTACATTTTGTTTGTTTGTAGCTAGGTATCTAATGTTTAGGTAGTATTAAGGCTAGACCAAGTATGGAAGTAATAAGACATATCAATATTAAAGCCTAGATGTTAATAGCTCTAAGGGATTATCCTGGATGTAATTCCCCCTAGGATCAGTATAACTGTGCAATGATATAGAAAAACCAGGAAAAAACTATATCATGCTGATCTTAATATATTTGTGTTTTACAATTATGTCTTATCTATGTATAAAATGTAAACTTGATGTGAACTTGAAATAAAAAGACATCTAGCAAATCAACAATATAAAGTAGTTAATGAACAAATAAATCTTTGAAGTTCTCCACTATTAAACTGTTTACTTTGATTGATTTCTTCTCTTGAACAAAAGTTTATTGATTATATAAAACTTTGTTGGTATATAATCAAGATAACTTTCAAATTTCATCGTGAATCTTCTTAGATGTAGTATCGAGCTGCTTTTTTTACTTATCAACAAATAAATCGTCGTATTGTTTTAAAAAATTATGCATTATTTTCAATACTTTAGATCACATCCCACATCTCTATCATTTTCTTTATATCAAGAGTCAATAAAGTACGTTAGTGCGTGGGAAGGATTTATAAACTAAGTACAAAACGGCAAAAAGTGAACCATAACTATCGCAGCAAACTATTAGCCATAAAACGTGGGAGTAAGCTTTATCCTACACAGGAAAGATGCTCTTAATTTTTGTCTTATTTGGGTTTTTATCGCATCTTAACCCGCAGCAATAAAATAAGTAACTGAATAATTGCTTGCTAAATAAATAATGACTGTACCTACTTGTTCGTGATTTTTACACAACCCTTTTAAAACAATGCTTAAAAATATATTAATCACAACTCTTTAGATAATGAAATTAATTGTGGTAACCTCTGACGATGCTAGTTATTAGCGAAACAGCTGTAATTGCATTTTAAAACGTATTTTTTTATTAAATAGTGGAAGTTTAGTTCAACCGTTCAGTTATTCATTGTTCTTACTCTTTAGATAATTTAACTAAGGTAGGTATAGAAACTGAAATAGGTAATTAGCTGTTATTAATTTAAAGAGAATCCATTACTTTCATACTAATCCAGCTAGTACCTATGTTTAATAATAATGTAAATATTATATTAAAATTATTATACATTTGGGATATTTTATAAATAATGCTTAACTCAAACTCACTAAGTTAATTTCAACTTGGGTTAGGTTAGGTTCTATATGAGTGCTCTATTGTACTCACTCTTAGGTTATATTCGTTCTATCAGCCCTATACAACCCCTACTTTTTTATCCTGATTGTTATTTGTTTTTATTCTATTCACAGATATCCGAATTAAGGTTGCAAGATGGCAATCAAATATTATAACTGTAGTACGATAAGTTATTAGTTTATAATTTCAAGTTCCTTTAATTATTTTTTTTTTCAATTTGATCTCCCGCCCTCATCGTTCGACAACTAAGGGGGCGTCCATAAATTATGTGAGGTGTTTTTTTTTAATTTTCAGTAAAATCATCTGATCCTTCAACTTCGTATTACGATTACGCTTAAGATTAAAACTTATGCATGTACAATCTGGATTAAATGGACCAAAATAGTATAATTTTTTTTTGTTTTAATCAGAAAAAAAATTGCGTGATATTTGCCGAGACCCCCCCTCTCTCCAACGTTAGATTAGATGAGATTTGACTCGACCCCCTCCCCCCCTTAAACACTTTACGTAATTTATGGACGCCCCCTAATCAACTATCAATCGATCAGTTATCCCCGCCAGGGACCCAATTCTCGAAAATATTCCTATGAGGAAATACGAAATATTCCCATGGAAAATTGTTTTACCTATTCTCGACGTATTTCATGGGAATTTTTTCCATCAAAAATCGTGGGGAAATTTTCCCATGGTTATTATGTAGGGAAAGTACTTTTCCATTGATAATTACAAACACAGATCCTGCGCAGTCTTAATCTAACCTTTTTTATTTTGTCGAATTCAAGTTCATTTAGTGTTGGTTACGTATCTTAAAAGATTATTTTTGTTTTTTGTTACAGTTTTTAAATATTTGTTTATTCTATTTCTAAGAAATTCGAAAAATGGATGAACTAATTCTTGTAAACCATTTAGAAATAATAGTGATTCCTTAAAAGTAAATGTGCTAGAAAATTTACTTTTTCTTAATTCCTCGTCATTTTCCATTATTGAAATTAATGTTTTTTTTTTGAATTTCACTTAAATGACTTTTTTTAGGAAGTCATGATAATAACACAAAATAACTAAACCAGAAAAATAAATTAATTCATGTATTATTAGGTTACAGGTAACTGATAATAATAAATATGTAAATGTATATAAATCTACACTTTAAATATAAAGATAAAAGACCAAAGATTATTTTATGTAAAAGACATGTAATATAAATATTATACACTTCACTAACGTCAAAAAAAATTTATGATTTGTGAAAAATTTATCCTACCAATATGAAAACAATAAAAACATTAAATACTCGATAACCATTGGTTACTTTCCTTTCGTCCTACAACCATATCATCGACATACGCGTAAAGGCATCCCCTTGGGTATCTATATTCCAGTTTGAGTCGAGAATGCGTAGGAAAATTTTTATTGGAAAATCGTAAAGGAATTTTTTCCCATTGAAATATTTTCTAGTAAGTCGAGAATTGGGTCCCAGATGTTCTTTATGTATAAAAATTAATCTCTATTTTTTGTCACATCACGCGTGAACGGCTGAACAGATTTCATTATTTTTTTTTGTTGTGTTTGTTATTATAAAGAGATGGTTATTATGCAAAAAAATTCTAAAAATTGCGCGGAAAATTAGAAAACTTAGGAATACTTAATTAAGAATTAAAGAATACTTCCAACTAACCTTAACGCTTTGGACAATGTAAACTTTTTTAATGTAACATTATGACATTTGACATCGTATTGACAGATTGCGTACTGCAAATATCATCAAAGTTTAGAGGGACTTTCTGGTGTGCTAAACGTTTGTACACATACGAGGGTAGTTGGTTGATGGCGAAAGGATACTTTTTAACAAAAATATAATACGAGGGTATATCACAAATTTGGTAGATGGCAAAAAGACATTATTTATCAAAAATTTAAAACGAGGGTATATTAAAAAGTTGGTATATGTCTATTGGATACTATTTAACAAAAAATATAATTCGAGAGTAGGTACATTTAACAAAAATGTAATACGAGGGTACATTAATATTGAAAATCCATGTTTTTAACTTGGACAGTTATGTGTCGCCTAAGAATATTGTATATTATAAAACATTGGAATAATAAAAACACTTTTTTTATTAATTATACCAATTCGAATTCAATATTCATTGTTAAATCAGGACAACTTTCTGTCGAGTTAGCTAGTTTTTATATAATGCTAAAATTATTGACACAGAGTGTTTTCATTAGCTAGAAAATCGGAGTATTAATCAATAAAACAAACAGCCGTAACGCTTTGCTTACTTTAATTTTTTTCTAAATCAACCATATTTAAAGTTTATAGAGTTAGAGATCCTTATTTATTTGTATATGGTTAAGAAGAGTAGCGAAGCTATAAATGTTTCCATCTAAGGTCAAATGGTAGATCCTAAGATACTACTTGTTGTATATGGGAGTTACAGCGTGGGTGCCGGTTATTACGCAATTCTGAATTCTCGCACGTTGTCAATTTAAGATTTATAAGCTATGTAATGCACGTTTGTTTCATAATCAGGCTTATTACAGATAAATAGACTTAATGTTATGTGTTTCTTACCCAGTACTAACATAATATTTGGTCAATTATGAGGAATACTTGTTTAGTTCTGAATAAAATCATTAATTTTTAAAATTGGGTAATTAATTTCCATCAATTATTGTACAAAAATAAAATAAAGTACTTAAATTTATTGTACTAACCCTTAATCTGTGGAAGTGCATGTTAATAAGTAATTTGAAACACGATAAATATCAAAAAAAGATAAGTAAATAAGAAAAATGCATTAATGCACAAAACAACAAAACACAATTTACATAACATAATAACACAGTAAATACTCACACAAAATTACCCAAATTAAAAGAATCTGGTGTATACAAAATTAAGTGTCCAAAATGTAATGCAGTAAATACAAGGTGTACCAACAAACTTCGATAGATGGGTTGTTTTAGAAGATATCAAAAAATGTTATTAACGAAAATAGTAGATGTCTTTAGGGTCCATATGTTGAAATTACCTTCAACTATACAGAGTGTTGTATAACTCCGTTACAAACCAAACATATGATTTTTTAAATGGGAACCCCTGTATATTATACCGAATTCGGACTGCTCACATTTTTTTGAAGATATTAATACAGGTTTTGATACGTTATACAGAGTCCTTCAGAAGTTATGGACACGTTTGTGTGAAAATCCTAGGTAAATTAACGCTCTGTATCTTATTGTACGTTGAAGAAAAAAAAAGTATTTTGCCCAACAGAGTTTCTTAATATGATAAAATTCTATTCTATTAAAACAACCAGATAAGTCAAATTATGCAAAACATCTACTTGAACATCCAATGTAATTTAAAAACGAATTTTTTCATAAAACTTTAAAGCTAAGTTGTTTATCATTCTTAGTAAAATATAGTACAATTAAAATGCATTGAGGTAAGTGAAAAATATGTTGTTCTCTAGATGACTGATACGCTTTATTAGTGGATTAAAAAGTTAGGTCACCTTATTAAGTAAGTCATTTAAAATGATCTGATGAATTGCTAAATCGTGACAGAGGCGTTTTGCGTCTTGCGGCTTATGTCTTACGTCTTAAGTTACAATTTATATGCACACTGTCCGTCTGGAAACGTGCAACAGTTGACCGGGTCTCTAACTGCTTCGTATATATTGGACGACAGAGGTCACTGGTGACACGATCACGATTTATTTAATTTAAAACCGTAAATTAAGTCATTGATATATTTCAGTGTAACACAAGACAACACGAGAAAAATATTTTGCTCAGTATGTACTGTTAACTTGATTTTTCTAGTCCGCGGGCCAACATATAAGGAATTTCAGTAATTAACAGTAACAGAATAATTAACAGTTTGAAAGTTTATAATATACAGCTTCGTTTTGACGAAACACCCAACTTTTATCATTATACCAAATTCTGAGGAAATAGCGAGATAGGGAGCCAATTTTATATGTCCCCAATTAAATATTAACACTTTCTAAAAATCAATACTTCGAGAAAATACGATGAAAAATTGAGAAAAACTTGTGGTATACAAAATTAGTAGTGCCTTCCCAGTGACTTGAAAAGGTATTTTACAAAAAATGCATCGGGATACAAATTTGTTTGACACCTACAGTTGTCAAGAATATGTTAATCTTTTTTTACATTAATAGCCGTATGCCACAAAAAATTTGTTATTATTTAATTAATTCTTAATCTAAATATAATAATGACCTACAAAAGAAATGGTATTTTATTAGTTAACCTACTAAAACAAAATATCGAATCATGTGCTCCGTGCTTATGTCTAAATTTTTTCATAAATTCTCTTTTCGGAAGAAACCGTTCGTCGTTACTTAAGACACTGCACAAAAAACACTCCATAATGAAGATCACTTAACAAAACTAATAAACAACTATAGGTTTGAACTAAACTTCCACGTGTAACTAAAAAATTTAGCTCTTAGAATACAATAACAGCTGTTTCGCTACAACGTGCTACAAATGCTACAAAAACTAAATGATGTACCTGCAAGTGTTGGCCTTAAAATGAATTACACCAAAACAAAAAATATACGACGAGCTACTATGAGACTAAAATAACAGTATAGTCCCATATTATAGAAAATGTCGAAACTCGGATCATAAAATCAGACTAGGACAATCAAACCTGGATGCTGAAACTAGCATGGGCCGCTTTCGGCATACATACGTCCTTATGAATAAGTGTATTCCCATCCATTTAAAAATAAAACTTGCATACTACCGGTGTGTACCTATGGAGTAGAGACCATGTCTCTTACCAAAAAGTGCGAAAATACTGGAAACAACAAAAAAGAGAGATAAAGCGAAACATGCTTGGAATATCACTGAGAGAAAAAATCAGAAACGCCGAGATAAGATGCAAAACAAAAGTCAAGGACATCGTGAAGGAAGTAGCAAAGGTAAAATGGCGATGGGCTGGCCACGTACCTAGATGCGATTTTGACATCAGATTGACACGAAGAAGCCTAAAATGGAGACCAAGGAAGACAACAAGGAACAGGGGAAGACCTCAAAAAAGATGGTTTGATGATAATAGCAGTGGCAGGCAAGCAGTGGATGAGATTGGCGAAACAATGAAACAGTTAGAAGAGACGTATATTCAGAAATGGATAAAAATGGTTAAAAAAGAAGAAGTAGAACATGTTTTAAATGCATTTTAAGGCAAATAACCATTTTAAACTAGCACGAATGTCGAAAATGGTAATACTCCAAGATAAATCAAAAGCAAAATTAAAAAATCTCTCAAATTTTAATACAATACAAATCAAATTATTTCTGCTAGTAAACTAATCCTAAAGGTTTAAAAGTACGAATAAATGTTTTAATAATTCTTACTTATGGAATATTTACATAATTTATGACGTCGAAGGAAGTAGTTTTAAAAATTCAATAGATCATAATCTTGAAATCACATAACAGAACATATTATCGAAGTACATATATACCTTACCATTTTTAAAGACAAATTACTTAACAACAAAATAACTTAAATGGCAGTAAACATTTTTTTACTATTAATTAGAAAAAATCAACATGAGTAATTAGACCATATTAGCTGTGTAATATTAACTGAATACAGTGCATTTCCTACTGCTTTTTTTATTTTATGTTCAAGTAAAATGGTTTATTTTTACTGTTTGTTATATTATTGTGTGATATCATTAATTGCCGCAATTACACTTTTCTTATAATTATACATACTACTGTTTTACGACGAGTTTACACTATCTAAACTTACTGTTAAGTTTTTTATATTTCAATGGAACTCTCGTTAACTATACAGTGCTACCCACAAGATTTTTAGTAGTTAAAATTTCTAATTACGAAGAAAACCTGTGTGGGGTACTTTAAAAGAGGATCTTTATCATTTTTTTAACATGGAAAATTTATTCAGACTTTATTTTACGCTTTAATTTTAAATTAAGTATATCTTTAAAGTATAATTAGAGTAAAATAGTTTAGCCACGACCACCCCTGTAAGCTGTCAATAATACACAGTTCTCAATCAATGTAGGATGTCTTATAACGCACGGTAAAAAAAACGCACAGCTGTAAAGTAAATCGCACCGGTTCCCTAGCAACCACTTAGCAACTGCCAATAGACGTCGCTATATCATTCAAAATTAATTTCGTAGGTAAAGTATATTACGTAACTTATGCTGTGCTTCGCCACCCATTCTTTCAACATCCTCAACCACACACTTCTCGCACATTCCAGTCTCTTGTGTAGAGAATATTTCATATTTAATTTAATGTTGATATAATTTGATACAAAAATTTTTGAATTTTAATTTAATTATTTAGTGTTTTGGAGTTTTGTATCATTGATTCTGACTGAAATTTGTAAGGAATTTTAACAGACTTTCTTTGGTATCCAGTTATTTTCAAGTTCTCCATTTATTGTAACATTTTTTACAGCCTGATGATGGTCCTATAGGACCGAAACTAGTTGTTACAATATAATAAACAGTTTGTGGGATAAACTTTTTCTGAACCTTTTTTTTATTTAATACTTAATGCAGTATGCGCTAAAAGAAACTACACTGAAAAACTAAAGATTCATTAAACATGAAAAATTTAATAACAATTCAAATAATGCGAATTTTAAGCAGTAATCATAACGCTTAACAAGATTGCTTAGCATATTATTAAAATTAGGCTGCTGCATTCTTCTCAAAAAGGTCAAATTTTTTTCACGGAGTTCGTCAATAGTTGCCGGTGGGTTTTCTATCAAAATGACTTGTTTTGGCATTCTATTGAAAAATTTAAAGCTAGATTAGGAGCCAGAGGATTCAACCAAATAAAAGGTGAAAATTATGATAAAGTTTTTGCATCTGTAATTAGACTTAATATGTTACGAACTATATTTGCAATTGCCACCAAATATGATCTTAAACTTTTTCAATATGATGTAACGACAGCGTATTTAAATGGAAATTCCATCAGTAATAGATGAAAGATAAAAGGACCAAAGTATGTAGATTAAAGAAAGGACTGTACGGCCTAAAACAAAGTGCACGTACCTGGTATCAGACAATTTAATCCGAATTACAAAACATAGCGTTTACAGAATTATATTCATAACCTTGTGTATTTCTATACAACAAAAAAAAAACAATTCTACAATTAGTTTATATGTAGATGACATATTATTAGCCACAAATACAAAAGAAATGGCAGATCGAGTCATGCAAAAGTTGAGCACCAAATTTATACCGAAACCGATTACACTACCACTACACCAACACACACTTTTAACTGCCTAACGCGCGTTTCATAATCAAGTTATCTTCTTCAGAGACCGAAGGGTTATCAAAACGCGGGCCAGGCAGTTAAAAGTGTGTGTTGGTGTAGTGGTAGTGTAAACGGTTTCGGTATCAGTTTCGCCAACGGTTCCAGGTTGAACATTTTAGTCACCAAATTTATGATGAAATTTACTTGGATGGGAAATAACTAGAAACCCAGAAGAAGAATTTCACATATAAAACAAGAAAAGTACATTAAAAGAATTTTACAACGCTTCAACATCAGTGAATGTAAAGGGTCGAGTATTCCATTGGAAAATGACAAAGATGTAAGTTCTGAAATCATGAATAGAGAAGTCCCTTATCAGGAATTAATCGGAAGCTTATTATATTTATCACAAGGAACAAAACCAGATATTACTTTTGTTACAACTTATCTAAGCCAGTTTAACACCAAATACTCTGAGATGAATTGGAAACAAGCAAACTACGTTTTGAGATACTTGAAGTATACACAAACTGAAGGAATAACTTATCAAGAAAACAACAGGCCACTAAAATCTTATTGCGATGGAAGCTGGAATAATGTCTTAGATGGTAAAGGTTTTTCTGCATATATTTTCATTCTCAGTAATGTAGCAATTAGCTGGCAATGCAAGAAACAGAATGTTGTTGCTTTAAGCACATGTGAAAGTGGATTTATAGCATTCACTGAAGCGGTAAAGGAAATTTTAGGGTTTGGCAAAATTTTTGGAGATCTCAACCAAAGCCAATTACTAGAAAACAAAGGAATGTACAATGACAATGAGGCAGCCATAAAATTAGCAACAAACAGTACCTATCACTCAAGAACTAAACATATACAAAGAAAATCTTATTGCGATGCAAGATGAAATAATGTCTTAGATGGTAAAGGTTATTCTGGATATATTTTCATTCTCAGTAATGGAGCAATTAGCTGGCAGTGCCAAAAACAGAATGTTGTTGCTGTAAGCACATGTGAAAGTGAATTTATAGCAATCACTGAAGCCGTAAAGGAAATTTTTTAGGTTGACAAAATTTTTGGAGATCTTAACCAAAGCCAAATACTAGAAAACAAAGAAATGTACAAAGACAATCAGGCAGCCATAAAATTAGCAACAAACAATATCTATTACTCAAGAACCAAACATATACAAAGGAAATATTTGTTTATCAAAGATGAAAAATTTTAGCTGTAAATAATAAATATCTTTATACCGAGATATAAGATATATTTATTTTAAAGCTTAAAATTCCTACTTTTTAAATACTGATAGATAAGTTGTTGGTTTATTAGTTACAAAGTTCCATTGACACACTAAAACCTTTATTTGTTAATAAAATATAAATGATATAATGCCGTACAGAGATCAGTTGCGTAGTAAATTTCAACTATGTAATAAAAGTAGCCAGTCCGCCACTGATTTTCTACCACTATACCTTTCTCATACACAATACGTCCATTAATTAGGCGCATTCTAATACATCATCGTACACGTGCTAGCTGAAGAAAGAAAATCAATTGTACCGGCCCCAGAGTTATTATTACGACTTGACACAATGGTGGTGGGTGTCTTGAATGAACTCCAACACATCCAGAGGGCCGTGGATGCAAATTACCGCAGGTCCGAACAATGGACGGACGATCTTAGAGGCACACTGCGATTTTTTACGCGGTGACGCCCACGCGACAAGATGGGATCCGATGCAGGTGAGGGTTTTTTTTTATTATAGCGATTAATGTAAACAAGCACTAAATAGCAATCGCAACTAGAATGTAATTAAGTATATGGTTAATTCCAAATCAACGTTGTAGTATTAACAATTATTTGTATTTTTGAACCTGCAATTTAAAATTACGAAATGATTTTGTGCTACAAAATGATGTTGGCGGAAAGATGTCACCACCCGTTCATTTTCTCTAGGAATTATTAGTTTTATACTGACCGTAGTAGGGTCATAGTAGGCTTAACACCCCATCTCTCGGTACCAAATTTAAATATGCTACTATTAAGTTTTAAAACCGTTATTTATTCTAAAAGTCCGGATACAGTGCAAAATAAGGTTTATACTTGGACGAGATGGGATAGTAGTAGGGATGGGGCCGGGTGGTAAAAAAATAAAGGATAATGATGAAGCGATTATTAGGGGTTGGAATATCGGTCGATGACTATGATAAGACGCATAAAACTTTGTTAATAACACAAAATCAGTGTTCATGTTCCCCATTTTCTTTTATGAACTCATGTATATTTTGTTGTTTGAGACTTTTTATATGAAAATTTATTATAAATTATCCTGACTAATTTTGAGTATTATGTTGCCATAATAAATTATTAGTAAGATTTATAGATTTTATAAGAGTGCTGTGTGTGTTTTATTTCAGTTTCATAGGTTTAAATGGGCCTTAATGTATGTCTTACATTTTCTAACCTTGAGAAGAGAAATCGGCCACCATAAAAAAATAGAAATAAATAAAAAGAAGTAGATTCTCTCCGCCCCTACAACTATAGCTATGTAGCCTCTTGCATAGGACCTCAGTACCTTCCGACTATTTCGGCTAACTAACCTTCTTCAGTTTTGTTTGATCCGAGTGTGTCATAAAAATGAAATATATCTACAGTTAGCCCTTTAAAAACATTTACCATGACATTTTATAAATTAAGTGTCTGTTTTTGAGATGATTCAGTAGTCTGGTGGTCAGTATTATGGAAAAACCCTATTCATGTTACTTCTAAAGTCTCAAAGAACATTCATTTATAGCCATTATAGTTATTTGATTTGTATACAGTTTTGTTATTTGAATGTTGCTATGAGAACAATTATTATAAATAGGGAATTTTTGTTGTTGTGTTTTATTTAATATGATGAACATTTTCCAGTGTGGAATCCTGCGTCAGTTTCACACCTAAGTGTTTATATTCAGGGTGATGCGTTCCATCATCCAATATAATGTTTGGTGGTGTTCCTCCAATACACATAGAATCTATCTTCTTAACGTTTCCTCCGAGGCCCTAATTCTTGTTTTTTTTTACTAATTTAATTCGTCTTGGTGTTGTGCTATCAGGATTTGATAATCTGCAAAACAGAGCATGCAAAATGTTATTTCATCAATAATTGGCCAATAAATATTTTCTTTCTCATTTTGAGAGCCTGTTCTAAGTATATCCTAGAAAGGGTTGGCGATAGGCAGCATACCTGATTCAGCCCCTTTTGTAAAAGTAATTCCATCAAATATTTTTGTTTCCCATAGCTTATTGTGGAGGACGCTATCAAATGCCTTTGGTAGGTCCACATTTCTTGGTTAACTGCTGTCTTCTAAATAACTTGCGTTATCCAATACAAATGGTCAACTGTGAATCATCCTACTCTAAATCCAGCTAATTCTTATGCTTCATAGTCTCGATATTCTTGATCTATTTTAACATACATTCTGCTGACTGCACTGGTTGCAGCAATTTCTCTGTTATTATCGCAGTTATCTTTGCTGCCCTTCTTGTGGATAGGTAACATAATGGAGAATTTCCATTCACTTGGAACCTGGATATCATTTATGCAGTCAGTCAATAGGTTTTTAGATGTTCATAGAGTTTTTTCTAGTAAAGAATTGCCTAATTTGGCGTAGATATCATCTGGGCCAGGAGATTATTCAGTTTTAGGGACTTAATTATTTCTTCAATTTCTGTTGTTGTAACTTTCAAGGGAGATGAAATAATATTTATCTCTATTGTAAACCTTTTTATAACCAAATGTTTGTATAACAATTTGTTTTAATTAACACAAACTTTTAATTTTAGTCATAGGTAATTTATATTTTTTCATACTGTACGGTAAAGTGCCATTTCCCATTTTTACGGTACACTTGTACTTTACAGTACTCTTCAATTCTCCCAATGTTGTTTGAAATAATAAGTGAATCAACATAAACTTAGTTTTTATTCTAGTTTTTGAACATTGACATTAATTGTACAGCTGCTGTTGCCAGCAATATGTACTAATGGAGTTGTTGATGGATTTACAGTGTTTTCTGCAATCACGGAAGACGTGTGGCTGTGTAGCACTTCAACAAAAGTTTGGGCGCTTTGGATCATTATTGCATTATTGTTTTTGCCTTCAATCGATTCTTCTATATACTTTTCTGCAATTGAAGAACTCTTCCATCCACCGTGCTGTTTTAGAACTTTAAGGTCAGCTCCAGCATTGGCCAACAACGTTGAGGATGTCCTCCTGAAGCAATGACCTGTATAGTTTTCTGGTTGGTCTAGTTTTAAGAACTCAGCTATTTTCTTAGGTGCTCCGCCAACAGTATGTATACCAGCGCTTTGAGCTCGTCGAATATGCCTTTTTGTCTGGTTAATCTTAACTACTAGCTAAGTACCCGTATCCTCCACATCACTAACTTCTAAATTATAGATCTCCTTCCTTCGGCAACCTCCAGCAACTCCAAGTAATGCTATCACTTTGAGTAATAGATATTCTTTACCTGTAGCGTCCTTTATGAAGCTTTCAATTTGTTCCTTTGTCAGCACCTTCGACTGGTTTGGCTGATGGTCTACATTTTGTTTTTTCAATAAGCTATCAACTATCATTAACCATAATCATTGATTTTACCATCGAGTATTTGGACCATAATAAAGAAGGGTTGAATGTTTTTGACTAAAAATTTAAACTGTTGAAAAGAATATTCTATAAAAAAACTATTCTTACCACATCCAAAAAGTAAGCCAACACATTTTTATCAGCACTACTTTTCAAATTGTGTTGTTCACGCCAGTTGCAAAAAACGCATATTATTTTTCATATCTTTTCGCAGAAATAACTGAAATGATTTGTCCTATCGCTTCCGCAGCTTTCTCAGCAATTTCATCTAATATCAGATCAATTTTCTCCGCAGATATTTCGTGCAGACAAATTTAATATGTCTGCCTTTACTTACATTGTTACTTGGTAACCGCTGTTCATTTTTTATTTATAAAGCAAATCAACCATGTTAAGAATAAATCAAGTAACATAATTTTTTCACAGCAGTCTACATGACTTCCTAATAAAATAATCAAATATGTCATTTCAGTTTCATATTTTATTGCCTTTAAAACCAAAAGCAGTATGAACAAAATATAGTACGATACACGTCCGTGAAGTGATTATTACGGTACACGATTAGATATCCTTGACTCGGCTTCTTCGTCGCCTCGTCCATAAACATCTATCTCGTATTGTAATAAGTCACTTCCCGGACTTGTAACGTAAATAATTATTAAAGTATTATTTTCAGTTTTTTAATTTTCATTTTTTTTTCTGTATGAATTTTAATTGGAATAAGATTTTAATCTTTATGTTTTTGAGCTTTGGAAAGAAGTTTTAAGACTCTTGATTCATGATTTTCTTTTAATTACAGCTTGAAGATGGTCTGATGTAAACCGAAACTAGTTGCTTATAAAGAACTTGTTTAGAGTTTTATTCGATCTTTCTATTATATTCTACCACATTTGAGATGGATAAACTGTCTAAGTTACTTTTTTTAATCATTTAATCATTAGTCATTATTTTTAAGCAAATCTAGGTATTGTCCATATTTTACTGCGATACATTAAATTTATGTCTACAAATTTGGACAAATTGCGCTAAATGCAATGTTTGATAAAAAATCTCGACTTATATCGTATTCAAACGCGGAGTTTACGGCATCTCGTTAGTTAAATAATATTGTCCTTACATCCTTATCTACGTTATATCGACCTGTCGCATTACTTCACACAAGCCGCTTGTTTGTTTTCACTAGTGCGCACGTAAATTTGAAAAATGACTCAGAATATTCACGAAACCAAAAAAAACTTAACTTGTTCAGTGACTAATCTTTCCAGGACGAGATGGATTGTTTGACGGAAATAGTTTTTTCATTTTAGTTTGTCTAGTTGTTTACGTTATCGCTATCCAAAGAAGGTTTTGTAACGTTTGTAATATATATAAGTGTGTTACATACAAGATGATAAATGGAAACGGATGACAATATGAAAAATAAATAAAACATCACACGTTCTGTAATACCAGGACATTCATCTATTCTAAAATTTACTAAAATAAATAAATAAGGAGTCATTTTTTGGTAAAAGTTGTTTCCGGTGTGTGTATTTAAAATAAGAATGATGTAAAACATTACTTAAACAATAATCTTAATGTTAATATATTGAAAAGGTATATTTAAGGGTCATTTCAAAATTTATTTTAATTTAATATTTTATTTTTTATTTTCAGAGAAAAGTCAAAATTTGAAGTAAATGTCCAAGTTTATTAGTAAAAAAAAATTATGTAACTAATGTAAGCAAAACGTGTATTAGGTTAAGGTTAGATAAGTAGTGTAAGTGAAAGGGAGTAAGAAGTTTCGTTGCCAGGGGATGGAAGTTTGACAGTTAGTGATGAAAAATGTCAGAAAGAAAGGAAATGAATTTAAATTTTTAAAAGAAGTCATATGTTGAAAAAGTATAATTTAAAAGAAAGTAAAACTCGAATAGAAGAAGATTTAATTAATAAAAAATAAAGAAGAACCCAGTTATAGAAAAGCTGTAACAGTAATACGGTTTATGGAGAAAGATTTTTTTTGACGTTTTTATTGGAGTTTTTAGAAGAAAAAATTATTAATTATTTAAAGTGAAACATTAAAAAATTAAATCAATAAATAAAAGTATAAACAGAATAAAGTAAACAAATACAGAAGAAGAACATAGTGTTGGAACGTTGGACGAAGGTGTCTGAATAGTTTTATGGTAGACATATAAAAAAATTTGAAGAAAAGTGGCTATTGGACAGATAAAACAATAAAAAGGACACTGCGGTAATTAAGATTAGTTAAGGTAGATTAGATTATTCTAAATTAAATATTATAATAAATTTTATTTGAACCCTACCCTAATTATTTAAAGAAAATTTTCAAATTTAAAACTTAAAAATAAAATTTGGTATTGAGTTAATTATCTCAATATATAAATGCTAAGGGTTTCCAATCGACTTAAACAAAAGTTGGATCGGGAAGGATGGCGAAATTGTGAAATGATCCAGAAAAATCCAGAATGAGTGCAACTGTTACAATTGAAATAGAATGTTCTCAAAATTTCCAGAATGATATAGAGGTACAAAAATGTGTACAAACTTTAAAATCGATATGAAATGTTCCAAAAGTTTTAGTAATTTCTGCAATGATCTGGAAAAATTTAAAATATTTGCAATTATTAAATCTGTCTTCTGAAAGGTTTTGAAAATTAATGAAATCAATTAATTATTGAGGATTTCTAGAACTTTATAGATTTAAGAATATTCTAGAACGATTTACTGTAATTAAAAAAAAAATAAAAAGTACAGGGCAGTTTGATTCAGGATTTATATGACAATACGAGTGAAATGGAATAGTATATTGTGCAACTAGTGGGAAAAGCTCAATTTTTCTCACGAGTGTGCGTTTGTGAGAAAAATAGCTTTTCCCACGTGTTGCACACTATACTTTTTCTACGACTGCAAATTAATAAATAATTTAACAATTTTAAAGTAATATATTTCAAATAGCTCTAAGGTGACATTTTCAGCTTTTGCTGTTATTTCTGGGGGTGTGTTTTCAAACCCACTGTCGCTGATGTCCATAATTAGGTACCTACTTATTTTTTTATAATTTAACACAAAATTTAGTTGAATTAAACTAAAATTAAACACCTTCTCTCTACTTTCATAACACTAACATTTGGGTACTCTGTACTTTTGAACGTTTGACGTTTTATGACATTAGTCCAAAGCATTCTATAATCGAAAATTGTGTTGATTATTTCTCTATGGTACCGTGGCCCAAGCCGTGGGAAAGATTTTTTTCCACGGCTTGGGCAACTTTTCCCACGGCTTAGGAAAAGTGATACTTTGTAGTTTCGTAAATTGTGGGAAAAGGACTATTTTCCATAGCAGTCGTAGAAAAAATATTTTGTCAATATTCTCAGGAGATTTCCGTCAAATGCTACCTGTGATTCCGATATCAACGTCGTCAGATAAAATAAACGCTGGCTTAAATAAGTCAGTTGTATGGGAACGCCTAAAAATAATTAAATTAACAACACATGAGAGCGCGAATTACAGGAAATGAAATGGCTCAATTTTTCATATTTTCAAGTATTTTCAAGAACAAACACTTTTTACTTAAGAGAATGGTAAGGAAAATAGTTCTGAATTTGCCGATTCCCAACTTTACTTAAAATCTTAATTATATTATTTTTATTTAAAATAGTTCAGAACTGCTAAATCAATAACGTAGAATGCGAAAATAGTGTCAAAATTGCAAAATTTCTGAAAATTTCCAACAAAGTTCACAACTTTTGAGTTTTACTGCACCATTTCACTCCCGATACATTGCCATCCAGATTTAATAGTTTCTACACATTATATCGAACAATTGATTGAATCAGTCGATTCAGCGTCTTCAAAAACCTAATTTTTCACATTTTCAAGCATTTTCAAGTATTTTTTACCTAATATAAGGGCAAGGCCATTAGCTTTGAATTTTTTGGCTTCAATATTGATCATCATCATCATATTCTTTCGACTGGGATTTCTCTAGTTTGTTGGCCTCATTCGGTTTCCGTTATTGTTGAGTTACAATTATCTTTCCACCTCTGCCTACTGGTTTTCTACTATATGGCTTATTTTCCATAAATATTTTTGCCATTTGATTGGGTTCCATTCTTTCCACATGCTGTTTCCATTGTTTTTTCCGTACCATTTTTTTATCTTTTGGATCTTGATGCAGCATTCCCTTAAGTTTTTGTTTGTTTGTTTATCTCTCAATATAATACCATTTTTTGATGGTAAAGTTTTCATTTCTACGTTATTAATTTTCTGTATCGTCTGTATCGGCTCTTATTTCTACCGCGTAGCTTAGACTTGGTCGCACTACTGTTTTATGTGCTTATTTCTTCATATATTGTTTCTAAGCCATCCACTTACTCTGGCTGCTTTTACTACTAGTTTTGCTGTTTCTTTGTTTAGGTTTCTTTAGCTAGATATTTCCACTCCTAGCCTAAATGACATCACTTGCTCAATCATCTTGTTTTCTATCTCCAATTTGCTGACCCTCGGTTCTTTGCTGATTACCATGCCGTTTTTTGCAACAGAAATCTTCGTGCTGAATTTTCTGGCGATAATATTAAAAAACTGCGTCATCCTCATAACATAGTATTGTGATGTTGTGTATTGCCATTCTATATCCTCCTTTCTTTTTGACTTCTCTAATTATTTCATTGTTAAAGAGCACTGGACTCAGCAAGTCTTTTTGTCATATTCCTCCCTTTAGTTTGATGTTATTCCTAGCTGTTTATTTTACTTTCTATCTAATCTTTTATAATTGCTGTTTTTCTGGTTTGTTTCGTTCTACTTTTTTGAATATAGGTATCAGTAAACCTTCTTTCCATTCTTTTGAGACTGTTTTTTAGTATGGTATTGTCTCTCCTCCATACTTCAACACCTACCTACCTAGAGCTATCTTATTCTTGAGGCTTTTAAGTCTATTTTTTTGTTTAGGATCTTAATTATGTTATTTTTGATAAAAATAGTCTAGAATCGCTAAATTCTACCACGTAGAATACTAAAATAGCGTCAAAATTGCAAAATTTCGGTTTTAAAACACCATTTCATCCCCTATAAATTACCACCCCGATTTAAAAGTTTTCTACACATTCTATCGAACAACTGATTGCGGCAGTCGATTTAACATCTTAAACAAACCCAATTTTTCATATTTTAAGCTGTTTTAATGACAAACATATTTTTCTTTAACAAAATGGCCACTAAATCGACTACGAGGAATGCGAAAATAGCATCAACCATTTTTTACATTCCATTAGAATGATTTGTAAAAACCTGTGTTTAATATTATAGCGTAATAATGAAAATCCAGGTGCATTTCAATAAATTGTAGGGATTTACTGTCTCGTCCCAAGGAATACATCTATCTCAAGGGGCAAAATAACGCTATTAAACAAACGGTTACATAAAACTTAGAAATCCTATGAATATTCATTAACGTCTATAAAACATTACATAACTATACCAGTGTTTATGTGAAAAACTACTTATTCTTTCAACAATTACTCTGTAAGAAACTTCCTCAGTTTGGTACGAGTAAAACCCATATGTAGTGCCGCAGAGAAAACCCGTTTGAGATATCCGTCAATTTCCTTTAAAAAAAAGGTTCGTTAACTACTGAACTTGATCGTGCACACGCCAACTTGGATCTATTAAAATGGATTCGTATCGGAAGAATATGATGGCGTAGGAGAATTATTTGCAACATTGTTGTACCAAATAGTAGCGGAGATTAGTTTTATTTTTTTAACATCTAATTTTTCTTTAAATATTTACAATATTTAATTTAGAAAGCCAACAAATTTATGACGGAAAACGTAGTTCTTATTTCAAGAAATATCATGCATACACTAGAAGTAAGTTCTTTTAAAACTTAAAAATGGTTTAAGTTAAAAGAAAACTTTAAACTTCTTCCAAACATGATCAAATTACTTTTAAATTGGATGCACTAAAAACAACCAGTATTAAAATTAAGCTGCCTGGGATTTTTTTTATGTTGGATAATAAACTACAGATCATTCTTGATCAGAACAATAAACAACTAAAAGGTTGAATTAACTTCCACTATTTATTCTTTAAATACTTTAAATGTAATGAAAGCCGTTTCGCTATCGAAATAGCATCGTCAGATTGACATATTGAAGTTACATTTTGTTTGTTTGTAACTAGGTACTTGATGTTGATAAGTAGTTAAGGCTAGTAAGTAAGTAATAAGAAGTAATAAGTAAGTAAGTAAGTAAGTAATAAGTAAGGAAGTAATAAGACATAACAATATTAAAGCCTAGATGTTATTAGCCCTAAGGGATTATCCTGGATGTATTTCCCTCTAAGATCAGTATAACTGTGCAATGATATAGAAAAACCAGAAAAAAAACTATACCCTGCTGATCTTTACAATAACTTAATATATTTGTGTTATAATTACGTCTTATCTATGTATAAAATGAAGACTCAATCAAAGTAAACAGTTTAATAGTGGTGAACTTCCAAGATTTATTTGTTCATTAACTACTTTATATTGTTGATCTGCTAGATGTCTTTTGATTTCAAGTTCTTCGAGGAAATATAAATTTTGTTTTTTATCACAGGTGTGTAATATTTGAATGTCATTGGTGTGTATGAGGGAATGTGGATGTTCAAGAACGTGTTTTGCATAGTTTGACTTTGTTGTAATCTATATGCTCTTAAATATTCATTGAATCTTATTTCAAAATTTCTTTGTGTTTGACCTATATATACAGCATTACATTTTGGACAATTAATTTTGTAAACACCAGATTTTTTTAATTTAGGTAATTTTGTTTTTACATTTAACAATTTTGTACCAACATTATTGTGTGATTTGAATGAAATTATTGCAGATGTTGCAGAAGATATTATTTTTGAAATTGTATTAGAAATATTTCCACAATATATAATACTTTTATAACTTTTAACTTCTTTAGGGTGTTGAGGGAATATTAATTGTAGTGACACTTTCTGTTCTTTTTTATTAATTAATTTATTTATCAAATGTATTGGATAGCTATTAGATATTGCTATTTGTTTTATAATCTCAATTTCTTTATTAAAATTATTTTTGTTATTGGAATTGAAAATGCTCTATGTATCATAGAATTATAAGCTGCTAATTTATGTGATATAGGATGATTTGAATGATATGGTATGTTTACTTTGATTGAGTAAGATGAACTTTCACATAGTAAGGGTTAGTACCATAAAGATCATTCTTGAGTTACAGTTACCTTCCTCTATCTAAGCCCTAAACTTTTCTCTGACATATTTAAGAGTTATAGTTTCTTATGTATGTTCCTTATGGCATATTCATATTCCTTTGTTAATTTTATGGAGGAATTAAACAACAATCGTTTAAATGACACAAATGACACTAAAGTTATAGTTTGATTAATTTTTAATAAGTATCAATTAAACAAACAAACATTCTTTCAATTCTGCATTAGGTATGTACGAACGTGATCGGGTAGTTTATTATATAAGATGGTTCCAGCTTTCCATCATATGTTCTTGGTACAGAAAAAAATTGGAAATACACACACCTGAAAAATCCAGCGATATTTTTAAAAATCAATGTCAGTTTTTCTTGAGTTAATTTAGGGAAAAAAATAATACTTGTTTAATTTTAGCAAAATCAAAATTTACAAGACATGTGTAAGGCCAATCATGACATACGGACTAGAAGCCCGAGAGGACATTAATAAGACAAAAAGTATGCTGAAAGTTGCCTAAATGAACATAATAAGAACAATAGTAGCAGGAACACAGAAGTAAGAGAGCAATGTGAAGTACAAGATGTAGTAAGATGAGGAGACCAGAGAAGAAGGCAGTGGCACAATCACGTAAGAAGAATGAATGAAAACAGGTTACCGAAAATAGCTTTAACTGGAAGACCAGCAGGAAAACGACCACTGGTGAGACCTCCAAAGAGAAAGAGGGACAGCCGGCAGTCCACATCACAGGATATGCAACAAGGCAATGTTCGAAATTAACAGATCAACAGATCTAATAAAAGAATAAGAAGAAGAAATTAATTCAATCTCATTAATTACTATTTAAAATTATCCCTACACTTTTCCGATGTGTGTATAAATAAGTTAAATAAAAATTAAAAAGCTCTTTCTTACAAAATTAACACATTTGAAGGAATGTGTATACATCTATAAATGTAACACAAAAATAATTAAAAGCAACAAACCAAAATATAGCTTAAACAAAACGGTGCAAATGGCAGTAAAAGTGCTTTATCTGATTTAAATCTGCATTAAGACAAGATAAATAATTAATTTCCGCTAAATAGACTTGGCTACTAACAATAACTATAAAGATAACTCTTTAATAGCTGTTGTGAGGTAAAAGAAGGCATATGGTCCGTCGACAAACCTGAGGCCGTCATCAGTGTTGGCTTTTTATTACCTCTGTGTACGAAGATCTGATATGTGTATTAATAAGAGTAATTTTAATATTATTACAAAATATATGAAACCAGTTTGGTAATATATGCCTATTAATTAGGATCAGATAAGGAAGGAATTTATAAGAGAATATTTTATCCGTATAGTTTTATCGAAAAAATTGATAACTAAATTTTCACTTATAATATTACAAGAGCTTAAATTATTTCCGGAAATTCTTTTGAGGGGACGAATATTTTGAAAATTTTCTTAATTTTCCCATGACTTCAGCAACATATTGCTGATATCGTCCATCTTCAACTAAACGATTTGAGCTGCTTGTTCTGGGGTTAAATTACTCATTTTTACTCAAAATGTTTCTAGACACTTCCAAATGAAAAATTAAACAAACGTACTGCACACAAAAAATTTTATAATGTAAATAATACAAATAGAATTTTTCAAAATTTATTCATTTTTTGTTTTTCAACAAAAGAAGATTTAAACTGTGAATATTTTGGGCTTTTATACATCTAAAGGATACCATACACTCATATTAAGATATTCTGGAAAATGTGATAATTTATTCAACACCATAATTCAATTTTAAAAATTATACGATACGAGTTAGATTAATTGGTTTTTACTATTTGCTATTTTTAAATTCTGTAAATAACTCCACTTCTAAATAAATGTTGCTGATTTTAGCCAATTAGAAAGAATTTATGATTCTATTCGACATGATGCATAAATATGGTTATCAACACGATAAAAATAGCTCCAATAGCATAAAGAGTAAACACATTACAACGTTAAGCACTTGACATGCTGGTTTTTATTGGTCGAAACAAAACAATTTAGATTAAAATAAACAAACATAAGTGCTCCAGATATGAGGGTATAGCCAATGAATGTCTACTGTAATTATCAACGGTAGTCACCAATAATAAATACATTTAGTTAATGTTGCTCTTTCAAAGTCAAAAATAAACTGGTTTTTTAAATTTGCAGTTTTCAGTGAAGGTGCAGTAACCTGAAAGTCTCTGAAGAATTTGTTAAAAATTAAATAAATCAGAACGATGTTATTAGAAACCGCGAAAAAAGCAACACTTTTTTATAAATTTTTAAAAAATTATGTTTTGATAAATATAATTATTCTTATATACAGAAATTGTTTAAAAAATTGTCAAAAAATTATATATTGAAAATGTTGGGAAATGGGAATAACTCGTTTAAATAAAAATGTTCTTTTTGTATATTTAATATATTTTTTATATTTTGCACCTATAAAAATCGTCATTATAAAACGCATTTGCGTATCGTAATGTAACTTTTACGCACGCAAATTTTTGTTTTAAATGGTTGGCGACATGAGTGAAGTATCTAATGACAAGACTATTGACAATGACATTTGTGGCTAATAGCAATTTATTAATTTTATATTGTTCTTTAAGAAAGTATTTGTGAATATGAATATCATGTTTTACTTATATAATATATTATTATTGGTGTATAAGTCATTTTAAAATATTTTAAAACATCAACATTTCATAATTTAAATGTCAAAACTGTCAAATGTTATAAATTACACAGTGCTACCGACATACTTTTTAAAATCAAAATTTTCGTAATATCTTAAAAATAATAAATTAATTTAAAAAATGATAAAATGGCAGAATATAAAAAAATATTATAAACAACTTATTTCATATGGCTGTTGTGACACTCGTTCTTTAAAAAACTCATCGCTTCGCGATTCGTTTTTTAAACGAATGAAATGCGTTGTTTAATATACTATTATTTTACTTTATAAGACGAAAGATCTTTACTTTACTAAGGTTATGGAAGAACTGTTTTTGAAAAATATTCTTGTTTTCCATTTCAACTTTTTCTTTTGGTATGAAACAAAGAAATGTTTTGTGGTTGGTCATCTGTACAACAGATGATATAATCCTTAATTCCAAAAGTGTTATAAAATATCACTTAGTTTGGAACCCTCGATAATAAATGTTTGTTTGGGATTAAAATCCCTTTTCAAAACATTTTTTTATTTCCTTCTTTTAGGTAGGTTGTTAGAAATAATAAATAACATTCCATAAAATGAAAGATAAAATATAAAAATATTTATTTTTGAATCTCCAACAGAAAATATACGAAACCTTAAGTATAGAAAATAAATAAATCAGAATAAAGAGATATATCAAGATGGAGTATTACTTTTTAGTTGGAGAAAATAATATTTATTGCCCCCAATATAAGTCAGACCTCAAAACCTCAACTTTCACCATATAATAGCTAATATGGCGGCTGTTTGGAACCCTCCGAAAAGTATGGCATAGTGATGTTCTCAGGTTTACTGATCAAAGTCCCATTTTGTCTGTTTTGAAAAAATATATCAAAAATTATTTACTGTCTCATACATTTTTAATAATCTATTCATTATTTCTTGTTATTGTGTAGTTTTGTTTCAAGCAATCTAAAAAAAACATATATTTTTTCTTCTACTTCTTGGAGATTTGTCGTTCTGTTAATTCTAAAGCTGCCTCTGGATCTTTTCCTTAAAGGTAGATTGCGAACTATCTCTCCATCTAATAGGTGTCCTCTCGGGTGATCTCAAAACGGAAGGGTAATTTTCTAGGACTATTTTCTTAATTCTGTTCTCGTCCATCCATCTTACATGGTTCCCTTACTTCCCTACCTCTACCCCATGTCATAATATATTATATTCCCCATTTTTCTCGGCTTTCTGTGTTTCTTACTCTATCTCTTCTTGTTTTCTCCACTATTTTTTTCAGTGTTTTCATTTCGGCCATCCTTAGCATGTGTATCGTCTTGTGGTTGTAGAGGACTTCTGTACGGTACGTCATGATCTGATTGACATGTCTTGTATATTCTAACTTTGATTTGACCGGTCTATATATCGTATAGGCATCCTGGTATTGCTGATGTTTTGTCATAGCTTTAACGGGGTCGTGGGAGCTTCATATATCTAGGCCCAGATATCTGAATTGCATCATTCTATGGGATTGTCTACCACTAGCTTACATCTGAGCAAATCTTTTGCGATTATCATATATTTGGTTGTATTTGATAGAATTGTTCATATTGAGGATTAAGCGGAAAAGTTTTTCTTATGCTGTGTAATTCAGCATGCCAATTCTTTTGTTGTCCAATTTGTAGCTAAGGGGAAAATCTGTTACTTTATTTTTAATTTTACACATAAGAAAAGGGAGTTAAGCTGTGACCCTGTCAAATTCCTTCCGGTGAAAGGATGTTTGCAGTGAATTGATCTCCTGCTTTAACCTTTGTTACTTTTTCTTTATTTAGGTAATGGATTATCCTTGATATGGTCGCCGCGGCGTCATCCTAGTTTAATTAATATATGTAGAATATCTCCCAAACGAACCCTGTCAAACGGCATTGTTAGGTCATGTACTACCAAGTGGATTTTATCCATTTTGATGATCATATGCTGCCTTACAGTTGAAAAATTTCTACTGCCCATATCGTCTTTTTAACATCAGGTTTAAATTCAGCAGCCTTAAAAAATATATTTACATGCTGATTTTATAAATTTTGCTTATTTCTGTTTAGCCAACTGGCAATATTATTATACTGGCATTGGAAAGCATAAAAAGGGGTTTTTAGTAACTCAGCAAATATTAAATTTTGGAAGAAATTATCTTTGGAGCTCCGTACTAGCCAAAATAAGTAAAATAGTTTTTTGGGCCCAATGAAGCTTTGGTGCAGGATGTCGAAAGAAACAACATATACAAATTTCAGCAAGGATACAATACAGGATAAAATATACACAAGGTTAGAATGGGCAAATAAATTTGTTTAGGAAAGTACTACAGTATCCGCCAAAATAAACAGTACCGAAAATAAAAATAAATTTTTAATTTCTGTAATGTAAGTGTTCAAAATGTTCACCATTTCGACGCAAACAAGCTTCATATCGATTTTGTAAGTCAATAAACATATTTATAAAAAGTGGTTTATGGAACTGCCGAAAAATATTTTGTATTCTTTCCCGTAGTTCGGCAATATTCGCCGGCGGATTTTCCTAATGAAATATTTTTTCCTTCATTATGCCCCAAATGTATGGGTCAGGTGGCGTCAGATCAGGTAAATGAGAAGGATATTCGAAGTCTGTTCTATTATCGAAATGCTTACGGATTAAGTCTAAGGTGCGCACAGCTGTATGGCTCGTTGCACCATCTTGTTGGAACCATTGTGTGCGAAACTGTAGATTTCGTGCACGGCAAAAGTTATTTAGATCTCTCACAAAAGGTATAATAATTTTCCCTCTATAACGTTCTTGGTTCACAGTAAGTGGATTCTGATTATCATCTTCAACGAAATAAGGACCAATCATTCCATTACCAATACCGCGCACCAAACGGTAACTCGAAGACTGTGGAGTGGTTTCTCTACAATGACATCAGGACGTTCATATCCAAGAAATCTGGTTGTTTGTCGATTAATATAGCCGCTAAGATGAACGTGACTCTCGTCTGAAAACCATATGTTTTTAAAAAATTCGGGATCTTCGTAAATTAAACTCAACATGCGACCACAGTAAATTTCTCTTGCACTTTTGTCCGCAGCATTTACTCGTTGTCCAACTTAAATACGGTATGGATAATCACCAATTGATTTGAACATGCGACGTAAAGACGTTTCACTAATGTTGAGTTTACATGCAGTTCTTACAAGACTTTGAGGTTAAAAACACGTCCTTCATTTTCGTTAGTGCATACTGTTTTTCGACGACCTGAAGAACCTTTACGTTGACACAATACACTACCAGTGAGACGAAATTTTTCAACAACAGCTAACATCACACTTTTACTTGGAGCTGCTTTATTAAATTTTTGTTGATATTTTATTGACACCTGTTCTAAGCTTGGACTATCATTACGACCTTTTCCGTATGAACGAAAATAATGCTCTACCAAAAACACTTTTTCTTCCGTTGTTAGATCCATTTTTAAATCAAATTTAACTGCAGCGTACTATTAATATATCAACTAATGACAATTAAGTCAAATATGACAAATCCATAAACAACTCCACAGTACTCTCTGTTTCGGTACTGTTTATTTGGCGGATACCGTACTTAAAAATATAGTTTTATAATCAATTTCGTTCGATTAAAATTTAAATTAATCATTAGACACTGTGCATAAATAACCATTGATGTGAGTGATGGCCTTTTGAACTAAAATTAGAGACATTTATAATGTTACAACATTAATAGTGTTTGTTTTTTTGTTGTTTTCTGGGAAATTAATTGTCGTGACATTTATTTCAGGACAGAATTGTAAGAAATGCTTATCAAAATATCTGCAAGGTAATAAAATAAGGTAATATATCGGTGTCGACTCGACCATTAGCTAATGAATGTGCCGTATTCCGATGGCGAAGCTGATGCTATAAACAGACAATGTCGTGTTACTTCATTTGACTTAATATTGTCTACTTAGACATTCAATTTTAACGTATTGGTGTATTTAAATAAGTATTAGGTTTCTTATTTATAATACATTTATATTTAAGCTGTAGAAGGTTTAGTACTACGTTTTTTTCTTTTTCTTTTTAGTCGTTTTAAACGTTATTTTAATAATTAATATATTTACGGATTTTTTTATAATTCTTGTTATCAACTTATTTTTCTTACTACATAAACATAAAAATATACGTTAGGTATAGCAAAAGGGAGCAACAAAAAAATAGATTATTTGACTATTTGTTTGTCAAAATTACATATTATTGCACTTAGCTAACAAAGTAAAATATAGGCTAACAGCAATATATTTAAGATATTGTTATAAGTATAGTTGATTCAATGTAAATCCCGACCAATGTCTTAAAAACCGACGTCATATATTATTAGCCCCATAACAAAAAAATCTTGAATACATGAACTGGTTTACTTAGTTCAAACCAAACTTAACTTTGACGTCATAAAACATTTTAAGAATGTCATGAATCATTGCATGGCATTTTAACTAAATCAGAATCCTAATCAGCAAAATATGAAAAGGTTATAACATTTTTATTGTAATTTGGAATGAAAAAATCAATAATTTTAATATTAGTCTTTGTTCTTTATTTAGTATATTTTTGCATATTTAAGGTTTTTCATTAATCAAATCATGAACAGTTAATTACAAAAAAGCAGTAACCACCACAAACTTACAACTTACAGAGCAATTCGTACACCCCATTAAATTTAACAACGTAATCGTTTCCACCTTTGAGACCTTCCAATCTCAGACTTAGGCAATATTGCATCGAAAAAGAAAAAACATTAAAGACGTTACATTATCTACATTGCATTCTAAGTTAAATGTTTCTAAATGTTAAATTTGTCACCCTTCTATATTACTTTTTTATTACGTATTTAAACCAATTCTAATTTATTTTGTTTGTATTGATTTGGAGGTCCACATCTTCTTCTTCTTTTCTGAGACATTTGACCATATCTTTATTCCATACATTTTTTGATATCAGATATATTTGTCGCCATCAAAACCTAGGTTTTTTCTTTTGAAGGAAGTCTCAGAATACATGATAAAAGCACTATAGTTTATCAAAAAGTAACTTTACAATATGTTAGAAAATCTTATATTTTATAGATTAATTTGTTTCTAAATTGTTTGTAGGCTGAAATAAATCTAACGGAATCTATATAGAAGGAAGTTTATATCCATCTAGTGTAACTAGTCGTTCTAATTAGCTAAATTCCATTTTCTCGTTGTATTTTGGGTTGCATATATAGAGGAAGTTTTCAGAATTTTTATCTTTATTATGTAGCCTAACATGGAGTCTTTATTTCAAATCTTCTGTCAGATGGACGGACAATTCATTTTGTGGTCAATGCTAAATTATAAGGTAATCCTAAGCATTAAAGTGATTTTAATGCCAAAAAGGGCATAAAAAGCAATAATGGACAAAACCGACTTTTTGGCAGGTAGTAATATCAGTAGCAGTAACATAAATTATTACAAAATTTAGCACCTTAATCGAGTGGCTTATGGTTTATCGACAAGGACAATAGTAATGTCGAGGGACTTCATTTACTATCGGAACCAAGCTAAGTGAACAGTATTTTCTCTTTTCCTTTCCTTTCTCCTTTAGTACTGGTATTTTCTAAATCGTAGTAACGTAAATTTCGGCCGGTGTACACTACTGTGTATATTATCTAGGACATTGTAAAACCAAATTCTTTCTGTTCAAATTGTTTGTACATTTCCAATTTAAAATAAAATATACCTACTGGCGCCCTAAAATATTAACCATTTATTTCATTCCTCTCAACAAAATCAGTATCATTTAGGCCACCGAACCTCTAAGCTAGAACAAGTGAAAACTACTGGGAATGTTTAAGACCTTTATCTACATTGAATGTTACAGCTTGGCACCCAACGTGGAGCTGTCTTTTCCTTTCCTTTTTCCCTTAGTACTAGTAATTTCTAAACCGTAGTAAAGAAAAGAGCTTCCTCTTTAGTTTATAAAAAAACTGAATCTATAAAGATTAAGATTGAGGTTTTGTTGCTTAAAATTAGTCTGCATTTTTAAATAGTAATTTTCTATTAAACCTGAAAAAATTTTAAAATAAATTAAGTTTTTCAATTAATTACCTCATTTTTGAAGGGTAATATTGTATTATACAATTTCTAAAGTATTAGATGCAATAAGTAGAACCGTATGTGGGAAAGTAATTTTCGATTCATTCCAATCGAGATAAAAGCATTGGTATGTCAAGAGTTAATTGGGACTTACATCCCTAATGAATTACGTTAGTGTTTTGTATGAAACATTCCGTTCGATGCATATATAGAAATAGTACACAAAATGTCAAACTTGATGGTCCGTGCCGTTGATTTATATTTAAATGTCGCTGTTAATAATGAAGGCTACGCCAGCAATTAAAAGAGGAAATTGTGAAATCAATTTGCGAAATCGTAATAAATAAGTAAGTATGCGGTTGGGTCGTTATTTAACGTAAATATGGGAAATAATGTTAATCTGGGACACTGCCCATTTTTCTATTGCTTTGTTCAACTGTGCCGAACGAACAAACAATTAATATTGGATTATTTATTGGTTCTATTATGTTAAACTCGACCAATAGTTTTAAACGTTTCAATCAATCAGTCTTATAAAAGTGGTTTTAAACTCCACTATTCATGTTGATTACAAATCATGCTTTAAATCTGGAAATTTGTCGATTAACTATTATTGGTAATAGTTGGTTTGGAAGTTATAATATATACATTTTATTAATAAAGTGCTTTAGATAAAGATATATCTTCAAACATTATTACAAAATTTGTTTTCCTATTAATACTCTACAAAATAAATTTTTCAACAGGTGTTGTTAAACCATAGCAACTATTTTTTCTGTCAAATTCTGCATGTATAATCTGTGTAATTACTTAATTATTCTGCTGTTCTGATAAAACAACAATTTCTGTCTCTGTGGTTATTAAGAGCTTACAATTCATATTTCTTTAATGTAAATAATTTAGGAACATCTGTCTTCAAATTGTATTGCTGCGGAGTTGAAACATTTTCTATTGATATAACGCCAATCTGACGATGCTGATTTTAGCGAAAAAGCTGTAATTACATTTAAAAAGTTTATTTCAAGTTTCGTTCAAGCGTTTAGTTGTTTATTGTTCTGAATAAGAAGGACTTCCACAGAGTAAGGGTTACTTTTGCCTACACAAAGAAAAGAGAACAAAATGAATGCCAACAACCCTGTAGGTCACGAGGAAGGATCTAAAGCTTATAGATTATTTGATAAAATTAAGAAAATCCATGGCTTATACAGTGTGGAAACCGCTTATGAAATAAAATTATTTGTGGGGTTAGTTTAGAAGATTATAAAAAACTGGGACCAGACAACTTTGAAATTCAAATGTGAGCTTTTTATACATTTAAATATACAGGGTGATACACGCAAGTCTGGCATCGTCCATGATCGATATTTTTAATGAAATACCCTGTATGTTTTTATGATTTAAAAAAGCTCGTTAACAATACAATCTCAACGAACTATACCATGTAGGGCATTGAGAAGTAGGGTCTATTATGAATTGTACAGGGTGAAATTTTGAAATTATTTATAATTTTGTTCAAGATAGTAAATACATAAAATTGTGAAAATTATAATGTTTCACAGATTAAATAATGGTTTTATTTTTAATTAGCTGAATGCAGACCTCAAATTTCTTCATTAAGTATCAAAATTTGGGGTTTTATTAACATTTTTAACGAATAGGTAAAAACTGTATAGATAACTATGCCAATATAATTAAACTTAATCGTTAAATAATATCTGTCAGTTTTTGATTTGTTAAATATGGTAGTTGTCAATTCTTAATCAAAAACTAATATCTTGCGAAGTAATAATAAAATATTTAACTGAGACTCACCGGATTCAAATTTTAATCATGATTGGTTACGGCGATAATTGCAGAAGTCAAGTTGAAGTGGCGAACTTATTTAAGCAGACGTATCCTCAGTTACCTAATATTTCACAAGGTACTGTGTCTAAAATTCATGCACAATTCAGAGAACTTGGACAAATGTAAATGGTCAACTTCGGAATCCTCTCCTTTAAGTAAATTGCAAAATCGTAGCAGAGAGCTTGCTATTGTATTACTACTTCTATTGGCAATATCTTCTGCCCAGTTAAAAAAATAAGAATGTCCTGAATGATTGACACAGTGGATACCAATATTATAAAACCACATTTGTCTTGAATAAAAAGCCTTAGATGTGGACAACTTCGGTAATTGATTGGTCTGTTGTAAATCCCACGTCACTTACGTCACATGTTTTCTTGTCAACGGAGGGTATTTGTCTATCTATTTGTTGGGGATTAAAAACAAATTTCCAGTTTTCGTTATGCTCTTCCAAATTACCTCCAGCATCACAAACAGTGCTTTAATTCTTTCATAATTATTGCCGAAAACCGGAGAATATCTTTTATCTTTTCGTTTTTTCTTAATAACAGTTGAATAAAGGCAGACAAATTCAAAAATTCCCAGAATCTGAATCCGCGGGAAATTCACTTCTCGACCAAACTAAGAAACATTTTTCATATTTTCAATAAAAATATCCGTAAATAAAAATCTGAACACCCACTTTAAATGATTTTATTTTTATAAATTTTGTATAAGTACTTACTGAAGGTCGGCTGAAAAGTCCCCGGTCTACCATAGTAAAACACAATATTTTGACAAAATTCATTTTTTTTATTCAACATAGTTGCCTCAAGTGCGATACAGCGATTATAGCGACCTTCCAACTTTTCGATACAATTTTTGTAGTACTCCTTCGGTTTGTCCTCAAAATAGGCTTCAGTTTCGGCGATTACCTCAGTATCAGAGCCAAATTTTTTTCCCGCGAGCATTCTCTTCAGGTCAGAGAAAAGGAAAAAGTCGCTGGGGGCTAAATCTAGAGAATACGGTGGGTGAGGAAGCAATTCGAAGCCCAATTCATGCAATTTTGCCATCGTTTTCGATGATTTGTGACACGGTGCATTGTCTTGATGAAACAACACTTTTTTCTTCTTTATATGGGGCCGTTTTTTCGCGATTTCGGTCTTCAATCGTTCCAATAATGCACAGTAATAGTCGCTGTTGATTGTTTTTCCCTTTTTCAAATAGTCGATGAACAATATACCGTGTGTATCCCAAAAAACTGAGGCCAGCTGACTGTTGAGTCTTTCCACGCTTTGGTGGCGGTTCACCGGCCGCAGTCCACTCAGCTGACTGTCGATTGGACTCAGGCGTGTAGTGATGGGGCCAAGTTTCATCCATAGTCATATATCGACGCAAAAAATCGGGTTTATTATGACTTAACAGATGCAAACACTGCTCAGAATCATCAATTCGTTGCTGTTTTTAGTCGATTGTGAGCACGCGCGGCACCATTTCGCACAGAGCTTCCGCATACCCAAATATTCGTGAACAATATGTCCAACACGTTCCTTAGATATCTTTAGAGTGTCAGCTATCTCGATCATATTCACTTTACGGTCACTCAAAATCATTTTGTGGATTTTTTTGATATTTTCGTCGGTAACCACCTCTTTTGGGCTTCCACTGCGTTCACCGTCTTCGGTGCTCATTTCACCACGCTTGAATTTTGCGTACCAGTCAATGATTGTTGATTTTCCTGGCGCAGAGTCCGAAAACTCATTATCAAGCCAAGCTTTTGCTTCAACTGTATTTATTCCTTTCAAATAACAATATTTAATAAGCACACGAAATTCTTTTTTTTCCATCTTTTTGAAAATAACAAAAGTTGCTTCACTAAAAATTCAATATCTCACAAACTAATAGTTCGACAGCTGTCAAATGTTTACACGAATCATTTGAAGGTTGATACTATCTAAAAATGAAATGGATTTAATTCTAGTGTCGTCATCTATAGGTCAGACCGGGGACTTTTCAGCCGACCGATAAATGATAAAAATTTCAAAATAATTGCATTGCTTTAAAGCCCTTTTACCTTTAATAATGTGTGGATGCACCCCGATGTGTTACGCACTCTCCAATGGTACCTCATTCCAGGCAACTACCAACTCCTTTCGAAGTTCTTCTACAGCAATCTCCTACCCATCATATCCCACACGTGCTCAATTGGGGATAAGTTGAGAGATCTTGGTGGCCAAGATAACAATGTGACATTATTATGTTGAAAGAAGTCTATTGTGACTCTTGCGACATGTGGTCGGACATTATCTTGTTGGAAAGTTGGATTTGCCAGGGTGTCAAGATAGGGTAAAAGATGGGGTTCTAAAACTTCTTGGATATAAAGCTGCGCGTTCATGTTACCTCTGATGAAGATTAAAGGTGATCTCGAACCATAACCTACAGCACCCCAAACCATAACTCCAAAAGTTTGATAACCATGCCTTTCAACAAAAAAACGTGGATTTCTCCTTTCACCACGTCGTCTTTTAAACCTCGCTCAACCATCGTGCATGCCTAAACAAAAACGAGACTCGTCACTAAAGACAATACTGTTCCATTTCTAATCCGAGAGTAACCGTTCCCTTTACCACTCAAGGCGATTACGTAGGTGTTTTGGAGTTAAAGGGCCAGTGTAGTCGGTATGAAAACAGGCCAAAACGTCGGTAAACACTTCGCATGCCAATAGGTCTTCCGTGTTCTGCAAACCACTCATTTGCAATGGACCTGGTAGTGGAGAAACGGTCCCCTAAGGCCAATAATCTTAGGCGGCGATCTTCACTGTCTGTTGTTTCTACGGGGGCGTTCAAAGCCCCTTGCTCTTTACGTATGGCCTTCTCGAAGCCATGCCTGACAACACCTAACCACGGTGTCTACATTCTTTGCACTCTAACTGTAATTTCCCGAAAAGAAAATCAAGCTTCCCGAAGTCCCACTATACGACCCCTATCAAACTCACTAAGTTGACGAAATCGTACAGGGCTCCGTACCCTAGGAATCGTAACCAATCGTAAAGAATGTCAACAACCAAAATCCGCAAAATTTGGATCTTTACTACGGCTACAATATTCATTTTTGGATTGTTAGTGGATTTAAAAAATAGCAGTATAAAAACCGGAATCTTCAATTGATAAGGCTGAAAGTTTAATCAATTGTTTATTTCAGTAAAATAAATAAATTCACCAAATTTTATTAAAATAAAATCAGTTAAACTGAGTGTTCGTATAATATTTGGTAAAAAAATTAACATTATGTCAATAAGGGATACCTTCCAAATTGAAATACAAAAATAATATACAATAATAAACATATCAACCATTATGTTCTCTATTTAATAAAACGCAACAAATTTCATGTCTGGCACCTGATGGTTAAATTTCTCTTTCAAAGAGTTATGTACGCTACTTTTTTGCTGGAATCTAGTGTGCGGTGATTAAAACCAAGGCAGATCGTAAAATAACCGTAATTAACAGTTTGAATCGCATTCTGCCACAGACTACTCTAGTTTTTCAATGGATTCAATGACGTTTATGGCTGATTGTCGTTGACGGACTGTTCTTGTCACAAGATAGCCGAGTATAAATCCGATCTTTAGGAAGAGGAAGTCCATCAGCAAACGTGATACACATTTTTAACATTTTTAAATGTTATACATTTTCTTTAATACCATACAAATCAATTATTTATCATTAGCAATGCGATAAAAGTATAAAAAATATCAATCTTAATAATAAAAGATACGTTTAGGCTATAATCAATCTTATTAGTTCTGCCTTGTTTCACATAACATTGAATTTTCTGAAAATTATGTACGTCAATCTCTTGGGTTAAATCATAATTAGTAAAAAAACATGGATATTTATAATATCTAAAATATTATTATTATTATAAATTGTCTTGGTTCTTCGCTCTCTACACTATTTACTATAATTTATACACTGCTTTCCACCGGTTTTTTATGAAGGATAATTTATATTTAACGAATGATATTACTGATCGTATTTTGCATACATAATCGCTATAAGATGTCGGTCAGTGCGGTCATATTAGTTCACTATTGATTTTTATTTAACTGGGTCATCGCACACTGATAAATTAACATCGATATGTTGGCTCTAAAGCAAACAGCACATTGTGGGTACACTTGCAATGATCTAAGAGTTAATGTAAAGGAATAATTAATTAGGTTGTACAAAATTTATAATCTTATTTTTGTACAGATTCGTTCAACAATGACAGTTTTAAATGCAAATTGCGTGTTTTTTAATCAAGATACAGAAAGTAAGTGGGTTACACATATTTATATATATATATATATAATAAATACATTGTTTTTTAAGAGAAAATACTCATAATCTTTTGATCTTTCAATAACTCTAACAAATAATCTTCTCAAGATTACGGCTACGGCTACACAAAACTGTTGTATTTTGAAATAATCTACATTAAAATGTAATATCTTTTCGTCGTTGGGCGACAATTTGTAGCAATGAATGTCCCAAAAAGGCAGGAAGCCAATTTGTGACACTAATTACTCCCTTGAGAGCTGTCCCGGCTTATGAGACCTTTTAACTCAGGAGTGGGTACGCTCCAGCTTAGCGACACTCTGTATATAGGATATGTTTGATGGGTGAGGGCGCCACTGCTTTAAATTCGGACAAAATTTAATAACTAGGTGTAAAGCAGAACACCTTATTTACTTTAAAGTTTAGCTAGAAAGGAAAAATGAATATTGAAAATATTTTGACTACTTTAACACAACAGTATAAAACTAAAATACTGATACCGATAGGCAACCACACACAGCAAATCTGTGGGTTTAAAACAAACACTCAAGTAAAGAATTCAAATTTATTTTGCCACAAAAGGTTAGGTACTTAGCTTAGGGTTTCGGATTTCTCCCACAGCAGTATGTGTATGGCTTCGGTTGGTTTCAGATGTTGACTTCTACAGAAAGGCAGGCCTGGGGGACTTCTCCGGAGAGTGTAGTCAGCTGGATCGGTGCTTTATCGGTAACTTGCTATGTTTTCAACGTTAGCTTGGAGTTACATTTGCAATATTTTCAACAGTAACTTGGGGTTACATTGGACGGTAACTTGGGGCTACATAGACGATAACTTGGAGCTACATAGACGATAACTTGGAGTTACATTGGCGGTAACTTGGAGCCGTATAAATAAAACGGCTAAGGTAAGAATTCGTTGATACGCAAAAGTTCTTTCTTTGGAGGCAGAAGGCAAAAAGGGAAGGAGCTCTCTCTGCGTTACAATTATATTATCGGTTCATTTTCGTTAGGGGAGGAATTCGAGCTTTCTGATTGGTTAGTTTTTTAACGGGTTCTCAACGTTCAAAAACGGTTGTGTCTATTGGTCGTCCGAAAGGTATTTTTTTAATGGTTTGAAGTCGTGGAATAGTGAAAAATGTTTATCATTTATGATTAAGTGCAGGATTTAATTATACGTGTGATTAAATTAATTTTACGCTCGGAACATGTCAATGAACATGTTACACCCCCTCTCCTCGGGAAAAAAATGATTCGAAGAATTATTTTTTATTTGAAGTAGTGTTAACAGAGAAGAAAGAATAGAAGATAGTATAAAGAATGAAAACTAAACGTGAGGATATTTTAATGCGGTAAAACTGGAAATCAATCCTGAATCTATGCACTTATTCAAATGCAACCAAATTTAGGTAAAGGTAAGGTAATTGTTGTCTTGTGACTAATGTATATTTGTGTCGTTATAATAAAGTATACACTGAGAAAAAGATAAACATACGATACATTCTCAATGTATATAAAACGGTAAGATACGATAAGATACGATACGGTACGATAAATGTTTCGAAAGATGACTGGACTTCCAGATTCGCATAGCGGGATAATTCCAGTGAATTCGAAACAAAGCATCCCAACAGGGGGACACCCATAAAAATATTTAAAAAGTGCTATCAGTCATAATTTATCAAAAGTACAATTCTCATAGAATCCTGATTATTACTTAATGAAAAAGCCTAATTTCCAACCAATAAATAAACAAAAATGTGTCATAATGACGTCACCTAGGGTGAATTGTTAGCTTATAAGTCAAAAATATTTGGCAAGACGACAGCACTATAGTGTTCCATATGGAACTTACAACGACAATGATAAATACATAAAGTGTCACTTTAGACAGCGTAAAAAAAAGGTAAGGCAGGTGGTTTGGGACAAAAGAAAAGTACATAGGTACTGAATTTAAAGTGTAAACGGTAAAGATACTATTTATTTGTGGCGGTAACGGTAAAAATGTTTGAAATGTTTGAAAAAAAAATAATTAAATGTAATATATTAGTTAAGGCTTGTAAGTACGGAAGTAAGATAGTTAGATATACGGTAAGAAGATAAGAAGTAAAACTAACACTATACCCGTGACCCTGTTAAGGAATACGGTACGTCAGCACAGAACTTTATGAAAGTTTGGCCAACCTGAAAGATTAAGGCGAAAAAGTTGAATTATTAAAGATACGGTAAGAAAGGAAAAGATAGTTTTAGGAAAGAGAAATATAAAGGTATTAGATAAGGGAAGTGCGAATAAGAAGAAAAAAGGACTAAGCAGTCGTTTTTTTTTAGGACCAAATATTTTTATATAAAGGGCGCAAGCCGCCACCCAGCAGAGGCCAACCCGATCCAATTGGGGCCTGACGCCTTTCGTGACACGTCAATCGTTGACTCTAAGTTAACAAAATACCATGTTTTTTGTTTGAGAAACGGTAAGAAAACTCGGTGGGGGGATATATAAAACAAAAAATGGGGACCAAAAATTGAAGGGACAGTAAAATACATTTTTAGCAATGTAGAGCTTCACGGTTGTGTTATTAAATTATCCGGTATTCTAATGTGGTTCAACAGAATGAAATTTATGCGGGATAAGAAAAGGAGCCGTTTTGTCCGGAGAACGGTATAAACTCCATGTAGCTTGGTCTACTTCCTTTTCTACACGGGGGAAGTCAATGGGGGAGCCAAGTTGTATATGGTATGATTATGTAAACGGTTATATATTGTAGTGTGGCAAAATAAGGGTACAAAAAAAAAAATAAAAAAGTAAAGAAAAAAATAAGAGGAAAAAATTTAAAGTTATATTGAACAAACAAGAATATGTAGACGAAGACTAATGCAATACTGGTCAAATTGTAAAGGAGTACTCGAAATGATTATTCTGGGAGGTTGCCTGTTAGCGTCCACAGTAGCCATAGGTCATCGCACAGAAGTCACAAATGAGGGGTTCCTACACAATATATCCAGTACAGTGAAGCGTGTTTAAAGTGATGACTAACAAAAGACTAAAACTCAAAGGCAATAGAGACTCTAGACACTACCCGAAATGCGGCTCGATACAGTTCTACACTGTCCAAAGCATAAGAATGTTTCACTTGGGTTCCACGCAATAGTTTACTTGACTTCAAATAATTGGCCTGCATTTTGAAACAACAACACACAAACTAAAAGTACTCCAAATACCCAAAAGGCAAACACAAAAGATAAGGTATCTGAGCACAAAACGACAATAACCAATACTAACAAAAGCAGGGAGGTATCCAAAATCTACATAAACTCTAAATTCCAAAAATAGACACCCAAGATCCAAATTACTAATACCAAATGCACACAAAGACAACTAGTAGGGAACCAAATCTCAAATGAGTCCAAATCTCTATAACCTCTGCTACATCTTTCTAAAAACTATGGGTATTGACTGGAGATGAAAAGCTTCCATTAGCATTTTCCCTAACAAGAAGATCTGTTAAAATTCTATACTTTAGTTCGACAGTATGGTTTCTTATCTCGATTTCATAAGGTAGTTCAAAAGTTTTAAAATGATTAGCCTGCATTTTGAAAATATTTAAAAAGAACGATAAAAAGATAAGGTAAGGTACGGTAAAGATAAATAAGTCCAAGATATTTAAGTTAACAATAGAAATCCACACTATTAAAGGTAAGGATCCAAACAGACATAAAAGGTACGGTAAAGAGATAAAGGTATTTAGCTATATTTACTCAAAAAGTTTAAACATTAAAAGAGAATAAGCGAACATAAACGGTATCAATAAATGTTAAACAATATCAAGTAAAGCAAAATTTTCAATTAATTCAGCACATAAACCAAAATGTTAAAAATAAAAAACTCTTTATTATTTCTTAATAAAAATTTCCTTATTGTTTTTAATAAGAAACGTTAAGACACACCACAATATAAAATAAGATAAAATATTTATTATGTACTTTCAGATATTAAATATGAATTAAATTGATTGTAATCAAAATATCAAGATATCAAAAAGAGAAGAAAAAAAAAATATGCACTAAGAAATTATTTAAAAATTAAAATTTGAAGGCAAATTACTATTTAATTATCAAAAAAGTTAAAGTCAAAATTTAGATAGAACTGAAAAAAGCTAAAGAAACTCCACAAATATCACTATATACAGCGTGACGGAAAGCTAGGGCGCCAATTTGTAATATCTTTTCGTCGTTGGGCGACAATTTGTAGCAATGAATGTCCCAAAAAGGCAGGAAGCCAATTTGTGACACTAATTACTCCCTTGAGAGCTGTCCCGGCTTATGAGACCTTTTAACTCAGGAGTGGGTACGCTCCAGCTTAGCGACACTCTGTATATAGGATATGTTTGATGGGTGAGGGCGCCACTGCTTTAAATTCGGACAAAATTTAATAACTAGGTGTAAAGCAGAACACCTTATTTACTTTAAAGTTTAGCTAGAAAGGAAAAATGAATATTGAAAATATTTTGACTACTTTAACACAACAGTATAAAACTAAAATACTGATACCGATAGGCAACCACACACAGCAAATCTGTGGGTTTAAAACAAACACTCAAGTAAAGAATTCAAATTTATTTTGCCACAAAAGGTTAGGTACTTAGCTTAGGGTTTCGGATTTCTCCCACAGCAGTATGTGTATGGCTTCGGTTGGTTTCAGATGTTGACTTCTACAGAAAGGCAGGCCTGGGGGACTTCTCCGGAGAGTGTAGTCAGCTGGATCGGTGCTTTATCGGTAACTTGCTATGTTTTCAACGGTAGCTTGGAGTTACATTTGCAATATTTTCAACAGTAACTTGGGGTTACATTGGACGGTAACTTGGGGCTACATAGACGATAACTTGGAGCTACATAGACGATAACTTGGAGTTACATTGGCGGTAACTTGGAGCCGTATAAATAAAACGGCTAAGGTAAGAATTCGTTGATACGCAAAAGTTCTTTCTTTGGAGGCAGAAGGCAAAAAGGGAAGGAGCTCTCTCTGCGTTACAATTATATTATCGGTTCATTTTCGTTAGGGGAGGAATTCGAGCTTTCTGATTGGTTAGTTTTTTAACGGGTTCTCAACGTTCAAAAACGGTTGTGTCTATTGGTCGTCCGAAAGGTATTTTTTTTAATGGTTTGAAGTCGTGGAATAGTGAAAAATGTTTATCATTTATGATTAAGTGCAGGATTTAATTATACGTGTGATTAAATTAATTTTACGCTCGGAACATGTCAATGAACATGTTACAAAATAAGGTCCAGGATAGTCCATTTAATTCGGTATCACATCTCCAGTTATCGTAATAAGAATGATTAAAGGAAAAACAATTTTAAAGACTTGGCCCTTTTATAAAAACACTGTTCGGGTCCTGTAAAGGACCCGTTCGAACATGAGTTTTTCCATCTCAGCCCGAAAAAAAGATGCTTGCACATTTGGCGCCCAACGTGGGGAAAATGCAGCATTAAAGAATGTTTTGTTGACTTCATAACGGAAAAAACGGAAACATGTGGCGCTGTCTTGCATATTGCCACAGGGTCAATAGTACCTAAATACAGCTTTGATTTTTGTGCATGGTAATTAAGGAAAACTGTAGCCTGTTGGATCTGATATTAACTTCCATTTATACTTTCCTTTATAGATTATATGAAGCATTCACCAAAACGCGACAATTTTTTCTATTTTTGAAGGCTATCTGACATTTATTTGTGTTGTTATTGGTTTTATGGAACATTCTATACAAATATTTAAATACTATATTGTTTCTATTTTGGTATCCACATTCACTATATGATTTTAGGTAGTCTAGGAATAGTAAAATATTTGTTGTTAAAATGCTTGTAACTACTGAGACAAGGTAGAAATAGAAATGTTGTAATTAATAACTCAGAACTTGGGATATTAGTCTCATCATTATTTTCAATTCCAAATTCTCTCAGTTCATTATGTGCTCCTTTGTCACAACACAGACAAATTGATTTATAAATTGAATGTTGTCTAAATCTAAACAATACCATCTACAATATACACGTTACAGATCTGCGTTCTAAGGTTCTAAGGCATGATAGACATAAGAGCAACAAGCATCCTTAAGGTACCTATCTTTGTTGCAGTTACCTTATGGGTATAATATTTATTAACATATTATTGTCCATTCAAATACCGTTTTTTTAGGCGAGTGGACTATTTTTAAATTATATTCAAATAGTATACATGAATATTAACTTAATATTTTTTTTTCCTTTTTTTTTATTGATCATAACAAGTCACCAATAAAGTCAAAATTATATTTGACGGTCGAAATTTTTCCGCAAATAGTCATTACATCGATTTACTTACTTATACTTGAACAAATAAATCTTTAATTATTAAGATTATCGGTAATAGAAACAGAAACATAATTTAAATGTTAGTGGGGTTTTGATTCAGAGTTTCAAGCAAGATCATTTAAAATAGATGAGCGTATAACATTGAAATAAAAGTTAATTGAATTCTAAAAGTTCTTACATATAACACGATATTTATAGAAGATATGAGAATAGAGCAACGAAACCACAATTCAAATCACGTTTCAGTAACAGTGGCAATATCACGACTTTTATGTAAAAGTAAATTGTTTACCAGGTGTTTTACAAAAAACGTATATTAGTGATGTCATTTCTTACTGTAAACTGGCATTTATATTTTCAATTTACTCGATTATATCTGTTTCTGAAATATTAATTTATTTCTACGATCCAGTTTAAAATTTCATATCAATTTAGATTATTATTAGATGCAATTCACCTTTTCACAATCTCTACTAAAGATATGTAAAACTGTCTGATAATAAATACTTAAACAGTTATTTTACTACAATCTAAAAGAAACTTAAAGAATAATTGACCGTATATTTAAGCAAATAAACTTAGGTTAATATTCTCAATGTGGGCAGTAAAATGAGTTTCAACGAAAACTCGCCCTGGCCACGCCAGGCGACTTTCGTTGACGATAGTACCTTTCAATTCACTCTTGTATATTTCGGTGAAATTAAATCACTTTCTATATACAGATTAACACTAAATCCGATTAAAATGCAAAAGATAACAGGTGTAGTGAGATAAAATCTGTATATGTTTAAAAATAAAGGTTAATAGATAGTTAAGCTTAAGTACGGATGACCTATATTTTACAGATTTCGTGCCTGATTGTTTAAGCTTCTGCAGGCTATTTCGATTTTTACGACATTAGATTCGTTCATTTAATAATGCTAGGAAACGGAAAGATAAATGTTGTAGATTGTAAGGATGTGCAGATAATTACGTAAAAGGAATACCTATTTCTACAGCCGTAGGGCTAACAAGGAATAAGGATACAACCGTTAGTTAAATATGTTGACCGTTATATTCATCCGTACACCAATTAAAGTAGACGAATTACAAGAAAGTTAAATGGATAAATTAAAATGGCAGCAATAAGATTCATTACCTGAGTTCATTTCGTTTATGAGAGCACTGCGCGTGATTCGGGCGTGATTCGGTCTCGCAATCGTTTTATAAATGTTGTAGATTTGCAATACAACAAATATTTAAATTGTAAAAATGGTTTTTATTAATAACTATATGTGACAAAATTACATAAAAATTGACAACCAACTAAAATATGTGCCAAATCCCAATTAAAAAATTGAACAACATGATGTATAACATTTCTCCCTTCTTTTAAATGTCATTTAAATATGAGGGTTTTTGTCGTGACCTCTGACATCGTCTTAGCAGCAGAAACAATTTTATCTTCGATGTGACCGTCTGTCATAAAAAACATTTTCTTCTTCATTGACAAAATTGTAGTTTGCAGTAGGTTCAGAAATACACACACTCTAACCAAGCCCGTCCCTTCCAGAATGCATCCCTCTAGGAGCGGTGTATTCCGGGAAGAACTTCCTCCACCCCCCCATCACGTCCGATGGGGGCCTCAGTCCTCGGGCTTGTGCTTTCCCTTCCTTCCCACTATCTCGGTTCGGAGATGGTTTCCAGGTGTCTTTTTTTGGTCCGGGATGGTGCTGGGCACCTTTATCCTCCTGACTTCTTTTTTGGGCGTTCGTGAGTGTGTGCTTTTCACTGCCTTTTCACCATTAGTTCTTCATTAAGTCTTGGAAAAAGTTTTTAAGTTCTTCTATTTGCTTCGCAAAAAGTTTCATCGTTTCGAAGATATCCTTTTCTTTCTTTCCATCCTTTTTTGCTGCGCTAGCGTAGCTTAGTCCTGGTTTTCTGTTTGCATTGTTTTCTGCCGTCTTCCTTTCTTCTTTGGAATTTTGGGAGGTTCAGAAATGGCAAGTTGGCTTTGTGTAGTTATAGGTTGCTCGACATCACTGATTTCTGGACTCACGTCAAGATCTTCTTTATGTATGGGTGAAGATGACAAAGAACTCTGGCTTCCTTTTGTGTCAAAATCTTCTAAAACTTTTTCAAGAGGGATAAAATTATTTAAAGTAACAGGTCGGCTGAAAAGTCCCCGGTCTACCATAGTAAAACACAATATTTTGACAAAATTCATTTTTTTTTATTCAACATAGTTGCCTTCAAGGGCGATACAGCGATTATAGCGACTTTCCAACTTTTCGATACCATTTTTGTAATACTCCTTCGGTTTGTCCTCAAAATAGGCTTCAGTTTCGGCGATTACCTCAGTATCAGAGCCAAATTTTTTTCCCGCGAGCATTCTCTTCAGGTCAGAGAAAAGGAAAAAGTCGCTGGGGGCTAGATCTGGAGAATACGGTGGGTGAGGAAGCAATTCGAAGCCCAATTAATGCAATTTTGCCATCGTTTTCGATGATTTGTGACACGGTGCATTGTCTTGATGAAACAACACTTTTTTCTTCTTCATATGGGGCTGTTTTTTCGCACAGTAATAGTCGCTGTTGATTGTTTTTCCCTTTTCCAAATAGTCGATGAACAATATACCGTGTGTATCCCAAAAAACTGAGGCCATAACTTTGCCAGCTGACTGTTGAGTCTTTCCACGCTTTGGTGGCGGTTCACCGGCCGCAGTCCACTCAGCTGACTGTCGATTGGACTCAGGCGTGTAGTGATGGAGCCAAGTTTCATCCATAGTCACATATCGACGCAAAAAATCGGGTTTATTACGACTTAACAGCTGCAAACACTGCTCAGAATCATCAATTCGTTGCTGTTTTTGGTCGATTGTGAGCACGCGCGGCACCCATTTCGCACAGAGCTTCCGCATACCCAAATATTCGTGAACGATATGTCCAACACGTTCCTTAGATATCTTTAGAGTGTCAGCTATCTCGATCATATTCACTTTACGGTCACTCAAAATCATTTTGTGGATTTTTTTGATATTTTCGTCGGTAACCAACTCTTTTGGGCGTCCACTGCGTTCACCGTCTTCGGTGCTCATTTCACCACGCTTGAATTTTGCGTACCAGTCAATGATTGTTGATTTTCCTGACGCAGAGTCCGGAAACTCATTATCAAGCCAAGCTTTTGCTTCAACTGTATTTTTTCCTTTCAAATAACAATATTTAACAAGCACACGAAATTCTTTTTTTTTCCAAAAGTTGCTTCACTAAAAATGCAATATCTAACAAACTAATAGTCCGACAGCTGTCAAATTTTTACACGAATCTTTTGAAAGTTGATACTATCTAAAAATGAAATGGATTTAATTCTAGTGTCGTCATCTATAGGTCAGACCGGGGACTTTTCAGCCGACCTGTTAGGCTGAATAATATATCTTTTGTTAGTTTTGATCTATTGCTGTTTTTACATAATTTAAATATGGGTTATTTACGACAATTAAAATTTTAACACAAGTAACAATGTTGAAAAAATAGAGTATGAGTTTATCTCGTTACTTTTAACACTTTTTACTCTGGTAAAGCTATCAAGAAATTCCATTGTCCATTTAACTAAATTAAAGAGATCTTTCTATATCTAGGCATCTGCTTTATCAACTGGCAGGAAATATCAAGGTCACTTTGGCTAGTTTTCATTACTCGAAATAAGGGAATTTGCAGGTTCTCTAAATAAAGAGGAAAATAAGACCATTTCTTGATTTGGAGCGAAGGGAAATTAACTACATTCCTAAAAACACAATCAACTACAAAAGAACCACTGTATGAATACATAAAAATGTATGTAATTTAAAAAGTTAATTCAGATTATCTTAAATCTCGAATTGAGGAAAAGAAACCTTTGAAAATCTTTTAATAATCTAAGCTGATTACTATTAAAAATTAATATTAATAAAACATTTACGATAATAATATACTATTGAGTTTTCTTAGTGTAACTTGGTATACGAAATTTTCAAAGAATTGCAAATAGTGACTGCGAAGTGAACAGGAGAATAGGTCGTAAATCTAGCGAAATCAAAGTCCGCGTGCTATTCGACAATATAATGTCTAGCTTTCACAAATATAGCTGGCTAGGAAATAAATCTTGATTATGGAAAAGTGTTTGCAAAGCCAACAGGACCTTTTGTAGTATGTTAAGGTTTTAATATAAAATATAGTTGATAGGTTCATAATTCTAAATTCTTAAGTGACTGTCACATACCTTTAATAATATAACATAATATAATGCTAATGAGACAGTACCGAAAGAGAACTTCTGTTAATGATATTTTATGAGGACAGCCTTATAATACCTACTAATTGTGCTTTTTGCCATTTAATTAATAATAGTTTCTAAAAAATGCGTAGCAGATGTTAGATAAGGTTTTTTAGTAATTTTTTTATGAAGTTAAAGTATTAAAGAAGTTAAGGAATGAAAAAATGGCAAAACCTTTTATTATATTGAAACTGAAGAAATAAAAAATTTATTTTTGGAATTTTTGATTTGTCTGTTTAAATATGCCTACCTATAAATAAATTGTTTTGCAAATAAAACATTTTTTTAAACCGCGGGGAATAAAACTAGTACATTAACCCCATATGGACGATAAAATGTATGCCGATATCTTGTCCTATATAATAAAAGAGAGAAAAATTTGCCGGCCAAAAGTTTGTTACTTGGCAATTTACGCGAATGAAGTTTTGAAAAAATCACGAGACGTCAGTCGAGTGATTATTTCACGAGAAAAACAAGACAATATCAACGAAACATAATCTTTGTTTATTTGTTGACAATATTATAAGTTATGGTAGTTTACCCGTTCTTTTCTACTAAAGATTGATTTTGTATATTATTGACATGTAACATTTGGGAACTCGAAGATCCAGCTTCATTTGTTGTCCTGAGATTCTCGATCATCTTCTCGGGGTGACTGGAATCCAGCTGCAGATAAGGTTTTAACGAGCTTGTATTTGAGTGACCCGATAATGTAATTAACTCCTGTTCAGCAACACCTTTCTTAAACAAGGCTGTCACAGCTGAAGATCGATGAGAATGGTTTGTTATTTTTGTCCACTTAGAGACGGTGTTTATTCCAAGTGGACAGTTTTTAAACCAAGATCCATTCTTCCAATTGCGGTGAACCGTAAGAAAGAGTCTGTCTGATAAAATCTTTGGTCCTCTTTTTTCCATTAATTTCAAGAATTGTCTAGCTGGGCATACATTTTCGTTTGATGAATTTCTCACCAACCAGTTGCTGCTTGCCAAACTTTTTGACCCGCCTTAATTGTTTTCGAAAAAATGCTGTTGTATTCAATTCGACCCGTAAATTCTCCCATAATATCAATTTCCTTCTGGAAAAAGTTAATATTGCAGTTTACGGCCTCATTGCCTCTCCAAGCAAGTTCAAATGAGCAAAGGTGAAATAACTTTTATTGTGCTCCAACGGGGGTTTCTTCGTCGTAGCTCTTGATCATTTTTAATAGTTCTTCGGTGGATAATGCTTTTGAACTGAGTTTTCTTTTTTCTGGACAACTTTAAAGCTGCCTTCGCTTGGTGTCTCTGGTCAATCTTGCACATTTGAAAGATACATCCGTGCTGTTGCTGTTGTATTCCATATTGACTTTGCAGACAACTCTTTATAGTCTTCGCCATTGCCTTTTTTCATATTAAAGACGTAATCCTCGAGAATTTTTTCTAGTTCCGTTATGGTAGTACATCTAGAACTCCGAGAATTCGTTCCAAATAGAGCTTCTGCACTTCTGCGTATTCAATGGGACATTTTCCGATCCCAATTTTCTGATTTCTTCACCTGACCGTCACCCGAATCTAGATATTTCGTCTGGATCCATTATTTCTTTTCAAAATTATGAAGACGCTTCAAAAAATGACCTTGCCGGTGAAATCTGAAACGAAATTTCTCCTCTAAAATCAAATTTCTAGAAAATGGAGAATACGTTTACAATAATAGACGAGAAAATCAAGGAGCTAGAGACAAAGATTGCAGATTTAACAAAACAGGGCACGTCAAGAGAAGTAAAGAAGGTCGAGCAAATAATACCCTGCAAGCCAGAAATACACCCAAAGACTTAAGATTCCCAATGAATGGCCAAGCCTGGGTGATGCAGTATTGTCCTAGGCTTGAATAATCCATGGCATGGCCAAGGATGGACGAGCCAGTCTGAAGCGACACAGCTTCAGTCAGACAAGACACTAAAATTATTTAATCCCAAAGAACCAAATTAAAAACGAAACATAAAGCATCCTAAGTAGAAAATAAATAACAGTTTTTAATTAGATAACATCAAAGCCTTCTAAAATTGTAAAATGCGAGTACAGAAACGTTCTGTAGTGATTGTTTCAAACTTCACCATCGGGATTAAGAAATCCACTTTAATTCCTTGTATATAATGTAGTATTAAATTTACGGTAAATAAAAAAATTAAATATTGAGGAAACCAAAGACATTAAAATAAAAAAAATAACAGAAAATTGTGGAGAAGAATGAAATGATGAGGTGGTAAGGAGAAGTGGCTAGAAGAAGTGAAGATTAAAGCAAAATAAAAAAGACTCAAAAAAATCAAAACTATACTGATAAAAATAAGTAAAATAAATAAAAATAGCTCCAACAATATTAGGAACTTTATAAAATATGAGAAACAATTTAGAAGTTACCAAGTCAGCTAACTAATTTCCAAAAACCTTAAAAAGTAGTGTTTAATAAAGATATTTAATTCATTCGACTGTTTGTTTTTGATTATATAAATATTAATTAAATATATTATTGTCCAGTTTCAATTTAAGTCTCTTAAATATATTTTTTTCTTAGGTTAAATCATTTATTGTTTAAAATCAATTTATGCGCCGATTCTACTTCTCATTATTCCCCGACCACGATGTCGACTGGAACTTTCTAGTCAGTAGAAAGTTCGTGAAGTTGGCTATATTATGTTTCCCATCCTTTAAAATAATATAAATAAATAAGAAAAACATTACAATAAAAAAACATGAAGTACAATATACCTTATTATCCATAGTTTATTGCAGAAATATGATTATTATATGTTAAAATGTAGTGATTTTACCGCCACAATTTACAGCAAAAGCTTTTTTGATTTTAAAAATTAATAAAAGTAGAAGACATACCAGCCTAGTGTCATTTGTGTTCGATGTCAATAAATGTTAGGATAATGATTATTATTTGTATCTAGAATATCATTTGGTTTTTATTTCCTAATCATTAACCACTATAAATTGTTAAAATAACATATTTTACCAAACTGTCCTTAGAAAAGTAAAAACTGAATAAATCAGCACCAGAATCAGCTAAACGACCTTAAGTTTTTAAATACTTATATAACAAGTCAAAGAAACTGCAGTTCTAGAGAACCCATTTTTGAATGTTGCTCCCAATTATTGTCTTCAGCTCCTACCATACATATATATTATTCTTCCGGCTGTTTTATCCTTTTTGGCTAGATTATCCGATCCTCTTAATACCTATAAATGCACGTATAGTAAGCTTACCTTGTTTTTCCCAAAACATATCACACCTTAGGAGCCATTTTAGGGGCTAAAGGTAGGCCTGACTATAAGATAAAAAAGTGTTTCTTATTTTGTTGATTTTCAAAACGAATTATTTATTGTGACATATGTAGGAAATCTATTATCAAAAATAAATGTTTAAAATGGATGGAGATTAAAATCTAGTGGGAATTCCTTTCAGGAAATGGTTAATGAAACACCACTGCACGTCTTGCTTAAGTACAAATTGAATTTTTAAGGCCGTGTATAGCCAACCGCTCGGTTTTACGAAATGATAACATTTTTGTGAAAGTAACAATAAGAATTTATGCATCCATTGTCAGAGATTAACCAGTGAACTATAACCGTTTACCGCAAACCAAAATGTCAGACAAGATAAAGTAATAAAGTTCTTCTTCGTGCCCAAAGAAATCACAAATCGAGGAAAAAAACTTACTTATTTCATCAATTTACAAAAGATTTTCTTATGTAATAATTCCAATTTAAGAAAAAACCAACGCGAATTTACACTAGAAGATTAAAAGACAGTGATAAAGGTCAAATCGTGTGTTTAAAATCAGACAACTTTTAATTTGCGATATTTACTAACAAGAGTCGAAAGTCAATAGTCTGGAAATTGAAAAAGGCAAAAGTTATACAAAAAAGCTCGGAGTAAAAGTATCGTTAGATTTGATCTGGAATCAGAATGCTGACATAAAGGAATTTTATTTGTTTTTTTTTACAGTTATTTTGAAAAAATTTATTAAATGTTAAATACAATCAAATGATAGAAAAATAAGTGAAACCTGTAAAGCATTCTAAGAACTAAATTGATTGTACTAACCCTTACTTTTTGGAAGTCCATCTTATTAAGAATAATAAAAAACTCTTCATTTTAACAAACTTCCACTATTTATTTAAAAAACTGTTTTTTTAAAACTCAATGACAGCCGTTTCGCTAGACAACTAGCATCGTCAATTCTTAACATTCTAAGAACTCTTATTAAATATATCCACCTATTAAATGGGATTTTAATATAAGTTAATTACCATGTAACAATAAAGTAAAACTAAAAATTACAAAAATAAAACTAATTGCAGTTTAAATTCAAACAAAAATAACGTTATTAAAAACGGCACACTATAATAATAATAATATATTGTGATGGTTTGATTTTGTTGATTTAATATTTATTGCTTTTATATTATATATTTGAAAAATGAAATGTTTAAATTATTAATTGTTGTATAATTTGTTTTTTTTTATGAACGCCCTAATAAATATTTGCTAGCTCAGTAAAAATTTAATTTAATTTAAAACTCGACTCTTTATCTTGGGTAGGATTCAAGAAAAACTCAATTTGAATACTTAAAGGACTGTTTCAATAACAGTTGATAAAACTTATTTTTGAGCAATTTAGTTGGAAAAAATGTATGTAAAATAGTAATTTGAGTTTTTACATTAGTTATAAGTTTGTTATTCTTTGATAATATCAGAGGATCTCACTTAAATAAGTACTTATAATAGTTATTATCTAGTTTATATTAAAGATTAAAATAAAAAGCCTAATTTTCATTTTTTCAAGTCAAATTAGAGCTATATTAAAAGATTTATGCAAAAATTACTACCCTTTTCATGTTATTTGCTCAAATGTACATAAATTCAAAGAGATGGATATGCCCAAAATTAGCACATTTTAAACATCAATTTTATGGGGAAAAATTTATCAAAAAATAATTTAAATAGCTTTTTCATGAATGCAAGAATACAAATTCTCTATATATTATCAAAGAAAGAGTCAAATATGTTAAAAAATTTTATCATTTTATGTAAATTTAAGCTAAATTTAGCAAATTAAAGCAATTGATTTCCAATTTAATGTCATTAGTGTCATAATTAGAAAAAAGGTACAAAAGGCCGTGCATTTCGTTTTTCGTCCTCTTATTTCTCTATGATTCGTGCTGACTACGTTAATTGGCAATTGAAGAGTTATACCATAACCACACTTTTATTTAAAAATCGAGTTTAATCAAATTATCTGTATTTTTACATTTATGAAAAAACAATTTAAATTATTTTTTGATTAGTTCTTTCCTATAAAATTGATGTAATAAAATGTTTTTTTTTATGAACGTACCGTCAAATCACATTATTTTGGCTTGGCAACGATTCGCTAGGTAGGCCGGCAATTCTTCATACACTCGATCTACAAGTTTTCCAAAATGGCTTCCTATCCAATAAAAATGAAACGATTCTTATCAATCTTACTAGAATCTAGATTGATTTTGATGAATCGCAATTTCTGGTAAGTACTTTGATACTATTTAATTACTTTGGTAATAATATTTTTGTTAATTGATTTAATCCAATCAACTGTTATTGAAACAGTCCTTCAAGTAGTCAAATTGAGTTTTTCTTGAATCCTATCCAAGATAAAGAATCGGGTTTTAAATTAAATAAAATTTTTACTGAGCTAACAAATATTTATTAGGGCGTTCATAAAAAAAATAAATTATACAACAATTAATAATTCAAACATTTCATTTTTCAAATAAACAGTATAAAAACAATGAATAATAAATCCATAATAATGACAACGCTGCCAATTCGATGACTATTTTAGTAGAGCGTGTTAAGTACTTCACTGGATGACTATATAATCTTCTGGACTGGCTATCTTGGTCCTGTCTCTTTGGCTCTGAATGTCACAATTTAACAAGGTTTTTATGGTTCCCTTTGAGTCAATATTTTGGATAACTATGGAACAGTAGGTACATTTTTGTCAGGTGTTTAAGCCAGTGTACTGTTAGGAGGCCTACTATTATCCTTGACTAAATCCTTCCCATTGCGAGTATTTCATCTGTTTGGGCCTAAAATTATTTCCTGTCCATGCTGCATCCCGACTTGTCATTTCCAATATCGGTATTTTTATTTTTTTAACCTTTTCCCAATATTTTGTTTTATAGTTGCCTTCGTCAACTCCAGAGCTGGTCTGGATCAACAAAAGGAGCTAATGACCTTGCACAAGCCAACTCATCATTCATCTTATTTGCATCTACCACAGAGGGTCCTGACACCCACCACAGATTGACTTTATTCCTCCACTACAGACCAAAAAACTTAGGTGTATTCACGTCTTATATTTTTTACTCGGTGTATCCAGAAGTATACTGTAAACTTTTCTTGCCTTCCCAATATCATAAAATGGCGAAAGGTTGTTATTATTTTCTGTAGTATGTCAATAATGTCAAAAAAATAAACAAGTGGTACCCAATTTAATTTTTTTTATAAAATCCTTTTATTCAATATAATTAATGCAATGCAACATAGTATAGTATAATAAAGTATATAAGCTCTCTCTTGACCCTTTTACATATTAACTTTGTTTAGTTAAGTGCAGAAATTATAATTAATAGTATATTAGATACAGAGAGTTGTAAGTAAACAATTATGCACAAAATGAAAAAGTTTACGTACGAAGCCGCTCTGTGTTGTCGACAACACATTATAGGTACACATTATACAAGTATTTCACTAATATTACTAGCTTTTTCAAATTTTTCAATCGACTAAAAATATGTAAATGGACCAAATAAAGAACTATTTAGATAAAATTAAACCCACGTGGGAGTTATGAGATCTCATTACGTACGTTTTATTGTTAAATGTCACTAACAAGAAAAAATAATTTAATAAATGTGTAAAATCTGTTTAAAGGTGTTTAGCTACGGTTTTTTGTTATTTGCCAAATTTTGAATAATAAGAAAACGTTATAGGAACTTTTCATAGTGGGTAAACCATTTTAGAAAATTTAGTAAAAAATTTAAAGACTAATAAAAATAAAAAAAATGATGCTTCATCAAATAAATTATAATAATTCTCATAAACTAATAAAAGAAAGAAATCTTGTCTGAACTTTGAAATAATTTTACAAAAAGTCTTTCAAAAAAAATATATATTATTGTTTTTGTCATACTTAAAAAGCCTAATTTTTTTCTATAACTCCAACATTAAGAATGCTACTTCGGAATAAATTTCGATGGCTGATCCTAAGAGTCTTTACAATTAGTTATATCTAATAGCAATTCTTAGAATCACGCATTAACATTAAACTTTTATCTCAAAATAATAACCCTGCATCAATAGTAAGTACTACCTACATCAGTACCGAAGAAGTCATAGAGGTATAATTATGTTAATAAAATTACAGATTGGCCGATATAAAGTACAATGTAAATTGAAATCTGGGTGTTCGTCCCATTTATACTAAAAATTTGCAGCCATACATTATTAACATTTTAAGAATGAAAATTTTATAAGACAGAATTATTCCATGTATCAAATTTTAGGAATATAAGATAGATCTAAAAAACCTACATGAACTAGTTATTGCAACAGATTTAAAATATTTTTGTGAGATCAGGTACAACTGATACTAATTTATATTCTTGTTTAAGTGTACATGTGAGTTAAATTTAGTCAAATTATGCAAAACATCTACTTGAATATACAACCTCACTTTTACACACCAATGACATCCAAATACTACACACTTGTAATAAAAAACGAAATATAGATTTTCTTGAAGAACTTAAAATAAAACGACATCTAGCAGATCCACAATTAAAAGTCCACAATTTAAAGTTGTTAATGAATAAATAAATCTTGGAAGTTCTCCACTATTAAACTGTTTACTTTGATTGATTCTTCATTTTATACATAGATACGACGTAATTGTAACACAGATATATTAAGTTATTCTAAAGATCTTAGGGAAATACATTCAATACATATAAGGGCTAATAACATCTAGGCTTTAATATTGTTATGTCTTATTACTAATAAAAACCAATTAGACCCTTAAGTTGTAAAATCCGAGATGCACATCATAAATGTAAAAGGACCTGATTCAGGTAATTTTGTTCCTGAGAGAATAATTGTTGAGGATTACAGCTTACAATTCTTGTTCATTTCAGTCTTCATTATAAAAAATGTGTATAGTTCCTTACTTCAGCAAGGATATAACGCGGGTGCTGCAACAAGAGTAACCAGTAATTTGAAGGTGCCTCTTACTTCAGTTAGACGAATTGTTGAATATTCCATGGAATCAAGAAAAAACCGTAAAGATTCCGGTGTCACAAAAAGTCTAGACGACTGGGAAAAAGATTTGATAAGGCGAAAAATATACACTATGTACGATGAGCAGCGTGTCGCTACAATCAAAAGTCTAAAACAGCGGCTCATCCATGACGAAACTCACATCAACTGTGGCCTCACTACTCTTTGGCGAGCTCTGTCTGCAATGGGCTTTAAATATCGCAAAATTGACAAGAGACAAGTAATAATGGAATCCACACGTTTAATAAACTGGCGTTCTGAATATATAACGTCAGTAAGAAAATACCGGTCTGAAAATCGGCCAATACTCTACCTCGACGAGACGTGGTTTGACACACATGACACCCCTTCCAAAGGATGATCTGATTCCTCTGATAAGTGTAAAACAAAAGCACTATCAAATAAAGGGAAGAGAATCCCAATATTACACGCAGGATCAGAAAATGGTTGGATCCCAAACGCTATATGGCTTTCTGCCAAAAATATTAAGGACTCTTGTGTTGATTATCACGAAGATACGACAGCAGAGCTTTTTGAAGATTGGTTTAAAAATTGTCTGTTACCCAACCTTCCGCCAAACAGCGTTATAGTAATGGACAATGCAAGCAATTACAAAAAAATCCTGGCTCAAAGAAAACGAAATTGGAGATTCAAAACTTCATGGCTGCAAATGACATATATTTGGAGGAAAATTATACAAAAAAATAACTGTTTGTGATACAATTGCAGAAGAATTGGGACATACAGTGTTACGACTACCTCCCTACTACTGCATGTTCAATCTCATAGAGCTTATGTGGCACCAACTTTAATCTTGGTTGTATTTTCAATGATAGATATTAAATGTTACTATTCGTAACATTCATTCTATTTTAAAAAATTGCCAAATTAAATAGAGTTTTTATACAAACAAATTGTTTATTCTATGAGTAATAACATGAATACTTATACTCCATAAAGTAATACCTAATAGTATTGCCGACAGTTTAATGGAAAATTACTGTTTTATTATTTTATTTATAAATGTTGTCTTGCCATAAAATTTAATCTGTATTTTGTTATTTATTATAGAACTGGAACAACCTCGATGGTTGGTAGTCTAGCCACAGAATTTCCATGAAAAAAATATTTTAAAAATTATGTTAACTACTCTATCCTATAATAATTATGAATCAAAGTAATAGAATAATATCCAGTGAGTACAACAGACCCGTTAATAAATTTTTCATATATGGTTTAATAACAAATAATCGATAGTTATCGTAAATTTTAATGGTTCATAAAAAAAATAATGTAAATAATATATCGTCGATGCCATACTACAAATTGCTTTTCTTGGAAAGGCAATAATTCAGTTTATACAATGTATCTTCAGTTATGACTGGTATACCTTATTTGTAAGACAAGTAGGTAGCAGCATAATTGAAAATCCATATTTTGTTCGCATTGACAAATTTCTTTCATGTAGATTACACCTGAGTTGCCGTTGAATTTAAATGCCTCAATTTAAAAATAATGTCCAATTTAATGCTTTCTTTTGGGTATCCATTAATATAAACTGTTAAAATGAAAAGGTTGATTTTGTTTATTGAGCTGATGAGCAAGTACAGGAAAAGGATCTACGGATAAACATTTTTTTATTGGGTTATATTATTGTTCTTATACCACGATACTAGAAAGACTTTGAGTTATAGTTAATGAATTTAAAGAATTTAATACATGTACACAATACATTTTTGAAGCAGCAGTGGTTATAAACAATTTTTTATTAAGTATACTAACCTCTTTTGTAGTATAATAAGCTAAATATTAAAAATTTAAATATAATTTTGGAAGATAAACAAAATTTTACTAAGCGTTCTTTATTAAATCTTAAAATATACATTGGTAAATAAATGACATATTAATTTTAGATATTAGAGTGTAATTAATATTGAGTATAACGCACCTAAGTGACTTAACACATGTATGTGCAGTTCCTATCAAATACATTTCATATAAAATAATAGCTATTAAATCGCCTAAATAATATCTGAAATTGAATAAAGATAACATCATTTACCACTACATACTATAATAGTCCATCTAAGTACTCTCTTACACAGATTGACAAATATTTTATATTTGGTTGCTGCTTTTGTTGGATTTGGTAAGGTATTGAAAATTTTTGGTGCCAAAATGGTAGCAAGCCTTTAGTTTGCATCATATCTTTCAAAAAGTACAAAGCTCATATTACTTGTATTATTTTTTCTTGTTTGGTGTTGATGATTTATGAAGTTTTTTTGTTTTAAGTTTAAAATAAAATATACTTACAATTACTTAGATAATATAAAAATCGAACTTTCAAAATACTTTCTGTATATTTTCAGTATATAATAGATTGGTTGAATGGAGCCTATCTTTAAAAAAATTATCCGTAGAATATAATTCTGTATGACATTTAATTGGTTTAGGGCATTGTCATATAGCCCCCTCCCCAAACAATGTTACCATATCTCAATAAATTATTTTATTATTTATAAATTTGAAGAAGAAGTTTTTGAGGTAGAATTCTGCGAATTATATAGAATTTATGTATTAATTGCCTAATTTTGTTTGTTAAATCTTGAATATGTTTAGTCCACTTCAAATTTTTGTCAACTTTAATACCTAAATATTTAACGTTGTTAGATTTACAAATAATATCAGAGTCTTTTATTTTGATACAATTAAAATTTGGTCTTTATGTTTGACAGCTGGCCAATTTTTTAATGGAGACTCCACTAATTTCCAATTTCAATAGGGAGTTAATATACAGGGTGATTGATTAGTGTGAGGAAGCTCAGTAGATCTGTTAAAGTAAAATTTACAAAAAAAGTTATTATCAAAATTTGTAGGCAGCTCTAAACTCTACATTTTAAAATTAGTTAAAATGTTACAGGATGTTCCATGAGATAATACCATCTGGTATAACTTTTTTTTGTAAATTTTACTATAACAGATCTACTGAGCTTCCTCACACTAATCAATCACCCTGTATATAATAAAGAGTAATGGACCAAGCACTGTACCCCGTGGTATTCCAATCTTAATGTTAAAAAGGTCACTTTACTCCTTTCTTATTTTTACCATTTGATTTCTTTTTCCCAGGTAATTTTCAAGAACATCCAACACAACACCTCTGACACCATAGTGCTCAAGGACATCAATGAGCTGCCGAAATTGCATTATTCAGTGACTAGGCAATTGCTCGCTTATACAGTTTTGAAATGGCAAATGGAATAAATTCAATATTTCGGTTACTGAATATATTTATAGAAAATCCCGAAACAAGTCAAATTTAAATTAAAAATTGTCATTCTTTAAAATGAAAATTTGATCCCTACCTTTAACCCTCTTTGAGTGACAGTTACAACACCGCATTTGTGATATATCGTTTGAAATTTTTTTTTTATTCTTTATCCAAAAATGTTTTTTTTTTAATTTATTGCAAAAATTAACATAAAAAATGATCTGTTTTGTAATATTTAATTGTTCATAACGTAAAAAATATGAGTGTCAATGAAGTAGATGTTCAAAATGCTTTTGGTTTTAGTTTTAATATTTCTGTTATAATTGTTTCCACTTTTGTATATAAATGTTTCACGAAACACTTATATTATAATAAGCAATAGAGTCTTTAGTTAAATGATAATCTTTAATCTTTAAGCACTTGAGAAACGAATGACAATACTTAATTTAAACAACAAAACTATAATTTTCTAATGCCATTTCCCAAGAAGTAGGCTTACTTTTATTTGCAATGCAAATGATTGTAAGTTATTAAAGGTGTTCATTATAATTCTATACCATAGTATACAACTAATAAATTGCATTGTTAATTGCTTATTTAAACACCATTGACGGCATATTCATAATCTGTTTCACTATTTTTCGTTTCGAGTTTTCTTACAATTTTTGTTTATATTTGCCTTACAGCAGATAGTTGTTTTTTTTGCAACTTATGGTATAATTAACCAAGTATTATATTAATTAACAGGAGACAAGCAATGACAACATTGAGAAAATTATTAGTAATAAAATCAAGAAATTATTATTCAATAAACTATGTATTACGGGAAAAAGATGAATAAAAATTTCGTTGAGGAAAAAATATTAATACTTTTTTCTTGTTAATTAGATAACATATACAGTTATTGTTGAATCAAAAAAAAATAATTTTGGTATTATAGTCAGTATGTGACGTTATTACTAAGAAGTACTTTGAACACTTGTGATGGTTCTAGCGATCCACTAGAATGCAAATATTCAGACATTGAAAAGTTACTCCAAGAAAACTACCGCAAAATAAAATTCTTTAATATTTATTGGATCCATCCCAAAAAAAAGCTGATCAAAAATTATTACCGTAGAAAAAACATCCAAAAAATTATTATACCAACCCCTACTCTGTTGAAGTTCATCATATTAAGAATTTTATTAAAGAAAAAACTTTTTTAAAAAATTTCGGATTATTTAAAAAGTATATTGATTTTTTAACTTAGCTCAGCTTAGCTTTTTTAGCTGTATCAATATATTATAATGCCAATCTGACGATGACAACGTGAATAACAGTAAACTTATTTGGTTTGTTTCAAAATTTACTTTAACATTTACGATAATTACTCATCAAATATCATTAAATATTTGTCAATATATTTTTTTTACTAATAATTAATTCTTCTATAACCTACTTAATTTCCTTATCTGTTATTTACTTTTAACTAAATATTTACGTGAAATAAAACATTTCAATGATTTTCTTATTTTTAAAAGGTACCTTATTTTGTATCACAAGATATACCTATAACTTGTATTTATAGATAAAGGTATCACATATAAATCAATTATTTGTTTTCATATAATAATAAAAGTTCAAGTACCAATCCTAAAAATTCATTCTTTGATTTGTTAACAGTATGTTGATCAGAGTAAACATTAGTTATTTGTAGACTGAAGAATCTCGTAAAACCCGAAGAAAAAATAATATACAAGAAATAATAAAAGAATATTAAATTTGCTAATTTTAGTAGTTAGTTTTACTACAAGTAAGTTTAAGCCTTATGCAGACAGTAGAGCTGTATTATTTATGATATTGAAACATTAGAAAACACATCACAAAACACATTCTCAATATCCCGTCAGCATCGTTCACATGATGGTTATCAAATATTTTAGCTCCGAGCGTACAAAAAAAATCCAATAACCGTTAACGCCGCTACCTTATACGTCTTTAAAATTATTTACACCATGCATGCATCTAGATATTTCCTTTAACACGTAAATATTATGATACTTGTCTGTTTCAGTATATGGTAACAATAAAATTATTAATAATTTTTCAGTTGTTCGGCGACCCATAACCTGCTCTGTGCTGAAGGCACGAGTGTAGTTCTTGCAATGATGATACGCAATCGATATTATATATGGGTTTGCGCCTTCAATACTTCATACACTACTTCTGAGAATGCGGAAGTTCTAAATGCAGGACCGGATTGGTCTTTATTATTTTACTACGAACGTACTATTATTATTTCGATAATTATTATTCGGTAACATGTTTTGTATTGGTTTTTAAATAATATTAAACCCTTTTTATTAAAATATAATGGATTGTAAGGATGTAACATGATATGTTAACTAAAAATTTAGTATATTTAAATTAATTATATGGCTAACGCTAACACCATCTATTGTGTAGAGTTCTTAACATGTTAATTATTACAAACGATTCCTGTCAGTAATTCAAACTTTATACACGATCTTTAATGAGGCATAGTCCAATACCTTAAACCACGATTCATTCTCTCTGGTGTTACACACAGGTATGTTTTTTGATTTATATTTTTGGTAAAAGATTTTAAATATAATTTCTATAAGTCTTGACAGTACTATATAATCAGATGAGAATTTTCACATTTATAATTATTTCAAGTATATTTTGAGGGCAATTTAAAAGTAATAATTTTAAGTTTTTTATAAAAAAAATACAAAATGGCGAGTTGAGTACATTTCTGGAATTCTAATTGTAATATTAACGCATCTTTTGTTACTACTGTATTTTCTGTAATATATCCAAATGGTAAATTTAGATTTCGGAATACGCTGTTTTGTACTTTTTGTACGAAAAAAAATAAACGAACACGTGGCTGATGCTGACAATTTTTCACAGTATTAGAATATAAAATCCAAACTACAAATTTCAAAGACACTACAAGTTTACTACAAATTTACCTCAAATTTACTACTGAGTTACCACTGAATTGCCGCTGATTGGTTCTACATTGGTGGACTGTTCAACAGACCAACCCTTCACTGGACCAGCCATCTCCTGTATCAACCATTGGATCGCAGATGTAAAAAAAAGATAAATAAATAAATACTCATAAAAGCTTGTAAAAACTGTGAGATTTAATTGATGTTAAAAACAACAATCATTTGTAACTTTGTAACGTTTATCGAAAATCACTAGCAAATATGATAGAGGATCCACCCATGACTAGCCTTTCATTGAACTCTAAACTAAAGTCTTGAAAATGGCTCTACTTCTAAGAGTTTATTTCTGTAAAGAAACAGTAAGAGGACAAAAGGCTGGAATATCTGAAAGTTTCGTAGAAAATTTGACCTTACCAAACTACACATCAAAAGACAGTAAAAAAGAAGCAGAAACAAAGAAGAAGCAGAAATTTTTAATTCTCTGTAAACGTCAAAATTCGTACTGACGACATTCTTTGTAGGTGACATTTAACATTAACATGCACGTAAGGAGATCTTATAACATTCACGTGCGTTTAGATAAGAAAACTTAAATATCTTTGTTTAATCAAGTTGTATTAAAAATTTTATCTACGTACTACTTTATTTGATCTATTGGTTAGTGAATTAAAAAACATAAAAGCTTTTAGTATCAGTGAAATACCTTTTAGATCAAAAGAGAAATGCCCCTAAATATCGGCAAACCACACAATTTCTCAAATAATCAAACGAGTTTATCATTGTAAGAAAATTCCGAGGGGCAAACTGTGACGCAAGTGAACTTGGTGCCGCTGAAATCACCGGCGTGGTCTTGGAAGAGCTTCATGTTTTGGCAGCCGGGTGCGGGACCCGTGCAGCCTCTGCATTCCGTGTTGCAGGGGGGATGCAATCGTTGCTGGTGACGTCCGGGTAGTAATCCGAGGTGCAATCGTCTTCGCATTTTTCGCCTTTCTTGAAATTCCTGGATTCTTGGCAGATGGATTTATGGAAACCGTACTGGGTGCATTTCTTACTTCTGAAACGATAGATAAGATTAGTTTTCCTTCATTAATAATGAAACTAGGTGATGAATTAGTTTAGGTTGATTTGATTCGTTTTTAATAATGCCAAATTGAAACATAATTGAGCTGGCAAAAATAGTTTTTAAATTAGTTAACATTGATTTGGTATTGTTATAAAACTATCACTGCGTGCCGAGCGAAGCGAGGTTCGTAGCACCAAATTAATAACAACTAATTTTTAAACATCCGCCGGGCGTAGAAAAAGTATAGTACGTTACATGAGTTACTTTTCTGTTTTTAAATTGGTGACTAAAATATTATTCAATACTTAAATAAATAGTTAAATGGGCTGTACTAAAACTGAAGAAACAAGATAAGAAGTATTGTTTATAGATAATATATATTTATTTGTTTCTATAAAAATTCTAACATTTAATAAATTATAATTATATATAAATCATAAATTATTATTATTTTATTAAATGTAAACCGACACATCAACGACCAAAACAAGCAATAATAAATTTAATCAGTCATCAAGCATTCAACACATTTATATTAAGGAAACAAGAAATATTTAGTGAAAAATGATTAGTTACAGTTACAAATGTATAGTTTTAACCAATAAATCATCGATAAATATTCATAACAGAGATCTCCGTTTTCTAATTGTCGAACTCTTGACTCTTAACAACGACCATATGTTGTTTCTTTGACCTGCCTCGGGGAAGAAAATTTCATGTAAGTACCTACTCACCGCTCGACCATGTAACGCGATTGAAATCACGAACCGTGACAATGATTTCCTTTTTTTACGGTTTCGTAAAATGCAAGTTCATATGTGTAAACCATACCGATACGTATTGATATGAGCAAAAACCACTAAAAATCAAGATGGGAGCTAACGGTCGACAATTGCTGTTAGTCGATTATAAATTCTTCAGATTTCGCGTCATGCAGTCTTCTTCATATCGTCTTGAACGTAGGCTAGTTAAAGAGGTGGATTTGCCGACCTCTAATTAGACTTGCTCATCGAGAAATAAGGGGATCATACAAGCATACAAGCATACGTAAAAACTGAATCGGCAAGACACAAATATTTATAATATCAGATTCTTAAATTAAATAATTTCGATAATAAATGATAAACAGAAATCAATTTTAATATCGAACTACTGAATAATATAATAAAAATGTTAAGTACATATTACTGTTTAAGTATATTGTAATGTTTTATTTTATTTGTTTTTAGATTTATTATTTTATTGTTGGTATTTTTATTTTAGTTGAATGTTTTATTTATAGATCAATTAAAAGTTGTTTTTATTAATATATCTTTTATTTGTTGAATTTTAAAGCGCCCTATCAAAGTTAAAATATGCCAGCTCAGTAATTTTTTTAGTTTATTTAGAGACTCGACTCTTTATCTTAGGTAGGATTCTGGTGAAATTAATTTAACAACTTTAAAATATCTGATTATAATTACGGGATTAATTTAATATATTTTGTAAAATATTAATTCTATTCAAGAAATTATTATATGCGGTTGTTAAATAGCATATAATAATAATTCGTCCATGCTTTTTAATACGTCATCTGCGTCCTCTGCGTTGTTACTTCCTGCTGGTTAAGCAATTTCGTCACAGATCATCTCGTCAATATGATGCGGTCGAGAAAAATGTCTACCAGAATAAGAAATCTCGTAGATCCTATTACCATTCACCTGGTTATTGATAAAACACACCATTCGGTAAGTACTTCTATTCTATTTAGTTATTTTTGTACTAATATTTTAGTTAAACAATTTACTTAATATCAACTTTCGTTAAATATAGGGGTATGTTACCAATGCATCTTCGAACAAGCGGCATTAAAGATCAGAGACATCACAGATAAGAGAGCGATTATCGAAATTCACGCCTTTTTTACCCTTTTCCTAATTATGACATTAATGACATTTAATTGGAAATCAATTGGTTTACGTTGCAAAATTTAACCTAAATTTACATGATATAATAAAAAGTTTTAACATATTTGAATGTTTCTTTGATAATATATCGAAAATCTGTATTCTTACATTTATGATAAAGCTATTTAAATAATTTTTTGATCACTTTTTCCATATAAAATTAATGTTTGAAGTCTGCTAATTGTGGCAGTTCCAACTTCTTAAATTCATACAAATTTTGAGCAAATAACTTGAATTGAATACTAATTTGTGTATAACTCTATTAGTTTAGTTCTATTATAATTTTTGGATACTAATTTGATTTAAAAGAATATAAATTAGACTTGTAATTTTAATTTATAATGTGCACTTGACAGTTTCTATTGTACTTTTATATTGATTAATTTTTATGAGATTTTCTAATTGTATCAGAGATTAAGGTGCTTATAAATAAAATACAAACTTTGTGACGTACTTTCACGTCGCTACGTCTTCTTTGACACCTTAATGCAGGTTTCGGATTGCCTCGGGCGCCACCTTCGGTTTTAAGTGCCGAAGGACACTACTCGGGCAGCTTCAGTGAAGAAGAAGTACTCCATGGGTCTTTATGGTGTTGACCTACTTAAGGGGCGGCCAGAAGGGTAGGCTTTAATTACCCGGCTGGGTCGGATACCTGAAGTTTCACGGCTATAACAATCACACTTCAATACGAACAGTGGAATAAAAATACACAATATTTCCTAAATTCTATTTATTATTAACAACAACAAATAAATATACAAGTTCGTTACAGGTCGGGGTTTTAACGGGGATGGTGGAGGTGTGCAAAGAATGTTACGCAAAAGCTACCATGCTTCGGGTTATTCACGGCGGAGTGATATGCGAAAGCGGTTTTTACAAAAAGCGGGCGGTCTAATTACCAAGCGGATATTCTACATGCGGGGTACATACAAATTGCTACCAAACTCCTATGATAGTAGGTTAGGTTCTATTCTCTGAGAATACGGAAACCCGGATTGCAATTTTATTTACACGGAACGTATCTTAGGATCGGTTTCTATTTTTCTCACGAACTTGGGAAGTACTCGTGATACCCACCTAGTACTTCCTCCTCCTTGTTAGCGGGCTGATAAAGGTATACTCCCGTTGGAGACACTCGTGATACCCACCTAGTGTCTCCGACGCAAAATAATAAGATTACTAAAACTGCCGGAGTGCCTGTGATACCCACCCGACACTCGGCCTTCCCTATCAGCGGGATAACAAGGGAAAACGGAAAATAACTAAACGCCCGGAGTACCTGTGATGCCCACCCGGCACTCCGCCTTCCTTACTAGCGGGCTGATAAAGGTATACTACCGTTGGAGACACTCGTGATACCCACCTAGTGTCTCCGACGCAAAATAAAGATTACTAAACTGCCGGAGTACCTGTGATACCCACCCGGCACTCGGCCTTCCTTATCAGCGGGATAGCAAGGGCAAAAATACCTCAACTAAGATATCTTACTCGGAATTCGGACTTACGTTTGTGTATATGAAGAATTCGGCCGGCAGAATAGAACCTGAAACTCTACAAATCTATTATAAAGCTTTTCTTACCAAAACGGAGCAGTAGTTGTTCGTGGCGGCATTATAAACGGCTGGTAGCTAACTGACCTCTCTAATGATCTACGGATTTATGTATTCAACGGATCTCCCACTCCTATCTAACGACTTGCGCAGAATTCCAATATCGGACTTAGAATTCTTTCCGACTCCCCAATTTAAATAATTAATAAGTATTTCTTACCGGTTTTCCTTAAGGCGGCTCAGGACTGCACGTGATGGCACTATTAAGTGGCGGTGATCAACTGCCTTGCTAACTGTTCTGAAATCCCTAACTAGCTATCGGTTCTCCCACTTCTTACTAGAAACATGCGCAAAACGGTTTTCTCGGAGCGTACGTGTTTACCTCTTAGACGGCTGGCGATCGACTTCCACAAATGTTTCTCTTTTCGATCCGTTTAACCCAACCGTATCCCCTCTACTTAACTAATTAGCAGTTGCGCGTCGTTTCAACAAAATCCGGTTTTATTTTAATAAATAATACAGTGCGGAGTCGTTGAAATATACGGAACTAAACCTCATTTAAGTAACTTCGTTACACACCCTCCCTACTTCGGTAAAAAAAAAAAAGTGTAACACTTTTTTTTTTTTTAACTAAAACTTTTCCTAATTAAAACATATGTAAAAAAAACGTACTGGTAATTTCAGAAAATAACTAAACAACAAAAAGAACCCTATCAGGTGCCTACCCCCGGAATCGGTCGAACCCTTATTATTAGGGGGTAGGTACGCCTGTTACAAACAAAACTAAATTTTATGGTAGTCTTCGGGAAGAACACTGCCGTCCTTATCTTCTCGGATCGAAGGGGTGCTGACAGCCGCAATCGGGGCAAGCGATGTGTCGTTCTGGGTATGGGCATTGGCGACACTTCGTGGGGCGCCGGGAAGATGTTGGCTGGTTCCTGGGGGCTTGGTTGCAGCGACAATCCTTGGAGAGACTTCCCAGTAGTTCCTTACTGATGTCATCGGTGGCTTCGGTGGCGGTTGGGACGTTTATATCCAATGTTGTATCCATGGCGACTGAAAAGAAAATCCAAACTATTTTCAGAAAGGGCTTGTAATTCTCGGGCCAGTACCCGACAGACCTGGAGGCCCTTCCCCTTTTTGACCACTTTGTTTTTGGCTTCCATACTAGTGTGAATAGAGTTATTGGTGGGGCGGATCCTCTTGGCAGCTCTCCCGGTATTCTTGTAGTCATTATTCTGGAAAGCAACAGTATTAGTCGGATACGGTGTCTATGACATGTGCCGGACGGAGGTCTTTGATATGTACCCGCTGTAGGCGTTTCCCGGTCTGACTTTTTAAATTATACACTACGGGCGAGATGACGTGAGTGACGGTATACGGGCCGGAAAATTTCGGAGCGAGTTTCGCGGCAAACCCTTTTTCGGCGGAGGATAGCTGATGTTCCCTCTTCATTACTTGGTCTCCGATGTGACAGCGCCATTCTCGGTGCCTAAGATTGTAATGACGGCTCTGTGTGGTGAACGCTTTAGCGAGGTTTATGCGGACCATCTCAAAAGTTTCCTGTAACCGTTGCAGCTTCTCGGTATACTGGGTGGCCTCCGTCTGGTCGATATCTTCGATATCTTCTTGCCTCGGTGGTGGTGGGGTGCGGTAAACAGCTTTCGGTACCTCCAATTCTCGTCCAAAGTTTAGGAATGCTGGTGTATATCCGGTTGATTCTTGTCGGGCGGTATTAATAGCAAATAGTAATTCGGGTAAGTTCTGGTCCCATTTGCGGTGATCTTGGTCGCAAAACTGAGCTATCATGGTCTTGAGTGTCTTGTTGGCTCTCTCCACGGGGTTGGCCTGAGGGGTGTACGGCGGTGTCCTGCGGTGTGTGATTCCAAGCTCTTTCAGCATGTTGTCAAACAGATGTCCCGTGAATTGAGTTCCATTATCTGTTAGAACCACCTTAGGACAACCAAAGCGGGTAATAATGTCTTCATACAAAGCTTGCGTGACGGCTTTAGCAGTGGCTTTACGTATTGGCCGACACTGTACCCACTTGGTGAAACGGTCCTGGAACACTACTAGGAAAGTATTTCCTTTCGATGACCTCGGCAAGGGTCCTACTAGATCTGTGCTGACACACTCCCAAGGATGACGGTTGTGGGAGGGTTGCATCTTTCCGGCAGGTTTCATCTGAGAGGACTTGTATCTTTGGCAGGAATCACAGCTACGGACGTATTTGGTTATGTCACGGAACATTCCGGGCCAATAGTAGCGGGCAACAATTCTTCCTATGGTTTTGGCAATACCCATGTGTCCTGCTGTTGGTGCGTCGTGCATTTCCTTCAACACGTTTAGTCGTGTCGGCTTAGGGACACACAGTTTCCATGGGTCGGCTAGTTCTGGTTCCGTGAGGTCGTTAGAGTCCCAGAAATGACGGTATAGGCGCCCGTCTCGGATGCAGTAGTCAGGAAACGCCTCAGGATTCTGTTGGACTTCTGCTTTCTTCTTTTCGTACCACGAGCATCCTGTTAACGGCTCGACGGTTGCTACTCCTTCTGTGACTTCTCCGGTATCTTCTCTAGGTTCTCTAGACAGGGCATCGGCGACTTTATTCAATCCTCCTCGTCGGTATCTGACCTCAAAGTCGTATTGCTGTAAGAACATACTCCAACGAGCGAGACGGCCTGCTGGGCTTTTGATGGAATGGAGCCAGCGAAGCGATTGGTGGTCCGTAATGACCGTAAAATGGTATCCTTCTAAATAGGGACGCATCTTCTCGATTCCCCATACGATGGCTAAACACTCTTTCTCGGTCACGGAGTAGGCTTTTTCGGCGGATGTCAGGGACCTACTGGCGTATGCTATCACCTGTTCGCCATTGTCGCTGGTTTGGGTAAGAACTGCGCCGAGGCCTTGGTCTGAAGCGTCTGTCTGAAGTGTAAAGGGTCTGTCGAAATCGGGACAGGCGAGGACTGGTGCTTCCGTTAGGCAGGTTTTGAGCTTTTCAAAAGCTTCGTCTTGTTCTGGCCCCCATTGCCAACGGCGATTCTTCTTTAGTAGGCGGTGTAACGGGGCTGCTACTTCCGAAAAAGCTGGTACAAAACGTCTGTACCATGAGGCCATCCCCAATCCCCCATCTTAGGCCACGTACATTAGTTGGGGCTGCTAGTCCTACGATGGAGTCCACTTTCTCTGGATCGGTGCAGATTCCTTCGGATGTTACTAAGTGGCCGAGATATTTGAGGGATCTTCTTCCAAACTCACATTTCTCTGGGTTAACACGTAGATTAGCGGCGCGAAGACGGCGAAAAACTTCACGGAGATTAGCGAGGTGTTCCTCGAAAGTGCTTCCTAGCACTATGATATCATCCAAGTATGTGAAACAATACGGGTCCATCTCCGGTCCAATAATTCTATCCATCAGGCGCTGAAATGTAGCGGGAGCGGCATGAAGTCCAAAGGGCATAACACGGAATTGATATAGTCCTCTGCCGGGGACGGTAAATGCGGTGATTGGTTTGCTGTCTTCTGTGAGTGCCACTTGCCAGTATCCTTGTCGCAAGTCGATACTTGAAATATAGCGGGCTCTACGGAGTTTGTCTAGTACGGCGTTGATGAACGGCAACGGATAGGCATCCTTCTCGGAGACGGAGTTGACTTTCTGGAAATCGATGCAGAACCTTGGTTTGCCATCTTTCTTTCGTACGATGACTACCGGCGAGCTCCATGGGCTCTCTGAGGGTTCTATAATTCCTTCTTCCAACATCCTATCTACTTCCGCGTTGATCACTTCCTGCATTCGGGGATTCTGAGGTCGATAACGTTGCTTTTATCGGTTCCGGATTTAAAAAGGCGGATCCGGTGCTCCAATAACGGTGTTACCCTCGTATGTCCTCAAATGACGGTAATTCCTCTTGCAGGAAGGCTTCTAATCGGTCCTCTTCGTCTGGAGTCAATATTAGGGGTGGCCTAGATTCAGTGGTGCCAATGGGGAAACAAGGTACGGGCCTAGCATCCACAGTGACGGGACGGTTGTCCACCAAAACTTTTCCACTCCCTAACTCAAGGGAAAAATGTCTCTTTCGGAGAATGTCCATTCCTATGACCATGTCGGAGGATAATCCACGTAGATGGCCAAAAGTCTCTTCAAAACGGTGATTTCCAATCTGGATCTCCACCTGATATTTTTCCGGGACGCTTACGGTCTCTCCGTTTGCCAACCTGGCCGAACTTGCAGTCGTTGAAGTTTTTGTCGCTCCCAGTGTGCTCCACTGTCGGGCTATCCTGTCTCCCACATAGGAGATTACGGCTCCGGTATCTATTAAGGCTTCTACGGTTCCACCTGGTATACGGACGGAGATATGCGGTCGGTTGTCCTCGTACGGTACGGTCAGTGAGGCGTCATCAGGGCTTTGCTGCACGGGCCTCGGTTCGTCGCAGCGCCCTATTAGTTTTCCGATCGTGGACACGGACAATCGCGTGACATTACTCCTTCTCGTTTACATCTGGAGCAGAAGATCCGGGGAGCCTCTCTACATTGACTCCTAAAGTGTCCTGTCTGTCCGCATCGCCAACACTCTTGTGGTCTTTCGGCTGGCCTTCTCGTGTTTTGTCTCTGGTTTGCGGAATTCTGTCCATCTGCGTTTCTAGGGGGCGGTGTCGTGTTTGGGCGGAATGGTGGGATACGTGGTGTCACAGCGGGTGTCCGTGCGAGTTGGATCTCTGATCGTAACAACTCATATTCCCGGACGGCTTTGGCAAATCCCTGAATGTCGGAAAAATCGGTCCTACGAATCTGAAGTCGAAATTCCGGATGCAAATTGCGGTAGAGCCAGTTAAGTTCTTGCTCTGCGGTGATGCCTCCATGGCGGCGAATCAATGTCTGTAGATCCGTGATGTAGGAGGCGCTATCTTCTTGTAAACGGTGTGTTCGTCTACTGATAGCTACTTCCAGGTCAATACGGTAGTTAACCGGAAAGAAGAAGTCTTGGAAGGCGGTACAGAACTCTCTCCAGTTTGTCCAATATTTACGGTTATTTCTAAACCATAATGCCGGCATTCCGTGCAGTATTTCAGGCATTGCTTGCAAAACGCGGTCGGCGGAAATTCCCTGAGATTCCCTGATTTCTTCCAATCTCTAGGAACGCGGCTGGGTCGGTATTTCCGTCAAAAGTGATATGCCAGTCTTTTATTCTTAGCGGCGACATTATTGTGTCAGAAGACGGACCAGGTTGTGACGGGTGAGACTGAATTCCGGCTAAAGTGCCTTGGAATGCATTACTTACAGTTATGGTCGGGGTGGTTCCTAATTGAGTCGCTGTAGTTGTGCTGCAGGTGACGGCGGATGTTCCAACGGGGACGGGAGTCATTAGTGGTGGCGGTAGAGGTGTTGTTGCTTCAGGTTTACCTTCTCGGAGAAACTTAACCAGGCGTTTCCGCTTCTCATCTACAGTGCCTATGACTTCCAAGTTGAATTTCGGTAGTTCTGCGTCCAATTCTTCTTTCCGTAACAAGTATACCCATCCTACGCGGGTGTCACTAGAATCTCCTACTATACCCGGACTGGGCGGGTTGTGGGGTCCGGTAGACCCTGTACCGGTGGTTGTCGTATCGTTGGGTCCTATCCTTCCTTTTGACATCTTGGCGGTATTCGATCGTTGCACGTCTTACTCGGTTCACAGTCAGAACTTCACTCCCCTTCCTAGGAGAGAATCTTCAAAACGGTCTCTTCTGTCGGTCAATAGGTGGGAATTTTCGCTTCTGCGCTCTCGAAAACCTATCTAACGTGGTGTCACTCGGGTCTATGGCTTTCTTGATAGCCGAAGTTGACAATCGGTAAAAAAAAAAATAACGGGTCAGCGGATTTCCAACGGATATGGTGTACCATAAAACGGTCCCTACTCGGGCGCCAAATTTGTGACGTACTTTCACGTCGCTACGTCTTCTTTGACACCTTAATGCAGGTTTCGGATTGCCTCGGGCGCCACCTTCGGTTTTAAGTGCCGAAGGACACTACTCGGGCAGCTTCAGTGAAGAAGAAGTACTCCAGGGGTCTTTATGGTGTTGACCTACTTAAGGGGCGGCCAGAAGGGTAGGCTTTAATTACCCGGCTGGGTCGGATACCTGAAGTTTCACGGCTATAACAATCACACTTCAATACGAACAGTGGAATAAAAATACACAATATTTCCTAAATTCTATTTATTATTAACAACAACAAATAAATATACAAGTTCGTTACAGGTCGGGGTTTTAACGGGGATGGTGGAGGTGTGCAAAGAATGTTACGCAAAAGCTACCATGCTTCGGGTTATTCACGGCGGAGTGATATGCGAAAGCGGTTTTTACAAAAAGCGGGCGGTCTAATTACCAAGCGGATATTCTACATGCGGGGTACATACAAATGCTACCAAACTCCTATGATAGTCGGTTAGGTTCTATTCTCTGAGACCACGAAAACCCGGATTGCAATTTTATTTACACGGAACGTATCTTAGGATCGGTTTCTATTTTTCTCACGAACTTGGGAAGTACTCGTGATACCCACCTAGTACTTCCTCCTCCTTGTTAGCGGGCTGATAAAGGTATACTCCCGTTGGAGACACTCGTGATACCCACCTAGTGTCTCCGACGCAAAATAATAAGATTACTAAAACTGCCGGAGTGCCTGTGATACCCACCCGACACTCGGCCTTCCCTATCAGCGGGATAACAAGGGAAAACGTAAAATAACTAAACGCCCGGAGTACCTGTGATGCCCACCCGGCACTCCGCCTTCCTTACTAGCGGGCTGATAAAGGTATACTACCGTTGGAGACACTCGTGATACCCACCTAGTGTCTCCGACGCAAAATAAAGATTACTAAACTGCCGGAGTACCTGTGATACCCACCCGGCACTCGGCCTTCCTTATCAGCGGGATAGCAAGGGCAAAAATACCTCAACTAAGATATCTTACTCGGAATTCGGACTTACGTTTGTGTATATGAAGAATTCGGCCGGCAGAATAGAACCTGAAACTCTACAAATCTATTATAAAGCTTTTCTTACCAAAACGGAGCAGTAGTTGTTCGTGGCGGCACTATAAACGGCTGGTAGCTAACTGACCTCTCTAATGATCTACGGATTTATGTATTCAACGGATCTCCCACTCCTATCTAACGACTTGCGCAGAATTCCAATATCGGACTTAGAATTCTTTCCGACTCCCCAATTTAAATAATTAATAAGTATTTCTTACCGGTTTTCCTTAAGGCGGCTCAGGACTGCACGTGATGGCACTATTAAGTGGCGGTGATCAACTGCCTTGCTAACTGTTCTGAAATCCCTAACTAGCTATCGGTTCTCCCACTTCTTACTAGAAACATGCGCAAAACGGTTTTCTCGGAGCGTACGTGTTTACCTCTTAGACGGCTGGCGATCGACTTCCACAAATGTTTCTCTTTTCGATCCGTTTAACCCAACCGTATCCCCTCTACTTAACTAATTAGCAGTTGCGCGTCGTTTCAACAAAATCCGGTTTTATTTTAATAAATAATACAGTGCGGAGTCGTTGAAATATACGGAACTAAACCTCATTTAAGTAACTTCGTTACAACTTGGATGACTATTCTAAATACACTTTTTTATAACTAAGTCGCTTAACATGGAGTTTTTCAACTGATGTTAAAATAGTCTTTAAAGGGGTAACTATGTGAATTTTGTGTAATAATGTAGGGCTATATTGTCTACCACTGTAACATTTATAGTTAGTACACATTTTACTATTTTCCGATAGCATTTATTAATTGTTTTTTAGGTATTTCTCTTATTATGAGGATGAAGAATGACGACATGAAGAATAACAGCTATTGTCAAACATATAAAAGTGACACTTAACTTCCTACATGGAAGATATCAAATGGACACAGAAACAACATTACATTTTCCCATGAGTCAGCCAACTGTAAAAATCTGGATGCTGTTCTATGTAATTGACAAAGGCGGACAATTGTTTTTTTTTGTGCTATTTGTCAAACATATAAAAGTGACACTTAACTTCGTAAATGGAAGATATCAAATGGACACAGAAACAACATTACATTTTCCCATGGGTCAGCCAACTGTAAAAATCTGAATGCTGTTCTATGTAATTGACAAAGGCGGACAATTGTTTTTTTTGTGCTATTTGTCAAACATGTAAAAGTGACACTTAACTTCGTACATGGAATATATCAAATGGACACAGAAACAACATTACATTTTCCCATGAGTCAGCCAACTGTAAAAATCTGAATGCTGTTCTATGTAATTGACAAAGGCGGACAATTGTTTTTTTTGTGCTATTTGTCAAACATATAAAAGTGACACAACTTCGTACATGGAAGATATCAAATGGACACAGAAACAACATTACATTTTCCCATGAGTCAGCCAACTGTAAAAATCTGGATGCTGTTCTATGTAATTGACAAAGGCGGACAATTGTTTTTTTTTGTGCTATTTGTCAAACATATAAAAGTGACACTTAACTTCGTACATGGAAGATATCAAATGGACACAGAAACAACATTACATTTTCCCATGAGTCAGCCAGCTGTAAAAATCTGGATACTGTTCTATGTAATTGACAAAGGCGGACAATTTTTTTTTTGTGCTATTTGTCAAACATATAAAAGTGACACTTAACTTCGTACATGGAAGATATCAAATGGATACAGAAACAACATTACATTTTCCCATGAGTCATTCAACTGTAAAAATCTGGATACTGTTCTATGTAAGTGACAAAGGCGGACAATTTTTCTTTTGTGGATCTACCTCTTTTTTTATCCATTTGTCAAAACAATATCCATAAATGAAAATATGTAACATCAAACAGACAAACTATAAACTAGCTACCACAAACCACTTACTCTATAGACACTTCACCGAAATAGAACGGTCGGAGATGCATTTGTAGTTCGTTGTGACCAACTGTAGAGGTCACAGCAATCGGAACTAAACAATAAAGCGGGAAACTTAAACGCAACAGCTCAACCATTAAAACTTTTTCTAGATCAATTACTGTTTTAAATGAAATACTTTATTTCTGATAATTATAAAATTATGTACCTAACTATTACTAACTAAATCTAAATAATAACTTAATCCTAGGAACGCATTAATATAATGCAGAAATGCTTAGGCACAGCATTCCTTCACACTTCTTAAAGATCTTTAATAAGGTGGTGAGGTCGTTTAATCGTCCGACTACTCTGAAGACAACCAACTTTTCCCGCTGAAACTTCGTTAAGCTCTTCTTTAATTGGTAATGTTGGTGCTCTCGACAGTTCCATTCCAGTGTTCTGTAAAGGTGTTGTTTTTGGTGATTGTTTGGCTTGAATTAATTCACGAGATTTATCGTCTGTTTTAGTGGATTCAGCTGTTAGATCTTCCACCAAATGTAATATCTTGATAATGCTCTCATAGCAGATATCCATGGATGTCCCCTGTGAAGATATTGGTATCACAGTTCTGCAATGCCACATTATTATTTTCTTTTCTATAGATAACTCGTTTCTAAATATAAAGTATGGTTTTAGTTTCTTTGCATCATTTTGAAAATTGCACCATTCGACGTTCATAAGATTTTAAATTTGTTCTTCTCTTTTTCTTCGTTACCTAACAATATTATCAAAACTTGTTTGATCGTAGTCTGTGTTATATTCTATTAATGGTTTGGAAATTTGTGTAGCAGATGCTTAACACTTTGAAATGTAGCATTTCCTACATGACATAGTTGTAAACGGATAAATATGTTTATATGAGAAAAAATCCAACTGATCTAAGGACATTAATAAAAATAAAACATTTCAAATACTTTTAAAGGAAAAACTATTTCTTTTCCACATAACCTTTTCTTCTTGTTTTTTGATTACTGAAAACCTTGTGTTCTGTGATATACAGGGTGTTTCATTAAGAATTATCCATATAGTAACTGGAGAAACCTTAGCACTAAATATGAAGATTTAAGCCAAAACACTTAAATAAAATATTCCTCCTAACCGAGATATAGGGTGTTTTATTTTAACTATTCTAAATGATTGTATCCCATATTTTTGACACCTTCCAATATTTTTTGTTCATACTTGGTAAAGAGTTTACACATATTAGGTTACTTTAAACAGTGGCAAAAGATATTTTTTCTCGATTACCAGAGGCGTGCGGTAGGGATGGATACTTTCTTTTATCCCCTACAATTTACGCCACTGTCGTAATAATTGTTTCTGCATGTTTTTTTGATTCTCCGTCACTTTCTACGTAAATATCATCCTCTTGTCTCAATACGATAGAGTGAGTAGTTTTCGAGTTATTTGCATTTAAAGGTAATGTTTAAAATATCCATTTTTGTTTTATTGATTATTTAACATGAATTTCCTTAATTATTTAACCACCTTGATAACAAAATTTGTTAATTCTAATCGTAAATTCAGATGAGTCAATAATTATTTCACTAAATAAATAAAATTTATTAGTTTCAAATGATTTTTTCATATTAATATTTATCAAAACTACAGTAGAACTATGATTTTTATTATGAAATAACATGATGAATACAGAAAATAAACGTACTGAAACAATTATTTATTTAGAGTACTGTAACAAAAAATTCTAGTTAGTTAACATTATAGTAAATTTTCGAAGTGGCCTCCATTGACTTCAATACATTTATTAATCCTTTTGGAAAAATTTCTCCTAACCTTTAGAAATATGTTGGGTTGATTCCTAATAAAATTTGCAGCATTTTCTATTTGTTGCCATAATTCCTGTCGGGTATTAATTTCTTGAGCATACACAAGTGTCTTCATATGTTCCCAAAAATAAAAGTCTAGGGGATTAAAATCGGGACTCCGAGCAGGCCATGGAAATTCACTCCCACGCCCTATCCATCTATGAGGAAATGTATTGTTTAGATAATTTCGAACCGCTAAAGGATAATGTGGTGGGGCGCCGTCTTGCATAAACCACATACTTCTTCTTTGGTTTAATGGTAAGTTTTGAAGAAATTCCAAATATGAACGGCCATTTAAATTTGCAGGTAATTCAAAAGGACCTATAAAATTATCTCTAAAAATTCCACACCAAACATTTATTCTCAGTTTATGTTAATAATGTGTCTCTTTGACGGAATGTGGATTTTCATTATCCCAAATATAGCAATTTCTCCAGTTAAAAACGTCTCTACGTGTGAAAGTGGCTTCATAACTAAAAAGGATATTGCTAACAAAATTGTTGTTTATATTTGTCCTATCCATAATAAATTGTGCAAATAACTCCGTCCGTCGAGGTAAGGTCTTAAATCTTCTTTTTTTTATATTCTGAAAACTGAAGCATGGTGGTTAGATTATTAAGGAAACTCATGTTAAATAAGCAATAAAACAAAAATTGATATTTTAAACATTACCTTTAAATGCAAATAACTCGAAAACTACTCACTCTATCGTATTGAGACAAGAGGATGATATTTACGTAGAAAGTGACGGAGAATAAAAAAAACATGCAGAAACAATTATTACGACAGTGGCGTAAATTTTAGGGGGATAAAAGAAAGTATCCATCCCTACCGCACGCCTCTGGTAATCGAGAAAAAATATTCTTTGCCACTGTTTAAAGTAACCTAATATGTGTAAACTTTTTGCCAAGTATGAACAAAAAATATTGGAAGGTGTCAAAAATATGGGATACAATCATTTAGAATAGTTAAAATAAAACACCCTATATCTCGGTTAGGAGGAATATTTTATTTAAGTGTTTTGGCTTAAATCTTCATATTTAGTGCTAAGGTTTTTCCAGTTACTATATGGATAATTCTTAATGAAACACCCTGTATACTTATTAGAGAAGGTATGTAGGTACCTACATTTTATATTCTGCAAAACTATATTTTGGAAATATCTGAGCGGTTCTCCCACACTTTTGTAAACAGTTTGCAAATTTTTCATTTTTAATATTTTGAAATTTATCACAGTTATCCAAAAGTAATTAAACAATTTAATATAAACGTAAGGTTAGAATATTCGAATCAACTCTTGTTCGGGTGAATGATGTTCTGTCACAGAACTGTGTTACTCGTTTTCCAAGCGACATATATTTTCGATCAGGATAATTTTACCCGAAAACACCATAAGTGGTTTGTGCTTGCTTCTTAGGTTATGTTATAAATTTCAATTTGACGGTTGTGTATTTTACATGCAGAGAACACCACACTATTAGAGATTGTTGGGATTTTGCGGCGTTGACAGATTTTTCTTGCTAACTTCACAAGTTAAAAATAAACATACCAGTTAAAAAGTAAAATATAACCAACTATTCTAAATAACACATTACAGAATACCTACTCAAAATGGCTAAAATTTTATCGATGTGGTTATAATTATATTTTTATTTTTTTCATCAGTAATTTATTTAATTGACCCAAAAACTATAATTTTTGGTAAATAATAAGTTTTGTATATTATATACAATAGCACATCTGAGTTGAAATAGACAATATTCTCCACTTATACGCAATTACTCTTCCAACTTTATGTACCTCAGCAGGTTTTGAATTACACTTTATCAGAAAACGTCAAGGAAAATTGATTATATATACTATATATAGAAACAAAATCTCTTTAATTGGTAATATTGAATGACATTAGCATACAAACTACAAGAATTTATGTCACATCAATTCCAGTGAATTATATTTAGTGTAAAATAAAGTTATACAGCCTGTGGACCGGTTGGGAAATATATTTCTTTTACCAATACGCTGATATATGTAATTACAAAGTTATTGTAGACTTATAGAACCAGAGATGATCGCCTTATATCTTATATAGTTGATAACAATGTGAATTTTTGCTGTAAAGAGATATTTCCAAGATTAATATTATGTGAAATTGATTTTTGTTTTAATTATACTAAGAGCTTCATGATTTGCTTAAGTTTTTCAAAAGGCCATTATCGACAAACACTATTTAAAGTGGTACAATTTAATTAGCGATAATTGGCAGTAATCTATTTTTTAAGAACAAGTTTGCTCTCTTGTTTGTAGATTTTGATATTGTAATTTATACAGAAACAAATTAACGTAATTCAAATATGAATTACTAATATAAACAATCTAATTTCTAATAATTTGATACCATATTATTTTACTAAAAATATGAAACAAGAAAGTTATGATTTTCATTAAAATTAAAAAAAATGCAACAATTACAATTATTATTAAAAATCTAAAACAAATAATTTAAATTATTGCAAAGATTATCTTAGTTTTTGACTAGTATTTGTGTGGACGTGAATCAAGACGTAGGGAAAAAGATTCATCGAACTATATTGTAAAATATATTTCTAAAGTGATATCCTTAAGTCTGAGATGCTTCCCATGGTCAGACGCTTTAAAAGTTTAGGAACTTCCCTTATTTTTACAGATGAGATTTTTAAATATGTTAACAAAATAGTAACGGTCAAACATCCCCTAAACACAAAAACTATTCAGCAGGCAGTATAGGCACTAAAACAAAATGCACATGCTTCTTACAATATTAAAATACTTTTTATAACTTTTTATTCAATATGTTTACCTTTCTATTTAAATAAAATTAATATCAACAACAAATAGAATGGCTGTCTGGTTTATATTGTTTGGTTACATATCTCTAACCTAACTTTCTGTTATAATACCTTTAATTTGATATATATACTGATTAAGATTAAGATTAAGCTAAATGATTTGTTCGGTGTCATACAATAACTACTTTTATATTAGATTCATTTGTCCATTTTGATATTTTAACCTAATATTAGTTTAAATTAAATGAAGCAAATCATCCATATCTCCAATGTGACTCTTCTCAAATAAAGAAAGGAAAAACCAATGTCAATGTCACAATCTTTATTATTATAAATGTTGCCTTTGTTCTTTCTGACCATTTTCTTTGTTTGAAGAAGTTTTTCATGGAAATTGTTTTGTTATTGCTATACTTTCAGGTTGGAATGAAACTAGGAAAGATAACTAAACTTGTTTTATTACCTCCTATAAACCATGTTCATTATAAACAACAACATAACCCCGAATTCCCTCTTTTTGCGCGCTCACCCCATGACATGACATATCAGGCTGTCCAACATATACATTAAAATAACACTAACGCAACATCTTTCCCTTTTTAAAAATGTGAAAAATAGATAAACCTAAACTTACATTAATGTACTAAACACTTAACCTAATTACAGAGAACCTTATTAATTAGTAATAAAATCAGATAACCATTTAGGTTTGTTACTATTCCTTCTAGGTCTGTCCATAACCGGTGTTTTCGGTGTAGCACTAGAAGACACAACACTGTCACTTTTATCGACTTTTGTTTCTATTGATTGATTTCCGTTTTTGTCACTTTCTCCGTCCCTATGACCCTTACCTACATCAACCAGCGCCTGTGTCTGTATCAACAATTTTATCCAGACACTCAGAACTTGAACTCTTACTTTCGGGTAGTGGGGTTGGATATGTTTTTCATATGAATTAAATTGTGCATACGGGGCTAATATTAAATGCCATCGATTGCGTCTAAAATCACCATTCTCGGTCTGAATTAAGTAAGATCGCGGTTCTTCGGATTTCCTTAAAACTTTACCATAACATCTTAAGTCGGTAATCCAAACTCCTGACCCGGTAAAAGCTCAGATAATTCTGTTACATTATGTCTTTTGTTATACCATTCCTTTTGTTTAATTTTTTTCCTTTCCTCAATCTCAACAGACGATTTAGTATCTACGACCTCATCGTAATTACTAGGTAACATAGGTAATGTAGTGCGCAATTTTCTTGCCATTAATAATTCAGCAGGTGAGAAGCCATTAGATAAAGGTGTTGAGCGATATGCAAGTAAAGCCATTGATAAATCATCTGTATTTTTCTTTTATTCAATTTTTAGCTACTTTAACTGCCGCTTCTACTTCGCCGTTAGATTGAGAAAAGTATGGGCTGGTAGTTACATGTTTAAAATTATAAGAAGTTGAAAATTTAGTGAACTCTGCCTTAAACTGTGGACCATTATCTGTCCGTACATAATCGGGAATACCATATCGAGCAAATATTTCTTTTAGGTGGTTAATAATGACTGATTGTCATTTGTTGAAAAGTTTCACTATTTCAAAACGTGAGTAATAATCAGTGATTATTATGTACCAAGACCCCTGACATTTGAACAAATCCATAGCTACTTTTTGCCAAGGCCTTGTAGCTACGTCCTCTTTACAAAATGGTTGTCTTATATTTACTCTATCTTCAATACAATTGGGACAGTTTCTAACTAATATTTCTAATTGACTGGATAACCCTATCCACCAAACGGACATCTTTGCCCTTCCCTACATTTTACGATCCCCTGATGACCTGCATGTAAAAACTCAAGTACTTGTTTTTGTAATGTAGGTGGAATTATTATACGTGAACCCTTAAGTAAAAATTGCTCATTTAATGAAATATCGTGCCTAAACTGATAATAAGTACTGAGCTCTGGGGTTAATTGATGCTTTAGTGGCCAGTTTGATGAAGAATATTCAATTAATTTATTGCAAACAGGATCTTTACGTTGTTCAACTGCAATTAACTTTAAGAAATTATCCTTGATTGGTAAATTTTTTATAACTAAAGCAACATGTGCATCAACCTCCCCTGACAGTTCCTCGGGACCTATAGTCTTTAAAGGATTACGACTAAGTGCATCCGCCACAACTAACTGTTTTCCTGGAATGTACATCACATCATACACATACCTCATAAGCCTTATTCTAAAGCGCTGTAAGCGTGGTGTTAATTCATCTAGATTCTTTGTTGTCAAAATTTGAACGAGGGGTTTGTGATCTGTTTCCAAAATCAATTTTGGAAGCCCTAGAATGTATTCTCTGAACTTTTCGCAAGTCCAGGTCAAGCCTAAACACTCTTTTTCTATTTGCGCATATCTAACCTCACAAGGTGTTAAAGTCCTTGAAGCATATGCAACAATTTCCCGAGTCCCTTGATCATCCTCTTGGATTAGAGTTGCTCCTAGACCATATGAAGAAGCATCAGAACTCACTATTATTTTTTTGTTCTGATCATAGTAGGCTAAACAAGGTGCCTTTCCCAGTAAGGAAACAATATCTTTAAAAGCTTGCTTTTGCTGTGCACCCCATGTAAAGACAACAGTATTTTTTAACAATTAATTAAGAGGGTAAAGGATTTCAGATTTGTTTTTAATAAATCTGCCCACAAAATTCACCATACCTAACCACTGCTGCAGTTATTTTTTATTTGAAGGTTCTGGGAATTTTGAAATAGCTTCAACTCTGGACTTTTCAATTTCAACCCCTTTCCTAGAAATAACATGCCCCAAAAAATTTATTTCTGTGACACCGAACTGACATTTGCTCTTGTTCAAAGTCACCCCTTCACTATTTAGTCTGTGTAAAACCTTCCGCAGGATTTTATCATGTTCTTCTAGTGTTGAAGCGTGTATTAAAATATCGTCGATATGAATTATAACGCCCTTAATATTTGATAGAATTTTATTGAATATACTACTAAAATACTCTGGTGCACAAGATATACCAAATGGTAATCGTGTAAACTTAAATTTACCAAAAGGAGTGATAAAAGTTGTTAGATTTTGACATTCTTTTTCTAATTTTAATTTGATAAACCCATTGTTTGCATCAAGCTTAGAAAAATAAATTGATCCTGTTAATTTAGCTAAAGAGGTTTCGACCTTTGGTATAGGATAGTGTGATCGTAAAACACTTTTATTGAGTTTTGTATAGTCACAGCATAACCTTATTCCCTCCCCCTTGGGAACAACTACTATGGGTGCAACCCATTCTGTTGGTTCGTCTACTGGGACAATAATTCCCAAGCCCTCTAACCTTTTTAATTCAGCTTCCAGCTTTCCTAATAATGGTAATGGTACAACCCTTGAGCTTGCCTGGATGAAGGGAACAGCCCCCTTCTTTATTTTTATTTCTATTTCTTCTCGAAACTCCCCTATTTTGTTGAATAATTCTGTAAATTCAGTAAAAACTGAAACCTGGCTTAAATTGCAGACAAAATTTAATATTTTTAAATGAACAATCCCTGGCCTTCCCAAAATAGGAGTTTGCAAATTTTTTAAAACATAAACAACTACATCTGATTGATTGTCTCGATATGATATTCTTAGATTTATGGTACCTAATACATTTAAACTTCTGCCATCTGGGCCTGATATGACATCATGAGATGGTTGTAACTTGTCTAAATGAGTTTTGTTCATTAATTTCTCAGGCATGCAAGTCACATCAGCCCCAGAATCAATTAAAAATTTTATTTTATTATCATACCCCTCTACATTTAACATGCAGAACCACTGCGAAATATCTGTTTCTCTATTTTTGTTTGAACCCACCATTAAGCCTAGAAAATGTTCAGTTGTTTCTTCATCACTTGTATTGTCTGGTTCTTGCTCAATGGATCGTATAACCTTGCTTTTGCAAACTTTACGCCAATGTCCCTTCTTACCACAGTGAGAGCAATTCATATCTCGAGCCGGACACTTGTCTCTTGGATGGTACTCTTTCCCACAGTGATAGCAACTTGTATTTTTCTTTTTTGTCATCACTCCTTGAGCCTCTGATGCTTTTTGATTTGGTCTTTGACTTACTTTGACCTTGTCCCTGCCCATGGCACAAACTTCTGTCCCTGAAGTTCTACCCCGTAGCATAGCACCCTGCTTTGTCATCATTTCTGACTGTCTTGCTGCAAAAACAGCATTCTCCAAAGTCAGCTCTGATTTCAATTGCAATCTTTCACTTGTTTTTGTATCAAGCATGCCAACTACTATACGGTCTCTGATTAGTTCATCCCTTAAGGGCCCAAATTCGCAATTTTCAGACAGAACATGTAAGTCTGTAATAAAACTATCTACTTGCTCACCTGGAATTTGCACTCTGGTGTTAAACTTATACCTTTCAAATATTACATTTCTTTTAGGAAAGAAATGTTTATCAAATTCGGCAATGGTTGCTTCGTAACTGTCTGGTTTTGTATGCCATTGAACTATTATCTGCTCACTTTCATCGCCCATTATATACAGAAGCATGTCAATTTTCTCCTGGTCACTTTTTGACTTTAAACCTGAAACCGCTAAATACCGGTCAAATCGTTTTTTCCACTGCGACCAACCCGCCGGCTCTTGGAAGTTGAAACATTTAGGGGGTTGTACATTTAACCCCTGTATTTTTCCCTCAGTGTTTTCCATTACGCTGTTTTTACCGCTGCCACCATGTTTTGTTATTGCTATACTTTCAGGTTGGAATGAAACTAGGAAAGATAACTAAACTTGTTTTATTACCTCCTATAAACCATGTTCATTATAAACAACAACATAACCCCGAATTCCCTCTTTTTGCGCGCTCACCCCATGACATGACATATCAGGCTGTCCAACATATACATTAAAATAACACTAACGCAACAGAAATGAACCATGCTAATGGATATATTTCCTTCATTTCTTCAATGTTTTTTCACATTTTCAGCAGTATGAAAGATACTGTGATAACGAGATTAATGCTCCACATGTAAGCATTGATTTTAATAATAAAAATATTCCTTCAAGGAATACTCTTTCAGATTCCCATTTTTCTATTGTTCCCCACAATTAGGATTCTTTCCTATTCATGCTTAAACGTTTTATTTTATCTTTACAGCCTGATGATGGTCTGATAATACCAAAACTAACGGCAACTTTGTGTTTTTCTTTGAACCTTTTTTGAGAAATAAATGACTGACATGATTTAAAAATTATAAGTTAAGAAACACAAAATTGGCAACAATGAAAATGAAATAATGTTACATAGTAACAAAATTCACTAAGCTTGAGTTTTAACTCAATGGTTATACTTTTTTAAATAATTTATTCAATTTGTTACGTGAGCGACCATAACAAGCTTATTTTATAACCAACTAGAAGTTCAAGTTGACAGCAAGATTTTTCAAAAGTGGTTGTAGATTTAATCTTAATTTTATTGGTTATAACTTAAATTATAAAATCTGTAACACTTCCATAGTATCATAAACCTGACAAAGGTTGATTGTGTACTTTATGGTATCTTTGGATATGAAAAGGTGTCGAATTGAGTACCATCAAATATTTAATAACATAAATCTGTATAACAAACGATGTTAATCTTTTTAAAAAATAAATAATCCATGAAGAGATAATACTTTTGAAGAAACATAAATTTCACATTGTTATAAAATATATAACAAATAAAATAGTATTTATTTTAATAAATAATGAAATAAACCAGACTGGATAGACTATTAGCAGAAATAATACGGACTATGAAATAGCAAAAGCCTTTAGGATATTGTAATTACTACACATTTCAGAAATTCATAACATTATTGCAATAATAACGTAGAATATATAATAGAAATAACTACCATAAATAGAGTGAAACTGATAATAACGAATAGTTAAAATTTCAGAAAATAAGGCATTGATACTGGATTATCATTCTGGATTACTTAAATTACAATTATATCTTATTTATTATAATTTTTTAGTTTTATTATTTAGTTGGGACTTATTACATCTTTTTTGGCATGCTTTATTTTAAATATTATTTACTTAGTTTTTGATAATTGATTTCGCCACACTTATTGCTATTACAACTTAAAATAGGAGTTTTATTTGAAATAAATATTAATTAGTAGACATCACTACTTTCTTTTCCTCGAAGAACTTTGTCGTATTTTTGAACAGTATTAACTTGAGTTGGAATTGTACCAGATTAACATAATGTTCGGAATATAATGTCAGTGATAGAGTATAAAGTTTCAATTGCATAGCATAGAGGGTAACCTCTGCTGAAGAGGTAGTACTGATAAGTAAAGATAAGGTCGTCAAGGCCAAGATGTCCGGAGCCACTAAAATTAAGGTAAGGAGCTTGGTGAAAAAACGCCAAGATTACGTAGAAGCCAAATGCTCAGTAATTAAAGCCAATTTTATCAAGGCTAAAAATCGAAAGGAAGGTAGCCTGTCCGCACTGCAAGTGAATCAAAGGCAGATACCTGTCACACAGAAACCTTAAAAGCGCATACTGTCTGAGGATAACACAGCTACTCCGAGGAAGAAGCCCAAAAAGGAAGTAATGACTTTCACAGAAGCACTTTCCTCGATCAAGGTAGCAGTGCTAGACATGGAGTTTCCCAAGGTACAATTGGAGCTTAAGCCTCTGGAAGTATCCATTTTGGAAGCCTTAGAAAAATTCCAGAGGATGGGATAGCTTCAGTCGACCATAACTAAGGGACGTAGTTCCGAGTCTTAAACCTTGAAAAGGCGCACGTCTCCAGACTAAGGATGAGAGCGAAATCTCAAGAGTTTGGAGGCCGAGAAGATACTTGCTCAATTAAGAGTGGATAACCCTAGGGTGAATACTCGTCTGTGGACAGTCTGGGGTAAGACCTGTTTAAAATAGAGGCAATTTTGGGTAATCTCAATGGACAGAGAGTTTCAAAAATGTGTACCTACTTTGCTATAGAAAAAATTAAATTTCGGCCAAGGAGTAGAGACAGTCAAAAAGGAATGAGGTGGCTGGGACCTCAGGGACGCTGCGCATAATGTTCAGTTCCTGGGACCACTCAGACCAAGCGGAGTCGCAAGGTCAAACCTCAAAACTCAAAACTAGCAGGTAGAACCTGCAAAAGGTCAAAAGCAAAGAGAGAGAGTAAAGTTTAGAAATATCTGATGCTATTTTAGGTTTGTACCACAAAAAATTCAGCTAATAGCAGTCATAAACTGTGAGTACCCAGTAGAATTTCTAAGAATATAATCGTTTGAATTCAACTTCCACGTTTATAGCAAACAATGACAGCTGTCTCGCTGCAGCGAGCATCGTCAGATTGACATTTTAAAGTTACACTTTGTTTTTTCAAGGTTACTACCGTATGTTGATTAAGTAGTATTCATACTAGACCAAGTATAGAAGTAATAAGTCATAAAAATATTGAATCCTTGATGTTATTAGCCCTAAGGGCTGGGTGTATTTCCCTCTAAGATCAGTGTGCCATAATATAGAAAAACCAGGAAAAAACTATATCATGCTGATCTTTACAATAACATAACGTTACATTTACGTCTTATCTTCTTATAAAAAGAAGACTTAATCAAAGTAAATACTTTAATAGTGGAGAACTTCCAAGATTAATTTGTTCATTAACAACTTTAAATTATTGATACGCTAGATGTCTTCTTATTTCTTAGTTCTTCAAAGAAATCTAAATTTTTTTTATCGCAAATATGTAGTATTTGAATATTATTGGTGTGTATGAGTGAGTCTCGATGTTCAAGAAGATGTTTTGTATAATTATTTGACTTTTCTAGTTGTTTGAATCTATATAGAGCATATATCAAAGGAAAAAAATCCATGAACCCAACTAAAAAGTAAACAGACTTTCTTCAATTAAATTGTTTTACCGACCCAATAATACTATTTCTGGACATTCCAAAAATATTAATTAAGAGAGAGAATTAAATATTTACTTATCTAAAAGACACAAATATCGGTTTAACTAAAAATACGTTCATTACCTGTAAGTAGCACAATGTGTACCTGCATGCACAGAGTATAATCAAGAATGTGATTTTTTACACAAATGTCAATATGGAATACCAGTTAGAAGAATTCAAGGTGACTTTAATTTGCATTGAGAAGCTAGATAGTGTATTCTTCACATGCAGTGGTATAGTAACTAAGAGTAAATATTAAATAAAGTTAAATTATTGAAATTATAGGAAATAAATCAAGAAAACCACGATGTCCTATCTAACCTTTATTAGTTTAAATATTTTAAAATTAAAAACATTCAAATAATACGTTGAACTAGGACGGCAGTAAATAGTGAAAAAGACGATGAAGAAATTCGGGAATAATTTTTTAAATTCAAATTAATTATAGGATGACTGAAAAGTTCAATAACTAAAATGGTTTTTTAGAAATTTGTACCTCGATCGTAGAGTTGACAGACGCGACAAAAGCCATTCTTGAATTGTTTTTGATCGTGATTATTAGTTGAGTATACAAGCTGGTCCAACGAAAAATTAACACCTCGGTTTTCCGACTTTAAAATCAAAATATGAAAAACCGCTTGGACGCATCAATTAGGGGGTAACTAATAGAAAATAGGGGAAACTACTTTTCCGCTGTTTGCATCCCTACCAGGGGTGAGCACAACCTCTTAATTTTGAGTAGAAATAAAGGGTGTTGTTCAAATTTAGCATAAAAATTTCCAATTTCCATCGATTGCAGGTAAAAATTAGTTTATTAAATGCTGAAAATGGCCATTTAAATATGATATAAGTTTTGCTTACTCAAGATTTCTTGTGGAATTTGGCGGCATTCAGTAATGATCCGAGCTTGTAAATAATCCAGTGGCTCAGGCTCGGTAGCTTAAATCCTAAATTTTAGGTAAACCCATAGAGAAGTCCAGTGGAGCCAGATCTGATGATCTGGGCAGCCACTGGGCAATCCAAGCTCTAGGAAAATGTTCATTTATGAATAAAGTGGTGCGCCATCTTCTTGGAAAATGATCCTTTGATGATCCTCTGTGTAATAAAAGCTACTTTGTTAGTAAATACCATTATTATTAAGAATAATATACTTAGGGACATGAAAATCAGAACACCCAGTTTAAATGATTTTATTTTAAAAAAGTTTGGTGAATTTATTTATTTTACTGAAATAAACAATTAATAAAATTTTCAGCTTTATCAGTTGAAGATCCCCGTTTTTATATGCTAGTGGGACTTCGGGAAGCTGGATTTTCTTTTCGGGAAATTGCAGTTAGAGTACAAAGAAGTGTAGACACCGTGGCTAGGTGTTGTCAGGCCTTCCTGAAGGCCGTACGCAAAGAGCAAGTGGCTCTGGACGCCCCCGTAGAACAACAGACCGTGAAGATCGCCGCCTAAGATTATTGGTCTTAGGGGACCGTTTCTCCACTACCAAGCCCATTGCAAATAAATGGTTTGCAGAACACGGAAGACCTATGGACATGCGAATAAGACGTTTTGGCCTGTTTTTATACCGACCACACTGGGTCCTCCCCTTAACTCCAGAACACCGACGTAATCGCCTTGAGTGGTGTAGAGAAGGGTCACTCTAGGATCAGGAATGGAACAGTATTGTCTTTAGTGACGAGTCTCGATTTTGTTTAGGCATGCACGATGGTCGAGCAAGAGTTAGAAGACGACGTGGTGAAAGGAGAAATCCACGGTTTTTTGTTGAAAGGCATGTTCATAAAACTGTTGGAGTTATGGTTTGGGGTACTGTAGCTTATGGTTCGAGATCACCTTTAATCTTCATCAGAGGTAACATGAACGTGCAGCGTTATATCCAAGAAGTTTTAGAACCCCAACTTAATCCTATCTTGACACTCTGGCAAATCCAACTTTCTAACAAGATAATGCCCGACCACATGTCGCAAGAGTCACAATAGACTTCTTTCCAGATAATGATGTCACATTGTTACCTTGGCCACCAAGATCTCTCGACTTATCCCCAATTGAGCACGTGTGGGATATGATGGATACGGGATTGCTTAATTTGCAACGGCCTCCTCAGACTGTAGAAGAACTTCGAGAGAAGTTGGTGGTTGCCTGGAATGAGATAACAAAGCAGGACATTGACCTGATCAGCATGTCTAGGCGGGTTGAAGAAAGCGTAACACATTGGGGTGCATCCACACATTATTAAATGTAAAAGGGCTTTAAATCAATGCAATCATTTTGAAATTTTTATTATTTAGGTACTTATTATGCTTCAGTAAGTACTTATACAAAATTTTATAAAAATAAAATCATTTAAACTGGGTGTTCGGATTTTTATGTCACTTAGTATAAAAAACTCTTTGTTTTAACGTAACCAAGTTTAATTGAAAAAATTAGGTTTTAAATCACAATGTCAGCCTTTTCGCTAGAATTAGCGACGGAATATGCCATTTTAATTCTAATTGTTTATAGGTGAAAACCAGCTGCAGAAGACGTATTTTAAAATATTGCAAATAAATTAATTAAAAGTTTAAGTGTGAAATTCTCACTTTTGCATTCTCTATATCAATTAACAGTTGTGTTTATGAAATGACATCGTGAAAGAGTAATAAAGCCTACGCATACCTACCTAACCAACTAACCATTAGTACAGCGATAAAACAGTACAAAAATGTAGGCAAGAAAACTATCAATTTCTCCTTTTATTTTCAAAAATTTCAATGATGTTAATTTAAATGCATATTTAAATATACTTAAATTAAAAACGCACTTGAAATTTCTATTAAAATCTAGTTTAATTATTATGTTTAACAGAAACGTAAGACAATAGCTATTTGTATAACTAGTTGGAAAATGAACGTGTTTATATACAAGATTTTTTGTAATGCAGTTTCATTTTCATTCTGAATTTGACTTGGTTTTTATTTAACATCGGCCTATATTTGTTAGATAGTATCAAAGCCATCCTTGTTTGTTTCTATAAGGATAACCGTTATAACAAAACTCAAATGTCAAAACATATTTGTCACAATAATCGCCTTTATTATTTGTTAGTTTTGTTCTTTAAAAAGATCGAATCTGAGTCTGATTCCCTACCTTCAGACGTTGAAAAAGCTGTAAAAGCCGTTATAGCAAATTTGCTGCCAAGTAAATCAAAAGCAGCGTATGGAACAGCTTATTCTAAAGTACCACTAAAAGTGGTGCAGAATGAAGAAGATAATTACTGAAAAAACGATATCAGAAAAGGTTTTTTATGCTTATTTTTCATACAAAGTATGACGATGTGGAATCACTATTCTATGTTACGAACAACAATCTATGTCAATAAAAATGTGGACATCGGTAATTTTACAAATTTGATTGCTATTTTGAAAGGAAATGCAGCCAAAAAAATTAAAAACTTTTAGTAAGGAAGATTTCAGTAGATTTTTAATAGAAGCTGATGATCATATTTATTTAGGTTTGAAACGAATATTTAAAAATGAAATCTGACTTTACTAGGGTGACAAAATAAGATTTCATTTTGTCACTCTTTGAAAAAATTAGTGACAAAATGAACAACATTTTGTATCTAGAATGAGTGTCAAAATTATAATATTTCGTAACTGAGTTACAAAAACAATATTTGAGTTGTTTTAAATCCATACGTTTATCATCAAAACGCAATTGAGTAACACAATTTGAGGCAAATGGCTTCCGACATGCATAGACAAATAATGGTGGAATAAAACTTTCTCCGTTATAGTTATCTAGTCGAATTTATAGAAGCGATTACGAAATTTACTGGACAGAATGAATAAATGAGACTGGTTTTCGTTCGATTCGATTCCGGTGCTATTATCGCGAACGGTTACCTCGTTTCTGCATATTTTCAGATTAACTTTCTATTGATATTATTCTATTTTAGTGTATAAGTAGATATATGTAAATAATTGGGGTTAAATGTCACAAATCAATGGTGTTCAGGTAGATGGAATAATAAATAATTCGAATGTTTTGAAATAAACTTTGCACGAAATGGCTTATTATAATTTTTGTAGAATAGTATTACGATTCTATTTTTCTTTTATACAACAATCATTTTAACTATAACTATGATTCTTTAAGGCAATAAAAATATTATTATTGTTAATTGTAGTTTTTTTGAAATTTCGTATTGGGATTATAGTGCCAAAGTATTATGTCACTGTTTTGATTTGAATAGCATTTAAGTAGTCTGGTTCATATTATTTTATTATACAGTGTGGAATAATAGTATATTATTACACGAGCAAGTAAAGAAATACCTTTGGTTGCGAGTATAATACTACACTTTATCTACGATCAAGTATATGAAAAGATTTTCATAAACACATTTGTACTTGTGCCGTGATTTTTGTGGTAGAAGATTTTCTATGGCAGTCGTTGCAATATTGCGAATGGCAGGTGGCGTACAGGACATCTCGTTCTCTTCTGTCGACATTTTCTTCAGTCACAGTCACAAAAAACTACCCTAAAACCCACGAATTTCACTTTGTACGTTTTTGCTCTCAATTGGGTGATTTTGTTTGTTTGTATTTTTGGTTATGTCACCGTAGCAACTGAAAGCTGTTGCCGATGTAATAATGGGGAAAATATAAAAATCCCAATATTTCCGGTCCTCATTTCAGCGGATAAAAGTTCCTGTCAATTTTACCCACAGCTGAGAACCAATCAACGCTCTCCTTTAGGTTATCGATGGGTAAAATGAAAATTTACAGTGGGGTTTTCACATCAATAAAGTTTGTATTATGCTATAATCGTAGATAAAATTATTTGTGGGGTTAGTTTGGAAGATTATAAAAAACGCTGGGATCAGTCAACTCTGAAATTCAAATGCGAGCTTTTTAAACATAAATTTAAATGTACAGGGTGATACACGCGAGTCTGGCATCGTCCATCACCTATATTTTTAATGAAACACCCTGTATGTTTTTTATAATTTTAAAAGCTCCTTAACAATACGATCTCAACGAATTATATCATTTAGGGTCTATTATGAATTGTACAGGATTAAATTTTGAAATTATTTATAAAAATTTCTTCACTAAGTATCAATATTTTGGAATAGGTAAAAACTGTATGGATAACTATGCCAATATAATTAAACTAAATCGGCAAATAATAAAAAAAAAAAAATTTTTACACACTCCTATTTCAATTTCATATTTTTTTTAAGCCACTAACCATATCGCGCCCTAAAAAAAATTTTATACATAAGAGTTTTTTGAAATATTTCATAAAATTTTAATACCATTCTTTTAATAATTTCTTTCCCCAATTTTTCATGTTTCTTACTTATCCGATAATGTCTGCTTAAGTGCTGATGTTACAAGATTTATGGTTTTTTCGCCTAATGATTCTTCCCTGATGATGGTCCTGTGGACCGAAACTAGTTGCAAGTAACTTACATTATTAAATTAAAATTGTGGGATCGACTTTGTGTTTTTCTTTGAACCAGTTGTTGATGTGTTAACATTTAAATATCGTAGTTGTCAATTCTTAATCAAAAACTAATATCTTGCGAAGTAATAATGAAATATTTAACTGAGACTCACCGGATTGAAATTTTAATGATGATTGGTTACGGCGATAATTGCAGAAGTCAAGTTGAAGTGGCAAACTTATTTAATCAGAGGTATCCTCAGTTGCCTAATATTTCACAAGGTACTGTGTCTAAAATTCATGCACAATTCAGAGAACTTGGACATGTCAAACCATTAAAGAGAAAACCGCACTTCGTTGAAGATGATGTGAAAGTGGATATTATGTTAAGTGTCGTGGAGAATCCAACGTCAAGTTCACGTCAAATTTCTCGTCAAAATAATGTGAGTCACACAACTGTCCTAAGGTGTTTCCATAAAGAAAAACTTCATCCATATAAATTGACTTTTGTGCAAGAACTAATAGAAGATGATCCAGATCGTAGAATGGATTTCTGCGAAAGAATTATGAATAAATTGAACAAAAATGAAATAGCTGTTGGTACAATTCTTTCTTTCGATGAATCAACATTCACATTGAACGGAGAAGTAAACAGACAAAACTGTAGATATTGGTCAGAGAAGAATCCTTATTGGATGCGTGAGACACATACTCAGTATCCTAAAAAGTTTAACGTTTGGGCAGGTATTATAGGTGATCATATTATTGGTCCTATTTTTGTAGATAGAAATTTGACAGCTGAAAAATATTTAAGCATGATTAGAGACGAAGTTGTTCCTGAGTTGGCCAACTTATATCCCAACGCAATAGATCCGAACCTACCGGATGAAAATATGTGGTTCCAGCAGGACGGAGCACCCCCTTATTTTTTTAATGTTAGAAATTACTTGAATAAAATTTTCCCCAATAAATGGATTGGACGAAGAGGTGGTCAGCTAGATCGCCGGACCTTACGCCCTTGGATTTTTTCTGTGAGGTTATCTCAAGAACAAAGTATATGCAACACAGCCAACTAGCATTGCAGGCCTCAAAGAAAGGATAATCTTCTAAACTAGCCCAAGAATAATTTTAATCCATAAGTGGTTTTCATACTGTATAAACTTTCCTACAACCCATTAACTCTATTTGCAAAACTTTTTTAATTATTTGACTGGGTTTATTTCATAAGTTAATTAAGTAGTAGCAGTAGTATTTTTACATATTTAAACCACATTAGCAGCTATCTATAAATTAATAAAATTACTAATTAAACAAACTTTTTTTTGTAATTCTTTTTATATGATCGTGATATATGTAACAGTAATGCATTTTTAAGAATAGTAATTTAATTCGATCCGATAAGGTTTACTTTTAAAAATAATTAAATTAATTGAATGTTTAAATTTTAGATCTTGATAACCTTCAATTCCTTATTAAATATGCATTTTACCTCTCAACATCATAATCGTTTACCGTTCTTTCACCTTAGTCGTTGGCAGAATTTAAATTATTATTATTCGACATAATCGTGTTGATAGCCTAAGGTTTATGAACATTAAATTTATAGAATAATTTCGATAAATTACGTTATATTGTTATCGAGAAGTACTTTATTTTGCGACGACATTTTTTGGGTAAATATCAATCAATATGGCGAAATACGTTTAAGAATATTAGAAATTTGTAGCAAAAACGAAATTAATAATTTAACAAAATTTTCTATTGAAATGTAATTCAATGTCCGTTGGGTATATAGCCCAGGAAGTAGTTGTTTTTTTATAGAAAACGATCAAGCTTGGTATAGAAACTGTTAAGTTTCTTTACCCTGGGTAAAATTAAATTTGATAACTAAAGTTATTTAATTCTTAATAATTTTGAGTTCTACATACAGTCTATTATTTTATATGAGTAGCATTACAAGGAGCAATTATCTCAAACAAAAATGTGTAAGATCAAATATACTGCGGCTCTGGAATCAGATAACCAATAACAGAAATAAAATTAAAGGTCTTTAAGTTCGACTTATAAATACATTTATTATTTTTTAGCAACACCAAAATTATAAAATTTTAAAACAGTAGCAACCTCTTTAAACAACAACAGTAGTAACCTCTTCAAATTTAAAAACGCTGGTCAAAATATGCATAACTAAAACTTTGATACTTATATGTTATTTGTTTCTAGTTGGCAGCTAAGAAAAGTCATTAAATCGTAAAATGTTGTAAACAAGACCCTAAATCAGAAGGAAAAAGGAATAACTGTATTACGTTTGCCACCTTATCACTGTCCTTTAAACCCTATAGAATTGATATGGGCACAGTAAAAGGTGAGGTGGCAAGAAACAATACAACTTTTAAATTGAATGACGTTAGACAACTTTTGATGAATTCTTATGGAAACGTTGCCACGTTTCTTTGAGTTTAGTTTAGGATAAGGTAGTTGAATAAGTTAACTTGGCAATACTCAGCTAGCGGTAACTCTACTGGCAAATTATGCCCGAGCTCAGCCGTAGAGGTAAACAGTAGAAATAAGAGAATTGAGTCCGCGCCACTGGCTTTACGGTTAAAGCCAGAAACCCCTGAGTCTTAAGGCACTAACAGAGAACTACCAAGATAAACAAATAATTTATCAATATGGTGAACCAGACAAATAAAACAAAAAAGTAAAAGAAATAAATTACTTTACTTCACAATAATGTATACCTTAATTCAACAATCAGTAAAAGAAAATAGTATTAGTTATCAGTGTAACTTGTACTGAAGGTACGAGCACTGAAATCAAATAATAGAGAAACAAATAAACATAATTTAAGATGGAGATAAAAAAGAGTTCTGAAGTATGCGAAACTAAAATAGCTTGTCTGTGTCTCTGCGATGCTTCAAACGTTGTTCTGATGAAGATGTACAGCTTTCCGGGTCGCTAGCGATCCCTCCAAATACGATTGAGGCTCAGATCTTCTATATCATCCACCTTCCGGTATATAAGCTTCAACTAAGGTTCAACCCTCTCCGTAAGGAAAACCATAGGGGGTACGATAAAAACCCCTAGATGTTATAGGGTTAGTTCAAGCACGTGGTGTGGGTAAGTTTACTAAGAAAATATCTTCTTTTTCAAATCCCAAAAATGGTTAATTCATTTGACCAAAATCCAAAAAACATTCAATACAAAATCACGTACAGTTGTCAAAATAATTATAAAAATGGTTTTCCTTCCAAATCCAATTAAGATAGCCAATGATGAAATTCAAACAAAAAAAATTCTCCGTCGTCTTTTTACCAGCACAACACGTAGCAAAAATAACCTACTTTAAACTATTCGACACGAATTCCTCATGTCATCCAGTACTGCCAGCATAAAAATTTACCGGACACTTCGACACTTCCAACCTCAGGCGTTTTTTGGGGACCACACATAAATGAATTTAGAGAATGGTAAAATTAAAAGACCCACATGTTTTAATTTAAATAAAAACATCTTACTTACAATATCCTGACTTAAGCTAAGCAAAATTTAATAACGAAAGTACCTTCTCCCTAAACCACGGAACAACAGGATGCGAGTCATGCCCAAACCCAGATAGGCAACACGCTTTGCGTATTAGTACTAATGGATACGCAACACTCTTTACCTATTACTAGTAGCAGATGCTGGGAAATAATAAAGGAAGGAAAAAACACGTGACAACGTAACAAGGAAAAATTGGACCAATGCCGTAAACCATGTGAAGAAGAAAAAAGAAAGATTGTAGAGTGTTGATATCAATATTGAAGAACTGTTCGAACCCATTGTAATTCCTATCGGACCAGGCAACGAATCTGACTCATCGTCGGATGAATACGACGAAATAGAAACCGAAAATTAAAGGAGTGCTTTTTGCATTAATTTATATTTAATTCTTACTTTTTAATATGTAGCATATTTTTATTTTACTTTTAATTTTTATTTTTATTTGAATTATGCATTAAAAAAAACTTTAGTTCTACGGTCATGGGATCTATTTAGCTACCTGTTGTGACAATATTATCTAGGGTTTCTATTGTTTTTGGGTTAGTTAATCCCTAATTACAGGGTGAACGCTTTGAAAAATAACAACTATGACTATGTTTCAATATACATGTGTACTACTTTTAGCTATTTTTCATGAACCACCCTTGCTTTGGCTTTATTCCTTCAGCTAACACTTCCTCCAAGACCTATCGTTGCCATAGGGCAACGTAAACGTTGTTGCCTAAATTTATGGAATTTTACATCATTCGAATGTATCGTTGGTTGCTTACATTACAAAACGGAAGAATAGATTGAATTCAATACCATCCACTGTGAAAATTATTTTATAATAGGCAGCTGTGTTTTGGCTGTCAATTTAGGTCAAGATGTGAGAGGACGGAAATGATGATCCGGTGCTAGTGGAGTTAGGTTTCCGATGTCAAAAGAAATACGAGAGGATTTTCTGAATCATAACTTTGTCAGAATACTGAAGTGTGTGTTGTAAGGTGAAATGACAAGGCAGCAACTGTACATGGTGTAAATCCAACAAGCCAGGTTAAAAGATACAGCCAGGCGGAGAAAAAGATTATACAGGTTACACGGTACACGCCCTATATAGTGGGAGAATACAATAAGCACATGGGGGGAACGGATAGAATACTTATATGAAAATATAGCCATGTACAGACTAGGCATCCGATCTTAAAAATGGTATTGATCCATTTTAACGTGGCTCCTAGATGCTGCTCTGAACAATGCATAGTTCTCTGTTGATTTTAAAAAGCCTAAAAAAATTAAAAAAGTTAAAAATTAAGCTGTAAAACAATGACAGCTCATTCGAAATAACATTCATCGTGAGATCAAAGTTTTCTTTTGATGTTAAATAAATTTATAGTTGTGTTAATAATAATTTCTTAAAAAATTCCACTAGCATTATCATGAGCATATAACGAAAGGTAAAAACTATTTTGCAATATTGTTATTTTCCAATTGTATTCATAATAATTGGTTAAACTTTCCCAGAAGACCATAACCACAGGCGCAGTCACCACGATCTAATATTTTCGTAGCAAATTATGTATTTACCTTGAATTTTATTTCATACATAATATATATCATAAATATAATCAACATATTTTTCAATTAAGCAACACATTTGCTTTTAATTTGGATTTATTGCATATTTTACTCACAATGGATTAAATTAACTTTTGCAAGTAAATCATTTTTGTGGTCGTAAAATATACAGGAAGGTGAAGTGATTAAATTTGTAAGTAGTACACAGTTTATTAGTAAATATTGCCTAACAGAAAATCGCTGCACTGATTGCTTTGAATTTAAATTTACAATCCTAGTTTTTTTCGTATTTAGAAAAAAAGCAGCTTATTGCGGTATATACTGATTTCTCCAAAACGTCGATAGTAAGACTTTAAATCAAAAGAACCTGTATGAAGACGCTAATATAATTACATTTTAAGTAAATTTAATAGGACTTAACTATACATTCATTAAGTAATGCTCTTCTTTTGTATGTTACTATCGAATTTTGTTACGAAGTCCTCAAATTCAGAGGACAACCTTGTCCAAGACTTTAAGTAATGGCGAATGCGCATTCTAGAATAATTCCCGTTTCCTACTTTTCAAAGAATAAAATGTTCGGCCTGGAAGATTCGAGAAGGTAAAAGGACGATATACAGGGTAGTCCAGAATTATTAATTTTTAGAGGTCATAGTACGTCAATCCAGACTATAATACGGTTAGAAGTAGTCAACTTCTAACCGTATTGATTTCAAGATATTATCCTTGGAGGATAGAAGAAAGCTAGATATACTAATATTTCTTTATAAAATTATAAAATTAATTGTCCTGAAATTCTCGCGTTGTTAAAATTTAACGTACCGCCTAGAAGAACTCGCAACTGCCTTATGTTCGGCATTCTCACTCTGTCTTCTTCAAAAGCACCTCTTGTGGTCATGTGTCAGTTGGCAAACTATTTTAACTCTTTAATGGAATTAGAGTGGAATTGCTCTTTATCTGTTTTTCGTCGCTTGGTATTGAACCAAATTTTATCCCTAGCAGCGTAAGTGCTTGTGAGCTTTAATAATGAGACAATAATGTCCATAATGTCAGCTTTAAGGATCGAATACTTTGTATAATTTAAATTGTATTTTTTTTCTTATTTATCCATGCAATTAGACCTTAATGGTCTGTAGTACGTCAAAAAATAAGGGTACCTCTTTATGTACACTTTTTTATAAAACCGAATAATAAGGGAAATACAACCCTTTAATGGGGCGAATTGAAATTCTTATTTTTTTAACATCTTTTAAATGGCTTTGAATGCGGAGTTCATAGTTCAGAAGTAATTATAAGACATTAGGATAATTGATTTCATGGCACCACCTACCACATCCCAAAAATTAATGTACATAATTCTGGACCACCTTGTATATTAGAGGCGATACACGTGTAAGGAAGTGGATGAAATTATATCATTATTTATTTGATTTCAATTGAAGTCAGCAGTATCATATTTTGCATTTATTAATAGGGAAAATCTATACATTTTAAATAAATGTACAATTAACTCTGCAACAAAATTTGTTACCCCTTTTTTCACTAATTTAATAATTAACTTTATATCAATTCCAGATGTTGTGAAAATTGAAGTTTTGTTATAAAGTTATTTATTTGGTATTCATAATATGATAAACTTCCACGAACTAAAGTTAAGTAAAATGATTACCAGCCCTAAAAACTGTCAATACTATCTGATGTATGGGTTAAATCAATATGAGGCGTAACGGCATTGATTTCGTCAATAAAATTGCGTCTGTTAAAGAATGAGACAGATTTATGTCATAAAAAAAAGAAATCTATTCAAAACACTTGAATCCCAGCTTCCTTTATGAGTATTTTCTCTTAGAAACAATGTATTTGTTAAATATTATTATGTGTAAACCTACTTCCTTTCTGTCTCTTGATTATTAATGTTTTAATAAATTATATCGTAGGTAGGCAACATAAAATACACTCAATTGGAATTTAAATCTTCTGTCATTGTTGAATCTTTACTTTTTTTATATATTTTTCTATTAAATAAAGTGATTTTTGTACAGAATCGTTTAACCACACTCAAACTTTTTTTTTGTTGTAGGCAAAACTACTTTCTACGGATTCCCGATTTTATCACATTACTAACTAAACTAAAAATTTAGCGATAAAATTTTAATGACTCGTGGTATTACCTTTGACAGAAAAATATATCTATCAATACCAGACCCAATTTAACTCTAAATCTTTGTAATTCCTATCTCCCACTAATCTAATTAATTATATAATTGGTATATGCTTCTTATTTGTAAAATATACACAATTTAAGCAGAATGTAATTTCCTACCCAATTTACCGTTAATTTCGTTGCTACCAGACTTCTTAATCCCACATAGATGCCATCGCCGACGTCCACTTCCAAAGACCACAGCCCCACGTGGTCTTTACTTCTACATTCATTTTATGGTTTACACATTCTACACTTCCTACTCTTGTCCGCGGCCCGAATAAGGCTAATGCTGTGTGTCTTACAGTAAATTCCGTTTCAATTACATGCTGTTTAATGATTATTTTATAATGGCTGTCCATCGGATAGTATACGTTGGGAACTTGACCGGACTCTTTAAATAACCGACTGTGCAATGGTACTACCTTGGGCAACTTTAACCAATTTCGTATCGATATCGACCGTCGATTTCCTAGACTGAACATATGTTTGTGTAGGGAATAAAGAATGAGCTTATTAAATCCTATTTTGCAGTCTTACTAGCAGTATCTCAGTGCTGAAAGGAATAATGAACCTGTCGAATGTCTATTGGTAAATTTTAAAATTGTAAATAGCCACATTTGGTTCATTAAATAAGTTGATTTAAATTATGAAATAGGTTAAATGCAATTAAATGCTCAAAAATTGAAGTGTATATTACAAAAATCTGTGGTTTTCTTTTGTCATTGGTTAATAATAAATCAAAATTCGATAAAATAAGCTAATCTTTATTCTTTCACGTTGCAGTAAATCCAAAAAAATAAAATAAACAAATTTTTCATGAAAAAAAAAAACAGTTTCAATAAAACAGAAAAAATTGAAAAATGTTAAATCATGTACTGCGCAGATAATAAAGTGCTTTCACGAACGTTAATATCGTGTGGGTCCTTATTAAATTATTAATAAATTGCTAAGATTTGTTTTCCCATATTCTCTGCAAGGCATTGGCGAGCTGTTCTAGGGTATGGAGAGGCTGTTCGATTCGGTTTAATTGTCTAGACATTTCGGCTCAATGCAAATCATATCGGGTGAACATGGTGGCCAGTTCATTCTTATAAAACCGTGATATTCAATGCGATCATTTACAATTCTCCCACGTTGCGGGCGCGCATTATCGTCGATAAAGACTAATTGTTCACCTATTGCACCAAAAAATGGTACAATTGTTTATATAACCATGTCCCTATATCGTATAGCCGTCATTATCATATTCATTAACACCACTAAATCAGTGCGGCCATCATAACATATGCCTCCCTACACGCAAACTGAGCCACCACCAAAAAGAGTGGTTGGCGCCACCAAACGCTTATTCTATCGCTGTCCTCTTTTTTTCCACACCAATATTCGACCATCACACATATTCAGCCAACCTTGGATGTGAACTACGCCTTCAGGATCTTAAATTTCATGCATGCAACCTTCTTCTAACAATTTGACTAGATATCACTCTTCCGGTAGCATGCCTAAAGAAGCTGTTAATTCTCGAAGCAGTAAATGTTCGGTTTCTTCTTGCAGTTACAGCTATAAAGCGGTCTTGAGCAGGAGTTGTAGCTCGTTTTCGTCCTTCTCCATGCCTGTACGCTGCAGACCCAGTTTCCAAATATCGATTCCATGCACAACTGACAATACTTTGGGACACATTTAGCCGCGTTGCAACTTCTTCTTGACTTAAGCCATCGTGTATTCAACGTACTAATCGATCGAGTTGCACCGTAGCGCCATTTTTTTTTTTTCAAGTAAACAGATTTATGGACTACAGTAACAATGTTAAATTCACTGCAAGCACTTCTACGAGACTAAAATGTTATTATTTTGAAATCGAATTCCTGAAATTCTGGTTAAAAATATAACAGCGTATAAAAAGAAAAAAAAAGTGACAAAAACAATTTGGTATAAGCAGAGTTTACTGATAGCATTAAACGTATATTTCAAATATTATTGTTGTACGCAATTTTCGGAAATTTAACATCTACTTCAATTGTTGAGCAGTGTATTATATAAAGATGCTAATATACTAACATAAAGTAAATATATTTATAAAAAACAGTTTTACTCATATTTAGAAAAATAAATGTTTATTGAATTTGGAAGTGGAGCTCTTTCGAATGGCAGTTTTTTGGTAAGTAGGTAGTATAAATAAAGTGTAAGCCAAAGTAAACAGTACCGACTATAGTAAAATAGTGTATTGTGTCACAGGGGTGGAAAGTGGGAATTAGCCGCAAACACCAGCTAATGTGACACACAACTGTTTTCCGCATGTCTTTATGACTATTAAAAAAAAATGTTATTGTTGAGATTCGAACCCGAGCCCTCTGCGTGAGGTATTCATAATCAAACGCTTCTATTAAAAATCGAATGCCCTTTTCTTGTGGTAGTTTTGGGTTTTTTTGCTTTATTATTTAAAGAATTTTGTTTTAGTAAAGCTCTCACTTTGTAGAATTGTTCAAAATTTATATTACCTTTACGTTTTATAGATCATTGGACTTCTTTAAAAAAAGTGGTTGCTGCAAATGTTGAGAATAAGCTATTATTCTTCATCGTACTCTAAATGTAGGCATCGGGTTTATTCCGGTGTATGAAATGGATTCTGTTCAATATATTCACAGAGCAAATATATGAAGTGTTCGGTTTTATGGCTCATTGCGCCATCCTTTTTTTTTGAAAATATGCCTTTCTTCTCAAAAGGTCTTCAAATCTCTGACACAAAGTGTTACAATTTTAGTAAGTGACCGTTCATTCTCATTTTCAACCAAAAAAGGACCAATTATCTCATAACCAGACACAGCAACTCAAGTGGTTTTTTGAGTACTGTAGAGGGGCTTGGGTTCAAATCCAAGGAATTGATTTGTTTTTTTGGTTGATGTAACCTTTAAGGTGAATAATATTTTCGTCTGAAACCATACGTTTCTTAAAAAATCAGTATATTCATATTCCTCGTAATTGTCCTAAGTAAAACATGCATCTTGTGTGGCTGTTCGGCTAGCCAACTCATCTCAAGGACATCGTCGACTACATCAAATTAGTAGGTTGGACGACGAACTAAGGGGACAGGCTCAGAGAAAGCACAATAGACTTTTTTTCGGGCTAAGATGAGAAACTCATGTTTGATGGGTCTTTATCCAGAACCCAATAGTGTTGAACTTATTCCCAAGATAATTTCTACCAACCAAACCTACCTCAAAGCTCGCCATTACCCCGCCTCGGTTAGGTTAGGTTAGGTTAGGAATCACTACCCTAGCAAACTTCAAATCAGGCGGCGGTCCCTCACACTCTCTTCCATACATTCATACAACTCACGTCATCAAGAATGTTCCCTTCCCTAATCATACTCTACACTGCTTCGCTAACCCCTACCTATTCTTTCTCCCCTCTTAACATTATCTCCACCATGTTCTCCCAATACACCGCCTATTCAAGTTTCCTCTCCAACTGCTTTAACACTTCCTCATCATCCTCCACATTCTAGTCTCTCTCTTCCCAATCTTATGTACATACCTCACCCTTGACCCATGACCAGTGAGCACCTGGGTCAAGAATAGTTCACCTCCCCAAACATCTGGTCCATCCACTAACTCCTTCCCACCTTCTCACCATTTCCTCCTCCATCCAATGCTGAACTTCCCCTCTTATTGCACCGTCGTTTCTTTGCCCTAGCCATCAAATCCAAAGGGTATAACCTCTACAGCACAGCTGCTGCTATTACACCCACTGTCCTGTACCCTTGCACCTTCCTCAACAGAAACCCTCTCTGCACCTGCACTATTGGCTTTATCTTAGCATGGACCCGCTCTTTCACCCCAGCACAATGACATCCAAGTCACCTCAATTTACAAATAAGTAGCATTTAATTAATTCAGCTGGGAATACATTAGAATTATTAATTGTTTTGAATGATGTGTACTTTTATCCTTCATTTAGCTTTAAAGGATTGATTTAGGCAGTTCCAATACTTAATTCGCTTTTAATTAATTTTGATTAATCCGCAAAGGTATGAAAACAGTGTGTCTTTCTAACGGCATATTACTTAAACAATTTATTAGTATTTTTTTTGTCACGGTATCGTTAATCGGATGCCCTTGTCGTTGATTTTATAAAGCGCATGTATAATTTGATCATTTGTATTCGTGGAGATATGACATCATAAGACATTCCTGAGATTCGATTCCAGTGGTTCAATTACCTGCGAACAAAGAAATATTTCATGTCATGTGCTTGTGTATGTGTATGCGTTATGTATGCAAAACCGACCAGCACATATTATACATTTTCATTTGCAACAAAGTATGCCAATCAAGAATCACAATTATTCGTATTATATTATTGCGCGTGTTTACATTATTTTCTTTTGCGTCTCTATCTCTATATCAATCATTTAGTGTACGTGAATGTTAAAAAGGTATTAGTGTACCTACAGAAATTATCTGAGTATCACTGCATACAAAACCATGCAAAATAGACTCTTTAATAGCATATCCTGTGTAGAAAAATTAATATTTATATTTCTTATTTTCTTTAATAATTTCCGAATAAGCGGATAAATACGAGGTATACTCAGTTGAATAATATACAATTGTTAAAAACACAAGTACAGTTTTAACCATACCTAATAAGTAGAGACTCACTCACTACTGTGAGGGTGGGGAGGAGTATTTAGTTAATTATTTTATATTTCAAATTAAAAAGCAAATACATATTGCCAATGACAACCCATAAATATAATAAACGTAGTATGCAATCACGTTATAAAAGAATGTCAAAGATGATAGATCATCTTTTTCTACAGCTTTACATAGGGCATTCCATGCCAACTCATCCTACCGATTGGATTTGCATCTCCGATTTCGCTGAAATTTGGGCATCTTTTTGTACCCTTCGAAAAAGGTTTCTATGAATTTTTTCAAATTTTTTCATTTAGCCAATAGAGAGATATGAATTTTCGAAAATTTCGGGTATTTTTTTTTAAATAGCCATAGCTTGGTGAAAAATTGTCCGATTTGGGAGTTTCTTTTTTTTTTAAATTTCGTGTTTTTTGATGAACTTTTTTAAAAATTTATGCAAAAAGTTATTCATCATAAATTTGATTGTTGTTTTTTCATTCCAAAGTTAAAACAACAATTTTAAGATTGTATTCTTCAAATTTCTTTTAAAAATTCTCAAAAATTCCATTCTTTAAAACAAAAATTTTAAGCCTAGTCTCGTAATAGGATTATAATGGATTATAATATTCAGAACAATAAACAACTAAAAGGTTGAATTAACTTTCACTATTTATTCTATAAATACTTTAAATGCAATGACAGCCGTTTCGCTATCGAAATAGCATCGTCAGATTGACATATGTCGATCTGACGATGGCTGTCATTGCATTTAAAGTATTTATAGAATAAATAGTGAAAGTTAATTCAACCTTTTAGTTGTTTATTGTTCTGAATAAGATGAACTTTCACACAGTAAGGGTTAGTACCATAAATTTGGTTATAATATTTTTTTAAAATTTTTAAATTAATTATGTTTTTTTTGTTTTTTTTTCATTTCTTTGCCAGCTACCATGGCAAAGGACCTAGTGAGGAACTGTTTCGATTAAAAATTTAGAAGATTCTTAGACATACACTTAATAATAAGCTTAATTTGTGCATTTGTAAGTAAATTTTGAACATAGAAATAATTTTTATTGTGTAATTTAACAAAAAAATGGCGTCCCAACGATAAGTGCCAGTTTCTGTTGGAAAATTAGGTTTTTATTTGAACAATTTTTGTTAAAAAATAGTAGACAATTTAATATTAAATAATGAGAAGGTTTCTTCATTAAAAGACTACATTATAAGATATTTTATTAAGATCATATACATTTTGTATTTTATTTTAACATTTTATTTGTTATACATCATGTTTACGTCTTATCTATGTATAAAATGTAAACTCAATCAAAGTAAACAGTTTAATAGTGGAGAACTTCCAAGATTTATTTGTTCATTAACAATTTTTAATTGTGGTTCTGCTAGATGTCTTTTTATCTCAAGTTCTTCTAGGAAATCTAAATTTTGTTTTTTATCACAAGTGTGTAATATTTGGATTTCATTGGTGTGTAAGAGTGCGGTTGGATGTTCAAGTAGGTGTTTTGCATAATTTGACTTTTCTGGTTGTTTTAATCTATATGCTCTTAAGTAGTCATTGAATCTTACTTCAAAATTTCTTTGTGTTTGACCTATATATACAGCATTACATTCTGGACAATTAATTTTGTAAAAGCAGATTTTTTTTAATTTGGGTAATTTTGTTTTTACATTTAAGAATTTTTTACCAACATTATTTTGTGTTTTAAATGATATTAATGCTGATGTTGCCGAAGATATTATTTTTTTTAAATTGTATTGGAAATATTTCCACAATATGTAGTATTTTTATAACTAAAGAAATTAGAATTATTTCTTAGAGGGAAGTACATCCAGGATAATCCCTTAGGGCTATTAACATCTAGGCTTTAATATTGTTATGTCTTATTACTTCCATACTTGGTCTAGTCTTAATACTACCTATACAGCATCAGGTACCTAGCTACAAACAAACAAAATGTAACTTAAATGTCAATCTGACGATGCTAATCAGCGAAACGGCCGTCATTGTAATTTAAAACCTAATTTTTCAAATAAACTTGGAAGTTACGTTCAAACGAAGAGTTTTTTATTATTCTTAATAAGATGGACTTCCAAAAAGTAAGGGTTTGCACAATAAATTTAATTAAAACCATTTTTACAATTTAAATATTTGTTGTATTGCAAATCTACAACAATTTGGCGCAGTCAGTAGGATTATTCATTTGTGGCAATGTTGATATATTGTGCAAACATTTAATGGAATTGTTGAAAATATTGTTGTCATTTTCTTGAATACTCATTGATAATATTGCCTTTTCAGTTTTTATTGTAAATATTTACAATTAATAAATACCTACTAAAGACAGTATTACATCATGTTGTTCAATCTTTTAATTGGGATTTGGCAGATGTTTTAGATGTCAATTTTTAGTTGTCAATTTTTATGTAATTTTGTCACATATAGTTATTTAATAAAACCGTATTTACAATTTAAATATTTGTTGTATTGCAAATCTACAACATTATTCTTATCTTATAATAACACAATCAAATGTTTAATAAAATAAATTATTACATTAAATATTTACACAATAATTAACCAACGTGGACTCAACAAAAACATTAAAAGAACTAAGTCTATCAGAACTTAAAAAGGAATTAGAAACCAGAAATTTAGATATCGAACAATCTAGAGAAATATTAATAGAAAGACTACAGGAAGTACTAGAAGAAGAGTCAATAGATCCTAAGAATACATATTTCAAACAGAAGAACCGTCAACTAGTACACAAGCACAACAAACTATGGAAAGAGGTAATTCTGTCTGTGAGAGAGATATGATAGTGTAGGAAAACCTAAATAAACCAAAGACAATAGTGTACAATTGATGGATATGATGAAACAATTACTTGAAAAGACAGATAATCAAAACAAAGGCAAGACAAATTAGATAATATACACAGCAAAACATAACCCTCCTGAGAAAAAGAAGATCTGCCATGTTAGAGCATTTAAATAATATCAAATATTAATCAATCTACAAATAATAACAATTAAAATCATAATATTCATTACAATATTTATTTAAATTTTAATGAAAATATAATTTACAGATAAAAATATAAAAAGATATCTCTATTTTACTTTAGTATTGACGACAAATTAGATAATCAAAGCTTAATCTAAAAATTTTTAAACAAATTCCACTAAACACTCACCGTATCTTATCCACGTTCTTAATGCTTAAACGGTCAAGTTCTTAATTATTTACTCTTGCTACTTGACATTCTATGGTTGCATAGGACAAAAGCCAAGGCTCCCGCCTACAATAGTTTAACAGCTATATCACTCGCTGTCCATTGTTTTAATAGCATTGTTTGTTATTAATTAATATCACTGTTAAATATTTGATTATCCACTAGTAGCATTATTAATAATTGATGTAAGCTAAGAATGATTGAAGTGGTCTTCAAATAATTTAAATAAAAATGGTTTTTAGTAATAAGGAATAAATGAATGCGGGTTATGTTTAACATAATGAGCTAATGAGTTAAGAAATCTTTATAATTTTATTTATTTATGCTAATTTTTTAAACTGACCGTTAAAAAAAGATTTTATTGTATTTATGTCCAAGTTTATACCAACATAATATTACCAACAAAAACGTTCTAGACCGTTAATAAATTTTTTTAAAGCAACTCAAATTGCTTCTACAGATAATGTTTGTCAAAACTTTTAGTTAACTTATATAATAGGTCACAGCACACAACAACGTTATTTATGAAATAGATGAGAAACCTACCCCTTACAATAGAACGCACCTGAACCAAAGTCCTTAAAATGAACGCAACCCAACCGGGGTTGCCTAAGCCTAAGTACCGTTAGTTTCTCAAGATTTCCTTCAAAACTTTTGGGGAAGAGTTCAGTTGATGATACGATGATCGATACCACCTCCACTTTCTCTGCATGCCACATCTGCCCTACTTCTATAGCAAGATTGGAGTTCTTTGCTAAAATTAGCATCGTCAGATTGGCATATTTAAGTTACATAATATGATCTAATAGCATACAAGATCATTTTGTTCGTTGTCTTATTTAAACTTGAACTACCATAAAAATGTTATTTTTTAAGTAATGCGTATAAAACAGAAAATGTGTTAAGTGCCTATCTACTTTTTTTTGCTAAACACATGCATGTAGGTAAAGGTAATACTATAAAGTTTAATCAAAGTCGACTATCATAGGACGCTGATTGGGCGATTAGAGTGAAAAAAACATTCTTCCGATTGAAAAACAATTATCAATATATCAATCAAGGTTCGCCTATTCGTAGCCGCCTTCGATAAAATTTGTCGCGCATAAACTCTTCTCTTTCCGACAAAAAGTCCTTGAATGCATTTGCATCGCCGGCGTTCCCAATAAATTCACCAGAAACATCCAGTGTGCTCGCTGCCTGATTGACTTACATTATGGCTGCCATTTTGTAAAACGCGGCGATGAGGATCACTAATTCGATTGATGTGTCTTGTACGTTGAAATGCGAATTCGATACCGTGTAGGTCGATATTTTTTATCGGTAACACCTACTTCAAACTTAGTCAAAACAAGCGAAACACGTCGGCATTGATTTCACACTGATCAATTATCAAAGTTTATGTAATACATGGATCGTTTTAGTAAGATATCAAAATATTTGTAAAAGATTTCTTTTTATTCTCAGCTAATACATATTTTTTAATTATTTTCTTTTTTTAGTGAAATTTATTGTACTAACCCTTACTCTGTGGAAATCCATCCATTTTTATGGAAGTTCGAGTTTAAATAAGACAACAAGTTCTTCTCTGATTTGTGTGCTTTTGATTCTATCTAGGTAATCTATTTTTTCTTTTTATTCTTCTTAAGTATTTCATTTCAGTGGCTTGTATTTTTAGTAGTTTGAATATTGTACTGAAAACTTTTAATTTTGTCTGCACCGAGATTTATTATTCATCGACTAATATAATTTTTTTCATACTTTACATTTGAGTCCGGGAAATGGCACTTTACGGTACACTTGTACTTTTCAATTCTCCCAATGTTGTTTAAATTAATAAGTGAATCAACATAAACTAAGCTGTTATTCTAGTTTTTGAAGATTGACATTAATTGTACAACTGCTGTTACCAGCAATATGTATTAATGGAGTTGTTGATGGATTTACAGTGTTTTCTGTAATCGCGGAAGACGTGAGGCTGTCATGTAGTCTTTCATCAAAAGTTTCGCCTCTTTGGATCATTCTTGCAATCTTGTCTTTGCCTTCAATCGATTCTTCTATATACTTTTCTGCAACTGAAGAACTCTTCCATCCACGGTGCTGTTTTATTACTTTCAGGTCAGCTCCAGCATTGGCCAACAACGTTGAGGATGTCCTCCTGAAGCAATGACCTGCATACTTTTCTGGTTGGTCTAGTTTGAAGAACTCGGCTATTTTCTTAGGTGCTCCGCCAACAGTATGTATACCAGCCCTTTGAGACAGACATTTTCCTGGCCAATAACCCACCAAAAGAGCTTTCTGGGAGACGTGTTGCCGTAATGTATTTTCTAAACACATCCAAATAGTGAACGTCATCAATGTTAATCACAGTGAAAACTCGTCGAATATGCGTATCCTCCACATCACTAAATTCTATAAATTATAGATCTCTTCCGTTCGGCAACCTCCAACAACTCCAAGTAATGCTATCACTATGAGTAATAGATATTCTTTATCTGGAGCGTCCCTCATGAAGCTTTCAATTTGTTCCTTTGTCAACACCTTCTCATTAACCATAATCATTGATTTTACCATCGAGTATTTGGACCATAATGAAGAAGGGTTGAATGTTTTTGACTGAAAATTTAAACTGTTGAAAAGAATATTCTTTAAAAAAACTGTTCTTATCACATCCAAAAAGTAAGCCAACATCACATTTTCATCAGCACTACTTTTCAAATTGTGTTGTTCACGCCAGTTGCAAAACAGCCCATATTCTTTTTCATATCTTCTCGCAGACTTAACTGGAATGATTTGCCCCATCGCTTCCGCAGTTTTCTCAGCAATTTCATATAATTTCAGATCCATTTTCTCCGCAGACATTTTGTGTGTGCAAAAAAATTCAATATGTCTGCCTTTATTTACATTGTTACTTGGTTAATTTTTAATTTATAAAGCAAATCAACCATGTTAAGAATAAATCAAGTAACATAATTTTTTCACAGCAGTCTACATGACTTCCTAATAAAATGATCAAATATGTCATTCAGTTTCATATTTTATTGCGTTTAAAACGAAAGGCAGTATGAAAAAAATATAGTACGATACACGTCCGTGAATACCTATTTATTGCCCTTTCCAATATTTCGTTAATTTCTGCGTCCTCTTTTTCTGTGACATCTGAGATAACTCCTAAGTATTTATAATCTTTTATTTGTTCTATTTTATTATTGTCTGTTGTAATCTGGGTATCAGTTCTTTGCTCTCCCACTATCAGTATTTTCGTTTTACCTATGTTCATTTTTATGCCTTTCTTCTCAAGTTTCTTTCCATACATTTAGATATTGTTGTAGGTGCTTTTTATTTCCTACTATTGGCGATTCCAATGTTGATGACTTAATATTGACTCATTGATTACAATTATCTCAGTAAACTTGACTTAATCCTAAGCCAATGCTAAATAGCATCGAACACCTATAATTATTATCCCCTGTGGTAAATTAGTGTAACAATATTGTGACAGAATTGCTAAGAATAAAGATCAACACTAACCTTGCTAATAGGTAATATCTTAATATGGAAATTAATTCGAATACATATTCAAACAAATAATTGCTAACTAATCCATTCGGACCCACGTCATTGAAACCTTTTAATCCACGAATATGTAAGTATTTAAGGAAACATTTTTCCATTAAGAACTACAATAAAAATATACAGATTTCGATTATATAAGTACTTATCTACTATTAAGTATGTCATGGTAAGCCCACTGAATAATTGTGGCAAACAGAGAAAAATGAAGGTAAAATTACTCTTTAGTAATTTGTCAACTTATGAATGAATGAATCATTAAATTTATTGTCACCCTTACACTGTGGAACATATTCAATGTACTTACATAAAACCTATAGTAACAAATGTAACATATAATTAATTAATTGTAACATATAATTCAAATAATTTTTTATATTTTGCACTTATAAAAATCTTCATTATAAAACGCATTTGCGTATCGTAATGTAACTTTTACGCACGCAAATTTTTGTTTTAAATGGTTGGCGACATGAGTGAAGTATCTAAAGGCAAGACTATTGACAATGACATTTGTGGCTAATAGCAATTTATTAATTTTATATTGTTCTTTAAGAAAGTATTTGTAAATATAAATATCATCTTTTATTTATATAATATATTATTATTGGTATATTATTATTTTTAAAATATTTTAAAACATTAACATTTGATAATTAAAATGTCACAACTGTCAAATTTTATAAATTACACAGTGCTGCCGACATACTTTTTAAAATAAAAATTTTCGTAATTACATAAAAATAAAAAATTAATTTAAAAAATGGTAAAAAGGGCAAAATATAAAAAATATTATAAACAACTTATTTCATATGGCTGTTGTGACACTCGTTCTTTAAAAAACTCATCGCTTCGCGATTCGTTTTTTAAACTTGAACTCGTGTCATAACAGAATTCCATATGAAATGCGTTGTTTAATATACTATTATTTTACAAAAATGAATACATTAATTCATGGACAATAATTGCAGGGAAAAATAATAATATTGATAGAAAAATTAATTAACAAAATATCACAACAAATATTTTCCAAACATGCTCGAAAAATTATAAGTAAATCACTGCGTCCACTGCTGATCTATTGTGATCTCCATAAACAACAATATACTAGAAATGTTTTTTTTTCGAGACCATGAGGTGGCCGTGAGTGCTTTGACTATATCTAAGTGCGTTAGCTGCTTTCTTAAATGAAGCATTGCACCAATGCGCGAATATTGTCTATATTTAAGATTAATGTTGGTATTTTAAGAACATCAGTAAGGTCTGTAAACAAAAATCTGAAAAAAATTAACATGGCAAATCCTATACCTTACAGATTCTGTAGAGCTAAGTGCTCGAAGGACACTGTAAAGATATGAAAACTGGTATCACGAGACTCTTCTGTTCTATTCGTTGGTTGTCGAAAGTAAATGATATTAAACGTGTATGTGAGCCAAAGGAAAGAACGGAAGGAAAGCCTTCCTAAAAAACAAAAGAAAGCAGATTTTATGGAGCATCCCAATGACCAAGCTTGGATACAAAGAGTTGGAAAAAACTTTGACTGAATTTGAGTGTGCCATACATTGTTCATTTCCTAATATCGCTCTGCTATCTTTGTGGGTACTAGTAGGTACCATTTGCTTCGACATACATTTGAGAAAATGGTTTTCAAACTCTTGAAAAATAAAACAAAGGCGAGAAATAAACTGGAAGACGACATAAGAATGGCTTTGGCACGCATTTAACCAACAATTTTAAAATTTCTTATGCATTAAAATCATTTCAAATGGGGGGTCACGACCTTTTATGCAAATCTAAAAGGGGTCATGACTGGAAAAAGGTTGGAAACTACTAATCTATATCTCAGCTACTGCTCCAATCACTATTTATATTGATTATAATTTTCTATCTCATATATGTTCTCGGTACTACCACCCTTTCATTTCTCTTTTTATATGTTCGATTAAATTTTTCTATATTCTCATAGCTCATTCCTATATCTACAAATATGTCGGTTGTAATAGTTTTAGGCAATTCTCCCAAATATTTAATACTCCTTTGGCAATTGTGCCTGATTTTCCTCTCAAGCCTTCCACGTACCCATTATCATTTTCCGTTTTCGTAGCCGTTTTCCTCTGTGGTCAGATCCATTCAGTGTTCCGAGGCTTGGTTTGGGATTTTTAGCAGTATTTTTCTGAGATATTGAGGAGCTAGCTCAATGATCCAGCCTCCAACCTGGAGGGTCAGGTAAGTTTTCTTCCTCTGGATTGATTGTCTTTCTGGACTTGGGGTACCAATCTTCCCCTAAAAGAAGGCTACCACTTGTGCCATATCCACCATACAGAAGTCTTTCTTCTCCGCCTTCTCTGCCAGTGTGGTCTTTAACCGTATCCTTGGGCAGGGAGATGCGTTATACCCCGGAAGCAGCACCACTAAATGTCAACGACAACCAAAAAATAAGTTATTTTCGATCGTTCAGGTAAAGATGATGGCGACATCGAGCATAGAATCACACAAGAACGAAGAGCTACAACATGTCTAAATGGATTCCTTTGGAGTAAAGAAATATCAAAGATAAGGAAATTTAACATCTACGAAACCATGGTTAAAAGCAGCCTACTCCATGTAGAAGAAATATAGAAAATCACTGAGAATTACCGCAAAAAGTTGAAGCTACCATCAGGAGATCGCTGTGAGCATCAAGAGCTGAACGAGTAAGAAACGAACTGGTAAAGCAGCAAATGGGAATAGAGGGCACTATAATAGAGGACATAGAAAAAAAGAATTAATGTGGTATCGACACGTAAGCTGAATGGATGACGAACGATTGCCAAAAAAAAACAATGACATGACAGCCCCCAGAAAGGAAAAATACTACCACTAAGTTGTAAGCTTGAATTTAGAAAAAAACGCTGTTCCCGAAACCAAAGTGAAGAACAAACCTAGGGCAGAGCACAATGACGTTTGGGAATCGTAAAATTTGCTTCAGTAAGCTTTGCGCATATTTTGTGCGCATGTAGCGAAACAGAAAAATTCAAAGGGGTAAATGTGCTTTAGAGGATTTTTAAGCATGCGCTGTATGGATAAGATCTACCAATGCGAAAGAAAAAAATATTGTCGGCACCGTAGTGTTGTGATGTTATTTGACGTATCAACTGTCTATATCCATAAATATTTGAATTCTTCAGCCAATTCAATAGAATTAAAAATGCAGTGATATGATGGAAGCGTAACATGTTATAGCCATAGTGTTCAACTAAGCTGAAATGGGCTACACCTTAGACCATATACAAATAGACGTCAATTTTCTGTCCTTGTTGTGAAGCCAAAGTAACTTTATGTTGTGTTCTATAACTAATGTTTACAAACAAATCCACGTTTGAATAAAACTTCTTCGGTTGTTTTCGTATATCTTCGACTGCACTGTCTCTTATAGCATGGAACATTGCGAATCATATGTAAACATTAATCTTACCCTGTTCATAAACTAATTGTGGTATTGTTTTCGTTGTATTAATTTTGGGTTAAAGTTATGATTTAAGAATTTTGATTAGAGTTAAAACCTTGTTAGGTAACTATTCAAATACATTTGCGCCGCTGGTATTTGTTGTTTGTAAACAGTACCGCCCACACACCTCATCCCGTAGCTCCACGAACTTCATGCGACAAAGAAAGATAATATTGGCTTCAGTATGTTGTTCAGAAAAATGACGTCACAGCCAGTCTATTTGTATATGGTCTAAGGGCTACACTCAATATAGTTCCCCCACAATATAGTTGTGGGAATTTCAATTTAAAAGATGCACCTGATTTTATGTAAAAAATCAATTGTGGCTCGAGTGATTTTTTTTTATTTAAGAGACAGATGTTATTTTTGCGATCAATGCTATCAACTCTACAATATAATTTATTTTGATTGTCCAATTATAAAAAATTTTATGTATTTAAATGTATTTTATGGAATTTTTAGTAGCTACTGGTTTTTATTAATACTATAAAGAGACTTGTTTCGGATTTTGGTCATAAAAATAATGTTACCTTAGTTTATGCAAAACTAATTAATTCAGAATTAATAGATGTACACTTGGGTGGGTATATTATAAAATAGTTATTTGTGTAACTAGTGCAAAAAGTGCATCTTTGTTGCACGATGCATGAAGTTTGTAATCATACTGAGTGCAACGAAGATGCTTTTTGCACATGTTGCACACAACATTTTTTCTACGATCGAGTAATTTTTTTTATTTAAAATTTTATTGAAGATTATTTGGTAATTTATATTACAATAAACAAATTATTTGATTATAAACGATAACAGTGAACATGGAAAACCAACTAATGTTATAAATAAAACTAGTTATCTACTTTTTTGAGGTAATTTCAATTTTGATATCGCAGTTTGAGCAGTTTGCTATAGTAATTGATGGACAATCTTTTTTTCCAGTTATTTTTTGAATTTTATTTTCATATCCGGTTTGGTCTTCATCACTGATAACTGTTTTTCGAGTAGTCAAGTTTTTTTACAAATAGATTCCTCAATATAGCCTTCGGCCACTGTTGAAGATTTCCATTTAAATATTTTGCAATATCACTTGGAGTTTTACTAAAAGTATTTATAAAAAATCTATTGTGATTGGTAGACTGATGAAAGGATGCATATTAGTGATACATTACAACAAAATTAAAACTTCTAATTTTTCCTTCTATCACAAATGATCGAGGTTTGTTTGTCTTGCTATCAGGTATTTTCACAGTTATGACGGAATCCATGTCATTAACATCATCTAATGTTAGTTTTTTAACTCGTCAATGCGACATGCACCCGCAATGCCAAATACTGCAACTATCTGTAACAAAACAAAACATTGTTAGAAAATATTTAAACTTTATAAAATTTGTATCTCACCTTCATCATTAGACATTTATTATCTAGAACTTCAGTTAAAAATCTATCAAACTCCTGTCGGGTAAAAACTTTTGATTTTTTGGGAAGGAATCCTACATTATTTTGCTTCAAGAATGGAATTAGCTTTGTGAAATGTCGAATATCCTAATTCTTATTGATTAAAAGTGTAGCTTTTAACATTGAATATTCCGATCATAAGGTCGATGGCTGAAGCTTCTCTGATTTTTCTTGTAAATATGCTAGGAGAACGTTTTCAGTAATGTTCTTTATGAACTTCGTTTTTTTATTGCCAGGAAGTAAATGGTGAATATTTTGAACATATTATTTAATTTTTTTTATTATTAGAACGTATTTTTTTTTAATAAAATATTTTAAAACCTTAATAATTTTATAATTTTGGGTTAAAAGTTGTAAATAAGGAAGAAGAATTAATTTTTTTTGGAATCATTGGAAACGGTTTGAAACAAGCTTTTAAATGATGTATTACTTGCCATATGGTGCCCAAAAGGGCCCACGTCCGCCATTTTTTATGATTACGTCACCTACTATCTATAAAAAAGTAATATACATTCCCTACTTCACTTTCCCAAAATTTCCAATTTCTAATTCTGACAGTTCAAAAAATAAATGGGGGGGAAGGGACTTTAGAACCGTACATATATATTTTGGTAATAATATTAAAAAATTCCAAGATATTCATTAAAGTGTTCTTGAAATAGTTTACGAAGATGTCGATAAAATTTGCAACATAATAAAAGTTTAAAGGTCAGGTACCGAAAAAAAAACCGTAGAATGTATTGGAACAAATTCTTTAAATGTCATTTAAATGACAAACGATGCAAGATATATTCGATTGCACTGATCTGGCTCACAATTAACACGCTGGGATTTCACAACAATAAACACAACATTCACGATTCTATTGTAGCAACCGGTATGGTTAATTGATATTACTCTAATGCGACATTTATAAAAAAAATTGATATAATCGTGACGTGAAATGTGTACCGCAAGCAGGCTAACGTTGGTATTCTGATACTTGGCCGAAGGTTTAAACTTGTACATATCTAATTGCGTCTCGAATGAATATTCATGAATCATGAAGATATTTCTGATAACGCGATGGCATTGTTTGTACTTAGATTAGTAATAATTTGTTACCACTATTTGTGCATAATTAAATTATCGGATTTATTGCTAAATACCTTCTTGTTTTTTACTCTATTAATTCAGCTTATTTCAAAAATAATTTAAGTTTCAAAATGTCACATTTCTGTACTTCCAGTCAATCCATGGAAACTCAAAATATTACGTCGTTATGCCATATTATACATTATTTCTAGGAAATATTTTTTTTAATTAAGGCTCTTCTACCGCTTTTCAGTCGAGCGAAGTTGAGAGGTCCCTCATCTATCCCATAAAATATCTCCGCACGTAACACTCGTCTGGCACGTCTATAAATAATGTTACTTTTTAAGAATGACAAGAAATAGTATATTTTCTAAATAGTGCGCAAAGTAAGTCTTGTTCGCACGCTGGCTGCAGTCGACACTTTGCGCGAGAGTTAGGAACAGTATTTTTTCTACGAGCGAGAACATTTATAAAAATATAAAATTAGACAATCAATTTAAAAAATTATATTTATAACAAAATACTAAGCAACAACTATATAACAAAAACTAATTATTTCATTTGATCTATGGTCAGATCCATTCAGTGTTCCGATGCTTGGTTGGGGATTTTTAGCAGTATTTTTTTTTCTGAGATATTGAGCAGCTAGCTCAATGATCCAACCCCTAACCTGGAGGGCCAGGTAAGTTTTCTTCAAAGTTCTCTTCCTCTGGATTGATTGTCTTTCTGGAATTGGGGTACCAATCTTCCCCTAAAAGGAGGTTACCACTTGTGCCAGATCCATCGTACCAAAGTATTTCTTCTCCACCTTCTCTGCCAGTGTGGTCTTAAACCGTATCTATGCGCAGGGAGATGCGTTATACACCGGAAGCAGCACCACTAAATGTTAACGACAACCAAAAAATAAGACAAAATAAAACAAGACACTTTGCGCAAGAGTATTTTTTCTACTAGCGAGAACATATATACAAATAAAAAATCAGACAATCAATTTAAAAAATTATATTCATAACGAAGTACTAAACAACAACTATATAACAAAAACTAATTATTTCATTTGATTTTTTAGGCCTGTAACCTAAATTTTGTTTCTTTAAAAAGGCGGTCAGTTTAAAATATTTTCCAATGTACAAATTTACCTTGATTTTACACATAGTTTTCAGAACCGAATACTTGGACCATAGCATTGGGGGCTTATATTTTTCCGACTGTTCCGATAAATAGGCTAAGAATACTTCTTCTCTAAAGGGCTTCACTTTATTTATATCACACCATTTGCTAAATTCTGCATATTGCTTTTCATATTTTTGGGGTATTAGACTATTGCAAGTACCCGCGGCTTTGTCTAAAATATGAACCGGTATTTCCTCATTGTCTTCTGCTTCAATGTTTTCCATTGTTTATTAAAAAATCTGGGCTTGGACTTACTTATTAGTTGTAGATAAAATAATGGAAAGAAGACAAATTAATTTGTTTGACACTGACGGCAAATGTCATTGTCATAGAAACGTTTTTAATGGTATGTAAATATTGTTAATGGTAGGTACTTTATTAATCAAAATTAAACCTTGTCAGCACTAGTGCGCAAAATAACGTCTTGTCCGCAAGAGAGTGCAAAATTAAATTTTGCGCTCTCAAGCGCTCGTAGAAAAAATAACTTTAGCATATTTCTGAAGAAACGGGAGTACGACGTCACCTATATCATGAAATGTTTAACTTTTAGGTTTCATTAACATCAAAATTACAATTTAGGTACCGGAAAAGTGACAAGTTGGACTGGGAAAGAGACAAGAGTTAAAAAAAACGAGGAAAAAACAGAAATGAACAAAACTTCTTCTCATCCCTCAAAACCGGGAGATAAGCTGGCAAATTCACTCTTATTTTTTTTATTAGCCTATAATAAATATAGAGGTTGATTGGTTTACACCAGCTGTAAATAATATTTAGAAACTAGTTATCTCAAAATTATGTTTTAATTTTAGCAAAAAAACACCAGGAATAATCTCTAGGTTTCCAAAAATTGATATTGGATAAAAATGTTTGATGTTAATTTGTTTAACCTCGCAAAATAAATCTAATATAAAAGTGAAAAACTATGGATTTTTAGAAGTATTGCATTGAATACCTAAGTAGGCAAATTAAGGTAAGTTATAGTTATATAAGAGTTAAAATTTTGAAAATAAATAGTAGCGTGGAGGAAGCAAAAATGTGAAATAGCGCGTGGATATTACAATAATCTGTAGTTTTCTTTTGTCATTGGTTAATAATAAATCAAAATTCGATAAAAGTGAATCTTTATTATATCAATTTTACAATAATAAACTAATTTATCCAGGCTATATCTCTTAAACGAATAAAGATTCTCGAATGGGAAACTGATCTATTCCATTTCCAATAATATGGCGTAGAAAAAATTATCCCCCAAATGGTCATCCCTTAGTTACAACCCCTAACTTTAAATTTCTTAATAGCACCCTGTACACATTTTTATAATTTTGGATTTGGTCTTTCATGGTCTATTCAACAAATATTTCAAAAATAAAATCAAAAAAATATCAGTTTATTTCTAATTTTTGTTAAATTAATCAAGAAAGCCTTAAAGCTTAAAGGAACAATAAAAAGAAATGTAATAAAAATACCAATAACTAATTAATATAATTTACATTAGATGTTCGAATTGTAGTCCACCTGCTGTAACACACATTTCGAATCTTGCCAGATTTCTTGTATATGTGGCTTGAATCATTGCAGGACATGACCCGAAAAAAAAGGACATGGCGACATGCTTGTCTACCGGTTACAAGTAATATTGTTATTTCGAAACGAATTGCCTGAAAATTCAAGTAGGTTTAGATGTTAGAAAAAAATTAGTTTTTATATTTTTTATTTGTAAAAGACGACCTACAAAAATTTAAAATCCACAGATTGTTCCGAGTTTAGTTTTGAATATCTCTGCAAACAATAAAATATTTTGATTCAAAAATGACGGAGACATTATGGAAGAACTAAAAGAGGCCACCAAATAAATAGCCTTCATTTTTATTTTTTAGAGATTAAATTTAAAACAATACAACCTTGTTGGGCAATACATTTTAAGTCTATTCATTTTATTTGAGAAACCCTCTTATCTAAAGCCAATGTCGCTAATGAGATTTAATTAATAATGAGTGTATCATTTTATTTTTAAAGATTTTTAAAAACTCAACCCAGTATTAGTTTGAAAAATAAACCGAATTGACCTATTAAACATATTAGAGATTTTTCCTTTTCTCATAAACTTTTGTAATTCTTTTGATTTTCAAATCTTCTGACACCCCCCTTTACTATTGTGTCTGAAAAACAGGTCCCACGAGTTATACAAATTTATTACAACTTTTTTATTAATTTTTACTTTGTTTTAAAATTGTTTAACTCCTAACAAGAAACTTGTATAATAATTGACACTCATCTATTTTATATAAACTTATCATTTTTGTTTCAATCCTATATTTCCTTTTTTTTGCTTTTTCTGCTTTTTCAGATTTATAATTATCACATTTTCATATAATTAATTTTTGGTAAAAATTTCGTAAAAATTCCTTTAACTTTTTTTTAAACCTTAAAAACATTTAAACTTATTGTTCGGAGTTTTCTTTTGCAAGTCTACAAAAAATGAAATTATTTCATTCATAAATTACCAATATATTAGGGAAAGACTGCTCAACATAAGTGTGTAATAATTGAAAGAGGAGTAAAGTGTTGTGAACAAAATATAATTTAAGTTAATAAATTTCACTATTTTCGTAATACCATGTGACTTCCAGTACAATCCTGTCTATATCAGAGCTTTAATTAAACTGAATATTAATAGAAACTCTCGATTGCATTCAGCAAAGCATTAAAAAAATATTTTAATCAATTAATAACAATACAAACGAGTACACCACTTTTGCTATCGTTTATCTTTGGCTGCTATATTTTGTTTTGGTGTGTCTATTGTGGATTTATTTCGCTCCTTGCATAGTTTAAATTGTTCTATAAATGTCAGCACAATGAATAACTTCGATTGTAATTCTTCAAAAACTTTCTCAACACTTGCACCAAAGAATACCCTGAGGACATCGAGGTACTAAAAGGCGATTTCATAACCAAGAACGTGTTAAAATATGTAAACAAAATACTATGAAATCCACAAAGTGTTGCAACTGCACAGTTTAAAATATTGAGTGGATTATAATATTCGCCAAGTTATGTAGCAAATAATATACTGTAATTTATAACAGGGTTTTAAAAACGAAGGTCAGGTTTATATTGGTATTTTTAGTTCGTTACTTAAATAAAATTTCAAATGCAATCTGTTCAAAATTATACATCAAGTATAAATTGTGTCTTTTAACCAAGTTATTCAAGTGTGCAGTGTGTAATTTTTTTGTAATTTACTTCTTTATTGAAGGAAACACTGCATTATGAGGAAAGATTAACAGATACAAATATACCTTAAAGTATAAGAGTAATCAAAAAAATGTCTCCTTTATAAAATGCTTAAAAAATACCTTAAAATGTTATATAACCATACATTTTTCTTATAATTTTGTTTAATCAAAAAAATTAACTACAAACATCGTTGGGTTTAGAGAAATAATGATAATGTCCAAAAATGTGTACTTGAAGCTTTTTTGTAATAAAACAACTATATTCTTTGCTTCTACTAATTTTTTTATGGACTAAACAATTTCGGATTAATGAAAGATTATTTTTATTGAAAAGTTAACTCCCTATTTATTGAGAGTACCGTCACAGGTAGTGAAGCATTGAAGCATTATTGCTCCGAATTTTTTTACTGTGAACCGAATTGCATACAATTTTGGAATTAGGTTCATCTTACCCTCAACTTCAAAAGTGAAAATGATTTGAACTCCGCAACCACCCTGGGGGTGGCTGCCATCCCTTCTCGGGTTTTTTTTCAAAATAACCTCGGATATCGATAGAAGGCCTAATTTTAAGCAAAAAATCATCCATAAAGTTTTTCGAAATATCCAATACTTTTCAAGTAATTGGTAATTGAAAATTCGCAATTTTTTCACGTTTTTTATCGGTTTTTTGCAAATATCTCTAAAAATATAGGTTTTATCGAAAATTTTATGTTGATTAAAATTTAATCGATGTGGTCAATGCCATCTAGCGGCGAGCAGATGCATTTTATGCATTCTAATAAAAAAGAATTTTGTAGTGCTTGAAAAAAGCTTTAAAATGAGCACTATTAAAAGTGTTTTGCACGTAAAATAAGTGAGCTGTATTGCAAATAAGAGGAGCAACTAACGTTTTTTCTTTAAAATCAATGGATTTCATAACCCATAAAATTAATCGTATTCCGCCTAGAATTAACTTTATTATGATGAGTTTGATAGATCGTATCAGTTTGGCTGCTTCAGGTCACATATTTTTCAAAAAAGTCACGATTAAAAAAAATTCAAATTTTTAAAATAACCACCTTTTTTTCATAATATCTTAAAAATGACGACAGATACGTTTAAAAGTGTGGTAATGAAAAATTTTGGTATTTTTCGGACAAATAATTTGTTTTTTTTTTGTTTTTTCTGTCAAACAAAAATTGACGGAGATATGATTGTTTAAAAAGCGGGTGGCAGCGCAATCACAGCCTCTCTTAAGCCCTTTAATCCTTCACCGTCTTAGAAAAAGGTTTTTTACTATATATTGCAATGAATAATAATATAGTTAATAACCTTTACATTGGTTTTTATAAATTGTGATTGCATGAAAATTGAAGGAGTTATGGTCCAAAAACTTATCATATTTTTTTCTCTTAGTAAGTGAATATTTGGCTTGGCAACAAAAACATTCATCCAACGGATTGAGGGTGGGTCATGAATGACGGTTTATTAAATCCACTCTGTAGATCCACCCGCACTACAGGAACTGCTGAAAATGATTTTTTGCAACTGCAAAAAAGGATGTGGAGCGTCTTGCGGATGCAGAAAAGTTGGTATGTTTTGTAATAGTACCTGTGGAACGTGCAGTGGAGATAACTGCCAAAATAGCCCTCCAATTCAGCCAGAAGATGTTGAATGTGACAGCGACTCCGACATTGAGTCATGAATAATAATATTATATTTTAATAATAATAGTACAATTTTATATAATTTGTAAATATTTTATTCAATAAATGGCAATTTTTAACTCTAAATTAAATTATTTTTAAATATGTAATCATATATATTTACTGTTTTAATTTAGGGGTAGTTTTAAGGGTAAAAAAGCTTAAGGATATGATAATAATTTTCGAGAGTGTGGATTAATATTTAAATCCTTTTCATTTTATCAAAAAAAAAATTTATCAAGGGGTAGTTTTCAAGGGTTGAGAGGGGGTTAAAAATTTGATAATTATTATAGAGAATATAAAATATTGCCTACTCTATACTTACATCTTTTTATGTCATGCTCATTATTATAGAGAATATAAAATATTACCTACTCTATACTTACATCTATTTATGTCATGCCAAAGTATTTTTTTGTGATTTATTTCAATTTAGGGGTTGTTTGCAAAGGTTGTAAGATTTTCATGGGATTGAAAATAATTTAAATATGAGGTAATTGTGTTAGAAAACACTTTACAATTTCACCACTTACTATTAGACATGTCTTCTAGCGATAAAATGGCTCAATGTCAATTTTTCCATTAAGAGGTTGTTTACACCCCTTAAAAAAAATAGTTCAGATCATTTTCACTTTTGAAGTTAACGGTAAGATGAGTCTAATTTCAAAATTTCATGCAAATCGGTTGACAGTGAAAAAACTCGGAGGTAAGACCGTATTTTTCGCTTCAATGACTGCACTAAGGGTAAATACCGAATATAAACTTAGCTAAGCAGACGTTGATTTAACAGAAAGATCTGGGGATGTAGGCAGTGGAAGCAAGGTGAGTAATAAAACTCTTTGTTAATTCGACGAACTTTCGAATCTTTTTAATTTTTCATCAGGGAGATGAAAACTCCACATCACTGAAGCTTATTGTCAAGACGGTCAGCAGCACCATATTGCAAATCCTAAGATCTGGAAGAGATCTTCGTATTCTAATCGACCTGTGCAAAAGTTAATATCTTCGATATCAGCTGAAGAGACACATCAGATTTTCTTACCTGTAATGTGGAAGAAAAAACGATTTTCAATAGCCTAAGGCATAATAACCTTAGGAAAGTTTCTCCTAAATAAATTGATGACTTCGTTAGAATATGTGAGCTTTGCGTTGAACTATAACCTCTAAGAATTCCCCTTAAACCAAACCTAACCTATACAGTATTATTTTCCAAATATATTTTTTTATTTAAGATAATTAGATATATTCATGGTAGTTAGATAAAACAATGCACTCTTCAATATGAAGTACTTATAATAGGTGAACAATGGAATTCGTGTTTAAATGTTAATGAATTCTGTAGAATATGTTGAATAAGAATTAATTTACATTTTATAAATATGTTTCCATTGATAGGTGTTTATTTTTACTGGTTTTATGCGTCGTTTACATGAAATAAAACGGGATACTAAATCAAAAGTTATGTTTAAACGAGCGTAAAAGGTAATGGTCCGGAATTGTTTACAAAAAATATATGTAACAATAAAAATATTCGTAAATTGCAGCACGCACATTAATAAATCAGTGGGATACCACCACATTCCGTTCTATAAAACCATTTAATTCCAATTTATATAAATACTAGTAACCTATTTACACCAGGTGGTCTTAATTTTTTAATTAAAAACTATCTTTATGTTTAATTTATATCGTTTGGTACGGCACATTATGAGTAAAAGTTATTTTAACCGATCATGTTAACATTGAACTTTTATTTATAAGTACATATTATTAGCAGATATTAGATTTTTATTTAAATCTATATATTTTTGCGGCGTTTCCAAAAGTTACTGAAAATGTCGATGTATTGAATATTTTGTCAAAAATTTCAAATCTATACGTTTATAGACTTCATCGTTTTGTTGTCCAATTTAACAACTGACATAAAAATCCGAACACCAAGTTTAAATTATATTATTTTAAAAAAATTTGAATTTATTTATTTTACTGAAATAAACCCTTGATAAAATTTTCATCCTTATCAGTTGAAGATTCCGGTTTTTATACTTTTTTTTAAATCCACTAACAATCCAAAAATGAATATTGTAATCGTAGTAAAGATCCAAATTTTGCGGATTTTGGTTCTTGACATTCTTTACGATTGGTTACGATGCCTAGGGTACGAAGACCTGTATGATCGCCGCCTAAGATTATTGGCCTTAGGAGACCGTTTCTCCACTATCAGGTCCATTGCAAATGAATGGTTTGCAGAACACGGAAGACCTATTGGCATGCGAAGTGTTTACCGACCACACTGGGTCCTCCCTTTAACTCCAGAACACCGACGTAATCGTCTTGAGTGGTACAGAGAACGGTCACTCTATGATCAGGAATGGAACAGTATTGTCTTTAGTGACGAGTCTCAATTTTGTTTAGACATGCACGATGGTCGAGCGAGGGTTAGAAGACGACGTGGTGAAAGGAGAAATCCACGGTTTTTTGTTGAAAGACATGTTCATCAAACTGTGTGAGTTATGGTTTGGGGTGTTATAGCTTTTGGTTGAAGATCACCTTTAATCTTCATCAGAGGTAACATGAACGCGCAGCGTTATATCCAAGAAGTTTTAGAACCCCATCTTTTACCCTATCTTGACACCCTGGCAAATCCAACTTTCCAACAAGATAATGCTCGACCACATGTCTCAAGAGTCACAATAGACTCTAGAAGAACTTTGAAAGGAGTTGGAGGTTGCCTGAAATGAGATACCATAGGAGAACATTGACCACCTGATCAGATCAGAAGCATGGCTAGGCGCGTTGAAGAATGCGTAACACATCGGGGTGCATCCACACATCCACACAAGGTAAAAGGGCTTTAAAGCAATGCAATCATTTTGAAATTAGTATTATTCAATTATAATGATTCAGTAAGTACTTATATTTGGCCATAGCTTATTCTATCTAATTTATTTTAGAAACATATTTATCTCAAAGCTCTATAATAAAATTCATACGCAATACCAAATGAAACAAATTGTGCCGCCCTATTTTTGATGTTTATGTGATTGGTTTTCAGGCATATAGGCGGAAAATGTTATTTTCGATAGTGCTGGCTACCGTGGTCTTAGACATAAATACTGAACGTGGACCTGTCATTTGAGTAGAGTGCCCAGGGCATGTTCATTGCTTTCTTTACGTTGTACTTCTTGTAAGAATGACTGACATTGACAAAAAAATGATATTATATCTTAGAGGCCGTAGAGTCTGAGTAGACCCGTGACGTCGTAAATAGTTGCGCACAACTGAATGGCAGCGGTGCATTAAAGAGAGACAATACGACGTAAACGGCGGACTGACCAGAATGAATCAGTAAGGGCTGCAATTATTAGTATAGTTAATAGGACAATTTTCAAACACAAATTTGTGTACTGCGCCTGTTGACGTCACAGGTCTACTCAGAATCAACGGCCTCTACTACATATCTTTCTTTCCATAAAAAGCATTTTTATTAAATTGTAAATACCAAAGATTTTTTCCCAAAAATGTGTCCATTACTTTAAAAAAATGTTTGACTTTTACTGCTATTAACCGGACGAACAAAAATTTCCAATAAATTATTGATATCTCGAACGCCCTAATTCAAGGATAAATCTCGGTTGATACTATATGGCAAAGTGCAAGTAAATTTTTATTGAATATTTCAATTGAAAAGCTGAATGAAATATACACACAATGAAATCCACGCCCACGTAGATTATATTATTGTGCGAACCGAGTTACATGGACTGTCTACACCTACGCTCAAAGTACTTTTTACAACATTCTTGTTTAAATAAAAAAAATCGGAAGTCCCTACGGATTTAAATCGAGTTCAAAGTCTTTACACACACACATCCTTGTAGTGTTAATCAGTGTTAATAATTAAAAACAATTTAAACTAAATAGTTCATTTTTTTAAGAACAATAAATAACTAAGTTGTTTAGTTCGTGGAAGTTCATCTTACTAAGAACAATAAATAACTGAACGGTTAAACTAAACTTCCACTATTTATTCGAAAAATTCGCTTTAAAATTCAATTACAGCTGTTTCGCTAAAAAGTAGCATCATCAGATTGACATATATGTCACTATTTATTCGAAAAATTCGCTTTAAAATTCAATTACAGCTGTTTCGCTAATAACTAGCATCGTCAGATTGACATATATGTCAATAGTGGAAGTTTAGTTTAACCGTTGAGTATTTATTGTTCTAAGTTGTTTAGTTGTTTATTGTGCTTAATAAGAGTAAGGGTTGATACAATAAATTTCATTAAGTAAATTCTATTTCAGTTTATATGCAGCAGACAGTTTAATATAATTATAATTTTTATACATTTGTTATTATATAGATAAATTTGTTAATTCTTCATTAAAAAATTGTGTAAAGGTTTTTCTAGATTTGTTTTTTCTTAAATTGTGTTGACGAAGAATAGGGTTACATCCCCTACAACAAAGACTTTCTTATACTAATAATAAACAAATAAACCTTGATACTCACTAAGAACATTAAAAAATCAATCTTTTAAACGAAACTTACACTTTTTATTTAAAATAACTATTTATGCCATCAGTTACAAAATGCCTAATTTTGTGTAACGCAAAATTTTATTTCGTAACGTATTGCATACAAGATTTTTTCTAATTTTGAAGAAAGTAATAAAAAAATAAAATTTAATATAAAGAATAATAAAAGAACTCTTCGATTAAATGTAACTTAGTGATTAGCGAAACGGCCGTCATTGTAATTTAAAACAAAATTTTTTCAAATAAACTTGGAAGTTACGTTCAATCGAAGAGTTTTATTCTTATTATTCTTAATAAGATGGACTTCCAAAAAGTAAGGGTTGGTACAATAAATTTAAATTTAATAGAATTGATAAAAATTTGGAAAACATAAATTTAGTTGGTTGCTGTTACTTCATGTTAGTTGTCAGGTTGACATCTTGTAAAAAAGTCTAGACGGAAGGTTTTTAGCGAGATTGATATATTTTTAGTTTTATTTTTTAAAAAGGAGTGATTCAAGTTCTGAAGAGCTACCAAGCGATATTGAAGAGGCAGCAGGTAATGCTGTATTATCAGTAATTCCCAAAAAGTCAAAAGCAGTTTATGATTTGGCATACGAAAAATTTGTTACGTGGTTTGATGAGAAGAAAATTAAACATGTTAATGAGAAAGTTTTACTTGCATCTTTTAAGGGTGAGAAAGATCTAAAAGTTTCCACATTCTCGAAGATAAAGTACAATTTTATCATTTTGTACAATAAATAATTATTACTGATATTTTGATTTATTTTTAAAAAGTTATATACCCATTTCAGATAAACTATTTTTTGTTTATGAAATTAACTACACAAAAAAATACTATAATGAATAAATACTATTTCATAAATCTGTGTTTTATTTGAAATAGTTTACATAAGAATTGTAATCAGTTCGCTATTTCCGTCATTATGAGATACATTTAGCTCCATTTAAGTCCACGACAAGCTTATTTTGATCTAATAGAAACGTATTCTGAGAACATCCGATACACCATCGACCTGACTTTGTATGCTAATTGTACACATGCCCTGTCATGTATTTAGATGTTACTTAGCAAATGGTTGCACTAAAATCGTGTACTATTGTTCTAAAATAAATTATGTTCTGACTTGCATCCCTGGTTGTTGGGACCGTAGGTGTTTATGGGCTTATTGTACAAGAGAGCGAGATTAGGACAAAAAAACGTGTCGAAAAAAGTGCCAGTTCATTTGTTGGTTGCTTGTTTTGTTTGCGGTTTGATGATTAAGGACATGACGGCTGCCTATTTGTATATCAAAATAATAGTGAGAGTTTGACGGCGTTGAAACGCGTAGGTTCTACTTTGTGCAAATATAGCAAAAACACATGCATTTAATATTAGAGAATAGAGAATAGGTTATTTTATAACAATTTTCTTTTTTTCACATTTTTCAAGTAGCTTATACTCTAAAATAAATTTTAATTCACAATTACAAATTTATAAATATATTTGAGAACTGTACCTATAACAAACTATTCGAGAGCCAAACTAGAATAGTATATTACGTAACCGGTTGGTTAAGAGTCAATTACGCACGAGCTACAAAATTGTAAGCACGAGCCATTGCGAGTGTTTAATTGACCTTAATGTTTTATACTTTATCTACGATGTATTAAAAACTAAGAAGGGGCTTATGTACACGTTTATTTTTAACAAATTATAGAAATTTTGTGTCTAAAGTTTAAATGTTGTTATGAACAGTTGTTAATCAACAAATACCTGTACCCGTCCGCTTGCCTTTTAATATATGCTACCAAATTAGTATATTTTTTAATAACAATATTCCTTTTCAGATTTAGTTCAGACCTCGAGGAGAGCTCGAGGAGAATGCCATTTTATCATCGTATGCAATACAACATTTTTTCCATAGCAAGAGTTCAAGTTCAGGTGAAAAATAGAATTTCAAGGAAAATTGTAATTTTGGGCACAATAATCGCAATTGTGTTGCTCCGTTGCTAGGGATATGAATTATTCTGTCAACAAATGTCAAACAAATGTTACATTTTGGTTTTTGAGGAGAATATTGTTGCGTTTTGTGTACAAAGTGAATAAATACATAATGGACAGAAAAGAATTGACACAAAAAAAGGAAAACCTGCCATCAGATGTACAAAATGCAGTGTTGGAAGCAGAAAGTTTATTGTTGCCACAAAAATCTAGGATGATGTATGATAAAGGTTTTTTAAATGTTAAAAAGTATTAAGAATAGTAATGGCGTGACTGAAAAAATACTTCTGGCATATTTTTCTGAATGAAAAGTCGAAGTAAGCGTTTAATTTCTGACAAAAGCTCCTGATGACGTCTATTTATTGATGAAGGTTATTGCTATCTTTGGTGTGAATGGAGCGACTAGGTCCGATAATTTGTACAAATTAAAAGTGTTTAATATGGACGACAGAAAATCGGTGATAATCGTTTCATTATCTGATACTAAAACCAAGCTGGACAGATCGTTTAATATTACTGACAAGAAAAGTAGAGTGAGTTTCTTGGAAATTGTGAGAAAGTATATTGCCTTGCGCCCCAAAACACACCTCCAAGTAAGATTTTTGTGAATTACCGACTCAACCGGTGGGGATTAACAGTACTGTCAAGGTATGAAGGACGGCCTGCGCATCGCAAGAATATCGAGTATGTCCCTGTTCAATGTTTTCTGTTTATTAATTAGGTATTGACTACCTATATTTTTATTTATGTCATGATATACATAATACTTTGTGTTATGTAAATGTTAGGTATTTCTTAAAAGGTTTGCATCAATCGCTTGAATGTCTTTGTATGTATGTCTGTAAATAAAGTATGGGATCTTTTTAATTACTATTTTTCCTGCTGCGGACTTACTGATTGGAAAGAAATAAAGTTATTCTGAAGAATGTGATAAGAGCGAGACCTCTAATGATTTGAAGGTTCAGCTGTTCATTGGGCTTTCAATCTGCTCACGTCATTTTTGATCCGACGCAGAGAAGCTTCTGGAAGAAGGTTACTTTGACATTGGTGCAGAAAAGTAAGTGTCTTACAAAAGTTTTTGGTTATCCGACTTTGTTTTGGTGGTACTTGATTGTTTTGATGATTACCTATATTTTTACTTCTTACGTTGTCTTTTACTATGTACGTAAACTCTACTCCAGGATATATGGTCACATGTTTTCACCATTAACCATCTGAACACCATCGGTAACGTTTCTTTAAGGAACCCTAATAACAACCTGTATATTCTACATTGATTTATAATAAATTCCTTTAAACTAAATTGCGATTTACTAGTTTATTTCAAATCTTTTAACTTTTAAATATAAGTATCCCTCGCAAGCTGCGGGTTGTGGATTTATATCATTAATTGCTATATGGTATCATTTTTATAATAATTACATCTCGGTTTTAATATCTGTAAAGGTTAATTAACTTTCGTATTAATAAATTACACATATAAGAAGGTTAATTGGAAAATATTACTCTCTTTTAATTACAATATAACAATTTATTTGATTGTATCTAATACATAGCCACGAAAATGTAGAAATCATACTTAAATTTTCAACAAGTATACGCCTAACGAGATTGTATCACATATAACTTACGATCACGGATTGATGGTAATCAATAATTGGCTATTTAAAAACTAAGTGATTCCGTAATAATTCGATGGTACCATTACTTAACAGAACTGGCTGCGCAACCATTATATCTGCCCCCGGTGGCTAAACTATCTCCATTAATTAATTTTACTGTCAATGGAGATTATCTTAATGTATAGCATTCATGAAATTGGCGTATTATTCCGAGAAATATTACAGCTGTACGTTTGAGTGCGTGCTAAGGCCACTGACTGTTTTATGCAAGTGTTAAGATATAATTTTTTAAACCAAAAAAAGATAAAATTAACGAGTTACAGTGATAGGTAAATTTTGCTTCTTTTTCTCCAATTTTTTGTCAATATATTGATGATTTTTAAAGTTCATAATGATTATAATTATTACTATTTTTGAAAGTTACGTGTATGTAAATTATTTTTTTTGTGCAGTTGATTTAATACAATAAAATGAGGAATGCTTAAATATGTAATTAATAAATTAATGTTGGCACATGCACATTTTGTAAACAACTCTGTCTATTGTATTTTGACGATGCTAGTTTTTGGCGAAACAGCTGTAATTGAATATTAAACGTACTTTACTAATAAATAGTGAAAGTTTAGTTGTTTATTGTCCTTAATACCCTGTTTTTATGCACTAACCTACTATATATTTAATCTAGACAACAAACTCAATGTTAAAAATTCTGACTTTATTGTTGCGCCATCTGCGTGTTTGGTGTAAAAACTATATGATGGCGGCAATATTTAAATCTAGCTATTGATTACCCGTTGTACAAAAATCATTTGGGATAAATAATTATTGAAGTTGTTTTAGGTATTGTAATACTTTCGGGATTATGGGAAATTATTTCTTTAAAAAAATGGTTGATATTACTAATGTAACTATAGCTACTTATAAATAAAAGAAACTAATATTTCAAAACTCAACAATATTATAAAACCCAACTTAAATAATTTTTTTTTAAATAAAAAGATTATTCCAAATATATAAATTTATTTATTCTTAATGACATTAATAGATATAGGGTGTGTTCGGGGAGCACGCTATTTGCGCCATTTGGCGCTATCTAGTACTATTCCTCGTTTGCGTTATATGGCTCTTGGCGCTACATAGCTCGAAAGCGTGCTCCCCGAACACACCCATAGTAGTTTGTGACATATACTATTAACAATAAAGTCATATAGTGCGGAAAATATGATTCTTGTCGATCATATATATTAAACAGATATATAAAATAGGCATATATAAGTACGTTGTTCTTTATATAGGCTTGTATCGTTTTGATAGTTTTTGTCAAATTTCAAATTCGATATTTATTTTATACAGTGTGGGCGTCTTTGCAAAAAAAGCATTAATTCGTTTACAACACCTCTTAAAAATGTAACGTAACGCCTATGGTTTGTCATTTTTTCTGTCATAAACGGAGAAACATATCTCGAATTATTAGAAGACACTATTGATCCCTCTCCTCCCTCTCTCATAGACATAATTAAAAATGATAATAGGTATACTCAGAAGATGATCTCTTTTTTCAACAAGACGGTGCACCTCCACATTACAGTAGAGTTGTACGGCAACATCTTAATGAACGATTTCCTAGACAATGGATTGGAAGAAGAGGCCCTATTGAATGGTCTGCAATATCCCCCGATTTAACACCTCTGGATTTCTTAGCATTTTAATCTAAACACAAAATACTACTGCAGGCAAAAATACTATTTCTTGATCTTTGATTCGAAAACGATACATTTGTACCATTTTTCCATATCATATAGAAAAATATTTATTACTAAAAGAACTAACTATATAAACGACAAAAAACTGCAAAACTAAAAAAATAAGAATAACGTTCTTTGAATACAGAAAATAACTGTATAATTTTAAACATTCAAAATTCAAATTTAAAATTCTCTGCTCACAACAGGAAAATGGACGACAAGTCACAATTTCGTGTCGGATCGTGACAGTTCGGATCATATGGCCATAATTACTGATAGTAGCGACCTCATGACAGTTGGGGTAACAATTAAAAACTGTGTTTTACCTTGACGGTAAGAGTCGATATATCGTGTTGTTATGTTGATTCTCATTCTGAATGTTAACTTATGTAATTTTAATTTAATTAAGATTAATAAAACGTTGGATCTTTGTAATATCATTACAATAGTTTTACATGTTCTTAAGTTAGATTATCTTGGGGTAACCCCTGAGGAACACCTGATATCAGATTATTGGATAATTTAGAATCGCGATACATAATTAGAAAGTTAAAAAAAAATAAAATTGAGGTCAAAATTAACCATTTTCTGGTCATCTACCATTTTATATATTACAAATTTACCCCTTAATGAACTAAAATTAAATTTAAAATCTTTATTTAAATATCATTTATAAATGACCATCTTTATAAAAATAATTTTAAACCCGAGTGATTATTTCCCATACCTAAAATACTAATTGTAACGTGAGAACATCCTCTTCAAACGGTCAATGTTATTTATTTTCATTCACACTCGAACCATTACGTTTTTATAAATTGAACTATTCAATATATGTCAAAAAGCGGTATTGTAATAATATTTTCCTTTGATATCTCCCTTCTTGAAAGGCCAATTACATTTGCAATTAATCAAACAAACGTTCTGATGATTTCTGCTGATTTACTTTCACTGTAGAGTTTAAATTATTAACGATCTCACACAGATACAATTTTTTGTTTCAGTCTTTGGCAGAGGTTAACATTTTGATTACTTAAGGTGATATTGAAAGCTTGCTAGCGTTTTAACTTATGAACACGTTTTCCAGATATGTGACCGTTCAGGCGTTCCAACTCTAACATAGGCGGGTTACTTTAGAATGACCCCACGAGCACGAGATCAACACAGACCATAAAATTAAATACAAGTTTCAAAAATTCATAAGAAATTATAATGTCTAGTTGGTTTACGGAAACCAGCTTCGAAGCTTAATTAGCAGCAAAACCCTTGTTAATCAAAAATCATTTTTGGCTTGTTTTAAAGGCAGAATTGGAATTATATGGGCATTATGTAATGCACAAAACAGTACAAATAAAGTAATAAGTAATGGCCTTACACAAGGCCCTTACTTATTACCTTATTGTAAAGATCAGCATGATATAGTTTTTTCTGGTTTTTCTATACCATTTACAATATTGTAAGGACAATTTAATTCACGTATAAAAAATCCCATAAGCCGCGTGATTTTGTCATTATGACAGCGAAAAAAGTTTGCCCTAACTTTTCCAGCGACAATAACGAACCTAACTTTTGAAAGCATGACAACCAGCATTGTAATAGTATATTACATAACGAGTGTGGAAAGTGAAGTATTACGCACAAGTCAAGTTTAGCACGAGCCGCGTAGTGGCGAGTGCGGAAACGTAACGAGTGCAAGAAATACACTTTCCAACGCGTTGTGTACACGATTTTTCCTCCCAATATTTCTTATTATAATAAATATTTTAAATTTATTTATAAAATTTATTTATAAAATTTATTTTAATTGTTATTCATGTTAAAAATTAGGATTTAAACGAGTTTATATATTGCATGGAAATATAATTAATTAAAATCAAATAACCACCTTTCTCAGGAATTCACATCAAAATTCTTTATTAGATAAATGACATTTTAATTTTTTTGTGGGCTCTATAAAAATTAAAAGTAAAATGATCAGTTGGTGAAATTAATTGAAAAGTAATGTAATAATAATAGACGCAAAGATAATTGTAAACAGAAACACAAACATAACTTCAAAAATCCACATTCGACACATGCACGGAACATAACCCAATATAAAAAAGAAGAATAAACTGTTCTTCTTTCTAAAAGTGTTTTTATAAAAATAATAATACTGAATAAAAATATATTTATTTTTTAAAAATTTAAAACCCTATAAGAAACTTTATTCTTTATTCTTACTTTATACAGAAAAATTTGTATTGGCAATTACAATACAATATTTTACACAAGGAAGATTTAAAAAAAATTAAATGGTCCTTGCTTTGTCATTCATGTGTTTACTATTGATAAATTTGACATAAATGTCACAGATCATAGAACTATATTTTTTTACTTTTCAATACGTGTATTGATATTAGCTACTTTCTTAAGTACAAATAAGTGTGCAATCTAGCACTTTCATATGTGGTCGTAGGAAAACAAATTTTTGATGACGTTACGTCAATTTTTCTCAAACTTGCGTTGTCAGAAAAGTTTTCATTTGTGGAAATGTCGCGATTTGCAGAGTCTTCGAGTGGAGAAATTGAAAGAGCCATCAATGATAATGTGCCTCGGAATACTGTGAATTCAACTACATCAATTTGGCGACAATTTGCGATGTTTTGTTTGGAAAAAAAAATATGAACTCATTGCAGAAACTTTCACTGAAGAGTTAGCTTCTATTTTATGTGACTGGGCATTCAACATGAAGAAGAACAATGGAGAAGATTGTAAAGAGAGTGCAGTCAAGACGATTTGGGACACTTCAGCAAAAATGTTACAAGAGAAGTACTTTAAAGATTATAAAAGAATTTTTAATCTGTTCATTAAATTGTCTTACCGAATAACACTCTAGCTCTTTTTTTTGGCGAAGTAAACTTGACATTTATAATTCGAATTTTGTTGCCATTAGGTAATTCAACTCAAAAAACTGCCAGAAAAAATTACTCGTCCTACGGACTCGTAATTTTTCCAGAGGCAGTTTTTTTCGTTAAAATTCTTTCTTTTAAAAATTCTTATTGATACATGTCAAGTTTACTTCGTCGTGTAATTATAAGTGATAATTTAAAGGAGCAGACAATATATAGATATGCAAGATATGATCAATAATAAAAAACAATAACAGACACTTAATACCCTTGATTGTGAAAAAAATTGGTTAATCTATGTATTAGACAAATGTCAATGCTTTTTTTCTACTAGAGTACCTACCATTTAAAAACACACTCGACAAAAAAGACAATCAATTTTCGAAAACGAGATATGATATCACCACCCCGCCACCATTATAAATCATTATACGAAGACCACCTTCAGTCCACAATATAAACTAATCGTGCACCATTTGCTTCATTCTCAAGTTATCTCAATGGACATTCTTTTTCTTTCTTATGTCTGCGACGGCCACTATGCCATACACTACTATTCATTAGCGCGTTTTGTTCTCTTCATATTGTTGAAGGGCCATTTATAACTCCCGCGTATCCGCTGATTTATTCTTTGTCAGAACTGAATTATAGGCAATATTAATGAAACATTTCTCATCCAAAGTGATACTATTTATCCTAACTAACAGAACACTGATTGACGTGCGACAGATCAAAAACATTTTAATTTAAATTTATATTCTATCTATCCAACATACCTACGAAATTATTTGTTATATAAGTTACATAAAAATCCAAACACCCAGTTTAAATGATTTTTTTTAATAAAATTTGGTGAATTTATTTATATATTTTACTGAAAAAAACAATTAATATAATTTTCAGCCTTATCAGTTGAAGATTCCGGTTTTTATACTGCTTTTTTTGAAATCCACTAACAATCCAAAAATGAATATTGTAGCCACAGTAAAGATTCAAATTATGACATTGGTTACGATGCCTGTACGATTTCGTCAACTTAGTGAGTTTGAAAGGGGTCGTATAGTGGGACTTCGGGAAGCTGGAAGTGTAGACACCGTGGTTAGGTGTTGTCAGGCATGGCTTCGAGAAGGCCGTACGTAAAGAGCAAGGGGCTCTGGACGCCCCCGTATAAAAACAGACCATGAAGATCGCCGCCTAAGATTATTGGCCTTAGGGGACCGTTTCTCTACCACCAGTTCCATTGCAAATTAATGGTTTGCAGAACACGGAAGACCTATTGACATGCGAAGTGTTTACCGACGAATAAGACGTTTTGGCCTGTTTTCATACCGACAACCCTGGGTTCTCCCTTTTACTCCAGAACACCGACGTAATCGCCTTAAGTGGTGCAGAGAACGGTCACTCTGGGATCAGGAATAGAACATTATTGTCTTTAGTGACGAATCTCGATTTTGTTTAGGCATGCACGATGGTCGAGCGAGGGTTAGAAGACGACGTGGTGAAAGGTGAAATCCACAGTTTTTTGTTGAAAGGCACGTTCATAAAACTGTTGGAGTTATGGTTTGGGGTGCTATAGCTTATGGTGCTATAGCTTATGGTTTGAGATCGCCTTTAATCTTCATCAGAGGTAACATGAACGCGTAGCGCTATATCCAAGAAGTTTTAGAACCCCATCTTTTACCCTATCTTGACACCCTGGCAAATCCAACTTTCCAACAAGATAATGCCCGACCACATGTCGCAAGAGTCACAATAGACTTCTTTCAACATAATGATGTCACATTGTTACCTTGGCCACCAAGATCTCCCGACTTATCCCCAATTGAGCACGTGTGGGATATGATGGGTAGGAGATTGCTCAATTTGCAACGTCCTCCTCAGACTCTGGAAGAACTTCGAGAGGAGTTGGTGGTTGCCTGGAATGAGATACTACAGGAGGATATTAACCACCTGATCAGAAGCATGCCTAGGCACGTTGGAGGATACGTAACACATACATTATTAAAGGTAAAAGGGCTTTAAAGCAATGCAATCATTTTGAAATGTTTATCATTTACTTATTATGCTTCAGTAAGTACTTATATAAAATTTTATAAAAATAAAATGATTTAAACTGGGTGTTCGGATTTTTATGTCACTTAGTATATATTTGAATTTAATATACAAGTCTGCTTATTAAATAAACTAAATTGCAAATTTAAACAGCTTAAATGTAATTTTTACTTAAATAATCTTAATATATCGATAAAAAATAAATATATACACAATTTGTGCCAAACGATTTCCATAAATTCATCTCATTGTTTACGGTATTTAGGCAAAACCTCAGACTATGAGAAACACTTAAAAATATAAAAACTGTGTTAAATGTTACAGTGATGGACGGTGTAGCCCTTATTACCAAAACTCGCATAGTGACCACTTAAAAAGACTATTTCAACAACAGTCGATAAAACTTAATGTTAAACAATTTAGTTATAAGAAATGTATGTAGATTAGTAACGTAAGTTTGTACTTTAGTTATAAGCTCTTTAATCTTTGATAATATCAGAAAATTTCACTTAAACAAGTATAATAGTCGCTATAAAGTTCATATTATAAATTAAAATAAAAAGCCTAATTTCCATCTTTTTAAATCAAATTAGTATTCAAAAATTATAAGAGATTTATGCATAAATTAATATCCATTTCATGTTATTTGCTCAAAATTATATAAATTTCAGGAGTTGCAACTGCCACAATTGGCAGATTTCAAACATCAATTTTATATGGAAAAAATTAATTCAAATAGCTATTTTATAAATATAAGAATGCAAATTTTCTATATATTATCAAAAAACATTCAAATATGTTAAAAATTTTTTATAATTTTATGTAAAATTTGCAAATTGAAACAATTGATTGCTAATTTAATGTCATTAGTGTCATAATTTTGGAAAAGGTATACAAAGTCGTGAATTTTGGCTTTCGCTCTCTTAGTCTCAGTTGAAATCGATACCCGATGTCTTGGATTTGGCAAAATTCGGTATCATAACCTCACTTATATAAAAAAGTTGAATTTATTCATATGATTTAGCAAAAATATTAGAATCACAGTAATTAAATACAGTCAAAGTACTTACTTAATAGTGTATTCCATCAATTTCAATCTGAATTTTGGTAAGATTGATAAGATTTCTTTTATCCTCGTGGACATTGTGCCTACAGTACTGGAAAGTATTGCGTATTGTCGCACTATAAGCAGGTAGCAGCACCGACATCGTTACCAATAAAAGGACAGTTATTTGAGGTACGTTCGTTAATAACATTTTGTTTCTGTTTGCGCATGACTAAATCATGGACAAGTATTATCATTTATCATATAAAATTCAGTTATTTATTGTTCTTATTTATCATATATTTCATAAAGTATTTCTATTATATTAGATAGTAAATAGCATGTAATAAATCTTCGGATAAAATTAATAGTTTTGTAATAATCATGTACAAAATTAATTTTTTAATTATAATTGGATGTTTTACCAAGAAGTTCAATGAGTTTTACTTGAATCCTACACAAGATAAAGAGTCGAGTCTCTAAACAAATCAAAATTATCGAGCTAGCTTATCTTTATTAGGGCGTTCTCTTAAGATTAAAGTATACACCAGTTAATGATTCAAAAATTTCATTTAATAATATAATAAACATTGAATAAACAAAACATTTCTAAAATAAAACAAAAATAATAAAACAAATAAATATTAACAATAACAAATCATTACAATATGTTAGAATATAGCTGAAAGTATAGACATTAGTCAAAGGTTGTAACCGTGTTACAATTGCAGAAATTGATTTAACTATTATCAGTGAAACTTAATACGGCACTGACGGATTGTAAAATGCAAAAATAGTTTAAATAAATTATTACAATCTCAACATAGATTATCCATTAAAGTTGTTCTCGTTCTCTCAAATTACTCCAATGAAATTCAAGGTCAACCAAACTCGATACAATAAATTAGATTTTATAATAAAAACGCCTACATGGCTGGTTCTTGAATAATCTTTCGGGATATCCATAAAAATACTTATGAATAAATTTAAATGTACAATACCTGGGACAAATCTAAATCACCATGTCAACAATGCTATCGTATTGTACTTATATATCTACTCGCGTTTGTTGTGTTCAAGAAATGAACAGTTTTTTTTTTATTTAACTTAAATTAAAAGATGTTTTATAATCCGAAGTTGAAATGTAATTGAAAAACGGAAGATTTTTATTAGAGATACACATTGACAAAATATTGTCAACATTTACGAACCTGTTAAATTTACAATACCGTTGTTGAAGGAAATTACAAACGGTACTAACTAAGCATTCAATATTAATGTAGAGATTTTAACCATCTTAACCAGTAAATTACTTCATAATAATAATTTATTTCCACAATAAGTATTTAAGAAAAACAGTACATAGCTTAAGAATAATAAAATACTCTTCGTTTTAACAAACTTCCACTATTTATTTAAAAAACTGTTTTTTTTTTAAACTCAATGACAGCCGTTTTGCTAGACAACTAGCATCGTCAGATTGACATATTGAAGTAAATTTTTAAATAAACAATGTGTAAAATATCAATATGGCATAAGAATATATACGGGAAATAAATAAAAAATAATGCCACGAAGTAAGTTGTTACATATTTTTCCTTAAACAGTAATATCTATTGATATTTAATAATTTCAATCAAAAATTACATACCTAAGAGGAATTATAACAGGACTATTAACTGGACACAGTCGCCTTAATGAGCATATGAAAAGAATTAGACTATCAGATTCCACTCGACTTCATGGAAGTGTCTCCAACGACCCTGATGAACTTCATCAGAGGCACTCACATGGAACCTAACCTAACCTACATAAGAGGAAAAACAAAAAATTGAGACCACAACTAGGACTAAATCATTATTATTTCTGCTCTTTTCAGTGACTTCCAATATTATTATCAATAAGCCAGTTTCTCGATTTTTTTAAATAAAGAGGAATTATTAATTTTCTTTAAGGTTTGAGGGATTGAGAGAATTTTCCTCCCAATGCCTGACGAGATTGTCTCGTTTTCGGATATATAAAAAGATGAGTTGTCATTTCTTTGAGTTTAGGGATACCCTCCAATTGCGACACCAATTCTTTGGAATTCCTTCATCAGCATTAAGCTGAATGTAGGTGTGGGGGTTCCGAGGAGTGGGCCGGGATGTAGATTAGGTTAAGTAATAGAGCTAAGATGGATCCTTGGAGGAGTCCGGCTTGGGGAGTGAATGGTTGAGAGAGTTAGCTACCGGATCTGACTCTGACAGTGCAGTTAGTAAGGTAGGACTAGATGAGTTTGAAAAAAAGGAAGAGGAAGGCAGATGCTCATGAGCTTTCTAACAAATCCGGCAAGTCAGACCTGGTTGAAAGTCTTCTGAACATCTTAGCAGCAGATAAAAACGATATGCAAATTATCATTGATGAAAAGAGAATAAAACAAAACAGTTTTGAATATCTGGGAATCAGGAAGTCAAGAAACAGAACTAAACAAAAGGATAGAAAAGGCAAACAAAACATCTGATAAATAAAAAAGAAATAACAAAGTGTACAAATCCATTTACATATTTGGATGCGAATAGTACTAAATATACAAAAAAATATTGTGAGTCGCAGAAATAAGGTATCTGAGGAGAGTATATGGTTAGGTTAGCAGCAGATAATTTAAAATTATTTATTAGAGGAAAATTTTGCATCGATTAATTTCAATATTTTATTTTTATTGATATAATGTGTAATACACTATTAATGTTTCCACTATAATTAAAAATTAAAACATATAAATTACATCAATACAAATTAAATTATAGGGGTGAAAAAGTAGAAAAAGTATATCGTTCACCCTTTTATATTGACATTTCACATCGGCAGTCAATTTTCCTCCATTAAAGAGTTCTAGTATATGAATAAAGAATATAGGTTACAAAGCTTTAGGATAGGCAATAATAAAAGCACTTTGAGTAATAATAATATGTGGCTTAAAAAATATTGTTTCGCAAGCATTGTAACACATCACTTGGGAAGTGTATGTAATTAGATAGCGTTCAATATTCCAGCAGGCGACCCCGAAAGTTATCTCATTGGGAAATCTGATACTGATCGACTGCTACCAATTATTTTAATGAAATTTCCCCATAGTCATTCGATTTGACACACGACATGATTCTTGTACACACATTCATATTATTTACCGATCTCACGACTATACCCATTGTATTAAAATGAAAAAAAAAAAGAATATAAAGATAAATAATGGGAATCCATTTTTTAGGGTTAATTATTTATTAATATTTTATTGTCGTTTTATAACTAATTGATTCGTTAAAGATCACATTTATATTGTATATTTAATAAAATTAAGATTTCAATAACCTTCTAGTATTGTAGCTTTAAAGGATTTAAACAAGCTATTAATAATTTTATTTTGTAAGGGTGATGTATATTGTGATGGTTTGTTTTTATAGATTTTTATTTATTTTATTGTTTTTGTATTTTATTTGTTAATTATGTTATTAAATGAAGTATCTGAATTACTATCTGTTGTATACTTTAGTTTTTAAATAAACACCCAAATAAAAATCTGCTACCTCAGTAAAATTTAATTTATTTCGGGACCCGACTCTTTATCTTGGGTAAGTAAAACTCAATTTTACTACTCTAGGAAACATCCAATTGTAATTACGGAATTAATTGATACAAGAATTTTATATTAATTTATTACATGCAATAATTTACCTAATACAATAGAAATTCTTTAAGAAATACTTAATCAATGTTCATATTTGCCCTTGATTTAATTTTAAATACTCATGCGCACACAAATAAAATGTTTTTAATGAACGTACCTCAAATAACTGTCTTTGGGTTGGTAACGATCTCGCTAGGCAGGCCGGCAATCCTCCATACACCAGATTTTCAGTTTTATCGGATCGGCTTGATGTCCAATAAAGATGAAACAAATCTTATCGATCTTACCAGAATTTAGATTGATTTTAATGAATCGCACTTTTTGGTGAGTATTTTGATTATATTTAATTATTATGATTTTAATATTTTTGTTAAATGATGTGATTAAACTGAACTTTTGAATAAAAGTGGCGTTAGATACCAATTTTCACTGTACTAAAAATGTCGAGATCAATTTCAATCGCCCATCAGAGAAATCAGAGGAATAAGAGAACGAAAACCAAAATGCACGGCCTTTTATACCTTTTTCCTAATTATGACACTAATGACATTAAATTAGCAATCAATTGTTTCAATTTGCAAAATTTAACCTAAATTTACATAAAATGATAAAAAAATTTAACACATTTGAATGTTTCTTTGATAATATAGAGAAAATCTGTATTTTTACATTCATGAAAAAGCTATTTAAATTATTTTTTGATCAGTTTTTCCCTATAAAATTGATGTTTGAAATGTGCTAATTTTGACATGTCCATCTCCTTGAATTTTGTGCAAATTTGAGCCAATAACATGGATATTAATTTGTGCATAAATCTCTTAAGATACTTCTATTGTAACGCTTGAATACTAATTTAACTTGATAGAATGAAAATTAGGCTTTTTATTTTAATCTATAATATGAACTTAATAGCAACTATTATACTTGTTTAAATATTAAATTAACAGTTTTAATTATATTCTTTTGGTTTTAGATTCTGACTTATACTTCCAGAGATAGCTATATGAATTGGGACTTGCTTGATTGTTATGAAAGAATATTACAGAATTCTATCCAAGATAAAGTCGTTAAAAAAATTCTTCCTATATTTGAATGTTTAACATTTAAGATTACTATACCAAATATTTTAAATGAAATAAAAAAAATATTAATAATATCCTTTTATATTTACATACTTAGATAAGTTTACATTGTTACATGTTAATATATTAATTTTGGATTATTTCGGAAAAAAATATGATTATTACACTTTTCATATTAGCAATTTAAATAGTAAAGTGGTCATAGAATTTTTTACCCTATTATTTATTTGTTATATTAGCTTTTGTTAGGTTACATTTATTAAAAATTAATTAAAACACTGTGATTTTTATTACTAACGCTTCGTTCCTGTAATTGGGAACTCTTTCAAAGTTTAATATAAAATTTTAATAATTTAATAATTTCTAATAATCACCGAAAAATTGTGAAATCCAGTTGTTGTGACCGTTATAAAATTGACATTTAGCAGAAGAACATCTCATTGTATTTAAGACACTTTCATTTTCAATCACACCACGTCGAGATCTGAACTAATTTACGTGAAACCGCATTAAGCCGTACCTTAAACTATTTGCATCGAAATGTTACATATTTCTATTGTTATTATAACTTTCAATTGCACGTACCATGATCACGCTATTTTGGTACATTTTCTGAACAACACAAAACAGGTGACTTAACATTTTGAAAACCTAATTATTCAGCTGAATTCTAAACTATTATGTCAAGTAGATAGATATAACATTCGCCAAAATCATGATGGTTACAAAATTTCAATATCAATTTGACATTAAAATCATGTGAAATTCGGTACATCAATTTAGGAGAAAGTTGAACGTCCACATCCTATTGTGTAAAATTATATTATAGTGACATGGTAGAGGATTATTTGGTATAGAACCACCTTCTGTAAACCAAGAAGGACCACCTGCTGTTTTATCTTTATACAGACAGCTTTGTTTACATAATTAGGAACCATTTATTTTAAACATTGTGTGGTGCAGGCTATTTTGACAGTGAGGTTTTTTATACGGTTGTTGATTCTTTTTAACGCAAAATTGGAATACTTTATTATGAAAAACTTATTCGTGAATACAATGGCAAATAAAGTACGGAAAATAACAAAATCTGTCAAAAAAATAACGTTTGTCCCAACGATTGCTATTATTTATTAAAAATAACTAACTGTTTTAAAAAAGTATAGAAGATTAATATTAAGAAAAAGACAAATCATACAATACCTATTAAATACAGGTATTTAAGAGAAACGTTATAAATATTATGTTGTATAGTATTTTTTACAGTAAATGGTATTGGCTTATTAACTGCAATAAAATACCCGATTTAATCTCATTGTGTAGAAAATCATCAGGTAAAAGATGCAAATGTGCTACAGGGTCGAACTAAAGAAATTTGAATTTGCATAATATAGGAGATATACAAGTAATTTATTTAAATGTTTCAATTATATTCTATATTTAGTTCAGTGTCGCTATCCTTATCTAAATTAATTATAATTGGCGCAATTGATTTTACATAAAGGTACGAGTTTTCAACATTTATAACATGACTAACAATTTATATAGTTCCTAATTAATTCTACCACACTACCACTTAAAGTCGGAGAAGTATTTTTTCCGCACACACTCGCTTTAAGTTGGTGCCACATAAGCTCTATGGGATTGAACACCCAGTAGTAGGGAAGTAGTCGTAACACTGTATGTCCCAATTCTTCTGTAATTGTATCACAAACACGTTTTTTTTTTAAAGAAAATGACTCTAGCACTTCTTTTTTTTGTATTGTTTTCCTCAAAATATATCTTATTTGTAGCCATGAAGTTTTGAATCTCCAATTTCGTTTTCTTTGAGCCAGGAATTTTTTGCAATTGTCGACTATAATAGCTTGCGTTGTCCATTACTATAACGCTGTTTGGCGGAATATTGGGTAACAGACAATTTTTAAACCAATCTTCAAAAAGCTCTGCTGTTGTATCTTCGTGATAATCAACACATGAGTCCTTATAATTTTTGGCAGAAAGCTACATAGCGTTTGGAATCCAACCATTTTCTGATCCTGCGTGTAATATTGTGATTCTTTTCTCTTTATTTGATAGTACTTTTGTTGTACACTTATCAGAGGAATCAGACCATCCTTTGGAAAAGGTGTCATGCATGTCAAACCACGTCTCGTCGAGGCAGCAGAGTATTGGCCGATTTTTAGACCTGTATTTTCTTATTTGACGTTATATATTCAGAACGCCAGTTTATTAAACGTGTGGATTCCATTACCACTTGTCTCTTGTCAATTTTGCGATATTTAAATCCCATCGCAGACAGAGCTCGCCAAAGAGTAGTGAGGCCACAGTTGATGTGAGTTTCGTCATTGATGAGCCGCTGTTTCAGACTTTTGATTGTAGGGACACGCTGCTCATCATACATAGTGTAGATTTTTCGCCTTATCAAATCTTTTTCCCAGTTATCTAGACTTTTTGTGACACCGGAATCTTTACGCTTTTTTCTTGATTCCATGGAATTTTCAACAATTTGTTGAAGTTAGAGACACCTTCGTCAAATTACTGGTTACTCTTGCTGCAGCACCCGCGTTATATCCTTGCTGAAGTCAGGAACTATACACATTTTTTATAATGATTTTCGCGTCACAAGTTAAGTGATTCTTCTTTAACGAACCACTGGAAGAAGCACTATTACTTTTTATCCACGGACGCCACATACTGCCTATTCTGTACGTTGTATAAATTATTGCACGCCGTAACACAAGTGAACACTTCCAATGAAATACAAAGTCTAAAATGAACAAGAGGTGTAAGCTGGAATCCTCTACAATCCCTCTCTAAGAAAGAAAATTACCTTAATCAGGTCCTTTTACATTTATGATGTGCATCTGGGATTTTACAGCTTAAGGGTCTATTTGGTTTTATTATAATCCTTCAGTCAATACCATTTATTGTGAAAACTACTATAATAATGGTGTATAAAACATGCTAATTAGTTAAGAATAATAGAAAACTCTTCGTTTTAATACAATCTCCAGGTTTAATTAAAAATATCAATCTAAACTAATTTAAAAATAATTAGTTATAATTAAACGAAGAAAAATATCAAAATCAATGTCACAAATTTTTTTTTGTCACATTGATTTTGATATTTTTCTTCGTTTACAAATCAGTTACATTTGTGCTATGGATGATTTACTTCTATTAGTTATAATTAATTTGGAAGTGACTCTGAGACCGACAGACGGTACAGTTTGTATTAGTTTTAAATTAGATGGTTTAAAATTATGAATAAAACTATTAGAAGACAAAAAAATAGTTTATTAGGTCATAATATAACACTTCTTTGGGAAAACAGGAACTATTAGCCACGTGACGCCCACTGCGAAATAACAAACGGCCGTGGCTAATGGAAACCAATCCACCAATTCTACATTACTATTATAAATAAAATAATAAATTAATATCACTAGGCAACCGGTCAGACTGTTCAAGACACCTTTCAGTTTATCGAACTTTCTTTTACCCGAAAAAGTCCTATAGATAGTCGTCTCGGCGAATCTCACCAACCTCTTCATAGTGACCGTATTCCTTGTTGCATTTCGATCCACGAATTTAAACTATTATTTACAAAAGCAAGAAAACTAGATTCTAATAAAGGTTTAAAACACGAAGACGGGAGAGGTTTTATTGTTAGAAACAGCCAAGCAGCACAAGTTGGTACTCTAATAATGTAGACTCCATCTTATTATGTAATACTAATAGTTTATCGCTTGTTCTTATTTGGATTTGTTGGTTTAGTATTTTATTTGTGATTAAGGACTCTTTTAGTGCCACTTTCATCACCTAACAAAATTCGATAGGAACTTCAAGTAGAAAGTAATAACGTAGTTCTTTTATTGATTCTATTGACCCTTTGTATTAAAGTACTTTTATAAAAAGCCCTGTTGAAGTGTGTATAATAACGGTCCCATACAAAACCAATTCTGTTACAATCAACAATATGTTGTCATTAAATTTTTGTGAAACTAATTATTATTTATAAATATGAATATGTTAAGGTTAGAGGTGTTTGAATCCCTTTTGAGAAAAAACAGCTCACACAACTCATACAACAACATCAGCTTTTAAAAATTTATTGTTGCTTTTGTTTTTGTAAAGTTATTATACAGGGTCATATCAAAATCAGAACCAAATGGGAATGTTGTTTACTATGGTTTTTTCGATAAAAATTTATTCTTCATAAAGCTGTCTTCATAAAACTAAACATGCACCAACAAAATGTGCGCAAGATGCCACAAAAAGTTGTTCATCATTAAAAAATATTTAATGATTTTTGGACCATATTGTTGAGAAGTAAAGTTGGTCTTGATACATTTTTGTTGTGGAATAAATTAGGTGACAGAACTAGTTTTTGTGCTATGCAAAAACTCTTCTTCATCATGGGACGTAGGTTGTAAAAAAATTAATAGTAGCAATCTACAGATTTTTTTATTCTGAAGTTAACGAAAGAATTCTAAATCGTCTGAATTTTCTTCAATAGTCTTTGCTGATTGGTTTACTTATAAAACTTAATATATATAATATCATTTTTTCCATTGCTAATGTTAAAGTGTTGCTATAAAAAATGTTTTGAGTAGATAAAGTATCACTTTGACCGCAGGGGTAGATAAAATGTTTTAATTTTTCTTATTCAAAAAAATTTACAAATTCAAACACATTAAGGATTAAAAACAACTGAAATTTTACAATTAGAAATATACATATTAGAAATATCTATTTTTGGAGCATCACAACTTGTACTCGTTTCCTTAAACACTTGATTCGAGGTACTGGATTGATTTTCAGGTCCGCAAAGTATAAACTTGGATATGGCAATCTTATTGCTTATTGACAATGTAAGATTCTGCAACGGATGACGATTTCCATCCACCTAAACGTTTAAGTTTTGCTAGATAAGCTCCATAAGTTGCGAACATAGTAGCTAAAGAACGACTGAAACAATGTCCCGTGTACATTTCTGAATTTCTAAAGTTTCCAAAAATCTGCAATCTTCTTGGGAATATTATATATAGTGTCAATCCTCACCAGTTGAGTAGTGCACTTTTGCTGTCGGTAATTCACAAAAAACTTACTGTGAGGTACGTTTTTGGGGCGCAAGGCAATATACTTTCTCACAATTTCCAAGAAACTCACTCCCTTTTCTTGTCAGTAATACAAAAAGACCTATCCTGCTTGGTTTTAGTAGCAGATAATGAAACCATTATCACCGATTTTCTGTCGTCCACATTAAACACTTCTAATTTGTACAATTCATCGTACCAAGTCGTTCCAGGCACACCAAAAATAGCAATAACCTTCATCAATAAATAGACGTTATCAGGAGCTTCTGTAAAAGATTTAATAATGTCATCTGACTTTTTGGATTTTGGACTTTTTATAGTAAGGTGGTTATCTTACTGAAATTAGAAATGTCATTCACCAACAACGTACGCTTCAGCATCGAATAATACGACCATAATGATAATGGCATCGCTTTCTTCGACTTTTCCGAAAAATTCGCCAGAAGCATTTTTTCACTGATATTCTTTCACCTTTTAAAAGACTGGTATTCTTTCTCGTACATCATCCTAGATTTTTATGGCAACAATAAACTTTCTGCTTCCAACTCTGCATTTTCTTATCTGACGGCAGGTTTTCCTTTTTTTGTGTCAATTATTTTCCGTCCATTTCGTATTTATTCACTTTGTACACAAAAGCAACAATATTCTCCGTGAAAACCAAAACGTAACATTTGTTTGACATTTGTTGACAGAGTAATTCATATCCCTAGCAACGGAGCAACACAATTGCGATTTTTGTACCTAAAATTACAATTTTCTTTGAAATTATATTTTTCACCTGAATTGGAAGTCTTGCTATAGAAAAAATGTATTGCACACGAAGATAAAATCGCATTTTCTTCTCGAGCATAATTAGTGTCTCGACTAACGTCTCGACGTTAAAAAACGCTCTCGAAGATAAAGTACAATTTTATCGTCTTGTACAATAAATAGCTAATAATAATTGTGTAATCTTATGTCACACTAGGGTTAGTGCATTCGCCATTTTTTAAAAAAATTGTTATGTAGCCTTATTAGTGAAAAAAATCGGTAGTACCTAGTATACAAATGCTGTTAAACTGTAGACTCATCAAAGAATTAAAAAATAAGACCTGAACACAACGACTTGTGTTAGAAGAGAACTATTCTTAGTACAGACTGCCTTCTTCCTTGGTATTTGAATAAGACTGTCGGGTATATTATGTTTGTTGAACCTTTAAGCTAATTTTAATAATAAATTAACAAAATGAGTGCCATGCTGTATTCCTCAGATAGCAAGATCTACCCTTCCAGAACATCTTACGGAGGTACTTGTATTGTATCACGGGTAATCGCTGGAAAACCCGATATAACCTTATAGCATTTTGTTGGATGAATGGTTTGTTTATAAAGAAGTAGTTTTTTGAATTAAAATTATTTTTTAAATACTCAGTGATGCATATGAAACGACAACTCGAATACTTTTTTGTTAATTCTAGATCGTTGGTAAACTACTTTTTAAGAACAACAATAACTAAACATTTGAACAAAACTTTTTATACTTTTTATTTAAAAAAATAGTTTTTTAAATGTAATTACAGCTGTTTTGCTAAAATTTGAAGATACCACTTTTAGCTTAAAAGCTGTAATTGCAATTAAAAAGCTATTTTTTAAATAAAAGATGAACATGTTTAGTTGTTTATTGTTCTTAATAAGAGTAAGAGATGGTGCAACAAAAAACAACTTTTTAACTTTTTGTTCCAATTTTATACAATTAATTTTTGTGTAGGTATATTACATTATATAAATGTACTTTAAATCAATTATCGATAAAATGAGGTCCTGCGTCTTTGATTGCTTAGTATATTAATAAAGGTCTTGGGCGTATTAACTATGGACAGGTGACATTTCTTCGAGATATTGATGATTTATTTATCCAGTAGAAATTCAGTACATGATGATAACTTCATTTAAATTCATATATTTAATGAATGGATTCAAATGAATAATGACTGCAATGAATAATGAATAATTTTTAGGAAATATTGAGTGGTTCTTTTGTGACAAATTGATTTACGTTCCTGGAAGTATATTTATAATAAATAGTCTGTACCTATTCATATGGTCAATAAAAATTTTGTATACCCATTTTTGTTAACGTAAAATTAACGGTTTATGTTTGGTCAAACCGACAGAAACCAATTTTATTAAGTTAATACTCACGGTTTGTGTGTTATTAACTTAAATTATACAAAAAAACATTGTAAAACTTTTAATAAATGTGTATAGCTAAAAATTTAAATTTTATTCTAATTTAAACTTACTTATATATTTCTCAATATTTTTTTTTTTTTATTTGATACAAACATGCCCGCATCAACTACTAAGAGTTATTAGCAGGAGGACTTACACAAGTAGTATAATATGATGTATTTGTGTTATATAATAATTTTTAAATTTTGTTATACAAATTAATGTCTTTGATATATTTAATTAAAGCACTTGTGTTTTTGGTGAGCACATCCTTGAATACCGCACTTAATTTATTCTGACTTCTATATCTAGAATATTCAGGACACTCCAAGATGATATGTTTTACAGTGAGGGAAACATGGCAATGTATACATTCTGGTGCTGGTTCTTTGTTGAGGAGATATTGATGTGTTAGGAGTGTATGACCTATTCGCAGTCGGGTTAAGACAACTTGGTCTCCTCGTTTTTCTGGTGTTGATAGAACTGAATCGACTTGTGGCTTAACTTCTTTCAGCTTGGATGTTGTATGATTCCATGTTACTTGCCAAGAATTAAGTATATGTTGTTTGATTGGGGTTGTATGGTCAGTGTAGGGAATTTTTTGAATGTTAGGCGCTTCTTGTTTAGATGTTGTAGCTACTGCTAATTGATCGACTTCTTCGTTTCCTTTTATACCAGAGTGAGATGGAACCCACAAAAATGAGACGTTCTTTTGGCTAAGACGTATGATTTCCATTTCACTTTTAATTCGTATGAGATTAGGATGTGAAGGGTAAAGTTGTTTTAAGCCAAGTAACGCACTCAGTGAATCTGTTATGATGAGAAACTTGGTTGCTGTAGAGACTTTGCACATTTTTATGGCTTCCAGAATTGCAGTGGTTTCTGCTGTGAATATACTACATTGATTCGGTAGTCGGATGGCAGATTTGTTATATTCGCAGATGTAAGCTGCTGCAGTTCCATTGAGATTTTTTGAAGCATCTGTATAGATTTTCAGGGTTTGGGGGTATTTTGATATAATTTCCTTGAAGAGGTTTTGTAGGAGACAGGGGTTAGTTGAATTTTTTGGATTTTGAGTGAGAGATGTATTGACATCTGGCTTCTGAGACATCCAGGGAGGAAAGTTAGAGTTTTGTTGGAGCGATAATTTAAATTGTTCAAATTCGAAGTTAGTTCGTCTCACTCTCCCTCTAAAAGGGAGATTTTTAGTTGGCTTGGAGTCATATATTTCGTCAGGAGGAGGGTTTGTTGGGAAAATGATTTGGAATGTATTATTGTTGGGATAAGCAGAAATTTTTGCGGTATAGTTTAAGGAAAGGAATTGTCGACGTAAGTACATTGGAAATTCGTTTGCAATGACTAGGAGACTGCTCGTTGGGCTGGTTCTGAAAGCGCCCAATACACATCTCAGTGAGGTAGTTTGAATGACATCTAATTTTTTAATAATGTTTTTTAGCAGTATCGTAGCAAATGGAACCGTAATCTAATTTACTCCTTATCAGTGATTTGTATAGGTTCAATAGGGTGATTGTACTAGCTCCCCATGTTCGGTTTGATAGAATTTTTAATAGATTTATTCGGGATTGGCATGACTTTTGAAGGACTTCTATGTGTGTTTTCCATTTGAGAGAACAATCTAAAGTAAGACCAAGAAAGTTCACTTCTTCTACCCGCGTTAGTGGAGTTCTATATAAAAACAGATTAAAATTATAGTAGTCTTTTCGTCTGTCAAAAATCATGTAGTGTGTCTTTTTCGCTTGAAAATTGGAATCCTGTTTTTTGAGACCAGTTTTCGATTTGATGCAGGCAATCTTGAAGTAAAGTGGAGGCGAACTTTGTGCTTCTACTTCTTGTATAAATGATGAGGTCATCTGCATAAAGGCAAATTTTGATGGGAGGTTTTATCATTTCGGCTATGCTGTTAATTGCAGTGAGAAAAAGTGTGGGACTCAAAGTAGATCCTTGAGGAATGCCATTTTTTAGAGGTCTTGTAGTTGAGATGTGGCCATTTGATCTGACTTGCATGGTTCTGTTGTTGAGAAAATTATTTATGAACGCTAGCATGTTTCCTTGTACTTCCCATGTCTGCAGTGTTTTTAAAATATTGTATTTCCAGGTTGTATCAAAAGCCTTATTTAGATCGAAGAATATAGCGATTAGTTTTTGGTCATTCAAAAATGCATTATGTACTTCACTTTCAAAAGATATTAGATTATCAATTGTCGATCTGCACTTTCGGAAGCCACTTTGATAGGGTGTTAAAAATTTTTTGTTTTCAAGATGCCATGCTAGTCTGGTGTTTAAGATTTTCTCTAGAATTTTACACATACTACAGGTTAGGGATATCGGTCTATATGAGGCTGGGTCGTCTTTTGGTTTGTTAAATTTACATATGGGGATAACTGTTGCATTTGTCCAAATTTCTGGAAACTGATGTTTTAAAAACATAGTGTTGAATAGATCTAGGAGTATTAACTTTGTATTAAAAGGAAGATTTTGCAGAAATATTAAGGGAATGTCATCTGGTCCAGGGGCAGAGTTTTTGGAGTTTTCGAGAGAAAAATCAAGTTCCTGCAGAGTTATGGGAACGTTTAGATAAGAGTCGGAGTCATTAATTTGGATTTCAGATGTTTCAATAAATTTCTTGTATTGTATAAAGGATTGGTCCAAGCTTCGATCACTGGAATTATGTTGGAAAACATCTGCTATAGCCTCACATACATCTTTTTTATCGGTTATCAGCTGATTATTATGGGATAAAGTGTTTATGTCGAGGAAAGAATTTTGTCCTCTTATTTTTCGAATTTTATTCCATATCAAGTCCAGTGGGGTGGAGGGATTTATGGTGGAAATGTGAATTTCTCAATATTTGACAGAGGATTATTGTGATATAAATGACACTAGTCTTAAAATTTAAGTTGGTTTTTTGCTATCTATAAGCAAATCTTACAATGTACGAGGGTTGCCTTTTATATTTGGGGATTAGGCAACCCTGGAGTTGCAATCTGGCAACTAACAGCTCTATCGTAAAGTGGGACATTTTTGAGGTTATACGTACTCAGAACGTTCTGACATACGAACGCTATTTGAGATTCATCTCGGCCCAAAAATGAAATTAAATCGTGAACATTTTCGTGCGATCATTTTTTACGACTTTCGACGTGGATTAACTCAGCAACAGTGCATGGATGAACTTAATTCAATTTTTGCCGATAAAGCTCCATCAAGGACCAGTGTTTATCGATGGTATGGTAAATTCAATCGTGGCCGTAGTTCACTCCAAGATGAATTTCGTGCAGGTCGTCCAACATCAGTTTTTGTTCCGAAAACCATTGATGCTGTGCGCGAACTTATATTACAAGATCGTCATGTGACCTATCGTGAGATTGAGACAACCTTAGGCATTAGTAGGACCAGCATACATTCAATATTGCATAAATCTTTGACGGTCAAAAAAATTTGTTGCGTTGGATCCCACACAATTTGTCAATCGCTCAAAAAAAGGCTCGTGTCGAACAATCAAAAATTCCAATATTACATTAATTTAATTGTAATTCGTTGCGATTTTTTATTTCAAAAAGTTTTCCGTATAATTGTCAGTTGAAAGTGTGAAAGTAAAAAAGCTTTTTAAAACCAGTATGGTTCATTCATGCTCGAGCGGTTTTCCCATGAAGTATTTAATCAGCAACAGTTACAATATTAACCGATAAAATTAAATGAATTAAAACTATCGGCCTACGCTAAACGTTGAATGCATAATGGAAGTAAAAAATGCAAATCCAAGAAGTTTGTTTCATAATTTCATAATTCTCGCATTGTAACTTTCTTAGGTCATTTTTATTACGCCCACTATGATAGTTAATTTACAAGCAGTTCTATAGGTCAGGTCCTGGACGATCGTGGTTTACAGAATATACTGTAATGACCACTACAGGGTGATATGTTAACTTTGTTTTAGGAAAATTGTTTTTAAAGGTCACATAATTCTCTACCTATTGACTTTGGTGGTGTTTATATTTTAGGTTGCATTGATCATTGGTTTGGCAGGTGCTTGTCGTTTGGGAGGAGTTGTGTAAAATAAGTTTGGATGATTATTATATATAAATATAGAAATGTACTCTATTGATATGACTTTTATTTCATATTAAAATAATATCTGACATATTTATTCTTTGACAGTTAATAAATCAATAATATTAACAAGATAACAGCAAATAAAATAAGTAAGTATATAACATATATAACAATTCTCTCCTTTTAATAAATGAGGTAATAGGTAATCTCTTCAATATTGTAACCTTTGAACAGGTTTCTTTATTCTATTGGATTTTCGTAACGAAGTTGTTTCCTCCGCTAACGGCACCTTCTTTTCTCTAGAATCTATTGCACTTGATAGTTCTAGATTACTTTCATTATTAACACATGATTCTTCATTTTGGGTTGTCTCCTTTTGTAGTTCTTTATATATTTCTTCGCTGTGAGTTGTCTCGTTTTGTAGTTCTTTATTTTCGTCCTGTTTTTGTCGGTCTGTTTCTTTCCTGTTTTCACTTGGTATGGTTACTTCATAAAAATTTGTTGGATCGGGAGTTTTCACATTACATAAACGAAGTTGATCATAATGACGTTTAATTTTGTACCCGTTGTCTAATTCTATTAAATAATGAAGTTTTCCCAGTCGTTTAATTACTTTGCCATATCTCCATTTGTTTTCATTTGAATAATTCCTAGACTGAATCCTATCATCAACATTAAAAATTTTGTCAAAATCACTATCTTCTTGTTTTCTTTTAAATGGGAGCGGTCGTAATAAGTCAAGTTTTGTTCTTATAGAATTTCCAAATATATTTTCTGAGGGTGATTTTCCTGATGATAATGGTGTTACCCTATATCTAAATAAAAATTTATGTAATTTTTCGTGAAGATCTCCATGTTCAAGCATCAAACGGTGTAATTTTGATTTTAATGTTTGACAATACCTCTCAGCTTGCCCGTTAGTAGCAGGATGATTTGGTGCAATGAAATTTTGACGTATGCCGTTTCTTTTACAAAATTCAGTGAATTCCATCGATTTGAAAATAGTAGCATTAATACTTACTAAAATTTCGGGTAAACCCATTCGACTAAATATTTCTCTTAGATGGTAAATGGTACATTTAGTCGTGGGATTTCTTTTCATTATAGTAATCTCTGGCCACTTAGACTTTGCATCAACTACAATAAAGAAAAAGTGTCCCATTAATGGACCCGTGTAATCCATGTGTATCCTTTGCCAGTTCCTTTCAGGTATTTCCCAATTATGCAATGGTGCCTTTACTGGATTATTCCTTACATTACAACAAGCTAAACAACTTTTAACCAAATTTTCAATATCAGAGTCTATCTTTTTCCAATAGCAATAGTTTCGTGCTAGTGCTTTCATTTTAATAATTCCTAAATGAGTCGAATGCAATTCTTTTAGTAGGTACAACTGGTTGCAAACTTTTCGGAATGACTACTCGGTGGCCACGAAAAATTATTCCATCCTGTAAGGAGAATTCTGGATGTCTCAAGTTCCCTTTTATTAAGTCGCTCTTAAGCTTTAATAATTCATTGTCTTGTTTTGTTTGTTTTCTAATTTCTTGAGATGTAACAGTGTCAGTATATATTTTATTTATTAATCCTATATTAGCAATATATATGCCATCTACGATTTCTTCTTCGTCTGAGGAGATTTTAGTCGGATTTCTGGAAAAGTAGTCTGCATTGGAATGTTCTGATGATCTTCGACATTGAATGTCATAGTTGAATCCAGCCAAATATTGTGCGTAACGTAGCATTCTAGTAGCAGATAGTTCTGGAAGTGATTTTTTTGGATTTAAAATGGTAAAAAGTGGTCGATTATCTACAATAAAACGATTACTGCTGATTTATACATAGTTTCTAATTATGGGAACACCATCATTGGAAGGAAATGGATTCGAGATTTAATGATCGATATTGGTAGTATTTCTTTAATTTCGTCAAATATACCCTCACTAGAAAATATATTCAATCAATTTCAAGACGTATTTGAACCGAAAGTTGGAACGGTTCCAGATTTCAAATGTAAATTAAAACTTGCACCTCAAGCTAAACCAGTGTTCCTAAAACCTCGTAGAGTGCCATATGCCCTCAAAGAAGAAGTTGACCGAGAATTGGATACATTAGAAAAAGAAGGTATTATTACAAAAATTGATTATTGCGATTGGGGAACCCCTTTGGTCATAATACCAAAAAAAGATGGCAAAGTCCGAATTTGTGCTGATTATAAAGTGACTGTGAATAATCAACTACTAGAAAATCGTTATCCCATCCTCGTCGCCAAATTATTATATATAAATATAGAAATGTACTCTATTGATATGACTTTTATTTCATATTAGAATAATATCTGACATATATATTCTTTGACAGTTAATAAATCAATAATATTAACAAGGTAACAGCAAATAAAATAAGTAAGTATATAACATATATAACAGAGATATAGGACACAATATGAACATGTTAGTTATTTAAATTCCCAATTTCAAAACGAATATGGAAAGAATCTTTGTCGTCATTGGAGAAAATAATATTTCTTTATACAGAAAATATTTTTCATTACGTCCATGAAACACATCACATCGCAGATTATTTGTATACTACAAAAATGGAAAATGTACTACACAACCTATTTGTATTCGCCTGCAAAATAGCTGAATTTCTTAAATTACCGCATCCCAAAGAATACACTCGGACACTGTTTGAAGCTCAGCAACTTTATTAGTTGATGGTGGTGGTAGTATAACCAATTTGAAAAGGCACGGGGGTGGAAATCAACCAGTGTAGCTGAAGGATACGTAGAAAATTCTTCGAGAAATAAGATTCAAATAGCATCACAGATCGAAAAGGGTCCTGCGGGACTCGCAGGATTCCTACTCATCCAGTAAAATATCATTTTCGGAACAGTTACGTAGATTACTATTATTGATGTTTGATGGCGTTTTCATTTTCCAATGTTAATTCGTTCGTATGGGTATATATAAATTGAGTTATTTTAAAATTAGCATTATTATTCCCAATGTCACATTTCAATCAAATTTAAATTATAATAATGCTTTCGAACAAGCTACTCGATCAAGTGTGAAGAATTAAAATTAAAAACTATATTATTAATAGAGTTTACAACGACTTGAAGCAATTATAATAAACATAGGTATTCGCAGTTTGCCACTTTTACAAAATAAAAATCTCAAACGTTGGTCAACATTACACTTTATGAATGAGAAATGAGTTTGACATATAAGAGTTATTACACTATCTATTACATTCGTTCCAAGGAGATCTTGAACAGGAAACTATTGCTGGAAGCTGATTGATGTTATTTAATCATAAAATGGTGATGATATTGTTGCTTTTGCGACGTATTTCAGTAAATGATGATATTTTGTTAAGTGAAATTCGAAAAATGTTTAAAGCCATTGTGCAATAATCACCTGCAGAATATTTAAATGTGTGGTAAGTTGTAAAGTGGCTTAAAATTTCATGTATTTATAAGTAAATAAAAAAAAGGAAAAGAAACATAATTTAGTGCTCGGCCTAATCTATTGTGGATCATAAACTTTAATTGGAATTAGATGATGCCTTGAAACGGGATAAAATTTAATACCCTTTATGTCTCTCTGTTTGTCCTATAGTCGAACTATAGCTTCCAATTCCCAAGGTAACGGCCACGTAGAACGCTAAAGCTCAGTTTTGAAGTTGCCACACTGCAGTAGCCACAGTCCAAAGTAGGAAGCTGAGGAAGCTTCTTCAGAGGACAGTGTTCAGTAAGCAGTCCAGTTAGACTACTACTCAAATCCAGAAGCTGTAAAGTTTTGTTGAGATATGAGTGGGTGAGCCCTAGTACATTCTTCCAGTATAGAAGGAGTTTCCTTGCGGCCTAAATGGAAATAATGTCCTTGGCAGTGCTTTTCCCTTTACCAAGAAATGATTACGTCCCAATAAACTCGGACTCCGTTCCTTTCTTTGCCAGATTGTCGGCTCTCTTATTGCTCTCCACTCCTGCATGCTCTGTTATTTGCTCCAAGGTTATTTAGGGAACGATATAGCTCCACATCAGCTTTGAAACAACCCGGTTAGATTTCGGTGCTTTTAGAGCTGCCTGACTGGTCGAAATTATGAATATGACACCAAATAAAATCTTAAATAAGGTTAAAACATACACAAACTTTCACTACAAAATGTTTTTCAAATGCAGCTGCCTTTTTTTAATTTTGATACTAAAACACAACACAGGTGTAGCATTGCCCCAACGCTTTTTGAACTCCACCTAAACGAAGCATTATCAACGAGGAGAAGAAATATGGGTATCCCAATTCGAGACGACGGATTATGAACCCTTCACTTAGCCGACGATCAGGCCAGAGGTTACGAAAACTTAAAGAAGAATTGGTGCAAAATGGGGCCTTGCAATCAATATGCAAAAAATGAATATCTAGTAGTTGGAGGAATAGCAGACAGTCTACAGTCTACTACATTGGAGTAATAAAAACTACAGAATGTTTCAAATACTCAGGAACCCAAATAACAACGAACGAAGGAAGTAACGACGAAATAAAGTCAGGAAGGGGGCCAAGCGACAGCGGCTACTAGACAGCTAAATGAATTGTTATAGAACATTAAAAAAACTAGATAAAATAATCATAGAAAGCATTGGATTGTATGGCGCGATTTTTGGAAAATAAACAAAAGAAATCAATTAAAAATTACGGTAATGGAAATGAATTACTGGAGACGATGCTGTCGACTAACTATGCTGGATAAAGTAAGAAACGACGATATTAGGAAAGAGGATGGACCTGTAAATTGGTATTGGTATTGAATGATAAATAAGAGATGAGCAAACAAAAGACCCCACCTACGAGAAGGAAAAGGCAAAGACCAAGAGGCTCCTGGAGGGAGGATGCTGAAGAAGCAATGCTCTCCAGGGAACTAACAAATAGGGACTGCCTCGACTTAAATGGCTGGAAATTAGGAAGCGAGAGATGGCGCAAGCCATAAAAACTCGTTCTAAAAAAAACATAGTACTTTAGAATTGTAGAAAAGTGTATAGTGGATCTTTGAAAAATATTTGAATCTTTGGAAAAAAATAATTTTGAGAACATATTTAGGAATTAATATACTCTACAGAGCTATTGTGGTGATAATTTGGAAAACAAAAATTTAAAGAAAAATATGCTTCATTGTAACAGTTACGAGGATTGCCTTTTAGATTTCGGGATTAGAGAACAAAAACAAATATTACTCATCGAAAATTACTTTTTTGTTTTTTAAAATATTTCCCATGAAGATCTATACACTTTTGCATGCGTTTGAACCAATTGTCAAAGCACTTTTGCCTCTCTGAATGAGGTATCTCCAAAACATGCATTCTGAATGCAGCAACCGCTTCTTCAGGTGTCGAAAACCGCTGACCTCTCGGTTTGTTTTTTACGTAAGGAAATAAAAAGAAGTTATTCGGTGCCAAGTCAGGACTATACGGCGGATGACTCATCAAATCGATGTTGTGAGTGCTCAAAAATGCAGTTGTTTGAGCCAATGTGTAGGAGCTCGCATTGTCGTGGTAAAGTGTGATCCGTCTTCGGTGGTTGGTTTTCCTGATTTCTAGGAAGACAACTGACAAACAAATGGTTGTGTACCACTCAAAATTGACTGTTCTGCGTTGTTCTAGTGGTACGGTTGCGACATGTTCAGTTTTTCCGAAAAAATAGGCAACCATTTACTTGGAAGTGCTTTGTGCGCGAACAACTTTTGTTTAATTAATATGTTAAAGCGGGCCAATTAAAATACAACTACATACAATAAAATCGAGACATGTAATTATATAAACGAACTTTTAATACATAAAATAACTTCACAATTAATTAAGGGATTATAATTAATTGTATTTAGTTTGACGCATGACATTGCATTGATTTTGACGAGGTTTTTTATATTGGCTCCATATTAGATTTTTTGCTTGCAGATTTTCGTTGGCTAGACGGTTCTTGTTTTTAGATTTGTTCAGATTCATAACAGAAAATGTCTGCTCCCAGATATATATGTCGAACCAAATAAACTTGTACATTTCAGCGCGTTTTTTACCAACTATTTGTACGTATTCTTATCTAAACAACTATAGAAATTCAGTAAACCTTCATTGTATTTATTTCGTAAATTTTCGTCATTTTGCATGTCTATCACTTCGAGCTGCATTGCTTCTGGTGCATTTTCAGGGGAAATGTTAAAAGGTTTGCTAAAAATGTGCAACAGCGGTTTGACTTTTCTAAAATCTGAAAAACGATCTTGAAAAGCTTGTATCAAAATATAAATTTTTTCAAAATAAGAGTTTTTTGAAACTTTTCCGCAATTTTTTTAAAGCTGGGAAAGTGGACGTAATTGCCCGAACTTATTTGCGACCTGAATAGGCTCAACTTACACATAAAAGAAGATATATGAGCGTATAGCTGCGAAATCTGTTGGTCCTTGCCCTTGAGACGCGTATTTAGGACATTCAGGTGACTTTTAATGTCCACTAGTAAAGCTAGTTCACACATCCATTCAGGATTCATTATATTTTGAGTTTGCAAATGTTCTTTTAAAAGAATTACTATCCCAGATTTGTTTCCGATCATTGAAGGAGCTCCATCAGTCGTTATTCCAGATAAGTTGGATAATTTTAAGTCCATTTTTGAGAACTTTTGCAAAAGAGCTTTGAGCATGTCACTACCCTTGGTTTGACTTGACAAATAACTCAAACCAATTAGTTCTTCACTAACTTCTTGCGTTACACCTCGCAAAAATATTAAAAGTTGAGCAGTAGAACTAATGTCAGTAGATTCGTCGAGTGCCACAGAAAAAACCTCAAAAGCTTTTGATTTTATAGCTAATTGCTGTTCTAAATCAGTCGACATCGCCGTGATTCTTCTTTGAACAGTCATTCGATTGAGCTGGATTTTTTCCTAGTAGTAGCATACCGTGTAAGTAAATCGTTGGCGGGCCTTAGTCTGTGCATCGCTGGATTAGGCTCATCTTGAAACACCCATACAGTTTACTTTCGGGCTCATACGCGTAAATCCACGATTCATCACCTGTCACGATGTCATAGACGTGTTTCGAAGCACCGTGATCGTATTTTTTGGGATTTTCTTTCGATCAATCGACACGAGCCTTTTTTTGAGCGATTGACAAATTGTATGGGATCCAACGCGAACAAATTTTTTTGACCTTCAAATATTTATGCAATATTGAATGTATGCTGGTCCCACTAATGTTTAAGGTTGTCTCAATCTCACATGACGAATATCAGTTCGCTAACAGCATCAATGGTTTTCGGAACAACAACTGGTCCTTGGAGCTTCATCGGCAAAAATTGAATTAAGTTCATCCATGCACTGTTGCTGAGTTAATCCACGTCCAAAGTTGTAAAAAATAATCGCACGAAAATGTTTACGATTTAATTCCATTTTTGGGCCGAGATCAATCTTTTAAGTTACTGTAAACAACACAAATAGCGCTCGTATGTCAAAACGTTCTGACTACGTATAACCTCAAAAATGTCCAACTTTACGATAGAGCTGTCAGTTGCCAAATGGATGAGTTCTATAAAAGAGAAATGTTGCCAAATTAACGAGCAAAAAAATACTGAAAAAGGTTAGTCGCATAAGGAAGCAGTTTTTCCAATATATTTTTGGTTTTTCTTATGTATTTTGGGCTCCTTTATCACCCGTGTTGTACCCGAAAGATATGGAGGTCTTTTAACATATTTTTAGTTTGTAGTATTTTACTTCTTACAGTTGACGAAAAACTAAATGTCAGCTGTCAACACATACACGTATCATTAGATATTGTCCTGTTATTATTTAGCATTGTTTGGCTTCGTGTTTTTGTATTACTGATTTTTTATTCTAAATTTATCTGTTAGTGATTTGCGTTACTCTGATCTGCTTTTATTATTGCAAATACCATCGAGAAGAGTAATTCTACCCGGATTTGTATCTTCGTTGTGATTCCACAATACAAATTGCGATGAAGCATTGTGCATATCAAAATTGTAGAAATAATACAAGAACTTTATTTAAAGGGCGAAGAAGGAATTTTATTAAGTTTATTCCGTTTCCTAAACCCAGAAAATGTCCGAGCAGATGCCTCAAATGGATTGATTTATGTGGCAACCAAACTCTGAATTTTGCCACAATTAACAAAACCACCTATATTTGTAGTGAACATTTCGTTCATAATTGCATAGATCCAAAACCTTACTGTAATAATGAATCTACTGAAGTTGAGGAAAATGCAGAAATAACTCAAGTTGATGTACAAGAACATGCTAGTGTCTCAGACAATCAAATAAATGTTGACAATCAATCTAAGAATTTCCCAATTAAACCCACTACAAATATGTTGGAACACAATTATAGCTCTACTAATTTTATAAGGCAAAGAAAAACGGAACCAAAAGAAAATTACAAAAATTGAAACAAAAGATAGTACAAGTATACTTAAAACTTCACCGTGGACGGAAATACTCGTACAGGAAAAACTATTTTTCATATAAAAACCTAAAAACGACAAATATCATGTTTAAATACTTTACTGGACTTAATCCTCCACATTTTGAAGCATTTTATTCATTCCTAAATGAAAATGTTATGAAGGACTTAAGATACCAATTTAAACATAAAAGGTAGCTCAAAGCAGTAATACAAAAACACGAAGCCAAACAATGCTAAATAATAACAGGACAATATCTAATGATACGTGTATGTGTTGACAGCTGACATTTAGTTTTTCGTCAACTGTAAGAAGTAAAATACTACAAACTAAAAATATGTTAAAAGACCTCCATATCTTTCGGGTACAACACGAGTGATAAAGGAGCCCAAAATACAAAAGAAAAACCAAAAATATATTGGAAAAACTGCTTCCTTATGCGACTAACCTTTTTCAGTATTTTTTTGCTCGTTAATTTGGCAACATTTCCCTTTTATAGAACTCATCCATTGCAATACCAGGTGTGTCAAATCCCGAAATATAAAAGGCAACCCTCGTATCTATTATAAAACTTTACTATTGTGTAAACAACAAAAAAAAAGAAACTACTTATGCAAATTATGAATACTGCTGTACACTAATTACACATCGCTTTTAGTAGAATTATTAAGTAGCTTAGGCAGATCAAATTTAATTCCATATATAGAAAATTTTTGTTCGGAGTCAAACTGTAGGAGTAGTGATGTGCAACTACTTGTCGCCTACAATTATCTAGTTGTAATTGATGATCTATCTTATTATATTTTCTTTTTCGTCTAATAGTTCAGTTAACCTTTCGCACGATGCCGATGTTGGAATGAGTCATATCGTATTACCTACGGGGTATGTTAAATGTACGAATGATGACACCAGACGTGTAGGCGGTCATTTATTTTAAATATTTATTAGAACCTGAGAACTTCAAAATGGTAATTTCGACATATAATAATTAATAGCTTGAGAACCCAACAAAAAGTATACAATAATTTTGAAATAAGAATAACATTTAGAGAGTCCGCGAGCAAAGTGGGAAATCGAAAGCCAAAAGTGAATAAAATTTGCGCTAAAAGATTTTTTACCGAACTCTGAATAGAAATACAACTACAGTTTACAGTTTAAAAATGTACAACCAGGTATACTGCGATCTTTGTAGATCTATAGTATTGCCCTTTATATATTAAAGCACCTTATTTAGCCCTTCTGATTTCCTCCTCTTCCAGACTGAACCTGTACAGGTCTATCTCTGTCTTTATCCCAACCGTGAACCCCATCAAGTATTTGAATAGCCCCAACCTGCTGGGCTTTTGTCCTCCAAACTCCTGAATCTTTGGGTCCCCATGTTTTTCGTACAACCGTTTACACCTCTCAAGAGAAATTGAAGCTTCTTTTGCGAGTCTTAGGATTTATGGGTTCTCTGTCACTTCTAAGCAAATATTATACCTGGGAATTTAGCGTGAGTTACAAATGGAATCTCTATCTCCTTGATCGCTGGTGATTTCAGACCTTGTAGCGATTTTTGCTGGTCAGGCAACCCCTGTTGTTTTTTTGAGGATTGATCGATAGGCCCTCATCTTCATACCAGTGGCCCACTTCCTTACAGCCTGCGTGCTCTCTGAAACTATGCTAGCAAATTGTCCTTTTACCACTACTGCCAGATTATCGGCGTATCCAAAACAGAAAAATACTTTCCCGGATAGCCTCCTCAGTAAATCGTCCACCAAGGTGGAGCGAAGGTTGTGCTTCCAATTGTGGATATCCTCTTTCTACTTTAATTTACTGGTACACTGCACGCTAGAGCCGTCTTTATCAATTCGCTTATAAAGAAAGTGTCTAAGAAAAAAAGAAAGAAAGAAAGAAAGAAAGAAAGAAAGAAAGAAAGAAAGAAAGAAAGAAAGAAAGAAAGAAAGAAAGAAAGAAAGAAAGAAAGAAAGAAAGAAAGAAAGAAAGAAAGAAAGAAAGAAAGAAAGAAAGAAAGAAAGAAAGAAAGAAAGAAAGAAAGAAAGAAAGAAAGATAGAAAGAAAGGAAGCAAGAAGCTATTGCTATTTTCATCATCTATGATCTTTGAAAGCAATCTATTAAGATCATCTGTTGATTTGTCCGGTTGGTACGTGTATTGGCGATCACTGAAGGTATTTGCCTTCAGCACTTTATCCCTGATGTACCTGTCTATCGATCTCTTCAATGTTTTAACTAGGAAATAAAATAGAATTATTGATCTATAAAGTTAGTTATTCGTCAGATCAGTTACTTCCCCTACCTACTTTGGGTATGCAGATAACCTTAACCATTTGACATGCCTTTGGGTTGTATCTCCTAATCTCCACGTATACACGGTTTCTGTTAAGGTAAATAATGAAGATTGATGTTTTTAATAAGTTTTTAATTACAATTGTATAGTAAACGATATTTAAAAATAGAAACAATAACTGATTCCTCGCGAAGGATATTTCATTACATTTTTTTTAATTCGTAGTCATAATCTTGATTACAATTACAAAATATGAGGAACATTTACAATGTCCTCCTACATGCGATTTTCAGGAAATAATAACAACAATACTGCCAACTAAAGACAATATGAATTACCACTTCGAAGTGAGTAATATACGAGAAATGTTTAATTTATCTCGACCAATTATCGACGCGGCTGGATTGCGCTATTTATTGTTCTCTTACTTGTATAAGAAATCAAGCCAATAATGTGTTGCGCACAAGGAACTAGAACCAATAATTCAGAAACTTTATTCTTTAGTTTTCTTTAAATATACTGTTTTTAAATATCCTAAAGGTTTTTTAAACATAATTTTTAATTAAAACTAAAGCTAAAAACTTTTGGTACAAAAAAATCGTTCCCAAGATTTAAGATATTATTACTATTAAAAAGTATATGTTACTGATTTTCCCTTTTCCATTTAAGGTACACTGAACTTCTACAAAAAAGTACTGATACAGTTTATATGCTACAGCAAACCATTCTGAAGACATTTAAACTTGAATTTTCAAATGTATGATATGTTGACTTTTGTTTCAATTAACTAATTTGCTCAAGCTGAGCACTAATGAAATTTTAAAGTTTACACACAGAAATACTTTAAATTTTACCATAAACGATTAGCAATTAGTTTGTTATCTGTTTTTTTTTTAATGTAAGGTGTAAAACAAATTTGAGATAAACATAACATTCTAATAATATCTATTATTTTAATTTTCATTTTTACGAATGCAAATATTTTTATGTAGATAATCTATTACAGTGAAATTAATATAACTCAAAGAAAATTAACATCATTGACAACGCCGCTAAAACTATAAACAGATCACAAAACTATAATCATTTATGTCCTTCTCTCCCTTGACCGGCTAGACATAAGCTTTCAGATGGTGTGTGCCTCTAAGTGTCATTTGAAAATAATTATGCTTAAAAATATTTCTAATGTAACCTATAACTTCTAATATTTCCCATGACGGAGACAAGCTATGGAAAAACCGATTACAACTTCCTTGCAAAAGTCAATTTATGTATCAAACATAAAAAAATAAATTGTATGTGCTATGCTAAGACAGTAGTTGCACTCATTGACTTATAGAGGGAGGTTTTAATAACACCATTAAAGAGGCAATGGAAAAAAAGAAGTAGCCCACTAGTACAATGGATGAAATGAGAATTATTGCAGCTAACATAGGAAGGAAATAAATGACCGTGGTACAGCAAAAGCAGTTTACAATTAAAGATTATGTCATTTCAGTCATTTCAGCAGGTAAATTGCCCTAAACCTCATAGAGAAATGGTGCCAGAAAGAATAAAAATTTATATTCCGTTCACCCAAGATAGGGATGATAGGGGACATCGAAATAAACATTTTCCAAGGAGGTAAAATATCTAGTAGTGATCCAGGATCAACAAGGCAAGACTTAAAATCTTAAAAGTTCTGGTAATACCAAACGATTATCAATCCCGTAGTCACATATGATTCACTTGTATAGTAGTCAAAGTTTCAACAATCACTGACATGTACCAAGTTGCAAAAAGTTCATCGGCTAGTTTGTCTAGGAAAAACAAAGTACAATGACAACGTGCCCCATCTCAGCCCTAGAGGAGATGCTGGATCTCCCTCTCCTGCAATATTGCAGACACAAAACTTAAACTTGGTTAGTCATCCTTAAATCAACCAGTCGGGTATGACTTTCAGATGCCATTTGAAGTCAAAACAAAGTTGGAAGTGGGCTCGTTCAGATGGCAGGGCTGCAATGAAAGTGATATGGAATTTTCGGTTATCTAAATTGCTTCAGCTGTAGATACACTCTATAGAGTGTACTGTAGAGTGTTCTATAGAGTGTCTAGAGTGTACTATAGAGTGTCTAGAGTGTACTATAGATTGTATAGAGTATACTATAGATTCCTTTTTAGAGGCAGTCGAAGAATAAACATCTATATTCTGACAGATGGCTAGATAGCTTTACAAGCTCCGAAATATTTCATTTATAAGTCAAAGCTAGTCTAAGAATGTAAACAATCTCTTAAGAAAATTACAAAAAACAAAAAGGTTAGCGTATAGACTTGCAAACAAGAAGAAACAATACTTACACCTTACCTTGCAACAAAGAACAACAAAATTGACCGTAGCCTCAAGAATTGATTTGAAGAATAACCAGGAGTAAGAGAGGTAAGATTGTAATATTTTAATGTAGCATTATTATAGAGTATAAAAATACATAGAGGCAAAAAGTGGGGATGTTGTAAGAGGAAAACAATTGGAAAACAATATTAAGTAGTTATGATTGTGTTTTTTTTGTTATTTAACTTCCAAATAGTTTTAGACGTTTAGTGAAGTGATAATGGTTCGGACGTGTTTGATTTGCAAGAGTAATAATTATTCAAATTCCAACATCTCATTTTACAGGTTTCAAAACTGACCTCATCTCACTTTGTTATTGAGCCTACTTAAGTCCATCGGGTATATTGGTTACAATGGGACTGAGAATTTATGAATGATTGATTGTTTCTATTTATTTTTATATTCTATGAGCATTAGGTATAATAATATAAAACAAAGAAGTATACAAACTATTATTATTGTCTTTGTAATGGGAAAAACGATTTTTTCAAAAGTAGGTATTTAATCCAGATTCTAGTTTTCGTATTTATGACTTTGAATTACACAAAATACAAATGTACTACAAGAATTAAAAGCTGTAAGTTTGCATAAAAAATTATGTTTATCTTAATAACCAACATTGTACATTTACATTAACAACAGCAGCATAACGAAATCATATTAAATGGTAATTATATTGGAATTTGACATTATATTTAACCTTCTTCGGTTCTTAAAATAATTTTACGCAATATATAATACTGTCAGTTTATCAAGAACTAATCTAACGAGCAATTGCTTAACCCCGTTAAGAAAAAAATACAAACAATCTGATAAGTAACAATGAATAACTAAAAGCGTTGTCTACTGTCAAACATTCACCTGATAGACAATAAAATGTTGCCAAATGATTGGTAGGAGCCTAAAAAAATGCGAGGTTAACTGTTTGTTATAAAAACGTCGAAATCAGATATCGAATACAAAAACATAAGTAAGGCATGGATTGTTCAAAAACAAAACAATGCCTAAAAATTGTGGGAGTGAAAAATTCGGAAACATTCACATGTCATAGTTAATAATACAATGGCGGCATGATTCATTTTCTAAATAAAAATTATATGTATCCTTAAATTCGTTGAAGATATACCGTTTGTAAAATAATAAACAAATGACTATTGTTGTAGTCGAAGGTTTCTTTATACAAAACGTGTTGCAAATTTGACATCTCTATGATAATAAAATATTTCTTCATGAAAAATATTTGTTTTTAATTTGCTTTATTGTTTTTTTAAGATATTAGTTTTAAATTATAAAATGAAAAACCTGTAGATTTTAAAAATGTTTTGCTGAGGTCAAACATACGAGTTAGTACGAGTCTCTTGAGCAAACCTCTTAGTTTGTCTTCCAGCTTACTGATTAGCCATTAAGCATTAAGACGTTCTTAAAAGGAGTATTTCATATATTGTCATTGTCATTGGATCAACAATACGGTTTTCGTAAAAATGTGTAGACTTCGGATGCAATAGTTAGGTTAAGTATGATCATAGACCTATTATCAAAGGAGAAGCAACTTTCCATTAATAAAACTCTGTTTATTTTATCGCAATGATTACAAGTAGTGTCTACGCGTATGACAAAAAATACCAATCTATCCTCTTTGTTCCGTTCTTGCACTGGAAACGCTGTATCACTATTCAGGAGTTATGCTAACACATAATCAGTGGCGTGCTATTTGTTAAAAATGGGAATATCTCTGTCGGTAATATTTAGTTATTTTTATGGGAATATATCTGATTACTCAATAAATACAGTGAGACAAAATTTAGTGTGACATACACAAATATGGTTCGGTAGTGTAGAGGTACAAATTGAAAATTTTGACAAATTTAGGGAATTATTCATGGGATATTTTTGAGGTCAAGTGAATCAATCAAAAGTTAGGAAAAAATTACATTTCGTAAAGTTCGAAGAGAACAGGGGCACAGCATATGCGATTCAAATTTATACGCAGGTACAATACCTGGAGCCTCAAGTACCAAGCTATCAGGAACGACAATCTAATAAATTATATTTTCCATTTAAATGTATGGTCCGTAATTCCAGTGAATTTACAAGTTTTACAAGAATTGGTGAGTGAAACTTATATGAGAATTTTATAACTTACCTACCTGTTCGAGTTTGGATCCAGCGTAATATTTCCAGGCGGAATTATAAACAACAACACATATTATTGTAATTTACAGCAATTGCACATTATTTTCGATTTCCATTTGGTATAAAAGGTGTAGCCGTCAGAGACTTCTTTACAGCTGAAGTAATAGTGATCAGAGTGTCAAGCAGTGCCAGAACAAGGTTATAAGTGACTTAAAAGGTTATTTGCGTATATAAAAGGTTAGTGATAGAATAAGATAGATTTAGGTTGTTCAATTAGTATAATTATTTCTTTACCTTATCAAGGGTGACGTCGACTAGGGAAGGCATACCATGTCAAGGGTATTCCGACGACATGGTTATCCTGGCAAAAGGGAAGTATGAAAATGTCCTCTGTGATATTGTTCAAAGAGGATTGAACATTGCGGAACAATGGTGTGACTCGGTGGGACTCAGCATCAACCCCACCAAAACCACACTAGTAGCCTTTACAAGGGAAAAGAAACCTAATCTAAAAATCATAAAAATAGGGGAGAACATCGTCGAGTGGAAAACAGAGGTAAAATATCTAGGGCTAATCCTAGATAGCAAAGCAACCAAGGCCCTCATGGTGTGTAGGAACATTGCAGGGAAGAACTGGGGATGTAACCCACGTATCCTGCAATGGATGTACACAGCAATAGTGAGACCATTAATCACATATAGGGCAGTGGCTTGGGGCGTAAGTGCTAATCTGAATATGACGAGGAAAAACCTCTCTCCAGAGACTAGCCTGTTCATGTATCACTGGAGCAATGGGAACTTGCCCCACTGCTGCAATGGAGGTAATTTTAAACTTGACCCCACTGTACATTCTGTTAGAAAGTGTAAGGAAGACAACGATATATAGAATGATCAAAGAAGGAATTATCAGGGAAAAACCTAGATCACTTCATTTTGATCAAACTTGGGATATGCCCCAAGATGATATGCCAAAGAAATTCAACTTTGTGAGAAAATTCATCACAAAGTTGAGTAATAAATCTGTATGGAATGAAGACACCTTACAGAATTTAAACCAGAATACCATAAAGTGGTATACGGACGGTTCCAAGCTAGATAAGGGAACTGGGATAGGAGTTATTGGACCGAGAGCCAAATACTCAGAAAGCTTGGGCACATACCCGAGCATCTTTCAAGCAGAAGTCCGCGCCATCGAAAGATGTGTGGAATTCAATATTGGAAGGAACTACCGTAGACAAGAGATTGTGATCATGTCGGATAGTCAAGCAGCCATCAAAGCGCTGAGCTCAAATATAATCAGTTCGAAGATGGTTTGGGAAATGCCTAGGCAAATTAAATGAACTGGGCCAGAACAACACTGTCACCCTCCTATGGGTCCCGAGACACATAGGAATAGAGGGGAATTAAAAAGCAGGTAAGCTGGCAAAAAAAGGAGCTGAAACCCCACATCTGGGACCAGAACCATCTTGTGGGATCAGCAGTAGAGTAATCTTAGGAAAACTAAGGAAGGAAATGGAGAAAGAAAAATCCAAGTACTGGAATCAGCTTGAAGGACTGAGGCAATCTAAGATAATACTGGGGAACTATGACCAGAAGAGATCTCTTAGCTGCCTCAACCTCAGTAAAAAAAAGGCTCCGAATTTTAACGGGAATATTAACCGGGCATTGCCGGTTAAGAAGCCACATGAAGAAACTAGGGTTAGCAGATGAAGCAAAGTGCAGATTCTGTGAGGAAGAGGATGAAACCTCAATACACATACTCTCAGAATGTCCTGCCTTGCAAAATTCTAGGGCTAGATACCTAGGAGCACATGAAATAAAGGAAGGGGATCTACCTAATTTGAAGCCCGACGATGTCCTAAACTTCCTTAGGAAAATAGGACTCGAAGAGCTGCTATAAATCTGAGAAAACATCAGAACTTGGCAAGTATGGGGGGACACAATAGATCCTATAGGTCGCAGTGTACTTATCACCCCTAATTCATACATACATACATACATACATACATACATACAAGGGTGACGTCATTCTACGAATTTTACAAGAATCTCGTTTAAATCCAAAACTGTAATTAAATATTAAAACAGACATAATGGTCTTTTTGGAGGACTATTGGAAATATGAGTTGATCAATCTGAACTGTAAAATTAGTTAAAAAGTTACAAATAAATAGAACTTGGAAAAAATAAAATGTACAATGAAAATTTCTGTCAGATATGAACGAACTGAAATGCTAAGTGGCTTGGTAGTAAGGTACTTGATACCGTTACAAGAAACTAATATGTCTTAGATAATGTGGGTTTCAGAGGAGTTTCTTACAAACTTCTTAAGAGTTATCTGAGTATCAGAATGTGGATCAATGTGAATGGAACTCGTAGTGATTTTAGGGCAAAAGATACGGAGTACCTCAGAGAACAGTCCTGGAGTTAGTTCTGTGATATATATTTCAATCATGCCCTGGGCTTTATTGAAATGACAGGTCCAAATTCAATATTTAGGGCTCAGACCGCGGTAGTCGCCACTATTGAAAATTAAATGACCCAAAAAATAATATTGCCATATTACCTGATTTGTACAATACAAATTGAAAACTTTTAAGGAAATTTTAGAAATAAATTGGTAAGATAAGAAAAATATAAATAAAACAAGGTGACAAGAATAGGAATATTATGCAAAAAACACAAACGAAAGTACTTTTTTAAATAGGAACATAAAAAATTTTGAAGAATATAAACTAGGGTTTAAAATTTATAAATATTTTTTTAAATGCGTTTTAAAAAATGTAGTATCTAGCAAAATACTGATCCCACTGATGCAGAACCAAAAAAATAATAAATCAAACCAATTTTGTAAACAAATGAACAAATGTTTTTAATGAACTTTTGTTAGTATACATACATAGTCATTAATAGCTTAAATGTGGCGTAAAAATCAACAACTAATTATTATTTATATCCGTAATTTATCATAAATTAACTTGTCATGATTATAATCATCTAATAAAACAGAAATTTATGCACAATATTGAATGGGTATCTGATAAACTCTAAATGTTACGTATTATTTAATTACTAGCATTACAACAGCGACATTTGTAGTTCAAAAAAACCAGTATTAAAGATTAGATTAATCCTAGAAAGAGTATGTAAATTATTTTGACCTTGATTGGTTCTTGTGATATCAAGGAATGGCATTTATTTGTTTATTAATTTATTAGCAGTACTGATTTAAAGATTAAATATTTTAATAGGTTCATGCAAAGTATTTGCCAAGTACCATATTTATAATGATAATAATAGAAAAATTGACCGATTTCATTCAAAAGTTAATTTTTCTGATAAAGGTATTATTGCCAAGTTTTTTGTTTATTAAATTTATTGTGCTAACTCTTACTTTTTGGAAGTCCATCTTATTAAGAATAATAAAAAAAACTCTTCGTTTCAACGTAACTTCCAAGTTTATTTGAAAAAATATATTTTAAATCACAATGACGGCCGTTTCGCTATGAAGCATCGTCAGATTGACATTTAAGTTACATTTTGTTTGTTTGTAGCTAGGTACCTGATGTTTAGGTAGTATTAAGGTTAGACCAAGTATGGAAGTAATGAGACATAACAATTATAAAGCCTAGATGTTAATAACCGTAAGGGATTATCCTGGATGTAATTCCCTCTAAGATCATGGATATAGAAAAACCAGGAAAAAACTATTTCATGCTGATCTTTACAATAACTTAATATATTTGTGTTTTACAATTATGTCTTATCTATGTATAAAATGTAAACTCAATCAAAGTAAACAGTTTAATAGTGGAGAACTTTCAAGATTTATTTGTTCATTAGCAACTTTAAATTGTGGATCTGCTAGATGTCTTTTTATTTCAGGTTCTTCAAGGAAATCTAAATTTTGTTTATTATTACAAGTGTAGTATTTGGATTTCATTGGTGTGTAAGAGTGAGGTTGGATGTTCAAGTAGGTGTTTTGCATAATTTGACTTATCTGGTTGTTTTAATATATATCCTCTTAAATGTTCGTTAAATCTTACTTCAAAATTTCTTTGTGTTTGACCTATATATACAGCATTACACTTTGGACAATTAATTTTGTAAACACCAGATTTTTTTAATTTGGGTAATTTTGTTTTTACATTTAACAATTTTGTACAACATTATTTTGTGTTTTAAATGATATTAATGCTGATGTTGCCGAAGATATTATTTTTGAAATTGTATTGGAAATATTTCCACAATATGTAATATTTTTATAACTTTTAATTTATTTAGTTTGTTTAGGAAATATTAGTTGTAGTGACACTTTCTGTTCTTTCTTATTAATTAATTTATTTATTAAATGAATTGGATAGCCATTAGACGTAGCTATTTGTTTTATGATTCTAATTTCTTTATCAAAGTTAATTTTGTCCATTGGAATTGAAAATGCTCTATGTATCATAGAATTATAAGCTGCTGGCATATTTCGTTCAAAGACATAAGTATGCAGTTAAAAGTTCCTGGAAGCCTCTGGGTAGAATATTCAATGATTAAATCCTCCGTTTTTCTTTATGATTGCATTGATATTTCCAAGTTTTCAACTTTGATCGCGTATTTGAAGAGAAAGAATGTTGGCTATAGGCCTAAGAAAGCGAGCATTTTTACACGGAAGCAATTTGAAAAATTTCTGATGGAAGCACCGGATGAAGAATTTCTAATTCATAAGGTAATGTAAACTTGTTTATGTAAAAGAAATACTCCTAATGAAGAATTTTTTTCATATTGTGTAGGTCGCAATGATATTGGTAATATCTGGTGCTTAATGTTAATGTTAATGAAGTCTTAAGGAAGATTCCTGGAGGATTGCCTGAAAACTTATATTTTTAAGTTTTTTGTTTAAGTTTGAACTACTATTTTAACTATAGTTAAAATGTCTTATTTTTGTAATGACTAGTAAAAAGTACCTTAAAGAAATGTTTATTTAGCAAAAAAACTGTTTTTCTTGAACAGAAAAAAAATAATTAGAGAATGGTTTTTGATTTTACGTCCATTACTGGGGTTTCTTTGACACTGCGACGCGCTACAATGCATTTTATAGTCAAATTAAAACTTCTGTCAAAGTAGCCCCAAAAGCGGAGGTAACTTTGACATACCCATTTTTGGGTTTTATTTTTTTTCTTATTCTTTTTAGAGCAATTTCGAGTGCAGCAAACGATTCAGCAGGCCAGATTTGTTGTGATCCAATTTATTAACCAACATTAGGTTAATAAATAACGACGTTATATGGAAAAATGTCCTGAAAATGTGTCAAAGTAGCCCCGTTTGACGGTAAATGATTTATTTCATGGCCTTGAAACATAACATATTTATGACTATAAAATTCTCCTACAAAAATCAACAGAGATGATTTATTCATATTTGTAGATAAACACCTTTCTCGGTCACAATAATCACTTTTGTAAATTTTTACATTGGTCTATATTATTAAATTACAAAATTTCTTGTGTATTTTTATTTCATTAATATAATTGACCCTCAATATTGGCAAGTCACGTACGCTGAAAATTAAAATTTTCCGTATAGACAAAACCAATACCGTGCACGTTCCATAGATGGTCGTAGACAGAGTGACAGGAAATTGATTGGTTGCCTTATTAGAAACGAAAGATATTTTACAAAGAAGATAACGATTTTTGTAACGTTCAGATAACGTGGTTCTTACGTCGTCGTGATAATATTATTTACTAGAATGTGCGACCCGTAAATATTGTCTTCCTCGTTTCACGTACAGTTATACCTACTGCGAGGTTAGTAACTAATTATTGTTTTTTGCAAGGCTACAAAAATCGGAAGGATACAATGAAATCATTTAATTTTTCTAGGTAAATATACTGAACAAATTTTGTTTTGACCTAATTAGTCAATTAATGTCAATCTTTGGGTTATTTTTCTTACCCTAGACATAAAATATATCAGGATTATTTCTTCTCACTAATTCTGCGTCTGTTTATATTATAAATAAATATTTTTTTATATCAACAAAACACTAAGTCAAACCACAATAAATTTAATGTTAAAACTATAAAAATGTAACTAGTTAAGGTCTTAGACTATCATCAGGCTAAAAGTAAAAAGATACAGTAAGGTAAGGATTAAGACAAGAGCTATAACAATAATAAATAATAATAAATATAAAGTTGGACAACGGGGACCGGTTAGTTGGACCACGAGTAGCTGCATTGGGGACCGGCTAGTTGGACAACTAGTACCTGCATTAATCCTTTTTTGAAAAAGGTCAAGTTAAGCCCACCCTTCAGTTCGACCACAAGTAAATTTTATTTCCTAATCGATTCAATGGAATTCTTCGAAAATATGTTATTAAAATATCATTAGGGTAGTAATAACCTAACCTAACCTAACCTAACCTAACCTTTTGTACAAATTATACCTTTGTATAATTCACCTTAATAATAAATAGTATGTTAGGTAAATACTGATTGTATTAATTCTTAGAATATAACCTTAAGCCGCTCGAAGAGCTGTCGTGGTCCAACTAATCGGTGTACCTGGCCCGTGGTCGAACTGTCCGACCCCGTGGACAACAAAGTCAAATGAATGAGTCACAAAAGTAATAAATACCTAAAAACTTACCTGATCATGTAAAATTCAATGCAATTTGTACAAAATTAAAAGTTAGATCAGTCAAAATATCTGAATATGTAAGTAAATGAAATATAAAATATAATAAATTATGGAGTACATCCAGGATTACCCCTTAGGGCTATTAACCTCTAGGCTTTAATATTGGTATGTCATATAACTTCCATACTTGATCTAGTTTTAACTACTTAATCAACATCAAACAAACAAACAAATTGTAACTTCAATATGTCAATCTGACGATGGATGCTATTTCTAGCGAAACGGCTGTCATTGTGATTTAAAACATAATTTTTTCAATTAAACGTTAAAACGCAAAGTTTTTTATTATTCTTAGTAAACTAATTAGGAAATAAATCATTTTTACAGCAAGAAACAAGTTTACATCATTACAAATAAATTTTTACCCTAAATAAAATTAAGACTTCTTAACTTTTGAGTATTTTTAAATCTCTTATATGAAGTTGTAGTAACTTGACCCTCTCTAAAGAATATAGTTAGCCAGCCGTACAATATGATTTGATAAGAGCTCAGCAAAATTTCCTTACCAAAACTTCCCAAACAAACTGCAGATAGTAGTAATAACTAGATAGGCACCTTAAGAAAAAGAACTCAAATTCTGATGTACCAATGTCGTCATTAAGGTTGATAATAAGTGGCTCAGTTTGTGTTTCAATCAAATTGTCCAACTTCAATATTTTTAGCTCCACTTTTTCTTGTACTTGTTTCACGCAGTTTTTCCACTTCTGCATAGTTATGGTAAATATAAGTTATTGAAATACATTTTTGATGTCATCAAATTTAAATTTTGTATTTTTCTCTGCAACATAATTATTTACGTGCGCTCATAAATGCTCAATTGAATTGAGCTCACAGTGGTACGGAGGCAATCTTAATACTTTTCGGTTTTTCTTTTTCTCTAGTTCATCTATTACTTATTTATTGTATACAAGACGAGAAAATTGTACTTGATCTTTTTAGACGTTTAGACGTCAAGACGTTAGTCGAGACGCTAATTATGCTCGTGCGATTTTATCGTCGTGTGCAATACACCATTTTTTCTATAGTAAGACTTAAATTTCAAAGAAAAGTGTAATTTTGGACACAAAAGTCGCAATTGCGTTGCTCCGTTGCTATTGTGACATTTCTGAATTCAGCAAGTTAACCACCTTACTAAATAACTTGAGTGGAGGATACAAAGCTAAAAAGTCCTGGAGTCAGATGATACTACTAAATTTCTGACAGAAGCTCCTGATGACGTCTATTTGTTGATGAAGGTTATTGCTATATTTGGTGTGCATGGAGCGGCTAGTTCCGATGAATTGTACAAATTAGAAGTGTTTAATGTGGACGACAGAAAATCGGTGATAATTTTTTTTTGTATTACTGATAAGAAAAGTGAAGTGAGTTTCTTGGAAATTGTGAGAAAGTACCTATGTTATGACCCTACGCTTATGATTATTATTTCAAATTATTTTTAAAATGGTTGCTTAGCAATAGAAAAAGAAATGTAGAATAAAATATTAAAAAGGCAGTTATCGTTGTTTATTGGTAAATGCAATTATACGATATTATTCAAGTTATAAAGATACAATAACCTATATTGCCTTGCGCTCCAAAAACATACCACACAGTGTAATAGAAAATACCTTTTGAGAACGATTAAGGCTTCACGTAAATTGATTTCAGAATTTCTATCGCTGTACTATAAGCGTCACTTTCAGCTATCAGTTGATACACATTGTGAGAGACATGATTTATGAGAAATCTCAGCTTACCTAAAGATCTGGATGATGAAGGTATATATAATATTCCCAAGAAAGCTGCAGATTTTTTGAAACTTGCAAATTCAAAAATGTACACGGGGTATTGTTTCCGTCGTTCAGCTACTATATTAGCAAATTCTGGAGCTGATCTAGTAAAACTTAAACGTTTGGGTGGACATTTAGGTGGATGGAAATCGTCATCAGTTGCAGAATCTTACATTGAAGAGTCAATAAGGAATAAGATTGCTGTATCCAAGTGTATACTTGGCGGACCTGAAAATCAATATAGTACCTCGAATCAAGTGCTTAAACAAACGAGTACAAGTTGTGATGCTCCAAAAATAGATATTTCTAATAATGTTAATTGTAAAATTTCAGTTGTTTTTAATCCTCAATGTCTTTGAATTTGTAAATTTTATTGAATAAAAAAAAGTTAAAACATTTTATCTACTCTTGCTCTTAAAGTGTCACTTTATTTATCCTTGCGTTTAAAGTGATACTATATCTACTCAAAACAGTTATTATAGCAACACTTTAACATTAGCTATGAAAAAGAACGTATTTATTATATATGCCTTTATGTTCTTTGATAATTTCTAAAAGTTGTGTTTTCAACATTGTTTCCTCAAACGAATATTTTTTGAAAGCCAATTTTGAATGTCTGATTTTTTTGTAGACATCATAGGAATTTTTCCCAACTTTCTGGAATGATATAATAGGCATTGTCCATAACAATCACGGCATTTTCTTGCAGTATTAGTAGACTCTTCTGAAACTAATTTTCAAAAAACTTTCCATCCATCTTCTAATGGTAGTGAACACTTTTGCTGGATTCCAAATAAGCCCACAGTGCGTCCGGAGCAAAACTAACAGGTTATTAATTTTTTACCTTTTCCTAAAAGTCATATTAAACATAAAAATTAAAAAATTGAAGTATTACTTTATTGTTCTGATGATATTCTAAGACAAAAACTAGTGGAGCTTTTTTATGTAAACTAATAGTAGATTGTGGTTTGACTTTGTGTTTTATTTATATTTTTTAGATACATTCTTAATGTGGTCCACCACATGTACGATTTTCTGGTAATATCAGTCATCCATAGCAAAATAAAAACAGAAATACCTAAACGTAGGTTCGAGAAACTTCTTCGCGACAAATTATACGCTTTGTATTAACGCGATAGCAGCCATATCACACAAATATATCGCTTTTGGAGAGGACGCATTCACAAAATCGATGATTTTGTATTCCGATAAGTTATTATTCTTGTCGAGATCTTTACAGGTAATTGCTGATAATTTTGCAATTACTGCGTTTTTACGAAGAATGCGCCCCCCACGGCTCTTTAGTGCAACTTACGAGCGAAATTGCAAGCACTTTTAATATAAATTAACTCGGAAAATAGGTCACGAGAAGTGATATTAATCAGATGCTGGCCGACTGTCTTATTAGATTACATTCTTTATAATAATTGACAATAAAATATTGTAATGAATGGGTAAACATTTAGAAAATATTTTGAATAAAAAACAAACTAGAAATGAGAACGAAATGAAAATAACAAGATAGACTATTAAATAACTGGAGGTTAGATGACAAATTAATAAGAATGGAATATTAAATATTTGTATTACTTTTTTCTTCAGCTTAATAATTGATAAGGTCAAGACATGTGGCAAATGGGTTTAAGCAGGTACAAAATTTTATTAATTCTTTTTTTGTTAAGTCATGTAAGTCATCCATTTATCTAATGAAGGTAGAATCCAAAAAAAAAAACAAAAAGGCTATCCCACAAAGTTTACTTCAAGTTTTTAAAACGTTGCAACTATTTTCGGTATTAAGATAATATCATAATCAGACTGTTAATATACAATACAATGCAAATAGAAAGAGAAAACAATAATAAAGGGATAATAAGTAAATTCAAGTCAACAACAAAAATTATCAAAAAATTCATCATTATAATCATTATAAAATGCCTAATAAAGAAAATAAAAAACACTAATTTCAGTAACAATAATAATCTAAAGCAAAATATTAAACCAATTATGAAACAAAAGTGAAATTAGACAGAGATGTCTACTATAATATTCAATTAGTATTAAAATTAGTTAATACATCAAGAAACAAGCAAACAACTTATATAATTAAATATCTTGATTTGTTATTGTTTGTTTACATATTTCTAGCCTAACTTTCTTCTACAACACGTTTGATTTGTTATGACTACTATTTTATATTTAGATAGCTTAATTATTTATTCTATACAATAACTACTTCTATATTAAAGATTCCATGTCATTCCTTTTCCGTTTCCGATATTTTCACCATTTACACTGAGAAAATTCAGCTTATACAAGTCCCTACCTAAGATTTTTGACTTGTCATTATTCTATTATCTACCAACAGCAAGTTTTTAGAAAACCTGCCATTACTTTATTAATTGTTCTGTGATCATTGCATTACCACTATTCCATAAAGATTTGTCTCTAGTTTACAATTGTATAGTTGGCGCTGACTAACAGTAATTCAAAAAAATTTTGTAGTTAGCTTTTAAATTTATATCTATCACATGTTCCAGCTGTCCCCGTCGATCGACGTTGCCGCACATATTAAAAATAATTTAATTTCACTTTATAAATCATTTAATAGAGACGTATTTTACGATCACAGTTGAAGTATATCTAATAAACAAGAAGGAAAATACAAGAACCTACCAAATACCAAATACTTCCATACTTGGTCTAGCCTTAATACTACAACATCAGGTATTAAGCTACAAACAAACAAACAAAAAAAGCAATTTTTTAAATAAATAGTGGAAGTTTTGTTTAGAAAGTTATATTTTTAATGTTCTTTAATTGAACCATAAGTAAGTAAACCATCGACGTTTTTTTGAAGGTAATTTATTTGTTTGTGGAGATAACACACCTTGTAGATTGTAGATTAATACAGCAGGAATGTTTTGAATCAGTGCCATTTGTAAAACTAATTTTTTGAATAAAAACATGAGCGCACTAAATGAATACTAAATTCGTTGTAAGTAGACCATAAATCTTTGTAAAAACCCGAAAATTGCTCAGAAGCATGTAGATAAATAATTACCAAAGAATGTTACAAAACTTTCACCATTTTCTACATTAGGTACATTCCATTGGACATGTAAATTTGTACGAGTAAATGAATTTTAAAAGCAACTACAATTAATACACATCAAAAGAGATTATTACAACTTGCAATACTGTTAAATTATACTAAGTGACATAAAAATTCGAACACCCAGTTTAAATGATTTTATTTTTATAAAATTGTGTATAAGTACTAACTGAAGCATAATAAGTAAATGATAAAAATTTTAAAATGATTGCATTGCTTTAAAGCCCTTTTACCTTTAACACCTTTCAAAGTTCTTCTAGAGTCTGGGGAGGACGTGGGGATAAGTCGGGATATCTTGGTGGCCAAGGTAACAATGTAACATAATTATGTTGAAAGAAGTCTATTGTGACTCTTGCGACATGTGGTCGGGCATTATCTTGTTGGAAAGTTGGATTTGCCAGGGTGCCAAGATAGGGTAAACTATGGGGTTCTAAAACTTCTTCGATATAACGCTGCGCGTTCATGTTACCTCTGATGAAGATTAAAGGTTATCTCGAACCATAAGGTATAGCACCCCAAACCATAACTTCAACAGTTTGATGAACATGCCTTTCAACAAAAAACCGTGAATTTCTCCTTTCACCACGTCGTCTTCTAACCCTCGCTTGACCATCGTGCATACCTAAACAAAATCTAGACTCGTCACTAAAGACAATACTGTTCCATTCCTGATCCCAGAGTGACCGTTCTCTGCACCACTCAAGGCGATTAGGTCGATGTTCTGGAGTTAAAGGGAGGACCCAGTGTGGTCGGTATGAAAACAGGCCAAAACGTCTTATTCGTTGGTAAAACCTTCGCATACCAATAAGTTTTCCGTGTTCTGCAAACCATTCATTTGCAATGGACCTGGTAGTGGAGAAACGGTCCCCTAAGGCCAAAAATGTTAGGCGGCGATCTTCACGGTCTGTTGTTCTACGGGGGCGTCCAGAGCCCCTTGCTCTTTGCATACGGCCTTCTCGAAACCATGCCTGACAACACTCCTTTGCACTCTAACGGCAATTTCCCGAAAAGCATATCCAGCTTCCCGAAGTCCCACTATACGACCCCTATCAAACTCACTAAGTTGACGAAATCGTACAGGTCTCCGTACCCTAGGCATCGTAACCAATCGTAAAGAATGTCAAGAAACAAAATCCGCAAAATTTGGATCTTTACTACGGCTACAATATTCATTTTTGGATTGTTAGTGGATTTCAAAAAAAGCAGTATAAAAACTGGAATCTTCAACTGATAAGGCTGAAAATTTTATCAATTGTTTATTTCAGTAAAATAAATAAATTCACCAAATTTTATTAAAATAAATCATTTAAACTGTGTGTTCGGATTCTTATGTCACTAAATTCTTATGTCTCTAAACAAAACCTATAATCACTTAGTGTTATTTTTACGCTTATTCTTGTAATTAGTTATGAAATTAGTACATTACAAGTAATTAAACATAAAGTTGTGTTCAATGGCTTAACAACACGAAAGACAACTATAATTGTTGAATTGTAATTGATCGTTAAACCGAAATAGTTACCTTTCCTGTCATCCTTCTTTTTGATGGTGAAGTGTTTCCGTTTCTAATTTAACCAATCACACGCTTCGGTAGGTGCGCACAGTAATCACGTCAAATTGTTTTGTAAATTGCCGCTTCTCGAATTAATGCTATTTTCGTTTACATTAGCTGTTAGTAATTTAATTAAAATGAAAACTGTCTTTTTTACGATTTGATTGGAAAATATGATGGAAATATTCATAGTTTTATGAAATAAAATGATTTTTTATACAAAGTTCGGCATAGTTTTTTATTCCGTATACCACGTAAGATATTAGTATATTAAGTATGGAGAACGGTAAGGGTTTTATACCGATCGAAGACAATTGTCTGAGATCGGTTACCCTTAACGTTCGACATGCTTATAACGTTTTTGCACGATTGATTCCATTATAAATTATAAAATTAAACATTTTCGTCATATTGACTAATTTCATTCATTTTATCAAGATAGATACTTTGGTTGTTAGGTAGTAACTAAGGTGCATAACAACAATGGAGAATTGAGTTTTTATTTAGTTGTTAATAATTTTAAATACAATTTTGATTATTATAAATTAAAATATGAGCGAAAGCGAATTTGAAGAAATTAAACGGGCTTGGGAAGAAGGGTGTTCCGCAATTATTTCCGAAAAATCCACAATCCGTTATCCAAATACCTACCAAAGTTTTAAAAAATGGTGCGAAGGCAAGAATTTAAGAATCGATGAAAAGACTCTATCGGCATATTTCGTTCAAAGACATATGTAGTTAAAAGCTCCTGGAAGCCTCTGGACAAAATACTCAATGATTAAATCCACCGCTTTTCTTTATAATGGCATTGATATTTCCAAGTTTTCAACTTTAATCGCGTATTTGAAGAGAAAAAATGTTGACTATAGGCTTAAGGAAGCGAGCATTTTTACACGGGAGCAATTTGAAAATTTTCTGATGGAAGCACCGAATGAAGAATTTCTAATTCACAAGGTAATGTAAGCTAGTTTAGGTAAAAGAAATACTCTAATGAAGATTTTTCATAATTTGTAGGTCGCAATGATATTGGGAATATCTGGTGCCTGTAGAAGAGAACAATTATATAATATTACTATGAATGACATCCAGCAAACCGATGGTTTAATGATTGTAAAAGTACCCAATACAAAAACGAACATCCAGCGTAATTTTACAGTCGTTAATAAACCAGACGATAAAATTCCATATTTAGAAATTCTGCTAAAGTATATAAAACTTCGTCCATTACAAGTAAAATCAAATCATTTGTTCTTAAGATACGCCAAAGGAAAATGTGGTCAAGTAATAGGGAAAGGGACAATGGGGGGCTGGCTTTCTCAAGTTGCCAAATTCTTAAATTTGTCTAATCCCGAGTACGATACTGGTCATTCGTTCAGGAGGACATCAGCAACGCTTTTGGCTAATAAAGGTGTTGATGTCCTCGGATTAAAGCGCCATGGAGGTTGGCGTTCATCGACAGTGGCAGAAAGCTATGTAGACGATTCTCTAAAAAATATTGTGCAATACTAGTAATACTACTAATGTATGCGATTCTGCATGAGTTTCTGTTTAGGCGTGAAACCACAGCCCAAACAAGTGGGATTTCATTAAATAATTTAACAAATTGTACCATAAGTTTCAATATTAATAAATAATTCGTTAGTTTTCTTTATTCATTCAAAAAATAAATTAAAATTAAGAGATTTGTGAATTGAATTATTAATAAATTAATATCGTATTACAATATTTATTACAACCTCAACATGAAGATGGCAGCACTCGTAAACAAAAGTTGGGGAATGTGTTTGCGCATGCTTTGAAAGGTACCCACTAAAATTTCAGCCATTTTAGACGCGCAGTTGTTGTTTGAGTCGATGTGAATATGAAAATGGAAAAAATCGAGTATCGAGCTATCATTAAATATTTGTTTTTGAAAGGCAATACGCCTACGCAAATCAAAGACGAGTTGGACGCTGTGTACGGGGACTCTGCACCATCATTTACCACCGTGAAATTTTGGGCTGCTGAATTTAAACGTGGCCGTACCAGTTTGGGTGACGATGAACGTTCGGGACGTCCAAAAACTGCAACCACTGACGATAATATCGCTCAAGTTCACCAAATGGTGTTAGACAACCGTCGAATTAAAATTAGAGAGATATCAGAGGCTATAAACATGTCCAAAGAACGTTTTTGTCACATACTGAATCAAGATTTAGGCATGAGAAAGCTGTCCGCGCGTTGGGTGCCGCGCTTGCTGACTTTGTGCCAAAAACGTGTTCGAATGAACATTTCCAACTCTCTGTTGGCGCAGTTTAGGCGCAATAAATCAGAGTTTTGGCGCCGATTAATAACTGTAGATGAAACTTGGATACACCATTATACTCCAGAAACAAAAACACAGAATCGGCTCCAAAAAAAAGCAAAGGTTGTTCCTTCGACTGGGAAAGTGATGGCAACTGTTTTCTGAGATAGTCATGGAGTTATAATCGATTATCTTCAAAATGGAAAACCATTACAGGAGCATACTACGCATCATTACTTGACAAGCTGAAGGCAGAACTTGCGGAAAAACGGCCACATTTGCAGAAAAAAAAATTTTGTTTCACCAAGACATTGCGCCGTTTCACACCTCAGCGGTTGCCATGGCGAAAATCCACGAATTACGGTTTGAACTGCTTGACCACCCTCCTTACTCACCAGATCTTGCCCCAAGCGACTTTTTTTTGTTCCCTAAGCTAAAAGTTGCGCTCGGAGGACAGAGATTTTCGTCTAATGAGGAGGCCATCACCTTCGTAAACAACTATTTTGCAGAGAAAGACGCCGAGTACTATTTGAACGGGTTGAAGAGATGGGAGCATCGCTGGGAGAAGTGTATAGACTTACAAGGAGACTATGTAGAAAAATAAAAATTAATTTAAAGGTCTAGTATCTTTGTAAGGTCGGAAATTTTTCAGACAACCCTCGTAGATTACAGACAGTTACAAATGCATTAAGGACCATTAATATAAAACAATTTTTACTGGGTGTTCGTGTTTTATATGTCACGCAGTATATTTACAGACCTTTTAGCTTGCCTCATTCATCACTTGATTTAACAACATTTATTTAGAAAAATTTGTAAATAATAAAAAAATGTATTAAGGAAAGGAAATACCTATTTGTGTCTATAGAAAGAGATGGTGGAACCATGAAGGCTTTAGGTAATTAAATCGGTCAATGCATAAAGGAAACATGTCCAGAAATCACCAAAATCGACTTTCACATCTTTTCTATCTAAAAAATCAAGCCCAATCGAATAGTGCAGAAAAGGAGCTTGTCCGGTGTCTTTACATGGCTGGTATGCAACCAGAAATTGGTCATGTAGTAGAGAAAAGGTTCATGTCCTCATATTGCTTCAAAGTATGCGTCAGAAAACTTTAAACTGTTTAACCTGTTTAACTCAAAATGATCATTTTGGACATGCGCCCTTTCTGCATTGACCGATTCAATTGAAGAACAATAAAAATTATTTTATTTGCAATTACTTATGATGTATTAAATTTGTTTAATTTATTTGCAGAATAAAATATTATGATAAGTATATATTAAGTATTCAAATGCAATAAAATACTGTTACGGAACATATAATTTGAAAGGTTATCAGGTCGTGTTTATTAATGGAATTGCTGATGTGTGTAATTTACAAAATTTGCATAATTTATTCATGCCGAAAATTATTTAAGATTGTCATTCACTGCAGATAATATCTGATAACTAACATGGCCGCTGTTTCACTGGCGTTAAAAAATATTAAATAGTAATGTTTGTCGAAAATCACAAGCAAACCTAACAGCGATTCCACCCATGATTTAGTTAGAGTTTCTAATATCTCTAAGCCTAAAGCATCTCATGAACTCTATTAAGAACAATAAACAACTAAACGGTTGAATTAAACTTTCACTATTTATTCGCAAATACATTTTTAATTTCAATAACGGCCGTTTCGCTATAGAAATAGCATCGTCAGATTGACATATTTATTGAAGTTACATTTTGTTTGTTTGTAGCTAGGTACCTGATGTTGATGAGGTAGTATTAAGACTAGACCAAGTACGGAAGTTATAAAACATAACAATATTAAAGTCTAGATGTGATTAGCCCTAAGGGATTATCCTGGATGTATTTCCCTCTAAGATCAGTATAACTGTGGAAGGAATAAACTATATTATGCTGATTTTTACAATAACTTAATATATTTGTGTTACAATTGTATAAAATGAAGACTCAATTAAAGTAAACAGTTTAATAGTGGTGAACTTCCAAGATTTATTTGTTATGAATTGATATGCCACTGTGATTCTCTCTTTCATGTCATGTCTAGTAGTAGGGGGAGTTTTATAAACCTCCTTTTTTATAAACATTATCTCAATACCGAATTTCATAACAGATGAATTGGAAGAGGGGGCCCAAATGATTGGCCAGCCAGGTCTCCCGATTTACCTAATTTGTATTTATTTTTTTGGGGGGGTTTTATAAAAAATGAGGTTTATAAAACTCCCCCGACTACTAGACACGACATGAAAGAGATTATCACAGCAGCATTTCAATCTGTTAACGTAAAAAATGTTATTCAATTATTTGAACCTAGACTGCAGCACTGCATTGATGTTAACAATGAACACTTGGAACACTTGGAACATTTAGTTTGGTTTGTAACGGAGTTATACAACACTCTGTATAGTTTAAGGTAATTTCAAAATATGGACCCTATTTGTTAATAACATTTTTTGATATCTTCTAAAACAACCCATATACCGAACTTTGTCTTAAGGTTGGTACATCCTTTATATTCTTAATAAAAAATGCATTGGCATACAAATTTGTTGGTAATTCTTTTAAGAACTGCATTATGTTGATCAATTTTTGATTAATAACAACTTCTTTTTTAAATTGTTCTGTTAAGAATCAAACGTATAATACCATAAAACTATTGGCATACAAAAAAAAATGGAAAGCGTCTAACATGTCTATCGTCATGTCACTTTGCACTATTATCCGACCATAAACGATACCGCTATTATTAACGTTAAAACCTACCCCGGATCACTGTTAATGCTACTGTACACGAGACACCCCTTATAGACGCGTAACTATTTAGCTGTTTGAACGAGGCCAATCAAAAAACGCGCATCTCGCTTGCAATTGAGTAACGAACGTATCCCTTTTGACAAATGACACAAACACGTCTTGAGCGGGACTATATTATAGACGAGTAAGACAATTTTATATCCTTTTCGACTAATACGTTCATTTGAAGAGTTGGATAAGCGTTCTAGTTTTTCCTCTTGTGAAATTTCCCTTTTGGTTGTTAGAAGACACAAACCGCTAAGTTACCGCTAAGCTACCGTTAAGTTACCGCTAAGTTAGAGCCAAGTTACCGCTAAATTGAAACCATCTTTTGGAAGGTCCCTATGTGGAGATATTCCTTCAAACCGTCAAACCATTTAAGCTGATGTTGAGGTCGCCGAAGCCTAAATCCAAACCACTTCTGAGTCATTAGGAAAACTACTGAATTCATTCCTAATTCTCTACGAAGAAGCTGAAGCCGCTCTTCTAGACAGTCCACTTTTTAAAATTCCTTTCTGTTCATTATCGGCAAGTACAGTTTCAATAAATAATCAATATTTTTAAAAACCGTTTCATTTATATACCTTAGACTATTAGTCTTAAGGGTGTAGCGAGGTCGGTCTTTTGTTTTAAGTAGCTTCTTTATTTGTTGTTTAAGTAAACTACATAATTACAAGGTGTTTGTATCTTTCTCACCATAGTTTTTGTGTAGTTTGTTTGCTTAATCGAAAGCGTACCAAAAGATAGTGGCGCCCTTATTACTTATACCTTCCTATAGTGAGCATTAACTTGGAGTCGAACCACCCCCTGGAGAGGGTCTTTTAGCTGGGAGAGTTTTGTAGTTACAAATTGGCTCCCTGCCTTTTTGAGACTAATATTGTTACAAGCGATTAACTACAAATGAACTTTTCGAAATTTTAAAACCAACCATATCTTAAAATCATAACTTGCTGAAGTCCTGTACATAATTTCCTCCAGCTTTATTAATATTACAGCTTATTTAATGAAAATGAATATTATTTACATATCCTCAACAGTTGTCACATAACTAAGAATATAGTTTTCCATATGATGCTTAATTGTATACATGTATAAATATGCTTTCTGTATAATAAGAGGAAATCAATATAATATTTTAAAATGACAATTAAAGCTCCCTCTTGAAAATATCCACTGTAGCGTGTACCATTTATTAGAATGCGAATAGTTGATCGTTGATTACGATGGGATATGTTAACCGTTTTGGGAAATTAAACAGAAATATCCGGTTAATCGAATTTATTGCACCGGAAATTAGGTCGTTAGAACGTTAAAAGATATTTATAAACGCATTATGTGTGTCGGTAATTGCTTAAACTTGTTGCTCCAATGATTCTGCCCTTCTGTTTAACCTTCCTTTTTGTTCTCCCGTTTCTATCAATCATTAAATAGTTTAACTATATATACATTAAAACCGGCGGGTATATGAACATTAATAAATAAATAATTAAAATAACTATAATGTACGTCGTAACTGAATTTACGTTCCCAAACCGTTAAAATCACTTGAGAATCCTGTTAAATAAAAATTATTTTATTGCTCTCAAGAACGTTTACGTTTAGTGTATGGTGGAAAAAGTTAAATAAATTTTTTTATTACTCATTATTAAAATTTTCAATGTCTTTAAACAATATTTATTGTACTAACCCTTATTTGGGAACTTTGATCATGTCAAGAAGACGAAACTGAGTAATTTCTAAGCTTAAATTGTATTTTTTCATAGAAAATTGTTTGATATAGATTTTAAAACAATTTCAGAATCTGTGGCTAAGATTTCTCTAATGTTGTTAGTGAAGAATATATTTACAACAGTGATAATACTTCAGCTAACGTCCACTTAAGTTTTCTGATAGAAAATAAAATTGCTTTCTTGACTGATATTTTTAAACATATCAACGACCTGAACCTCAAACTTCAAAGCAAGGGAAAGATTTTATGGGAGCTTATTTCAAAAGTAAAAAGCATTTTGCGAATACTCTATATCTTCCTTACACCCCAATTTAAATAAAATAATTAGCAGTGACAACGAGATTGGCGTCGCCAAATTCTAGACGTTCATAAAGGATCTTAAAACGGAATTTTAAAACAGATTTGCATATTTTAAGAAAATTGAAAATGTTGCAGAAATCCCCAGCAGCATTTACTCTCTTGAAATCTGATGTAGAATGGACCAACGAAGCTGCAATTGTCTTCGAAAGTAATGAAGCTGCTCTGTAGATGGACATGAAAGAGTTCCAAGAAAACACAGTTTTAAAACACAAATTTGCGCAAGTTTCCTATGAAGGGTTTTGGATAAAATTTGTGAATGCTAATAAATCTCCAGAGCTACATCTTTAAAACTTCTTACTTCGTTTGGACCAACATATTTTATATATTTGGACTGATGAACATCTCCAGGATTTAATGTTAATAGCTTGCAATAATTTTCAGGCAGATATTTCTCAATAATTTCATTTTTCACATTGACATGTACAAAAAAATACCTGCCTTTTCTGGTATTAAATTTATTCAATAAATATTTTTTCTATAAAATTTTTTACTGACCTCGATGGTCATTTCATTTATCAAAACGGACCCCCAGTAAAACTATTTGACGACCCCTGTTTTAAACCCTTATCTAAAAATTCATTATTAAAAAAAATATTGTCTGATAGATTTACAACCCGATGAGCAAATTGTACTGGTACGAGAGTAATTACTGTACTAATTAGCTATTTAATATAACTAGTTGCAAAATGAACGTGTTTTGCATCGTGTTTATATACAAGATTTTTGTAATGCAGTTTAATTTTAAATTTGAATTTATTTTACTTGGTTCTTATTTAAAGTCGGCCTATTTCTGCTAGATAGTATCAAAGCCATCTTTGTTTCTATGGAGCTAACCTTTACAACAAAAATGTCCCTACAATAATTTTTTTTATTATATTTATAATTTTTTCTTTAAAATTCAGCCAAAAATTGGTTTCATCAATGGAAAGAACAATTGTTTATTAAATGATGAAGATATTACTTGGATTATTAGTGATTGAAATAAAGAACACTGATTATAGTTCAATGAATTCGTTTTTTAAAACATTAATAAGTAATTTTTGATATTGTGATGTTTATTCAATCGTACGATAATCTTGTTCCTTGATATGAAGAACAGAGGTTTTAGAGTTAAAGAATTTAATCAATTATTTTAATAACCTGGTTTTTTAAACATATTGAAAGAAAGTTCAGTTAAATAATTATATTCAGGTATAAGGATTTGATCAAAGGTGTGATTTTATAAATTTGTATAAATTTATTCTCTGGTTTTAAATTATAAAAAACGGTCTCAAGTAATGTGTAAAACATAACAGATTCTTGAGGAAAATCTAAATTAAAAATATAAACAATTTTAAAACATATATCCATAGCTCTTATAACATTAAACTGTTTATACCTTATGTTGTCAAAATAAGTAAAAAAATCCTGTATGAAAAATAACGGTTGGATGCTGCTTTTGGTACGGGAAAAGTGGTCTATATGATCCTCTACTTCCTGCAGACATTTTCCGATAAAAATTGCTGAGAATCTTTAATCGTAAATTTGGTGACTTTCTTTTTCCGTTCATTGTCTTTCTTCACAATTCTGTTCGTTGGTACAAGATATCCATGTAAAGAAAAAAATAAAATAGCATCTCGTGAATCTAAAAACAAACATCAAATTCTGTAACATACAATAGGATGCAGTAAAAAAGATACAAATTTAATCTGTAGGGTAGGTACAATAGGAGGATTAAAATTAGATTAGCTTACCTTTATTATCACAAACCGGTAAATCACATTAAATATACAAAATTGTAGAACCAAAACCAACTTTTTAAACGAGAAAAGGAAAAAATTCTCAACCACTTCATATAATAATATGAACAAAGAACGTTAAGATGTAGCTAGAGGAGAAAAATGAAGTGGACGATGGATGCTAATAATTCGTTATATTTTCGCGATTTTTAATACAAATCTCAAGTTTTTAAAACAAAGATTGATGTTTTCGGTTCATAATACAAATACAAAATACAAAATAATATTTGAAGATATAGCAAATATTATTTTTTCAAAATTTAACTTCTTTGACACTTTTCATTATATTCCCCATTTGTTCTATTGGGGGGTTAAAAAGTTTTTTAAAAAACATTGTTACATTTTCCCACTATTTCCATATCGGTCTCTACTTTTTGAGATGTTTTAACCATTAAACTATTATTCTTTAAATTTTAATCTACTGTGTTTTCTTTGTCTCATGACTTTTAACGCCTGATGATGGTCCTATAGGACCGAAACTAGTTGCAACATTAAATAAAACAGTTGTGGGATAGACTTTGAGTTTCCTTTGAACCTTTTGTGTTTCAACCCACATTTGAGATATGGATAGCTTACAAGATTTGTTTAGATGGCGGAGTGACAGGCCCCACTCTGCTCTTTGATAGGGATGCAATGTCATTAACCTATTCTGCCAACCGTATATTGGAAAACAACATATCTACTGTTTAATTTTGGAGAAGAAAAAATATCGCAGAGGTTTTATTGACTACTAACAACGTAGGTATTCCATGCGAGTATTCATAAGCAAATACGAACCTTAGATATGATAAGAAAAATGCAGCCAATAATCGCTTTGTTAAAACACACCATAAATAATTCTATGAAAAAAATAACTTCCTAACAGCAACGTTTATGAGACAAGCAAGCCATAAAACAAGACTTATTTTGAATAATTCCTACATAAAATTATTCAACACACCTAGTGGTCCGCACTCAAGACTATCCTCAATACATTTTTCATTGTTCCTATCAATCTAAAATTGAAAAGTTGAAAATTACGACCGTATGAGAAAATATGGTTTGTAGATTTTAATAAAGAGAAATATGTCTATTTCTACCACAACAAAAATCACTTCCAAGTAGGTACTATAAGTATTTTTATTATTAGTTTTTTTTTTTAAATACGTTTCATCTCTAAAAACATTTTACTTTAGTTTATTTGAATAATATTTCCTTGCAATATAGAAGCAAACTGTCAATTTGTTCTATATAGAAGGCGCCAAGAGTTTGTCAACAAAAGCTACATTGCTTATATGGAAACTTTTACGATTTTTTCCTGGTTTTTCTATTGGTGTGTTCGGGGAGCACGCTTTCGAGCTATGTAGCGCAAACGAGGAATAGTACTAGATAGCGCCAAATGGCGCAAATAGCGTGCTCCCCGAACACAGCCTATATCATTGCACAGTTATACTGATCTTAGCAATTAACATCTAGGCTTTAATATTGTTGTGTTTTATTACTTCCATACTTGGTCTAGCCTTAATACTACCTAAACATCAGGTACCTAGCTACAAACAAACAAAATGTGACTTAAATGTCAATCTGACGATGCTTCTTAGCGAAACGGCCGTCATTGTGATTTAAAAACATATTTTTTCAAATAAACTTGAAAGTTACGTTGAAACGAAGAGTTTTTTATTATTCTTAATAACTTCCAAAAAGTAAGAGTAGGTACAATAAATTTAATATTTTTATTTGTCTGTGGTCTGTACGTTGAGGTTTCAGCGTTCTATGTCGTTTCAGCTGTCAAAAAATTTCTAATTATATCATGGCGCCATGAAAAAATTTCCGGACATTTATTAAATTGCCACGGTAACGAGTCAAAATTAAGACATATTGGTTAAAAGTAGAGGTGTGAAATTTTCGATATAATTATTTGCCGTGTGAAACGGTTCTTAGTAATAAAAAATGTTAGAATATTGAAACGCTATTGAAATAATTTGTATTGTCAAATGTTTCCGAATACAATTTCTGTGAGGATACAGTCTTGAATCATCGGTAGCCCCAACCACGCAAAATACAAAAATATTATATACTTGCAGAAATTTACGTACGCAGACATAAGGAGTGGGCAGCCAGCACCACCGTAGTGCCATATTTTCGAAATCGATAGGCATTTGTCTCTCGCAGCAGTATATTTCTGTCGTGAAATGTAGAGAAACGATGTCGGTACCGAAACGCAGACTGCTGCGAGTGCCATTTGCCGACTTAGCACCATAGGTGTTAATTTATGATGAAGAACAATTAGTGTTAAATGTAATAATATGTTTATGTTGCTATTCAAACGACCCACTCGCTTCTTCTTATATTGACTGGTAATAGAACATTTCATATTGACCGTACACGGGAAGCTAATGCGTTTTTTCTACAGGGTGGTTTAAAATTGATTATTTTTCGCGTTTAATTGTAGACCAATGAAAATGCCGTATTCAAAGCTACTGGAGATAATTATGTTGGATATGTTGTTTATGACGTTTGTTAATAATTACCATGCAGTGCGATCTTTCCCTCGTTTCGTTCTAGAATCTCCAGAAAGTAATTATGATACTAACTAAAGGAACTAAGGGAAATGTATCGATAAACACAATTAAAACAAAGAATACTGTTTAAATGTGAAAAATATAATCTAGTCAAATTTATCTAAAACTACAAAATTTATTGAATATTTCCCTCAAAATTGAATATTTCCCTCAAATTTGGTTGCATAGCAACGGACTAATGACACATTTGACAGTGTTCTACACATTTTATCGAACCACTGATTGCACCTGTCGATTCTGCGTCTAAAAAACCTTATTTTACATATTTTCAAGCATTTTTAGACAAAAAAATGTTCACTTAAAAAAGGCGGAGAAAATATCTTTGAATTTGATGTTTATTGAGCATTACAATTGGTATAGTATGAAGTATACAACTTTGGCGACGAGTAAATCCACGCTGGAGAAATGGCAACCAGTGCAAACGAAGTTAAAACAGGAGTCGGCGGTTTTCTGGAAAATTACATAGAATTTATTGATGTAAAAAATAAATTCTAAAGATGGGTGCAGAGATTTGAAGGTGGATATTTACGGCGTTACAAACGAGAAAATCAAGAATTCGTATTTTCTTCACTATATAGGAGCAGATCTGTATGACACACTATGCGATTTAATTTCACCGGAAAAACCAGAAAGTAGTGAATATAAACTAAATGTAAAAATACTACAAAAGCATTTTTATCCTACTTAACTTGAAATAACAGAATATTTCAAGTTTCACTATAGACACCAATTAGAAGGAGAGTCTGTAAAAGGTTGTCTTGCAATCTTGCGGAAGATGGCTACTACTTGCAATTTTGGAACGTTTTTATCTAAAGCTTTGAGAAATCAGTTTGTGTGTGGATTAAAGCCACAAAATATGGGAATTAACATTGAAGAGAGCTATTGATATAGCAGCTGGTATAAAAGTGCAATTACAAAAGAAGTTCAAAATAAAAAAGTGCAGGCAGTCCAAATTTCAATAACAGAATAACAGAATTTTCATGACTAGACCAGTACTACAGTAAAATACAAAAAATATTGAATGTTATCGCTGTGGTGGGGGACATTAGGCAAACAAATGTTCAATGATAAATATGAAGGGTCACTACTGACAAAAGTTGGGTCACATTAAAAGAAGATGAAGATGAAACAAGTCAATGTTGTTGAAGCAAACAACAGTTCCAACGAGGAAATTATATATAACGAACTATGATGGAAACCCTTCTGAAAAGTTTTGGATTTAAGCAAATATTGATAAGTCTGATGTATTTATCGAATTTGATTGTGGATCAGCAGTGTCAATAATGAATGATAAAGATTATAAAGAACTAGCAAGGATTTTAGCACAGTTACATCTAAATTCACCACTCAAAAACATACTTGGGAATTCCTTCAAAGCCTTTTGAACCAGTGCATTTTGACTTTGCAGGAAGATTTTAAAATTCCTATTTTCTTTTATTAATTGACGCGTTCTCTAAATGGCTCGAAATTCACATATATTGAATAAAATTAATACCGATTCTTTTATAGAAGTTTTTGATAAAGTGTATACTAAATTTTGTTACCCACAAATTCTTAGAATTATTTTGATGAGTATTTAAAAAAGAATGGCATTATTCACAAACGGTCTGCAACGTACCACCCTGCAACAAACTTTTAAAAATAAATTACGTTGTTTGCAGACAAATAAAGCAAATTTACAAAAATAATTTTATGAAATTTCCAATTAATTTCACAAATTGTTCCAACAACCATGTTACTTTTAGTTTTTATGAAGCCCACGAAAAAAATTAAATTACCTACCTAATGAAGAATTTTGATGTTAATTCCTGAGAAAGGTGGTCGTTTGAGTTTAATTAATTATATATCAAAAACAAAGAGCAATAAAAAATAAAATATATTGGGATCGTAGGAAAAATCGTGTATTTCTTGCAGTAATGAAATTAATTAGAAACTAAGAGATATGAAGCTAGAATTTGCACCCTACTATACCTACTGTATTTGTCTTTTTGCACGTTTTTCTATAAAAAGCTTTACAAGAAAATAAATTACAATTAAATGGTTCTGTTTAGGTGGCCTGATCTCATAGATGAATAAAATCCCGCGGAGTTTATAAACCGCCCATTGATATTAATCTAATATATCTAGCGCCTGTAATAGTGACACCTGGCGGCATTTATATAAATTTATGTTGTTTTTCGACCACAAATTACAGTTTTTTTTTTGTTCAACTACCGTCGTGAGCGGTACGCCAAACGATTCTAAAAAGTTTTTAACTGGTTCGTAAGTTTAAAATCTATTCAGGACAGCAGGTGGTACCAAAATATATCGAGATGTGTCTCTCATATTTTTTTAATGGCATTGTCCGGTTAGTATATTTTCTTTTATTAGGGGCAATACTGGGTATGTTATGATTTTAATTTAGGTCCATCTTTTGTTACAACGACAATAATTTTTATAATTTATTTGTCGTAAATTAAACTCAAAATCTACGAAATTTCTATTAAAAACTTTTGAAAACTTTGTTTATATTTTTTTGTTGCTACTTTTACCAAAAACGTCACATTTTACTTGCTTTATTGATATTTGCTGTTATCCAATTGAATATTTACGAAAATTGGATAATAGTATATTAAACAACGCATTTCATATGGAATTCTGTTATGACACGAGTTCAAGTTTAAAAAACGAATCGCGAAGCGATGAGTTTTTTAAAGAACGAGTGTCACAACAGCCATATGAAATAAGTTGTTTATAATATTTTTTATATTTTGCCCTTTTTACCATTTTTTAAATTAATTTTTTATTTTTATGTAATTACGAAAATTTTTATTTTAAAAAGTATGTCGGCAGCACTGTGTAATTTATAAAATTTGACAGTTGTGACATTTAGATTATCAAATGTTAATGTTTTAAAATGAATAATATACCAATAATAATATATTATATAAGTAAAATATTATATTCATATTCACAGATACTTTCTTAAAGAACAATATAAAATTAATAAATTGCTATTAGCCACAAATGTCATTGTCAATAGTCTTGCCTTTAGAAACTTCACTCATGTCGCCAACCATTTAAAACAAAAATTTGCGTGCGTAAAAGTTACATTACGATACGCAAATGCGTTTTATAATGAAGATTTTTATAAGTGCAAAATATAAAAATTTACTTTTGAAACCTTATAAAACTGTGCTATCGACACTGGACACCATTCTAGTTAGTTTTGACCCAGAAAAGTTACACAAAATAGGAGCTAAAGTTCTCCCAAATTGAGAATGGGACAATAAATGACGACGAACAAAGATGGGCAGTAAAATATTTACGCCGCTAGGAGACGGGCACTCGTGAAGCTTATTCATAAACGTAGAGGTAGATAGAAATAACAAATTTAAACATAATTGAGTTATAATAAATGAGTCACTGCGTGCCGAGCGAAGCGAGGTAGGCAGCACCAAATTAGTTATAACTAATGATTTTTAAATTAAAATCTTGTAAGCTATCCATATCTCAAATGTGGGTTGAAACACAAAAGGTTCAAAGGAAACTCAAAGTCTATCCCACAACTGTTTTGTTAATTGTTGCAACTAGTTTCGGTCCTATAGGACCATCATCAGGCTGAAATAATTACAAAATAATAGAAAAAGGATCTTAAAAGTACTATATCAAGTTAAAAATTCAATACACTTCCTTACAAATTGATAACAATAACGAACTGATAATACAGATAATAGGGAAAGTTACAATCAAATATCAAATCATATCAAAATAATAAAATAATAAACATGAATAATAATATGAAAATACAAAATATTGTTCAAATAATTAAATAAACTGAAATAATATAATAAAGTTAACATTGTTAAAATCAAGATAAATTGATGAGGAAATTCATTATCAAACGTAATGTAATAAGTAAACAAAACCGTAAAAAGTCGTGAGACAAAAGAAAACACAGTAGATTAAAAATTTAATAGTTTACTTGTTATAACATCTCATATAACATCTTTAAAATTTAAACCCCAATAGGAAAAATGGGGAATATAATGGAAAATATCAAAAAGGTTAAAATTTGAAGAGATAAATTTTGAAGTAATAGCAATTCCCAAGAATGGGAGCAGCTTATACAATTTAATTGTTGTAGAATAAAGTTTTTGAAGAAGTTTGAAAGAGAAATGTATTAGAGAAGTTTATGTAGCATATTTTAAAGTGGAAATTTTAGGGGATAAACGAAGTTCCAAGGGTAGAAACTCATCATTCCCATGTGGATGGAATTTCGTAGAACGAAGTTCCAACCAGGAAAATATCCCACTAAAAACAATTAGAGGAATAATAAGTATGGTAATCATAATATTGGTCCATTAAACCAAAGGGATGCCAGAAGATTTCAAAAAGTTTTTAAAAACTATATCTGAAGTAGGACACACTGACACTATCATTCAATAAACAAGGTATAGAACTATGAAAATTTATCATTAAAAATGAAATCTATATTTCAAATTTAAGAATAATAAAGTTTAAGAATAATAAAGTTATAAAACCAACATTTTTGCTCGAGAGAGATCGAGAATGTCTCGAATTACCTCTTGTCTCGTCTCGACATTTTATTCGAGAGAAAATGTCTCTCTCGCCTCGTCTAGATGCGTCCGATACAAACATCTAGCTAACTTTAAAAACAAAATATCTCAATTGGTTTGTCTTTATTTTGACATTTCAGTTTGACACATTATTTGCTGTTTATTGTAATATGGATAATTGTAGAATGTTATAACCAACTGAGTTAAATTATTTGCATTAAAAATTAGTTTGTGCCAAAACTTTTGAGACATACGTTAAACCATTTTCAAATATATAATTCTTCAATATATTAGGAAACTTTCTTTTCTTGCATTTAAATATTAAAGCAAGCAGGCAAGAATGTCATACCGAAAAATGATTACGTACAGGGTGTTTATTTTAATGTGATCCCCCTATTATTAGGTATTAACTTTTCTGTTTTTCTATTTAGACAAAAATTTATATTACAATTTTGTATAACACGCACCATTTTAAAGTAGATTTTGTGCATCAACTACTATTTTTAAATTCTGTTGTTTTTGAGTTACTTTCATTTGAAAAATGGCCATTTTGACAGCATTTTGACACCTAAATGATTTAGTCTGAAATGGTTGGCACATTCGTAGCTTAAGATTTTATAGATTATTCAGCGGGATCAACATCCCATTACAACAGTAATGTGCAAACGGTTTCGTTCTAAGTATAACGGCCAATGGCCATTTGTACTTGAAACACAAAATCTACTTAGAATCAAAAAATACATAATATATGTTCCATTTAAAAATATATAATTTTGATCTGTACGTGAAAAAATAGATGCTGCAATGAATAGTTTATATTAAATATGAATTTTTTATTTAAATTTTAACCCTACAGCTTTTGTCTATAACATATTTTCTAATAAATGCGCAAAACAAAGAACTTAAAAAGGATTCAAATTATAAATGAACACCTTGTACATACGACGAGACTTTTGCCAGACACTCGCGCGAGACGCGAGACGAGACGAGACCGCGGGCTGCGAGACGAGACTTTATATTTCGGTTGCGAGACGAGACGAGACGAGACTTTATGAAAGTCTCGTCTCGTGGGAATCACTATCTAGTTTTTTCGGGGCTTTTTTGGTAGGTTAACGATTTACGAAATATATTGTTGTTGGCAGCTATACCTCACATTTTTTAATTCCTGTCATGCAGAAAACCCTCTTCATAACGAAATATTCTAGATTACCTACTTCAATGGACAAAGTAACAGACTAAATCGCAGTTAACAATAACCATTCGTATCTAACATGTTTGGATTGTTTAGTAATAAATTTGGAAACATACAGACATAAATTGGTCATATAAAAGAACTGACTATCTAACTAAACAAAATATTTTCAGTACCCAATACGACATAACTTCTAATAAAGTATTCAACAAAATCCGTTTTCATACTGTATAATGCAATTTTTATCCATTATTTACATTTAATTCTAAATTACGATGAATGACACGCAGTTGTGGTCGAACACAATGTAGATAATGGTCCACGGAACATTAGAACTAAATTATTATACAGCAAAACGACAAATAATTTACTGTGATAGAATGTACAAAGAGAATCGGCATTATTGACCCATATAAATATTCATTGTTCATTCGTAATGTTGATTTACAACGCTAACTGTTTTCCTAGTTACGGGAACTAAATGCTTGTATGTGGAAGGTAGTTAATTATAAAAATTCGAGTGGGTTGTTTTATTGACAAACCTTTAGAGCAAGTTTTATTGCATTATTAAATGTTTCTTGGAATTGACTTGTATGAAATTAGAGAGCACTTCATTCATTTTCAGTGCAGTGGAAGCAGTATAATTTTATCATACCCCGATCCCAAAAAATAATATTTAGTTTTATAAAATTTGGAGGTTATGTTTAACGTAATCATAAAATTCTTTATTTTCATTTTTACTAAGGACATACCGTATCATGTGAGTAAGGTATAAGTATTGAACACCCAGTGTGTTAGCCAAGCACTTCTCGTCACTTTCGACAGATCTTCAGCGAATTGAAAAGATAAATAAATGTTTACCTTTCAAGGTAACCTATGATCCTTTCTAGGTAAACGATACTCAGCAAAAAAAGACCCTCGAAACTAGTCAAGGGCCCTATGAAGACATTCCAAGAGAAGAATTCATTACAATATTTTATTTGTTTAACATTAAAAGAATTAAAAATGATTTACCTTTAATGGTAGGTATAAGAAATATGTAATATTTGACAGATGTTCTTAACTTTTCACTGTTTCAGTGGGTGCTTGGAAACAGGCCGACGTCGCAGGCGAAGGTCTTGTTGCACATAAGCAGTAGGTAAGCTTGAGAAAGTTGTTAACTTTTTTTTGGATATTTATCCTTATAATTTCATTAATTATCTAGTCAGTATTATGACCAAATCTTGACTTCAAAATATTAAATATTTGAAATGTCAAAATCAAAATCTATGAATGGCAATATGAAAACAGCCGGTGAAATTGTAAATCTCCGAAACTGTGAATCTGTGAAAGAAACTCACTATCAGATTGAGATGGAATTGAAGTAGGGTCATTTAGCCCGTTTTCGACCACTTAAGGAAACGTTTGATTTTAATATTTTATAATCAAATATTTACAGAAGCAACTGTTATTATTTTTGTATTATTAGAAAGAATAGTTATTTTCAGATTATTTTTTTGAGCTTTTATTGAAATTTCTTAACTCCTAGATTAAAATATTTAATCAAACTTTTGAGATTTCGACCACCGCTTTTAGATTTCGACCAACTGAAGTTAGTTTACGACCAGACCATTGAAATAGGTATGGTAGGTATGAAAATATCTCAATAAAACTTCATAATTGAAAATTAAAGTTGTTTATACAATAGTAACAATTAAAACAAAATGTAAAAATTCAGGTACAAATAAATCACATTTGTTGCAAAAAATAAAACTGTAAAGTAAAATATGCAGGTACAAAATTAAAATAAAAAATTGAGTCATCAATCACGCTGATGACAGTGATATTCTTCATTTGCCGCTATTTCATAGGGCACATTAATGATTGCAGTACATTTTTTATGGAACCAGTTGTCACAAAAATCACATCCTACATTTTTTTTCATTTTGATATTTTTTTTGTCTTTTTCCGGTGTTTTTGGCTTTTTGAGCAAAATTTTTTTAGTCTTGTCTTTCGTTGCTTCATTTCTTCCTTTTCTCTTTGGTTCCATTTCTTTCTTTTCTTCTTCCTTTGTTATTTTTTGAGATTTTTTCTATTTGATTTTGCTGCTTTTCCTTGTTTAGCTTTTTATAATGTTCACGCCATTTAACTGAAGATATGGCGCTTGGAGCCTTCTCTACTAGCATTAAAAACGATAAGAACTGTTATAATACATTTTCTTTCTCATTACCTAGTTTGACGCTGTAAAAGTTCTTAAAGCCCTTTGGTCCAAGAACTTTTACTGACTTATGACCCAAAGAAAAACCAGATTCGTCTCTATTGTAAATCCGACTTGGATGTTTTAATATATCTGTGGCATTATTAAATTCCAGAAAATTTTTCAGCTCTCTAAACCATTTTCGGATTATTTCTTCGGAAATTAAAGCTCTGGCTTTGTTTATACGTTCTGCTTCCCTTGTAATTTCCGGATTTCTGTTAACCTAACCTAATCTTTGGATTTATGGATCATTGTATCTTTAAATATATAAATGTAACGATAATGTTTTACTAGATAGCACTCTTCTTTGCGAATTACGATAACTCTTGCAATTAAATAGTGAAAGAAGTTATTTACCCGTTGTTTGTTGACGTCAAAAATATTTCCGTCAACATCACAAATCGATATTTAAATCACTTCAATTCAGGATCTTATTAAAAAAATGTTTTGTATTCCTATTTTTTTATTATAAGGAAAAATCAAGGGTGCTGTGTCCATTATTATTCAAATAATAGAATATAAACAATATTTTTTAGTATTTTTTCAATTTTATTTTATTTATTATGCTATAAAACATGAACTATGAATTTAATATACATAATACCTACAGCAATTTAACATATAACAAACAACACTTTCCAATAAGGAACAAAAGTATAACAATGAGTCTTGACGAAATACAATTGAAAATTCCAAGCAAAATAAGTTGGAGATCTATTCCAAATTATTTATACTTAAAAATGGAGCAACATTAATTACAAGCTTTATTATTGTCCCACTGAACAGTTACCCAAATACCTAATATACATAAATATAATTCCTACTATACAAAAAAAGTAAACATTAAAAAAATTAATAAGTTTACAAACATAGACTACCTAAAAAGTGGTATTTAGTTGCTATAAAATTATTTGTTTTTCACTATTAAATATTTAGAGAGTTTTTCAAAAATATATGTAACGTCCTGAATACTTTTTGGGACACTTTGTTAATCCTCTATATTGCTAATTATAATAAGAATTGCCCCGTAATTGTATTAGTAGTAGGTCAATCACATTTGGACAAACAACTAAAAAGAATGGTTTTTGTTACATTATATGATCACAAATTACTGCACAGCTTATTATTTGCTTCAGCGAACACCAATCAATATTCGGAAGAGGAAATTAGACAAAGGCGAACATGTATCTACATTAAAGTTCCGAGTACTAAGTACTTATGATATCTAGGTACCTAATAACGGAATTTGACAAAAGTAATAGAGATTACATCATCACTTATCTAAGGAGAAACTAACAGTGCCCCAAAAACACATTAGTTTTAAAAGGTTGTATGTGGTTATCTAAATATTAGTTAATAAATTAATATAAAATTGGGATATAAAGGTGATCCGTTCTAAAAACCAAGAAATATCGTTTGGAAATGTTTAAATAATTTTTTTTTCTTTAGTTTCAAGTAATAATATTGAAATTAATTAATTAAATTAACACAAAAATAAATATAAAGCTCAAAAATTATTTAGATTTAATACTACTAATGACATCTGTTGTTTGTTGTCTACATCCAATGCTGTCGTTCAAATAGATTTTAACATTGTGTATAGATTTCTATATGCAATTATTTTATAATTCGGGTCATTTTAATGAAGTAACCAATAGATGGCGATTACTTCGACAACAATATAAATAAAGTAAGACCGTATCACAATAATTACCTAATATTTCTCTACCAAAACAAAATTTTAATAATAAAACGTGTTAACTATTAGGTATTTTTAGATAGGTACTTACAGTACAGGTTTTAAACAATTTTATAACATGTATTTATGAAACAAAGTGATTATCTAGGTACAAAAAATCATTTTATCTCTGAGACACTTGGATACATGGTTTATTTTTATTGAACACGTGTCTCTTGTAGCAGATAAGGAGTTAATTATTATTATCTATTATATATGTTTATTATTATATATTATAATCGTCAAGCATAACTTGTTTATCTCCCGTTAAAGAACGACAAAAACCGATTATCATATGTATATTTCTGATAAGTTCGTAGAAACTGTAATAATCGTACCTTTTTATATTGAACAACGCGAAATAAATATTGAAATAGTTAACATATCACAGTCAATATAGCCAAATTTAACTAATTATTAGTTTTTTTATTCGATAAAAATTATGGCTAAAGTTAGTGTCGATGTACCAGATATCGAAGTGAGTAAACTTATTAGGTTTACATTTATTCAATATTTTTTTCTGCTTACAAAGTAGCTCATATACAGGGGATTTAAATTTATTTGTTAAAATTAGAGATTGTGTCCTTCGTAATAAAAATGTGTTGATATTTTTTCAGAATATTCTTGCACTTAATCCACGTGTGCGAAATTATTCTAATTTTGTACCATCAAGTGCTACTAAAAAAAATAAAGTTCATTGGAAAAGAAATTTGGACAAACAATGTCAGGTAAAAACCCTCACTATACTATTTTGTTACACCGTTGAGTTATTACACCTTTCATCTCCGTAGAGATTTCAAAATGTAAATGATTACCTATAAATAATAAATGAAACGCGTCACAAGCTACTAAATTTTGTATTTCCCGCGTTGGGTCCACCAGAGGACCTATTTTGACATTAAATAATTTTTTATAGGTACGACATTTATTTTTTTAATGTTCGAAGGGTAAAGGTGTATTTTAGGTCACCCCCCTGAGGCGCATGCGGCTATTTGAATTTTTAAGAAAAATTTGATTAGTCGACGAGAGAGGTAAAATTTTAATCTTAGGCTGCGTTGTCACATTTCTTAGAATAAATAAATAGACTGGACTTTGGAACGAAGAAAATTTCATAGATTGATATTGTTTTGTAATTTAAAAGGACTTTGTTACTAATTTTTAGTGACTGAATTAAATAGATATTTAACATTATATTTACCAAGATATTTTTAATTATTTTATCGGCTGTTAATTGGTTTTATGAGTAAATGATAATTAAATTTTTTTAATTTATAAATATTAACGTGCGTTTTTTTATAATCAGCTTGACTAAACTAAAACCAAAATATTCGGTTCCTGCGAAGAATTATTTAAGCCGACTACATTGCACAGTTAACTTTTTATAAAATTAATAAATTTGAAATGGGCGCGCACGCGCCTTAGGGAGGTGGTCTAAAATGCACTTTAATGCTTTAATCTAACCTTTTTTTATATATATCAATTTATAAATATGTTAGGACTGTCTTATTTATTATCAAATAAGAAAATTGTAAACACATACTATTATAAGATTAGTTGTAAAATTAAATCGTCAGAGTTGATTACTGGAATTCGGCACCGGCTCTATTTTTTAACCTATCAAAGCTTTCTTCATATAAAATTATCCTACAGTTTTGGTTAAATATTTTTTTAGGTAAGACCACAGGTTTCTTAAATTGTTTTTAGATTTGTTCAGTGCTAAGAAAAACCAGTTGTTTAAATAACTTGCAATTGGTAAATATTTATTGGTTTTTGTTTCAGGGGTGTCCACCTCTAGAAAATAATTTCTTGGATATAAAACCCACTACTTTAAGTGAAAGAGCAGCTCTAAAAGAAGCAGCAAGATGTTTAAAATGTGCCGATGCACCTTGTCAAAAGTCTTGTCCAACACAACTGGATATAAAATCTTTCATAACAAGTATAGCTAACAAGGTTAGTAGTGTTTAAATCATAAAAGTTTGTTTAAAATTAAAAACTTAACATTTTCATTTACAGTCAGTTAATAATTAGTATTAATTTTACAGAACTATTATGGGGCTGCTAAAGCAATATTTTCAGATAACCCTTTGGGTATCACTTGTGGTATGGTGTGTCCTACTAGTGATCTCTGTGTTGGTGGATGTAACTTACAAGCTTCGGAAGAAGGTCCCATCAATATAGGAGGACTACAGCAGTTTGCTACAGAGGTATTTTAGTTTTTTGAAAAACATTACTGTTTTGAAAAATTATTATTTTGGTTACTATTTTACTTAATTTTTGTAAAAATAAATTTACTTAACAGATTTTCAGTCAAATGGGTATAAAACAAACAAGAGATCCCAGAACACCCATGCCAAAAAATTTCAATTCTAAAATTGTGTTGTTGGGTGCTGGGCCAGCCTCTTTATCTTGTGCCACATTTCTTGGACGTTTAGGTTATCAGGATATAACAATTTATGAAAAAAACGATGTCCTGGGAGGCTTAAGGTAAATAAATTATTTTTTAATTTTAGTGTCAGAATGTTTCAACACAAGAAAATACTAAAATTGTATGTATACATATTTCAGTGCTTCAGAAATTCCCCAATATCGTTTACCAATCAATGTAGTAAACTTTGAAATTAAGCTTGTACTTGATTTGGGAGTGAAAATAGAATCGGGTCGATCGTTATCTTCCAAAGATATAACAATAGACCATCTCTTAAAAACATCCCATGCGATTTTTATAGGCATAGGTCTTCCACAACCAAAAATAGATCCATTGTTTGAAAATTTAACAGAGGAAATGGGTTTCTATACATCAAAATCCTTTTTACCAAAGGTTTCAAGAGCTAGTAAAATTGTTTCAGATGAAAAATGTCTTTGTAAACAAAATCCTGCGTTGTTGCCGAAATTACATGGAAATGTCATAGTTCTGGGAGCTGGGGATACTGCTTTTGATTGTGCTACTTCAGCTTTGAGATGTGGTGCAAAAAAAGTTTTTGTTGTATTTAGGAGAGGATTTACTAATATTAGAGCTGTACCAGAAGAAGTATGTTTTAAAAATAAAACTCGTTGTCTTATTTTAATTATTAATATCATTTCATTAGGTTTCTGTTGCTGTTGAAGAAAGGTGTGAATTAATTGGATTTCTAGCACCACATGCAGTTAATTTGAAAGACGGCAAAATCGTGTCTGTCACTTTTAGTAGAACTGAGGAAACTGAAGATGGGAAGTGGATTCAAGATACTGAACAATTGAACACAATTAAGGCTAGTTTCTTAATCTCCGCATTTGGTTCGGGTCTCGAAAATTCGGACAGTAAGTGTTTGTGTTTTAAGCTATTATTTTTAAGTATCCCTTATATTTTTTTTAGCTATAGCAGCTTTAGCTCCATTAAAATTATCACCCAAAAATCTACCAGTGGTAGATACTAATACAATGCAAACCTCTCACCCTTTGGTGTGGTGTGGGGGCGATCTTGCTGGTGTTGCAGAAACTACTGTAGAAGCTGTAAATGATGGAAAAATTGCAGCTTGGTACATGCACTGCGCTTTAGAGGTAAGGAAAAATGAAATCAAAGAGAAAGAAGTTCTTAATCATTGGTTAGATGAAATTGATTGTGTTAACCTCTACTTTTTGGAAGTTCATCTTACTAAGAACAATTAATAACTGCACAGTTAAACTAAACTTCCACTATTTATTTGAAATATTCGCTTTAAAATCAATTAATTATTTCAAATAAATAGTGGAAGTTTAGTTTAACTGTGCAGTTATTAATTGTTCATTGGTTAGATCATAACAAACTGTACACCCTTTGACATTTACTTGTATATTCACTTATATTGGTGTCTTCTAGGGTATATCTCCAACAGTTAAACCGAAATTGCCCCTATTCCATACAGATATTGATGAAGTAGACATTTCTGTAGATGTTTGTGGAGTTAAATTTGAAAATCCATTTGGTTTGGCGTCTGCTCCTCCAGTAACCAGTGCCCCTATGATTCGTAGAGCCTTTGAACAAGGTTGGAGTTTTATTGTAACAAAAACATTTTGTTTAGATAAGGTAAGAACAAAAAAATCTCATTTAAATATGTATCTGTAACATTTATCAAATACTTTAGCTTACTTACTATGTTCAAAAAGTTTTACTTTTATGGATATATCTTCTTTGGTAACAAGTTACTTTATTTTTTTTGTTTTATATGGTTACATATATCAAAAATGAATCAGTGCCTCAACATACTCATTTTTCACAAAATTCATAACACTACATATTTCTATTGTATTTACTAATATTTAATATTAATGTTACATCTCTTAGTGTTTTTTTTGTATTGTAGAATGAAGTTACAAATATTTCTCCTAGAATTATTAGAGGAAATACATCTGGACACAATTATGGCCCACAGCAAGGCTCATTTTTAAACATTGAAGTTATTTCAGAAAAATGTTTAAATTATTGGTTAGAAGGAATTAGAGAACTGAAAAAAGATTTTCCAACAAAGGTAATAAAATACCAAACACTTTTCAGATTGAATAAGAGCCTCACATTTAAAAAAAACTACTTTTAATACATTATTGATATTAAGCTTATATCTATCAGTTTGCAAACATTTTTCAGTAAGATAATTATTGAAAATTTAAACCTTGTAGATTATTATTGCCAGTGTTATGTGTGAGTTTGTAGAAGAAGACTGGACTGAAATTACTAAAAGAGTTGCAGATGCTGGTGCTGATATGCTGGAATTAAATTTAAGTTGTCCTCATGGAGTTAAAGAGTCTGGTATGGGTCTGGCTTGTGGACAGGTAATTACATCTTTCTTAAATTACTTACATGGTAATTACATTCTTAAATAAGTAACTACTTACTACAATTTTTGTATATCAATTTAGCACTTCTTATTGTTATAAACTTTGCTGTTCACTCTCATCTTGCTGTTAGACTCCATCTTAACATATTTTAACAATACAACGATTTTTTAAAAATTCTGAAGGAATGTGTTTATGTTTTTATACATGTGAAGGATGGTTAATATCGACGCCGAAAACATATCCATTGTTAATAAGAACGTTATGTTTTACTGCAATTATGGTACCTATATTATACTATATATTAATTCTGTTCTCTATTACTGCTGTTATCCAGTTATATATGAAGCAAACTTATAGAGAATTCTGGAATCCTTGTATTTGAAAATGGGCGACGGTTTTTTAATTTGCTCCTTTAAAATATTAGTAGCTGGCCGATCCGCGCGTTGTTGTGGGTCAGTAATTACAAATTAAATTAATTTTTTACTCATCCATACTTATCCAAATATAATCAAATTATTATTCACTAATAAAGCTGAGAATAATTTAACTAAGTGAAAAACCCAAAGTCTATGTCACAGAATTTTATTCTTTATGTTGATGGAAACAATAATAGCAACTAGTTTCGGCCTAACTTTGAGGCCATCATCAGGCTATAAAAAAGGTTATTTTAGTGGTGTACATTAATAAGAAAAGAAAAATCGTACCTTAGTGTAAAAATAATACAAATATAAATATAAAGACCACAATTAAAACATAAAATATCAAATTATAAACATTTTAAAACGAACCAACAGATAAAAAATAAAAAAATAAATACAAGAATAAGTTATACAACAGGTTTTTTAATAGATTTAAACCTAGGTTTGCTAATGTCTGTTCTCAACTCAGTTCTTCCTCTTATACTGAATCTAATTTTGTTACATTTCTTTGGTCCTATTTCTTACAAATTTGGGATTATTCTTAAGAAATATGATATTGAATTTGGTTTTAAAACCAACAATAACTTGAGATCCTTCTTGGTCAACACTAAAGACTCTTTTTTACATTCTTCTGGAATATATAAGTTACACTGCGATGACTGCAATGCTGTGTATATTGGTCAGTCAGGATGCCTTTTAGATACTAGAATAAAAGAACAACTCCATCATGATAAAAATTACAAAGACTTTGACCCACCTAATTCACCATCTGCCTTTGCCAACCATATCATTGCTGAAAATCACACTTTTTCTAATTCCAACGTTTAGAGGTTACATAAATGTTTTAAAGGTCCCAGGATGAATTTACTTGAAATGACATTTTTCCCCCAATATTAATTAAAAATCTTTATTTTTCAAAAGTATGTACTCGGGAAGTGTTTAAATTATTTCAAATATAAAAATATAGTAATTCTATATCACACAAATTAACAAAACGGCCTAGAAAACAGACCCTCATTTTTGGCCTAAAATTTTTGTAGTGGTAGTGCTAGCGGACTCCCTCATTGTTATTGTCAACATAACCTTACAAACCTTTTGTTCTTCTTCTTGTGACACTTGTGACTTATTCTTTTTGCCCTCTGTTATGTCGGACTACAGTTACACTGGAAAGTTTTTAAATCTATATGTCTATGTTAAACTCGCCCCCCTTTTTCTTTCTTTTTTAAAACATATAAAAAAGTAAATTTTAGAACAAAAATTTTATACATTTTATCCTACATGTTCTTATATTTATTTTTTTAAATTTTTTATCTGTTGTTTCGTTTGAAAATGTTTGTAATTTTATATTTTATGTTTAAATTGTGGTCTTTATATTTATATTTGTATTAATTTTTACACTAAGGTATGATTTTTCTTTTCTTTTTAATGTACACCAGTAAAATAACCTTTTTTATAGTCTGATGATGGCCTCAATGTTAGGCTGAAACTAGTTGCTATTAATGTTTTCCATCAACCTGAAGAATAAAATTCTGTGACATAGACTTTGGGTTTTTCATTTGGTTTCCCATCAGTCACATTTGAAATATGGATGGTTTACTTCCTTTAATAATTTAACTGTTTTTAAATTATATGGGAATGAGAATAGGCGTATTAGTAAGTACTTACTAAATTTTCTATAGAAAAAACATTACTTATTATATTTATTAGTAAACTAAAATAGGTACTTACTTCGACCAAACATTCTTAATAATTTGAAAGTGACAGGTAAAGTATTAGAATGTTAAAATTATGCTGAAACCAACATAAACTTTTTAAATGTAGATTTTATTTATCTTATCTTTAGCTATTGTTTTTATCAATTACCTCTTTAATAAGAATTGAAAGGTCTTATAATTTCTTGGAAAATTAATTTTTGTATATATTATATAATGTATTTTTATTTTTAGAAACCGGAGTTAGTTAAACAAATTTCTCAGTGGGTTAGAAATGCTGTTGAAATACCATTCTTCATTAAATTGACCCCAAATATTACAGATATAACGGAATTAGCGCAGGCTGCTAAAGATGGTAAATGCTTTAAAAATTTTACTTTATGTTCTTAGTTTTTAAAGAAATTATTGTTTACTAATTTCTTTTTATCAGGTGGAGCTTGGGGTGTATCGGCTATTAACACTATATCAGGTCTAATGCAAGTAAATCCAGATGGTACTGCATGGCCATCAGTCGGAAAGTCAAAGAGAACAACATATGGAGGTGTTAGTGGGAATGCTAGTAGACCAGTAGGGTTAAGAGCTGTTTCTGCCATTGCTAAAAAAATGCCAGGTTTTCCAATATTGGGTGAGATACTTTTATAACATTGTCGTTAAAATCCAGTTTAAATATTTCCCCTGAAACATTTAATTTTTTTCTAAAAACATTTTCTATTTAAGGTGTTGGTGGTATAGAATCAGCAGAAACTGCACTTCAATATTTACAGTGTGGAGCGTCTGCAGTTCAAATTTGTAGTGCTGTTCAAAATCAAGATTTCACGCTTATAGAAGATTACTGTACAGGACTTAAAGCTTTGCTTTATCTTGATGGTAAACTTGCCGGTTGGCAAGGACAAAGTCCTGTGACGTACAAACATCAAAAAGGAAAAAATGTGATACCAATTTATGATGAAAATGGAAAGGTAAATTTAAAATAAATATGTACATAACTACAATTTTATAATTATAGTTGTTTTAATACATAAGTAAAAATGCCATTTTTGCGAAAAGATTACTTTTAATCTTATTTTAGAAACTACCACATTTTGGACATTATCAAAAAAAGAGAGAAGAGTTGTTAAGCAAATTGTTGAAGGAATCAAAATATGAAGATAATAAAGTTGTACATCATCCAAACAATGTCACAATTGATTTTGCAAATAGTAAGGGTAACTTGTCGGCAGTTCCTAGAGTCAAAGATATTATAGGTCGAGCGCTACCTCAAATTGGTGACTACAAATTATTGAATAATAAGGAACAAGTTGTGGCGTTAATAGATGACGTAAGTATAATTGTTTGTTAATGATTTCATTGAATATGTCGTATGTGAATCTTTTTTAGGATCTATGTATTAATTGCGGTAAATGCTACATGGCATGCAACGATTCCGGTTACCAAGCCATTCATTTCGATCCTGAAACTCATATACCTAAAGTCAACGACGATTGTACAGGATGCACTATGTGTCTTTCCGTTTGTCCAATTATCGACTGCATCATGTAAGTATTCAACGGAATTATTTGAGTATGATTATTTTAAAACCTACAGCAGATCTAGTAGTTAATCCTTTTCAATGCCTATGCCTGTATACCCAGGTTTCCAAATTAAGGTTACTTTGTTATTTTCCCCCAGACGTATTAGTTCCTGAAGACATTTCCAAACTAAAATGGAGTTGCTGCTAACTTGGATTGGATTTGAGTGACTTAAGCGCCGCATGTCTGTCCGAAATGATTTTTATAGTCTTGTTCCTGCAATCGTGCTTAAGCAGTTCCCGCAGACACATCTCCATTGCAAAAACCTCTGCTAGGAAAAATGTGAATAGCACACTCTCCCTTCCAGAATGCATCCCTCTAGGAGCGGTGCATTCCGGGAAGAACTTCCTCCACCCCCCCAATCACGTCTGATAGGGGCCTCAGTCCTCGAGCTTATGCTCTTCCTTCCACTATCTTGGTTCGGAGATGGTTTCCAGGTGTCTTCTGTTTGGTCCGGGATGGTGCTTGGCACTTTTATCCTCCTGTCTTCTTTTTAGGCGTTCAAGAGTGTGTGCTTTTCGCTGCCTCTAAAAAGTTAATCCTTAGTCGACGAACTGCGGCTAAAAGTAACCTTAGAGAGTGGATCCACTTGTTAAAGCTGTCCCTACTCAAGAATCTGTGCATCTCCCTAGGGATGGGCAGAGTCTTTTATAGGTGGTTCCTCTTCTGTCTGCTTCTTGACAGATGTTGTTTCTTCTTAGTTGTCCAGCTGTTTCCTTGGTCTAGGATGTCTCCTGTAGTCCTCTGCTGTGTAGTTTGTTAATTCCCTAAGTGCTGTGTTCGGGTGTGTCCTGAGTTCTTCAAATCTTCTGGATCTGGCTTTCATGATTTCTTCAGTCTTCTCCTGGTCTAGTTCCCTGTATAGTTGTATATTTCTTATGTACCATGGGGCGTCTGCTGCTTGCCTTAGGGTGATGTTCTGCTGTGCTTGTATCTTCTTTTTGTAGGTTTTAATTGTGGATAGGTTAACCCAAGTTCTGGTTCAGTTGCACCCTTAGTTTCCCACCATAGACCCCATCTCCAACACTAGACCAAGAAACGATGGTGAAAAATAGTCTCAAAAATCGGAAAAGTGCCCGGCGCTATTTTATTGTTGGAATGTGTAGGGGAAGTATATCCAAGGGGCGTCTCATCTTTTGAGTAAAAAAAAATAATTGCGTTTTGTCTTATTTAAACATTTAGGCTGAAAACCTAACCTATCCCATCACTTTTTGCATATGATTTGTTGCTCATGGAATAAGGTTCAATTCGAGATTGATGAAGTGGAACTTTTCCAAATTTTGTTTTTGAATGAGTCTTTTGGTACTAAAAAAATGTGCAATAGATGGACTCGATCGGTCTAGTAGTTTTTGTAAAATTCTAATGAGTTGTTAGATTTAACAAATTGTTTTCTCAATGTTAATAGTTAGGGGTGTACAAAATCATACCAGGAAATCAATTAATTTTATTGTATTTATTATCACACGGTTTTTATGTCGTTTTTAAAATTCTATTTTGGGATTATTTAAATAGTCCGCCATTCGTTCTGTGACTTGATAACCCAAAAGTAAAGTTAGCTACATAAGGGTCGACATAGAACCGCAATTCTGTCGTCTTCTTTTTTAAAATTTTTATCCTCAAACTACAATTTTCGTTTAACTTTTACTGCAGGCACGATGACACATTTTTTATGAGGAGTTCTAACTGTTGTGTTCGTGCCGTATGATACAAAACAAGATCTATTTGATATTGACATTATTCAAATTTGAAAAAAACTGTAGACAAATGTAAGATACAGAACACTCATTGAAGATTGAAAGTTCTTCAATCTTCAAATTAGATTGCCCTTTTTGTAACTAGCTATTAGCTATAAGTTCATACGTATCTGTAGTGAAAGTTGCAAACATTTAGGAATTCTCAGTTTCTAGTTTTCTCCCAAAATATTTGATTCAAAAATTTTTTAAATATATTTTTCCAAAGTAGTGCTAATATATAATAGATCTTCAAAACAGAACGCGCTTGAAAAAAATTCAATATCTCGGCCTCTATATATATTGTAAGACCTTCATTTTTTTATTCTGGGGTAACTCGCTAAGAAAATAACATCTAAAATATTTTCAACCCAACACGACCACCCCTAACCCCTTGAGAATAAAGGTTTTTATTTCTTACAGTCTTATGTTGCATTTTTTTATATTCTGTGTTTTTTATTAATTAACGACTATTTACTTTGTTTTTAGGATGGTCCCCAAGACAATTCCACATGTTATCAAAAGAGGAAAAATTGGCAATCCAGTGAAGTTGGTACATGCCTTGGGTTAAACTGCTTCAACAATTTAATAATATGGGTGCAATATATATATTCTGAGAGATGTATATTTTTTAAAAATAAAAGAAAAATATTTTTTAAAGTTGTTTTTATTTGCCTACTTTTTGTTTTAAAAAATTAAACTGAACAAGCGGAATTTTTCCTACAACTCCAGCATTCATTCCGCTAACCTGGTAGGTAATTTGTATATATTAAGTGATATATTCTTAAAAATTAGTAAGTAAAGGCTTGATAATATTTTAATTCATTAATTAATTGTTATATTTATTTATTAATTCTACACTGTACATACAGTTGAGTTGATTAAAAGAAGACACATTTTTGGCATTCCCATTGTTCTCGAACACAAGTTTACTGGAACATTCTAGTCAGGGGAAAGTTCGCGAAGCCGTTCGCTTGGAGAAAGTTAGTTATCATATAGAAGTCTTAGTGTACAATGCGCGAAACAGTGAAATAAGTGTATATAAATACCGTAATATTAGAGTAGTATAAATAAAGTAGGACCGATATACCGGGTATACACATATGTCCAAAAGTTTGGAATATTTAGAAATAATATATCTACGCCTATGGTTGTTTAAAAACTCTTGTTGATATTTATTTTAAAGCGTTTTCAAATCAAAATAATACTAAATTTGATTCGTTTTTGTATTAATTTGGTCATATTTAATTGATTTGGGTGCTTTCACATTATTCCAATTCTTGTTTAAATTTCATTTGAGCTGTTTAAAAATGCCCAGAGACATGATATCATATAGGTCTAGAGTAATTGCTTTGTTACAACTGGGATTTAGTCAAAGTGATATCGCGAATATTGTTGGTGTTACTCAGGGTGATGTATCAAAAATTAAAAAAAAATCCAAGACACAAATGATGCGAAGGATCGTTTCAGAAGTGGCAGAAGTCGTTGTACAACAGCAGCATAAGACCGGCAGATAACATTGATAGCTCGACAGGAATCTACAAGTGGCATATCCAGAGAAATTGCTAGAATTGAAGGACTGAATATCTCAAGGCAAACAATTACACGAACATTAAATGCGGTAAATTTGTATCGCAGAAGACATCTACGTGTTCCCAAACTATCCTATCAACAAAAAATTGTAAGGTTGCAAATGCGGTAAATTTGTATCGCAGAAGACATCTACGTGTTCCCAAACTATCCTATCAACAAAAAATTGTAAGGTTGCAATGGGCTCAAGAAATGTTACACCATGGTACTAACTGGAATTACGTGATGTTCTCTGATGAATCAAGAATTGACTTGGTTTCTGATTCGCGAAGAACGCTAGTTTGGAGGGCCCCAGAAGACCTTTATGTGTTCCTAAACTAACATATCAACAAAAAATTGTAAGGTTGCAATGGGCTCAAGAAATGTTACACTATGGTCCTAACTTGAATTACGTGATGTTTTCTGATAAATCAAGAATTGGCTTGGTTTCTGATTCGCGAAGAACGCTAGTTTGGAGGGCCACAGGACGACAAGCCCGATTATAAACAGCCCAACCACGTGTGCCATTTGAAGGTGAGAGTATTATGGTTTGGAGTGGTATTATGATGGGTACACGGACGCCTCTCCTGGTTTTGGAGAGAAGAATCACTGGTGCTGTGTACATCTAGGAATTTTTAAAACCTGTTGTGCGTCTATTCCGGGTGGCGGTAGGTGATGGATTTGTGTTTAGGCATGACAATTCACCTCCACATCGAACAGCTGCAGTACAAAATTTTTTGGAAGAAGAAGGAATATCCACATTAAGATGGCCATCAAATTCCCTTTGACATGAACGTCATTGAACATGCCTGGGACATACTGATTATTAATTTTATTTTTACTTATTAATTTATTTTAAAAAATTTGTAATACATTGTACATTTTTCACCTCAAAAGAATAAATAATTTTTTTTGTATATTTATCTGACTTCGAGATTTATTTAGTATTGGTTAGAGTTGTAGCAAAATGATGTTTACTTATATAAAAAAAATTATTTATAAAAATTAATAAAAGGGTGAAATATTCCATTATTCCAAACTTTTGGACATATGTGTATATAAATTAGTAAAAATTAAGTGTGTATTTTATTAAAATAGCTAGACATAGTGTATATATTTTCTCCCACCCACAAAAACAGTATAAATAAATAGAAGAAACATTACAATATTTTACTATATTCAAATCTTTGATCATTGTTGGAAATTGTATTAATAGGGAACTAAAATGAACTTTTAAATAAGCTTATTACCCTTTAATTTACAAGAAAACGTAGAGATGAATACTATATCTCAATCCACGTTTGGAATATCTTGATTCAAAGTTGCTATAATATTCAAATGTAAGGATTCAAGCCATGACCCCATGATCCGTGTTGCCAGCTGCAGTAAGTACTGAACATTACAAATAAACTTAATTTAGAATCCTCGTACTTAATTATTGTAGTCCTCAATCGTAGCTTGATCTTTGGAAAATGTGTTGCGCGTAGGTTTTTTAAAATAAATCTCCTATCAATATTTTATCGAATTAGTTAATCAAATATACTTTTGATTCTGTAGATAAGGTAATTATAGAACAGAAACTTAGTTGGAATTAATAAACCTATTTATACAAAATTATTATAAACAGATTAAACCATATCTTCTGATGGAAAGTGTATATAAATAGACATTAATCAAAACTTGTGCGACAAATAAATAAAAATCTAATATTTGCATATCGATCTTACGATTTCAAGTATGGTTCCAATTATCTAATCATCTTATTTATGAATTTTTAAATTTCTTTTTTAGGTATGGAATTTAGTAATATCTTAACATATGTTAATAAAATACATCTGGAATTCAAGAGTTTCGAAAATATTTGTAGTCAAGAATAATGCCAAATGATTCTGGATCATGTTTTTAAACATTTAGAGGAACTAATAAATGAATCATATAATTAAAATATACTTAAATCAGAAAAGTCTAGGGATATTTTTTATAAAAAGGCATTATTTTTTCTGAATTGTTTTGGATAAATCATAATCGACTTATTGATTTTAATTAATATTCAAAATTTATTGAAATTTCTCAAAAATACTACCACAGACTTCTATAGGATGGCAATACTTATCAAGGTTACTACTGCATTTTATAAAATTCTTATATTATTTTAATTATTCTAGCACATTGATTAAATAAAAAAAGTTGAAACACTATATTTAATTTGATATCGTTACTGACCCAAATATGAACTCCCAAGGAGTTTTTGATATTAATCTTTGATAAATTTGGCTTTATCCGTATCAAATCAATTTATAAATACTATATTGATCTCAATTTAATATCGCATGCATCATTATTAGAAAACTCGAGTACGCTCCGGTGTCAAGATATTTAACAAACATCGTGCAAGATACTTTGAAGACATGAGAATAAATTTAATCAGTAAAGAGGGAAAGTACAGCCTTTAAAGAGTGAAGAATGTAGACGTTTGTCCTTTGAGTGCCACTATAGCATCTGGGGCTATATATAAAGTTAGATCAAAAATACTATAACTCTGTTTTAGAGATGTTATGGAAATGATCTGGTTCTAACGGCTAAAGAAAAGCTTAAAATTACTTAAAAAAGTTGGTTTTTCAAATTTATTTTAAAAGGTATCTATTAGTATTGTAACATGTCTATCGTCATGTCACCTTGCACCATTAACGACCGTAAACGATACCGCTATTATTACCATTAAAACCGACCCCGATTCACTGTTAATGCTACTGTACACGAGACACCCCTTATAGACGCTAACTATTTATCTGTTTGAACGAGGCCAATCAAAGAACGCCTCCCTCGTTTGCAATTGAATAACGAACGCATTTCTTCTGACAAATGACAGAAACACGATTTCCGTTTTGAGAAAGACCATATATAGGCCAATACGACAATTTTATATCCTTTTCAACTAATACGCTCGACTTGAAGAGTCGGAAAAACGTTAAAGTACCTCATCTTGTGAATTTCCTTTTGGTTATTGTTGAAAGATACAACCCGCTAAGTTGGAGCCTGGCATAACGCTAAGTTGGAGTCAAGTTATCGCTAAGATACCGCTAAGTTGGAGTCAAGTTATTGCTAAGTTATCGCTAAGTTGGAGTCGAATTACTGCCAAGATACCGCTAAGTTGGAGTCAAGTTACCGCTATATAAGTTGGAGTCCAGTTACCGCTTTTGGAAGGTCCCTATGTGTAGACAGTCCTTCAAACCACTTCTGAGCTGTTAAGAATACTATTACATCCCAAGCAGCCGGAACCATTAAAGAAACTTTCATCTCTCCACGAAGAAGCTGAAGCCACCCTCCTAGACAGCACAGAAACCTAAAGTTAAGTCCTCCATTTACAACTCCAGTTCATTATCAGCAAGTACTTACATTTTTAATAAATAATCTATATTTTTAAAACACAGTTTCATTTGTATACCTTAGACTATAAGTCTTAAGGTTGTAGCGTGGTCGGTCTTTATTTCAAGTAGCTTCTTTATTTGTTGTTTAATTAAAGTAATTACAAGGTGTTTCTATCTTTCTCACATTAGTTTTTGTGTAGTTTGTTAGCTTAATCGATAGCATTCAAAAGATAGTGGCGCCCTTATTACTTATACATCCCAATCCTTCCTATAGTGAGCATTAACTTGGAGTAGAACCACCTCCTGGAGAGGGTCTCTTAGTCGGGATCTCTTTTGGAGAGTTTTTTAGTCACAAATTGGCTCCCTGCCTTTTTGGACTAAAAAGAGTTACAGTATATTAAAAAAGTGATTTTATACAATAAAAAATCAAATCAAAATAATTTGGACCCACGGAAACGACCTAACTATCTAAACTGATTTAAAAAAAGTGGGTAGAATCGTTTTGGTGCACATTTATAAGCTGCCAATTTAAAGATTTAGTGATAATCAGTTTAGACCTTTAGTTTATCGCACACCAGTAGTTTAATCTTATTCGTCAGTGATTATACAAATTATTAATATTGTGTTGTGCCATTGTCAATTTTTAGTGTTAAAAATAAACGAAATCAGGTATTTAATGAATAAAATTTACAAAATCGGTGTACTCTCTGATTTTCATAAAAATGTAGAATGTATGAACACATAGAAAAGCTTAAACCCAGCCGAAAACAGGCTCAGTAATAATAAACATAACTTTTACTTGTTGTAAATGGGATGAATTATTCACTTCTTTAAGGTAAGGCAATGATATTACCTAAAAGTTGTTTAATAAAGGCAGTAAGTATCTAGTCATTCATATGTAAAAGTTAAAATAAAAGTTCATTAAAATGGAGTTAAAGTTAAAACTAAACGTGAAATTGAAAGATCCATTGCAATTAATTTGCTGCTATACCGTCAATATAAATTCTTGTAGTCATAGTTAGCAATTAAATTATAAAATATGTAGTTTAAAGTTGAATATGTTTATTACAAATTTGATCGAAGAAAAGGTATTATAGTGTGTTACTAGAACTAAAATTTATTTTCGCATTTGACGTAAAATTATTAAACTATTAAAAAAATAAAATAGTATCTATAAAATTTTAACATGTCGTAAAAAGTCATGTTTCGGAAAAATTAGGAGGAAAACGCCCCATAAAACCAAAAAAAGTGGCAGAGGAAAACGGTGTCAGACTCGGTCTGAATAAGCGACACAAGAAGTTTTTTTCCGACGGGCACCCTGACTACAAGTATTAGTTTATGTTTACTATTAAATATTTAGCAATTTAACCTTTTTTAAGGTGTTACGTATTTAAAACTTTATCAAATAATCTTAAAGTCGCTTATATGATTTTTATAAAAATAGAAAAGTTCACCGGACTACATTATTTACTTGTTATAACGATTAGAATGACAAAATACTTAATTTCAGGTACTAATAATACAGCTCTAAAATGACTTTCTGGTACCTGGTAATGTCGTTACCTCTTCTACCACCTTATTTACTATTTCTTACGTGCATGGTAGTTTATAAAAAAATAGTATTTACTATATTACAATTTAAGTATGGCAAGGATTTATCTACTGTCAGTAGCATTGAATCTTTTTTTACTCTAGGCAAGTTCCAAAATGATTTTTCCTTTATTCTAACTACTATGAACACAAACATAACAGCAGAAGAATTAAGAAAAAAAATAGTGAAATATATGAATGAAAAAATTATAAACAATTACGATCATTTTAAGAAATTTCATAGTTCCCTTCATTATTATATGGGTTATCCATTTTTATTAAAAGAAGATATGGATGCCGAAGATTTTGTAACTGTAGTTGATGTCGATAAAGATCAGTATGAATCTATTAATCACTTGGCGTACGAGTATAGTGTTAAACCATCGCCAAAAGGAAACAAATTACTTCTAGAACTTATTATATTCAAATGTAGCGATGAATGGAAAATTAGGAATAAATTAAAACTGGATCATATACCTATGTTATCAAGAGTTCACCATGTTTTGGGAGATGGCTTATCTATAATGAATCTTATAGTACAGTTTTTTGGTGATAACAAACTAGTCATTGATAAAGTTATTGAAGACTTTAATGCAAGGCACGAACAACCTAAAATGTGGATGGCATTTTTTGAAAATATCCTTACTTTTTTTATGGTTCCTGGTTTTTTGATTTATAATGGAATAAAATCAAACACAAATAAAAATTTTTCTTATAATCCTGTTGGTTCTGGCAAACAATATTTTGCTTACAACGTTGGAGATAGTAATTTGATACAAAACATTAAAGAATTAAAAAAGAAAATCGGAAAATGCAGTTTCTCCGAAATACTAATGGCAGCTATTTCAGCTGGTTTATATGATTATTTTAAAAAGGTAAGTTCAAAATTAACATCAAAACACATACATTTTCTTTCACGTACTTTATACAGTGTGTTCCCGGATGGGGTTGCCTATAGGAGAAAAATTTTTATTATTCATTTTACTGCAAAAAGTCATTCTTTATAAAAAATTCTGCTTCTTTTAAAAATGAGAATAACGCTGAAAAATCTTAGAATGGATCTACAGGGTGTTGCCAAATTAAGAAAACATGAAAATACCTAAGTAATTTTTTCTGTATCTTCCTTTACTAACGCCCTATACATCTTATCTAAATTTTGGTATGTGAATCTCATTTTCCCGAGAAATTTTTTTTATAAAAAATTTAATGAATGCAAAAATTTTTTAACCAATCGACTCTTCAGAGTATCAGCTAATGGTAAATTATCCTCCGCTTTCTCCTTGGATAACGGAGAACCTCAAGGTTCGGTCTTGAGCCCTACTCTTTTTATCTTAGCCATAAACGATGTTTGCAGTTATATCCAGCGACCTGTCAAATGTGCTAATTATGCAGATGATTTAATTTTGTTTTGTCAAGGTTCTAGTATTTCCTCCATTAATTGCTTACTTCAGACAGCAGCAAATAACTTAAATAGATGGTCCAATGATTGTGGACTAAATTTTTCAACCTCAAAATCCATAGTTATTAAATTTAGCAGGAAAAAAGTTAGCCCAGTTGCTCCAAAAATAATGTTTAACAATGTCCTACTATCTGTAGTAACCCACCATAAAATCTTAGGGCTTATATTCGATAATCGATTAAGTTGGAAGCAACATGTTCAGGAAGTCAAAGGAAATTGTTTAGTTCGTCTCAATATCTTAAAAACTTTAACTAATCACCAATGGGGAGCTCAAGAAAAGATATTACTACAAGTATATAGGGCCTTTTATTCGCCCAAAATTGGATTATGGTAGTCCCATTTACATGTCTACTACAAATTCGATTAAAAAACATCTCAACACCGTTCAAAATGCTGGGCTACTTATTTGTCTTGGAGCTTTTAGATCAAACCCTTCCAAGAATCTACACTGCTAAGCAAATGAGCTTCCACTTTATCTAAGACGAGAAGAAATGCTCCTTACCTATTCCGCAAGAATATCTGCTAATCAAGAAAACTCTGTTTATTCACTCTTAACATCTCCTCATCTCACTTACAAACCTAAAATTCAATCTCTGCCCCAAATTATTAAACCGATTCTTTCTGTTATTGATCTATCGCTCACCTACCATATTTCGGGAACCCCTCCATGGAAAATGATTTTTCCAATTTTTAATACATACCTGAGCAAGTATCAGAAGACTGAAACTTCCCATGCATTCTTCAAACAAACTTTTTATGAAATTATCAATTCTTCTCATTTCGAAAGAATTCTATACACTGACTCATCAAAAAATGAATCTGGCGTTGGATGTGCTGTCACTACAACACTAAACACTATTAAATCCAGTATACTTCCATCACACTCCTGCATTCATACAGGTGAATTATTTAGCATCTTACTGGCAATAAATTGCCTTACCCAAGACTATAAACGGGTGGCTATTTATACTGACTCTCTAGCATATATCCAATCTATCAGTACCATATTGGTGCAGAAGATTCAAGATTCAGCCGACCGCCTTATTTCTTCTGGGGTGTCAATAACATTTATTTGGATCCCATCCCACGTCGGTATGCCCGGAAACGAAAGAGCTGACAAAGCCGCTAAAGAAGCCCTATCATCACAGCTGCCTTGCGAACCTGTCCAAATTAACAAAGGCTTACAAATATTTTTTAAAAAATAATCTCTTAAGCACTGGCAAGACGACTGGAACCATACTCATACTAAATTACATGAAATACAACCCACCGTCCATCCATCCACCTTCCAGAGATGTATAGAAGAAACACTGTTAGACTTCGAAGATTACGAATAGGTCACTGGAGGTTGACTCACAGTTTTTTTATGGCATCATAAAGTCCACCTAAATGTGATCACTGTAATGTTCCTCTAATAGACTGTTTATACTATTCAAAAAAATGCCAGAAACATCAACTGAAACACACCATCAAAGAAATCCTAGGCTCACCTCTTAAATTTTCTCATCCTTTCAGATATTTACGAGATAGTCAACTGTATGACAAAATATCTCATCCTTTCAGATATTTACGAGATAGTCAACTGTATGACAAAATATAAAACTTGGACTTGCCTATAGTGATATACAGTTGACAGAAGCAAACATGAACCCTGGGTGGGCGTGTCCTTGTCGCTGTAGTTGTATTTTCATCTCACTTATGCAGCCACTAAAATTGATATTATCGTTAACATTGGCACGTGATTGGCTGATTGTGATAACCTTGAAATTAGTTGGCATATTTTCCGCGGACCATGTTTGCTTCTGTCGACTGTAGTAGTTATCAAAAATTAAAACTGTTGATTATCTGTGTATCTTATCATATAAATAAATAAAGATATTATTGTATTGTATTTGAGTCAATGATCTTGTAATAGAGACACGTTAATTGTAATAAAAATAAATAAATAAAAAAAAATTTCTCCTATAGGATACACTGTATGGCTAAATTGTTAGAGGTTACTGTTAGAAATCTTTTACTCATGCCAAATAGTATTTTATCAGTTTCGTACTGTTTTTCACAACTGTCAGTATTTAACTAAAAACGTGACTGATGGAGTAAAGCTTCCAGAAAGAAGATACAGGGCTGTATTCTGTAACGTTTCCGTTAAATTTTAGAGGCCTCTAAAATTTTAGCACCCGCTAAAAATATTTTTGTATTCTGTATTTTTGCATCCGTTAAAATTTTAGCCGAAGCCGTTAAAATTTCCGCTAAAACCGATTTTTTTAGAGGACAGTCAAAACTGTCCTTTTAATTTTAGCAGTCCGTTAAATTAGTTTTGATAGCTTTTATTAGGTTATTTTTAAGTATAAAGTATTTTTTGATTTGTTTAATAACGGTTAACTATGGCTTTTTATGATGTATTTGGAGAAGCGTTAGTTGAAGAAATAATAAATAATAATGAAAGGTAAGTCTCACTTTTACTTTCTTTAAATGATGAAACCTGTGTTATTCAACAGTTTGATAATCGATTTTATTTAATTTTTTATATAATGTTATTATATTTACTGTATGATAAAGTTAGTATTAGGAAAATTTAAAATATTCTATTTTACATACAACAAAATTGAAATGTTGGTTTCTTTTTGTAGGGCAGAATTAAGATTACAACAAAGGGTAATCCGAGATATGAGCGATCCTTTCCAACTACCTACTCCAACGTTTAGGAAAATTTTTAGATTTAATAAAAATGTTGCAAGGATAATCATTGATATGATTAGTCCGCATATGCAAGAAGAACATAGAATATCTGCAATTCCTAGAGAATTAAAAATTTTGGCAACTCTAAACTTTTATGGCACTGGAAGTTATCAATTATCTTCTGGGCAAGGATACAATTTTGCTTTGAGTCAACCAAGCATGAGTCGTTGCATTGATGAAGTTACTAGAGTAATTTATAATGATTTAACACCAAACTGGTTAAAATTTCCAAGAAATGAACGTTCCAGAAATACAATTTCTGAAGGTTTTAGGAATAAATTTAACTTTCCTCAGTGTTTGGGGGCTATAGATTGTACTCATATTGCAATAATATCTCCTCCAGAAAACTATCCTGCCCTTCCTTACTATTGTAGAAAAGGCTACTATAGTATTAACTGTCAAATCATTGTAGATAGTAACTATAATATTTTGAATATGAATGCTCGTTTTCCTGGATCCACCCATGACTCTGCCATTTGGCAAGCCTCCAATGTTAAAACCATAATGGAAAATTTATATGTTGGAGGTGCTAATTATTTTCTTATCGGAGACTCAGGTTACCCTTTACAACCTTTTTTATTGACACCATTTGAAAATCCTCCAGAAAATACACCAGAAAGTAATTATAATTATCATTTCATAAGAAGTAGAAATATGATTGAAAAATTGAATGGAGTGCTAAAATCAAGATTTCGATGCTTGTCTAAGCATCGTGTATTAAATTATGATCCAGTTAAAGCGGCAAAAATTATTTATAGTTGTGGTGTACTACACAACATATCAAGATTTTATGGAGATGAGGTTCCAGAAGCCCTAGAACCAGAAGATGAACCTGATCACATTGTTATAATGGCAAATAGACCAGTTGACCAAAATTGGCACAGAAGAGGAGAACAAATGCGAGATGCAGTTGTTCAGCAATATTTTAATAATTTATAGTTTTATATAAGTGTTTGATGCATAATAATTTAATTTTTTTAGAAAAATTTTACTTAGTGTAAAGTATTTTGTAAAATTTGTATATTATTATACATATATTAAGAAGTACACAAAATGAAAAAAAAATTTATTTTTAAATAAAAATTAATTAATCTAAGTATACATTATTTTTTTAAAGAAATTGCCCTGGCCAATCTGTTTACTGCTCGTGCAATGGCATAATTAGAGGCAGCAAGATTTGACAGTTGGTGGTCATGAAGCTCCATAGCTGATGTAATTCGGTTATTGCCCCTAGACCGATTCATAATCCTTCTGGGTATTCTTTTTTTTGTTGAAGATACAGGCGGTGGAGAAACAGTACTACTATTTGTAGCCACTGGTAACTCTGTTGTGGGAGTTTCAGATGAAGGTATATATATATTGTATTTGATGTAGAAGGAATATTAACCAAATATACTTCCTCAATCTCATTTTGGACTTCTTCCTAAAAATAATGAAATAACAAACAAATTGAAATATTTATATTTTTAATTGTGTTGATGACTAATTACAAAACAAACAAACTAATATTGGAGATTGCATCACTATGTATGTGTTGATACACTCAATTTAACAAATTATTTTACACATGAATTGCCATAATTATTTACAATATATTTATTAAGAAATTGTTTATATTTTAGCCTGGAAAAATAATACAAAAAAATTCAAGATCTAGGAAGTAGTAAAAAAAGGTTAATTTATTTCTGATACAGCTCAAATAGTGACGAAATCTTCAATATTAGTTCATATTTATTAATACTTCAAATTAACAGAATATCTGACTAAGTATTAAAACATCATTATAATAGAAAAATTGTAAACATGTTTATATTTATCTAAAGAAACAATATTAAAAAAACTACCTACTTCATTAGTAAATGTTTCTACACCTGCTTCAGTTATCTCCATGCCTTCAATTGATAAGTCAGAAACTATGCACAATAACCGTTCTTCCATGGGAGTTAATGGCTTAGTAGCACCTCCTCCTCCAGTTCCTTGGTGTCCATATTTCACCTCTCTGGCATGTCTCTTTACTTTAGTTTTCATTTCGCTGATTGTCTGAAAATTATGAAATAAAACTCATGTATTTATTTTGCTTATAAATGTACTTATTTTGGGTTATTAAAAATAAGTAACTACAATATTATATTAAGTTATACTTACATCTTTCCATGCCTGAATAGTTTTTGAAGGTCCCATTTTATTCACCTCCATAACCATTTTCTGCCATAGGAGATTTACTTGTCCTAATTCATTAGGATTCTTTTTTTTGTTTAGTAGAACATTATTTTGTTCTAAAAAACTTATTATAAATTCTTTTTGAGCTTTTGTTGTTCTTGGAGCACGAGACATAATTAAAACTTTATTATAACTCAAAGAAGAACAATGTACATTAATAAAACAAAGTGCAAATGCAAATAACATGAAATTATTAAATTATAAATGAACCTTCTTCTTCTTCTTTTTCAAATGTTTTGGCTTTCGCGTTCAGCATTTAGTCAATTTCTACGAAACAAGTAGTTCAAACGCGACTAGGGTGCGACGTTGTCATATTTATCTGTCAACCTTTTAGAGGATTCCTCTAAAAGAAATTTTTTTAACAGTCCTCTATAATATGACGTTATAAAATACCAAATTAGTTTAAAATTTTTAGAGGACCGTTAAAAGTTAAATTTTTAGAGGCCTCTAAAATTTAACGGAAATGTTACAGAATACACCCCACATTCTGTCTCTATCAATACAATTATCTCTCGTTTAGCTCTACTCCATCAGTCAAGAATAAGGGCCCTGAGCACATTTTGATCTCACAAAAATATACATTAATATAAGCAATAATTATTGTTCTGCTGTTAGATGTCAAGAAATATTTGAAACCTTAGTTTTTATAAGTTTTTAATATGTAGAATATGTAAAATTTAATTACAGGATAGTAGCATTATTCTGTGCTGTCACCTAACAGTCTATGTTAGAGATTTAAATCAAGAACGTAAACGTTAGTTTGGGGTACAGTGTGAAATAATAGTAGATTATATCACTAGGAGTAGAAGTGACTCTTTTTGTGTTGAGTCCTTAGTTTGCAGCCGAAGCGAAGCTGCTAGTCTAAACTAATGAGTGTAATATTTTTTAGTGCAATGGTAAAATCCCCATAACAATACCATCCCTTATTCCTACTCTTAGACACATAGATACTTTGAATACAAATGGTCTGCCGATTTTAAACAATCAGTTTATAGTATCTTCAGTGGAAATTCCGATTGATATTAAAGGCGATTCAATGACAGATCGAGTCCGAGCTGTTCAAACCTATACCAACGCACCTGATCTAGTTATAAACTTCTTGGTAAGATTATTTTATTAAACTAGTTTTAAACAGACCAAATTGGTTTTTAAATGAACAACATTAAAGCATTTTTATATCAAGAATACTAAAAAAAGAAATTTGTAATTTTGCTTTATGCTATAAGATTTATTGTGCTCTTATTCTTTGAAAGTACATTCTATTAAGACAATTAAATAACGAAACTTTTATTTAAACAATTATCTTTTTGATTGACGTTAAAGTTATGTTCTATTTTTTCATGGTAGATATCTAGATGATAATATCCGGGATATAAAAAGTTAATTTTTTAAATAAACGTGGAAGTTTTGTTTAAAAGTTTCATTGTTTAATTCCATTGTTTAAGTTTATGCCAATTAATATACAGTGCGTCCATAAAGTAACGCATAAATTCATTATTGGCTGAATGAACAATAAAATTAGAAATTCCCGAAACAGGTCGATTTCTCAGCAAAGGCAATTTGGCAATTTAAAAAAAAAGAGGGGGTTCCATTTGAAAAAAATTGTGATGACGTCATTACACGAAATTGTTTCAACCTGTATATTAGATTATGATTTGAAACAATAGTAAATTGAATTAAAAAAATCGACCTCTTTTGGTAAATTATAATTTTATTGTTCATTTAGCCAATAATGAATTTATGGGTTACTTTATGGACGCACTGTATTAAATGTGAGTATTATATATTATTTTTAGATATTGCGTCAATTATATTTTAATGTGTTGGGATTTTTACCGCAAGGTATTGTGAAAATTTTATTTGAAACAAAGTTTTTGAATATTGTTATAAGCAACCTTCCAGGAATTGAGAAAATTACATTTTTTGATGGAATAGGTATAGACGATATGTACTTTTTTATAATAAGCAGAGAACGCTATGGTAAGAATAAACATTATAGTTTAATTTTTATTTCTTGTGATTTTTAAAGGGTATCAAAAATATTCACGTATAAATAGAGGAAAGCATAAATGTATTATCAGTGTATATGAAATGCATATTATGTATCTATAATGACATATTGAATATTTCGTACTATAACGTTAGTTTTAGTTCATTTACATCATCATTTATAAAATTATTATTTACGATACTTTATTAACATGTTTTAGGGCCGGTTTATTCACCTTTCAGTAAAGTGTTCCGTAGCGTTACTGAGAGTATTCATCTTCTAGTAGCGCCAACTTTTCAGTAAATAAAAGCTACTGAAGACTTTAATTTACAAATCGGATTGGACCTGTCACTAAGGAATTACAGAGGAGATTCTAACCTAAAATTGTTTTTCGCGTGTTTTGTGTTTTTACTTAATTTTTTTTTAAATGGATGTTATTGAAGACATTAATCTTTTTCTTGACAATATTAACGATCGCTGACCTTATAATAGCCAAAACAGATGACACCAATGGGACAATTTAAACTGTTGGGATAATCTTGAACTTTTTCATATATTTCGTTTAACAAAAAATTCGGTTGCAGAAATTTTAGCCTTCATACAAGAAAGACTTTTACACCAATCTGAAAGGTATTTTATTGTAAACTATGTTAGAAAACCATTTCGGTAACAATGAAATAAACTATAGAACTCATTAGTAGAGTCACACAAACCACAGAAAATACACTGTTGCCTTGTCTCCCATAGTGGTAAGTATTCAGTAGAGGCCGTGGATTCTGAGTAGACCTGTGATGTCAACCGGCGCAGTATACAAATTTGTGTTTGAAAATTGTCCTATTAACTATACTAATAATTGCAGCCCTTACTGATTCATTCTGGTCAGTCCGCTGTTTACGTCGTATTTTCTCTCTCTAATGCACCGTTGCCATTCAGTTGTGCGCAACTATTTACGACGTCATGGGTCTACTCAGAATCCACGGCCTCTAAGTACTAAACGAATAAAATACGTTGAATAAACACAAACTGCTTACAGGTGACCTTTAAGTTTAGTGAACAAATAACTAACGGATACTTTACTGGACAGATGAATAAACCGGCTCTTAGAGTCCTAATGTAAATTTACACTTAATAATTTATTTCATATTATTTTTTTCTTCATATCCTAGTACCTACTGTACGACACTGTGTATCGTGAAAACATTAGTTGCGCAAGCGCCATAAATAATGACTTCTCTCAGTTCTCTCAATATGTTCTTTTGATATTAGTCTGTAAATTCCGGTTGTTGGCAATGCTGGAACAAATAGAAATTTTTAGTTAACGAACTTGTTGTAATCGAAAAGACTGGAATCTACAAAAACTGTTATAATTGTTGGTAGACTTTTTATTGTTATGTCATGGAAATCTCGTGAAGGGAACCTAATTCTAGTAATAAATAGTACATTGTGTATCTAAGAGTAAAAACGATAGGTACCTACATTCCCGAAGGACAATGCTTCGGCTGTCGCCTCGGCCAACAAACATTGGAGTCTGGGAAGATGCTTTTACTCCGAGATACACATACTATTTTCTCTGAAATCTGTATAAACTATTAATTTATAAATACAATATTTTGTTAAACATTAAAAAAACTATTAAGACCATTTCTAATGCTTTCTGTTCTGTGTATTTTTAGGTATTGGATTTAGCATCATGACTTATGATAATAAAATACATCTGGGACTGAAGGTTTATGAAAATATAATTAGGTCGCAGGAAGAATGCCAATTAATAGTGGATAATATCTTTCAACATTTAAATCAAGCAATAATTGAAACATGTAGTTAAAAATTAAACTAAGCCAGTTAGTTTTAATTAATCCTAAATAGGTGTCTTAGTTTTATTATTTACTTAATGGGTGAGAATAAGTAGAATTTATAATTTTTACAATCATATTCATGAATATAATTTATGTTATTATTAGAGATATTTAAAGGAAATTATGTCTTGTCCAGACGTTTATTATATATTAAATTATATTATGTATATTTATTATACATAAATAAAATTTTATTTTAATAAAATAACTATTCTTGAAAACTGTAAAAGTTAGGAATAGGGAAATGTTGACAAAATTTGGTTCTCAATTTACTGTAAAACTGTACGTGGTGAAATAAATATATGCGCCATATAAAAAAATACTTTTTTCTTAATCAAAATTAAAGTTATTTTTATTTCTCTCTACATCACATTGAAATATTACCCAGTTTCCAAATATGGATTCCATGCACGACTGACAACATTTTGGGACACACTTAGCCGTATAGCAACTTCTTGACTTAAGTCTATCCAACGTACTAATTGATCGAGTTGCACTGTTTCTAATCGCCGTAGCGCCATTTTTTTCAGGTAAACAGATTTATGGACTACAGTAACAATGTTAAATTCACTGCAAGCACTTCTACGCGACTAAAATGTTTGTATTTTGAAATCGAATTCCTACAATTCTGGTTAAAGAGATAACAGCGTATAAAAAGAAAAAAAAAACGCCAAAAACAATTTGCTACAAACAGAGTTTATCTACTGATAGCATGAAACGTACATTTGGTACACCGTTTGCCTAATAGTTTGAGACATTCCCTGTAATGACTGAATTATTTCAGACAAACGCTGTAATTAACTAAAATGATTTCATGAGTAATAAACAACTAAAAGGTTGTATTAACTTTCACTATTTATTCTATAAATACTTTAATTGCAATGACAGCCGTTTCGCTATTGAAATAGCATCGTCAGATTGACATATTGAAGTTATATTTTGTTTGTTTGTAACTAGGTACTTGATGTTGATAAGTAGTTAAGGCTAGACCAAGTAAGGAAGTAATAAGACATAACAATATTAAAGCCTAGATGTTATTAGCCCTAAGGGATTATCCTGGATGTATTTCCCTTGTATATGCAAGTCATCTTCATTTTCAACTTTATCCAATAAATCTCTAGGTAGATTTATAGGAGAAAATCCAGCTTTAGGGTCAACTCCAAATAATTCCTCTAATGAAACTGTACGAAATAACAGCCCAGTGACCAGTTTTTTGAACTATGGTCGTTTATCCATGCTCTAAACATATTTTCCACATTTTGATTGCTTCTCTCTATGCTTCCTTGTAATTGTGTATGCCTTGGTCGACCATGAAGAATTTTTAAAGATGGCCAAATTTTTACCATTTCCGATATCACAGATGCCGTGAATTCTCGACTATAAAAAGGCACACAATAAGATCACTCTTTACCCAAGCAAATGAATTACAAAACAGAGTTAAACGTGACAACAGTGTACGAATTTCAACTGATTTTGTAGGTTGCTTGCACTTGCAGTACCTAGTTTGAGGTTGTTTGAAATAATTAACTTACCTCCGCCAATTGCGCAATATCCCAAGGTTTTTTCTTGCTTCGACTGGAGTAATAGTCATCTAACTTCTTATAAAACAATTTTGAATGCTTCGGCATTTCAGTTTTAACAAAAAATCAGTTCACAACAAATTTAAATTAGAATTACAGTGTTTGACTAAACCCGGCAAACAGGGTAACTGAAATCATTTGGTTAATTACAGCGTTTGACTGAAATAATTAAGAAAACGGTGTACCAAATGTAGAGTTACGCTGTTTGCCGGCAATACGTGAAATGACTAGGCATTTCAGGGAATGGCGGATTTCACTAATTAACGCCGACATATATATAACCTAATGTGCCATCGAAAAAGTCACCCTGTATAATGGTTACAGTAGATGTACTATGAGAGTTCTAGCTCAGTGAAGGAGTGGGGGTACCTCCGTATATACAGCATAGGAGTTCTGGAACGGTTCTGAACTGTGGTTCTGAATTGTGGACCAGTTGTTTATTTGGAATAGTTGTGTTATATTATAATGATTGTATAATTGAGCGACTGGAACGAATTTTATTGGAATTATTAAAGAAGTGTACGAGTTTGTGTTGTATTGCGGGTTGCCTGCTGGTTTGAAAAAAAGTTGGCCGCTGGTGGGACTCGAACCTACGTCCCGTCGGATGAAATTTATAATTTAAGCGCCCTTACCCACTGGGCTGCTAACGAAGGATTATATATGTTAAGAATGGGTATTTAAACTCGCGTCGCGTATTTTGATCGTTTTCATCGAATTTGGTCTGTGCTTGTAATCTAATCATATACAGGGTATGTCGGGATACTAAACAACTTTTTTGTATTTAAAATATCAATTTGATGATATGGTACGGGTTAGATACGGGATATATACAGGGTTTGTCGCGAATTAGATCGTCGAAATATCGAATTATGATCATTCTTAATACGCAAAAACGGCAAAAATGTCGGTACGGGGGTATGGTCGTTAATTAAAAATGTCAATTCGATTATTAGTATATTATGATGTGGGTAAAAGATAATTTCGAGTGTACAGGGTATATCGCGAAGATCATTCGTAAGGGAGATGTCAATTTTTCATACGGGATATACAGGGTTTGTCGAAATATCGGATTATGATCATTCTTAATACGGAAACGGTTACGTGGCAAATAAAAATGTTTATATACGTGGGGGGTATGACGGTTCTCCATTTTCTGATCGAACAGTAATTCTCTCTTTATACGGGAATGAATTAGGATGTAAAGTTGTGACACAACGATTGTCAAAAGGGTACCAATTATTCGATGCTATGACGTCATCACACATATTTTACAAGGGTCATGCGATCGACAACGACCAGTTACATTATGTCTTCAGAAGAGCACAGTCATGGAATTGAAGACATTGCTTTTTATGAAGATAAGAGTAAGGTTATGAAACAAACTAGGGAAGCAAGAACAACGTGGAGCAGTCTAAACTGGGATTGTCGTAAATTACCGAAAACTACTTATCCGTTAAGACGTATTCAACCATGTTTAATAGAACTGAAGAAGAGAGCATAAAAAATGAAATTAATAATGTTTTTGCCATGTCATGTATAATTTTAGCATCTGTCTTTGTTTTAATTTTAAAAATTATTTTAAAAATTGTTAAACGTAAATTTGAATCTTCGTGTAATATAAAAGTTGATGAATAAACAACTTGTTTTATTTCTAAGTAGTGGTGTATAAAATAAAAACTCATTTGTGGTTAAGGTTTATTTATTTTATGGTAATACAGTATTCAAAAACCAGTGGCGGAGACGTTGTACGTTTCGTTCGGTGCACGAATATAGTCCAGAGGTGTGACAGGGGTTTGGATCCTTGGCAAAGTTTACTGTTGCACACGGTGTACCATCGAACTTGCCGACTTCGCAAATGTGAGGAAAAACGTTGAAAATGTTACATTTATTTTGCAGAAACTTGGCTTTTTGTTGATCACGAACGTAAATGTAGTCTGCAGCATACAATAGCTTGCTTTCCATTATTTCATTAACTTTAGAATATTCTACATCTCCTGAAGAGTATCGAATTCCGTGCGCATTTCTTTCCAAGTAGGTTGCAGTCTTTTTGTCCTCATTACTTAATGTAGAAAATGGTTGAGGTTGACAACGAAAAATCCATCTACGACAAAGCCTTGAATGTCTACAAAAGCTATTCTCATGTTGACGTCTGCTCGAACACTAACTCTAATCAACGTCTAGTTTAAACTTTTAACAATTTCGGTGAGGGGGAAGTATTCCATTACACAATCATGAATTATGATGCAATAGACTTTGGTATTTTCGGGAAAGCCTATGTTTGCTTCAATATCAAGTTTCACATCGACTGTGGACGCCTTCATGGTTTCTTCCTGTTTGGAACAATCGATAACAAACAATGCCCGTTTCTTGAAAGAGGAATAATCCAGCAGGGGGCGCTTCTGTGTGGAGTTCGCGTAGTTGGGATAGAATTCAATATAGTTAAAATATGCTTCATTGTAGTCAGTTTTACTAAAATCCAATTGCATTCTTTCATTGGGCCAAAATTCACCATTAAGTGACAGTCTTATACTTTGTACATCTGCATTGTCAATAGCGCTTTTCATTGATAACAATTTAAATTGGTATACCCATATTCAATAGGTAACGTTTCTTCAAAAATATCCTCTCTAATTAGGGCCATTAAAAGAATGGGAGATTTATCTAAAAAACTGCGTATTTAATATACTATGCACACATTCAAAGTAATTTAATATATTTATTATCAGCTTGGTTCTCTACAACAAAAAATAATATAAATTGTATATATAAATTACAAAATAAAGCTTTAAAAAACCCTTTTTAGGTTACCATGTTTCCAACCAAAATTGCTATTTATATAACTAGTTGCATATAGTGAAGAGATATCAAAAGGCCTCCTTTTTTTTCCTGAGGTGAAAATCTTCGTAAGACATCTGGGAGCGTATCCCAGGTGTGCAGGATTCCACCAGAGTAAGACCGGCGGCACTCGTTATCCCCCTTTAGGGAAGACATCGAGCACCGCCGGCCTCAATTCCAGTGACCTACCTGCTAAAAACACCTCCTCTTCCACCAGTTGTACCTAGGACTGCTTTTTCAGCGTTACATCAAAAGACCTCCTAATTACAATTATTTGTGCTTCGATTTACATAAAATTATATATAGTACGTGAAGTTCTGAAAGGTCTCTGTATCAAATAGGAAGAAGATATAATTTACTTCATACCGGAAGGCTACTGATTATCTTTCATATAATTGACATCACTGGCAGAAATCGAATTTCAACACGTTAAGAGGCCACAGGAAAAAATCGCAAGGAATGGTTCCACCAGAAGAACGGTGCAGGCCACAATATCTTAAATCATTATTGTAGCTATTACCATAACTTGTGATTAAAATATATGTAAAATTGAGGATAAAATAAAGATTATAAGAAGAGGCCACAGGCGGTTCTTTAATAGCCATCAGGCGACAATTTCCCAGAAACAGAAAATACTATACGTACTCAACTCAATGGGTGACAGCTGGGTTTGTAAGCCAGACTAACAGACACCTTAAGTTATAGTACTTCTCCCACATTGTGGTACCTGTCGTATTTCTGTGTAGAAAAAGTCGACCGCCCCTTTTATACCATAAGGAACCTTGGACTTAGACGAAATTGAGCCAGATTTACAAATACTGGGACCATAATAAAGTAACTCAAAAAATTATGCATAATATATTTATCGGGTCTAAAAAATGCCAAAATATTATTATTATTTTTAAGAAAAGTTTAATAATAACCTAGAAAACTCAACTTTCCTGAAAAATTCCGAAATACTATTTTGGGGCCCCCTATATCACAGCTCTTGTAACCCTCGAGATACGGCATATGGGGGTTGAAAACAGTGTTGAGGGGGAAAGGACAAGGTCCCCTATTTCTTTATATTCTTTTATTGTCAATATACTGGTGAGAACATGAAGATTTTGAAAAAAATATCCATTTTTCATAAATATACATTTAACCGGAATTTTAATTGGACAAAAATTAATTTTGTACTCACCCTGATAATAAACGACGTTAGTCAGTGCAAGCACTGACCAAGTGGCCGTTTTGAACCGCCCTTTAGCTACACTGAAATCATCTGCCTCAAAAACAAACATCAGAAATATCGGGCTGTCTTTTCTTCACTATTTTCTTCGAATTTTCAATTGTTTGTCAAATCTATCAATCATTTAGTAAGTATCTGCCAACTGTTTAACCTGAAATAATCTTTCAAATTATTCTCGTTTAATTTTTTCATAACAAACCAAACAATTTCTGTATGTAACCTTCAAAGAGTTGTATACTTTGGATTTAAAACTTCTGCAAACAATATATATGTGTATACTAAAATGTAAAGCAGTTACCTCCTGAAAAACAGTCTTAAGAATTAGTTTCTTAACAGTGCCTGTAATAACTCAAAAGTTTATAATAATGAAAAATATTGCGATTACATAAATATTGCAACAAATAATATATATACAAAGTATTAGAAATACTATCCCAATGCTACATAAGTACATGCTTCCTCAATTATATATTTTCCCAATCCAGATTAGTACCCACCATAACATTCCCGCATCACTCCAAGCTCCACAACACCATTTTTAAACTTATCAAAGCAGAAAAACATGCGTTTAAAAAAAATTACCTTGTATAAAACGATAAAAGTGTTTTTTATAAAGATATACTTCCTTTATATCTGAAATAAATATAAATTTGTTAACAAGTACTTATAGAATGGCGATGTGTATTCAATTTCAAAAATGTTGGTTTCTGTGGTACATTTGTAAAAAATGGTCTGCATTTATCTTGTACTTAGTTTCATCTGAATATCTTCCATATTTATATCTGCAACTGATAAAAACAACAAAAATAATTTAATATCTTTCCATTTTATTTGGTGAAACCTTTAGATTTGTTACCTTGTATAGAAATATAAAGATTTTTTCATATAGACTTATGTTCTTGATACCTAAAAATATCTTTCATGTTCTTTATAATAGACCTGTAATTAATAAATCAAAACAATTATTTGCAATGTCTTATCATCATATAAAAATGTAAAAACCTACAATAAAAAAGTTACCTTTTATAGAACAATCATTCTTCTTTTAAAACCTAAATTTCTTGATACCTAATAACTTACAATGTTTTAAAAATTAAAGAAATCACCAGACGATGAAGTAGACCAGAGTCACATGTCTGGATATATCCAATCAAAGACGTTCCTGTAAAATTCTAGAAAGCTGTTTTACAAATTAATATATAAGATCAATAAAAATGTAATTTTTAACTTGATATTACCTGAAGCATTGTCCCAACAGCACTCCTATGATACCTAGCAGGAATATTACTCAATGATTCTGCCTCATGTTGTTTTCGATGTCTTAGTCCCAATCCAATTTTCTTTTCGCAGGATATAACAGAATCTCCAATTTTCTTTCTTGCTTTCATAATCTGCAAACATTTTTTCACTTTAGATTATCACCCAGAAAAGTCTTTGTTTATTACCTTTTGCAAAACAAGTCTCCAAATGATGTTCAGATTCTACCAGAAGAATATTGTTTGGACGATGTTGTGGGGTAAAATGAAGTTAAGTTTTGATATTTTTAGGGAATAGATTTTGATGTATGGTAACCTAAGGTTTTTGTAGACTAAATATACTTTGTATGTAAAATAAAGGGTAAAATAAAGGATAAAATAAAGATTATAAGAAGAAGCCACAGGCGGTTCTTTAATAGCCATCAGGCGACAATTTCCCAGAAACAGAAAATACTATACGTACTCAACTCAATGGGTGACTGCTGGGTTTGTAAGCCAGACTAACAGACACCTTAAGTTATAGTACTTCTCCCACAATGTGGTACCTGTCGTATTTCTGTGTAGAAAAAGTCGACCGCCCCTATGGAAGATCACGAGTGGAGGGATGAACTGCCCAAGCTGTAGAGATGATCCAGTTAAAAATGCTCGTGCATACGAGAGCTTAAAGTTTACAAGCTGTTCAAGTTTACTGAATCTTTAAATTAAAGAGATGCTTCTAGTTTACTGAATTATATTCCAACTGTATATGACAGTAAACCAGTAGAAGAAATGAGACTGGGAATAATTCAGATTCTACCAGAAGAAGTATGGATAACTTGCAGATTGGGTTCATCTTAAGAGGCGGAGGAAATGAGTTTTATGAGGAATAATCCTGCAGTTCGGGTGAGAATAGATTTTCAGTTTGAAAGGGTGAGTTTTTCTTAGGACAAAATTAATGCTGATGATGGTCGACCAAGTGATATTGTCGTAAGAGATAATGGTGATGTGCTACTTAGATTTAGAGGACACTTTTTAATGATCAAATTGAAACTATTACGAAAAAGAATTTATGCTGCCAAAGCATTGATAGTTTGCAAAAAATTTTGTAATAGATTATTTCAATTTTTATTTCCGTATTATCATTATTGCTAATTTGTTTGACATTAAAAAATATGAACAATTATTATTAATATGTTCGTAAAAAATTTCCAAGTTTTAAAAATTTTGTTCATAATTTGACAGCGTTATTGTTGTATCAAAAATGTAAAAATTAATTAAAAAATTATATAAAACAATAAAGGAAATTTTTTTTTAATGTTGTGTTTGTATAATATTTTGTTATAAAAGATACGTTATATAAATAATAATTTTAAAAAAGCCATAATGGATTTTCTTTATAAAATGAAATTTACAACATTTTCAAAGGCATTATTTTTTTATTGTTTCCACCTTGTATACAAGGTGTATATATATTTTATAAAAATATCCTTTTTATACAGATTATTAAAATGTTTCAAAATTTGAATTTAAATATGAAATATATCATTTATATAAAAAAACTTCATTAATCTCCAAGTAAAAATTAAATTTCATAATATTTTTTCTAAAATATTCTTTTAACTCTATTAAAAAAATATCTCAAGTAAAATAATAATATAAAAAAACCCTAAAATAATTTTTTTTATAAATTAACTCATATTAAACATATTTACGCAATAAAAAACATTTTAAATAAAAATAATCACAGATAATCATTAAAATTCCCATTTTAATGCACTTACCTTTCGAAAATCAAATTCTGGAGATGATCTCGAAGTAAATCAATACAGATAGAAATTTTTTTAAATACTAACGTTTCATGAATAATTTGATAGCGCTATTACTATATCAGAATTGTAAAAATTAATATTGATCTAGCTATATTCACAAAATTATATAGAACATTAAATAAAACGTAATTTTTTTAATATTGGTTATTAAAATGCTTCAAAAATTAAACATAAAGATAAAATATTTCATTAGTAAAACAAAAATTTTATTAATCCGTTAAATAAAGATTAAATTTCAAAATATTTTTTCTAAAATGTAAGTTTTACTCTATTTAAAAAATACTTTAAGTGAACTAATAATTTTAGAAAACGCACAACATATTTTCTTTATAAATTACCTTAAAATAATTATTTTTAAACAAATTTACTTTGTAAACAATCAACCTTTTTCCAAAGGTCTTATTTTTTAATTGATCCAAAATTTCTGTTTATAAAAAAAACTTTCACCGCATTTTTAAACTGTTTTTTACAGCCTGCCAACTATTAATATACGGAAATGTACAAAATTATTGCAGTAAAAATAACAACAGAAAGTCAATTATATCATTTGAGTTCCCATTTAATTGCACCTACCTTTTGAAAATCAAATTCTAATGACGATCTTGAAGTACATCGTAAATCGATACAGATATAAAGTGTTTTTAAAGACTCACCCTGTAACAAAAGAAAGAAATAATTAGTTTATTCGAGTTAAGATTTAAGTACTGTTATTATAGATTGTTGTGAATTAGTTTTGAGGTACTTTAAAAAAAATAATTTTACTATTTTTTCCAAATTTAATAACTGTGGGTTGAAATGTTTTGAATGGGCTACTTAATAAAAATGTATCAGTTTAAATTTGGATAAAATCAATCTAACTAAAGTATTTTTAAAATATTATAAAACCGATAATAACTGATTTAAATAGGAAATTATTTCGTTTATTTTTGACCACAGCGTATTTATTTTACTATTAAAAACTTGCTGGTTATAATTTTAACAGTGTATCTCATTTATAAAATATATATTTATGTCACTTACCCCTTTTATTATTAAAAATAAGCCCAACTGATGATCGTGGAGAACGCCCTTTGAAGATCTGACGAAAGTTTCTTCAATACTCCCCTGTAAAAAATAGGAACTGATAATTAAAACTAATTTTGTTTCAATATATACAAGGTGTCCTAAATTATATCAGGAATGTATGTTTTGCAAGGTTTTTAACAGAGATATATTTAAAGTAAAATTAGCAAAATTTTAAAATATAAAAAGTGTAGGTACCATTTTTAAAATAAACAAGTTGGTATTACATTTATTTGATGAGATAACCTTGTTTTGTAACAAAAAGAAATTATTTTATAATATAACATTTTTCAATAATCACTCTGTATGTCGCTAAGGCGAGAAATTTATTTGACTGGGAAAATGTAACTTAAAAGAAAAAGGGAAAACTTGAAATCTTAACTACTTATACAGTATGATGCAAATGTATGGAATAAATTCATTATTTCAGAAACGGACGACTATCTAAAACACGACAATTTTAATTTTTGAATGGCCATCAACTGCTATAGATGAGTTGGACATTACATCATTAGTGATGGCGTAATGACGTCATTGACGATTTTTTAAATACAAACGGAGGTCACGTGACAGCTTATTTGAAAGTTCTCCTTATCGCCTTTGCCACAATGTAATCATTTAAATATTTATTTCTACAGGGTTAAACAAAATTATGAACTTTGTTAAGTAACATGGAATTACAATAAATATTCATTCACTGAACTAAAATACACTAAGGACCGCCACTGGGAATAAAACAAAATAGTGTTTATTGTTGGTTTCAAAAAAAAACTACATTGATAAAAACAATGCTACTCGGAATTATTTTTACAAAAATATTTAAATCAGTATTGTCATTGACTCGTCTTTATTCGTCAATGATCTGTGAATCTGTCAACGTCTGCCGACGTTAATAACAGCATTTACAAAAATGAAACAGAAACAGAACGAATCGAGATTTTAACCATGATTGGTTATGGAGATAGAGTGAGGACTCAAGCAGAAGTTCGTAATTTATTTAATGCTAAATACCCCAATCGCGATCCAATTACTCAATCAACAGTAAGTAAAATTGAAAAAAAATTAGAGAAACGGGCCATGTTAAAGATCTTCCCAGAAGTGGTAGAATATCAATATCCTAAGCCAAAAAACTGGACGTTGTACTGGTGTTTCAAGAAAATCCTCATACAAACATGTCGATATTGGGAGAAGGTGAATGTTTGTGCCGGCATTATAAACAATCAAATGGTAGGGTCATATTTTTTGAGGAAAACCTAACTGCTGCTAGTTATCTTGAATTTCTTTAAAATTATCTGTTGCCACAGCTGAATCATCTATTTCCAAATAGAAATGATTTATGGTACCAACAGGATGGAGCTCCTCCACACTATGGCGTTGAGGTACGAAATTACCTTAATAACGTTTTCCCAGGAAGGTGGATAGGTAGAAGGGGGCCTATCGAATGGCCACCAAGATATCCAGAATTGACTCCGTTAGACTTTTTTGAGGGGATATTTAAAGAGCAGAGTAATCAAAATCGACCGAATAATGTAGAGGAGTTGAAGGAGCGAATCCGAACGGAAATTGCACAAATAACACCTGAAGTCCTCGAAAACGTTAGGAAAGAATTTACTGCTCGTCTTTCTCATTGTATCATTGCTGAAAGTCGGCAATTTGAACATTTGTTGTAATTTAATTGTATTTAAGTAAACATTTATTCTAAGTTAATTGTATTAATAAACCAACAGTTTTGGTTAACCCTGTAGAAATAAATATTCAAATAATTACATTGTTGCAAAGATGATAAGGAGACCTTTCAAATGAGCTGTCCATGGCGTCATTACACCGTCACCAATGACGTAATGTCCAACACATCTATAGCAGCTGATGGCCATTCAAAAATTAAAATTGACATGTTTTAAGATTTTTTTAAAAGTCGTCTGTTTCTGAAATGTATTCCATACATTTGCATCATACTGTATACGAAGATAACTCACTCTTATATTATTTTACTGTAATTTTATGTATAATTATTGCAGAAAAAAATATATAAGATTAGTTACTATATTTTAAACAAACAAAATATGACCAGTCCACCTGCTGAGGAAATAACCCTCTATGTGCGATAGATGCATAGTTTGCTCAATACGTATCATATACGTTACTTATCAAATAAGAAATTTATAATATATTTGTTTTAAAACGAGTTTAATAAATGAAATGTGCAACTATAAAAAGACAATAGTCGATATTGAAGGTTTTTTAATACATTTTATGGAATTTTTACCTCTAATAAAAAAAAAGAATGGTTATATTCTAAGTAATAAGGTTTTTAACCATACAAATATATTAATTTGAAAATAATTGTTTTATACCGGTAAATCAGTAACTTATAATTAAGAATAGTTTATGCAATCATTAATTTTTCCAACTCTTAAATCTAGAAAATTAATTTGAATTAATTTCTTCAATTTCTAACGGAAAATGTACTCCACATTATTTCAAACAAAAACCGGCTTATAAAACGATCTTTTTTTCTCTTAAATAAATAAAAAATAATAAATTAAATAAACTCACCGATTGGCCAGTCATCATCTGCTTTTCAACCATCACTTTTGAACTGCCATTGTCAACATTCACATATTTCAGTTTTAAAAAACACTAACACTATTTAGAAGAAAAATCTGTATATATACGCGCACTTAAATCCGTAAAAATACGTTTTTATTAAATGTATACCGGCTAATTTCCGAATAACTTTTGTGTACTACCGATACCACCGCCTGCACAAAAGGTACTGACTGATACATCTATAAGTAAAAATGATAAGACTATGACTGTACCTATAAAACTAGTTTATTAATCATATATCGTTAACTAATTTGATTAAGAATAAAATACTTTCTAAACGACAAAATTATTCCGAAGGGAGTTACAGTCTTAAAAGAATAAGATAAATTCAGAAAAACTGTTATGTAGCATAACCTTATTTCTGAAAAACAAAATTAAATAAGTTTCTACAAACACAAATTGTTAGAATTCACAACAGTTAACGATATAAAATAAATATTTAAAAGAAAAATGAAAATACACTTTTTCATTAAATTTTCAAACATATCAGCATATTTTAAAAGTAGTACTGCACAGCCAAATGTAAAATTGTATTTTACAAGTAGCTCGACCCTGATTGTTTTTAATCCAAATTTATATCTCTCTTTGAGCCATGCAAATGATGTATCAATGTTGATGATGGGTGACTATTTTCTGTTGCTGCATTTTCAATAAACAAATCATCTAAAAATTTAAAAACTGATATTTAAAAGATGTTTGTATTGAAGGAAAGTAAAATTACTCAAAATTCCAATTTATTCTACCTGTTATTTTTAAAGTAGAAGGCCCTGACAATAACTGTTGTTCTCCTATTGCACCTGGCTCTGTAGTTCTGGAAGTTGATGGCATATCTCTTTCCTCTGAAGATGATCATTCTAAAATATTATTTTAACTGCCTAACATGGCTTAACATATTTGACTATTATTTACTTCAAACTTTGACCCAACATCAATGTTTTCTGATTTCTACAATTTTTGAACAATAGTATATTATATATTTTATCCTCTCTTATGCTTCACCCCGTATAAAAAAACCATCGAAAATAATGCACGTGATAAAGAAGCTTGTTTAACATCGAACCGACACAGGTAGATGCATTATTAAAATTAGGTGTGCGAAAGTCCTCAATAAATAAAAGTTGTAACCATGAAAACTGGCAGCGGAGTGTGGCGAATCATATCGTTTTTATGTTTCATCTTCGGTTTTGTTTTTGTTTGGAAATTCGGGAGCGAATTCGGTACGGTCTTCATATTCTTCGCTGCTGGATACGCATTTTTAATATGAAGAATTCTTATACAATTTACCAACTGATGATTTTTTTATTTAAGTGTATAGACGACATGTTGGGTTATAAAAACGTACAATTTTTCAATGTTTTAATATTCCTACAGGATGTTATGAAATTGCTGATCTTGAAGCGTTTATCAGTGATAAAATGGACGCAAGCAATTCAATAACACCACCGAAGGATATATTTTCACTAAAACCTAATCACAATACGTTGAAATGTGAAATTTTCAGTAAATATAAAATTTCCTTTATGCAAGCTGATAGTCTTGGAAGAATATTGGGGTTTTCACCAAAAATACTCGACGTCAACGAAATGCACTCTTCAGATCTCCCCGTCAAAATCATTAAAGTATCCAGTATTCGCTTCGATTGTAACATTACCACTGGAGCCTTTGATGCGAACAGACCTGCCCATACAATCTACGAATTCGTCATACAAGTAGATCCAGGATATTCCATTGACGAAATTCCTCATAATTTGATTTACTTACCCGTTATACCACAACGTGAAATAACTAACATCACTGTCATTGCCTTAGATCAAGACGGTCAACCTGTAAACTTTAGAGGTGAATCGAGTACATTGATATTGGAGCTTAGAGCGCGAAACAGATGGGACTAATAATCAATCATCATCATAAAAGACAGTTTACACATTTTTCCAACTTCATTAGCTAAGCAGCCGCCGGTGAAACAACTCACGTTGGCAAACAAATTGGTGCTGCAATCGCTGGGTTTTAGATTGAAATGACAACCATGTATGGAAAACGACTTCGTCAAAATGACAATATGCCTTCGATGTTTGATATCTACCGTAAGCCGGTCTTTGATGATTCCATTCGAAAGGCTGAATACAGAACCTATGCTCCATTTATCAAATCATTCAATTGCAGTGACATTGTGGAGTTTCGCATTAATCAGGTTGATTCGTTCTTTGCAATGAGCGAAACTTTGTTGTGCATTAAAGGTTCCCTCGAAACACACGGAGCAGGAGACGTAAAATTAGCAAATAATTTTGGAGCCTTTCTTTTCGATTCATGTACGTACAGTGAAAGTGCTAGGGAAATGGAAACAGTTCGAGATCCTGGAATTGTAAGTGCCGTACGTGCTATGACTTGTTATAACCAAGAAGATTCCAATCATATGGCTATAGCTGGCTGGAATTACCCGAAAGATCCTATTCTAAATGTCAGCGACAAGTCATTCAACCTTCAAATACCTCTCAAACATATTTTCAACATTTTTAACGATTATTCTATGATTACATGTGGACGACAAACAATACGATTAGTTCGAGCACGAAATGATAATGATTGCATCTATATTACCGACAAGTCCGGTACGGTCTCCAGTACAACTGCTAAAATTAACATTACAAGTGTTGAATTAAAGTTAAACATATCTTTCCCAATGATGATATAAAGATAAATCTCATGAAATCCATTCAAAAAAGATCAGCCTATAGTTATTCCATTTAGAAAGTGGGAGTTACACGAATTGCCCTCAATTACTAAAGGTGCAAGACGTGAGGTTTGGGCTGTTAAAACATCCACTTCAGTTGAAAGACCCCGTTTTGTTATTGTTTTCTTTCAAACTGACAAACGTAACGTGAGCACAGCCGATCCTACTTTATTTGACAATGCAGATGTACAAAGTATAAGACTGTCACTTAATGGTGAATTTTGGCCCAATGAAAGAATGCAATTGGATTTTAGTAAAACTGACTACAATGAAGCATATTTTAACTATACTGAATTCTATCCCAACTACGCGAACTCCACACAGAAGCGCCCCCTGCTGGATTATTCCTCTTTCAAGAAACGGGCATTGTTCGTTATCGATTGTTCCAAACAGGAAGAAAGCATGAAGGCGTCCACAGTCGATGTGAAACTTGATATTGAAGCAAACATAGGCTTTCCCGAAAATACCAAAGTCTATTGCATCATAATTCATGATTGTGTAATGGAATACTTCCCCCTCACCGAAATTGTTAAAAGTTTAAACTAGACGTTGATTAGAGTTAGTGTTCGAGCAGACGTCAACATGAGAATAGCTTTTGTAGACATTCAAGGCTTTGTCGTAGATGGATTTTTCGTTGTCAACCTCAACCATTTTCTACATTAAGTAATGAGGACAAAAAGACTGCAACCTACTTGGAAAGAAATGTGCACGGAATTCGATACTCTTCAGGAGATGTAGAATATTCTAAAGTTAATGAAATAATGGAAAGCAAGCTATTGTATGCTGCAGACTACATTTACGTTCGTGATCAACAAAAAGCCAAGTTTCTGCAAAATAAATGTAACATTTTCAACGTTTTTCCTCACATTTGCGAAGTCGGCAAGTTCGATGGTACACCGTGTGCAACAGTAAACTTTGCCAAGGATCCAAACCCCTGTCACACCTCTGGACTATATTCGTGCACCGAACGAAACGTACAACGTCTCCGCCACTGGTTTTTGAATACTGTATTACCATAAAATAAATAAACCTTAACCACAAATGAGTTTTTATTTTATACACCACTACTTAGAAATAAAACAAGTTGTTTATTCATCAACTTTTATATTACACGAAGATTCAAATTTACGTTTAACAATTTTTAAAATAATTTTTAAAATTAAAACAAAGGCAGATGCTAAAATTATACATGACATGGCAAAAACATTATTAATTTCATTTTTTATGCTCTCTTCTTCAGTTCTATTAAACATGGTTGAATACGTCTTAACGGATAAGTAGTTTTCGGTAATTTACGACAATCCCAGTTTAGACTGCTCCACGTTGTTCTTGCTTCCCTAGTTTGTTTCATAACCTTACTCTTATCTTCATAAAAAGCAATGTCTTCAATTCCATGACTGTGCTCTTCTGAAGACATAATGTAACTGGTCGTTGTCGATCGCATGACCCTTGTAAAATATGTGTGATGACGTCATAGCATCGAATAATTGGTACCCTTTTGACAATCGTTGTGTCACAACTTTACATCCTAATTCATTCCCGTATAAAGAGAGAATTACTGTTCGATCAGAAAATGGAGAACCGTCATACCCCCACGTATATAAACATTTTTATTTGCCACGTAACCGTTTCCGTATTAAGAATGATCATAATCCGATATTTCGACAAACCCTGTATATCCCGTATGAAAAATTGACATCTCCCTTACGAATGATCTTCGCGATATACCCTGTACACTCGAAATTATCTTTTACCCACATCATAATATACGAATGATCGAATTGACATTTTTAATTAACGACCATACCCCCGTACCGACATTTTTGCCATTTTTGCGTATTAAGAATGATCATAATTCGATATTTCGACGATCTAATTCGCGACAAACCCTGTATATATCCCGTATCTAACCCGTACCATATCATCAAATTGATATTTTAAATACAAAAAAGTTGTTTAGTATCCCGACATACCCTGTATATGATTACAAGATATCTATCACAGACCAAATTCCATGAAAACGATCAAAATACGCGACGCGAGTTTAAATACCCATTCTTAACATATATAATCCTTCGTTAGCAGCCCAGTGGGTAAGGGCGCTTAAATTATAAATTTCATCCGACGGGACGTAGGTTCGAGTCCCACCAGCGGCCAACTTTTTTTCAAACCAGCAGGCAACCCGCAATACAACACAAACTCGTACACTTCTTTAATAATTCCAATAAAATTCGTTCCAGTCGCTCAATTATACAATCATTATAATATAACACAACTATTCCAAATAAACAACTGGTCCACAATTCAGAACCACAGTTCAGAACCGTTCCAGAACTCCTATGCTGTATATACGGAGGTACCCCCACTCCTTCACTGAGTTAGAACTCTCATAGTACATCTACTGGTTACTATACTTTAAACCAAAAATTTTATAACTTCCTACACTGAAAAACTGAAACTTTTATTGAACATTACACCGATTTGTGGAACAATCCAAGAACTGTATTTAATGTATTTATCCATTTTTTATTGGCATAGAATGTATCCCTTACAACAATGTAAATAGCAGAAATGATCATTATCTACCTACCGGAAAACTATATATGATTAGTATTGAATTTTTATAATAATAATCAAGCATCATCTAAGTAATAAAAGATGATATTGATAGTGATGAAGAATCTGATGTTGCCTGCATATATTCTCAGTCTAGTGCTAGATAAACTTGGATACCAGATGTGCCAATATGATTGACTTAAAGTAGCTGTTTGTTTGCGAGCTATGCCAGAAGATTTTTTTATGTTTCATCCTAATCTGTTAGTTAAATTTCATAAATATTTATTTTGCTGGATTGTTTTTTTAACGCTTTGGAAAATGTTACCTTTTTTATTGTTGATTATAAGATTTTTTCTTATTTAGTTACTTTTTGTTCAATAACACTACTTTTTGAAACAAGTATATTTAATTTATGAGGTGTATGCTATCAAAGGTCCTGGCATGCTCTTATGATGGCATAGCTTGATAATTTTTCATATCGCTATCAAGTGAAAAAAAATTACTCAATCTAAATTTAATTTATGATCATCAACATACCAACATAGGCGACCTTTCCCTATTTATTTATCTTAGAATGTCCGGATTATTTAAAGAGTTAATATTTCCTTCAATAAAACCTAAACCATCATGGTATTTCAATGGTTAAAAAATCAAATAAATAATAATGATTAATTGGATGCTCTGTTCACTAGTAGTAAATTTTCTGGGGTAGTTGAAAAGTTTATCGGTTTTGGAGAACCTTGAGAAACATAAAATATTTTATCGCCAAATTAACTTTTTTAGAAAAGGACAGCTCAACATGGAGTTTATTCCGGGTAATAACACGTTTGTTGATTAGATATCACCTTATTTTATTTTATTTTCTATAGTTTCTTAACAAATTGCACATTTTTATAAAATATAACAAACATTTTAATGCAAATAAATGACCTCAAAATCTCGTTGCTGTTTTTACGAAAACTTTTAAGTGTTCACCGTTGAATATGTGTATTTGTGTTTAAGGTATGTAATGTTTCATTATAAAACTAAAATTTAATAAATAGACATTTGTATTAGACCAGTATTTGTCAGAAAAAATACTTCATAATAAAAGAAAGTTTTAAATAAAAAATTGTAAATAGCCTCAGTCACAGGCACAATCCTCTGATTGGTTAGCAAAAAGGAAAAACGTGTCTCATACCAAAGGCCCATCAACTAACACAACATGTAAAAAATAATTACCAGTATCATGACAGTAAGACTAAATGCTTATTTAATTGAAAATAATCTATTACCAGCAGAACAGAAAGTGTGTAAAAAATACAGATAAGGCTGTAAAGACCACCTCTGCTCTCCATTGGCTTGATAGACTACCGTAAAGCTTCGTATAGCCTGCCCCACAGCTCTTTACAGGAATGTGTGAAAAATTACATAGCATCAGAGACGATGATAACGTATTTAAAGGAATTGGCGACACAATAGAACACCAACCTACATATGAGTACTGCCTATTTTAAAGAGGATGAAATATGCTACCTAGGGGCAGAAAAAAATAATAACATTTGTCACAAACACACGAAAAATAAATTTCCCCAGGAATACCAAAGAAGATTAGAGAAATTCTTAAGACTCAGCTCACTGCCAAAAACAAACTGTAAGCCTTTACAATACTAGCAGTTCCTGTGTTGCAATACAGTTTGGAATAAAATGAACTCAGACGTAAATCAAAGCTATGTACAGGAAAACAACAAAGCTTATAAGATCCGATACAGAATTTGCCGTTACATTTTGTTAAAGAACGATATCTATGGGAACTTAAACACTTGTAACTTAGCTGGGGTTGTTTAGAAAGTCTCTGTCAGCTGTGAGGGAAGTTCAAAAAACCCCTGGGTTATAGAGGGAACAATCCAATAGGAAATTCTTGATCGTTTTGTTTCAAGTTGGAACAACGATCTTTGGTCATGAGGTAACTGTGCGTAAACTTAGTGTGTTCTATATGGATTCTTCGCATAACTTTTGCCAGTTAGGTCACTAATCATAGATTTGGTATCACACGACTGAATGTTTAGAAAATTAAGAGCTTGATGTATTCCAGTGGAATTGTCGTATATAATATCATAAGAGAGAAAATTTTGCCGACAAAATTTTCTACTGGTATGACAGTTTGTTGCTGGCAATTTACGCGAATTAAATTGCCAAAAAGCAACAAACTTGAAGAAAACCAGAGGAAAATTTGGCCGGGAAAAAATTTTCTCTCGAATGGTATTCGACAAGACTAATTCACGAAAAAACAAAACAGTATCAACGAAACATTATCTTTGTTTATTTGTTAACAATATTAAATGTACAATTATTATGAGTTATAGTAGTTGGCCCGTTCTTTTTGTGTATTATTGACATGTAACATTTGGGAACTCGAAGGTACAGCTTCATTTGTTGTTCTGAGCTTCTTGACCAACTTCTCGTGGTGACTGGAATCCAGCTGCAGATAAGGTTTTAATGAGCTTGTATTTGGGTGACCCGTTAATTTAATTAACTCCTGTTCAGCAACACCATGCTTAAACAAGGCTGTCACAGCTAAAGATCGATGATATTTGATATTTTATGTTTTTTTGTGTCTATCCCAATTTTTTCAGCTGACATTTTTGTCCACTTAGAGACGGTGCCGGTGTTTATTCCAAGTGGACAATTTTTGAATCAAGATCCATTCTTCCAATTTGGGTGAACGGTAAGAAAGAGTCTGCCTGATAAAATCTTTGGTCCTCTTTTTTCCATTCATTTCAAGAATAGTCTAACTGGGCATAAATTTTCGTTTGATGAATTTCTTACCAACTATTTGCTGCTTGCCAAACGTTTTGACCCGCCTTGAGTTGTTTTCGAAAAAATGCTGTTGTATTCAATTCGACCCGTCAATTCTGATAGCAGAGCGTGGTTTGAAATAAATCGGAGAATATAATTAACTGATTCTATATTTATATCACACCTAAACAACTTTGTTTATAAAAGTTACAGAACTACTGTTTTGTTATTTACATAACAACATACTAGACAAAAACAAAAAAACATCAATATATAAAGTGGCATTCACATAATTTCCAACACCCTCACTATGTGATGCAACTCATCTTCAGTCCCATGCGGGGAAAATTCTTCGTAAACTTTTCACCTGCTAATGCTTTGTTAAGTGAGTCGGCGACCATATCGTCAGATCCAATTTCCTTCACCACTATATCTCCTTGCTCTTGTCTTTCTCTTACGAAGTGATGGCGAATGTCAATGTGTTTGGTTCTAGGACGATACGCACCATCTTTACTCAAGTTAACTGCTCCCTTATTATCACAAAATATAGTAACTGCATTCGTCATGTCCGGGAAAATTTCTTGTAATAAGTTCTTCAGAAATACGGCTTCTTGTGTTGCTAAACTTAAAGCCATATATTCTGCTTCCGTTGTCGATAAAGCTATGGTTGGCTGTTTCTTTGATGTCCAACTTACTGGTCCTCCATTTAACATAAATATATATCCTGCTGTAGATTTTCTGTCGTAAGTATCACCGCCCCAGTTAGAATCACAGAATCCGCAAATGTTATCAGTGGATTTTTCATACACTAGTTTCACTTCTGAAGTTTTTCTTAAATATCGAAAAATACGTTTGACAGCAGTCCAGTGGTTGTAACTTGGATTGTTGCAGAACCTTGCTAATTTTCCAACTGCTGTGTCCGGTCTAGTGCATTGAGCGGCATACATGAGACTTCCAATTGCTTCTCTATAGGGAATTTTGGACATATCTCCTTTTTGGTTATTTTCATTTCCTTCTTTCAGAGATAAGGTTTTGTTTGAATCCATCGGAGTTGAAACACGATTACATTCTGACATATTGAAGCGAGCCAAGACCTCTTCAATATATTTTTCTTGGTCCAAGGAGATTCTGCCTGTCTTAAGATCACGTTGAATTCTCATACCCAAGCAGAAATGTGCTTCTCCAAGGTCTTTCATTCGGAAAACTTTCGTGAGCTCATCTTTCAGAAATTGTTTATGGTTGGTATTGTTAGAAAACAAAAGAACATCATCTACGTATATCGTAAGTATTGTGATTTTGTCTTCATCTTTATTGAAATAAACACATGGATCCATTTTCGATTGCTGGAATCTGAGGCTCTTTAGAACTGAATCGAGCTCTTTGTTCCAAATTCGGCTTGATTGTTTCAATCCATACAATAAATCGGAGAATATAATTAACTGATTCTATATTTATATCAGACCTAAACAACTTTGTTTATAAAAGTTACAGAACTACTGTTTTGTTATTTACATAACAACATACTTGACAAAAACAAAAAAACATCAATATATAAAGTGGCATTCACATAATTTCCAACAAATTCTCCCATAATATCAATTTCCTTCTGAAAAAAGTTAATCTTGCAGTTTATGTTCTCATTGCCTCTCCAAGCAAGTTCAACTGAGCAAAGGTGAAAAAACTTTTTTGGTGCTCCATCGGGGGTTTCTTCGTCGTAGCTTTTGATCATTTTTAATAGTTCTTCGGTGGATAATGCTTTTGAACTGAGTTTTCTTTTTTCTGGACAACTTTGAAGCTGCCTTCGCTTGGTATCTATGGCCAATCTTGCACATTTGAAAGATAAATCCGTGAAAGGGTCGATTTTTATGCCGTATTCCGTAAAATATTTTTCTTGTGCCATTTTTGCTGTTGTATTTCATATTGACTCTACAGACGACTCTTTATAGTCTTCGCCATTGCCTTTTTTCATATTAAAGGCATAATCCTCGAGAATTTTTGCTAGTTCCGTTATGGTAGTACATTTAGAACTCCGAGAATTGGTTCCAAATAGAGCTTCTGGACTTCTGCGTGTTTAATGGGACATTTTCCGAAACCAATTTTCTGATTTTCTGACCGACACCCGAATCTTAATATTTCGTCTGGATTCATAATTTCTTTTCAAAATTATGAAGACGCTTCAATGACGTTTGTGAAACTGACAACTATAGAAATACCAGACACCTTAATAACGAATCTGTCATAATTTTGTCAGTATGTAACGTCAATATGTAACGTGCTGTTGCTATGCAGTTTTGTCTGTTAAAAATATCTAGTGAAATAGTCATAAAGATAGACACATCTTTTGAGCTTCAGCTTGGCAATTTGTATGTGCTCTGTGGTAGTATTGTTATTGGAAGATGATTTGGCTTTTTGTACTGCAAATTTGTTGTCGTTGATACCGATGTGAAAAGGAATCCGTATAATAATTTGTTGTTTAACATTAACAATAATAATAATATTGCTTAGCAATAAAGATTTTATAAATAATTTTGTTTTTCAATCTACTGCGCTTTTTCGCTGTACTAACTTATATGTATAATTTTTGACCTATAAAAAATGTTTAAAAAAACTAGTGTTTTTATCTACTATATTATTTTTATTTTTTTCAGGTTTTTTCAACATGACAGTATGGTACATACTAATATCGCTACCTCTTCTACCAGTTTTTTTATTATTTATTTTATGTATGGTTATTTATAAGATGATAGTATATTTAATATTAAAACTGAGATTCGGAACCTCCGCCTTTTTAGTTTCAAGTTTGGATTCGATTTTTGCCTTGGGAAAATTTGAAGAAAATATGACTTACATTCTAGCTATTGTAAAAACAGACCTAACGGAGGAAGAATCTAAAGACAAAATTGTCCGGGCAGCTGAAGAAAGCGTTATAAAAAATAAGAATCATTTTAAAAAACTTCATAGTAGCCTGCGCAGTTTTATGGGTTATTCATTCTTAGTAAAGCATATTTTTAAAGCAGAAGATTTTGTAACTTTAGTAGATGTTGATAAAAATTATTATGAATCTATCAATCACTTGGTATATGATTACAGTACTACATTATCTGAAGAAAATGAAGTACTTTTTGAATGTATTATACTTAAATGTAGCAAAGAATGGAAAGCCAAGAATCATTTAAAATCAAACCAAATGCCTATACTAATAAGATATCACCATATGCTGGGAGACGGTTTATCTTTATTGAACGTACTGATGCATATCTTAGAGGACAACAAATTGATCATGAACCAAATTGTGGAAAAATTTAATCGTACTTACAAACGTCCTATGTTATGGATACGAATATTTCAAAATATTTTTTCATTTCTACTAATTCCGGGTTTTATAATTATGAAAAGCATAGAAAGATACACTAACAGAAGAATTTCTTGGGATATTGTTGGCACCGGCAAACAATTTGTTGCTTACAAAATGGGAGACGATATGTTGATAAAAAATATTAAAGAAATTAAAAAGAAACATGGAAAATGCTCTTTCACCGAAGTTATATTAGCAGCGGTTTCAGCCAGTCTATATGATTATTTTAAGAAAGTAAGTAAGTTATAATTTGTTTTGCCACTATTTCTATAATCGTCCACCTCTACCCCTTATAATGCGTACTGCGTACCTCCTTTAATTTGGGTTGTTTGCCTATACCAGCCTATACTAATACCAATAATGATTGAGAGTAGAAGTAGGTCCAGTTGACAGCAAATCAGGAGCGTGCTTATTAATTTTTGAGAGGGTTAAGAATGAAAGAAAAATTCTTAGTACAATTATTTCAAATATTCATACACATTTTTTATTTATTTCATTAAAACTTTGCAATATCGTAATTTATCTAATCGTTGTAGTCATTAGGTGGGCCTTATCAAAGAGAAGTAACAATCGTGGTAATTAATAATAATAATAATATTTATTTCGACCAATATAAGTTACCAATAAATTTTTTTTAAGCTATTAGATTGAATTTCTTAAGCAATGTAATGTAACTATATAATAATTTCTGGTGACAGGCAGCAGACACCTCATTTATGACCGTAGGGTTGCGCATGAGCTATCAGCTACCATCACCAAATATATGATTACCAAATCTATTTATTGTTAAAAAACGTAACCTAACCTAACCTAACCTAACCTAACCTAACCTAACCTAACCTAACCTAACCTAACCTAACCTAACCTAACCTAACCTAACCTAACCTAACCTAACCTAACCTAACCTAACCTAACCAAACCATTTATTACGACCGATACAAAAACTATATCCACTGGAATTGACTGCGCCTGAGGAATTTTATTTTTCTAGTCCATCGAGTGCTTCTAATATAAATCAAAACATTAGAACTTTTACAAGATTGGGATGAGAAGTCAAGAAACCGGAAAAATTAAACCTGTAGTTCAGAGAAACACATTTCTTCGGCACCAGAAAGAATATTGCATAAGATTGTTTTAAAACGTTTTTATAGCATTAAATAGGAAGGGATTGCATGTTACCCCTAAAACAACTCTGGTATGTCGATATACAATAAGATTTCGGTCATCGATCCACAAAAAACTTAAAAAATCTCTTTCGGAACTGGAAAGACTGATTTGCAGTTTTTTTTATCGAATATTACGCCAATTTTGGATTTTCTAAAGTTTATCAATAGAGGCTATCAAAGTTAGCAAGTTTATGCCTTTCTGTAAACATTGATTAATGATGGCTTATCCATTTCTACTTATGCATCAAATACTGGACGTATCTTAGTGGTGATACTGGATAGCTTCACATGTCGATGTGGTAAATAATGGGATGTTGAAAAACCCTTTTCTTCGTCCGGTACTTCTTTGATTATACCTGTAACCATTCTTGAAATACTTTTAGATTACTGGACAATGGTTTGTAGCCTTTAATCCATGGCATGGATACTTCATCTGCTCATGGTTTTTAACGCTATCTTGTTCGTGTTCCTGTCTGGTTTTCTGAGTATCAGGATTGGGTTGTCATGCAGTATTCTTTACACTTTGGATTTATAACTTCCTATCTGATATGTATTTCCATGTTGGTGTTGGGGAAGCCTATTGATTGGATAAAAGTTTTTTTAGTTTATCTTAAACATATTTGAAATGCTTATGTGAACACTGTGGTATTTAAGTTGCCATGAGATATATTTTAACTGGGTGGTAGTTGATATTGGTGGTTAATAGATACACTGTTACAGTACAATCATTATAATTATATTTCTAAGTATCAAAACTAATTACAACACTTCATTACTATAAAAATAACTTTAAATATGTTTAGCAACATATTGAACATATATTGAACTTGAACGTGAATAACGTCTATCTTTTAATATCCGTAGACGATTGATATGTTTACTTGTTATATTTACCAGACCTTAGTTAAAAATACGCTTTTTCTTTTTTTTTAGAAAAACCTGAAAATTCCCATAACGATTGAAACAGCCGTACCTATATCTGATCATTTGAAACAATTAAATCAAAATGGGCTACCTCTCTTAACAAATCAATTAACATTAACTGTATTTGAATTACCGATTGATGTCGAAAGTAATGTAATTTCTAAAAGAATTACCGCTCTTCAAAATTATTCTAGATCGTCCCATACGAAAATAAATTTTTTGGTAAGTGTTATTATGTATCACTCATAGTGACAAAGTAATATATTGACAAAGAGCTATTTGTGCACTTAAATCAGTTTGTCACTCTTTGACATTAGAAATGTATCGCCACATTTTTTATACAAAATACGAGGGTTGCCTTTTATATTTCGGGATTTGGTAACCCTGGTGTTGCAATCTGGCAACTGACAGCTCTATCGTAAAGTTGGACATTTTTGAAGTTATGCGTACCCAGATCGTTTTGACATACGAGCGCTATTTGTGTTATTTACAGTAACTTAAAAGATTCATCTCGGCCCAAAAATGGAATTAAATCGTGAATATATTCGTGCGATTATTTTTCACACCTGTCGACGTGGGTTAACTCAGCAACAGTGTATGGATGAACAGACAATTCTGAGCGGTACACAACCATTTGTTTGCGAGTTGTCTTCCAAGAAATCAGGAAAACCAACCTCCGAAGACGGATCACTTTTCAACACGACAATGCGAGCTCCCACACATCGGCTCAAACAACTGCATTTTTGAGCACCCAAAACATCGATTTGATGAGTCATCTGCCGTATAGTTCTGACTTGGCACCGAATGACTTCTTTTTATTCCCGCACTTAAAAAACAAACTGAGAGTTCAGCGTTTTTCGACACCTGAAGAAGCGGTTGCTGCATTCAAAAAGCATGTTTTGGAGATATCTCAATCAGAGTGGCAAAAGTGTTTCGACAGTTTTGAAAAACAATAGAGTGATTTTTGATTATTAATATTTGTTTTTGTTCTCTAATCCCGAAATATAAAAGGCAACCCTCGTAGTATGTGCAACTCGTACATCGTTGGCGATTACCCACTCAAGTCAATGATCGCTCGGTTTTCGTTTTCGTAGGCAATCGAAAACTTGTCGCACAAGATACTAATAGTCCCCAGTACAAGGACCTCTAATTTTTTTGACACATACAAATTTCATACTTTGTGAGTGCTTTCTTCGCGTCTAGTCCGATAAACTTTTCCTCTGCGAAAACTTTCTGTGCTCCTGCGTTTTTGAATGCCCGATTCTCGAAATTGTCGATATTACGTCACTATGACTCCCTGTACATACATATTTGATCTTTAAAAAATTGTTTATTAAAATTATATTAAAAATGGTGGTCAATTTGTCCAACAAAAATCATGCAGCTCCGAAAATGTCGATATGACGTCATTACATCTCCCCGTTGTTAGCGTTGAGCGATTATTTTGTTAAAATAATTTTGTAATTCTATGTTATTGTTTGATTTATTATAATACTGAGATAAATATACAAGCTTATTATTGTATTATTAAAAATATGGGCAACGCGATGTGACGACTCTGTCTAAAGAAAGCAAGTCCAAGTAGTGATTCAAACCAAAGCGATGCGTCAGTAAAAAGATTAATATAGAAATGTAACCATAAGTCCGGAAGAAAGACGATCGCCGACGCTTTCTGCAGAATAGACATTTAAAGTTTATAAATTGTTTTGTAACCATTTTTATTACGCTTTTTATAATCCGATCTTTACATTAAACATTGTTGTGTAAAATCATTATTTTTATAAAAGTCAAAAGTTAGTTGTTATAGTGTAATTTTAAAAATAAATCTTTTTTTAAAATTTAAAAAGTGTGACAACAAACATTTCTGGCGCTGCGAACAGGATCCTCGTACAGAAACCACACGTTTCCTGGTCAATTTTACTTGTTTGACGAGAGTCCACCGAACCTGGGATCAGAAGGAAGAGCATGCTTAGGAAATCTACAGTGATCATCCTTTTGTAAGTTTTTAATCCTTTTTATCCTTTATGAGCATTTTTAATGATATTTCGCTGGATAATTTACATTTACTTATTGAAAGAATTGATTTAAACGAATCCAATATTTCTAGTTCATCTATTTCTGATTTAAATATTAATAAAACAATCAAAATGCCAATGAGTAACAGTGATATCTCTAGCATTTGTGCTACTTTGCCTGAATTTTCTACTGGAGACAATCTCTCCACATTCATTAAATCAGCCGATAATTTAGTTAACTTTTTATCTAATCAAGGAATTACTCCTGCACAAGAATTTATAGTAAATTCAAATATTATGTCTCGTATTAAGGGAGAACCCCGTGATTTTTTAAATTATTCTAATAAAACTATCTGGACAGACATCCGACCGGCCTTATTAGCTAAGTACGGTGATCGACGTTCAGAAGATATTTTAGTCACTCAATTATCGACCACGGTGCAAAAATTTAATGAAACTTATGATCAGTATCATCAGAGAATTTCAAATAATTTAAATGATTTACTTCAACACATAATATTAAATGATAACCAAGAAACTGTTAATTTTAAAACGCCTTACTTTAATAATATGGCACTAAAAACTTTTTGTTCCGGTATAAATGAACCCTATTGTGAATATTTGTCACATTTTCAAGTTACTTCTCTTGAAGAAGCCCTTCAAAAGTGTATAAGCTATGACAATCACAAAAGTCAACAGCAATACATGCAATTCTTAAAATCCCAACAAAACCGAGTAGCTTCATCATCCAGACAAAATTCAAACAATTTTTCTCAAAATAATCCTAGAAATTCATCAAATAAATTTTCGACACAATCTAATAATAATCAACCACGTAACTTTAATTCTCAGGATAATCGTCCACGAAACATTTTACAACCAATAAATTCTTCATGGTCCCCTCGTAATCAACCGCAACCAAATTATAATTTTAATAGAAATAATTTTCAAAATAGAAACGTTTTTCAACATACAAATTATCGTAATAACGCTCCTAATTTCAATAGAGCCCCTCATACTGAAAATAGACCAAATTTTCAACAACATAATTCTACTCCTATGAGCGGTGTACAGACAATTCGTACACAAACTCAACCCATGAGTGTTTCTACTAGAAGAACACATAATTTTAATATAAATTCTTTAAATGACGAAGACGCTGAAAATCTCAACGAAGAGAATTTTCAGGATTTTCACGAGAACCTTCCCGAAGAACCCCCTGTATAAATATTAATAATATTCGAGATTACCCTCAATTACCCTATTTTGTTATGCCCAATTCTAAGCTAAAAGTTTTAATTGATTCAGGTGGTTCAAATACCGTAATTTCTCCCAGTGCCGCAAATTATTTTGACAAATCTCATATTTATCGTAAACCTTTTATATTAACTTCTATGAAATTAACTCATAAATATAATTTGAATATAAACACACCCTTATTTAAAGAATATAACATAAATGAATTTTTGATGCTCGAATTGCTGAATGGAGTGAAGATTTCGACATTTTACTTGGTAATTCTGACTTAGAACGATTTAACGCAATTTTTAGATTACTCGACTAAGACATTGACCTTAAGAAATCTTGATATAACAATTCCTTTTGAAACTATGTATAATAAAATTCCTGTAAGCATAAAGAGAGGTGAAATTTTATTCCCGGAAACAGTAATTAATAATATAAAAATTCCAGAGTCTATTCACACGGTAAAACACGGGTTTATAGATAGTATTACATTACCGACACCGGTTAAGATAAAGCGCGTACAAGTTGATAACTTAGAAAATTATGAAATAAAAAACTCTTTAAATAATTTTGATGTTTCGCTGATTCGAACAGATCATTTAAATGTTGAAGAAAAAGATAAAATTATTTCGCTATGTAAAAAATATAAAGACATATTTTATGATGAAAAAAAGCAAATTTGACCTCTACTTCTGCTATTAAACATGAAATTAAAACACGTGATGAAAATCCAATTTATGTTAGAAGTTATAGACACCCTAAAGCAATGCAAGAAGAAATTGCTAAACAGGTAAATAAACTATTAGATAATAATATTATTAGGCCATCTATGTCTCCATATTCCGCCCCAGTGTGGATTGTTCCCAAAAAGGCCGATGCTTCTGGTCAAAAAAAATTCCGAATGGTAATTGATTACCGAAAATTAAATGAAAATACTATAGATGACAAATATCCGATTCCGAAAATTGAGGAAATTTTAGATAATTTAGGTAAAGCTACCTATTTCACAACTCTAGATTTAGCCCAAGGATTTCATCAAATTGAACTTCATCCGAATTCTATTGAGAAAACAGCTTTTTCTGTACCACAAGGCCATTTTGAATACGTAAAACTTCCTATGGGACTTAAAAATAGCCCAGCCACATTCGAGCGTTTAATGGATAACATTTTAAGACCTTTCTTATATAAATCTTGTTTTGTATACATGGATGATGTAATTATTTTTTCTAAATCTCTTCATGAACACCTTATTCATATTGCCGCTATTTTTGACGTTTTCAGGAAAAATAATCTTAAAATTCAACTAGACAAATCAGAGTTTCTAAAAAAGGAAGTCGCTTTTCTTGGCCACTTGGTGACCACTGAAGGAATCAAACCGAATCCGGCCAAAATTGAAGCTATTCAAAATTTCCCATTGCCAAAAACTTTAAAAGAGATAAAATCATTTTTAGGACTTATAGGATACTATCGTAGATTTATTCCAAATTTCGCTAAAATCACATCCCCATTTTCTAGATGTACCCGAAAAGGAGCAATAATCGACCCTACTAATCCGAGTTATTTAGAATGTTTCGAAAAATGTAAAAATTTATTAAGTAATGCACCCGTCTTGCAATATCCTGATTTTTCAAAGTCTTTCGTTTTAACTACAGATGCTTCGAATATAGCTATCGGCTCTGTACTTTCACAAGAAAATCGTCCAATTGCTTTTTATTCTAGAACATTAAATTCTGCCGAACAAAACTATTCCACAATCGAAAAGGAACTATTAGCGATTGTAGATTCTTGTAAACATTTTCGTCCTTATTTATACGGCCAAAAATTCCTTATTGAAACGGACCATAACCCCCTTGTTTGGATTTATAGAATAAAAGATCCTACGTCCCGATTGGCACGCTGGAGACTTAAATTAGACGACTATAATTTTGAAGTAAAATATAAGTTAGGTAAAGAAAACCACGTAGCTGACGCTCTTTCCAGAGTGCAGATAAATGCACTAACAAATGTTTCAAATTGCGCTGAACCCCCTGACGTTGATAGTATTTTTGATGCTGACGATTTTTTAGAACAATTCGATCAAAATCAATCACTTGACAATACTCAACATACGTCTACAGAAAATCCTATTACAGGAATTTTTATTTCTGAAGAACCAATTAATTTATCCACAAATCAAATTATTTTTATTACAGATTCCGATAATTATAAGTTAGAGTATAAGAAAATATTTAATAAGCATAGGTATATTGTTAATTTAACCCATAACTGGCAATCTGAAATAACAAATGTTTTTAAAGAAATATTACGACCAAATCAAAAGTTTGCAATAAAAATTGATCAAGAATTTAGACCATATATTTGTAATTATTTTAGAGAAAATTTAGAGTCAACTGTTAAAGCTATTTTTTGTACTGAATTATTACAAGACATTGAGGACGAACAGAAACAAATAGAATGTATTAAAAAATATCATATTGACAATCATAACGGAATAGTAGAAACTTATAAACATTTAAGACATAAATTTTACTGGCCATCTATGCAAACAACTATTTCCAATTTTATTAATAAGTGTGAAATTTGTTTAAAAAATAAGTATGAAAGACATCCTTATAAACTTCCACAGTTAGGACCGCTTCTTGGACAAAAACCTTTTGATATTTTACATATAGATTTATTCCATTGTAATAAAAATTTATATTTAACAATTTTAGATTCATTTTCTAAGTATGGACAATGTTATAAAATACCGGATAAAACTTCAATCTCAATTTTAAGTAAATTGCGACACTATTTTTCTCATCACAATTATCCCAAGAAAATTGTATCCGACAGTGGTACCGAATTTAATTCTTCCGTAATTAAAGAATTTTTAAATCTGCATAAAATTGAAATTCATTTTACAACAGTAAACAATTCTTCGTCCAATTCTCCAGTTGAAAGGTTTCATTCAACTCTTTCCGAAAAAATTAGAACTTTAAAAGAACAAAATCCAAATGATTCAATTGACGACATTTTCACTCACGCTGTGCTTATTTACAATCAATCTATTCATTCTGCGACAAATTATTCCCCATTTTCAATTTTATACGGCCCATATGCCGAAGAAATACACTTCGATTTTGATCTTCCGTTATACGAAACCTATAATCAGAGACATAAGGATGAGTTACAACCTTTTATTAAAGACTTATATAATAAACAAAAAGAGAAAAGGGAAAAAGTTTTAAATGAACAAAATAAAAATGCGGAAATTATACCTGAAATAAACCTTACTCAAACTCTTTATGTATCCAAGAAAAAACATCGTCCAAAACTTCAAGCACCCTATTCAGTTATGCACCCTAAATCACAAGTAAAAACAAAAATTGTTGGCAAAACTAAAAATCAAAAAGACACTAGTACTCATTTAAAATTTGTAAAAAGAATTCGAAAACTGACTGACAAAAAGACTGACAAAACTTATTTACAGGATAACCCTATCCCTGGGACATCTTCTCAAGATCCAGGAAATTCCGAATAATGGTTATTATGCCGAGGAATTGGGAAAATCCAGAGAAATCTCCCATTATCATCGACATATTTTACACATAAATTTAGATTTACTAGCCGAAACTTTAAACACTAATCCCATAAATTTCTTTAAAATTTCTTTAAAAAATGGACCCCTCTCATCCCTACATACTCAATACAATCACTTACGCGAGCAAGCTATTGACGACCTTCATAAGATAACGCGAAAACAAAAGAAGGCGCTTTTTAATTTTCTAGGTACTGCTATAAAATACATTACAGGAAATCCTGATGATTCTGATTTAAATTTATTAAAAACACATATAACAGCAATTGAATTAAAACAAAATGAAATTATAAAAAAATTTAACAATCAAATCTCGTTTGGGCAATCTTTAAATACCAGATTTGATCAATTATTAACAAAATTAAATAGCAATAATTTAGTTCTTTTAGCTTCAATAAATAAATTATCAGCTGACTTTGATGGTTACACTGCTCTTCACAATGAAATAATCAATCTTCAAAATATTAACGAATTTATTATGAAATTAATTAGAACAATTACTCTTTCTCATTTAAATATAACTAATATTGAATTATTTACTTTAAAAGAACTAGAGACTTTAAAAGACAATCTTCTTCATATTTATTCTAGAGACTCTCTTTTTGTTAACGATGAACACCCTTATGAACTTGTTGAATCTTCTAAAACCATTATTTGTGTTACTTCTAAAACAATGCTCATAATAATCAAAATTCCAATCCTATATCCTAACTATTATCCTACATTTAGAATTTATCCTATCCCAAATAAAGATCACATCATGATGTTGCCACCTGCCCAGTTTTACGCCAACAACAGATGGTACGAAAACTGTTATGGTCGAGAAGAAAATATTATTTGCACAAACCATATATCATCCAAATGTTTAATACCCAATGTTAAAAATTGTACAAAATGTATCGTTACTGAAAACTTTGTTCAAGAGACTTCCCAAGTCATATTAATAGGGGTAGTTTACCCTATTAAAATTGGAAATCAATGGATTCAATCAACCAGCATCCTGCTCACTGAGGAACCCATTATGATCGAAGGCATACTTTATTCAAAAAAGACAGTTCAAGAAATTTCAATTCCAGAAGTTATACCTATGAAACTTATACCAGACCGACAAATTAAATTAGAAAAACTGAAAATTCCAGAGACACATGGACAGCTGCAACCAATTGAGCCACTAGAGATTCTACCAAAGATTTCAACAGGACTCAGCACCGCTGCCATTTTCTTAATATTATTTGTTTTAGCATTTTTACTAGTTATACTAATTAAGAAGAAAAAGAGAATTTCCAAAATTCTTTATGGACCCAAATTGCAACCAGCCCAAATCCAGTTATTAGAAGAATTATTACAAGATGTTTCAAAGACTTCGAGGACGAAGTCTGGACCAAAGGAGGGAGGAGAAATGTAACCATAAGTCCGGAAGAAAGACGATCGCCGACGCTTTCTGCAGAATAGACATTTAAAGTTTATAAATTGTTTTGTAACCATTTTTATTACGCTTTTTATAATCCGATCTTTACATTAAACATTGTTGTGTAAAATCATTATTTTTATAAAAGTCAAAAGTTAGTTGTTATAGTGTAATTTTAAAAATAAATCTTTTTTTAAAATTTAAAAAGTGTGACAACAAACATTTCTATATATATTTTACAGGCGATCGAATAGAATGACTACGTGCCTTGTTTAAAAAAGTTGTATTGCGTTTTTCTGTAAATATATACCTATTATATATATATTTTTTCCAACACCCGTACATATTTTTTAATTATATTAATACCTTGCATCCTAAAATTAATTTTACTTTAGAAGTTGAAGAAAATAATTCAATTAATTTTCTAGATTTAAAAATTGAAAAAGTTAATAATTTACTAAATTATTCAATATACAGAAAACCAACACAAACTGATGTAACCATACCGTATAATTCAAATCATCCTATAACACATAAATTAGCAGCTTATAATTATATGATACATAGGGCATTTTCAATTCCAATGAACAACATTAACTTTCTAATAGCAATAAATAACTGCACAGTTAAACTAAACTTCAATATGTCAATCTGACGATGCTAGTTATAGCGAAACAGCTGTAATTGTATTTTAAAGCGAATTTTTCGAATAAATAGTGGAAATTTAGTTTAACTGTGCAGTTATTTATTGCTCTTAGTAAGATGAACTTCCAAAAAGTAAAGGTTAACACAATCAATAACATTAACTTTGATAAAGAAATTGATATCATAAAACAAATAGCTACATCTAATGGCTACCCAATTCATTTGATAAATACATTAATTAATAAGAAAGAACAGAAAGTGTCACTAAACCTAATATTTCCCAAACAAACTAAAGAAATTAAAAGTTATAAAAATATTACATATTGTGGAAGTATTTCCAATAAAATTTCAAAAATAATATGTTCGGCAACATCAGCATTAATATCATTTAAAACACAAAATAATATTGGTACAAAATTGTTAAATGTAAAAACAAAATTACCTAAATTAAAAAAATCTGGTGCTTACAAAATTAATTGTACAAAGTGTAATGCTGTATATATAGGTCAAACACAAAGAAATTTTGAAGTAAGATTTAACGAACATTTAAGAGCATATAGATTAAAACAACCAGATAAGTCAAATTATGCAAAACACCTACTTGAACATCCAACCTCACACTTACACATCAATGACATCCAAATACTACACACTTGTAATAAAAAACAAAATTTAGATTTCCTTGAAGAACTTGAAATAAAAAGACATCTAGCAGATCCACAATTTAAAGTTGTTAATGAACATAAATCTGGGAAGTTCTCCACTTTTAAAGTGTTTGCTTTGATTAAGTCTTCATTTTATACATAGATAAGACGTAATTGTAACACAAATATATTAAGTTATTGTAAAGATCAGCATGATATAGTTTTTTCCTGGTTTTTCTATATCATTGCACAGTTATACTGATCTTAGAGGGAATTACATCCAGGATAATCCCTTAGGGCTATTAACATCAAGGCTTTAATATTGTTATGTCTTATTACTTCCATACTTGGTATAGCCTTATAACTACCTAATAAACATCAGGTACCTAGCTACAAACAAACAAAATGTAACTTCAATATGTCAATCTGACGATGCTAAGTCTAGCGAAACGGCTGTCATTAATGTTAAAAAAGCAATTTTTTAAATAAATATTGGAAGTTTTGTTAAAACGAAAAGTTTTTTATTATTCTTAATAAGATGGACTTCCAAAAAGTAAGGGTTAGTACAATCAATTTAATTAATAAAAGAAATGTAGGATAAAAAATTTTTAAAAATAATTTTCGTTACCGATTTCAGCTTTGAACCATCGTCAGCTGACGAAAATATTTCTAGTATATTTCATTCTTCTGTAGCCTCAGCTTTATGTTTGTCATTTTCAGTACCATCTACTTCCTGATTAGTTTATAAAATAATATTTCTTCAGAAATAATTTAAATTACTGAAATTTTTTGTACTAACCTTTACTCTGTTGAAGTCCATCTGAATAAGAACATTGAAAATATAACTTTTTCACAAAATCTTCAACTTTTATTCAAAAAATCTTTTTAAAAAATACAATTACGATATGTCAATCTGATGATGCTTTATAGTGATGAGGACGACATTGATGAAGGTCGTAAAAATTATGATGATGATGATGATAATGATTTAATTAGTAATTCTGATGTAGAATGAATTTTTTTTTATATTTCAATGAAAAATAAAATACATATTTTTATACATTTTTATATAAAATAAAATATCAATATAAATGAACACAGATTTTGAATTTTCCAGATTTTTCAAATGAAAGTATTTTATAATTGAATTGTTGATTTGTAAACTTTATGTCATCCAGTAAACTTTTGTCAGACAAGTTGACCACAATTTTTAATATAATTTTAATAAACAATTTTTAAAAAATCAAATATGTAAGTACGGGGAGTCATAGTGACGTAATATCGACAATTTCGAGAATCGGGCATTTAAAAACACAGGAGCACAGAAAGTTTTCGCAGAGGAAAAGTTTGTCGGACTCGACGCGAAGAAAGCACTCACAAAGTATGAAATTTGTATGTGTCAAAAAAATTAGAGGTCCTTGTATTGGGGACTATAGGTATTATTGTTCTCAGCATTATACAGTCAATGGAATAACTAATTTCTAGATCACTCGAATGATACTTTCCTATTTGGTAGGACTATTTCCAAAATGTATAAGAAAAGGAATATTTAAATTAAAATACAACAACATAGGTATGAGCAGCCTGCCAGAACTTCCAAAAATAGTTATTTTGAAAGAAATGGAAATGGAAGAAACTTATTTTTTTATTGTCAATAAAATTTCCGGTAAGTAAAAATTAAACAGCATTTTTAATCAAACCTTGGTTCAAGTTTTATCAACACTACCATATTCTTGTAGTTAGTTTTTTACCTACCAAACTTCGCATCACGTTCCATATAATGAATTTTTTAGATTCATCTATGTAGATATTTTTTATATCTATTCTTTTATGTTCTCATGAATGATATTGCAAATCTATTTTTCATCAGTTTATTCTAATCAACCTCTGAATCTACAAAATGTTCAGATTCCTTCAAAAGTAAATGTATTCAATTGCCATATTGATATCTCTAACATTTATACAAAAATGTCAAAACTTGATGTTAAAAAAGGTCCTGGTTCTAAGAAATTTAGCTTTATTTTATCCTGTCCGCTCTATTATATATTTAATTCTGGTTACTGGTGAGTTTCTGGATTACTGGAAAACATCATATGTCACTCCAGTTTATAAATCAGGTAGAAAATCTGACATCAAAAATTATCGTCCTATAACTATTCTCAGCATAATTCCCAAAATATTTGAAAGTATTATTACTGACTATCTCTCCTATGACTGCTCGAGCATTATAACATCCCAACAATTTGATTTCACATCTAAAAGCTCTGCTGAATTGGATTTTCTCACATATGTTAACTTTTTAGCTGATGCATTGGAGAAGGTATTGCAAATTGATGCTATTTACACTGATTTTTCCAAAGCTTTTGACAATTTGATTTGGATAGCCTATTAGATTGGTGTGCAAGGAGTGTTATGAATCTTAATGCATCCAAGTGTCATATTATACGTTTTTATCACCCAACAGCTTTTGATTACAGCATTAATAATGTCAGTTTAAATTGTGTTTCGCAAATTAAATACCTTGCTGTTACATTAGACTCCTCACTCACGTATAAGTTTCATATTACTACTGCTGTTCAGAAATCTATGAAGATGTTAGGCTTTCTAAAGAGAACCACTTGTGATTTTACTATCAGTGCTATTAAGTTCCTTTATTGTTCTATAGTTAGAACACACCTTGATTATTGTTCTCCAGTATGGTCTCCGCATTACATTACTAATAAAGCTAAACTAGAATCAGGGGCCTATTTCCCCATATGACTCTGCAACTCTTCACTCTGCACTTTGCACTCTTCAAATGAATTCCTGTTCCACCATTATTTTTATTTTTGCAGAGGCAGAGTGAAGTGCAGAGTGTAAAATGCAGAGTTTTCAAACAAACCAGTCTTGTTTTGTTCCACCAATATATCTTGAAAATAATGAAGAGTTAAAAATATTGCAGAGTCTGCAAATGTTATGAAAAGAAAGATTTCACTCTTTAAAAGACTTTGGCTCAACTTGTTGTTATAAACGAATGCCATATTTTTATTCATACAGGAAAATTGTTATTAAATGAGTGAGCATTCCGAAATATACCACTTTTCCAATCTATGGAGTTGAGGGCGTATATAAAATACAATAAGTAGCTGAGTTCTGAAAAAAACATAGTTTCATAGGCCTATACAAAATTTAACATAAGGTAAAATACTTATATTTTACGTATCAAGGTTCGACTTTTCCATACACTGAACAACTAGCCCATTAGCTTTTGCCACCTCCAACACTTTTTGCCAGCCTTCTTCCTTAATTTTGTGCGAAAAATGAGCAGAGAAAGCTCCAAACAATACATTTTTTTCATTTCGAATTACTTCTAGCACAGCTAACTTTTTGGATAAAGTTTCTTTCCGCTTGCAACTCATAATTATTTTTATTGTAACTAATAAGTAAGTTGTAAGTGTAAGTTTGTTCTATATTGCAACTTTAACTTTGAGGTTATGTGTCACTCTGCAACTCTGCAAACAACAACAGTGATTTGAAAAGTAGCAACAATTATTGAAGGAACAGCTGGACTCTACACTCTGCGGAAAAGTGCAAAGTGCAGAGTGAAGAGTTGCAGAGTCCTATGAAGGAATAGGCCCCAGTCAGCATAATTTTTTAAGAGATTCGCAGAAAGAAAAGAGATCTCATACAGCTTTTTAATAAAATTAATGGAATGTGTAATAGTCCCGAGCTTCTCTCTAAAATATATTTAGTTGTTCCTCCTCGTGTAACTAGGCAAGTGCAAACCTTTCATGTTTCATTTCATAGGTACAACTATGCAATGAATAGTTTCCTCCCTAGGACACTCAGATTAGCTAACTCCATTGAGGACATCTCAATTTTTAATGTGTCAACTTTCAAGTTTAAAAAACATACGATGTAGCTTAAACTTTGATATCAAAGTTTCGAGTGCTCAAGATCTCATACCTAGGGTTTACTCTTAAACGGTAAGGAAGGCTGCATCGGGTGATTATACAAGGCTGGTAAAATTCCAGGATTTAGATTTAGTGAAAGGGGCCAGAATCAGTGCGACAATAATTATTTGTATTGGAGATTATGATGGAATGCAATCTAAATCCATTACCGACTTATTCTCAGGAAGGGACAACTTTAATCCATGAAGCCGTTATAAAAAATATATAATAGTATATTAAGCAACGCATTTCATATGGCTTTCTGTTAGGCGACCCCTAGACGATCAATGGACTAGTTTAGTGATTTTTTTTATATTTGCATCTTATAAAATAGGTTTTTAGTGGTTCAACTGTACAAATAAAATTTTTATAAAATTAATCCTCTAGCCATAATCGGCTTTAGAAATTTAAATTTAATGGTTACATACGTCATAAGTGGTAAGTGACGTATTTCAATAAGATTGGTAGAAAATTTGCGATGTTGTCGATATGCTTTAATATTAACCGAGAAACTTATTTCTCTCTCTTATTTGTTGTCATTAAAAAGAGATAAACATATCGATATTTTTGTTCTCTGATTGACACTTTATCAAATAAGGAGTAAAACACTAAACAAAATATTCTGTCATTTTCGTTAGTTTAATTTGTTGTTTGGTTATGTTTGGTTTATGAAAGTAATTACTTCTATACTATTTTTGGTTCGAAAATAAAAATCCCTAACACCTTCTTCTGGTGTTATAGCGGATCCTTCAAAAATAACCAATAGAAGTGATTGTTCTCTCGGGGAGCAACCCTTCTATCGGTACAGTGAGAGAACGAATCTCAAGAATACCGTTTTGGCATAGAACCACGACCACTTTCTATTGGCTGTCCTATTCTATCACCATCAAGAATAGGGGTCTTGTTTTGTTTATTACAGATAAACACGATTTTCTCTCCTGTCATATATCTTGTCAACTGGTACAATCAGTTAGTCACAGAACACGGTGTTTTGTGCCGCCAGTTCTTTGAGAATACTTGAAACGAACGTAGCTAAAATGTGGCAACGTTGACTTTTAAACATACTTCATTATTGGTTATTAGTTGGCGCTACGTTTAAAACTTACTAATTATTTATTGCTAAATTTTACGAAATGAGAAAAATTAATTGCAAAATGAATACCAATATAAGTAAGTAGGTATCTTATCCTAAATATGTATTTAATATGATCCTACTAAACTAGTCCATTATATTGCGCAATATTGCGAATTGTGCAATATAATTGATCGACTAGGGCTAACATTGAAGATTGAGCAATAATTGAACGAAAGTTTGAGTGAGTTTAATTTTTATTGAGCCATATTTTTATATTGCATCGTGTAGGGACAGTAGTGCGCAATAATTTTTAGTCAGTAAGGAGCACATGCGCGTGTACGTCTATTTATAAGTTCCTTGGGCACGCTTCGAAGAAAATGGCGACAAAAGAAAATACGAAAGTTAAGGAAAGAGAGTTTATTGTAGAATGTATCCAATTATACAGAGAATTACCATCTTTGTGGAATGTTAAGAGCAAAGGATACCATGACCGTGATAAAAAAAATGCGGATTACGAAACATTGTTGCTTTATTAGGCACGATGCATACAGGATCGAACTCATTCTTCGACTGAACAAGAAAACATTGCACAGTTCATATTTGGTGCAATATAATTGAACGTTTGGATTAAAAGCGCCATTCAATCTTATTGTACAATAAAATATATTGTACAATGTTATTGCAGGTCTAGGGGCCGCCTTACGACACGAGTTCAAGTTTAAAAAACGAATCGCGAAGCTATGAGTGTCATATGAAAAAAGGGGCCATATAAAATAAGTTGTTTATAATATTTTTTAATATTTTGCCATTTTATCATTTTTTAAATTAATTTATTTTTTTGTATGTAAATTACGAAAATTTTGATTTTAAAAAGTATGTTGTGTAATTTATAACATTTGACAGTTTTGGAATTTAAATTATCAAATGTTAAAGTGTGAATAATATACCAATAATAATATATTATATAAGTAAAAGATGAAATTCATATTGACAAATACTTTTTTAAAGAACAACATCAAATGAATAAATTGCTGTTAGCCTCAAATGTCATTGTCAATAGTCTTGTCATTAGATACTTCACTCATGTTGCCAACCATATAAAATAAAAATTTGGGTGTGTAAAAGTTACATTAAGATACGCAAATGCGTCTTATAATGAAGTGCAAAATTTTTTAAATAAATAATGGAAGTTTTGTTAAAACGAAGAGTTTTTTATTATTCTTTATAAAAAAGATAATATCATGAAAATGTCTAAGGATGGTAAATTGTTTGACAATGCTTTCACAAACCCTACTGACGACATTTTATGATTGTATAACACAAATAAAACCAATAACTCACAATAAAATCAGAAATAAAGGCCGGTTCATGCAACGAACATTATAATTCCATTAACATTACATTATAATTACACTTTCACTAAAAAAATGTTGTCGTTCATGCAAGACTTCATTACATTATAAATTCTGTATTATCGCATGCGTATATTGTCCACTATTGACACTTGAAACTTATGTTATGTTCTATATATACATCTGCTACAATATTCAAAAAGTTCAAGTTGTTATACTACTATTCTATTTTTGATTTTGTTAAAATATTTTTTATTGCTTGTAAAACCGGCCTTCAATATCAACATAACCTAAACATAGGAATTTTGACATAAATACGAATTCACATTTCCATGCTATCGTACTGCGCATGCGCTTTTACTGTTTCCACTAAGAATATAATGTAATGTAAATGAAAAGTTGAAAGTTCCCAACTTCTTAGTGGGCTTAATGTAATTGTAATGCCTTAATGTGTTGCATGAACGCCTCCACTATAAATTCGGTGCTCAACTTTTCTTAATGATAATGTAATTATAATGAACGTTGCATAAACCGGCCTTTAAAGTCCAACTCTCTCAATTACCACACATTAAATGAAAACAAACTGTCATCGATATGAGTTTTGACGTCACGACCGTTTCGACTTCTCTATTTGAGTTTATCGATTTTAACTTACTTTCAATTTGATATTATATAAAAAATAACCAGAATTGTTGCGTTGTAATGAGTTTAGGATTAAATATTTATAATTTACTATATGATTACAAAGGAATTTCATTGATTTATTTCTAATGAAAACACCGAATTCTGTCCCAATGAATGAATGAATGAATGAATGTAATGGGCGGGGTGGCTGATGCCTTATGAAAGCCGCCATTGCCCTCAAATAGACTTAGGTCTATTTATTTATTATTATTAACTCCTGTTAAATGTAAAATTCAAATCATAGTTTGTTCTTTGGTTTATTTACCTACTCTACTCCATATTATAAAATGGGAATATCTTCTAACGTACTAAATTATTAATTATTTTAATTGTTTTATTTATTAATTGATTGATTTTTTAAGGTATAGGATTTAGTCTCGTAACGTACAATAATAAAATTCATTTTGGTATCAAGGCTTTTGAAAATATCATCTGCAGCCAAGAAGAGTGCCAATTAGTTTTGGATAATATTGTCAAACATTTAAATAGTGTTACTGATCAAAGTTACGTAGTTAAATTATAAATATGTAGATTGTGTGTATCGAATATAAAAAGTATACGTTGTTTTCGTTTTTGTGATATTTTATTGTACCTAGATTATTTATAACAAACATTTTAACTACTGTATGTCAATAGATGCTCCACCTAAACCAAAGGATTTTCTTGTGGTAAGTATTGCCCCACTTAGGGACTACGTAACAACTTTGTATTCAACATCATATCACTAAAAAAGGGAAAAAGACTAAACGTTGTAGTATAACCAATATTTACAGAGACCAATATGGATAGGTATGTGGAGTATACTCAGAACTTCGGAGCATAATAAATCGAACAAGTTAAAGAGCCGTTTTATGCTCCATATTTTCATTCCCAAAAAGTTTACTAACAATCACAAGAATTCAAATTATTTCCTGAAATTGTGTATGCATCCCTGTATAAATAATAGATTTTTCTTATTTATTGATTATTATAGTTTCAATATAATAATTAAATTAGAATTAGTTACAGGAAAATCTGATTAGATAATATTTTCATTTCCTTTTGGTAAATCAGTTAATTTTTAACTTATCTGTTGTAATCACGTAACTTACTTCAGTGTGTTTCTCTGTAGTTACATGTAAGAAATTCGTAAGTATGTTTTTTATAATAATACAATAGTTACCAAAATAAATTCTATATCCAGCGGAAACCGCTTGAAGTAATAAAAAAGTGACTTTATCTTCATCTTCTTTATTCACCCAGATGGCTCAAACAACAGTCACTAAATTTCAACAAGACATTGGCTCTGTTATTGAGCTTATGTGTCGTTCAAATGTAAATTCATGGGATTCAAGAATCGAACTATTCAACTCTATTTTATTGTCTTCTCTATCCTATGCCATGGGCATATGCGGGGTTTACGTCAGACTGAAACAATAGAGAAAGTACAATTATCCTTTTTGAAACGTCTACTAGTTTTAGCGAGAAACACACCAAACTATATTGTTCTATTTGAAACAGGAACAGTCATGCTTAGCTATATTGTCCTTAAATCGGCCTTGACTTTGAATAGCAATATTTCATATAAGAATGAAATCCTTTTGCCTAAAATCTGCTCCGCCAGGCTGTTATCACAAACACTGTACCGAAATAGAACTGGGTATTGCAAGTAAAGGAATTCTTGATACGGGCGTATGAATTCTCGACGCAAGAAAACAGGTAAAATTTTGAGACAGGAACTTTCGACGCACGGTGAGGAATTTTATGTTTTTATTACAGGAATTTTCGACTCAAGAATTTAGGTACTTACAGAAAGGTAAGTAGGTAGCAAAATAAAATTATCTTCGAAAACTGATTACTATAACACTAATTTTACAAAAGCAAGTCTTGTTATTTGATTTAAATTTAGACTTTCAATCATTCGTTCTAGAAACGCAATTTTATTTTTTACATTTTTGTCTTTAATATTTGCTGTTTTGCTAAGACTATTTATTTTTATATAAGTATCTAACCTAACCTAACCTAACCTAACCTAACCTAACCTAACCTAACCTAACCTAACCTAACCTAACCTAACCTAACCTAACCTAACCTAACCTAAACTAACCTAACCTACTACTTTTAGAAAATGTATAATTTTCTAATAACAGCAATTTTCTAATACGACAACTTTTAATTATACTCATTTTCAAAACATCAAAACTCACAATTATAAACAAAACAGAAAATTGTACCTAAGTGTAAGAAATTTACCTGTTAAGTATAAAAATATTAAATTGGAAGGGCAGATTTTATTTGCAATAAAGGGATTAGGGAAATACATTCTGCGTCGACTATTCGCGATTTCGACTACCGTTGAGGGCGCTAAGAAACGTAAACAAATATGGAGGATTGTGAGTAATCTTTTTGTTTGAGGTGTCGAACTTAGTGGTTGAGTTGTGTGTTTTAATTGTTTGGTGGTAATTTTACAAATACAAATAAGAGAATCAAACACCAACCTCCACATTACAATCCAAAATAAAATTAAAAATAATTTGTGATCACTCACAAAGTAGGTTTATTATTTATCGTCCAGAGAGCGTCTAGACTTTCGAAAAGGCGAATTCATGCTGGATTATGAACCTTTTTCTTTCTAGCAGGTAGTTGGAGTAATAAGCGTCGACTATTCACCCGCCGCTTTATACAATCCCATCAAGAACAAATGTTTGATGAGTATTTTAATTTACCTAATAGTAAGGTGTTGAAAAATTTTCGGCAATATCTGCTTGAGAAGGATGTAATAAATATTTTTAAGTACAGGTATCTGATAATTAATGACGAATTTTAATCGTTATGGTTTTACTATCGGTTTACGGTTTTTACTATCATCCTTAGAGAAGATTTACTTATTTACGTACTGTTCTATTTTATTGTTTCTATATGCTTTATAATCAAATGTAATTTATTAACTATATTCTATATTCTAATCATACATATTAACTATATTCTAATCATAATAGGACGACTCCGTGTAATAAAATGTTATCTTTAAATGCAATAATTGATTCATTATGACGAAATCTTAATGTCGGAAATCAAAAGTACGATAAAAAATATAAAAAATGATAAGTCACCTGGTCTAGACGGCGTTCCAGCCGAGATATTCAATACCCTGGAAGAAGACATTGTCAATAATCTCCTAACACTATTCCGCAGGATCTGGGATCAGGGAGATGTGCTACAAGACTTCAGAGACTCTTTAGTTATCAACCTCTACAAGAACAAAGGCGATACGTCAAATTGCAACAATTACAGGGGCAGTTTTGCCGGTAAAATTCTCTCGGAGATTATGGCCAATCGTCTGATTCCACTCTTAGAAAAGCAATTACCTTAATCCCAGTGCGATTTTCGACCAAATCGAGGTACAGTGGACCTAATTTTTACACTGCGACAGCTGCAAGAGAAGGCCCGTGAACAACAATCAAGGATCTATACATCCTACACCGATTTGGACACCTATAAACATATAACGAAGCTTTAAGCCTTAGATTCAATATCGACAAAACCAAAATCCTGGTAAGTCCACCAGAAAACATTCAAACATATATCAGCCTGAAGAATGATACTCTAGAACAGGTCGAGCAGTTCAAATATTTGGGAAGCATCATAAATACTAGGGCTAACCTGGACACGGAAATACATAACCGTGTCAATTCGGCAGCACGGGCATTCTGGAAGCTAAAGGTCAGAGTGTTTCAAAACCACGACCTCAATCTGAAAACGAAGGCAGCTGTTTACAGAGCAGTGGTCCTCCCAACGCTTCTTTACGGAAGCGAAAGCTGGACACCCTACAGGCGACATATTAAACAGCTCGAACAAACGCAACAACGTCATCTAAGACAAATAATGCACATCAGATGGTTCCACAAAGTTTCGGATACGGAAATCTTGCAGCGCGCGAGTTGTACAACAATTGGGACTCATGTAACGAGGGCCCGACTCAGATGGAGCGGCCACATTCTGAGGATGCAAGACTCAAGACTCCCCAAAATAGCTTTGTATGGCGAATTCACAGAGGGAGCCCGGAAACCAGGCTGAAAGTATAAGCGGTTTAAGGGTATACTACATCAATCCCTAGAATCAGTTAATGCCAATCACAACTGGAAACAACTAGCGTTAGACAGGTCACAGTGGAGGTCCTTGGTACACAGTTATAATGGAGACTCGAAAAGGACACAGCGGCGGCCAGATCTGGTTGGTAACTATCCATGCCCGGAGTGTGGAAGGTTCTGTAGGTCATGGTTGGGTCTCTACAGTCATATCAGGGCACACAGTCGCAATTAGCCTTAAAAATTCTTCTTCTTTTTTTCTCCTTTTGTCTTTTTGTAGATTTATTTCCGGTAATCGGGTTGCAGCAATAATGATGATGGTGATGATGATGATTATTATTATAATACAAATTCTTAAAAAATATTTTATTTCTAGTAAATAAAATTAAATAAATAATTAGTTTACTACTTTAAATAATATTAAAATTTAATGTACCCAGTTGTAGTTTCCGTAATAAAAAATGTAATTTGAAGCTAAAAACTATTTTATGTACGGTGATAACATATTTTAGTTAAACAATTTGATCATCTTGTTTGCGAGATAACGGTTTTAGATCATTAACCACGGGGAATTGCTGTTCTAAATTTCCCGTACAGCGACCTCCACCGGCTAATTATTGCAAATGTCTCAAACGCAGAATATTGTTTTTTTATTTACATCAGTATTGTTCAATATTAAAATGACCTCGTTACAGATAACATATTGGATTTATTGATTTATTGGAATAACATTTACACACACATGGGCTGTATGTTTTAAATAAAAAATTGTCTAAAATTGTCTAGAGTAAAGGTCTTCCAACATCTCGATACCGCTCCGGTATATACACCTCTTTTGAGTAAAATCTCTTGCCAGCCAGCCAGAATTTGAATCGGTTAAAGAAGAAATAATCGCTGGAGCTAAATCTGGCGAATCAGGTGACTGGGGGACGATTTCTACCGCAATTCCTTCAACCATCATGCGCAAAGCTTAAACATGTGTAAATACTCGTGTATGATATGACCTACAAGTTCTGTTGAGATGAGTTCTTCTCGAGGAACTTTTGTCTCGCCCGCAATCTCTGGTTATAACCATGTCAACGTTTCTACTGTTGCAGTTTATACAGTTGCACCAGGAGACAGAACCGCGGCAATTAGGTTAACAGCCAGGTCGATCGAGGTACCAGGTTCCCCAGGGTGGGCTGACGATGTCAATTTCGTGACGAGCTACCTGAAAAAACTCCCGGAAGACAATTTTACAGCCATTCGGTAAGATATTTTATCATAATTGTAGTGGATGATGTTGCCAACCAGATCGTTCAGGCCACCAGGTACCCAAAAAACCAGCGGAGTTTTTGTTGATTTTTTATGATATGATATGAATTTTTTCCATAGCTTGAAAAAATACAAATGAGAGAATGCATTTTTTGATGAACAAATGCAGAGTGACATCGAAAAATAACCCAAACATATGATCTAACGAAACAAATGCAAAAAACCCATGTCGATTCAACTTTCTACCCAAATTTCCTGGATTTTTATGATTTTAGTGCCAAATTTCATCGCCTAAATTAGAACGTATACAACAGCTACTAGACCTATTGTCAAGAACTTAAATTGGTTCTCCTTTAGTTGACATATTGTTGAACTAAAGTTTTGCAGATTTTGCATTTCGTACATGCTGCAATGTCCCCTTATTATGAAATACTTTAACGAAGGAAGAGTCAGTACTACCTCTAAGGTACTTATCCTGCAAGACAAACTTACCACTAAAGCGGTTAATATATACGACTTTTTCAAAAAGATGGTCTCTGCCACTTCTTACTGATTATTTAATGAAATGCAAATATTAAAAATAACTGAAATTGCATCAAAATCCCATTATAAACTGTCTGCAACTCGAAATGATTTCAAATTTTCACTCCAAACGAGCCAAAATAAGCAAATTTAAATAAGTACTGCATGTGCAATTCATTTTTTTAGGTAGGTCCACAACATGAAACCCATCTACTTCTTGGTGTCATGGATAGCATTTCCTTTCTACTGTACGTTCTTGTTTTGGATGTACATTTTAAGGAAAACAGTCTTTTCGTATTTAAAGATGCGGTACAATACAAGACTTATTGAACTAGATAGTCCTGATATTAATTGGGCTGTAGGAGAAAAATATCATAATCTAATTAATATTATAATGACAATAAATTTGAAGAATCCCAATGACGATATTATAGACAATATTAGATCTGTATTAAATGAAAAAGTGATGCCATTTCCAGAAAAGTTTGCGAAAATGCTGTGTTCTTTGAATTCACTTTTAGGTAAGTCGTGATATTTTTCCGAATTCCATATTCGGTATTTATATTGACATGATTTGTTTTTATAATAAGCATATTAATAACCAGCATTGAAAGATAAAAATTTGAGATATTTATATGGCCACATAAAATGTTGTAAGTCGGCTTTAGAATAGCATATATACATGTTAAATGTGAATTTCGTTTACCTACCGAAGTTATAAAAACGCCCTTTAAACGCCTACATTAAATGGTTTTTGGGGATTAAGTTTATTTACAAGGGACAGAGGGAAAGGCAATTTGTCAATAAAATACCTTATGCTGCAAACATTAAAGATGTGGGCGTGGACAACTGTTTAACTAATTTCAAATTTATTATTATTTAAACCGTGATTGGTTATACACAATAAATAGGCCGTCCTTAAGATTAAGGCCATCCTTAAAATTAATTCATTGTAAGCGATTTGAGTTTGAAAATGTATATGCTATTCTAAAGCCGATAGTACATCAGTCACTAATCATAATTTAAAAAAAAAACTTATCGTAGAATAATGTACTTAATATTTTAAACTTTTAATGTTAAAGTAGGGAAACAGCAAAATTTTAATTATATCAAGAACTGTCAAAATTAAATTTCAAAATGCCCTTTACATTTTATTATTGTCAATTCATGAATAAAATGTATAACTGCAGTTGTTATAAATAAAGGAGTGATGTTATTTCATTAAAATATTTCATTTTAAAAATATAAATTTAAATTTAAATTTAAAGTATAAACTGACACGTCAAATTTGCAATTTATCTGTCAGTTAATCCGTAACTACCAGTTATTTTGGAAAGGTCGGTTTAACAACAACAGGTTAACTTTATCCGACAGCTAAAATGTCAAATATTTATCTTTAACGTTCAACTGGCAGTTAAGTCGATAACGGGAGGTTAAGGTCTATTATATAACCTCACTTTATGCAAAAGAGTTAGTTTTTTGGTGTGTCTAAATTAATTGAGTTTGTTCAAAGTGAAAAATGGAAAGTAATAATACGACTAAGAAGAGAGGATGCAATTTAACAGCAAATGAAAGAAATTTGCTATTAAAAATAACAAATAAACATAAACATAAACAAAAAGATGTCATCGGGAATAAAAAAAACGGATGGGGCAACCTAGAAATCGAAAATCACCTACCTATCAGTACAAAACAAGTGAATTTTCAATTAGTTCTAATATTGACAGAACAGTCTCTTTAGTCATACTAAATTTTGCATGAAAATCCTGGTCATTCCACTTTTCGAAGTTGCCTACTCTGTCTCTAACTGTATACGGCCTTCTTTCGTATTCAAGAAATTGCACAATATCCTCGTCCTTGTCCTACAGAATATAATCATCTAAAAAATGCATGTTCATCAACAATCAAAAACTCTTCAGAAAGTAAAAACACAAACTTTTGCATAAACAAAAACAATCAACAATAACTTAACAAAACGGTCGTGACATCTCAATTAATGTGACATGACCTTGTTCTTGTAACAACCAATGAGATTGCTTACATTCATCCATCAGCATTGCCAACTTTCATTATCTATCAGTTAACTAACTAGAGGATAAAAACGAGTTGATACACCGCTTCCGAACAAACTGGAGCTTTATCTGCTAGTTAGTTTTATCCGACGGACACCTAACTGATGGATGATATTGGCAAATTGATAAGTCAATTTTCTTTAACCAATTTTATAAAATGATAGTTTTTTTATTTATAATATTGTGTATTTTTTATATTGTACAACAATGTTGGAATATCTTATCAATATAACTAAACTTATGAATATTAATAAAGAAAACTAAAACAATAAATTATAATATATATCTGTATTCCATAGGTTATCCATTTCTTCTCAGAGAAAAAGTTAAAGCAGATGACTACATAACAATTTTGGATGTCGAAAAAGAAAAATACAAATCGTTAAAGGATTTGATGTTTGCTTACAGTTATAAACCTTTACCTTCGGACAATAAATTGCTTTTTGAATTAATTGTAATTAGAGCTTCGAAGGAATGGAAAGAGGCTAACGGTATTAAGGTAATTTTATTATACTAACCCTTACCAAGAATAATTAACAACTATTTGTTTGATTAGTTAATGTAGGAAACTACTCCACAGCAGGGGCGGATTTGCAGTCCTAGCCGCTCTAGGCCCCAGATCATTTGCCGCCCCTTTCTTAGCACTAGATGGATAATTCATGAATTTACTTTTTTGCCCACTTTAAATGGGCGTCACAGGCTATGAACAAATTATAATGTTTTATCTTAAGATGCCTTTGTTTAAAGTCTTACGTGAGTCTAATAAATAAGCATATTCAGATACTTTGTATTTTAGTTATCGTTTGTAATATTATTCCTGAATTTTTTTGGCACGATTAGCCACCCTTAATATCTCGGGCCTACTGGGCCTTAGGGGAAATCCGCCACTGCTCCACAGTTTATAATTTTCGAACAAAAAACCCGTTCAGCAATTGTTCAATAAAACATAAAGATAAAGACAACCTAAGTAGGGAGGAATTCGCAGGTTCGAACTACACTTAGACTTCTTTAGGTTTATTATTTTACAAATAATGATTTGAAGTAGCTGAAGACGGCCAATTGAATAGGCAAGCATTAGCCAGTTCTTCACTAGGTAGTCACATAGACCCAAACCATTTATTATTGATTTTCGGCTGTCATGAAACAAATCATTACATTTATTTTGAAGAAGTGTCTTTATAATCCAAACTTGTTTATCAGTAAGGTCCCTTTTTTTCTTTGAAGAGTAGATTTGATCAGTTCACTATGCTCAATCTATAAACAGTGCTCTAAAGTAGAAGGGCGTGTTATAGGAAGGGGTTGTTGTAAGCCCTATGCGGAAGCCTACGTGGCTTACTTTGCTTCCCGGAGTAGCCAGCACTTAGTCAAACAGTCCTAGTCCTCTAGTGAGGGCTAGTTTGGTCTTCGACCAATCGTTGGCAAGGAAAAACCCTCATCGGGGTTTCAGTACCAGAGAGGTTCAAACTGCGGGTTGTGAGTGCAGGACAGTCAAAGATTATGTGGGATGCCATTTTATTATCCTCCTCACAAAGTCTGCATAGGATAGATGACTTTGCAAATAGCCTTTCCGTATTATGAACAACTAAAGTATGTACAAAAAGTACGAGGAGTAATAAACCCTAATTAAGTATGCAAAACCTTTACAGGGAGCACCATGAAATTTTTGATAAATCTCTTACTTTAAATTACATTTCTTTCGTTAATCTAAAAACCAGGTAGATCGACCCCGTATTTGTTTCAGTTGTAGCAAAGTTTAGGGTTTTTTCATTGTTAAAGGATTAGTAGATAAGCTATAACGCAATGCAGTGGTGTGTATTTTGGGAAAAAATACGTTTTAAATTATAATATAATAAAAAATGAAAAGAAATAATTATTGGAATAAATTTATTACTTACATTTTATTCTATATCCGACTCGGAAGAGGAAGAATCGTTGTTGACATTAATAATAATAGGGTCGATTAAATCATCACAAATATTGTCAATTTTCCACATATTTGCCTCTACTTTGATAACATGCTCGATACAGTTTGTCCAATATTCCTTACTAACATGACTTACAGCACTCTCAAACAATTTCAAAACATCGTTTATTTTAAAAGTAGTATTTTTTTCCAACTTCCCCCTTTACCTGAGCCCATATTAATTCTATGGGATTAAGTTCACAGTGATAAGGGGGAAGTCGAAGAACTGATATACCACGAGAAGAAGCCATTTCTTCTACAATGTAGGTTTTGTATTTATTATTGTTCGTTTTTGCAATTCTGTAAAGTTCTTTCCTTAGTGAATCTTTTGGAAACTTAATATTTTTCGAAATAAGCTACTCCAAAAGCTCTGCTTTACGCCAACGACTTGTGGGCAATGCTTCTCGTAACCGTTGTCCACAACAATAACAGCCCCTTTTGGAATCAGGTCCAACATTTGAACAAACCATTCCTCGAAGACATCGCCATTCATATCTTCGTGATAGTCCCCCGCGCATTTTGAAATAAAAGTTAATAATCCACCATCAACAAAACCTTCAGAACTTCCAACATGGACAATGATAAGTCTTTTTCCTTTTCCAGATGGTGGCTGCAAACCTAACGACAAACCTTCCACGAATGCCTGCCTTCCGCTTTTAATGTTTTCATCTTGCCAAGATTTGGAAACTGTATATCCAGCATTTATCCATGTTTCGTCTAAGTAGAAGATTTTCAAATTTTGTCCTCTGGCATGTCGAATGCTTCTTAAATAGTATCTTCTCCAAAAAACTATTTCCGGTTTATCTATTAAGAGAGATTTTCTATTATATTTTGTATATCTGAAACCCACATCTTTCAAAAGTTTGCATAATGTCATTCTGGAGAATTGTGTATAGTCCGTATCTTCTTGCACTGATGTCATAATTTTGTCAAGTGTTGGAATTTCCTTTGGTAAGTAAAATCCATGGACTTTACGCCTTAGTCTTTGTTTTAATGACTCATCGATCTCAATTGGTTTTCGGCCTGGAGGGGTTTTAGGGGGTTGAAGAGTTCCATCCTTGCTTTCTTTTAGTAATCTATAAATTGTTGATTTAGCAACACACAACATAGCAGCCGTTAATTCCACAATATCATCAACACTTGCACTTGGATCCTTGTTTTTCAATGATATATAACAATTCAATATCAGAGTTTTTTCATTTAAAGATAATGGACCTGTTTTTGGTCGTTTAGATGGTCCTTGGCTTATCGACATTGTTTGGTACTTGCACAATTAACATTCAACAAATGTTTTAAATATACTCCAACTGTTTACAATATTATGAAAACCATACAACTTCATACAACTTTACTCAAAGAACTAATACTAAGTACTGATTTAATGTACCTACTTTCTTTTAAAATAATATTCCCGATAATGTTTCTAAGAAAACTAGGTTGTTTGGAAAATCCCTCTCAATAATCGAATAATCTGTAAATAGGTGTAATCGTATTAAGCCGATTACAGTAGGCCACTTGCCATTTAAAATTTCTGAGAAAAATTCCCCTTTGAATTTAATAAAAATTGTAACGATATCTCGCTATCTTGACTTTAATTAATTTTTTAAAAATATATTTCATTGTAATTTATTTGTGACAATATTCAAAGTTTGAATTAATCTTCTTACAAAAAGAACAAAAATTAGAAAAAAAAATTATTGTTACAGATTGGTTTGTTATCTATTATGAATAAACTGTGTTGCATTTCTTTATCAAACTTACTAAAATTTATGTACCTCTATCACTTTTTTTTATTCAAATTAGTACATCCCGTTACCTCTGACCTACATCGTATATTCTTTAGCGTAGCTGCAACTCATTCGTTCAATACAAAATGTACCTTACGGTATACCCTCTTAAAATATATTTTGGTACGTCCATGAAATATACTTAAATGAATGATTTATTTTTCCTTGTCCTTTCTATATAGACTATATGTAGTTCTAAGAATATAAAGCAATATTTATAGCTCTAAAATTACTTTTCGGCAAACTCAAACCTATAATATAACTTTTTAAGGATTACAAAGACATTTTTAGAACCATCATCTAAGAAAAATGCTACTTGGGTGAGATACCCCTATGCGAACCCTAGAGAATAATTCCTGTTATGAGTCCGACTATACCATGCGTTTACTGGTGGTTTGTTTCCATCAATGATAGGGTTCTTAAAGGTAGCCTACAGCCTCAGGTTCCTTTGAAGGTTGTTTGAGAACCCTACCTGGTGAGTGCATCAGCGCTTTCAGCAACTTATAAGGAAGTACCACTGCTATGTTTTCAGACCATAAATGCATGGTCTTGGACTGCATATAAGCCTTGGTGGAGTTCACAAGCGTGGTTCTCCAGTAACAGTGTGTACAACTGAACGCTTCTGTAGCTTAACAAAATCAACCAGTACATGATTAATAATGGGAGACTATATCATCAGGATTGAAACCTACATTCTTTACAAATGTGAAGGAGATTTCTAGCTATACGAAAGGGAATCACTTTACAATAAATTTAACAAGATCTTATAGAGTAAAAATGATTATAGTCTGTCCAATATTAATTGCTCAAATCCATCTAAGTGTCATACGTCATACAGACTACCAGTCTAGAGAGAGCTGGGTTCCGACGATACAGAGTGGATGTTTAACGGGAGAAATATGTCGTTTTCATGCCATTCTTTCTACTTTGAAGCCTAGTAAACTAACTCACTCTGTATAACACTTTTAAATGAATTTTAGCAATTAATATTGGAAATACTATACCATCATGCATTTTAAGAAGTGGTGAAAAGGCAACCAGGCAACTCCTGTCATATACTCGCATCCTCTTTTTTATTCGTTACCAATTGTTTGAAAAATTCCATCATACACTTAATTAAATTCTCAATTATACTTTTACGCCCACCTAAAATTAAAATTTTATATTTTAGGAACTGCAGATTCCAATGGTAATTAGAATTAATCATGTGGTTGCTGATGGTTTATCTGTAATGAACCTGTTCGCTCACACCTTTGGTGAAAATAATGTAAGTCTGGATAATAGTCTTAAGAATATTCCGAAGAGTCCAGAATGGCAAAGAACTCCCATCTTTCAATTTCTCCAGAAATTATTATATTTCTATTTAGTTCCAGGTAAGTTTTTTTGTTTTGATTTTTTTAAATATTAGAATTTTCCTAAGGTATTAACCCTATGTTTTTGTTACAAACTGTATTCAATAATACGAAACGAAAAACTTCCTGCAGATAAAGGTCTAATTTTTATCCTCTGGTTAATTAAATGACATGTAGTGATGAGCGAGACTGGTCTTGGTCTTGCAAGACCAACTTCAGGCTGCAAGATCAAGACTAAGACCGAGCAGTGCAAGACTTATGCAAGATCAAAACTTAGCATTGCAAGATATACGCAAGACCAAGACCAAGCCTGCAAGAGTCTTGCGGTCTTGCGTCTTTTAAACATAAACCAAAAAATAAAGCAGCCATGGATTATTTTAAACTCTAAAGCTTTGGTTTCCAAGGATAGCGGTGCCGCAATAAAGCGGCCGTAATTTGACGACCGTTCAAGACGGCCGCTATCGGTGAGCACAGATGTAAAGTAAGAGTTTATCGTTATTGGCCGCCTAGTTTGTTTTATATCTTGTGTTTAGTTTCATTATTTGACAATAATATGAGTGTTTCTGTGTTAAAAGCAAAAAATGGATGATTTGGACTTGGTAATGATAATATTTTTGGAAGACAAGTCTTCATCGGTAGAAGAAACGAAAAGGTCGGAAGAAAGTAAGATTTTTAAGAAACGGAAAACTGAAGGCGTCTACGAAATCTTAATATGTCGTCACCTTCAAATAAATTATGAAAAATTTATCTTGGCAAAAATGGCACGTGATTTTTTGTCCATTCCAGCTACTTCGGTTCCAGCAGAAAGACTCTTCTCAAAAGCGTCTTTGTTAATAAGAAAACACCGTAATATAGACTCAACAATGAGCCCGCCCGTTGGTTACTGTGTATCAATTGTTGGGCAACGAAACTAAAATAGTTTTTACCTATATCTATTCGAAGTATTTGTCCTATTTTTGTTTTTCATTATTTGAATCAAAAGAAAAAAATATTTTATAATATTTATACATATAGTAGGTACTTTTTTCTAACTGTTGTCAAAACTTAGTATTTAGAAGTTGTTAAATATATCTTTCTAAAAAGTCTAAAAAGACTTGCAAGAGTCTTGGTGCAAGACCAAGACTGCACCCTGCAAGAACAAGACCAAGATTGGTTATTTGACTGCAAGACCAAGACCTTGTATGCAAGACCAAGACCAAGACTAACCCGGTCTTGGTCTTGGTCTTGCATTTGCTCATCACTAATGACATGTAAGGAATATTGACAGTGGTGATGAATATATGTAATGGATTTGATTGGTTGTCATTTTTTACATGGTTTTCGGTGACCAATGGGAATTCTGTACACAAACAAGGACATTCCACCATTTTTAACCTGTGATTTAGATTTAACCATTTCACTGCTCACTGCTGATAGGTTATTTAATATATTTCTTATAGAGCCACTGTTGCAACTGTTAAAACTTTTTGTACCTACCATCTTTTTTTATTTTCAAGATTTTTTTCTGTTGATACGCGATTTTTATCAGTAGGTACATTTCTTTCTTCAGGAGTAAAGTTGCTCCCTCTTTACATTTTATTCATAATCTTATCCATATCTTTTTACTTGTTGTTGTTGTTGTTGTTGTTGTTGTTGTTGTTGTTGTCTCTGTACTTATGCACCTCTTGTACAAATACAAAGACTACTCTAAGTACAGAAGATAGGTTGTGTGTGGTATTATGGCCTATCCTGTAGGTATCTGACTACAGGAAACTAACAGATAGCTAATAGACAGCTTAACTACTAGATAAAATTTAGCCTATTGTCGATAGACCGATTTTTCTAAATTAACTGGTAGTTGAGCAGTATCTGACATAAATTGTAATTGATAAACCGGCCCTCACTCAGAATGTATTCAGTTCAGTGGCAAATTCCATAACTCTGCCTACTAACCAAACACATGAAACAAAGCGAAGAGTGAGATCGCGCAAAAATAATTCTTCGCGCAATATTCCAGGTTCTTATAAAATTATTTAATACCGATGTTCTTCTTCTTATTGTTACAGGTTTCCTCATAACAAAACATATAACTAGTGAAATAAAATCAATAACAGGTCAAAAATACGAAGGTCCTGCAACTGCGTTCAGACAAAATGTATCCTACAGGACTGAAAAATCTGGAGAAGGTTTGGTCCAGAAAATCAAAACAATGAAAAAGCAACTAGGGGATACCAGCTTTTCCGAAATAGTGCTAACAGCTATATCCGCTAGTATGTATCATTATTACCAAAAGGTAAGAACACATTTTTAATTAAATCTGATCATCCATCTCAAATGTGGCTGAATCCAAATAGAAAAGATCCAATGAAACCCTAAGTCAAAACCTCAGACTTTTATTTCTTTAAAAGGATCCTAATACAACGTAGACTAGGGTTAATTTGTACTATTGAACTTTACGTGGTAATAATCAAATTGGATATGAAAGTTATAGTATGTGGTTTTAAAAAATATTATTTAGAAAAGCAAAAGTATTTAAGGGGTAGGAGGAGGAATTGTTTCTACTGGATGGAGTAAAAAATGAATAAGATGGAGGATTCCCACTAAATGGAGTAAGAAACCAAGAGTGGGAAGGGGAATATTGTTATTGAGTTGTTATTACTGATTTGAAAATAATCTGGTTGTAGGGACTGAAGGAACTACTGACGGCACCATAAGTTGAAGTGACATATGACATTTGAGGTAATATGAATGAAGTTTATTCTTTGAGGAGAAAAAAGAAGAAAACGTCATGGAACAAGAAGTAAACAAAGTGTAGATGTAGAAGGGTTGGAAAATAAGTTATGAAGAAAAGGCCAGTGAAGTTAATTTCTGGTACTACGACTCCGGGCAAATAAAAGTTCTTCAAGTGGGTGAAACATTTCCTAAATTATTTGTTGTGTTGTTATGGACTTTTTTTACAATGAATTATTTGCTATTATTCTTTACTATATCTTCTTTGATATGGCCCAGTATATATTTTACGGTGAAAAATAAATTTTGTGGTTTAAACCACACTTACAAATGGTCACATTCGTTATACCATTTGAAACTATTTTCTTGCATTTAATTCAATTGTAAGAAAGTTTTAACGAGTAGTACTTACTACTATCATTGGATTTCCACTTATGTCGTCTTCCTTCAATCCCTACAACCCGATTATTTTCAAATCAGTAATAATAAATCATTAACAATAACCCCCTTCCCACTCTTGGTTTCTTACTCCATTATCTCTTAGATATTTGTTTAATATGTTTAATATTAATTAATTTTTACCACCTTTAATTGTTGACATCTTTCTCAACCATTTGTTTCTTTTTTCTTGTATACCAATTGTATTGTGTTCTTTACAGCCTGATGATGGTCTAATTGAGACCGAAACTAGTGGGAATAGTTGTATTTTAAACGAATAAAAGTCTGTGATTTTGACTTGAGTTTTATTGGATCTTTTCTACATTTTTAATTATTCGCTTGCTTCACACCAAAAAGGAACGTGTCCAGGGAAAGAGAATCGTTAAAATGTCAGAAAACCTGCAATTAAAAATTATTAAGAGGCATATTTAAATTATTTTATCACTGTTTAGACCAGTGCCGAAGCCTTCAAAAATAATAAAAAGTAAAAAAAACACAGTAGGATGAAACCCATTACAAAAAGGAGGGAAATATTATAAAAATGAAAGGTTTTTAAGGGCAAAACTGAGCATACTTCATGGAAGTGTCGCAAACGACCTTGATGACCTTCATCAGAGGGCTGATAGTGTTCTGTGTGCTCATTAGTGGACTGTATTTTGCATTCAACTGGGTCGAAATTGATATAGTTGTTGATTTAAACACCTTTATCTTTAATAACTAATTTTATTATTTAATTAAGTTTACAATTGTTGTTTAAAAGGAGTAGAGCGTGAGTAAAACAAATGTAAGCATCGTAGGTGTGCTCTCTCTCGTTTCAAAAATGAGCGTTAAATAAAACCGAACAGATAGAATGCCTGTAACCTAGGGGGGAGTCACAATGGATCTTTCAGGTCCCAGTGAAAAGGAATTTTTTGACCACTGATATAAAACCTAGCCTAAAATGAATTGCAGAGAAGCCTAAATAGCTGGTACGACCTAAGACTTAACTAATTTATTATACTCATGAACCTTGATGTACTTATGAACTTCCGACTTATATGTTATTATTATAAATTGAAATCAATCTTGAAAATATATAAAAAAAATTCATCAGAAATTACACAAAAATAAAGAGATGCGCATAATTTTAAATTTTGATATATTTTATGTCCCAGGCCCTCTATAAGGTACCTGAAAGTATAGCAACAGGTCTAGTGGCAACGAAAGACATAAAGCCTTTAACGGTAAAAGGAGTACCACAGTTAAGAAACCAATTTGGTGTAGTAGGTGTGAGCCTTCCTATAAGACTCCATTCGGATTCTTTGTTGGAGAGATTAGAAAAAGTAAAAAAATATACCAGAGAATTAATGAAGGATCCTTTTGAGTTATTGGTAAGTACTATCGTTGGACGGCTCTTGTTGAAAATAATATGTTTACATCCGTTTTAGATAAAGAACTTTATTACATTTAATTTATTGGAAATTCTACCAACACCGTTCATCAAAAGACTGTTACCTATGAACGGTTTTGCTACTGTCATCAGTAATTTACCAGAATTTCCAAAAATTGTGATTTTTAACGGACATGAAGTTGAGGATGCATTCTTCTTTACCTTACAACGAGATGAAATGGGTAAGATTATATATTACTAAAAAAAACTCCAATTGATATGAATTTTTCAATTCATTAAGTGTGAAGATAGGTTACTGCATGCTGTGCTTCTTTCTGCATTCAATCTGCATCTGATCGTCTTTTATAATATATCTTTATTTACGCTCTAATATTTTTTCGTATATGTTTGAGACCTTATTTAAACTTTTGGGTAACTTTTGCATTTACTAGGATCTCCTTTCTAATTTACTGGTGATATTACATTGAGTTTTCATCTTTAGATATTCCATGCTTTTACTCAGATTTGCTTTAATTGATAAAATAAACAAAAATCCAAATCTTTTTTATTTGTCGACTGCAAAACCTGACAATAGCGGCCACCTTTATATAACGGCCAACAGTTTTTTCATTTTTAGTGGCCGTTATTGACAGGTTTTACTGTATACTTAACAACTTTTAAACTATCCTCCTCTCTGATATTATTTTTTATGGTTCTCACTTTCTTAACATTACATTCAATTTTGGTTCAAAGCTATTTACAGTTGTTTCCAAATCACCCACAGCCTTGCTCTTAAATATCCCCTTAAAAAGATAACCCCATTCTTTTGTTATTATAAAATATGCCTTTACCAAGTTTAATTTTAATTTCAGCTACTGGATTTGCAGTTGTAAGCTACGATAGCAGATTGCATCTTGGTTTTGTGGGGGATGTAGCTTCAGTACCAACTCAAGAAGATTGTGATGGTATTGTTAACGACTTTTTCGATACATTTGACTTGCTCAGTTTGGAAATAGAGAAGAAACGTTTGAATATATCTTAATTATTCAAACATTGTTATAATAGTACCAAAATGTTGTAAATTAAACAAATATTACACAATGTTTATTTTTATTTACTACAATTGTTCTAAACAGAATATTAATTCTACTAAACAATTGTTTGATTTGATTTCAGTTTATCCAAGGAAAATGGAGTAGTATGGAGGTTGATATGGTAAAGTAGTTTTTGGATTGACATGTGAAGGTCCAAATTTTTCTAACGAGTATTTTTTATCGGCTCTCCAGCCGATCATACCTAAAAAAGATAATTAAAAAAAAAGAAAATGAAGAAGTGTTGTATTACCTGAAGATGTTTTTGGAACAGACGGTGTAGGTTCTATGGAAATAACAGGAGGCTCGGCCTCATAAAATGTTGGTTTTTGTCTGTATCGCTGTGTAATTCGTCTGTAATCTTCTTCACTATAACCTAACTTTTTGGCCTCCTCTATTATAAACTAAAAACAACACAACAAATAACGTACATTTTAATCTCAAGATTACATAAGAGTATTATATATAGATTTAAACTCACGTTAGGAAATTCCAAATAAAATCCCCATTTTGCCTTCCAATCTTTTCTGGCTTTATTTTCGAGAACTTCTAAAGATTTTCTAAAAAAGATATAGAATATTATAGTGTTTTTTTGTTTAATCATACTTAAAAACTTTAATTTCAACTTACAGAATATTATTTTGAATTACATAGTCGGTACAAGCCATTTCGTTTATTTAAAATTTTAGCTCTTCAGTCTGTATTATTTTTGGGAATTCCGTTTGATCAATAAGGGTAGTATAAATTAAGTTAACATAGCAACCATACAATGTTTTGTCGTATATAATATAATAATATAAGAGAAAATTTTGCGGGCAAAATTTTAGACTGGTATGAAAGTTTGTTGCCAAAAAGCAACAAATTTGAATAAAACCAGAAGAAAATTTGGCCGGGAAAAAATTTTCTCTCGAATGGTATTTGACAAGACTATTTCACGAGAAAAACAAGACAATACCATTTGTTAACAATATTAAATGTACAATTTTTATAAGTTATATAAGTGACATTTGGGAACTCGAAGGTCCAGCTTCTTTTGTTGTTCTGAGATTCTCGATCAACTTCTCGTGGTGACTGGAATCCAGCTGCAGATAAGGTTTTAACGAGCTTGCATTTGGATGACCCGTTAATTTAATTAACTCCTGTTCAGCAACACCTTGCTAAAACAAGGATGTCACAGATGAAGATCGATGAGAATGGTTTGTTATTTTATGTTTTTTTGTGTCTATTCCAATTTTTTCAGTGGACAGTTTTTGAACCAAGATCCATTCTTCCAATTAGGGTGAACGGTAAGAAAGTGTCTGTCTGATAAAATCTTTGGTCCTCTTTTTTTCATTAATTTTAAGAATAGTCCAACTGGGCATAAATTTTCTTTTGATGAATTTCTTACCAACTATTTGCTGCTTGCCAAACTTTTGACCCGCCTTGAGTTGTTTTCGAAAAAATGCTGTTGTAATCAATTCGACCCGTAAATTCTCCCATAATATCAATTTTCTTCTGGAAAAAGTTAATCTTGCAGTTTACGGCCTCATTGCCTCTCCAAGCAAGTTCAAATGAGCAAAGGTGAAAAAACTTTTTGTGTGCTCCATCGGGGGTTTCTTCGTCGTAGCTTTTGATCATTTTGAATAGTTCTTCGGTGGATAATGCTTTTGAACTGAGTTTTTTTTTATGGACAACTTTGAAGCTGCCTTCACTTGGTGTCTCTGGCCAATCTTGCACATTTGAAAGATATATCCGTAAAAGGGTCGATTATGGGTAGATAGGATTTTAAATGAAATGTATGGTACTAACCCTTACTATGTGAAAGTTCATCTTTCTATAACTTTTCCCATTGGCCATAATGTTCTTTTCATGTGATCATTTCCAATGAGTACGACTTCTCCAACTTTAATCTCCTTGTATCTTCCTTTTTTCGACTGCACTAAAACTGCTAGATATTCATTTCTAAATCGTTCTGTAAACGCATCTCTTACTTTTTGGATATAATTTAAACGTCTTTTTAAACTTATTTTATCAATTTGATCTAAATCAGGAGTAATACTGCTGGGTAATGTTTTTAGAAACGAATCTAGAGTGACCGGTAATAGATCTGCAGTATCAGTACTTTCACTGTAAGTTAGGGGTCTAGCTTCACAATCACATTACGGTAAAAAGTTCGTCATAGCTAAGAGATTTTTGGCCTAAATTTCTTCTCAATAATTCTTTTATCATACGCACAACTCTTTCCCGTTGTGAATGTGGATGGTGGTTTCACGGTTATTTAGATTTGAAGAAATCAATGAAAATACTGTAAATATTAGTTTGACAAGATGATAAATTTTTGAGTTTTCTAAACGTGGAATAAAATTGCAAATCTTATTTTGCTCTAACGCAGAAATTTTTGTCTCAAAAGTTCCGTCTAAATTTTGAATGGAAATGTCATAAACTCCATGCATTTTGAGCAAGTTGAGCATCACCAAATAAGCTTTGAACGATTTTCCCTTTGAACGAATGGCCCTTACTATTTTTGATACACCACTATGTACAATTTTGACTGCGATAGTTTGCATCAGCGTGCCACCAGGATTGCTTATCATGACGCTCTCTTGATTCTCCTTAGTTTCAGATTTTTTTTTAGTGTTTTTTCTTGTAAAAAGCTCTGGGAAAAGTAAAGCATAATGTTTTTTGCTACAAACTACGCATTTGACAAAGTTTTTGCATTTTCGTATGTTGTGAAAAGGTTTTAAGCAACCATAACAAACTTTTTTGTTAGAAACTATTTCTTTTCTTTGATCAAACGACATACTTTGAGCTTTAATGCAATCCTGACTGCTGTGCCATGTGGAATTACAAAATATACAAGGTTTCTTACCATTCTCTGTAGTATCTTTTGAACTGGTCAGTATTGTGGCAGCTGTTGGCAAATTTTGCTCACTTGACCTTGTTTTATTACCATTCTGCATTCTGCTACTTGCTCCACCTTGGTCTGCTCATGATGTCCATATTCACAACATGGCGACCGTGACAATTTTGAAGAAGGAAAGGGAAATACTCCATCAGATGTTCGACAATGTTGGTAAACAGTTGGATCAGGAAGGTGCGCAAAAGACACGCAAAAAAGTCAAACCGAATCCAATGTAAGTACCAAATATAACTTTTTACTTCCTAAGTTAAATCTCAAAAAGTTTGATGGGGACGTGAAAAAATGGATAGGTTTTTGGGGGCAATTCCGTAAGATAGATGAGGATGATAGCATAGATATAGAGTATAAGTTTGAATATCTTTTGCAATCAACTGAAGAGAATTCTGCTGCAAGAGCTTTAGTCGAAAGTTATCCGCCTTCAGCAGAAAACTATAAGAAAGCGTTAACTCAGTTAAAAGCTAGATTTGGCCGAGATGAATTTCTTATTGAGGTTTATGTCCGGGAGCTATTAAATTTAGTCCTTAAGCAAGCTACGGGCCAATCGACAATGTTACTTGCTTTATTATATGACAGTTTGGAGTCACAATTACGCAATTTAGAGACCTTAGGAGTGACTACATACAGACAACTACTCTGCAATGTTGTATCCGCTAGTAGAGCCCGCTTTACCGGAAGACATTATGAGAGCTTGGGAACGAAACAGAAACACAAATCAGGGTTTAAAACATTTTGATGACACTTCTACCACTAAAAACTATTTGAACATTTTATTAGAATTCCTGAAAAGTGAAGTGGAAAGTGAAGAAAGAATGAAGCTTGCCAGAACCAGTTTCACATTACAAAAGCAGTCAACAGCTACAACATCAAGAGCAGACCAAGGTGGAGCAAGTAGCAGAATGCAGAATGGTAATAAAAAAGGTCAAGTGAGCAAAATTTGCCAACAGCTGCCACAATATTGACCAGTTCAAAAGATACTGCAGAGAATGGTAAGAAACCTTGTATATTTTGTAATTCCACATGGCACAGCAGTCAGGATTGCATTATGTTTGATCAAAGAAAAGAAATAGTTTTTAACAAAAAAGTTTGTTATGGTTGCTTAAAACCTTTTCACAACATACGAAAATGCAAAAACTTTGTCAAATGCGTAGTTTGTAGCAAAAATCATTATGCTTTACTTTGCCCAGAGCATTTTACAAGAAAAAAAATCTGAGGAGAATCAAGAGAGCGTCATGATAAGCAATCCTGGTGGCACGCTGATGCAAACTATCGCAGTCAAAATTGTACATAGTGGTGTATCAAAAATAGTAAGGGCCATTCTTGATTCTGCATCTCAAAGGTCATATATTTTATCTAGTTGCGCTAAAAATCTAAAATTACCTAAAGGTCGTGATGAGGAAATCGTTCAAAGCTTATTTGGTGGTGCTCAACTTGTTCTAAAAATGCATGGAGTTTATGACATTTCCATTCAAAATTTAGACGGAACTTTTGAGACAAAAATTTCTGCGTTAGAGCAAAATAAGATTTGCAATTTTATTCCACGTTTAGAAAACTCAAATTTACAGTATTTTCATTGATTTCTTCAAATCTAAATAACCGTGAATCCACCATCCACATTCACAACACCGAGTATCGAGATCAAAACCAGAACAGAGAAAGCCAGAGCCACCTTTACAAAAATTATATGGTATGCACCGTTGCCGGTGCAACACAGCATAATATACTGAATTGAAAAGGAAAAATGCACCTACTAAATGTATACTATATATGTACTTTTTTGACATATAACGTCATTAAAACAAATACATAAGAATGAGGAGGATGAAAATCAGAGCATTTTCAGCTTCGCCACGTCCAATAAAAAACACCTTGCTCCTAAAAGAGCTTTCGGGTCTTGTAATGTAAATAGGGACTTAAAGCAGTTCTAAAAATCACTACGTATCCGTATACGTATCGCAATGCGCCTGTGCAGAAGCGATACGTGGGTTTCGTTACGTTACGTGAAACGTATCAATCCGTCACACGTATCTAACGTAACGTATCACATTATTGTGTTCCGTGATCGCGTTTTTCAATAATTTAGCTATAAAAGTGATGTTGTATGCTCAAAAATCATAACCTTATTTTCTGTTCATCAATCATAACAAACATTTCTGTGATATGCGATAAAAAGAAAAAGATTATTTTACAGTGGCAATGACGACATTATTTTGTTAAGGTAGATATCGGGGCTATTTTTTTAGGTTAAAAATTAAAACACATGAATGGTTACGTTACGTTACAAACGCATTTGCTTTATGCTTCTTTTTGCTTAGTTACGTATCTGCTGTTTACGTTACGTGTACGGATAAGGATACGTGATACATTTTTAGAATTGCTTTATGTCTCTAATAACTAATTTCAGTTTGCGATGTCAATTTTTCTATAATATGGGTAATAGTTTTTAGAATAGGTACCTACACCATCTGACTGCAACTGTTGCATACATTATGACATATAAAAAATAGTATACCTAATAGAAAACCAAAAACAAATTACCAAAGCTTGCTCGGCACGGAGGACAGTGTAGTTGATTTTACTTTATATTTTTAAAATTAATTTAACATACCAATTTTTAAATACGGTACTGATATGAATTTTCCAAACAATGTCAATTATAACAATAAAAATTACGGTTGAATTGTAAAGTTAAACAATGTAGAAAAGACCTCAATGTGGTAAAAATTGTGATTCAACTAATATAATTTTAATAACCGCAAATAAAAGTGTTTCGGCGGCAGGTACTGCATTAAAATGAACCGAATATTTCTGTATTTTATAATATCCGTGATAATTGTGATTACTCGTGAGGAATGTGATTTTGTACAGAAGGCATTTATTTGTATGGGCGAAGATTCGAAATCGCTAATGTTCGACTTCAATTCTAAAAACAATATCCACGATCCGACAGAGGCAATGATTTTCAACAAAATAAATTACTCGTCAATTGAACATTTCCTTACAGCAATCGATGAAAACATTAAGGAAAATGTGAAAAGCATCGGGATTATAGCATGTGAACTCCAAGAAGTTTCAGAATATATTGCAGTCAATTATCCTAAACTTAAGATATTGGATTTAAGCGAAAATGATATAGAAAAATTAGATTTTGTGTCAAAACTTCCAAAAGAATTAGAGGAACTGTATTTGAGGAAAAATAAAATATCCACTGTTCCTGATGTTTTTACCGATCTTCAGATGTTGAAGGTTATAGATCTCAGCAGTTGTAACATTGAAACAGTAAATTTTATGGTATTTAAAAAGAATCTCCATTTAGAGTTAGTTAACGTTTCACACAACCAAATAAAGTCATCTGAATCTGAGGAATTTTTAAAAAATATTAAATGCGTGGACTTGAGCTACAATAAACTGGAGAAATATACGAACATTCCTTCTTTATGTTTGGACTTTAGTTACACAGACATGACGGGTTATCATTGGTACAATATTTCAGAAAACAACAGAACTGTAAGGGTGGAAAAATTTTATTTTTCCGGAAATCGACAGCTAAAACTATTGGCTTCCAATGTTAAAAACGAATCATTGCCAATAGAAGTAATATATCTAAATATATCGAACTTCAAAGGTGACTTAAGCGTTTTACAATTAGAAAAAGTCAAAGTTAAGAAACTTTTCACAATCGAACAGTCCAATATTGATAATTTAGATAGATCCAAGTACGATTTTCAACTACTTTTCATTTCGGAAGGCACAAACGCAACTTTGGATTTATCAAATTGTTCAATAAACGATATAACTGAAGACTATTTTCAAAATTATAATTTGGGTAGGTTGAATTTATGTTTCAATAATATAACGATTTTGAAAAGTGGTGTGTTTAAAAATTCTTACATCGTAGAGTTAGATTTGTGTTATTCAAATTTACAAAAAATTGAAAGTGAAGCTCTAACAGAGTTACACGTTTCCGCTTTGAATCTGTCCAAGAATCATTTAAATAATTTACAATTTTTACGACAAATTCCAATTGTGCGTTACGTAGATGTATCTAATAATAACATACAAGTAATTTATAGAGAAGAATTACAATTTTTAGTTGAATTGAGAGAGATTAACTTAAGTAACAATGATATCATTTCTATTCATGAAAACACTTTCGGTGCTCTTAACAACATCAAAGTAATTAATTTGAGTAATAACAATCTTCAACAAATCAAAAACGGTACTTTTATCAATATCAAATACTTGAGAGAATTATATTTACAGAATAATCGCATTGAAAACATCGACGATAATGCTTTTCAATACTTACCTTCGTTACAAATTGTTAATTTAGGGGAAACTAATATTAACGGAATTAATGAGAATGCTTTCACGAATGTACGTAGTGCATATTTTAACAAAATTTATTTGAAAGATAACGACATATCGAATTTGCATTTAGTTTGTAAACTATTTAAATGAGGATGTTTAGTTGTATTTTAATTTATTTCCTAATTCAAATATTTGTAAAGCTATTGATATAAGTATGTTTTAAATTTTGGACGGACTTGCAAGTCATTCATGAATTAAAGAATAAAGAATAACCAATTTTGCATTTATGTTTGTCCCAGAATATGATCCTAGAGCTGACTCCACTGCATGTGTATGAGAAGGACTATGTACCCAATGCAGCCTAAGTGACTCAAAATTTTGAAATGATTTAACTTCAACTCGTCGGGCCTCTGCAATGATCTCCAAGTCGAAATTGTGGAATAAATAAAACAACTAAATGGTTATTTCAAACTGGTCCAATGAAATATTTATTCTAAGGGACAGCCAAACTGTCATCAAGGATATTTTATCCCCTTCCAGGAACTCTATTAGAAACGCAAATGCGGGCATTACTGGACCCAGCCGCTTCCTCTATTAGTATGTAATAATAGGAAAATTAGTGTGTCAAAAATTTTATTTGATAGATTTTTACGTTTTGGAGATTCTTGAGTGCAAAAATATGTTTCCCAAAAATTTTTTGTGCAGAAATCTAAACAGTGAGTATAGCATGTGGGCGAAACACAGGGATCTGCAGCACCCCAGCTGGTGTTACAAGTGGTCCTACTTCGGCGATACCAAACTCACGAGATAAATGCAAGAGTAGTACAACAGAGAGATCTTAAAAAATATGTCATGACTTGTTTTTTAATTTTATGCTAAATATGACACTCATGAGTACTATTTCATTTATTCATTTAAACTCCTCAATCCAATATAGATTTAAAGTAAAAACACATTTCAGTACACTGTATTGGACAATACTTCAAGGAAATAAGTCAACAAATCTCCTTCCCCAAGTGGTTTTTCAAGATAATGTTTGCTAACTTTGTTGGTTAATTTAAAAATATCCTTAAAACTGATTTACATATTTTCAAGCTGAGAGGGAAGAAATTCTACGTCATTAATGTACAATTAAGTATACGCATGATGTAGGTAAATAACTCTTTCAATTTTTTTGCTAGTAAATACATCCACAATCTACATTTTTTGTTACATTAATAACAATAACTGTAACTGTAAGCTAATTATTTATATCATTGTCTAAATTGATTGTACTAACCCTTACTTTTTGGAAGTCCATCTTATTAAGAATAATAAAAAACTAAGTTTTTTTTTTAAATAAATAGTGGAAATTTTGTTAAAACGAAGAGGTTTGTATTATTCTTAATATCATTGTCTATTTATGCATTGCTAATGCAATGCCAATACAAATTCATTTTTTTTATATATTTGTTAGTACCATCTATCGCTGAACTGAGAAACTACAATGAAAGTTAATAAAATTATTGAATTCAATATACAAAAAATTATTTAGCATTCATTACTACAATAATTCACCAACAGATGGCACATTAGAGACAAATATGTTTATTTGAATTATTAAGATTAAAAAACCAAGTAATCCATTGCCAGGTATTATAATCTACACTACTGTTATCCATAAGTATAAAATGGTTCACAGCAAAAACACTCACTGTTGGTACGATTTGCTGAAATTGTGTACAAAAATTAACCGAATTTAAAATAAAAATAATTAATTTAATATAAATACAAACTTTAATTAACTAGTGTCACCTAGTGGACAATTCACGAAATTAACATCTAGGAAACTATATAATAGATACTTACTCGCAATTTATACGATAGCTGGCGAGGTAAAACACTTTAAACATTTAAAAATGAATATGAAAACATGAATCAAATAAAAATATGAAAAAATTCAATAGGATATATTTGTGTGTCTTTTAAGCACTCTAAAATTTATATTATGCTGATTAAAATTGATTTAAAAAATAAATAAAATATATTTATAAATTATATATTTGATATCAGCCACATATGAGTTAAGGATCATTCCTTCGATATTTAGAATTATTTGTCAGTCCAATTTGGAAGTTTATTGACGAAAATAATTTAATAGGTTAAAAGAGTGTTTGTAATGTTTCAAGTTTTTGGTAGATTAATTTTAGTAGGGGATAGAAAGTGTATGTTTGGACAATTTAAAGATACAAGAATAATGATTTGATAGAGAGATATTGAGATCAAGGAACGAAGTAGGTTCCGAGGTGAGAGGAAGTTTGTTTGGAGATGGCAATCGCAATTGTTGGTTCTTTATTGTACATATTATATCTTATATCAAAACTTTAAATATTTTTCTATTTAAAGATTTTCGTATTATCTTGATTCGTAGTATTATTACAGTTTGTAGTTATTTGATTTTGGAGTATTTATATTTTAGTTTAGTCTGTTTATTATTAAAATATTATTCCCTCATCTTTATGACAAAAACTAATTAATTCTGTCCTCTGCTCAATTTTTTATTTGAAACATGTTAACATATATTTTATGGAAATTTACATACTACTAGCTTGTTGGTCTATAAACTAGACATACACTTAGATGTGGTAATGATACACATACCTATACTTTTTACAATATGTCAAGAATTCAAACGCTATTTTTGCAAATATGTTAACTAAAATTTATATCTTTTAAAACGCTGTCTCAAAATAAACAAAGGATATCAACAAATACTTGAAAGAGTAACAATACTCATACAATGGTGAAACCACTAATTTGTAATTCAAGATTAAAATAAGTATTTTTGTATTTCATAAAAAAATAATTAAGTAAAATAGGAATGCCTTAAAGCATTTGGAAAAATTGTAACAAGTTTCACGTAGGTAGTTATTGGTTATACTAATTCTATTATCTTGTGACAATGCTTATTTTTATATACAAATACAAATTAAAAACTTTTGTTGTGGGACTAACTTAAAAAAATTGCTTAATTTATATTTACTTTTGCAATCCACGTTATTTGAAATGTATAAAAACATTTATTAATACCAACAACCATAAAAGGAAATAAAAAGATTTACAAAATAATACTACCTAAATAATTGGTTCTGCTTTTGTAACTATTAAAGTATGAACTACAAAACTGAAAGGAACTATAAGAAGTTTTTTGTCTCATTTGAATATTTATTTTAATTTTTAAAATTGGTATAATGCATGTCCCTAGTGTAAATTATACCTTTTAAAACTCAATCAAAGCAAAACGTTTAATAGTGGATAACTTTATCTGGCAATTGAAAACTTTTAATTGCTAATCTGCTAGATGTCTATTAATTTCCATTTCTTGAAAAAATATAAATTTTGTTTCTTATCACAAATGTGTCATTAGATACTAGGTCTAGTGTCTAGTAGGTATATAGCCTATATACAAGGACTGTCTAGCTAGTCTAGCAATTTGTAACATTTACAAAATGAACAATTTATTGCACACATGTATTTTCCGTTTGACAAAGAAGATTGTAGGTTGGAGTACTTCCCAACCAATAGATTCCTGTTATTTTTCCATGTTTGCACTTTTGTAATTTTTATCGAAAAATTAGGATTGATAACTTTTATTTTCAAACAAATAGTTCCATTTTTTTTAATGGCTGCAAATTTGTAAACAGCTAGTTCTCCACACTTCACAAATTTGCAGAACTTCTGCTTGTTTTGGTAGACTTAAAATACGAAAATATTTTTCATTTTGATTTTGCCTTATTTTCGTATTGCAGACGAAGTTGCAAATCAATGAAAACGTTATATGTCAGGACTTCATTTGTAACTCGTAAGTATTTAAAACTTGTAAAAATTTCGATACTTGTTTTGATGACATTAAACAACTTATTGCAAAAATACATTTTTACTTTTAACGCAAGATGTTATGTACAAACTCAAGTATACTCCAGAAAAAACTTGTAGATTATATTTCTATTTACTCTATTCGTCCCCAGATACTCTTTGCAATAATATTATATAATATCATATATAAGAATGTCATTAAATTACTCAGCGAGATGTTTTTAAAAATTGGTGAAACTAGATTGGTTTTTTAATTACACTAAATATACTATGACATAAAAATCCTAGTTTAAATGATTTTATTTTAATAACATTTTTTATAAGTACTTACTGAAGCATAATAAGTAAATGATAAAAATTTTAAAATGATTTAAAGCCCTTTTACTTTTAATAATGTGAGGATGGACCCCGATGTGTTACGCATTCTGCAACGCGCCTAGGCATGCTTCTGATCATGTGGTCAATGTCCTCCTGTGGTATCTCATTCCAGGCAACCACCAACTCCTCTCAAAGTTCTTCTAGAGTCTGAGGAGGACGTTGCAAATTGAGCAATCTCTTACCCATCATATCCCACACGTGCTCAATTGAGGATAAGTCAGGAGATCTTGGTGGCCAAGGTAACAATGTGACATCATTATCATGAAAGAAGTCTATTGTGACTCTTGCGACATGTGGTCGGACATTATCTTGTTGGAAAGTTGGATTTGCCAGGGTGTCAAGATAGGGTAAAAGATGGGGTTCTAAAACTTCTTGGATATAACGCTGCGCGTTCATGTTACCTCTGATGAAGATTAAAGGTGATCTCGAACCATAAGCTATAGCACCCCAAACCATAACTCCAACAGTTTGATGATCATGCCTTTCAACAAAAAACCGTGGATTTCTCCTTTCACCACGTCGTCTTCTAACCCTCGCTCGACCATCGTGCATGCCTAAACAAAATCGAGACTCGTCACTAAAGACAATACTGTTCCATTCCTGATCCCAGAGTGACCGTTCTCTGCACCACACTTCGCATGCCAATAGGTCTTCCGTGTTCTGCAAACCATTCATTTGCAATGGACCTGGTAGTGGAGGAACGGTCCCCTAAGGCCAATTATCTTAGGCGGCGATCTTCATGGTCTGTTGTTCGACGGGGGCGTCCAAAGCCCCTTGCTCTCTGCGTACAACCTTCTCGAAGCCATGCCTGACAACACCTAACCACGGTGTCTACACTTCTTTGCACTCTAACTGCAATTTCCCGAAAAGAAAATCCAGCTTCCCGAAGTCCCACTATACGACCCCTATCAAACTCACTAAGTTGACGAAATCATACAGGTTTCCGTACCCTAGGCATCGTAACCAATCGTAAAGAATGTCAAGAACCAAAATCCGCAAAATTTGGATCTTTACTACGGCTACAATATTCATTTTTGGATTGTTAGTGGATTTCAAAAGAAGCAGTATAAAAACCGGAATCTTCAACTGATAAGGCTGAAAATTTTATCAATTGTTTATTTCAGTAAAACAAATAAATTCACCAAATTTTATTAAAATAAAATCATTTAAACTGGGTGTTCGGATTTTGATGTCACTTAGTATACTTTGTACTAGTCCGATTCTGTCTTTTCTCGATACTCAGCTGTGTTTAAATAAATTCTCTTTAGTCATAAATAATAATGAGTCTCTCAAAAATATAGTTAAGGTTAGGGGATTAATTCTTAACCCTTATATCAGTGATTATAACTGCTGATATCTTGAGATATTATGTCTAAGCCTTGTAAAATTTGATTGTCTATTTATTGTTTTACTGGCAAATCTTCCATCCTATTTTTTGTCAATATTAATCAAATTGAAAACAATCAGATGGAGGAAAGTTTAGAAACGCTGTCTGTGCATCGTTAGTGCGACTAGTTTCATAGTAAAAAAAAACAAACAAGTTTATTTTTAATGTCTGGTGGAAATGTCCAAGGTTGGAGTTATATACCGTCATACTTATCTGCCACTGCTTGTCTGAAACAACAGAGAGAGAGTTGTTATTGTTGTATGTAAGTACGATAATAAGGTTCTTCACCATATCCATATCTTGAACCGTTTACATATACATTATTATTTATTCTTCCAGCCTTGTGTCGTCGTCGAATAAAACAGGCTGTGTGACTGTAGTGCTTCGTTTCTCTGACAATGCACCCGCCGCGTCTGTACATACAATGTACTGTAGTTGTAAAGTGGGCCATATGGAATGAAACGACGAACACTTACATTTACCGTTGTTGCCGATATCGAATGTAGGTATCTAACCGCTACAAGTCTGGGCATAGGTACAAATCGAAATGTAAATTTTTATTAAACTGCCCAATTTAAACATTCCATTAGAAAATAATAAATTTCTAAAGGATTACCGATACCATCTGGGTTTTTCAGCTTGGCTGAAGATATTTTTTCGTTGTGTTCGAAAAGTGATTAAAAAATATTTGTAATAAAAAACTACACAATTTTTCTCATAAATAAAACGATGTTATATCATTAACTGCAGACCAATCAGGTATAATTACAGAAAATTTTTGTTGTTACATAATTATCTTTATTTATTATGAGGAATTTACTGAATTCAGAAGAATTTGAAATTGTTTTGTTGTTTTTATTTTTTATTGTTTCAATTTAAAAAAAAAACAATGGAATAAGGAAAGCAAAAACAACAAAATGAGGGGTCATATACGAAGGAGAATATTAAGCAATTTCTACCTAAAGTGTTTTTCAAGAAAACGGTTCATTTTGTAGGATAGAGCTGGTCAATAAAGGGCCGGATTTTAGATATTTATGTATCAATTAAATTTATGTAATTTAAGTAAAACAGGTGCTAACTTATGTACCGTATTACTATAATCAAATGAAACTTGTTATACAATACAACTAAGTATAGTATAACTAAAATAAGTTGCTACAAAGGGTACCGCCTAGCAGCCAATTTTCCTTTGTCGGAACATTGTCTCCATAGGCGTGCATGTCCGTGTGTTTTACAAATATTGTCGATCACATAATCGTTTTTTAAATTAAGCGCTTTTATACTTCGTGGTAATTCTTTCTTTGTCGTTACCTTTTCCGGACTAATGTTCCTACTTTTCATAAATTCTAAAATATCTGTCTTATTTGAGCTAGAATTTGGAATTTTATTTAATATCCGTGAATGATAGGAAGCATTGTCCATAACGACTACTGAATTTGGAGGAATGTTAGGAAGAAGCTGCTCTTGAAACCATTTTTCATATAAATCTGCAGGGTCATATCCTCATGATAGTCGGCTGTACATTGCTTAATATTTTTCGCAGACAGTAGTAAAGCATTTGGTATAAAACCGTTTTCACTTCCGGCTTGAAGAATTATTATACGCTTTCCTCTCGAACATGGCGCATTTAAACTACACTTTTGAGACTGATCTACCCAGCCATACTGAACAGTATCATGTGTGTCAAACCAAGTCTCATCTAGGTAAACTAAATGCCTTTTTAATTCACGATACTTCATTATTCTATCTAAATACTCTTCACGGAGTACAACAATACGCCGCGATTCCATTATAACCATTCGTTTATCTAATTTCTTATAATTAAAAGCGCATTCTACTAGTATACCGCGTAAAGTTTCTAAGCTTTTATAATTATAATAAGTAATAAGGATAATCTCGTAATTTTCCTTTGAACGATTTCTAAAGTCAGTACAAAATCGTTCGCTTTATAACATCTTTGTAGCATCGTCAACATTTGCAATTTTTTTTTGTTTTTCCGCACCTGCGAATGATCTATAACGTCACCGCGCTTAATAACCCGAGAAATAGTGTAAATAGAAATTTTAGTTAAGGTATTAATTCGCTTTATTATAACCGCATCTGATTTTTTATTATCTTCATTTTTCAAACAGTGATACATATTTAAAATAACCCTCTGAGACTGAATGTGTAAATCTTTATTGTAAAATTCGCTACTAACATCACCTGTTGGCGATATCATATCTTCTGAATATTAATTTTGATCTGGATTTCCATTTTCTGATTCAAAAGGTCTCCAAAACGCTGCCATAATATATGTAACTAATTTAAGGTTATCAATTAATATGGGCAAAAATTACAATACGTAAACCAATTATTAAAAATGAATTACCGAAAAAAGATATATCTAAATTAACTGCCCCAAATAAAAATCTGGACTCCTCCGGCACCGCAGTAGACGCCGACTTTATGAGTTATAAAAAAACTGGCGCAAAAAACCAACCCGAGACCCCTGCACACAACAGAATACAGCGGACCATTAAAAGCCGTCAACAAGCTTCAACACTATTCTGGGGAATGTTTGGTAAAAGCCAATTCTTGAACTATTCATCAAACAGTGCTGCCGTTTTATCTTTATGGTAAACCACGCAGGAATCTTTTATATTCTTTACAGAAAGCCAAAAGGCATTTGAGACCCAAACATCTTCTGACCCCACATGTAAAATGGTAATTCTTTTGCCCTTATTTAAAGCAGCTTTTGCTTGACACTTATCGGAGGAATTGGACCATCTTTTGGATGGTCTCGTCTCGTCGAGGTAAATTATTTTCGGCACCATATTTTCTTATTATATACTCATAACGCCACTTTTGTAATCGATGGATTTCCATAAGGACCTGCTTTTTATCAATTGTACAATATCTGAATCCTTTTTTAGACATAATTCTCCAAATACTAGTGATGCCACAACTCGTCATTAATGAGACGTTGCTTCAGTAAATGTGATGTAGATAACTTCTTTGTCATCTAGAGATAAATGCTCTTTCTTCACCGGAGTATTATTGTTTCTCCACGGATGCCACATAATATTATTTTATAGATATTTATTTGAATTTATCAGAATGATACAGCGTATTAGATATTAAATACAACTGATGAAGACTGAAAGCTGAAGAAATGAAAACTGACTAATTTGAACAAAAAAGCTTAAAATTTTACCTGCTATGTCTATTTCCAATTATTATAATCCGGTCCCTCTGAATAATGTCCTCTAATCGGGGATGTTTATGGCCGAAATTGGCATACATAATGAGATTGCCTCAGGTAGCTTAACTGCAGTCAATCATTTTTCTTGAAAAACACTATACCTACCTAGATTTTCGGTAATAATTTATTGAATTTACATTGGGACAGTTAACTGACAAAAATATAGACTAAATTTAGAGGAAGTTTCCAAGGATTGTCATGTTTTGACTTTATAGAACTTGGTTGAAATACTGTTCCAATATTGTTGCCATAAATTAGTAACTTTTCCTTTTAAATGGGGTTTCAAGTCACCAGAGCCGTGTCTAGGTATTATTGCGCCTGTGGCAATATACTAAACTGCACCCCTATTTATTTAGTCATTAAAACATACTTTAATACTTCATTTTACCGACGTTGGGCGCCAAGTGTTCGAGACAAATAATAGGTACGCATATCAGTTTTTTTTCTATCGATTTTTTTAGTTTTTGATTTGAATAATAGTTGATTGATTAAGTTGATGAAGGAAGTAATAAAAAAAGACAAAACATCAATATAATGGTATACTTATTTATTAAAACAGGCAGAATATCTGACAGAATGACTTTGGTATATTAAATTAAAGGAAAGAAAGGATTAAAGGAAAGAAAGAACAAATACTCGTATGCACATAACGTAATATCTGAACCTTATGATCTTCATCTAAAGAACAGTGGAATGATTGAAAAATAGGAGAGTTAGCCTTTGTTGTGGCTTCTATTTTTGGCGCCCTTACAGATTTTGCGTCCGTGGCCAGTGCCACCCTAGATACGCCCATGCAAGTCAGTATGACCAGATAAGATGCTATCAGCAGAGACTGGATTTGTTGTCATTTTTAGTCTATCTACACTAATGTGAGTTAACTATTGGTCAAGTTACTTGAATCACTTAACTTGATTCTTTTTTCAGGGTTTACACTGAAATTCAAGTAAGAACTTGAATGTTCTCTAACTGGGAAAAGTTTGCTGCTCCTGTTATAGGCGATGCTATTATTAAAACAATATACTAGGAATAATCAATAACACAAAGTCAACAAAAATATGAACAAAGTGACACCTTCTTTTTAGGTTAGGTTACTTCTCTACAGCTGTTTACTTGACACATAAGTACATACATGTGATCGGACTTAAATGTCGGTTTACACTAATCTAGTAAGCTTCCTAAGTTGATTCAAGTGCATTCAACTTGAATGAAAATTTAAACATGTTTAATATTTACTTGCCACTACTGCTACTTGAATAAGCAATGAAAACTTTTAAAATCGTTTCCACAAGTAAATTTGCTTAAGTTTGCTAACTAATTGGACAAGAACTTGATCAATGTAAACACAGCCTTAAGTTGTTTTTAATAAAAAGTAGAAGATAATTATTACTATATAATTGCATTACTTAGCATAGCAAGTCTGAGATAATTGTAAAGTTTTCCTTGTTTATTTCTTGTACAAAAGCTTAGTAAGGTATAGCAAACATTAGATCAGAGAATTTCGTTGTCCTTGGTGGTAACTTGTAGACACTTGTAAACTACTAACCGAAACAGTGTTGCCACATCTGTTGAAAAATCTGTAAAATTCTTGTTTTATTTGAATTTGTGATATCTGTGATTTCTTTAAGTTTGTTAGACTAATGTTGGTAGGAAAACCTCAAGTATTGCATTATCTTCTTGAGCAGATAATAATCGATGCATGTATTCTATTCTCAAACGTGAAACATTCTTCAATCATAACACTTGGATTTGTTTAAACTGTTTTCTCGAATTACCTTTTGTTTTGCCCTAATGATTTTTTATAGAAAGCTGTTTGTAAATTATATATTTATAATCTTAAATTTATTTATTTTATAGTCTTATATACTTGGCTAGGGCTGTGTCGCTTTATAATCATGTAAACAATAATTTTGCTACAATAACTAATCAAATCACTGACTAATAACTGGATTGATTCATAGTTACCAACATTCTGGACTTCTAAACAAATATGAGCTTCGTATGTAGAAAAAGCCTATCAGCTCCGTGGCCATCCCGTACGCACATGCGGAAGATAATAAAAAAAAGGTCGAAAAAAATATTACTGTAAACTTTTCTGTCCCAGATTGAAATTCTGCAATTTTCTCTAATCTTCCAATATACAAAACTTAAAAGCGCAGTACGTACAAATGATAGGTACACAAAATGCTGTAGTCCAAATATCATGTTCTATCTTTTGATCAATCTAAAAAAAGTCTTTTTTAATGATTAATTCTAGTTTTCAATTAATCTTTGTCCTGTTACAACTAAATGTTAATTCTTAAAAACATAATTTATTCCTTCTTGATTAGTGCTATCTTCTTGGCTTCTGTTCAAGTTTTCTTTTTGTTTTCTTAATATATTTTCCCACTTTTTTTTGGGCATTCCACAGATCTTCTGCTTATTTTTCACATTCAAAATTCTTTGAAAAGCTACATTATCACCAACTCCAACATAGTTGTGTGCATGTATAATAATCTCCTGAAATATCCTATTTCTGCCTCCCCTAATTTATTTTTTTTAGTTAGTACCCACATTAAAAAGTAAGAATGGGACTTTAACGAATTAAGTTAACTCACCTTATAGTTTTTTTTGTCATTTTTTTCTTGTTTAGAAGACATTCTCATTACTTATAAAAGATCTTTAATGTTTCTTTTGTTTTATTCAGTTATGTCCAGATTTTATTATTACAGTTTTCCGGATATTTAAAACTGTCAACTGTTAAATTTTCTTCTCTTCCATAAAAAATTGCATGCCTTTTTTATCTGCTGCTACAACCATTACTTTTGTTTTTGATTTATTATTAGTCATCTCATTTTTTTATAGAACTTTATCCCAAATATGTTTTCTTCTAAATATTTTTCACTTCAGTACTATTTACCAATGTACAGAGATTTCTATTGTTTTTAATTTTCTGTATGAAGAAATTTCAAACGCTGCAAATTCTACCAAAATCAATTGGTTTTTTTAGAGATATCGTTATCAAAAATGGTAAAAGAAATTATTAAAATATTGTTTATTCAGGAAAATACTTTAATTAAATAAGCACTGCGATTACAGACTTCTATATTATTAGACAAACAAGTGAAAAATAAAATATTTAGAATTAAATTTTCCAATCTACAAACGTAATCAAATTTAATGTCACAAATAAAGTACCTATGACAGATTCAACCGTGCTCTAAATATTTTTTTATATTTTGCACTTATAAAAATCTTCATTATAAAACGCATTTGCGTATCGTAATGTAACTTTTACGCACGCAAATTTTTGTTTTAAATGGTTGGCGACATGAGTGAAGTATCTAATGACAAGACTATTGACATTGACATTTGTGGTTAATAGCAATTTATTAATTTTATATTGTTCTTTAAGAAAGTATTTGTGAATATGAATGTAATATTTTACTTATATGTTATATTATTATTGATGTATTATTCATTTTAAAATATTTTAAAACATTAACATTTGATAACTTAAATGTCAAAACTGTCAAATGTTATAAATTACACAGTGCTACCGACATACTTATTAAAATCAAAATTTTCGTAATTACAAAAAAATAATAAATTAATTTAAAAAATGGCAAAAAGGGCAAAATTTAAAAAATATTATAAACAACTTATTTCATATGGCTGTTGTGACACTCGTTCTTTAAAAAACTCATCGCTCCGCGATTCGTTTTTTAAACTTGAACTCGTGTCATAACAGAATTCCATATGAAATGCGTTGTTAAATATACTATTGCGTGCACCACAACAAGCCTATCATCCAGGCAACACATTTTTTTGTTTCGGGATTTAAATGATGGAATTTTGGTGAGATTACGAACAATATCTGCTTTCAGATGTCGCGAAGAAGATTGTGATAGAATCTACAGAAAAGTAAGAGTTCACCGATGAAATTACCTCAGATTTGAGAATAACATCCTGGTTTTTCGAATTTTTATATGGTACTAGGCCGTTAAAAAGCGCACCTTTTATAAATTTTAGAATTTATCAATATCAAACAAAACAATAGTTTCCAATGTTTACTTGGGACAAATAGAGAATTAGAGCACTTAGCTAACAGACAGTTTCGAGTCCGATTTGATTTTGAAGCGTTTAATCAAAAAAAAATTGTACAAAAAATGTTAGAGCGCAAACATATAAATAAGATGTTTTTTATCATATATCTACATACCCACCTAATACAGTTTAAAAAAAATATATAATATAAACCCATTTAAACAATTAATATTTCTGTAATTATACCTATAAAAAAGTTTGTCAAATGTATAAATGAATTTGTTAACTGCGAAATTAAAAATCTTGTTCACAAAATATTTGCTCTAATCAAATGACAAATTTCTGTTGTATATGCACATTGCTACGGACAAAAGAAAAAACTGGATTATCTCCAGACTATAAGATGAATCAAAGCCTGTGTGCATAAAAGTTATTACCAATGTAATTTACGTAAATCCGATTAAAAACTTCAATACGTGACAACAACGACGAACCCTGCGTGTGTATGTGCATCAGTCAGGGTCGCCTGTGTTATCAAAGAGTGCGGGGTGTAGGGGGGGTGTGATATCCAACTGTCTAGACGTTCGCGATCACGACGAGGCGACTACTACAGTACACTTGACATAGCCAAGTTGGTCGGCTCGCCACGCTCTGAACTCTACGTTCCGTGTCTATCCCGTTGACACTTACTGTCGTTCTGTGTCTTATACTAGTATGTCCGATGTTGGTTCCCGTATATCGCGTATGGAATAGTGATAATATCGTAAAACGAAAGTTAAAAAAGTGTCTAACTGTCATGAGACAAAAATTGACTATAAATAAGAAGGTACTGCGAGTATTTTTCATCAGATAATGTACCACAAAATCAGATAAGGCTGTGAACTGTGATAACTAAATTTTTATGTAATGTGCTGTTTACTTTTTAAGTTTTCAAGGTAGACTTCTATTTTTAATTCAATGTAAGTTTTAGTGTGACTATATATCTTTATACTATCTAAACCTCCACATAACACTAAAAAAACTACTCTCTACAAATCAATACATTTTGCTGGTGTAAAATTGCATTTGCCATTTTTCTGGCGATATCTACCTACTTCCAGCGTTAAAAACGTGTTTTTGAGACTTGCCTTTTTAATCTTAATATAAACAAATTTACCAAGAAGAATTATATTCTTAATACAACTACTTGGTTGTCAGATTACACTCAAATATCATCTGTAAACTTTAATTCTTATAGCCTCCTAGATTCTAACCTATATAATAAAAATCTACTTCTTTTTCATGAAACAATTTAAATATAAACAAAACATTTTGCTAAACAATACTTTGTAAATAGTATTTTCATGTAATGCTTATGTATTATAATAATTGTAGATATATCAAAGCAATCTGCGCATGTGCGCCGTGAGGGCCTTCCTCATTGTTTTGTTACAAAAGAAAACTATAGGTAGGTAATTCCTATTAATTTTCTTGCAGATTTAATGAAAAATTATTATTTATCTTTTTGTATTTAAAAACACCAATTTAATTTTACTTTGAGAAAGTTAACTAGTAAACATCCACCTGTGTTTTTATTGGTAAATCTAGTAATATTATCCAACAAAAAATTGATAATTTGTTAACAGTGTTATGTGTGAGAGAGTACAAAATTCCAAAAAGTTAAGTTTTAAACATTTTATATAAATTTGAATTATTTATGTAACCATTATTGTTTTTAGTTGATTGTTTAGTTTATATACAGTGAAACCCACTTTGTTTTGGTTTAGCTTTGATATTTTGCCTCTCACAATCGTTTCTTTGTAGTGCCTAACAATAATCTACCAGCATATTTGCTAACGTTTCGTTTTTTGTAATAGGAATTTCTGTTAGAATTATTATCACCTCCTTTGCTCATACCTTGAAAGAAAAAACTCAATTGTTCCTGTGAAAAATGATAAATTTGTTATTTGAACAAACGTAACTCAAGCCTTATGTGATGAAAATCTTATGCTGCTCCAAGTAACTTTATAAACAAATTTTATTGTGTCATATTTAACATTACAAATATGTCTGCTTTCATATTCAAGTAATATTTCTGTTCTTTCCATTAACAAGTTAAATAAGATAGTTTTACAAGATCTCAAAGAACATTATTAAATTTATTCTTTATTAGGAGAAATTTCTTTTTTATGTCAATATTTATCTAAGGTATGAATTATAGATGGAAGTTGATTAAACTGCTGTATAAAAAACATAATTTAAAATCATTTTAGAAATGGTTAATGTACATCATTCTTATGGTTTTATATTATCACAAAACATTTATTATAAAATAGGTTATAAAATATGAGTTAAATTTTTGTTTTGATTTTTCCTAATAGATTCAATACTCCTACCACCTAGTTGTGGAAGGATTTTTCTTAATACTGACAAGTTGCTCTGCTTAGCTAACTTCTAACTGTTGATATATAAAAAAGAAATATAACATTATTTATATACAGAACTATAAGTGTAAACAACAGTTAAAGTGACCACTAAATGAAAACAATTGCTGTTGTCAATTCCAGTATATAGAAAGGGGAATATGATAATATTTGTGTGCTACTTGCTCTTTATAAATGGGTGTACTTCTTTGCAAATTCTGCCACTAGATTCATTTGATTTTTTTCTGATTGTTTAATTTGTGTACTTGTAATCTTAGGGAATTTGCTCGGGAATTTGTAATTCCTCAACTATCTTTCTGCTTCACAACTAATCTTATTTGTTAGCATGCTCATCAAAAAGCATATCATTATAGGAATAAGTCCATAATCTGGTTTTATTGCAATGGGTACTTAGATGTGCTATAAGTATAAAGTGTGTACCCACTGGCTTGCACTTGTACTGTTTTCTTGGTGTATATATACCTATATAATTGGTATACCTATCTGTATTCCTTGATAATCTTTATGGATAGAATATACAATTTGATTACATCTAATCGAAGTAAAAAATTATCTATTTAATCCATACTCATTATCTAATGATATTTTAAATCTATAATTAATTATTATTTAGATTATGCAAAAATTTAAAAATATGTTTTAAATAATTGTTATACTTTGTTAGATTAAAATTAAATATAAGTGGGTACAAAATATCAAGCATCTCAATATTTTTCTTTATACTTATTGTCAATAAAAAGGTATCCTACTATTTAATATTATTTCATAATTTTAAATAAGTATTGTTGGTGATTGGTGGCTAGTTTCTTGGATTTTCTTTTTTCTTGAATGTTAAATATATCTCCTGGTAGTCCTGGTAATCTTGAGGGTGATCTGCTTGTTGTGTTTGGCTTCATTTTACTTTCATCTACTTATCTCTGTATTTCTGAATTTTATGAAGTTCTATTCTATTAGTTTTGTTTTCTTTTTTATGCTTTATATAGTCTGAGTACTCAATTTCTTATTTATAAAATACAAAACTGCTTAGCAATAGAAGTAAATATTTAAACAATATTTGAATGGTATATGGGTGTTTGAAATATATACTTAAAAGATATTCTAAAAACCCTCTTGAGTTCCATTCTTGTTCAATATTCAAGTTCAATATTAATAGATAAAAAACCAAGAGAAATTAATTAAGTATAACTAAAAAATACAAGGAAATCATACTGTTTTGTTGCTATCTTGTAAAGTACCAATTAATAAAATTTTGATCGATTTGGGAAACAAAATTGAGCATTGTAAGTGAGCTTGTAACAAAATGTTGGAAAGTTTTGGGCGGGTATAGAAGTTTTTTGGACAGGAAATTTCAGATTAATCAGCTAGCAATTAGCATAAAATATTGAAAATTCTGATATTTTGACAGGTAAAAAAATTATTTTCGAAATTATTATACCTACAAGCATTTTTCTATAATCTACTTTTAACTCTTACTGGTAAAACTATCTAATTTAAATATTTTTGTGACCCTTCTGTTTTCCTCGCCCCCTCCTTTATATAACAAAGCACAAACACGATTATTGCCAATTCTTGTTGACAACGCTGTTCATGGTATTTCTAAAAGCTTTTGCTTCTTTGACTATGAGATGTAAAGGGCGGAGCAGCGTTGCCGCTTCTGATAACAGATTACAAAGAGAACGAACTAGATCCCTTTTAAACGATCAAATATCATTTTTATGTTCAAAGTTTCTTATACTCTATTCTCTTGCTTCGTTTACTGTATTATTAACGAGACGATAAGATTTCTTTTTCGTAAAAGGCCGTTGTTATTCACAACTAGCGAAATGCTCAATTCTCCGGATCGTTGCAAAAATTAATTTATCTTTTGTAGTCTATGTGCTCGCTGGATTTATTGAACTGCTTATGTAAATTGCGATAGTAGAGATAGGTACATAAAAGTCAAACATAGAAACGATTATAACTTCTTTCATTTATTTACAAATTACAACACGCATCGGCGTAAAGCAAATATAGTATCGTCTAGACTAGTTGGGAAACTTTTTATTGAAGTTCTCTTTAAAGGTGGGGATAATTTAATTTGTGATAAAATGTAGACGATTACTTTATATATTGTTTGAAGTTTCGTCATGTCTCATTGGCCATTTGATAAAGAAGTGAGTTAGAAAAACATAAAAAGAAGTTGTCGGTATTGATCTAGGTAGGTATATGAAATACATGAACAATAATTGAATTTCGTTGAAATGTTATAGAAAGTGTTGGCATCTAGCTAACGCGGTCTCTTGATGGTTGAAAAAAAAACAACTTTTATCATTATTTGATTCGGGTTTTTCTTATTTCCCTCTATTTTGTTTTTCTTACATCTAAATAACAACTATATTTTTATCTTAAAAGATGGACTTCCAAAAAGGGTTAGTACAATAAATTTAACAATACTTTTATTTTATACTAACCTTTTAAATTTTTCGTAGAACCTATTTGGTAGAAATATACCCTGTACAACTGATTATCCCTAAGTATTTGACGCTGCATTTCTAGTAACAAAGGTCACCTCATTCCCCTATTCCCTATTGGACCTTTTTTTTTTCATCTTCGTTGTAATAAAATCTCTCCGACCCTAATAGACAAAACCAGACTGATTCTTCGTTTGAATGCTTTCTAGATCTATAAAATAATTCGTTATCTCGAACTACTTCTTTCATTTCGGATTTTCGTAGGGTATTAAATTAGAAAGAGGGCCATGAATGCGAAGAGGGTGTTTTTCTATTCTATACAATAATTGAATATGCAAAAAAATATTACTAATAACTGCTCTATGCGATTGTTGTGAAAGAAAATATAACGGTTGCTACCGAACAAGAAGGATATTAGTCTTGTTCACAGATCTAACTTTTATGAAAAGATTTCCGCTAGGACCAAACTAGATATGTAATAACTATAGTTAGATTCGAAATATTAAAATGAGTTTGGACCAGTAAATTAGGTGATTTGCATTTACATTCCAAGCGAATGGAAACGCCCAGTGTTTTGTCGACATGAGCAAGGTTTTTGGATAGATTACGATTAAAGGATGTGTTAGAGATTATGAGGAAAAAGGGGGTAAACCACAGACTGATTAACTTAGTACACGATATCAACAAACAATGCAAAACAAAAATAAGAGTAGGACATTTCACCACAGAAGAAATAGTTATAGACTCGGTTATAGACACAGGAATCCGTCAAGGAGATTCATTTACATGTTTAATTCAATAATGGACAAAATAATAGAAAATCTTCCCAGAACAGCTGGATTTAAAATTGCTACGCTGAAGATGCTGTTTTTGTCTGATTCTGGAGACAATCTGCATTTAATATGAAACCTAAACAACTAATAATTATGCTTATTATTCGACTCCAAGATTGTAGAACAGGTAAATCTCTTCAAATATCTTGGAGCAGAAATAACAAGCTATGGTAATCTCTCCAACGACGTCAGGGAACAAACAATGAAATCATCAAGAATCTCGGTATGCCCAAAAGAAATCGTCTAGAAGAATAAATATCTAAATACTGAAAGTTAAAACACAGTCATACACAAATAGAACCCTCCAAATGATGAGAAGAGTCGAAATAAAAACACTAAGAAGTATACAAGGTAAAACTGAAGACAAAAGTGAAGACATCTGACAAAAAATTTGCAGATTTGTAAATGAATTAGGTACACTTTCCCCCACTAACTTTATTCTCCATATTTGGCCTATGAATACTGTACGTTTTCTAATATCAAAAGGAATGGAAATGTGAGTCTAATAATAGTCCAGGCGTGCTGTACCAAAAAAATAAAAAATACGGAATATCTGAGACCTGGAATGTAACAGTTGGAGGTGGTAAAGGGGCTTATAACACATGAAAAAAAAATACATTAACTATTTCAATTATGATCATAAACTTTTTAGGGGTGAAAAAGGGGTAAAAAACTGAAATATTGCTGTTTGCGGCTAAAATTGACGTCAAAATGAAAAGTGCCCAATAGAAAAGTTGTAGATCATGTAAAAATCTAAAACTTTTCTCTTGGTAATTTTCTCACATAACCTCAATTTTTCGAGGAAAATGGAAAAAAACGATTTTTCGTTTTTAATTTTTAATTTTCCAACGGATTCGTCAATCTTGATGAAATTTGGTGAAAACTTACCTTTTTATGTCTGATGGAAGAGTATTTGGGCCTTCTCTTCTAATATCAACAAATCGATTTATCTCATGAAAAACCTTATAATATAAACAAATCAGCATACAACAATAGTAAAAACCATGAAATCCCCGCTCGGATTATTAACTTCATTAATAGACTTGAGTGTTTATAATAATATTGCAAATGAAATAAAAATCCGACTAAATAATGAAATACATTTTCTTTTGTAATTTTTCCCGTAGAATGTAATGCAAGAGTCGGCTTTTGCATTTTTTAATATTTTATAACAAAAATTTAACAATTATTGCAAATTTAGCTGTTGCAAAATTCATTTTTTGCTTTTTATTCATTTTTGAGCACATTTTTAAATGAGAGGTGTATTTTTTTTATTTCATGTGAAAGTAGACGTAAAAACGAAAAAAATGAGCCCCAGAAAAATCTTTTCCAATAATATTTTCCGAGCAAACTTTACAGTTGAAAAAAAAAGGATTTTTCCAGAAAAATCAAATTTCTCGGAAAATTATTATGTTACAAGGTTGAGAAAATTCGAGGTTATTTTGGACATAAAAAGGTAAGTTTTCACCAAGTTTCACCAAGATTGACGAATCCGTTGGAAAATTAAAAATTAAAAACAAAAAATCGTTTTTTTTTCATTTTCCTCGAAAAATTGAGGTTATGTGAGAAAATTACCAAAAGAAAAGTTTTAGATTTTTACATGATCTACAACTTTTCTATTGGGCACTTTTCATTTTGACGTCAATTTTAGCCGCAAACAGCAATACTTCAGTTTTTTATCCCTTTTTCACCCCTAAAAAGTTTATGATCATAATTGAAATAGTTAATGTATTTTTTTTTCATGTGTTATAAGCCCCTTTACCACCTCCAACTGTTACATTCCAGGTATCAGAATTTCCGTCTAAAAGTACAGCACGCCTGGACTATAAAGAGAACGGAAGATTATATTATCATAAAAAATGATTCTTTAGGAAGGATATCGAAAAGGAAGCTTTATCTGCACTTAGATCTTATTGTGCTTTTTCCTCAGCTAGCTTGTTTAGTTTGTCCTCCAACCGACTGATTTGAGGTAGTCGACTACGTTCTTGAGGATGGTGTCTCTTATTTTGGCTAGTGTTCCTAGTACTTGAAGGTAGGATGATTTTTGATGAGTGTTTAACAATTTATCGCTAGCTATTGACCGCCAACAGCAAGGATAACACGATCCTGGTTTAACGAATTAATTAGAAATAAATATTTCTTTATTTTAACATTCAACAGATGATCTGTTGAAGATTGTTGCTGAAATGTCATATGCCAGCCTTCGAAGGAATTGTTGGTGCTTTGTAAACATTCCACAATACATGTTAAAATTTTGATCTATCCAACTTGATGCAACCTGTCGAAATTCTATTACAACAGCGTTCATTATTCCCTTTTCGAAATCTACTGTTACAGTAGTAGGAGTTAACGATGGCTCTAATTCTTTCGTTTTTACTGAAAAAAAAAAATAGTTTCTTGGAGTTTGATTGTCACCAATACATCCGTATCCAAAGTAAAATTAAATAAAAAAATCCGAGTCTACTTAGGGAAATTTTGTAGTCTTCAGCAATGAAGCATTCCATTAAATACAATGCGGAGGATCTCTCGTGGTTTGGCCGAGGGGTAAATCACCACCGAAATTTATGGAGAATCGTTCCCCAAACCGGCAATATTATGTCTGTAATCTTCTATATTTCCCCATAATGCCCGGTAATGTCGAATAATTCCCCTTATTGGCCTGGTATTGCCTTGTATTGCCTCCGTATGTACCCATATTGCCGCGTATATTCTCCATATTTCCAGATTATTCCAGGTCGACGTCGTGTATTTTCGATGACATTCGCGTAACATATTTGGTACCTTTCGTTAATTTCTCTTCTGCGTATTTTCATATATTTCCTCGATATTTCCCCATAATTACATGTATTGCCCTGTAATTCCTTGATATTTAGGGCTTCACACGATACGAGATAGGGCGAGACTTTCAAAAATCTCGCCTCGGTCTCGTCAATTCTGAAAAAAGAAAGTCTCGGTCTCGTCTCGTTACAAGTTGTCTCGTCTCTTCTCGCTAAATATTATCATACAAAAACTAAATTTTACGATTGTTCGAAACAATTTAATTAAGTAGCTGAGTTTCAAAACGATATCGTTTCTTGAATTTTCCAAAGTTTTTTCTTATGAATTTGGTAGAAAGTCTTAAACTCTCTTTCACAAACAGTATAGATTTTTCACGTGTCTACTTTAAAAGAGGTTGAATAAAATGTCAATTTTATGAGTAAATAGAAGTTTTAACTATTGAATTGGATTTTTTTTCAAATTTAAAATAAATTATTTCACAGATGGTAAACAGATTTTATATTTTGTTATTTTGTAAAAAGTATTGTTTATCAATGTAGACTTTCTTATTTTTCCAAGAAAAAAAATTTACGAGACTATAAACGGAACTCTCGGGGTGCACCATACGTGGTCTCGTTCTGGCTTAAAAATTTTCCAAACGTGTCTCGTATCGTCTCGCTTTTTCGAGACGAGACGAGAAAAATCTCGCTCTCGTGTGAAGCCCCATTGATATTGCCTCGTATTACCTCAAATTCGAGTAAATAATAACTCTGTGGTTCCCTCCTCGAGTTTTGCAGAATTACGACTAATATTCAAAATCTTGCAAGCTTCAGTTTTAGCTGCATCACCAACGTAACTCCGATGTTTCACTATTTCATCTGCTGCCGGTGTCACGATGTCGGGAAATTTCTTTTCCTGGTAGTTTTTACGTCTTCAAAGAGTTTTTTCGTCAACTGTCTTATGTTTAAACAAGCAGTGGCCAACTTTGCATTATTTTATTTAAAATCGATTGATGAAAAGTATATATGAATAAAATTATGAAGTATAATTTAAGCCTATTTATTAAAATTAAAATAGAAAGTAGATTTTAATAAAAGTCGATAGAAAACTTAGCTATAGAATCAATACGACCTTTAGATGTCCTCCGTAAGATAGTAAAATTTTTAAAGCGATTTTTAATGTTTACAACACGTGACCTACATAATTACTCAGAATTGCTAAATTGCAACTATTACGAATAGTTAATTGCTACGTCCAACCTAGACAACCAATTATTGTTTGCATTGTTGATAATAACAACTAAGAATACTAAGTAGCCATTTACCTAATTACACCATTTACATCTATTGATTTATGTTAAATTGCTTATGTCTGCTAAACTAACGTGATATTTTAAAAAAAATGTATCTTTTAGTGTTGTGTACACGTTAAAAATGGTGTCAAATGTACATACTATTAGTAAAATGGAATTATATCATTGAGACAAAAAACTAGTACACAAAAATTCTAAAAGTTATAAATAATTAGAAAAGGGTTGCCGGGAGTCAATTGTTATACTATCAGTTTTATAGATTTTTCAATTTATTTTGAGTACATTTTTCATTTTCAGCATTAAATTAAACTTATAAATAATGGAGATACATTTTCGGTAGTGGATACTTTGTTTTAGTAAATTTCTTTCTTAGTTTACTAACTGAAGACCTATCTCTAATCTAACCTAACTATCTCTAAGATAAAGCAAGCTGTTGGTGTCGTTTTGAATCTGCTCTCAAAACCTAAGTGCACTTCGTGTGGGATGAAACAGTGCAAGTTGCTTTTTTTAAGCGGATTATGGAAACAGGATCAACCTACCTATCTTATCTATTTTTTAAATACTCATTAAACTAGTTGATAAAAATTTTAAACATGGAAAACAGTCTTTTAACAGTTTGATGCACGCGTTCTTACCAATAGCAAAGTATTGCTTCTTAATTTAAAATTTTGAGTCACCGAAATGATTTAATGAAACTTGCCAAATCCAAATATCCTCTTTTCTTTCAAATGTTTCCATACACTAAGCCTTACATGACATGCAAGTGGAGCTTAAATTTAATCCGTTTTGTCTCATAAGTACTTTTGGATACTATAAATGTAGGTATTCAATATGTATTACAAAGACATTTACTATAAAATTGAAACAACTGTAAGCTGCTCTTTATGTAACAGTAAGATCTAAAGTAGATGTTCTTGAAACTATACGACTTGCATGCAAATAAGTGTTTTTTGCTCATTAATTTTAAGCTCGCTAAAATTAAATAAATGAATAATTCGCTTCTATTATTTACTAGTAGCTAACTCTGTTATATTTTTTAATTATTATTTTCTATAAATATTTTTGTTTGTATTTCTTTAAACCTGAAAGTATCAAAATCTGGAAATAAATTTGAAAAAATTAACATTTTCAACACTTTTACACGCGGTAATGTTGATAAACTCCCTCGTAAACTTAAGAATTGCGTCACAATGGTATAAAGAATTATTATTTGGGTAGATAAGTCCCTGCTGTTACATAGATGGCACCACCAAAATGAAATCGATATGATTTTTAGTTGCTACCAACCTTCAAAAAGTTGACAGCTGTTGGACCAGTAGTTTAGGAGATATATTCTATTGATTGAAGCAAAAAATGGATAAAAACATACAATTTATTTTCTTTTCTTTTTTATTCGATGTCACCATAAAATATGTTCAATTATAATCATTATATAATTTAACCATAATGTTTTTAATTCCTCCCTTCTGGAGAATTTTGTTGCCGCAACACATTCAACTGTTTTAGTTTTATGTATTATGTACAGCCTGATGATGGTCTTTAACTAGACCGAAACTAGTAGCTAGTAGCAGTACAATTGTTTATATCAATAAATACTTTTGTGACATTGACATTGGTCTTTTCCTTTCTTCATATTTGGCGTGTTGATGCATCAATGCTTTTTGATAGCAAAAAAATGTTTTGCAATCCAAACATAAAACTCCGGGCCAGCACAATCAAATATAAAATATTGGCTTTGTGAATTTAAACGTGGTTGTACAGGCATAGATATATGCACACGCAGTGGATGCTCAAAAGAAGCCAATCCAAAGCAGGGAAAAAAGCAGCAATCGGCTGGCAAGTTTATGGCCTCTGTATTCTGCAATACAAACGGTATATTGTTCATTGACTATTTGATGAAAGGAAAATCAATCAATCAATTGTGCATTATTGGCCCGATTAAAGAATTAAACCGCACTGAAAAGGCATATGAATAAGAACAGAATCCTCTTCCACCAAGACAATGCATCTTGTCCCAAGTTCAAGAAAACGATGACGAACTTGCTTAAATTGGGTTTCGAATCGCTTCCCCATCCACCGTATTCTCCAGATTTGGCCCACAGCGATTGTTTTCTGTTCGCAGACCACAAAAAGATGCTTTTGGGAAAGAAATTTAGGACCAATAAAGAAACAACAGCCTCGAAGGCTTGAAAGCTACTATTTTGAATAATAAAATTGGCTTTTGACAAAAAAAAGTTTTTTTTTTAGTTAGGGCAGAGACCCAGTTGTTATATTTATAGCTTTATCTCTTTATTTATTAGACTATCTCTTTATGGACTTCTTTTAATCAAGAAATATTCATAGTTTATTCATTATTAACAAAAAACTAAACGAAGAAAGGAAAAAACCATTGTCAATGTCACAAAATATTTATTTATTGTTATATGAATTAGTTGTAAAAAAGCGACTAGTTCCGGCCTACAATATGGCCATCATCAGGCTACAAAGAAATAATACATTACATAGCTGATAGAAAAGCAATTTACAAAACAATCCTTACCTATTAAAGTCAAATACAATATACTGTTAAAGAACCATTCCAAAATGATTGCAAGCATTGCAGTTGAAGGTATGAAATTAAATTAAATTTTAATTTTGTTTATAAGTACTTATACCAAATATGGTGACCACCGATGATCAAAACCAAGTTAAAGAACTGTAGATGAAGTTGGAAAATGTAATGGGAGTCAAAAAATTGTTTTGGACATTGAAAAACAAAAAGAAAGGAGAAAATGGAGAATAAAGATTGAAAGAGCAAAAGGAGAAGCATAGAGCTCAATGTAGATAATTATGTAGTAAGTTTGGAAACTTGAAGAAGGGTTGAAGAACCCCTGATATAGATGTATCCAAAAAGGAGAGATGTATATAGTTGGAAATAATGTTAAAACGATTACAAAAAAGGTTTTTAACCCGTATAAAACAGGTACAAAAAACCAAAGGACATACCTCTTGTGCCTCAGAGAAAGGTTTCTAGAGCACAAAAGGAAAGAAAATTGGATAGGATTCCACAAAAATATGGAAAACCTAATTAGGAAAAGTATCAAAATTAACATCAAATTATAAATAATAAGATGCATAGTCAACCAAAACATCAAAAACATTGTCCATAACAATATAAAGGTTAAATGCATTGAAATTCACCAAAAAGCACTTAATACATGCACTTAGGTAAAGGAGTAAAAGAAATAGTTTTAAGAAGAGTCACATTCGAGAGATGGATGATTTGCTTCATTTAAAAAACTAAACATTGATTTTTTAGAGTTTTTAACTTTTTTCCCGATCTAGAGCCAAACCATATACTTAATGTTACTAATAATAATGTTCATGTAACACCATTCTCAACTTGTAGAATAGACTATTTATGTTTAATATGCATAAAGAAATCTCTGTTTAATAGCCACACCTTTCAACTGTTCCCATTTAAAAAATATCAGATCTGAAATGTTTTAGTATTAAAAAAAGTAATAAAAAAAAGTAATAGCACCATCTCGTTATTTTTTGATATTCACTCGTAACGAGGGGAACGTTAGCATCAAATGTAATAAAAAATTTGTATCCAATTATATGTTTCTTTGCACATACCATAATTTTAACGGTATTATTGAAAAATCTAAAAGTAATAAGACTTTTTTATGGCCTAATATTTGGTTGAAACGCCAACGTTCTCCTCGAACGAGTATGCACGGATTATGTATTGGTTTAGTCTGAGTTTTTAAATCAAAATAAACATTCCAGAATTGAATTCATTTCCACAGAAATATTTTGACTAGAAGTCAGGTTTATTATAAGGCCATGCATTATAAGTGCATTCTCGCACTAATAATAATAATGCACCTATTTTTAACAAACCTGGAACAGTTTTAATTCACAATTCTTTAAAGAAATACAAGGATAAAGAAATGTTTTAAATGTTTTTCATAAGAGTTAGTATTGAGTGATTCCTCTGCAAATCTTATAATGCATATAGAAAATTTAATGAAATAAAATGAAGAAAAAATATTTACTATCTCAACAAGTGGAGAAAGTTTGCTTTCCTGCGCGCCAACTGCCGATGTCTGAATGACATAACACGTCCTTTACAACTCAACAAACAGACTTGACCATCAAAAATTATAAATTTTAATTATGTTCTAAATCTTCTGTAAATAAATTTCTAGATGTGAAATATTCTCTCCCATTCTTCACGAGGAGCATCTTTCAGTTCTCGTAGAGTAATTGGGGAGGGTTTCTCTTCTTAATGCGTGTTTTAAGAATGTCCCAGGCTTGATAATGTAGATATTCCTTCTTCTTCCAAAAAATTTTGTACTGCAGCTGTTCGATGTGGAGGTGCATTGTCATGCATAAACACAAATCCATCACCTACCGCCCCCCGGAATAGACGCACAACAGGATTTAAAACTTCCTCGATGTACACAGCAACAGTGATTCTTCTCTCCAAAATCAGGAGAGGCGCCCTTGTACCCCTCATACGAGGGGTAAATCACTCAGGGGAAAATGTGACAGTATTGCGGAAAACTTGGGATTTCGCGTAATATTTAGCGATTTCGCTGGATTGCGCGTGATTTCGCAGGATTGTGCGTGATTTCGCAGGATTGCGCGTGATTTCGCGGGATTGCGCGTGATTTCGCGGGATTGCGAGTGATTTCGCAAGATTGCACAGAGTAATAAATCAGTTTTATCTACGACTAAGTTTAATTTAAACAAAGAAAAACAACAAACAAAAAAGTATTTCCTTACTAAGTAAAAACAATTTAACACAAATACAAACATTTTATACAGGGTATTTTCTTAGTAAGTATAAAAAATTACTTTTATGCAATACTTTTATGCAATCATAAAAAATTATTTATTTATCAAAAGTGCTGACATTGCATGTAATTTTGACATTTATTAAAAATATACTTTATGTATAAGAACTAAAATCATAATTAAAATGTTGAATCTGGAACCGTTGGCGAGACTGATACCGAAACCGTTTACACTACCACTACACCAATACACACTTTTTCAACTGCCTGACGTGCGTTTCGATAACCAAGTTATCTTCTTCAGAGACCAAAGGTAAACTAAAGCTATGTCTACAAACTAACCTGTTGGTGTAGTGGTAGTGTAAACGGTTTCGGTAAAATCATAATATTGTACATATAATCTTTTAATTTCATTTTAATACCCTTAAACATTTGTTTTATTTTTTCGCTACTCAGTAGCTGAAATAGACCATTACCAATTATTTGAATTGGGAGTTTAAAAAAATAAACTTATTATCGACAATTTGTTTGTCTTCTTCTCTTGGCCAGGCGTACTTATCAAGCTCTAATTTTAAAAATTTTGTTTTCGCTATCCATAACGTTTATTTTTCTTCCAATATACCAGCTTTCATAACAAACTGCATAGTATTCTTCCTTTTTTATACATAATATGTTGTCTAGTTCTAAAGAGCCTTCATTCTCATACACTGTAGACGGAATACGAATCACTGAATGACGTTTCAGAATCGGAAATGTTACTTTTCTTTTGTGGTTTGCTTTTAAGATTTTCCTTATTTTTATCCCTCACATTTTGTCTTTTTTTTGAATTTTCTTAATTACAGTAGTTGTTTTTCTCTTTGCAGTAGTTGCTGAACTGCTTCTAGCTCTGCACCGAATTAATCTGTTGCTTGATAAACGTCCTTTTTTTTGAAAAACAACCAACACAAAGTAGATTTTTTAACCACCATTTCTTTGTTATTAATATTGACAGTAAGTAATGATGTGTCCGATGCCGCTGTTTTACATCCGCTTAAATCTTTAATGTCTAATATTTTTAAGGTATTTAAGTACAATCCCTCCATTCTTGTCAAAATCTTGTAAGTTCTCTTCATTAGCCCCTAATTCAGCTTCTAATACATCTTCTTTTTCCTTTTGTACTGCAGATGAGACTGCCACACTATCCTGAAAGTATTTGTTTTCCTTGGGGTTATGTCAAAGGTATCAAGTTTTGAAACATAGACTACCATTAAAGCTGTTTCCCACTGGTTTTCTGGCAAATTGATTCCTAGTGATTTGCAATCTTTAATAGCATTACCTCGGGCTTTTATTATGACGTTGTGTAATTCTTCGAATATTGGAACATATGTTTCCGTGTTTGCTTCTTGTTTCTTTCTCTGGCAAATACAAAACGTTCTGCTAAAAACATTCATAAATGTTTTTTACAGGTAAACACCTAAGACCATTAAATTTGGAATTATGTACTTATTTTTTGCTGTTTTTGAAAAAACTGTTATATTATGTTGTTATCTGGTTCTGAACAAAATAGAAAAAAATTGATTTAAGTAATTATTTTAATTGTAAAAATAAAGCGATTTAAATCATGGTTTTAGTCACTTGACTTTTCAGCCCAACCCTGGTTTATTTAAATACTTTATTACACTCAGTTACTTAACACTTAACATTAAAATTGAAACAAGTGAAAACGCTTCAGAAACATTTCCCAAAACTTTATAACAATAAACATTAAAAAAAATAAGCAAAAACAATATTTACCTGTAGCTAACTTAAAAAAACAAGATGCACTAGTAAAAGTAAAAACACTATTTATATAATAGCCAGAACAGAAAAAATGGCCACGCCGTGCTCACGCAAAAACAGGTTCAAACATCACGTGACAGTTCATTAAGGGTTTTGAGTGGTAAAACGGCGTTAAATGTTTCAAGTTTCCTCGGAATTTCGATAAATTCCGTGCGATTTCGCGGGATTGCGACCGAATTTGTGACAGTATTTCGCGGAGTGATTCACCCCTCGCCCTCATAATACCACTCCAAATCATAATACTCCCACCTTTAAATAGAACACGTGGTTGGGCTATTTCTAATCGGGCTTGTCGTCCTGGGGCCCTCCAAATTAGCGTTCTTCGCGAATCAGAAACCAAGCCAATTCTTGATTCATCAGAGAACATCACGTAATTCCAGTTAGGACCATGGTGTAACATTTTTTGAGCCCATTGCAACTTTACAATTTTTTGTTAATAGGTTAGTTTGGGAAGACGTAGAGGTATTCTGCGAAACAAATTTACCGCATTTAATCTTCGTGTAATTGTTTGCCTTGAGATATTCAGTCCTTCAAGTCTAGCAATTTCTCTGGATATGCCACTTGTAGATTCCTGTCGATTTCTTCGAGCTATCAATGTTATCTGCCGGTCTTGTGCTGCTGTTGTGTGCTTTTCATTTTCTTTCATATATTCCCAGAAACAAAAATCTAATGGAATCAAACATGGACCGCTCTGTGGCCATTTAATTGGTGCATCGGGCCCCCTTCCAATCCAACGTCCTGGATATTCTCGAAATAAAAAAGCTCTAACGGCGTTACTAAAATAGGTGGCGCACCATCTTGCATAAAATACATTTTCCGTCTAATTGCTAATAGGACATTTTACAAGCGAATTGGTAGATCATTTTGTAAAAATGATAAATAATGTTCCCCGTTTAATTTGTTTGGAAGAAACACTAGCCCTATCAAATAGTTATCGATTATTCCAGCCCAAACGTTTACTCTAAAATTAACCTATAGCACCCTATAACTTTTTTTGTGTGCACTATTGTATATAGGTAAGTGGGGTTCAATCAACATATTTTGACCCAAGAATCTGTGGTATAATTTATGACCATTCTTTTCGGGACACCCTGTATATTGTACCAAATTACCTATAAGGAAATATACCTAAATAAAGGTACTAAGCTGTAAATAATTCTGTAATACTTTTCCCTTGTGGTGCAATTCTTAGGTCTGCAGGGATGCTTTCAATCGAAAAAAGTTTATTAACATCACCGCTTGGGAAAGAACCGAATATTCCCCCACAAAGCTTGAAGAATGGGTTTCCCGCAAATATCTGGCAAAATATGCGAATTGGAGAATTTTTGTTCAGACGAAAAATTAAGATTGGGATTAATCTACAAAAATGGCAAGAAAAACAAACCAACAAACGTTTGAACGTTAAATTTTGTTTGTTTGTAGCTACCTGATGTTGATTAAGTTAAGTTGATTAAGTAGTGTTTAAACTAGACCAAATATAAAACTAATAGTTATAACAAATGGCATATACCACACGTTTGTGATAAAAAATTATTTGAGATTTACATTTTGGAGCCGTTTATTCATTGTGGAATGTTATGAATTTTTCTACATGTTCCACATACAGGTATTTGTGAAAAACTAATTTTTGACAATTCAAGGAGCTATTTTCAGTGGATTTGGATACTCTCAAGTCTTCTATTTTCTGTGCAATATTTACTAAAAAAAACTATTCTCGTAATAAAGAAAAGTTTCTAAATTTTCTATGCCTTTGCAAAGTTATAAATTATAACATGCTAGCCGCAATTGAAATACCAAAAACATTACTTACATTCATTGTTTATTCATACATTTTTCTATTTTTTCCTTGAACACGAATTAAAGCTGAAATCCCACGTTGAGATTGCTGATTTCAACAATCTCTCTCTAACAACTAGAAAATTAGGCGAGGATATTTACCTTCTTATTTAAAAATGAGGTCAAGTAAAAGTATCTAGTAATAATACAAGGTTTGTCTACTGTTTAAGAATGGAATAGATTCTTGTAGATTGATGACAGGATATCCTTGTATTTTAATTTTATTTGTAATTGAAATTGATGTCGGTCAAATACAATTTTATTTGCACATATCTACCATTATTATAACTAGATCGTTAACTGTAAGATATCGATGAATATAGTTGGAACCCAGTGCAGCGTGAATCGAGCTACTGTATTTAAAATTTCTTTTTATTTATTTATTGCAGTTGATGATATTGGTAATATTCAAATAAAATATTTGTTATCGAAAAGATTTGGTTATGACTATTTCACTAGACTATTTTTAACTGACAAAACTGCATAGCAACGGCACGTTTCATATTGACAATACGTAATATCTCAGCGACAAAATTATGACAGATCCGTTACTAAGGTGTCTGGTATTTCTATAGTTGTCAGTTTCACAAACGTCATTGAAGCGTCTTCATAATTTTGAAAAGAAATAATGAATCCAGACGAAATATCAAGATTCGGGTGCCGGTCAGGCGAAGAAATCAGAAAATTGGTTTCGGAAAATGTCCCATTGAACACGCAGAAGTCCAGAAGCTCTATTTGGAACCAATTCTCGGAGTTCCTACGGGTGAGAAATTTTACACTTGAAAAATGTACTACCATAACGGAACTAGCAAAAATTCTCGAGGATTACGCCTTTAATATGAAAAAAGGCAATGGCGAAGACTATAAAGAGTCGTCTGTAAAGTCAATACAACAGCAAAAATGGTACAAGAAAAATATTTTACGGAATACGGCATAAAAATCGACCCTTTCACGGATATATCTTTCAAATGTGCAAGATTGGCCAGAGACACCAAGCGAAGGCAGCTTCAAAGTTGTCCAGAAAAAAGAAAACTCAGTTCAAAAGCATTATCTACCGAAGAACTATTAAAAATGATCAAAAGCTACGACGAAGATATTCCCGATGGAGCACAAAAAAGTTTTTTCACCTTTGCTCATTTGAGCTTGCTTGGAGAGGCAATGAGCCCGTAAACTGCAAGATTAACTTTTTCCAGAAGGAAATTGATATTATGGGAGAATTTACGGATCGAATTGAATACAACAGCATTTTTTCGAAATCAACTCAAGGCGGGTCAAAAAGTTTGGCAAGCAGCAAATGGTTGGTAAGAAATTCATCAAACGAAAATGTATGCCCAGTTAGACTATTTGTGAAATTATTGGAAAAAAGAGGACCAAAGATTTTATCAGACAGACTCTTTCTTACCATTCACCCCCAATTGGAAGAATGGATCTTGGTTCAAAAACTGTCCAATTGGAATAAACACCGTCTCTAAGTGGGCAAAAATGTCAGCTGAAAAAATTGAAATAGACACAAAAAAACACAAAATAACAAACCATTCTCATCGATCTTTAGCTGTGACAGCCTTGTTTAAGCAAGGTGTTGCTGAATAGGAGTTAATTAAATTAACGGGTCACTCAAATGCAAGCTCGTTAAAATCTTATCTGCAGCTGGATTCCAGTCACCACGAGAAATTGATCGAGAATCTCAGAACAACAAATGAAGCTGGACCTTCGAGTTCCCAAATGTTACATGTCAATAATAGACAAAATCAATCTTTAGTAAAATAGAACTACTATAACTTATAATAATTGTACATTTAATATTGTTAACAAATAAACAAAGATTATGTTCCGTTGATATTGTCAAATTTTCTTCTGGTTTTATTCAAGTTTGTTGCTTTTTGACAATTTTCGGTCATGAAATTTTGACAAAGTTTCATTCGCGTAAATTGCCAAGCAACAAACTTTCATACCAGTCGATAATTTTGCTTATGATATTATACGATAATATCAAATGGAAGTAAACATTCCCATCACTTTTTTTTTATTCACAAAAAATATCAGTACATTTTTATGACAATAATTTAAAGTGCATTAATTACTAAGTGTGCTTTTCCGAACTGCACAGAGTTCTAAACTATACTTAGCAGCAAACAATTATTTCTTACTGTAAAGGTATGGAAGGTCAAGGTTTTCTTTTTGGATATGTTTGGAAAATAAGCATTTAGTTATTTGAAAAAAATATTTATTTATCCAATACGTGACAGTTATGACTATCGTAAGTTATGTCTTTTTAGACAAGTAAACTATCAAATGACACACCAGTCTGTTATAATTCTTAACTCACTAGTGAATTATTAAAAGACGAATTCAAATTGATATTAAAATTGAAAGAAACTACTAACAGTTTATTAAATTTAATTATTTTGAAATGTCGATTTATTTATTAAGGTGAATAATAGTCAAGCAAAGCTTCTTGCTTCTTCAGCTTTCGTAAGGATACCGCCAGGAATATAACTTTCATCGGTTTCCTCTATGTTTTTTTCCTGTAGACAAAACTGATAAGTGTTAACATTGATTTAAACATTTGCCAGTAACACTAGTACCATGTATAACTATTAGCATAGCATGTAGCCATGTCTTGAGAATAGTAAGGTTGGGACATCGCACAGGCAAAAAAGTGTGACCAGGTGAATTTTGTTTCGCCATAAATACGGGCGTGTTTCGGATTGCTTCACACAAACGTTGAACTTTGACTGTTTGACCTCCTGGCAAGAATTCATGATAGACTATGCCACGTGTTTTATACTCAAAACATTTAAAACACTTTCATGACATGAGCCAAAAGATATTCCAATATAATCAGCGATACCTCTGATTGTGATTTGGCGATAGTTCTTTAACTTTTTCCACGTTTTCATTGTTTGTTGACAGAAGGGCGTCTTGGGCATTCCTCATCTTCACAGCCATCCTTGAAAGGCTTATACCACTTGTACTTTCTTATTTTACTCATTAAGCACCCACCATGACCCTTTGTTAACATTTCACACACTGTTACATCCATTTTTTACTTATAATTTTATGTAAAAACTATTACATAAAAAGCTAGCTGTCACTGACAGAGTAAACAATGAAATAAATTCAGTTGAGACATGCGTAACATTATAAAAAAAGTTTTTGACAATTGGACTTACCAAGCATGTGAAAATAAAAACATTTTATTTTATTTTCTGAATCCACCTTGTATTATAAATATTGTGGGGTTTAATTTGTTAAATCTATAAAATTATATTTTCTTAAAGTATTTGTGTGAAACGTGTTGCCTATAGCGGTATGCCTACGACAACAATATGATCTCCCACAATATTTTCTTAAAAAAAATATGACGCCAATGAAATTAAATCAAACCAAGCTGCTCAAAGCAATGAGACTCTTAAAAATTTTTATGATTAAAAACAAATAACGAAAAAGATACTTAAGTAGTTCCTCCGGTCACTGTATGACGTCACCCGCTCAGGTTACTGGTGTAGGTTCAAATTCTGCGATTATTCCCTCTAGTCAAATTCTGTGTTTTGTGAGGTTAAAGTTCTGAGACGTTACAGCTGATTGAGGTAAATTAAGAAGTGATCGTTGATCGTTCTCGTTAAGTAGATTTCCAGATTAATTTATGTTTGAAATAAACAGAAATTTAAAAGAGATATTTATTGTTCAATGTCGCTAAAAGAAAATGTATTAGAAAGATTCCAAAATGAATTGGTCTTACAGGTGAGTACAATTTATACTTTTATTCCTATGGAATGTACCTTAAATGAAAATATAGCGTGTTCTTAGTTGTGAAACAGTATTCTTCAATTGAACTGTAAGAATGTGAAAATAACTGAATATCCTGTTCTCTCTTCCAAGAACAGACTACATCAAAGTTGTAGCACGTGCTAATTTAAATAAAACCTTTATAATACGAATAAATTTTGACAATAAATATAGATCTTGTACAAATGAATTAGTGATTAAACAAATTAGTATGAAATTCTAAAGTTCATCGAAAATGTTAAACATTAAAATAGATCAATAATAATTGTTGAAATTCTAGAGTTTATCGAAAATGTCAAGTATTAAAATAGAACAATAATAACTGACATCACCTTAAAAATGTTCAGAATTTAGTCCATGCGTGGATGTTGTGGAGTCCTGGTACTTAATTCTTGCTAAATATGTGTTGGAGCAAATTTGGCCCCAAATACCTCAAATGTAGAATCCTTATAACTGTTGTCACCTTCAAATGGACAGGAATATGTTCCTTAAGGCTTAAATAACTTGCTTGCTCTCCTGGAACTGCTGGTATTGGATGCCAATACACTTTGGCCCCAATTTCTTGTCAGGTATGTTAAATTTTTTATGGAAATACACTTTTATACACACACTTTATTGTTTTAAGTATTTATCTTGCATTATTATGCGTTAATTGTTTAATTTTACTTATAAAAATTCTAATTTTATCAGGACAAATTTCTTACCCTCCTTTCGCTTTCAGGAACAAAAAACAAGAGAGAGATTTTAGATTCAACAGAACCATGGTTACCGAAAATTCTTTTGTTTTCCCAGCTTTCCTTTTGAACAAAAAATAAATAAATTTATGTTGGCAATGAAAGCAAAGTTACTAAAAAATATCAGTTTTTATATGTTGGTGACTGGTAAGCTCAAATGATGTTTATTGGAACCTTGTTGTACAGGGTGATTTTATTTTAGTGAGATTTGGAATTCTAAAATTATTCCTACTGATTTTGGGAGTGATCACAAATTTGTCCTTAACATCTAGAAATTAAAACTAATCAATTATTTTCAAGGTACAATTTAAGAAATTTATAAAATTTATGGAATAATTATCTGGAATAAATTAAACTCAACTTGTAGTTTTGCTATTATCTTTCTTTCTATTAATTTAGTTGCATAAAAAAAATCGAACAAAGACTTATAATGATTTTTAATTATTGTTTCCCCCCAATGTTGTACACCAATTCAGTATCTTTTTCATAATATTTATAAATAAACATGCTCATTTGTATACTACTTCTAATGCAACCGTAACAATTTCCCTGAATTTTCTTGTAATTATTATAATTGGCTTTGTCAATCTAGAATAATTCAGGAAAATTCAAACCTAAATTTATTTTAAATTAAATCAAGTTAACAAAAATTAATTAATGTGTGTTTTTCTCACAGACCAAACGAATTAATAGACATTATTAACATTGCTTTACCTAAAACATTTTTTTTTTAAAATAAAACAAATTAGTTTTCCTTCTTTAACATGAGAATTTCCGTACTGTTCATGATTTTTGGTACACTTTGACTGGGTATTACTTTTTTTTTTTTTATTGAACATTTTACATTAAAACTCATTTATCTATCAATATTCATAATAGAATCGTTACATACGATTCCTTTTCTCATTAATATTTCGTTATGTGTCCACACACAAACGTGACAATATTTAAATTATATTATTATTCTCATATCTTGAAAATTTTCCTGAGATCTTTTCTCTCAGAGAAACAATTTTTCCTTAGCTCACCATATGCCTTTGACAAATATAGTGAAATCACATTTACTTCATTTTATTTGAGGTACTTCCTCAACATTTATAAATCTCAAAATATGTCCTTAATGACAAATACTTTGAAAATCTCTTTATCTCTTTAAGTTCATTAGAATAGAACGTTCCCACATTTCACCAGTCATGACACCTGTATCATTTTAAATTATGAAAGAAAACAGAAATTCCCTTAAAAATAATTTTAAACAGAGTAATTAACATAATTGTAATTGTAACATAACTAAATAACCATTAATAAATTTTATGTTTTAGGTAAACACACCGAATTTTCTTCAGAAGGACTCACATATCTAAACAGCTGTGTAACATTGAAAATTCCTCTAATACTTTTACCAAAGGATTTTTATGTGAATGCAAAATAATTGGAATACTGACCAGTATCCTACCATCTTAAATTTTATGTGTTGAACATTTTCTACTAGCAAATATAATTTTTTTATAATGTTGTTTACCAGGGTTTTGAGAGAACTCAGAAATTGGTTCACCACTTTTTGTTATTTTCAACCAGTACCATTTTGCACTAAAGTGTACTTGCCAATGTGGAAATATGTTATTGAGAGGTGCATTTAAATTTTGTCTAGAATATGTACACCATACTACAAGTAGACCATCATCCGATAATAAGCTGTCGATTGTTAAACTCTTTAAATCTTCATTAAACATCATGTTATAGCCATCTGATGTTTTTTTTCTTTTCCTCCAATTATATTTATTCCACCAAGGAGGATCTCGCAGAGTTAGGTCAAACTTTCTTTCAGTTAAATATTTGTTTATTTCGTACACATCTTTACAGTAGAATTCAGTGTTTTCTGGAAAGATAAATTTTGTTCCATTTATTTCTTTGACCAAAGCTGGTCCAATATTACTTCCATGAACACCTACAACACTAAATTTTTCACACATAGAGTTGATATGATCGGATGTTTCAAGGGCTTTTTTATTATCCAAACAACTTCTCTTTAAATTTTGTTCAATCTGTGGAAAGAAATGGCTAAACTTTTGTTTAATATCTTTTTGTTTTCTTATTAGTTCTTCAAATTCATTGTTTGGTTCCACTATTTTTAATGCCGATTTGAATTTGTTGTGTTTTTTATACAATTCTTTGATATTTAATAGATTTGAATTTAATGTGTAATCTCCATATGAATTACACAAGTTTTTGTATTGTTCATGAGAAATGTATAAACCAATCTCCTTTCTTACTCCTGTCTCCAACTCCTTGATTTCCCTTATGTTTTGTTGTGTGATCCTTGTTAAAGATTTAATATCCTTTTCTGTCTCGCAACCAATTTTTTCTTGAGCCTTCTTCACAAGTACCTCTGCATTCTTTAAGAATTCTCCCTGTATGTTTTCTTGTATGAAATGTATCTTTTCCTTCTGGTTTTCCATCTCCACTTCCAAAATGTCCTGTCTTCCACTTAAATCCTCTATGTTTTTGTCAAGTTTCTCTTCTATCTTCTGTAATTTCCTTCCAATATCATTTGTAATTTCTGTCTTCATCTCGACAAGATCTTTTTTTAAATCTATCTTGTCCTTCTTCATTTCTTCTTTTTGTTCATCCATCTTCTTATCCATCTTCTTCATGTCTTCTTTTTGTTCATCCATCTTCTTAATCATCTTCTTCATGTCTTCTCTTTGTTCATCCATCTTCTTATTAATCTCTCTGAGTAAATTCATCATCATCCAATTTTGGTCTTGATTGGTTGCTCCCGGTGTGGCTTCTCCACCTGCGAGTCTGTCTACCTCTTCTGCTGCGTTGTCCGAGACATCATCCCCTAAGGTTCTCATTGTCTGATTTTCTGTCTCTTCCCCTGTTTCCGAGACATCATCTTTTTCATGGTCCAACTCTTGGTTTGAGGTTCTTTCCTCCAAAAGAAATTGGAAAGTTTCTGGATCCTTTTCCTCCTCGATAAGAGCTGTCTTAAGTCTATTGAAAAGAGTTAATTTAATCCCTTCACTGCTTAAATTTCTTTTTTCCAATTCTTCTTTCAATTCCTTTACTCTCAACTGGCCTATAGTCTTACAGGACTTGTTTTGTTCCATTTTGTTAGATTAAGTTGAAATAGAGTTTTGAAATCAGTTTTAAGTTTTAATTTAAGTAATTAGACCTAGATATTACACCCAATAACAATGATGTTTCCCTATTTCAGGAATTGTACTGAGTTTTTGTATATAGTTAAATATAAAATTTTTCAAAGAAAATCTTAGAATTATTTTTCTCAAGCAATGTTAATATGATTCAAGAAAAATACAACTGAGCATTTGTTTACTAAACTTCTAATTGTCTCTGAGTAGTCTGGAACAATCTATAATTATTACTCTTGTTTTTATTTTATGTAAACAATAATATTTAATACAATAAATCTTTAGAGATGAAATTTATATTAATTTTATAACGCCCTACGTTGGGATCGACATTAATATTGTGGGGTTTAATTAGGTTAAATTTTTAAAATTATATTTTCTTAAAGTATTTGTGTGAAACGTGTTGCCTATAGCGGTATGCCTACGACAACAATATGATCTCCCACAATATTTTCTTAAAAAAAATATGACGCCAATGAAATTAAATCAAACCAAGCTGCTCAAAGCAATGAGACTCTTAAAAATTTTTATGATTAAAAACAAATAACGAAAAAGATACTTAAGTAGTTCCTCCGGTCACTGTATGACGTCACCCGCTCAGGTTACTGGTGTAGGTTCAAATTCTGCGATTATTCCCTCTAGTCAAATTCTGTGTTTTGTGAGGTTAAAGTTCTGAGACGTTACAGCTGATTGAGGTAAATTAAGAAGTGATCGTTGATCGTTCTCGTTAAGTAGATTTCCAGATTAATTTATGTTTGAAATAAACAGAAATTTAAAAGAGATATTTATTGTTCAATGTCGCTAAAAGAAAATGTATTAGAAAGATTCCAAAATGAATTGGTCTTACAGGTGAGTACAATTTATACTTTTATTCCTATGGAATGTACCTTAAATGAAAATATAGCGTGTTCTTAGTTGTGAAACAGTATTCTTCAATTGAACTGTAAGAATGTGAAAATAACTGAATATCCTGTTCTCTCTTCCAAGAACAGACTACATCAAAGTTGTAGCACGTGCTAATTTAAATAAAACCTTTATAATACGAATAAATTTTGACAATAAATATAGATCTTGTACAAATGAATTAGTGATTAAACAAATTAGTATGAAATTCTAAAGTTCATCGAAAATGTTAAACATTAAAATAGATCAATAATAATTGTTGAAATTCTAGAGTTTATCGAAAATGTCAAGTATTAAAATAGAACAATAATAACTGACATCACCTTAAAAATGTTCAGAATTTAGTCCATGCGTGGATGTTGTGGAGTCCTGGTACTTAATTCTTGCTAAATATGTGTTGGAGCAAATTTGGCCCCAAATACCTCAAATGTAGAATCCTTATAACTGTTGTCACCTTCAAATGGACAGGAATATGTTCCTTAAGGCTTAAATAACTTGCTTGCTCTCCTGGAACTGCTGGTATTGGATGCCAATACACTTTGGCCCCAATTTCTTGTCAGGTATGTTAAATTTTTATGGAAATACACTTTTATACACACACTTTATTGTTTTAAGTATTTATCTTGCATTATTATGCGTTAATTGTTTAATTTTACTTATAAAAATTCTAATTTTATCAGGACAAATTTCTTACCCTCCTTTCGCTTTCAGGAACAAAAAACAAGAGAGAGATTTTAGATTCAACAGAACCATGGTTACCGAAAATTCTTTTGTTTTCCCAGCTTTCCTTTTGAACAAAAATAAATAAATTTATGTTGGCAATGAAAGCAAAGTTACTAAAAAAATATCAGTTTTTTATGTTGGTGACTGGTAAGCTCAAATGATGTTTATTGGAACCTTGTTGTACAGGGTGATTTTATTTTAGTGAGATTTGGAATTCTAAAATTATTCCTACTGATTTTGGGAGTGATCACAAATTTGTCCTTAACATCTAGAAATTAAAACTAATCAATTATTTTCAAGGTACAATTTAAGAAATTTATAAAATTTATGGAATAATTATCTGGAATAAATTAAACTCAACTTGTAGTTTTGCTATTATCTTTCTTTCTATTAATTTAGTTGCATAAAAAAAAAATCGAACAAAGACTTATAATGATTTTTAATTATTGTTTCCCCCCAATGTTGTACACCAATTCAGTATCTTTTTCATAATATTTATAAATAAACATGCTCATTTGTATACTACTTCTAATGCAACCGTAACAATATATTCTTGTATTATGTAAAAATAAGTACGACCAACTTTGTTAGAATATTTACTGTTATTTGTTTGTGATTTTATTTTTAATGTCTGACATCATTTTAATTTGCAATGTAATGCAATAGACAAAACAATAATTATAAATATGTAAAAATCCTAGTTATGCAATAGGCATTTTTGTGGCACAACACATTTTTAATAATACATAAAATCTGCTTACGAAGATAAACAAAATTTTGCGTTAATAAAAACAATGTCGCAAAACATTTTCTTGGACATTAGTTTTTGTAAAAACCGCAAAAAATATGTATAAGGACATGGAAGATGTATTGGGTGAACGAACTCCTTTTTTTGAGCTGTCCAGCTAATACAATTTCATACGATTGATAAAACTTGGGTTCATAACTTTGTTTCGTGATCTCCCATCAGCTGGTAACGAGGAGTTTTTGGTGTTGTGAAGATCTTTTCGTGAATTATTGATGACTTTATCGATTCCTTTCTCATATGTGTTGGTTTCATTTTAGGGATTATCATTTATGAACTATATTCGTACAATTTGAATTAATTGTAGGTTAATTAATAAAAAAAATAGCTACTAACAACATAGGAAATTAGTGAATATAAAAAAAATCATAAAACGTCAAAATATAAAACTAAATGGTAAAGCTAAATGATATTGGCTTATTAACTGCAATAAACTACCCGATTTAATCTCATTGTGTAGAAAATCATCAGGTAAAAGATGCAAATGTGCTACAGGGTCGAACTTAAGAAATTTGAATTTTGCATAATATAGGAGATATACAAGTAATTTATTTAAATGTTACAATTCTAATCTATATTTAGTTCAGTGTAGCTATCGCTATCCTCATCTAAATTAATTATAATTGATTGGCGCAATTGATTTTACAGAAAATTAGGAGTTTTCAATATTTATAACATGACTAACAGAACTTTTCCAACTCTTGGTAGGAATGTCATTCATACAGTTCCTAATTAATTCTACCACACTACCACTTAAAGTCGGAGTAATATTTTTTTTCGCGCACACTCGATTTAAGTTGGTGCCACATAAGCTCTATGGGATTGAACACGCAGTAGTAGGGAGGTAGTCGTAACACTGTATGTCCCAATTCTTCTGCAATTGTATCACAAACATACGTTTTTTTAAAGAAAATGACTGCAGTAGAAGTGCTTTTTTTGTATAATTTTCACCAAAATATATGTCATTTGCAGCCATGAAGTTTTGAATCTCCAATTTCGTATTCTTTGAGCCAGGAATTTTTTGCAATTGTCGACTATGATAGCTTGCGTTGTCCATTACTATAACGCTGTTTGGCGGAATATTGGTTACAGACAATTTTTAATCCAATCTTCAAAAAGCTCTGCTGTCGTATCTTCGTGATAATCAACACGAGTCCTTAATATTTTAGGCAGAAAGCCACATAGCGTTTGGGATCCAACCATTTTCTGATCCTGAGTGTAATATTGTGATTCTCTTCCCTTTACTTGATGGTGCTTTTGTTTTACACTTATCAGAGGAATCAGACCATCCTTTGGAAGGGGTGTCATGCGTGTCAAACCACGTCTCGTCGAGGTAGAACATTGGCCGATTTTCAGACCGGTATTTTCTTATTGACGTTATATATTCAGAACCCCAGTTTATTAAACGTGTGGATTCCATTATTACTTGTCTCTTGTCAATTTTGCGATATTTAAAGCCCATTGCAGACAGAGCTCGCCAAAGGGTAGTGAGGTCACAGTTGATGTGAGTTTCGTTATTGATGAACCGCTGTTTTACACTTTTGATTGTAGGGACACGCTGCTCATCGTACATAATGTAGATTTTTTGCCTTATCGAATCTTTTTCCCAGTCGTCTAGACTTTTTGTGACACCGGAATCTTTACGCTTTTTTCTTGATTCTATGGAATTTTCAACAATTCGTCTAACTGAAGTAAAAGACACCTTCGTCAAATTACTGGTTACTCTTGCTGCAGCACCCGCGTTATATCCTTGCTGAAGTAAGGAACTATACACATTTTTTATAATGATTTTCGCGTCACAAGATAAGTGATTCTTATTTAACGAACCACTGGAAGAAGCACTATTACTTTTTATCCACAGACGCCACATATTCTGCATATTCTGTACGTTGGGGTATAAAATCTTTGCTATTAATGTCTGTAATAACAAATAAATGTTATAAAATTATTGCACGCCGTAACACAAGTGAACACTTCCAATGAAATACAAAGACTAAAATGAACAAGAAGTGTAAGCTGTAATCCTCTACAATCCCTCTCTGAGAAACAAAATTACCTGAACCAGGTCCTTTTACATTTATGGTGTGCATCTCGGAATCCCTCAGTGTTTTACCATTTATTGTGAAAACTACAAGAATTTTAACATAACATCATACCTACTCTAAGAAAGATATAACATAATATTCTGTATAGAATAGATTAATATGTTGATAAATGATATTTTGTATTTTTCAATCTTTAAATATCTGTTACATACATATTCTATCGCCCCAAATTCAAACCAGTGCTTTGATATGAAAGTAAACAAAAAAAACTTATATTTATCAACATCTGTTGTGTTTCCATATAGTATATTATATATTTCATTGAATCTATCAGTTGAAGTTAGATTTTTTTATAGTATATGAATTATCTTTTATATTTACAAAAAGGTTAGTGAACTACTAAATTCGTTACTTTATTGCATTTATTCTTTTTAATTTACAAAATGAAATAAACTTTCTGTATTATATAATTAGTGTACTCGCGTACTTTTTCAATTGGACTCAAATAAATAGCTGATAAACGTATTTAGGTCAAGTTATTTGTCGTTTTCCGGCTATAGAAACACCTTAACAAAAACTTTAAACGGGCACAAACATAAAAGTAGTTATGCTCTAATACTTATTTAATTTGTATCGTTGGTATAACATAAAAGTGCATTTTTTTAAACTGAAACGTTATTAGTATATTTTCTTGTATAGACAGGAGTTACTAAATTTATTTTTTGGTAGGTGTCTTATGTTATAAATTGTTTTTAATAATACTAATAGTAAATAAATCGGTTATTCCTTCCGCTTGACGGTAATGTTCTCATTAAAATGAACTAGACGTGACTGTAACCAACGATAATTTTAATGAAATGCAATTCGATACATTTCCGAATCGAGATAATCGTAGGAAGAGTTAATTGTGAATTAAGGTCTGAATTCATGAATATTATTCTGTCTGTCTCTGTCTACTTTCAATTATATTTAGTGTTGAGCTTGTGTCTAGCCAGGTCAGTATTACTGTTTTTTATGTACCGTTGTTGTTTCACCTAACTTAATCTATATTTTTTTCAATTCATTATAGTGTCTTCATCTTTAATGTGAGAATGACCATTGACAGGTTAAATATTTTTAGGTTTACCTTGCTTATCGAAAAGGACTGAATGAATGAATAAGCGAAAGAAATTTGGGGGTTAAAGTATCAATAGATGAGCCCAGATTAGAATTTAAGATCCTCTACAGGGCTGGGGGTGAGTCGGTTTTGATATTTACAATATCGGAGGATGGCTCGTTCACCAGACTGGATGGTGCTTGTGATGCTGGTGGAGGCGGTGCTGTATAGAATTGCTTTGTAGTCTAAGAGTGGGCGAATAAATATTTTGTAGGTTTGCCGAGTTTTCCTTCTAATGCCCTGATGAGATTGGCTCGTTTCCGGACTGAGTCCAAGGTGGACTTTACGTCTGTCGTCCAACAGAGGGTGCGAGTATCTCACCCCCAGGTAGACGGCTTCGTTTCGGAGTTCGAGCCTCTCCCCCCAGAGCATTATTCGGAAGTTTCCGGGAAGAAGTTTTTGTTTGAAAGTGTCGGGGTGTTTGAAAAAGATTAGTTGGGATTTTGATGAATTAAGGGTGACCCTCCATTTGCGACACCATTTGGAAAATATGTTAAGGAAGTCTTGGAGGCGGGTTTGGAGGCAGTCTCGGTTGGGAGCGGAGGTGAAGATTGCAGTCTGCATAGAGCTGGATGTGGGTGTGGGAGTTCCGTGGAATGGGAACGTCGTGGGTGGAGGAGGACGCGATTTCCCTTTTTATATGTTGGGGAGATTAGTCTAAGCTTCATAATCTCAAAGTTACTGTACCGTAACCTCAATCTTTGAAAATCCATTTAATGATCTGTTAAGTGTATTATCTTTTAATTATACTTAAAAGTATCACTGCTTTTGAATACGGTTCATCACTTCGGCATTAGTAACTCTATCGCCACATTCTACTGTAACAGCACATTTTGAATGCTTATAGTTCATCGATGTGGTTTTTCCTGAGGGCCCATGCTTCAACTCCATACAAGAGCATGGAAAAAACGTAACAACGCAGCATTCTCATCCTGTCCCATGTTAATATCCTAACTAGTAAATAACTTGTTCATCTTTGCAAATGTTGATCTGGCCATCTCTATCCTTGTTTTTATTTCTTTTGTTTGGTGATCCAAGTCCAAGAATGTGGTGTTTGTCTCCGTCCGGTTCACATGGTTCAGATCTTGTAACTACCATTAACTTAGTATTTTTAAAGTTAATTTTTAGCCCATTATTCATATCATCGATCATTTAATTTTTCTAAAAGGTGTGTCTTCAAGGTTGCTCGTCAATAAGACTGTGTCATCAGCATACCTTATATTATTAATTACCTCTCCTAACTATTCCCATCTTCTAGGGTTTCCCTAAAAATACCTTCTCTGTAGAGGTTAAATAGAAGCGGTGATAGGATCCAACCTTGTCTCAAACCACGACGAATCTCTGTTTCTTCTGTTGGTTGGTTTTCTACCATTGTGTTAGCCTTTTGGTCCCAATATAGATTACTAACGTCGTCAAAGGCTTTCTCGAAATCGATGTTTTGGTTTATATCGAGACAGCGCTGGAAAAGGGAGTTAATCCCAAAGAGCGTCTCTCGTGTTCACAGTCTTTAATACAAGATGTCAAAATGTTTTTTACATCGGTATGTGCATTTCTGAGAAGCTTTTTCAAGATAGAAAGACTTAAGTAAGTAAAGTATAGTGTGGGCATCTGTTTGCTATTACTGTTACTGTAGTATGACATTTGGAAAGGAGACGCAATCTCCTCCTCTGAGTCCGACTGCGTTTTATATACGGATGGGTCGAAAAACCCACTGGGTGTGGGAACCTTGGTAAGTACGCTACTTTCAGGCGGAAACGTTTGCTATAGATTTGTGCGCAAGGACAGCCAGGCAGCTTTAAAAGCACTGAACTCCACCCGGGTTGATTTAAAGCTGGTGTGGAGCTGTATCGAATCCCTCAATAACCTTGGAGCAAATAACAAAGTAACGCTACTCTGGGTTCCAGGGCATGCGCGTTTATTGGACCGGAACCATTCCTCGATCTTGGACTTTATGGCGAATTGTGATCCTTAGGGGTGAGCCATAATAGGACCGAGTTTGACCGCAGTGGAGGGGTTGGAAACGCCCTCTCACATTAAACCTAAACCTAACCTAGTATGACATTTAATTTATCATATTTTTCACCTAGGTAAGACAGTATGCCTATGCAGTTTTCATCTGATATAGTCGCACCTTTTTGATCATGACTTTCGACATTGAAACTGGAAAAAGCATGAAAACATTTTTCAATTTACCAGTTTCAAGTCTCAGCAGCGCCAGGGCTCTTGGTATTAATATTTCTCATATTTAAGATGGTGCCAAAGTTTTCTTTAGTATGTGTGATTGCCCAAAAGCATGCCTTAAATACTGTATACTTGTATTTTGTATTAATAGTTCTGTCGAAAAGTACAGGTATACAGTAGAGGTTTCAAAATGAATGAAATAAAGGATTTTGAAGATTAATTGCCTCACACTTAATGCTGATCAATAGACTCTGAGTAAACGTCCACAAGTTTACATTCCAAAATACGTGTCACACGATCAAATTATCATAAAATTAGCTTCAACAAAACTGTAATCAATCTGAAATTAGATCAACAGAGATCAAAGTACAAAAAACTATTTTGATGGATTTAAAAAAAGTTCTTTTCACATGTTCCTCAAGACGATGATTTTAAAAATTGTGCTAAAATACGCCACATTATCAGAAACGTCACTGTCGCCCTTATATCCAAACAAACTTTTGCCTTATTGTAGTTAATTTGCATTGAAGATTTTTATATTATGTATTTTCTTGTTTATGTGTTATTATAGTGCTAAATAGACACATTATTATAGTTAAAGAATATTTCGAGTAGTATTTAAAGAAGTTTTATATAAAAAAGTTTGATCAGAACAAAATAAAACTTCTTTGTCCACGACCGTGCTATAAAATCTTAATTATACATGTGCTTGCTCAAGTATAATGTTACCCATTATTCACTAGTGAATAATGAACCATTATACACTGTATAACGTCAAAACAGCACGTATGTCTAAACTTGGTATGAGAATATTCTTTTTTCATAACACGGTAGCATACACACACGCGTAATAAGTGTTGCCTATACAGAATGTACTTTGGTATATGGTATACTTTATACACAGATACACACGAATATTATTCAATACGAGTATTTTATATGAACTTTTATTTACATGCTATTCTGCAATTTTCTTTGTCTTTGCAGTCTTTTTGATTTGTAATTTTGCTAAATAGTGCTAAATAAGAAATGATAATGCTGCTACGACATCGTACTTTACTTCATAAAATAAAGATTTTTTATAATTACTAGTACATTTTATTTGAAAGTCGTGAACAAAGTATTCTACTCGCATGTAATGGCTATTATATGCTCATTGAATAATATACTATTATAACCCAAACTATTCCTTAATGATAATAATGTGTTTATATAGCAATATAATGTCAAAAACCCTACAAAAAACAAGAAAATCCACAATACAAAAAACTTCAATGCAAAGTAACTACCATAAGGCCACATTTTGTTTGGATATAATGTCAATGGTGACAGTGACGTCACAATAATGTGGTGTATTGAATGGACTGTCTAGGTCTGACATCGCTAGAGGCGTGGTCATAAAAATATTTCCAAACAAACAGAGTGCACGTAATTGTTATAGATTTTTAATTATCCGTTTGCAAACCTTATTTTGAAGATGTTCTTATAAAAATGTCTTCTACTGATCACTTCTTACTTATTTCTAATAAAGATCACTATATTACCAGCAAACCAAAAATTAAAAATCTCATGTGATGTTTTACACGCGTTATAAATTTGTTACTACTGATAATAACTTATTTGGTTTTTATAGCCAGCTAAAAACTTTAGTAGTAAAGTTATAGGGAACTTTTTCACCAAAAAATGTTTGATAGTTTGCTAGAAAATGCGCGAAAATCATCTGCACCCCCCATGTTTACAAATTTATCCAAAATTAATTTCGCTTCAAATGTTTTTAACTTTTTCATAAGGATACTATCACTACTTTCCGGATATATTTTCCAACTGTACAGACAGTAGGTGTTTGCCAAAAAGTATTACTATTGATGATAATTAAAATTTTAAACATAAAATACAATTAAACCGTCTAGCCGGTTTAAACAAACATTGATCATTCTCGGTTGTATTTACTTGAGATATTTTGACTACCGACACAATAATACAACAGTATAAAAATAGAAATCACATTAACCGCAATTAACAAAAAATAAACATCAATAGGAGTACGTAAGAAACCCCCTATTTAAAAAATTTCATCTGAAATGTAAATGCTCGGGTATCAGGAAAGAATATCGAAACTATTTGTTTATCAAAAACTAGTCTGTCGAGCAAATATTTTCTTTTTTATTATACTCGTGATATAAGTCGTTATGTTATCAAGATATAATAACAGACGTAATAATCACAGACAAAAAAAATTGAAGATTTATTTATAAGGAAAAATACTTTGATAAATAACAGGATAATTTCGATAAGTATGCTAAAATGTTACAATTACTTACGCGTATTTTTAGATTTATCCTAATACTTTTATTATGTTAAATATTGAGATAACATTATAACAGCGTCTAGATTTAATCATACATTACATCACTAGGGTGTTTTTTTCTTTTTCTTTGGGGGTTGAGATGGGAAATTCATGTTCGATGGGTTCTTAATCAGAACCCAACATTGTTGGACTTATTCCCAAGAGGACGCCTACCAACCAAACCCACCTCAAAGCTGCTGTCACCTCAGATTCACACAGCACATCCACTTTTCACCTCATCCAACATATCATACGCTATGCTGCATTTCCCCAAGTTTACTTGCAAACCCCGCACCTGTAATTCTTGCTTCCTTCCTCCCTACCTCCTATTTTACCATACTCCCATCTAAGGGGTCCAGAAGGGCTCCATTTTTTTATTTCTCTTCATTTCCTTCGTCACTGGGAACCTTTTCTCCGTTTTACAACCCAGCTCCCCTGCCTTTTGCTCTTTAGTCCCACAAACTCTACAAAGGAACGCCTGTCTACAGTCCCTGGCCATGTGCTCCTCGCTCCTGCATTGCCTTTTACTTGACTCCCATCGCTTTACACACTGCAACCTTGTGATCTTTCAATCCAATCCACAACCAAAGCATCTACCCTCCTTTCTACCTTCCATAAATGTAACCCTATTTCACCCCAATTTCACCTTCCTTTTTCTAAGCAAAACTTCCGCCTTCTTCGCTTCTATTATCACCTCCTTGTTCCTTGATATCCTGAGTCCCACTCCCCTTTCATCTTTTCTAACCCCTTTTAATCTTTTCAATCCCTTCTTGATCTATGTCCCCTATATCTTTAAGGATTACTGCTTCGTTCTTTATCTATATATATTGTCACCCTCGTGCCTCTCTTTTTAACCCATGCCACCATCTTCCTTAGCACTTCCATCCCCATATGTTCGAGCCTGTGGTGGAGCCCAACATTGTCCCCCACTTTCAATCACTAGGATGTAAAGTGACATTTTTCACACGAGTTGGAAATCCCACGAGTGTAAAAAATATTACTGTATTTCCAGTTTTGAATGGCACAAAAATTTAAGAAGCAGATCAAAAAATATCTTCCCATCATTCGCTAAAAGTGTAGTTATATAAGATATGAGGTAGTTTGATTAATCTTTACTTTGTAAAAATCGATCTTTATACATGCGAAAAAAATGAGATTTAGGTCTTCTATTGATTCAACATCGCATGGAGATCTGAAGCGCCCCTATCTCGTAATGGTTACCTGACAAGTCTTACTGTAATCTAAGTTTAAATGGAAGCTTTTACTTGGAAGGAGTGCATGTAATTGAAAATAGTGATTGTTCTGTACACGTTTATAACATCTGAAAGAGATTGGACAACCGTTATATTATTTTCCGTTTATCTTACCGGAAAACCAATCTTACGAACACCAAAAATAGGGCGGAAAGTATTGTTAATCAACGGAAAAATTCATAACTCTACGATTTTTTTTTTCTATTATTGCAAAAATTGTACTATGGATTTGACATTTTAAATGAGAAATATTATAAATTTCGACTAATTCCACAATTTGAGCGGTTTTCTCAAATAAAATTTTATCAATTATAAAGCAAAACAATATAAACTATTATTACAAGAAGATTCGATTTTTAAAGGAAGCGTCCGATTCTGAATACCTCTTAATGACGGTGAGCAAATACACAGTATAAATTCTTCAATGCGAAATTATTTTCTAAAAGCCTGCTAGCACAGTGGTATAAGTGCTTGCTTCTCACACAGGCGGCTCTGGTTGAATTCTAGACGACTACAATATTTTAAAAATATTGTGCTGCCCGAGTGTAACGAGGGCCGCGGGCTGCTAATGCCTACTTTTCGCCCTTGTGACACAACATAATATTATTTCATAAGCCGTTTTTGCTTCTTGGTCTACTTTTTCATTTCCCTAAATACTGCAGTTAATTCGTACCCATATCAGGTGAATTTTTTTCCACTATTAGTTAGATCAAGAAGTAATCGTTTAATTTCTATTATAAGGTGTTGTGTAAAATATTTTACCTACTTTTTAAAAATACTTACAAAGCTGTTTGAACTTGTGGATACAATCGTAACATATAAAACACACTTTTTACTCGTTTTGTACTCTAATTTCACTTAAGTTCTATACGAAACCGTTTTAAATATTAAGAATGCAGTAAATGTTAATATTACGCAAGAAACCGATCAGTAGCACTAAATTAATCACTCAAAAATGACAAAAATGAGTTTTACTACAATAAGGAGTACATTGAACCGACATATTTAAAATCTTTTACACATTGAACGTCTGCGCATGCGTCTGACCGCATGCGCACACGTTATTATTTATCAAAAAACGATTATCAAAAAACATCCCATTTTTTATTGTTCTTATAATTTGTTTGTATGCGTGAAGTTTTATACAATTATTAAAAAATGTCAAGTGATAGTGAAATGAATTTAACTCCACCCAATATAACTAATGTTAAGTATTAATTATTATACAATAAAATGATTAAAAACATCTATTATTGCTCTTGTTCAATTATTATTAACAAAAGATTATTAATGCAGGTACAAGTAGGTCTTAGGTAAAATATAGTACGTAACTAGTGCTGTAAAGCATTTTACGTACAAATGGAATAGTTGCGTAATTCCGTGACAACACACGTTACGTAATACACTATTAGTGGGAAAGATTCTATTGCCTGTAGAATAGAATTAACACTACACCAGGATAAGGCTTCCTAAATATTTATTGCTTCAGCAGTATATATTGAATGACCATCTGATAATCTTATTTTTTTAATGTAAGAAACAAAAAAGACAGCACCCGTGCCTTGGCTTCTTTTAGATCCATCTGTATAATTTTTTATTAATTTACATCATTTATCTGATTTAGAGTAGTTGTTAAAATGAGTTTGTGAACCACAGTTTTGTTGGTATTATGGGTTTGGCATATGAGTTAGTACTTAAAAACGCATCTGACAATGGCGGTGGGCTTTTTTTTATTTTCCAATATGGGAGATAAAGATTGGCTGTGTCTTTTTGTGTATTGTTTTCAGTATTCTATTGTGGGATTTTCCTACGAAAACTTGGTTTCCATTTGGAAAATTTGGTTTCCATCTCTTATTAATTCTTTAAAGTTGTTCAAGGTTTTTTTTTTCTAGTTTATTGAATAAGATGTTTTTCTTTATTATCTTCATCAATAACAGTTTATAATAATTAAGATTTGATCCTTCTCTTTTTATCAAATCCATAGATAGATAATACGATTTCACTTTTGGTTCATACTTTTTACTTTGTGTTTGGACAAATACTTCATTTAAAAGTCCAGCTTTGTTTCAGACTATTTATTTGTGGTTCTTATGGAATGTTTTGATTATGCGCGACAATACCTTTGAGTAGCTAAAAAAGTGGATCTTAAACTTTCGACCTTTAATTGTATCAATGAAATAATTCGTTTAATCGAACTAGTTACGATTGCTTTGCACTCGATTAACCCTTAAAACGTACAGACATCCTTGATTATTAAAACGATATATGTAATTTCATAAATTATGTTAATAAGTTAAGGTGATTTTGATTTGCGTACCTTCGTAATAGATTTCGATGTTTTGTCAATTCGTCGAAATTAACATGGAAAGTTTTTGGATCGGGATATTTACCGAAAAGTATATTTATTACGTAAAACCACTTAAAGAGAAGAATAATTTGACAACATTCTTTAAATTGTAAAATAAATTTATTTATGGACTTGCTATTCATTCCATCATCGTCTGAATAAAAAAAATATTAGTCTATTTCAGCTTTTTTTTTCAATTATTCCAAATTAACGTGTGCTTTCCATTCAAGTAAATATCACTAGGCAAATGATAAATTTAAAAAGGTGTTGAATAACAATAATTAATAAAATTTTAAAATAAATATTGATAACATTGATAAATTATTTATTATCAATTTTACATTAAAAAATCCATTATTTTCTCTAAACAATAATCATATACACCCTATGCTAATTTTTTGTTTTCCTTTTCATTTAAATAATCAAAAGCTTTTATACCCTTAGGTGTTTAGTTTAAGGTTATGTCATTTTTACTGCGTCTGTCCAAGTCATATTTCTCCCTTAGAGATTTAATAATTTCTTGATTTCATGTCTTTCTTGGTCTTCCTTTTTTATTTGGTACTCTTGCCTCCCTTATCTGTTTACCTTGTTTTAGATGAAGACCAAAATTTTTACCTGCACTTTGGTCCATTGTGCTTCCTCCAGAGCCTGTCCCTTTAGTTCCTTACCCAACCTACTTATTTGAAGTGTCACTATCATCTTTTGTCCCTTCTAGATTTATATTAGGTTTCTTACATTTCCATTCCTCATGAAGATGCCACTTTGATTGAGGTATCTACAAAACATGCATTCTGAATGCAGCAACCGCTTCTTCATGTGTCGAAAAACTTTGATTTCTCAGTTTGTTTTTTACGTACGGTAATAAAAAAAAACCATTCGGTACAAAGTCAGGACTATACGGCGGATGACTCATCAAATCGATGTTTTGGGTGCTCAAAAATGCAGTTGTTTGAGCCTATGTGTGGGAGCTTGCGAACAAATTTTTTTTGACCGTCAAATATTTATGCAATATTGAATGTATGCTGGTCCCAGGATAGGTCACATGACGATCTTGCTATATCAGTTCGCGCACAGCATCAATGGTTTTCGGAACAACAACTGATGTTGGACGACCTGCACGAAACTCGTCTTGGAGTGAACTACGGCCATGATTGAATTCACCATACCATCGATAAACACTGGTCATTGATGGAGCTTCATCGGCAAAAATTGAATTAAGTTCATCCATGCACTGTTGCTGAGTTAATCCACGTCGAAAGTTGTACAAAATAATCGCACGAAAATCTTTACGATTTAATTCCATTTTTGGGTCCAGATGAATCTTTTTATTTACAGTAAACAACACAAATAGCGCTCGTAACTTTACGATAGAGCTGTCAGTTGCCAGATTGCAACCCCAGGGTTGCCAAATCCCGATGGCAACCCTCGTATTATTGTTATAAACAAGAGAAAAAGTTATATTTTCTTTATAAGTTTTAAGATATTTTCTTCTATTAATATTTTTCTAATACTCTTTTTATCAATAGGTTTTATTTTTTATCTTAGTTAAGTTCAGTTGAAGAGTATGGTCAACACACACATATTATTAATGTTGTTTCCAGAGTCTGCAAACTGTTTCTTATTGAAACTCTCTCAGTAAGATCCTTGTAATTACGAAGGATGAAAATTCTTGAAACGGTCCTCTAGATTCCTCTAGATTGATCCTTATTTTCACTAACTAAAATACTTATGCCTACTATTTCGGTGGATCCATCTGATTCTTCAACAAACATTAGATGTACTAGAGCTCTAATTGAAAGTTATTTAAATTTTGCATCAATTCAGTGTGTTCTGGATAAGCTTCCATAACAGTCTTCTTGGTACTAGCTACTTGATAGTAGCTAAAAAGTTCCTGAAATTCGTTGTTTTCATTGAAACCAATTGTGCCTCCTTTCGATGTTTTTTTAAATATTTTTTCACTCTTTTAGGAAGATCCCGCATGCCTGTGAATAGCGGTGGTGCTATTAGTTGGTGCATTGCTTGGTGCTTATGAATTATTTTTAATTAAAAATGACTTTTTAGGGGGTGGAACCTGTAACATCGGTTAAGAATAATAAACCAAACGTTTGAACTAACGAGTTCACTTCCACAGATTTAGGATTACTACACAAAATTTAACTATAACATGTCTTTTTCTCACAGTATTTTAAATTGTCATTAATGTACCGTTTGATCTTAAATTTTCGAAACTGTTCTTGAATCTCAACACACAAAATTTACTGTCTTTATAATATATATTCCTTGTCCAGTATAAATTAATTTTATATCAAATACAACTCCTGGACAAATAAAATATAAACTTCAAACGTACATAACTCGTACTAAAATATTTTATGTTGGCACAATTGCGCCATGTTGCCGCGGTCAAACATGATTTATCAGATGAAATTTTGATTTTCGCGCGTATTACATCTGGTATTGATACCTTTGAATGCTGTTTGGTTGGGCTATCATACATAATCTTTCTAATTATCTGTATAACTAACTTAGCTTGATTTTGTACTCAAATAAAAAGAAAAATATTAGAGAAACTTCGTGTGATATTTACTAGCTTCTAATACTATTTTAAATGCTTGGCAACATAGTCTGTGACGTGCAGCTATATTTATACTGGATAAGGTATAGTTCAATATTTTTTTCGAAATCTCCATGAGAATCGAACGACTAACTTGGATTTAAATTTTTCATACTTGAATCTGAATATAAAAAAAACTAGAAAAATGTGTGTTTCATCATGATTATGCCAAAAACCATAAATTATTAAAATATTTCATTAAATAATACGTTTTTAATACCGTTTTTTAAAATTTTATTTTCCTTCTTTCAATTAAATTGACAGGTGTCAAATTTGTTTATTTAAATTTACATTATATAAAATATTCGTATAAATAGACGCTTCCTTTATGTAATCAGTGGATATTTTACATATATACTGGTCTTGCTTTAATTTCGTGCCATGATGTGTTGTTGAATTTGTTCTGGTAAGGATTAACGAAAAATTAAATTGTTGCTCTTCCCCCTCTTTCTATCTATCTATCTCTCTCTTTATCTGTCGCAATATACTGAATTAAATTTATGAAATTAATCCTGATGAGATGTTCTTAGGTAACGTATGGAAAAAATGAATATTTATAAACCGCCTGTTGTCTAGCGTCTAGCCGATTCGAATTAAACTACCTCTCATTGTCACCCACTAACTACTTCAACGCCATAGCCGTCGCTGACTCGTTTTCACCAAGGCAACCATTTTTTTATAAGCAATAGGCGGTATCAGATTTTTTATTAAAATTCCTTAATTCTGAAAATAAATTTTTAAAATGTTTGGCTTTAAATATTGTTACGGCCTTTGGTAGATTATTTTTTGTATAACAGGTCGGCTGAAAAGTCCCCGGTCTACCATAGTAAAACACAATATTTTGACAAAATTCTTTTTTTTTTATTCAACATAGTTGCCTTCAAGGGCGATACAGCGATTATAGCGACCTTCCAACTTTTCGATACCATTTTTGTAGTACTCCTTCGGTTTGTCCTCAAAATAGGCTTCAGTTTCGGCGATTACCTCAGTATCAGAGCCAAATTTTTTTCCCGCGAGCATTCTCTTCAGGTCAGAGAAAAGGAAAAAGTCGCTGGGGGCTAGATCTGGAGAATACGGTGGGTGAGGAAGCAATTCGAAGCCCAATTCATGCAATTTTGCCATCGTTTTCGATGATTTGTGACACGGTGCATTGTCTTGATGAAACAACACTTTTTTTTTCTTCATATGGGGCCGTTTTTTCGCGATTTCGGTCTTCAATCGCTCCAATAATGCACAGTAATAGTCGCTGTTGATTGTTTTTTCCTTTTCCAAATAGTCAATTAACAATATACCGTGTGTATCCCAAAAAACTGAGGCCATAACTTTGCCAGCTGAATGTTGAGTCTTTCCACGCTTTGGTGGCGGTTCACCGGCCGCGGTCCACTCAGCTGACTGTCGATTGGACTCAGGCGTGTAGTGATGGAGCCAAGTTTGATTCATAGTCACATATCGACGCAAAAAATCGGGTTTATTACGACTTAACAGCTGCAAACACTGCTCAGAATCATCAATTCGTTGCTGTTTTTGGTCGATTGTGAGCACGCGCGGCACCCATTTTGCACAGAGCTTCCGCATACCCAAATATTCGTGAACGATATGTCCAACACGTTCCTTAGATATCTTTAGAGTATCAGCTATCTCGATCATATTCACTTTACGGTCACTCAAAATCAGTTTGTGGATTTTTTTGATTTTTTCGTCGGTAACCGTCTTCGGTGCTCATTTCACCACGCTTGAATTTTGCGTACCAGTCAATGATTGTTGATTTTCCTGGCGCAGAGTCCGGAAACTCATTATCAAGCCAAGCTTTTGCTTCAACTGTATTTTTTTCTTTCAAATAACAATATTTAATAAGCGCACGAAATTCTTTTTTTTTCATCTTTTTGAAAATAACAAAAGTTGCTTCACTAAAAATGCAATATCTCACAAACTAATAGTCCGACAGCTGTCAAATTTTTACACGAATCTTTTGAAGGTTGATACAATCTAAAAATGAAATGGATTTAATTCTAGTGTCGTCATCTATAGGTCAGACCGGGGACTTTTCAGCCGACCTGTTATATATTTTTTTTATGATTTCTCGATTCATAGGTCGATTTTGTGCTATTTTGAGGGTTTTCTTCATACATGGCCACATATTTTTTTATTTTTATTCAGTTAAAGCAAGTTATATCCTTTGTGTTTAGACTTAAGCCTCCACGGTTAATATGTCCCACGTCTGACATATAGATGGCACCACAATATTAACTTAAAAAGCGTTTGTACAAGCACCGATGATACGGAACGCTCCTGACGTCTAAATGAGGCAGTAATTGCGGAGAAGAGGTACTGTTTACACCATATTACACGAATATTTGGATGTGAAAAGGCATTTACTCCAAACAGAGCAAAAACAATAACGAATTAATGAATGAGGGCTTTGTTTGGATATGTTTTCTCGAAATAAGTTGAAGTTTTCCGTTGGTGGATTACATTTGATGATACATGCATACTGTTGTACGTCTAGAAAGTGTTTGTTGATAAAATAGTAATTCTTGCAACAATTCCACCAATTCGATTGGTGAAAAAAAGAGGTAAAATAGATTTAACGTCTGTATTGCGGACAATATTTTTGCTACAGACCTCCAATAAATTGTTATTAGTAACGAATGCATAACGTCTCAAGACTAATAGTTCTTGCCTTTAAAGTCCATCTCTTCTTCTTACAATCATATTGACAGTACGTAGCATTTGATGACTCGCCATCGGGTAGTCAATCTTAGATCTTTGTTACAAAATAGTACTTTCATCTTCGATCCTAACTTTTAATTCATTCTGAGGATTCCCTGTATCATCAGCCCCACACACAAATCGCGTTACTCTCTCTATGTCCTGATTTGCAAATTAGAGTTTATGATTTAGTTTTGGTATGGAAAAATTGCACTAATCAACTATGTTGACTCTAACTATAAATAGCTATTTTATGTGCAACAAACCGGTCTAATAAAAAACTTTATAGATAAGGTATAGACAATTTATAATTGTATAAGAGCATTTTATTTATAGTAAGCAAACAAAGTGTAAACATATTTACTTGGGGGGTTTTTGTCAATGTTTGCAAAATCTTGCCAGGGGAGTACCCCAGGTGGTTATTGGCAATAGAATAACTTTATGTAATTTTGTTTTCGTCTAGCCAAATTCTTGTGTAGTTGAAGGTGTGGCAGCGAGCATTGTCTAGCTGTAATATGTAACCTTTTAAATGTATAACATTGACCGAAGACAACTAAGTACTGAAAATAAATTTCAATAAACGAGGGACAGTCAATAATTAAAAGTTGAAAAATGGAAAGATATTTCTACTCTTTGTGGTATAGAAACTACTCTTTAGTTTTGCAAATGAAAAGAAATACTACTCGTAGACTGGTTTCGACATTGTTGTGTCATTATCAGTACGAGGTAAGTACTTCTTCACATCCCATAGAATAGGATGCAAAATTTTTCTTTAACGTCGATACCTATGTAGTGAATAATAATTTTTTACTTTACATATCTTTTTTATATATTGTAACGAATATTATGATTTAATGATTATTATTTGATTGATTAATTTGATATTATTTGAATGTTCTAATAGCAACAAGATCTTCTTTTTCTCAGGGGTGCTTTGTTCTGCACGCTTTTAGTTGGATTATTAGGTAGGTATTTGAATAAAATTTGATTAATTGTAATTAAAAATTTATTATAAAAAGAGTTAAGTTAGAACAGTAATTATTGAATATCAAATAAATTCTTTTGTTTTTAAATTATAAAACTTAACTAACTACTACAAAAAAGTCAAATTGTTTACAATGTTATCTGACCTTAATGTCCTGCTTTCTGATTTCTAGTCGCTCTATGAAAAACGGAAACCAACAAAGGTATACGTGGAATTTCCGTGGTTTTTTGCTGTTAGACGTTTGGTTTCTTGTGTAATATTATTGTTCTTCCAATTATATTTATGGATATAGTTCAGTGTTAGATTATAGTTCCTTTTATGTCTGACTTTCAAAAATCTACTACTTCTAACGACCTCTGATCAAGTCCTTTTATAGGTTGCTAACCTATTAATTAGTCATTTCTAGAATAATATGTGTATCTCTCTCTTTCCTATGTATAACTAGACATACTCACTTCTTCTACTATCGATCTTTCCAGATCACCAAATAGTAAAAATATATCTGTCTCCTTTTTACACATTATATAATCAATTTCGCGAAGTTTCTAGTAGGTTTAAATAACATATTTATGTACAAAATATAATATTGATACATTACATAATGAAAATTATTTCTAATTTAAAATTTTCTTACAAATACACAAAATATATAATAAAAGTTATTTGATTAAGGTAATATTAAACAACTTCTGTTGATATTATGCTCATTATACTATTATCGAATATTTAAATGTTACAATATATATATATCAGGTTTAACAAGATTATAACATTTTATTGACAATCCCCTCACAAATTTGGAAGCTCGTGGCTAATATAAAACGACATTTGGGCTTCAAATTCTTGGATAGCGTCGTGATACAAACGGGGCTATTTTTGCCAGCTCAATTATGTTTCTGTTTGTTATTATTATAAATTAATCACTGCGTGCCGAGCGAAGCGAGGTAAGCAGCATTAAGTCAATCTAAACAAATTTAAAATTAGTTATAAATTTTTTAAATTAAAATATTGATATTGTAGGTTTCCTTAATATTAAATCATTTCAAAAATCGGTTTCTATCTTTTCGAGTTTGTAAATGAATAAAAAATTAAAATAATATGTTGTTTAAGATCAAATCTCGAATTTTCGTTCCTTTAGAACTTTGATATTCCATTAAAAGTTGCTTTTAAAGTTTTTATAATAAGTATTGTCTCTCAAATAAAAACTTCCTTTTAATTTAAAGATAATACAAACCGGGCTATCTAGTCGGAAACTCTCTAACGTTTATATATATATACATCCCACGCGCCTCCCTTGTGCTTTAACACTGTCTACGGATAGAGTGAAATAACCGGTATAAAAATAACTGTCCGAGCCCATCTCTCCAGACAAGCAGTCTAGTGGCTGGGGCTGATGAGGCCGAACGGTGGTGGTGGCTGGCTGCTTTGCTCGGTTAGGGGTCACATTGAAAGGGGTTGGAGGCAGGCCCCATACGACAAACGGCGACGGCGAGCCAGACAGAGATGGAAAATGCTAGACGTAGACACTATCGCGAGCGGCGTTACCAGATTGCTTAAATTTCCATACATCTAGGATTTTTTTATATGTATAAAATTATTAATATATTCCTGGGATGCCAAATCGATCGGTAAACAGAAATGAATAATGGAAAAGTTATGTAATACTATTGGAAATGGAGAATAAAAAACACTTAGCTCTTGCCTGAAAAGAAGAATAAAGATTTAAAGTCACTCAAAACTTAAGTAGAGAATTTGGTTTTTATTTAATAATTGTTTTAAACGTTTTTGTTGAGTTTATCTAACTAGTGTGTACTTTTATTGAAATAATTAATAATCAGTGTTTTTCAACCTGTGGGATGCGACCCCCCGGGGGTCACGAAAAAATATTGATTTATTAAGTAGGAGAATGCGAAGGTGTTGCTTGTTTTTGATTAATCAATTTCTCCCATCGTGGATATGTATTTGCTACACATATAATTAAATCGTTTTCCACATTCAAGCGATTTCTTTGCTTAATTTTTATTTGAACCATAGATGCAAATGTCAACTCGGATAAGTACGAGGTGGCAAATGGGATCAAGCACTACAAAGCATCGGTTGTCAATTCCTGGTATTCTGTTTTTCTCCTTAAACAAATAGCAGACTTAAATTCCCATCGGCAGATGATTCTAGCAGATTCTGCATTTGAAAATGGATTTAAGATCCACCTCTGCCTAGTGTTCCCACTTTTAGCAAAGGTGGCCTGCCTCATGCTTTCTTTTGATAAAGTTTCAAAGCAAATAACGCACATTATTAACCACAGTAAACCCGAATTCAAAATAATTGTCATATCGTCATTGTAGACGCATAAAAACTTCGTATGGAATGAATACTGTAACTTACACAGAAATCATCATCAGCGCCTAACAATTCTAAGGAATTATGGCAAAAACGCTTCAGGAAGCAATTTTTGGAATCCAATTTCTAGTCGAGGTGGATTATTCCTCGTTTTACCCTATTAGTATGAGGGTTGCCTGAAAAGTTTCCGACCTAACAAAGATACTAGACATTTTTTCTTCAATTTAATTTTTATTTTTCTACAAAGTCTCCTTGTAAGTCTATACACTTCTCCCAGCGATGCTCCCATCTTCAACCCGTCCAAATAGTACTCGGCGTCTTTCTCTGCAAAATAGTTGTTTACGAAGGTGATGGCCTCCATATTCGACGAAAATCTCTGTCCTCCGAGCGCAACTTTTAGCTTAGGGAACAAAAAAAGTCGCTTGGGGCTAGATCTGGTGAGTAAGGAGGGTGGTCAAGCAGTTCAAACCGTAATTCGTGGATTTTCGTCATGGCAACCGCTGAGGTGTGAGACGGCGCATTGTCTTGGTGAAACAAAATTCTTTTTTTCTGCAAATGTGGCCGTTTTTCCGCAATTTCTGCCTTCAGCTTGTCAAGTAATGATGCGTAGTATGCTCCTGTAATGGTTTTTCCTTTTTGAAGATAATCGATTAAGATAACTCCATAACTATCCCAGAAAACAGTTGCCATCACTTTCCCAGCCGAAGGAACAACCTTTGCTTTTTTTGGAGCCGATTCCCCCTTCGCAGTCCATTGTTTGTTGACTGTGTTTTTGTTTCTGGAGTATAAAGGTATATCCAAGTTTCATCTACAGTAATTAATCGGCGCCAAAACTCTGATTTATTGCGCCTAAACTGCGCCAACAGAGAGTTGGAAATGATCATTCGAACACGTTTTTGGTCCAAAGTGAGCAAACGCGACACCCAACGCGCGGACAGCTTTTTCATGCCTAAATCTTGATTCAATATGTGATAAACACGTTCTTTGGACATGTTTATAGCCTTTGCTATCTCTCTAATTTTAATTCGACGGTTGTCTAGCACCATTTGGTGAACTTGAGCGATATTATCGTCAGTGGTTGCAGTTTTTGGACGTCCCGAACGTTCATCGTCACCCAAGCTGGTGAATTCAGCAGTCCAAAATTTCACGGAGGTAAATGATGGTGCAGAGTCCCCGTACACAGCGTCCAACTCGTCTTTGATTTGCGTAGGCGTATTGCCCTTCAAAAACAAATATTTAATGACAGCTCGATACTCGGTTTTTTCCATTTTCATAAAAAGACTCACATCGACTCACTTAAATGATTGTCAAACGACAACTGTGCGTCCAAAATGGCTGAAATTGTAATGGGTACCTTTCAAACATATGCGCCAACTTTTGTTTACGAGTGCTGCCATCTTCATGTTGAGGTCGGAAACTTTTCAGACAACCTTCGTATATGTGTATTTTTGCTGTGGCTGTTATCCTTCTCCCTAGGTTCCGATCTCTATGACCAAGCCGTTCTAGTCAAAGTGTCTTTATGTATTTAATTATGTTTTCCCCATTCAACCTTTCTTCTATTTCCGCATTCATATTTAATCTTCTCTGTCCATCTTCTGTTATGTTTGGGCCTAGCATCTTCTCCTTCTTTTTGATTTATTTTGGTTATCTCCATAGCATATGCTACGACAGGTCTTATCTTTAGTTGTTTATTTCTCAGCAGATACTTGTTTTTCCCGTATGCTTGGTTATCTCTTAAGATTCTTTCTGCAAATTTCCAAATTGTCCTGCTTCTTTGCCCAATCTATCTATAGACCTGATAAGTGACGCTTTTGTGCTTGATATTATGGTTATGTCATCGGCATACGCAACTATTTGTATGTGGTTGGTCATGAAGCTTTTGTTGTTATAAATAGATTATAAAAAAGGGAAGGGCCGAGAGGTCGCGAGATATTTTTCACACCAAAGGGGGTCGTAGCATGAAAATGGTTGAAAAACACTGCTTTATGTTAATTGAACTAATTACACTTGTTTTATTTTTAGGTAAGAAAATGCGGAAGCAGATACAGCATTTTTCACACGACATTGGTTCAACTTTATTCTGATACTGTGAGTAAACTACCATTTTAGAATATAAAGTTATTTTTGTTTATGAAAATTTACCTCTTTAACTATGTTTGCTCTTATAACCGTTACCTTTTATTTGATAAAAATCTTTTTACAATGCCGAAATTGGAATCGAGTAAAAAAATTGTAAGAAGGATAAATGGGTTCGCAAAATATCGGTATATCTACTATTTTTTGTATAGTCTGACAACGCCGTGAGGTAAAAGACAGAGAAAGAGCGTATGATCCGGCCTTGGCTGTATGTCTGGCAGCGGTCTGGCCACTATCCGTCTTTTTCTAACGTGGTCTCTGGCTTTCTCTGTCTGTCTCGCCCCTTGGCGAGTGGCGCGGCAGGTGTAAGCGAGACTGAATATGTCTACAGTCACAGTTGTAGTATTTTCCATCCTTCTACACCCTCGCCTCCTCACGCCCTCTCTTGTCGGGCGCAATTAATAACCCTTTACGACCCACGATGCACTTCTAGACTGATTTCTTTTTTTTGTTTTACCTCCACTCTCTCTTTGTTTTCCTTTCTTATTTTTCGAAATCATAATATAGTGTGAATTGGAAGAAACTTTTATTAAATTGTGAAATGCAACTTGTGTAACATTTTGAAATGTCTGTGAATGAAGTAGGTATTAGCCAGCTTTTCAGATGTTGGAAGTTTTTTAAAAGAAAATTCGTAACAGCATACACTTGGAAAAATACCGGTTGTCATCAATATTAATTCTATTCAATTATTTTTTTCATTGATAAATCTATTTATGTATAATCCATATTAAAGCATGTTTGGAACTTTAAACTCACAACTTCGGATGGACGAAATCTTATTTCTTTGATTTTTTTTTGCCATGTTACCAATTGAATTTTAGACACGTCAATAAAGGCATATTATTTACGTCAATCCATTTGGAATTGTCTAGTTTTTCTATAGTTTATATAGGACTGTAGTAAAATTTAAAAAAATGGAACAACTTGTAACCATATTATGACGTTGGGCGTCGATTTGTGATATGATTTAAATGTTGAGAGTGAATTTATAAAAATATTTAGTTAACTTTTAAAAAATAACAATATACCAAAAGAAAAAATGTAATTTACAATAAAACAACCATTAATCTTAATTTTGTCTTTAATTAGTTGTAAAAGATATTTCAATAATTAACAAAATTTATAAATGTTTATCACAGCAAAAATTATGATAGTTAAATACCTTGGCTAGGGGTGAGTAAGTTCATTAGCTGTGACTATAGTACAATATTTGTTTCTTTAAGAAATTATAAGGGCGCCACTGAAATCTTTTTATTTTTTATAATACTACTGAAGAAAGTTGTTTTAAGCTGAGTTATTTAAATAAGTATCATTAGATGACAGAAAGTTGTCAGAAAAAACTGTCTAGGAAGTAAAAAAAAAATGAAAATGTACCAACAGATAAAAGATAAATAGTTTTCCTTGGTGCTAAAATGAATGAAGTTGAGAATACGTTCCAAAAAAATAATCCGCAAACAGTTCTTTACAACTACTTATTCTAATACAGTTGACGATATATATAAATATAAACGGAGATAAAAGAGAAAAAAATATGGGAACAGTAAACTTGATATACCACAATAAACTTATCTGTTAACTATAGTGGACGATCCTTCGCCGCACCTTGGGGTCGCTACGGCACTGTTTAGGTGGTTCCAAATGACTATGGAAGATCACGAGTGGAGGGATGATCTGCCCAAGTTGTAGAGATGATCCAGTTAAAAATGTTCGTGCATACGAGAGCTTAAAGTTTACAAGCTGTTCAAGTTTACTGAATCTTCAAATTAAAGAGATGCTTCTAGTATTATATTCCAACTTTCTGAAAATTTCCAGTGTCAAACACGTGTTATTTACTTTTCTGGTACAAAAAGTACAAATCAGCATAGTCCGAAATCTACAGTTAGATGCTAACGTATTTTAATAGATTACAAAAGATACATTCTTACATTAAATTTACTTTGTAACAACCTTACATACTAATCAAAATTTCAGAAATGTACTTTTACTAGCCTTTTTATAAAAAATTAGCATTAATACTTTTAATTACCATAAAAAGATTCTTTGAATAATAATGAAATATGTTGAAATTCTCATCTGATATAATAAAATAGAATATAACTTTCGATGTTTTATAAATATTTTAACAAAAAGGAAAAAAAAATACCTGTATATCACAGTAAACCAATACAAGAAATGAGACTGGAAATAATTATTAAAACCCGATAATGGCAACTCATTAGTACACCTCGTAGCGTAGCTACTTTGAACTTCCAATTATAATTATAGAGACCGTATTCATTATTTTATTATTAAGAATCCTTTCGAAAGATGGAGCTCGCGGTACTAATTTAATTTAATATTTAGGATACCAGTTGCTTAAAACAGGTACTGTTGTCGAAATACTAACGTTTATTTTGGTAAACATGTTATTACATATTTATCAATTGTATTTACTACCATGACGACCCTTTTCCACAGGGATTATAAAACTTTTTTTTAAATTGTATCATTTAATGAATACTCAGTATCTGCAAAATAGGGAGGATGAAGCCTAATACACATAGACCAAAAAAGTCTCTTATGCTTGCTGGGGTTCAGCAAAGGTAGGATTTCCGTTTAGTCAAGAGACATGATGTGCTGTATGGTTTTCTTTTCTTGCTCACATCTTTTGCATAGCATGTTGCTTACTTTTATGCTGTTTTTGGAGACCCCATTGACCGGTTAAAATCTCCTTCACTAATCTGTTGGTTGTATTCTTGGTTTGGTAGTTAAATTATTCATTCGAAAGTCTACAGACCTTCTACATATGTCTACATCTTTCTTTGAACAATAAATTGAAGTGCTACTGTGACTTTATTATCCACAGTTGCCTTAGCCAGGGCTCGGAGGTATTCTAGCCCTGCGTCCGAAATTATTACTACTTTCTACTGTCTGCGTGAATATGTCTGTTGGATATTTCGACTGCTGTTATAGTTGTCACTCAGCTCCTCCCTAAACTTAAATGTTTTCCTATAGCCTTTTGAATTTTTATGTCTAAGGATTCTGAGTATACTCTACATCCTCCACACGTTGTAGTGTAAAAAGATTGTACCTCTTTGATAAATATTTTCAGGAGTGTGAGATTTAACAATAGGTACTCCAATTGTCCTGGTTTGTGTGGGTTTCCAAGAGGAAAATGCTTTATTTATTCTATTTTCATGTTAACTTATCAAGGTAATTTTACGACCAAAATTAATTTTTTACAAAGAACTAAACGCTGAATTAATATTTCACTATTTATTAGCAAAATACGTTTTTAAATGCAGTGACGGCCGTTTCGCTAGAATTAGCATCGCCAGATGGATTTTCACATAGTAAGGGTTAGTACAATAAAAATTTTTTTTTTTATAAAAAAAATTTCTCGGGAAAATGAGATTCACATACTAAACATTAGATAAGATGTATAGGGCGTTAGTAAATTAAGAAACAAAAACAAAATTACTTTTGGTCGTAAAATTAATAATCATTTTCTACTCTGGTCAACGCCATCCGTGAACACACAAAATTTTCTTTTACATAAATTTTGTGTAAAATAAAAAATAATGGTACTTCTTTCATGAGGTATTTTCATGTTTTCTTAATTTGGCAACACCGTGTAGATCCAATCTAAGATTTTTAAGTGTTACTCTCATTTTTAAAAGAAGCAGAATTTTTCATAAAGAATGACTTTTTGTCGTACCTAAAATGAATAATTAAATTGTTTCTCCTATAGGCAACCCCATTCGTGGACACACGGTAGACAAAAGAGGTTTAGTTTACAGTATACACTTTGGTCTTAGTATTTACTGGGATACTATTCATTTGTATTTTAAGAATTTATGCTCTAGAAATCATTTTTAAACCATATATAAAATTTGTTATCAAATCTCGAAATAAAATGATTCTACTCCAAATTCCCCAAACAAATTCCAAATATTTTATATATTTTTTCTCTCACTTTCCCAGTTTATAAATCATATTGACCAAAATACTCAAAACATTATTAATGCGAGTAGTTTATTGAATTCTTTAATATACCAATCTAAATCAAGTAAATCACTAAACGCCTCCTTGTTACAAAATTATTTTTGTTTAATACATGTTTAATATTTATATTTTTTCTATTTACGGTTCTCCAAAAAATTTAATGTTTGACGTCAATACATTTGTTTTTTAACTTAAATTTTAAGTTTGATATTTCTTAATTAAATAAGCTAATATTTTTTGCTAACAAAGTCAGTAAATTCTCTACGGGGTTGGGATAAAGTATGGAACCAAGTAAATATATTTTAAACGAAAAGAACGATATTTATGAAAATTTGCAGGTAAGTGCAATGGAACAAAACGCATCTGATGTACATTTTTTTGATAATAATATACTTCCGGTTTAACCGGAAATGCCATCAACTTCTTTAATTTAAATGGGACACCCTATATATTTTTAAAGATTTTGAAAGAGCTTGTTATTTTGAATTAATACATACTGAGTTTAATGTAAACAAATTTGTAAAAACGAGGAATAACTCACTGTTAGTAATACAATAGATGTACATTTCATTATTTTAGAATAATGAGAAACAAAATTACTTCAAATGTTCAAAATGCTCGCCGTTTACTTGCTCCACGTATTAGTTCACATTCATCAATAATTCTTTGTCTCAATTCTTGTAAGTTTGTTGGTCGTCTAACGTAAACACGTTATTTTAGATAACCCCAAAGAAAAAAATCTAAAGGGCTAAGATCCGGAGAACCAGCAGGCCACTCTATGAATCCTCTACGTCCAATCCATCGATTTGGAAAATTTGCATCCAGAAAATCCTTAACCCGTCTATCATAGTGGGGAGGTGCTCCATCTTGTTGAAACCAAATATTTTGTGGTAATTGCCCATTCTGTTGAAGTGCAGGAATAATTTCGTTATTTAGTAGATCCAAATACTTGCCACCATTCAAGTTTCCGTCAATAAAAAATGGCTCTATAAGCTTATTTTCGACAATTCCCATCCAAACATTTAACTTCTGTGGATGCTGGGTATGTGCTTCATGAATCCAATGAGGATTCTCATTTGACCAATACCTTGAGTTATGGCGATTAACTGTTCCATTTAAACATCGGAAAAAACTATGCTAGAAGCAAAATTTTCGTCGACATTACAGATGTCCATTAGCCGTTCGCAGAATTCCAGCCGTCGGTCAAAATCATCGTATGACAATTCTTGAACCAACTGTACCTTATACGGATGATACTTTTCACTTTTTAATATCTTTTCTACAAAACGTCGACTGATACCATGGTTTAGTGCCAAATTTGTGGTGGAAGTTTGAGGTGATTCTTCTAAATCGATTGCAACATTTTGTTTAACAGTTTCGTTCGTTGCAGTCCGCGGTCTTCCAGATTTTAGCAAATTTTTTACCATCCCAGTAGTATTAAAACGTTGTAATGTTTTAGTTACTGTTGAGCGTGATATAGTATTTGTCTCCGGATGCAAATTATTAAAAATATGACACACTTCTTCATGAGTTCTAACATGATCACCATAACCGATCATCATTAAAATTTCAATACGCTCTTTTTCACTTAATTGAACCATTCTAAATTGTGCAATTTATTTCCGTCAATAATAATTTGACACTTGAAGAACAAAATACGTACTAAACAGTACTTGTTTATTTATTACTATGCATACAAACAACATCAATTAGTTTATCTAAATATTTTTTTGGTCTAATGCAAAAAACTTAAAGGAGGTTGGTTAAAGTGCCATATTCCTCGTTTTTACAAATTTTTTTACACTAAACTCAGTATGTATGAATTCAAAATAATAACAAGCTTTTTCAAAATCTGTAAAAATATGTAGGGTGTCCCATTTAAATTAAAGAAGTTGATGACATTTCCGGTTAAACTGGAAGTATATTATTATCAAAAAAATGTACATCAGATGCGTTTTGTTCCATTGCACTTACCTGCAAATTTTCATAAATATCGTTCTTTTCGTTAAAAAGATATTTACTTGGTTCCATACTTTATCCCTACCCCGTATACGTACATGGATAGTGGATATTAGGGTGAAATACTTTTAAAAATTCATTTTTATAAACTATGAGAGACATAAAAATAAATGAAAATAAGGGGCTATACGGAGACAAGAACAGAAGGAGTTACCTTGGTGAATTGCCGAGTGTAACATGTAGTGTACCATGCTGGTTGAAGTTTTTAAATTCTGTATTTAAAGAATTAAAAAACACCTGAGAGAAGTTCATAAAGTGATCTATGCATATATAATAGGAAATAATAGGATATAATCATTTTATTTTTTTGAGGAGTTTTTATTTATTGAAGAGTAATTATTCCTGACAAACAGGTGGTGCTTAGAATTATAGAACATAGAATTTATGGCGCGACGATGCAATGGGCAAGTAGAACTAGCTTGGAGGTGAATTCAGGGACATTTATGAGAAAGATGACCTTGTTTTATTTGGAATCTTTAAAGATTAATAAAAGTCGCTGTTGATCGAATTTAAGACCAGAAACATACTCAGACGCGATGGAGTTTACTTAGTTGAGTCAGAAGAATAAATACGTCACCGGACGAAAATAAATTTTTTGAATAGAGCAAATTTTACAAAAAGAAACCATATTTCATTAGATTGGATGAAGGTAGACATGTAAAACATGTATAAGAAGACATAGATAAAACACCAGAAGGAAATTTAGTAAAATAATTAGCAAAGGTTGTAGACGAATAATGTAGGAAGTCCTCTATATACAGTGCTTTTCAGATAAAAGAATCCACTTTTAATAACTTTTGTAGTACTGGTATTTAGGAAAAATCCAAAACCACGTCAATTTATGTTGAAAGGGGCAAGCATTATGGCTTACCTATTTAAACAAAATAAATAATGTATCAAAGTGTACTATCAATAGTTGACAATGTCAAACTTTAATAAAAAGTAGAGTTTTTTGTTGTTTGGATTTTTGAAGTAGAATAAATAGCACAGTTAAAAAGATTAAAGAGTTTGAACTGTTGTACAATCCATTTTATTACAGGCAAATAAGATGAAGGTAAAAAATAAGTAAAATTTGTGCTATTAAAAGAAAAATTGTTTATCTCATAAAATAACCACTTTAACCTACAAGTATTATACATTTTTGAAATCAGCTCAAAAGGGAAGTATCCAAATTTTACATAAAAAATTTGAGAATGAATTAAAAAGAAGGGATGCTGCTAGGGGTGAGGGGGTGGCTTTTCCAGTAAGTTTAAATAAGCCATAATGCTTGCCCCTTCCAACATAAATTGACGTGTTTTTGGATTTTTCCTAAATACCAGTATTACAAAAGTTATTAAAGGTGGATACTTTTATCTGAAAAGCACTGTATAAAGGTTTAGTAATTGTGGAACTACTGCTAGCAACCCGCAATTAAAAACTAATTTGATTGACTGTGATGGCTTCTATATAGAAGCGGAAGTAGATTTTTTTGTAATTGTTAGTACAAAACAGGCAAGAAAGGAATTTTCTTTTTTCGTTTTCCGAACTACAGTTTTTTGGATACTATAGTTTGTGCGAGGGAAAGGGAAAAAGCTAAATCATCTTATTTCTGATTCTTGGCCTACATTATTTGCTCGCCTTGACGATGAAAAACCTAAAAGAAAAGGTCTAATTTTCTGATATCCACCCAATAGACATCACTTGATTGATATGGTAGCTTTATTATTCGCCTTATTCATATCTATAAATATATTTCAATTAATAAATAAATACAAAATAAAGAATATTATATCAATAAAACACTAAGTCAAACCACAATAAAGTTAATAGTAAAACTATAAAAATGCGCGACTAGTTTCGGTCTTAGACCATCATCATGCTAAAAATAAAAAGATACAGTAAGGTGAGGAATAAGACAAGATCTATAAATATAAAGTTGGGCAACATAGTAAAATGAGTGAGGCATAAAAGTAATAAAGAAAAGCACAGTATATTTATGTACCACATTATAAATTGTTTAAGAAATAATATTTTCGGTGTTTAGTGTGTCTTGTCTACTTATCCCAGTTTGACCAATCAAAACTGGTCTTTAACTATCAAATTATCTAAAAATAGTTTTTTAAATTTACATCCTTTTCAAATAAACGATTAGTGCTTTTAAATGTTTCGACTATGAATATTTATATCTCTGTCGAATTTCTGTTTGGATGATTCCGAAATGTATTATATAGAAAAGTAAATAATGTAAACGCGGTGTATGTACTTAACTTACATACACTATCCCTCTATCTGTTTTTATAAACCGTGAACGTCTAGACAGTCCGGTTTTGTTTTGTATTTTTTTTTTATTATAAATATTTTTATGCTTCGTTTCGTATTAAAGGACTAAGGCGTTTATTTTTATGTATTTATCGTCGTAGATTGATGATTAAAGCCAGACGTAATGAGTCATTATTATTTGATAAGCTCCACCATCGGTTTTTACAATTTTTGCGATTTACATAGATAGAGCCGCCATTTGAATTCCGAATAAGTTTATAATCCGTCTGAGAAATACAGAAATTTAGAAGATCCTTTACCAGTAAAATACCAATGTAGCATATATTTGCATGTATTTATTTTATCTTGGGCATAAAAGACGTAAAACAACGTTGCCGAAATTTATAAAAAGTGGCGATTAATTTTTTCAACAGTTATGCAGAAATTATTGAGAATATATGAAAAATATTTTTATATTACCAGTATTTCTCATTTAATTATTATTTTTTCATCTATGAACATTTTCTATTTTTAAACTACTTGTCATTATAAAAAGACTGATAGTATTTTGAAACAAGAAAAATTAAAATATTTTTGATGAATTGATTACTTCAAGTAGGTAGGTAATATTTGTTGTTTAAAACTCAATTAAAAACGAGGTTATTATTACAATCGATAGCAATTTTTATATTGTTATTATTTAAAACGGAAGTAGAGATACAAAATTGTTATTGCTCATGGGAAAGATACGTATGTCTGGCAAGATTCAAGGTTTTATTTAACAGTAATTAAGTTTTTTAAGCTATTGCGGTTTTTAAATGACATTTTTTAAATTATTTTAGTTAAGTGTTTCACGAAAGTTAGAGACATAACCATTTTTATGTAAAAATTTAACATATTTGTTAACGATGTTAAGGAGGCTATAGTTTGTTCACTAATATCTATTTTTGCAGACGATTTTAAAATTTTTCTTGCCATAAAAACCATTGAAAACTCCAGATCACTTCAAGCTTAAGCTAAACCCAAAGAAATGTCACCAAATTATATTCCATAGAAACTATATCCCAGTTCAGTTCGACTACATGTTGGACAACCATCCGCTTCATAAAGCTGATACCATAAAAGATCTAGGTGTAACAATGGATCCAAATTATCATTCCAGTCTCATTACTCTTTAATTACATACTTAATGACAGGGGTTGAAAATGTTAGGCTTCATTTTGAGATCTTCCAATCATTTTTCTATAAAATTAGTTAAATTATTATATTGTTCATTGGTGAGATCTAATGTTGAATATAATTTTATCCTATGGAATCCCTATCGTCAAAGAGACAAATTTGATTGAAACTGTTCAACATAAATTTTTAAAATTCACGGCATATAAAATGGGTATTCCAGGATGTAGTAATTACGATAATGTTTTGCCATTACAATTTGTTGAAGCTGGTGAACTTTAATAGTTGCAGAAGGACTCGCATTTCTGAACAATTCACTATCTCATTTCACTTCACAGATTATACACAGAATGAAAGTATTTCAAAAATACTTAAGATTGCTAACAACTCTATCCTACAGTTATTTGACTCATCTTTTTAGTCATTTAAGTGCCAAATTAAGAACTTACATTTTTAATTGTGAATTGTACTTACCTATTGTGTTGATATTAAAAATCTTTGTAATCTATAATTTAAATCTTTTTTTATCTGTTCTCACACATATTGTAATTTTTTTTAAATGGTATATCCGTTAAATAAATAAATAAATATTTTTAAAACAATATTGCATAATGTAGCAAACTCAAAAAAATATTATAAGATCGATAATCTATCTATATACATAAAAATGAATTGCTGTGCGTTAGTCTCGCAAAAACTCAAAAACGGCAAGACCGATTTTCAAAATATTTTTTTGTTTTTTTTTTGCTATAGTTAAGGGATGGTTTAGAAAAAAAATTTTTTGGAAAACCCGAAAATTCAGCTAAAAAAAACTAATTGTTTATATTTAAGAGTAAAAATTGACATAAGACAGTTATAAATGATATTCGAATGTCAAAAATGACAGTTGACAGCTGAAAAATTACAGTTGGTAGCGGAAAAATGACAGTTGACAGCTAATTTGACAGTAAAAATTACATTAGATTGTTTGAAGAAAAGGGTGTGCCATTGTACTTCGTTGTCAAAATTTCCATTTCTGTCATCCTATGATAGGATTGGTTAATAATCACGAATCAAAAGTTAAAAATTTTTTCCGGTGATGCGAAGTTCACAGGGTCAGCTAGTAGTAAGATAAAAACTTAAATTCTATCTTTTAGTAAGTTATGTGGTAAGTTGCCTGAGATGTTGCAAAGTTTGGTGCTCATATAAACTTCTTTGTACCAAATTCCACACATCTTCGATGGGATTAAGGTCAGGAGATCGCGAGGTGAAGGGTAAATATTTCACGCCCAAATTTCTAATTGCTGCCATCACGTTTGCCACACGATGTTGTTTAGCATTACCGTCTAAAAATCGGTATGGCTTGATAACAGCATGAAAATTTGGCAAATACTTGTTGACTATGCCCTTTTCGTAAATGAAGGTAAATCACTTTTTCCAACATGACAAATTCCTCTACTCAAACCATTAATGCCTCCCCTTTTTGTGCTGGTCTTAAGTTTCTCCGTACTCCATTGGTTAGGTAAGGTTAGGTTAGGTTAGGTTAGGTTAGGTTAGGTTAGGTTAGGTTATATGTGAGTGGTCGTTGAACGTTCCTTTCACTGCGACCTGAAAGATCTATTGTGGCTCACCCCTAGGTTATAGTGGTTCTATCAGCCCTATGCATCTGATGAAGCTCATCAGGGTCGTTGGGCACACTTCCATGAAGTCCTTGGGCTCGACCAAATCTATTGATCCTTAGTTTCTCGAGTTTTCTTTCCGCCGTTTCATCCTCAGCCTGACAGAATCTGCACTCCGCACTTTCTGCCAGTCCATTGTTTTCATATGCCTATTAGGCAAGGCGCACATTGAGACACAAGCGACGTAGCCCGCGCAGGGTAGCACAAGCCACGTTTTTGTATCATGTACTCAGCAATGCACGCGCGCATATTAAGACGCAGCACAGCGTAGGCCATGAATGTGTCAAACCAGACGTGTGTTGCCCAGTGTTCGAAACACAGATTTCGTGAGCGTGCATGGCAAAATAATTGCAAAAAATGCAGGAAGAACTTATTGAGGCTTCCGATTCCCAATCGGCGTCCGAATCTGACTCAGAACTTAAATCTAGCAATAAATTTTCCATCAGAAAATGTTTAAATTATGTTTAGCGCAGGAAACAACACAGCATTTGTGACAATATGCGTTCAAACGACACAACGCACAAATTTCGTGGACTTCATCACTTAAGACGACTGTGTCCATGTTGGATATACAATATTAAGTAATCACTTTAAAGATATTTTGATTATTATATATTATGAAAAGAATTGTCATTGTCAGTTTTTTTTATTAATTATAAAATAAAAGTCAGTTAGTAAATTTTTTCTATACAAAGTTATTTCTGGGTGATATCTGATTGTAAATTTCACTAAACTCTACAGTCCAGTCAGTAGTCCTATCTTAATTAGTAGGTCCTGTCTGATCAATTCCATTGATTGTCCAGAAAAATACCGAACGCCATTCAGCATCCCGATTAATGCAGCAGCTAAAAGATTACTATTCAACAACCTACATGTTGGCAGGTTTTCTGTGTGTAAACATTTGAATTAAACTAGTTTGAGCGGCCTTAATTTTTCTGGAACTATCTGTTCGCTGTATATTTGCAACGTTTTCGGTTTGTTGAAACCTTGTTGAAATTCTAAAAATGAAACTTCCTCTGGTTTTCCTTCACTAATAAAGGCTCGTGTCGATTGGCCGAAGAAATGCTCAAAAAATACGATCGCGGTGCTTTGAAACACGTCTATGACATCATGACAGGTAATGAATCGTGGATTTACGCGTATGAGCCCCAAAGAAAACAGCAGTCGACTATATGGGTGTTTCAAGATGAGCCCAATCCAACAAAAGTTGTTCGCGCACGAAACACTTCCAAGCAAATGGTCGCCTGTTTTTTCCGTACCACTAGAACAATGCAGAAAAGTCAATTCTGAGTGGTACACAACCATTTGTTTGCCAGTTGTCTTCCAAGAAATCAGGAAAACCAATCGCCGAAGACGGATCACTCTTCACCATGACAATGCGAGCTCCCACACATCGGCTCAAACAACTGCATTTTTGAGCACCCAAAACATCGATTTGATGAGTCATCCGCCGTATAGTCTTGACTTGGCACGGAATGACTTATTTTTATTCCCATACGTAAAAAACAGACTGAAAAGTCAACGTTTTTCGACCCCTGAAGAAGCAGTTGCTGCAGTCAGAATGCTTGTTTTAGAGGTACCTCAATCAGAATGGCAAAAGTGCTTCGACAATTGGTTCAAAGGAATGCAAAAGTATATAGATCTTCATGGGGAATATTTTGAAAAACAATAAAGTGATTTTCGACGATTAATATTAGTTTTTCTCTAATACCTCGTAGTAATCTTTCAGCTGCTGCATTATGCGCATTTAATTTTCTTCGAAAAAAAGTAACAAGAAGTGCCCAAATAGTTTGGTATTATATATATTGTAAGGAAGCTGTAGTTGCAGACTTTTTCCTACCTCTACCTTTTCCAGATCTAGTATGAATCCTTTTTTTTCTCTATAGGATCTTCTCCAAAACTGTTCGTACTGAGAAATTGTTAGAAACGGAATTGTACATCAAATATATTAAGTAGGTTTAAAAGCGCGCGAAATATTTTTGTTTTAAATTTAGGAGGTGATAATCAACCTTTAAACCGCAAGTTTAAATTATGAACATACGTTCTAAATAAAAATTTGTCAAACAGATAGGTGGGCGTTTTATAATACAAAAGAGTCGCGTGATTAATATTTTATTTTCCACGCTCAACCAATTTGTATGAGATTCTTTCGCGCATTCTAACATCATAAATCAAGATACAAGAATTCTGCACCTTTGGAATTTGGCCTGCACTGAATTAGTAAAATTAAAGAGATATAGTTCTTAAGTCACACACAGTAATTTTAATAAATTTATTTTGTGGACTTGATAAACTCATTAACATATTTTCCAAATCTTTGACACTATCAATAATAACACCTAGATATTATTTGCACTGTCAGCTAAATTTGAGGGTTCATTATATTGTATTTATTTAGAAACCGTATACATGATTATTTTTAATGGACAAATTAATTTAATCCAGCTATTTTTATTTCAATAAACAATGTCTGGGAAGGAAGAGCGTTGTACGGTTTAAATGTACTCATTGATAAGAGTAAAATGTTAATCGGAAAACAATTACCGATAAAATAACGTTTATATTGTTGAAACTGATCCTTTATGTGTCTGTTGCAAAAATGTCAATAACATTGTTTATTTCTGCTGCGGATAAATTTTTCTTTTGGGTCATGAGTTGTGGCAACTATGAATAAATTAATTTGCCTTACACCACCTTACTAAACGTCTTTAACGTCCTTATTGCAATATTTATTAATATGCCACAATATACAGAGTGTTTGTAATATAACCATATATTACTTACCATTTAAAACGTAAATAAATGGCTTAATTCAAATGGAACACCCTGTATTTCTGTATCCTATAAAAAGCCGTAACTAATTACCTTTCAGTCGGTATTTGGGTTGCCTATACTTAACTCTAATAGTTTGGGAGAAATTTTAGAATATCTAATTTAAAAAAACTGAAAAAGTAGAAAATTGTTTCCACCTGCACCTAGGGTAAGGAAACTTAACAGTTTCTATACCAAGCTTGACCGTTTTCTATCAAAAAAACAACTACTTCCTGGGCTATATGCCCCAACGGACATTGAATTACATTCCAATAGAAAACGTGATGGCGACCGACTTCGTCGATACTTAAAACCATCGATATCAATTTGCAAATCAAAGGGAAGAACACTACTCGTAGACCGGTTTCGACATTATTGTGTCTCATCAGTACGAGGTAAGTAGTTCTTCTCATCCCGCAGAGCAGGATGCAGAATGATTCTTTTACGCCAATAAATAAACCGTGAACCCACGATTCCATGATAAAATCGTAAAAGCGCCATCCTACCATTAATTTGCAAGTAGAAGAACTACTTACCTCGTACTGATGAGACACAATAATGTCGAAACCGGTCTACGAGTAGTGTTCTTCCTGTTAATTTGCAAATCGATAGAGATGGTTGTAAGTATCGACGAAGTCGGTCGCCATCACGTTGTCTATTGGAATGTAATTCATTGTCCGTTGGGGCATATAGCCCAGGAAGTAGTTGTTTTTTTGATAGAAAACGGTCAAGCTTGGTATAGAAACTGTTAAGTTTCCTTACCCTGGGTGCAGGTGGAAACAATTTTCCACTTTTTCAGTTTTTTTTATTGACTGCACCTTATAGAAATTTATTTCTTGTATTGTTATCTAATTTAACATTGGATCCTATAGTTATTTACTAACATCTAAGTTGCTTGGGATGATATCTGTCAAATCAGCCCAAAATAAGTCTAGTTTATATTGTGATTTGACAACAGTTTTGTATATTGTAAGTCACTTAAAGTAAATTATTTGTTTAACAACATTTATTTAAACTTATCGTAAAAAATACTTAAATATGCTTCTTATTCTTACTCTTAATAGTTGAAGTCATTGAAGTTACAATGTTTACAACAAATAAATAAATAAAAGATAACTGGATTTGTTTAAATACTCGCAGGTAGGCATTTCGTTGAAATTAAAAGAATTGTTTTAATAGTAGGAACAATAGGAACATAATAAACTTTATTAAAATAACAGTGGTTTTTCTTTTATGAGAATAAATTACAATACTTAATTCGTTACCAACAAATATTAACAAAGGATGTGTTCAAAGTGTATTTTCTCCTTGAAGCGTTGTAGATGTGCTTGCTGTGTGCATATTTTTACTGTTTACCTGTTTTAAGTAATGCTACCAGTTACCTACTGAGATAAAATAGTGACATTTGCCAATTTGACATTTTTCTATAAATAAATAAGCACTTGACATTTCCAGACTACCTTTAACTCATGAGTAAAAGAGATTAAAGCCTTTGAAACAACGTGATTATTTGAAAGTACTTAGATCTTTGTAATTTGGAGGCTCTCCTGGATACTTAAACGGTCCCATAACTTTCTTCGTCTATCTTGGACCCATCTGCATACCACGTAAGTTCTCTTACAATTCTAGTTCCAGGACAACTGCAAACGCAATAGCATACCTTGAGGGTACCTTCTGGTCCTTAATAATGACGGAATACTTGTAAGGCTTCTATTCCAGTGCACTTTTATTGGATTTAAACGAGATGTGTCTTAATGAAGGAGCAAGGGACTACTTGTTTAGCAACTAGTGTATTCTTGATATACGAGGTCTGACGATTAAATAACGAGACTGCTTATGAAAAAGAGCTTTTGGTCAGGGGTCAAATGTTTTGGGACCAACTTCGCAGACTTTCTTTGTATTCAATTCGTCGTGTAAAATTTTTCTGACAGTATCTTTATCGGTGTTTACAGTCTCACCAATCATCCGAATGCTCATACGACGATCTCCGCGCACAATTTCATTTATTTTGGTCACTGTTTGCAGAGTTGAAACAGAGACAGGTCGACCTGGACGTTGGTCATCTTCGGTGCTCTCTATACCTTCAGAAAACCTTTTATACCATTTGAAAACAAGCGCACGAGATAGAGAATTGTCACCATAGTCCACTTTCAACAATTTATAGCACTTAGTCGGAGTTTTTTTTTTAATTTAACGAGAAATTTCACATTGATCCGTTGCTCGCGTTTTTCGTCACACATTGTTATCGGCACGAAAAAAAAGACGTTCGTTTCTAACCTCTACAAAAAAAATACTACTACAGCGACAAAAATGTGTTTTCGTACTGGAATAGTAGACACTTCCAGCTATCTAACGCTGCATTCGTTTCCCACCCTACCCTTCTGCCTTCTGCGCGCGTAGTCTCGTTATTTAATAGCCAGACCTCGTATATTCAGTTAAAAATTGTACAGCGAATTTGTCTGTTTAATAGATAAATTATTTTTGTTTCGCTGGCGCAGATTCTTCTTAGTTATTAGAAAACAATTCGGGAATTAAAATGTTCAACATCAAATGATGTATTTATTCTTTATTCCTAGAAGAATTGTCAAACATTCAAAATAACTTCATAATTCTCAAACTTTAATCATACAAATTGTCACATCGTTAAATGACTGCCGTTAAACACATTTTAATAGGGAGTTTTGACCCTGTATGGCGTTCGTAAAGTATTTCCATTTCACATTTTAAACGCTCTCCATTTGTCGACTGATAACAATGCAAAATAAAGTGGATAACGTATATAAAATTTAATATCTCAATGTAAAATTTTGAAGTGTAACGGCCTTTACTTTTCGTGCACTAAGCGCGATGATATCACCATTGAGAAAAATAAAAAAAAAAATAAAACAGACGACAATGTTCCAACACCTGAACAACAAATATTAAGTCAAGCATTCTTTTAAAACCGTTGACCTACGGCGACCAAACAAAACAAATCCTATATGGCTTATAAAATTAAATTAATCGCACAACCATACAATGGAGCGTTATATTAGACAGTTGAGTTCAATGTATAAAGAATACCATAAATAACAAATAGTACGGATCGAGGATTTCACGTTTGTAACACACAAACTAACGAAATTTACACAAAATTATCATTTACCGTATTCTTAATAAAAACAAAACTGATAGTACGGAATTGTTTACTAAAATGGAATTTTCGTAGAAAAAACATTGATGTTAACACGTACAGAAATACAAAATATATACTTGATGTACTTTTATCACTATAATTATAAAAATATGCTTTTGATACAAGATTTTAAAAATTTAGCTTGCAGAAAAAATGTTACACTCAGTAAACAGTGTATCAGACATTCATGTTTTATCAAAATTTTTAACTAGGACTTTTTTTAATTCGTTTATCTAGTAATTTTATTATTAGTATTATATTTTGAATGATTCCACATAAGTTTTTGACTAAAAATATGCATTAGGATTGTTCTTACCATTTTTATTGATAAGACAACATAATTTACATAAAAAATGTTGGACTAAATGAATCTGCTAATTTTTCAAACAATTTGTTAAAATAATCAGATAACTTATAAAATAACATGCTTTGCTGTAATAGCCTCTGTTTTTGATATTTATTAACAAATTTGACATCCAATCAAAACTTATAGATTATTAAGGTCTCCTGGATCTCTCATCTTCTTCTTAGATGGATAAAATTGAAAAAAGTTAAAACAGAGAACAGTAAACCCAATTTCTTATACTATTTGTATAATTAAAACTCAGTGTTCGAAAATCCCTTTGTAGAATTTTAATAATACAATAATATTTGCCTTTTATTCAAATTTCAAACTTGCACACCTCTTAAAATTAATTTTATACAGGTTATTTAAAAAACTTGTAATTAGTCTTTTGGATTAATTAATATGGATAAAAAATTTAAATGTTACGGACAAAAAACAAGATCTATTATAAAAAATTTGTAATGTTTGGTAGGATAAAATAAATATAAAAATGTAAAATTAATTATAAATATGTTAAATATGGTATTTAACATTAAGTTATTACCTCATATAACTTACTAGGTATATAAAAACAATATTAAAAACTTTATAATCCCTAAGTTGGCTACTGTAAATCCCAAATAAATAAAAAATACACATACTCCATAAAAAAAACTTAAACCATCAAATAATTGCACATCATAAAAGTGGATAATATAACTAGATTGTTCAAAACATATTAATAAAATTTTAAAATCCTGCATTGAATGTTTGTTTAAAATAATGAGATGACCAAAATATTTATGTTTGACAAATGTATTACTTAAAAAAATATATTATTATTAATACAAATTAGTAACCTTTTTTCTTAAGTTTTTTTATTATATTAAAAGTCCCTAGAAATGTCGTCAGAATTTTATTTTTAGTGGGATATCTAAAATATCATAAAGTACACTTTCTACTCAATACCAAACCAACTTAATACATTTTTACTGTTTGTTTAAGACTTAAAATATGTCTATATCTTGGTAATATAGAAATAAAATCATTTACTTTGTATTTCCACAATTTAGTCCCATATACCCATGATCATATTTATCTGGATTATGTTATTTTGTTAGTATTTTATTTTAAAACCAAACATACCTTTTTATGAAACAAATTAACTTAAAAAGGTACTAAAATATCTAATAAATAATACCAACATGTATGTCACAGCTGGACCTGCTTTAACTTGAAACTCATAAAAAAATAATAATACCTACCACAAATTTTATTAATGCTAAGTACTTAAGCTTCTTTATGGTTACTTGGAATTATTTGTAAATATTAAGTAGTGCTGAATACTAATCAAGAGGACTGAACATTGCGAAACAATGGTGTGACTCGGTGGGACTCAGCATCAACCCCACCAAAACCACACTAGTAGCCTTTACAAGGAAAAAGAAACCCAATCTAAAAATCATAAGAATAGGGGAGACCATCGTCGAGTGGAAAACAGAGGTCAAATATCTAGGGCTAATCCTAGATAGCAGGTTACTCTGGAATAAACACGAAGACGAAGTAATACATAAAGCAACCAAGGCACTCATGGTGTGCAGGAACATTGCAGGAAAGAACTGGGGATGCAACCCACGTATTCTGCAATGGAGACCAATAATCACATATGGGGCAGTGGCTTGGGGAGTAAGGGCTAATGTGAGTACGACGAGGAAAAATCTCTCGAAGATTCAGAGACTAGCCTGTTCATGTATCACTGGAGCAATGGGAACTTGCCCCACTGCTGCAATGGAGGTGATTTTAAACTTGACCCCACTGCACATTCTGTTAGAAAGTGTAAGGAAGAAAACGATATATAGAATGATCAAAGAAGGAATTATCAGGGAAAAACCTCGATCACTTCATTTTGATCAAACTTGGGAAATGCCCCAAGATGATATGCCAAAGAAATTCAACTTTGTGAGAAAATTCATCACAAAGTTGAGTAATAAATCTGAATGGGATGAAGACACCATACAGAATTTAAATCAGAATACCATAAAGTGGTATACGGACGGTTCCAAGCTAGACGAGGGAACTGAGGAGCTTTTGGAGCCAAATACTCAGAAAGCTTGGGCACATACCCGAGCATCTTTCAAGCAGAAGTCCGCGCCATCGAAAGATGTGTGGAATTCAATATTGGAAGAAACTACCGCAGACAAGAAATTGTGATCATGTCGGATAGTCAAGCAGCCATCAAAGCGCTGAGCTCAAATATAATCAGTTCAAAGATGGTTTGGGAATGCCTAGGCAAACTAAATGAACTAGGCCAGAAGAACACTGTCACCCTCCTACGGGTCCCAGGACACATAGGAATAGAGGGGAATGAAACAGCTGACAAGCTGGCAAAAAAAGGAGCTGAAACCCCACACTTGGGACCAGAACCATCCTGTGGGATCAACAGTAATCTTAGGAAAACTAAGGGAAGAAATGGAGAAGGAAAAATCCAAGTACTGGAATCAGCTGGAAGGACTGAGGCAATCTAAGATACTACTGGGGAACTATGACCAGAAGAGACTTCTTAGCTGGCTCAACCTCAGTAAAAAAAGGCTCAGAATGCCCTGTCTTCGGAATTCTAGGGCCAGATACCTAGAAGCACATGAAATAGAAGAGGGGGATCTACCTGATTTGAAGCCCGACGATGTCCTAAACTGCCTCAGGAAAATAGGACTTGAAGAGCTGCTATAAATCTGAGAAAACATCAGAACTTAAGTAAGGGGGGACACAATAGATCCTATAGGTCGCCGTGTAATTATTACCCCTAACTCATACATACAATCAAGAAACTAGAAAAATCAAGAACTTGAAAAAATACATTTTAAAATCTTTAGAAAAATATTTATTTTACAGCATGATACATTGTGAATAGTTTTAAACTACTTACTCTAAATAAAGAAGTTGAACCAGCTACATAATTAAAAAAAGTTTTTAAAAAAGAAAATTACATATTCCAAGATGGAGGTCAAAATTTGAAGACAAGGATAAAAACTGGTCAGTCAGATTTGACATAGAGCAGTTATGTCTGTTATTTATACGGTATAGAACACTTTATTATTGTATATCCTAGTTGATTGACAGTAAATTAGTTTTTTATGTTCACATGGCTCTCTAATACTACAAAAAATAGGATTATTGTTTTATACGGCGATCACGTGTGCTTAAATTAGTGACAGTTAAAAAAAATATATTTTTAGTTATGCCCAATGTTCCCATCTGTGTTCCGATGATATTTTCATCAAGTAAAATAACAAATCCATTTATCTGAACGATAATTTCGTACAGATTTTTTGTTTAAATAAATTCGATTTATTTATTTTATTAATGAATAAACCAGACAAATGTGAATAATTCATATTTAAAATATTGGTTTACTTAAAGTTTATATAGTTAAAAAGATCGTGTGTCGTTGTTGATACGTCTTATCAATTCATATTAAACATGACCTCTAGTTTCTTGAATGAAATTTGCTGTCGCTCACGTGATCCCACATTATTTTCGTAAATTGAACGTGAACCGTTGCTGACAATGATGTGAAATCGTATCATATACAAATATATTCTGCTTAGAATATTTTCAAGAGAATAGATTCCGTCAATTTTCGGAAAACTTCAAATTTCAAATCCCAGCTTTTCGTAGCTTTTCGGCTTGTCAGTTATAGGTTTATGGAAATACTGCCAGCAATAAAAATCATATTAAAAGTGGTGTTGTATTATTACATTTATTTCGAAATCCATAGTAAGAACTAAGAACATTAAACAAATAAACTTTTGAACAAAACCTGCAAAACTTTTTTAAAATGCAATGACAGCTGTTTCTATATACGATCATCGCCAAATTGACATACACAGTAAAAAATTGCTTAAACTTAAATTATTTTATTTTTTAACTTTTCCTTTTTGGTAAATTTTAATATCTTTAAATGTATGGAGCTTGAGTGCTTTTTCTGTTACCTTCAGCGATACCCGACCCGGTATACAACACGCAGTTGGTAATTTTTTTAAAGGTCGTCTGGCGGTCGCGAATAAAGGTTTCAAAACGTACAATCAGAAAATAGTTTGACATTTGAAATTCCTTCCATCAAGTTCTTCATAATTACGCCATGTTCTCGCTTTTTTGAGATTACTCACAGTTAAACAATGAGAAACGGTTATTTTGTAACGGATTCGGTGGCTGGATATTGTCGATTGCTCGCTACTGAATGTCTGTCTAATTACAGACGTAAACAGTATCTCTCTTTTAATATTGATTACCTGCTAATTACAGGAATATTTCTGAAACTAAGCAAATCATTTATCTTCGTCGATGGTATAATCTACAACTACTCTTGTTATTCGTTCTGTCTTCGGTCTGTTCTTTTTTTTTGTCATTTCACCAATTTCCTTTTCCTTTATTTACAATAAATCTACTCCGGCATCCGTAAGATTGCGTTCCACAGAGATGCTCTTAAAAACAGAAAAGTCTGCAAAAACAGGATCACATAAGGAGAGAGTATCATTTAATAAAAATTTAGAGAATAAAAGGTCCCACTTTTACATACGTACTTTTAAATTGGGTGATGGAAAAAAATTAAGTGGTCACAAAATGAGAAATCAGTAACAACGTGTGTGGTTTTTGGAATTGAATTGAAAGTCCTATACGAGAAAAAGTATTAATCTTCCTTGATGCATCTGTAATCAAATATCTTAATATTAGATGACAGAAACTGGTAAACCTACTCCTATTGTTTTGCCATGGCTTAGAACCATAAGAGTAGAGTAGTTGAGGGTCTCTTTTTTGCAATTTCGTTTTGTTTTTTAAAATCGTCAGATGCCTAGTCATGTCGTCGAGGTTCAGAGTTTTAGCCTTAATTATTCTGTAATAATAACGTAATGTAATAAAGAATTACCTCTAAGGGCGTACGGTGGTACAATTGAACCTATTACTCCTAGTATCCACACTTTCTGTAGCTTTGTTATTGTCTTTTGCTGCTTCGTTTTCTGCTACCAAATCAGAGCAGTATGGGTGGCCTACCAACCGTTAAAGTTACTCCTAGGATTTACTGATATTATAACTAATATTGAACACCATGTTATTAAGTTTAGGTCTTTCTTTTCATACAAAAGCAAAACCGAATCGTCTGAAATGCCTAGAGTAGAGCTTCTTGAGATCATTGACCACTGTAGAGGCAATAAGATGACCTTGAGGGCAACCTATTACTGCGTCTCTATCAGTGCGCATCTTTTGAAACAATTCCATATTTTTCCATACGCTTTAGTAAAAAGGTGGTAAAGTTTTAAAGTCCTCTTGAGGACGTTTTCCACAAATAACATAAATCCTAATCCCTCTTCAGCCTGTTGGAATGTAGGCCAAAATAAAACTCATTTTTATGAGAAGGGGAATTGGAATATTAATTAATCTGGTCCATATATGAATTCGTTAAGATCAGTCATCTGCAAAGTACAAAAACTGCGAGGGTTGCCTTTTATATTTCGGGATTAGAGAACAAAAACAAATATTAATCATCAAAAAATCACTTTATTGTTTTTCAAAATATTTCCCGTGAAGATCTAGACACTTTTGCATGCGTTTGAACCAATGTCGACGCACCTTTGTCATTCTGATTGAGGTATCTCCAAAACATGCATTCTGAATGCCGCAGCCGCTTCTTCAGGTGTCGAAAAACGTTGACCTCTCAGTTTGTTTTTACGTACGGGAATAAAAAGAAGTCATTCGGTGCCAAGTCAGGACTATACGGCGGATGACTCATCAAATCGATGTTTTGGGAGCTCAAAAATGCAGTTGTTTGAGCCGATGTGGGGGAACTCGCATTGTCGTGGTGAAGAGTGATCCGTCTTTGGCGATTGGTTTTCCTGATTTCTTGGAAGACAACTGGCAAACAAATGGTTGTGTACCACTCTAGTGGTACGGGTGACATGTCCAGTTTTTCCGAAAAAAACAGGCGACCATTTGCTTGGAAGTGCTTCGTGCTGCTGGCCCCACTAATGCCTAAGGTTGTCTCAACCTCACGATAGGTCACATGACGATCTTGCAATATCATTTCGCGCACATCATCAACACTGGTCCTTGATGGAGCTTCATCGGCAAAAATTGAATTAAGTTCATCCATGCACCACTGTTTCTGAGTTAATCCACGTTGAAAGTTGTAAAATGTTCCCGCGATTTAATTCCATTTTTGGACCGAGATGAATCTTTAAAGTTACTGTAAACAACACAAATAGTGCTCGTATGTCAAAACGTTCTTAGTACGTATAACCTCGTAAATATTCAACTTTACGATAGAGCTGTCAGTTGCCAGATTGCAACACCAGGGTTGCCAAATCTCGAAATATAAAAAGCAACCCTCGTATTACTCTTTGGTCAGTAATTTATCTGATATTAAGAGGTACAAGAAATTTAATAACCTTGTTGTTGTTTAAGACTCCATAGCCCAAATGTGGATGTCAACTTCATACTCTAATATGAATAATTACTGTATTGCTCTGTGATATAAACATGCGGTCGGTATACACGTTCAAAGAATGCTATTAAGAATTCTACCATCTTTATACTAACTTCGTTAATATTATTTTTGAAGGGATTAATGAAATAGCTAGATTGAAGACTGAGTAAAAAACATGTTATGGAATAAAAGAAAAGGTTCTTACTAAAATTCTAAAAAAAATGAAGCCGCCGGTTGCACTATCTAGAGCAGATGATTTAAAAAACACATGAAAATATACTGGCAGATTTAAAAAAAATTTCATTAGGTTTTTACCTGTAAAAAGCCATACCGTCCTACTCCTAGGAAGGAAAGGAGAGTTGACACACGGAGGGCTCTAAGACTGAGAGGTGTTGAAGCAGGGGTCTATTTAAGGAAATCAAGGATTAATCTGAACCAAAAATATCCACAATTTTCCAAACAGAAGTTTTTGCTTGTCATTGGAATCAAATCGGATCGACTCCAAATTAGTTTTGAAATATTTTTAGGGGAAAAGATAGTACCTAGACATTAATTCATTCATTCATTCATTCATTGCTGCAACTTGTTACCGGGAAGAAATCTACAAAAAGACAAAATAACAAAAAAAGAGAAAAGACAAAAATTTCTTAAGGCTAATTGCGACTGTGTGCCCTGATATGACTGTAGAGACCCAACCGTGGCCTACAGATCCTTCCACACTCCGGGCATGGATAGTCAGCAACCAGATCTGGCCGCCGCTGTGTCCTTCTCGAGTCTCCATTATAACTGTGTACCAAAGACCTCCACTGTGACCTGTCTAACGCTAGTTGTTCCCAGTTGTGATTGGCATTAACTGATTTTAGGGATTGATGTAGTATATCCTTAAACCGCTTACACTGACCGTCTGGTTTCCGGGCTCCTTCTGTGAATTCGCCATGCAAAACTATTTTGGGGAGTCTTGTGTCTTACATCCTCAGAATGTGGTTCCATCTGAGTCGGGCCCTCGTTACTTGAGTCTCAATTGTTGTACAACTCGTGCGCTGCAAGACTTCTACATTAGAAACTTTGTGGAACCATATGATGTGCATTATTTATCTTAGATGATGTTGTTGCGTTTGTTCGAGCTGTCGCCTGAGGGCTGTCCAGCTTTCGCTTCCTTAAAGAAGCGTTGGGAGGACCACTGCTCTGTAAACAGCTGTCTTCGTCTTCAGATTGAGGTCGTGGTTTTGAAACGCTCTGTCCTTTAACTTCCACAATGCCCGTGATGCCGAATTGACACGGTTATGTATTTCCGTGTCCAGGTTAGCCCTAGTATTTATGAAGCTTCCCAAGTCTCGACTTTTTCTAGAATTTCATTCTCCAGGCTGATATCTGTTTGAATGATCTCTGGCGGACTTACCAGGATTTTGGTTTTGGCGATATTGAGTCTAAGGCCTAAAGCTTCGTATATATGTTTATAGGTGTCCAACATTGTGTAGATCCTCTGAACTCCTAACGATAAGTGCGATAAGTTCCTTGATATACTTTGGACGGGTTCTTGCTCTGAGGCGCTTCAGGTTAAATAGGCCTCCATCAAATCTGAATCTTATTCCAGCACCTCTTACAGGAAGAATCATGTCAGCAATTATCGAAACAGCTATGGCGAAAAGTAAAAGCGCTAACACACAGCCTTGTTTTATTCCAGAGTTGGTTAAGGAATGGTCGGTTGTAGAGCCATTATGCTGTATTCTAGCGGTATTGTTGGTATGGAGGCTCTTGCACACCTGAACCTACTACCATCGAATGGGGCGAAAAACCGAACCATCTACTCAGGGAAAGTGCTGAAGGAATATTTTTAGGTCCGGAGCCATTCTTAGGCATAGCTAATAGTGCAGACAGAGGAAAAATATCTAGATCTGTTGAGACGTTCTTACTGGTTCGAGCTAGAGGTTTAAAACACTTTTTGTAAGAGAACGGCTAAATATAGGCAGACAGGACCTACGAATTTGATAGACATTACTAACTCTTAATGGGCATATCAAAAAGATAGAGAGTCCGGACTGCAGATTCTTCCAGGTTGAGGATGAAATGGCGGAGCATATTTTATGCAACTTTTGAGAGCTCTAGAAGACTAAGGATCAATAAATTTTGTTGTTGAAGTGTCGCCAACGACCCTGATGAGATTCATCAGAGGCATGGGGCTGATAGAACGAATATAATTAAGGATGTGCCACAATAGAATTTTCGCAGTCACAGTCGAAGGTAGTGATGTGCCGAGTCGTTGTTTTGATTAATCGAGTCGACTCGAGTCAGTTTTTACGGTATTCGAGTCCTGACTCGATTCCCTGATTCGAATCCAGTACTCGAATCCTGTTTGGTATTCAAATATTGACTCGGGTCCGGCTGAACTCGAATTCGAGTTTGAAAATTCTAGTCCAGAACTAGAGTCCGATTTTAGAACAAAAGGGAAAAGTGAAATCTCACAATATCTGCTCATTGACACAAAACACATAAATCAAAACAAAAAGATGCAAGTTCAAACTTGTTTATATTATTAGACCCGCGCCACTTCATTGTTTAAGTAAACAGATTGCGAGTACGAGCGAGTTAACCAAACTCGAATACAAGATTCGAGTACCAGGGACTCGCATAAATTGAATCGAGTTAGCGAGTACGAATCGATTCTTCCTTACTCGAGTACCGGAATCGAGTCCAGCATTCTCAAATCAAAATAAATTGGTATTCGAGTATGCGAGTTCCAAAGCAGGAATCCATTCTGACTCGAGTCAACCCTTACTCGGCACATCACTAGTCGAAGGGGCGTTGATTGACCATTCACATAAAATCTAGCCTAAACTACTGGAAAATTTGATAAAGTTTGTGATCAAAACTTAATTGTTTTTTTTTTTGAGTAAAATAGAGAAAGTTTTTTTAAAAAGTTCTTTGTTTAGTTTCTAATTTCACAAACTAAAGTACATTACCTACATTATATAAAATTGTTTAATTCTGCTTTGTATCCATCTTTAATTTCATCAAAAAATAAACAAAAAAGTACATGATTTTTATTATAACCTAATATCCAAAAGTTTATGAGTAGATATCATTATTCCACTCTTTTGCATTGCTTACCATGACTTGAACCTCCTTTTTCAGTAAACATATTACCATTTAATTTTTTTGTTTACAAAAATAAGCAAAACTACTAACAATTATCTTAAATATTCCCGTTAAAACAATGCTGTTAGGACAATTGGCGGAGGGTGTCGCGACGTGAGACTAGAGGTCAGATTGCCAAGTCTTTTATCGCCCCTACTAAGTTTAGATGATTAACAACGCCGAGAATCTGCCATTTATTCTTCACGTTTAACTCTGTAAATGTTTCTATGGCTTTTAATATAATTAAAAAAATAATTTCTTGTTTATTTTTATTTTTTCTTCAGACCTAGCTTTAGTTTTTTTTGTTTCTCTATATTTTTATTTTTAAAAATGATGTTAATATCTAATTTTCACATATTGCTTAAATAACTATTATAATAATAATTGATGTTTTAGTTAGTTACAACCTTCATTCTAATTATTAGTGACTTTGGTTTCGTCTGATACTAATAATATTAGGAACTGACGGTTTACTTGAATAATTGACAAAACAATATTAAATTAAAGTGATGAGATCTTTTTAGTTGGCAACAATTTTCATGTAATTTATCTCAAGCAACTTAAAATGCAGTTACAAAGTAAGATGATATACAAGAGCAGGTATTATGTAGATTCGTTAATGTAACAGTTACGGACTCGATAATAATTTTTAAAAATATAAAAATGTTCTATAAACTTTCACATATTTTAAAATTTCAATACACAAGTGTACTTTTTTAATTATTATTCTAAATTTCAGTAATGAATCAGTTTGTATTAGCGGGGAAAATAAATTTTTTGAATAGGTTGCATCGGATTATTGGCAAGTCCGTATCTGTAGCCTCTAATTGGTCCGGTTGTTGAAACCACTGCACCAGACAAATGACGTTACGACGACAATGTTGTCTATATTGCTCTTTATATCTTCTCCGGTCACTGCAGTTTGTTGCAGCCGAGTTTTGCTGCTTTTGTTGCTTTTATGCACAGCAATCAGGTGTGTCTTGTCTCGGCTGTCTGGTCTAGGCAAAAAAAGAAACTTAAAAAACAAACTGGGAAATTACTATCTACTCCTTTGATAGGCAATTTTATTCATGCTATGCGGTATACGGGGTGTGTAATGTCGGAGTTGTGGTTCCAGGATTATTTATTTTATTTTTTATTAACATTTTTTTATCATTTAGTGTTTGTATTGTTAGTAATTTAAAAGTAATTTACAAGTTTACGTTTTTGGGTAGAATAAGTAATAATTTTAATATTTAAATATAGGAATGTTAAAAATTTAGATTATTATATACAGTGTAGAAATCACTTATGGAATAAAATTATTTGTGAGGTTAGTTTAAAAGATTATAAAAAACGCTGGGACTCGTCAACTTTGTAATTCAAATGTGAGCTTTTTAAACATAAATTTAAATGTACAGGATGATACACACAAGCCTGGCATGGTCCATGATCTATATTTTTAATGCTCGGTAGAAAGTTTTTCGTCAAGTTTTTTAAAACTGTTCGATGTGCGAAGTAGAGTAGAAAATGTATAATAGGTAAAAAACATGTTTTTTTTGTTTATTATTAAAGTAGTATGTATTTTTAACATTCTAAAGATAAAATTGATCATTTTCAAGAAATTTATTAAACCCTTACCAGTATTTTGTGAGATAATAGTAAGGTTTTTTACTAGGACCCAAGGATTGCTATTTCTATATAAATGAAGAGAAATCTAAAATGTTAATGTCTGTAAATCATACTATGGAGCAATTCATTAATAAATAATCATTTTAGAGATGCAAGAGATGCACATTGAGCCAAATAAAACAAAATGGATTATATTTGTGGCTAGCCTTTACAGTTCAATAAGTTCTATTTAAAAATAGTTTGTTTTATTATTGTACAGTATTTATTAGCATTTAAAATCAGTTCTAGGTGCAATTCAACCTATTATGTTGAATAATTCTACTATAGAGGTCGTTGACTCTGTGAGATTTTTGGGACTAGTCGTTGACAGCTCTCTAAAATGGGATGTACACATTGACGCTTTGTCAAAAAAACTAAGCTCTTCTTGTTACGCACTGAGAACAATATCTAGGGAGCTTCACCTGTCAGCTTCCAAAACAGTCTATTTTGCCCTCTTCGAGTCACATCTCCGATATGCACTTCCTTTTTGGGGTACATGTTGTGTGACTCAATTTGAACGTATTTTTAAATTACAAAAGAGAGCTGTTCGGTATACGCTGAAACTAAGCAGTAAAACTCACTGTAGGGAATTCTTTAAAAAACATAAAATATTAACACTTCCATCCCTATTTATCTTTGAATCCATTTCTTTAAGTCGGAAACATTTACCTGAAGTCTCAGACAGACCATCTCATAACTACCCTCTTAGAAGTGCAGAGTATGACCTTTATTTACCAAAACCTCGCACGGAACTAATCAAAAGCTCTATTTTTTATAACGCTAAGAAAATGCACAACAATCTACCCTTGGAAATAAAGTCCATTTCATCAATAACCGCATTTCGTATCGCTTTAAAATCATACTTGGTGGAGAGAGCTTTGTATGCAGTTGACGACTTTTTTACATAAATTATTTTGGACCATCTCACGCACTGGAAGGTTAATTTGTGATATTTATCTATTTTGTTGTTTGTTGTTGTTTTTTGTTGTTACTCTGACTAAATTAAAATTTTAAATTTTAATTTTTTTATATTACTTATTATTTATCAGTCTCATTGTATAATGTATACATAAAGTATACATTTATTTTATTTTATTTTTTATTAATTTTTTTTTAATTGACCTTTCGCAATGTTTTATATTGTGAAGTTGTATATGTTTGTATGTTTTATGTTTTATTTACTTGTAAATACTCTTGTATTACTGTTTTGTTCTATGTGATTTGCTTTTTTTTTAAACAGCTTTGTCCACAAATTTAAAAAATTTTTTCGACAATAAAGCTTATTGTTATTATTAGTATATGATAATTGACAAAAATTCCCACTGATGTGGAAGTTGTGTTATAACCATGGTGTATCAGTAATTTAGATTATGGTTGTTTTAAACTTGCTTACACAGTTAGGTTTTATAACAATTTTATAGATGGATAGAGGTCAGATTGGATTTTCCACCAATCAACCAGTATAGGTAAATTTGTATTTTCATAAGAACGTTGTTTCTCTCAGTTTTGTATCAAGATCAAAGTTTGGAATTATTAAATAGGACTGGCAGAGTTATAAGGAATGTAAGAAAGCACTACAGTAAAAGGAAAGAAGGAAAACTGAACAAGATCAGGAGGATTTGGACGAGAAGGTTAAGGATATTGGATCATGGTTAGGGATGGGGTGTACCCCAATGGGAGGCCTTTATAGAGTAAGAAAATTAAAGAGCAGTGGAGCACTGGGATTGAATGAATTGCCCTCAGACTATGTGAAATATATACCAGAGACTATCAGCTATACAAACATGTTAGGAGAGGCTATTGCAAAAGATTATAAGTAGAGGGAGGATTTTGTGAAGTAGCAATACGGTTTCAGGAAGGGCAAATCGACGTTAATAGCCATTAAGGAAGTTGTGCTTGTGCATAGTGGTTCTCTAGGTTGTATAAGAGATAATAAATGTTATATTTTTATATTAAACAAACATTATTCATACTTTTTTTATTGAGTATCTAGTATTCAGTATCTTCTATGGATTTTTTAAATACCCCTAATGTTTTATAAGAAATAACAGTCGTAAAATATTCTTATTTATATACTATTATATATATATATACCTAACCTTACCTAACTCATTTATTTTATAGTTTTTTGATAGTTCACTTTTAACTCTTCGCTTACATAATGGTTGTCGACCAATCTACTATTATTTGTTAGATTATTTGATTTCCTAAAATTGATCTTCTCTCGAATGTGTTCTAGAATGGTTGTTTCTTCTTTGTCTCGAAGATTTTCTCAGTAAAATTTATCTGGCGATGGTGATATACTAGAAATAAACTGTCGAGTTTCTCGTGAGAGAGATTTTATATTCACGACGGAATATTGGATTTCCAAATAAAGAATCACTTTTTTTTCGTCTGTCATCTTAAATTAGTTAAACTATATTTAAAACATGTCTGTTAAAAAATGTAAATAGTTGGTAAATAATATTTATTGTAATATTATTTTGTGCTACAAGTTGGCGGTCATTGGCTTGAGTGGGATAAGGACAACGGCGCACAAGTTGCACATACTATTTTGTATAAGAAATTCGGCTATTTATGTTGGTACAAACAAAAAGTTTTTAAAAATATGACGTTTCTAATGTCAGTTACTTAAACTTATTTGAGGGTTCCGGTGAACAATAGGCACACGAATTTCGAAATTTAATAACTTGCAAATTAAAGTAACTTACTGTTTATAATATTGATTAACCTCACATTTAGAATTATTTCTTCCCATGGAACTAAAAATTTACCAAGATTTTTATGACATTCCAACATTGCCATATTTTTTTCACAATAATTGTTGGTTAGAATATTAATTAAGTACTGGTTTTCATTTATTTTTGAATTTAAAATGAAAATTAAGAATATTTTATATGTAGTGAATATACATAACAAAAATGACGACGGAAGAAAAATTTAATGAAATTGATTGTAGTAGTAACCTTTACTTTGTGGAAGTCCATCTTACTGAGAACAGTAAACAACTAAACGGTTGAACTAAACTTCCACTATTTATTAGCAAAATACGTTTTTAAATGCAATGACAGCTGTTGCGCTAAAAACTAGCAACGTCAGGTTCTGTTTTTGATATTTTCTTCTTTGCGAATCTGTAGCTACACTGACCAGTTTCATTTCGAGGATAGTATCCCTTCGGGTTAGGTTAGGTTTGGTTAGGTTATGTAAGGTTAGGTTAGGTTAAGTTAGGTAGGTTAGGTTAGGTTAAGTTAGGTTAGGTTAGGTTAGGTTAGGTTAAGTTAGGTTAGGTTAGGTTAGGTTAGGTTAGCGTGCGTCAATAATACTTTTCCACTATTAACAATATTTTTTAAAAGAGTAGTTTTTGTTTTTTTTGAAATTGTCCATCATGCTCCTCTCGTTGTTGTTATTTTTATTGTTCTTTGTTTTTTACAATAAATGAATTTTTTGCCTTGTCTCTTAGCAATTTTTTATTTTTAATATTTTCGTCAGCGACATTAATCTCCGCCATATCATATTTTACTTAGTGATTTGTGTTTTTGGTTAGTTATCAATATTTTCTTAGTTAATCAATCATCTTTTTTACAATTCCTTGTTACTTTTTTATTTCCAAATTCTATAAGTTAATAATATGATGAAAAGAATGAGCTAGCCTCTATTTTATAAACATTCTTACAAATTTACAAAAATAAATCTTTGTGAAGAGCATCTAAGTAGAACTAAAAAGGAACTATACAGGGTTAGTATAAAGTATGGAACCCCCTAAGTATCTCCTCAACGGTTTGATATTTTTAAATGAAATTGCTTATCCCCTTCTAAGAAGATCCAAGGAATTCAAAAATGCTATCAAATTTAATGTACCATTTGCGGTTAAACCGGAAATGCATATCAACTTTTTTATTTTAAATAGAACACCCTGTATATTTTTCCATTTTTGAATTCCTTGTGAATTTCTGCATACAGTAAAACTTTCCATTCATATTGTTATTGAATAATTGAGGCTTTAATTAATAATTTATCGTTTTTGACTTAGTTAGCCATGGATGAAATGTCAAACCTTTAGGATATTGTCAAATAGCAGAAGGGCGTAATTTTGAACATTTAATATAATTTTGTTAATTTTGTGTTATTTTTTGTTAAAATAAATAAATTGTTATGTTGCCAAGTTTTTAGGATGTTTCCATAAATTAAGTTTGCCTTACTCACCGTTTGACATTTCATCCATGGCTAACTAAGTCAAAAACGATAAATTATTGATTAAAGCCCCAATTATTCAATAACAATATGAATGGAAAGTTTTCATGTATGCAGAATTTCACAAGGAATTCAAAAATTAAAAAAATATACAGGGTGTTCTATTTAAAATAAAAAAGTTGATATGCATTTCCGGTTTAACCGCAAATGGTACATTAAATTTGATAGCATTTTTGAATTCCTTGGATCTTCTTAGAAGGGGATAAGTAATTTCATTTAAAAATATCAAACCGTTGAGGAGCTACTTAGGGGGTTCTATACTTTATACTAACCCTGTATAATAAGTTCTACCAAAAAAAGTTCTTACTCATTATTTATAAAAAGTTCATTTTACGACACTCAATGAAAACTTACAGCCCAAAATCTGTAAAATGTTTATAGGTTCAAATCTTATATAATCTGATACATATATTTTAGTAAAATAATAGCGAGGAAGTAAAAAATCTATCCCACAATTATTGTCTTACATAGCAGTGACGGAACGACAACCTCAATTATTATTTTTTCGTAATTAGTTACGAAATCAGTCTGTCTCTATGCTGAATCATTTATTTCAATAAAAAATAATTTACCTAAATTACAATTACGTGATATGCACGTAGACAATGTTAGCATGCGTTTCCGACAGTAGGTACATACATGAGCAATAATAATTACGTCATAGACAAACAGATTAAAATTTTCATTCGTCTGTGTCTGCTTTCAGTGGCGTGGAAGGGGTAAAACTACAAAAAAATCCGAATGCAGATTGAATAAATAGCTATAGTCTATCTAAAATCTATCAAATATATTTTAGAAATTTATCACAAAAGTGATATTGATTGTTAATATTTACTTGCAAACGAATATGTTTTAGTTTTTAATGTAAAACATTTTTTAGGGATAAAAGTTAGGATAGGAATTTTAATTTATAGGTTTTTCTCAGAAATTTAAGAAATGGAGCATTAAAAAATCGTTTATTTTAAAAGATTTTTAATGTTGTAAACTAAATATTTCTTCTTAGTTGGTCGTTGTTCTGGGTTTCACCTCAGACTAAGAATAAAAGATAGACACAACATTCCCTTTTATAAAACCGCATTTGTTTACAATCATACATGCCTCGCTCCCGCATAATAAGTGTAAGAGAGATAGCTTGACGATCATATCGGCAACGATGTTCCTTCGAATCCCTAGATAAAATTCATATACCTTATCTTACCTTCGCCATGGGCGTGGGATACTGTGTAATGAAAGTAAAAAAAATATTTATTTTAAATTCAAATATATTTTTATTACAATTTTTTTAAAAAGTAATAACACATATTATGCATGTTAATAAGCAAGTTGGAGAAATAATAGTTGATAGAGGTAAAATCGAATATTTTTCATATATTAGGTATCTATATACTTACCATTTATATTATTTGAGTTCAAACTCACAAACCAAGCCAATTAATATAAAACAGAAAAGGTATAGCCAAAAAATTAAATACAAAATTTAAAACAATACTATCTTTATCTCCTTTTGTTTTTCAACACATTTATTTTGACAATCAATTATTACAAACTAAATACCAGTTAATTGTAAAGATAAAATAATTAGCAATTAATTTAACCAGTTCCAGATTTCTCCTTCTTTTTTTGGGGGTTGAAAAATCACTGCTTGCCAAATCTCCAATATACCTTTTCCTAAAATTTGAACAAAATTACTTTGTTATAAATAATATATATATTTTTTTTATAAAAACCATTTTTTAACTTGTAATCATTTTCCTTGTTCTGTTAAGTTTTTAAATGCAGTAATATTTGATAGTTGTTGCTGCATTGGACTGCAAAGAAAACAGATAAGAAATTATGAACTACCTCTTTATTATTACTTCAGATTCTGAGGCAGTCTCTGTCTTTTCTGAAGATGAAGAGATGGGTCTTAATCTCAAATATTTCGCTGCAATTTTTGTTTATTAAACATATTAATATGTTATAATATATAATCAAAATGCTTACAAATTTGAAGGACCAGCTTGATTTTATTCAAAATTTAACTGGGAAATATTTGGATTCCCTGGATTGTTAAAAAAGTCTTCACAATCTGTATCAAGAGACCTAAAATGTTTGTTTTATTTAAAAAATCTATAATATTTTAATAAAAGTTATTGCATCAACCCTTACTTTTAAAATTTTACCAAAGTTTATTTTAAACCAAATATTCATTACTGAGGTAGGCAATAAAAAATTATTTTCAATAGTATATAAGTTATATAATGATCCTTTAATGTTTTATTGCTTCCATAATAGTAATAAAATAATACCCCATTGTAATAGGTAAAAATGTATTAATGTATTAGGTATTTACCTGGAAGATTTTGTAGTTTTTTTTTTACCTGCAAGACACTTCTTCCGTAATCATGGGCATATACAAATGTGGCTCAGCTTTGGGTTTGAGTTGTTTTCGACCTGATATCTCAGTAATTACGCTTTCATCAAAATGGTCTGAGTAAATTGAGGCATATTTAAAAACATTTTGGTTATTTAAATTTAAAATATTTAGCCACCTCTGCGTTCGTTGTTTAGTGGAAAACTAAAATAATACAAAATAAATCTATACTCATAAAAATACATGTAATAAGATTTGTAACTCAAACTGAAAAGTTTAAGTTTTTATAGACATACAAAATACCAAATATTTGTTTACTAAAAATTTTAACTGTACCACTGGATAATCAACAACTTTGTTTACATATCGTAATGTCACTTACCACCGAAATATTAAGTTTAGGTCGAAAGAATCCATTTTTTTACAAACTACCCACTGACGAACCATTTTTAATAAAGTTTAACAGTTTATTTAAAAAAAAACACCGAATAACACTAAGAAACACTAAAGAATACTAAACCACCGCACCACAACACTGTAAATCCAAAAATGGTATGAAATAATAAACTTGTAGTAGTTTCAACCCCACAGCGTTGCCAACGCTTTTCCTAAGAAATTTTAAAAGTTTGTAATAATGTACTAAAAAACAATGTTTGAAGCCAAAAGATAAAAGAAGATGCTTGATTTAAAAAGAAAATATTTAATAAATGTAGTTTACACAACTTTAAACGTAAAAATACTCTTATTTTTATGTAAGTCATATTGTTTGTTTTCAAACATCGTCAGTAAATCTAGGGACCGTAACTCAAGTTCGGCAACGGGTGTTTTTGTCGATAAAGATGTGTGATCGCTTTAAAATGTAAACAGTTGGGTCTATTTAAATTATATGTCTATGGGTTTCACAAGAAAAACTTTCAATTTTCAACGCCACTGGTGACTTTGAAGGCAGCTTCAGCAATTGTATATATATTTCTAACCTTGCCTTCCTATATTATCGTAGTCTGTGACATTTTAGAATGTAATTTTTTTTTAAATATTGCGAGTGTAACTGGCAAAAGTGAGTATGTGTTACAAGTCTTTCGATCTTATAATATTCAACGCCGACAAGTATTGGTATTATAATCGAAGTTTAATCCTAAGCATTCAAAATGCTATTTGTTATGGTATATACCGTTTATAGGAGAAACTAATATAAAATATTAATGTGTCTAGTGTTTATGTAATCCGGGTATGGAATAATCCTCTCGTAATCCGCGGCAGAGGCGCCGATTTCGGCGATAACCAGGTCGAGGTTTTGTTGCTAGATATTATACAGGTGTGTGTGCATTTTCTCCTCCTCCTATATTTTTATGATTGAAGATGACTCTTATGTTTTTTGTTTAACATTATTTCTAATACATAATTTCATTTTACATTTATATCTTTTTTTATTGTCAGTTATCTTATTGTAGTTTTTTATATTTATGTCCTATATCTATTTCTACGAGTTTTAATAATTTGGCTATAGTTTTTTTCTTTTTAATATTTTTAGTTGTAGTACTTTTTCACTGCTGTCTGCCACCAAGGCAATATCTTCCGCAAATAGTAAGTTCTATGAGTTTTCCCATTTTCCAATATCCTAGTGTGAGCTTTGTCATATAAGACATATATGTTTTCCACACGTTCTTTCGTCGAATTCTGTCAAACGTCTTCTCTATATCTATGAAGCATCCATATAGGCACCACTTTAGGATTTAGGGCAACGCCCCTCCGTGGAGGGCGGATGAATGGATAGCTTATGAGTAGAAGAACATATTGGTACATATAAAGGAAAATCAGATAACACATTTATCCATTGAAAATACATTGTAAAACAGGTTATCTGATTTTAAGCTATCCTAACCTAAGATAATAAATAGGGGAATTTTTTAGTGGAGGTCAGGCAGCCTGGGAATGCTTCCTTAAGAAATGGGAGGTCAAAAAAATTTTGTGTGAAATATTTTTCATCGATTCAATTCAGCTCTTTAACTGAAAAACAAAATATAGGAAACAAGGAGTTTTCTATCACCACAGGACAGTGACCCAGCGGTTAGGGCTCTGCCTTGTGGTGCCATGTGTCGCAGGTTCGAGACCTGGTTGTGACTCACATTTGCGACCATTAATTGCAATGAATAAGTGATGATATGAGTAATAATGAGTGTGTTCTGCTTTCAGATGGAGTACAATCTGATTAGGTTATGTTAGGTTAGGTTGTATTGCTAGGTTCAGATAATGTATTTTCAATGGGTAAATGTCTTATCTGATTTTCTGCTATAACTCCGCTAGGGGGCGTTTCCGCGCGGTGGGACCCCTACCACTATGTTTATCTTTTCATAAGCTATCCACCCATATGTACCCCCTCCGGGGGGGCGTTGCCCTTAATCCTAAAGTGCAGCCTATATGTATCTACTTGTCTTTATTTATTGTCTTCTCTTTCATATGATCGATCTTTAGTCTTCAAATGTTGATTCTAATCTTCTCTCTTCCTGCTCTCTAGTTTACTTCTCAATTACCCTAGCAAACATTTCTCTTGGTACACTATATAAGGTTATTCCTCTATAATTGGTACAGTTTCTCTTGTCTCCTTATCTTCTTGTGTATTCCAGTCCTCCGCTATTAGTCAATGTGCTCCTTCTTTTCCTATGTATCTTATCACCTCTATTATCTTTCCCCGCTGCTTTACCGTAGTTTTGCTATTCTAATGCCTTTTCCAATTCCTCTCTTTTTACGTGTTCTATCTCTTGTTCTTCGTTAATATCTTCTTCTTACTCCATGTTTCCCGTATCCGTGTTTGTTAGTTCTTTAAAATATTCTCGCCATCTCTCGAATATTTTTTCATCTTCTGTTATTATCATTCCTAATTAGTCTCTATTTGGTATTTGCGTTTTATTCATTAGAGAAGTAAATTAATGATCAAGTCAATATAGCTACAGCCCAATTTACATTTGTAGTTTTAAGAAGGTCAAATTTTGTTTTTTTTGTACGATTTTCTTCTTTCATCGATACCTATTTAATTAATGCCATACTGTTTTTTTTTAGATGTTATCAGTTGTAAGTGCCGCCGGCGTAAATGCGGCGGCAGGAATGGGCGGTGTGGAACGTCTGGGAGGCGGCGCAAATAGTAACAGTGGAAGTGTAGTTAGTAACGGCAACAGTGCAACGACAGTGGCGACATCCAGAGATCACAGGACGCAAGTACGAAGGCTTCACGCAGCGACGAATCGTATCGACCATTCGACGACAGCTGACATCACCATCAATTTACCGCCGAGTATAGAACTGCCAGATGGCGAAGAACATCCCTTTACGTCGGCTAGGTTACATATTCGGGATGCAGAACAAGTAAGTTCTTATCTCTGATTTCGATAATACTCTAAATGTTCAGGATAGGTCAAAACTTTAATGGTTACTAGGCATAGATGTTTGTAAAATCGGTCGAATTCTGACAGAGTCAAGTTATTTGGTAAATTTTTATTTCCTTCAAATTTGTTTTCTGCACTAATTGATTGCTTAATAAAACATTATCAGCATAGTTTATGTTTCTATTGTTTTATCTGTCTATTTCAAGTAGTTTGAGTATTGTTGTCAATGTATTGCAAAAGATGGAAGATGGCCGCGGTCAGCGCGATCCTGCAAAAATCGTTGTTGGAGGTCTATCGAGTGGGCAGTTAATATGGCGAAAGTTCCAAGAGATTCCTGAACTTAGGAACATTCTTATAAAAGGAGCCATCAAGTAGGGGCCACTGCCAATTGCCCACCAGCTAAAATTCACTGTCCATCAATTCTTGGGGATCATCTAATTTGAACCCTTATTGTGTTCTTTATGGTACTGCGCACACTTGAAAATAACGTGCTGCGTGCTGCGCATCATCCATAACTCCATCGTCTCGGGTATTTTTTCCCATATGTGTATTTTCTAAACGACCCATTGTCCGTTAAAAATTGCGTGAAGTAGTACTTGGTGCGCCTCTGTGTACAATTACATCAACTCGTGTCTGGAATCATTCTCGTCCACGTTCTTTGCGCAATACACACTCTGATCACTGATTTTCTAAGTGTCCTTCTAAATATCTCTACACTTTGCTTTTTCTTGGACCTCATGTCATACTGGAAAATTGAACGTTAACTGCCTAAAATTAAATTATTTATTTTCATTATTTCAATAAGTTTTAAAGATCAAAAACTTGATTTTATAGAAATATGTTAGTACAGTATGATACACATATAAAATGAATTAAAAAGGATTAAAAATGGATAAAGTAATTTGAAATTTCGAGATGGTCCCAATCTTAGGCATAGCAATGTCTAATAACTTGAATAAAATAAAAAAATAAAAAGGTTCAAAGAAAAACACCAAGTCGATCCCACAATTTTTAATTTAATAATGAAAGTTACTTGCAACTAGTTTCGGTCTACCAGACCATCATCAGGCTAGAAATATACCTAATACAATGTCAATTGAAAGGAAGAATGTGATGGAAAATAAAAATCGAGACTACAGCAAAATTGTTGTAGGTGAATTATCAACTTACAACTCATAAAATAGACAACTTTAAATTATGTTAATACATATGAAAATCTCCAAAGAAATCACCGCATAGAAATATAAAACATGCAGCAAGTTCTCTAATAACTTTTCAAAAAATTTTGATTATACAAAACAAATCATAAGAAAATACAAAATATTGTAAAGATAAATCAACATTATTACTAATTGATACGTCAAAAACAAGAGCTGAGTAAAGTACATGAGGCTAAATCAAGAAATATATAATATCAAGGGAAGTAACAAAATACTGATAAAAAAATTATACAGTGTGTAAAAGCCAAATGGAATAAATTCATTATTTCGGTTACTGTACATATTTATAAAAAATCCCGAAACACGTCAAATTTAAATTATAACTTGACATTCTTTAACGTGAAAATGCAACCCCTACCTTCAACCCGCCTAGAATGACAGGTACAACCCCCAATTTTTTAAATGGGAAGTATAGGCTTGTGATATATTTTTTGAAAGGTCTCTTCATTCCCTATTCAAAATTGTTATTGTTTTTAAATTTAATGCAAAAATTAACATAAAAAAAATTAATATCATGTTGTGGTTACCATCTAAAAACCACATTGCTATGGTTTTGTTCACTTTCTCATTATCAAGACCTAAACGGGAAATAAGTTTTAAGTATATTGTAATAAGTTTCGAGTATATTTTAGCGAATTTCGGTAACAACATGATTTTAATTTTTTTTATGAGCCATGATCAAGCAGAGCAACACCCAATAACACCAGAGAAAGCAAATGAAGGCACCATACCAAATAAATGAATGAATGTCGGAAACGGAAACCACAGCATGGAGACGAAATAGAAAAGTATCCTATTATGACACAGAACTAATATTTAATCTGTGTAAAAATAAGACATTGACAGGACTATAAAATTATTTAGAAGAAAGTTAGGTTATGTTAGAAAAATGTGGGTAAACAAAACGTAAATAAAACAAACTAAGAAAAGATATCTAAATGTAATCCAAGAAAATGGCTTAAGCTGTTCATTAAGACAATAATTGATGTTGGGGTTAGTGACTGCTGCATGTATTTCAAGACTCTCGAGTAAATTCAATCTGACACCCTTATCACATCTATGTAATAAGTCAAAAATTAGAAACTGATGCCATTTTGCTACTACCTTCAATTCACCTTGACAAAACAATAGTAATAATATGCTGATTATTACTATTATATTGTCATAAACGCGAATTTCTGTCATTGTTAAGATATTAATTTGTCATGGGATGTTATAATAATCAACACGATTATTTTGACTATGTATTACTTGAAAATAAAACAAAAGATACAATGTTGCAAAATGTGCGTGATACTACCGTTTTGGGGGTCGCTATAATGTCGCATCTACTGAAAAATATATAAACATTATCGCTCGTGGTATAAATGACTAATTTAGAAAAATAAATATTTAAAAAAATATTTTATATGTTTAGATTTGAGTAGTGTTTGACATACATAAACTTATTAAATCGTTTAATTCAGCTTATACAGAATTAAATACGAAATATTTAATAAATTGTTGCGATGTTTTTCAGTTGTATTATTTAATCTAAACATTCTGTATAAGTAAATGTTGATATACTTGAATAATTTTAGATTTTTTGTCAAGAATGATAAAGTACCTGATCTATCAAGATTACAAATTAATTTTTTATTTGCCATTATAATTGTTTAGTGCATTTGTTAATTTTTATGAAAGTGGGTATCTAAAAATACATCTCATCGTCATTGGTTTATTACTATGCTTACGAAAAGTCGAAATCATTATACGATGGGTGACATTAACAGTACCCTATTCAGACTTGCGGTTTCTAAAAACAAAAAGTCTGTCACAGACAGTCTGTGGTTTATTACGAGGGGTATTCGCAATATCCATACGAGGATTGCTTAGAAGAATGTATTATTGTTTGAGCATTATAGTCTAAAAGAAACTACAACAATCATTTGTTATGTTAGTAAAGGCAGTTTCAACGTTTTCGCCATTTCCTAAAACGTCAAGTGTTAGTCATACTCTTAAAGTATTTTTTTTTAAATACATATCTATTAGAGCAAAAAATTGACAGTAACCAGACAAGAGAAGCCCTATTTTGTCTAAACGGCTTGATACAAATATGCCTGGATATAAATCAAAGACATCCGTTCATCCAAGTTCATTATTTAGTTAATATTTTCCAATACATTATTTCTTCCTAAATAAAACCTGCTCTTTTTACCTGTTCGTTTTCATATAATATTGCAGACATTTACAAATCTTTGCCTGGTTCTGTTATAAATTCTTGCCATTCTTCCTATTTTCCTAAGAAAGTTTAGGACATCGTCGGGCTTCAAATCAGGTAGATCTTCCTCTTATCTATTTCGTATGCTTCCAGGTATCTGACCTTAGAATTTTGCAAGGCAGTGCATTGCAGGCAGTGTATTGAGGTTGCATTCTCTTCCTTACAGAATCTGCACTTTGCTTCATCTTCTAACCCTAGTTTCTTCATTTGACTTCTTAACTGCCAATGCCTGGTTAATAATCGTGGGAGTTCTGTATTTCGCTATTACTTGTTTACAAGAGATGGTTCTAAAACTTCTAATGGCACCGCAGTCTTCATACCTGGTCATATTACAATTAAAAAAAATTCACAATTATTGCTATAAATTTACAGTGGAAATCCTGGCCATTGAAAACGCCTTAAAATGGCTTGTAGAACAAAAAACACATCACATCACATCATTAGAGTCAATTTATCAATCAACCAAGAATAAATCTTCCTCTGTAACAGTTTGCAACATTAAGAAACTGCTCCATTATTTGTCCACCCAAAAGAAAGCAATAGTATTTGTTTGGGTTAAAGCACATGCTGGTATCATAGGCAACATTAAAGTAGATATCTTAGCTAAAGAAGCCACCACTCTGACAAGCGAAACTAACGATTATAGTTATTCAGAAGACTAAATCACAAAACCTCTGGAAGAAACAATGGACTTACTTCGTTTCTACATCAAAAAATCATTGTACTCTAATTCACCCTTACCTACCAAATCACATCCCCCACATTGACGATTACAATATTCCTAGATCCCATTCCGCAACAATCAAACGTCTAAAATGGACTAGTTTAGTGTTTTTTTTTTATATTTGCATCTTATAAAATAGGTTTTTAGTGGTTCAACTGTACAAATAAAAATTTTATAAAATTAATCCTCTAGCCATAATCGGCTTTTGAAATTTAAATTTAATGGTAACATACGTCACAAGTGGTAAGTGACGTGTTTCAATAAGATTGGTAGAAAATTTGCGATGTTGTCGATATACTTTAGTATTAACCGAGAAACTTATCTTTCTCTCTTATTTGTTGTCATTAAAAAGAGATAAACATATCGATATTTTTGTTCTCTGATTAACACTTTATCAAATAAGGAGTAAAACACTAAACAAAATATTCTGTCATTTTCGTTAGTTTAATTTGTTGTTTGGTTGTGTTTGGTTTATTGTTTGAGTTATTTTGTTAAATTTAACAAGTTATTTTAACGTGTTATCAAAAATGTTTTCTGGATTTACCAAAGCAGATTCTAGAAATCTACCACGAGTAGATTTTCAAATGGTCATGGATTTTTTTTCTTCAAATACTCAACATTATAGTGCCGAAATAAGAAATGTTAAAACAGTGAGGTAAGATATTTTTTTCAAAATTAATGGAGTTAACTCTTATTGAAAAGAAATATTAATAAATATATTTAAGAATAATTTAATTCATTATGTATTTTATATAAATTTTTCTAATTTATTATTTATAACCAATATTACAAAAACATTTTGTACAAGTGTTTTTGGCAAAAAACAACCTATATTAAAATACTTAATATGTATCTTTTAGAACATCTAAAGAAAAGTATGGAGACAATGCAGTAAGTTTTGTGCAATTGAAAAGAGAAGGGTCCATTTGTACTGTTAAGGCCAAAATAACTCCTGAACACAAAATACATAAAAAGTTATACAACGTTGAAGTCGTTATTAATGAAGTTCAGGAGCAAATTCTTAGTTCTACATGCACTGACTGTGCTGCATCAATGGGTAATAACTATTTTTCATCATTACTACTTTAAATTATTTTACTTTTGTAAATTCTTCATAAAATGTGTACCTATTTAAATTTGAATGAATAACAATTTTATTCCATTTTTAGGTGGTTGTAAACATTCTGTGGCAATCCTCTTTTGGCTTCATCGTAGAAGTGAAGAGCCTAGTGTCACATCTGTTGAATGCTATTGGAAGGCATCAAAATTATCAAAAGTAGGAACTAGCCAAGCATTTATGTCTGCAAAAGATATGGCTAATTCAGAACCTTTTTAAAGGAAGATAATGTTAACCTGAGAGAAGATTTTATAAAAGTTATGGGGAAAAATTCAGGTGGCATTTTTGACTTTTATTATACACCAGAATTATGCAAATATAATATACATAATTTAATATTAAATTATAAATCTGAGAAAACAATATATTCACCTGATGACTTTCTGCAATTCGCTAGAATATCCATGGGAGATAATTTGTCATTTGCTGAAGAACAGACAAGAGACCAATCAAAATGTTCAAATTGGTACAAATTAAGATTTGGTAGAATAACAGCATCCAAAATTTTTGAAATAGCTCGATGCAAAACAAAAGATGGATATCTTTTAGAATCAATTATGGGTGCAACAAAACCTTTTGAAACATACTCTGTGTCAAGAGGAAAACAATTAGAAGATGAAGTTTTAAAACAAGTTGAAAAGAAGCGAGGAATAAAAATTAAAAAAGCAGGTTTGTTGCTTTCAACTAATTACCCTGTTTTAGGAGCCTCCCCAGATGGGTTAAGTGAAGAATTTTGCATAGAGGTTAAATGCCCTAGCAAAAATAAAACTGTTGGTAATTATGTTCAAAGCAACAATATTGTTAAAAAATATTTTTTTCAATTACAGCTACAAATGCTATTTTCTAATAAAACCAAAGGTTTGTTTTGTGTAGCTTCTCCCAATTTTGAAGTTGACAATGATGTTACAATTTATGATGTGACATTAAATAGGGAATTCATAGAAAATATTATTGATTTAGCAATGCTATTTTGGAAAGATGTTGTTTTTAATACTCTAATGAATGGTTAAATTCGAATTTTTGTCTATATATATTTTTTTTGTTTAATAAATTTAGATGAGTTCTTACTTGTTAAACATATGTAATTTGTAAATAGCTTGACTGGTAAATACATTATTATACCATAAGCACTGTGTTTTATTTAGTGATTGGGGATTTATGTTTAGGTTAATAAAACACATACAGATAAATGTAAAGCAAAACATTCATGGTTTATTAAAAATTTTTTAAATTCATGAGAACCATGGACATACATGCCATGATAACAAGCTAATATACATTACTACAGATTAACATAATATATATTTTGTTTTTGTTGATTAAATAGTACTGGCATACCAGACCAAGTAGTAGTAATAAGAATATTAAAGCCTAGATATTAGTCTATTGGTAGGGATTTTCCTGGATATATTTATTCCTAAGGTCAGTATCATTAATGACAGCTGTTTTGAAGATGTTCTTGGAAACAGCTGTCATTGCATTGAAATATTATATTTTTTAATAAACAGTGGAAGTTTTCGATATATCAATCTTGCAATAAAATGTATTTTTTAAATAAACAGTGGAAGTCTTAAATTTCCAAAAAAAGTGAGGGCTTCTACAATAAATTAATTTCATAAAAAAAATATTTATACATTTTTTTATTCAGAGTGATATAAAATTATATTAAGTTTAAAAAAAAATGGTGCTGGCAAATAATTTATTACTAAGTTTACAATACTGAGAACACTTAATAACTACAATTTAACAAAACTTATAAAATTAATTTTTTTATTAACAATAGGTGTTTCAAGTAAACACTCATATCAGATTGTAAACAGTTGTTTGTTAAGTGTTTTAAGGGTTGGTAAAATAAATTTATAAAATACGTGATAGTTTAATATGTTTACTTAAAAAAATATAACAATACATAATCAATCTAACAATAATTATTTAATTAATGGACCTTGAATGTTAATAATTCCACATACAATAATAATAATTTCATCCAAAATTTTTAAAAAGCTTAAATCTAATCTGGAGTGGATATCCACCATTTTAAATTCCCTAATTCTTTTTATGATTCTTTCAATATGAATTCTAAGTGCTGCAATTTGTTTTGCACTTTTCACCTCTTGTGGGGTTAATTTTTTACCATCTGAAACAGTTGGTGGTCTCACTAATTTACAATTTTTTCAGCCAACTTCTCTTCAACGTGTTTGAACCCCTGTCGGCCATTATATCACAATTTTTAATGTTTGTTAAAAACCCACTAACATTAACCAAATTAGTATCTGATATACGCCCTCCATAACCACTAGATATATAATTAATAAAGCCATTTGGTGTTCCACTTACTAAATATTTAATGGTATTACATTTTTTGTATTCCGACCATGAATGGCTCTGATGTAATGAATTGGTTGGTTTTTCAATTTCAATTTCAAAGCAGTCTATAATAAATTTAACATTACTATACCTATAAATAAAAGGTATTGGTAATACATTTTCAATATCTTGAAATGTGGGAAAAAAAATTAAATGCTGCAGCACTTTAGCTATTTTTGGTACTCCATTAATAAAAATCTGCTGTACTCTAGTTGAGCTCAGACCAAAATCTAAAGCTAATCTTAAGTAGACATCATCAAGATGAATTTTTTTTAAACATATTAATACATCTCTATATGAGATTGCTTCATTAGAAGTAATGAAATTAGTTATTTTATATACATAATCGGGTATGCCCAAATAAAATTTTGGGTTTTTCTCAATAATATATAAAGTAGTTTCCATTCTTTTTTCCATCATTAATTTTTCTTTTTGAGTACTTAGTTCTTCTTCTTCTGAAGAAGAAGATACCTCAGTAGGAATGGAAGGAGAAGATACCTCAGTAGCAACGGAAGAAGAAGAACTACTTGGTTTAATATTTGTTGTTGTTACTTTGTTCAAAGAACCTGTGTCTTCTTTAAATAATTTTGATGGACCAGCAACACAAATATCATCAATCTTCCTCTTTGAGGATCTTTCTTTAATTAAAATATTTTTATGTGGAACTACTCCTTCTTTCAATATAATCTTTGTTCCACTCTGAAGCTGAACTCGTAAAAAGTTTGTTGCATCATTTGGTAGCTAAAAATAGATATATATTGAAATTAATCATTTTAAGCAGCTTACAAAGCAATTCTTACATCAAAATGATCCTGACAGCAATAATAATTTCCACCTCCTGTAGGAATGTTTTCCTTTCCTACTGTTGCAAACCACAGCTTACGTTTTTCTAAAGCTCTTGGAAGAGTTAAGAAGATCTTTTTGCAATTAGATGATTTGTTTTTGCAGCTTGGTACAAAACAAGTTTTATCTAAAATATTACAAAATTATTATTAGTTATTTTATAAGTTTTAGATGACTATTAATTTAATTTGCATTTTGAAACTTCATTTAAAGAATCTTGAAACATATTACTCACTATTAGAGTACTAGGAGCAAAAAACTTTTAATACTTATAATCAATATTTAATTATTTAAGGCTATTAAAAAATATATTACATAAAAAATAAAAAGGAATATTAAAAATTAAAAAATCTGCCTACAAATTTATTTTTAATGCTTTAAAACTTACCAGTCATCTTTTCATATACAATACACACTCGATTAAAGTCTTTAAAAAATAGTTCTCACACAAAATCAAAATCACTCGGATAAAATAAAACACTATTAAACTGTAATCAACAAAGGCTAAGAACAGTCTGATTTGTTTGTTTATTACAGATAAACACGATTTTCTCTCCTGTCATTATATCTTGTCAACTGGTACAATCAGTTAGTCACAGAACACGGTGTTTTGTGTCGCCAATTCTTTGAGAATACTTGAAACGAACGTAGCTAAAATATGACAACGTTGACTTTTAAACACACTTCATTATTGGTTGTTAGTTGGCGCTACGTTTAAATCTTACTAATTATTTATTGCTAAATTTTACGAAATGAGAAAAATTACTTGCAAAATGAATACCAATATAAGTAAGTAGGTATCTTATCCTAAATATATATTGCTATCATTTTGATTAATTTGATCCTACTAAACTAGTCCATTGTCTCATGGAAAATATCCTGCCCATCTTCATCAAATTGGCGTTATAGACACCCACATATGTGCATGTGATAATGAATCTATTGCTGATCTAAGCCATATATTCTTTGCTTGTCAAAAATATCACCAAAACCGTGTTGAACTTATAAATCAACTAATTAACAATAAAATCTCCCTATACGCGTTAATTTAACTTCCTTATTAAGTATTGAACCATATAATAAGCAAATTAGTAAATTACTTATAAAATTGTGAAGTACTCGTACTTTTATAAATCAAATTGACGATTTTTTTTTTGGAGTTGCCCCAGTATAACTGTTTTTAAAACGTGAATCCTTACTCATTTATTGTTTCGCGTTAATTAATTTATAAATAACCTGCAACATAACAAACACGTCAAGTCTGACTGACGGGGACGGTGGAATAAAATATAATTTAATACATTGTCTGGTATATCAACAATGTGATTCCGTTTCTTGTAAACATTTTGTGAATGCGCTAGACAAAACAACGTCGAATGCTTGTAAAGTACATAATTCAAAAAATAAACTTCGGTATCCTGGGGAATGTTGCAATAGGAGTATTGATTGAGAGTAGGTGATAATGATTATACAGCACGGCCCCGCCAGGGTGAATTGTACTAGAGCTAAGAATAATTTTGTTCATCTTCGGATTTAAAACTTATTTTTAATCTGTTTTTGAACTACGGACTTGCCGCTCAAAAACACTGAAGTCATTTAATAGAAATCGATAGTTATCCACTGCAAAAGAAATTCCACTTTAATTTTTGTGCAAAGGAGTTTTTTAAACCATATTAAGAAAATATTTTAAAAACAGGTTTTAACATGACATATGAGTTGTTTTTAATTATTTTGCTATGCTCCATTTCAAAAAGGTATAGAGTACTAAAATCTTATTTTCAAAAAGACTACAGAGTTATCTATAAATTCAGACACTTCCATAGATACTATTGCAAAATTCTTTCGTTTGATAAAAATGGAAGGAAGTATCACCATGTTTTGGGTCGATATTATGGGTTTTGTCTATTGTATAACAATATGGCACATGTACAATTTTTAACTATTTATTTAACAATAAAATTAGATGTCTGCAAAACATCGTCGAATAGTGTCAATCCTATTTCATCATCTAGAGAAGAGCTATTTCTATTTAGAGCATAATCTGCTTTAGAGGTCTATTCTGTAACCATTCCGTTAAATTTTAGAGGGCGTTAAAATTGTAACGGACGTTAATATTATTTCGTTATTGACTAACTAAATTTCCGTTAAAATTTTAAAAGATTCCTTTAAAACAATGGGTTATAATTGTATTATTTAGAGTTTAGAGGCATGTTAAAACAAAGCTTTAAAAAATACAGGAGTGTTAAAATGGCGTATTTTGATATTGTTAGAGAAATTTTAAAAGATAATAGTTTTGAAGAAGAAACAGTATTAGAAACAGTTAGAAACAGTTAGATGATAACAATGAGGATAATAATATTCATAGAAACAACAATTGGCAAGCAAGATGTCAATAAATAAGGGTTAAGATTATGCAGCAATATTTATGAATTAATAATGCTAATATAATTATTAAAAAGGATTCCACCAATTTATAAGAATCTTAGAAATAAAATGTTTGATTTTTTATTTTAATGATTGTATAATTATAACAAAACCTATTATAACAAAATATTTATTAAAAAAAGAAACATTACTAGATTTTAAAATAAATAACCATAAAATTTCTGGCAGAAAAACAAAAACACTGATCTGAAAGTAACAACATGAGTAACACTATTTTTGTCTTTTTTCTACTTGTTTTTAGCCAATTGGTTTAAAACTGTGGCTAAACATCTAATAGAGGGGGCAATTGCAAATTTGAAATTTGCTAAATTTTGCAATTGCTTATTGTGTGAGTTTATTGCATGTTCAGCACAAACTTTTCTAGTTTTAACCCTTTTCCTTTGTATTTTATTTCTTTTTTCTTCTCTTGATACATTTCCAACAGGGAGAGTCAAGTTTACTTTTTCCAATTAAGGTGCTTCCTTGGTTGAGAATTCCTTAAAATAATATTAAATGAATAAATATTAATTAGTTTTGGAAAAGAGTTTAAAAAATACTATGAATATTTCTTAATAGGTACTTACTATGTTTACAGTTTCATTATATATGTGTGCATTGCCATCTTCATTATATGAAGGTGTATTTTGGGACTCATTATAAGTAGGTATAGTATCAGACTCAATATTTACAAATATAATCGGTCTGGTATTTCTTTAACCGAATTATTTAAATTTTGAGAGATTCCAGCCTCCACTAAACCTGCTCCTTCTGCACTAATAGTTAAAATAAGGGCCAGTAGTCTTTCTTTTAAGTCAAAGGTTTAACTGGACAACCTCCTCCTGTGCCTTGGGAACCATATTTGATGTCCCTTCTCCGTCTTTTAATATTTGCCTCCCTTCACTTAAAGTCTAAAATAACATTTAACTTATAAAATGGTCCTAAATATTATAATAGTATTTTATATAATGATAGCCATTAACACAGATAGCTTATTTTTTAAAGATTTAAAAATCTGTATTGTAATGTAATACATTTCATTATGATACAGATTTTTCGCCTTGATTAATAAAACAGAAGTATAGTGTTTTTTCAAATACATCTTTACACTGTTTTAGGTGAACACAGACTATATAATTTCGTTGTAATTCATCTCCACAGGTCATTTAATTTAAATAAATCCATAGGTTTTATTTTGCTGCCCATCAAAAATTTTCTTTTCTATTAGGAAACATAAAATATTCTTTTTGTTTTCTTGTTATTCTTTCAGCTCTAGACAAATTCAATGAATTGTTTGAACACAAAAATATTAAAATAAATCACAAATTTAACTATATTTCACTATTATAGGTTGGAATTTCTTCTTTTTAGCTTTCTTTGATTGACAAAGCTAACTTATATCAATGTTGCCAAATGTTGTACACTATTGTTAATGGCATCCTTTAAAACTGTGAGACGGTTATTATTTTTTATATTATTAAAGATGTTAAACCGTATTTCGCTTAAATTTTTTGGTAACCAACGTCCAATAATAAAAAAATACATTACTGCTGAATAGAGAATTGAAAGGGCTTTCAAAAGGGGTACCCATTTCATATTTTCATATGGTTAGCTGTAATTCCTAGGGATTTGAATATTTTTATTGAAAATGTGTATTTTCAAATAAAATAAAAATTTACCTGCTACAAGATTTTTCATTTGGTTGATAATTATACCGTTATACAGTGCTCTATTAAAAATAAGTTGACCCGTTATACAATTATGTAACGCAAGTTTTGTTTAAATGTTTTAGTAGCTTTGAAAGAAGTATGATGTGATTGTTGTTTTTGCAGGAGTCCGAAATCTATCAAAAGTGCATCCGGCCACCTCCGAATCGCACAGTGCTAGAAAGCGAATCCCCTCCCCCGTACAGATCCTGTTCAGCCGGAATGTTGTCCACATCATCATCCAGCAGCAGTACCAGCAGCGATTGGTCGACTTCATCGAATCCACTCGTAGTGCGTTGCCATTCGATGTCTTCAACCTCATCAAAACCTATAAATAATCACTCATCTCATAGTGTAACTATACAAAAGACTGATTTTTTACAAAGAACTGTTAAAATATTTACCGGGGGCGGTAAAAAAACCGCCTCGCAGCAGACTGTTTATCAACCGCCACCGGCTCCGACGTTGCCAGTCGTTATTGTACCCAACGTCGTAAGGAGCCAAAGGGTCGTAGGCAAACCGCCCGCCGATGTTTGACCATACGTCCCTTCTTAGCTGATGACATTTTGTGTGAATTCATGTTTTTTTTATTCCATGGATTTCGCCTCGTTTTGCGTTGTCTTTGTTGCATAATGGCGTCTGTCAAACCTTTTTAAAAAAAATCGATGATCATTTTTTTATGTACCTATTATTTAGATTCAAAAAAGTATAAAACGAATTTTCATTTCTGTGTCAATGTCAAATTCGGAAAATAATAAAAACCGGCTAAGAACTTTCTATCTAATGCAATCTCAAGGTATTTGGATATCAAGAAAGATTACATAAAAATTGTATTGATAAACTACTTGATATTTAAGAAATCTAAACCTAGACAGAAATTAAGTTTCAAAATTATCTTTATTTAAAAGAATCAAAAGAATAAAAGAACAGTGAAAAGTTTTTGCTAGACTATTTTTTTAACTGTTTCTTAATTTTTTTGTCTGCACGGATTTTTATTATTTACCCGACTTTGTAACCTAGATAAAATTATTTTTTAATCTGATTATTTTTACCAGAGTGTGTTTTTTATTTACATTTTCGATCAGATCTTTGCTATAAAAAAATGCACTCGGTCGAATTAAATACTCCAAAATCCGAGAATTCCATTTAAAGAATTTACTAGAAGCTTGTTATTAACGAAATTTTAAAATTTATCCATGGTTTGACTATTAAAATATTGACGAATTTTTCGCATTTGTAATTTAACGAAAACTTTTTATACATCAATACTTTTTGACGATAAAATTTTTGTTCTCCAAGCTTGAATAATCAAATAATAAAATAACTTTCTATCACCACCTGTAAACACATGTAAATCATTCGTACGATTTTTCCAACATTATCTTGGAAACATTCTAAATGCAATTTAATTACCTAACTTATCTAAGTCAGGCATAATGCAATCTGTACACTTTAATTATGAGGAAGTAGTCGCTTAATCATAATTTAATTATTACGACTACACTGATCATCGTCATAAAACGTGATCTGAACTTTTAAAGTAATTTCTAATCTTTTAACAAGAATTATTGTAACATTCTTTATTGTGTTTTTTAAGAATTCCTCCTTGCATCATCCAAAAAATAATTCTTGTTAAAATAAGTGCACATAATAATATTTACTTAGAATAATAAAGTATGTTATAGACGTGTATGTATACAATATGTGCAATAAAATACGATTTACCAAATTTCTTAACATAAAATAGTCTCCTCTTAAGTGCAATGCTTCATTTTATAATCAATATTTTCATAGATGTATATTTTTTAATAATTCACGAACAAAAGTATTGTCGTCATAGTAAATGTACATAGTGCAATCATTAAAAGTAGGTACGTTTCCATTAAAAAGGTTTTCGTTGAAAAAAATACAAAAGTTCGCCGTGTAACGAAACATATTTTATTAAAAAAAAAATATCGTACTATTGTGCGTAAATGTAAGTTATTTTTAGTAGAAACAAAAAAACTGGGGGGTTTGGCACCATCCTACAAGTTCGTTCCCAATCGCAGTTTGAATATGCCAACGATTTTGTTTTTGTTGTTAGAAGTAGTCCATACCATTTTTCTATTGTTAAATTTTTTGTAGCTTGTTGCGGAGTTAGTCATAATGTATAAGCTTCTTCACTGCACGAATTTATAAAATGTCAACATGTACTCAATGATAAAACACAGCTTGAAAATACTCAAAATATAAGCAGTGAAAAGTTGTGGTCAACCAATGCGCAATTGGCAATATATAAACAGTATAATAAGCTTTTTCTCCAACTGCGCATTAATTTGCTGTGATAGGGGACAGACGTATAGGCCAGTCATCTAAAACAAAAAAAGGCAAAGTTCGCAAAAAATCCGGTAATTCTGATTTTTTTATTTATGTTGTTAGGATTCATATCAGCTACGTAAAACCAAGTTTGCAGCTTCGAAATACTTGTACTCGCTGTGTGGTGGAGGAAAAACCGCGATGTTTTTGGTCTTTGTTTAGTTTTTGGGCTATAAGTCGTAAATAACGGAAACTACGTGAAAAGATAAGCTTAGCTTTTTTAAAGCCGATAAAATGTCCTTTATTTTGAGACCAAGTACAGTTGTCTACGACCAATATGTTTTGAGATACAGGACTTCAAAAACTTGATTTTTTTGCTTTCGTGCCAAATTGCAACTATATAATTCATATTATAAATAATATCAGAACCTGAAGACTTGTTAAGTGGCTCACACTCTAACCAAACCCGTCCCTTCCAGAATGCATCCCTTTAGGAACGGTGCATTCCGGGAAGAACTTCTTCCACCTCCCCCATCCCGTCCGATGGGGGCCTCAGTCCTCGTGCTTGTGCTTTCCCTTCCACTATCTTGGTTCGTAGATGGTTTCCAGGTGTCTTCTTTTTGGTCCAGCACCTTTATCCTCCTATCTTCTTTTTCGGCGTTCAGAGTGTGTGCTTTTCGCTGCCTCTGAAAAGTTAGCCCTTAGTCGACGAACTGCGGCTAAAGGTAACCTTAGAGAGTGGATCCACTTGTTAAAGCTGTCCCTACTCAAGAATCTGCGCATCTCCCTAAGGATGGACAGAGTCTTTTATAGGTGGTTCCTCTTCTGTCTGCTTCTTGACAGATGTTGTTTCTTCTTAGTTGTCCAGCTGTTTCCTTGGTCTAGGATGTCTCCTGTAGTCCTCTGCTGTGTGGTTTGTCAATTCCATAAGTGCTGTGTTCGGGTGTGTCCTGAGTTCTTCAAATCTTCTTCTGGCTTTCATGATTTCTTCTATCTTCTCTAGGTATTGTTCCTCCAGGATTTCGCCTATATGTCGATGTTTGAGCGTAGGCCTCCGTTGTTCCTTGTTCCAATCTTCAGTACTCCTGGCCTGTAAGAGAAATTATCCATTACTTACCTTAGTTGGCGAAGCTCGTGAAGAACTCCCTCATCTGCTCCATTTGGCTGGCGAAGACTTTCATTACTTCGAAGTTGTCCGGCTTTTGTTGGGTTCGCTTCGCTGCTGGTGCTTGTCTGGTGGCGTTAGCGTAGCTGACTCCTGTCTTGGTCCTCCTTGTTGGTGCTGCCGATGGTGGTGCTGTCGTTGTTGCTGCTTTCGGGGGGGCTGCTGGTCCTGGAGTTTTCTTGGGGATTTTTGGACATCCCCTGTAGTTTTGTTAAGTGGTACAGAAGAGGAAAAGGTAGACACAACGTTATTCTAGTATATAATTTATTATGAAATATAAAAAAAAATTAATGTAATTTATTTTTGAATAATAAAAATTTAAAATTTGAACCGTTTAGACGGTCCCGGTTTTGATGGGTCGGGTGGTCCCAGCGGGGTTACAACGGACTCTTCACGCAGTACAGGTACAGCTTTATCGAAATCCTCCTCGTCGTCTGACTCTTCTATCTTAATTGTCGGGTTATTTTGACATGACTTTACTCGACAGAACTTGCAAAGAGCCGAGCATTTAAGGCCCGCTTTTTGGCATGTGCACCCTCCTCCACTGCACCCTTTGCGACATTTACATGACAGAAGTTTAAGGAGGGTTTGGGGAGCTGGATCTTTGGTGGATGTCACGGGTACCAATCCCTGTGGGCTTTTAAATCCAGTCCCAGTCGGTAGGTTCTAATTCTTTTCCTAACCACATCTGCACCTACAAATAAATCAACAATCTATATAATGGGACCTAACCTAACCTAACCAGAATACTATACCTGGTGGTATGTGCGATAAGAAAGTTGGGCAGCAGTTTCCGTAGTTGGCGACAGACGACCCAGATGGACCTTGGAGTTGGCAGAGGTCGTGTAGTGTGCTGGAACCATGTGTAGATATTTCTAAAACATCGATTCTGTTTGTCTTATATTTAGTTTACTAAAGAATTGTTTTAAACTTATACAACTCGTGATTTTATTTGTAATATAAATTACATAGTTGATGTTTTGCTCGAAAGAAAAAAAAAGTTTTTTAAGTCCTGTATCTCAAAACCTATTAGCCGTAGAAATCCGTGCTTGGTCTCAAAATAAAGGAAAATTTATGGGCTTTAAAAAAGCTAGGATTATTTTTTTGCGTAGCATCCATTATTTACGACTTATAACCAAATAAAAAAAAGAAAGGCCAAAATTATCATGGTTTTCCCCCCACCCCGCAGCGAGCACAAGTCTTTCGAAGCTGCAAACTTGGTTTTAAGCAGCTGATATTGATCCTAACAACATACCAAAAATTCATAACTACTGGATTTTTTGCGAACTAGAATGTATTAGATGACTGGCCTATATTTGCAGTATTTTAAATAAATTCAAAATCTTACCGTTCAATAGTGTGTTTTTTTTTATATAAAATATGATTCGTTTATATTTGACGCAGATTATAGGGCTGGCGATATCATCGTGAACGCGTGTACGACGAGAGGTGTTTAGTAACGACTTTTAAAAGGACGTTTAGTATTTTTTTATTAAAAAGCGTATTATCAGATAGATAAAACACTTTTTTAAATGTGGTATAAATGTGTAAAAATAAATTAATTAAAAAAAACCATTTAATAAAATAATGTAAGTCATTAAATCTAGTTGAAAAGTGAAATATCTGCGCATGCGCGGTCGGTCGTGCCAAATGTGTATTATTTTTTGTGTACTGTGTACACGGATTTTGTTGTATAAGCAATGCAATTTTTTTCTTAGTGTAATCTATTATTATTTTGGAGGCTGTTTTTTTAGTTTTTCTTTTCAAAAGAAATGTTTCTCTAAGAGTGTTCCATTTGAAACATTTTACGGTTAAACTGGCTATTTATTTATTTTTTTTTTGTTTAGACAATATATCGATGGCTTATTTACAATAGGACGTAACCTCACTTAGGTAAATTTTTCAGGAAATTAGAAAAACTAATAAGTATGAAAAAATTTAAATATTGAAAATTTTGAAGTAGGAATATTAGGAGGGTTTTAATATTTATATTAAGTTGGTAATTTTGTATTTTCGATATCTCGAAGAATATTATGTGTAATAAGACATATTGTTTTATTAAAAATTATATTTTTCGTGGGTTACGTCGAATCTACTAATAGGCGGTTTTGATAGGTCATAGGTTTATGAAATATTACAAATAAAAGCAGGCTAGTTTCCTTAACATAATGGCGCGAAAATCCAATATTTGTAAAAAATGTGGGTTACGTCCTATTCCAAATAAACCATCGATATGTAGATTTTTATTGTTTGTGGGATAATTTTATTTATGAATAATCAATTTCGAAAAATTGGAATTAATGCATTTCCAATAATATTTTCCAATTGCACAATATTTATTTAAAATAAAATTTATTGTACTAACCCTTACACTGTAAATTCAATATGTTTATCGAAACAGGTGTCATTGAGTTGAAAAAGCTAATTCTTTAAATAAAAGTGGAAATCTTATGAAAAGGGTTCATTGTTAAATTTTTATAGCAATATTTATTGGTTTCTGATTTAGTCATTTTGGTTTTACAATCCAAAAAAAGAAATAATATTAACACCTTTCTGGAAACCCTATACGTGGTTATTCCACGTGTTTTAATATTTAATGTGCTATATATGATAGATACAAAACTTGTCAAACTAACAATAACCTTAACTAGTGATTACAACAAAGTTTTAAAAAAATCTTGTAAGTTATCTATATCTCAAATGTGGGTTGAAACACAAAAGATTCAAAGGAAACTCAAAGTCTAATAATAGTTTAATATGGTTTGACATTTGATTGTAACCTTTTCTATGCTCAGTATTATCAGTTTGTTATTGTAATCAATTTGTAGGGAGTGCATTGAATGTTTAACTTGATATTGTACTCTTAAGATCCTCTTTCTATTCTTTTGTAATTCTTTCACCTGATGATGATCCGAAACACCGAAACTAGTTGCAAAAATTAATAAAATAGTTGTGGGATAGACTTTGAGTTTCCTTTGAACCTTTTTTTTAATTTTTAAGAACCCAGTGATTAAATGTTATCAAAGATTTTTCTAGAGTCTGCGCTCCCAATGTTTTCTGACAAATTTGTTGTAATAAAATCCTCCATGAAGATGGTGCTTACTGTATCAGCAAAATTGTTTAAGTTGACAATTTCTTGTTTAAGTTGTCTGAACCGTCAGTATTTACGTGCCTTCTAGTGTTTTAATTTTCTCAATTTAGTGGTCCTCGTCCATTATACGTTCTAATTAAACGTCTCCGTCATTATTTGGACATTTTGTTTTAAGGTTGTCATTTCTATACCGGCAGCACGATACGTTTTATGGCATTCGTGTCGCATTTAACGATCACTTAAACCTTTGAACCTCCATATTAGATTAGAAGTTACAGTAAATTATAATTTGGAGGATCGAGCAAATATTCCGATGATCAGTTTTTATTGGTACTTTTATCGGGTTTCTCATTACTTTGTAATATTATCCGATAACCTCAATATTCATATTATCCTAATTTATTACTGTTGATATATTTTTAATCTCCAGTTAAATTTTATTATTTAACGTTCTCCTATTTTCAATAATTATTATTTTTGTTTATTAAATTGAGGAATTAATTTAGTTCTATGATTTCTCCTTTTATTTAGATCTTTTTGTCCATACTTTTGTGGTTTTGTTTTTTACTTTTTTATTTTTTTATAATAGTATCTCTCAGACTACTTTTAGTGGGTATCTTAAAATTAAATCAGATAAAAAATGCACAAAAAGCAGTCAGTGATTATAGAAATTTTATCAATGCCAGTTGCCTAAATTAAACTAGTCTTATATATTGAAAAATGATTCAATTAAAAAGCATGCTTGTTAAGTTTCATTAATATTTTAAAGAACATGCATTTCTTATAAAAAAATATAACTAATATATTAGAATAGTCGAAAAATGTAGAAAATATTTTTTAAAAATGAACAGTTTCAAATAGGACACTTTTATGACGAAAGTCCCGTTGGGTATACAAACAATTTTTTTACAAATGCGTTTGAGAAAAATTTCTCTTTAACATTAACTTATAAAATTTATCTGTACATTTAAGAATGAGGGTTTAATAAAAAATAAACCCCTATAGCCCCTCCTATAGTATAACTAGTTGCTTTTAATTATAACTAACCGCAATAATTGACCAATCAAAATCTACCAATTTGTATTTTGCAAATTTTTTGTGTACCTAACATTAATTTCATTTATTTAATTTGTTATTTTATGAAGATGTAATCTCTCTAAACACAAACAGAGATAGAAGTAGACTAAAAAAAGTAAACAAATATAAAATATATTACTTTTTTTTTGAGAGCCAAGAGATTATAATTATTTTAATTTTTATTTATTTATTTTTTAAATAAACTTATTAAATCTTTATTTTTTTGTTTTTTTTTTGTTCTTATTTTTTTATATAAATTCTTATTTTTTGTTTTACAGAAAGAAAGAAATTACGAAGTTTTCTAAATATTAAATAAATCGACATACTTACTCTTGATCATTGAGTATGAGAGAATCCCTTTACAGAACATTTTTGAGCATCCTCTTTTGTTAAGCATATTTAACCTTAGACCGATTATTAAATAATTAATTTAGGTTAAATATTTGCTTCAATTTATTAAAATTAAAATGTCTATTCTGCTGTAGATTCTATATCCTATAATAGATTCTTATCCAAATGTGACAAATAAATTGAATCAAAAGTTTAATAAATAACTGAAAAAGACAGTTTCATTTGGAATGTTTATAGGTATAAAATGATTATAAATTAATCAGAACAAATATCAAGTTTAGAAATATCCCTATTGTTTGCTGGTGATGTAAAAATATTAAAAATGCCGAGATTGGCAAATTAATTTGTTAAAAATGCTACCAACTCCGTTTGAATCTCATGAAACTAAATTACCTAATAGAAAAAGCAACATTGCCTTAAAATTGAAATGTTCCTTTTAACTAATGTTACCTTGAGATATGATTAAAAACTGCATATTATATTCCAGGGGTTCAATTTATCAAATAAAGATAAACGAGTGCTTGGAGTAGAGCCTCACGAGTAAGAAAACTTAAAAGCAAAACCTGGATGAAGGTTTAGTTTGAGGAAAGAATAGTAATCAAATGACTTGTTAGATACTCAGTTCGGTAGAGGTCACTTCAGGACTGATATGGTGCGGTGTGGGTGCCCTCAACCGAAAAGGAAGTTGCAACAATACTTGTCTGGGTACTGGAGAACAATTTAGCTGGAAGCAATAAAAGGCTGACCATACTTAATTGATTGCACTTGGAATCCCAAATATGATCAAAAAGATAATGTCCAAAAGTTTGGAATAATGGAATATTTCATCTTTTTATTAATTTTTATAAATAATTTTTTGGTTTTAAGTAAACATCATTTTGCTACAACTCTAACCAAGACTAAAAGTCAGATAAACATAAAAAAAATGATTCATTCTTCTTGCAAAAAATGTTGTACTGCAGCTGTTCGATGTGGAGGTGCATTGTCATGCACAAACACAAATCCATCACCTACCGCCCTCCGGAATAGACGCACAACAGGATTTAAAACTTCCTCGATGTACACAGCACCAGTGATTCTTCTCTCCAAAACCAGGAGAGGCGTCTGTGTACCCTTCATAATACCACTCCAAACCATAATACTCTAACCTTCAAATGGAACACATTGTTGGACTGTTTCTAATCGGGCTTGTCGTCCTGGGGCCCTCCAAACTAGCGTTCTTCGCGAATCAAAAACCAAGCCAATTCTTGATTCATCAGAGAACATTACGTAATTCCAGTTAGAACCATGGTGTAACATTTCTTGAGCCCACTGCAACCTTACAATTTTTTGTTGATAGGTTAGTTTGGGAACACGTAGAGGTCTTCTGCGATACAAATTTACCGCATTTAATCTTCGTGTAATTGTTTGCCTTGAGATATTCAGTCCTTCAAGTCTGGCAATTTCTCTGGATATGCCACTTGTAGATTCCTGTCGATTTCTTCGAGCTATCAATGTTATCTGCCGGTCTTGTTCTGCTGTTGTACATCGACTTCTGCCACTTCTAGGACGATCCTTCACATCATTTGTGTCTTGGAATTTTTTTTTAATTGTTGATACTGAGTAACACCAACAATATTCGCGATATCACTTTGACGAAAGTCCTGTTGTAACAGAGCAATTAGTCTAGACCTATTAAAATATGATATCATGTCTCTGGGCATTTTTAAACAGCTCAAATGAAATTTAAACAAGAATTGGAATAATGTGAAAGCAACCAAATCAATTAAATATGACCAAATTAATACAAAAACAAATCAAATTTAGTATTATTTTGATTTAAAAACACTTTAAAATAAATATCAACCAGAGTTTTTAAAAAACCATAGGCGTAGATATATTATTTCTAAATATTCCAAACTTTTGGACATATGTGTATACCACTAATTGAGTACAAATTAAAAATCTGGAGTGGTTGGAAATTACCTAGGTAGAGACAAGCCAAGCAGTTTGTAATAAGAATATTCATCCAATTTTATGTCAGATATGCTATCACATGAAAGAAAGCCTCTTAGCCTTTTACTTTTTATAATTTAAAAATTAAACTTTTTTTTCATCCTTTTAAAAAAATTGTTTGGGAATAATTGTCAAGTTTTATGTGTTATTGGAGTTTGTATCTATCGTTCTATTTGATTTGCTCACATTTTTCCTAAATGTGATAACTGAAGTACAAGTTATAGAAAATCATTTGCGTTTGCGATTAATCGCAAAAAATATTTGTATGAGTTTAACATTATAATCTATTGTAGTTAGCTCATTTAGATTTCTCTAGCTAAAATGGATCGAATTCACCCAGTGTTAAATTGAAAGTGGGTGATTGCTTTTAACTAATTGAGTAAATCAAAAATTTTTTTTGGTACTCGATAACCGTACATAGCGAAACTAAAAGATATTTCACTTAAAATAAGAATTAAACAATTGACAGTAGAACATTGTTCTGTTTTAAAATATTGTTTATTGAGACAACTTATAAAATATAAGTGTTTAAGTGTAAATCTGAACAAAGTTAATAATTTTGACAATTATTGGGTTCACGATGAGGATTTCTATGATTAAAAACAACAAATTTATTTTGTTTTTAAGGTAAGTATAATTTCCAAAACCAAATTCGATTTAAATTTGCGGTTTTTGTAAACGATTTTCCTGAACCCTTAAAAATGTCAATTTAAATTGAAATATAGAGATTTGGCTTAAACCTGTATTTGAAGTATATACCTACATAATATATATGGAAAGATCTTAAAAAGAAATCGTTCGAAATATAAAATAAAATTAATCTACTTATTAATTTCTTATAGAAATTAGATACATATAGTTATTAACAATAATGAATAAAATCGAACAATTTTTTTTTAAATATCGCCTTTGATATGCTGTGAGAAACACTTTTATTCTAAGTAATGATTGTAGAATTGATTACATTTATCGCCAGTACTACCAATAAAGTGAATATTGAACCAAAGCTATAATCATGGTCGATAGAAGCAGTCTGGACCCATAATATATTCATAACAATCATCTTTTTTATCAAACATGCGATATTTATGTGTATATGATGTATGAAATTTGCAAACGGAACAATATCATTACTGCGTATTACTCATAAGTAGATTTGTTTAAAATGGTCCACGCCGATTTGTAAGTCACCACAATATTTATTTTCAGCTAGAGTAGGGGAGACTGGGAATTTTTAAAAATTATTTTTTTCCTTACTGTAAAGTTTTGAGTCTCGTTTTAGGTTTCACATAGGAATCATGTCTCTAATATAGATTGGCATATTTAAAAGAAAATGTGCATGAAAATTGTATCAACTTACCCCAGCCCAGGGCAGGTTGTTACTTTAGTGGGGCAAGCTTTTACTTTATTGGGACAGTTGTTACTAAAGGCTAAATCTATATCTACACCACCTTTCAAAATACCAAATAAAAGAAAATCTCATTGCAAGTAAAAAATCGTGTAAAATAATGGAGAACCATAATTGCTGAGTTCATGTAACTTTTACACTGAATCAATTTTTCTTTAGATTTTGAGTTGATCACAACATATTGGACAAAAGCTTTTCTTGGTTGCCCAACTCCATTACTCTTCTTTTTTTAACACCTGTTCGATGTTTGTATACTGCTATCTGGTCACATATGACCAATTATCAGTTATTCTCTGACCTAACTTAATAACAACAATTACTTAAATCTAAGGGCATACCCTGTGGCTTACTCTTAATATATCTGTCGAGTAATGCACTACAACTAACATGCAATAACATCACAGCACTATGCTCTGCTTTTACACTAAACTGTTACACATTTAAACTACCTCAAATGGTTTTGTCCTCAGAAGTCTTCTCTTTAGTTCAGTGTTGTCAAGAAGCTGGATTGCCTCGACATTCACATGACTATGCAGCCTCTGCTCGTGACTTGCTGCTTGTCTCTTGATTACTTCCGTCACAGTTTCCATACTCAGGTCCTGATGGAGGTTGTTGTTACGGATATACCAAGAAGCATTAACAATGTTCCTCAGTACTTTGTTTTGAAATCTGGATAATATGTAGGTTACTAGCTTTGGTACAGCCCCAGAGTCGGCACCCATATACCCATACTGGCCTCAGTACTTGTTTGTAAATGGATAATTTATTATGAATGGATAATGTAGAATTGTTTCCAATCATCCAATACAATTTCTTATACCTCATATCTAGCTCCTCTCTTTTCTTTTTGACATGGACTTTCCAGCGCAGCCTCGCGTCTAGGGTGATGCCCAAGTATTTTGCTGATGTTGCATAAGGAACTTGGGTATCATTTATTCTAACTGGGAAATTTTCTATTTTTTTATTTGTGAAGTTAATGTGTGCCGATTTAGACTCATTTAATTTTATTTGCCATTTTCTGGTCCAGGAATGTATTGTATTTACTGAGAGTTGCAACTTATTAGTCGCTTCTTCACTAGTGTCTCCTAATGCTAGTATAGCTGTATCATCAGCGAAGGTTGCAATAGTGTTCTGCTCTAATTCTGGAATGTCACACGTATACAATAGGTACAGGACCGGACCTATTGTACCTGGCGTCCCTTGTGGCACGCCAGCTTTGATTTCCCTTAAATCGGTGTACACTTCTTGTTTAACTCTGAAATATCTATTCGCAATGTATGATTATAGGATTTCCGAATACTGTTTAGGCTTGAACGTTCTTACTTTGTAGTTTAAACCCTCATGCCAGACTTTATCAAATGCCTGTGCTATGTCCAAGAAGATTGTAGAGCAGACTTTCTTTTCTTCTAATGTTTTTTCTATTATATTTGTTATTCGGTGAACTTGATCTATAGTGGAATGTTTATTTCTGAAACCAAATTGATGATTTGGTATAAGATTTTTTCTTTCTATTATTGGTTTTAATCTTTTCAATCGAATTTTTTCAAATAATTTTGGCATCACTGGAAGGAGGGATATTGGTCGATACGATGTCACTTCATTAGGAGGTTTACCTGGTTTAGCGATCATAATGACTTCAGCTACTTTCCAGAGTCTCGGAACATATCTCAATCTAAAAGCAGCATTTATTAGGTTGGTCAACTTAACTATGGCTTTTCTTGGAAGATTTTTTAATAGTTCCCCTGTTACGAGATCATATCCTGGAGCTTTCTTAGGATTAATATTCTCTTTAATCTCTGTTGATACTTCTCTAACTGATGTCAACGTTATTTTTTCTTTCGTTTGGAATGGTTCTTCCCATCTCAGTTCTTCACCATCATTGTCGTTGGATTTGAACGTACTTTCTAAATGATCTGCAAAACTTTCTGCTTTCTGTTCGTTACTTCTAGCCCAGTTGCCATTTTCCAACTTGATAGGAGGAGAATGAATAATTGGTCTCATTCTTTTTGTTGCCTTCCATAACGAATAATCTGTGTTCTGGTCAGCTATTAAATTACTTAAGAAGGAATCAATTGGTGAATTTTTTAAATTCTGTATCTTCCTTTTTAATTTCTGTGTAGCATTATTTAGACTAGTTTTGTCTCGTGGAACTCTGTATTGCTGCCATTTTTTTCTTAACTTTCTTTTTTCTAATATCAGTTCTCTGATTTCTTTTGGATAATTGTTCCCTTTTGTTCTGGGAGTTATTGTGGGAGTCTTTTCCCAAGCTACCTGTTGAATAGTTTTTATAAAATATTCTAATTCGTCATCAAGTTGCCTAGTGTTTCTCAATGGCACAGCAAGATTAATTTTGTGTTCAATGTTTAGTTATATTTATTTATTCTCCTAATATTGATTGAACAAAGTAAATAGTCATAGTTTATTCAGAGTGTGTTTTCAACCAACAATTTACTGACTATAAATTTCTTAAATGGCCCAAATCCATGGGTTGTTAGAGATGGTAGTCAGTAGTGAGAGTCTTCTCAAAAGTCCAAAATTGTGTCTGCCAAGAACATCAGAAAGCTTTCCAAAAAAAGGCTGTAACTTGACTGTAACTTGTAGCGTGAGTTTCTATGATTCCTGATGTCGTTTTGAAAAGCCAGAAAGCCAATACATTGATCTTATATTACTGGAGCTACTGAGGTGGTGCCATCTAAACGGACAATTAAAATAACAACTTGAATTTTTAAGCGTTTTTATGATTTTACTCAAACTATTTACGAATCATGGACAATAAAGAAATATCGCAAAGGAAAATATGAATAAACCGTTTGCAAAATTCAAGCCATTTTAAAATTTGTTGAATAAAGACGTATTATAGGTTCCAAATGTGAAAATCTTGTTCAATGAGTTTTAGTATCATTATAAAGGGCGAACCAATAAAATAATATTCAAAATTTGTTATAGTATATAGTTAATTTGCCTTATGGGTTCGTCCAATAATAAATACTCTTGTACACATTCGTCTTGTACATTTCTATAGAAAAATAAGTCGCTTCTTCTATTAAAATTAAAGCTATGATGGGTTCCTAGACTTTAAATTAGTTTCGACAGTGTTTCCAATCAGCTATTTTCTACCATCTGTCTATGTGAACAACTCAAATACAATTAAAATTACATTTTGACATTGTTTCTACTGACTACCATGTGTATGTTGGTAGTTGAAAATGAAAAAAAAACTAGAATAATTCCATATATCATTTACTTCAACTACCAGTATACACAAAACGATCTATTATGAATTATTGTAGGGGAAATTGCAGTATATTAACGATATATTTATTAAAAACCGATGCAATTTTAGTAAAAAACGAAATGTACTTTATCTAAGTTATTTTTGTATATTTTTAGTTTAAATAATCTAAATAATTTAACGGTGCTCGCTTTCTCGTTTAACGAAAACTAGTTCAAAAACATCTTTATATAAAATTTATGGTACTAACCCTTACTGTGTGAAAGTTCATCTTATTCAGAACAACAAACTAAAAGTTTGAATTAACTTTCACTATTTATCCTATAAATACTTTAAATGCAATGACAGCCGTTTCGCTATCGAAATAGCATCGTCAGATTGACATATTGAAGTTACATTTTGTTTGTTTGTAACTAGGTACTTGATGTCTTATTACTTCCTTACTTGGTCTAGCCTTAATTACTTATCAATACTTGCAATTCATTTTTAAGCATATTTTTGAATACATGTTTCATTGAGGAATGACTCGGGGAACTAACCAAATGCCCAGAGAAGTTGAACTTTGTTTTTATTTGCAATAAAACCGCTTCGCATATTTCTAAGGCTTCGCGTTTTCTGCAGTTCTCTTCAAATCGTGCCTTTTTTCATATTGGTTCACAACACCGGAGAAAGGAAGAAGTCTATAGAGGGGAGCGTCTTGCTCCAAATCCATATCACAAACAAATAAGTCAACAACTTTTGATTTCTACCGTTACTTATTCGGGGATTTGAGATTCGAGGATGTGAAATTCGGGGACACGCTCAGAAGAGCTGCAAATTTGATCGCAGATGCACAGAACAAGAACAGATGGAATACATTGGAGGAGATCTTCGTTCAGCGGTTGATATGATGATTTTGATCTATTATATTAATTAATAATTTAACAAAAAAATTAGTTTCATGTTTATGATTTAGTAGCACCGCTTAAATTTTTAACTGAGCCCAATTTTAAATTGATGAACATCACTGGATAACCTGTGATTGTTATTCAACATTTCCAGTTAAGCTATGGATTAAAAAATTCAGTAAACTGATCAAAATTAATCGTTTGTTGTATTCTCTGTCAGTCTTATTTGTTCCACACGCCCGTTAAGGCTACGTTAGCAACTACTACTCTCTACTGCAAACACTTGATTACACATAGTTTTCCTCCATAGACAAGGCTCCATTACCTGCCTTGATCTTAAAGCTGCCAATAAGAAATTCGAGTTGTCTCCAATTAGTATCTTCCGGAGAATAAAAAGATAAATGGCTTCCTCAATGGCTATGAGCCATAGCTCTTGTTGAATAAGTATGCCTAACACTGAAGCTTTTGGCCTGGTCAAGATCCTAAATTAGGTCGTCCACCAGTAGTGACCACAGGAGAAGAGAAAAACTGCATCCCTGCGAGTATTCGTCTCTATCTTCTAGTGTTTTAATTATGTTAGAGGCAGTATGTTCTCTAGTAATTCCAGATTCTTTTCAAGACTATTTTCCATAGAAATGACGTGGTGCTATTCATTAGAAATATGTAGGAAGGGCGTTACCCTATGTTATACATATAAAACCTTAATGCCAAACTTGCTTTAAATAACTTATAATCCAACGGATTATCCAGTCATCATTCCCTAACGGTATTTTCCATACCAGCATTATTTGTAATTACCTACATATACAAATTCTGCCTTCCAGTCTGTTTCGTTATCCATTGGTAGATTTAAATAAGTCGTATAGACGACTTATTTAAATGACATCGATATCATTTCAGGAAATAAGCTAACAAATTAAAATTAGATTAAATTTTGATATTTATTGAATTTAAAAAACTTGGATAACAGTGATAATGGTTATAAGTATAATTAACCTTCACTGGTTGGTTTTAATTGAATTGTGTTATATTAATTTTCACGTAATACCATGGCCAATTAGATAATACTTTTGAAGGTTGTCTGCAATTAAATTAATCTGATAAGTAAACAGTGCTAGACATGTAATTAAATAACAGTCAATTTGATGTTAATGTTTTAGTTTCATAGATTTAACTACAAAAAAATTAGCAAGGGTTATTTAAATTAAGTAATCACAAGCAAGGGTTCTATCGTTTTCTCTTCTTGTTCACATTCTCTACATACTGGTGTGTTACTTACTTCATTGTCATTGTAGACTGGAACTATATTAGTTGAATTAAAGCACTTCGTCAGTCCAGTTTCTTTCACCAGCAAGGCAAGTGGATGGAGTTTTTTTTTGACAAGTATTTTATCCATAGATCAGGGGAGACGCAACATTTTATTCAAAAATAGTGATTCCCACGAAACCAACAAGACGAGACTTTCAAGTTCTTGAACATGTCAGTTGATAAAAAAAGGAATGGTTGGTGCATTATTTTCTGATGAAAATAATAAAAAGAAGAAAAAAGTTTGGTGCAAAAATTGGTTATTGCAAAGATATAAAAATTCGCAAATTGTTTGGGAGCAATGGATGGAAAACATATCCTCATTAAAAAACCTGCAATTAGTGGTTCTTTTTATTATAACTATAAGGGTACTTTTAGTGTTGTATTGTTTGCAATAATTGTCACGGCTAATAATTTAAAAATTCTTGATCATTATCCATTTTTCTCTTGAAGTACAAATACTTTTGAATTAAAATTGTACGACAAATTGGCGAATACCCACACACGCTCAAATCCGTCGCATATTCAATTAAGTTGTACAACAGATTTTTAAGCAAGCTGAACGATTCGACCGCGCCTTACGATTTGTCGAACGACTACCCCACACACGTACTAATTTTTGTGTCAAACGGTTTGACAGACATATTATGTAGTACGATTTGTTGTAAGTACAACAAATTGCATCGTGTTTTAGAGGCGTTGATCCTTTGATTACTCTGAATGGACATTTATAGAGCATAGTTAACCTAACCTAACCTAACCTAACCTAACCTAACCCAGCACTAACAATCAACATTGCAGAAATTCAAGTTATTGTTTTCAATACCTCCTTATCTATATCATAAAATACTCGATAAAATATATAAGCGGACCGACCGACGGCCCGACAAAGGTATGACGACCTTTTTTGTTTATCACTTTCTCTTTGTCAATCGCCGACGCGCCGATTTTCTTTAAAAAGCCTACATCCAATTGAATTATTAGTTTTTTTACAGTGATTTATGGTTTGTGTGTTTTTAAGTCGGCACACACATTTTTTTGTTGTTAAAATATCCTCTAGTTGGTTTTTTTGGCTGTGTCTAGGTTTTTTTTTGTTATTATTTATGTCTTTTATTCTATAAGGTTAAGTTCTGCGAGACTCTCATACGAGACGAGACCGAAAAAAGTCTCGTCTCGTCTCACACAAAAAAACTCTCGCGTCATCGAAACCTCGTCTCGAAAACGAGACGAGACCATGCGAGACTCTCGCAGACGAGAGGTCTCATGGGAATCACTATTCATAAAAGTCTGTTTATTTTGTCACAATGATTGCAAGAGCGTGTCTATGAGTATGACAAAGAATACCAATCAATTCTTTGGCATACCTACTGTAGAGTTAGACAACCTTTCTCTTTTATTCTAATATGAACAGACTAGCACAAGCCCCTTCTTTGATTTTTGAGCCGTCTCTGTAGTAGAGTAGGTACTGATCGGATTGACAGTCCATTTTTCCAAATTTCCTTGTCCGTGATTATTTTAAAGTATAAAAGTTTCTAGTTTTATAATTTTGGAATGTTTTTCCACAGAAGGTAAAAAATGCTTGGTCACATCAAGTAAATCTGTTATTGATTGTTTAATATTTTTTATCAGACTTGTTTATAACAGGTTAATTTTAATTATATAAATTTGGTTTAATAGATGAGATGAACTAGTCTTCTATACTAAACGAAAATAGCAGTTTCCAAAGAAGATAAAAACCCGAATTTTACTAAGCATGTAAAACAACTTAGTTAAATTCGAAATAAATCCTTTAATATAATTTTAAAAATGTTTTCTGTAGCCAAATTCGATTCTTCCATAAATATTTTCTTTTGAGATTGTGTTTGACGGTTACAAGATAAATGGTCTCAACAATTTTGTGTGTAAATTAAAGACAAAAAATATTATTTTATAGAAACAAAAAAAAAATGAAGTTTAGTCAATATTTGTAACGACTTGATGCTTGGGATCATGATATATGCGCATACATTCTATCAAATATTTAAATTCATTTTTGAATTATCTTAAGAGTGTATTTCAAATAGGCGAACAATCAAATTTAGATAATTAACATAGATAAATTTGAAACAAAGAAATGTATGCATAGAGATACAAAAAATGAACTCATCAACATATATAATGATGACACGTGGTTAATAAATCTCCATACAGACTCGTTAGTTGCAGTTAAATTAAATTAGGTTATGTTTGGACATAATTATTCAAACCAGGTTGTCTCTGATACAAACTATAAATTTATTCGTTCATCTATTTGAAGTACCTCAATATCGTATTTTTATTAAGTTGCACTAAGTAGTAACAGAGTGATTTAAAAAACGTTAAATTTTTATCTAAAAGTGTATAATTAGTATTATATTAATTTTTTTAGGTACAGATAATAAAATTTTGGATAAAATGTTAATATGTATAGTGTTTTTTTAATTCATTCTGTATTAAAAATATATAATCGTGTGCTATTTCAAAATATCTTATGAGCATATAGAAACATCTGATCGACACATATTAATCAAAGATATTGCACAAAAATGTTGGGACAATAAACGTATTTACAAAATTAAAATTTGTCTTATTAAATTTTCCCTATTCTTGTTCTATAAGTCCTGATAATTTGTTTTTTTAACCATTTTCTATTTACTAATAAACTTAAATAATATGAAACCTTTAATCTTTTGGGGTTTTTTGAAAGAATTATTTTATATTGTAAATACTTTTTGTGTCACAACAAAGAAATGTTTGCTGTTCGTTTTTGGCATATTTATGAACCCAAGATAGTTCTGCGTTAAGACAAAGAATTGTGATTTAAGTAATTTTAAAGTTAAGAGTGTTTATTAGTAAATTATTATTAGTTGATTTAAATAAAATGTACCTATTTATTTTCTTGTTTTTCAATTGTTTTTATTTAGTCGGACATAATATGTAACGATGTGATTTATTTATAAGTAAATTTCATACAAAAAATAAATATCTTTCATTTCTTTGATATATTATTTACACCTAATGTTTTATTTCATCCAATGATTAAATTTTTATTTAATCAATATACTAGGCATATCGATAGGCCATTCGCCCCAAAAGTGGGGTTTTATTCACCCTTTTATTCACTTCCAATTATACAAATTGAAGGAATAACACATAACATTAAAGCCGCTATTATTAGCCCCTATTAAAATTGTTTCTTGCTGATCTTTACAATAATTTGAGGTACATTCCTGTCTTATCTATATAGTTATTTGTTTTGTGTGAGTGTCTGTTCAAGTAGGTGTTTTGCATAATGTCACTTATCTGATTATTGCAATATACCTGCTCTTAAGTGTTCATCGTATCTAACATTAAAATTTCCAATTGTTTGATCTATCTGTACTTTATTATAGTGTGTAAAAGCCACTGCTATAATAGCAAGTAAAGAAAATGTACACTAATAACTTGAAAAATCCAGTCAAAGAGGTTGGTTTAACACAAAAACTAAGTCAAATGTAGACTATCTCATAGTCTGGTACCAGAATAATCAGGATACTTCAAATAAAAAACAATGTAGTTAGTTGACTCAACCCAAAGTGGCATCTTTATGTGATTTCTATCAGGTTATCAATAAATTTTAAAATCTATAAATTTTATTTGGGATACATTAAGTACATGTACAAATTATCATTGTTTGTCTGGTGATTTCGAACATGTGAATTTTAAGCTTTAATCATCATTATTTTTTATACAAATAGATTTTGTATAACAATTTATTTTACATTATGATAATAAGAAAACAACAGTAAATAAATTATAAAAATTACTCTAACCATCAACCAAACTATCATTTAATAAAACCATTACGTGCCTATTTTCCAAGATCCGACGGGATGATGATGGGTTTAAGGTTAAAATATATTTTTTGCTATCTTTGATTTAGATTTAAAAACTTTTTTAATAAATAAAAAACTAATAATATTAAATATTGAAGAATTTTCAGGTAATGATAATGTTAAGAGACCTTTTTATATTCATCCATATGGTCGGGCATTATTTATATTCGACCAATATTTTGAGAACTGGATGCATCTCAAATGGTACTAGTTATACATTATTACACTAGTTTTAACAATAATGACGTTTCATTTATTAAAACAAATCAACAAGAATATAAAAATTAAAAATAACTAGGGGAAAATCAATTACTTTTGCCAGTGGTAGCAAAAACATCTAACCAAAATTATTTTCTATTGTGACTATCTTTTAAAAAAACAAAAAAAAGAGAAAGTTGTTAACTGTTTTATAAAAAATAAAAAATGTTTATAAGGTGACCAACATATTTGACTAACCAAGAAGACTAACGTCACAAAAACGATAACTATAGGTGTATAACTAGCAAAGAGAAGTAAAAAAAAATCTTTTATGTAGGTCGTGCAATGTCGCGATCTTCATTAAAATAGCAGGATCGAACTGGTATTAAAATAATTTAACTTATGCAAACTTTGCTCATGTATAGAATATGAAGATTTTTTTGAATAAAAAAAATAAATAATAATTGAAGTTTATTGTCTTCAGAACAAATGTAGGTTAGTAGTTAAACCGATGAGATCCTTATGATGTTCTACTCTGTCTGAAGAAAACTCTAACCCCAACTCTGTAGATAATAGGGGCATGGGAACTACACTAACTACAATTGCCATGGGAGTGATCTTCGGTCACACATCCCTTAATATATACATCAACGCTATGATGACCATGATACGTTTCTCCACTGGAATACAATCTGACGTAGAATCAGGTTGTGGCGTGAAGCTATGATTTAGCTGCCAATGATACGAGCTCCATAGAACTTATTGCACCAAGATACGCCTTTCAGAAGTCCTACAAGGCAATCATTGAAAAAAATACTTAAGATGCAGTGGCAGCAGCTTAATAAACTATTTATAAAATAATTTAATAGCTCAAGACCTCACTGCTATCTCCATAGCCGTAAAATAAAAATCAATGCGGTAATAACATCCGTGTTATATCAAATAGTCATGACCGAATCCTGCAATAACAATGTAGGTTTCCCAGGTTTCAAAGGTCATAAAAACCCAAGAGGTAATCATATGGTGGTCCTTTAGCTAGGAAAACCTTTTGTAACTGGCACTCTTATCAACTTACCAACTTCAGCGGTGGTTGACCTAGTAAAGGAACGCTCTCTTAACAAATTTAAGGGTGAACGGGACGAAGAAAAATATTGCAGGCTATCCAAGAAAAGTCTAAAGTAGCAGATAGCAGGGCAACCAAGAAATAGTTGGCTATGGTCAGACAGGACCTGGCATTCTTATTAACCATTAGATTAGGTTAGGTTCTATGTGAGTGGTCGTTTAACGTCCCTTCCACTGCGACCTGAAAGATCTATTGTGGCTCACTCCTAGGTTATATTCGTTCTATCAGCCCTATGCCTCTGATGAAGCTCATCAGGGTCCTTGGCGACACTTCCATGAGGTCATTGGGCTCGAGTTGATGCAGACTTTGCTCTGTCCTGACATTTCACTAGTCTTCTGTATGCACCAGCCATCCACATTCAGATGTGGAGTGGAAGGAGATCTATTAAAATTTCGATGACAGCGGTGGGAGTGGTATAAATAGCTCCCGGTATGATTAAGCATGCTTGCCATTGAAGCTTATTCATCTTCTCACTAGTGATCTTTTGCTGACATTTGGTCCACCAGACCGGAGCACCTGACATTCTTATTGACCATTGTAACCTACGACAGCATCTGAACAGATTGGGGCTACCTGAGACCCCATAATATAGGGGATGGAAATAGAAGATGAGATAGTTGATCACGTCCTTTGTGAATGTCCGTATGTTCTGTCTTCAGCGAGCAGTGGCACACACACACACACCAACTTGAGGTAACTGCCTACTGACGAATGTATCACCTACTTGAAGAATTGCAGATACAGATACAGAAGAACAACAATTTAATAATTTACCTTACATTAAATAAAACAGTTGGTATTAATTAATTCGGCTGATGTATTAAGTAGTATAATCAAAATCTGATTATGGTTTCATTACAGTGTCACCAAAAAGTATTGTTTAGTCCGTCCCTGTAAAACATATGAAGACATGAAATCGTTCATCCAAATTGTTACGGTATTGAAAATTAAAATTCCTCAAGTACTAGTTTTCGATTGATACTTCCTCAATACGGTTCGCAGTTTTAGCAATGCATAATCTTTATTATAAACAAACATAGGTAAATATGAAGCGATCATCGATTTTTTGGTTTGCGTCACTATTCGGATGTTGTTTTTCAAAATTTGTAATGCCTCCAGTTCCGGATGTGATGTTTCCACCAGTTCCTGATATTGGTTAGTTTATAAGGTATTTTTAACTAGTTAAAAATTAATATAGTGTGTACAGGGTGCGGTATTAATACATCAAAAAGTTTAATAGTATCAATTCAATAAAAATAAAATAAAACCAAATGAAAAACCCAAAGTCTGTGTCACATAATTTTATTCTTTATGTTGAAAACAATAATAGCAACTAGTTTCAGCCTAACATTGAGGCCATCATCAGGCTTAATGTAAAAATTAATACAAATATAAAAAATATAAAGACCACAATTAAAACATAAAATTACAAACATTTTCAAACGAACCAACAGATAAAACGTTTTTTTTGGTTGGTCTTTATATTTATATTTGTATTAATTTTTACACTAAGCCTGATGATGGCCTCAATGTTAGGCCGAAACTAGTTGCTATTACTGTTTTCCATCAACATAAAGAATAAAATTCTGTGACATAGACTTTGGGTTTTCATTTGATTTCCCATTAGTAACATTAAAGATGGTTTACTTCGTTTAAAAATGAAATAAGGTAAGTACTTCATCAAGGTGTAGGTATTATTATTTTTGGATTTAACTATTTTTTTACATTCAAAGAAATCCTGTAAATTATATCTGTTTCAGTTAAATCAACGAACGAAACACAAATAGAAGAAGAATCTTTGGATCCGGAACTCTCACCAGGACTTTACCAAGGAGACATGGCCCTTACCAACGACTTTTATAATTATTGGAGAGTGGGAATTAAATTTGAACAGTTTCCAGATAAGTTATGGAAAAACGGCATAGTACCGTACGTCATTAGTCCATTATATGGTAAGAATATTTATCATAATAATGTTTTAAGATATTATATAAATTTGATTCTAAGTTTTATTTGACAGTATCAGTGAAATCATACATTTTAATCAAAATTTTAATAGTGTTTTCTGAACAATGCATTATTAAAATTTCTAGTGAATGCCAAATTTAAAGCACTACCAATTCTTTGTTTTTCATCTGAATGCATTTTTTTATTACCTTCCACCTCTGCAAAAGATCACTCTTTCAGTGTCTTAACCCGTCTTTGATATTGTTCCTTTGGCTACTCTATGTCTAGGAATGGCTCTGGACCTATGAATATTCCTTCAGCACCTTTTCTGGTTACTTTGGAATTTTTTCTTTCTTGTCATCTTGCTTAGCAAGAGCACTAGGTTTCCTTTTTGGATTGGGTATAGATTCCATACCATCTTTTGAGAAGACACGCCCTTGGTTCGGATCCTTGTGAAGAATCTTGTTAATTGTTGTACTGGCAGTCTAAATCTAGTTCTTTTTCCAAGATTTTAATTTGGCTCGTCTGATATCTTTATTATATGCTGTAAGAACGATCCTATATCATTCCTATTTCCCCAATTCTTCTGCTCTATTATACACAATCCTTACATTTTTCTGAGGGGGGAGTACAATGGACCTAAGGTGTAAGTACGGATGAAACTTGTACAAGGGCTTCATTCTGCTCATTTTACAGATACAGATATGGCACTATTTTGTCTGACAAAACTCAAACTGTTTTTTCGGGCTGAGATGGGAAACTCATGTTCGACGGGTCCTTATCCTGAACCCAACAGTGTTGGACTCACCCTCGAGAGGATGCCTACCAACCAAACCCACCTCAAAACTCGCCGTTATCCCCTCTTCGGAATCACTACCCTAGCATACTTCAAGACGGGCGGCGGTCCCAAGCACACTCTTCACCCATTCATACTATTTGCCATCAGAACATTGCCTTCTAACCATTTTCTCCACAACTACGCTAACCTCTACCCATTCTTTTTCTCATCTCAACATTACTCCACCATATTCTCTCAATACACTGCTACCCCGGGTCTCCTCTCCAACTTCTCTAAATCTTCTTTGTTCTTTCAACATCTAAACACACCTCACGCATATTCCAGTCTTTCTCTTCCCAATCTTGGGTAGATACTCCACTCTTGACCCATGCCCAGTGAGCATTTGGGTCAAAAAGTAGTTTACCTCCCCAAACTCTCCTCCCCAAACTTTTTAATGCACCATTTCCTCCTCCATCCAATCCTGAGCCTCCACTTTTGTGGCACCCTTCCACCGCTGCCTCTTTGCCTTAGCCATCAGGTCCAAAGGGTATGACCTTGACAGCACAGCTGCTGCTAATGCACCCACTGTCCGGTACTCCTGTACCACTTTCAACAAAATCACCCTCTGCACCTGTAGATTATGCAATCAACTAATAACTTAAAGCACACAGGAACCTTTGCTGATATCTATTCAATACCATTGTTTGATGTATGTACTTATTTTTCAGAACCATCCGAGCAAGTGACTATTTTAAAAGCAATAAAAATTATAAATTTTATGACTTGCATCAAGTTTGTTCCTTGGAATGGTACCAGTAAAGATTATCTTCTCATCTGGCCCATTAAATACCCAAAAGGTTGTTGGTCTTTTGTAGGACGATTCGGTAAGGAAAAAAAAATGGAATCCATCAAAAATATTTTATAAATTTTATTAAACGCTTAGGTGGTGCCCAAATTCTTAGTTTGCAACCTCCTGACAGAAAGGGACCAAATTGTCTTGGAACTGAAGGTAGAGCTATACACGAACTGATGCATGCCTTAGGAATATTTCACGAACAATCCAGATGGGACAGAGACAAGTTTGTCAAAATACACACGGAGAACATTATACCACGTAAAAAACGTTTTTTTTTAATTGTATATTAACTTTAACGTTTTATTGATTAATTAATTATTAACACTATTCTTATATAAAATACCAATTGTACCATACTATAAGTGAAGTTTTTATCTTGTAGGTTTTAAATACAATTTCAACAAACAGAGCTTAGACAACACAACATACAGTTTCGAATACGATTACGATTCAATTATGCATTATGGAAAATATTTCTTTGCAAAGAAAAAAAGTAAACCTACTATAACGACGAGAATGCATCATCCCAGGCCAATTGGACAAAGAAAGTCAATGTCGAAAGGAGATTGTTTAAAATTGAATGATCTGTATGGCTGTTTTAAAAATCCCACGAAGAGGAGGAAGTACTACAATATTTGCAACTTTATAGGCTTGTAAAATATTTAACAACAAATTTTGCATAGGTACGGTTGTAGAACAAAATTATTTATTAAATAAATTATTATCTGCTTTTCTACGGTTTTGTGTTTTATTGATCAAACTTTTCATGCAAATAACAACTTACTTCAAGAACATGAACAGACATAATGTTAAATTTAAATTTCCAAGAAAAAGAACAGCTGTTAAGAAAGAACCAATGCTTGGTATTCAAGAGCCTAAAAGAGTTACTGCTTATGACATTATTTGTAAGAATTTAAAATTAGCAGGTAGAGTAAGTACATAAAAAACGTCTGGCTTTTTTATTCATTTTTCTATATTTCGATGTTTTAGGTTACGTTTTTGCACAGACTTATTTACACAGGTCATCATAATTTTTCTTGCACTGAATCGTACGATGACATTATAACTTTCTTTTCATCTTCCATCAACAAAGCTAACCATCAAGATGGGGAATTTGAAATTTTGACTGGATTTTTAATAATTTATCCTAAATATTTTGTACACCTTGTAGAGGTAAGCTTCTCCAGTAACTAATTTTTTTTTGTATTAAAATTTATTAATTTGTATCCAAATTCCTGAGATAGTATGAAATATTTATAATTATAGGAGACTAATTAACTTTTATGATTATACTTATTTTTTTATTTAAGGGCGATGAGAATACTATAAATTTGCATTTAAAGTTTCTGACGGAACAAGAAAATTTTAATCAAAATTTTGGAGATGTAAAACTTATTACTATGGTTGCTCATGTGAATCGAGTAAGTATAGGATTCTGAAAACAGGTGCCCAATACGATTTTCAGAGGCTTTTGAAAGTCTCAGTTCGAATTGTGGAGGTTGACTTCTAATTTTAGAGATAACGACAACAAAATTCGAATTCTGCAATAGACAATAATTAGATTCCTAGAGGCTATATTTATTATGTACCAAAAATATTTATAAGTTTTTTGAAGGGAAAAGACAAAAGATAAAAAGGTTTTGAAATAATCGAGTTTGAATTAGTGAGGTTCGATATACTTATAAAAGTAAAGGTTTATTGACATTTTGAAACTTTTTACTTTTACTACTTTTGGTCATTGGTCTCTCAAAAACTCTAAACTAGATCATCTTCAATCATTTCTTCAAATACATGTTTTAGCATTGTTTATAGAAAATATCCTGTTCTCTATAAACAATGATTTTAGGAATAAAATTTATATTATAGTTGTAATAGCATAAACATTTTTTAGAGGTTAATTAATGATTGGGGTTACTACTATGGAATTCCACAAGCATGCTCAGAAACCTCGGACTCGTCAGAAACAACAATATCCTGTATTTTAAAGATATATGAATTGATCAACCAAATTGTCGCTGATTATAATGGTACCTCTACAATGTCATCCAGTAGACGGGATTTTGTATTCCCGCGTCAAAATGATTCGAAGGTGAGTTTTAATATTACAGATTACGAATTAGGCCGGCTTCACAGCCTAATATACTGCTACCTATGGAGATCTATTGCCCTTTGTAATTTTAAAGCACCTCATTTAGCCCTGACCTTCTGACGAAATTCGTCAGCCTTGATAGTGGCCATTTCATTTGCTTCCAGTTTTTCCTGTCCAGGTTCTAGAAACTGAAGTCTTGTCAAGTCTTCACAGTGGCATATGAAGTAGATAGCGGGTTCATCCTCTTCCAGACAGAACCTATATAAGTCTATGTCTAGCCTGTAAGGCTCATGTGCTCATTGAGCCTACAAGCTTCTTGTATTCTCATTATAAAGACCTCTTTTAAAACAGTCACAATTCCAAACAATTGGATTGGAACGGTCTCTCTAAAATAGTTTCTGATCTTCTCTTTGCCACCAGCAAATAAAAAAAGTCTACTTATTAGTAAGATTAACTTTTTGTAACATTTTTTTTTGATAAATAGGAGTCCTCCAACAACATAACTTCTCTATCCCATGGTGTATGTATCGGGACAGGAAAACTGTGTAAGTTACACGAAGTTAATACTTATGTGAGTTGCTTACCCGAATACCAAGAGTTGGATAATATTATTGAATCAAGTTTGGCAATGAATTTGTCAGAATATATTGAAATAAACAAAATTTTGCCGCAAAGAGATCTGGAAAAGGGTGAGTGAAAATTATGTATAGGAAATTTTATTGTACTAACCCCTAATATTGCTAATACAATGTCAAAAATAATATATTCTGCATTAATCATTCAAAACATAAAATAATGTTGGTAGTAGACTGACGGGTCTGTACTTTTGTGGAAATTTGGGATCCTGTCCTTTCCTTAGCATCACTATTTCTGCTTTCTTCCATTGGTCCGGAAAATGCTTTGTTCTTAATATTCCGTTTATGATCGCCGTCAGAAATACTATCCCTTTTCTTGGTAAATGCTTCAGTACATTGTTATGTTGATGCCGTCGTATCCAGGAGCTTTTCTGACTTTCCTTCCTTTTATTATGTTGGCTACCTTTTCTGGTGATGTGAATCCCAAGCTTCGATTTCGTCTTCTACTTGATCTGTGAAGTCCATGTCTTCGTCAGGGTGTTCATTCAGGGTGAATTGGCGCTCCATAGGCTTCGGCTTTTTCTTCATCCGTGAATACGACTTCGTTGTCTCCTTTTTGTCTTGTCGTAATATCTTGGCGAGGTTCCATAATCCTGGTGTATTTGGGTCCAGTTCTTCTATTCTTCTATCCCAGTCCTTGGATCTGTGTGCTTTGAGTTGTTCCTTCACTTCCTCATGTAGTCTGTTTGCTTTTCGTTTGTCTTGTTGTAATCCTGTTCTGTTGGCTCTTCTTCTTACTCTGTTTTTCACCCTGATGAGCTCTCTTAGGTTGTCACTGATGTTTGAAAACCTATTGTATCCTTCTACGTATTTGGTTGTTGTACTTTCTTCTGTCGCTTGTTTTAGTGTTTCCGTGAATTGGCTGAGTTGCATTTCTAGTTCTTCGCTGTTTGTTATATGGGGAAATGATCCTATCAGCTGGCCTGTTCTTGCTCTGAATTTTTACCAGTTGGTTTTCTTTATTGTCTTTTGTATGTTCCTTCTTCCTTCTCCTATTGTTAGAATAACTGGTTCGTGGTCTGTTCCTCCTTCGCTCTTTTCTATTTCCCAGTCTACTGTTATGTCTTTTAGTAGTGCTATGTCCAATACATCAGCTCGTCCTATGTGTGGTGTATGCGTTGGTCCTGGTGGTCCAATGATGAAAAGTTCCGGTCTTCTATCTGCGATGTTTTCTAGTTTCCTTCCTGCTGGATTTGTGCAGATGCTGTTCCAGGTCCTGGACTTGGCATTCAGATCTCCCATCATCATTGCTTGGTTTCGATCTAGTATAAGAACTTCTATATCTCCGTGTAGTTGATATCGTGGTCTTTTGTAGGCTGATATGATTTCCAATTCCCTAAATTCTGTTCTCACAACTATGATGGTGGCTTCCATCGTTAGGAGATCTGGAGTTGTCTTTCTGTAGTGTTCTATTCCATTTCTTATTAGTATGGCTGTCCCACCGCTTTGTCCGTTGATGTCATTTCTGTATATTTTGTAGTTTGACCATCCAGTTTCTAACCTATTGGTAAGTAAAGCAGAATGTTGTGTGATAGCACAAACCATAAGAAATACGAATCTGTCATATTATAACGGTATATTCATATCCCTCCTAAAATTCTCACCAGCAAAGACAGAGTTGTCATTTTACCACCAACTATGTGTTAATACTGTTAATCAACATCAGGTAGCCACAAACAAACAAAATGTAACTTCAATATGTCAATCTGACGATGCCAATTTTAGCGAAACAGCTGTAATGCGTTTTAAAAACCTATTTTTCGAATAAAAAGTGGAAGTTTCGTTTAAACGTGTATTTTTTGTTTATTGTTCTTTTTATTTATAGGGAAATTATAAGATAAAATAAAAACAAAAACCAAAAATAGATTTTTATTAATACTTTTTCAAAGAAAACTAAGGGATTTGAATTTGAATTGCTGGTTTCTGTATATCCTTAAGTCCAAACATCAATCCCAATTAGTATACTGTGCTATTTTATTATTAGGTATATACTATTACATTCTTATAAAATACTGCTAATCCATTGAATTCTTTAATTGATTTACTTCACCATGGAGTTTATTAATGTTTTTTTATTATTTTTATAAGTAACAATTTGTTATTCGTCTTTCAGACAACATTTGGCCTATTCCATCAGATTTTATACCATTGGACGTATTTGATAAAGTTTATGACAGAATCACTGAATTGCCGAAACCGTCAAGTTCAATAGAAAAAATTAAAGATGGTATAGTCGAGGAAGATAACATAATCCGACAAATCAAGAACATTGAAATTGACTAAATCGTTATTAAACTAACTATATAATTTTTGTAATTAATTCGTTTATGTAAATTATATGTATGTACATGTACAAATATAATTAATAAAATAGTTATATTATATAGAAACTTTATTGCTTTATACTGGCATATGTGCAATTAAATTTATAATTTTAAGACAAAATTATAAATTCATCTGCATTATGCATAACCTATAATTAAACATAAATTGATAAATTATTCATAAGTAAACATGACGACATAGGCGATAAGAAAGGATTGAAGGAAATTAAAAATAGATGCAGTTATTTCGAGTTTTTATAATTTCCAAAGACTGTAAACACAGGAGAAATATTATAAAACAATTATAATATAAAACATTTCACATTTATTATTTTGCTTATCAAAAATATTATTTTTATGGCGATTGAAACAATAAAAATTTGCAGTTTCCTTTATTATCTTAAAAACTTGTATGGTTGTTACAATCGTTACCACTTCACAACGAATATGATTAGATTTTTCTATATTATTGGTCCACGTCATTCCATGAATATATAGTTCCTGCTACCTGTGCAGTATTCAATGATATAGAATGTCACGAAAAAGCTATATACAGGAGATGCACATATTTTCAAATATGTAATCAACCAAGCAATAAAATCTTTAAAAAAGGGTATTTGTATCTCTGTATCTGTAGAGTTAGGAGGGTGAGTATAGACCCACAGCACTTAGGCCACAATATGGCCCATTGTACATCCTCCCAAGTAGTCACCCTCCTAGGACATTGTCCATCCTCCCTTATCCAGGAAGACAGGTCAGCAGGGGATATCTCCTTAATATCGGCAGGTGTAGGCCAAGACTCACCGAACACACACTCTCTTATCGACGATAGCTCCAGACATTCACATAAGACATGCCTGATAAAAAAAGGGTATATACTTACATGTTTCTTCTTGACTTGCTGTCAAACGGTAACAAGTTTTGTGCTAGTTGACTGGCCCTGGTAGTATGACTAGTAATATGTCTTGTCCTACAGTATTATATCCATGAAGTAGTATGACTCTGAATAGTCATAGGAGAAATGTGACTATGATAGACCAACGCCAATGATGGACTACTAGCTGTATTTTCAAATATACCGCTCATAATACACTACCAACATATTGGTGGGGTTGATTGAAGCTTCTCAGTTGTTGTTTGTAAGTTAAAATTGGTAAGCATGGATGTAAGAAAGTAGCTAGGCATAACGTTAGATATTTTTTGTTTTACGTTCAACTAGAATCTGCTTTTGTTACCTGTTACTGCAGTTTGAAGGAACTATTGTATGTTAATTATTATCGAGTAAAAATTAAGGTTATGGGAAAATAACAAAAAAGCTTAGGACTTTAATTTTTGTAATGAGGCCTATGAATGACTACTTATTTGTGTCCTAAAACGAACCAGAGACAAGGATAATGAAATAATTTTACCCGGGAAAAGCAGTAACCCAATTCAAATAACAGGCCTTATCATTTAGGCCATTTAAGCCACATTTGGCCTATTGTGCGTCCTTCTGAGATTGAGCCTACCTATTAGCTCGTCAAACATCCTACTTGTTTTAAGTAGGTGATAACGTTGCTAGTAGGCAGCTCCCTCAAATTGGCATGTGTTAGCCTCTCGCGCTCGCCGAATACAGAAAGTCTTTTTAGAGAGAGTGCCAGACAATCACAAAGGACGTGCTCAACTGTCTTATCTTCTTGTCCACATCCTCTACATAGTGGGGTGTCAGATAAACCCAACCTGTTCCGATGTTTTCGTATGTGACAATGGTCAGTAAGAATGCCAGGTCCTGTTTGATCATGGCCAAGTATTTCTTGACTGCTCTGCTATTTGGATACTTCATAAGTTCCTCGGATAGTCTGCAACCTTTTTCTTCGTCCCATTTTTCCTTGAATTTGTCAAGGGAGCGTTCCTTTACTAGGTCAACCACCGCTGATGCTGGCAAGCTTACAAGACTGCCAGGTCCCAAGATCCTTGGGAGGCAGCTTTCCTAGCCAACGAGTTATGTATTCGGAATTTTTAAATTCCATGACCTTTGATCCAGTCTAGAGTAATCACATTGTTGTTGCAGGCTTTGGTAAGGGCTATGTGACATTCTAATATTAGACCTGGGGTGATCCGTGGCCTATTCAGGGCCAATAGTACTTGTCTGCTATACGTGAGGATACGGATGTTTTTACCAGTAATTTATCTTTTGGTGATCTATTTTACGGCTATGGAGACGGCAGTGAGCTCTGTCTGCCCATTTTATATTTAAGTTTATGGATCTGGAATAAATTCCAAATCCTGAACCTTCTTTTGCTTTAGATCCATCGATGAAGGAAAATACAGATAGTACCTGTCGCCAATGCATTATGAGCGTTGTCATTATTGATTACCTTGTAATGAAAGGCAAAAAAGCTTATTTAAAGGCTGTTGTATCCACAAATAGAATACATTCCTTGAAAAAGCCTGGCATCCATCCTTTCAATCCTCTTATGTTTGGAACTGGAAGTTTGCACGGTCACAATGCTGAAGATGAAAATCAAATGGAATTTGACATGCAAGAGCCATCTAAATCTCTTAACTTGTTTTCATCCTCATTTTTGGTAATGGCTGTAGCCATTGGCTTTGATAAACGAAAAGACAGAAGAAGGTCATTTGAATTCAACACCAGAAATTAAAGAATTTAAAAAAAAAGTTTTTGAAAAGGAATAAAGGACAATAAATATTTAAGTCGTGGTGTCACAATAAATGTGTTGGTGTTACCCCGCGTTGCCAACTTTTTACATGTGATAATATGTATCTAATATGTTATTATATTAGTTTGTTTTACTTTGATATGTTAATTGTTTATTTTGTATCATTAAATAGAAAATTATTTGAGAAAAAAATTACTAACCAAAATAGTTATAATAATATTTCCTTCGAGGGTGAGGGTGCAAATCGTTAGAGATGGTCTTAAGAGAGATTTTAACGGAGAGTCTCCTCTATGGGGCTCTCCTTGTGACAGATAAAAGAGGAGAATGCATTGCTGAATGGGTAAGCTTAATGAATTTGTCAGTTGTGAACGATGGGAGGTAACTCGGTGTCACATTTAGACATAACCATTGCATCCATGGAAGTTGTTAAGAAAATAAGAAGATGGAAAGTTCTGGAGGAAGAGAAGAAGAAGAGAGCTATAGCCTGCATAAATTTCTAAAATTTGAGCTAGACAACAAGGACGCGTCACCAGCAAATAGACTGCGCCAAAATGAAAGACATGATGAAAAAAAAAGAAAACAAGTCTTCAAGTTGTTAGATTGGAAGCATTCACTAGCCTGATGGGTAGGTTAGGTTGCAAAAGGAATGTGAAGTACAGGGAAGGAGGGATACCAATTGGGAGGTGGAAGAGATAAAGAAAATGTGCAAGGAGGACAGATAAGGGTACTGGAGGAGGAATATAAGAAAAGAAAGAGACAGATGAAAAGGGTGATAGGAGCAGCTAAGAAAAAAAGCTGGAAGGAGCTTTGTGATAAATTGAAAGAAGATATCTGGGGTAACGCATATAAGATTACCATGAAACATTGAAACAAGCTAAAGCCGCCATATAATCTAACAGCAGAGAAGAAATTTAAAATAATGAACAAACTTTTTCCCACAACCACAGATCACATAGACAGAGAAATAAAGATTGAGGAATCTCGACTAAAGAGGAAATGGACAAAGGGGCGGAAGGATTGAAGAGCGAAAGAGCCCCTGGGATGGAGGGGATTACTACTGATCCATCAAAACAGCAGTGAACTGCCCGACCTCGTTTTAAATACACTTAACGAATTGCTATGTTTGTATGTGTACCTATAGACTTCTCTTTGGATTTACTTTGGACTACTGATTACTTTTGCATGTCATATTGTGAAAAAATGTGGAGTAAAAACATTCGGTCAGTTGCCAACACAAATCGGTGTTTTCATTAGAAATAAATCAATGAAATTCCTTTGTAATCATATAGTAAATTATACATATTTAATCCTAAACTCATTACAACGCAACAATTCTGGTTATTTTTTATATAATATCAAATTGAAAGTAAGTTAAAATCGATAAATTCAAATAGAAGTTGAAACGCACCTTCATTGGTCGTGACGTCAAAACTCATATCGATGACAGTTTGTTTACATTTAATGTGTGGTAATTGAGAGAGTTGGACTTTTATTTTTGATTTTATTGTGAATTATTCGTTTTATTTGTGTTATGCAATCATAAAATGTAGTCAGTAGGGTTTGTGAAAGCATTGTCAAACAATTTACCATCCTTAGACATTTTCATGGTTACGTTAGGTTGGGTTAGGTTAGGTTTCAATGCAGCTGAATTTCGAAATGTAAAAGCAACAGCGTAAATACTTATTTTGTGCTTTTTGCATTAAAAAATGTGTAACTAACTTTTTTATGAAAATCAACAAAAAATAAAGAAAAGAGATGAATAAATATAAATAAAAAACTTCGCACAATCTCGCAGATACACTGTTTACAATAAAATGATGGCGCTTTCAATGACACATATGCAGTGACGTAGGCCACCCGCCAAAAGTCGTTTACGCGGCAAATTTCTGAATTTGAATTTAAGGATGGAATAAATATGCTACAAAATTTTTTTAATTTAAGTTTTTTTGGTTTTTGGGGTAATTGATTTCTGCTCTGTCTTCCTGCATGATTTTGAAAAAATGGAAAACACCGAATTTTATAAAGAACTACCAAATACCACACAAGCTTAAATTATTCTTGGAAATTTTTCTTTCGGGTACGAATATTTTAAGAAAACTATAATTTTCAAAATATTCGTGCCCTCAAAAAAATTTCGGGAAATACTTGTGATATTTTGTGAAAATAATTTAATCTACAGTGTCCATTTTTTTCACACTAAAGGAGCATGCAAAATGCTACTTTTCAATCAAACCGCAGGCATAAATAATAACAATTGAAGGAGTAATTAGTTTATGAACTAGTCTTGAAATTTTCCGATTTCTAACAGCTCATTTTATTCGTATTTTTATTGCCTACAACTCGTTCATTTGTTAATGTTAATAAAAAAATAATACATAAAAAAAATCATGTGTTAACTTCCTTTAGTTTAGTGGCACAGTCTGTTTTCTACTATTTTTTATGGCAAAAATACATACCAGGAAATCAACCTTAAAATATTTAGCCACTCTGTATAGCGAATAAATGCGTGCATTTTTGAAAATATGTGCTCGCGCTTGCGTGCCGTATCAGAATTTCCGTTCTTAGATGTTTCGATGAAACGCTGTCTACGCTTCGTTTGAAAAAAATGTTCCAAACACCCACACCATGTCATAATATTATTCGTGTTGGTTTCCCATTTGACACGCGTTCACGTTCATATTCATAGCCGGACCCATCTTTCAAACGCAAATTTCCAGATGCAGTCGCATGACACCGTTATTCATTTATTTACTTGTCTTTATTAATAGTGATACCGATTATTTTATAACATTAGTTAAGTTACATCGACGTAAGTTACCTCGGTAAGTTCTACCTATAATTGTTTACAATATATGCTTTTTAGTTATTATAATACTGCTAAATAAAAATAGTCATACGTGTAACGGTGAATGTGCTAATATTTTGTGCAAGAAAACTATACAAATAACTGCTTAACTTCAATATGACAACCTGACGAAGAGGTGATATTCCGAAACAATTTTCATTTATATTAAAAAGAAGTTTTTGTTTAACCAGTTTTTTGCTTAGTTTTCCTGATGTATGTTCGTATGTTCGAAATAAAATTATTAGTTCTATAATCTCAGTTTTAAACATATAAAAGTTGCAACAGTGGCCTTGGTATATATTTTCGCTGGAAACTGCTGCATTTTAACGACCCGATAACGTTTATTCGCGTAACTACAGTGTACGACAATATTTTGGATAAATCGAATATTATATTATATATAATAATTTTTTGCAATAATGATTTGTAATAACAAACAGCCAAAATATATTTGGATTAAATTTTTAACAACTTTAAAATCTTTAGGTGAATGTTTATAGTTTTAGAGTATTAAATTTCACAAAATATAAATTTTTCCTCTAAGGCGCGTACCAATAGTTTCTCACACATTATTTCCATCCACTTGGCCGAATAGATTAAAATCCTTGGAAATATCTTGTTTATGCTTGGTTTAAAGATAGATTTATTTTAGATACAGGACGACTGCTGAAGTGAAAAATAGTTCACATTTTAAAACACAAACTCATTTAATATTACAGGAAATTTTCTTTAGTTTTATCACAAGGGCGTGCCGCATAATATTTTGAAGGGCAAGCAGGTTTAACAAAAAATGTTTTTAATCTACAGTTAATAAACTGCCACTGGCATTCTCCTTTCTATAGAATGATTAGTCATTTTACTATAAATATTTTTTTGTCATGGTTTTATTTATTTTGCTGTTTTAATAAATTTATTTGTTTGTTATATAAGTTTCTATCACTTACTTCCTCCGAATGCTCAGTAATGGGCAATTCTGATACATTTTGCACGCATGAAATTAAAATATTTATTATTCCAGGCTTGTTAAATTGCATGACGGAAGTCAATAAAAGGTGGTTTGTATGTTAGGGTGCTTATCATATCCCAAAAATGTTTGATTGATGGTGATTAGAAGTAAGGTTATTTTATCTTCTTGCGAGAAGCTACTAATTAGTAACTCTTACTGTTTTAAAGTTGCCTAATTAATTATATTGTTCCTATACGCCACATTACTAGAAACGTCTTGCGTTCGCCATTGCTTGAGATAGGTCATGGTAATTTTTCTTTAACCTTACATTGCTTTACATTGGAATTTTTTCTTTATTTTCTTGTTTTTGTGATCTATTTGAGACATTAGTGTTATTGACAAAAATTTTATAATATATGAACCTGGAAATGCTAAATTATATGAAAAAGTATAATTTTGAGGTTAAGTAATATTATTTTAATTTTTTTAACACTTTAAAGATAACACAGAACGAAAACCTACACAGCAGTCCCTTTGATGATGTGGTGACCGAAAGATTTGACCTTGAATACCATTTATACACTGAGAGAAAAGTATGTTTACTTACATTAAGATGAATTTATGTTCAGAATTTTTATAGAGCAGAATATTAATAAAATACATATTAAAAATGATGTTTTTTGGATAAATATCATTTAAAATAATTCAATGCTTTTTATACCCAGTTTTGTCAACATGCAAACTATTATTCTTTATTTTGTATTTATTTATTAATTGAAAAGCAGTCCCTTTGATGATGATGATGTGGTGACCGAAAGATTTGACCTTGAATACCATTTATTAAAGTATTTTTACTTAGATTAAGATGAATTTATGTCCAGAATGTATGGAGAGCGGAGTACTAAAAAAATATTAAAAATGATCTTTTTGCATAAATATCATTTAAAATAATTCAATGCTTTTTATACCCAGTTTTGTCAACATGCAAACTATTATTCTTTATTTTGTATTTATTTATAATTGAAATATATTTATAGATATGAATAAGGCGAATAATAAATATTCAAAATATATAAAAATACATCCATAAGCTACCATATCAATAAAGTGATGTCTATTGGGTGGATATCAAGAAGATATCTTCAAATAAAGTTTTCTCCCACTCTTACTGAAAATTAGAACTTTTCTTTTGGGTTTTTCATCGTCAAGGCGAGCAAATAATGTAGGCCTCCATAACCCGGAGCCCCGTACAAAGCAATACTTCTCAAAGTGATTTTCACAGAGCTTGTAGTATGTAGAGAATGTTTTAAGTCCGGGAATAAAAGTGTCAAACAATAATAAGCAAAATAGGGCATAGAGCTTATCTGAAAGCTCTAATTTTGTCAACGATTTGTTCATTGGGTACGAGATTGTCCGCAAGTTACGAGAAACCAATCCCAAGGATCTTGTAGAAACAAATGGTCAGACTCACAGGAAGTTGTAACTTCTAGACTAATCGAACCCTCGCACAAACTATCGTATCCAAAAACCTGTAGTCGGAAAATTAAAAAAGGAAATTCTTTTGCCTGTTTTGCACTAACAGTTAAAAAAATCTAGTTCCGCTTCTATAGAAGCCATCACAGTCAATCAAATTACTTTTTAATTGCGGGTTGCTATCGAAGTTCTATAGTTTGTTTAGCACAATTAACTATCTATTTCCTTGTCTGTAGTTCCACAGCAAACTGTTCAAAAAATACAATCACAGACCCAAAATTTCGAAGAACAAAATATTTTTCCCACAAATCTAAACCACTGCAGTGATTTTATTAGCTGATTTTTAATTTTCATCCATTGGACTGTAACTATAATAATTTAACCAGATCAAATCTTTCATGCGATAAGCAAAATTGTGAATACACGATAAAAATCTCCAATTTAATTTATTTGAAGTTAAATTATAGCATGACATTGATACATACACGCATTTTTTTACATTAATGTTTTGAGTTAAATATTAAAGAGTATATACTTGTTTCACTTTTTCACCAGTTTCAGGTGATATATGTATTTTTTTCTAAATAATATGCAATGTTTAACTTTAATAGTCATAAAGGATTAATAGTATCTAAATGCAGCAGAAACTAATTCGCAAAAGAAGAGGCAAATATATATTTCCTTGATCCTTTTGTTGTCTCATATGGAGCCGCTTCAAGAAGGAACCTCATTCAAATAGTATATTAAACAACGCATTTCATATGGAATTCTGTTATGACACGAGTTTTTTAAAGAAATGAAATAAGTTGTTTATAATATTTTTTATATTTTGCCCTTTTTACCATTTTTTAAATTAATTTTTTATTTTTATGTAATTACGAAAATTTTTATTTTAAAAAGTATGTCGGCAGCACTGTGTAATTTATGAAATTTGACAGTTGTGACATTTAAATTATCAAATGTTAATGTTTTAAAATATTTTAAAATGAATAATATACCAATAATAATATATTATATAAGTAAAATATTATATTCATATTCACAGATACTTTCTTAAAGAACAATATAAAATTAATAAATTGCTATTAGCCACAAATGTCATTGTCAATAGTCTTGCCTTTAGATACTTCACTCATGTCGCCAACCATTTAAAACAAAAATTTGCGTGCGTAAAAGTTACATTACGATACGCAAATGCGTTTTATAATGAAGATTTTTATAAGTGCGAAATATAAAAAAATATAAATGACCTGGTCATACAGATTTTATTAAAATGAACAAATAAGATATCAAGAACAGTTGTAACTGCAAAAACGACAATGAAACGCCACATTTCCAAATGTGTAGCATTGTATAGTCTTTCCAATGTTAATTGCTAAAATCCATTTAAAAGTGTCATACAGAGTGAGTTAGTTTACTAGGCTTCAAAGTAGAAAGAATGGCATAAAAATAACATATTTGTCCCGTTAAACATCCACTCTGTATCGTCGGAAGCCAGCTCTCTCTAGACTGGTAGTTGTACAGCGCGAAAACAAGTGGAGTACGCACGTGACTTGTTGACGGTTTTTAATGGTCCGCTGTATTCTGTTGCTTGTTGGTTTTTTGCGACAGTTTTTATGTATCTCATAAAGTAGGTGTCTAGTGCGGTGGCGGAGAGTCCAGATTTTTATTTGGGGAAGATAAGTATTAACTTTAGATATACATTTGTTTCGGTAATTCATTTTTAATAATTGCTTTACATATTGTAATTTTTGCCCGTATTAATTGATAACCTTAAATTAGTTACATATATTATGGCAGCGTTTTGGAGATCTTTTGAATCAGAAAATGGAAATCCAGATCAAAATTTAGTGAGGTTAGTAGCGAATTTTGCAATAAAGATTTACACATTCAGTGTCCGAGGGTTATTTTAAAAATGAAGATAATAAAAAATCAGATGCGGTTATAATAAAGCGAATTAATGCGTTAACTAAAATTTCTACACTATTTCTCGGGTTATTAAGCGCGGTGACGTTATAGATTATTCGCAGGTGCGGAAAAACAAAAAAAAATGTGCAGCATGGCGTTGCTAATATTATTTCTTAAATATATTTAATAAAAGTGGTTACTGCAAGTTATTATTCTTTAATAAATGGTTATTAAAGGAAAACATTTCTAGACCAGTGATATTATTAGTAGACGGATCTCAAAAAAGAGTAGGTTGCGTTATTTTTAAGAAGTGGTATCACAAAAATTGTACAGAATTTCATGATATACCCTACTATGAAGCAGCTGTGTTTCATTCCATTACATGTGTCAGTTTATCCTGTTCTAATAAGCACTAATATAGCTATTTTTATGGTTACGATGAAGAAAAGCATTACGTGTCAGATTTGCTGGGTGTTACTTTTCTTCTGTACCTACCTGTCGCCAGTAGGGATAGCAGTTTTCCTAAACTGAAATTATTCAAAACGTATATCTATACCTAAAGCAAAAAACAGCTGAAACAATTGCTTTAAACGAGAAAATATTAAGTCTTATCTACCTTTATGTGCTTTTTTATTTGTTGTTAAAATTGTATTCGTTCATTTATACGATAAATAAATACTATAATTTTTAATTAAAAATTACACACTTAAACTTTTTACGTCATTGTTTAATTTTGTTATAAATTTCGTACCGGAGCGCCGTTCAATTCTTTTGTTTAGGGAACCAGAAATGCTTGGACCGGAACTGCTTTTACCCAGTCAGTTTTATTCTTGTAAGAATCCTGAAGACGAAATTTTTATTTAAAGAACTAATGATGAATAATTTCTGCCAGGATATGGGATATACAATATGATTTCAATATCATCGATTCACATCAATTATGATATAATTGAAAGAGGACAGAAAAAATACTTTTCTCTCCTAGGAGGGGGAAGTATGACTTTCCTCCCTAATTTAAGTTTGTACTTCCTATAGTATTTTATTCTCGTAAGAATCCTGAAGACGAAATTTGTATTTAAAGAACTAATGATGAATGCTTCTGCCAGAATATGGGATATATCTACAATACGATTTGAATATAATCGATTCACATCATTTACAACATAATAATTGAAAGAGGACAGGAAAAATACTTTTCTCTCCTAGGAGGGGGAAGTATGACTTTCCTCCCTAATTTAACTTTGTACTTCTTATACTATAAAAAAACTAACTTTATTTGAAACTGTTTTGGGTCACCGTAAATTTAATATTTTTTTTATATTATCGTTCTACATTTTGCAATTTAAAGCATAATCAAACTTATTAACCAATTTAGACGTTTTCGAGTTTTTGTAATTACCATTTTTTAAATACATATTCAGTTAATTAGTTATTTTAGTACTACGTTACGTGTGCAATGACTCATTAAGAAATAGCCTGGAATTATGTTTTTAACGATAATTATTGCATAATAATGGTTAAAGTCATATTTTATCTAAAAATTATCACATTTTCATGCCTCATTATCAACAACGGAGTGTTGTGTTACTGTATGGAAAAACCGCGTAACTAGTTTTTGTTGATTCCCTCAATTTATATATAATATATTATACAGGATCGCTCACCAAGTAACAAAACAATATGTTATTTAAAATATATATTTTTTCTTGAATATTTCCATATAAATTATTCTCTGCTTGACATAATGTTTTAAGCTAATACATATTTTCGCATTTTCATATTGTATAAAACAAAACTGGGACCCTATTCTCAAACCGTGACATATTTTGTCGCATGCGAGAAATCAAATCCTCTCTGTCGAAGAAAATCTGAATATCCTTATTCTCAAATGTCGCCTTCGCAAATTTTTGGTAGACAAATTGTAGAATGGTCAAACGTAGTCGACAATTTATGTCGAATGCGAGAATTTCATAACTTTAGAGGTGTATAGGTTATCGTTTTACATGTCAAAAGTCAAAACACTCAAAAAATTGTTCAATTTTATTTTTTCAGACATTTTTGCAGTGAGAATATGGCAGCTTTATTAATTGCTACAGAAAATTTAGAAAATCAAGAAATGTATCAGCGGCCTCGAGAGAGAGACAAGGAATATATAGAAGTGCTTTTACAATTTTATCTGACAGAATGTTTTTTGCGTCTTTAAATGAAAAGTTTGAAGAACATTTGCCAGATAATAGCTGCTCATTTGCTTTTTCTTTCATCAAATTGGTGAGAGTTTCTTTTTGGGATTTTGTGCAATAACTTTTTTTTACTTCCACTGCCATAACATACTTTTTTACGTAATCTAAACAATATAATAAACAGCAAAACAATAAAAAAAATCAACACAAGCTTCCAAAAACCACAAATCTACCACACGAAAACTATAAAACGTACCTTTCACTTTCACAAATGGCATAAAACATATTTGAGAATCGTTAAATCGGTGTTGCCAGCTCCTGCTATTCGACAAAATATGTCGCATGCGAATTGGAAGACGAATCCAATCGAGAATACCACAATTTGAAGTTGTGCGACAATTTTCATCGACAAATGTCGAATGCAACATATTTTGTTCGACATTCGAGAATAGAGCCCTGTATTGCTATTAGATTATGATCCGTCAAATAGGGATCGCCACCTGGTGGTAATCCATCGTACATTTGGGTAATGGAGCCAGCAACGTTTTCTCCGCGTACAAAATCAAAAAAGACATTGGTTTGTGTATAGTATAACTAAAATAAGTTGCTACAAAGGGTACCGCCTAGCGGCAAATTTTCCTTTGTCGAAACATTGTCTCCATAGGCGTGTATGTCCGTGTGTATTACAAATATTGTCGATCACATAATCGTTTTTTAAATTAAGTGCTTTTATTCTAAAATATCTGCCTTCTTTAAACTAGAATTTGGAATTTTATATAATATGAATGATAGGAAGCATTGTCCATAACGACTACTGAATTTGGAGGAAGAAGCTGCTCTTGAAACCATTTTTCGAATAAATCTGCAGTCATATCCTCATGATAGTCGGCTGAACATTGCTTAATATTTTTCGCAGACAGTAGTAACGCATTTGGTACCTTTTCCGGCGTGAAGAAACTGCACTTTTGAGACTGATCTACCCAGCCATACTGAACATATCATGTGTTTCAAACCAAGTCTCATCTAGGTATACTATATATGCCTTTTTAATACACGATACTTCCTTATTTTATCTAAATATTCTTCACGGAGTACAACAATACGCCGCGATTCCATTATAACCATTCGTTTATCTAATTTCTTATAATTAAAAGAGCATTCTAATAGTATAAGGCGTAAATTTACCGAATTACCGAAACAAAGTTAATACTTAACTGCCACAAATAAAAATCTGGACTCTCATCCGCCTCCGCACTAGACACCGACTTTATAAGTTATACAAAAACTGCCGCAAAAAACCACCCCGAGACCCCTGCACGCAACAGAATACCGCGGGCCATTAAAAGCCGTCAACAAGTCGCGTGCGTACCCCACTTGTTTTCGCGTTGTACAACTACCAGTCTAGAGAGAGCTGGGTTCCATCGTTAGAGTGAATATTTAACGGGACAAATATGTTGTTTTCATGCCATTCTTTCTACTTTGAAGCCTAGTAAACTAACTCACTCTGTATACCACTTTTAAATGGTTTTTTGCAATTAATATTGGAAATACTATAATAAAATGTTGTGAAAATGCTTCTAATAGAATATGATATATGATTTTTTACAACTAGAAAATATTTTAAAATTTTTATTAGTTTACAATAGATTTTTAAATCTTTATATAATTTGTGAAATCAAATATTTCACTTTTTCTAGAGAACCTATGTGGGGACTTTAATTTAGATTTTATTAATGTAAATAGGTACCTTTTTTGACCTTTTGGAGTCAACTAGAATTACCAACTCATCAGCTACATTACCTACTTGGTTATATTGTATCTGATTTAATGCCTAGTGATATTGAGCATTTAGTAATCAACTCAGGTCTCACCATGCAGGTTTAGCTAAATTCGAAATCCTGAAATTTTAAGATTTTTTTCTCGAAAGAACTTTAATGAATTTTAAAATATATGCTTATCAACAGATTGGAGTGGTTTCTTTGAAGATTATAATTCTAAATTTTTATACTCTTTAAATAAAATGTTTTTATAAAGGTTAGTCTCTTTCCTTAAGAAAAATAAAACGTCAAAAACCTTGTTCAACTAAAGGAATAGGTACGCATCTCTTACAAAAACATGAGATCACTCTTGTGTATAAAAAATTTCGGATTTTATAAAAATTGTATTTTTAACGTCAAGAACTCTGCTAAAGAAACCTAGTCTATAATATAATAGCTTAAGGAATAAGCCCTAGTCATCTATGTCCCTGATCCTAATGAAATAAACAATTATTTCGTAAACATTAGCAATAATATTGACCTCAAAATTACCTGAAAATTTGTGGGACTGCTTGATAGTAACCACTTCACCCTGTATGAAATAAACAAACCCAAATTAATTCACAAATTAAGAAATAAAACAAATCACAAAATATCTTCAAAATGAAAATAAATGTGTAATGGATTTTCTGATTATCAGTGAGTAACATTTAAACATTCTTCAATAAAAGTATATTGAGGCAGATGGATTTCATTTTGAACATCTTTTATAATCGATGCTTATTAAATTGTTTTTAACTTTGTTCCTCGTGACCCACCCTGTATTATTACATTAGAACATTTGCTTTGATAATTGTAATCTTCATAGAGTCAATTTATTTATTTCAGATACAACAAAGGCAGCGGTAACTGATCTAAGTCACAAGAATACATCCAAAAGAATCCTGCAAATGACCAGAAAATAACGACTAGTGACGGATATTCTAAACGGTCACTGTTTCAACAACACCTAAAACAAGATGAAAGTAAGCAACACACCTCTATACAGAAAAGAGGTGTGAAGAGAAAGAAACGACAGTTCCCACTTTCTGAATTGCCCATTATCTTGAGATTATATCTCAAAGGGCAATCTTTTCTTAACTACATATTACTGGCCTTTTCTCAAGCCTCTTTGCCTCCTTATTTATTTTTTTAATTCTTCTCCACCTTTCCCAATTCCCTAATTATAATTTAAATCATATTCCTTTTCGTTTTACTACCCGCCTTGTTCACTCTGTTGTTGTGTGCTCTACATCTACATCATCCTTTTCCTTTTACAATATATGCACTCATTGTCCTACTTACCTTTATTACTAAACATTTGTTATGAACGATTTCCTAAAAGAGACAACTTCACAAAAACAAAGAATAGGTTAGGAAGGGAAAGTAGATAGAACGTTAATCAAACTACTTTTTTAACTGTGTACTTCTCAATATATTTAAGTATATAAATGTTTTTGCTTGGTCTCAAAACTGTGTGATTGAAGATGTCATTTCCATACGATTGTTTTGTTACAGAAAGTAAAACTGTTTTAATTTTGCATATTCAAAGTCGATCTAATAAAAATATTCTTTATTTACATACTCATCAATTTTTACTGTTCAGAAAGCAGAAATTAATTTGAAAAACAATAAATAAATTTGGGTCAACACAGTTTACAATATTTCTAAATAATTAGGTTCATTATTAAACAGCTACTGCTACTTTTAAAACAAAGAATAAATTGTTCCTCTGATACAGAGAACATATTGGATTCTAAGCGAATCATCCCACCACACAAATCCATAATATGCACCAAAATAGTTCTTCTGTATTCTTGGATGTCAACAAGACGTAAATGGCAAGTCTGGTATTAAGTTTAGTATTTACAAAATATTTCCAATACAATATTGAAAATAATATCTTCGGCAACATCAGCATTAATATCATTTAAAACACAAATAATGTTGGTACAAAATTGTTAAATATAAAAACAAAAGTACCCAAATTAAAAAAATCTGGTGTTTACAAAATTAATTGTCCAAAATGTAATGCAAAGAAATTTTGAAGTAAGATTCAATGAACACTTAAGAGCATATAGATTAAAACAACCAGATAAGTCAAATTATGCTAAACACCTACTTGAACATACTTAATACTACTTAATCAACATCAGGTACCTCAGGTACAAACAAACAAAATGTAACTTAAATATGTCAATTTGACGATGCTCGTAGTAGCTAAACAGCTGTAATTGTAATTTAATAGCTATTTTTTTAATTAAACGTGGAAGTTAAGTACAAACAGTTGTTTATTATTTTATTATTGTTATACTTTATGTTTTTTTCTTCATTAATTTAATAATTTAATTCTATACCTTCATAAAATATCATAATTGAAATTGTAAGAGCTTTTAAGTAAACTGTGTAAAATAAACATCATAGAAACACCGAATGTTACCTATCAGTATTTAAACCATCATTTATACTTTATTTAGGAAAGTAGAAAATTATATTTTATCTGTTTTTAGGTATATAAGATCTCAGCTAAAAACATCTACCAAAGTCTATTTCAGACATCGTTACAATAGGTTTAAACTTGTGGATATGTCTTTTTCCGCTATACTGGCGCTGTTTTAATGATGCCAGTAAAACGAAAAAGGCAACTACTCGAGTTTTTCACTGCAAACTATTTTCAAGAAGATTTGATGGATACTTAGATTTACTATCATCTTTCAATGTAAGCATGAAACACTTGGCAGTTTTATTAAAAAAAAAACATGTTTAGCACTGGATTTCGTCTGATGCCTAGTTTAATATTTCAATTGTCCATTCAGCAAATGCTTATACTATTTGAGGAATAAATTAAAGTATCAAATATTTTTACTGAGTTTTTTATTTATAGTTATTTTCGTATCTCACAAAATATATTAAATTGTAGATTCAAATTCGAGACAAATAAAAAAAAAATAAAAACAATTAACAAAAATATACAAATAAGATTCTAATCACATTTCAACTAGGTAATTTAATAAGATTGTTAATTTTTATTCGTTGATCTTTCTTATTACCTACTCTTGTTTAGTACTATCAGTATCATCAGTCTGCTGAAAGAAAGAAAAACTATAAACAAATTATATTTTCGATTTTGAAAATTAAGTTAGGAGCTTAGGTCACAGAACTGTCCCAATATGAGAAACTATTGTTGAGGAAAATTCTGTGCATGTAATTATACCGATTGTTTGAAATAGTTCATACTGAGAGTATAAAGAAATGTTCATGTGAATAAGGGATCAACCGACTCAGAGAAAAACTAGGTTTTCACGTAAGTATATAAATAAAAAACACTGTAAAGTATTTATTGTATCAAACTTAATGTTAGTTTAACCATATTAATAAATACTAGCTATTGTTTTATATTGAGACAAAGTGTTTCTTCACTCTGAATTTTTGAAGTGTATTGATGATTTAAACATAATAAATGTATTAGTAGTGCTTATTAATTATGACACAGGTAAAATGCTAGGGGTTTGGAGTTAAAACCCATAGGTTTTGTAAAAATATATTCATACCTAAGTGAAATGAATAAATGAATTTATAGACTGATTATTGCCAGGAAAGCCTTCAAAAAAGAAGTACGTAATAGTAAGAGGTCTAGCTGGAGAAGCTTCTGTAGCGAAATAAATTCGCTTCCGGAGGCTGCCAGACTGTCCAAAATACTAAAACGTGAGAATAATGTTCCCATCGGGACACTTAGGAAGCAAGACGGGTCCTGGACATCAGAGGAGTCATTGCGACTGCTCCAAGGAGCCCACTTTCCCAATATGGAACCCCAAGGAGGCAGGTACAGCCTCAAGAGGATCTGGCTGACAGGGTGGTTACAGAGGGGTCCATAAAATAGGCAGTGGGAGAGTTCGAACCATACAAAGCCGCGGTGCCGGATAAGATACGTTCTCCTCCCTTACCTAGGGAGAATATTTCGGGCTAGCATTGCGCTTGGATGGGTTCCCAAAGAATGGAAAAGAGCTGAGGTTATCTTCATTCCCAAAGCTGGGAAGAAAGACTACACAATAGCCAAATCATTTAGACCGATTAGTCTCACATCATTTCTGTTCAAAACAATGGAAAACATGGTAGGTATATATTTATTAGAAGGAACTTAAAGCAGCACCATTTCCACCCACACCAGTACGCTTACAGACAAGGTAGGTCGATAGAGTCAGCTCCCCATGCCATAGTGCAGAGGGTGGAAAAACCGCTGGAATTCAAGGAAGTAGCCTTAGCTGTCTTTTTTGACGTAGAAGGCGCCTTTGACAAGGCGAGAGCAAGCCTCATTGAGACCGAATTGCTGCCTAGAGGAACCTCTCGAACACTGGTTTCCTGGATAACATCCGGTCTCAAAAGCAGGCTACTCAAAGGAGGTCCGCGCGGAGGGTGGCTGCCCCCAGGGCAGCTGCCTCTCGCCGCGTCTGTGAAATCTTATTATGGATGGCCTTCTGGAACGGCTTACTAAAGAAGGATTCTATGCACAAGCGTACCCCGACGACGGGTCGGTCATAATAACCGGGAAGTAGGTCTCCACGGTAAGCGAGCGCATGCAGGTAGCCTGCAACATGAACGATGGTGCAACCAGGTAGGCCTTTCAGTTAATGCGAAGAAAACCGAAATAGTTTTGTTCACAAAAAGGAAATATATCAAAGACGCCAAGCCACCGATGATATTCGGCACGCCTCTAGAATTTCTGGAGGAGGCCAAATACCTTGGGCTAGTGCTGGATAAAAAGATGACCTGGAAACCACATATTGACAAGGCAATAAGCAAGTCAATAATCACACTGTGGCAACTGCGCCAAGCTGTAGGGAAGAACTGGGGAGTAAATCCCAAGGTTCTCCATTGGTTCTACACTGGAATCGTTAGACCGAGGATCCAATACGGGTCCGTGGTCTGGTGGCCAGTGGTGGAGAGGCAATGGGTGACCCGCAAGCTGGCGCATGTACAGAGGGTTGCAGGCATAGGAGTCACTGGAGCGCTAAGGACAACACCCACACCAGCGCTTGATGTCCTCCTGGGATTGCCGCCTTTGCCCATATGGATCATTATGAGCGCAATGGCGACTTTCATAAGGCTTAGTTAGAGACAATGGGCACTGGAACGGGGCGTGGCGAAGGCCACACAAGAATAGCACAAAAGACAGAGCTTCCGCTCCTGGCTTACGAAGCTGTCCCAAGAGCAGATAAAGTAAGTACGGAAAACCAGTACAAAGTCGTAATCACACCAAGGGGGCAGTGGGGTGACGAACAAGTAGAATTTCCCCCAGGGAGCATAGTATGTTATACAGATGACTTTCGCATGGAAGAGAGGTCAGGAGCAGGTGTTCTGGCAAGAATACATCCAGCGCCGGATTCCGTTATGAGGTTAAAATAAGCCAATAAGAAGCCAATTAAAATGATGCTTGTGGGCGGAGTTCCTACCGTTGATATTTTACGTGACGTTTAAACTAGGTATAACTGAAAGTAATTTTTAAGGTTTTAAGCAGGTATTTATTATTTTATGATTGTTTTCCTTTGATCTTGTCTTCATTTCATAGTCATAGAAAATTTAAACTAACGTGTAAATGGAAAACTTTGTGTCTTCCTCGTTAAATGAAAAATTCATTAAAGTGAGTATCAAATCAAATATCTATTTTTGGCGTATAGGTAGTAATAAGAACAATTATTAAATTAAATCTACCAATTTTTTAGTCTGTTTTGCCACCTGGCTGGGGAACAAAAATTATGGAGAAAAAGATAATAGAAGGTGAAGATAAGTTCCCTAACGTTCAGTTGCAATTTTTTGTTAATTGCACGAACAAAAAAGTGTTTGGTAAATGGTTAAGAGAGTTTGAAAACTTAACCAATTCTTCATAATGCTATAAATAATAATGCAAGTTATTGAGGATAGAGAATGGATTAAACTTAAGTGAAATATTTAAATGATACCTATACATAATATATTGAATTTTTGAGATTATTAAAATTATTTAGTAAACATTTAAAAAGTTTTATTTACCATATAAAGTTTAAATTTAATTTTAGATGTCACCACTTTACTCGGTGCTCAAAAACTTACGAACCATCTTCACAAATTAAAACGAGAAATACCAACTGCCCTTCAAAATTAACAGTAAAAATTCATCTTATTAGAAAAAATACATGGGCATACAAGAAAAATTCCAACTTTTACAAGAAGCACCTTGTGAAATAACTCTTATTGTAACACACAATCAGGAAATTTAGATTATTTGCGGTTTCGGAAAGTTAGTAATGATGTAAGAGAACAGTTATTACGTCTCTACAAGAATGGACATACAGCAGGAACAGCATTAGAAATGATTAAGTGCAATATCCAGCTAACTTGTGATGACTACAACACAGCTTTAGCAGATAGGAATAGATGCCCAAGTTATAAATATTTGATAAAAACTGGATTTCATTATGGATTAAAACTACAATAATTTGCCCAAATCTATGAAATATTTCAACTCTCGGAGGTTGGAGGATGGAAATAAAAAATAAGTAATAAAAAATCCTCAGTATTTTTACCCTTAATTTAGTTACTGATAACCAAAACATGTATATTAATTAAATTAAACTTATTTAAAAAAAAACCTGAAATTATCCCCTGGCATAATAAAAAAATACACCTTTATAATACATTTTTACACTGCAATTATATATTTTTTTACTTTCTAGCCTAGAAAGCACAAATTGAAAAAGAGCGCCAAATATCCAAGCCACACCTACTAATATTTCTATTGGCCTATTTTAGCCTCATAACGGAATCCGGCGCTGGATGTATTCTAGCGGTGTTCTGATAGCGGACGTAGCGGTTCAAAAGAGCTACGCTCTTGGTAAATACTCCACGGTCTTCCAGTCAGAAATATTTGCCATTCTTAAAGCAGCAGAACTAATAGAAGAACGGGACAACTCAGGAAGCCCCGTCAGCATTTGCTCAGATAGCCAGGCCGGTCTAAAGGCGATTTATAGCTGCAGGACCAGCACAGCACTAGTCTAGGAATGCGCAAATACCCTGGACTCAAGACGGGATGTAACCCTATTATGGGTACCGGGACATAGCGGTATAGTAGGCAACGAGCGGGCAGATGAACTTGCCAGGCAGGGAGCCAACAAACCTTGCTACGGACCCAAGCCAATAATAAGGCTAAGCAGAGCACAAACCTTAACTCTACTCAAGGAATGGGCGGAGAGAGGATTAGAAGAACAATGGATCAACTGCAGTAGTCTTAGGCAGGCAAAGCTAGGACAAAGTGGTTACTGGATAAATCCAGATCACAGCTGCGCCTGCTTATCGGAGTCCTTACTGGCCACTGTGGACTTAAAAGAAATCTTCACCTTCTGGGCGTAGTCGAAGACCCAGACTGCCCAAACTGTGGCGAGGATGAAACTTCTTGGGTACCTGTGAGGTGTACGCACAACTCAAACAAGACATCTTTGGGGTGCGAAGAATCGAGGAAGTAGACTTGCACACCCTTCCTGCAAGGGACATCATGGCCTTCATACAAAGGTCGAGGCGTTTCGAGAGGGCACGAATGATTGAAATACAGAGGGGGGTGAACCTGGGGTATGGGAAAAAGGGCCCGAAGGGCCTACTTGCCAGATATCAGCCACCCCGCCCGCTACATTCATTCATTCATAGACTGATTATTAAAAATACATTTCAAATCATTACGTGCAAAACTACTACTCTGAAGATTTCTGCTGATCTTCTTCTCAGTCGTCTATGGAGATCTTTCAACCACGAATTATTTCCCGACCAAACCATCTTTTCTGATCTACTTTTCCTTCGATTATCAGGATTAGAATTTGATAGTGCTCGCTTCTGGTAATATTATGCCAAACTTACTGACATCTTCTTTTGTTGGCTGTTAAAAGTGTTTCTTTATTTCCCATACAAACTTCTACATTTGGTTTATGGTCTGTCTGGGTGGGTGGCTCATAAGACATTATTCAGTGTCTTTTATTCAATGTTTTTGGTATTGTAATAAATATTGGTTTGGTCCAGCTTTGGCTATAGTTTCCAAATTATATTTGGTATTATTTATCTACTGATTCACTTATTTAATCTTTTGATATAAGTACAATTCTTTTATGTAATTTGTTTTCGTTTCCAAACAATCTTTTCAGTTTAGTTTTTCTTTGATTTTATCATTCAGAAAATTACTATTGTTTGATCTTAGATGTTTAAGCTTTTTAATTTTTTTGTTTAATTCTCACGATCTACCTATAGCTCTTCTACTTCTACCAATTCTGTTTACTTATATGTATGTATCTTCGTTCTTATTTCTTTCTGTCTCCTTGTATTCATCCATATTTTTGTCTTTATTTAATATTTTGTCAATGATCAGATTCAGTAAGTCCTATTTTTTTTATTTTATGAAATAACCTATTAACTTTAAAATGAAATTTTATTGCATCACCATAATAAAAGTAATCTAAAACTTACCTCTCTATTCAATAATTGTGAACTTAATCTTTGACTCATAACGCGATATTTTAGTTTAACTTTTTCATGAAATTTAGATGGTATGACAGATATTGTCGTCAGTGTGTTTCCAATAAAAAGTACGAAAAACATTAGACTTAGCACAGGAACCTAAAAATTAAATAATAAATTTAATTTCAGATATATATGCTGCAATGGGGAAGTCTCCTTTTTTATTCTTTTAAATAATTCCTAATAATTAATAAACTAAGATTTAATTAATGAAAATGCCAAATTATCTATTAACTTCGCACTGTTCGCATTTTACGAATTGGCAACACCGCACCAGCAGCGAAGGTCGAAGAAGGTAATTACACATTCTACACGCTTATGTATAGTTTTCTTGGTTTATGTTTTTGGAGCTGTATTTTTAATATTCTATCCAAAATAATGAAATCACTAATATAAAAATATAACGAAAAAACGAATTACGGGCAACCGTAAACAACCAATAGGATCTTCTCCTTTTTATTTTGTATAATTTGTGGCCTGAGCTGCCAGTGCAATCCGGCCAAGTTCCTTGTCTCAATAGGAGACCATCTGATATTAATCAAAATGTATAAATAATAAATTTAATAATTTTGCAGACACAAAGTGTTTTAAACTTTAATAATAATGCAATATTAGTAAGAACATGAGTTGATTTTATAGTTTTTATTATTAAATAAAGTAAATATTAAATGAGCTTTTGCCACTTCTAAAAACAAGAACAAAACGGTTTAAAAATTAAATACCAGAGTTCAATTATCTATTTTTTTTAAAACAAAATATGTATAAACAAATACTGAAAATAATTTCAGATACAAGGTGCAGTCAATGGTAAAAATGAAAAGTAGAAAATTGTTTCTACCTGCACCCAAGGTAAAGGAACTTAATAGTTTCTATACCAAAGCTTGACCGTTTTCTATGAAACAACAACTACTTCCTGGGCTATATGTCCCAACGGACATTGAATTACATTCCAATAGAAAACGTGATTGCGACCGACTTCGTCGACACCTAACACCATCTCTATTGAATATGTATATTCTTATTCTTCATAACGGTAATTTAATTACTTTATTGATATTTGATAGGAGGAGACTTTCCCATTTCATTCATTTACATTGTTAAAATAATAAAATGTGAAACTATCCTACTTGTAGTACAAAAGAATAATGAAAAATCAAAAGTTCATGACAACTGTAAATATTATTTTTTTTGGAAAGTATAATCCATTTAAATTATCAAATATCTATTAGAATATTAAGAGGAATATTAAATGATTTTACTTATACTTTATACATATAAAAGTACCTGTACAAATTATACTTACATGCCACGTTGTGGACATAGTATAACTCAAAACATACAATGCGTACGCATTGTACAATTGAAATAAATAACCTATAAATAAAAATGGCAGCAAGAAGCTTAATCCTCTCCACATCCATGAATGAAAACCTTCTATAGTAATGTCCATATTGTGTCTTTCACCAAGTGCTTTTAGCCTGTATAGAACTCCTCTTTGGTATCGGAATTGAAGATATTGAACTAAACCTACAAAACAGTACTTTGTTATAAATATCAACTAAAAATATTAAATATGGAAAATTTTGTCATACTTAAAATGCCAACATAAGGAACACTTAAATATACTTATAAATTTTGATAAGTTAATAAATGTAATACTTATTTTCTTTTACTCTTGTCCTTAGTAAAGAGTATGTTCAAATTTATCTAAATACAAAATTAATATTTAAGGGGATTATGTACTAAGCCCTTCCTAAAAAAATGTCCAGCCTTCCGAACTATAATACATGTTCCCTGTTAATAGTACCCTTGAATAAAGTTTCAAATATTCATTGGATTTAAATTATTTATAACTTATTATTATTAAGAAGGTATTAAGAAAAAAATAAACATAATTTGATAAATCTAAAAAGGATAAAGCTAATAATTATTTTATATGATCATTTTACAATTCAATGTCATAATTATAAAGTTAAATGTTTTAACAATAGTTACAATTTTATAAAAAAAGTTTAGTTAATTTACAATGAACAAGGTCACACTTGTGCAACTTTGCAGCCATTAGGAAATAAATTTTTATCTAAATAACTATGATTTAAATACATTAAAAATGATAGGAATATATATTAAAAAATTATTCAATAAACTATATTTTGAGGTTTAGCTCTTGAAGACCACCAAAAATAAATTTAAGCAACAAAACTATTTGATTCTTATAAATATGAGATTGGACTGCCTTCTTTATATTATAATTAATATGAATGAAATACTTACTTATATAAATGTTAAAAGCCATAAATTGATTCCTAAAGAGTCTCCATGTTTCATTATCAGGCCAAATAAGTAAAATTCCAGCTGCAACTGTAGACAAAAAGTGATGCAACCTCCACCAGCCTTTTATACGAGAACCATTAACCTAGAGCAAATAATTAATAAACATATTAAAGAAAAAAAAAGAGTATTCACATCAAACAGATTTACTTTAAAAAAGTTATAACTTAGAAATAAAACAAAATCTTATTTAAGAGAGCAATAGGAAAAAGTACCTTAAGTATGCTTTCTCTAATTGTTAGAGTGCAGTAATACCATACCAATAAAAATATATAGCTAAGTTCCAATGGTCTAAACCTTATGACAAAATTTAATGCTGCCATAACTATTCCTATTATGCTCAATATTAATTTGAATTTTTCATACTCATCCTTATATTTAAACCTTAAAAATAAGTATTTGTGTTAATAATATTGCTATTTAGAAAAAAAGTTTTTGTTTATTGTAAAAATGAAAAATTAAATATCTTTTTATATAGAGTTAAATAATGAATGCAGACTTATACCCTTTCAAAAATTGTAGGTAGAAGAAAGGAAGTATTTCTAAAAAAGATGTTAAGCTTTTATATAAGTGTGGTCCTATAAGCCAAAAGTGACTAGTTCTATAGTAATTATTCATAGGGATACACTTCTTTACAGGATTTAAAAAATACTTCCTTCCACCTAAAATACCTAAAAATATTATAAATATATTTAAAATAAAATATATTTAAAACACTGAAAAAAAACCTTGAATGAACTATATCATTAATAACTTTAATGTGACCAAGAAAATATTTGCTAATTTAAAAATTTAATTTATATAACTTAAAATGTATATGGTCAGTAATTGCTGAAAACTACTAATTAAAACTTTGCATGTGTAATTAGTTATAAAAAATCTAGAGCAAAAAATTGTAGTTAGTATGCTCACCTTTCTTCCCTATTAAGTATAGAGACATTAACATTTCCTAAAATTATTTTTAAATAAATGCCATTTTGTTTTGGTAATGTTTGTTCAATATCATACAATTGTGCTTTTCTGTTCATAATATTGCTTCTAAGATCAGCTATCTTGGGATCATCTTCTTTCTTTTTTAATCTAGAAGTAAAAATATTAAAATTGATGAATGAAACTATTTTATAAAATTGACAACTTATAGCTAAGTTGACAAAAGTTTAAGACTTTGTTGCAATATACACATACATTTTACAGTATAAATTAATTATCTTCCTTTACTTACTCTCTTAATGATTTACACAAAACTCCAATTCGGTAACGTTGATGAGCTATGTGGTTTACACATTTTTTTTGTATATCACTTAATTCATTTAATTGTTGAAGATATGTCTTGTTGTCTACCTAAAATACATATTGGAGGGCTTGTATAAAATTTATGTGTACTTAAACCAAGTTTAATTTATAAATTGGACTTCGCTACCAATAATTGTTCAAACAATAAATTATTTTAATTAAAATACGTAACTAAATCCACGTACATACCTCCAATTGTTTGAAATCGGCATTCAATTCCTCCCATTCTTCAAGAACTTGGTCTAGCATTGTTTAATAAATTATCTTAAACTATAAGATTGTATGTTTAACTTTAATTCAACTAAAAATATGAAGTCAAATTAAATTACAGTAAAAATACCAATATGTAGTGGCTCCTATTTCTTACGTTTCAGTTGTTGACCTACCCGTATAATCATTGGTCGCGTTCATCGGCACACTCGCTACCTGATCGATCAGGTAGCGATCCCGAGTTGCGTGCATAAACGGTTCATTTTGCTGATCGCTCACTGATCGGCGGCCATTTAAAAGATCACATTTATTTTACGATCCGCTACTGATCATGGAGCGCTACTTTCGGAGCGATCTTTGACTTGTGCCGATGAACGCGACCATTAATAATCATTAATTTGTTAACTAATGTCTAGTTGTCATGTCTAAAGTTGCAGTTGGATGTCAGCATTGTCATTGTCAACGTCAAAATAATTGTCTTAAATTATGACAAATGACACCTGCCATAAAACCAGTGCTACACACATTGACTTATTTTTAAAACAAAAAAAGTTGTTTTTTGTTTTGTGTATTCAACAAAAGTTTAGAATTTATATAAAGACTACATTTTTATAAAAGTGCACGAATAATTCTAGTTTTTGATGTATAAACTATTGATCTATAATCTTAATATACCCATACAATACAATACAAACTTGTACTATAACTCTGTGGTGATTGTTAGTTGTTTTTAGTTTTTTAGTCTTAGCGTGTTTGATAGCCTGTATTAACTTAAATTGTCATTGGTCATTGTCAACGTGATAATTTCAATTTGTTTTAAAAGGGCAGATAGGAAGGATTGAATTTTTTACTTAGCTAAATTTCTATAGAAAAAATGTCAGCAGCAGCAGCACGAGCAGCAAGGAAATTCACAATTCCTGGTCCTTATGGCCAAAAGCATTTGGAAGTAGCTTCAAAATGGTATGTCTCTTACATTAGTTTTTCAGTTATGTAATATGTTTGATTTTCTAGGATTGGAAGCGCTATTGCTTTTGGAGCTACAGCTGGTGTTACATTATGTTATGCTACAGACTGGAGAGTAATTGTTGATTATATTCCTTACTACAATGGAAAGTTCAAAGAACAATAAATGCGTGATTGTGTGTAAACCAAATTGTGTTGAATTAGTTAATAATAAATTACATATTTATTAATTATGTAGGGTATTTATTATTATTTGGGTACAAACTAGAGATATTAAAAAACAGGGATAAAATTATATAACTTGAGTACTAAACAACTTTGACTTGTAAAATATATCTTTCCATTTAGCTTAAACAATATTAAGATTTTTTGTTATATTATAAAATAATGGGGCAGAATTAGATACACACTTTACTTTAATGCAAATTTTATCATTTGCATTTTTCCCAATTTATAAAGATAATAGTTCATATAGTTTGGTATACATTTAATGTTATGTATTATAGGAACCATATTAAAAAAAATTACATAAAATAATAACCAAAATGTGTACAATAGGTACCCATTTAAATAAAGAAAATTATGTGATGTAGATTTCAGAATATGTATCTAATATGTCTTTAATATTATCAGTCAATTTTTTGAGGGTGTGTAATATTTTGTTCAAATATTTACTGTGTTTTGTTGTGTTGTGTAATCTTTAAATTTGCTAATTTACTGGTGTGTTTTTGGTATTCGTTCTATTTTAAAATGCTGACATTTTATCTAAGCAGTAGAAGGGAGTTGAACCAACATCATTCTTTTTTCTTTTTTAAAATGCTGTCATCGAATTTATAAAAGCAATTTTTTTGAATAAAAGTGGAAGTTTTGTAGAAATTTTTAATGTTCTCTGTAAATTATTTTTTTGTAAGGTCAAATATATACATTTTTGCTTGAGTTTTTATACTTTTTTAAACAATAGGTATACTTACAATTGACTATGAGTTTATTAGCTAACATTTAGGTCGCAGCATGTCATATTTGTTGGAAACAAATTATAATATAATCTATAGTCCGTTCATAAATTGTCGATAACACAAAATGTGCGTCCAAGTCATAAAGCGGTCCTAAAAGTCGTAAAATCATAGGCGGAGGTTACGGTACCTACAGTTTAAGAATATTAATAAATTTATTTAAAGTAACTAATGTTTTAATCATATACTCTACGACACTGGTCAGTCATTTCCACTCAAAATACCTACATAATCAGATTAAAAGTTGTATAGCTGTATTGTATTTCTTCAGATACAAGGTGGGTTAGTCGAAAACATCTTAAACTGCCAGTTTTAGGTTGGTTTTTGTTATTATATCATATTACCTACCCTCTCTGTATTTCAGTTCTCTAATGAGGGTCAAACTTGCAGTGAACTGTCAACAAATTGTGTACGGACTATAGTATAGATACCTAATAGGTATTTTAGTTTTACTAAATTAAATTTAATATAAAATAAAATTTGTGTATTCCACAATGGAAGGTAAAAAATATAGGTAGCTATATTTGAGGAATGAAGTATAATTTTCAAACATAAAAATGGTATTTACAGATATAATATACAATTAATAATATGAAGATTTACAAATAGTGTTACTAGAAAAAATATTTTGTATAAAAGTTGATATAAATGAAAATATTTGGTGCCACGAAAATTTTCTTTTTAAATTAATATCACTAAAATGGCACATATGTTTAATAACCTCGTATACATGTACTCCAGGACTTAAGCTGTCTATTGTCTGATTTAATGCAACTAATACGTAATCTGATGGCAATTTTTTCAAAGTATGTCCTCGATCTAACAACAGTAATAAACTGTTGAACATATCTTGGGTCACATTTGCCTTATTAAAATTGCCAATAAAAGTTATATATATACTTAATTTTTCGAAACAATTTCTTTTGTCCCAGCCTCTTCCAACGTAAATTGTACCATCTGTGGATATGAAGAAATTTTCACACACGTCTTTATACCCTAAACTCATAATTTCATATTGAAGGTATGGTTTCAAAATTCTCGAACAACTACGGAAACTGTTACAAGTTTTGGTTTGCGTGTCACCAATTATAACTAGACCGACGGGAAGTAAATTTTTGGTGTCGTCCATAACATTTATTACTTCGCCCCATTCATTAATGTAGTGGACCGAATAATTCCCAATTTTACTGTCTTTGACGTCTATAACTGCTTGGGAAGTTTTTGTAGAAGCTACTCCGATGTATAAGAAGATAGCGCAGATCGCTAATATTGAGGACATTAACAGTTTCTGTAGGTACTTATTGGCAAATAGATATATTTTCATGTAGAGCTTGCAGATTTTGTCGATTTTTTCTGTGAAATATTCTGAAAAGTAAAAATTTAAAAAACATTAATAATAATTAAAAATAAATGTTAAAGTAAGTAGATATATTTATAATAATTTTCGTTCCATATAACAACTCTTTTAACCCTAGAATACTAGAATACGAAAGTCCAGTATTGCCGTTACTTTTAGATTGCACTAGCGTACATTTGTAGATGGCCACTGGCAATATTTTACGATATTACGTCATTTATGTTTTGAATATCATAAAAGAAAACAAGAAACCATTATCCAGATACCTACAATTATATGGTTGAATTAGCTAGCTCTTTGGCTAAACCATGGTTGGAAGAGAGAATACAAATTAAAACTTTGCGACAAAACATTCGTCAAGATATCGGAAATATTCTTCATATTCCTGATGAAAATCAGGAACCTGTCAATTAAACTAAGAAAAGAAAAACTTATTTTTATTGTTCTAGCAAAAAGAGACGTGTGACCACCACTTATTGTCAAAAGTCCAATATGTGGAGAACATCGAGAGAACATTTGTTATACATGTGTAGCAAAACAAAACAACAAAATAAGTGCAAAATAGTTTAGGCATTTAAGTTTTGTTTATTGTATTGTCATTGAATAAATATTTTATTTCAAAAGTTTTTTCAACAGTCGCCAAAATTACGATAGTCCAGTATTAGTGTTCGTTAAACATAGTCGAGTATTCTAGGGTTAATTAAATACGTTTTGTATTTATAGTTTATAAATTTAAAACATATCCTTTTATAAAAAAGAAGTAAATAATCTATGACTCGAATGTTAATATAAATTAATGTTTTATATTTAATTTAAATAAACTTTACTATTCGCAAGGTAGTGCATTTTTAACGTTTTATAATAAAAAGGTACTTCCTGAATATTTGCGCATCCAGTGACAGAAAAGCTTAGACAAGGAAATATATTTGGACCAACAGCAATTATTTGAAGCAAATGTGCACTAAACAATAAACACCAGTGGCGTAACTATGAGTAGGGCTTAAGAGAGTATGACTCGGGTTCTCGAGTTTTTGAGGGAGGCAGCAGTGAGAGACGAGGGAGAAAATTTACAAGTAAGGGGTGTGTACATCTTACTACCCCCTTTGCTTACCCCACTACTCGTATATTGTCGAAGAGGGTTTGTTTAAAATATTACAGCGGCTTGACCAAAGTAGGTATTTTATATTCTATTTGGAATATAGGTGTATTCAGTATTCATTTTAGTGTGATTTTTTTTAGTGTGTTGGTTGTGTATTGAATATTTTGCTAGTTATTTTTTGACTTTTGTGATAATTTCTAAGGCTATCGACAAAAAGGTATAAGAGAAAGTGTTTTCCAAAAAAAAAGATCAGGTAAGTCAACTATTTATCGTAAAAATAAATACTTAAGGATAAGAATATAAAATAAAATAATGGTTAGGTATTTTTGTTTTTAGGCGAAATTTTTACTTTGGTGATTGATAAAATGACTTTTTTGAACAAACCTAGAGCTTTGTCTGAGCTTCGAAACATTGTTAAATGTGAAAATTATGAGATGTGGTTTATTTATTGAACATTTTCAGTATATAGAAGCAACTCCGGATGGCATTACCTCTAAAATGTCCAAATTCTGCTAGAAATATGACACTCGAAGAAGCAATTCAGAGAAGAAGAATTACCTTTCGGAACAAGACGGATGAGATAAACAAAGAACACAAATATGGTTTTACCAAATCCAAGAGCAACTTCATGTGACTAAGTCGGATGCCAGCATTTTTGCCGTTTGGACCCCACTTGAACTAAAACATGAAATCATTTCAAAGAATGACCATTTCTGGATTAATAATATGTCAATTTCCAGAACTAGACAGTCTTAAAGCCAGAAATATGGAGATTCGTAATCCAGTTTATGTACCGGAAGCAATTATAAAAGAAATCTTTAAAGTAAAATGTTTTAGTTGTTTTATTTTTATTCTTCCTATTAACTTATTTAATGACTTACACCATACATAAATTATGTCAGGTGGTATTGATGAAAAAAGTAGAGAAAAATATCAGTTTTTAAAGATCAAAACAAAAATGCAATTGTTACTGAACAACTGTCAAAAAACAAAGAAAACATAGTATGTTGTGAGCACAGTATAGTGTGGCAAAGCCAAAAAATATTTCGTAAATCGTTTTTCCAACAAAAAAACACCATCGGTTTCGAACTGATTGTCAAGGTCGTTATGCATGTTCTTTGATGGTAGATGTGGTATATTAGCTCACGGTTATTTTCCCAAGGGAAATCAATATGTTGAAATACACGTGGATGTTTCAGAAGATTGGGACTACAGAAGAAGTTGGTCAAAATAAAAACATTAGACAAACTCTGCTTTATTTTTATTCTCCCTTGTTTACTTATTTAATGACTTACTCAATGACAAATAAAATTGTCAAAATTTGAATTGTTTTATGTTCATTAAGAAGTAGTACGAGTTTAAAAAAATCTTATAAGTGTAAGGATGCACATCCAAGACGGATTTTGGAGACCTTTAATGGAAGCAGTAATGCCCTCTTAAGACATAATTCTATTTATATATCAATGTTGTGCACCAATAAAATGGCGGCCACTCGAAGCTCATAATTATGAACAACTAATATAAGATGGCTAAAATGTGATGGGCGTCCACAATAAGGGAGAAAGTGAGCTAACTGAGAGGTTAGGTAGCAGCATTTTTTTACTAGCTGCAAAATTCCACCTAAACTAAATTAATATTTTTAAATTTAGTATATTGTTGTGTTGTTTTTCTCGATGGAGGAAGTTTTATTCAAAATAACTCTTTTTTCGATAACCAATAAATTAGGTAAAGAATATATTTTTGAGAAAATTTATCTGAATCAATTTAGTTTATTTAATTTATATTTAATTCATTTTACACATCATTAAAAAGTTCTATTTTGAATGTTCTTAGTAAGATCGACTTCCACAAAGTAAAGGTTACCACAATCAATTTCATTTTACGCATAATAAATGTTTACTGTAATCATTATGCAGAGATGGCAATTAGCTAAATGGAATATAAATAACTAAACAATATTGAAAATAGAAAAAACAGTACTGCAGTTGTAATTAATTCTTGTTAGAATTAATATAAGCAATAATAATGCCTGTTAAAGATATTAAAGATAAATGACATGTTCACTATGTGGGGAGCACTGCTTCACCCTCTAACTTAAAAACCTTTGGGCGCAGAGAAAAATGTTCAAAAATATTATTTATTACTGATAATAATATCTTTGGAGCAACAAAAACCGAAACAATCCCGAAAAATTGATTTTTGCGACTGTGACTTTGAATAACTTACCAAACTTGAGATTTTATGTGACTTCATGATGATAGATCCAATAAAAGGGCTTAAACTATACAAATTATATATTACAAAATATACAATGGTTTATAAATTTTTAAAATATATACATTTATAAATGGTAATTAAAATAAGTATTCGGATTGTAATTATAATCGTGCCAATTAATTATTTCTTTATATACATTTCGCCCAGGACTGTCGGTTCCTCTTAAAGTCTGATTATGACACAATAGCGAATAATTTTGGGAAATTTGATTTATTCGAAGACCATAATCCAAAAGGAATTTGGTAGCTTTGATAAGGTGATGGTAATACTGATCGAAAAGATAATTTCCGTGTATTGCTATGTCTATAGATTTAGTGAGATTTTCGCCTAAGTTATCGAATCCTCTACCTATGTAAATGTTGCCGTCACCTCCGATAAGAAAATTGTACAGTATATCACTGTAATTTTTAGAAATGTGCTCTTCTTGTATCGTTTTCGTCATCCGTTTACAACTGCTTTCAGTTTCACAAAAATTCCTTTCGGTGTGTTTTATTATCACAAATTCTATTGGAGCTCGTCGAGGAGTCTTTTTCACAGCTGGCCTACCGCTCCAATGCTTTCTGCTGAATATTTGTACATAATAATCGTAATTTCTTGAGTCTGTATCATTAGCGTTCTCGTCAACGGCAATATGTCGTTCGAAACTTACTTCGCACATTATTGTCAATGCAAGAAAAACCACCACGAAAATGCAACTTAACAAATATATTCTGTATTTTGTTAGATTCGTCACGAAATCCAACACTTTGTCTTTTATATAAATTGAGCTTTTGTCGTCCTGGGTACAGTCGAGATCTGAAAAAGAAAAAGGATAAATTTAATCATGGAGAAATATTAATAAATACCCTTTTTTTAGTTTTATTTTTTGTCTATAATTTACATTTTACTCTCTTTTAAATATTTTTTTAGAAAATAGCTTAGTTGATACTTGATACTAACAAAAAATTCCCTATAGCGAATTAATATCTATGAAATAATAAAATATACGAAGTAAATCAACCATTCCTCAAATGAAAATACATTCAAATACAAATATACATTTTTAATAACTAGATGAATTATTAAAAAATTGAAAAATATTTCTACTTGCACCATATGAGGTTTACAAACATAAAAACATTTCAAACCAGGCTTTACCGCTTTCTATATAAAAAACTATGCGTATTGCATAGATATACAGGGTGTCCCGAAAAGAATGGTCATAAATTATACCTCAGATTCTGGGGTCAAAAATATGTTGATTGAACCCCACTTACCTATATACAATAGTGCACACAAAAAAAGTTACAGGGTGCTAAAATTAAAAATTTTAATATTTTTTTTAACATTACTCTAAAACGGTTTAACGTCAATGTATGAAAATTTATAGGAAATACTAGTAGAGAATACCCAATAAATTGGAAACAGTTGCATTCAATTATTTTGATTTATTATGGATTTTCAAATGGGATCAAACCCCTTTCACCCTCCAACTTTTTTTAGGGCTATAATTTAACAAAATATGGACCGCCACTGGAATCAAACGTCTATTCTTAAACTTTTGTGTCTCTCTGTATTACTTTGTAAATATTTTATTATGGAAGATACAGCCACTTTTTAAAATTCTAATTTCAATATTGAATATTTAAACTAAATTTTCACAAATATTAAAAACATCTTCATTATTAAATTACTTTAACTTTAAACCGTTTTAGAGTAATGTTAAAAAAAATTATTTAAATTTTTAACTTTAGCACCCTGTAACTTTTTTGTGTGCACTATTGTATATAGGTAAGTGGGGTGCAATCAACATATTATTGACCCCAGAATCTGTGGTATAATTTATGGCCATTCTTTTCGGGACACCCTGTATAATAAGCGTATTCAACAGGATAGAAAAAATAAAGCAGGATTATTACCGAATATCCGTTTTACCAAATATTTGAAGAATTTAGTAAAGTGCGTTGGCTCTTATACGAAAAGTTCTGGGTTCGACCCCCGTGCCGGTATAAAATATAAAAAAGTATTCTGCAGAAAAGAGCCTTTCACTTCGTCGTTTGGATTCGGAGTGAAACTGTAGGTCCCTACTGTCTGTGTCGAGAATCTTCAGAAGAACAAGTGATTTATCAAGTCATGATTTTCGTTCAATAAAACCATACAATTTTGATCTAATACAGAATGAAATTTTTTCGACATTATGTCATTGTTAAATGTATTTTTTGTTGGGAATGCACCTCGAAAGCGATATACAAGAATAGCCAGTGCAATTTGATGCTAGTTAGTAAGCGTTGCCAGTCTGTGATTTGTAAGTAACTACTAGCTGATTTTTATTGTACTAAGCCTTACTATGTGAAAGTCCAAGAGCAGTAAACAACTAAGCGGTGAACGAAACTATTTATTAGAAAAATACGTTTTTAAATTCAATTACAGTTGTTTCGCTAAAATCTTCAATATGTCAATTTGACGATGCTAGTTTTTAGCTAAACAGCTGTAATTGAATTTGGATACGTACTTTTCTAATAAATAGTGGAAGTTTCGTTCAACATAACACTAATGGTACATTCACATTCTAAGAATATGCCCATGAATTACGTTTTAGAACATTCTGAAAGGTATATGCTAAACAACTCCATTTCACGTTCCTTTTCTTGTAAATTTGTATGTTCTTTATGGTACATTCTTAACATGTTTGTATCATGTAATTTTTAAATACCCAACAATCATTCCACTGAAAGTGATATGATGATATGATAAGAATATGTTGTACAAACGATGAAAGGAATATTCTTTTGGGGACGTGAATATAATGTGCGATATTCATTCCTTTTGTTTGGATGAGCAAGTTACAAGATTACTTTTGATATTTGAAGAATATAACTTGGTTATCGAAACTCGCGATAGACAGTAAAAAAGTGTATGTTTGTGCAGTAGTAGTCTAAACTGTGTACAGTAAAAATATATGGTAATACTGAGAATATGCTATGTACGTACTACCAGAACATTTTTATCACCTGAATATAATATCCTCATCATGCACTGAGTAGTATCGAGACATATTCTAAGAACGTTCTTGTTTGGACTAAAATAGAATATTACCATCTAATGCTAAGAATTTGATCTTTACATACTTCAGAACATTCGTTGCATATACATATCAAGTAATTTGGTACGGCCTTTTGAGGTGACTATCACATTCTGATCATGTACTGAACGGTATTTACGCATGTTAATAGAAAATCCTTGTTCCAAAAAGAATGTTCTTATTATGTGCAAAGAATGTAAAATTGTTGTCTGGGACCGTTTAGTTGTTTACTGGTCTTAATTTACTAGTGGATTGTTTACATTTTTAGACAAAGATATTTATGTTTTGATAAAACACAAAGTTGAACAAAGTAGTTTAAGGAGAATACATAACTTCTATTACTACTACATCTCATATCTCACTAACAGTAAATTTATTGTTCAACAATTTGTGGGTTGATAATGAATCTAGTAATATCTGTGAATCAACAACATATTTTTAATACTCCTATATGGACAGAAAGAGAGAAAGAAATATATTCAGCACCGCAGTGTAGTGATCTTCTTTGCCATATCAACTGTCCATAAAGGAGTATTAAATGTATGATCAACAACCAGTCATTTTAAATATAAGCTGTCATTCAATATTGTAAATTGAAAATAAGTGTAATAATGTAACTATAAATCTATACAATTTTAACAAAAATGAACACTAATAATTATGTTACCGATTTTTAAAGATTTGATTCAGTTCTGACTGATTGACTGAATAAGTTTATTATCCAAAGCCGGCATAATCTCAAATGAATATATTGCATTCCTTTCTACGATCAGTCGCAGGAAAAATAGAGTACGCTCCTCGAGAATAAGGCTAATTACGACCACTTTCAGAATTAATTTTTTAGTCAAATATATGTTACATATACTGCTGGATACATTATAAAAATCAATTAGATAAGTTTAGTAGTAATAATTTACAATTTTATTGTCTTCATTAATTAAGATTAGAAAAACTACCAGAACTACTGCTAGTACAATACACATATGTCCAAAAGTTTGGAATATTTAGAAATAATATACCTACGTCTATGGTTGTTTAAAAAGTCTTGTTGATATTTATTTTAAAGCGTTTTTAAATCAAAATAATACTAAATCTGATTCGTTTTTGTATTAATTTGGTCATATTTAATTGATTTGGGTGCTTTCACATCATTTCAATTCTTGTTTAAATTTCATTCGAGCTGTTTAAAAATGCCCAGAGACATGATATCATATTTTAATAGGTCTAGAGTAATTGCTTTGTTATAACAGGGCTTCAATCAAAGTGATATCGCGAATATTGTTGGTGTTACTCAGGGTGCTGTATCAAAAATTAAAAAAAATTCCAAGACACAAATGATGTAAAGGATCGTCCCAGAAGTGGCACAAGTCGATGTACAACAGCAGCACAAGACCGGCAGATAACATTGATAGCTCGAAGAAGTCGACAGGAATCTACAAGTGGCATATCCAGAGAAATTGCTGGACTTGAAGGACTGAATATCAATTACACGAAGATTAAATGCGGTAAATTTGTATCGCAGAAGACCTCTACGTGTTCCCAAACCTATCAACAAAAAATTGTAAGGTTGCAATGGGCCCAAGAAATGTTACACCATGGTCCTAACTGGAGTTACGTGATGTTCTCTGATGAATCAAGAATTGGCTTGGTTTCTGATTCGCGTTTCTGATTCGCTAGTTTGGAGGGCCCCAGGACGACAAGCCCGATTAGAAACATCCCAACCACGTGTTCCATTTGAAGGTGGGAGTATTATGGTTTGGAGTGGTATTATGAGGGGTACACGGACGCCTCTCCTGGTTTTGAAAAGAAGAATCACTGATGCTGTGTACATCGGGGAAGTTTTAAATTCTGTTGTGCGTCTATTCCGGGGGGAGGTAGGTGATGAATTTGTGTTTATGCATGACAATGCACCTCCACATCGAACAGCTGCAGCACAAAAATTTTTGGAAGAAGAAGGAATATTCACATTAAGATGACCATCAAATTCCCCTGTCATGAACGTCATTGAACATGCCTGGGACATTCTTAAAACACGCATTAAGAAGCGAAACCCTCCCCCAATTACTCTACGAGAACTGAAAGATGCTGCTCGTGAAGAATGGGAGAGAATTCCGCAAGCCCATCTTGACCATTTAATCGATAGCATGCCAAATCTCCTACAGTCATGCATACAGGCCCATGGAGGAAATACTGATTATTAATTTTATTTAAAAACCCTTTTTTTTTATAAATTTATTTTAAAAAATTTGTAATACATTGTACATTGTTTATCTGACTTCGAGATTTATTTAGTATTGGTTAGTTGTAGCAAAATGATGTATAATGTAAAAATTATGTATAAAAATTAATAAAAAGATGAAATATTCCATTATTCCAAACTTTTGGACATATGTGTATGTAACACATTTCTTTACCAAATTTATAAGAAAACTTAACATTATTTGCTACACGACAATTGCATATCGCGAAAGTAAATACAGGTGTATATAGGTATTACCATTACATTACTGTTAGATGAAAAATAAATATAGACTTACCTATTCAAATAAAATATTATTATCACAAACAGAAAAAATTGTGTAAATGTTTATATATATGTGAAATAAGCGAGCAGATAAACTTGTAAGTCCAATTCGAAGTATTTCATTTTCTTAAGATAAATAGAACAAATACATTATGATAAAAGAGGAAAAATAAAAGGCATTAACAATGTAAAAATAAGTTAAAATAATTGATTTTTTGGCATTATTTTCAACTAAAATCCATAAAATTTATTTTTCGACGATCGTTAAAAAAAGTCCACTTTTTTTCAGTTATTAGTTCATAAAGTACCACTTTTTTTCACGTGTTAAAAAAAGTTACTTTTTTTAACATGTTAAAAAAAGTAAAATGACAGCTTACAGTCTAGTTATAAGAAGTTTTGTCATCAATTTAGTGGTCTGTCACGATAGCGTATGAGCAAGCACAAGGTCCTACTAAGCAAGAGGTCGTCGGTTCGAATCCCGCGTCGGAACTATTTTTTTTATTTATTAAATACTTATACCTATCCAGGGATAGGTTATCAAAACTGGGAAGTATTTAAAATTATTCCTGTTAACCAAATTATAGAAAATTTCATTATAAAACACATAGAATCGGCCAATCACGTCACCTATGGAAAACCAAATAAGAGTTGACATTTTAGAAACGCTAAGTAATTTGTTTGTGATTTGACAGTTAGTATTTCGTGTACTGAGTAAAATGGAAGAAAATAATTCGAATTTCGAGGAAGAAACATATATTTGTTATATTTGTTCTCTCTGTTTATTTATCTACAAATTAATAGGCTACATTCTGTTACTAATTCTGCAACAAAACGGAAAATAAAGTAAGTATGGGACAAAATTTCTTACGATCGTCGAAAAAATATTGTATGCAACACATGCATAAAGTGCCTTTTTTTCACTCTTGGGATTGCGGCACTCACCTTCGGTTCGTGCGCGCAAATTTCCCAATCGTGAAAAAAAGTACCACTTTATGCACTTGTTGCATAAATTACTATTTTAAAACGTTTTCCTACTGAAATCATTGAATTAGGGAATTCCACGCTTGATGAAATAGATTTTTTTCAACATTTTTAAGAAAGAAATTATTTGTCTTTACAGATTTTATTTTGGTGTTATTTATATGGATTTTTAATTGTTGTATGCTAACTTTTATTTATTGTTATTTTCGATTATTTAAATATAAATTTTGTATTTTTATCGATGATTTTTAATTAAAACCAAATCTGAAATCTAAACATGTTTCTAAAAAATAGACTTCTGCTTTTCAAACAATGTCTATTTTTAAACAAATTATTATTATATTTAAAAAATAATTTCGTTACAGTAATATTGTTGAAAAGTTTAGAACATAATATGTACTTACTACAGATGGCTTTGTTTATGGAACTAGACAATAATCAATATGTAAATATACCAACGAAAATAACAAATAATGCAACGTAATATGTTTTGATGATTATGAATATAATTAATCTGTTGGACTAACGCCCGGTTTCATAATCAACTTTAAATATAAAGTAATTTTAAAGTGAGAAATTGTGTTTCATAATACAACTTTAAATGAAAATGGAAAACATCTTAACAAGAAAAAATTCATATAACAAAATTTACTATCAAATGCTTCAAGCCCTACAAATATCCAAGAAACGACGGAATATCTCTAGCCAATATCAAAATAATTAAGATAAACATTTCTCACAAGATTTTTATCGTGGGCAAAAGATTAGGAAAAGTATCAAACATTCCTAAAAAAACTTTATTAATACAATAGAGTGTGGAGAAAACACTCACAAACATTTTTAAGCAGTTTGCAATAAATTTATCTCTCAATATAGGATTATTTGTTGATAGATAAGATGGCAGATAAAAAATTTAGCATAAGATAGCAAATCAGAGATTTCAGACATAGATTTTAACGATCACTTATGAATCCTTGTACAGGTTTTTGACGAGATTAATCAAATGATGCGGAACCCTAAGTTCTTCTAGGGTTGTCTATAACTTAGGCCATTGAAACGAGTATCGGGTAATGCTGGGCGATAAAAGACTTATAAAATGGTTGACTCAGTAAGATACTCAACGGATCATCAGAACTAAGCGCAAAAAATTTGTTTTTGGGCCACACTATTTTAGAATTACAGTGACTATTTCCCTAGACTATTTTTAACTGACAAAACTGCATAGCAAAGGCACGTTTCATATTGACAATACGTAATATCTCAGCGACAAAATTATGACAGATCCGTTACTAATCCGTGTCTGGTACTTCTATAGTTGTCAGTTTCAAAAACGTCATTGAAGCGTCTTCATAATTTTGAAAAGAAATAATGAATACAGCTGAAATATGAAGATTTGGGTGCCGGTCAGGCGAAGAAATCAGAAAATTGGTTTCGGAAAATATCCCATTGAACACGCAGAAGTCCAAAAGCTCTATTTGGAACCAATTCTCGGAGTTCCTACGGGTGAGAAATTTTACACTTGAAAAATGTACTACCATAACGGAACTAGCAAAAATTCTCGAGGATTACGCCTTTAATATGAAAAAAGGATTGGCGAAGACTATAAAGAGTCGTCTGTAAAGTCAATATGGACTACAACAGCAAAAATGGTCGAATTGAATACAACAGCAACAGCAGGCGGGTCAAAAAGTTTGGCAAGCAGCAAATGGTTGGTAAGAAATTCATCAAACGAAAATTTATGCCCAGTTAGACTATTCTTGAAATTAATGGAAAAAAGAGGACCAAAGATTTTATCAGACAGACTCTTTCTTACCGTTCACCCCAATTGGAAGAATGGATCTTGGTTCAAAAACTGTCCACTTGGAATAAACACCGTCTCTAAGTGGACAAAAATGTCAGCTGAAAAAATTGGAATAGACACAAAAAACATAAAATAACAAACCATTCTCATCGATCTTCAGCTGTGACAGCCTTGTTTAAGCAAGGTGTTGCTGAACAGGAGTTAATTAAATTAACGGGTCACTCAAATGCAAGCTCGTTAAAACCTTATCTGCAGCTGGATTCCAGTCACCACGAGAAGTTGATCGAGAATCTCAGGACAACAAATGAAGCTGGACCTTCGAGTTCCCAAATGTTACATGTCAATAATACACAAAATCAATCTTTAGTAGAAAAGAACGGGCAAACTACTATAACTTATAATAATTGTACATTTAATATTGTTAACAAATAAACAAAGATTATGTTTCGTTGATATTGTCTTGTTTTTCTCGTGAAATAGTCTTGTCGAATACCATTCGAGAGAAAAATTTTTCCCGGCCAAATTTTCTTCTGGTTTTATTCAAGTTTGTTGTTTTTGGGCAATTTTCGCTCATGCGAAATTGCCAAGCAAGAAACTTTCATACAAGTCGAATAATTAGCGATAAAATTAAATCCATAGTTCTAAATTAATAGACAGATAGTAGTTAGTAGAATTTATTATGCTAAAGTATGTTAAATATGTTAGTATAAGCTTATTTACAGCAGTTAGTATAGTTTAGTGTACAGATATTTACAAAGCGTTCAACTGAAAACGATCAATTCCGATATTTGGCAGTATTCGATATTTTTATAATGTACAAGGGTCATAATATATCAACTCTTTTGTTGAATAAGAAAAAACAATTAGTTCTGCCAAATATTGAAACGTGTTGTTGCATAAGCTCTTGGAAAACGTCAGTTCTTACCGACAATTTTGTGCCAAGATAATTCTGAGGATCGTAGTGCGGCCAGTTGCGTACTTCTACTATAACATTTTTTCCAGGACTCAACGTGGGCTTCGTTTGATTGTGATTGATCAGTCTATATGTTTTTGTTAACATATTGTGTTCCAAACCGTATTCTAAAAAGGCTTTGGTAGCGTTTATCATTTCTGGCGTGAACGGATCCACATCGAAATTTCCTATCATTACCAAATCTATATTGTCCTTGCTCTCGGCCGGTTGAACGTTCCAGCCTCGTCCTTCGTAAATATTTCCGTCTCCGCATACGGCAAAATTGAGATAAATATCATCCAAATTTTTCTGGGCGATGCTAATACTTTGCAGCGTTTGCATTTTTGCAGCGCAGTTTTCGAAATCTTGGCAAGGTGTACTGCCCGAATGTTTAATTACAACGAGATCTACAGGTGTTGTCATCGGCGTGGAGTGCAAAGCATCCCTGCCGTTCCACATTTTTTTTGGAATTATCGAATGGCTACCGAACAATTGGCTGTCTATATACGTCGAATTTTTGGACGGATGGAGTTCTGGAGTTTTATTTTTTAACAGAAAGTATATAATCCCAACAAATGCGAACAAAAATATAAGTAGGATTATTGCCATGTAATATTTTTTAGGGATTTTTCTTTTTTTCTGCGGCGGACAATTAACTTCTTGTTCTTCTTTTTGGGATCTAGGAGATTGGTCTATAACAATAAAAAACAGAAAATATACGTCAAAGACGAATCGAATTATATAAAAAATGATTAGTTACATTTTTGGTATTTTTTATGTTAAATATCAAGTCCGCAGATTTCTCTAGAATAGTATATTGTTTTATTAGGAGTAAAAGTAGAAATTTTTGTGGCGAGTCTGAATGTTTGATGGCCGAACGTTAGTGAGACCGACAATTTCAGACGAGCCACAAAAAGTGCTTTTGCTCCGAATGAAACATGCTATTTTTTCCGCAAACGGCATCCAGACTATAGAACTAATTAATATTTAAATAAAAATTCAAAACGATCGCAACGAAGTTGATAAATTCAGAGAATAATAATTATAAAACTGAGCACTACATTTCCGTGGTTACTGGTTTTGTGATTGCCAAGTCAAGAACAAATTTGACAGTTCAATAATATTTTACAATGTCAGAAATAAGTATTTGAGCATCAAAATTTCGTTTGTTGTAGTAAGGTGTACTGAAATTTTCTTTTAGATTATATTATGTCGGATTCAGAACCCAACTGTACACCGCCCGACGTTGTTGACATTGCTAAGGCAGCTACGAATGATTTAATTCCAACTAAGTCAAGTAGAGTTTATAATCATGCTTACGAAAGATTTCTCACATGGTGCAATGATAAAAACATTTCAAACTATTCGGAAAATGTGCTACTAGCTTATTTTTTTTAAATGACAACTAAATTAAAAATGAAAAGTTCAACAATGTGGTCTCAGTATTCCATGATAAAATAATTACTGAATATTAAACATGGATTAGATATTAGCAAATATATGAAACTACGTGCTTATCTGAAGAAGCAGAATGAAGGGTATACTCCCAAAAAGTCAAAGGTATTCACAAAAGACCAGTTTGAAGATTTTTTAAATAATGCACCTGATGAGCAATTTCTAGGAATTAAGGTTAGTTATAAAATTCTAACCTGCATAAATGCAATCAAGTTTTTAAATACATACTACTTTTAGGTTTTTCTAATAATGGGCGTATCTGGAGCATGTAGATGCGATGAAATGGTAAACATGACAATAGACGATATAAAAGATTTAGGATCTGTTATTCATATAAAGATTCCTGATAGTAAATCTAAAAAGCCACGATCGTTCACAATTATTGGAGAAAAATATATAAATCTTTACAGAAAATATAATTCTTTACGTACACAAGCTATGGAAAACTGACGATTTTTTTTGAAATTTCAAAAGGGAAAATGTTATCGCATGGTCATGGGAATTCATACAATTAGTAACGTACCCAAAACAGTAGCAACTTATTTAAAACTACCGAATTCAAAAGATTACACCGGCCATGCGTTAAGAAGAACTTCAACTACTTTGCTTGTGGATGGAGGAGCTGATATTACTTGTTTGAAACGGCATGGAGGTTGGAGGTCGAGCACTGTCGCTGAAGGATGCATTGAAGACTCTTTGTCTAATAAAAAACAAACTGCATAAAAATTTTTGATGTCGAATTCTTCTTCACTTTACCTGAATGCAGCTTCTCATTAGCGAAATTATGTCGACGTTGATGTAACAGAAGCAACAACAAGTAAGGAGTCACAGGAAATTTTGTCGATAAACTCTTTCAACTCTGCACAAAATTCGCTTGAATTGGAAATGAATAAATCAGGTAGTGCACTAAATATGTGCGGTGCAACCTTAAATAGCTGTAATTTTACTATTAATAATTATTATCGATAATAAAGTTTAAAAGTTCAACTAATAATTATTTTCCCTGTTAAAAATTCTACTTATTTGTCCGCTCACGGCCGTACAAAAAAGTGGCGTGTGTGAAATCATACTTCAACTTCATGAATTGACGTTAATAATGTCTACTTTTTTTGACGTTTGCGGAAAAAACTATTTTTTTAAATATTAGTTTTTAAAAGTACGCTAATCTGGTACAATATTCCGTTGCTAGCCAACTAACTTTCCCGTACTGTACGAGAAAAATATTCCCGCTCTAGGCCTCGGTTAAATATTTTTGACTCGGCTCCTTCGTCGCCTTGTCCATAAACATTTATCTCGTACCGTAATAAGTCTCTTCCCGGACTTGTAACGTAAGTAACTATTTTTCACTATACTAGTCTCTGAACCTAACTTGAAAAAAATGTTATATGAGCCACGGTAGAAAAGTGTATTATTGTCTCGGAGCTATTAAGAACCGAGATGCGAAGCTTTTAGGTATTTAATAGACCTCGACAATAATAAATGACTTTTCTACTCTGGCGCATAATTACTATTTTAAAGTAGTCCCTGTATTTTTCTACGTTGCTTAATAAGGAACTACTTCAACAAAAATTAATAAAGTTAGGTTCTATAGCTAGCAGTAAAAAAATATATGTTGTATTATAATATTGTTTCTTTTATTAACAAAGTTATTATATTACAATTAACAACACGTCATCTCGAATCATTTTATGTTTACTTTTTAATTAGTATGTAAATAGTTATATCTATAGAATTTATTTATCTGTTCGAATTTATATATAAAATAAATAGTTTAACTACTGATCCAGTGGCAGATCCAGGATTTTTACCAGGGGGCAACAAATTCCGTGAAGGTCGTCCAAGATAGGTTGTTGTGCGGTTAGGTGATGCATTGGTGCGTGAACTCATAATGCAAGACCATCATGTGACATATATTTTATCTTTATTATATTATTATGTTCCTTCCAATGACCCATTACCGATTCACATTTATAAGCCATTATAACAGATTGTACTGTCAAAAATTCCATGAATGAGCGAAACGTCATCTAGATAATCAATGTTACTAGTCATTTTAATGTTAATGTTGATAATATTGATAAAGATTACATTGGAAGCAATGGTAGTTAGGTCTGGAGTGCCTCGAATACCTAATCAATATTACTAGCTCGCTCCCACTATATAATATATTGATAAAAAAACGAATAAATAGTGGGTAATGTTGATGTTATATTTCTACGCGTATCTTATCTATGTTAATTTTTGTTTCCTGAATAGATGAAAGATAAGGACAGTAAAAATAACGGTTCGCCATTTATTAATAATTTTTATTTATTTATTTATTTTATCACTTTGCACAAATATAACTACGAAATTATGATTATTATTGTTATTTTTTTAAATAAATTTTTTTGTTGCCTTCTAATTTGTTTTATATCTATTATTTATTATGTATAACCAAAAAACCAAGTTTATTCATTAATAAACTTTAATTACAGTCCTTAAAATGAAGCTAATGTAGCGAAGTTGACAACATTTATTCTCAATTTCTTAGGAACGGATATAATTCTATACATGATTAAAGATATTTTTTTAGAATGGGAAGCTTAAATCAGTAGCTTGCCTGCCAATTATTGGTACTAGAATCGAGTCCTTACTCAATTCCTGGTTATTGTGGTATTGCTGAGTTTTGCTAACAAGCAACTGAAGTTTAAACTGCAGTCTAGAATACATGGCGTAATATTTGAATTTTCCCGCCACACTTTCAACTTTCCGAAGAGAACACGAATAATGCCGAAGCTATGCAACTTTACTGCGTGTCATAGAAATTAAGTCTGGGATTATTAGTTCTATACTACACGCCCTCTACAAATAGCTTTCCTTACAGTTCGCCAGTGCAGTTTTCACCGATCAAAATTTTAACATTGAGTTACTCGTCTCGTTGGTTGTCTCTGCAACTACCCTATTAGAAAATCGAATGTTTTGTTATACTACCCTAATCACTGGTGATCTATTGCACCACTGTAATGCTCAAATTATGGCATATAAAAAGATTCAATGTGTCAGTAATCATGTAGGGGAAAGTATTCTGAGACGGCATAGTCACTGAGATGGCATATCGCCGATAATTTGTGAAAATCGAAAAGATATGGCAACACCGATGTTGCTCATCGTGAAGAATGCGTGTGGGGTTGTACCTACAGTACCGATACAATTTTTAGTTCCATTCTGTTCGTTAGCGAGTTGCCACGTAGATGTTTTTAAAAAACGACGTTTTAAACTTTTGCAGTATAAATCTTTTGGTGTTTGTTATTGGACACCAGTAGACGATATAAGGTATGTTTTAATTTATTTTGTACCTTTTGAGAATACTGTTGAAACTACTCTAGGTGGTTTTCTGGGTTTCAGGGTTTAGCACAGTACTAACGCAACCCACCAAGATTTTTGCAACTAAAGGTAGAAAACAGGTTGGTGTTTTGACAAGTCTGAGAGAGGCCATCACTTTACTTCAGTTTGCTGTGTAAACGCTTTAGGAACATACATTCCTCCTGGTTTCATATTTCCGAGAAAAATATGAAATTAGATTTGATGGACAATGCTTCAACGGGTTCCGTAGGATTTGCCCAGGAAAAGGGATGGATGAATGGAGAGGTTTTTCTTAAATAGTTGCAACATTTTGTCAAACACAGCAAAGTTTCACCTCAAAACAAGGTTTTGTTGCTTTTAGATGGTCATTCTAGCCACAAAAACATAGATGTTTTAACATTTGCAAAGCAGAATGGCATCGTAATTTTATGCTTTCCGCCGCATTGCACCCACAGGCTTCAACCGCTAGACGTAAGTTTCTTTGGGCCTTTAAACACATTCTATAATCAAGAATTGAATGTTTGGCTCAAAAGCCACCCTGGTAGAACGGTAACTCACCAACAAGTTACAGGGATATTTAAAGAAGCGTATCTTCGAGCTGCAACGGCCAAAGTGGTTTCGCGTCTTCTGGAATATTCCCACTTAACGAAAATATTTTTCCTGACTGGATGTTTGCACCTGCGGATATAACTGATGTACAAGAGCCAGTAATACCTGAAGAACCAAATGAACTTTCAGTAACCGCCTTCAACTTCCAAACATCCACTGGAACTGAAAGAGCCAAATGGACTGTCAGTAAGCATCCAAGAACAACCTGTGCCTTCATTGTCCAAAAATCCAGGGAGGCCAAAAGAGCCAAATGAATTTTCAGTAACCATCCAGTAACCTACACCTTGTCCGTCATCGTCCAAAGAGGCAGTGGTACCAAAAGAGCCAAATGGACTGTCAGTAACCGCCAAAAAGCAACCTGGTCCTTTATCGTCCAAGGACCTAAGTATATACGAAATTTCGCCATTGCCAAAGGCCACTGTTACAATTAGATCAAATCGAAAAAAAGGAAAATTTGGAGTTCTAAACGCTACACCGGACATTGAAGAACTGAAGTTAGACGTGGCTAGTAAGAAAGCTCCAGTTTTAAGAAAATCTGCTATGCGCTCGGCCAAAAGAAAAGTCCGACTGCCATCTTCTGAGAGTGAAAAAGAAGAACCGGAGTTTTCTGAATCAGAAGAAGAAGATCCGGCCTGCATTTATTGCCTTCAACAATTACTATGTCACGAAGTAAAGAATGGTGGCTACGTTGCCAAATGTGCCAAAAATGGTGCCACGCGGAATGCATTGGCCTACCCAGAAGTGCAAAAATTATAATTTATAATTTTGTTTGCACAAACTTTTGGTTTTTCTTATCTACAAAAAATAAATTTTTTATAAATTATTTTCAAAAAGTATGCCATCTCAGAGTACTTTCCCCTAAGTATAATTTATTGCAGCCTAATAAATGAATTGATAATTATCTTAATATATACATAATTTACATAATTAAATTGTAATCTCAAAGTTTATGAAATATTGATTGATTGAATTTTGTTGAATTTTAAGTAGCTGATAACTTTGGAAAAATTTGTTGATAATAAATTGGAATATTATGGTGTTTTAACTATTAGATATCAAATGCTTCTTGGACAGTTAATAGATAGATAAAGCTGAAAACTGTACTATGTAAGACTATTTAGAATTTGTTGCTATGCCAACAGAAACATTGACTTACTGTCAACCTTATAACAGTAAGAGCTGGTTTATCAATGCGTAGTCAAATGTTTAGTCAACTAACTTAGGTACAGCTAAAAGAGAGACAATAGTTAACTGCCCTTTGCCATAAAAATATGGCAACTTTTGGCAAGAACTTTCAAATTTATAGATTTTTTATAGTTTGTCAGCTGTAAGCTACTAAACATTTTTAAAACCCTGTATAATAAAAGCCATTAACCTTCACAATTACTGTTGTTGAATGGTTCATAATTCATTATTGGGTACAGGTGTTATTTTAAGGAATATGAATTATGCAGATATTGTTACTAACCTTCAGTCGGTATTTAATGATATTCATATACCTATAGTAATGACATTACCTTTCAATAGTAAACAAAACACTACCTACATTCGAAAAATAAACTTTTCTTAATTAACAACAAAGTAAATTTGACTTACATGGTTTATTTCTAAAAGTCGATTCACTAAAATCGGTATTTCTCGCACTATCACCGGCATGATTTCTGTGTCTATGTCTCGAATTCACTCTGATTAACTTCATATTTCCACGCATTTATCTTCGATTTTTGGGGTACCTACGTGTATTTTACATTTCAGACATTAACAGTTTGAACACGCTAAACATATAAACACTAAAAGTCTAAATCCGTTCCATGTTATTATGATCGCAATGGTATTTTCCAGACTTCGAAATATATAACGTTGAAAAGAGAACGGGAGGTAATTTAAATCATAATACTCATATAAAACACCCACCACGATTAAATAGTATCTATGATGTCTACCTAAATGAAAAGTCTTCTGTTGTTTATCAGCGTTGTAAGTGAAATCAGTGGCGGGGCTACGGAATTCCCAAAAGTGATTACGATCAATTATTTATTAGTTAGTGTTTTGGTCGAATGTAATAAATAAATAGTTAAATAAATACGTTCGGTCGGACACGTTCACTGTTATGTTGGCATAATAGTATCTACTATGTCAACCTATAGAGTTCTAAGTTCCAAAATTGTCAAGAGTGACTCGGGTTTTAATGGTTTTTGTAGGCCAAAGATGCTTACTTTTTTAAAACAGTATTTGGGGTCTATTCTGTAACCATTCCATTAAATTTTAGAGGGCGTTAAGATTTTAACGGACGTTAATATTATTTCGGTATTCACTAACTAAATTTTAAAGGATTTCGTTAAAATTGTATTATTTAGAGGCATGTTAAAACAAAGCTTTAAAAAATAGTGTTAAAATGGCGTATTTTGATATTGTTAGAGAAATTTTTAAAAATAATAGTGTTAAAGAAGAAAAAGTAGATTTAGATGATCACAATGAGGATAATAATATTGATAGAAACAACAATTGGCAAGCAAGATGTCAATAAATAAGGGCTAAGATTATGCAGCAATATTTTATGAATTAATAATACTAATTATTAAATAGGATTTCACCAATTTATAAGAATCTTTAAAATAAAATGTTTGATTTTTTATTTTAATGATTGTATAATTATAACAAAACCTATTATAACAAAATAGTTATTAAAAAACATAAAAACATTACTAGATTTTATAATAAACAAACATAAAATTCCTGGCAGAATAACAAAAACACTGATCTGAAACGGCTGTCATTGCATTTAAAGTATTTAAAGAATAAATAGTGAAAGTTAATTCAACCTTTTAGTTGTTTATTGTTCTGGACAATTGCAAATTTGAAATTTGCTAAATCTTGCAATTGCTTATTGTGAGTATTCAGCACAACAAACTTTTATAGTTTTACCCCTCTTCCTTTGTATTTTATTTCTTATTTCTTTTCTTGATACATTTTCAACAGGGAGAGGCAAGTTCACTTTTTCCAATTAAGGTGCTTCCTTGGTTTAGAATTCCATAAAATAATATTAAATGAATAAATATTTATTATGATAAGGATTTTTCGCCTTGATTAAGTGTATTATGAAACAGAAGTATACCTAGTGTTTTTTAAATACTTACATCTTTCCACTATTTTATTGTTTTAGGTGAACACAGACTATTTAATTTCGTTGTAATTTATCTCCACAGTTAAACTTATAAAATATTATTTTTGTTTTCTTGTTATTCTTTTAGCTCTAGACAAATTCAATTAATTGTTTGAACACAAAAATATTAAAATAAACCACAAATTTAACTATTTTCACCTCGATTTTCACTATTATAGGATTAAATTTCTCCTTTTTTGCTTTATTTAATTGACAAAGCTAACTTATATCAATGTTGCCAAATGTTGTACACTATTTTTAACGACATCCTTTAAAATTGCAAATTTTTAACGGTCCTCTAAAAACTGTGCCTACAGAATACCTATTCCAATGTTATTATTTAACGGATCTTTAAAATTTAACGGAATAGTCGACAAAGGGAGAAAATTGAATTATTATTTAATAATTCTAAGAAACTTGAGATTAACTGGTCTATTTTTAAACTACTTTTTAAGAAAAACTTACCAATAAAGATAATTACAATTTTTAAATACGTAGTGCACATCATAAACAATCTGTTTTATACTACTGGTGAAACTAAAGTTTTATCAGTGGAACACAATATTTTTTTTTAATAGATACGTGAAATCAAAACTAAAGTTGATAGTAATATTTTTTTCTGGAAATATATATAGTCAAGGGGATTTTTTTTCATGTAATTATCTCTAAATGTTTGTAAAATTAAATATCACATTATTGATCTCGAAATAACGATATGTATGTGGTTAAGGATAAGTTTTGTGTTTCTTTTGCTTCACCAACTTCCTTCCTTTAACAAGATAATTTTGACATTATCAGTTACTAAAATATCTTTATTTGAAATTTATTGTACTAACCGTTTAGTTGTTTTTTATCCTCATTTGGTCTGTAGGTATTAATTTACAAACTATAAAGATCAAATACAAACAATAATCAATATTCAAAAAAATTGGTAATAAAGCTTTTTAATTGCTCACAAAATCTATATATTAAAATTAGTATTCTCTATTTGTAAAACCCACTACATTAGATTTGAAATATGCATGATTTAAAGTAAATTTCCTTAAAATACTATTAAAAGTTCAGTTACTCGCAGTTTACAGTTTAGATAATATCATATCTGAAGAGATCCTTTGATTTCAATCCTTATATAGAAACTCAGTTACCGTTATAATTAAGAAAATGCCAAATAAACTCTGAAGAAGACTATGGACAAGGAAAGTGTGACGTCAACATTTGTGTTCTTCGCTGATTCCAAACGACAACATTATAAATCTCCAGAATTAACTTTTGTTTGAGTTTTTTTTTATTAATATTATACATTAAAATATTACGTACGTATCATAATAAAATAAATATAAGCAAAATATGTTAAAGTACCATTTGTTCAGTAATAAAATTTATGAAAATGCCAACTTTAAAGGTTATGTTATAATGTTTTTATGGAAATGGTTCGTTATCTACTTTAGTGATATGTAAAGCATATAAATGAACACTTGCCAATGAAACCACAGTAATTAACTCAAGAAAATACATATAAAACACACCATCAACAAAAGTTGTTTGGAATCATTTGTTTTAACACTTTCTCGGTACATTGTATTTGATAGGTTAGGTTAGGTTAGGTTAGGTTAGGTTGGGTTAGGGTTTATGTAAATGATCGAATAACGTCCCTTCCAATAGGACCTGAAGCTCATCAGGGTTAATTGATTCTAAGTCTCTGAAGCTCTCAACAAAAAATGATCTGCTGTTGTTTCATCAGTAGTCCTCGAGGTAGTCCTATTACAATTCGTGTGTCTTTTCTGGTCATATTCAGAAGCCGTTGAGATCTCTTTTTAGAGATTCTTTGAGTGTATTACACCCCCTGTTCCCCTACTTTTTCGCTCCACCCTAATACCTCCTTTTTCAACACCAGACTGCAGCATACGTAATCATAGGCCTTATTTATGTCAGATATAGCCAATACAATTGTTTGGCTTTAATTTCTCACTGCATAAATTTCGACATATCCAAAAGGAGAACTTTCCTGTATTAGACATGTTCTCCAAATAAGCGTTTCATGTAAATCTTTTATCCAGCGTAACCCCTAGATATTCGATTACTTATTAGTTTCTCCATAGAGGGCGGGAATTTGTGGTTTATCCAGTTTCCGCCTCCTGGTGAAACTAAAAACTGTTGCTTTACTAGGGTCGACCGAGAATTGTTCTTTGTCGCATCTCTCGTTGAGTCACTTTAGAAATAACCTCTTCTTGTACTGAGCAGGCTTGTCCAGTTCCAAGATCAGGTCATCCACCAGTATCGACCGCCCCTACACACCCCTAGCAACCTTCATCCTCATCTTTTTGACTTGTGCTTGTTCTTGATAGTTAAAATTTAAGTAATTAAATCACCAAACCGATTTGACGTGAATAGAAAAAAAGTTAAAATAGTTATAGATAATAGTTTTTTCGTACTTCCGGGCTTAAAGTGACAACTTCACTCCCTTGTGACAGGTACTAAAGTGCCACATTTAATCCCTCCGGGATTAAATATTGACGAAACTCCCGGAACGATTAAATCACAAAAGCATCGTACTGCTGCTCGTATAGTTTTCTAGATTTCGGTGGTAACAATTCTTCACCTACTTCGGCTGCTCTTTTATCAATATCAGATACACCTTCTTCACTCATGATACCAATAATTATCAATAACAATGTTTCTTTACAATGACACTAGTAATGACAATGTTTCTAAATTATAACTGTCACAACGCAATGTTACTATGGTAACTTATTTTAAAGACAGTTTATTAAATGAGTTGAAGAGAGAAAAAACTGCTTGAAATTATTGATATAATTAATAAAATCATACCGGAAGTACGAAAAGTATCGTATATACCTTGCGACTGAAGTACATTTAATCCTTCAGGTAAATTATGGCCTGCGGTCGGGCCATAAACTTTGCCTTCAGGATTAAATGTACTACTTCAGTCCCGCGGTATATAATGTACTATAATTCCTTGGCAGTTCCATTATTCGTCCATTATCAATGAAAACACGTTTTTGGAATTCTTTTAACATAACCATGGGTGTTTTCTTCCATCCTCAATATCTCCGAAATGTCGGTTTTGTTGAGACATTACCGACATTAACGTTTTCAAAGCTGATGTAGATATCTGTATTGTTCGTTCGCTTTAAGCGCAAAACCAGAAATAGGAAAGTAAAGGACATAATTATCACTAAAAGTTATTGCTAAAACGTTCGTCGTATACTTATTAAGTCTTAAAATAAAGTAATCAAAATCATAAAAATGCAAAAATAATAAAAAGGGAACCTCGAAGTGAACTATACTGTGACATAAAAATCCGATAAATGCATCTTTATGTGCATGTATATACGTAGTAAAAGTACGTCTTTATTGATTACTTTGCACTTTGCATGCCAATAGGTCTTCCGTGTTCTGCAAACAATTTATTTTCAATGAACCTGATAGTAGAGAAACGGTCCCTTAAGGCCAATAATCCTAGGCGGCGATGTTCACGGTCTGTTGTTCTACGGGGGCGTCCAGACCCCCTTGCTCTTTGCGTACGGCCTTCTCGAAGCCATGCCTGACAACACCTAACCACAGTGTCTACACTTCTTTGCACCCTAACTGCAATTTTCCGAAAAGAAAATCCAGCTTCTCAAAGTCCCACTATACGACACCTATCAAACTCACTGTTGACGAAATCGTATAGGTCTCCGTACCCTAGGCATCATATCCAATCGTAAAGAATGTCAAGAACTAAAATCCGCAAAATTTGGTTCTTTACTACGGCTACAATATTCATTTTTGGATTGTGAGTGGATTTCAAAAAAAGCAGTATAAAAACCGGAATCTTCAACTGATAAGGTTAAAAATTTTATCAATTGTTTATTTCAGTAAAATAAGTAAATTCACCAAATTTTATAAAAATAAAATCATTTAAACTGGGGATTTTTATGTCACTTAGTATAAAAAGAGAACCTCGAAGTGAACTATATACCATTAGTGCTGTATGCAAAACCTTCCCTAAATATTGGCTAATCAGAACTTATTGTACCTAATGCAAATAAAAGCATACAATGATGGTCAACATTTAATAAGTTTTATTAACCAATGGAAATCAATAATAAACTTTACTAATATGTAAATAGTTATATGTAATAAATACAATAATTTTAATGGTTTAATTGAAAAGAAATTCGCCCACAACATATTATTAATCTGTGTATTTAGAAAATATTCTGTATACTTCTTTGTACACTTGGATACATTTTACATCGTTTATATATTATGACTTATCCTCTTACTTTACGTACAAAATTCATTTTACTTTTGACGAAATATGCAAATAAATTTGTTTGTTAATGATAACATGTTAATCCATACATCTGTCGTTCTTGGAAATTTAAAACGTAATTATTATTTTTAACTAACCTTTGTACGATCCATTAGAAATTCCCGAAGTTTCCTTAATTTCAATGGGTTGGCCGTCTTTTCCCTGGTAAATGGTCACATTACCGTTTACGTTAAACTGGGTCACTGCTCCGATGATAACGTCATTAGAGTTGTCAATATTAACGGCAGCATTCTCAAGATTAACTAACTCGCGGTTAATTCGTTCTCCATTAGCAACACCCACGTAATCGTTGTAAACTTCCAGACCTTCGTTATTGCACCCATCTTCGTCATCGTGGACAGCTACCTCAAAACTATTCGATTTTAGACCCGAATTGGTGATGGGTACTTTCGCACAGGGGTCCATTAACGATGGATAAATAAACCTCTGTGACATTGAAAACACTCATCGTATAAACTGCAAGGTTAAAACTGAACTAAGGCGCCATGTTTTTGTAACAAAGAATATTTTTTTAACGATATCAATAGAGTTAACTTTGTTTATCGCGAAAAATTAATAATAAAGTAGTGTATCTTTTCTCTGTAGCTGAGAATCTACTCGTGTTTCATTTAATTTCGTATCCATATTCGTACGTATCTCGTGAAGTGATTCGTGCTGGCGGGTGGGGAGGATTAGGCCAGCCACTAATGCAAGCAAACGAAATAAAATATGACTATCATGAAAAACTGTAAAAAATATGGATATTAGTTGTGATTTTTTTAATCCGATACATATACTACTCATCATAAAACCTAGAGGCAATCAAGTTGTTTTATTGAAATTAAACATACCATAGCCAATGTAATTCAGTGTAACTTCGATAATTCGAACGTCTGTAATTCGAATTTTTCTTTAATTTGAATTTTTTCTCTGGTCCCTAGAATATTGTATATGATTAATGTTAAAAAATCGTGGATAATTCGAATTATTTATTGGATAATTCGAACTTTTTCCATTGTCAAAACCCATATTTTTATTATAAAATCGTAGCCTACGTAACACAAAAATCTTCTAATACTGTAAGATTTGCTAACAAACTCTAATACTGTACAGTAAAATATTGATACAGTACAATTTAACTGTCCAGGACGTAAGAATGCGACGCAGCCCGGGTTTGCTGTGTTTTGTATCAAGGTATGCACCATATTTTCATAGGGTTACCTATTTCTATGCTTGTGTTAAGGTAATTTTGTTTAGAACTAAGTATTTTTCTTTATTAAAGTTTTTTGTTGTATTTGAAATTGATTTTTTTATTCCCCTTTTGTTTAAAATTTTATTGTTCGAATTCTTGGATAATTCGAACTTTTTTCCCGGTCCCTTGGGGTTCGAATTATCTAAGTTCTACTGCATTTCAATTTACAATTATTTCAGCCCTATATCAATCCTTAAAGCCTTACTTTTCTTGAAATTTTATTGAAATTATCCCTGGTCACTTCGCGACGGCATAATCAAAATATTCGTGCCCTCAAAAAAATTTCCCGAAATAATTTAAGCTCTTGTGATGTTATAAGTAAAAATTCAACTGCAAAGAAATTGTAGGAAGTGTTGCGGCGTAACTATTTATTATTTTAGTAAACTGGTAAGATTGACGCATACTTTGATTTTTATTTATATAATTTAATTTCTGATAAATATATAAAGAAATTCTACCTTCTGGGATTCCTCCAGACAAAGGCACTGAATAAATCCCGCTTCATGTTTGTTAATCACCTGTAACAGTATCTGTTAACTTTTTAAGCACCTGGTATCCTAAATATGTAGGTAATTAAATTAGTACCATGAGCTCCATCTTTCCGAAAGAATTCTTAATAATAAAATAATGAGTACAGTCTCTATAATTATAATTGGAAGTTCAAAGTAGCTACGCTACGAGGGGTGCTAGTGAGTTGCCATAATCGGGTTCAAGGGTTTTAATTATCTCCACTCTCATTTCTTCGCTTGGTTTGCTGTCATATACAGAAAGTTGGAATATTATACAAACTTGAACATCTTCTAACCTTGAAGATTTCGTAAACTTGCACATCTCATCTCTTAAACTTGAATAATAATAATAATAAGCTTTATTGTCGAAAAAATTTTTTAAATTTGTGGACAAAGCTGTTTAAAAAAAAAAGCAAATCACATAGAACAAAACAGTAATACAAGAGTATTTACAAGTAAATAAAACATAAAACATATAAAACTTCACAATATAAAACATTGCGAAAGGTCAATTAAAAAAAATAATAAAAAATAAAATATATATGTATACATTATACAATGAGACTGATAAATAATAAGTAATATAAAAAAATTAAAATTTAAAATTTTAATTTAGTCAGAGTAACAACAAAAAAAAAAACAAACAAACAACAAAATAGATAAATATCACAAATTAACTTTCCAGTGCGTGAGATGGTCCAAAATAATTTATGTAAAAAAGTCGTCAACTGCATACAAAGCTCTCTCCACCAAGTATGATTTTAAAGCGATACGAAATGCGGTTATTGATGAAATGGACTTTATTTCCAAGGGTAGATTGTTGTGCATTTTCTTAGCGTTATAAAAAATAGAACTTTTGATTAGTTCCGTGCGAGGTTTTGGTAAATAAAGGTCATACTCTGCACTTCTAAGAGGGTAGTTATGAGATGGTCTGTCTGATACTTCAGGTAAATGTTTCCGAATTAAGGAAATGGATTCAAAGATAAATAGGGATGGAAGTGTTAATATTTTATGTTTTTTAAAGAATTCCCTACAGTGAGTTTTACTGCTTAGTTTCAGCGTAAACCGAACAGCTCTCTTTTGTAATTTAAAAATACGTTCAAATTGAGTCACACAACATGTACCCCAAAAAGGAAGTGCATATCGGAGATGTGACTCGAAGAGGGCAAAATAGACTGTTTTGGAAGCTGACAGGTGAAGCTCCCTAGATATTGTTCTCAGTGCGTAACAAGAAGAGCTTAGTTTTTTTGACAAAGCGTCAATGTGTACATCCCATTTTAGAGAGCTGTCAACGACTAGTCCCAAAAATCTCACAGAGTCAACGACCTCTATAGTAGAATTATTCAACATAATAGGTTGAATTGCAGATGTGTATGGTAAAACTTTCGTTTTAGAAACGTTCAAACACATATGGTTAGAATCACACCATGATTTGATGATGGTTAAGTCATGTGAAACGATTCTATGCAGTTCGGTGATATCCGGGTGACTCCAAGAAAAGCTAGTGTCGTCTGCGAATAAACAAATTTTTCCGCCGATGCTCAAGTCAGCAATATCATTGATAAATAGCAAAAACAATATAGGACCCAATACCGAACCTTGTGGAACCCCATATTCTATCTGCTTGCATGAAGACCTTAATTCATCAACTCGTACAAGCTGCAGTCTATCACTAAGAAAGGACTCGAACCACCTGATCGAGGTGCCTCTAAATCCATAGTACTGCAATTTTTTAAGTAGTATTTTATGATCCACGCAATCGAAAGCTTTTGAGAAATCACAAAATATTGTAGCTGTAGAGTGTTGATTGTTTAAGCTGGAGTAGACATTATTAAAAAGAGAAAACATTGCATCATTTGTGCATTTACCACTTAAAACATCTTCTAAACTTGAAGATTTCGTAAACTTGAACATCTCATCTCTTAAACTTGAACATCTCATCTCTTAAACTTGAAGCATCTTCTAAACTTGAACATCTCTTAAACTTGAAGATCTCGTAAACTTGAACATCTTTAAATTTGAACATCTCTTATACTTGAACATCTCTTAACTTGAACATTTTTAACTGGATCATCTCTACAACTTGAGCATTAATTAAACCTGACATCTTTAACTTGATCATCTCTAAGAATTGATCATCCCTCAACTCTTGATCATCTATAGTACCACCTAGACAGTACCGTAACGACCCCAAGGTACAGCGAAGGATCTTTCGTCAACTGGTACTAAAAGAGTTTTATTGTTATATCAAATTTACTGTTCACGTATTTTTTTCTCAATTTATAAGTATTTATCTATATCGTTACAACTGTATTAGAATAAGTCGTTTTAAAGAACTGTTTGCGGATTATTTTTTTGTAACTTATTATAAACCTAATTCATATTAGCACCAAGGAAATCTATTTATCTTTTATCGGTTGGTACATTTTCATTTCATTTTTTCTTCATAGACAGTTTTTTCTGGCATCTTTCTGTCATCTTATGATACTTATTTAAATCACTCAATTTAAAACAACTTTCCTTAGCAGTATCATAAAAAATAAAAAGATTTCAGTGGCGCCCTTATTATTTCATAGAGAAACAAATATTATACTATAGTCATAGCTAATGAACTTACTTACCCCTAGCCGAGGTATTTAACTATCATAATATTTGCTGTGATAAACATTTATAAATTTTGTTAATCATTGAAATATCTTTTACAACTAATTAAAGACGAAATCAAGATTAATAGTTGTTTTTTTGGTATATTGTTATTTATTAAAAGTTAACTAAATATTTTTATAAATTTACTCTCATTAAATCATATCACAAATTGACGCTCAACGATTAAATATTATTACAAATTGGCGCCCAACGTTATAATATTATTACAACCAGGTGAATATTCACCAGGTAAGTGAATAAATATGTTAAAAATAAATTTATTATTTTATAAAGATATGTATGTGGGTTGCACTATCCATGCAACCAAATATACATATCCATCTGTATATCTGGTTGCATGGATAATGATTCCTGAGATAGGTATGGTTATTTGTTTATTTTATTTCAATTCTTTTCATTTCCATATGGAATAATTAAAATTTCTGAGGTTAAAAAGTTCAGAATTATTAAAATATTGGGGTGGTTGGAATATTATTGAACATGACCCGTTGGAAAGTATATTTCCTGCACTTCTTACGTTATCTTTTTTATAGTATCAAATTTTTTTGAAGGAAGCACTGTTGCCAAAAACAAAATATCTGGTTAAAGTATCGTATATACCGATTTTTTCCTTTTCGTCAAGTTTTAAACGAAGACCACTAGGTATTAGTATCGAAATTTGTCATTCATTGTCATTATTTCTTCTTATATTGTGGTGTAAATAAAATCAGCAGAACAATATAGCTTACCTCTTTATTATTAATTTAATTATTGTTAATTGGACATGGAGCTTTTAATTAATGTGCTAATCAATCCATGTCTATGTTTAAACTAAATACTTTTGCATTTCTCCTACTTTTATCTAAATTTAATTTAACAATTTAAATTTGCCAAGTAATCTTTAAAATGTTAACTTTTAATGTTGTTTTATTAAAATTAGATAGTATTTATCCATTGAACATCATCGAATTTGTTTTATTTTCAACTGAATAAAAAATTAACAATATGATTAATACAGCTGAAATGACACAAGATAACTGAAACAAATATCAATCGAAACTCTGAACTACTTGGTGTAATATGAGTTGCCTGGTTATTAAACATAACAAATCTCTACCAATTTTTAAAATATTACATAGCAATCATTACGGGCATCACTATCTAATTTGCGTTAAGTATAGAAATTAAATCTATTTAAATTTATATCTTGAGTTTTTTCAAGGTTAACAGTTCTATAAAAATCTTACATTTTATGACTTCTATGTAACAGTTTAAAAAGCAATTAAATCTCCAACCATAATTCTCGTTAAAAATAAAAAATGTTAGAAATACTTGTGAGGCTTTTATAATTTTATTTATTTCTGAAAAATTAATTAACCTTAATTCAGTAAAATTATTTTCTTAACTTTTAATTTTTCCAGAGGCAATGAAGAGAATGATCCCTTCAAACTCAACATTTCAATGATATGGTAAATTTATAGGAAAACATATAGCTTATTGTTTTATTAAACAGGATTAGTTCCATAATAATTATTAATCAAGCTCATTACATTGTTTGGGCACAATTTATATCTCGTTTTATTATCAATAGACTGGAATAATGTTCTGAACTTCGTGTTGCCTTATTGTCGTTTTATATCATTTAATGATAAAACAACTTACAAGAACAACAATACTGATGATGAGTTGAATGACTTGAAATAACTGCCATTGATTTAAGAAAAGAAAATTTTTTAAATATGTTGTATAAGTTTTGTTTACAAGTTATTTGTCCAGTGTTCTTAATGCTAACATAAGACCTATTTTACAAGAAATCTCTGTTAGTTGTAATCACTTATCGCCACTTGGAATACTTTACAATTTAGACAGTGACCATAAAACAATATTTTTTAAAAAGCTTTAACGTCATAATACATTCTGCGGAATATAAAAATTTTATGAAATTATTTAATCCAACAGTAATTGTAGAAAACCTAACCTAACTTTAATATTCAAGAAAGTTAATTCACTCTTTATTGTTCTTGAGTCAAGCAGCTGAGAGCGTTCCGTTGACATTAAACCTAACCTAATTTAAACTAATTTTGGTTACAATTTTAATAAATTAATGAAGTTAGTTATACTAAGTGTGGTTACAATTATTTCATAGACTTTTATAGTGTAATAATCAAATTAATTACTATATAAATTACTGTAGTAGTTTGGCGGATAAAACTATTACCACAAGCAAAAATTTGTAACAGTATAAGTTCAAGGTCAAAACAAATAAAATACTATTATGTATATAATCGTTAAATTAATCTCTCAAGATAAAACAATGACAAGTTAATATCACTCTCATTGATAAAATTGTTTTTTTATCGGGACCTAAAAATCTTATTTTTGCTAAAATATGGAAATTTCTGTAAAAATATCTTTAAAGTGATAAAGTAGTATATTAAACAACGCATATAGTTGTTTATAATATTTTTTATGTTTTACCATATTATCTATTTTTATTTTGTATGTAAATTACGAAAATTCTAATTTTAAAAAGTATGTTGGTAGCACCGTGTAATTTATAACATTTGACAGTTTTGAAATTCAAATTATGAAATGATGTTTTAAAATATTTTAAAATGAATAATACACCAATAGAAATATATCTATTATATAAGTAAAAGATTTTATTCATATTCACAAATACTTACTTAAAGAACAATATAAAATTAATAAATCGCTATTAGCCTCAAATGTCAATGTCAATAGTAGTCTTGTCATTAGATACTTCACTCGTGTTGACAACCATTTAAAACAAAATTTGCGTGCGTGAAAGTTACATTACGATACGCAAATCCGTTTTATAATGAAGATTGTGCAAAATATAAAAATATTTCTATCCATCTATATAAAGTAAAAGTATTTGAACCAAAATTTAAATTCACGATAGAATTGTGTGCAAGGAACTTGAGATCATTCTCGTCAACAAAAACTATATATTTATTTTGCCAGACTGCCACGCAGCTTTAAAGATACTGAGCTAGAGGACAAAGATAAAGACACTCTTGCGAAAGCGAAGAGGAATCATTCTTTGGCATTGCCAAAATTATTACTAAGGAAATGAACTGAGAGAAAAACTCTTTAGCATTGGATAAATACCTCCGGCTAAGTTCAATCTAAGACTACGGACACAACGCGGACTATTGACATTCTACTATAGCATTGTGCCGTTGACCCTAGCTCTATTGTCGATCTTAGGGGCAATGCACACTGAACGGACTTTAATCTAGCTTCACCTAAGTCATCCATTGTCTTTTATAGAGGTTGTGGGCTGTACGGTGATAACCTTTAAGGGTAAGCCACAATGGGTATTCACTAACGTTAAACCTAACCTAACATAAACTGATTTTGGCTACAATTATTATATAGATTTGTACAGTGTATCTACTTTAAATATAATATACACACACCGGCAAATTTAATAACAGGTTATGATTGTAGATTATTTCTTTATTGTACTATTTTATATAGATAGCTTTGAATGCTGCAAGCTACAAGTGAAGTTTTAAATGTCAAAACAACAAATTACTTGTTTATTTGTGCTGTGTTTTACATTTTAAACACATTATTTGTTAATAAGCAGCACTAATTTATTTTGAATTAATCAGTTAATTTGTTCGGGTCTATTGGAATTGGCTTTGGTGGAGGTTCAATTATAGTATGGGACATGCTAGGCAGAAAACTTAGGGCACGAATTCCGGTACCTCAAACCAAGGAGGAAGTAAGAATTGCATTGTTTGAGGAATGGGAGAGACTGCCTGAACAACTGATGGATGACCTCATTAGAAGTGTGGTGAGACGAAGGAAACACAAGCTATTAAAGCGAAAGAAAAAATGCATTTAAGTTTAAAATTGTACAATAAAGTTATTCTGTTTAAAACCAGTATTTTGTTTCATTCTGTTATCTTCAACTTGTTTTCTTTTTAAGCAGGTTACACATGGTACAACTTTTGTAAAACCCTTGCCAACATTATAATCTAACTTCGTTTTAAGACATTATCCGTACAATATTTACAATGTGTATATTATAGAAGAACAAATTAAATGTTATATCTGTTCCTTTAAATTTGCCGGTGTTTGTATTATTTATTGAGGCCGATTAAACAAGGCAACAAATTTTAAATAGGAGTTCCAAGTAAAAGCAAATACATTCCGATCATACACGTAGGTACTTGTTAAATCAATATGTCTAAAGATAAAACATAGTTAACATCATACTCATTGATAAAGTTGTTATATTGAGATTAAATCTTATTTTTGCTAAAATATGTCAATTTTCGTAAGAATACGATCAAAGTGATTAAAACATATCTATGCATCTTAAAAAGCACTAGGCATTATTTTTCACGTACACCAATTCCAAATGACCCAATTAGTGGACAATGACAAATAACAGTTCAAAATAACGAATGTTGTGCTGCGAACCTCGCTTCGATCGGCACGCAGTTAACAGTTACTAATGACAGTTGACGGTTAAAATGACTGTTAACAGCTCAAAAATGACAGTAAAAAGCTGAAAAATGACATTTTACATCTGAAAATGATAGTTAACAGCTTAAAAATGTCAGTAAAAAGCTGAAAAATGACATTTGACAGCTGAATATGAATTTCAAAAACATAATTGATTCACTTTTTCATTATATACATGCCATTTAAGAATATTCCACGTAGGACCGAAATAGACTGCTTCTTTAGAGCGATTGTTTTTTTCGTAGCATTCGGGTAGTTTCGAAATTTCCGCCGCTAGAAATTTGGTCGCTAACTTCACACCGATTATTTAGCTGACTTTGAATTTAGATTTTATGAATGTTAAGTGAAAACATGCATGTCTTTTTTTTATATGTAAGATATATCTTTGTTTTAAAGTGTAATCAGCTTATTTAAAATCTCATGTTAGTTCCTTTTCTTGATTTACTCTTTTTTAACATTTTCTATAAAAAGTTTTCTTAAAGTTTTCTGTTTGGGCTTGATAAAAAAAATATATCAAAAGCGAATGCAGAATTATTTTTTAATCTTGGCAAAATCTTGTCATTTTAAAAAACTTGATATTATTGTGATATAGTAGGTACCCACTCTTGATTCAAATATCAATGTACGTGATCATTAATAAGTACCAAGCTCTTATATACCTACCTATATTTTATTTAAATTTATTTAAAATAATTTATAACAAAATATAAAAGTAAATCAACATAAACATTGAACCAATTTTGATTTTGGACCAAATATCATCATTTTTTCTTTCAGAGGGACACAGGATTGGAAATGACAGTAAATTCAATTTTTAAATAAAAATATTTTTTATTTTATTACGTCTTTTTATCATATAAACTGTTATATATTTCGTAAGAATGAATTGCGGTATTAATTTTTAAAATTTGTACAAGAACAATTGAATAAGTAGTGATAACACTGATTAAACCCAAAATGGTGTGTCTGTTGATTTTATAAAGTTTTGATGCTGTCAAATGTGGTACGAAATACTTTGCTTTCGCTATTAGATGTTTCAATTCCTCCTTTTGAAAAGGTGTCAACGATTTTTCCCTAAGGATGTTAAACGCCAAATCTATCAATTTCTCACTCTCTGTGGTAATAGAATCCGATAAATAGATTATTATCATGCAGTAACTCTAAAATAAAACATTCGAAATTAAAAGTTCTGCAAAAGCACTTTTAAAGCCTCTATAATACATATAATATTATGCAACCATAATGTAATTAATACACATTGTTGGTTGACAGGTGACTGCTGTCAAATCAAATGTCATTTCAATATAAAATAACTTGATTATGATGGCCATGAAGAGTCTAGACTCAATTGGAGATAGAAAAATAATTATGCTGAACAGAAGATTATTTATAAATCAATTGAAGAATTATCTATGAAACCAAATTTTTTAAAATCAATTTAAAGAGTCATCCAAAATGGTATTAGTAATAACATTTCTCAAGTAGTAATTATTTTTAGGTTTATTTTTGAGATTTAAAATAAGATAATTTGCTATTTACTATATTATTTATGCTAGCACATTATTTGCTTGACAACAAATGCAAAAATAGAACAATGTTTCAAATTTTTAGTGTTTATATTCAACGTAATTAATAATAATAAAACATTCAAGATTATCTATATTTATCAGATATATTTACAAGTATCTGATCTCAAGAAAATTGCGCAGTTATGAAAGTTTATGAGGTCGTATTTTGGCCGACCAGCCATCATGAGAATAATCAATGTTGCCAAACTTTATTTAATTGATATTGGGCCACGTTTGGTTTAAGTTTGTATTATTCAATTATGGTAGGTAAATTAATTTTGACTGAAACTTCTTTCAAGTATATAAATTATTTAAAAACAATCATTAATCATTAGCAACCTGTTCTCGGCCATTGTATAGCCCATAAAGTTTGGTTTATGTCTTATCATCCCACTTTAGAAAAATAGACGGGAAGCCGAAAGGGGTTTTGCACGTATTATTAGCCCCAAGATGAGACTTTTGGGGGCCACACCTTTAATTCCCAGTGTGGTACTTCTGAAGTGTAGCTTATAGAAGGGGTGTAGTTTCAAAAGTGTAATTAACATCTATGCCCTTGGATCATAGACACCAATTCGATTTTTGTTTTAATTCGCCTGAGTACGCGAACTCATGAGGCCGTGCTTACCAAAACGTGTAATTTTTTAACTCTGGACATGGATCATGGGCCCCACGTTATTGTTTTGTGAATCGCGTTCAAAATTAACTAAATGTAGCATTTTCATTAAAAGTGTATAGTAGGTGCCAACCGAATTAGGGTCTCTCAAATAAATTTCTGGCATGCGTATGAAGTACCTACTTGTCGCGTCTGTTGAAACAGACAACATAACAAACTCTAGTTATACCGAGGGACACCAAAAAAAACTACTTCAAAATGGTGACAATTTTCTATGTGTTCTTATTCCATGTACCTAAAGTAAACTGAATGGTAAGACTATACTCAATATATCGTTTTTAAGTATATATACAAAAAGCTGTATCACAGATACATAAAATTCTATAGTTGTGATAGTTAGGGAACACATTCTGCAATACAAAAATAACGTTTTAACTGACATTTTGATTTTGCAATGTTGTCAGGTACCTACTCATTGTGATTTTGTAATATTGGAGAATTTAAAAAATTTAAAACAAGTATGTTGAAAAGTGTATCTTTTATTTAGCATCTATGAGTGATAAACACTTTATTGACATCGGTTATTAGCCTAAAAATCGATATCATTTTTTACCGAATTAAAAATATTTATATAGGTATATACCCCGTTCAGAATAAATGTGGTTGCACATCGTCAAAGTGAACAAATGAACCATGGAAACGAATTAACAGACTACTAAAATTACTTTAATAAATGTACTACATAATACAAAACATAAAACTACATACATACTATCTATACTAAGAAAAAAACAGATGTTAAGCTTTTTTAAAGTAGGTGTCAATTTTTGTGTGTTTTACATTTTTTAGCTTTAAGAACCTCAGTTTCACATTTAAGTAAAATTCGAGACACATCCATAAATATTTCACCATTATTTTTGCACAATAATTAATTTTCTACGTCCCTCAACTTTTCACAAACTTCGCTCATATTAGATAAAGTGGATTTTGGAGTTTCACATTCGTCCTCATCACTATTGTCAGAATTGTCATTTTCATCATTACCGCACAGTTCTTCAATAATGTCGGTAATACTGAAGTTAGGGCTCTCTGTAGGTATATCATCGTCTAAGGAAGCAAATTCATCCAAATCTAAGGAAAAGATGGGCAAGGGGTATATTATCCTAATCATCAAAATGTGGATCTTCTTGGATAATATCGAAAAGGCCGGCTTTAGAAAAACATTTCTTAACTGTAGCAGGAAACACTTTTTTGCAAGCAGCTGTAATTCAGATAAGTGCATTGGATAAATTTATGTTTTTTTCGCAATTCTCGAAATCACATCCACTGCCAATAAACGCCAGAAGTCTTCTAATGAAAAAATTTCGGTAAATCAATTTGAAATTCTGAATTATTCCTTGATCTAAGGGCTGGCAATGTGATGTGGTGTTGGGTGGCAGGAAGATTATTTTAACATTTTCTAATGGAACTTTAGGATGTGACGTGGCATTATCCAGGAAAAGAAGCACTTTTCTATTCTGTTTTTTCATTCTATTGTCAAATTTATGCAGCCATCTTGTCATAATTTCTGTTGTCATCCAAGCCTTTTTGTTAGAAACCCATTCTAAGGGTAATTTATCAACATGACTACCCTTAAAACAGCGGGGATTTTTACTTTTTCCAATTACTAATGGATCTTCTTTCTCACCTTCCATATTTGCACATAGCAAAATAGTCAAACGTTGTTTTGCTGCCTTCTTCCCTGCACATTTTTCATTTTTTAATGCAAATGTCTTGTTAGGCATGGCTCGGTAATATAGTCCTGTTTCGTCAGCATTGTATACATCTCGTGGAGATTAATTCCTTAATATTGTAATGGCGTTTTCCTAGATAGATCCAAACTTACCTTGTTCGGACGGAACTTTGATCGGGACGGTCTTCCAACTAGTAAAGTTTATATCATCTCGGGCGCCACCCTCAGGATTTAAGTGGTTGAGGGCCCACATGCGACAGGTAGCCTTTAGACAGTGGAGACAAAATGGGTAATTGTGTTCAGCCCAGAAATAAATAAAACACGGACGGTACTTAACAAAACAATATATTAACCAACCACTGCGGTGTATCACAAAATATAATTTGTTAACAGTCGAAAAAGCGGTCAGAATACAGTTTGAATAAATAAAAAAAAATAAAACATATTTTGGACAGTGCCAATTTCCACAAAGAAACAATTTCGGTTAAACAAAAGAGATACGGTAATCATATAAAACAATCAAACAATATATTAACAAACCATTGCGGTGTATCACAAAATTTAATTTGTTAACAATAGAAAAAGCGGTCAGAATAAACCCAATAGATATAGTTTGAATAAATAAAAAAAAATAAAACATATTTTGGACAGTGTACCAATTTCCACAAAGAAACAATTTCGGTTAAACAAAAAGAGATACGGTAATCATATAAAACAATCAAACAATATATTAACAAACCATTGCGGTGTATCACAAAATTTAATTTGTTAACAATAGAAAAAGCGGTCAGAATAAACCCAATAGATATAGTTTGAATAAATAAAAAAAATAAAACATATTTTGGACAGTGTACCAATTTCCACAAAGAAACAATTTCGGTTAAACAAAAGAGATACGGTAATCATATAAAACAATCAAACAATATATTAACAAACCATTGCGGTGTATCACAAAATTTAATTTGTTAACAATAGAAAAAGCGGTCAGAATAAACCCAATAGATATAGTTTGAATAAATAAAAAAAATAAAACATATTTTGGACAGTGTACCAATTTCCACAGAGAAACAATTTCGGTTAAACAAAAAGAGATACGGTAATCATATAAAACAATCAAACAATATATTAACAAACCATTGCGGTGTATCACAAAATTTAATTTGTTAACAATAGAAAAAGCGGTCAGAATAAACCCAATAGATATAGTTTGAATAAATAAAAAAAATAAAACATATTTTGGACAGTGTACCAATTTCCACAGAGAAACAACTTCGGTTAAACAAAAAGAGATACGGTAATCATATAAAACAATCAAATATATCAATAAGCGAAATAAATTAAAATTTACAGACATCCGGTATATATCATGATGTACAATACAACTTTTAATATATCGTTATATTTAATAAATATCTCATTCGGATTTGTGTAGATTTAGACTGGTACAATATAAAAGCAATTAACCACTGGTACAAAAAAAAACATTTTCAGAAACAAAACAAAAGCTGATTATACTAGTTTAACTAGCAACAAAATACTAAGAGAAATCAATAATTTCTAATTCTAATCGTATCGTCACAAATGACTTATAAATGTACATAATTTCGGTAACTACAAAAATAATTTTTCATAATAAATTACGGTTAATACATTTTCGGTTTAGGATCTTGTACTTACTTTTTATTACAAGGCTAACTTGCCAGCAACACATATTCAGGAGTACAGGAAAATAAATGAAAACAAACAAAACTATATATTTTACGGTAAATCACAACTAAGTGCAGGCTGTTTAGGCATGCAGTTAAACGGTTTCGGCAAATTAATGCTAAAAGAAAATCAAAATTATTACGTTTACCATGCCTTACATAAAAATGCGATATAAATCGACGGTAGTCAGCCGTCTACTACGGAAAGCGGAAAACTGTGAACTAGCTACGGTTATAAAAGCGGTGAAAAGCGGTAAAAGCGGTAAAAAGCGGTAAAAGCGGTAAAACTCAAGCTTCAGCATACCAACACACAAGTATATCAATCAAAGCGGAGATCTCCAGAGTAACCAAATTGTTTTTAAATTATCCAATTAAAATATGAAAAATATAACGGAATAGTGAAACAAAGCGCGACCGCTATTGCGTAGAGGGGCAAAACCCGTCAGTTTACTACCCTTGACGGGGGGAAACTTAGGAAGGGTGCACCACCAGTATACCACCCATGATGGTGTTGAGCGAGGAAAAGGATAATCTCATCAGTGTACCACCCATGATGAGGGGAACTTAGGAAAAGGGGCACCACCAGTTTGCCACCCATGATGGTGTTGAGTGGGGAAAGGATGACAGGTAAGCGGCGCATATAGAGAAAAATCTTAACAAGTTATAAAAATGTAACGGAATAGTAACACAACTCGCGACCGCTATCGCGTAGAGGGGCAAAACCCGTCGGTTTGCTACCCATGACGGGGGGAGAACTTAGGAAGGGTGCACCACCAGTATACCACCCATGATGGTGTTGAGCGAGGAATGGATAACAGGTAAGCGGCGCATATAGAGAAAAATCTTAACAAATTACTCTGGCAAACATTAGTTAGATAGTTTGGTGTGCTTACCTTGATTCCGGTCGGTCTCGGGGTCCTCACTGGTTCACTAGTTTAGGCACAACTGTCACTGTAACTGGTACTCTCTTAAAATTGCCAAAATCGTCTAATTTATACAATTTTTATAGGTAAGGGACGGATTGCGGGGGGGACACAAAAATCCTACCGGTATGCCCTTCCACCTACTTAAAGTGGGGACAGGTGCTGCGTGTTCATACGACTCAGACAATTACAGCTGCTGTTTCGGTTGACAATTGATAATTTTACTGAAAATCTGGTTTTCGCGCGAAAATGATTAACAGCATGATTTTCCTCGTAATTTTCTGAGTCGATACCAAAAAGAATTATAAAAATCGGTCCATTAAAAACGGAGATACATTAAAAATATTTTAAATTCTAAAATCATACGGTATCATCATTTCAGCAAGTGACTAATTAGCGAAGTCTTATCGGTATTACAAAAACTTTTAAAAATATAAACAAATGAACGGTCGAAACTTAATAAATAATACCGTGCGGATTTGATGGAATATACGGAAAGGCACGAAATTTTAGTAACTTCGTTACAATATCAACGGTAACCTGGTTTTCCAATCCTCTACGTCGTCCAAATTAACCTCTGCAGACTCACCACAAATTGATTTAAACGTTATATTATGACGCTTGCAGAAACTTTCCAACCATCTATTTGATGCTGCAAAATTTTCCATCTTCAAACTGCTTGCTGCCTCGAGTGCTTTTTCTTTAAGTAGCGGCCCAGATATTGGAATTGCTTTATATCTGGCTTTGCAAAACCAATTGTAGACGACTTGATCCACTGTCAATCCTTCTGATTTTGGAAACTTTCGTTTTTGCTCCAAGTTAACACCTTCCTCAACATTCTTTTTTAACTCACTTTTATTTTTTATAATATCGTTAATTTGAGTTTTTCCAACCCCAAATTTTTCGGCCAACTTTCGCGAACTTAAACCATACTTTTCACTTTCGGCGATTATATTTATTTTGTCTTTTAGCGACAAACGTTTCCTCTTTTGCTTTAAACTAACGAAATATGTATGTAACAGAAAGACCGAGCTACTAATAATGCAGATAATTTCATCCCTTTTTAGGTAGGTAGATACCTATTTAAATATCTAATAATATTGGGTATTTCTATCAACAAATAGACTAAAATAGTTTGGCCGATATTAACAGGTAAATTTCTATGAAATGGGCTTTAAAAATTTGAGACTATTTGGCCGCGGCCACATTATAAAGGCGTCCGTAAATACCATGGGAATTTCCATATAATCAGTTTGGGGAATTTTGAAACTGACCGTTAGAACAGGTGGGCGATTTTGACAGGAGGCCGTTGACACAGGTTTTACTGTAGTTATAAATAATTGCCAAAAATTTACAATTAATAATTATAAGTAAATGTTTTTCTCGAATTTTGTTAAATAAATAAAAGTTAGTTTTTATACTTTTTATTTTTATAAATGAAAATAATCGTAGAAAAAGTATAGTACATAATTTAATTTGTAAGCTTATTATACATGCTTTTAAAATCACTGCGCTCGTTGCTACGCTTCTTACAACTCTCGTTATGTAATGTACTATTTTAATCATCTATGGTTTTTATCTGTCTAGCGTAATAATATTGTAGTCAAATAAAAAGGATATTAAAGGAACTTCGTTTGACATTTACTAGAATCTGTTACTATTTTAAATGCTTGGCAACGTTGTCTCGTTTTGACAGCTCTGACGTGCAACTACATTTATACTGAACGAGGTAAATTTGAGACTAAACAGTCGCGTATTTTTGGTTATAGTGTAGAACATTATCGGTAATATACTTACTGTATAAGATATTATCTCAAAAATCGTAATAAATTGAAAATGTTTGGCTTCCACAGATTTTTCCAGTAGTCCTTGCAAACTCCCTAACACCATAATAATAGATCCGTAAAACCACATACCTATTCTTTCTCCATACAATTCCTCGAAAGATTGGATAACGCTTCCGATACGTTTGTGTTGTTTGCTTATGTTTCTTATTTTCGCCGCAACAAATTGATCATTATCGGAAGATTTTCTAAAAATGTGCTTAAAACACGCATTAAGATCACTGTAAAAATTCTCGAATTTATTTAACATACTATAAAGAAGTAGACCTTCGATAAAATTGCTTACAAATGAAAAGAAAAACGTGAAATTTAGTAGAAACGACAAGTGCTCGGCAAGGCTTAAAATTATAGTGAAAACGAGAAGCACGGACAAAATTAATAGAATTAAATATCCTTTGTTGTTCGTCGTAGTTGGATAGACTCGCCACAATTCCACGAAATTCGTAAATAGTGAAATATATTTCTGTTTTTTCTGTATAATTCGGTTTCTGATTAAATAATAGTTATAATAGATATAAAAGAGTAAAATTGCGTATTGGACTTCCGTCCTTATACCCAATTGGTATCTTTCGTAAATACTACGGATTATGTAAGACATCACTAAGGAATAAAAAGTAATGCAGAACAAGTTGTAAATAAAAAATATTAGTTTGATGTATTTTTTTTCGGAAACCAAAGGTAGTTCACCGGTTAATTTTGCCAATACCACGGATATATTGAATATGTAATAATTTATTTTGGTAACTATATCTCTCTTACATATATCTTTTTCCATCCAAACGGATTGTGTAACAAAAATTTTATTAGACTTCATGGTTTGAATGCTTTTTAATGAATAAATGTACTCACTAAGTCCGGTATAATTTTTGTTTGATTGCAGTTCTTTTTGAAGAACTTTAATAGGTAAGTATATCCATATTCATTACAAATTGTGCTTTTAGATTACTTGAATAATTTATTATGTTTTAATGTGTTCTAAATGTAGTTCGGTTCTCGTTAAAACTTTCACAGGTCGGTAAAGTAGATAACTTTTTGATCGATTGAACCTCAACATCGCATTTGATCAGTTTTTACGTTCAAATTTAGTAGGTATGTATGTATGTATGTATAAGTTAGGGGTGATAAGTACACTGCGACCTATAGGATCTATTGTGCCCCCCCTTACTTGCCATTTTCTGATGTTTTCTGAGATTTATAGCAGCCCTTCGAGTTCTATTGTCCTAAGGAAGTTTAGGACATAGTCGGGCTTCAAATCAGGTAGATCCCCCTCCTCTATTTCATGTGCTCCTAGGTATCTAGCCCTAGAATTCTGCAAGGCAGGGCATTCTGAGAGTATGTGTATTAAGGTTTTGCTTCATCTGCTAACCCTAGTTTTTTCATGTGGCTTCTTAACCGGCAATGCCCGGTTAATATTCCCGTTAGAATTCGGAGCCTTTTTTTACTGAGGTTAAGGCAGCTAAGAGATCTCTTCTGGTCTTAGTTTCCCAGTAGCATCTTAGATTGCCTCAGTCCTCTGATTCCAGTACTTGGATTTTTCCTTCTCCATTTCTTCCCTTAGTTTTCCTAAGATTACTCTATTGCTGATTCCACAAAATGTGGTGGTCCCAAATGTGGGGTTTCAGCTCCTTTTTTGCCAGCTTATTTGCTGTTTCATCTGCTATATGACAGTGTTCTTTTGACCTAGTTCATTTAGTTTGCCTAGGCATTCCCAAACCATCTTCGAACTGATTATATTTGAGCTCAGCGCTTTGATGGCTGCTTGACCACAATCTCTTGTCTGCGGTAGTTTCTTCCAATATTGAATTCCACACATCTTTTGATGGCGCGGACTTTTGCTTGAAAGATGCTCGGGTATTTGCCCAAGCTTTCTGAGTATTTGGCTGTCGGTCCAAAAGCTCCTATCCCAGTTCCCTCGTTTAGCTTGGAACCATCCGTATACCACTTTATGGCATTCTGGTTTAAATTCTGTATGGTGTCTTCATCCCATTCAGATTTATTACTCAACTTTGTGATGAATTTTCTCACAAAGTTAAATTTCTTTGGCATATCATCTTGGGGCATTTCCCAAGTTTGATCAAATTGAAGTGATCCCTGATAATTTCTTCTTTGATCATTCTATATATTGTTTTCTTCCTTACACTTTCTAGCAGAATGTGCAGTGGGGTCAAGTTTAAAATCACCTCCATTGCAGCAGTGGGGCAAGTTCCCATTGCTCCAGTGATAGATACATGAACAGGCTAGTCTCTGAATCTTCGAAAGATTTTTCCTTGTCGTACTCAGATTAGCCCTTGCGCATCAAGCCACTGCCCCATATGTGATTAATGGTCTCACTATTGTTGTATACATCCATTGCAGAATACGTGGGTTACATCCCCAGTTCTTCCTTGCAATGTTCCTGCACACCATGAGGGCCTTGGTTGCTTTGTGCATTACTTCGTCTTCGTGTTTAATCCAGAGTAACCTGCTATCTAGGATTAGCCCTAGATATTTTACACTCGACGATTTTTTTCCCTATTTTTATGATCTTTAGATTAGGTTCCTTTTTCCTTGTAAAGGCTACTAGTGTGGTATCACAGAGGATATTTTCATACTTCCCTTTTTCCAGGATAACCATGTCGTCGGTATAAAAAATAAAAACTTTTATGAACACAAGGAAATGGCATTTCGTGCTCAAGTTTTCGCTGATTCATAAGTTTGGCTTTTGGCTTTCATAAACGAATTTCAAGTACGAACCGTGACTTGAGGTTGTACTCAACCTTAAGTACGGGTTCTAGATACAATCTCAAGTCCCTGCACAACTCGTTTATAGAGCCATTAATATATTTATTTGGTTGTTTGACCAAATATAGGGTGCATGACTACCCTTACCTCCAATATCTTTTTGTATTGTTTAAACCCTAACCTGAGCATGAAGCGAAAGTCCCTGTTAATTTCCTAGTCAATTTTGTTATAAACCATTCTATATTTCTATACATCGTCTGAAAGTGACAAGTCTGTACAGGGTAAGATATGCAATGCTAACGTTATGGGAATTTTGCCAAGACGTTGCCAGTTTTATCGCGTTCCGCTTGAAAATTTAATAGGATGTAAGTAATTAGAGGCATGACAAAATCATTTGTATTAAATTTTCAAGCGGAACGCGATAACCCGGATTTTGAATTTTTTGACACTTTTTTAATTAAATCAAAAATCAAGATCCAAGTTTGCAAAGAAGTATAGTAAGCATTATTTCATGTCTGAATGGCTACTCCTATAACTAAAAACGAAAAAATTGTATTGGATTGTCTTTATTTTTTTCCTAACAGATCATTATCATGTAAAATACAGTGTAGAAACCACGTATGGAATAAAATTATTTGTGGGGTTAGTTTAGAAGATTATAGAAAACGCTGGGACCCTGGGACTTTCGCTTCACACTTTGAAATTAAAATTTGAGCTTTTTAAACATAAATTTAAATGTAGAGGGTGATACACGCAAGACTGGCATCGTCCATGATCTATATTTTTAATGAAACACCCTGTATGTTTTTATTATTTAATTATAATTTTGTTCAAGATAGTAAATACATAAAATTGTGCAAATAATATTGTTTCGCACTATAAATAATGGTTTTATTTTTAAATAGCTGAATGCAGACCTCAAATTTCTTCACTAAGTAACAATATTTTGTGTTTTGTTAAGATTTTTTTGTCACGAATAGGTAAAAACTGTATTGTATAGATAACTATGCTATTATAATTTAAATAAATCGGTAAATAATGTCTGTCAATTGTTGATGTGTTGACATTTAACTATCGTAGTTGTCAATTCTTAATCAAAAACTAATATCCTGCGAAGTAATAATAAAATATTTAACTGAGACTCACCGGATTGAAATTTTAATGATGATTGGTTACGGCGATAATATAATTGCAGAAGTCAAGTTGAAGTGGTACCCTCAGTGGCCTCATATTTCACAAGGTACTGTGTCTAAAATTCAAGCACAATTCAGAGAACTTGGACATGTCAAACCATTAAAGAGAAAACCGCACTTCGTTGAATATGATGTGAAAGTGGGTATTATGTTAAGTGTCGGGGAGAATCCAACGTCAAGTTCACGTCAAATTTCTCGTCAGACAACTGTCCCAAGGTGTTTCCATAAAGAAAAACTTCATCCATATAAATTGACTTTTTGTGCAAGAACTAATAGAAGACGATCCAGATCGTAGAATGGATGTCTGCGAAAGAATTATGAATAAATTGAACAGAAATTTAAGAAATAAAATAATTGTTGGTACAATTATTTTTTCCGATGAATTAACATTCACAATAAACGGGGAAGTAAACAGACAAAATTGTAGATACTGGTCAGAGGAAAATCCTCAATGGATTCGTGAGACACATACTCAGTATCCTTAAAAGTTGAACGTTTGGGCAGGTATCATAGGTGATCATATTATTGGTCCTATTTTTGTAGATGGAAATTTGACAGCCGAAAAATATTTAAGCATGATTAGAGACGAAGTTGTTCCTGAGTTGGCCAACTTATATCCCAACGCAATAGTTTCGATCCTACCAGATGGAAACATCTGGTTACAGCAGGATGGAGCAACACCCCATTATGCTTTAATTGTAATAAATTACTTGAATGAAATTTTCGCCTATAAATGGATTGGACGAAGAGGTACTATCGAGTGGCCAGCTAGAATGCCGGACCTTACGACCTTGGATTTTTTTTTTGTGGGGTTATCTTAAGAAAAAAGTATATGCAACACAGTCAACTATCATTGCAGACCTCAAAGAAAGGATAACTACAGAAATACGGACTATTTCACCTCAAACTTTAAACAAAGTTCGAGTCGATTATTATAGGAGACTGTGTTATTGCCAACAACAAGGTGGAGAACATTTTGAGCATTTATTTTAATGTAAAAACTCAATTACGTCAAGTATTTTATGTATTTACTATCTTGAACAAAATTATAAATAATTTCAAAATTTCACCCTGTACAATTCATAATAGACCCTGCATGGTATGGTTCGTTGAGATCGTATTGTTAAGGAGCTTTAAAAATCATAAAAACATACAGAGTGTTTCATTAAAAATATAGATCATGGACGATTCCAGACTTGCGTGTATCATCCTGTACATTTAAATTTATGTTTAAAAAGCTCACATTTGAATTTCAAAGTTGACGAGTCCCAGCGTTTTTTATAATCTGCTAAACTAACCCCACAAATAATTTTATTCCATAAGTGGTTTCCACACTGTATAACGGTTATTTTAACTTGGAACCTTCGTCATTTTTATAAAACCCAGCACCTTCGCCATATATTATAAACCGATTAGTTTTAATGGGTAATTAAATATAAATACATAAATTAAAGATTCACTATACATATTAACACAACTTTTATTTATTTTCGCCAAGGTTAACACAATACGTCACATAAACATTTTCTATAATAATACCGACGCGCGACGTCAAAAAATTAAATTACTATCTATAAAAAAGCTTGAGAATATAGAGATGGACATAAAAGTTGTTTTAGTTGTTTTAGACCACTTTTACTGATTGATCATTAGAGATTGATAGAAATATCCCAAAATAAAAAATAAGGTTAATCAAAAATCATTTAGAGGGGTTTTTTGGCCTGCTGAATCCAAATCTGGCATCGGCGAACACCCCAATGGCACCTGGTGCAACTAAACCCGGGCTAGACACTCATCTCCGACAGTTTTCTTGAGAAGAGTGCCAACAACCACCCGAAAATCATAAGAGGGCAGTTGTGTAGGGCGGTGATTTTGAATTTCACGTCGGAAACAACCCCCCGAATACCTGGTGCTCCAGAACCTGGCCCTTAACGTCATCTTCGTGGGTTTTTCTGACACAATCAAAGAAGGACAACCAAAAATAATTTTGGGGGGAAAACCCCCTGAGATGACGTTTAGGGTCAGGTTGTAATAATTAAAGTTGGAATTAGATTTGTCAAAGAGATTTTATTGACTATCAAAATCATATAATTTGGTGAAAAATGGGGACCTTCAGGACGTTATTTTTACATCTAAAATCGACAGAGAAAGTGTTAATAATTATGTATATGTTTATAAGCTTGAGAGACAATAATATGAGTAATAATATTATAATTCCTTTATACTATATGGCGTTCAGTTAATAAATATTATAAGGTGTAAATAAAGCAGTCTCAATTATATTTAAAAATAAATTTTAGCAAACTTTACTGCATATTTTTATATTATATATTATACATTATACAATTACAATTTTCCATATTTAGTTATGTACCGGTTCTTTACACATCAAATTGTTATTTTTGAATTTATTTTTAAAAATTTTAAGCACCTACAAAAATGTATTGAATTCTATAACAGGGATATGAAAGCAATCAAATTAACACATGTATTTATTTTTTATTAAGAAAAATTAGTTCTTTAATAAACAATGTGTATTATATATTGTTTATATATAGTTTTGTATATATACAGTATATGTCTCTCCTGGTAAATACTAATTACTTAATCTTTTAAATCCAGCAGCTGTATAATAATTATAGAATAAGTTGTTATAACACTTATCACATCCAAATACGTTTGCCTGTCGATGGGAAAAAATTTTGCCGCATGTAAAACCGGCAGACAATATTCAGCTTTTACTATTAAGAATTTTAATTCTTCCTTTTGTAGCTTTGTTAAAGGTGTTCTTACTAACCCTTCGTTAGCGGAATTGATACATTTTTGTCCAGAAGATGTAACTGCATCTGACAAAGATATAATTATTATTCCATAAACCTAAAACAAACGAAAAATATTAAATAGAAAATGATATCGGATTTACCTTAGGTCTAGTATACCCAAATTCCACTTATTGGCATTCACACACTTCTATAAGTAATAAAATAAATACTTAGGACTTTTTTACCTTAGAACTTGGAACAGAATCAAAACCATTCCTATGTGTATATTTGGTTGCATAGATAATGCAACTCATACAATTTTTTTATAAAAGTATTAATTCGACATTTATTTTACCAAAATGTAATATTTCTTGAACAAATTGAACAAACCAAAGTGATTTATTCACAAAAATTAATAGTTTTTTATTCGTTAATCTTGTTTAAATTATTACGTTCTGTGCGTTTTGAACGCACACGTGTGGGATATTTCTTCTTCTTTTCTTATTTTTCCGAACACGTATGACATTACTAATTTTCGAAATGTCAAAACTGTGTGTTAGATGTCGTTTCCATAGGGGGTCGAAGGAAAATAGTTTTTATTTATTAATCTTTCTTAAATTGTTACGTTCTGTGCGTGTTTAAAAAATATCGCACGTGTGTGATAATGCTTCTTCTTATTTTTTTCGAACGCATATTACAAATTTTCAAAGTGTCAAAACTGTGTGTTAAGTACCATCTTCATAGGGGGTCGTAGGAAAAAAATTGGTTTCATACTCTGATTAGATTTTAGTAATATTGAAAGCTTTAATGACATTAATTTGTTATATTTCAAATTTCACTCCAAAAGTTGAAAATATATGTTACTTACCCAAAGTGAAGTGGTCCTAAAAAAGCCAAAATTTTTAAAAATCGTATCTTGTTTCGATAAAAATATATCTTTTAGGCTAACCAAAGTAGCTGTCACCATGAAACACAACCAAATCCCTAATTTTTCACCATACAACTCATCGAACATTTTAATAATATTACCCAATCTTTTGTATCGTTTACCGATACTTCTGATTTTGACGACACCCAAATAGTTATCTTGAATATCGTTCTCAAATATTTTTTTTAAACTAAAATCAATCTCGCTGTAAACATTTTTGCTTTTAGTTAAAATGACGTAGACCAGTAATACTTCCACCATAATAGTAGCAAAATGTGGTACCAATATGAAGCTTACTGTGTCAAACTGACTTGCTCCTTGAAAAATGGTACATAAGAACAACGAGAATGTGAACAGCAAAAGTGTCAACTCGACTCCAATAGTAGTAATGGTTACGTTTTCTTTAAACATTTTCCTAAAACTTTTAAAAAGAAAATTGTATTTTGGCGTTTTTTGAATTATGAGATTTTTTATGAGTACGCTAAAATAGTAAATCAACAAAAAATTGTGTACGTTTTGGATTCCTTCAATAATACTGAACTGTTCATGAGGTATTACTAGATAATCGATAAGCATAAAATAAATCAATACTCCGTAATAAAATATCCAAATCCCGCTATAAACAAATACAAATACATTTGATTTGGCGTTCATAGGAATCAAACCGGAAATTTTTAAAAATACTACACAAAAATTGAATAAGAAAGAGTTGAATTTGATTATTCGAAAACCCATGACTGCATTAAAGTTGATTCCGAGGAAAATGTGTTTTATATTGATCTTTTTTTATATTATTTCACCACGTTAATACAATAATAATGACCTTGAGATTAAAAGTTTAGGGTATAATTTTAGTCAAATTAGGCAAAGTAAATTTTTAATAGTACTCTATAGAAAACCACTATGATATTTGCACTTTAGAAAGTTATTTATGATATAAGTGCTAAAAGGCCGAAGGCGGTATGTTCCATCCCATTTAGCACGTATATCGTACACTATTTTTTCTACAAACACAATTACAAGTCCAAATTAACGCATACCTATTTTACATTAATTAATTGATAAAATAATTGCCTCGAGATTATCAGTTTGGAATCCAATTTCATCTAATCTATTTATTAAACCAGTTGCCAAGGTTATCAAAAACAGAGGGTTATATAGAAGACTCGCTATAAAGGAAACAGAGAACTTTGTTCTCTGCCCTGGTACAAGCTTCACCATAATAAATTCTGTTACATCTAGCAATGACTGGCTATGGAGTTTCTTATAATAATTGGAGTTTCACTAATTGTACCTTTAATTGAATAAACACTCAATTTTGAATTATGTTTTTTATATTTTCTCTACGATTAAATTACTTTCAACACTAGTGCTAAAAATGATTTTTCCTCCAAATGACATTAAAAGCGGCCTTTTAATGACACTTGGCAGGCTTAGAAGTTGTACTTTTAATGCCTAGGCAGAAAAAGTTCGTTGCTTGGCAAACTTCCAAGTAATAATTTAAATCAAACTAGTTATTAAAATTGACAATGACATTAAGAAAACTCAAAATGATGCTGATGATAATAAACTATAGTTTTATTGCGTTAAAACTACAAACTACAACACGAAATTTTTATTTATTAGATATATTTATGGTGAGTTATGAACAATTATTTAATACAATTGAACTCTGTCCACTTCCCTCCTTTCTAGTAAAATTAACAACATTAGTATCCACTACTCCGGAAACGCCACAAAAAATATTTTATTTATGTTCGACTTATTGGCTAGCGAGTCGCGACAGCGGAAGACTTTCATCCTCCATGTTGCTTCAACGTTGTTATGTCCCCACCAGAATGCACCAGCAACGTGGCCGAAGTTCTGCGAAAGCAGTGCCCGGTATACTCTTTCGCATCGGATAGTCCCAGAAAAGTAGCAATTTCTTCTGGTATTTTACCTAATTTGTGAATGAATGAATTAATGATGTGCTTTCGTTCGCATACTTATAGAAGAGACGCCGATTATTTAAATTCGTGGGTCTGGAAGATGCTTATTTTCTGTAAACGCTTAAATATTCCGTTACTATAGAAAAGATCTTGATCTTTTGGTCTTAGTATCTGGTAGCATAATTAGCAATTTGTCGCCCATATCATTTATATCATCTGTTTTCATTAGCAAAAGCTCATCACATGTACAAGCCCCAGCGACAGCCACAATAAGTACAACCTAAAATATAAATTGAAAATTAGTTCTTTAATCCATACTAGATTATTTACAATATATTCCTACCTTCGTACAAATACAGTTCATCTGGGGCAACCGTCTGACTGGCGTTTCAAAAAAGCCCGTAACTTCAGGTATTTTGCCAAATCAATGTTATTTTTTATGTTCAGACCATAACTTTGAAGGCTTTATTTTCTTTGAAAGATCGGAAAAATAGACAATCAACACATCTTCAGAGAAAGATCCTATATTTTTCTTCAGTCTATATTCCATGAATCTGATGTATGTGAGTTCATATACAATTCTTGATTTTTTTCTGGTAGAAGGTTATATTCCACATCTCGCGCCTGGTCTCTTATCTCAGGTGGTGTTAATTGCATCAATTCATCCTCACTTTGCAGTAAATCCATTTCTAAAATGACAACTTTTCAAAATTAACAATGACAAAATGGGTACATTCAGGAGGTCCCAGCGGCTAGATCTAGCCACTCAGCATGCTGTGGCCGCTGTTAATAAGCGCCTTCGTTTCGCCTGAATGCGTGGCTCACTGACAGCGGAACAAAAGTCAAAACATTTGAAAACATAACCCAATTTTTATTTTGGTTTTTATATGTCTATTGTGTTCATGTACAAAACTACAATAATTATCTTCAATTATCAATTGGATAAATCTTATCCCAACAATCAACACCTTAGAATATAATTAAGATCAACACAAACCTACATAACCCAATTTCGAAATGTCATTAATGTCAAAATCGCGATGCGCTTTTTAGAAAGCGACAAATTTCTACGCTGAGCAAAACAGTCAGCCGCTGTTGAATAGCTTTCAAGCAGTGCTACATTCAGAGAGACTCCTTACTTAGCGATCTCAGCCGCTGGGACCTCCTGAATGTACCCAAAGTAAACAATAAACAAACATATTCAACAAACGTCATCAGCAGTAAATATAGTAACGCAGGGCCCAGTTACCTTTGATAAAATAATTTATTTGGTAATTGATAATGGAACGCAATTTTAATATGAAAAAGTCGATTTTGCGTGGAATTGGAACAAATTTGAAGAAAAAATTATATGTTTCACACTGCAAAAAAGCATATTTAATGCCTTGGCTGGTTTCATAGCCGAGCGTAGCTGGTGTAGAACACCAGCCGCGGCATTAAATCTTGTGCTTTTATGCCTAGTAAAACAAATAACTATACTTTTAACACCAGTCTCCTAAAATGGCATTTTAGAGCAAGCGTAAAAAATTATACTTTTACTGACATTTATAGAAAAAAGTTTATTTTTGAAGTTGGATTATTATTAAAGAATTCAAAAAATTCAAAGAGTGACCATAACAGCCCTTGAATGTATTGGCTAACGCAGGCAACATCTTGATTGATGAGATCCAACCGTCTCTCTTTTGATTTGCTTTTGAATCTTTGTCCTTTGTTATTTTTTGGAAATAGTTTCCCGTTCATACGTTCTGTATGTCCTAACAAGCTTCACCATTTGCTTTGGATTTATTGTAAAATTTTGCTGGGTGTGGGACAACTCATATCAACTTAGTTTATTAGTATTCTTTATACTCCTTTGAAGTTATCTTATATAGAGTTCTGTTCCATCGCTATTCTTTGGTTTATTTCCAGTAGCATTATTTTTCCATTTTGTAATGCTTAAACTTTTAACATCTTGATTGATGGGATCCATCCATCTTGGCATAACCTTTCCCCTTAAATTTTCCTATTTATACTTTTTGGAATTATTATCTCTTTCTAACCAGCTTAATCTCTGATTTCTTTTATAATTGTGGGGCTATGGAATCTCTCATATATTTCGTGGTTCATTAGTATTCTCCACCCTCTACTGGTGTAACTTCTTATAGGGCCAAAATTTTTCTACTGCTTCTCTTTTTGTCAGCGTTCTTGTCTCCACGTCTAGATATTTAAACCGATCAAATGTTTCCAAATGCTCGTTACTAAGGCAAATTTTGTTTTAATGGTTATTTTATGTTTGTTGTTTTAGAGTTTTTAACTTTCTATTGTTTTTAATTAATAATATAATTGTTAATAATTAATTTTGCCAGCTATAGTGGCATTGTACCATTATTTTTCAGCAGAAAATAACCACCGACTATCGAATTGACAATTTTGGTACTCACGGTATGCAGTTAAACTTAAAATTTCATTTAAATATTCATTAACTGGTTTATTTATTATTTTAATTATTAAAATCTCGAGTCTTTTGACCCAGTGAACCCTAAAATAGTTTCTATTTTTAAGTATCAATTACAAAAAGAATCATTATTGAATAATGAACGTTCAAATTTCAACGATCTACGGTAGAGCATCTCTATAAATAGTCAATTGATAGCACGAAAGATACAGAAGAGCCTTTTACTTTCGAAATTACGAGGTGACGATGATTCCACTTTGCTTGGCGATGAAAATTCACAATGATTAATTCAAATTAAAACGTTGCGTAAGTATGTAACCAGTGAAAAGTGTTTTAAAAGATTTTTTTGTCCGTTAAGAATTTAAAGTACGTTATTTATTGATTGTGAATAGTATTCAGAAAAACATGTGACCGATTGGTAGAAACAAAGCACTTGATACACTGGATACCTACCTGAAATTATTTTAGTCAACAGGTTTTTTTAAATATTTTGAAATGTAGTTCATGTAACATGTTTTCTTTCATGTTGGTATTATTGAAAAGATAAAATCAACAGCGTAGCACGGATGGACACCAATATTTCAAATTCCCGGTATGGCAGACTAATAATCGCACACATTGGAGTGAAAAGAAAATGGGTTATTAGACTTTGTATTAAAGTCAACCAAAGATTACCACGAGGAAATGACCTCTGATGGTTTTGAAGATTATTTTTTCCTGCTATTGGACTTTTTGCCAAGTGCTGCAGTGGTTTTCTTAGATAACGCCAGTTATTACTCAAAACTGGTAGAAAAGTTACCAACGACGTCATGGAATAAAGGAGTTATTAAAGAGTGGCTCGAGAGCAAGAATATTTCTTTTGACGACACGTTTACCACCTTAATTAAACCCTATAGAATTAATATAGGCCCGGGTAAAAGGTGAGGTAGCAAGAAACAATACAACTTTTAAATTGAATGACGTTAGACAACTTTTGATAAATTCTTTTGGAAACGTAACACAGGAAAATTGGACCAGTGCCATAAACCATTTGAAGAAGGAAGAAGAACGATTGTGGAGTATTGATATTAATATTGAAAAACTGTTTGAACCCACTGTAATTCCTTTTGGACCAGGCAACGAATCTGACTCATCGTCGGATGAATACGACGAAATGGAAGTCGACAATTAAAGGAGTAAGTGCTTTTTGGATTAATCTATATTTAATTCTTATATTTTAATATGTAACATAAATATTTTTATTTTACTTTTAATTTTTATTTTAATTTGAATTACGCTTTAAAAAAACTTCGAATCTACGGTCATGGGATCTATTCAGCTACCTGTTGTGACAATATTATCTAGGGTTTCTATTGTGTTTGGGTTAGTTAATCACTTATTACAGGGTGGACTCTTTGAAAAATAACTATGACTATGTTTGAATAGAAATGTGTACTACTACTTTTAATTATTTTTCATGAACTATCCTTGCTTGGGCTTTGAAGGATTTACATTTATAATGAATTCACATAAATATATAATAGCTAAGCCTTCGAATAGAGGCAAAATATAATTGAACACTTCGTACTTAAATCACTGAAAACCACTGTTTAACCTTAAATACGTCTTACAGATTCTACACCAATATCTTTCATTATGTAACTAATATTCTGCAAACAAAAACTACGCGAATTCAGTCGCCCCCAATAAAATCGCGACCGAGGCCGCCCCAGCCGCCTTCCTTTAGTTACATCTCTGAATGGGCGCACCCGAACTGCGTCCAAAAATGAGGTACTACAAAAGCAATTAAAAAGGGATATAATCCCCTGCCTGAACTGCGTTCAAACTGAATGTTTAGATGTTTATGATATAATCCGTAATTACCTGAATGACCCTTTTAAGATGAATGTTGTATTCATAATATTTAAAAATGAAACTGAAAATTGTGCAATATAATAATAATCAATTAAATAGATATGAGTTTGTCAAATGTGTTTCGAACAAATTTAATAGTATTGTTTCAATTTAATTAGTTTCTTAAATAATAGTTTTTTTTATATTTCTAAAATTATAAATTTTACCTTATTGGTACTAAATAAAAATCAAAATATTTTTTGAACGCAATTCGGGTGTCGGCTTATAGGGCTGGATTATTTTGGACGCAGTTCAGGTGCACCGCTCTGAATAAGATCCAAATTCAAAAGGTTGATTTTTCGGATAAACCTAACATTATACAGCGAATGGAATATTTTTTTGCATAACAAACGTGTCCCTCTCTTCATATATTTTTCATGTTTTAGTATACGTTTCATAACTAAAATTCTGTATCAGATTTTGTGGTGCCGTGATGAATCGATATATATTTTTAGGGAAATGAATCGTGACGCATTGGCGGTTTATAGATAAGATTATGGTTTGATAACTTGGGTCTATTGTATAGTTTAAATTTGTTTACGGCAAAACTATAAATATATGACGAATATTATTTCTGTTGACTACATTAAGTAATATCCCATATCCCCACGTCTTAGGAAATATACATTGTATAAAACCGGAATGTTTACGTTTCGACCAAGTATGTTTAAATTTAAAAATAGTCAATCTAATGTTTGTTTTTATTAATTAACAAATAAATAAACAAATATGCCAGATATAGAACTGCTTCGAATACCTGCTTTCTTAATAAAGACCTTATATTTCCTTTCTAATCTAATGATAAGATGTTTCTTATCTAACAATAGGTGTTTTGGAATGTTGAATCTGGAACCGTTGACGAAACTGATACCGAAACCGTTTACACCACCACAACACCAACACACACTTTTAATTGCCTGACGCGCGTTTCGATAACCAAGTTCTTCTTTAGAGACCGAAGGTAAACGCGCGTCAGACAATTAAAATTGTGTGTTGGTGTAGTGGTAGTGTAAATTGTTTCGGTAATAGGTGTTTTGTTAAAATGCGATTTACTAGTAGGAACACAGAAGTAAGGGAGCAATGTGAAGTACAGGGTGTAGTAAGATGGCACGTAAGAAGAATGGATGAAAACAGGTTACCGAAAATAGATTTGGTTGGAAGACCAGCAAGGAAACGACCACTGGGGAGACCTCCAAAGAGATGGACGGACAGCTGGAAGATCAACAGATCTAATAAAAGAATAAGAATAAGAAGAGTTGAGATTTGTTCGAATTTAGGGAAATCCTCCATTTGCGACACCAAGATTTCCAATTCCTGCAAGAGATTATTTCTTATAAAATATCGTTGGTATTGGTAATCTTAATTTACAATCATTTAAAAATGTTTTCTAACCTTTTTTTAAGTATACTACACAAAATTAAATGTAGGTAGCTACTATAGACAAAAATTAATAATCAGTTTTATTTTACTTCTCCTAATAAAATGTTATTTAATTTTAATAATTCTAGACCACATTGATAGTAACCAGTTAGGAAAAGCATAATTTTTCAAAATGAGAATATTTCTGCACGAAGCGTGGAGCGATTTGCTCAAAAGAACACGCGGTATAAAAATGCGAAAAATAGCGTATATAGTGTTTCACACACTATTTTTTCTAATTTTATAGTATTAATAGTATTTGTGAATTCGGAAATATTTATTTTTTACATCGTTGCTATGGAAGTGTAGTATTTCGTAGTTTCTAGAGTAATTGTCTCTGATTTTGATTGTTAAAAAAGTTGAAAAAAATAATCGTTTTACCTATTCACGTGTTAAAGTTACTTAAATAATAAATTTATTGATCTTCATAATATTTAGTAGCACCTTTTAGAAAAGTGTACCACTTTAAATTGTTTAAAAGAAAAAGAAAAAAAATATCTTACAATATTAGTAACTAAACTTTTGGATGGTTTACTTGAAAATTGGTGGTCATCAATAGAGATAGTAGTCGATAAATTATCGACGAATTATCACACACCTCTCTGTTTATTAGTGTTTCGTCCCCAATTTAGATGGCGTGTGTCGTTAGTTTAGTTTAGATAAATTAATATTTTGTTTTCTTTTTTTATTATTATTATTATTTCACAATATATCTTTAATTTTATTTAAATTGTATTCTTCGATATTTATTGGAGTGCCCCTGTATTCGTGCTTTTGAGATTTTGGTTTCCAACCAGCAGACGCACGTATACAGTGTGGGCCACAGAAAACAGTCCATCTCGATATTTGGCAGTATTTATTAGATTTTAAGAAAATTAGAAAACAGGCCGATTTTTGTTCCAAGGGGGACACATTTTTACGATACACACATCTGTCATTTGCTTAGACGTTCGACGTAATTTCGAGCAGCGGCTCTACAATAATTGTATGGAAGTCGATGGACACCATTTTGAACATCTAATTAAATAATTTAATATTAATTTAAGTAAATTGTTTAATGTATTATAACTTCTAATTTATTTAATTTTCTGACATTACAATTAATTTATTGCTATTGCAATATTTGTTTGTTTTTATTTACTTCTGATATTACAGAAAAAATGACAAACCATAGGCATTACGTTACATTTTTAGGAAGTGTTGTATTTTAAATGAATTAAGACTTTTTTGCAAATCGGTGCAAATATAAAAAAAACCGTAAAAGATCATTATGTCTAAATACTCCATCTAAATACCTTTCTAATGATATGCCGCACATGGTACATTCCCTATTTAAAATTAAGGGGTTGGGGTGGTGGAAGGGAGGGGGTTGACAAATGATAGATGTGTGTATCGTAAAAATGTGTCCCCCTGGGAACAAAAATGAACCTGTTTTCTCATTTTCTTAAAATGTAATAAATACTGCCAAATATGGCAGTATTTATTACATTTTGTGGCCCACACAGTATATACTGGGACTCAACAAACATTTAGAGAGAATGTGCCTGATTTAGTTAAAAGTAAACAATATAAGTACATTGCTCGCAGTGAAGTGTGCAGAAAAGAGCTCTGGAAAACCGGCCGGTGGAGCAAGAAGAGAAATTTACGAACTCAAGGTAAGGATTCCAAAATCTCTCGATTTGTTTGAATAATTGAAATTTAGTCCTCCTATTATTATCGAAGAAAAGTCTAAAAACGATACAACGATTTAAATTGTGGTTATGGCAATAAAAAAATAAACAAAAAATGCAAGTTAAAAATACTTTATTGTTTACATAATTCAACAAAAGTATAATATAAATAAATCTAAATTTAAAGCTATGTATGTACAAATATTGCTTTGGTAATTCCAGGTAAATATATATGAACAAATATCAGATCTATTGAGAATTTGATAAAATTTTATAAGAATACATTTAAATTACTGTAGGTAACATTTTGCGAAAAATAAATCTTTGGTTTACATTTTTTGGGGGTGTTCGTAACTTTAAAATTCACGAAATTTATTGTCCTACCCTTACTCTGTGAAAGTTCATCTTACTAAGAACATTAAATAACGTTTATTTAACAAAATCCCTCTTTTAACTCAATGACAGTTGACAATGATAGTTTATTGGACTAGCTGTCATTGAAATAAAAGAATTAATTTTTTTAAAACAACAAGTTTTGTTCAAACGTTTCAAAATATAAAGATGTAAATATTATAATACGTATATTTATATTATGTTTTCGTAAGAATAGAGTTACGGATGTAATTATAGACCAACAGTTTGTGAAACATTTTCAGAAACCAATAATTAGTATCAAATACGGTTTAATGAAGTTGCTACTATAAAAAAAAATAAGTTTTGGAATGATAGTTCAATTAATAGAAACTTTTCAAGAAATTTTCTTATTATAAACCAGATATATGAAAAACAATAATTTGTCTTCTATTTTAAAAAATTTGAGGAGTAACTTGGACTTGGACTGAAAGCTTGAAAGCTGAGTTGAAGTTTCACAAAAAAATATGAATTAAATGTTAATATTTGTTTTGTAAAAATATAAACAAAAGAAAATATTTCAAAAACTTTCAGGATCATGTATATAACACCTGTTTTCCTTTCTAGTTCCGTAATTTTTAGCTTTTCTCATGTAAATCTTATCGTATAATATAGAAAACTAGTTAGACAACAAACACCAAAATAGTTGCCAAATATTTGTTGCCTTTAAAATGGACTTCAATCAAATTTGCAAAATTCAAAGCCTGTTTCAATATTATCTCATCCAAAATCTTGAAAATATTACTCCAATTTGAGTTGCTTTTAATGTTCATTACTAAACTTCGCAAGAACAAATAAATTTAACATACATTTACCAAATAACAACCCAGTTGTTTTCATTAAAGAAGATTCAGCTACATGTTATATTTCACAGTTGGTTCATAATATGGATGCGGTGTATTAGCTGCGGGGGGAGATGGAAGGGATGTTGAAATTGAAGGTGGTGGCGGACTTAAGTATGGCTTCCTATCACATTGTGATGTCTGCATTGAATTGCTGGAAGGCCTCATCACTGAAAACAAAACAAAAATTAAACATTTAATCTTTTTTATATAAGCTTAATTGTATTGGAAAGTTATTTTCGTTGAATAAAATGAACAAAAATAGAAAGTTTGTCTGTGTTTAGAACAAAAAAATATATATTTCTAGTTTCACAGTTGCGTTTGCTTGTTTGGTGCGTCGTCAGGTGCAGTTGCCTCTGTTTTCATTTTTAATACGTATCATTAAAAGTAGATGTATAGTAAATTTGCCCACCCAACACGTGTCACGTCAAAAAAAGTTCTGTCAACTCAATCAACTGATGTGGTCCCGACTACATAGATAAAAGCACATACTCGAATTACCTGATAAACAAAATGCTGCCTGTTTAAAACACCGGATAAGTAAATGGGTAATTTTTGACACTATAATTAGAAGATATTATTTTTTTATACAAACGAGAACAAATACTATAAAAAGTCGATATTTTAATTATTAATTAATTCATTTTTAATACAAAACCAAATACCTTAAGTATGGGAATTTTGCTTGGACTTTTATTTTAATAAAGTAAGAGTAGCCATAACGTTTTTTATAAACAAATTGGTGTATAATAAATTAAATATATTGATTAATTTTTGGTAACAAACTATCAAAAATTTGCTGTCAAATATAAGGTATTTATTTGACGGAAAATTAGCGAAAACTTATGGTCTAAAGTTGCCGAGGACTATTATGTAAATTTGTATGGTAGTTTGTAGTTGGTAGTTGATAGTTTTGTCAGTACATAAACAAAAGCATAAATTAAATAAGTATAAAATGCATTCAAAAACCTCACTGTAGGGTAAAGCTCACGTCAATAAGATGAAATAGAAGTCTGTGCTTGCGACAAGCAAGACAATTTCAACTTTGGGGTTTCTCAACCAGAAGATTCTACGCCTTGTAGTATTAACTGAAGCAGACTCTACCTCTTTTGGTTCCTTATTATACGTAGTTTAATTAGGTCCACTATTTCCTTATCTTTTTGCAGCATTTCTAGAACTGTTCTATTGCAAACGTGATCAACCCAGGAGATTGTAAGATTATTAGATTAAAACAAAACTTATCTTACAACGCATTATTCGTAAATATGTATCAATAACTAATCAATAATAATTAACGAATAATATCCGATATGCAGAGTGACACCGTCATATTCACAGATCTACAGCAGCTAAGAGAATGAAGTAAGTGAACGCTAAGGGCTAAAGAAGAACATCAGCAAAACAAAATTTGTGGTTATAAGTAAAGAGAAGTAATAAAACCGCCAACTATTTAATGAAAATACACCAAAGGACGAGTCTCCAACCTATCTGGGAACGTTAATAAATAAACAGAGGGACCACTCACAAAAAAAAATGATGCAGAATAGAAAAAGCAAGAGATGGCTTCATCAGAATGTCTAAGTTCTTCAAAAGTAACAACCTCAAATTACATATCAAAATAAAACCCCTTCGCTGATTTTTGTTCTACATATTGTGTTAAATCTTGGATATTGACCGAAGCAACACAAAAGAAGATCGAAGCCTTCGAGATGTAGCTGTACAGAAGAATCCTCAGAATATCATGGATAGGTAGACTAACCAAAGTAATATTATTGGAAAGAGGAGTAGAAGGATATCATGGCTCAAGAACCTGAGGACAGAACTGTTTAAAGCCAATATACGAAACGAATAGAAGAAGAAGAATTAATAATGAATTTAGTCTAAATTTAAATTTACAATTTCTGATGATTTTGAAATAAAAATTAATATTTTGCAAAGTATATCTGGTTGATGACAGTGTGGAACATGTTTAAGTGGTTTAAGTCAAAGGGTCATCTGTGTCAACTTCATAAGAAATACACAACTATACAGGGAACTAGACCAGGAGAAGACAGAAGAAATCATGAAAACCAGAGCCAGAAGAAGATTTGAAGACACACCCGATCACAGCGCTACTACACAGCAGAGGACTTCAGGAGACATCCAATACCAAGGAAACAGCTGGATAATTATGAAGAAACAACATCTGTCAAGAAGCAGACAGAAGAGGAACCACCTATATAAGACTCTGCCCATCCCAAGGGAGATACGAAGATGATTTTTGGGTAAGGACAGCTTTAACAAGTGGATCCACTCTCCTAAAGTTATATTTAGCCGCAGTTCGTCGACTAAGGACTAACTTTTTAGAGGCAGAGAAAAGTACATACTCTAGAACGCCTAAAAAGAAGACTGGATGATAGAGGTGCAAAGCACCATCCCGCACCAAACAGAAGACACCTGGAAACTATCTCCCAACCAAGATAATGGAAGGAAGAGCATAAGCCCGAGGACTGAGGCCCCTATCGGACGTGATGGGGGGTGTGGAGGAAGTTCTTCCCGGAAGAGGGATGCATTATGGAAGCGACGGGTTTGGTTAGAGTGTGACTAAATCATGATATCCGTATTTCCCTGTGAGTGATTTGTTAAACTTTTGATTTAAAGTCGTAGAAAATGAATTTTTGTACATATTTAAGAAATGCACTATTCAATGTTGTATAAAATGGTCAAATTCATTACTATTATTATATTAAAAAACAAACTTTATCAATTTTTAAAGCAAAATATCTAATATTGTATATTATGATGGCAAAATATGAAAAAAATATGTGTTGTGTTAAACCAGAAGTTATTTATAATAAATTTCAATGGCATTATTTAAAAATGAATAAATTTCTTAAAAAGCACAATATTGTAAAATAATTAAAATGTAGATTATCAAAAAAGAGTACCTAATGTATAGAAATATAAAAGCATATATATAATTTTTTTTATTATGTTCAGAAGTAAATTGGTGTTATTCTAAATAGAATCAATAATCAATTTAAATAAAAATTAATGTTAATGAAGAAACAAATACTTATATTTAATTTCACATTTGAGCTATGGATGATTTACTTCATTTGAAATATATTTAAGTTACAATATTTATTTTACAATTTTAAAAGAAAATCTCAGCTTGCAGCAGTAATAATATTAAATAAATTCCATTCAGTTTTGTTAAAATATAATTTATGGGCAAAGTTACTTACTAGTTTCTGTAGTAGAGGATGTTATACTTCCATAAGTGGGATAATAATTTTCGTTTAACACTGGCGACGGGGCTTCCTGCCCTTCGTTCATTGGACTCAGCGGAGCCTTCATGTAAGAACTCGAAATAGTACTATCGGGATAGGATGGTAAAAGTCCTGTACCGCCACCCCATTCCCTATCGCACTGTTGTTGATACACAGAAGGGTATTCGTAGCTGCCGTAATGCGAAGCAGATACACCGGGTACTTGCGACGCCCCATTATAAGAACAAGTACTGTAATCTTGACTAATAAGCGCTTGATGATCGTAGGAAGTAGTTTGATTCACCATGTTTGCCATGTTGTTCGTAAAGAACGAACCTGGATGGTATTGGGGTTTCATAGCCTGACATTTCCTTCGAAATCCTCTCGGTCTCCGCCGGAAAGATCCTTCCTCGAACATGAACTCGCTAGCTGGATCTATTGTCCAATAATGTCCTTTTCCGGGACGTCCTAATCCTTTCGGTAATTTAATGAAGCATTCGTTCAACGATAAATTGTGCCTTACAGAATTTTTCCATCCTTGGTAAGAACCTCTAAAAAACGGAAATCTCTGTTGCAAAAACGTGTAAATTTCGCTTAGAGTTAACCGCTTCGTTGGAGAATGTTGAATGGCCATCACTATTAACGCTATATAAGAATAGGGAGGTTTTTCTTGTCTTCGTATACCCGATTTTTTGTCCGTACTCGTTGGTTTCGTATCCGCGTCGAGCTGAGTTGGATTTTCTTGTTGCGTAGTGGTCGATTGGGGTTGATCGTTTGATAAAATAACACTCGCATGATTTTGATGTAGATGCAACTGATGCAGATGCTGTTGTATGTTGTTGATGTTTTGATGCACCACCGGACCGGTCGCGGCACTACTAACTTCTGTTAACTGTGATTCCTTCATTATAAATTAAACATTTACACTAACGAAAACTAAACAATTTAAATTTTCTTCTTTATATTACAAACATTTGATACTCGTAACGATTGTATGTATACACAAATATTGTATATATACAGTATAAGTTTATATACAAAAAGGTCGGTTTTATATACACAACGCGAAAAATTTTTAAATGATACTGTTCTCTTAGAAGTTAAAGAGACGTCTGTGAGTAAAGATGTGTTTAGGATGTGGTCTTAGAATATTGGGTAGAGGACGAGATACAGGCGGGGACTACGTATGTATATATATTTATCGGCTTGTGTGGGATGTACCCGATGATGATGGTGATGATGATGGGATTTTTTCACTTCGGCTCTGTGACTAAGTAACGTCGAGTTACGGCGGTAAGCGCTACACTATTCGGTTTCAAGTGAAACTCACTTGATATTTATATACATTTAAATTATCTCTTAAAAAATTATACAATAAATATAAAAGCTTCAAATATGAAACTAATTATAAAACCAAAAATAAAAAAAAAAACAGTATATTTAAGTGTGAGGTGGTTGGTGGTATATTTTTATAAATATACTCTAATAGTTACAAATTTGTAGCATTTGTTGAGTAAAATACAAAACTACCACTTTATTTTCTTTGCTATTTGTTAATAAATGTTTTAGACTACACTCATCATTCTAACAAATAAATAAGCTTTTGTTTTTAGTTAAATTTAAAATTGTGATGTTTTGTGATATTTTGTTTTTATTAAGTACTTTGTTATTAAAATATTTAACACTATCTAATCGACATGTTTTAAATATATTTAAAAACATTTATTGTACTTACCCTCTGAAGATAAAATGGTTGTTCAAAACAATCAAAACTATGCTCTTATTGACGAAAATATTTCAACAATAATTTAACTTTGTTTTTTCAAAGGTAATACCACGAGTTCTTAAAATTTATCTGGTAAAATTTTACAGGATAAATGGTATTTGAGATTATTTTTTGAACCATTCTTTACAAAAACCACTTTATTTAATAATTTATCGTTTTCTTTTCACTAATTTTCATTATTTTACTTTTCAATATTTTCGCTGTTTAATTGTTCAATATTGTTATTGAATTTTTGAGCGTTTTCGTTGGACGAAATCACAAAACTGTGATATTTTGACGTTGATAAATAGTCGGCGGTTTTTGTTGGTTCTAAATTTCGAGAATATTTTAAAAAGATAAGACATAATTTCAAAATTGTCCAATTTTAAAATATTCGAGAAATTTAGCAACAATAAAAATAGCCGACTATTTATTAACCTTTTAGTATGTTTAGGAAGGTTATATCTAGCAAAGATTAAATTAATTTCAGTCTAAATTAGAATAAAACTTTATTAACAACGCACGAATATCAGGAATACAACTAAAATAATAATAGAAATTTAAATCGAATACTAATTAAACGGACATTAGTATTTGACATTTAAATGTGACGTTTTGAAGTGACTATTCCTCTAGGGAGATAGTCGCTGATATTGAATATTTCACCAAAGTGAAATAGCCAATAATATTAAAAAAAACATTTTGAATAAAAACTATAAAAACTGCACTAGCATTATTACTTTAGAGAAATTGGTTCAATATAATGATCAACAATATTTTTTTCACTACTAGCCTCTCTACCTAACTTTCTTGACTTTTGTTGAGGTAGTAAAGTTGTTCATTATTAACCAAGGTAGAAAAATAGAGAGTGTACATGATTAGAACTAAATATCAATCCATTTGACAGAATGTGAGGTTAACTGATGCAAAGACAAAATGAAAAACCTATTTTTTCACACTTAATTAAAAGACCATCCAACTATTCAAAAATGAATATCAATTTACTCCATGTATTTTTATACCGATTTTTCTAACACAATACGTATTATTAAATCAAAACAAAAATGATATGATATGTTATTCGTTCCCTTGTCATTGACATGTCATTTGAAATTTTCATCAGTTTTAAAAACAAGTTAAAGAAAATAGAATGCTAGTAGTGAATAGTATATGAGCTTAGAAAAGTGTATTAATGTACCGGAATCCATTCAAGACCGATAAGCGAAGTTTAATGAACCTCGACAATAATACCTTTTTCCTACGACCACCATCCAAAACACTATTTTGCACATTGGTTACAGTACACAAAATCAGCAATTTCTCATAGCAACAAAAGTTGTGGGAAAAGTGACATAAGGCTTAGCCAAAGTAACATAAAGCATAGCCAAAGTGACATTAGGCATACCCAAAATAAATACCTGCAGCAAGTTGTCAATCTCGTTATCTAGTAGAGTCGATGAATCATTACAGAAATTTGATTCTGTTCCTGTTCCCTCAACATCAGCTACGAATGACTTATTAACAATAACCGAAAACTTGTCGGAAACACCAACACCAGGGATAAAGATCCAGAACTGTTCCCATTTTACAGTTCATTATAATTTTAAGTGAAAAATCCCATGCAAGGAAAGTTAAATTTAAAATACGTTTCTTAAAACGTAAATTTGTTACCTACTGTAATATTTAATAAATCTTTAAATACGATCTTTAGTAATTTATTTAAATGAAATGCAGAAATTTTCACCGCCAAAAGCTATGCCATGTTAGAAAAAGTTTGTTTGTTTTCTGGATGGTGGTCGTTTTGGATGGTGGTCGTAGGAAAAGTACAGTGTGCAACACGTGCGCAAATGCGCAAATGCTAATTTCTCACTCGTGAGAAATTAGCACTTTTGCGCACTTTGTTACACAATATACTATTGTACCTTTGGCGCATAAGTACTATTTTTTGTTAAAAAAGTCACATATTTTTAATAGGTTATAAGATGAAATTGATTGTAGTAACCTTTACTTTGTGGAAGTCCATCTTACTAAGAACATTAAAAATAAAACTTATAATGCTATGATACATAGAGCATTTTCAATCCCAATAAAAAAAATTATTTTGATCAAGAAATTGAGCTCATAAAACAAATAGCTACAGAAATAGAAAAGAAAATGTCACTAGAACTAATATTTCCAACACAAACTAAGCTATAAAAATATTACATATTGTGGAAATATTTGCAATACAATTTCAAAAATAATATCTTCGGCAACATCAGCATTAATATCATTTAAAACACAAAATAATGTTGGAACAAAATTGTTAAATGTGAAAACAAAATTACCTAAATTAAAAAAATGTGGTACAAAATTAATTGTTCAAAATGTAATGCTGTACCGATATATAGGTCAAACAGAAAATTTTCAAGTAATACATTACAATAACCAGATAAGTCGAACTATGCAAAACACCTACTTGAACATCCAAACTCACTCATATACACCAATGAAATTCAAATTATACACATTTGTGATAAAAAACAAAATTTAGATTTTCTTGAATAACTTGAAATAAAAAGACATCTAGCAGATCAACAATTTTAAGTGGTTAATGAACAAATACATCTTGGAAGCTCTCCATTATTAAACTGTTTACTTTGATTGAGTTTTCATTTTATATATAGATAAGACGTAATTGTAACACAAATATATTAAGTTATTGTAAAGATCAGCATGGTATAGTTTTTTCCCGGTTTTTCTATATCATTGGACAGTTATACTGATCTTAGAGGGAATTACATCCAGGATAATTCCTTAGGGCTATTAACATCTAGGCTTTAATATTGTTATGTCTTATTACTTCCATACTTGGTCTAGCCTTAACTACTTAATCAACATCAGGTACCTAGCTACAAACAAACAAAATGTAACTTCAATATGTCAATCTGACGATGCTAGTTTTTAGCGAAACAGCTGTCATTGAGTTTAAAAAACTATTTTTTAACTAAATAGTGGAAGTATTTTTGTTAAAAAAAGTTCTATTTTTAATGTTCTTAGGTTATAAGATATAACGTCTTGACTTACTACTTAAGCTATAACGATTGTCAATAAAAGTTTTAAAAAATTGCTCATTGTAAAGTAAACTTCAGCAGGGCTATAATTACATATTTACGCGTGTTGGAAAAAACTTCTCAATACAGAAAATGTTAAAAAGTTCGTATTATGAAACTATTTGTTTCTACTTGAATCATAACACAGGTAAACAATTTGAAATACTAACAAGTGACGGTATCTTTGATGAATGGTTTGTTAGATAAATAGCAATTACTGATGTAAAAGAGTTAAATTAACGTACATATATTTACTGTTACTGTAATGTTACTGTATAAATTTGTCAGAACACGCTTAAAAAGGCGTTGTAGGGGTTACCTTTGAACTTTGGTTGAGGGTTGTTTTTTGAGAGATCTGGGATAAATAGGCTGTACTGCAAGAAGAGTCAGTAACAATAAGATATTTTGTTATGCTTATGAAATTTAACTGAGAAGATACTTGGGTTAGTATTTAGAAGCATCGGTGAAAATTTGTTATCGGTGTCGGAGGATCAATTCTTGGTGTGAGTGGAAAAATGAGGATATTCACATAAACGCATCCGAACTATGTTTTTGTTTTAACCGGCTTTATGAATTTGACTTAACCTGGACTAAACTGAGGTCGGTGATTTTTTGTCTCTGAAGAGTTAAAAATTACAATTGTAAAATTTCAGTTTTTTATCAGCTACCAAAACTTTTCTTGGCAATAATACATAGAATCTGTTTTGGCCTATTTTGTCTTAAAAAATGGTTGTGGTCTCTTCATTTGAATAAAACAGTAGAGGAAAACTAAGAGCTAGATGTATAGAGAGTGTCATTAAGGAAGTTATGAAGATTAGTAAGAAAGGAGTAAAATAAACACAGGACAGGAAAACATGCAAAACTCAACCCAAACAACCTTACACCTAAAAGGGTAGAAAGGCTTAGGAATAAGTACGTAACTAAGTTTTGTCTCCATCAGTTGTTATTGAAGTTAGAAGTGAGTCAGAGTCAGTCAGAAGTCTTATTAGGTTTGTAGATCCTGTCTGCTCATATCCATTTTCCATGTTATACCTAGTCTAAATCACTTCCAATATCTTAAATCCTTTAACTTGTACTTTTGGATACGTTTCAGTAGATCCATCTATGTAGTTCGATATTGTTCCTCTGAACCTATTGGAATAGGTTCAGACTATAAATATTCCTGCATCCCTTTCTTTCCTTGCTAGAAGGTAATTCCACACCAATTTGGAGTTAACTCCATTTAAGAGCAAACAGTACCGTATCAGTACCTAACCTAAAAGCTGATCTGACGATGCTAGTTTTTAGCGAAAGTAACCAAGTAGGTAACTATATAAAATCTTGTATACATAGACAAAATATTATGGTCTAATAACAATATTAAAGCCTAGATATTATTAGCCCTTTCTTCAATATCAATATAACTGTACCCTTATTTAGATGAAACAATTAGAAATTTTGAAGATACAATGAACACCTAAGATCACTTAAAATAAATTAGATTTTCTTGCAGAATTGGAAATTAGGAGATATCTAGCAGAACAGCAACTAAAAGTGTAGTACTGTAAAAGGGTATAGATAAATCTTGGAAAGTGTACACTATTAAACTGCTTTGATCTAGCCTTCATTTTATATGGAGATAAGACATAAATTTACCAGAAATACATTAAGTTATTGTAAACATTAGCATAATATATCTTGTGTTTCCTGGGTTTTGTACGCCATAAACCACAGTTGTATAGTAATCTTCGAACTATGTCCAGGTTAATCGCCTTAGGATTCAATATTAGACTTCAAAATTTTAGTCCAAACACTGCTTAATCAACATCAGATCAAATTTTAACTGAGTTTAAATTTAACAGATTGTAACAATCTTCTTCTTCTTCTTTTTGGAAATTTTGCCTTCATTCTAGATATCCTAAATGTCATCTTAAACTTGTACTAGCTTGTGATTGAATTGCAATATTTGATCATTCCGATTTGCAGTGGCCTTAAATCGGGTAACTTGTATCTTCCTTCTAGATAACGTACTCTGGGAATGTTTAGAGTGTATCAGCAGTAAACGACTAGTTACTCAACTCCTCTATAATAAAAGTTCACAAACAAAATTGCAGTGGGTATTACGAGGGTTGCCTTTTATATCTCAATCAGTGCATCCATGCACTGTTGCTGAGTTAATCCACGTCGCAAGTTGTAAGAAATAATCGCATGAAAATGTTCACGATTTAATTCCATTTTTGGGCCGAGATAAATCTTTTAAGTTACTGTAAACAACACAAATACAGCTCGTATGTCAAAACGTTCTGAGTACGTATAACCTCAAAAATGTACAACTTTACGATAGAGCTGTCAGTTCAAATCCCGAAATATAAAAGGCAACCCACGTAATACACACAGAAACAATATCATCAGATACTTACAGTTTGGTGCTTATGTAAAACCACTAAAATAAACAATGTTCATTTAATCTGAACATTCTGAAAACAAATATTGCAGACACATCATAATTATTATTATTCGAACATAACATCCAAATTGGTCTGATGTGAGTGTCTAAATAGAAAGTCTAAACGAATTTTGGGCAAATATAACACAGTTACACTTCTTTGGCTCCTTGGAGACTTGGGAAAATAAGAGGGAATGAAACAGATATGCTAGCCAGCCGGGCAGTGAATTTAATCCTCAAAGAAAGCAGCATTGAGGATATGGAAAAAATCAAAAAATGGGAGAACCTACCTGGAACAAGCTGAGTAAAGGTCTTGTTGTTGGTTAGTTACATTCAAAAAGGGTTCACACAATGTCTAATTTAAGAATACTTACAGGAAGTGGACACTGTAAGTTAAGAGGAGACCTACAAAAAATAGAGGAGAAGCCAGAATGTGAACTTGAGAATGAAAAAGGTCTACACTTTAGAGCATATCAAATAGAAGAGGGAGATCTACCTCAACTTATGCCGATCGGCATCCCAGTCTAATAGAGTATTTCCATGTATATTAATATTTTAGAGCTGTTTTTCTGGAGGTTTATTTAAGTTTTTTTTTATTTTTTATTTATAATTACCGCATCAGCCAACCAAGTGTTATTAGCCGTTTTACTTAACAATTTTTAAAATATAATTAAAACATATTAATACAAGTATTTTTTAAATTTTGTAAAAAGGTTTGGTATCTTTTGGAAACTTTAAAACGTTTTCAAATTTTGAAGATAAACTTTCTTGATTTTGTGTCGGTAGTCCAAAAGATATTCTTTCTTGATGGAATTTTGGGCATTCTTTTAGGATGTGATTTACTAAAATTTGGTCTACTCTTTCGTTGCCTTTGATTCCTATATGAGATCGAACCCAGAGAAATCTGATGTCTATATTTTTCTTTGATAAGATGTGGAGGTGTTCCTTTATGTTTCATAAAAAAGTATTTTTTGAGTATATTTGGTTCAATCCCCGTAATGCACTCACTCAGTCAAAAATGAGAAGTATGTTGCTCAGCACTTCATTATAAATGTTATTTTATAGTATTGAATCCAACACAGATCTTTATTTGTTAGGTAATTTTTAAACATTATTTAGTTTCTTATACCTAATTGTTCAGCTAAGGCATTGTTGAGAAAGAAAACTCGTTACATATTACATGGTTGTAACTGTTTAGAGTTAAATATTCCAAAATCCAATATAAACAGATTCAGCAGATCCACATTTTTCTTGAAGCCCAATGAATTAATTTTTTAAATTACTCTAACATTTATTGAGATTTTTATTTAGATAGTTTCGTAAGTTGTTTCTTCAGCAAATTAGTTTTACTGTTAATAAAAAGCTTACACATTTCCCTAATTATAGATCGAGCCGTGAAAATAATTCCAGATTAAAGAAATCCGTGTTTCTTTATAGATCCGAAAATATAGTAAAACAAAATAAATCTACCAGTTTTACCAATAGTAGGCGTATGATACTAAACGTTAAGGCGGAGTTCGACGTTAAATGGGTGTTCCTCTTTCGAAAATCAACGAGATAAAACGCATACAGAAAACAGGATCGGACTTTGTTAAATGGGTGAAATTGCATCTGAGAAATATCGCAAAAAATTGCATTCAACCACCGTTTAGTTTAATACAACTTTTATTTAGCAATTAATTTGCAAAATTTATAATAAATAGACCAGTGCCGAAGCATTCAAAAATAAGAAAAAGTGAAAAATTTAAATAAAGTTTTTGGTTTTTTATTTTTATATTTAAAAAAAAATTCTATAAAATTTGGTGAAAACTTACCTTATTATATCCCAAATATGCTGTAATTTATTTCATTTAAAATTATTATTTTTTCACCTGATTTGACTTCAAAAAGTCGGTGGGCATTTTGTCCGTTAAAATTTCTACTTTCTGGTAGTGTAAACAATTATATATTGAGATAAATTTTCTCAATACAAAATTTTATTTTATATGTTTGAATTTATTTTATTTTTATTTAATAAGGGTAGGGTTGAAACAAAATTTATTTTAATCTTTATATTGAAAATTTAAATACTACCAAACAAACTCTTATCTACCTAAACTGATACCTAATTATTTCCTATTTGGTTAACTAATTCCTATCTATTTGCTTATCTAAATAAATCCTATCTATTTTCCTAACTAAGTCCTATCTAATCTTATCTACCTTAACTAACCTTAACTACCGCAGTGTCCTTTTCTACTTTCACTATTTTCAAACTCCTTCTATATGTTCCTTTCCTCTTCTGACTGTTTCTTTTACTTCCTGGTACTTTGATCTCCAACCTTCTACTCTTATAATACACCTTTTTTTATCTTCCTAGTCTTATATACATTTGCTATTTAATTTTACTCTATTATCACTCTTTCCAAATCACCTTCTCCAATGTTATAATCCAGCAAATATTTTTCTCTTTTCTTCTGTTTAATTTTGTCTATATAATTTGTGTTTATTTATTTTATTGAATACTTATACTATTCAATTTATATTAATATTCAATCTCTTCCTAAATCTCAAACCATTATGTAAAAAAAAACTCTCCATAAACCAACAAACTGCTATAGCTATTCCATTTTAATTCTATTCTATAACTGCATACCTTTTTCTATTTATTATTAATTACCACTTCTTCTATTCGTCTTTTACTTCTTTATAAATTATATATTTTAAACCTGTTTAACTTTTTAAAAATTCATTTCATTCTTCTCGTGACTTTTTCAAAAACTCACTGTTAAACTTCTATCCCCTGGCAACGAAACTTCTCACTTATTCTCACTTACACTACTTATCTATCCTTAACCTAATACACGTTTTGTTTACATTACATAATTTTTTTACTACAAACTAATAAACTTGACATTTACTTCAAATTTTGACTTTTCTCCGAAAATGAAAAATAAAATATTAAATTAAAATAATTTTTCCAATGACCCTTAAATATACCTTTTCAATATATTACTATACTAAATAAATAAATACAAAAACAATGAAAAAACTTGCATTCGAATTTTTTTATCATTATGTACCTACTATTTCATCAAAAAAATGTGATTGATGCAATTTTTTTCAAAGATAATACCACGAGTCCTTAAAATTTTGTCGATAAATTTTTAGTTTCGACGAAAACTTTTTTATTTGGCAAAAATACGAAAACAAACTAAAATGTGATAAAATCACGAGTCCGTAAGTCAGTTTGTTTGAGAAGTTTTGCCTAAAATAAAAAAGTTTGAGTCTAGAAAATAAAAATTTATCTAGTAAAATTTTACAGGACGAATGGTATTTGAGAAGATTATTTTTTGAAACATTCTGTACAAAAACCACTTTATTTAATAATTTATCGCTATCTTTTCACTAATTTGCACTATTTTATACCTTATCTAAAATTTTAATCAGTTATCCATGAGTTTTTGTCTCTTTGATGGCATTTCTTCATTGTTAGATTCGACAATCCTTTCCAACTCTATTGGATATTCGAAATCATCAAGAACTATCTCCTTTTTCGTCTTCATATTTTCGGCAGCCATATTTTAAACTATTACATCCAGTTTAACAGCCAATTCGTTACACAACCAAGTTTGAAGCTGATAATGCTCTGAAACAATATTGTTCTGCTGCTCCTTCTGTGGAACAGACTGTGCTTGTTTCTTTCTTATAAAAAACATTGGTAAAGTTTGACAAATAATAATGAATTTACAATACTTTTCCTCCATAGTTTAAGAGGTCATTTGGTATTTGATCTTCTACTGGGACTTCAAATAATTTAGCTTCTTAGGTGCCTTAATTCATTTGCATATTTTTTTATGAGAAGTAGTAACTCTTAGATATATTAATGGGAATACATTTTTGGTATTATAGATGATTTTTGCATATTTTTTACCTAAATCAAACTATTGGTTCTATTGGTAAATTTTGAATGATAAAGAGCCTTTAAGATAAATTTTGCAGTAAACTTTTAGAATGTTTAATTTATATAATAATAAAATTGTTGTATATAACGTCCCTTTTCCTATGGGTATGACCTCTACATTTTTTCCTTCAACTATGAATTTTTTAGGATAGAAAATGAAGTAATAAAATATTTATACTTATGTTAGAAAGTCACTACGTCTGTCGTACGTGACAGGAAATGGAAGATTCCGATAAAAAAATATTTACGAGAAAACCCAGTACTTAGATACTTATTATAAATAACCCGAAAATATAATGTTACAATATCCGAAACATGATATAATTGGCTTTCTTAATAAATTCAACCACTAAAACCGCTCGTGAACATTTTTTTATAAATAGATCCATTTAATAACCACAACAATAAACTCATATTATTTCAATATTTACTAGGAAAATATAAACATTTACCTTATAATACTGAGTCAATGAGATGTAGTACAAACTATTATTCAATTGATGTAAACGTCTGATTAAAAGTATTCATACGCTCCAGACATTGTGGAGTAAGAACTAAAAATAAACCGATAAGTGTTATCAAGACTTTTACGAATTACAGTGACAAATTAAAAAATAGACGTTCTTTGAAAATTTATATTACAATTTAGTAGTGCTCTATTTATATAATGAATATTAAGAATTTGACGACATACTACTCTTGTCAGGTGCTATTTTCACCCATCAAACAAATAGTATAATGAGCCACGTGTTTAAAATATTTGTGCCAGTAGTTTTAGAAACTGCCTCGAACTAGAGAGGCATTATTTGGTCTTAGTTTACTCAAATTCTCTTTTGAAAAATCTAATTAATTTTTCTAACCCCTATTCAATTAAAAATTCTCTTGAATTTTCTCGTAGACTTTCTACAACTAAATTTCTTACAGATTCTTTTATTTTTTCTCTTGGTGTTATTAACTTATTCCCCAGTATTCCCCCTTCCATAGGCGTCATCCTGGGGTGGAAAGGGGTGGCAGTTGCCACCCCAGAATTTTCGAGGCCAGTATTTTGCCCCCCCAGAATTTTGAAATCAAAGTCGCAAATTCGTAGTGGTATTTTGAAATAAGTCTTTTTAAAACTATAGTTACCTTTGTGATCTTGATTTTTGTTTATTTATATATTGAATAAATGAACTTTATCATTATTATTATATCTTTTTTATGTATCCCATTATCTTGAAGAAATGCATTTAGTCAATCATTGCTTCAGGAAATATTGTTAGCGAAAATGTTGCGAAAATGATAAACAGATTTAAACAATTTTTTTAAACACATCTGGGCTGGAAGAGGACCTCCAGACTCGTCGAAACTTCGGTAGGTCTTGCCACCCCAGTTAAAATGCTGAAATGACGCCCATGCCCCCTTCTGATTGTATTTCACTAGTTAGGAAATTGCTAATTGTTAATAATGTTCCTAAACACATTCTCCTTGATTTATGTTCTTTATTAGGCTTATGTTTAGAACAAAATTTCTTTAAATTCAATGATTCATTCTATCAACAATCTTCTGGTTTAACTATGGGTTCCAATCTCTCCCCATTCCTTGCTGAAGTTTTTATGTCTGGCCTAGAGGGTGTATTTTTAAATTCTAATTTTAAGAGTAACATTTTATTCTACTCGAGATATGTTGATGATTGTTTTGTCTTGTTTAAAGGTACTCTTCTTGATATAGACAACTATCTTACCTATATAAACTCTCTTCACCCTAGAATTAAATTTTCTATTGAAATGGAAACTAATAACCAGATTTCTTTCTTGGATATTTTGATAACTAGGGACTTAGTTAATGTTTTTTTTTTGTTTTGATGTCTATAGATGTCTACCACAGATTGTCTTATTGACTACTACTCCCTTTCCCAGAAATTAGCTTCTTTTAGATCCTTCTTTCATAGATGTTTCTCCCTACCTTTTTCTCAAGACTCTTTTAATAAGGAGATTCATATAATCAAACAGTTGGCAGTTAACAACCACTATCCATTGGGACTGATTCATAGGTGTTATTTTGACTTTTATTGTAAATTCAGACTTTCTTTTAACATTATACATGACAATACTGCAATGTCATCTAAAAATTTTGTTGGCCCATTGTTGTACGTGGGAGATATTTCATATAAGTTATCCAACGTTTTCAAGAAACATAATATCAATTTTGCTTTTAAAACAAACAACTCCATTTCCCGCTTAGTTAATACAAAAGATCCTACACCTTTGCTACACAAATCTGGAGTTTACAAATTATCTTGCTCTGATTGTAATGCAGTTTAGTCAATGTGGAAGAAGACTTGAATATCGTATTCTGGAACAAAGAAATTGTATTAAGAAATATATTGATTCGGAATATAAGAACTCACCGTCTAACATTTTATTAGAAAAGCATTCGAGGGATACATTCGACATCAAACTTTTACATACATGTAACAAAGGTAATAGGTTGAATTTGTTAGAATCTTTGGAGATTAGATCTTCTTTGTTAAATACTTCAGTTATTTGTCTTAATGAACAAATACAACCCATTGAGAACTACATTTTCTTAAATTTACCTTTTGATGTTAAGTGACTTGTTTTGATGCCTCTTCTTCTTTTTATTGTTTGTCTGGATGTTGTTGTTAATCAGCCCTTTACTCGCTAATTAGTTCGGTTGTATACTTTGATTACTTCAGGTTGTAGTGCTCATAGATTTACTCTGTTATTCTAAAGATGATGTTTAACTTTATTCTTCTTTTTTTTTCCTCTAATTCTTATTTGTTTCTTTTTCTTCTTTCGATGTTCGTCTTGTCCCTCTATTTTTTCCCCTATATGTCTATTTTAATTGTAAACTTGTTTATATTATTTTACCCCTTAAATTTTTATATTTTATATATATTTTTTATATTTTATACAACCTATATATTTTACTGATGTAATTTTTAATTTTGTACGAGTGTATTTACTTTTACATGATAGGTAAGCTTTTCTTTTTTCTTTATTACTTTTATGCCTTACTCATTTTACTAAGTATGTTGTCCAACTTTTATATTTATTATTGTTATAGTTCTTGTCCTTACCTTATTGTATCTTTTATTTTTAGCCTGATGACGGTCTAAGACCAAAACTAGTCGCAATTTCAAAATTTTACATCCAAAGATGTCGCGACGTAAATCATGATATTGTCCCTTGTTCGATGGACTTTGAAAAAGCGTTTGATAAGGTGATTTAAATAATTCAAATTTTAAAGACAACTGGAATAGATGGCAAAGATATTCCACTGATTGCCACTTTGTACTGGCACCAGACAGCTGAAATACGAGTGGAGCATAAGTTATCTGACGAAGTCGGCAGGGCTGAATTCTATCTCCCATGATTTTTAATCTCTATTTAGAACATAATTTAGATTTTGACCAAATTTTGAAGACACCAAAGTTAAATGTCTTAGCCTTGCCAATTTCTTAAGTGAATTTTTTTTTCTTTAAAATGCTTAAATAAAAATATGGAAACTAGGGTTTTTTTAGTCGCTGAATCGACTGGTACAGTCAGTTTCTCGATAGCAAGTCTAGAACCATGTTAAATCTGCATTCGGGGGTGCCGTAAAACCCTATGGATGCCATTTTTGCTGGAAACTATCAGTAATTCAGCAGTAATTCAATTCATTGAAGCTCTTGACTATGCCTATGCCAGTGAAGAAATCAATATAAATAAGAGACAACGAAGAAGCTTTACAAAATCTTGGATAAGATCACTGACACCTGTACTCAATTTGGCTTAAAACTCAATGCCAACGAAACAAAATATACTCGTCACAAAAAGTATCGCATAAGTGATTTATGAATAAAGTTTTTATTATTTTCTTTTCATTTTTTTGGAGAAATGATAGAAAATGAATTTGGAATTAAGTTTCAAAGTAATTGTTGGGAATTTCTTTTTAGTAGATCAGCAATTGACGGACTTGCAGTACAATAATGTTTTATTAATATATTGAATATATATTATAGATTATAGACTCAAATTCCTACAATAAAAAAGGTAATTTACAACAATAAAATTGATAAACCTCCCGTTAATTACTGTTCTCTTGCTGTCTGATTCCCAGCTTTATAAATATTTTTATTACAGCGTTCAATTTTGGTGACAGTTTTTTAATTTGTTTTGTCTTAAGACCTAGTCTTTCAAAAAGTAAGCAACGGGAGATTTTGGGTAACATGATCAATATGTAAATTAAAATAAATACAGTATGTTAAACAATATTTCCTAAAACACTAACACATTCGTAAGAGTATCGTTATAATAATATGAACTAGACGCTCATCGGAATGTTAGTCAATTTCTTATATATTGACATTGAAGTATGTCTCGACCTTCATAAAACACTCTTATTCGTAACAGTAGTTTATTTAATTAAAATTATGAATCAAAAAATAATGGGCATTAATAATGAAAATAACAATTATTCTAGAAAAATCAAATAACACCAAGTGAAAAAATAAAAAATTTAAACGATAAATTTAACATTTTAGTATCTAGTATTGCCACCTCTGGCTCTAATAACATTTCTGGAGGGCTTCTTATCAGGTCACTTATGTAAATTCAAATCCCAATTTTCCCATTCTTCTATTAAAACATTTCCCAGATCATCAAGGTTATCTGGAGCGACATTATGAGTTCTTATGCGCCTGTCCAGGTAGTCATGTTCAATTGGGTTTGGGTTTGGACTAACTGCTCGCCAATCTAAAACTTGGATACCAACCTCTTGAAGGTATTTCATTGTTATTCTGGCAACGTGCATTAGAATAAAATTATCTCCAATGATTGGAACAAATGGCACTATTTTTTCCTCAAGATCCTCCCTTATATACCGATCAGTTGTCAGTGATCCCCTACGAAACACAATTAACTCCGTGCGTGGCCTTCAAAACAGATGCCTCCCCATACCATAATCGAACCACCTCCATAATTTCTGGCTGCTCTTATGTTACACTGAGCAAATCGCTTACCTGCGCGTCTATAAACTGGAATACGTCTATCGGATCCAAAAAGTGAAAATCTTGATTCATCCGTAAAAATAATATTAGCCCAATCGTTAATATCCCAATTAACATGTTCTCTTGCGAACCTTAAACGTGCTACACGGTGTGCTCTGGTTAACAATGGAGCAGTAACAGGCATTCTGGGTCCGATTCCAAAATTTCTTAATTTGTTTCTAACCGTATTGACAGATATTCTAACATTACGGACTCCAGAGAGAACATTTTGCAGTTGCCCTGTTTTAACGTGACGAGTTCGCAAAGTCTGAATTCTTAAATAACTGTTATCTACAGGATTAGTATACCTGGGACGACCTGGAACTTGTCTTCTATCAAGACTTCCAGTTTTTCTAAACCTTCTTAAGACTCTAGAAACGCTGGATTGACTTCAGCAACATATGACTGAGATCGTCCATCTTCAACTAAAGCCACGATTTGAGCTGCTTGTTCTGGGGTTAAATTTCTCATTTTTACTCAAAATGTGAAATAATACAAATAGGATTTATCAAAATTTATTCATTTTTGTTTTTCAACAAAAAGGCGATTTAAACTGTGAATATTTTGGGCTTTTATACATCTAAAGAGGTATCATGATCGAGGGGGCAAATCTGGAAAGAGTGAAAAAGTTAGTGTATCTGCGTATCAACATTAATGATCAATGGAACCCGACCAAAGAAATCAAAACTAGAATATAAAAGCCATGGCCACCTTTATAAAAATGAAAAACGTGCAAGCCACTCACGACCTAACTTTAGAGAAGGAAAATGGTACGCTGCTATGCGTTTCCAGTTCTCTAGTATGGCATAGAGGCTTTTCCTAGCCACAGCCAACAGAAGAATTATCCTCAACATGGTAGCCAACATGATTACCAACGATTGGACCCACTCCGTGCTGGCCATTATTTAAAATTTGACAAGGGTAGCACAAATTTGCTAATAAAACTGAAATATACTTACATGCGAATAATGATTACTTAGACATTATGAAAGTAAAAAACACATTTTATTGATTGAATCCTTCCTGTGACTTTCTTGATTATTATGACGTGTAACGCTATCTGTTTTGCGTTTAGTATATTTAAGATTTCTGAAACATGACATTGGTTTTATCCAGTAGTCACTTTTGTGAATTGGATAGTGTCCTGTGACCTCTGTAGTATTGATATATATTTTTAATCGTAATTCTATTTTTCCTTCTTTGCAATGTATTCCAATACAGAAGATTGTTAAAAAAGTATCTAGTTCATTGTTAATTAAGTAACAAAAAAATCAGTTTCATTTAAATAAACGAAGAAAGTAAATCTGCGTTTCATTTTAAGAAAATCACAAAATTTTAAATGAACCGTTGGTTCAAAATTCTTCTAATAGCTGTTGCACATCAAAGTTTATAGTCCCATTTTCACACGTGAACGTATATACAAAACATGTGTGCGAAGGCTATCAGGGATTTTAAGACCAACAATAAAAATTTTATTCAGAACTAAGACTTCAGACTCCTGACGGTCGGATGCAATCGCATAGACGTAGTACGATAGATTAATAGATTCACTGATTAATTTCGCTGAATTTACTTACATACTACCTAATTAAGAATTTAATAACATTTATATTATCTAAAACAAGGGATACTAAAAATAAAGTAGTCAGAATAGTCGATGAATAGTCGACAAAAATAAAAAAAAAAAACAATTTTGAATGAGGGTAAAAAATACAAAAAAATATTGATAAAAATGAGGATCTATTACACAAAAATTGCAATTCATTAAGTAGCTACAGTTTCCAATAAATACTAAGAGCAAGGGAATTTTTTTATTCCAACTTGGTTATTAAACAACAACATAATAATAATTTCTATGTATGTTGAAATTGTTGGATTCTTCCTTACACAAATTGTTATAAAATATGAAAATATCGACTGTGAGTATTCCTGTCTTCCAGAATATTCTTTTGGATAGGTATCATAAAGTAACATGTTCGCTCAATTTGCTTGTATCTAGTCCAACCTCATTTTCGATAATAAATACGACCATGAATCTCCACAAATAAGCTTTATCATTTGTAGACATTATGGGCATGATCTTGTTCTGACTCAGTTTAAAGTTTTACTACTGGGGGAACTACATCCGAAATATTCTCGCGGTATGTTACTAATTATTCTAAAGTAGTTCTCATGCATAAACCTATCGTTCTATTGTTTCGTTGAGCTGGATCTTCAACTTCTTTATGAGATACACAATACTCGGCCACAGAATCTAATTCATTTATAAATTCTTGCAATGATGCCCTTCAGCTATTGCTACATGGTATTTAAACAAAACTATCTATATCTATAAATTAAGGAGGGTGAAGTCGATTGTGCTTCCCCTTGAGCCTGCCTCTTTTCCAACCTTCCTTCAGGAAAGTCTCTCTGATGTTGTATAGTGTTGGTCAGTAGGATTTACGTTTAGTTGAAAGAGCCGAGCAGTCACATAGGATGTGCTCGATGGTTTCCTCTTTTTGGTCTGTACGGGTGTTATTGAAGACTACAGAGACTGATTAGAATCCCCTGCACTAGTCTGAGTGGTTTTCTGGTCATTTCCAGGATTTTTTTGGCTGTGTACTCATTTCGGTAGATAAATATCACCTTTGATAGTCAACTATGTCGTCCCATCTGTCTCTTAACTTAATTAGATTAGTAATCGCTGACTTTTTTATGTCTATGGAGGATTCTGGTCCACAGATCATGGACCGTGCAGCCTTTCTGACCAGAGAGTCAGCGATGTGGTTACCTTGTGAGCTAGCAAACTGTAACTTTATTGTCCAGAGGTGCCTTAGTTTTTGATCATACTGCTATTAACTATAAATTTATGTTAGAAAGAATGCAAGCGTGTATAATTACACTTAATGCTTAATGACTTTAATTAATTAATATCCTAAATTAATTCTAACTTTCCACTAATGTTTTGGACGCTGTATGAATTATTTTATTTCTTCATTTTAGCATTTTCAAATTATTTAAGAGGCTATTGTCCATAATACTAAACATGTTCCTAATATAAAATACGAGTTGGAGACCAAAAGTCCAGTATTAATAGTCTGTAAATGGGTTAATTTAGACACAAAAAGTCTTCTTGTATCATGTAAAGTTATCAATTACAGTTGTGACAGATTTTGCTGATGCTTTCTCTACTACATATACTAAAAATCAGTCATTTTTAGCATGCATCCTTTTGTTACAGACTAATGGTGGAATTCTGAGCATAGGTATAGGCTTTGCCATATTAATTTTTGCAGATTTTGCTTACATACCTTACAGATATGCTCTGAATCCAAACAAATTATATATTGAGATACGACACCAATTTTATCTGCCGAAACGATTCACTTTGCGAGGGAGGTAAAATATCTGGGGATCATCTTGGATAGTAAACTTACCTGGAACGCCCATGTGGAAAGAACAATAAATAAAGCCAGGACTTCCCTGTGGAATCTCAGGAGAATCTTGGGGAATGAGCCTGAAACAGATTTACTGGATTTATCAAACAGTGATAAAACCAAGGATCACGTTTGGCTCGGTGGCCTGGTGGTCCAAGGAACTTCAGAAATCCACCAGAGCAAGATTGTCTGAACTTTAGCGACTGGCATGCGTGGCCATTACGGGGGCAATGTCCACTACCCCGACAGCGGCAATGGAGATCATCCTGGATATAACCCCACTCCATTTACTATTGGAGAAGGAGGCCAGGATGGTGTCCTATAGGGTGCTGTCGGTGGATAGTCAAGTAAAAGGGGAGAGGCTCTGGGACCACTCGGGCCTGATGCATGAAATTAAAGATAACCACACGCTTGGAATGGTCTCAGATATCCTAGCTACCCGGACGCACGTAGAACAGTCCTTTAAAGTCCTCTTTCCGAAGAGAGACGAATGGGAAAAGGGGATCATCTCTTTCTTTGCGACGGACTACTGATGGCTCCAAAATTCCAAAAGGTATTGGAGCAGGAGTGTATGGTAGCAAACCGAGGGTTGAAATCGAAGTAAACCTCGGCACATATGCTACTATCTTTCAGGCAGAGGTTTTCGCCATTGAATTGTGTGCAAAAGAGCTGATAAATCACCCTCTTGGTTTCCCAAAATTGGAGCCTAACGACTTTAAACAGGTCTCAGACAACCATTGACTTCGCAAGGAGGATTGGCTTGTATGGCGATTTATAACCTTAGGGGTAAGCCACAATAGACCCAACGGTGGTCGCAGTGGAGGGTGGTTGAACGACACTATGGATTTTTGACTAGAACCTTCCAATTAAATATTTAAAGTGATACCTACATTTTAAAAAGTCAATAAAATAAACATTTGGATGAATCAAAACTAAATAGGAGTATCGGAAAAAGAATAAACTCAATTGTTAAATAAAAACTAACAATATTATCGTTATTAAATGGTAAAATCTATAAAATAAACAACAGTTCAAAAAAAATTCCACACTCAAAACTAATTATTGTATAAAAAAATTTTAACTCATACTGGTCAGCGACATCTGTTTTTAATGTTAATAGTTCTGTTAATCTTTGTTTATTAATTACCGACAACTAATTGTTACGCCTATGTACCTTCAATAAAACGACAAATTGTCCCGGAACGACAGAAAAAGGTTATTTAGTCAAAAACGAAGAAAGATAAAAGGGCCATGTGGGTCCGAACATAAAACCCTTCGTGGCGCTACGTTTTCACTCGCCACCCATGGTGACCGACATGTACTGAACTCATCGGAATATTGTTTCAATATTTTGACAACATCAAAATGCCTGTGGCGCCATAAATGACATGTGCCATTTGGTGGTCGATTGCTCGAATTGTTAATGAAGCGATTTAAGAGCTTGTCATTATATCAATACCTTCGTGGATTTCTTAAGAGGACATTTTAAGTTTCCTTATTTACGATCGGGAAAATTCGACATTTATGAGTAATAACAGCGATTATTTTATTTTTATATTTTATGGTTTCAGTGGGTTTTACTTCCAAAGATATTGTAGTTTGTTGTAAAAAATTGGATAGGGTGTGCGAGTACACATTAGATTTCCATTTAGGAGAAAACTGTCAGTTATACAGAATGTGCCCGATAGTTTTCTATTCCTGTTTACATCTTCTGCATGAAGAGGTGCGTTCTTTTTGACTGAGATCTCAGTTAATCTCAGCTCACATCGGTAATGTGCGCGTTCTTTTCGATTCACTCACTTCGAAGTGAGCTGAGATTTTTCCTCCCCCTTTATCGATGCTGAATGTGCTATGCGGGGGTATCAGTTAGAATTGAGTCGGAAATAAAGTGGTGGGGAGCAAGAAATCGTAGGTCGCGCGTTTGTCGTTCTTTTTGGTGCTTACTCACATCACTTTATATCAGATCACTTCAATTGAAGTGAGCTGAGATCTCAGTCAAAAAGAACGCACCTAAGGTGTGTTTTACAGATATTTCTGGAAATCCCAGTAACTGGCTAGAATCCCCGACATCAGGAATCTTCGAGAGCGTTTTTGCTCGCGAAGATAATGCGATTTTATCGTCGTGTGCAATGCAACATTTTTTTCTATAGCAAGCCTTCAATTTCAGGTGAATAATAGAATTTCAAAGAAAATTGTAATTTTGGACGCAAAAATCGCAATTGTGTTGCTCCGTTGCTAGGGGTATGAATTATACTCATTCAACAAATGTTAAACAAAAGTTACGTTTTAGTTTTTACGGAGAATATTGTTGCGTTTTGTGTAAAATGTGTTCAACAATATAGTGCCTACAATAAAAGGGGACTGATGGTAATAAACCACTTTTATTGCGATCGTCTGTCACGGTTTATTGCTTATGGTCAAAATTTGCACACAGAATCGGTTCTTGTATTTGTATAATTTGGGTTTAGTATAATCATTTATATTTGTGTTCCCGTAGTGAGAGTTATAGCGTTTTCTTTTGAGATTAGTAGAAAGTGAACTGAGTGCGCCCTCGGTGCGAACTGAAATTGCTCTTGCACTACCCCAGTTTTTACTCTGCACTGGCAACGGACGTTTTCAGAGCGAACTGCGTGTTTTTGACATTTCAAAAGAATGCATTTGATATAGTACACTTTTTTGGTAGTACTTGAAATTTTTTTCTAAAATTACAGAAGGCGAATATAAGTTGAAGGAGAACTTAAGGTATAGGGCGGTTTTGATTCTCTCTTTTCTTCATATTCTTTTGAAGATGAATATGAGATTACAGGCGTACTAAAATAAAATAAGTACAATAAAGAAACGTATTTTACATTCTACACAAAGACCTATTTACCTCCTCCATAATTACCAATTTCAACTTGAACTTGATCGTTGAACGCTTGAACCTAACCTATTCGTATTGTCCCGTTCTGTAAATTTGTTGTAACATGGTATTGCCCTGAGTCGAATAGTCAGAGCAGTTTTTGGTGCCCTCAGGTCACATCGAGAGCGAGCAGTCTGTTCAAAAGAACATGCGTGACAGATTGCTCTCCCTAATGACATTTCAATAGAACACACAACTCGCTCTCAGTGTGCACTCAGTGCGTTGCTCTGGTCTCAAAAGAAAACTAATTAAGGATAATAAAAAACTCTTCGTTTTAACAAAACTTCCAATATTTATTAAAAAAAAAAAGCAATTTTTAAATAAATATTGGAAGTATTGTTAAAACGAAGAGTTTTTTATTATCCTTAATAAGATGGACTTCCAAAAAGTAAGGGTTAGTACAATTAATTTTGTAAAAATGTTTCGTCCTTTGGAAACTGCATCAGCGGCGCCTGTGTACTGTACTGTTCCTGTTCGACGACGAGTTTTATCCCTCGATGCATCAGACATGTTCATTAGAAGCTGGTCCAAAGGGATTGGGCTTTTACTCCTGCTGTAAGAGAAACCAGCGATTTGACAGGGAAACCGGAATCATCATTCACATTTCGAGGCCAATTTATCCGAGACGAAAACGCAACGATAGTGTTGTTTCCAGAACCACTGATGACGGTGATAAAGATTTGATAAGAAGAACTATCTACTTTATGTACAAAGAAAACTCAGATCATTGCAAACAAGACTAAGGAGCTCCACTGAAATAAGGATATCAATTGGAAACCTATGGACACTTTTACCCAAACTGGGTTTCAAATACTGCAAACTTGACAAAAGGCAAGTTATCATGGAATCCCAACGAATTAGGCAATGGCGGTTTAAATATTTGTCTGCCATAAGTGATTACAGGTCTTTACAAAGATCAATAATCTATTTGGATAAGACCTGGTATGATACCCACGATCCGCCGGCAAAAGGATGGACCGATGGAACAGTGCGATGCCAATCAAAAGCTCCATCGAGGAAAACGAATTACGATTATTCATGCTGGATCAGAAGATAGTTGGATTCCAAACAGTTTGGGACTTTCGGCGAAGAACATTCAAGATTCTTCGTTGGATTACCACCAAGATACTACAGCCGAATTGTTCGAAGATTGGTTCGAAAACACTTTACTGCCAAATATTCCCCCGCATAGTGTCATAGTTATGGACAATGCCAGTTACCATAGTCGCCAATTGAAGAAGGTTCCAGGCTCTTTAAATACAAAAGCGGAAATCCAGGAATTTATGCTCCAAAACAACATGTACTTTGAAGAAGGATATAAAAAAACACAACTTTTAGAGGTTCTAATGACAGTTAACATACAGAAGATATATGTATGTGACACAATTGCAGCATACGAAAGGACATACAGTTCTTCGTCTTCCTCCTTACCACTGCGTATTCAACCCGATTGAGCATATGTGGAGGAAACTAAAGAACAAAGTGCGGACCCAAAATACTATACCTATATTATGTTCTTCTGTAATTGCATTAATCCGATAAAATATAGATGACCCAGACGCTGATTGTTGGAAAAGAATAATAAACCATGTTATAAAAGTGGCGGATTCATACAGGGATTTCATACTAACATAGAACCCCTTATGATTAATGTATACGACGATAGTGATAGTGAAACTGAATTGATGTATTAACATATTTAAATTTTTATTAAATTTTATTGTGAATATTCTTTAATATGCATTTCTATTAAAAAATTATTTTTGCAAATTTAATCCTGACCTGCATTCTTTACCCAATCTTGCCAACACCTGAGATAAAAGTACCTAAGAAGTTTATGATCAGTCAATTTTGACCATAAGCAATAAACCGTGACAGACGATCGCAATAAAAGTGGTTTATTACCATCAGTCCCCTTTTATTCTAGGCACTATATTGTTGAACACACTTTACAAAGAGAATAAATACGAAATGGACGGAAAAGAATTGACACAAGAAAAGGAAAACCTGCCATCAGATGTAGAAAATGCAGCGTTGGAAGCAGAAAGTTTATTGTTGCCACAAAAATCTAGGATAATGTATGAGAAAGTCTTTTAAAACGTGGAAAAGCATTAAGAATATCAATGGCGTCAGTGAAAAAATACTTCTGGTGTATTTTTCTGAAAAATCGAAGAAAGTGATCCCATCGTCATTATGGTCGTATTATTCGATGCTGAAGCGTACGTTGTTCGTGAATGAAAATTATGATATTTCTAAATTACCACCTTACTAAAAAACTTGAGTGAAGGATACAAAAGCAAAAAGGTCCAAAATACTGGATTCAGATGACATTATTAAATTTCTGACAGAAGATCCTGATGACGTCTATTTGTTGAAGAAGGTTATTGCTATTTCTATATGGTTGTAGTAGTGTAATGCTATTGGGTGTCGTATTGCTCTAGTTTTCGAATTTGGGGATATTTTAGGGAAGTTTTTAGGTATCTATATAGATATTATTAGTTAAATTTTACTAAAATGAATTTTAAAATTTCTTTGGTCCCCTATACTGTTTCACAACAGCGTCAGGATAAAAATGGCTTGATACGATAAAATGCGATATTACCGCTGTGGAGTTCAAATATTGAACTAACTAGACATTATTAATTATAATCTATTGTTATGAACTTCCTATTATAGATGGTGCTAGCGGTATTAATGTAATTAATTAAAATAATTATTATAATAGTTAACATATAATGTAACAATATTGATCATTTTATTTTCTCCCATTTATTAACTTCTTCTTTTAATTCATTCAATGTTAATTAAGTATTTATAGTTTTTCCTCTATGTTATTTCCCTTTTTTTGTATATCGGCTATAACCATTATTTCTTCATATAATTTTCACTGTCATCAACTCTAATTGTCCTTTAAATAGGCCGAAACAATTAGCAATACAGTGCGGTTCTAAAGTCCCTTTCCCCCCATTTATTTTTTGAACCGTTAAAATTAGAAATTTTGGGAAAGTGAACTAGGAAAGATAATTGGAAGATAATTTTAAATGGCACCATATGGCAAGTAATACATCATTTGAAAGCTTGTTTCAAACCCTTTCCAAATTAATTTTTCTTCCTTATTTACAACTTTCAACCCAAAATTACAAAATTATTAGTTTTTAAATATTTTTTTTTTGGTTAAAAAATACGTTCTAATAATAAAAAAAATTAAATAATATGTTCAAAATATTCACCATTTACTTCTTCGTAATAAAAAAAACTTTACTGACTTTTTATTTAAATCGAATTGTTTGCTTTAAATGTCGCGAACTATGCAGGAAAAAGTTGAAGCAATATTAATTATTGGTGAGGCTACAATTAATCTGCATGAAGCCGAACGGATTTTTAATGAAAGGCAACCAGATCGACCAATATCCAGACAGTACCTGAGACAACTCTTAGATAAATTTCATAGAACGGGAAACGTTGCAGACGCTAAGCGAAGTGGTCGACCTGGAATTAGTGAAGACAAACAAGTCGAAATAGTTGCCGAAATGGTAGTCAACCCCATACAATCCACCTCAAATGTTGCACAAACTTGTGAAGTGTCTTCATCAACTGTAAAAAGAGTTTTAAAGAAACAAAAATTTCATCCTTATAAAATGAAAATGCTCCATATGCTGACAGAAGATGATCCAGATCGCAGAATTGAATTCTGTGAGCAAATAAGAAATAAAATAGAACAGGATCCTTATTATCTTAAAACAATTTGCTTTAGTGATGAGTGCTCTTTTTTTCTTAATGGTAAAGTTAATACCCAGAACGTAAGATACTGGAGTGACACAAATCCTCACCTTTTTTATGAAGGTCACACCCAGTTTCCTCAAAAAGTGAATGTGTGGGCAGGAATTTTGGGAAACTACATTGTTGGGCCTATATTTTTTAACGTAAATTTAACTGGGGAAAATTACCTGGAATAACTTTTCAGCAGGATGATGCTCCTCCCCATTATTATCAACCTGTTAGAAATTATTTAAATGAACAATATCCAGATAGGTGGATTGGACGACGGGGTCCAATAGAGTGGCCTGCGCGTTCTCCCGATATGAACCCACTAGATTTCTTTTTATGGGGTTACCTAAAATCAAAAGTTTATGGTACACTAATTGAGAGCATTGACGAATTAAAGCGAAGAATTAGTGAAGAATGCAGGTTAATTTCTAGAGAGACACTTGAACGCGTTCGGGTAGAGTTTTGTGCTAGACTTTTTTATTGCCAGGAAGTAAATGGTGAATATTTGAACATATTATTTAATTTTTTTTTATTATTAGAACGTATTTTTTTACCAAATAAAATATTTTAAAACCTTAATAATTTTATAATTTTGGGTTGAAAGTTGTAAATAAGGAAGAAGAATTAATTTTTTTTGGTATCATTGGAAAGGGTTTGAAACAAGCTTTTAAATGATGTATTACTTGCCATATGGTGCCATTTAAAATTATCTTCCAAAAGGGCCCACGTCCGCCATTTTTTATGATTACGTCACCTACTATCTATAAAAAAGTAATATACATTCCCTACTTCACTTTCCCAAAATTTCAAATTTCTAATTCTAACGGTTCAAAAAATAAATGGGGGGGCAGGGACTTTAGAACCGCACTGTATAACAATGGTTCTTTCTTCATATAATAAATTATTTTATTTCATGAAAATTATCAGAAGCCTTACCGTGCAGACTTTTTAACAAAATAATGTCTTTTCTGCGGCATCAACATTTGTTTTGGTCGACCGACTTTAATCTACCGAACTTAAAACAAAAATCTTTCAATTTCTTTCCGACCACCCACATTAGCGGCCTAAATCGTTTTTACTTTGACCCTTCTAGTTTTCAATAACAAACAAGATGAAAGCAGTTCGAGGTGAATTCGGTAAAAATAAAAGACAAAATTACCAAGAGTAGTACATTTCAAATGCTGATGTTCGTAATGCGATCGCTACCATTAGCTTACATTTTAATTTTGTCACCGAATGATGCCAGTAATACGAGGTATATAATTTAAATTTGAGAATATTTATCTTGAAAAATTACATTGTTTATTGTTAAATTGGATATATTATCATAATTGTCAATTATATATTTTGATTAATAAACCAAATGAAATTCTTTCTTTGTATTTAATTTTATTTTTACACTGAGGTATGTTTTTTCTTTCTTAATTTGCACTATAAACATGACTATTTTTTATAGCATGATGATGGCCTCAATGTTAGGGCACCGATAAAAGATAAGAATTTCATTTTAGTTCGAAAAGAAGAAGTCCATGACCGAAAGTAATAGCATTAATAGTCGATGAAGAAATAATAGCACATTAAGAAAAACTTTAAAAGTGAACTATAAAATAAAAACACTTAAGACATAATTGCAAAGACAAATAATCAAGTACAATATTTAAAAATTTAAAATATCTTAATTGAACAAATAAACTGTTGTTTCAATAACTTAGAAATTTAGCAAAATTGATATCTTAAAAAATCAACAAATGCCGAAGTTAAACAAAAGGAAAATCTAATTATTAAATAACAATTGAAAAAAACAAAATGACATTTACAAAACAGAAAAGTTATAACAAGTATTAAAATTTAACTTAAATACTGTCAATTAACGTTAATATTAATATTAAAAGAATTTTATGGTGAACAAATAGGTACAAGAATAACATCCAAAAAGCAACAGAGCAAATTCCGGATCTTTTATATTTTAGAAATTTAACGCACAGATATTATTAAAAAATTTGTAGTGAGATTCCTCGTAGATTTAAATGAAAACGACAAAGTATTTTTCACTAAAGCCGGAAATTAAACGGTGTATTACACGACTTCTGTTTAATGTCAATTTGTGCCTCGTAAAAAGATCAGATCATTTCTTCAACACCTTGCTACACGAGGATGCCTGCCACTTTTCTCCGATAAGATGTACTACTGTAAACATCACTTTTTACAAAAAAAATAAAATTAAAAAAATCGAACTTTGTTGAGAAATTTAACTAACAGTTAATCAGTGTGGTTGAATTTATTTTGGTTACTGAACTGGAAAGTTCAGTCTCTCCATTTTTAATCCAAAAATATACCTACAGAAATCATCTTTTTATGTGTTCCTTAAATATACGTTTTAGCAATGGTTTGTTTTTGCAGACTTTGGAATCATTTCAAATTTAACATGCTAATAATTTTATTACTCTAACTAATAAAATTTCATAAATACAAAAAGTTACGAGGGCTCTTCTAATAATTTTTATAAAATATTTGACATATCATCCATGTTTCAAGTTATAACGGTTAGGTTTTTTTATATGCTCTTTTTAGAAACTAGGAGGAGTAATTTGAATTTAGGTTGGCAATTCTGTAGATCTCTGATTAGTCAGGATTAGTCAGTATGGAGGGTAGAAGGAAGGTGGACCAACCTGTATAGGAATAATGTCGAAAAACTGTCCAGTGGAAGCAGCAAATAGTAGATGGCGCGAGAGTAGCAGAAGATTAAAAAGACAACGTGAAGTCAGGCTATAAACAGAATGAAGTGAGCTGGATTGAAAAATTTGATATTTTTCTTGAGTAAAAAAAATAAAAAATAGTTTTTGTTGTTTTATTTACTTTTTATTCCAGCATAATTTGAAGTGTGATTCAAAACCATCTTAAACCTTAATTTTTTGTAACCAAATAATCAGCTATGGCTCTTTTACTCTTTAATGCTGTGAAGTAAACATTTCAATAACGGCCAGTATGTTTATAGTCCGGGAAGTGGCTTATTACTGTACGAGAGAGATATTTATGGACGAGACGACGAAGGAGCCGAGTCAAGAATATCTAATCGAGTACCGTAATAATCACTTCACGGACGTGTATCGTACTATATTTTTTTCATACTACCTTTGGTTTTAAACGCAATAAAATATGAAACGGAAATGACATATTTGATCATTTTATTAGGAAGTCATGTAGACTGCTGTGAAAAAATTATGTTACTTGATTTATTCTTAACATGGTTGATTTGCTTTATAAATAAAAAAAGAACAGCGGTTACCAAGTAACAATGTAAATAAAGGCAGACATATTAAATTTTTCTGCACACACGAAATACCTGCGGAGAAAATGGATCTGAAATTAGATCAAATTGCTGAGAAAACCGCGAAAGCGATAGGGCAAATCATTCCAGTTAAGTCTGCGAAAAGATATGAAAAAGAATATGCGCTGTTTTGCAACTGGCGTGAATAACACAATTTGAAAAGTAGTGCTGATGAAAATGTGATGTTGGCTTACTTTTTTGATGTGGTAAGAACAGTTTTTTTAAAGAATATTCTTTTCAACAGTTTAAATTTTCAGTCAAAAACATTCAACCCTTCTTCATTATGGTCCAAATACTCCATGATAAAATCAATGATTATGGTTAATGAGAATGTCAACTTATCAAGTTTCCCAAAGTTGATAGTTTTTTGAAAAAACAAAATGTAGACCATCAGCCAAACCAGCCGAAGGTGCTGACAAAGGAACAAATTGAAAGCTTCATGAGGGACGCTCCAGATAAAGAATATCTATTACTCAAAGTGATAGCATCACTTGGAGTTGCTGGAGGTTGTCGAAGGGAAGAGATTTAGAAGTTAGTGATGTGGAGGATACGGGTACTCAGTTAGTAGTTAAGATTAACCAGTGATGAGGTCCACTATTTGGATGTGTTTAGAAAATACATGAATTTACGGCAACACGTCTCCCTGAAAACTCTTTTGGAGGGTTATAGTCAAGGAAAATGTCTGTCTCAAAGAGCTGGCATACATACTGTTGGCGGAGCACCTAAGAAAATAGCTGATTTCTTAAAACTAAACCAACCAGAAAAGTATACAGGTCATTGCTTCAGGAGAACATCCTCAATGCTGGAGCTGACCTTAAAGTTCTAAAACAGCACGGTGGATAGCAGAGTTCTTCAGTCGCAGAAAAGTATACAGAAGAATCGATTGAAGGCAAAAACAAGATTGCAAGAATGATCCAAAGGGGCGAAACTTTTGTTGTGCTACATCACAGCCACACGTCTTCCGCGATTACAGAAAACACTGTAAATCCATCAACAACTCCATTAATATATATTGCTGTTGTACAATTAATAATTACAGCAGTAGTACAATTAATGTCAATCTTCAAAAACTAGAATAAAAGCTTAGTTTATGTTGATTCACTTATTATTTCAAACAACATTGGGACAATTGAAGAGTACTGTAAAGTACAAGTGTACCGTAAAGTGCCATTTCCCTGACTCAAACGAGTACGGGAAATGGCACTTTACCGTACAGTATGTAAAAAATTAATTTGCTCGCTATTTTGACTATTTAAATTTTCGGCTACAAGCAATTTGACATTTAGGTTGTCATAGTGCATGGTTACTGCCAGGCAAATAGTTGGCGCTTGGAAAGGATTGCTATTATCTACAACAACATTTTTAAAAAGAAGATGACTTTTAGAACAACTTTGTAGATAAATTCATCAAGATAACTTCAACAATCTGGTGTAACGTTTGCGTTATTAGGTTATGATCAAGCCATGACATTGTAATAATTGTTTTGTATTCAAAATAATTTGTGCCAAACAATAAAAATTATATTGTAATTTTTACATATTATATAAGATTATTATTTGCATTTCTTACATTTATCCTGTTAACAGAACAATTGTAAATTAATTAGAAAATACTGTTGCGTGGATATGTCCAGCTGCAAAAATTAACTGCACGAACAGCAGCATCGATAATATTAATACACATACTAAAAAAACTGAAATTCTCGCAAAACATCATTTTGTAATTAAAAAGAAAAACAGTAAACAAAGATCTATATTCATTCGACTTTTGGCTTGAGAAACGTAATTAGTCTGTCAATAAACCGGTCATTTCTTACTCAGCATATAATCAGGGTTCCTAAAATGCAATAAAATTTATTGCTAGTGTTCATAGCCTGCGGCGAGACTTAAAAGTCGAATTCATTTTAAATTTTTGTTGCCGATCATTTCGAATGAAATTGCGACAAGGCATCGATTCACTCTCATAGAACCACTTTTCATTCTCGAGTGTTACCAATAAAATTTTATGCATTACCGTAATTTATTATCTTATTTTTTTTGTTTAAGGTCATATACGGGGTAGTCCCCAAATTAAATAAAAAAAGAATGTACATGTAAACATTAAATAAAACAACTTTTTAACAAAACTTTCACTTTAATCTGAAATAAACAACAAGATATACATTATTTGAAGAACTACTTGAAATAAAATGGCAGCAGATCAACAATTTTAAGTTGTAAATGTACAAATAATTCTTGGAAGTTCTCCACTACTCAACCGAGATTCCCGAAAACTGGTGACATGAGATAAATTCTCTCTAGTGAGATTTTCTCATATCACTTTAAATTCTCTCCTACTTCGAAAAACGGTATTCTTAAGCAGTCATCACATGAATTCCCATCCCTTCTTTATGCTTTTTGTTGCCAAACGTTTTATCCATGTTCAACCAATCAAATTACAGCTATTATTAAATTCGAATCTTTTTATTAGATTAGATAAATCATAATATGTCGAACGTTATTTATTATTATATTACATTATGGAAAAACAGGAAAAAACAATTACAAATAGACAGAATGAAGTACTTGTTCAGTTGTTGGAAGACAATAATTTCCTTAAACTAATCTATCAAAATATATAGTCAAAAACTTAAAGTTAAAGTAAATTAAAAATAGATAACGAGACAAAAACTACTAGAAAAGATGATTCTCCTGGGTATTGGCAGGAGAATTGATTCTCTCTTGCCTGTCACGCATTTTTGGTGAGATTTTATTTCAAGAATACATTTTTGTCTATTTTGAGAGAATTGTCATTCACTTTCTCCTTGTGAGATTTCGGGAATCGAGTCTTTGTAAAAACAAAATGTAACTTCAATATGTCAAACTCATTATGACAGCTACGATTGAATTTTTTTTTGAAAAATCTAATTTAACAAAATTATACAGTTTATTCACAAAACATAACAAAATCTCTAATCAGTGTTTGAAACACTGGCCTCGAGTAACAACAATTAATAAAATAAAATTAACAAAAATAAATATTAGGTACTCTAATTAATTGACTTAAAGTCTTTTAATTTTTTAACAAAAATATTATAATTACTTAGTTCCTTTATACATCTAGGTAAATTATGGTAAATTTTAATAGCATCTATAATCGGATTTCGTAAACCTACATTAGTCCTAGTGTTCAGCTGATAAATGTTATTTTGAAACATCGTTTGGTAGTTATGGACATCACAGTAAAATCTGATGTTTATGTTACTTCTTTGCTGTCCATGTAGAATCTTATAAATCATTTTACATTGTTCAACTTCTAATTTATTTAAATTTAATTCTAAATGAATTCTATTGGTATTAGTGAGCCAATTATAATTAAACAATATTTTAATAATTTTGTTTTGTAATATTTGTGCTTTACTAAAATTATTTGAGTCGCACATACCCCAAACTGGCAAAAGATATCGAAAATGTGTAAGAAAAAAAGCGTTATAAACCTTAAACTTACTTTCCTTGGTTAAATAGTTTCTGCTCTTATACAATGCAGAAATCATGGAAGTAATTTTTTCCATGATTCTGGCTATGTGTTCTCCCCAGTTTAAATTTTCATCCACAATCAATCCCAAATATCTTATAGAAGGCACTTTTAATAAAGATATACCATTAATATTTAAATTAAGATCGTTTATAAGTTTATTTTTTTGTTTAAATATAATATACTTGGTCTTGTCGATATTAATTTTTAATTTATTTGAAAAAAGCCATTCGATGTAAGTTTTTAGGTCATCATTTACTTGAGTTTTAAGAGCTACCTCATCCGTTCCACTGTACTGTAGAACAGTGTCATCTGGTGAAATATCTTGCGTTCAAATTGGCGCATTTAAGATTAAGGACATAAAGCAAGTATGACAGGGCGAAGTACTGAATCTTGTGGAACACCATAACTGCTTGAAAGCCATTCACTACTTGTATTTTTTAATTTTACATATTGCTGTATATCAAGCAAATATGTTTTTATTAATTTGTAGATAACACTTCTAAAGCTAATTATAAAAAATGGAGAGAGAGTTTTGTTAAATAATTTCGCTGCTTAATATTCTTAGTAGGATCCACAGAGTTAGTGCAATATTTTTTTTTCATTTAATGAAGGAGTGTATACTAATCCATTTCAAAATTTAAAAAAAAAATCAGAAGAAATTAACAAATTTCACTCTACTAAATACAATAAACACATCAGCTAATAGAAATCTATAAAATGTCTAATGTAAAATATTCTGTAAGTTTTGCTTTAAACTTTACTATCTAATTCTAAGACTTAAATTTAGTATTTTTTATACAAATAGCTACAATTTGCTAATCTCCTACATTTTTTCGATCGACAGTAAAATGAAATTTATTTGTAATCGGTATCAACACCGATAAAACATTGTTACTAATAAAATATCATTAACACGTGTAATTTTTTCAATTACCATAAAATTAAATTCAGTAATACGGTTAACAGCTTTTCGTGCGTAAACAAATCAATATATAAATATTCGAACGTAAACTTTATTTATAGAAATAGACACTTTCGACTTAAATTCCGTTATAATAAAATTAATTCTGTAAACACTTAACGCATTGCCGTTGTCTAATTTAGTACCCTATATGTGCCAATAAATTAATCTTGGAATCGATAACTATCGATCCGGTGTTTATTTATATTGTATTTCTTGCGTTAAAACGATAGATTTTTCAGAAAAACTATTTTTACTTGTGTCCCACCGTGTTTACGTTATGTTAATAAATCAAGGTACACATTATTCAAAAAGAATTCAGAAATAAATATTTAAGCACCTTCATAAGATTTATCCATAACATTTTCTATGAATTGCATTTTCTTTTTCAATGGAAATTTCATAAAAGAATATATTGTAATGATATTTACTTTGTTTCAACAGAATTAATATTAAGCAAACTAATATACTAAGTGACATAAAAATCCAAACACTCAGTTTAAATGATTTTATTTTTATAAAATTTTGTATAAGTACTTATTGAAGTACAATAAGTAAATGACAAAAATTTCAAAATGATTGCATTGCTTTAAAGCCCTTTTACCTTTAATAATGTGTGGATACACCCCGATGTGTTACGCATTCTCCAACGCGCCTAGGCATGCTTCTGATCATGTGGTCAATGTCCTCTTGTGGTATCTCATTCCAGGCAACCACCAACTCCTCTCGAAGTTCTTCTAGAGTCTGAGGAGGACGTTGCAAATTGAGCAATCTCCTACCCATCATATCCCACACGTGCTCAATAATTGGGGATAAGTCGGGAGATCTTGGTGGCCAAGGTAACAATGTGATATTATTATGTTGAAAGAAGTCTATTATGACTCTTGCGACATATGGTCAGGCATTGTCTTGTTGGAAAGTTGGATTTGCCAGGGTGTCAAGATAGGGTAAAAGATGGGGTTCTAAAACTTCTTGGATATAACACTGCGCGTTCATGTTACCTCTGATGAAGATTAAAGGTGATCTCGAACCATAAGCTATAGCACCCCAAACCATAACTCCAACAGTTTATGACATCATCGCAGGAAGATACGGACTATACAAAATTCTCCAGAATGACATTATGCAAACTTTTGAAAGATGTGGGTTTCAGATATACAAAACATAATAGAAAATCTCTCTTGATAGATAAACCGGGAATAGTTTTTTGGAGAAGAGACTATTTAAGAAGCATTCGACATGCCAGAGAACAAAAATTGAAAATCTTCTACTTAGACGAAACATGGATAAATGCTGGATATAGTTTCCAAATCTTGGCCAGATGAAAACATTAAAAGCGGAAGGCAGGCATTCGTGGAAGGTTTGTCGTTAGGTTTGCAGCCACCATCTGGAAAAGGAAAAAGACTTATCATTGTCCATGTTGGAAGTTCTGAAGGTTTTGTTGATGGTGGATTATTAACTTTTATTTCAAAACGCACGGGGGACTATCACGAAGATATGAATGGGGATGTCTTCGACGAATGGTTTGTTCAAATGTTGGATCTGATTCCAAAAGGGGCTGTTATTGTTATGGACAAGGCAAGTTACCATTCACGGTTACGAGAAGTATTGCCCACAAGTCGTTGGCGTAAAGCAGAGCTTTTGGAGTGGCTTATTTCGAAAAATATTAAGTTTCCAAAAGATCCACTAAGGAAAGAACTTTACAGAATTGCAAAAATGAACAAGAATAAATACAAAACCTACATTGTAGAAGAAATGGCTTCTTCTCGTGGTATATCAGTTCTTCGACTTCCACTTTATCATTGTGAACTTAATCCCATAGAATTAATATGGGCTCAGGTAAAGGGGGAAGTTGGAAAAAAATACTACTTTTAAAATAAACGATGTTGTGAAATTGTTTGAGAGTGCTGTAAGTCATGTTAGTAAGGAAAATTGGACAAACTGTATCGAGCATGTTATCAAAGTAGAGGCAAATATGTGGAAAATTGATAATATTTGTGATGATTTAATCGACCCTATTATTATTAATGTCAACAACGATTCTTCCTCTTCCGAGTCGGATATAGAATAAAATGTAAGTAATAAATGTATTCCAATAATTATTTCTTTGCATTTTTTATTATATTATAATTTAAAACGTATTTTTTCCCAAAATACACACCACTGCATTGCGTTATTGCTTATCTGCTAATCCTTTAACAATGAAGAAACTCTAAACTTTGCTACAACTGAAACAAATACGGGGTTGATCTACCTGTTTTTTCGATTTACGGAAGAAATGTAATTTAAAGTAAGAGATTTATCAAAAATTTCATGGTGCTCCCTGTAAAGGTTTTGCATACTTAATTAGGGTTTATTACTCCTCGTACTTTTTGTACATACTATAGAACTATCGTACATACACAGTACCTACATCAATTGTGGTGATAAAACAATTTTACGACCAGCTATATTCCATTAAATTGGGTCAAGATTTTTCGGAAAGTTTACTCATATCTAAAGGTCTTCGACAGGGGTGTTCCTCGTCGATCATGTAAAGGAATGGACATCCAACTAACATATGATAAACCTTACGCTACATTTTACCGATTATGAGGTTAGGAGGATCTAGAATTTATCACGAGAAATTTATTTGAAGAATACGAAAGCTGGGAACACTGATGGTAAATTACAAAAAATATCAATGTGCAGGGCAACAAGAAGGTTATAGAGGCCAACGAAGAATATATAGTCCTGGGAACAGAAATGACAAAGGACGTAAGAATAGAAGAAGAAATGGAAAATTGGACAGATAAAAGAAAAACAGTAATACTTTACACCCAACTCAGTCCTATGACTAAGAGATTGAAACAAAAACTTCTGAACCACTGGCGAAGATCGGCTGGAAAATTAAGGAATGATAATGTGTATATTAAAACTTATAAGAAAAACGAATAAGGGGAGGCCGAAAGTAACTTGGATAGGAGGTATTTAAAAGGCAATGTCTAAAGAATGTTTGGTCTTGGAGACTGGACAGACAGGAGAGTATGAAAGCTGGGAAGCGGAAAGCGCATATAGATATAGATTTTTTTCAAAAAATATGTTATAGGAAAGGAAGTTCTTTTTGGTATGGCTTTTTGTAAGATACAAAAAAGCTCCGGGCCAAGGAAAGGTGCATTCACCCCTTCTTTTGCCAGTTAGTCATTTCATATTATCCCTTTGTGACCTGGCAACCACCATCAAGATAACCTTTTTTGGCAAGTTCTTAACTGAGAGTCTCCTCGCTCTTCTGGATACTAACATCTACAGATTGTATCTCCGCCTGAAATATAGTTGAGGCGTTACTAAGAGATTTGTTCGTTCATATCACTTTCATCTATCTTGGACCCATTAGTATACATACCATACGAGTGAGCCCTCTGCCTTCTAAACACATCAAACGGCGAGTCAAAGTCATCTTAATGGCATAGTTTCAATGGTTGATTCAAGGATGCTAGTTAAATTTTACAGGAAAAGATCAAGGCAAAACTTAATTAATTAATTTGGTGAAACAAAAAATTATTTTTTCGGGAGAGACTACATCGGCACATTCAGCTCTTGGTGCAAACAATAGATTGAAGCGACTAATTTTTCGAGCTAGCTGGTAATAGAATTTGCTGTCATCAAGTTGAAGCTGAACCAAATGCATATTTTGGAAACGATCCACATCATGAGAACGGTATCGTAATGAGGGATTATTACACCAAGTTTTTTTTAACCAAAAAACCTCTTTTCTTTATCAGGCCAAAGATTTTAATATCATATAATTGCCAAATATCACCGAGTTATGTTAATGTACGAGGGTTGTCTGAAAAGTTTTCAACCTAACAAAGATACTAGACATTTTTAATTTTTCTACATAGTCTTCTTGTAAATCTATACACTTCTCCCAGCGATGCTCCTATCTCTTCAAACCGCCCAAATAGTACTCGGCGTCTTTCTCTGCAAAATAGTTGTTTACGAAGGTGATGGCCTCCTCATTCGACGAAAATCTCTGTCCTCCGAGCGCAACTTTTAGCTTAGCAAACAAAAAAAAAGTAACTTGGGGGTCCTTTTTGAAGATAATCGATTAAGATAACTCCATGACTATTCCAGAAAACAGTTGCCATCACTTTCCCAATCGAAGGAACAACCTTTGTTTTTTTGGAGCCGATTCCCCCTTCGCAGTCCATTGTTTTGACTGTGTTTTTGTTTCTGTAAGTTTCATGTAAGTTTTGCGGCGCAAAACTCTGATTTATTGCGCCTAAACTGCGCCAACAGAGAGTTGGAAATGTTCATTCGAACACGTTTTTGGTCCAAAGTGAGCAAACGCGGCATCCAACGCGCGGACAGCTTTCTCATACCTAAATCTTGATTTAACATGTGAAAAACACACTCTTTGGACATGTTTATAGCCTCTGCTATCTCTCTAATTTTAATTTGACGGTTGTCTAGCACCATTTGGTGAACTTGAGCGATATTATCGTCAGTGGTTGCAGTTTTTGGACGTCCCGAACGTTCATCGTCACCCAAGCTGGTACGGCCACGTTTAAATTCAGCAGCCCAAAATTTCACGGTGGTAAATGGTGGTGCAGAGTCCCCGTACACAGCGTCCAACTCGTCTTTGATTTGCGTAGGCGTATTGCCAAAAACAAATATTTAATGACAGCTCGATACTCGTTTTTTTCATTTTCATAAAAACACTCACATCGACTCACTCAAATGATTGTCAAACAACAACTGCGCGTCCAAAATGGCTGCGCAAACACATTCCCCAACTTTTGATTACGAGTGCTGCCATTTCCATGTTGAGGTCGAAAACTTTTCAGACAACCCTCGTAGTTCCTATTATATGGTGTAAAAAAAAAGTAATGGTATCCTGTAAAAATAAACATAGGACCGTCTCTGTGTATCGAATACGCGGATTCATTTTCATTCCTAACCGTTTCAAAAATATGTTCGTTGAAGGGTTCTATACTATAAACTGTTACTGACTTATTATAAACAGATTATATGGCGTTAATTTATTGCTTCGGCTTTATTATTTCCCGTCTCATTAGCTCTAAAAATTACGTTTTTTGAAGTTTCAGTTAGCTGTCAGGTTTTCCTTCAAGAATAATATAACACTCGAAATTTGAAATCGGTAAAAGAAAATTTAGGATAAACAAATCATAGTAACGACCACGTTCATATTGAAAATATTTGAGGTATGTCTGTAATTCCCATAAAAATTTACAAAACAGCATATTTTTTATCTGGAAAAATATTGAAAGACGAAAAATGCCACAAGAGCAAACACCATTTACCTACTCAAACAATATAGGTATACCAAATTCATCAAGTAATTTAAGCTTTTTATGAAAAAACTTTTTTCTACCCCATACCAATTTAGTTTAGAAAGTGTCGTTTTTCCGCACTAGTGTGGAAAAACAATGATATAATATCCCAAAATATATGTGGTGGGTGCAATATGAGAGTTTTAGGTTTTTATTTTGCAGTATTAAGTAAGTTTGTTCAAAATCATCCATCAAATTGTACTATTTATTGAGAAAATAAAGAAATATTGAAAAATATTTTTATGAAAATCCCCCTATATAGACTAAGATTGATCTGATGCAGGTAAACATTGTTGTCATGTTGATCAAATCACAAATTTGTTTGTAATTGTCAGAGTGACAGACAAAGCGTTACTTACATAGAATCATCGATTCAGAAAAGTGTCTAACAAAATTCTTAATTTGAACACTTCATCGTCTTTCGGGTACATTTTAGACCCATCCACATCTACATGGATCGATGAAGATTTGATGCTTGTTCCTGCACCTTCGTTTTCTTCAGCAGTCTTCTTCAGAGAATCAGCTATCTTCAAGGAATATGCTGCAATAAACCTACGCACAATGCGAAAAATTTTACATTCACAATCAATATTACAAATAATTAGTAGATAGAAACTATGTTACTCTTGTTAGTTGTCCCCATCTGTATAAAAATTTCTGCACTTGTTAGGAAAATTACTATTCCCTTGAGATTTAGCAAAAATGAATCATGCTGGTGCACCTGGTGCTGGTGCTAGTGCACCTGGAACATCTACTAAGAAATGTCTACAGTAAACTTCTTTTAACTCACATCTAAAAATGGATACCTTAATGAATGTATTGCTAACTTTTTTCTGATTCCATCATTATTAATTCAGCCTACCCCTAAAGAGGAAATATAAAATAATTTAACAATAACTATCTACTTAATGAGCAAACTATTGACAAGGATCAGATAAAATATGGCATAACAGACATCTCTCTTTAAATAATCAAGATCGGATGTCATTTAACTTAAATGCGGGACTTGGAATTACTGGCTAGCTACATTTTTCTAATAAAAACCACGAGAGACAACGCGAAAGATTCATTAGAGGCGAGGTGATTGCAAAATACACACTTCAACCCATTATTTTTCTAGATAAAATTATGATTCCAACTTTATCTTATTTGGAAAAACTAACTTCCGTAATTCCTCCTTTGCAAATTTTTCTGAAGAGCAAGGTCAGCAGGATTGATTTTGATAAGAAAGTTTGCTGGAGATCAAAGAGTCAGTTTTAGGGCTATCGATTAGACTAGATTATTTAAGGCGAACCTTTTCTAGATCTATTATGGTATTCCTTTTACTCTATAGAATCTGGTATTTTCTAATTGACTCATTAAGGTGTAAAGTGATTCCTTAGACATTTCTTCAGCTATAGATAGAAATCTCTGTCTTGAAATACAGAATCTGCATAAGATTATCTGTCAGTTTTAGAGCATGCAAATACTTCTTGTTGAGTAAGTATGTTGTGCCCAATTAAAAGATCTACGAAGATCTACAACTTCATGGCTGATTTGTCATAGAAGGGTTCTAGTCCGGTAAGGGGCTTCGCTACGCCTTCTCGGGCTATTAGATCCACCTCTTCATTTCCTTTGTGCCCACTATGATTGGGTACCCACATAATTATGAGGTTGTTTTTGCTTCCCATTTCTGCCAAGGCTTCTAACCAGTCCCAGACCAGTCTTGAATTTACCTTCGTTACGTGTAACGCTTTTAAGGTCACTTGTCTCTCTGAAAATATAGCAATCGTCCTTTCTTGTACCTTTCATCAGTTGATTTCAATGGTTAAGGAATGAATGGCAGCTTTCTCTTCCTGGGATCACTGTGGCATACCGCCCTAGATTGAGAGAGACAAGCTGAACTTGGATTGGCGGTAATTTTTTCCAAAGTTTCCCTATAGTTTTAAAAATTTGCTGGTATTCATAGACAAATGAACTTTGTTATTCTATAGCAGACAAGAATATTTTTAGCCTAGTAAGTATTCTCTTTCAAACTGTTTATGATACAAGAGTCCAAGGTAAAGTAGCGAAAGACTATCCAAAAAAAGGTGTGCTACATTTGTTTAAAATAAATATTTAAATTATATTAACATTTACATTGTGTTCAGAACAATAAACAACTAAAAGGTTGTATTAGCTTTCACTATTTTATTCTATAAATACTTTAATTGCAATGACAGCCGTTTCGCTATCGAAATAGCATCGTCAGATTGACATATTGAAGTTACATTTTGTTTGTTTGTAACTAGGTACTTAATGTTGATAGGTAGTTAAGGCTAGACCAAGTAAGGAAGTAATAAGACATAACAATATTAAAGCCTAGATGTTATTAGCCCTAAGGGATTATCCTGGATGTATTTCCCTCTAAGATCAGTATAACTGTGCAATGATATAGAAAAACCAGGAAAAAACTATATCCTGCTGATCTTTACAATAACTTAATATATTTGTGTTATAATTACGTCTTATCTATGTATAAAATGAAGACTCAATCAAAGTAAACAGTTTAATAGTGGTGAACTTCCAAGATTTATTTGTTCATTAACTACTTTATATTGTTGACCTGCTAGATGTCTTTTGATTTCAAGTTCTTCGAGGAAATCTAAATTTTGTTTTTTATCACAGATGTGTAATATTTGAATAAGATATTAATAAAATTATTTTTAAAATTCATTGTACTAACTCTTACTCTATGGAAGTCCATCTTACTAAGAAAGAGAAGGAGTAGAATATAAAATCAGTTTGGCGGAGCTTTTTTCTCGTTCGCAAAATTTGCAAACGAGGAAATATGGAATTTAGTTCGTACAAATGAGCGATGAGTATAATTGGGATCAGAGTTTTATCTAAAAATTAAAGTTATAGGCATTATAAACACCGAAGTCTGCTACAGCCATAAGAACATCTACTGAGATGCTGATTTGAGATAGCAAAAGTTACAGCTTCGCTCAGTTGATATAAATTCAGATAAAATAAAATTTAAATCTCCATTTAGGAATGGGATTGCAACTATTCTGCTGGGCAATGCTTAAAATGCAATAAAATATATAAAAATCGGAAGTCAAAACTAGCAAATACAATTTATTAACATTCAGAAAGTATTTACTTAACAGATAGTTCCAAAACTAATGAAGGAAAAATGTATGATTAAGAAATTGAAACAGCCAAACATTTCATTTGCCCGAAGTTATGGTTGCCAATAGAATATGCCTTTTGTCTTATAAAATGTTTCAAAGTCAATCTTCTTATTAAAGAAAGGAAATTGTTGTAGACAACTCTCTGAAAGTATTCGCAAAAGTTTTTAAACTAATAATTTAAATTATTATATAGATTTTTTTTCTCGATGCATATACTCTCGTACACATCAAAGTTAAACGTCGTCGAACTTAATTATTGCTTAAATTTTCGACTTAATTATTGCTTAAATTTCGACTTAATTTCACTTGCGTCTTAATGTCTTACGTAAAAAGTTAATTTTAGAGAGAGATTAGTCGATGCAGATGACATGAACGCAATGTGTGGCATATCATAGACTTTTTACTGTTTGCTAGAGAATCATTTCCTTATTTATTTATTCAAGGCGGCAACACAGCCACTCGTATCCATAAAATTTTCAGAAATGGCGGCTGTTAAGTCTGATCCGAACCGCGTACAACACACAACAAAATATACACAAAACAGAAAGGACTTTTCTTAAAATAATAAATATAAGAACATTTAGAATGGGTTCAATACTATCGTGTTGGCACATGTGTCTAAGGATGAGGAGAAACATTTTTAAAGAAAAATAATTATAAAGTCTGCCTACGCCTTACTCAAATAGCATGGCTTTGCGGTTTTGCTGTTTTGCTTGAACTTATCTATAGTTAAAAATTTGGCTGAGATCTGATTGCGATCCATTTGGGAACATTTTACGTGGATTAATTATGTCGGCTAGATACTTCGTCTCCTAAAATAAACCAACACAGCTTACTTAAATAAGTGCCAAAAATTAATAATAATAATAACTATATACTGCTAAGATGTAAAGCAGAGTTTCTAAAACAAAGATAAAAGTTTTCTTTAGAACTAACCTAACAAATTTCCCAATGGTCCAAGACTATGAAGACCAAGCAGATATCACCATCCAATATCATGAGTGCTTAGCACAACATTGCCCACAAAGGAATAAGGAGAGAGTTCCTTCCCATTACACACATATTAATAAATTATAAGACTTTTTTATCACCATATCCCTGTCATCCAATATACACAGGAGCAGATAAGATTTATTCCCCTCTTAATTTAGCAGGCCCTAATGTGGATTTAGAAATAATAACAGATGCTGAAAAATAAGTGAATTTGGCCCAAAAAATCGACAACATCACGACCTAAACCAACCACACATTGATAGAAGGATTTATGATGGCTATTCAAGATCAGGTTATAAATACCAATAACTACAACAACAAATTTGTTATCAGGGACCAAACTATTACGTCGGACAAGTGTAGACGGTCCCAACAAACGTCAGAAACCATACAACACACACCATCAGGATGTTCAAACATAGCCAATATGGAGTATTTACGCAGGCACAACCAACTTTGTAACATTATCCCCAGAAACTGGCCAATAAATGTGGACTGCTCAATACCTATACACCATATTACAAGTACAACCCACAGGCATTCTCGAGAATGCAGATTCTAGAATCTACTACGATAGGTCCATTATCACCGATAGACAGGTGATGAATTATCCAGATCCAAATTACACCGATCTTGCTATAGAAGTAGGACAGATGTGGCATTTAGAAAAAGTGGAGGTGGTACAGCTCAGCGTATCATCAACTGGACTCATCCCCAGAAGTCATGAAGACAGTTTTCATAAAAACACTTTTATTGAATTGTAAAAAGCAGCAATTTTAAACACATGTCACACATGTTGTGTTTACGCTTAGTATAGGTAAATAATAACAGCAATTGCTGAGTAAAAAAGTGCGTCAAAAAGCAGGGTGCTCATCCACCCAATCTATTCTAATGTATTTAGTTACGTTTTGGTATATTGAGGATAAACTCTCCCTATGTTTGGCCGTATGGGCTATGTGCGGAGAAGATAAGGAGTCTTTTTAAAATTATTCATGTATAATTTAAAAATTGAAGCACAAGAATGATAATTTGTATATTTATGCATTAGGATAAAGTAATGAAATAATTTATTGTGCTAACCCTTACTGTGTGAAAGTTCATCTTATTCAGAACAATAAACAACTAAAAGATTGAATTAACTTCCACTATTTATTTAATTTATTTAAAGTATTTAAAGAATAAATAGTGGAAGTTAATTCAACCTTTTAGTTGTTTATTGTTCTGAATGAAATAATTGATATTTAGTATGTTTTTATATGTAACGTATTTTTTGATTTCAGGTTTACAAAGTCAATGTGACGAAGATGAAAACCAGAGTTGGAATTATGAAGTTCATTATTATATTCAGGATTGCGAAAGAGTCTAACAACAAGGATTTATCTTTGAAACGAATAAACTTAAATTTATGAAATTTTGGGATCCTAAGGGCCGTATTCATAGTCAATACTTAAGACTTCCTCATGCCTTAAGTTTTCCCTATGCACTATTTTGTGTTTCATAGTTCTATAAAGACGACTTGAGAGACCCTTACGAGTAAGGAAGCTTCGGAGGTACCTTAAGTCTACCTTGTCTGAGTTTTGACGTGTTGAGGTTAGATTTTTAATATTAAAACGGTAGTTATTGTGTTTTGTGATCGCTAGTTGTTGGAGATTTTTGTAATGGACTACGAAGATTTTATAGAATTTATATAAATTGTTGATGCCGAAGAAGAAGCAGTACCTAATAATTCCTAAAAGATATATAAGAACCAACAAATTAGATGTCATTGTCATTTCATGACATTGTTCAAGCCTAATAAGATTCAAGCTATGTCGAAAGTTGACATAAAACTGACAGAAAATGCGACATTGCCAAATGTAAGGCTCCCTTACGGAAGGAAACAGAAATTTCGAGGAAGGCTTAAGGTCACCTTGCCTGAGATACTCTTGAGTGTACCTTCAAGCGTCGACTATGAATACGGTCCTAACTGGATTAAATTCTGCATTTTTTACAAGATAATTTAAGTTTATATCACGTCATCGTTTTCAGTACTGCCATATTCTTGCATGTTTTTAAACAACAACGCTGGTTGGTTAGTTAGTTGTATGGTATGCATAATAACTTGATGCAATAATAAATAATTAATTGAAATATTAAAAAAACATCATCTTTAATTTTCCTTTTGGAAAATGTAGGTTATTTAATGGAAACTGATTGCCAATCTTCGATAGATGATGGTTTATTTGAGATAAATAAGTGAGATATAGAAGAGCTAGTAATAGGGATCCAACATGAAATTTTAAATAAGCTGATTACACTTTAGCACGTATAAAGATGAATCCTATATTTAAAGAGAAAAAACAATGTTTCAATCAACCTTTGTTGGATCTTGGAGTTAGCTAAATTATTCAAATATTCTAATACGGCCTTTACTCTTGACGTCAGGTTCTGCCTTATAGATCTATCCTAACCTAGTTAGAATACTTGTAATTATTATTCTCATATGACATCGCGTTTTAAAAATGTTTCATCCGCATTTAACTTTCTATCTTTTAATTTTTGAACCGTTTATGTTATTTGGCATGGGTACTTTTTTGATAACAATAAATTAAGGACAGTAGAAGGGAGAAAAACCAACTCATTGTATTAAAGTGTCCATCAAAAGTAAGCAAATTGGTGGCGCCACAGTGGCAAGAGTATCTGTCACAGGATGTTGCGAATGGTAGAAAAGGAGAATTTGTTCTGGGATCGGCTTTATCAAAATTAATTATTAGAGTAAGAAATAAAATTAAATTACATTTGACTACGTAATTAGTTGAGATTTTGAATACTATATAATTTTTAAGTGCACCAAGTCACGAAAATTATTAAATTTTTCAATCTGTGGAGGGTTACTGACTTCACGTTGTCTTTTTACCCTTCTGCTACTCTCGCGCCATCTACTATTTGCTGCTAACCGCTGGAAAGTTTTTCGACGTTATTTCTATACAAGTCGGTCCTCCTTCCTTTTACCCTCCATCCCTATATCCATGTATGAATTAAAAAAATTAGGTTACTTCCTATTGAATAAAAATACCATTATTGGTTTATTTTAAAGAAGAACAATAAAAAGAGAATCCCAATAAAATTCCAAATTTCAATAATTGGGGTCATCTATTAAAGCCACTGTCAACTGTTAATCATTTAAAATAGTTCATATTTTTATTTTTACAAAGTAGGTTTTTCCTTATTAAAATAAATAGCAAAATTTTATTACAATACTAAAACGCATGTTAACCACAATGTATATTTTTATAATACATTTGTTTTATGTTGAAACAACTTGTTTAAGTTATATTTTATTAGATTTATTGATTTTAATGCTTTTGTTTCTTTACATTTAGCAGAGAGATAAAAAAAATTAATATAGAAATGTGTTATTATAAAGGATGGATACTAGCACATTTCAACATCGAAAAGAAATATTTAATAGCAAATCATATTTACATAAACAATGGACTATTTGACTACAGAAGCTAAGTAATTTGAATCTCCTCTAAACTAAAATTTATGAAAAACACCATTATCTTCCACATCTAAATACATTTTCTGCAACTCTTTGATTAGGTATAGGCGATTACAATATTACGAAATATATTGCAATTTTCACTACTGACAACTTGAACAACACGTAATATTAATTGAAACATGTGTATCTCAACATTAAAAAGTTTTTGTTAACCTTTTGGTTTATATTTATTATCATTATATTGTTATCAATATTTACAAAATTATGGATTCATTATTTGTATTTTTTCTATAAATTATTTGATGTTTGATATTGTGATTTATACATTTTTACTTAAAATAAAAAAAAAAGTTCAAATGCGCTTTGTTTTGAATCTATTTTTTTTTGTTTATAAATAAGACGGTTAAATCTATAGCTACAGCTTTGGTATTATATTTCCGATCAAATTCTTTGAACCGTCATCTAAAAAAAATAGGTAGTTGTTCTTCTATCCAGAATGCAGAAGCTCAGCTGTAACATGCCAACTCCAACCTGAACGATGACAATTGACGTCTCCATTGGGTTTTGTAAGCTATCTAATTTGTTACAGATTGAATTTAACGTTACTTTGTTTTCTAAAACATGTTTTAATTAATAAAACTGTTGCATTTTTTTCGGACTGAGATGGGAAACTCATGTTCGGTGTCCGACCAAACCCACCTCAAAAAGCTCGCCGTTACCCCCGCCTCGGAATCACTACCTAGCATATTTCAAAACAGGCGGCCATCAAGAATGTCCAGTGAGCACCTGGCTCAAGAAGTAGTTCACCTCCCCAAACTTCAGGTCCATCCACTTACCCCTACTTCTAATGGCCATTTTAATGCACCTTCACACCCCTCCCACCTTCTCACCATCCAATCCTGAACTTCCTCTCTAGTCACACCCTTCCACCTTCGTCTCTTTGTTCTAGCCACCAAGTCCAAAGGATACGACCTTGACTGCACAGCTGCTGCTATTGCACCCACTGTGCTCTGCACCACCCTCAACAAAATCCCTCTCTGCACCTGCAGTAGTGGTTTTATCCTCGCATGGATCCCCTCTCTTCCACCTTACACACTAGTAATGCCAGCTTTTTGTTTCTCCAGCTGCCTTCCTTGGTTCTTTCCGTCAAATCCACCACTCTCCCTAGCGCAGAGATACAAGATTTTTCTTTAGTGAACCTCCATTTCTCCTTACCTCTTCCTCAGTCGTTTATTATTCCTTTTATCATTTTACCCATCATACCACAGAACAGACTGATGGACCTGTAGTCACCTGTCTGCTTCCCTTCTCTACCCGCCTTCTTCACCAGTATCACTCAGGCCACCTACCATACCTCCAGGAAAAAACTGTTGCATTGTAGAAGTGAATTATATTTAATTAATGAAAGAATATTAGATTAAATAGATCTAGATGAAAATAACAAAGAAACCCTATTTTGGGCACTTGGACGTACTGGCATTGAAGGGAACAAAAAGCGGACCTTCTAGCAAGGAAAGGTACTGAAGAAATATTTATTGGTTCGAATTACAGTCCATTGAAACCACGACGAAGACCAAGGAAAATATGATATGAAATAATGAAAATAAGAGATCAATATACAAAAACAGACATTAATAGAAATGCATAATAACCACCGCTGCAAAACAATTACAGCTTATTGTTTAGAAAACTAAAAGTTTTACTTTAACAACTTAAAAAGGATGTCAATGTCAATTTAATTGTTTAATATACTAAGGGCGGCTAGATCAATCTCTTGGTAAATTAATCATAAAATACCAAGGGGTTAAATTTAATCTCTTTGGTAAGCTTCTGTTAAAATCGAATTTGTTAGATCATTCTATGTTTATCCTTTTGGTACGACGTGACATAATTTCTATCAAAATTAAATGTTGGCAATTCTGTTTTGTATGTGTTTTATGCTGAGAGTGTTGTCAAAATTCAAAATATTCACCTATTGTAATTAATAATGGAAAAAGAAAAAGAGTTCAAATTTTTGTGCTGAACAACTGCATTTGTTATGCGACCTAGTGGTTAAATATTCAGACATTAGGTGCGTTCTTTTTGACTGAGATCTCAGTTAATCTCAGCTCACACCGGTAATGTGTGCGTTCTTTTTGATTCACTCACTTCGAAGTGAGCTTAGATTTTTCCTTCCCCTTTATCGATGCTGAATGTGCTATGCGGGGGTATCAGTTAGACTTGAGTCGGAAATAAAGTGGTGGGAAGCAAGAAATATTTGATTTGTTTGGGTTTTAAAAACAACATAATAACCTAACTTTTTTGTTGAAAATAAAATGGAAACAATAACATTATTAGATGCTAATACAAATGTAGTGTATACTTTAAATCTTTCCCTTGAAGATGTACAGAGGGTATAACAAGGAAGGTATAACAAATAATAATAATTACTGCATTATTATTTCTCTTATTTCGTAGGTATATTTGTATTATTTTTTAGATCTACGCATGCGTCGGCAGGTCGCGCGTTTCAATTGAGTTTGTCGTTCTTTTTGGTGCTTAATCAGATCACCTCAATTGAAGTTAGCTGAGATATCAATCAAAATGAACGCACCTGTTATTGAAAATAAAAAAACGGATGCTTTATGTCATAGTGGTTGCATGCACCCCTCCAAAATCTCCAACTGCCATTAACATATTGCCAGTGGCATAAAACCGTTGTGTAATTAATAACTGTTGAAGTGGGGTTTAGCAATTATTTCTGTAATTACAAAATAACATAAAATATCACAGATAAAAAAGTATTACCTTCTTGTAGGAAAGTCTATAGTATTTTCAATTAATTGCAGTAGAGCATTTGCACTTTCTTTGCTTAATCTAAACCTAATTTTAAATTCACTGTAATTCCAAAAATTCATATGATCCGGTCTATCTCTTACAGTTTATGGCTTTCTTAAAAGAACCGCAAAAAAATCTTCATTTTCATCGTCACTATCGCTATCGAAAATCATGAATATTTTGAATAATATCCATTTCAATTTTTTTGAAGTTCACAAAAATGTCTCAATTATTAGAGATTAAGGTTATGAGTCTCTTGGTATTGCTTTAAAGCAATGCAATCATTTTGACATTTTTATCATTTACTTATTATCAGTAAGTACTTATACAAAATTTTATAAAAATAAAATCATTTAAACTGGGTGTTCGGATTTTTATGTCACTTAGTATATTTACTTTTGTCAGTATACAGAAATTTTAAACATGCGATGGCTTATTTCAATGCCAACGGTCCTAACTATACCTTTATCTATTCGCATTTCTATACCTATATTCAAGTGTTATAATAAAAATATAATATATTATGGAACACAGGCCGAGCATAACGTCTAGAACATCGTTCAGCCATATGCCTTTTAATCAGCTTACAAGTTAACCCAGTCGACTGTCAAATTATTCATCTTTAAGTACAACCCTTGAAACTAATTAGGTCTTACTAATTTGCTTGACATTTTTATATTTCCAACCCCAAAATATTGACAGAACAAGATAAGATTTTCTGTTTTTTTTCTTGTGATGCAACAAGGGTATAATATATTTTTATCTCACCTTATCTGCACCTAAAGTTTTAGGATACTTCATTATACAGGGTCTGATTAGAGTTTGGTTTAGTACCTCTGCTAAGTGGAATGTTTTCAAGCAAACAATAGGATTTTAGAATTTAAAATGTTAAAAAGTTATTAAAGATTAAATTCCGGGAATTTAAATGAGAGTTCTGTGGAAATATTTCATGTTTTTCACACTAGCCTCTGAACCTAACTTTATTGACTTTAGATGAGGGAGTAAAGTTGTTCATTATCAACCAAGGTAGAAAAATACAAGAGACTACTTGATTAAGAACTAAATCTTAATCCATTTGACAGAATGTGAGGTTTTCATAGCAAATTATTGAATATGTTATTGATTGCATTTTTATGTCATGTTAAACGGTAGTGACTGGTGGCACGTCAAACATTTTTATTAAATTTAAAAACTAATATTTAAATAAATAGATGAATGCCAATAGTGAAAAAAATGCTATGTGAGCCACGGTAGAAAAGCATATTATTATAATTACTATGTGATACTTATTTAAATGCAAAAATTAAAAAAAAAACATATTGTAGTTTTTACTAATTTTTTATGATTAGTATATTGTACCGGTGGTTTTTTGGGTAAATGATTACGATTTTAATGTCAGAAAATTCTGTAAACAGTAAAAACTACTTAATATTTTGGAATAAAAGCTTGTAACATGTCTATCGCCATGCTACCTTTCCTTAGTTTACCGTCCGAACCCTAAAATCAACCCTGACCCATTGTATATCAGACACGACCTTACCAATATCAAACCTACCCCTTACAATAGAACGCACCTGAAACAGAACCCTTACCAACACGAACGCAGCCGTCCAACCGGAAACGATTGTCAACACCCTTATAAATTAAGACACAAATCCTGTTTCTTTCTTTTTCGTTCAACGCAAGTTATCTGCAGGATTTAGACAATGCATTTCTCTGGTTGTATCACAGAAGATACCGCCCGCTAGTACGGAGAGATGATCCGCTAGCAGGGAGAGATATACTCGCTACAGGGAAAAATATAGTCTCTAGTAGAGAGCAATATACCCATTATACTAGCAGTTCCTTTTGACGAAAAAGCAAATTCCAGTACCGCAGCAGTTCCTTTTGACGAAGAAGCAACCACCACTAGCCAATACCCCAACTACAAGCATCGGTACACAAACCGAGGCCACCGGATCACTCTACCAAATAAGATAAGTCAAGTCCATTTATAACATTTCCGTTTACATCTCCTGTGGCGATTTACAATTTTTTATTAATAAACAAATATTCTTTAATAACAGTTTGATTTATATACCCACTGACTATAAGTCTTAAAGGTGCAGCGTGTTCGGTTGTCATTAAATATAGTTTTCTTTGCTTCCAAATTCAGTTTAATTACAAGGTGTTTCTATCTTTTTTACCTTAGTTTTTGTTGTTTGTTGATTAGTAAACGTATAAAAAGATAGTGGCGCCCTTAACCCTTATATACCAATCCTTTCTATAGTAAGCATTGGAGACGAAACACTCCTTGAGAGAGTCTCATAGCCGGGATCCCTTTTTGGGAGTGTTATGGTTACAAATTGGCTGCCTGCCTTTTTGGGAACTATTAATGTTACAAGCTATGATTATTAAATAAATGTACATTTTTTTACAGTGGGTCCAGGATTAATTTTAATGCACATAAAATTTCAATTTACAAAAATCATTGATTTACGAAAATTTTTTATAATACTTAGAAATAGAGGGACCCAAATATGTTATGTATTTGCTGGAAAAAACGATTTTTGGCCATAATTTGTTTTGCTAATGATAATGAGATGTTCAATACAAATAATATAAAATACAAATAACAAATAAATGCTAAATAATTTGGCTATTAAAATAGTGTTTACGCTGCTGGCCAAAAACCTAAAATGCCTAACAAAATATAAGATTTTACCCATCTTTATCGGTCCAAAACATAAACAATAATTACCCGATGAGACTAAAAATAACGGGAAATATTTAGGAACCAGTCTTCTGACTTTTTGTTAAAGGATTTTGTTTCAAGCACCTCAATCCAGATGGCCCTAAAAATTGGCCTGAAAAAAATTGGAAAAAAGATTATTTTGTCCAAAACTTTTTCTCTGATTGTTTTAAATGCTTTTGGTTGGTATCAAAATTCTCCCCCAATGATTGCAGAATGATTGTAATCATTTTTTTTTCAGATATTTATGCCAAAACGTTCCAGTTTCTTAATTTTTCATTAAACAACTATTTTTGCCATGTCATATGTCCAATTAAAATTAAATTGTATAAGAATTTAAAAAAAAATGCTTAATTTGTCAACTACTTCATATTAGTAATATATAATTGTTTTTGTAATACTACCAGATTCTCAGTAAGCTTCATAACATTTGTTAACTCCCTCTAATTACTTCAGTAAAATGTCTCATTAGTGTTCCAGTTTTTATATAGTAAGAAAAAAGAGAAGACAAATATTATTCTGATTATGTAGAAGATGCGTTTTAGCTGAGTACGGCACTGTTGGTTCTATACTTCATGAGGCTGAGAGAAACCAGAACATGTAAATACTGTCGTGAAAAATTGGCATCTCTCATGTAGAATAGCTACCATATTGTAAACAATAAATTTCAAAAGTAGGTGATAGATTAGATTTTAAATTGCGCGTATGATAAAAGACTCCATGGATTTTATTACTTGATATATTCCAGATAATGATGTAAATAACTTACTCGGAAATTAATTATAATGTATAATAAAAAAAAGAAGATAAAAGCGTTACATGTGAAGATTGCAAGGTTAATAAAACGAAATTGCTGACAAATTTAGGACAAATAAATTAAATACTAGTTAATGACTATTTAATTACCAGTAATTAACAGAGGATTTTAGTTTTCTGGAAATTTTTAAATTTATTTCCAACGTAAAATACAAATTTATTGGTTTTTGTAGGATAATTCTTTAGATAAAAAAACTTCTTGACAAAGTAAAAAATAAGCTTTTATAAAAAAGAAATAACTTTTAATAGAGCGGCTTTTTATTAATGTTGTAGCAAACTTATTCATTAAACTATTTATATAAATAATAATGTTGATATAAAGATTACGTTATTAACTTAAATGTCTTTGTTGTCCGGCAAATAACTTACGTAGGTGAAGATAAAAACAGGTGACATGAAGTACACAATCAAATAGGTAGATACTTACAGTTGAACTTTTTTTATGTGCTGGGAATATTATTTCTATATATTAGCATCAAAAGGGTTCCATGTTATTAATTATTTTATTAATTAAAAAAAGGGTTTTAAAGTAAAAAAAGTAATATTATAATAAATTATACCCCATTAAAAATAATTTAGAGCACCATAAACTTTCTATCACTGTTGGACTTCAAGATCATGGATGAATCACAATCTAATTATAAAAATACAAACTTTGAGAGCTTACCCTACCATAGAAAGTCATGTCAAATCAGTGTTTTATATAATTTTACCTCATATTAGTTGTAGATGGTGGTTGGAACGCCAAAACTAATCAATACTACAAAAGCAAACAATAGCAATAATAGGAACAAGTTAACTTAGGTATAAATAATATTTCATTTTTGGAATGCCAGAATTTTTCAACATTTTAAAGCTACATCCCACATAAACCAACAATAGCTTTTTCCTCCACCACTGTCTATTTTAAAATGTATTGTTTATAAAAAAACCAAAATTAATGAGTTTCTTCCTCCTGATGTAGCTGGCAAAGCAATTTAATGTCAGGTTATAATTTTAATAGAGTTGGTAGCAAATATTTATTTAAAAATATATACAATTTTTGTAAGCACTCAATTGAATAAAGCGTGTTCACAATAATATGAGTTGCAAGTAAAAATGAAATTACGAAAATGAAAAATGTATACTTTATACTATAGAGCCTATATAGCCTATACCCTTGGTGTAAAATAAGATTAAGAATTACCAATTTGTATTAATATATTTTGGAAAAGCAACAAGAAGAAAAAATGGGGACGTATTGGACAAAAATCTGATTAAAGAATTATATACATCAATTATACAAATCAAGTATAAAAATAAAAAGATTTGACAATTGCACCATCTAGCAGTAAAATCAAAAATCACTTAAGACGATATCTATCTTTTGTGTGATTAAACACGTAGGGTTCTCTAAACGTTATAGCAGAACCATCTATCTATAACCATCACTTACTATTCGAATATACAGACTTTGGATGAAAGAGCGAAGAAAAACTTTGACTACCGTGTGAGAGATGGCGCAGTAAACACTTAAATTGTTATTTTTACAAGATGCAGCAATATTTTTTTTTCTCTCAATAGTTTGTCTCTATGTATGGTATTTTAATGGCTTGTAGATAACTCTTTTTGTATATGTAAGTTTTTATATTATACGCAAAGGCCAATTAAAAAAATAATAGGTAACTAATCTATAAAGATTTTTCATATCTTGAGTTGAAGAATTAAGAATCATTGGGATGTATCTATGCTTTAATATTGTTATGTCACTTCAATACTCAGTCTAGTCCAAACACGAATCAATCAGCCTTCCAAATCGTAATTTTAAATTTTTTGTGTTATAAATTATGTTTATTTAACTCCAAAATATTCTCAAGTTTAATATAATTGCCGCATTTACAACAGGTACCTAAGTGATAGGTTTATGTTTACTTTGAACCTCCATTTTTAGCAATTTGTAATATTTGCAGAAAAAAAACTTGATTTTCGTATTCATTACAAAGTTCTAGACCCTCCATAAAATTCACCAAATTCTAGAAATTAACCGCAATTTGAATCAAATTTATAGCAAACAAGAAATGTTGAACTTAAATGTAGTTGACAGTTCTCAAAGTTTCTCCCACCAATAACCATGATATATAAAACTTTATTGAAAGTTCTTTTATTTCAAAACATTTTTGAGAAATAATCAACAATAATTTTAGGTTAACAATGTTTGCATTTTAATATTGTATGTAACAAATTTAGGAATAAAATTGTTAAATAATTAAAAAGCAACGAAAATTGAAAAATGTATCTGTCCCAAATAATTAAAAACAAACAATCATAGACATTTAATCCGGAAACTCTTGTGAGATTTACCATTATTTATTTTTTAATTCTTTTGAATGAAAAAATTCTCACGGAAACCACCCACGCCCACCTACCTTCCAAACAATCGCATTCTAACAATGAATAAACCACAAGTCAGAGTACGCATTGAAATCAAATCTGTCGTACCTGTCGACAGTTTACCCAAAACAGAGATATTCTATATTTTAACACCTTGTGATCAACGTCTATTCTGGAGCATTGTAGTTATTGTCAAAAGTTTCCTAATACCTTAAATACCTGTTAAACGTTCCTTTTCTTCGACAATAAAAGAAAGTTTCTGCAACTAGAGTCACTGCTCATAATTGTAAATAGTATGAATGGTATGTAAAGAAGTCAGTCAGGTGTTCCACGTCATCCATAAGAAATAAAGTTAAAGCAGTATTGATTTATTGTAAGTATAATTAATCATTTTAATTACCTAAATCCAAAAACACGTCCTCAAATAATTTTTGTGAGATTCGGTTTTGACATCAACAAATAAAAATGCAACCCAATAAAAGAAACAGTAGTAATCAATTTGAATATTTAATAGACTTCTCCCTTTAAAAGTCAAAAAGGGGCTATTAAAAAAAAAGAATTTATCCATACCAGTATTTTTGCTATCGGTCCATCAATATGTCAGAAATTTAATAGAAGTTTTATAATGTGTGGAGCCTGGTAGTTGATCAAATCCTGAGCTATGCCACAGATCTAGGCATATCATGCCAAAAAGGTACCTATGACACATTATAATGGACCGCCTAAGCTATGACGTCACAGCAGAAGACTCCTCCTAACCTTGGGAATTTTCTTGTAAAAAACTTTTTATCCCACCACCATTATTTATAACTAAATCCACAGCAAACGGAAAATTAAAAATCTCTTAAGACAACGCACATGCCGTTTGTTTGGAAAGGTTTTTATGACCACGTTTCTATTGACGTCAGAAGCCATCTAAAACAAATTTGATCGCGGTCTAAAGGAAGAAAAACACAACCTTAAGGCGAGTAGAATAAAGAAAAATTAAATTCCATGAAAAACAGAGGTTAAGTATTTGGGTATCATACAAGATAATAAACTTAACTGGAGCAGATAGATAGTTTACTGTGTTCAACAATATAGGGCCTAGGTACAATAAAAATTGACTGATGGTAATAAACCACTTTTATTGCGATCGTCTGTCATGGTTTATTGATTATGGTCAAAATTTGCACACAGGATCGGTTCTTGTATTTGTATAATTTGGGTTGAGGTTGAGTATAATCATTTATATTTGTGTTCCCGTAGTGAGAGTTAGTCTGTGCTGTTTAATAATTTTTGTGAAAAATGTTTCGTTCTTGGGAAACTGCATCAGCGGCGCCCTGTGTTACTGTTCCTGTTCGACGACGAGTTTTATCCCTTGATGCCAAAGAAATCGTCAGACATGTTCATCAGAAGCTGGTCCAAAGGGGTTGGGCTTTTTGCTCCTGCTGTAAGAGACACCAGCGATTTGACCAGGGATACCGGAATCATCAGTGAGAGTTCACATTTCGAGGCCAATTCATCCGAGACGAAAACGAAACGATAGTGGTGTTTCCAGAACCACTGATGACGGTGATAAAGATTTGATAAGAAGAACTATCTACTCTATGTGCGAAGAAAACTTGGTGCCTACTATCAGATCATTGCAAACAAGACTAAGGAGCTCCACTGAGATAAGGATATCAATTGGAAACCTATGGACCCTTTTATCCAAACTAGGTTTCAAATACTGCAAAAATGACAAAAGGCAAGTTATTATGGAATCCCAACGGATTAGGCAATGTTTGAGTGCCATAAGTGATTACAGGTCTTTACAAAGACCAATAATCTATTTGGATGAGACCTATAATATCCACGATACGTCGGCAAAAAGATGGACCGATGGAACAGTGCGATGCCAATCAAAAGCTCCATTGACTAAGGAGCTCCACTGAGATAAGGATATCAATTGGAAACCTATGGACACTTTTAACCAAACTAGGTTTCAAATACTGCAAAATTGACAAAAGGCAAGTTATTATGAAATCCCAACGGATTAGGCAATGGCGTTTTGAATATATTTGACTGCCATAAGTGATTACAGGTCTTTACAAAGACCAATAATCTATTTGGATGAGACCTATGATACCCACGATACGCCGGCAAAAGGATGGACCGATGGAACAGTGCAATGCCAATCAAAAGCTCCATTGACTAAGGAGCTCCACTGAGATAAGGATATCAATTGGAAACCTATGGACACTTTTAACCAAACTAGGTTTCAAATACTGCAAAATTGACAAAAGGCAAGTTATTATGGAATCCCAACGGATTAGGCAATGGCGTTTTGAATATATTTGACTGCCATAAGTGATTACAGGTCTTTACAAAGACCAATAATCTATTTGGATGAGACCTATGATACCCACGATACGCCGGCAAAAGGATGGACCGATGGAACAGTGCAATGCCAATCAAAAGCTCCATTGACTAAGGAGCTCCACTGAGATAAGGATATCAATTGGAAATATGGACACTTTTAACCAAACTAGGTTTCAAATACTGCAAAATTGACAAAAGGCAAGTTATTATGGAATCCCAACGGATTAGGCAATGGCGTTTTGAATATATTTGACTGTCATAAGTGATTACAGGTCTTTACAAAGACCAATAATCTATTTGGATGAGACCTATGATACCCACGATACGCCGGCAAAAGGATGGACCGATGGAACAGTGCAATGCCAATCAAAAGCTCCATTGAACAAAGGAAAACGGATCACGATTATTCATGCTGGATCAGAAGATGGTTGGATTCCAAACAGTTTGGGAATTTCGGCGAAGAACATTCAAGATTCGTCGTTGGATTACCACCAAGATACTACAGCCGAATTGTTCGAAGATTGGTTCGAAAACACTTTACTGCCAAATATTCCCCCGCATAGTGTCATAGTTATGGATAATGCCAGTTACCATAGTCGCCAGCTGAAGAATATTCCAGGACATTTAGACAGAAGACATATGTATGTGACACAATTGCAGCATCCAAAGGACATACAGTTCTTCGTCTTCCTCCTTACTACTGTGTATTCAACCCGATTGAGCATATTGGAGAAAACTAAAGAACAAAGTGCGGACCCAAAATACTGTACTTACATTATGTCCTTCTGTAATTGCATTAATCCGGCAAAATATAGATGACCCAGACGCTGATTTTTGGAAAAGAACAATAAACCATGTTATAAAAGTGGAGGATTCATACAGGACATTTCATATCAACACAGAACCCCTTTATAATTAATGTAGGCGACGATAGTGATAGTGAAACTGAATTGATATATTAACATATTTAAATGTTTATTAAATTTTATTGTTACTATCCTTTAATATGCGTTTCTATTAAAAAATTATTATTGCAAATTTAATCCTGACCTGCATTCTTTCCCCAAACTTGCCAACACCTGAGATAAAAGTACCTAAGAAGTTTATTATCAGTCCCCTTTTATAGCAGGCATTATATTGTTGAACACAATATAGCAATAATCAATAAAAGGCGATATACGCTTTGATTTTGTGCCGAATTTTCTGGATTAAAAGCTAGGGATGCAATTCCCAAAAAACTGAGGTGGATGTACACTGTAATAGTGTGAACAATCATCACATACTCGCAATAGACTGGAGAAACATTACAAGGAATAAAACTTCAAATACTAGCAATGGGGCAATGAAAACCTGCCCGAGAATTGCCATGCAAATTCTCATAAAAAAGGAAAGCTGTAAAAATAAGAATGAGTATAAAATGCCTAAAATTAATTTTGTAGACTACTTTATAAAAAGTTGGTACTGGTAAATGCCTCGGGACATACGATATTTCTCATTTTTCCTTCGAATGTTTTTCTCAACATTTTACGTTTCTATAGTAGCTTTATTTCTTACTGTATTTTTATTTCATTACCATGTATCTATTACAAAGGTTACTATAAGCCCAATAGTCGTATTACCTATCAAGTACCAGGCGTTAGCGGATAATTTGGTGCATATATATTTTTTCTACAACATATTTGTTCGAGATTATGTATTTCGGAAATAAACTTGTTAAGTTAGTCAGTCAATCAATCAGAAAAATTGCTAATATTTCCAAAAAATTATTTTATTAGGCTTCATCTTTGTTAAAATTGTACGTTTTTACGGTTACATTATTACAATTATTTTCAATGTATAATACTGAATTATAGATAATAATCAAAACGTCGTTAATGAAATTGATTGTATTAACCTCTACTTAGTGAAACGTCGTTAATTGACTGACATAACTCGATTCCCTACCAAGTCACAAGCCACAAAGAATTAGGAAAGAAAATTCACCTATTTAGGTTTTTGGACAAATGAATGTATTCATGAGATCATATTTATCAGAGTAAATGCTACATATCTCATTGTTTTTTAAAATTTCTAACAGAAGTGGCTTCCCACAATTACACGTGTTTTCTTTATTCTAAAAGAGCCATTACCTACCTGCAGTCAACCACATAATTATTAGCTTAAAATGGAGGAAGTAGAAAAATATTATTGTCTAATAATATTTTTAAACCTGTTTTGAATATGCTATTCAGTACTTTATTCTTATGTTATAATTGCTACTAATAATTCTTGATTCAGTTTTTTAGTTTACAGATATCTATACACACTTAAAGTCTGAGTTAAAATATTCATGTAGGTAAATATGATGATGATATGTATGAGCAGACGTGCTTCAAAACGTTCGAAGTAATTTCGAGCAACGGCTCTACAATTGTATTGACCTCGATGGACATCATTTGAACATCTAATTAAATAATTTAATGAAATTTATGGTACTAACCCTTACTGTGTGAAAATTCATGTTATTCAGAACAATAAACAACTAAAAGGTTGTATTAACTTTCACTATTTATTCTATAAATTGCAATTACAGCTGTTTCGCTATAATTAGCATCGTCTGACGATGCTAGTTATAGCGAAACAGCTGTAATTGCAATTTATAGAATAAATAGTGAAAGTTAATACAACCTTTTAGTTGTTTGTTGTTCTAAATAATTTAATATTAATTTAAGTAAATTATTTAATGTATTGTAACTTCTAATTTATTTAATTTTCTTACATTACAATTAATTTATTGCTTTTGCAATATTTGTTTGTTTTTATTTACTTGTGATAGCTATGAGAGAAAAAATGACAAACCATAGAGTTACATTACATTTTTAAGAGGTGTTGTACTTTAAATAAATTAAAACTTTTTTTGCATAAACGGTGCAAATATCTAATAAAAAATTGTAAAAGATCGTTATGTCTGAATACTCCATCTAAATACCTTTCTAATGATATGCCGCACATGGTACATACATTCCCTATTTAAAAATAAGGGGTTTGGGAAGTGAAAGGGAGGGGGTTGACAAATGACAGATGTGTGTAGCGTAAAAATGTGTCCCCCTTGGAAGAAAAATCGACCTGTTTTCTCATTTTCTTAAAATCTAATAAATACTGCCAAATATCGAGGTGGACTGTTTTCTGTGGCCCACACTGTACATATTTATAATAATATTTAATTATTGTTTTACTTAACTTTAGAGAAAATATTACTTTTTTTGTATTTTTAGCCACCAGATTGTTAAATTTAAATAATTCGGTTTACATATAGTCTGGTCGAGAAGTCATTTAAATCGGATTTGGGTTACACCGATCCGAAAAATCTTACTTTTTTGTTTATTAACAATTGTTTAAATTTAATATACAGAAATGAAAAAAATCCTAAAAATTATAATTTTCTCTTCTCTACAAAATGGTATTTTTTCAGTATGTTGTGAGGTATTATAAAAAAATATTAATTGTTTATGCAATTGTTTATAACAAATTGTTTAATTAATAAACAATTAAATAATTAACTAACTGGTTAATACTGGTTAAAAATAAATTTAAAATCTTGACCAAGTTACAAAAATGTCTAATTTTATTTTTTAAATAAAATCTCTTTGAAATAATTTTCGCTTTAAAACCTTTAAAATCAATCATTTAACTGAAATGTTGTAAAATTTATTTATTTAGTTCATTGTTTTTGGCCTGACTACCCTTTACTAATTTCCATTTACACGATCAATGTTAATTTAAGGCAAAAATACAGACATTATCCTTCATAAAATACAAAACTACTGAATATTCAATTGGGCATTTACACAAAGAACTAACTGTTTTCTTTAAATTAAACTACATATACCCGAGACTGAGTTTCACCTACAACGATGACTTGTAACAATAATTCAATAATGAAAAGAATCAAAACGAAATGATAGAGGCAAAAGACGAAGAAACAGTTTAGATGGTACTTTCTTGTCACCAATCAAATTTGACAGCTGGTACGATGAACGTGATGATGAATCAAAGCCAAGAATTACGGACTGTTCTTTGTGGACTGTTAAAAGTGGCCATTGATTGTATTCGCTCGTAGAAGGCATTTGGACATTGTCAAGTTATACGAGGGTGATTATTTACAATAAATTCAAAAAAAGACTTTAACCAATAATTAATATTATATTTAATATACCTTTGATCGATTAACCTATTTGTATTTGTCTATATGTAACGTAGGAAGGTTTCTGAAGATGGTCATATTTAGGGAACGTAGCAAAAACTCAGCGGCACGTCATGGGGAATGAAACCCAAACAAATAAACTGGTCCACAGGAGTTAAGGATATCAGTGTTTTCTTGGAAAAGAATATATAGGAATTCTAAAAATGCTTTTTTTCTGTTGCTAAAAAAGAAAGTAACTATTTTTCATGTAAACATAAACATTATTTTTTTATAAAAAAGAATTTTAAATAAAAAAATAATTTTTAACAAGAAATTTTCATTTAATTTTTTTAATTTTAATAGGTAGATAGTCTCCATGTACATCAATAACAACTTGGCAACGTCTTTGCATGCTGTTAATCAGGTTGTTAAGCATTTCATTCCAAAGTTGTGGTAAAACGGTCCTAAGCTCAGCCGTTGTTTCGACAGCGGGTCTGTGTTCATCTAGCCTTCGTTGCAACATGTCCCAAGCGTGTTCGATACAATTAATGGAGATAACGGAGGGAGTGAAAGATGCGGAATTCCATTGGTTTCTATCGCATCAATAAGAGCTCTAGCCCTGTGAGGTCTGGCATTATCCTCCAAAAAAAGGAAGCCTGAACCGATAGCAGCATGAAATTGTGGTACAATGTTATTAATGACATGCCGTCTGTATTGTTCTGCGTTTATGTTTCCATCGCAAATGTAAAGGTCAGTACGACCATTAAAACATATGCCACCCCACACCATCATTGAACCTCCTCGGAAAGGGTAGACACGTTGAACAGGTCGTCGATTTCTAGGTGTTCTAGGTAGGGCCCAAACTCTAACTCTTCGACTATCCGAAAATCTGGCATATCTGGATTCATCTGTTAAAAGCACAGACCTCCATTCATTGACCCAATTTACGTGATCTCTTGCCCACTGTAATCTTTGGGGCATGTGGTTTTGGGTTAGTGGAACCCTCTCTAATAGACGTCGAGATCTTAAATGTACACAATTTAATCGCCACCTTATTGTTTCAATTGAAACACTGGTTCCTGTAGCGTTAAAAAGGCAGCGCGAAAGTTGTCTACACGTGGATAGAGGCTCTCTCCGGGCATTTAGTGTAACAAATCTGTCTTCTGCCGCTGTGGTTTTCCTGGATCCACCAATCCTTGGTCTTTCTAACACAGAACCAGTTTTATTAAATCCATTATTTAATCTACTTATGACACTTTGCGATACATTAAACAAATTGGCAACTTCCTGTTGAACACTACCACTTTGGAACATGCCAATAGCTCGATTTGCTTCTTCAATTGTTAATTTACGTCGCACCACAATATTGCCAAAGACAAAATAAACCATAAATTTTTCAACTTGTTTCATTTTGATAAAATAGCAAAAATGTTGTAAATAAACAAAAAATGCATTAAAAAAATTGTTTACCAGAATACCAATGTAAGTAAATGTGTGGGTTTATTTTGTGGTAAACTGGTCACCAATAATTTATTTTATGGGAATTTATTTACAATTTTCAGCTATATCCTTAGCTCTTGTGGAGCAGTTTATATTGGTTATATCTGACAGTAATGAGGCCAATGATTACGTAGGGTGCTGCAGTCTGGTGCATGATTGATTATAACGGAAGGTATGTCCACCATTCCCACCGCTGCTATCGATATTTTAATAGATCTTTCTTCACTTTACATCTGGTTAGAAAGGGAGGCGATGGCTGGTACTTAGAGAAGGCTAGTGCAGGATCCAGGGCAGAGAGGTAATAAAAAATCATCCGATACTGGAGATGGTAACAGATGCAATGCATACTAAATACAACTACCACAAGCCATTTACCGTCCTATTCCCAGAAAGGGAATAGATCGAATCTCATAATGGCTAACCATTGTTGGTATACGGACGGTTCTTAGACCAAGAGAAATGTTTGGGCTAGGGTTCATGGAGGGAAGCCAAAGGCGAATCTGAGCCAGAACCTCTATAAAAAGGTCTCGAGAGCTACTGAATATGAGCAGACAGGACCGCCAAGGACCCTGATAAGCTTCATCAGAGGCATAGCAACGACTAGAACCTAGGGGTAAGCCATAATCAAATTTTCAGGTCGCAGTGGGAGAAACGTTGAACGACCACTCACATGGAACCTAACTTAACCTAACATAACATAACTGGTACAGATACCTAGCGTAAACATCTCCGACGTCTGCTGAATTTATATAAAACATATTCGTTTTTGTCTAAGCTAGGTAGTCTTTGTTTTAAAAGATTCAAACTGAACTATGTTTTTAATTTGAGAACTTCCGGTCCGCTACTAACATGTACCATTAGTAGATTGTGCTACCAAAAATGGCGACCGACAGAATATGTGGGGAAAGTAGCACTAGTGCCAGTAGACGTTTTATCTAGTTAATGTTAAAATAAAAATAAAGCAGTTTTAAACTTTGTACAGCACAGTCAGGCCGACGGCGCTTTGCAAGTATCGACACGCGTGGTACTGAATATTGAATATGCAAGTTTTACAAGTAACAGTCGCTGACCTTCTTAAAATACACCAAGAAAATAAAGGGAGGTTTTAAAAAAGGATATTAAAGCTAAATAAATAGGCTATCTGATCCATATGCCGGCCTAAATGAAAAAAAATTTTTCAAGCCTGTTGACTTAAAAAAAGCAAACAATTTGCGAAATTATTTTTTCGCGCTATCAGTTAGGATTGCACGAGAACCGTAGCTCCTAAAAATGTTTAGCCAAAAAATCCAAATTAGAATTAATTAATGCATCAAAATACTTTTTTAAAGTCTTAAAGTCATTTTCACCGAAATACAGTTTGTCAAAAATCACCGAAAAATTTGGAATTTTTTTGCTTCCTTTTTTTGAAAGGTAGGTAAAGCTAAGCCAATTTTTTTGTTCTTTAACCCCCATTTTTTTTCAAGCTAACGTATACCTCCGTCAAGTCTCCCTGGGCCCCTGGGGGTCCTCCTGGACCACTTTGAAAATCACTGATTTAGATTAATAATTTGCATGTTACAATAATTCCAGATATCATGAACAATCTGTAAATTACGTAAATGCCCAAATTGTTAATGTCAATTTTAATACAGCTGATTATTGTTACAATACGTCATTCCATTGCTGAAACACTTTTATATTCATATGTATACCTACGCATATCTTTCCAACACGTACTTATATTATGTTTTTTTGTTTTAGTGACGCGGCGAATGGTATACGCTTTGTTTAGATAAGGGAAGTTGTGTGTGTGGCCTGTTTATAATATATAAAGACATTTATTATACAACGAGGAAACCTTACACATTGTTTTGAATTATGAGTTCATCTCGTTTTTATAGTTAAATGACAATCACGAGTAAATAATCCAACTTGACTAAAATCGCCAAAATTATTGGACCCCCTTATTTTTGTCAAAATCAGACAATATTATTATAAGTCAAGAAATGTATTACAAAATACGTTTAATTTGTTTATGCATTCAATGCAAATTGACTAAATTAAATTTTAACCGAAGAAGAGTTAACAAATAAAAAAAATATTGTGTAATAAAATGATAAGAACAATAAAAAACTGAACGGTTAAACTAAACTTCCACTATTTATTCGAAATTCGCTTTAACATTCAATTACAGCTGTTTCGCTATAACTAGCATCGTCAGATTGACATATTATTAGAATTTGAAATGTAGAAAAAAATTTAAAACGAAATCAAAAATGCCTTATGTGAAGTATCCAACACTGTCCTGGATGTTGGGATGCTTGAACCGCAATAGTGAGTTTCTGGAGGGTGCTAGGAGGATTATTTCTGTTTGATTTTGCTCGGGAGTCATGTCTGGATAATTTGCTGGCTATGGTAGTTTTTGAATATTCCCATTCTCCAGTGGATTTTGTCCTCTTCTCGTGCAATGAATTCTCCAATTTTCTTTCCGAGAATATAAATAATGGATTCAATAATCTATCATAAATATCTATTCCCTATCATAGTGCCTGGAATAAAAATACGCTGCATACGACGACCATACGTTATACCTCTCCCAAATATCCAGTCTCTATGTTCCTGTGCCCACTGTAGGCGAGCGGCTATGTGCCTGGAAAGTAACCTGGGTACTTTTAATGGTCTCCTCGATCGCAAATTTGATCTGGCAAGCCTCCGCCGTGTTGTGGAACTGTAAATTAATCGACTATACTTTCTTATTAAATCAGTTCACAGTAGAGACTGTTATGATTCGATTGCGATGTACATAACCTCCAGATACCGATCTTCTCTTGTATTCATTATCTAGGACGTCCAGTTCTACGTCTCCAGTTAACGCAGTTAGTTTCCTGGTACAAACAAACTATTCGGATAAGTGATGCGTGAGAAATCCCTAGTCTTCCTCGATTAAATATTGAAATTCTATTGCATAATTGCAAAGAACAACTCAAGAATAACTTAAACAGGTTAAATCTATATGAACTACTTTTTAAAAGTATTATTATATATTTAAAATTATGAGAAATTGTTTATGTAAACTTTTTTAGATGCCCAGCACTGATGAACTAAATAAAGACTTAATGTCCAAAAGAACAAGCCATTATAAATATTTCGTTTTAAAATTTTGACGAATTTACAAGCATAAAGTATTGTTTTTTAGACCAGGCTATGGCTCTGTTGGGCAAAACTGCTATAAGAAAGTTTTTCATTGAACTAAATGTATTAGATTACTCGAATGATCTTTCAGCACTGACTTGTTCTGTTTTATAAAATGTAATATGTAAATATAATCTAGAACCTAGGTATTCCCTTATCATATTTTTTTCGCTACTAGCATCTGAACCTAACTTTTGTTGAGGTAGTAAAGTTGTTCATTATTAACCAAGGTAGAAAAATGCAAGGAACTACTTGTTTAAGAACTAAATCTCAATCCATTTGACAGAATGTGAGGTTAACTGATGCAGATACAAAATGAATAAAATATTTTTTTTACTAATAGTCCAACTAAGCGATTTTTACAATACAATACTTGTTCTTTTAGAACTGATAACACTCTATCGAGTGTTTCAAAAACTACGATTTGAAAAAATACCTAGAATGTCAGTAATTATAAAAATGCTATTTGAGATTAATTATAATGTTTATATTAGTGTAAGCTTTCAGTCTTGAAATATGTTATCATATATATGTAATGTAATTTTGAATTGTAACTCGTGCTAATGGCCATAGCTGTCTTATGCACGTTAAATTTAATAAAAAAAATTAGTTTATATTCAGTGGTTCATTTATAAAAATACCAAATTGAAACATTATTGAATTATACTAAATAAATCACTGCATGCCGAGCGATGCGAGGTTCGCAGCATCAAATTAATTATAACTAATTATTTTTAAATTAGTTTAGACTGATTTGGTGCTGCGAACCTCGCTTCACTCGGCACACAGTGGTTCATTTATAATAATACCAAGTGAAGCGAGGTTCGCAGCACCAAATCAATATAAAGTAATTTAAAAATAATTAGTTAAAATTAATTTGATACTTAAATTGCGGTCTTTTAATACGTTTTGTTTTGTTATATTATTCTTATTCTTTTCAGGCTGGGAAATTATTCAATAATTATTTGTAGTTATTAAAATGATAAATATAGTTTTCACACGTGTCTCCAAGATTGTAGTAATTAAAATGTATCATTTGGTATCCAGCCTAGTGTTTAAAAGCGATTTAGGCTATTTATTATAGTATAAAAGAAAATGATTAAATTGTTAAGATATATTGATATTGACGTCTCCATTAAAATTTTTATGGACCACGATACATTTCCTCCACTTTGTATATGCGACGGTTAACACCTAGGCGTTGCGCTCAACTGGATCTCGACCACTTCAAAGGCGGCTTTCGCTAAAAATACAAACAACGGACGATTATCATTCGACAGTCAACTGACTTTAGGCCGGTAGTCTTTGATATTTGTTTCACTCCGGATATACTGCGATGTCTAATTTCCCATTTGATATAAAATAAGAGCAGAGTTTTCAGGAAATGTTCACACGTATCCGATATGCCGAGTTAAAAGAAACCGCGGAATGATAACTTTATTGCAAACGTTTGAAAATTTTCACAGAAGATTTTTTTTACACACTACGCACATAAAAAATATTTATCGAGCATTGGTGTAGATAAAGGGTTTAAATCGATACGGATACGTTGTAAAGTTAATATGATCTTGGTATCTGTTACTCCTATTCTAATCTAGATTTAACGTAACCTAAAGAACTTACTGATTACAGATCAAGCATTAACATTCTTGTGTTTTCGTGTTTTTCTTCACATTTAACAACATGGTGAGAAGAAAAACAATAAACACCTAGACCATATGGAAGAAATGTTTCTTAAAATGAGCGGAAAGTTTTCATTTAACGAGCAAGTTGACATGCTGTTAGTGCTAGGTTTTTATGAAGTAAACTGTAGAAGAAGTGTAGAAAAATATCGTAGCAGATTTCTGAATCGTGCCATACCCCATAAAGAAACATTTTCTAATGTTGAAAGGAGAGCTCGAGAAACTGGCAAGCAGTGGCGTAGGAATCCACCGGGAGTAAGGAAACTTTTAGAATTAAATTACCCATAAAACAAAGTAAAAATGTTTTAAAACCGCCAAAGTTCCCAAGCAGTGGCGTAGGAATTCACCGGGGCCACTGGGACAGTGCCCCTGGACCCCCCGAGGTAAGGGCATCCGCGAGACTCCTGGGAAAAAATAATAATTTCAGTAATACTAAGATAATACAAATACAGTTACACGAAATTCATGTTACAGTACATGTTAAATTCATGTTATATTTATACTTAAAAAAATATATTTAACTGTTAAGTTTTTATAAAAAATCATTTTAAGGCTAAGCATGATTAGCTTATTTAAAAGTAGATTAAAGAGCTAGAACTTGGATATTTTAAAATAAAAAATAAATAAAATCATTTAAAAAAATTGTAATCACCCAAAAGCAAGCTGAAATTTTTTTTGTAGTAGGGGCCCCGTGAGTGGACTTGCCCCAGGGCCCCCGGATTTATCGCTACGCCACTGCTGGCAAGTTTAATTCCATAGCGAACCTTTGAATTTTCGATGATTTTGTATAACATTCTTATAGCGCGCGTTTTTAATTATTCAATTTTTTTTTATAACGAAGAGAATTAAATTGCCCACAAAACAAAGTAAAAATTTTTTAAAACCGTCAAAGGGTTAAAAAAAATCTGTCATTTTAATGTCGCATTATTCCCCATCCACCCTGTAAAATACTATGATTGAACTCTACTGTCAATTACTGCTCTTGGTACACCCACAACATGTATCAAATTTGGTTCTTCTAAATTCAAGTATAAGGCAGATATTGATTTTTTTCTAAATTTAAAAATTTTCTTTTAAAGCTTATAACTTCTCAGGGAAGCAACTAGGCATAGAGGTAAGTTGCGTTAAATCGCCCTATTTTGATTTCTCTTATATGTCCTTGCTCTATGTCGGTTCTTATGCGAATCACCCTGTATATAGATAGTTTTACCTTTAGCGCATATAGTCCCACGAACTGACCATGCAGAAATGAAATAGAAATGTCTAATTTAAGGTTCAGTAGAGCAAGTCAGTACAGCATATATATTTAAATTACGCTTTTTTGGCCGAAAGGCAGTAATGAACTTACCTAGGTCCTTATAGTAAGAACATAAAAAAAGGATAATAAAATTGCTGCATTGCATGGAATCACATAAATAAAGCTTAAAATGTTGGTCATTTGAAAAGACAGAGAAGAAATGCAGGTGATCCTCATCCAGGATAAAACTGTTCTTTTGTATCCCTTCTAGGATTCTAAGTGGGCTAAGATAAGAACTTTGATGTTGACATCACTGTTGACGATATATAACCATTCCTGCTCTTTAAACTTAGGTTTTATATTTATCACAAATTTTAAAAATTTAAATAATTGTGAAAAATCATATTCATCTGGTCTCTGAACAGGGTTTTAGCTCTCCTTCATATTGAACTGGATTATACATAGAAGAGAGCTCAAAACATAGGAAGTTTACTAAGAAGTTTGGATCACTCGCTTTCCCATTTCCACTTCAAGATTTTTCTCCAAAACCGTTATGTTGGACATCCTTCTTCTTCTTCGAGTGCCATCTCCATCAATGGAGGTTAGCGATTACCATGGCAAAACTATCTCTATCTTCTGCTGTTCTGATGAGTTATTCGAACCCTAGTCCCGTCCATATTCTGATGTTTCTCATCCAGGACAACTTTTTTCTTCCAATGCCGCGCCTTCCCTCTATTTTACCTTTTATTATCAACTGTGGGATATAATATTTTCCTTGTCTTAGCAGATGACCAAAGTAACTGGTTTTCCTGGTTTTTATTAATGTTAGGAGTTCTCTTTTCTTTTTCAACCTTTGCAGGACTGCTTCATTTGTTATTCGTGCTGTCCAGGGAATTTTTAGAATTCGGCGATAAACCCACATCTCAAAGGCCTCCACTTTATACATACTAGATGTTTTGAGTGTCCAAGCTTCCGCGCCATAGAGTAATACCGACCATATATAGCATTTAACAAGTTTCAGTCTCAATTGTAAACTGATATGTGTGTCAGTGAGCAGCCCCCGTATTTTCTTAAAGCTACTTCTCGCTTGAGCAATCCTTGCCGTTATTTCTTGTTCAGGGTCAAGTTTGTTGTTAATCCAGCACCCTAGGTATTTGTACTTTGTCACCTGTTCAAGCATTCTGTTGTTTATTGCTATGGGTAGGGGAATGTTTTGATTTTTCTGGATCACCATTACTTTTGTCTTTTTCTCGTTGATCTTCATTCCGAATTCCTGACATATTTCATTCAGTTGGTCTAAGATATATTGTAAATCGATATCCGAGTCTGATATAAGTACCGTGTCATCTGCGTATCTGATGCTTGGTATTAGGACTCCGTTAACTTTTATTCCTTTTTTGATGTTTTTAAGTGCTTTTCTGAACAGCAATTCGGAATATAGATTAAATAGCATTGAGGACAGCACGCACCCCTGCCTTACATCTTTGTGAATGTTAATGCTATTGGAGACTTGGTCGTTTATTCTAATTTTAGCCTTCTGTTGCCAGTATAGATTTTTTATTATCCTGAGATCTTTGGAGTCCAACCCAATATTGTTGAGAGCATTCAGCATTTTATTGTGGTTTACGCGGTCAAACGCTTTCTCAAAATCCACGAAGCACAGAAAGACATCTTTTTGTTGGTCTTGGCATTTTTGACATAGTACTTGGAGTGAGAAAAGAGCTTCTCTAGTCCCCATACCACCTCGGAACCCAAATTGATCGTTTCCTATTTCTTCTTCACATTTTCTTCTTCACATCCTTAAAAATATTTAATTTGTACAAAATGAACCTAAAAAACATTCCCAAAATGAAAATAAAAACCAGCTTGATTTTTCATATAACGTCTATACAGGATTTTGATAAAATTTACGAATTTCGTTATAATTGGATCTATGGCAATATTACCTCTCCATCGAAGTCGTGGAAGGCCTAAAGGCGTTTTGCAAATAGGTGCTTGCTTCTATTCTGGCTTAATTATGCGATTATTCGGTAGTCTTCTCATCCTATTGTTCAATAATATTATAACACTACCAAACTCAACATTATTCTGAGATAATTAGACATATCAATTAAGAATCTGCGAAAAAGTCTGTTGTTTTAGATAAGTAATATTTGCAAATTATAATAATAATGTTTATTTAGCATAAAAACAATACATATAAGTTATATAAAATATGTTAGGTACAGCGCTTAAATCAAATATATCATAAGACTAGTTAGTAAATAAATAAGAAGGAATTTCCTGAAGAACCAGAGGTGGTGGCAAAAAAAAAATTATATTTAATAAAACAGCAAATACCAACAATTAATAAAATATATTTTATGCTTATTTTATACAAAATATTTCATTCACAGAAATGTATTGTATTAACCTTTACTTTGTGGAAGTCCATCTTACAAAGAACCTTAAAAATAAAACTTTTTGAATAAAATTCCCTTTTGAATCATAAGTGGAAGTTTTGTTAAAAATTAAAAAGGTATATTTAATTCACAGATTATCTTTCTTTGCAAGAAATTTTTAAAAAATTGATGTAATCAGATCAATTGAGTGAATTCAAAAGGCATTTTCGGAAACCTACTCCGGGTTACCAACCCGATCCACTTAGGTCACGTGACGGATCACCATGGATCACTTACCCACCAACCATGTTTACGAACATCACAGGTTTCAGATCGGAGTTTTCAATACGCTGTCATGTCATTCAAATTATCAACCCTAACCCAACTATTTTCAATTATTTACTTTTTTTTATCTTGTTCTTGGTGTTAGATGTTGTTGATTTTTTTGGTATTTTTCAAATCTTTTCTGTAATTTTGGTTATTTATTCATCAACGTGAAACAATTATTAGAAAAAAATTGATCCTATTAAAAATCTCAGAAAAGAGATTATGAAAATGCTGAATTCCCGCGCTTTTAGAGAATGACAAAATTTAAAAATGGTTAGAAATGCGCATGCGGTGTCTGAAGCGATATGAACGACCCTACTTTTCGATAGGGTTATTGTAGATCAACCCGAGTCGGTGATCGAGTTAACAGCTCTGTGGTTTACGAACACGGGTAGGTAGTTCGGGTTAGGTAAACGAACGCGTAGGTTAGGGATCGGGCCAACCCGAGTAGGTTTCCGAAAACGCCTATATATACACTCTTCACATTTCGGATAAAAAGTTATATAACTTGGAAACCGAATACTGAAATTTCAATTTACCATTTAATTTTTGGGTAGTGGGAACATATACATAACCATGAACTCTTCTTTTATTAGTGTATATACGAGGTCTGTCTATTAAATAACGAGACTGCGCGCGCAGAAGGCTTCCTAGAGGGGTAGGGTGGGAAATGAATGCAGCGTTAGACAGCTGGGAGTGTCTACTATTCCAGTACGAAAACACGTTTTTGTCGCTGTAGTAATATTGTTTCTGTTTCAGTTAGAAACGAACGTGTTTTTTTCTCGTGCCGATAACAATGTGTGAAGAAAAACACGAGCAACGGATCAATGTGAAATTTCTAATTAAAATAAAAAAAAACTCCGACTGAATGCTATAAGTTGTTGAAAGAAGCCTATGGTGAGAATTCTCTATCTCGTGCGCGTGTTTTCGAATGTTATAAAAGGTTTTCTGAAGGTCGAGAGAGCACCGAAGATGACCAACGTCCAGGTCGACCTGTCTCTGTTTCAACTCTGCAAACAGCGACCAAAATAAATGAATTTGTGCGCGGTGATTGTCGTATGAGCATTCGGATGATTGCTGAGACTGTAAACGCCGATAAAGAAACTGTCAGAAAAATTTTACATGACGAATTGAGCATGAAGAAAGTCTTTGCGAAGTTGGTCCCAAAATATTTGACCCCTGACCAAAAGCTCGTCCATCAACAGATCTGCTCAGATTTTTTTCTGAGGTTAGGTGATGGAAAACATCATCACTTGCGATGAAACCTGGATATTCCAATACGATGTTGAAACTAAACGTCAATCCATGTGACTTTTTCCTGTTTCCGAAGATCAAATCTGCCTTAAAAGGAACCTGGTTCGAGTCGATGGAAAAGGTGAAGCGAAAATCGGTGGAGGTCCTAAATGCTTTTACAAAAGAAGACTTCCAGCATTGCTTTGACCAATGGAAAAAACGAATGGAACAGTGTGTGGCGAGGGAAGGGGATCATTTGATTGTAGAATAATTTTTAAAATAAAACTCTTTTTCATAAGCAGTCTCGTTATTTAATAGCCAGACCTCGTATGGTTTAAGGGTTGTAATATTTGTTTTTTCACCAAGAGCCTCTAAGCCTATCTTAATTGACTTCTGTTGAGTTAGAAAAGTTGTTTATATTTACAAAGGTAGAAAAATACAGAGCCTACTTAACTGATGCAAAGACATACCTAATAGAAAAAAATATTGTGACAGAGGCATGGACGATATGATTTTGAAATTTTGAAATTCATATTCGTTTTTTACTAGTTTTAAAAACTATTATTTAAAAAATAAAATGCCAGTGGTGAAAAAAATGCTGAATGAGCCACGGTAGAAAAGTGTATTAATATAGTTCCAGAATAATAATTAGGTATTATGTAAATCCAAACAGTCTGAGACGTTCCGTATTAAGAACAAAAGTCGTCCCAAGTTTCAAGTTTGTTGTTTATCGAAAACTACATTTATGAACTTAACAACTTCCCCTAGAGGTAAATTCTACTCGGGAAAATCAACTTCTTTAACTAAATTTACATATTGCCTCGAGCAAATCTACAAGATGTTGTATTTCCAACTAAGGGTTAACCTTACAGGATGACCCTTTTTAGATCCTTGTTAGATACGAAAAATGTGATGTACGTCAATGGAAACGGAGACTGAATGTCTACCAATACCGCACCAAACATGTGACTGCGATCTCCTTTACAGAATACGTTCGTTGACAAATGGTCTTATGGTGAAATCGATACCGAGAACAACAGTTTACCCAAGCCGACAAAAATTAAACGACCATAACTATTTTTAAACAGACACGGCATCAAAGACATTCTTAGAAATCGTATATGAGACAAAAAAGTTAAAGGAAGCATCACTGTCTTGTTATAATCTGAATTATCAATACGAAGTTTGCAGTATCGGCAAACTGATAAATTACTCCGAACCAAAGTATAATAAATAATGCAGAAATACGTTAGGATTAAGAAACAAAATTTCTTTTTATTTAAACTATACTTGGTAAGGTTAATATGGAGTTTATTGAAAACCAATTGAATCACTGGAATCACTACTTCAGTCACTTGAATCCAGTATTTGTTTTGGTTACTTCTAGGTACTCGAAATACGCTACTTTCTGAAAACTGTGTTTCTAGTAACTTATCCTTTCATTTTAATACATTTAGTGTTTTTTTCCACATTTCCTTTAATCGATATTTTAGCTTTTAATTCACATATTTTCTTTAAAAAAGTTGGTAATTGGTCTAGGCATTTAATTTTTAAAGCGCTGTGTTCGTAATTTAAAAATTGGCAACAGCGCATTTAATATGTACTTTATGAATCAAAACCATAAAATGAACTTATATGGTCTTACTAATTTTGCATTTTTATTATAATATAAAACACTTTCTGTCTGCAATTTTATTAAATTTATTATTCACTTGCTTAGACCGGATTGCCTTGACAAGTCAGACCAATTATACAGAAGAAAAAGAAGATGATCTGATTGGTTTATTCCATTCGAATGTTGGTGTTTTAGTTTTATGCTTATTTATATTTTATTGGTGATTTTAGTATTTTTAATAAAACACAAAAAATACACATCTGCCCCACAACGTAAACAAACAAAACCATGCACAAGGATGCAGGATGTACCTATATTTAAATTATTCCACCTTCACTGTTGGTGCGCGGTTGCCAATTCATAAATTGCGAACAGAGCGCTTAAAACCTCCATTTTATAAAGAAATACTTTAACAATTATAAATAATTTGGCAGTTTCATGAATTAAACCTTAGTTTATTAACTATTAGGAATTATTTATAAGAATAATAAAAGTAGGAGATTTTCCATTTCAATATACTTAGTTTTTGCCTGGTTAGACGTTGTTACAGGTTTAATATTCAATCTTCTTTATGTTGTTCAAGATCGTAAAAATAGATTGGTTAACTAATTGGTTTTGCAGTTCTTCTATAAAAACTTACTCAGATATAGTTTCATTAGTTTTCTCAAGGAAAACGTTTTTGTAGTTAGGGGAGAGCTGTTACAGGTTTAAGATTCTTCTTGTTGTTCTTCTGTATGTTGTTGAAGACCCTAAAATGAAGAGAGTTAACTAATTGTTTATGTAGTTCTTTTATAAAACTTACCCAGATACAGTTTCATAGGAGGTTTGATTTTTCTTCAGTCTGTTATGCTCTTAACAAGATCATTTAATAATTTATCCTTCTTCAGTGGGGTTATGAATTTCTTTTGTTTTCAATTGTCATATGTTCTTTAACTAGGTTAATCTCATGGAATGTTTACCTTGGTTGACATGGCCTTTAACCTCTGACATTTTAGTGGTACCACGTGACCTTTTGTCTGTCATAAAACTAAAAACACTCTCTGCGTGGCTTTGTGACTTTTAGTTCTGATACGTGGTAAACTTGGGCTTGTCATTAATGTTGAGTTGATGCTTTCCTTTTTTTTGGTTCTTGTTTTTTTGAAAAAAGGAGTATTCGAACGTGTACCAAGGGTTCAATAAATACAGATCACTGGATTTAAACTTCGATACATACTTATTTGTATCAGGATAGATTGTTACTATCTAGAGAACGCTGCTGCGGATTTGAGTTCTGATATTTTCAAGAAACACCCACTTAAAGGTTACCTTCCATCCACGGTAAGTCTTCTTTAACCTAAATGTCCATATGTTGTTACTGAGCCACTATTAAGATCATTGTGCTCATTTACAGATCTTTTTTTATTTGGATGTATTCTTCTTCCCCTTGTTTGCTTTTATCAATATTACGTCATCGACTTCAACTTTGGTTAGGTTAGGTTACACTCCAGTGTACCTCTACGGGTTCACAGTTTGGTTTGACAGAGATCCCGAAGACAGGAACCTCAAGAGAGATCTAAGACCACTAATAGACAACCTGGAAATGTATTCGTAGTTGGATTTGGACCATCCATCGGTTCCCCGACGTACTCTAAAAATTGGGTGAGATCTTTTCAATTTATGGGCAGTCATGTTATTGATTTAAGGGATTAAAACCCTGCAAATAATAATAGGTAGTGAATACACTTACCTGTTTTCCTAATTATTTAATCAATTGGTTTACCTATCACAGTTATACTTTGCTATAGTTGTTTAGTATTACTTTTCTCTTAATCTGTGACAAAGACCCGGACCCTACTCTACGTTTTGTGTTGGATATACGTCCTACACAAGGTTAGTAGCTAGTCGAGAAAAGGGTAAGCTCATTTCTAGGAACTTCCATTCTTATATCTTGAACGGTAGCAGTGGCTTAAAGATTTACCGTTGTAACAACGTGAGTGGCTTTCTATATTTTTCACAGATTAATCCCGATTTGGATTGAAACGAGGTACAAGAAGGACTAGAAGTTTGGGACGATCTGGCAATACTGAACCATTGGCCACCATGCGAAGGTTCATTGACAGCAAGGCGAATATAATGCTATGGGCTGGTATCACTCTTGGTGGAAGAACCAATCTTGTTTGTCTGAAATGGTTTCTAAATTCAACAAACTACCGCTATATTATTCTCGAACCTATTGTTGTACCCACTGCCCAACAAGCTGATCCCCAATTTCAATTTATGCACGCATGCTGCCAGGGAATTTCATGGAATTGAGCTTCAATACAAGACAGATCATGAACATTGCCTAACAGGTATAATTAACAACCGTGGAGGTTACACTAACTTCACCTTAAGACTACTTTGTTGGGAGTTGGGGGGCAACAAATTTTTTTTTTTTTTTTTAACTTAGTTCCTTTTTAATTTTTTGAGAGCTATTGTGATAATTCTAGTATTTTTTGTTCAGGAAATTTTCTTTCGCATTTTATTTTTGTCTAGATTATTTTGACGTGTGTATTTCAGTAGAGTTGGGTGCTCGAAACACACAGTAATTATCTAAATAAAGATGTTGATGTTTTAAATAGAATTTGTCGTGTTTAAAGAAACATTACAATAAATTACCAATTAACAGAACGGTTCAATGCAAACCACTTGAAAGTAAACGCGCATTATATTATTTAATCTTAACAATTTTCAACAATAAAACGCAAAACATTCTTTAAGATTAACAGTATTTTTATGGCAATTCATCGATACTCACAGACTCATTAAAACATTTGTTACTTAATTTCGTCTAGAATTATTTCTATGAAATCTTTTGTACGATGAATCTGTCAAAAAGATGAATGGTAAAGTCAGCTCTTGAATGAATTTTAAACCTATTCACCACATCGTTGGCGTTACATCTTAACAGTTAAGTTGTAGTATTTTTTTCAGCTGGAAACAATTCCACCAAAATAATATGCATACGAATTTTCGATATTTTAAACAAAATTTTAATGTAAATTGTTATTTTTGAAGGTTTTAGGTCGAGCAGGATTAGTAAACTACATAACTTTATTATTATTAATGAAAAAATTAAATAGGGCATTATTATTTCAGCTCCTACCAAGTTTGTAAATCAAAATAGTGTTAAAAAATAATAGACCTCATTAGCAGATGAACTCCTGTAAAAACTGCGTACCCCTTAGCATTTTTTTGTAAAAACATCATTATGAGCCTTATTTTTCATGAGATATTAATTTAATCATATAATCAAATTTTGACATATCTATCTACTCATTGTTAGTATCTTTAGTACTTTAATTTTTTATTTGGGATGATGTTTTTTATCTATCCCATTTCTCAATTGATCCTGTTTGGTTCTAATCCTTGAATATTCCATTTGACAATTTTCTATCGTTCTTCTATAAACGGATTTAAAAAACAAATCAAATAAAAAATAATAATTGAAATTAAATTATTGAACATTCCTCAATTCTAAATAACTAATAGAATTAATACGACTTTTCTATATGTCCAAATATGACACCTTATTCATATTTTAGTAGCAAGGTGTATCTCAAAGATACACACTTAGTACACACTTTGTAGAAAGTGGAGATAAAGAGAAAACTTGTACTTTCAATAAGTGTGTATTAAAAATTTAAAATGCATTAGCTAAGCGCTTTTAAACATAAAATAGGCCATTTTTAGACCTAAAAGTGAAGTTAACTGTGTAGCTGATTGCATTTAATAGTATATTAAGTATGGAGAACGGTAAGGGTTTTCTACTGATCGAAGACAATTGTTTGGAGGAGGAACGGAGCGACGACTCCAATTATTGTCTGAGATCGGTTACCCTTAACGTTCGACATGCTTATAACGTTTTTTGCATGATTGATAACATTATAAATTATAAAATTAAACATTTTCGTCATATTGACTAGTTTCATTCATTTTATCAAGATAGATACTTTGGTTGTTAGGTAGTAACTAAGGTGCATAACAACAATGGAGAATTGAGTTTTTATTTAGTTGTCAATAATTTTAAGTACAATTTTGATTATTATAAATTAAAATATGAGCGAAAGTGAATTTAAAGAAATTGAACGGGCTTGGGAAGAAGGGTGTTCCGCAATTATTCCCGAAAAATCCAAAATCCGTTATCAAAATACCTACCAAAGTTTTAAAAAATGGTGCGAAGGCAAGAATTTAAGAATCGATAAAAAGACTCTATTGGCATATTTCGTTCAAAGACATATGCAGTTAAAAGCTCCTGGAAGCCTCTGGGCAGAATATTCAATGATTAAATCCACCGTTTTTCTTTATGATGGCATTGATATTTCCAAGTTTTCAACTTTGATCGCGTATTTGAAGAGAAAAAATGTTGGCTATAGGCCTAAGAAAGCGAGCATTTTTACACGGGAGCAATTTGAAAAATTTCTGATGGAAGCACCGGATGAAGAATTTCTAATTCACAAGGTAAAAGAAATACTCTAATGAAGATTTTTTCATAATTTGTAGGTCGCAATGATATTGGGAATATTTGGTGCCTGTAGAAGAGAACAATTATATAATATTACTAATATGAATGACATCCAACAAACCGATGGTTTAATGATTGTAAAAGTACCCAATACAAAAACGAACATCCAGCGTAATTTTACAGTCGTTAATAAACCAGACGATAAAATTCCATATTTAGAAATTCTACAAAAGTATATAAAACTTCGTCCATTAATCAAATCATTTGTTCTTAAGATATGCCAAAGGAAAATGTTGTGCTCAAGTAATAGGGAAAGGGGGCTGGCCTTCTCAAATTGCCAAATTCTTAAATTTGCCAAATCCCGAGATCTATACTGACCATTCGTTCAGGAGGACATCAGCAACGCTTTTGGCTAATAAAGGTGTTGATGTCCTCGGATTAAAGCGTCATGGAGGTTGGCGTTCATCGACAGTGCCAGATAGCTATGTAGAAGATTCTCTTTAAAATAAAATAGATTTTGCGGAAAAATATTGTGCAATACTAGTAATACTACTAATGTATGCGATTCTGCAGGAGTTTCTGTTAGAAGTGAAACCACAGCCCAAACAAGTGGGATTTCATTAAATAATTTAACAAATTGTACCCTAAGTTTCAATATTAATAAATAATTCGTTAGTTTTCTTTATTTTTTCAAAAAATAAATTAAAATTAAGAGATTTTTTAACTCGACGATAAGTGAATTACTTACCGTCGAGTTGCTAGTAAATGTCACCTATTGACGGTAAACAGTCAAAAATGATCAATCGTGTAAAAATGTATTTTAAGGGCTTTTTGATTCAGCAACCCTCACATTAATGCTAAGTCAATCAATTTAATGCCGAATTTTTATAGTTTTGTTCGTATTTTATTAGATCTTAAATTTAAATTAAAATTATAAACTGAATTTATTTATTTAGCTACATTTTATTTTCTTGTACAGAAACTCATTTTCCATTTAAGTTTTGGAGGAATTAAGTCAGCAGTATACTTAAAAACCAGTTAATCATTTGATTCTTCTCTTATCAAGCTCATTATTACTTTGGTAGCCAAATCACGGGCCAATTTAAAAGTGATTAATTTAGAGAGGTAGAGTGGAGTGTTAGATTAAATCAATCCTTATTTGCAATCAGTAACCTTCTCAACAGATGTTCAAATAGACAATGTTCTATGAGAATAAATATTTTTGATTTGGTCTTTCTGATATTTAAATTTATATCTTAAGGGTATCTGCCTTATATATTTTTTTACCTAAATGTTCCCATATGTTTGACTAAAAACAAGACGTGGTGGCTTTAACCTCGTAAAATTTATAAACCATAGCCGCATGTAGAGGGTTTTTTGTTTAAAAAATACTAACCGTAATATAAATAAACATTTTTTATTGACTTAATCGTTATAAACAAAATGATATGTTTATAAAGACATGTTTACATCATGTTATTAAAATTTTCATATTTACTTTATTAATATCAAATACGGGGGAGACAAAATATGAATTAGACAAAAATGTCAAGGTGGAGGATATTCTTTTCGCTGTCATTTGCAATATATTTGTTTATTAAAAGTTCGATTACAGCGAGAAATTTAAATATTCCAATTATTATTCTTCTTCTTCACATTCTACTCTTATTATCAAGTATATCAGCAAACTTCTTTGCAGATATTTTAAACAGGGCCAAAGAAGTATTTTCCATTCATGAAATAGTGATCTCATACCTATTCTTTTTATTTTTTCAACTCTGTGGAAGTCTGTCCTTTAAAAATCGCTGTCATTAGATATTGGGTACATTCAGGAGGTCCCAGCGGCTAGATCTAGCCACTCAGCATGCTGTGGCCGCTGTTAATAAGCGCCTTCGTTTCGCCTGAATGCGTGGCTCACTGACAGCGGAACAAAAGTCAAAACATTTGAAAACATAACCCAATTTTTATTTTGGTTTTTATATGTCTATTGTGTTCATGTACAAAACTACAATAATTATCTTCAATTATCAATTGGATAAATCTTATCCCAACAATCAACACCTTAGAATATAATTAAGATCAACACAAACCTACATAACCCAATTTTGATATGTCATTAATGTCAAAATCGCGATGCGCTTTTTAGAAAGCGACAAATTTCTACGCTGAGCAACAGTCAGCCGCTGTTGAATAGCTTTCAAGCAGCGCTACATTCAGAGAGACTCCTTACTAAGCGATCTCAGCCGCTGGGACCTCCTGAATGTACCCAATTATTCAACACCGTGGATGAATGAATAGGTATGATTTGTCCCATAAAATACCTTACATATACTTTAACAATGCTCTTTATATATATGAAAGTCAACTTTTATTATGAAATGTCAAAACATAGTTCCTTGACAATGCCTTCTACCACGACGTACAATACAAAAAATTTAATTTTAAGAGATTTACCTGGTTTAAAAAATATTGTTCTAAATAAAAATGAAGAAAAATCGAAAATGTTAATGTACAATAGAATTTCAATTGTTCACATAACCCCAAAAAGTTTCTGTAAACGTCTCACGTCTCCAAATGCCCATTTAAAGCAGTTTTTGATTGTATGGTAGAATCACGGTTGTTCCACGTGCTGTTAACTATCCCAACTATACACTACTTAGGGATGTTGTATGATTATTCTGGATACTGAACTTACTACCCTTTATTGATATAAAGGTATTTATTTCCCTCTGAGCACTTCACTTACTATTCACCACTGATTTAACAATACAATTTATAGTTTTATCAAACTTTTAACAAATAAATTAAAATATTGACTTTATCAAGCAGTACACAGATCGATGAGCTGTTTCAAACTGAGAGTTTTTCCTTGGTTACATGTATCAATGTCTCATAATAAATTGTACACAATGATGAATCTCTAAAACCCTTTTTAATATCATCAAACTCTTCTTAATACTTGAAAAAGCTGAGAGAAAAAATACGTATTTTGTCTTTTTGACACTTTTCCACAAAATTGAAAATTTGAATTATGCGTAAATCTTCTTTAAATCCCATTAATTTCCCAATTATACTTCTTTTGTGTAATAAATACGAAGAACTACCTTTTAACACAAGGCTTTATTCTATAAAAGAACTGACATAAATGATTGTCAACTTAATATAACAACTGATAATGTTATAAACGTAACTAAGGGAGAGTAATATCATGGCATTCTTCCCGCCTTCTTATTTTTCGAGGTAGTCTTCTAAATATTGAGGACGCCTTCGTGTCCTAACTGGCCTATCGATATTCAGTACTGCGTCTTATGTTGTTTATATTAATTTGAATAATAGATTTTGATAGGAGAGGCAGCAGAAATCATAGACAAAATTGCAGCAGACGACTTCTGAGCTCTTTCTGGTGTTACTTGATCTACACACAGTTGAAAATGACCTCTTTTATTGCAGGAATTGCAAATTGCATTTTTAGCAGGACAATGTTGGCGCAGGTCTCTCTGCCACAAAAGAAACATTTCTGAAATGATGCAGCAGCCGTTAACTGCCTAGTTGATGAATTTTCAGAATCTTGTGATGGTTCTGCGTTTCAGCATGTTGCTTGGCTATTTCTAACGCTCTCGCAGTATCAAATGCTTGAATTAAGTTTAAAGTAGAGTGCTCTAGAAGCCGCTGTCTAATTTGAGGTGAACTCAAGCCAATGATAAACGAGTCTCGAATGAAATCATCTCTATTTTGTTCTGCACTCTTTGCTCATCTGGTTCAAAATTTGTAAATATTGTTCAATTGACTGAGCTGATAGTTGTCTTCTTGACGAGAGAGGATATTTCATTTTTGGGCTTTATGAAGAGGCTTTCAAGGGTTTTTATGGTATCTTCATACGTTGTACTCTCACTAATGGACTCAAAAACGACTGGACTCACGTAGTTTATTAGAAGTTTATTAGATTCAGCTTCTTTTTGTTGTCTTGAGCATCTGCCGTTTCCAAAAAATTCACGTATGATCTTTACCAATGATTCCAAAACTGACCTGCGTTTCCTAGTGTAATATCTATATCTAATCGATCAGGGCGAAGCAGCTTATCCATTTTAGAGATTCAGTTTTTGTAGAATAAATTGTAATAAATACGAAGAATTGATGACATAAATCATTGTCAACTTAATATAACAACTGACAATTTTATAAACGTAACCAAGGGAGAGTAATATCATGGCATTTTGATAATGTTTTCAAATTTTATAAAAACACTTTACACTCAATTTGTTAAAGTAGTTTTTAATATTTAAATTTTGAGTTTGACAGTTGATTTGTCGAGATTATAATTTTACTTTTACTATCTAATTTCCCCTTGCCTAAAACTCTAATATTTATACATTTATTCCCCAATTGTTAATTTATAATTTTAACCCCTAATCCATACTTAAATATTATAATTATGGTTCATTTTTCGTGTTCTTGGGTTTTCCATATAACAACCTATGGGTTTTTGGTTTTAATGCTGATTTCTATCTGTTCTAACTTTGCTACATTTAACTACTAATACGGATTTCTTGCTTATATTTATTTTTAGCATAAATATAACTATTTATTAAATCTTCTAATTTTAATTCTACTTTATAGATTTTTGAACGATAAATGAAACAAACTCTTTTTACTTTTATTTTATTTTAGATGCTACCTGTAGAATTACGGTGGAAAAAAACTCTAACCAGGATTTCTGTTTATTTTATACAACTGGTTAGTTCAACATTGTGAATGTTTAATATTGCTCTATTTAGGTGATTGTTGGACCCTATCTTATGAATTTGACCCACTCTATTCCACTCTTTTCCTTTAAAAATGTCCACCTAGTCAAATAATACATTATTTAATATATTGACAATCTCACGCATAATCACAGTACTAATTTGAAACATTTGTCTCATTTTGAATTTGCCAAACACTTTTACTTTCAAATTATATTATTGTAAATTGTTATCACGTTAATTTCACTATAAAACATGTTCAATTAATGCGCTATAATCAAGTTAAATGAACTATACCTATTTATATATAATTATTATTATTTCGAGCTGGTTATAACCTAAATGATAGTAAACATTGCGGTAATTTTGTATTCGTTTAATAAATATTCATTACCTAGCAGGTTAGTAAATTTATCTCGTAAACAGTAATTTTGTATTTGTAATTAAGTTTTTAACGCTACCGGAAACTTCATTATGTGATGGAATTGTCCGGTAATAGACAATGTTTACATTGTGCTACTAATTTGTGCGAATCATAGATATACAATGAGTGATATGAGTAAAAACGCAGTAAATGCTAATGCTATAATTTAAAGAATATACTTTGAAGTGTCTGCTGCTCCATCACGAAGCAACTGTTTTCTGTTTATTAATTTGGTATTCCTTTTCTTCAATTTCGAGAATACGGGTAAAAAATGTACTGATAAAACCCTCTAATCAACAGAAATAAATTTATGAAAACAAAAAACAGATGGTACAACTTGGAAATCCAAAGAAGATCCGAAAGAAGTTTTAACAGTTGCAGAAAGAAATATATTCAATAATCTATCAGTTCGAAATTCGAATTAATATTCAGTCATTTGCAATATTGACAATAAAGTTTCTTTGTGTTTATCTCCAAGTATGGTATTGTTTACCACTGTAAGTAATAATTATTTAACTACGTTCTTAAACCTTAATTTTACTACCCTCTTTTAGCGAAATATATTAAACATTAAAATCTACGCCTCTGCTTTGAAACAATGATTATCTAAACGGGTAAGGCATATAAGCAGACTGCTTGGCACCACACAGACAGCAACAGGAAGCGACCCTGAGGAACACCCACTATAAAAAGAATGCACCCTAATTCATCATCAACTCATAAAAACAAAAATAACGACTTCGGCACAACCATTAAATTTTTCATGGCTATTTATTAATGATCGTTTCTCGTCTCCTTTTACTACTGATGTAGTTTCATATCATCTGGTTGTGTAGCAAAAACGTCGTAATATGAAGGTTTACTGTTTTTTCTGGGGTTGTAAATGGGTGTGGATATGTCATGCTAAATTGAATGATCTTTTTACACGATTTTGTGATCATCAGTTTTGTTTTCGAAGATTTCCGTTCGAAATTACAGCTTCTGACCAATTTTCGGTAAAACACTCTTGGATTTAGTTCAAAAAAACACATTTAAAAACTCAACAAATTTTTTAATCAAATTGGACATGTAAATAAACACTTATTTTACCTTATATAGATCACGTAGAATATTATATCACTAGTAGAAAGTATTAAATGTACAAATATTTCTCCAGGATTCTGTTTATTTTAATTGGTTGTTTTGCTCATCAATAATATCAAGTCTACAATAAATATCTGAAAGAAATTGGTAGAACCAATAATGATTGGGAGTAAAGCGCGTTGTCATATCTAAATTTTACGTTACCAGTTTATAGCAGAATTAAAATGTAGTAAGCAATAGAGTTGTAAGTTATGGCAAATTATAGATAATACACAATACTAGTTCGATTAAAAGGTATTATTTATGACAAAAATCAGTAATGAACTTATACAATTCCTGATTACTGATCAGTTAAAATTCATTATTTTCTATATTGTGTTAGTTATTTATTACAACTAGTGGCAACGCTGTACTCAACGATATTTCTGTCTTTGTCACTTTACCGTAACTTCCATCACATCGTCGCAGCCCACAGTAATATAAATGCAAGCACGAGCGTATGATTGGTTTATGAATTATACAGTATGAACTGTACGTTTTACAGGTAAGTTGGTTAGCATCGACGTGTTGTGTTAACAATTGGTGAAAGTAATAGTGCTAATAACTACAACGATTAGGTAAATTACGATATTGCAAAGTTTTAATGAAATAAATAAAAAATGTGTATGAATATTTGGAATAATTGTACTAAGAGTTTTTTTTTCATTCTTATTCCTCTCAAAAATTAATAAGCACGCCCTCGATTTGCTGTCAACTGGGCCTACTTCTACTCTCAATCATTATTGGTTTTAGTACAGTTTTCATAAAAAACTGCTTGTAAACTCAGTGTACGTAGGATTTATAAAAATATGATAAGGTCTATTACATATTAACAAAATAACCTTTAAGTAGCCCAACAACTATTCGAATTGCTGTGACATCCCGCTAGAAGAAAAATGTGTACAAGCTGACGCTTGGGCCGATCTTGCCTCTCTATCGCTTGTTCCGCGCTCTCGCTTTCACGCTCAGGCTCATGCGGGATTATTCATATTTGACGTTTAACTGTCACATATACAAGTTTGGAGTTATCGATAATCCGAACTTGACTAGAGCTCCTAATTATTGGTTCATTTGATAAGTACGTGAAATAGTCAATGAAAGCACACTAAGAATTTCACAACAAAACTATTCACACTCAACAATTTATAATTCAAATTAACCACAAACTAGTTTTAACTGTCATACTTCATTTAATTTAACACTGTTCCATTTACTTTTGTCAACGTTTGCTACGTTGCCAAATCATTATTTTGGAATAAAGATGGAATAGTTATAATTCAATTATTCCGACTTTATTCGTAAACAATTTATACCAACCTAAAACTATTCTATATTATTATTTAAATAAGGAATAACTTAAGAATAAGAGATTTTTATTAGTAACAGTGAGAATGTTCTTCAATTTACTAAAAGTATGATGTACCTAGATAAAAATTTTATTGCAATTTGATTACACAAAGAAATTTAATTAAGTACGGTAAACAACTAAAAGGTTGAATAAAACTTTCACTAATCAAAATAAAATCTTTATTTCTAGTTATAAAAACAATATTGTATTTTGATATAGATATGTTGATGATGTGTTAGCAGGTTTTGTAGGTAGCGAACGACAATTAGATATATTTTTTAATTATATTAAAATTTATTTCTCCTTAGAAGTTGAAGAAAATAATTCAATTAATTTTCTAGATTTAAGAATTAAAAAAGTTAATAATTCATTAAATTATTCAATATACAGAAAACCAACACAAACAGATGTAACCATACCATATCATTCAAATCATCCTATATCACATAAATTAGCAGCTTATAATTCTATGATACATAGAGCATTTTCAATTTCAATAAACAAAAATAATTTTAGTAAAGAAATTGAGATTATAAAACAAATAGCTACATTTAATGGCTATCCAATACATTTATTATTAATATTCCCTAAACAAACTAAAGAAATTAAAAGTTATAAAAGTATTACATATTGTGGAAATATTTCTAATAGAATTTCAAAAATAATATCTTTGGCAACATCTGCATTAATTTCATTCAAATCACACAATAATGTTGGTAAAAAATTGTTAAATGTAAAAACAAAATTACCTAAATTAAAAAAATCTGGTGTTTACAAAATTAATTGTCCAAAATGTAATGCTGTATACGTTGGTCAAACACAAAGAAATTTTGAAATAAGATTCAATGAACCCTTAAGAGCATATAGATTACAACAACCAAACTATGCAAAACACGTTCTTGAACATCCACACTCACTCATACACACCAATGACATTCAAATATTACATATTTGTGATAAAAAACAAAATTTAGATTTCCTCGAAGAACTTGAAATAAAAAGACATCTAGCAGATCCACAATGTAAAGTTGTTAATGAACAAATAAATCTTGGAAGTTCACCACTATTAAACTGTTTACTTTGATTGAGTCTTCATTTTATACATAGATAAGACGTAATTGTAACACAAATATATTAAGTTATTGTAAAGATCAGCATGATATAGTTTTTTCCTGGTTTTTCTATATCATTGCACAGTTATACTGATCTTAGAGGGAAATACATCCAGGATAATCCCTTAGGGCTAATAACATCTAGGCTTTAATATTGTTATGTCTTATTACTTCCATACTTGGTCTAGCCTACTACCTAATCAACATCAGGTACCTAGCTACAAACAAACAAAATGTAACTTCAATATGTCAATCTGTCGATGCTAATTCTATAGCGAAACAGCCGTCATTGCATTTCATATTTAGCGAATAAATACTGATAGTTTAATTCAACCTTTTAGTTGTTTTCCGTTCCTAATAAGATGGACTTTCACGTAGTAAGGGTTAGTACAATAAATTTCATAAAGAAAATTTAAGGTTTCTTATCTAGACGCACGTGTATGTTATGATATCTCATTACGTGCATGTTATTGTTAAATGTCACTTAAAAGGAAATTTGACAGTGCGATTTTTGATTAATAATTTTAACCTATGAGATCAAAAATATCTCTTTTTATTTTGCACAAAACGTTTTGTGGTAAATTAGTTTAGTGCTTTAACTTGATAAAGTATCGGTAAAGTTAAATAGCCCAAATTTTGAAGTAGTAATTGCTTCTACTACAAAATGTTTTTTAAAATTGTATGCCTTAACTATTTTCACATGTTTTTGTTAATTTTTCAGTACCATATGCATGCACCATGGGTGGTAAGCACGGATAATGGGAATCAACATTTTCTAAATAGGCAAGAATCATCTGGTAATAGAGTAAATAACTTAACAAATGATAGTTTGGTATTCTTATGGTTGTCAATGGGACGTCCAGTTGAGTGATTTGTTCTTCCTTATCTTTGTTCTGTTACTTCCGGAATGACTAAGTGACATTTTAAGATGGTCAGTATTTTACTAGGAAATCGTAATCTCCTTTATCAAATCCAATTTAATACTGAAAACTTTATTCTTAGAATTATTTCAAATTGTTAATATTTTTTAATTCTAAAACATTACATAACAATATTTATGCATTACCCTGCTGGGTTTTTGTCCACCAAACCTCTGACCCATAAGTCAACATTGGTCCTATGACCTTAAAGTATAACCACAGGTTCATCTTTGGGTCAATGGCAGCCTTATATGTGATTCTTTGGATTTGTGGATTCTTTATTAGCTTCTAGTCATGAATAATAAATACATAAAATATTACAATAAAATAAAAAAGGTTTTTGATTTTAAATAAAAATCCGCTAATTACCAGAATTCAATTTGGACTGGTGTAGCCATAACGCCTAATGTGCCATCGAAAAACGTCACGTTGTATAAATATTTCCCTCTACATATGTCAGTTTACTTACTATCCTGACAACAGCCCACATCTTACATTTATTTTAGTTAATAATCAGTTCCCTTTAAACGTTCTAATTTGCTTGAATTCCAGTTTACATTCTTGCGTGTTAATAAAGGTTTTCCTTCAGACGTAAATAATAAATGACTGTTTTGTTGCCCTATGCCCTTATAAATTGCTTTTATTTCTATTTTCGTTCTTTTAATTTTATCTCGTGTTCGGGTAATATTTGGTTTTAAATTCCGAACTCTACCCACAAGTTAGTAAACACCTGTTAACTTTCAATCTGGAACTAGAAGTGTAAAAAGTAAAAAGTAACACAAATATATAAAGTTATTGTAAAGATATTTAGTTTTTTCGTGGTTCTTCTATATCATTGCACAGTTAAACGGATCTTAGAGAGAAATACATCCAGGTTGGATCCTCCTTTTCATGTATCAATGTAAAAATTACATTGATAATTTTTTCTGAATGTTATCTAGTATTAAACAGGTATTCCTCAACTTGTTTCTTAAAATGGTTTTAAACTCTGCGGGAAGGCCATTGTACAAGCTGTAAACGTTATACGAAAAACTCCTTGTAAATTGGAAGAGGAGTAGATTGGAGGAGTAATCATGCCTTTGAATCTAAGATTAAGGGCATGTACATTTGTTCGATATTTTATATTATGTACTAAATATGGCGGTGGTTTAGTAGTCATGACTTTGTGGAAGAAAGTAAGTGCATGCAAGTCCTATGTATTCTTTTTAGCCTGATGATGTTCTTTAAATAGACCGAAACTAGTAGCTTTATAACCACAGAAAAACTTTAATAACAATAAATAATTTGTGAAATTGACATTGGTCGTTTCCTTTCTTCAAAAATATATCTGATTATCAGCTGCATATTGATGACTTTTGCAGTTATAGTAGTTTTCACAATAAATGGTATTGACTGAAGGATTATAACAAAACCAATTATTCGAGATGCACATCATAAATGTAAAAGGACCTGATTCAGGTAATTTTGTTTCTCGGAGAGGGATTGTAGAGGATTACAGATTCTTGTTCATTTTAGTCTTTGCATTTCATTGGAAGTGTCCACTTGTGTTACGGCGTGCAATAATTTTATAACATTTATTTGTTATTACAGATATTAATAGCAAATATTTTATACCCCAACGTACAGAATAGGTAGTATATGGCGTCTGTGAATAAAAAGTAATAGTGCTTCTTCCAGTGGTTCGTTAAAGAAGAATCACTTATCTTGTGACGCGAAAAATATTAGAAAAAATGTGTGCAGTTCCTTACTTCAGCAAGGATATAACGCGGTTGCTGCAGCAAGAGTAACCAGTAATTTGACGAAGGTGCCTCTTACTTCAGTTAGACGAATTGTTGAAAATTCCATGGAATCAAGAAAAAAGCTTAAAGATTCCGGTATTACAAAAAGTCTAGACGACTGGGAAAAAGATTTGATAAGGCAAAAAATCTACACTATGTACGATGAGCAGTGTGTCCCTACAATCAAAAGTCTGAAACAGCGGCTCATCAATGACGAAACTCACATCAACTGTGGCCTCACTACTCTTTGGCGAGCTCTGTCTGCAATGGGCTTTAAATATCGCAAAATTGACAAGAGACAAATAATAATCGAATCCACACGTTTAATAAAGTGGCGTTCTGAATATATAACGTTAATAAGAAAATACCGGTCTGATAATCGGCCAATACTCTGCCTCGACGAGACGTGGTTTGACACGCATGACACCCCTTCCAAAGGATGGTCTGATTCCTCTGATAAGTGTGTAACAAAAGCACCATCAAATTAAGGGAAGAGAATCACAATATTACACGCAGGATCAGAAAATGGTTGGATCCCAAACGCTATGTGGCTTTCTGCCAAAAATATTAAGGACTCTTGTGTTGATTATCACGAAGACACGACAGCAGAGCTTTTTGAAGATTGTTTTAAAAATATAGTTCACAATTGCAAAAAATTTCTGGCTCAAAGAATACGAAATTGGCGATTCAAAACTTCATGCGGCTGCAAATGACATATATTTTGAGGAAAATTATACAAAAAAAACTTTTACAAGTGCGGCAGCTTTTCTTTAAAAAAAACGTATGTTTGTGATACAATTGCAGAAGAATTAGGACATACAGTGTTACGACTACCTCCCTACTACTGCGTGTTCAATCCCAACCAACTTAAAACGAGTGTGCGCGGAAAAAATAATTCTCCGACTTTAAGTGGCAGTGTGGTTAGAATTAATTAGGAATTGTATGTATGACATTCCTACCGAGAGTTGGAAAAGTTCTGTTGGTCATGTTATAAATGTTGAAAACTCGTACTTTTCTGTAAAATCAATTGGGCCAATTACAATTAAATTAGATGAGGATAGCGATAGCGACACTGAACTAAATATGGAATAGAATTGTAACATTTAAATAAATTACTTGTATATCTCCTATATTATGCAAAATTAAAATTTCTTAAGTTCGACCCTGTAGCACATTTGCATCTTTTACCTAATGATTGTCTACACAATGAGATTAAATCGAGTAGTTTATTGCAGTTAATAAGCCAATACCATTTTCTGTGAAAAATACTATACTGAGACAGGTCGTTAGATGAAAAGTATAAATAGAGAATATTAATGGAGCTAAGATGCGCCTTGGGGAATACCACGATTGATTTTAACACTTCCTGAAATTCCTTTACATGTTTCAACGAACTGATAACGTTCTTCCAAATGACTAGGCATCAAGGCACTTGACGCTTGAAAAACCTATAAAGTTAAGGATAACATAGAAAAGTTGGTGGCTAACATTATCAAATGCCTTGGAGTAGTCAAGAAGGACGAGCACCGTGGTTTTCCCGATATCGCTCGGTTGAAATATGTCATCAGTTACGTTTGCTAATGCGGTGGTGCAACTATAGCCTGGTCTAAAACCTGATTGATGTTCGGGTAGAATATTATATTTGTTGAGATATTCTCTTATTTCTTTGTCCATAATTATATATATTATTTTTTATAGCTGTCGCTAATAATGCGACAGAAAATAAAAAAAAAATTCAACGTTTTTCACTATTATCTCAAAGAAGAATGTCGTTCTATATTTTTATTTGGATTTTATTTTTTAATAGTAATTGTCTAACAATACAAGAGAAAAAAATGGCATAAGCTACCGATTGTTCTGAAATGTGTCTATCAAGTCTTAAATCGAGCAAGAATAGACAAATCGTCCATAAAAATTGTATAAACTTTTTGTTATTTCACGTGGCCGCCCATGGCTTTATTTCTATTGTGGTAAAATAGCATTGTGTACGTTTACCGAAAATCGATTTACAGTACAACCTGTCGCACCCTATTTTTTAAAAAACAGTCAAATGAACAAGAAAAGGAATTTAAATGGTTTTTCGATTAAATTCGTCAGAGATCCGGCTATTGAAAACAAAATAAAATATACCTACAATCTTTACATGCAGCACAAATTGTTTATATTTCGGATTCTTTCTTAAAGATTATTTATGGTCAGTTTTACTATTTCAATTTTTATAGTAAGTATACTAAGTGACATAAAAATCCGGACACCCAGTTTAAGTGATTTTATTTTAATAAAATTTGATGAATTTATTTGTTTTACTGAAATAAACAATTAATAAAATTTTCAGCCTTATCAGTCGAAGATTTCGGTTTTTATGCTGCTTTTTTTTAAATTTAGTAATAATCCAAAAATGAATATTGTAGCGGTAGTAAAGATCCAAATTTTGCGGATTTTGGTTCTTCACATTCCCTAGTGAGTTTGATATGAGTCGTATAGTGGGACTTCGGGAGGTGAATTTTCTTTTCGGGAAATTGCAGTTAGAGTGCAAAGAAGTGTAAACACCGTGGCCGTTTCTCCACTACCAGATCCATTCCAAATCAATGGTTTGCAGAACAAGGAAGACCTATTGGCATGCGAAGTATTTACCGACCAATCCGGGTGCATCCACACATTATTAAAGGTAAAAGGGCTTTAAAGCAATGCAATCATTTTGAAATTTTTATCATTTACTTATTATGCTTCAGAGTGTTCGGATTTTTATGTCACTTAGTATATTTTATATAAATGATCCCTTCCACACTTTTCAGTAGGTCCCTATTTCGACGGTCCTCCTTCAGAGCTTGTTCCAAGAACGTTTCTAACTTCAGAAGACTTTACAATTTCTTCTAACTCACACTTAGTGTCTTTTCTCCACAAGTTTCTTCAGAGTGGAATTCAAGAGTTTATCCTCTTTTTATTGAAAGTTTTTCCTTTTAGGAGTACGTTTGACTATCTCCTGAACTTCCATTCATGGGTTCCACATCCATAAGATTGGTAAATTTTCTAAGGGATCTCTTTCTTTACATTGTTCAATGAGTCTCGGGTCTAACTAGGAAAAACACGTTTTTTCGAAAATATTCATAATCACCTGTGAGTCCGATACAATAATTCCAATGCTTTTCTAAGTTTCGATACCATGCTTGTAAAAGGATTTCACCTTGGCTTCAAAATAAGCTTCAGTCTCAGCTATTACTTCCTCATCCGAGCCAAATCTTCTTCCCTGGAACATCTTTTTGAGATCAGCAAAGTGTCAGTAGTCGCTGGGGGCCAGATCTGGAGAGTATGGTGGGTGGAGAAGCAAATCGAAGCCCAACTTCAATTTGGGCATTGTTTTCATTGATTTGTGGCAAGATCCATTGTCTTGATGAAAAATTATTTTTTTCTTTTTCATGTGGGGTCGCTTTTTCACAATTTCGTCCTTCACACGCACCAATAACTCAATGTAATAGTCGCTATTGATGGTTATTCCCTTTTCAAGGTAGTCGATAAAAATTATACCGTTCGCGTCCTAAAAAACTGACGACATGACTTTGCCAGCTGCCTGTTGCGTTTTAGGAATGCTTCGGACGACTCTCACCGGCTGCACGCCACTCAGCTGACTGCCGAATCGACTCTGGAGTGGAATGGTGGATCCATGTTTCGTCCATTGTCACATACCGATGCAAGAAATCCTGTTTATTGCTAGTAAACCATACCAAACAGGTCTCTGAATCGTCTATTGATTGAGGCTTTTGTTCAACTGTGAGCAAGCGCGGCACCCACTTGGAAAATACCTTTTTCATGCACAATTTTTCATGTAAAATCGTAAATGCACTTCTAGTCGATATGTTCACGATCTCAGCAATCTCAGAAACTTTCGTTTTGCTTAATATTTTCGGGAGTTACTGCTTCATTGGGCCCCCCCGAGCGTTCTGCATCACTTGTATCAGTTCGACCGCGTTTAAAATCAGCATACCACCGACAAATCGTTGTTTTCGATGGAGCAGAGCCTGGATAACACTTTTAAAGCCATTGCTGAGCTTGCACTGTATTTTTTCCCATTAACTAGCACGATATTCGTTTTTTCCATTTTTTGAACAAATGCAAAAGGAGCGTTACTCTCACCACAGTAGCTTTGTTGTCTATGATTCGATTGACATGAAAATTTGACACATGTCACTTGAAGGTGGGTACTTTTAAAAAACAAGGTTGATTTGACAATCACGCCATCTCTGGGTTAGTCCCGGGACTTATTGAACGATGCAATGATTATTGTAATTTCTGAGAATAATGTTTGTAAAGAATTGGTTATAGTTACAGGTTCTGATCCATAAGTGTCTTATTTTTCATAATAATCTTTTACTACTATTTTCTATTGCTTCTACTTATTCTTATTTTTACTTATATCATCTCGCACTCTACTTAGTTTTTTGTTTTAATAAATAGTTTCTATTTTCTTTATCGTTTTTTTTAATAAATAAAAAAATAAGAAGAAAGCGAGTTGAAATGCAATAAACTGAATCATTTTTCTATTTACAGTTTTAAAAATAATGCATAACTTCGGTGTATATAGAATTATAGAATTTAATTATTTCTCTATTCCATTTGTACCTTTTAAACTATGATTTGATACTTTTCTTAATATATTATAACAAATAAAATTTAAAGGAAATAATACATTCATAGAAATAAACTGTGCTTACTACGGCAGCTGCGATTACGAATGTGTGGAAGCGCCCTCTATAAACAAATCTAACTCTTCCGTAACATTTCCACATATTCACAACATAAAAACTGCTAAAACGCTCCAGGAATGCGGAGTACATGGTACGAAAGCATATGTATAAAATTAAACATTAAAAAAATGCAATAGATAAAAATAGCGACGGTGATTGGCTCGACATGTGTAGTAAGTTTGTCATAATAGCTTCGGATCATAACCGTAGAAAAAAATATACCTTCGTATATCTAATGTTTTGTATCAAAATATTGTAATTTATATCGGGAAAGTACGGTAGACGATCAAAATATTCCTTTTTAAATCAATATTTTTTTATAACGTGTTAAGAGATTTACAATTTTTAAAATTTACTTAACGGTAAAATATACCTTGTTGAGATAAAGTATGGAACCAAGCAAAATTCTTTGAAACGGAAAGAACAATATTAATGAAACTTTGCATGCAAATTAGTGGTGGGTTGCTATTTCACGAACTGTTACTTTGTCACTGCTACAACGCTGTCACAGTCACAGTCTGCTCCAGATTGAATCAAATAGCAGTGACAATTAGTTACGTTTTGCTGTTTTGATTTTGAGATTTTGTAGTTTTTGTACCACATCGGTTCCATTCATTGTCATTGTCAGGGACGTTATCGTGTTAGCGACAGTAACATTTAACATCCTTCGAGACGAAGCAGCAGTGATAACTATTAATGGTGGTGTACCGTTATTTTTGATATGCGATGGATGTCGCTGCTTAGTAGTAATAATATAATTTCAAAAAATAATTATCAAGTTATTAATTTTTTTCTAGTAACTAAAGGACTAAACTTTTATGATATGAATACAATAATATACAAAAAATACGTGAGGAGAACAATAGGCACCCAAAATCTTAAAAAATAATTCTACGAAACAGCAACCAGCATGTTCGGTCGCGATTACGCTTTATAATATTTGTAAATAGCAGATTTATTTTTATGTGTAACAATATGGCCAAGCTAAACTGCTCCAGATAATTACTGCTTTTTGTCACCGTGACAATACTGGAGCAGTAACGTCTTGTCACAGCTACACTAAAATAAAATTTATGGTACTAACCCTTACTATGTGAAAGTTCCAACGAGAACAAATTTTTTTGACCGTCAAATATTTATGCAATATTGAATGCATACTGGTCCCACTAATGCCTAAGGTTGTCTCAATCTCACGATAGGTCACATGACGATCTTGTAATATCAATTCGCGCACAGACACTTTTCAACAAATTTTTTAATTCATTTTTTAATCAGAATTACATAGTCAATTTTACACACCATCCAGTTTTTCAATCCCTAGCGACAAAATATTCTGATTTCATCAATATTATATAGTGTAGCGTTACAGTAACTTCTTGTATAATGTCTTTTATTACTTTTCAATGTAAAAATGTCAGTTATGTGATAATCAGAATGAGTGCTATAGAACAAATTTTGTCTGCGTTAGTTGGTCTCTATTTACTTTTTAAATTTATGGAGCTATTTGCTTCCGGTTAGTGACAAGGTTTTCAGAATTCTAAATAGGTGTTAGTTGGAATTGCTTCATCAAAAGGTCATTATCGAAATAAAATGAGATGGGTTTCGACTACCTAATTAAAAATCCCAAGAACCTAATTTATTAGTAACAAGAATATCCAAACAGTCCAAAATTTCTGTTCTGGTATTGTATAAATGTCATTTTTAAAGTGTATATGTTAAAATGACTATAGGTAGTTTGGAATTACACATCTGACGTTTATTGTGCTACCCCTTACTCCGTGGAAGTTCATCTTGCTAAGAACAACGATCAACTAAACGTTTGATCGAAACTTTCAAGTTTCTTTAAAAAAATTATTGTTTTATTGAAAGAAGGCACTGAAAAAATTATTTTAACTCTTTAGAAATCAATTTTTCTTTTGCCCGATTGAAATTGTGAAACATTTTCACACGAAGCCCATTAGAAAATCAATATTTTAAATTAGTATGTTCAAATTACAGTATCACACCGATCTAATATTAAATATTTTCCAAATTATTTAAATACCTATAGAGAATTTATGCGTACACCACTGCGTTCGTCAAATGTAATAGCTCCGACTGCACCATACCTCATTAGCACCATCCATCATTAGTTTGGGACACCTTTTTTTTATTTTTAAGTTCATTTGCATTTTGACTGTTCGTGAAACATCGAGCGCTGATTTTACGGTAGACTTGAACAGAAAATAGATTGGTTGGTGGCTGTCAGAAGACTAATTACTAATTACTAATATGAGACCAACAAAATTGTTAGGCAGATAAGAATAAAACGGCCTAAAAGCACACGTCAAACAATGTTTTAAAATACCATCATCAGAGCTCAGAATAGCAAGCCGACAAATCTTATCGAAAATGTTATGTGGTTTTCTCTTTTGAACATTGAGCATTTTCGGAATTTTAGCTCGAACTTTTAATATTACGTCAACAAATATTTCTGAAAATTTTAATTTTTGTTGTCTTTGAGTTATAATCGTAGATATATACAAAAGAAAAATATAATAACTTACATAAACATAACAGCCAAGAGATCAGAGCGATCAATGGACGAAAACAATAATTGTTATTGTTTGTCGTTTCTATCGTAATGTGGTTTACTAAACATTATTAGCAGTATTAAAATTCTACAGAAAAATTCTAAGTAACGCAAGATTAAGCCAATATTCTCAAAACCTCAGGAATCCTACTATTTCTGGTACGAGAGTCAATACAATTCTGGATTTGGTTTACTCACCAATAATTTTGTCCAAGCGAAAAAGTTTAACAAATAACTTGTCATGAAGGTCAAATAAGGGATTGCTTGTATCTCTTAGATTTTTTGTTAATTGCCCATTTCGTCTTCTAAGATTTACAAATTAAAAAAAGTATACAGGAAACCTTAATTTTGGATAAAATCTGATAACTTCTCTTGCCACTTACCTGTACTTACATCTTCTAACGGTTTTCGTCATATTTCTGCAGTAAAATATGATTCAAACCATCAAACGTCATAATTTTAGCACCTCCAAGAATAATTTTAGCTCTTTTATTTTTTAAGACGTGCTAGTAAGGTACCCTTTAATTTTTGTTATTTATCACCCAAGTATGAACTTATACAGAGTGTGGCGCGACAAGTTTTGATTAAAAGTTATGTAAAAAATTTGAAATTACGAAGCTGTAGGTTTTGGATGACGCTGAGTTCAAATATAATGTTGTCCTGTTGGCACATAAACCGATACCAAACGAATTGGCTTACAAAAATACATCGGAAAATGTAATAAAATTCTAAAGTTCTATTTAAAGTAAGCAACTTATAAATGATTGAAATTGTGCATGTTGGGGGCTAAGTTTAAAACACCCTGTATGAAATATCAATGAGCTAGACACATGGAATTAACGGGCAAGCCCTTGTTGTTTATTGGTTACAATTTCACGTCACTAGCTTCGATATTAATGGAGATATCGTTATTTAATGTGGACTAGGATTTTTTCAAAATTTTGAAAAAAAAAAACGAAAATACTTCATTTTTGGTATAGGACATTGTGCACAAATTTTATCTAAAATTTTATGTAGAATTCGAAAATAAAATAAAAAATATTAGGTTCTATTTAAAATAACAAAGTTGACGTTTATTTCCGGTATAACTGGAAATGCCACATTCAGTACAACATTATATTTGAATTCAGCGTCATCCAAAACCCATAGCTTCGTAATTTAAGATTTTTAAAATAACTGTATCTGCCATTACTTTTAATCCAAACTTGTCGCGCCACACCCTGTATACCTTGCCCAGTATAATCTGGTTGCTGTCAGAACGGACTATGTTGCCAAGCATTTAAAATAGTATTAGAATCTAGTAAATTTCAAACGAAGTTTCTCTGATATTTTTCTTTTTATTTGACTACACTTTTAAGTCAAGTAAAAGATGATTTTCATATTCATAAATACTTTATTAAAGAACAATATAAAATTAATAAATTGCTATTAGCCACAAATGTAATTGACATTAGAAACTTCACTGATATTGCCAATCATTTAAAACAGAAATTTGCGTGCAAATACGTTTTATAATGAAGATTTTTATAAGAACAAAATATAAAAAATATTTTAGCATGAGTTATGTTCGTTTGAAGTTTATATTTTATTAGTCCACTAGTTGTATTTGATATAAAATTAATTACGAAACATTTCTCAAAGCATTTATTGCGGCTTACGAATTTCAATATTTACCAAGTTTACAGTAAAAAAAGATACTGATTGACAGTAGCAAACGAAAGAAGAAAGTCAAACAAACAGCGATTTTTTCACTGTGATGACGTACAACCAGATTTATACTGGATAAGGTATATGCTAATATTTAACATAATTTTACCCATAGCATTACTTTTTCTGAAGCATTTAAACTAAATATCAATTTATATATGCTTTAAAAGTTAACATACTTCTAGAATTGGTTTTTTAATTTGGCACATGAATTCATGGCCGTATCTAGTGCGTGACAAAGGTGACAATTGCCACGTGCGCAAAAGTCCGCAAGGGCTCCAACAAATAGAACCCACAACAAAGGCCAACTCTCCTTTTTTTTAATAATATCACTATACTTTAGATCAACAGCACTTGATTCAGATAATACGTTACGTGCATATTTTTTCTTTCTTTCTTGTCATAGACAAAAGTCATTCAGCCAGATCTTCTCCCTGTTGTTTTATTTTGGTTATTAAATTAGTATACAATTTCGCCTTTAAAGATTTATTGAAGTTTTGTGTTTTTTAATACACCTTAATTCTTCACCCTAATCAGTCAACTATTTTTCAAATCAAAAACTAAAAAACAAAATCCATGGAAACAAAACGATGTGCATATCTATTATACAAGGCTCACACATTTGGCGCCCAACGTGGGGAAAATGCAGTATTGACTTTATAAATAGGGGACGCTGCCTGTTTAGTATATAGCCACAGCCACAATAGTAACTGGACACGGCTCTGCATGCTTTATTTTTAACGTGTGGTAAAATTGAACATTATGTTTGTACAATTACCATTTTCAAATGTTATGTATTATGTATTCACTTTAAGCAGTGAATTACCGATTGGTAATTTTTTGCCCAGCCACAATCGGCTTCTAAAAGTTCTATAATGACAAGGTTTGGCAACAAAATTCACTGAAAACTAACAAAATTGATCCAGAAAATAAAAAATGACCTTTCTTCAAATAAATCTAATAAATAAATCCCATTTTGTTCAAAATCACTCAAAAAAAGTATATTATTGAATTGTTTTGGATGAATTTGTCAAAAATAGTTTATACCTACAACTTTGTGTAATAATCATAATCTGGCACACATTCTTAAAATGTCGGTAAAGTCATAAATTTATCTATGACAATCCTCTGGCCTAATTATGCATCACTTGTTTACATAGAAAACATTATCTTGAGCCAGTTTCAATATTTACGTGGCATTTAGTAGCCTGAATACACCATTTAAAATCAAATATAATCATTCTTTAGTTACGAGTTACTAGTTGTCTTAGGTTAGGTCTGTAGTAATATTTGTTTTTTGATTCCGTTAAACATAATAAGCAGCATTTCGTTCCACAGCTCATTCACGTTTTCTAATGAATTTTACATCGTTTTTTCAGGCTATTAGAAATAAAGTAAAAGGGGAGACGGTTGTTTCTTGATATTGTAATTCATTAAATAGTTTATTAACAAATGAAGAAAATATATATCTTCTAATTTCATTATAATATATTCCAGTGGCGTAATTAGGTTCCAATATTCAATATTTAGGAAAAAGAAAAGCAATACGTAACTTATGTTGATTTTAATAAATGGGTGCATAATTTGGTAACAATAACAAAATAAAGAAAATTAAAAATTCGGCTAAATTTAATTCAAAAAAATAAAATTAAAATAATATAAAACTTAAAAAGGTACATTTTAAAAATATTTCGGTAGTAGAAAAATGAATGCGAAATATATTATCAAATTAGGAATTCAAGTTTCCTAGGACTTCTGGACAGTTCATCTATAACTTCATCCACTGAAAGGTCGATGTCTTTATGGACAGCAAGTAAAGCCAGGCCATTCAGTCTACCTTGAAATTTTATATACAATTATAAAGTATGTACGTAATATATAAATTACAAAATCTCACTTCCGACATTGTATTTCTTAGATAATTTTTAATCCTTTTCAAGGTTGAAAAAGATCTTTCAGCAAATGACCTTGAAACTGGTAAACAAGCCAGGATCTTCAGGCTGTGGACATGCTGATATGGCATCCATCGCATTTTTCGGTTTGTTTTCCAGTTCTGAGTACGTTCTTCGCCAAATTCTGTAGGTATTCAGCTATAGCATCATCCTTCAAAAAATTCCAACAAATTTCCTAAAGTAGTTTCCTGTTCCTTAAAGTTTTCAGAAGAGGGAAATAAAGATTGAAATCCTTCTAATAAAATTCTGATTCAAAAAACGTTCTTCAATTTGTGATATCAATACATCCAAGAAAGGAATGAACACTGATATTCTATAATATTCTTCTACTGAGGATACACATGAATTAGGTCGATTTTTTCGACGACCAATCAACCTAGGAATATTGAGAGTTGTTCCCAAATTTTCTGCCAGTACTGCTACTTCTTGGTATAAGTCCTTGAATATTTCGTTGGAGTTGCTGCGCATATTCTTTAATTCCTGCTATATTGAGTTTGCCAAGAAAACTGCTTCTTTGAGGTCAATTCTTCTTTTGGAAATATTTGCTTAGGTGCAAAGCTAACACAAACACATTGAAAATACAAATTCTGTTTGCAGAATAGCTGAGCGCAGAATATTAGCATTTCTTGACGTTTCTGAGTCATTCCCCTCTAGGGAGACAATCACAGATTTGATCAGTTCTTTGCAATCGTTGATCGAATGAAATTTCTCAATCCAACGAGTAGCACAATTTCTTTTCAAAGTCCTAGCATGTGGTTCCTCTATGAGATTTGAAATTTTTCCACTCAGTACTATTTTCCTTTTTGGATCTCCATTTTTTTCTATTATTAGAATTGTTTACCAGATTGTTTCGATTTTTCAGAGAGCCTGGGGGGGTCCAGACCCCATGGACCCCCCCTCTAATTACGCCACTGTTATATTCATTGCTTAGATATTGCAAATTACTCTGATATGTAAACATTTTGTTAGAAACCAGGGGTTTTGTTTTCAGGTTATTTCCACAATCTACAATTAAATTAAATGTAAGAACAATAAATAACTGAACGATTAAACTAAACTTTCACTATTTATTCGAAAAATACGTTTAAAAATTCAATTACAGCTGTTTCGCTAATAACTAGCATCGTCAATCTGACATCGTCAGTAGCACTTTTGAGTATTTAGAACGCACTATATTTTAATATTAAGCAATAAACCGATCAGTAACACTAAGTTAGTTACTAAAAACAACGAAAATGTGTCTCACTGCACTATGGCGTTCATTCCATGAAATAATTTTGTATATTAGAGCATGCGTCTGACAGTATGCGCATACGTTTAAACAAATGTTTCATATGCTTCAACAACCAAAATAACCGAAGTACCATTAATCAATAGCTGTACTGTTAGTATAAACAATAATTATAATAACTAATATGAAGTAATTAAATATTATACAATAAAATTATTAAAAATATATATTGTTGCTGTTGTCAAGTAATGACATTATTAATACAACTACAAATGCACATTCATTGGTCGTGACGTCAAAACTCATATCGATGACAGTTTGTTTACATTTAATGTGTGGTAATTGAGAGAGTTGGACTTTTATTTTTGATTTTATTGTGAATTATTGGTTTTATTTGTGTTATGCAATCATAAAATGTCGACAGTAGGGTTTGTGAAAGCATTGTCAAACAATTTAACATCCTTAAACATTTTCATGGTTAGGTTAGGTTGGGTTAGGTTAGGTTTCAATGCAGCTGAATTTCGAAATGTAAGAGCAACAGCGTAAATACTTATTTTGTGCTTTTTGCATTAAAAAATGTCTAACTGACTTATTTTTATGAAAATCAATCAATCAAAATAAAGAAAATAAATGAATAAATATAAATAAAAAACTTCGCACAATCTCGCAGATACACTGTTTACAATAAAAGGATGGCGCTTTCAATGACACATATGAGTAGTGACGTAGATCACCCGCCAACAGTCGTTTACGCGGCAAATTTCTGAATTTGTAGTTGAGGATGGACTATGCTACAAAATTTTTTTAATTTAAGTTGTTTTGGTTTTTGGGGTAATTGATTGCTGCTCTGTCTTCCTGTATGATTTTGAAAAAAATGGAAACCACCGAATTATTAATAACTTTTTTACAATCTAGTGAATTAATGATGATGGGAGATAACTTTGCTGATGAAATTCCTAATATAGCAGCTCCCATATTAATGCAGGTATGTGCAAGTTTTTTAGCGAATATCAAATGTTCTACAAATGTAGTAAAACTATTATTCATTGTTTATCTCATGTTATTGTTGTTTCTCTAATGTCTTTAATAAATAACTTTCCAGAAATTCTTTACTGATTTCGCACAAATAGGAATCAACTCATTCCCCTACCAAGTAATATTAATTTATTTTGATTCCGTTTATTACTAACTTTTAAGTATTATTATTGTTTATCTCCCTTTATTTGTGACAAGACTTAATAACCGAATGGAATTTAAGAATTTGGGCCGGTAACATATTCCCAGGAATTAAAAGACACTCGTCAACTAATTTTCAGTTAATAAAAGTAGCCTAAATCGTTTAAGAGACTATTTTCAAAAATAATTCATGGCGCGTAAAAGTTTTAACGCTAAATGCATCTCGGAGAGTCTAAATTATCGACGATTCTATATTTCAAGAGTACTATTAAGATTTTATAAATTATTTGACCAATCATCCAGTGACGTACCCGAATAATACCATTATTTGACGTCTCTATTCTTACTTGAATATATTTTTTATGCCATCATTGTAAACAATTAAGATAGTCTGTTTATTGTTAGTATAAGTTTGTGATGGATGTTCCAAAATATTCTCAAACATTAGTCTTTACTGTTTTACTGAGATGTGTCCTAGTTCTATTTGCGAACACAGTCAAGTTTATCAAACTTGCTTACACGGGTTAGGTCAACCCAAAATGGAACCTGTTACAGAAATTGGGAAAATACGATGTCTGGCTATTAAATAACAAGACTGCTTATGAAAAAGAGTTTTATTTTAAAAATTATTCTACAATCGAATGCTCCCCTTTAATATACTCCCCTTCCCTCGCCACACACACCGTTCCATTCGTTTTTTCCATTGGTCAAAGCAATGCTGGAAGTCTTCTTTTTTAAGAGCATTTAGGAGCTCCGTCGATTTTCGCTTGTTCGTTTCTAACCTCTACACAAAAAATACTACTACAGCGACAAAAATGTGTTTTCGTACTGGAATAATAGACACTTCCAGCTATCTAACGCTGCATTCGTTTCCCACCCTACCCCTCTAGGACGCCTTCTGCGCGCGCAGTCTCGTTATCTAATAGCCAGACCTCGTATAACAATAGGTCTATATTTAATTTAAAAGAAAAATAACACAATCAAGGATAAATTACCAAAGATATAAATCTGTTAGTAGTTTAGATGAATAAACAGTAATATAAATAATAGTTCTCAGAAAATAATCTCTTTGGCAGTTATTTTTTTTTATTAATTGATTTTTATTTATAAATTTAAAACCCCAAATCATATTTCTATCAGGTAATGTGTATGTTCCAAGGGTTCAGAACATTGAAACAAATTTTACAATTACAAATAATCTAAAATATTAAAATATTTAATTCATTGTAATTAATAAATAAGCTATTACTAACTATTTATTATATAAATTATTTTGGAAAAACTGTTTGTATTTAATTGTTGAAATAAAATCCAGAATTCATGTAACTGGGTCCATTTAGACAAGTAAAAAGTATAGTAATATTTAACTGACACAAAGAGTTATATTAATTGCTTAAAGTTGATTAAACTTTCTTTTGGATTATTTGCCTTGAAAAAATTATTTAAAATGTAAATTGAAATATACAGCTTTCATTGTGAATTACAGTCGGGTTGACCACAAAATGTTTATTATTCCCTAGTATATTTATTGCTTTACTTTTACTAATTCTAGAGCCGTCAAATTGTGTATATTATTTAGCAATACCTACTTTTCTTTACAAGTACAACAATAACAGTTTTCATATTTTTGTCCTTTATCCCTATTGATATTTTCTAAAAAAATCCTTTTGACTTTCTGCCACTGCCTGGCTTAATTCACGCATTTCAAGAGTAGAATTAAGGTTGATTGTGGCACCGCATAAAAAACTATAAAATTTAAGTGTGTGAAGAAAACGTTATCTCGGTGGAAATCATATTGTAAACCAAATGAACAATTTGTTTACAATATAAACCGAAAATAGATCCGACCCGAACCAAAGCAAGAAAGAGATAGAACTAACTATATCTTTTAACGTACATGTTGTACTGTTTTGTATTTCATACCCTGCACAGCTTTATTCCAGACAATTTTAATTTGTCATGTTAAAGAAAACAAACAGACGATCTAAAATTAAAACAAACCATGAGAGTGAGTGTAGGATATTATCCTTTACATTTTTTTTATAAAGATGTGTGTAATTTCTGAGTACGTGAAAATAACAAATGTTACTAGAAATATTTGAGTACGTCATGTTTACGTCATGGTGTTGAAAGTAAAAATATTTTTCAGTATTTTTAAAGTATTGTAAACACCCATAAACTATAATAAAGTTTAGTTGATGTCTATTTCAACCTAGAATTATTTAATTAAATTTATGTATTAACCATTACTGTCTGAAAGTCCATCACAGACATTTCTAACTATAGGTGAAGAAGAGTCTCCACGTCTTAGAGATGTAGAAATTGCCTTGATAAAATTTATAAAAAACTATTAGTTTATCGGTTTTTAAATCACTCGGTACTTTTTGATGATTTGCACAAGTATGTTTGAATCATGTAAGGCATCCATGTCTCTAATGTAGGTAGAAACCAAATAAGATTCAAAGAAAACAAAAATGTATAATTGAAAAAGTGTTAGAACTAGTTTCGGTATTATAAGATTATCATCAGGCTGTAAATATAAAATGCAATAGAAATAGAGTACAATAAAATAAAGTGAAAATAAGTTGAATTAGATGTACCAAAAAAATTCATTATAAATTGAAAGTTAATTGATTCATCAAGAAATAAACAATCAAATCAGTAAATGATCTAGGAATCTTTGTTTTTGTGAAAGGTATTTTCACTATAAGAGCTCCATTGTAATCTTCTATATCTTCAGTTTTCATAGAATATAATTCATTAGATCGGCAAGCTCCCATTAGCCCCATGATTAAGGTTACCTAAAAATAATTTGATTAAATTGGAAAGTTCTAAGCTGAAAATTACGTTATTGTAAGAATACCTTTGTCATTAGATAGGTATGATCTGGCGCTTCTTTAATAAATTTACTGATTTCTTCGGGGGTAAAAGTTTTAGATTTTTTCGGTTGATGGCCCTCGGACTGACGTTTTAAGAATGCCTGTAACTTCATGTAAGTCTCTAGGTGGATACTATGGTAAATATTCAATGTACTTTTCAGCATAGAATAATATGCCCACAATGATGATGACTTGAATTTGTTGACAAGTTCAACAATAGTATAGTGTGTGTTGCACACTGTACTTTTCCTACGACCACCATCCAAAACGACCACCATCCAGAAAACAAACAAACGATCGTGTTGCACACGATACTTTTTTATGAGCACTTTTTCTAACATGGCATAGCTTTTGGCGGTGAAAATTTCTGCATTTCATTTAAATAAATTACTAAAGATCGTATTTAAAGATTTATTAAATATTACAGTAGGTAACAAATTTACGTTTTAAGAAACGTATTTTAAATTAAACTTTCCTTGTATGGGATTTTTCACTTAAAATTATAATGAACTGTAAAATGGGAACAGTTCTGGATCTTTATCCCTGGTGTTTCCGACAAGTTTTCGGTTATTGTTAATAAGTCATTCGTAGCTGATGTTGAGGGAACAGGAACAGAATCAAATTTCTGTAATGATTCATCGACTCTACTAGTTGATTGCACTGAATGCATGATTTTTCGAGAAATGTCTTTCTTCGTCACTATATGGTTTAACGTTTAGATACCACAGACTACAGATTGACAACTTGCTGCAGGTATTTATTTTGGGTATGCCTAATGTCACTTTGACTATGCTTTATGTTACTTTGGCTATGCCTTATGTCACTTTTCCCACAACTTTTGTTGCTATGAGAAATTGCTGATTTTGCGTACTGTAACCAATGTGCAAAATAGTGTTTTGGATGGTGGTCGTAGGAAAAATACATTAGGATAACATTTTCAGAAAAAGACGATGTTTTTTGTGCCAGTTGCCAATCCATAAAACTTTTGTACACCGCATCATATTTACCTTTTGACTTGTTAGGTAGGAGATTTTCTGTAGCGCTAGCCGCTAATTTTAAAATGTCTGGCGGTGTACAAGACATATCGTCTAAATCTGATTCACTATTAGACATTTTTCTAATAATACCAGAGAATGTACACACCAAATAACTCACAAACTAATTGACAGTATATCTACAAATACAATGACAAGTAAATTCACAAATTGTCAAAATTGACGTAACGATTAAGTAATAGGTTTTATTCCATCGAACTGTCATTATTATTCAATTCTATAAGGTAATGCATGGGATTACTTGATAAAAACTGCATATTTAACAGATATATTAATCAGATATGTTAATCACGAAAAAAAATTATCATAACCAGTTTAAACGGAAATTTAATTTCATCTATATACACTTTTACGTATTATATCATATTATCTGTGCAAGAATATAAAAAAATTAGAATGTAGTAGAATTAATTATTAATAGGAATTAATATATTCCTTCTTATTTATCACGAAAAAACTTTTTTTAATCCGGCACCATTATTAATAAACTAAATAAATGTTTGACACCTTTTTTTGTTAGAACTTATAACAATCTACGCCTATGCAATTTCTGTTTTCTGTATTTCTACTTTGCTCTCATAAAAATCAACCATCTTAAATCACTGTAGATCCGCACGCTTCTTGCACTTTGTTTAATATGAAAACAAACACTACTAAAGGTTAACCATATTTATTTATATATATCCTAATATTATGAACATTGGGGTATTGTAACAAAAGTTTTATGTAAATATATGCAATGGGTGTCCTGGGGCGTTTGATGACTGTTTGTTAAAACTCGGTTTAAAAAAATAATCGTCCCCAAATATTGTTATTATCGGTGAAAAACACGTAGTCACTTTATTTTGGAATATTTTTATGGAGTATCGCCTATTTTTTTATATTTAATTTTACCAAAAATAAGATAAATTTTCACTACATATTTTTGAAGACAAAATATAATCATGAAACATGTTCTCTTCACATTATAGTTAAAGCCAAATAAAGTTGCGTTCACGTCATCATTGCAAACATTTGCAGCGTTGTCAGATTGTTCATGAAGAATGAAAATTAACAAAAAATAACTCAAGTAAACAAAAAACGTGAAGGTAGAATATTTCACATTATATTAAATGGAACTTGAAAATTAGCGATTTTTTTCATTTGGTTTTTGTTAATTGCATTCACAAGGTAAGGAATTCCACAATAAAAGTGGTAAGGTTATTACTGATTTACCAAACAATGAATATAATTAAAATAAAACCACAAGCAATAAAATAAATGACACCTATATTAAAAAAAGGAAATAAGTTAGATCCCAATAATAACAGACCAATCAATAATCACAAAGTGTCTTTCAGAATTTTTACTTCGAGAAAATATTATTCCTCTACAACAACATGACTTTGTGAAAAGTAGATCGACCATGACTAATTTACTGTGGTGTGTTAATAAGTGGACAGCAGCATTAGATAAAAAACGACCTGTGGATGTAGTATATTTAGACTTTGCAAAAGCATTTGATCGAGTACCAAGAAAATTGATGTATAAACTAGAACATTTTGGTATCCGCGGAACCGGTTTTATGTGGTGTTCCACAAGGATCTGTTTTGGGTCCACTACTATTTGTGTTGTATGCCAGTGATCTTGAATATCATATCAAATCTAAGAAAGCTTTCTACGCAGACGATACAAAAATATTTGCTGACCCACTCTTCAATAGGCAAGACTTACAAAATGACTTACACTTGAATCGCTGAAAGATTACCCGTGCGTCACGATTCAACGATCATATCACCGACACCTTTTCTATGTGCTGTCCTTTTCTGTAAATATCAAACGATAATATTAAATTATAAACTGTTGTCTTCTCTATCCTATTCGTATGCTTACATACAATGACGCACGGGTAATCTTGTAGCGTTTCAAGTGTAGATTCGATCTTCTCGTGGTGTTCGGATTGGTTGTTACCTCTAAATAGAGATATGGGTGTGGTTTTAGATTTGGGAAAAAATAACCCTCATTTGTCTCGATAGACGGGCATTTACTGGATACCGTGAAATCATATAGTGACCTTGGTGTAACAATTACTGAAAATTTGAGTTGGTCGGAGCATATATCAAACGTTACTAAAAAATCGAATAGTAAGTTATACCTACTTAGTAAAACTTTTAAAAACATATCATTTTCGGGTTTTATTCGTTTGTATAAAACTTATGTCCGACCCCTACTGGAGTACTGTGGAACGGTTTGGTGCCCAGATATTAGTACGCCATAGAACTCTTCTCGAAAATATCCAAAAGAAGGCCACCAGACTATCTTTCACACAAAGAAGGCCAGATTACCAACAAAGACTTTCTGTAGCAGGGCTACCAACTTTTGAAGCTCGTCGACTCCGTGGTGACTTAGTTATCACCTTCCGAATTTTAAAGTATGGATATGGAGATTTGCAACACTTGTTCATAGATGATCACAGCAGACTACGTGGACATAGTTTGAAAGTGAAGAAGGAACCCTTTTTATCGATAAAACGCCAACATTTTCTATGTAATCGTATTTTTAGTATATGGAACAGTCTCCCAACGGAAATTATAAATTCTCCATCTATAAATGTTTTCAAGACGTAAAACTTTGTGTCCATACTTTTCTGCCATATATACTTGGTTGGTGGTTTGTTTCTAAAAAAAAATGTTTAAAATAAATGACATTTATTATATCTGTATATTTACTGTGCAACAGTTCTGTTTTGAATATCATATGAGAATAGGGAATGTTTTTCTAAGAAAACTGATAAAAACTCAACAAACGAGGCGGCAACATGACAATATTTCTGGCAGTGACTAATATTCCGTCATTAATTGGTGGACTCCTCATGAATATTTTAACACAAAATTTTACAACCAGGGACGTCTAAATCCAAAAAATATACATAATTTTGTTACAAAAGTTTTTTTATTGATCGGGTTATTTTTAGAAGTGCTTGTTTAGCAAACTTAAGTAACATACACTCTTGTATAGAAATGTAGCCACATATACAATAGAATTACGACCTTGGCGGGGCTGATTGAACTGATTGAATAATGAAATCGTACTGAAAGGACCCCTTATGAAGAAGAAAAAAATCCTCTTCCATCGTGTCAGAAATTAATGAAGACGATGGCGAAATTTCATGAATTGGGTTTCGAATTGCTTCTCCATCCACCGTATTCCCCACATCTCACCCAGCGATTATTTTCTGTTCGCAGACGTCAAGAGAATGCTGTTTGAAAATAAATTTAGGTTCAATGAAGAAGTAGTCTCCGAAACTCCAAAGTTGGAGGATCGCTATAATCGCTGTATCAATTTTTAAAGCAACTATCTTGAAATATATAAAGTTAAATTTGGCCATAAAAAAGTTTTTTTCTTAGTATGGACAAAGACTTATCCACCCAATTACTGCTATATTCTCCTAGTTGAAGCAAAAAAAAGAGAAAGGCCTATACTGGCCTGCAGGCTTGGCGAAACCAGTAGTATGTGAACGTGACCATTGGCACCAGCCGCCAACAACAATCGCTGAAATGTAATTCTACTACAAAGAAAGTCATGTCCTGTGGAATCAACCACTGACTCTACACGGCTTTAGTTGTGTCTGTAGAATCTCCCGTCGCTAAGAATCACAGAATAACTATAAGCGTTAATCAGCTGAAGGAGCTCTTTTAAAGGAAGTGTCTTCCTTCTTGATTATGTGAGTGTTTATTAGGAAAACAATTTTGATACCTCATCCACATCACATTCAGTTCGTCGCTGTCATCCAATATTAAATCTTTAATCAATTATTGTAAATGTTGCACAAGCAACAAGTAAATTCTTCTCCGCAGAAATCGTGCCACCAAAAACCAACTCAGAGTAGACGGGAGGCCAGCATTGGCTTTGTCAATCCGGCAGTACCAACGGTTAACCGCGGCATAGTGTGGACTTCCCTTGGGACTCAGGTGAAATCTTCAAGGGTATACGACGACAAACAACCTCTGATTGAACCACAAGGCGTCTGATAGAAATCTTTATATTTTTATCTTAAAATTCTATTGTTGAAATATTTCCAATTAAAGATAAAACATCCTTTATAGCTTATAAATTTTGTTAAAATATTTTCTATATAAAATCATTTTACTTCTGACATTTTGATGAATATGTTCTTGTTGAAAAACCTATCCGTTTGAGTTTTGCTGGAATAAAATTCTTGAAATAAAGCATTCGTGTGCCGGCACTGAAATTCATTTAAATGTTTTCTACCTAATCGTCAGAGGTTGAACTTGTCAGTATTCTTAAAATAAGTTTAGAAACATGTCTATCTTCCAAGTGACAAATAATATGTTTTTCTCTTAGTGGTTAATATGGCACTATCCGCTAACATTCTTTAAAAGGGTTAATGTAAACAAACCTTTTTGTCTTCTACATTTCCTGGAATAGACACATTTATTTATAAACAATTCGAAAAAGGTAATGGTGTTTGTATAACACCAAAATTGGCATTTGTTAATTTCTTTGTTTCTTTATAAAATTAGGAAACTAAGGAATCAATTTCTATCGGTTCTTTTATTTCATTATCAAGTATTTCTAAATTTTACTAAAATATACCAAGTGACATAAAAATCCGAACACCCAGTTTAAATGATTTTATTTTAATAAATTTGGTGAATTTATTAATTTTACTGAAATAAACAGTTGATAAAATTTTCAGCCTTATCAGTTGAAGATTCCGGTTTTTATACTGCTTTTTTTGAAATCCACTAACAATCCAAAAATGAATATTGTAGCCGTAGTAAAGTTCCAAATTTTGCGGATTTTGGTTCTTAACATTCTTTAACTTAGTGAGTTTGATAGGGGTCCTATAGTGGGACTTCGGAAAGCTGGATTTTCTTTTCGGGAAATTGAAGTTAGAGTGCAAAGAAGTGTAGACACCGTGGTTAGGTGTTGTCAGGCATGACTTCGAGAAGGCCGTACGCAAAGAGCAAGGGGCTCTGGACGCCCCCTTAGAACAACAGACCATGAAGATTGCCGCCTAAGATTATTGGCCGTTTTGACCTGTTTTCATAACGACCACACTGGGTGCTCCCTTTAACTACATCAGAACACCGACGTAATCGCCTTGAGTGGTGCAGAGAACGGTCACTCTGGGATCAGGAATGGAACAGTATTGTCTTTAGTGATGAGTCTCGATTTTGTTTAGGCATGCACGATGGTCGAGCGAGGGTTAGAAGACGACGTGGTAAAAGGAGAAATCCATGTTTTTTTTGGTTGAAAGGCATCTTCATCTGTTGGAGTTATGGTTTGGGGTGCTATAGCTTATGGTTCGAGATCATCTTTATTCTTCATCAGAGGTAACATGAACGCACAGCGTTATATCCAATAAGTTTTAGTGTTTAGTGTAACCATTAAAAAATTTCCGTGGCAACGCTATTTTAACAAGCAGTAGTAAATTGTTTTATTTAAGTTGTCATTGTTGTAATTTAAGTATAAAGTTTGTTCAATTCAATTCTGAAAAATGGTTAGATTAACGGAAATGCATAAAATAACAGTTTTACAAATGATTGGTTACAGAGATAACATCCGAACACAACAGGAAGTAACTCGCCTATTTCATGAGAAATTTCCTAATTTACCGCCTATATCCCAAGGAATAATAAGTAAAATAGAAAAGCAGTTTCGCGAGTTTGGTCATGTAAGGCAGATAAAAAAAGTAGCTGCCAATGCACTGAGTGATGAACTCAAATTAGATGTGTTGCTTCAGTTTCAGGAAAACCCACATACATCGAGTAGACAAGCATCCACTACATTCAATGCTAGCCATACATCGATAGCAAACATATTAAAAGAAAATAAATTGCATCCGTATATGATACCTACTCAGGAGCTCATGGAAGACGATTTTGATAGGAGAACTTTTTTTTGTGAGCAAATGATGGACATGTTGGATAACAATATTATCCAATTAGAAGACGTTACGTTTTCTGATGAGTGTACTTTTTTATTTAACGGTCATGCTAATCGGCAAAATTACCGCTACTGGTCCACAGAAAATCCTCACTGGATGAGAGAAGAACACACTCAATACCCTCAAAAGGTTAATGTTTGGGCAGGGATTGTAGGGAACAATATCATTGGCTCTTTTTTATTGAGGGCAACTTGAATAGCAACAATTATTTGGCACTACTTCAAAATGATGTCATTCCAACGTTGGCAAATTTATATCCTGATCCAGGTAACCCTCAAGTTCCAGCGAATACGATATGGTTTCAGCAGGATGGAGCACCACCACATTACCAACTTAATGTCCGGCAGTACCTCGATACAATATTTCCCAATCGGTGGATAGGGAGGCGAGGATCGATTGAATGGCCAGCGCGATCACCTGATCTTACATTATTAGATTTCTTTTTATGGGGATATGTGAAGAACCATGTGTACAAAACTAAACCTTCTGATTTAAATGACTTAAAAGAACGAATAACGCTTGCGATTACATCGATCACGCCTGATATGTTAAATAATGTTAGAAGACAGTTTTATTTGAAATTAGGATATTGCCAAGACGTTCGCGGAGAACATTTTGAACATCTACTTCATTAAAATTCATAGTTCTTTTTCGTGTTCTACATTTTATTACGTTTTGCATTACATTTTAGTTTTTGATTGTATTGTAGCGAATTTCGGTAGCAACATGATATTAATTTTTTTATGTTAATTTTTGCATTAAATTTAAAAACAATAACATTTTTGAATAGAGAATGAAGAGACTTTTCAAATGATATATCACAAGCCTATACTTCCCATTTAAAAAATTGGGGGTTGTACCTGTCATTCTAAGGGGGTTGAAGGTAGGGGTTGCATTTTCACGTTAAAGAATGTCATAATTTAAATTTGACGTGTTTCGGGATTTTTTATAAATATGTACTGTAACCGAAATAATTAATTTATTCCATTTGGCTTTTACACACTGTATACGTGATATTTGTTATCTGTGAATAAAGATTAATAATTCTATCAAATATGTGTTAGAATAAAACAATATGAAATAATGAAACAAAATTTTCCAAGAAAAAAACCTTAGCAAAAGTACAGTATTCTACTCATGTATATTGGCTATTATTCTCTCGGTAATTTAGTATGGAATAATATATATGTTTCAATTTTGAAGATCGTTATAATTCCGAAATCGGGGAGGAGTGAATTATTTATGGGTAGCTGTCCATCTATTTATTCAAAATATTGTCAAAATAAACTATTTTAATTAAAGCTGCTGTTTTTTATATATCTACAATCTACCTGTATATAATTTCACACTTACTGAAAACTTAGTAATAATTTCCATTCAAATAAAAACTAAATCGCTCAATCGAAAAACTACAATATAATAATTTTATATAATTGATCTGTAACAAACTATCGAACCAAAATGAAACGTATATAATAGCTTTAATAGGTATGTGGAAAGCCTCCATGTAATTGTGGGTACACATCTTATTCAGGGACCATTTGACAGGCGTCACAATAACAATGCCTGTAGCTGGAGGCAGCCGATAAGCTCTCTATACTACTAACACACGTTCGTTTCGCTTAGAGGGGTTTGTTGTATTTCGTTAACCCTGTATAATCTTTTACAGTTTCAAGACCACCGTAGATGATCTGAAGGGTATACATCGTTTTAAATTGTACACTATATATGTAACGTTAGGATTATTTACGTACCTAGCGAAAATAAATTATTGTAGACAAAAATCGTCGGCAACTTCTAATTCTGCTTTAAATGTTTTTCTTTATAAATTTATTTATGTTTTACCTATCTATTATTGATACCTTAGAAACGGAATATGTTATGGTAGCAATAATACTTGCTATCACACCTAGGGCGTTATAAGCGGGCATTATGATAATGCCCGGAAATTTTATTGCTTATCCAATTTTATTAAGCTATTAAGATAATTCTAATAATATGAAAAATGTTAAAGATGAAAAACAAATAACTCTACTTCCATCTCTATTCTCTCAATCATTCATTATGCCATTCTGTTAAGTTACGAATAACAACTCGCAAACTGTTATAACTTTATTCTAAAGTTATTAAAAAGAACATTCAAAAAATATATCTCAGTTATCTGCCAAATTAGCGACAACCTTTCAAAAAATGACATTTCTAAAAATCTAACAACTATCAACTATATCTAATATATGTCTAACATAACATCTCCCCCTTTTTGAAGGTAATCTGGAATATAAAAAAAATTATAAGTTAAGAAATATAATCCTTCAAATAGGACGGACGTTTCACATTTCTAGTAGGTCTATCCTTAGCTATCGCATTGAAGGTGGATGCTGGCGAATCACAGATTCGCTCGCTCGCAGCTTCATTGCAAGCGACATCTTCGCGCACTTCTTGTTTATTTGCACTTGTGTGAGAATTAAGAGAGCTCTCAAGAGGCACTGTGGCTCCAATGGGGGTTACCACTTCTCCACTATGGGCGGGAGTTTGGAAATTGCTCTCAGGTAGTGGAGTTAATACCGGTTGAAATTTAGGCAAACAATGATACGGAGCGGGGACAAGATGCCACCTATTTCTACGGAAAATCCCGTTTTCGGTTTCAATTAAAAATGAACGAGGCTGGGGAAGTATTTCAATTACTTTTCCATATAGCCTGAGATCAATTATCCAAACACTATCACCTATCTCTAGATCTGACAACTTTTTCACGCCATGTCTTTTGTTGTAACTAATTGCGGATTTCTCTTTGGATTTAACTTCTCTTTTAAAATACGTTTCAGTGTTCACTGAATTATTCAACAAGCTGGGAAGAACAGGTAAATTAGAACGCAGCTTACGATTCATAAGCAGCTCAGATGGACTAAATCCGCAATCTAATGGTGTAGTGCGATATGCTAAAAGTGCTTCATATATATCTTCATTCTTTTTAAGCAAGCTCTTGGCAGTTTTGACTGCAGCTTCGACACATCCATTAGACTGAGGAAAATAAGGACTGCTAGTTATATGTTTGAAATCATAGTCCATCGCAAATTTATTGAAAAAAGACTGGAATTGAGGTCCATTGTCTGATCTCACTATTTCAGGAATACCATACCTAGAGAATAACTCCTTGAGTCTGGATATAACGGCGTTTTCAGTGAGGCTAGTTAATTTAAATATTTCAAAAAAACGTGAATAATAATCGGTCACTATTAAATACCAATGGTCATACTTAAAGAGGTCTACTGCGATCTTTTGCCAAGGGCGGTCTGGAAGTTTGTCTATAATAATCGGCTCTTTAGAATTGATTTTGTGTTCTACGCATTTAGGACAATTTCGGATGAGGTTTTCAATTTGGGTGGAGAGTCCTAGCCACCATATACTACTTTTTGCACGCGCTCTACATTTCACAATTCCCAAATGACCTTGATGGACAAAATTTAAGCATTTTTCTTGCAGGGAAGAAGGTATAATAATTCTCGAACCTCGAAGAAGATATCCATCACAAAAAGAAATATCAAGACGGTATTGATAATAAGGAATGACAAGGTTGGATATTTTGTTCTTATTTGGCCAACCTGTAAAATAATATTCTTTGAGCAGTTGACAAACGGGATCTTTATTTTGCTCTTGTTTGATTATTTCAAGAAAATTCGGTTTTGCTTCAAAGTGATTGGTTATGAGATTGACATGCGCCTCAGCCTCATTAGAAAGCTCCTGCTCTTGAGGAGGAGACTCATTTTTAGGAAAATGTCTGGATAAAGCGTCAGCGACCAGTAATTCTTTACCAGGAGAATAGTAAATTTGATAGTCATACCTCATAAGGCGGAGTCGAAATCTCTGTAATCTAGGAGTCAATTCGTCGATAGGTTTGGTTTGTAAAACCTGAATAAGTGGCTTGTGATCGCTCTCCAGAAATACCTCTACACCTGTAATATATTCGTTGAATTTATCACATGCCCAAGCGAGAGCCAGAGCCTCTCGTTCTATTTGAGCATAACGTTGCTCTGTAGTTGAGAGCAGTCGGGACGCGTAACTGACGACTTCCTTGGTGCCAAGTGAGTTGTATTGGAAAAGACAAGCTCCTAGCCCAAAGGAGCTAGCGTCAGCTGAAATAGCTATTTTTTTATTGGGGTCAAAGTAGGCTAAACAAGGACTTGTTTTAAGAATATTCTTTATTTCTTCGAAAGATTTCGTCTGGGAAACATCCCAAACGAATGGGATATTTTTCTTTAGAAGTGACGTGAGAGGTTCTAGGATTTGAGAGCGATTAGGAACAAACCGAGAAGAGAAGTTGACCATACCCAAAAAGCGTAAGAGCTCAGTTTTATTAGATGGCTCAGGAAATTTTTCTATAGCAATAATCCGATCAGAATCAATAGAAACACCCTTATCTGAAAGAATGTGTCCTAAATAAGTTAGTGTAGTCACACCAAAAACACACTTGTCTTTGTTTTGGGTAATACCTTGAGCTTGAAGTCGTTCAAGCACTAGTATCAAGATTTTATTATGGTTATGGATTATGGATACTTTCAGCATGCACCAGTACATCATCAATATGAATTTCTACCCCTTCAATATCCCCTAATATATTATATAGTTCGCATTGAAAGTATTCTGGCGCACAGTTTATACCAAAAGGTAATCTTTTGAAAATAAATCTGCCGAAAGGGGTTATAAAGCAAGTATAATTATAGCTTTCCTTTTTCAAACGTATTTGATAAAACCCTGATATCGCGTCTAGCTTGGTAAAATATTTAGAATTTTTTATTTTAGACAAAGTTGTCTCTACCTTACTTATAGGAAAATGTGACCTTAATACAGCCTTATTCAATTTAGTATAGTCGACACACAACCTTATTTTATCTCCCTTCCTAACCACTACTATTGGGCTGACCCAAGCAGTAGGGTAGTTCACACGCTCAATGATATTTAAAGTGAGCAAACGATCAAGCTCTTCTTTTAAAGGTTTAAGTAGAGGAATTGGTACAGTTCTGGGAACAGTCTGTACATAAGGTTGGATATCGTCTCTTACTTTAATTTCTAATTCATTTTTGAAGGATCCCACGGTATTGAATGAGTTTGGGAATTTACTCAAAATATATGACTCATCAATAATACGTATATTATTGATACATACCTCACTTCCAAGCTCAAGGAGTTTCAGCCCTAGGATTGCTCCCCTACCTAATATAGGTTTATTTAACCCTTCAATAACAAATATTTCAGAATAATGATTCCTATTGCTACATATTAAATCAGATTTAAAGGTACCTTTAACTTTTAAAGTTTCACCTGATGGGCCAGTAACGTTTTTATTACAAGTAGTCAAATTTGATGTATTTAGAAGATGCGCAGGAAAACAAGTAACATCTGCACCAGAGTCTATAAGAAAATCAAACTTTTTACCTAGACTTCTGATATGTATAGACACAGTCCATGCTTTAACGGTACCCACTTGATTTACTTGTATAGATCCTAGAAACAATTCAGATTTTTCTACTTCACCTGTTTCTTCTTCCTCGATGTTTACTTGTCTTATTTTAGATGAGCGACAAGCTACAGCCCAATGACCTAGCTTGTTACATGCCTTACATATTGACTTATTTGCTGGACATCTCTCTCTGGGGTGACTTTCTAAAAAGCAAAATAGACACTTTCTTTCTTCAGTTCTCTTTCCCTCCCTTTGATAGTGTTGAGATTTAGAAACTGCTTTCAAGCTATGGCCATGAATATTAGGAATATTAAAGCTTCTGGATGCTACTGAAACCGATTGAATGGGTGTAAGGTTACCATAAATTTCTCTATTTTGTGAAGCTTGCATTTCTGCTTGTTTAACTGCGAGGACACAGTCTGCCAACGTTAACTGAGCTTGAAGTTGAAGTCTTTCGCTGGTTTTTTTATCTGACATCCCAACTACAATTCTGTCTCTTATGAGTTCATCTTTTAATTGACCATAATTACAATGCTCAGCTAGGCTGTGCAGGCTAGTAATGAAGGATTCGATGGACTCCCCAGGCTGTTGTGTTCGTGAGTTGAATTTGAATCTTTCGAATATAATATTTCTACGAGGAATGAAGTGTGCTTCAAAGCTGTCAAGGATTTCCTTATATGTATTTGGAGCATTACGGAATTGGACCATTATTTCTTCTGCTTGTTCTCCCATTACATAGATTAAGATATTTATTTTTTCTTTATCTGACTTCTTATCTTGTCCTGAGACTGATATGAACCTCTCAAAGCGCTTACGCCACTGGGGCCATGATTGGGGCGAGTTAAAAATTAAATGTGTCTGGTGAAGGCACCTGAATGGGGATGTTATGATTACTAACATTAACGGTTGGAATATCATCTGAATCACTCATTTTGATGCTTTTATATCAGGGATGGTTCTTCCGACACCTGGGCTTTCGTTAAACCGCTGCCACCATGTTAAGTTACGAATAACAACTCGCAAACTGTTATAACTTTATTCTAAAGTTATTAAAAAGAACATTCAAAAAATATATCTCAGTTATCTGCCAAATTAGCGACAACCTTTCAAAAAATGACATTTCTAAAAATCTAACAACTATCAACTATATCTAATATATGTCTAACATAACACATTCGTACATTTCATCCTTTTAACTAGTTAATTGCTACAATTGCTAGCAATTATACACGGCTTCTTATATTTCTGCAACTTTACAGACTTTTTTAGGCTTATTTTGACAATTGACACTGTTGACAGTTGAGTTGAGAACTTGAAATTACATAGCCCAACAAAAAAGAATAAGAAGAAAAAAAGATAATTTGAGGTTAGTAAATTGCTTACTAAAAATATTTGTTTTGATTTGTTTAATTTTTAAAGAAATGGATTTGGTAAATTCTAAAAGTGTGTTATTGATAACAATAACAGCTGTCCTCTCGATTTATATTAAAAGGCGAATGAAAAATTGTAGAAGGAGAACCCCATGGAAAAAACCGTGGTTAATAACGCAATTAGGAAATTTTTGTTTATATCAAATTTACCTGGTACATTTCGACATTTTATAAAAATAGAAAGTTGCGATAGACAGTAAAAATTCTGAAAAATTATCATTCACATAAAACTACCTCTCGCCTCACAGCAAAAAGTGATTCAGTGCTTTTTCTTTTTTTTAAAATGTCACACAGCATCAGTAGAGTCATCAGTCACACTTACCAACATACATTTTAGGTTGTTCTACACTAAAACTCCCTAAAAGAGTGGAAATTGCATGAGAATTGCGTATATTTGGCCTTGAAAAACAGGAATTGTTCTAAATTTTTGTCAGCTTATTTGTTGCAGGAAAGTTGAAGTAACAAATCTGAAAGGCATGCGCAGTTGTTACTTTAAAAAGTCTAGCAATAGAATTGCAAGCAAAAGGCTGAACTGTACGAGTGGTTTTACTTACACGTACTAAGTGGCATCTTTTGTCATCCGTTTATGTTTAGTTGTCTGGCAAGAATGCCTGCTTAGAATTTTTGCAGAAGCGACAGTCCTTGCTTTTTGTTCTGCTAATTTTTTTGGATGATACATCAAGGTAGAAAGAAGACCTGTCAATTTTTGATTACTTCAAAATAACATATTAAACAACGCAATTCATATGGCTTTCTGTTATGACACGAGTTCAAGTTTAAAAAACGAATCTTGAAGCGATGAGTTTTTTAAAGAACGAGTGTCACAACAGCCATATTAAATAAGTTGTTCATAATATTCTTTATATTTTGCCGTTTTATCATTTTTTTAAATTAAATTTATTATTTGTAGGTAAATTACGGAAATTTTGATTTTAAAAATTATGTTGGTAGCTCTGTGTAATTTATAACATTTGACAGTTTTGAAATTTAAATTATAAAATGTTAATATTTCAAAATATTTTAAAATGAATAATACACCAATAATATACATAACAAAAGATGATATTGTTATTCACAAATGCTTTCTTAAAGAACAATATAAAATTAATAAATTGCTATTAGCCACAAATATCATTGTCAATAGTCTTGTCATTAAATACTTCACTCATGCAGCCAACCATTTAAAACAAAAATTTGCTTGCATAAAAATAACATTACGATACGCAAATGCGTTTTATAATGAAAATTTTATAAGTGTAAAATATAAAAATATTTGTTTGTAAGTATCCTCACAACTTTTGGCTTGTTCCGAAAGTTAATATTTTCGACTAGGTTAGATTGACTATTTGGTTTCTTTAAAAACAACATCAATAAAAAATATTTTGATAACCGATATGCACGTGAGATAGTGTAACAATAAACTTCTTAGTAGGTAACGTTTTAATTTTTTTTAACGAAAATAAATCAGGATCGTTTTGATTTCCTACAGGGCGGGCTTACAATAATATTTTCTTTGAAAATCTATATCGACGAAGTGGATATATATTTTGATAGTCGAACAAGTGTGATGAAAATATGCGAAAAGGAAACTGTTTTTGTATCGATGACGATAGCGGAAGCTTATGTTTTGTTTTCCTCTGCAATATTTCTGGGATATTGCTTTTACAGTACATTTCATTTTTTCAATTTTTTATCTTCGGATTTATGCTGATCATAAGCGTCTCTACAAATGTAAAAATGTAAAAATGCGATGATAATTGAATTCGATGAGGTTTTTAACTCCAAATAGATAATTTAATTGTTGTTGCAAATTCCATTGGAAATTTAAATAAGTTCTGTTTTTAAATAATGTGTAATTCTGAAGAAAATTTCACACCTCTTCTTTTTAACCAATGAAATTCCTCGATATTTAGGTGGAAATTTTTGACGGCTGAAACCATAGAGAACCCTGAAGCTCCAAGGTACAAACTATAGACAAATATATTTTATTTCTCTGTGGTACAAACGTTTCATCTAGTAATTATTAAGCTTTGTGACAGATGTCAGATTGAATTAATAGTTTTTTTTTCCAAATTTTCTTACCGAATACCACTGAAGCTTAAATTATTCCAGGAAATTTTCTTTAGGACATGAATATGTGTCCTCAAAAAAATTTGCCGGTTGTAATATATTTGCCAAGACAGATTCTGAAATTTATGACTCAATAGTCGTGGGTGCCCATTACGGATCTACTAAGGGAGTTGTCCTGTCTAGTGCATTATCCATCCTGCCTTTTTCAGGAAGCCAATTCCCTTAGATACCTACAGCTAGCTCTCTTATATAAACATACGCGTTTTATTGGTAATAACGCTCAAGCACGTTTTCGACAGTTTCATTGTTTTGTTCAAGCATTTTGCATATATGTATTTCTTGGCAAATCTACAACCTCTCAATTTTTCTTACTTTTTTACTGAATAGGCGGTTTGGTAGGCTTCATTGGTCATCTCGTGTTATCCGATTAGATCGGCCTCGTCTTTTTCTTTGGGTCATCTTCTTCTTCGTGTACCTGTAACATACTTAGATTTTGATTAGTGTGGTAGAAGCTGGTGCTTCGGTCTAACGTACTTCCACAGCCCATCGCCCGGGTCGTAATCTAGCAGGTATCTGAGTTCCGCATTTGGATGGTCTTCAAGTCTGGCAAAACCTATTTCCGCTTTATCATTCATAAGATCAAGAATTCATTCGAATTCCAGATCTCTGAAGATGTCTTGGTTGCGAACGTACCAGGATGCGTTCACTGCCTGTCGGATACATAGGTTCTGTTGAACTTGTACCATATTCCTGTTGGTTTTGCACGTTTGCCCCCAAGCCAGGGATGCGTATGTCAGGATCGGCATGATTACGGTCCAGATGAGCAGCAGTTTTGTGAGCAGTAGAAGGTCGCTGTTGCGTCCTATCAGACACTGACACCTTGCTGTTTTAGCTTTCGCTACTACCGTTTAGACATGCTCTTTGAAAGTCAGCCCTTTGTCTAGGGTGACTCCCAAGTACTTCGCCGTGGGACTCCATGGAACTCTCTGCTCGCTGAGTCTCACTTCTTCTGGTGTTGGTTGTCTTCTCTTTTGACACAGTATGGCCTGTGTCTTGTCTGCGTTGATTTTTATTTTCCATTTTGTACACCATCTTTCTATAAGGGTAGCTGCTTCTTGTAGATATCTGGATACCAGGCGGGAATGCGTGCTACGCGCTGATATTGCTGTGTCGTCAGCGTACAGGGATAACCTGGTGTTCATTGTTTTTGGTATATCCGCTGTGTAAATGGTGTACAGCAAGGGTGAAAGGACTGCTCCTTGTGGCACCCCAGCTTCCAATTTCGTGTATCTGGTGGTTGTCTGGTAGGAGTTTTACTAGGGATCTCGGGATGCCAAACTCGTCCATTTTGAAGAGTAGACCTTCATGCCACACTCTGTCGAACGCCTTGCTTACGTCCAGTAGAACAGTGCCAGTGATTTGGTTTTTGCTGAAACCTTCACTGATGTGCTCTTAAAAATTTCGCAAGTCTTACACCAGCCGCCCTTCAAGTCAGGAAGTACACACCTAGGCTGTATTTATAGTGCCCTGTAATCCATCTCAGGATAATATTATTCGACGCTTGTGTTTGCTATCCTTGATATGACATGCATGTTTAAAGTTTCTGGTTAATTCTACGATCAGTCCTTTTTGAATGACGCTGTTTTTTCTTATATCTCATTTGATTCTTAGATTTATTTATCTAAAGTGTACTTTCTAACCTAAGACTTCTGTAGTTTTAAAGCCATCTGAGTAGATATCAAATCCTCTTTTGATTCTATTTGTTTATTTCTATTTTCTGCTCCATATGACAAAGTTTTTAACCAACAATTTCACAGCCCTCCTAATTTCGGTAGGTACTGTGTATTTTGGCGGATAATTTATTTTTTCTTCAAATGTAAAATAATGATGACATTACTTATCTAACTTGATCCTGTCAAAGTTTGATGTCACCGCCGGCAGCAGTTTTTTTTTCCCATTTCTTTACAGCGGAGGGAAAAATGTTGTTATGGCAACAATATGAAACATGTCACAAAGTAACAATACAAATGTCATTAAGAACAATTAAAAATTTGCTTATATCCACATTTTTTCTAATACATGGAGTATCGTGACCACATTGTAGAAGATTTCCATTTATTTTCATTTTCCATTATATTAAAATATGCCAGTAAAACGTCTTCGGTAACTTGCCGTACTCCTCTTGTATCGCACCACTCTGGAAGTGCTTGTACGCTAACCGATACTTTATTCCGGACTTGGAGGGCCCCAAACGTGCTACTGCATCATTAGCTTCAGACTCAATTTCACTTAGGTTTTCCATTTTCGCAGTAAATTTGCGCTTGTGGTTGAACAATAAGCTGTCTTTAATAACATAAAATAACTGTCAAACAACTGTAACCAGGGAGACGCAAATTCCACCGACGACTTAATTATTTTAATTTCTAACATCTAGACGACTTTGATAGTTGTCACAGTTAATTTCGAGTAAAAATAGCGTATGAATTGTACTATTTATGGTTGAAAATTGCTACGTTTGAAGAAAAAATAGTATACTTTATTCGGCAAAGAAGCATGACTTTTCTTGACTTGCCCTCTATTACGCGCGTCAAGAAAAGTCATGCTTCTCCGCCTCATAAAGTAATATACTATTTTAATAACGTTTGTCTATAAAAATATCAGTTCTCTTTCACTCACTCTTTTAAAAATTGGACCAAAAAATATATACCTAATATTGGTTTTTTGTTTATACCTCTTTTAGAAAAAAATAATGGCAACAAATCGCAGCATTTTTATAGTTATACCTACGTCAAACGTAATTTACTGTAAAATGTCCTAACAAAGCTTCGGTGAACTCATAGATAATGTTATAAAAAAATCCATTGTAAACAAGAAAAAAATCTGTGAATAGTTGAAATCCTCACAAGTATTTGGCAAAGTGGCCAAAGACCACCCAACGAGTTGAATGCCTCTTAACAATAAGGGGTTTTTATATGCCCTATTAAACAGGGAGGTAAACACGAAACCCAGCATCTGGTCAAGTGATGATTAGTTCACAAATTTTTGAGAATATTTGCCGGATATCTCGAATACCTTCAGAATTTAAATAAATATTTGTTTTGGATTGTATCCTAATATATGAATGGAAAGAGACGGTTCATTCATAAAAATTTTCAAAGAGATTCACTGCTCGTTTCTGGACATATTTGATTGGATTTAATGTATTTTTGAAAATCCAATTATAGGTGTGTTATCTAAATTTATAATACGAAGTTAAAAGTCGAAAAATGATAACAATTTGAAACTGTTTTATCGTTAGTTTTATTTTAAGAGATGAACAATGAAACAAAGATCATTTAAACTATAGTCTATATAGAAAGGACAAGGAGTAATAAATCATTCATTTAAGTAGATTTCATAGACGTATCAAAATATATTTTAAGAGGGTATACCGTAAGGTACATTTTGTATTGAACGAATGAGTTGCAGCTATGCTAAAGAATATACGATTTAGGTCAGAGGACCAAAAGGGACTATTATTGTTATGGATAACGCAAGTCACCATTCACGGTTACGAGAAGCATTGCCAACAAGTCGTTGGCGTAAAGCAGAGCTTTTGGAGTGGCTTATTTCGAAAAATATTAAGTTTCCAAAAGATCCACTAAGGAAAGAACTTTACAGAACTGCAAAAATGAACAAGAATAAATACAAAACCTACATTGTAGAAGAAATGGCTTCTTCTCGTGGTATATCAGTTCTTCGACTTCCCCCTTATCATTGAGAACTTATTCCCATAGAATTAATATGGGCTCAGGTAAAGGGGGAAGTTGGAAAAAAATACTACTTTTAAAATAAACGATGTTGTGAAATTGTTTGAGAGTGCTGTAAGTAATGTTAGTAAGGAAAATTGGACAAATTGTATAGAGTATGTTATCAAAGTAGAGGCAAATATGTGAAAAATTGACGATATTTGTGATGATTTAATCGACCCTATTATTAATGTCAACAACGATTCTTCCTCTTCCGAGTCGGATATGGAATAAACTGTAAGTAATAAATGTATTCCAATAATTATTTCTTTTCATTTCTTTATTAATAAATATTATATTGAAACTATACGCATAAAAATTTAAGAAATGAGTTTATTGCCAATAAAAAAACTTTTAATTCTTAATTTTGTTATTATTGTTAAACAATTTGAAAGTCTGTTTATTTAAACAATTTAATTAAATTAACAAATTCAAGGTAATAATATAAAGAAGTTGTGAAAGTAAAGCTCCCAAGAATAGTCTTTGTATAATCAATTTATACATATTTCATGTAATATTCATTTAAGTAACTCTGTGTACAGTTGCCGTAAATGCAGTAAGACGTTCTTCCTATTATTATGTCGGCTCGGAGCCAAAGTACACAAAAGCTCATGAACTCAGATGGTTTTCATATTTTTTACGTTTTATAATTTTATAAATTTAACTGAACGATAACAGCCTAACGGATTCCCGAAACCGATTATATTTTTTTAGCTTTGGTTTGATTAATAAAAAAAATTAATTAAAAAAATATACATCCTTGGTTACAAAATGGAGCATACAATAACAATCACTCGTAAATTACTATAAATCACCATTTTGCCGAAAAACTCAAATCTCTGCTGTAAGAGTAGAATTAAAAATGGTCCAGAGGAAACACAAAGAAAACCCAAAACTGTTGGATTTAAAAAAATTGGTACTGCAACTACTTTTAGTCTTGTAAGAGCATCATTAAGAGATATTGTTAAAAAAGCAATGAAAAAACTTGCAGAAAATATAAGATGAAGGATAAATATCCGCCAGAATGTATGGTAACAAGAACATGGTTCACTTCCATCAAAAAGTAAAGATGCAATTGGCCAATTCAGAATAAAAGCACAACACTATAACATTGAACTTTTTTATTCTTAGTTTCAAATGTTTAAAATTTTGTCCTGCAATCAAGAATTGACTGAAACTAGTTAGAAGATATTTTTTTTTATTTAATAATTTGTGGGATCGACTTCGTGTTTCCTTTGAACTCCATCTCTGTTGTGCTTTTTGTCTAAATTTCTAAAATATCGAATGCGATTTCGTGAAAAATTGAAAACGATTTTTTTTGCACAATTTTATATCGAATAATTCGAGAGAAAGCAGATTCTGTATTAATAAAACATCAGGAATCAAACGGTTGTGATAACAGATCGTAATAGAATGCAGATAGAATGGGATGGGAGTCGAGCGGATCGGCATAGCAATGAGATCAAAAGCTTTCATTATCATATCAAAGTGAGCTGTGAAATTCGGGATGAGTAAAATGCATTGTTATGGAGATGTGGCCATATTATCAGACCACCGCAACACGCAGAAAATACTTTTGTATTTCGAAACTGCGAGATAATTGCATGGTTTTTCAATTTATACAGGGGTCGGAAACTACAAATATTCATTCGGAACAGGAACATTGTTTATACTTTAAACCTTCCGGATAATATTGTGGCATTCTTATTTAAGATGCAGTAACATGTTTTATTGAGGATTTTTTGTCCTTGCTGACAAATTAGAAATCTTTAAAAATTAGAATTCTTTAAAACCAATATCAGTTTTTACCCCGGGAAAGATTTTATTTACTTACTAACTAAATTAAAAAATTGAATCAGTGCAGTCTGTCAATAACAACTATGTTCGTGGTTGTTTGACGTGTGTCAAATTACTCCTTATGTTTCCTTGTTGTTCGAGTCTCAAATTAATCCTTAAAATATGTATGAAGAAAAAATGTATAATTTGGTAAACTATTCCATTTCCACAAAAATTTATAAGGGGTCTAGGACATTATAATAATTACAAAACTGATTTTTTTCCGCCGAAAAAACTAGAAACAGTAAAAAATAAACATAACCTTACATTTACCGGTTGTAAATACGACATTTCATTCATATTTAGCAGTATCAATATCATTTTTAAATAAAAAAAAATGACCACAACTTCAATATTTATTTAGTTTAAAATAAATAAATTCCATAATTGTGGACTTCATTTCAGACATAATATGTCAAAATAGTAAAGATATCATCAACTAATGTTGCCATGTTGCCAGACTAAATTCTTTATATTGTATATAAATATTAAAATGGGAATGTTTTATCATAGGAAATATAAAATAGATGTACAGGAAATATTAATAGCAATTTTAATTCATTTATTTATAAAAATATAAAAATATTCTTTACATAAAATTAAAATAAATAAAAGCAACAATTTTCAAACAAAATCCTAAACTAGGCATAACATAAAGAAAACAAAATGCTCTTCCCGACCAACTGACACAGATCAGAGTGTATTATAAATTAACATCACTCACCTTAATATCTGAAATAAAATAGTGAAAACACCAACAATAGATAAAATAAACATAAACAAAAAAGGAAAATAAATAAAAAATTAACTTTCATTGTATTACAACATATTTGACAGAAATCAAGAATTTCGAAGTAAACCTTCAACATTAGGACAAATTTCGGTTCACTTATAATAGCAGTCCAAGTTTTCTGTGAATATTTTAGCTGGAATTGTTGATAATTAATAAGTTAGACCACTTTTCCTGCCTGCACGGTTTGATTGTCAAGTGTATAGAATTTTTCTGAAACATTCTCTACCAAGATTTGCTTGAAGATGCTTTACTTCAAATTAGAAAAAATATTAAATTAATTCTACCAACCCTTACTTACTTTAGAGAACATATTAGTTACATCAAATGAAACTAACTTAGTATTATTTTTTAATTTACATTTATCTAATTTTTTTATCAAATCTAATGAATTTTGTACTGAATATTTAGATGTGTAACCATAATTATTTAGAAAAGTATTTAATTTTTTAGCTACCTTAGTATTAGGAGTGTTAACATACGAAACTACCTAATAAACATCAGGTACCTAGCTACAAACAAACAAAATGTAACTTCAATATGTCAATCTGACGATGCTAAGTCTAGCGAAACAGCTGTCATTAAAGTTAAAAAAGCAATTTTTTAAATAAATATTGGAAGTTTTGTTAAAACGAAGAGTTTTTTATTATTCTTAATTAGAAAAAATATTGTTGATGCACTAGCACAGCCTTTATAACTTCGTTAGAAGGTAGCGAAAAATTTCTGAAACATTTTGGATATTTTCGATTGAACCTTTAGAAGCCTAAATCTCTCCAACTTTTTAAAATTTCGGAAAAAATAAGATTTTTAACTGCTTGATCACAAGTAAATATACTTGTTTTATGTAAAATTGTTAAACCAAGCCATTTTTTTGCATTATTCTAGCCCAATTTTTTGAAATTTCAACATTGACCGTAAATTTTGCTAAAAAGCTCTTTTTAGGACAGAAAAATTGAAATGGGTCAATTATGAAGGGGTCAAACGTAAGATGGTAAAAGGCTGTCCCCAGGAGGACCTCTAATGTGGAACATTATATATTGAACAATCTTATGATATTACAATTTATACACAATAGCCTACGCTGACTATTTGGTCAATAGAATATTAGGCAAAGACAAGAGCATTCTTTTTCACATCACCTATACAGAAGACCCTAATAATAATAAAAACGTGGTGCCAGAACCATTCACTCTCAGGCAATCCTCTTCATAAATAAAATCAGTAGAATCAGTAAAATTTGAAATGCTGAAGTTACTAATTGCTTGAAATCAAAGAAAATAGCTAGTGTATAATAATTAAAAAATAAATTTTCGAAATATAATTTAAAAATAGTTTTAGTTTATGTCACTCTTTAAATGATCTTTGTTTCATTGTTGTCTTAAAATAAAACTAACGATTAAACAGTTTCAAATTGTTATCATTTTTCGACTGTTACACTGATTCCAAAATTCCTTAATCTGTTTCTAACCGTATTGACAGATATTCTTACATTACGGACTCCAGTGAGAACATTTTGCAGTTGCCTGGCTGTAACGTGAGTTGGCAAAGTCTGAATTCTTAAATAACAGTCATCTGCAGGATTAGTACACCTGGAACTGGTCTTCTATACCTTCTTCTTATACCTTCCAGTTTCTCTAAACCTTCTTAAGACTCTAGAAATGCTGGATTGGTTGATTCTCATGACTTCAGCAACATATTGCTGAGATCGTCTTCAACTAAAGCCAAGATTTGAGCTGCTTGTTCTGGGGTTAAATTACTCATTTCTACTCAAAATGTTTCTAGAAAAATGAAAAAAAAGGAATTGCACCCATCAAATTTTAAATTGTAAATAATACAAATAGGATTTATCAAAATTTATTCATTTTTTGTTTCTCAACAAAAAGGCGATTTAAACTGTGGATATTTTGGGCTTTTATACATCTAAAGGATACCATACACGCATATTAAAATATTCTGAAAAATGTGATTTTTTATTTTATACCATAATTCTATTTTTAAAATTATGCGATAAAAGAGATAAAATTAATTATATAGAAATAGAACCTGTAACGAATATTGACCACAAGAAAATGTAAATTATTTAATATGTGTCATGTTAGTGTACAATTGACACTGAATATTATTTGTCTTATTTTGCATTTATAGTCGAAGCTTTGTATAATTTTTAATCTCGATAATGGAACATTTATTTACTTTATATCCTTTTAGATTATGATAGAAAACAATAATTTAAGTAATGGGTATGTTACGCTATTCCTTAAAAATATATTTTTATCAATATATTCATATTTTTCAAATTAGTTTTCCCTGCATTAAAATTCCGTTTGAGCTTTTAAGTTCTTAATGAAAAAAAAATATATTTCGTCTAAACGAATCAAACGATTTCCAGGAAACACATAAGTGTAACACAGAATATTATGTACAATATCTATTGATGTTTCGTTTTGGGTATTTTCTCTTTGAACTTCACCGCTAATATCACATTATTATGAACTTAATGACATACTTATATCATTCGAAATAAATTTTAAAGCATCACATCACAGTGTTTTTGTTTACGTGAACGGATCTAGATCTCAAGAGAGAAGTTTGATCGTTGCCAGATGATAAACCGCTGATTTAATAAACTTTTCAAAATCTATCGAAACGCGTTGTTTACGTTTGCGCAGTGTCGGTACTCAAAAGTACGGATTTTTACAAGACCTAGACTAAAAATTGTTTATTCGTTTAAGTTTAAATCATCAGTGACATGAAACTTTAAATAAAATCGGTTATGGCTCAGGATCCTATCTAAGTAATGGCGACAGTGATGTTCCTAATAATATGGCATATTCACACAAATTTTTTATTTTATTTGTTAAAAATGTTTACTCTATAATGATTATACAGTGCTTTTCAGATAAAAGTATCCACCTTTAATAACTTTTGTAATACTGGTATTTAGGAAAAATCCAAAAACACGTCAATTTATGTTGGAGCATTATGGCTTATTTAAACTTAAAAGCCACCCCCTCACCCTTAGCAGCAACCCTTTTTTTAAATTACTTCTCATATTTTTTATGTAAAATTTGGATACTCCTCTTTGAGCTGATTTCAAAAATGTGTAATACTTGTAGGTTAAAGTGGTTAGTTTATGAGATAAACAATTTTTCTTTTAATAGCACAAATTTTACTTATTTTTTACTTTCACCTTATTTGCCTGTAATAAAATGGGTTGTAAAACAGTTCAAACTCTTTAATCTTTTTAACTGTGCTATTTATTCTACTTCAAAAATCCAAACAACAAAAACTCTACTTTTTATTAAAGTTTGACATTGTCAACTAGAATTTGTAGTCACTATTGATAGTGTAATTTTGTTTCGCTGAAATGGTTTACTCTTTGCACGAAAGAATTGAAATTGTAGGCTTATACTACCAAAATAATAATTGTGCAAGAGCTAGAATATTTAACAAATTACATGATGGAAGACATGCAACTCATAAGTATGTAATTCAACTGATGGAGAAATTTACCACAACAGGGTCTGTTTGCAATAAAGTGTATAAGTGAGAGGGACTCGTAAATAACGAAGCAATCCAAGTGGCAATTTTAGAGGCTCAACAACCCCAATCGTTGTCAATAACAAGTAGAGCGATCAGTGTTTCATCTTCTACAGTTTTCCGAGTTCTACATAAATTCAAGTACCACCCATACAAAGATAAGTTGGTGCACGAGTTGAATAGTTGAATGAAGATTATTTTAATCGTCGACTAGAGTTTTGCGAATCAATGACGCAATTTATCAATAATAATCCACAATTGTTAAACAATATTTGCTTTTCTGATGAATGCTCATTTTCATTAAATGGCTTAGTAAATAGGCATAATTGTAGATATTGGGCTGAAAGTGATCCACATATTATGCTTGAATTCCATACACAATATCCCCATAAGTTAAACGTTTGGTGTGGTATCCTAGGTGACCACATTGTCGGACCTTTCTTCATCAACGGAAATTTAAATGGTGAATCATATCTTGAATTACTCAGGGAAGGGGTTGACCCACATATTACAACAATAATGGAAAATTATGATAACTTTTCCGAAGATTTACCGGTATTTCAACAAGACGGAGCTCCCCCACACTATGCTATGCCTGTCCTACAATTTTTAAACGAAACATTCCCGGCTCGTTTGATAGGTTGAAGAGGGCAGATGATGGAGTGACCACCTAAGTCACCGTATTTAACACCCCTAGACCCCTAAACAAAAATGGCACCAAATAGGAACCTAATCATGCTTTCAGTGCTCTTGTACTCTTTCTGAATTATAGGCTAGCACTTCAGAGGTTAATAAGAACAGATGTTATAAATAAAATTACAGAAGCTTGTCCCACCCTTTCTGAAGATCCTGCACCTATAGCACTAATTCAGATCCAGAACTAATATTCTATTTATCAAATTCTAAAAATGGATTAGAGGTAATAGACAAACATCCAGTTTTACTAGAAGCAGGAAGTCCTATCCTAGAACTTGACTAAATGTCAGCTGTTTCGCTAAAAACTTGCATTGTCAGATTGACATATTGGCATTTTGTTTGTTAATATTTTTCGGCCCGCTGAATCCAAATCTGGCATCGGCGAACACCCCACACAGTGCCTATTATGATTTTCGGGTGGTTTTTGGCACTCTTATCAAGAAAACTCTCGGAGATGAGGTTCTAGCCCGGGTTTGGGTGCACCAAGTGCCAGTGGGGTGTTCGCCGATGCAGATTTGGATTCAACGGGACAAAAAACACCCCAAAATGATTTTTGGTTGACTTTCTTTGATTGATGGAGATGACGTTTAGAGTCAGGTTCTGGTACACTAGGTATTCGAAGGTCTATTTGAACATTATATTCGTGATCTGCGGCCTCAAAAACCCCCGAGTACCCGATTCGGGCCAGCTCTGACACTTCTTTATCAAGTTTGAAATTCTTTGCGTGTACTTTGAGCTGCAGCAATGCAACTTTCGGTGGGAGGGAAATCTACTCCCCCACATTTTGTGATAATCGTTTTTGGAAGAGAATGCAGAAAACCGCATTAGCAAGTTATTAGCCCTTAAGTACCTAGTTACAAACAAACAAAATGTAACTTCAATATGTCAATCTGAAGATGCTAGTTTTTATCGAAACAGCTGTCATTGAGGTTAAAGAGATATTTTTTTAATAAATAGTGGAAGTTTTGTTTGAAAAGGTTCTATATTTTTCTTTTTTATATTTTTCAGTGTGTCTATCCAGATTCTTTTAAGGTGTCTCATATAGTTGAAATGTTAGAATTTTAATAAACTTCTGAAAGCAAAATGCATTAGATGCACGCTACTGAGTTAGCTTCTTGCCGCAGTTTGATCGGCATTGGATTTTTGCCTATTTTCCACGAAGTGTTTGTTTACGGTAACTCATTAATACCGGTTAATTTGTTCGTTACTATTACTTTGATGTGGTCGACTTTCTCGTTGTTTAAATTCGCTATTGATCGTCGTCTATATATCAAAGCAAAGCAGTAAATTATTCTTGGTGGACTTTAACTAAATTTTTTAACACCAAGATATTTACTCTATTTCCATCCGCGTTGTGTAGATAAGAGAGTAGAAAGGATCAAAAATACCAGGCTCGTTCATAAAGTAAAGGCCGTTTATAAAGGACATTCCGTTATACGATTACCTCCGTAGGTACCATCCGGATTTGAATCCAATCGAGTTAGTGTGGGCTTCTATAAAGCAATATGTCGCTGAAAAAAATGTCACTTTCAATTTTAAATTTGTGGAAAGTTTGTGTGATGAATTTTTTAATTCATTTTCAGAAGAACAATGGAAAACCAGATGTGAACATGTTAAAAAATATAACAAAATTATATCGCACATCAGCCAGCTTTTGACATCGTGGTGGATGACATAATCTCGGACATAATAATAAATAATGTAGGATGCAATAGTGACAGTGACTGTGAAACTGACGAGACGACCTCGGATTCTGAGTCCGATGGTTCAGAAATGTTATAAATACTAATGTGAAAAGTTATTACTTTTTATGGTTGCACGGGTAGAATAAATATTAAAGTAAAAATAATATACAGTATAAAAATGAATTTTTTATTTAATTTAACGTGCACAAGACAGCTATGGCCATTAGCACGAGTTACAATTCAAAATTACATTACATATATATGATAACATATTTCAAGACTGAAAGCTTACACTAATATAAACATTATATGGTAAAAGTTTTTTTTTACATTAAATTTTGTTAATAAGTTGTTCTTCTTCTAGGAACTTTATCACTTTTCGAACTTGATCCGCATTATTCAGAGACTCTTTGTAGTTAGAGTTTATACCCAGTTGTAGTCGTCTCGTAGCGACAATATGCTTGATGCAGAGCTTTACGTCGCAATACTGACATTTCGGTGAAGGTGATGATGACATTAGGTAACCATGTGTAAATCTAGTATGTCCTATACGTAGTCTTCTTATCACGGCCATATTATTCCTCGATAAATCAGGGCAGAAAAATTGATGCACTAGGTTAGCTTTTAGGTCATTACATAGTTGGATATTTACTGTGACAGTATCAGTTAAGGCAGCTTCTTTAGCAACGTGGGATGGGACCCATGTTATTGGGACTGTTGTATTTTGTCTTCGAAGTTGTTGGTATGTATCATGGATATCTTGTACAAGGGGATGGTTAGTAAATGGATTCTTAATTGAATGGATGGAGGATAATGAGTCCGTGCATATGGCTATGTCTGTATTTGCAAATTCTTGGCTATGTTTAAAGGCTTGTAAGATAGCAAATAGCTCACCTGTATGGACGCTACAACTAGAGAGAATTTTATATAGTCCGATCGATCCTTGTACCGTAGTTACGGCACACCCAACTCCAAAATCTGTCTTTGAGGTATCCGTAAATAAGACCATGTTGTATTTTTTAATATTAAGCAACTCAAGAAAGGCTGTTCGAATAACATCAGAATGGGTTTCATCTTTTTTAAATTTGCAGAGGGAGAGATCGTATTGTGGAAGGGATTTGTTCCATGGAGGAGTATTGGAGAGAGGGCGAGTTCGTGTTTGAGATAGGTTTACGTCTTGAATCAGTGGTTGTATAAGTTGAGGAACAGAACGTATAATAAAGTTATATGGAGGGTTGGGATGATGCTGATGTGGTATTAATATAGAATATACTGGATTGGAGGGATTGGAGGAAATTCTGGCAGTATAGTTGAGAAGGAGGTATTGTCGTCGGAGCCATTGCCTTCACAGTAAAGACTTTCAGCTGGGCTTGACCGAAACTCTCCAAAGCATAGGTGGATGGCGATATTTTGTACTGTGTCTAGGGAGCGTAAAATAGTTTTTGTTGCAGACATGTAAATAAAACATCCATAATCAAGTTTGGAACGAATAAGGGTTCTATATACTTTTAGCAAGGTAGTTTCATCTGCGCCCCAATGATAATGAGAGAGCGTTTTTATAATTTAATTTTTACAATTGAATTTCTTTTACTTTAAGAATATCAAACTTTTAACTATATTTCAAATACATATCTTTTACATTACATTAGCGAACGACTTATAAGAAATTAAAAGACTATTACGCAATAACTAAATACATCATTGTGCATTTTTAACTGTAAGTATTTACAGAGAAATGGCAATAATTTAGAAAATTAAAATTTACAAATTTGTCTGTCCGTATTTTCAAGTAACAGTCTATTGTTCAATATGTCATTTTAAAATACTCCTTGGCTTTTTTCAAAACGACTTATATTTACATATACTTAATAGGAAAAATGTATCTTTCAAAATTATGTTAATCTGTTAATTCCTTCATGTACATAATAATTTCTATAGTTTTTAGTGTTGAAACCCTTACTTCGTGGAAACTACTCATCGTAATATAAATGAGTTATTTCTGCGTTTATTTATCGGTACGTTTCTATATTTGTGTATCCGATTGTACCTGTATTTCAAGGCCGACCCGACCGTATTCCTTCCGAATGCGTTCTCACTTTATTGTTCGCGCATGCAGCGATAATTTCATAGTTTCAGCTATGTTTGCCAAACAGTACAAAGCTGTAATTGTCCCACGTTCCATGAAATAAATCAAAAGAACACCTCCTTTATCCCAAAAAAATTGTAGCCATCAATTTTCGACTTGTGTATGGACTTTTTCGGTGGCCACTGCATCGATTGCAGTTTTGTTTCTGGGTTGGCGTAGGATACCCAAAACAATTCATCTCCATCTTGTCAATAACGGGCCAAAAACTTTCGTCCACTAGAAATTCTTTGCTCTTTATGGTGGTCAGTGGACAATTTTGGTACGCACCTTGCAAACAGTTTGTGGTATGCGAGGTATTCTGTGACAATATTGTCTGTAGTGTGTCCAAGCTGAGGAACTTTTTCAGCTTGGTCACTAATCGTCAATCGACGATCAGATCGAAGTGTCCTGGTCCACTTGTGAAACGATTTCATCGATCTGGATACTAGGCCTGCCACTCCGCTCTTCGTCATGGACATTTACTAGACCATTTTTAAAATGTCAGCACCATTATATAACCTTCTTTTACTCTTAACTTTACATTCATAAACCAGGCATAGCTCGCGATGAATTTAATCAACGATTTTCGCTGCCATTTTTCTTTGCACTCACGGACAACACTACAACTTGTAACCTTTAATAGTTCCCAAAAAGGCAGGGAGCCAATTTGCAACTACAAAACTCTCCCAAAAGAGATCTATCCAGGGGGTGGTTCGACTCCAAGTTAATGCTTACTCTAGAAAGGATTGGGATGTATAAGTAATAAGGGCGCCACTATATTTTTGTACGTTTACGATTAAGCAAACGAACTACACAAAAACTAAGGTGGGAAAGATAGAAACACCTTATAATTAGTTTAATTAAACAAACAAATAAGGAAGCTACTTAAAACAAAAGACCGACCACGCTACACCCTTAAGACTTATAATCTAAGGTATATAAATGACACGGTTTTTTAAAATATTGATTATTTATTGAAACTGTACTTGCCGATAATGAACAGAAAGGAATTATAAAAAGTGGACTTAACTATAGGTTTCTGAAGTGGTTTAGATTCAGGCTTCGGCGGCCTCAACATCAGCTGCAAATGGTTTGAAGGACTATCTCCACATGGGGACCTTCCAAAGGATGCTTTCAACAAGGGCGTTATCTTCCAAATTAGCCTAAGCTTGGCTCGAACTTAGCGGTAACTTATATTCTAACTTGGCTCTAGCTTGGCTCTAACTTAGCTTCTAACTTGGCGATAACTTAGCTCTAATTGAGCTGGCAGTGTCTTCCAACAATCAAAAGTTCACAAGACGATAGACATGTTACAAACTTCAGAATCAAAATAAATGACGCTGTACTTTCGCAACGAGTGACTTGATAGTACTGCAGTAGTAAAACTGTGCTCCGAAGCGACAATATTTAAATATAAGCAAACACTCCTCGTAATTTCTTAATTTTTTGATATGAAGATCAAAGTAATTTTATTTTATTATTGAAACTTCCACTTCTAATGAATCTTAATTAATAGTTTCCCATGTTTGATATGAAAATAAATGTGAAATGTATCAAAAGCTTCAGGCTATAAAACGATCAACAGCGAATATTCTATATTGCCGTATAACCCCTGCAATTTCTCTCGTTTTCCATATATAACCAAAACTGGAGGGCATTCTCCTGTATAGGAGGCGGTATTGCGTGTGGCAGAGGCGTGCAAAGTATGTGTTTCAATTTAACATGCTTAATTAGACCAATCACCAATTAAACGTTAGACTCTTCATGTTTATTGAAAAGTGTACAATCAAATGGAACGAACAGGGTTTTGCAAACGAATGATTTTTAGGTAGATAGTAAATAATTAAAAGTATGATAAATATTTGAAATTTGATTTTATTTTGGCTGTTTTATAACTTTGATATCGTAAATCATGTATCGTTACATCGTTTTTCTTTTTGTTATACAGTGATGTCATAATACAAAGTATAATGAGAAATGTCAATAATTTGTTTATTTTCAATTTTTCTTCAGGTGTTACATTAAACAACATATTTTTTATTTCATTTCTTCAAAATAGACAAAAAAACGAAAAAAATGAGCTTTCAGAGAACCTTTTTTGGTAAAAAAAATGTTTCAAAATGGTGATTGAAAGTTATCAAATTTTTTTTTAAGTGAAATTTTATTATAACGGCTGAATATTTCTTGATAAAAAAAATAAAGTATTTTTAAGATAGCACAAAGTACATTTGAACAAACTTTCAGCTCAATCGAAGCATTTTTGTAGAAGAAAAAAATTAACAGCCAAAAAAACGGTTTTTTGGATTTTTTTCGGAAATTTTTGAGGTTAGGACAAAAATGATTATTACATAAGTTGTAGATTTTTTTATTTCCAATATCTTTTTCATTTAACTTTTTTTAATAGGATGCATTAATTAGTCACTTCATTATACTTCATTCTGATACATTATGTTCTCCTCTTAGAGCCTGAAGATGGTCTTGTGACTGAAACATGTCGCTGATGTAACATTATCATTAAATTACATGCTGTGGGTTGACTTTGAGTTTTGTTGCTACTATTCGCACCATCCACATTTGAGTTATGGATAACCTCTACAATTTAAATAAAATATTTAGCCACCAAATGTATACTAAATTGGTGCTAAAATACAATAGTGATGTCAATTTATAGAATATAGCTTAATAAAAGTATTACCGGTTACATAGTAACATTACTTTAACATTTTTATTATAGTAGAAGTTAATTTGATATTAAAATCGATTTGTGTTATTCATCTATTATTGAAATTATTTAATTGTTTTTAGAAACTGATAATATAATATATATTTTTATGCTCACCGCATATCTTATGTTTACGTAGTACTAATCTTTATGCGAATTATATTATGAGACAATTTCTGTTGAAATATTTTTAGCCACTAATTTATAATCGTAAATAATTTAATGAAAATATAAATTTTTTTTAAAATTCCACCAAAAGGTAAAAAAAGGACCTGTATTTTTGTAGCTTCAGGCTATGGGATATAGGATTTGTTTGTTTAGAATGTCGAGAGTGTATATACATATTGCGGATAGAGCAAAATTGTTTTTTGTTATTAAATGACAGAGAAAACTTGATGGTATTCTTATTTGGACTAAATTTTCCATGGAGCTAGAAAACTGGTTTATAATAAAATTACTTATCCTAACTTTTAATTTACCCACTATATTTTAATGCTTTACAAATTTAATCAGTGACTACTACTTTGATTATCTTAATTTTAACTTGTTAAATTTTACCTAAAATACACCATATGAAAAATCCATTTATTTATTCAGATTTTATAATCTGAATTTAAATCACTGATAACAATTTAATAGCACATATATAAATCAAACTTGTATGAAACTTAAACAGGTATGACTATAGACTAACTAGAAACATGTGTATAGTATTATAAATATGAAAACAGCGCCAACATGCGCAACTAATAGAGATTCTATTTTGTTTTCCGAGACTCAAAGATATCGGTTTAGCGGACAACCTGTTAAATATTATGAGATCTCATTACGTGCATGTTATTGTTAATTGTCACTTACAAGGAATGTCGACAGTGTGATTTTTGACATTTGCAGAAATGGACGTAGTAAAATATAATTTAAATTTCTTAAATTTGACCTTGTGGCACATTTGCTTCTTTTAAATGATGATTTACTACACAATGGTTTTTTTATTACACTCTTGAGATTTACAACTTAAGGGTATGATTGGTTTTATCACAATCCTTTATTCAAAACAATTTTTCGTGAAACATACCGAAACATTTTGGTCTTTGAACAAGAACATAATTTCACTTTTGGTTGAACTAAATTGTAAATGTAGTTTAAAACTGAATTCTTTAATTAATAAAACAATTTAACGCTTAGTATTACAACGATCTAGGATTTGTTTACCTGTTTGTCAATAGATCTAACATTTAATTTTTTAGCTAGAAAAGCTATATTAAAATGAATGTATTAATTTCCTTTCAAATGTCTGCATTATCAGTAAAAATGACGCCAAACCAACACATAAATTGAAGGGGCGGAGAATCGGTTTTATTATGTTGACACTAGCCCTAACGAAAGTGCTTCGCAAATATGTTTTTCCTATTAAGAGAGACCGTCATTTGCTCGACGAAAACCGTTCAATGGGTCATGAAGACCGCGCATCTAATTCTCCCTAAATTCTAATGATGCTTTATTGTGGGAGATAATTTTATTTTAGTATAGATTAGACTTATACTATAGCTATGTTCTTTGAAAACATATTTTGAAAAAATGTTTAGAATTTGTTCTAATTTAAAGATATAAATAAATTCATGGAATAAACGAAAAATACATTAAACCGATTCTACAAAGTTTTTCATTTATGCAGAAGTACTCAACTACCAAGTGTTCATAACCAAGGTTTTATCTATATCGGAACTATTTTATATAAAAGTAATCCAACTCAAAGACTGAAAATTCTTAATAATCATCATCATCTCCCAGCATGGTGTTGAACATAATGCTCCATTAAACTGCTCCACTGGGCTTTATCTCTGTTTGAATCCCGTATCCGTTTTGTCTGCGTGGGGTCTTCAATTTATTATTATCGACCAGCTGTGGTTTTTGAATCTCACAACAAGACCTGCCCACTTCCATTTATGATGTCAAGTACTTTTGTTCTTTGCCCGATGTAGGTACGTATTTCTTATGCGATCTCTTAGGTTTGAACATAAGGAAACGTTGTAGTGTCATCATCAGCGCCACACTCTTTATGTTAAGCATGCAAGTCTTTGTATCTGGTCTAACTTTTATATGGCTTTTGTCTGATTTGGTCTTAAAACCCATGCAACAGCATGGTTTTTGGTAATTTTTTGGTAAAGAGAACCATTTCAGTCTTGTTGGAATTGACTGACAGTGAGTGGTCCTCACACCATGCCTCTGTAATTTTTAAGGCCTCCTGTATAGTGTGAAAGAGAGTGCCTTCATATTTACCCATTAGTAGAGTTGATTCCAAAATTATCGCGACATCTCCGGTTTTCCCACCTATCTTTACCGTCGACTCGAACGCTAGCGATTACCCAGTTCGAGAAATAGATTCCAGTGGCCCAGCTGCCGCTGGGACTAAGAAACACCGCACACGGAATCCGCTTAGCAATTGTTCTACTAGAATTATCCGACTGCGCTGCGGCGCGCGCCGGTCGGAGATCGTCGGCGAATACCCCCACATTGCCGAATTTTACTGGAGCTGTCGCTATATTTTTGGAATCGTCTCTAAAATGTCCAAGTTATCAGCGTAGGCTATAGCATCCCTCCCTATGGGAGTCTTTCCATTTACCTTTATATCATTGGCACGTATTTCAATATCCCCATTAGAGAGCATATTTTCTTTCCATTCACTTATTAGATTGGGAGCATCGTTGTCTTTGATGTACCTTTCGCGCATAGTTTCTCCGTCATTTTTAGTAGAAAATTTTTGAGGCTAATGATTGGTCGATATGATTTTAGGACAGAGTAGTCCGTTCTACCAGGTTTAGGTATAAAAACCACACTTACTTCACTCCAATTCTTTGGAATATATTGGAGAGTAAGTGATGATCTGCATGTTTATACCAGACCCCAATTAAGTAGGGCTGGACATAAACCATCTGTTTGGTGCTGTAAAGGGTGAGAAGCCCCCTTAGGTAGTGGACCAGATTTAATTTTAGTGGAAAACTAAAGATTTAGTGTACAGGGAAGAAGACTATGTTACATTTTGTTTTAGGAGATATGTTGGTTTAAGCACAAGTATAAAAAATGAACATAACAATTTTTTACTTGCAACGTTTTCATATTTTTACCACAAACTGTCATAAAACACGTTTGGATGCGAGAAAAACAGGTTCATTTATTTTTTTAAATGTTTTTATAACGTCGTGAAAATAGAAAAACAAATGCGGTTATGGCTTTAGATATCGCACATCAAAATAGTTGGTTAATTTTATTGTAGTGCCTTTCGTAAATATCGGTTGCCATATTTACTTTTTGGAAGTCAGATGCTCAGCGACGTTGTCTACTAGTCCCAATTTACCTTGATACTTCAGGCTAAACGGAAGAGCAATCGACATCAATACTTTTTTACCAAAATATTGATTCAGTTACCGATAGAAGCTTTTTAACCGTCTATTTTTTAAAAGTTTTATTCCTAATTACTTCAATTGCTGTTGGTTTGTTTACTTAATATTTTTAAAATGTTAGGTATACAGCAAACAACACAAAATATAAAAATCTGACAAATAATGTACCACCAATGAATGCATTGGTGGTACAGTAATGGTACAATATTAATGTGTTGGATACTCCCATCTGCAAAAATTCATATCTATTATAACAAACATAAAGGCACCACTGGAGACTGTAAATCCAAGGTAAGCTAAAAATTAAATGGTACATAAACTTCCTCTCAAAAATAGGAAAATTTCATCAATTTTTTTCCATATCAAAACCTAAACATGAAATAAAATGGACTTCCAATTCATTTTATCTTATTAGAATTGGCAACAGTGTACCGAAGATGCACACGCCAGTTCTGTGTTAGTTTGGTGTTAGCTACATGTCTTCGTGTGAGGTTTCACACACTTACTTTATTTTAAACAAATCATAAAATTGAGTAAACAATTCAGACATACCGTCTTTTTAATGCTGTGTAAATCTAAACTGAAACGTATTAAATTTGGGTTCTTGTTAAGGTTAAATATATTTAAACGTAAAACGTCCCTATAGATAATTTACTTGGAAATTCAGTAATTTCAACACGTGGAAAACTAAAAGTTAAATTTGTAGGAGTCAAAAGGAGAATTCTTGGAAGGTATTTCAAGTAATTCCACTTGTTTTCAAGACTTCACTGACCTCAGCTAGTATGCCTGTATATTTTTTCATGTATGTAATTAACTTGTGTAATTATTTCACATGTATTAAGATGGTCATTCGGATAAAATTTCTTGGTCTGATTTCATAATATTTCCGGTGATCATATTACCAATATTAAGCAACACAAGTCATATAATTTGATTAACGAACAGTAACAATAATCTATATATATTTAAAATAAATAAAAGAGTGTGTATTTTTTAAATAATCGATTGGATTGAAAACTTCCGAATTGTATATTTAAAATTTCTACCAATGAATATAAATCTGTAACAAAAATACCTACTAACTATTATAGAAAAACAAATAATTATAGGTGTGTATGTATTAATATACTGTTACGTATGTGCGAGATATACATTAAAATCTTTATATTTATTTTCGATAGTTCCTCATATAATAATCAAATTGGTTGTACTAATAAAACAAATGAACGAAAATGAAAATGTTGTCGTTCGTATTGATTATTTTTCTTTAACTTAAAACTACAAATCGGTACTGGTTAAATTGGAAAATGCAAACCGTGACGTTTGTTTGTTGTCTTATTGCAGGAAATAAAAATAAAGTTTCAAGGTAGAATATACAGGGCTGCCCAAATAAACGTTTAACCTATGCTTCTTCGTTTACATTATATGCGTTTTTCTGTGACACATTATTATGGTATTTTTGATGACGAATTTTCTGTTACTTTTTTAAATTAGAAGTAGTCAGAATTTAGTATATTTTTTGATATTTACAAATAGTTTGTTACTAATTGTTTTCAAACTCTTTCTTTGGATGATAGAAGGTATTAGTGTTTTTTAAAGATCCAGATTCCAGATTTAAAAATGTGTCTTGGCATCCCTCTATTATAAGTATTTATTGTAGCGAGTCCATCCCTGTGCGATGTTAAAGAAATCGAGAAATGACACTTAGAATTAACAATTCGAATGGATTTAATGATCCCGAATCGAAAAAGGATATATATAGAGTGATCGTTACGCGAGAACATTAAGGAGCCCGTATCCCATGCAATCTGGAACGAAAATGTGTCAATGATTTATTTAGCCATGAATTGCAGACATCTCTTAGTAATAGGATAAACTAACAGAAATAATAATAGAATCCTTTCACTAAATTGCTCTATTCATCGGAAAAAATTTTACCTGCTAAAAACACATGTTTTAGGGTAAAAACCAGTTATATAATTCTCATTTCTAAACTTTGCCAGCCAACAAAATATATTTTGTATTTTATCTCGGGAAAGAACGAGGGTAGATCAACATTTAGTAATATAAATAGGTTGTTAAAATTGAATATTTGTTTTTGTTGCTATGAAAAATGTTACAATGTATGTATAATTATTGACAGTTTGATGTGACATTAAAATATTGGTTTTTCTGTATTTTAATTTAAGTTGGTTTTATTCCATATTTGAATACTGGAAAATATATTTTAAACGGTTAGTTCATTTGTATTTTACATTTTTTGGAGGCCCCGGCGAGATGATAAAACCAAGAAATATTTGGGAATCATTTGTGTGTCATTCCAAAAAATTTATGATGAGACGGATGGTGTTTTGAAGCAACAGAATCCTGATCAGATAAAATCCAAATATGGAATAAAACCAACTTAAATTAAAATACAGGAAAAACCAATATTTTAATGTCACATCAAACTGTCAATAATAATACATACATAGTAACATTTTTCATAGCAACAAAAACAAATATTCAATTTTAACATTCTCCCACCAGAAGTCTTGATCTTGATAAAGAAGACTTAATCTTTATAGCCATATCTATCAACACTTTTAACTTCACGCCCATATCTGGTTTTTACGAAGTTCTTCGGTGTATTTACTACAGGTGACACATCATCTAACTCCTCTTCATTTGATTGTTTCTGTAGATCAGTTTTATTTTCTGGAATGTTATAATTATTTTGTAAATATTCAGATTCTTCATTTTCAAATACATCTAATGGATAGAGTCTCTGTACAGGTCTACTAAAAATTCCTTTGGATGACTTTACTTTTACGACACGAATTTTTCCATTTTTTCCGTATATAACCTCTTGAATAATACCCAAAGGCCAATCGATTTTTTTTTTAGAATTCTTATTTTCAATTAAAACAACTTCACCTTTAATTACTGATCTAGTACCCAATCTTTTTTAGAAAAAACTAATTGTCCTAAATATTCATTCCGAAATCTTTTCCTAATACACTCAATTAAATGTTGTTTTCGTTTCAAATGCTTTTTCAGGGAAATTGATTCAAAATTATCTAAATCAGAAACTTGATTTTCGGTTATATCTTGAATGAACATTGATGGAGTTAATGGTAACAAATCTTATTGCTGTCGTAAGTATAAGTTAAAGGTCTAGAATTAATTGTAGCGTAATTCCAATCTAAAGAACTTAAAATGTTTTCACAACCCAAAAAATCAGTACCGTTATCTGAATATATTATAGAAGGAAGACCTCGTCTTGCTATAAACCTTCTTAAACATTGCAAAAAACTTTCAGTTGAACAACTTGACACAAGCTCTAAATGAACCGCTCTGTATACACTACAAGTAAAAAGACACACCCAAACTTTATCAGAATTTTTAAAAACAAAGGTCTAGATAAATCAATCCAGACAATTTCAAACGCTCTTGCATTTTTCACCCTATCCTTGGGCAAAACTACATAAACAGTATCAAATTTTTTCGAATCAAATCTGCGACAAACTGTACACTTAAATAAAATTCTCTTGATATTTTTTCTACCCTTAACAATCCAAAAATGTTTCCTTAAAATACTTAATAAAGTTTGAACACCAGCATGGCTATTTTGTAAAAATGCTTTTTTAATATGCGAAATAACACCCAATCTCTCAAGACGAAAACGTAATATTATAGAAGGAATTAACTCTAAAAGATTTGAACATTTCTCTAAACACATATTAAGTGATGGAGCATTCTTCATCCAAGCTGAAGCATGAAAAACAGGACGTAACTTTGAAGTTTGACTACTCAGTTTAATAACATGCCTATAATAATGTCCTACTTCAACTCTGCTTATTGTGTCTTCTGAAATTTCCTCAATCACTCCTTCAACCAGCCATTCTTTAAAAACTTCATCGTAATGATTGTAGTACCCATCTTTTTTCAATTTTAACATTAAATTTTTTAAACGCTTTTTAGACAAATCATAGTTGGAAGGTAAAGGCGGATGATCATGAACCCGACACAATCCGACTTCATACCTACCTTCAGCATCAATCTTAATATTATTTACAAATTGTTCCATTATCCTTTGTTCCTTTTCTTTTGTGGTCTTACTCTCTTCTGGAGAAACTATGCTTAAAACATCTAAACACAAATTTTGAATACTGGCATTCATAGACAAAAGCGAAGTAACTACCATGGAATTCGAATAAACATTTCCTAACGGTCGAGGAACTTTTCCCATTAAAACCCAACCAAGAAGAGTTTCCATGGCAACTAAACCACTACTCAATAAAATCCTTCTACCAGTAAACAACCTACCAGCTACATCAGCACCTATTAATATTTCTATAGGTCCATCACTAGTATCATTTATCATTATATTTTTCTCCTGAAGTTCTTTCAACCATAAACCATCTCTTACAGACACAACATTTCTGCATATAAGAGGCTGATCTAAAACATCAAAATTACAAGAATAATTTTGGTATACTAAGTGTAATTTATAAACATTATGATTAGTAACCTCAGACTCATAACCACCAAAAAGTGCATGTATTACAGATTCTACCCCAACTGATTCATAACTCATTTCAGAGACTAAAAAATTACTAATATATGATCGTTGTGAACCAGTGTCAATAATAGCACGTACATGTTTAAATATTGTCCCATTACTTACTTTAACAACTAAAGTTGGCAAAAAAACTCCATCAAATGTATTATTTGAGAGATTATCTACTGTAACATTAACAACTTCGTCAAAATTTGATGCTATATTTGCATTTACCAAACTTTTGGTGCACACAATTGTAGCATGTCTTTCTTTACATACAGAACAAAAAACTTTAACATGACAATTTTTAGCAATATGTCCAAATTTCAAACATTTATGACAGCGACCTTTATCAGTTAAAAATTTAATTTTTTTATCATGTGACCAGGTTTTAACATCATTACAGTCTTCAGCAATATGATTTTTGTTACAGAAAATACAATAAATATCTTTTTTATTATCAAGAAGAGCTGCTGAAGTAGAAAATTTGAATTTATTTCCATGATCAGAAACTAAAGGTTTCTTTTTAGTACAATCAAAACCAGAAACTGCCAAAGAAATTCGCTCTTCACTTTCTACTTCTCTTCTTAAAAATGTCATAAAAGCATGTAATCGTGATTTTGAACTAGACTCTAAATCATAACTGTTACTGCGTTGCCATGCTCTCAAAATTTCTTCTGGTAAACACGATTCTACTAAAGGATAGAGCATGGCTGCATAATTATCGGATGTTACACCTAAAGTTTCTAATGACCGTAATTGAGATTCAATACTATCATATAATTTTGTTAAACTAATTTTTGCATTTAAATTATTAAGAACTAAATTTAACAACTCCCTGACATAAAAATTCAATAAGTAAATCTTTACGACCGAACCTAGACTTTAAACTTTCAATTGCCTTTGGGTAATTATCATGAGTAAGTGGATAACTTTCTACTAATTGACGAGCTCTAGACTTTGGTATCGTGGCTTGAATAAGATATTGGAACTTATCTTCTAGAGCGATGTCCTCATCTTCATCAATTCGTTTGAACTGTGACCAAAATGTCAACCAATTCTTAATATCGCCGCCAAATTTCACAAATTCTATTTTGGGTAATTTTAAACTGGTTTTGCTACTTTTAACCGATTCTATGTTATCTGAATTTAGAAACTGATCTACAGAAATTTTAATAAAATTATACTTGCGATTAATATCATCCATAATGTCTACTTCTTGTAAAATTGTTTCTTCGCTGTTAGCTTCATCCAACATATAAGCTATTATCTTATTATGCAAATCAATCAATGAAGACACTTTCTTCTCCAAAATTTCAAGATTACATTTCAAAACTTTCTGATCAGGATTCTGTTGCTTCAAAACACCATCCGTCTCATCATAAATATTTTGGAATGACACACAAATGATTCCAAAATATTTCTTGGTTTTATCCATCTCAGGGGGATCTCGCCGGGGCCTCCAAAAAATGTAAAATACAAATGAACTAACCGTTCAAAATATATTTTCAAGTATCCAAATATGGAATAAAACCAACTTAAATTAAAATACAGGAAAAACCAATATTTTAATGTCACATCAAACTGTCAATAATAATACATACATAGTAACATTTTTCATAGCAACAAAAACAAATATTCAATTTTAACATAGGTGCTCTAGTAATTATTTCTTTTATCTTTATTTTTTACCATTTACCATTTTTTATTTGTATTTTTAATTCTATATATACCTAATCATCGGTAGGGTAAGTTTATTATTTTTATAAGTTTATAGTTGTGTGTGATTCTTTTTAGATCAGCTCTAGGTAAGTGTCAAAAAATTAATAAAATATTATTAACTTAGAGGCGATGCATTTACAAATGACACATTAAAGTGGTCAACATATTTTAATTTTGTAATACCTATTTACTTGCGTCGAAAATTCGAAGACTAGATACTTATGAAGAATAATGATGTTTTCTAGAACGTTGCTGGATTTAAACTAATGTTTATGTTTTAAAATTTGATGAAGTGCTGCAAACTACCCACTATTACTACCCGAATGTTAACCCTTCAGGATTATTTGATGACTTGAAATACGGTTTATTAGGTGCATCGCCTGATGGTAAACAAATTATTGTAACTATTATATACATATCAGAGTTTAATAACTTATTATGTTTTAGGTTTAATTGATTCAGATGAACTTGTTGAAGTAAAAGGTTTTTTAAAAGTAGCCACATCAAAAATGTCATTGAGAGAGGCCGTAGAAAAGCGTATGGTTCCTTGCTTAAAAATTGAAAATAGTGAAATATTCACTTGAAGGAAAATCACAATTATTATTATCAGGTAAGATTTGTTACTGGCTTTTCATTTTTCTAATTTTTTTAGAATATTACAAATTATTGTTTTTAGATACAAGGACAACTCACAAGAAGAAAAACATGCCATTTTATTATTTATACAGATGATAATCCACTTTTTACTGAAAACATAAATTTCAACGAAACTTTTTTTAACAATATAGTAGAAAAGTTGAGACGATTCTATGAGGATTGCGTTGGGCCGGAAGTTATTTTAAACAGGAGAGGCAAAAGATTAAAATGTAAAGATCCACCAGAAAACATTTAAATGTAAAAATAATAAAAGTATATTTTTTAAATAAAATATTTTGATGCCAGTTTTTCTTTTTACTTAATTCAGAATACCACGTATACAAAATTTACGCTAACATTTTTTTATCTCAGAAACCTGTGACCATATTTCTTCCAAAATTTGACCAAGAAGTGTCTATATGACAACCAATAATTGGTATTTTTTTCAAGAATTTTGAATTTACAGTTTTTTGTTATTAACAATTTTATAGTTTTTATATTTATTTACAACGATGTTTATTCTGTGTCTAATGTTTTTCTAATTGTGCTGGAAAAATGGAATAATAAACACTTATTCTGTAAGCGATCGCTCGGCACAAACAATAATTTTATTTACCCTCATAACTATAGATGGCCAGCCGTACGCTGGGCATATTATAATTAAAATTTCTTCAAGATATAACAATGATATAACTGGTCTACTGAAAATCAATATCCGCAAATCAGTATTCTTTTTTTCATTTTACTAATTTGTTTTATGGAATAATTGTTTTGTAAATATCGCAAAATATTTAAAAAACGTTACATTAATTTATAATACAAAAATTTGTTTTGACTTCGTTAATAAAAAAAAGAAAAAAATATATAGTGCCTAGTTCCATCTATGATAAAAGTTATAAACTGAAGTACAATTATTTCGTCATTAACTACGTCCATTTTTGATCCAAAGTGAAAAAATAAAAATAAAATGCAGCATGATTTTAGTTTCTAACTATTTCTTAGGTCTGATCTCTTTAGAAAATTCTGATTGGGCTATTTGATAGAAAAATGTTCAACTTAGGAAAGGTTTAGTTTCATTTTAAGAAAATTTATTTAGATTGTTGTTTATTTATACAAATGTAAAGGTCTAAAATAGTTCGCATTCAACAGCTCTTTTTCAATATTAAACAATTAATTAACAAAAAATAAATACAATCCTTACCTAAGTTAGACCTTTATATGCAATTTAGTGAAAAAAATAAAAAGATTTGAGTTGTAATAACGGAGAAAGTTAGAATAAACTTTTGGTCTGTAGGTGCCATTCTGATGTACAGCGATACCCCGTCCTTAACACAAATGATTGGAGTGAATTGGGAAATAAAATTAGTGTTTATAAATTATGAATTTTGAACATTTTACATTTTAATGTAGGTACTAACCTAAGATTTGTATGCTCGCTTTCGTATAATTTATTGCTTAAAACAAAATTTGCATTTCCAGTAGGTATTTGTATTATATTTAAAAATAATTTCTAAAGTACCTAACATTCAAAACGTTTGTTAAATGTGTTCATTAGATGTGCCAATCAATCCATTTTTATGTTTAAGCTTTTTCTGTACTTTTATCTGTATTTAATTTAAAAATAATTTCAAAAGTAGTACCTATTCATACTATCAGACCTACATTATTTAAACTTGTTCATAAAACATGCCAGACATTATATTTACTGGACATCGTTGATGTTGTGTTTTAACGTATTTTTATTTTCAACTAGATGAAAAAGAATATAAAGTAATTAAGACAGTTGAAATGACACAATATAACTGATACCATTATGGCATTACCACCGATATCAATTGAAACCCCGAACAGTTATTGAATATTTGTTGTAATATGAGTTGCCTAATTATTAAACTTGGTTAAACTCGACTTACCTACTTTACTAATTATAAAGTCAGGCAACATTACAAAACATAAATTTGAATTTAGTTTAGTTGAAAAACTAAATATGTGTAATTGTTATTAGCTTATAATGAAAGATTAAATATTTACTATGCAGTACCTATACATGTTTTGTTAACTTCCAGTTTATTGAACAAACCATGGAAGTTTTGTTAAACAGTTCTAATACAGTAATATGATGAAATCCTCAAAGTAAGGGTTAGTACAATAAATTTCGCCAAAAAAGTAATTGTCAAATGCCAAATGGAATCAATTTTTTTACTTTGCATAAAATTTCTTCGGGCCTGTTTCTTTTTATCCTGTACTTTCGAATCCAGAAAAAACACAGCCTAAACCACTCCTATGTAATATTGATCACTCGATTATCACACCTTTTATTTCTTAGAGAAAGCTTTTACCGAATTCTAACGCATCTCTTCACAAACACAGGAAGGGTGAACCTTTTTATGTAATTATTAATTCTACTCACTTTAATGTAATCCTGTAAAAGCATGTTTCCAAAGCCAATATTAATTTTGCCTAGCTCCTAGTAAGATTTTAAAGAATATATAAGAACACAATTTTATTTTGTTTTCATGAAATACAGATTAATAAATACTTACACTTATTACATAATATTTACTAGTTTTTTATCTGTATCTTTATTTTGATTAACTTTTGTTGAAAAAAGGGTTTTTGGTAATTTACGAATAAAACATAAACAATATTGATATTCGAACTAAAAAGAATTATAACGTCAGCAAAATAATTTTGTACTAAAAATTGTAAATACTTTTTTTTCTGAAGTTTCTACTTTACTCTTCAGCGTATAATTACTCTTTATTATTTTTAATGTACATATAAATGAATAAACCCTTAAATCGTCTGGGTTTAATTAAGCTGTGCTGAATAAAAAAGAGAACCAGAAAAAAATTCTTACGTGAAATGTTTATTTTTTTGCGATGCTTAAGAATTATTCTTTGATAATTAACTCGCGGTTTGGAACATGTTAAAATAACCTAAAATTCGAGGTAATTTGCAATTTTCCGCTTTCCATGTATTTAAAATACATATATAAAGGTATGTATATGTATCTGTTTCGGATTTAGTAAACTGGGTGCGAAAATATGTGACCTGTTCTGTAAACACTGTCTGAGCCATATATCGACCGTCTGGATAGTTTCTTCGTAATTCTCAAAAATAATCGAGTATCTGGTTCACAATTAAAAAAAATGGCTTTTTTATTTTTAAAAACATTCCGCCAAAAACGTATTGAAGCACCGATAAAGTGAGTAATATTTGAAATATGATTTGTAGAAAATATTATATTCCTTTCAGTTTTAAAAAATTATTATTAAGTTTTTAATATAGTATAATTCAATTTTGTTTTAATGTAATTATTATGAATTAAGTATAGTATATTGAACCAAAAATGTTCACACGAATAAAATTATTTGCCCGAATAATATAGTTTAGTATGCCAGCTGAGTTATGAACAATTTCTACTTCTTCACGTTCGTCGATCAAATGAGAACGGTTGTTTAAAATCCTTCCTTCTACGCTCATAACAAACCAGAAATTAATGTTAACGTCAAATTTCCAAAATTTAAATCCGAATTTCTCTTGTACTCATAATTTTTAATAGATTTCCCTCCTGCATTAAAAGACTATTTCTTTAACTTTTTTCTAATCCTCTTTTTGGTATCGAAAAATCCCTCTTATCATACGAAAATAGTCAGAGAAAATACACGTCTTTCAATAAATTCTGACCTTACAATTTTTTAAATCAAATGGTGAGCAAATACTCCTTAAATCCCATTAATTCCCGAAGAGAAATCTTTCTGTAACGTTTAGAAATTTTAGAAATACATTTTGAACAAAATTTAACCGATTTAACATTTTTCACCAAACGTCAAAACTCTATCTCCAAAAACATCACCAAACTGTTACAGCCTTTCTATTTTAATACTCCTCTATTACTGCCTTCTTTTTATTTACTTTTAATTAAAACTATTTCTTTATTCGATTTTTAATTCTTTTAAAATTGTAATTTTCCAACTTTATAGACTCTTATAAAATGTACCAATCCATTACATGCACTTTCTATACCTCAAATTTTGGCTTTTAAGTTATAATCATATGTTTATATATCTTTCGCTATACATATTTTTTATCTTAATATATGGTCAAAATATTTCCACAAGTTTCGATTCCCGGATTAGCTAGCATCACATTTTCCAATTTTATCCTTCGGTAACACCATTAACTTGTTCTATATCTAAATAACTGGCTGTTCTATTAACTTCATGAAGACATAGTCGCCCAACAAATAGCTTAATAATTCCTCAGTTTGAAATATAGGTGGCGCCTCCAACAAAAAATACTTATGACAGATCCAAAGAACAGTCTTTTTAGGAAAGCCGTCAAAATTTCATGACATTTCAGCGATTAGCTTGAAAGTAAGTGAAGTTTCATTTACACTATTCATAACTATTGCAAAAAAATTAAAAAATAAATGTGTGTGTTCTGTAGCAACTCAACAGAGCATTGATAAGCATTACTGCACATCTGCTCCTGGTAATCAATAATAATTATTGACTGGTATGCTAACTTCAAACGCGATCGTACTAGCACAGATTATGCTGAAGGTTCCGAAAATCCAAATCAGGCAGTCATTGAGGAAAACATTGAAAAAATCCTGAAAACCATCATGGGCAAGAAGCAAGAAATAGCTGAGGCTCTGAAGTTATTAAAAGGTAGTGTTTGCATCACCATACCCAAACATTTCCGTATGAAAAAGCTATTTTCCAAATGGGTGACGTATTTACTCTAGCCAGAGCCAAAATAGCTTTGATCCAAAAGATTTGTGTTCATGCTTGTTTATGGGCAATAAGTAGGAGTGTTTGCATCGGTACATCACAATGGATATAAAACATGGATCCCCCATTTCATTCCAAAGTTAAATCGGCAGTCAGCTACGTGGACTGCAAAGGGTGAAAGAATGAAGAATGGGAAGGTAATGGCCTCTGTATTTTGGGATACGCACGGCACTAAAAAAAAGTGCTGAATCATTAAGACAATCTAGTATCACCAGTCGGTAAAAACTATGGTTAATAATTATTTTTCGAATTACTATTGCAGCCATCGCATTTACCTGATCTGGTCTCCAGCGGTTGCTGGTTACAAAGTGGATCTCTGGAAAGATATCTTGATCCGATAAGGATTAAAAATGGCATCAAAAACACACGATCCTAGGAAAATGGTGTAGATTCACAGTTTTTACATAATCCAATCTAATAATATTTATAATGACCTGTGATCCTTTTCACAAAGCAGAAGAAAATGTATCGGAAGAAATAAAATTTGTAATTTTTCTTAAACACCGGTTTATAATAAATTCAAAGCTCAGTCTGTTAGCATGTTTTACTTGATTTACTTCACCGTACCACCCACATTTAAAATTGTAATTGATGAAGTCGGAAGTTCTTGTTTTTCTTAGGGTAAAATCTTGGAAACGCCATTTCCCGGAAATTTCAGGGAAAAATAAAGATGATGGAAAATCGCCGCAAAGAGAGAATGGCTTTCATTGCTAAAAGACGCCCTGTTCCGTTCTTATGTGAAGGATAATACAGTGCATATTATACTAAACATAATATTATTGTTTCTTAAAACCTTAAAACTCCCCATTTTCCGTTATCTTTGGAGATCATTTTGTTTTTTAATTCAATATAAATCGTCTTATTATAATGATTTATTCCTCTTCTGATTATTGTAATTTTGTACACGAATTTACACTTCAATTTCGTTTAAAGGAAAGCAATAAGATATCACTAATTTTTTTCAGTCAAAACTGTACAAGGTGTTTATATTTAATAGGGGGTTATTTTAATGAGAAATTAAAAAATATAAACAGCATATTTAATTTCACATAGTCTTTTGTGAGATATTTCTTAATTTTGATCTTATCCTTTCTCGGAGATTATCTAAATTATTAAATGGTTATGTTGCATATGTTTACTTTCCTCTTAAGATAACCCCATAAAAACATCTAACAGCGTTAGGTCAGGGGATAGGGCAGGCCACTCAATAGAGTGGAAAGTTTACGTTTAAGTAATCTCTTACATTTGCAGCATATTGGGACGTTGCTCCATTTTGGAAACAAGTCTCCTATCTGCCACATTTGGTCAGTGAAACAACTTCTCTTAACATTTTTAAATTTTCTCCGCAGTCAAAATGTGTTCTATAAAACAACAATAACAATTTAGTCACCTATTATACCTGTCCAAACGTTAACTTTCTGAGTATATTGAGTAGGTATGACTCTCGCACTCTATTTCGGTTTATTCGGTTTCTTTCTTCCCAAATGTCCTGCACCAAATCCAGCTCACCACTCAGGCTTTGGATAAGATTTTTTCCAAATGATTGTTCCAAGTTAGTTTTTGATCCAGGATCACTCCTAGATATTTTACCTCCTTGGAAAATTTTAGTTTGACATTTTTCATAGTATCTGCGTCTCCTGGTGAATTGTCCTTAAATCCTTCCTTCTTGCACCATTTCTCTATGCTTTTTAGGACAATTTGCATTTCGCTTGAAATTAATTTATCATGGTGACGACCAGTTCATCTGCATAACCTTGCATAACCTGCATAATCTTTGATGGAAGGTCGTCAATGACCAAGGACCATTGCAGGGGCGAAAACACTCCTGGAGGACACCCTTTTGCTGCGGCCACTATCACCAATTCTCTTTACATATTAGCTGTAACAATTCTGGTTTTTAACATTGACCGTATTCATTGTATTAGTAAAGCCTCTGTGTTCCTAGTTCCCAGTGCCCTTTTGATGGATGTAAATGAAGTTTATTAACGCGTTTTGGACAAAAAATAATTGGTTTGAAGTAAAATTTAAATTGATTGTTTGGCAGAACAAGCCATTGAGAATCCAATAGCATTGACCACTTGCAATTACGTCCATCTCGACCTTAAAAAGTATTTTAAAAAGATAATAATAAATATAAATGGCAAAAAAATTAAACTCGAAACTAAAATCCATTAAGCAAGCAGTATTTTGTCTTGGAACCTTCCTTTAAATAGAAGAGAGTAAGTAATTATCTCCAAATTACGAATAGGACACAGCAAACTAGCTCAAGAGTAAAGATTATAAGGAGGGATCCCAAACCAACATGTTTTGCTTGTAATAGTGAGTCTTTGTTTAATTTATATTGAATTTTAACTTTTCCTTGCTCATAACCCTTCGTGGTTAAAGTAATTTATAATAAAAAAAATCTAAGCTAATTGGTGTAAAGCTACCTTAATGCCATGATATTACTCTCCCTTAGTTACGTTTATATTATCAGTTGCTATATTAAGTTGACAATCATTTATGTCAATTTTTGTAAGAATAAATTGTAATAAATACGAAGAATTACCTCTTCCCCCTTGATATTACTCTCCCTTAGTTACGTTTATAATATTATTAGTTATTATAGTAAGTTGACAATCATTTATGTCAGTTTTTTGTAAAAAAAAGGTAATTCTTCGTATGTATTACACTTGGATTTTCTATTATAGCGTCCAATGTTACTGAATCAATTAATAACAAACATAGAATTAATAAATCAAAGATCAATCTCAAAAAAATTAAGACAGAAACACAACTCGCATTTAAATTACATATTATATAATATGAAGATCTAGATAATATATGAAACTTAGCTTTGTTATATCGAATTTCATCTATATAGATACTCCTGTTCATTCTGGTTTACTCGAATAAAATCCCCTCTAAAAGCTTTTACATTTTTCGTAGCAGTTTTTTTAGGTATATTTTCTGTGATAGGTTGCAACATTGAACAAGCTGCAAAACTGACAAAAAATGTCAATAAAACATTTGTGTGACAATTTCCCAAGGTTCCAAAATTTTAAATGATCTTTTTCATAAGAAAATTCTTCAATAACTTCTTCGGTAAAACAAGCATATATTTTAAATAAAATATTTATTTTATATTAATATCGATGTAGTAATCAGGCACATCTATCCTATCTATACAGATATAACGTTTATTGCAGATGGAGTAAAAAAATTGCTGGTAGATCCTGCATGTAAATATGATGTGCAGTTATGCGAAAAAATTTGTTACAATCACGATGTCAGAATTTTCAAATTCGCTTTTCCTGAGAAAAATATGATTCTAGGTAAACATATCAGGTACATAATTTTGTTCAAGTTAATTTATCATTAATTTTTTTTAAAAAACTACTGATCCAACACTAGTTTTCAAAGAATGTATTTTTGTATTTTTAGGTCACGGAAATGGTAACCATTGTTTACTACATTCAAAAATAGGAGAAGAATATGTAACACGGCCGTATTCTCCTACATCCATAGCAAGCACCAAAGGATACGCTCAATTTATAATTAAGGTAAGGTAATAATTAACATTTATTTGCGAGCATCTCTGTTTTTCTTCATATTGGCAAGGACGCCCATACTTAGGGGCTTTCAAGAAAAACCTAGCATTTTTCTTCCATATGGAAAAAGCGTGGTTAGTGCTGCATTTGCTAAAGCTTATTTTAATTCAAATAATATAACGTTGACGATGAATAAATATAAACCATGATAAACAACTAATCCAGTGTCAATTTCTTAAGTTTGAGCTCACCCGAATAATATTGGTTAGGACCGCCACTGCACTGTTGAGGGATCTTTTAGCACTCAAAAGCTTGGTTAAGGAGCACTATGGAAGAAAATCACCTTTTAAGTTCCTTATTATAAACAGCCAAGACATAGATTAAACTAAATTGAAGTAGTATTTATTTAATAATATTTAATATCTGTCCCTAATCCAGTTTGACATTTGACTTATATATTAATTTTTCGCTAGCACTGTACCACACTTTATTTCATTTAAACAATAGCCGCACAATATTTTTTCCGCCTGTCAATATCTGTTTTTATACACCTATTTTGGACAACTCTGGCAAAGCTTGATTTCTTCGAAAAGTCTGAAATCTCCTATAAATAATTATTTTATTGTTGGTGTTTATACCATGGGCGTCCCGAAGAAGGAACTTAATTCAAGGGTTGCCGATGGAATATTGATGTCCATTTAATTGTTTTCCTTAATTTAATTTAATTGCGACAGTTAATTAATACTCTTCCAGGTATATTTTAAAAACAATAATCCTAAATTCCCAGATGGTGGAAAGTTTTCGCAACATTTGGATGAACTCCAAATAGGTGACATTATCCAAATATCCGGTCCAGGCGGAAGGGTTACTTATAGCGGTAAAGGAAATTTTATAATCACACCGAAAGATACACCTCAGAAATTAAAAATCAATAACTTAGGACTTATTGCAGGTATTTTTTATTTACTATCTAATACCAATTTTGAATCATAAAGTTTTACAGATTTAAAACAAATAAATATAAGTATTTATGTTAGAGGCAGTGCCACCAGAAAAATCCTGATGTGACTGTAATTTGTTTCGAATTAAAAAAATTAAAGATAATTCCTAAAAAAGTTAAAAGTTGTCTGTGGCAAGATTTTAGCGCTAGAAATATTTAAGGAAAACGAGAATCGTGTTAACCAACAACCAGAGAGATTCCACAAACAACAATATTAGCAGATCTTACTTTTGTCACCCGTTCGTGAAAAAAGTTTACAAATTATCTTTCTCTGATTGTAATGCAGTATACATATAGTCAATGTGGAAGAAGACTTGAATATCGCATTCTATAGAACACCGAAATTGTATTACAAAATATACCTAGTGATTCTGAATATAAGAACTCACCTTCTAACTTTGCTAACCACATTTTATTAGACAATCATTCTAGTAACACATTCGATATCTTTTGCATACATATAATAAGGGCATTAGGTTGAAAATTTGAATTAGAATCTTTGTAGTTTAGATCTTCTTTATTGAACACCTGTCATTTGTCTTAATGAACCAATACAACCAAATGATAACTATACGTATATTCTTGAATTTACCCTTTGATATTATTAAGTAGTTTTGTTTTGAGACTTTCTTCTTCTTTTTCTTGATGTTGATGTTAATTAGTTCACTATTGGCGATTACTTTCTGTGGTATACTTCGATTACTTTGTATTATTTTTGTTCATAGCGGAATAACTTTGTAAAGATTATGTATAACTTTATGCATTACTATTTATTTCCTTTATTTAGTAATTCTTCAGTTTATTAACTCAGTCTTCCCATTGTCAATTGTCTTTAATGACAATCAGTTCCTTTTTAATTTCCTGTTTGATTTCTGTCATTAATTTTTCCGTTGTCGTTCTGTCCCCGACATGAGCGTCTCGTTGCTGTTGTTGCTGTTGTTGGTCTTTTGGTTGAATTTTATTCCAAATTATTATTTTATTATTTTTTATTATTATTTTATTATTTGGGTCTCAATTCCCGCTTTCCTTAGTGTCCTTCAATTTCCCTTAATATTTCCGACTTGGACTCTCTCAATTGTGGAGTATTCTCTCTATTTCTCCTCGATTGCTAATAGAGCATACCGAGTTTTTATTGGAATAATTTTTCTTTCCCTTTCTACATTGTTCAGAACGATGTTTGAATTTATGTCCTTTCTTAGGACCTCACACTACTAGTGTTTTTTAATATTAGGTAAGCTTTTTCTTAATTACTTTTGTACATATTTTTTAACGTACCTCACTCATTCTACTTAGATGTTCAACTTAATATTTACCGTTATACACCGGTCTTTATGTTCCTTAACTATATCTTTTTATTTTTAGCCTGATGGTGGTCTAAGACCGAAACTAGCAGCGCTTTTTATAATAATTTTTACATTAAATTATTGTGGTTTGACTATCAGCCACATTTGAGATATGGATAATTGCTTCGAAATTCCCTAAAATTTCCTGGTGAATGCTTTATCCCTTTCACTGCGATCTGTAGCTGAACAGTCGTTCTATCAGTCCCACACCTCTAACGAAGCTCTGCGGGTTCGTTTTCGAATTAAGAAGTCCGTCTTGAGTTTTTGCAGACCAAATTTATTTATTTATCTACCCAGTTCGATATTGTTTATCTGGCTACGCTTTCAGCTATGCCTAGAAATGAATCCGGAACTATTAATATTCGTTTAGCACTTTTCCTAGCTAGAAGGTCTACTTTTTCTTTCCCGTCAATTCCAGTATGTGTCCAGATACTGGCATTGAATACAAACACTACAATCATGCATAACCAACTCGCATCTCTTATGCAAACACGTCTGCTCGGGCTATTGTAGGTAAATTGCCAAAGACACTGGTTAGGCATTATGAGATTCAATTAATTTGTTTCTTGATTCTTCAGTATTGCATGATTTTTAATCATTCCGGGCCTCGTTCTGGTACCATTCTGCCCTGTATTTTGGTATTTCACCAGGCTTCTATATGCACCAGCCTTCGCTTCCCTTTTTAAACAATGGGGTAGGGTTTTATGTGAATTATTTTACTATAATGGTTTTTACGGACCGAGATTAGGTCATCTACCAGCAGTGACCAAAGGAGGAGGAAAACTTCTTCCTAGGATCAGCCCATAGCATAAGCTTTATAACCTCATTTTTATAGAAATAGATGGCATCGTCGGCAGTCTCTGCCTTTTTTATTGTATTCAACGACATTAAAAATTAGATGGATGAGACAGGCACAGCTCACTCTATACCCGCATCCCCACTTAATTATTTCATCCCCAAAATGTACTGGAATTTTTTAAAATTCTGTCCAACAATTCATGTAATACCTTCAAAAAAAAACAAGCTTTCGTTGCAAGAACCACTATTTCAACCATACCTCTAAGCATCCACTAAAATTCAGAATCATATGAACAATACGAACTACAGTCCTGCAGAAGTCTCATTATTCCATATCTGGGCTCAAACGCTTTACGTAAAATCCACATAATAAATCTGCACCAAATGCGCTGTTGCTTTCATTCAATCCTAAAAGTATTATATGCCACGATTTAATTCTTTAAATCCAGAAACGTAAAAAGTAGCATGTTGGTGTAGTGGTCCTTCTTCTTCTTTCCATCTCCTATCGGAGGATGGATATCATAATGGCTATGGTCACTTGGCTGCTGTTTTGAAAAGTTGTAATGAACTACAGTTAAACCATTCTCTAAGGTTCTTCTTCCAGGAAATGCTTCTTCTTCCTATACTTCTTCTTCCTTGCATAATAATTCTCAGCAGCTCATATTTTTTTTCTCTGGTTATGTGACCCAAATATTTCAGTTTTATACTGTTCGTAATTTCTAGCTATTTATTTAATCGTCGTAGCACCTCTGCATTGGTAATCCTTTGAACCCACTGAATTTTCAATGTTCTTCTGTAGCACCACATTTGAAACGCTTCTATTTTTCTTATATGTTGTAACTTCAGTGTCCAAGCTTTCATTTCGTATAGTAAGATGGAAATATGTAGCATCTCAGAGCCCTCAATCTGAGCGGAAACTGAAGGTCTTTGTTTGTAAGCATTGTCTTTTTTATAAATGCTTACCTTACAGTTTCAATTCGGACTTTAATTTCTGGTCCAGAGTTGTACAATTATTATTTATATGGAAAATGATGATAAAATGTTTATCTCTTATTGATTTTTTAGGTGGCGTTGGCTTCACTCCAGCATTAGCAATTTTAAGATCGATAGCTGCTGATCCTAAAGATAAAACGAAATGTTCGTTTATTTATGCTTCAAAACAGAAACAGGATATTTTGCTAATTGAAGAATTAGAGGCAATTAAGGAAAAACTATGCGACAGATTAGAAATTTGGTATACTTTGGAAAAACCCGAACCAGGTATAATTTTACATAAAGCGTATCACATAAAATGTGTCGCATTCAGTTGCTTTCTTTGGTTTCAATAAAAATTAAAGGTTTAATTTATCGGATTTTTATTTTCCAAATTGTATGAGCCGATATTATTTTTCCAGCAGTGACCATATTATTATTATTTTTCATAACTCAAATATTTTAGGTTGGCCTTTCGGTAAGGGTGTTATAAACAAACAAATGCTTCTAGAACATCTTCATCCGCCATGCAAAGGTAACTTAAACTTAATATCCGGTCCTTGGGTCATGGTTCAAGAAGTCCAAAAATTGATGGCCGAACTTGGTTACACCAATGAAATGTACAGATCTTATATCTAATTATGAAATAAACAATTTAGAGATTTATTTTACTTTATTCTAGGAGGGTTTCTATACTAATCCATGGGCCCGAACCCTCCTAACAAAGTCACATTAAAATATAACTATTATTACAAATTATATTTTTAATATTACCCTTTATATCATTTTAACTCAAGATTATCTACGTTCTTATCTCTACTAAAATGATTTTTCTCCATGAACAATATAGAGTTTGACCATTGTAAAATTATTGTTGATAACTTGTGTACTGTAATATTTATAATATTTTAAATGAATTCCTGAAGAGGAAGAAGGTTTCAAATCATTGCTTGACACGTTGATATTCTTAGAATTGATAATGAATAAAACACAATATATACTGTCACAGTTACTTATATTTTGTAATCATTTTTCAAATAAATAATTTACTTTTACATACTCATTTTTCATAATTCTAACTGAAACATCTACATATATTACAAACGTTTATGTACAATTTTATGTCTAATGTCATTTGTCAGCCATTACAAAACATTCAGTTTTGTCGATAAAAAATAAAAAAGTTTTAAAGAAATGTAAAAGTATACGGTTGTTTTAATGACAACTAATTGACATTTACACAAAATTGTTGATAGTATAGCTATTTGTATAGTTTTCAAAATAAAATCAGTAAGAAAATGTACTTAAAAATTGTAATTGACATTAGATAAAGAAATTTTTTATAAATACTACAACAACCTTTAAATGCATTGAAATAGTTCATGGAACGTTGCCAATAAAATCATAAAATGACATATTGGAATTTTTACAAAATTATGTACATGACAAAACTAACAAAATCACCTACTATATTACATAGCTACTTTTTACATACATATTCATATTTTTATCACAAAAATAAAATCAGTGCTTGGATTTCATTTAATATTTAGCAAGAACCAGCAGACTGTTCTTAACATGGTTAAAATGTAAAAAAGTAAAAAAATAAATCTGATGACATTTTAAAGAATATTTGTAACTGTACTTTTTACAATTCGTTCGGTTACGTAACCTTTAACTAGACTGCTAATCCCATAACAAAATTTCAAGGCTTGTAACTTATTTATCTATTAAAAATATAATATCAGGATTAAAAACAGGTTTAGCACTAAAAATATAAATCATGATCTTCCAGTTCTGCAAAACGAATTTACGTATTTTATATTTTTTATCCAGTTCATAAAAATTTGTCAATTTTAATTGTTGCAAATAAAATTGTTTAAAACAAAGTCTTACGTTTTAAACACGTTTTCATCGTGAAAACAACGGCAAAGTGGTCTGAATTTGTCTATCAGTTATTTTAGTCAGTCAAAAAATAATACTTTTTAGGGCTTTAAAACTAAAAAAGTAATTGTGTTGGTGCAGTTAGTTTTACTTTTGCTCGATGTCAATATCGTCACAGTTCCATAATTAGCACATTGAATGACGAGAATTTACAAGATAAAATATTGGTCCACCGCTGCTTCGAATAATTTACTTAAGAAAATTTACAATCTTATAAATATTTGGCGGAAAATAGTATCACACTTGCCAGAAGTTATTTTTAGTGTTTAGTAGAAACCTATCAAAATATTGGCAGTTTGTAATAAAGAAAACGACGGGTATTTAATAAGATTTATCACTGCTGGAAACTCGTAATATATACAAATACTTCTTCCAACTGTTCAAACAGATTTTCAAGAAAAATAGAAAAAACAACGGTAGATATGATTTAAACTTTCAAAATGTAGTAAATCTTTGTTCTCCAAATTTATATTTATAAAAATACCCCAAATAACCTCGCAAATACCAAATCTCTATTTATTTTATTATTTGAAAACAGTGACTTAAATATTTTGCCCGTATAAAATTTTCAATCAAATTTATACACAATGGTAGTATAGGGGACTTTTAATTCAACACTAAAATGAGTGCGACAAACTGGACTTTTCCACATGCTAGTAGATGATTTATTGTCAAATCAATTAGGTAATCTCAAATAGTTTTAAATAAGTTAAGAATTAGTTTCTACTACCCAAATTCAAACTAACAAATTTATGTTAGTTTGTTATAGAGCCCTTGGTTTTTAAGTTATACTTAAGTCTTAAAATTTTGAGAACATTTTTTATATATCAATAAGTATTCAGAAAATTATTAAGCTTTGTGGAATAATCATGCATTGAGAAATATTAAACTATGTGAAATTCTGTGTAGATATTAATATTGTTTTATTTCTACTACTACTTCCTAGTTTTTATCCTGTGCATATTGCATTTTTACCGAAATAGGTAGTCTTAGTACTTCAATATCTTGAAAAGTATAGAATTGGAAAATAAAATTTATGTAGAAAAAATGTAATCAAAACTATTGGCACCGTGAATGAAACCAAAGACTACTATTGAGTCAGGTCAGGTCAATCTGAACACAGAAAGGGAATACCAACTCGGTTGAAATGTAGTTCAAGAAAACAAGAATTAACAATATTTTAATGTTCACATCCAATACCTAAATAAGCTTATTTTATTTCTTTATCGACTAATATCATTGTTATTTATTGTTTTTATTACTCAAATGACTAGTTTCTTTTTAATTGCAAAAAGTACAGTTATAAATATGTTTTTCAAAACATTTTGTAGACCGAAATAAAAATTTCAGTTCTAAATAAAATTGTGAGTAGTAATTTTAATAATACCTATCTGTAAATACATCAACATTAATTTTGCAGAATATTTTTTTTGATTAATAAAATTTGTATAAAATCAGCGTTTAAAGAGTTTTAATCTTTTACTCAAAACCGCACATAATTCGAACATAATTTTCATCAAAAATTTGATCACGATATATCACGAATTTATACAGGGTGATTGTTTATTTCCTTATATTTGGAACACGTTTTAACTATTTTTTCTTAAATATCTGTATGCACAGTTTCAGCTACATTTTTTATTAATAATTTAAATTAGTCTTATCCCAACATTCTTTTCTTACAAAGAAAACCTTGTAGACATTTCTTTTCAATTAGATACACAACAAACAACAGTTAATTAATTTATTCTACAATATTTGCTTAAAAATTAACAATTTTCTTGTAACAAGATTTGTAAATATGATTATGCAAAGGTTAATTATAAGAAATTAAATTGAAACACTTTAGTTACTGACACTTTTTTTCCTATTAGTTCCTGAATTTGTATTAGTTTTTGTGCCTGTTAGCACCATTAGCATTTTTACATTCAAAGATAATCATTAAATGTTAACCAGCACTGGTGCAGACATTAGTGTTGTATCTTTTATTAACTTGTTACTTCATAATTAATAGTTCTTGATACAAAAAACAAACTCGTGCAATAACAATCAAATAAAGGTATTAGTTAAACTTTTATGGTATATAAGCAATGTTCAATGAATAAAAAGACCTAAACAAAACTAAGAATGCAAGTAACACCAAAAGTACAAGTTTCTATCAAAAATTTCCTTTCTTAATAGAATGTTTTTTACAATTTCGAAGATTTTGTCAGGACGACTAATCTTGTGTGTTTGAAAAAAAAGCATTTTATTTTTAACAAACCCAGAAGAGGTGAAGAGCTAAATAAATATATTAATAAGAAAAACAGTATTATAGGAAATGGGGTTCCAACTAAATGATATCCAATTTTATGCTGTCTAATGTCTAATTAAATGGAACTTCTTAAAATCAGATTGTTCTTGCAATATGTAACAATGGGTTTAAGAAAAATTTAAAATAGAAAAGTTTTTCAAAAATATGGCAAATAAACTTGTGGTGTAAATGATTCAAATTTTCCTTTTGTTATAGTTCCAATCAATATTTTGTTGGTCAGATAGGGTAGAATTTATATATTATAAACTAGATCTTATAAAGTATAATATTTTGGAATCAAATTGAGTTCAATAGCTACTACAACAATGAAGTTACTATATAGACATTTAACTCTCTCTAGAGTAAGAATAAAATTTTTCACTATTATTTATATTAGCAAGATCGGAGTAAATTATTTTGTTTGGTCATATTAGGTTCAAAAACATCTAGCATACTGTATACCTATAGCTAGGAGTAAATGTTTTCGAAAGTGATGTGTTTTGAAGATATTTCAAGAATATTGACTTCAATGATGGCATATATTGAATAAGAACAACATATGAACATTTTGCACTATTTATTAGCAGGATCAGTTTAGTTTGGTCACTAATAGATTCTAAACAAACTATTTATAATTAGGAGAAAAGTTTTAATCAAACCCTTTGATACATAAAGATATTTTTTGTTTAGAAACAAGTTGCCAATAACAAACGCAAATTCAATGGGAGAAAAAAATGTTACTTTGGATGGTACTATAAACAAAATTATCAACGAAAATATTGAATAATTACGTGTTTTAACATCCAACACTTAAAGAATTATTTTTCGAAACAAGAGTTTTGTCTTTGCCATATTTAAAGAGATACGTCGGTTAATTGCACCGTTGGTTTTATTATTATTATAATCCCGAGGACGAGAAAAAAAATTGAGGATTATTATTGAAGATATTTCTTTATATTGATTGCAAATATTTTTCGAATTTGTTCAAAAATAATAACAGTTTAAGAACATTAACCAAATAAATTTTTAACAAAATTCCACTTCCACAGCCGTTTTTGTATCGATTGGTATCGGTCAGGTATCGAAACAGCTGTTATTAAAATAAAAAAAGCTAATTTTTTGAAATAAAAGTAAAAGTTTTGTTAAAAATTTCTTTGTTTAATGTTCTTAATATGATGGACTTCCACAGAGTAAGAGTTAGTAAATGTCATTGATAATAATTTGTTTGCTAAAAGTTGTAAACTTGTAAATGTTGAGAGAACTTGATCATACTTTACATGGTTTCTGTTTACAACATTACTTACATATTTTTAATGGTTTACTTTGTTATTATGGTGAAACTGTAATTTTTATGAAATCATTGACGATATTTGAGTATAATGTAGGTATACTGAAACTTTTAAATTGTTTACTTCTTAACAAAAAATACTTTTTATAAACAATCACCTTGTATTTATTTATTTTTTAATTTTATGTCTTGTAGATTAAACTAAATTGCACACAAAAAAATAATCGAAAGAACATTTCTTGCTTATTTCAACTATAAATCAGTCTTCAATATTTACATATATACATCGATAGAAATTTCTTATACTCAGTACTTTTGGCCAACGCAATCTACTTGGTAGTATCCAGGGGCTGTTGTCCGGTAATTTGGTGGACTCGGTGTAACACCTGGATGTCGAAATCCACCCAATTGACACGACGGTGCAGCCCCGTTATCGAAAATAATGTCACGATAACTGGTTGCGGATTCTGGCGACGTCTCTGGGCTGTACCAAGGGCTATAGCGAGGGGTAGCTTCGTCGGCTATACTGTATTGGTGCTGAGGGGTGGCAGTGGGACAGTACGAATACATCCCTGAAACAAAATAAATGCATTATAAAAATTGCATTTATGACTTAAGTTTAATTTTTTATATTCCAAAAGAAGCTTTATTGTTATTATCCTCTAACCTTAAAATTTATTTTATTGGAAATCCTATAACAAAAATACGTAACTTCCTCTAAAACCGTTTCTTGGAGATTAAAGAATCATTAACTTCTTAACATATAGAGAATTTTATTAAATAATGATATGAATACATTGATTGAACATTGAAATCGTTGTCTGCATTCTAAGTTAACTAATTCAATAATGCGGGCAGTCAGAAAAGATGGGTTCTTTGCTAAATAAGATTTGAGGTGACACTTGTTTGTTGTGAGGTCAAAGTAGAAGGCGAAAATGTGCACTATGTATGGATGATTTTGTTTGACTTTATAAGCCATTAGTAAAAACTAGCAGTGGGTACATTTTACCTGGACAGATTTGATAAATTTTTAATTACGTAAAGAAAGTGACAAGAGATTTGGTGTAGGGGGAGAGAAGTAGTACCAGCTGAATTATGGAAGATTTTAGTGTTATATCAATCTATTTTGTAGAAGAAATAATCCAATTAGTTCGCAAATATAAAGAAACGGAAATCATTACGATTTTTTTAAGGGGTTTGTTTTTTCAAAAACTTTGGTCTGTCAAAATGATGTAGGATGCTTTTTGAAAATAGGTGCGTAGGATATAAGAGAAGCAAAAATAAACGCTTTTGAAGTTTCAATTTAACTTTTTTTTACATTTACATTTTGAATTGGTAGCTTCAAGAAAAACATAGGTAAATATTTTGGATGTGTTCAACAAAGTGTATTGCAAAAATATTTGTTTTATAACACAAAACATTCGTTGAGCTAGAATGGAACCCATCATTGTAATATTTTGATACGAGTTTTGCTACTAAAATATGGTTAATAATATTCCACTGATGTTAATTATGCAAATATTAGTCAATTTAACGAAGAAGCAATATTTATCTACATATCTGGTACTATCCAGACTGTTTACGAAAAGGAGGAATATATGATATCGATATCAATAAAAAGAAAATGAAAACTATGATTATCTCAAAAAACAGAAACCCCACAGTGAAAATATCAATTGGTGGCATCAAATAGAACAGGTTAAAACGTTCAAATACCTTGGTTGTTTCATTAACAGCACACTAGACCCAGATCAGGAAATAAAAAGCAGAACAGAGCAAGCCAGAAACGTATTCTTAAAAAAGAGATCATTCTTTACATCAAGAGACTTAAGTCTTTCTTTCCATTATCACATGCTGAACTAGGTACGACGTTTATAGTGTCCAATTATATGGCATAGAGGCAGCAACTCTAAAAGTTAACACTGTTCGTATACTGGAAAGCTTTGAATTGTGTATATTTCGCCGTATGCTGAGAATTCCATGGGCAGACCAAATCAGAAACAAAGAAGTTCTAAGACGGGACTGGATCGAGTTAAAAGGCGAAAAACATCATATATTGGGTACATATTCAGATACGTAAGACATAGCTCCATACAGCTGATAATGAAGGAAAAAAATCGAGGGCAAAAGAGGGCCTGGTAGACCAAAAATGACGGGGCTGAGTAAATGATTTGAATAAAATTTGCTGAAGATAGCGCCTAAAGAAGAGAAGAAGATAAATTTTTATGATATTAAAACATTTGTATTCAATATTATAATGTCCACATAGGAAAATGTGTAAATTTTAAATTGGGAAAATAGTAAAATACATGTTTGTACCTTTCGCCAACATTAAGCTTCTAATTATTTGATATATTTATTGCAAAAATAAGTTGAACTTAACCTCAGGCATTACCTTGGGCGTTACTGAGTAAAAAACATAAAATTACACAACCATTTAATGATCTATTATCATTTTAATACAATTTCAAATAACACCAACTCGTGTAAATTAGTTTTGTAGCAGTTTGTCACACCTATAAGCACAATATTCACGTAACAAATAATTGATAATAGGTAACTAATTGACCAAATAGCAGAAATTATATAACGATAACAAATATAATTCATATGATGGGTTAGTAGATGGATTATAAAAAAAAGGTAACAAATATTTCTTTACACTTTTTCACATTATAAATCGTGGTTTTACCACTTTTATGTTAAAGCTTTTAACAAAAACTTGACTGTTAAACTAGATATTTTGCATATTGTTGTTTTTCAGAAATTTTTACTATACTGTATTTCAAACATTTTTAACCTACTTGTTAGTTTAACTGAATTGTTTTGATATAGCTGTCACTAAAAATGAAATTCCAAATCTTTATTAACCAATAATTAAGGTTGAACATGAATATTGGTACGCTTGTCACACATAACAATATTTAAATTAATATAAATAGTATAAAATAAAAATAGTTCCTGTACTATGAATAATTAGTGTTTAATTGTTTTAATAATAGAATCTTACCTCCGGATGAATGTAATCTGGCAGAATTGGTATAGCTGATGGCTTGCTCTCTACTGGTCATCAAACTGTCAACACTAAAAGCAGCCGCACTGTCCATAGCTTGTAGACTAGCAGTAACATCACTCATAATATGTTCTTGATGAACTATCACTGATTTAGGATCTCCGTATTTCGAGCTCATACAATGACTCATCTCTGTGTTGGGTTCTCTTTTAGGTTTACACTCCAGTTTTCCTTTGATATCATCTAAAGGTTTATTATCTTCTCGCTTATTAATGGGTGATTCTGGTTGTATTTGTTGGCGTTTAATCTGTTCCTCTTTTTCACGCAAAGCGTCTTTTTTCTTGAACCTTCGACGCCGTCTTAGATACGAACCATTGTCGAACATATTATAGGAATCTGGATCCAAGGTCCAATAGCTGCCTTTTCCTGGTTTTTTATCATCTCTAGGCACTTTCACGAAACATTCATTCAAACTTAAATTGTGCCTAATGGAATTCTGCCATCCCTGTTTATTTTCCCTGTAGTAGGGAAAGCGCTCCATAATGAATTGATAAATTCCGTTTAAAGTTATCTTCTTATCTTGTGCGTTTTGAATGGCCATGGCAATCAAGGCGATGTAGCTGTAAGGTGGTTTAACCATGTCCTTCGCCGTGCTGAGGGGATGTTGTTGATGATGCCACGGAGAGGGATATCCGTACCGAGAGTACTGTTCGTACGCGTAAGGGTTGGAGGCGGTAATAGCCGCCGAGGCAGTACCGTAACCGCTCCCATAACGATTGTAAGCCGTCTGATGTTCGGTGAATATAGTATGCATTATATCTAATTGTATAAACACGACCCGCGAAAAAGAAAATAAACAAAATTCAGTTTAGTTAGTTTGTCAGAGGAGAAGTTTTCTATAACGAAAACACTCGTTGTTATTTTAACGGTACGTCTACGTTTTGTGTTTTCATTCCAATCAATCTTCCGAAAACAAGTCGGAGCTCACTTAATATTTTGATACACAACATAGGGTGGTTTACACAGAGATTAAGTAAAAACAGTGTATGTTGCTTCTTGCCGAGACACAATGTTACTAGTGAAAACAGACCTCTCGCTAGGGCAGGGGAATCGAGCAATTAACGCCGGTTGCCTGCGCGATTCTAAAACCGCCTTCCGAACACCCCACCAATCGTCTTTTACCTCTGCGAAAACTCCGCCTATTTTCGCTAGGGCACCATCACCGCAGTGCTTTGTTAGATACGAGTGTTGCCGCCTAGCGAACGCCTTTCGCTATTTCTTTTTTTATCTAGGCAACGTACACGAGCAAAAAGATTGCCCTCTAAGTGCAAATTTATATAATATCAATAAACCCTGGTGGAAATTATTTCAAGGAAGATCGACCATTGCTATATTTTTGCTGAACATAAAAGTTGTATGTACTACCTCGTGAAACAGACACGAGCGAAAGACATTGCCTTCAATAACTTAATTTTTTTATTGTTTCAAATGTCGTTGCACGGTTCAGTTCGCGTACTTACACATCCTCAACATTGTTGATAAAATTCAATCGATTCGAAAAAGTGTTGCTGTTATAAACAACAGTTCTATGTAAATTTAACAGGATTTACTTTACGTTATTAATTAAGGTGAGGTTCTATTTATCGCTAGAAATTAAGAAATTATGATTTGCTCTTTAAGCAAGTTTTTGAACTTTTATTTAATTGGTTTTTTTTTCATTCTGTGCCAAATAATTACTAATTATTATTTAGGAAAATGCCTCTATTTTTTTATAACCTCCTAAAAATGAAGGTACCTAAAATATTTTTGATATGTTCATGCATTTAGGTAGCTATTTAGAATTAAAAATAGTCTTAGTTATATAGATTTTAAATTTAAACTAGGTACCTAGGTAAACAGCATTATACAAATGTAACATTTTTATTTAAAACAATGCTTGATATTAATATTAGGTAGGTAGGTATGTTCCTAACGTTTTTAAAATATTAGAAGAATTAAATTGTAAATATTCTTTAACAAATAGCAAATAAAAGAAAAAAATACTATTGGCATTGGAAAATGCATTTTTGAGCCTTTAAATATTCACATCTATATAAATATTTTTTTTTTAATATTTTTATGGAGAGGACAAAATATGACATAACTACCTATATTAAAAAGTTGGGTTAGCTACGAATCGTAGATTTCAGTAATACAAAATTAAAAGTCTTATTAAAAGCAAAATTTCTTAAAATCAAAATGAGAATACTTTATTATGAACAAAAAAAAGACTACCTAGGTAACTTTTAATAGATGCGTTTATAAAAAAGAATCTAAACATTAGCATCAAATTTTTATTAATTGACAATATAAAAATACTATATTTAAAGAAAAAAGACATAACAATATTAAAGTTTATATGGGTATTATTGATCTGATGGATATCCTGAATATTTTTCTTTTTCAATAGAAGTAATACCTACCATACAAATTTAAAGGAAAACTATAGAAAAAACTAAGAGTGGGATTCTGAGCACATCTGTAAGCAAAAATCTGTAAAAATTAACAAGGCAAACCATATTCCTTACAGATTATGTAGCTTAGGTATAGGAAATGCTCAGAATCCCACCATAAATCGCATTCATTTTTAAAGTAAACTATTTGTCTGTTAAATTTCTATTTAATAATCCATATCGGAATCATCTGTTGGAAAATATTTCCTACGTTTCATTTTATTTTCCATTCTCTTATGGTTTGTAGCCAGGAAACTTTTTCCTACACTTCATTTTACCTTTTAGAATCAGTTGTATTATTTAGTACATTTCCTTTTAACAAGTGACCCACATAAATCAATTTACAATATTTGAAGGGCTAATAACATCTAGCCTTTAATATTATTATGTCTTATTACTTCCATACTTGGTCTAGCCCTAATACAACCTAATCAACATCAGGTACCTATTGCTACAAACAAACAAAATGTAACTTCAATATCGAGTTCAATGTCAATCTGACGATGCTAGTTTTTAGCGGAACAGCTGTCATTGAGTTTAAAAAAGCAATTTTTTAAATATATAGTGGAAGTTTTGTTAAAAAATTTCTATTTCCACAAAGTTAAAAGGTTCCTACAATAATTATCATGCAGGTCTTTAGGTTAGGTTAGGTTTACACGATGCTCCGGGATGGAACCTACTCAGGTTAAATGCTCGTTGTGATGTCTTAAGGGGCTTAGGTATCCCACTACTAACGTGAGAACCAGTAGCTGCTGTTGATGAACATCCTGAATCCTTTGCAATCAACTGACTGAAATCGGATAGGTTGTCTCAGAGCACAAAATGTTTTTCTGTATAGGCCAGGGCAGTGACAGCTTCTAGAGAAGTCATTATAAGGGTTCCTTAACGTGCTTCATGGATTTCATGGAAAGGGATACCGGTCATACCTGTTTTGATGAGATGCAAAAAACCTAAGATTGGTTAGGCGAAGTACCATCTTCCGTAAGAGCAGTTTGAAGTAGCCATTTGATTGTTTCATTTATATTATAAGTATAATTTCTGTATGGAATTCACTACATTAGTCCGGCAAATGAAATGTTAGGTTGAGGGATGTGGAGCAAACTACACTTCGTACTCTCCCCTCTAGTTTTGAGCGATCTGTGTAACTAGGCGTAACTAGGTTACAGTGTAGGATCATTTCTAGGGCTTCGGTAGGGTGTTTATTAAGTTTCTTTCGTTGACTATACCCATAAAACCATCGTTATTTTTGTGAGCCATCTAAGCTCTTTTTAATATGCATCTATGTTTCCACATTACTAGTGTTTCAATGCAGTTTATTGTAGATATTTTTCAACGCTTTTACTCCATTAAGCAGTAGATACAGACCAAATATAACAATTTCTTCCAATTAAGAATAATAAAAAACTCTTCGTTTGAACGTAACTTCCAAGTTTATTTGAAAAAATTAGGTTTTAAATAAACTTGGAAGTTATTATTCTTAATAAGATATACTACAAAAAGTAAGGGTTAGTACAATAAATGTCTTCCAATCTTCATTTTAGATTGAGATGGATCTAGTTGACCCGTTATGATGGTTTCCAATAATGGAATCTGTGGAAACCTTTGAACAAGTTCTACATTTAATAATTTTGTTTTAAATCACCATTATTTTGATGCAAATTTTCTATTCAACTTGAACCGTGATTATGATAAATCATGATTTGAAGACCTCCTATATTGTCTGATAGAATTATTGAATCGTTTGTCTAATTAATTTAAGTTCGCAATATATTTTCAACCTACATCTTGTCAAATTTCTCTTTGCTGAAATTATTTCGATAAACAGAATATATTTTTCAACAATCAGTTCTTTATTATATCACCATTTGTTCTAATGTTTCTCTTCTATATCTAAAACTTCTTATTTCATTTCATGATTTCCAAAATCTGTCCAGTTTCAAGTAGAATGAAAATAAATTCTTTAAAAAATTTCTTTTGTCGGATAACAAAACAATAATGGTTTATAAATGTTCCTTCGGAGAACAGACCTGCCTAACACCTATGATCCTTAGCATCCTGGCGGCCATTAAGAAATATATTATAACTATAATTTATTTTTTTTATTTATTACACCCCAAATTGCTTTTAAATGTAAAAAAATACAGTAAAATTAAAACAAAAGCGTTGCACGTCATAGATTTCAATGTCTTCATTCGTCAGTGATAACAATATTTAAAAAATAAAAATCTCTCATTTAAAATTCAATTATTTTATGCTATATTGTTTTACAAGAAAGCGCTGTTGCCAAACAAAAAATAATAAAATAAAATATCGGCAATTGTCCTTATCAAGTTATAAACAACTATTTAATGTTATATCTTCTGATTTTCTGATATTGTGGTGGTAAAAAATTATGTGTTATGAAAAAGTATATTAAAATATATATTTTAACTTATTTAATATTTTTATTCTATTTTATTTCAGCCTTGCAGTCCATTTTTATGTTTAAACTAAATTTCATTTCCAGCCTTTTGGACATCTGTATTAAAGTTAAAAATAATTTCTAAAGTAACTTTCATAAATGTTTGTTGCATATCTGTTTCATTTCAATATCATTAGATGTGCCAATCAATCCATTTATGTTTGTAATAAATACTTATGCATTTCCAGAACATCAGAACATACTTCTATTTTCAAAGTAATCTTCAAAATATTAGCTCTTAAAATGTTGTTTTATTAAAATTGTTGATAAAATTAGCCAGCTAGTTTTTATTCATTGGACATTGTCGAAGTATTTTCATTTTAAACTGGATTAAAAATAAACAAAATAATTGAGGTTTTTGAAATAAGACACCTGATTGAACTAATATGTCATCATCACTGACACCACATCATTCAAATCCAGGAACTGTATGTAATTTCTGTTCTACAGTATACTTATGAGTTCTCTGATTTTTCCCGACTTTTCTTACTAGTTTTGATATACAGCAACATGACAATTATGACGTGCTATACGCTTTTTGTTTAAGGTTTACTGTACATGACTATATTTTACAAATTTGTGTATTATTACTTCGAATACAATTGCTCGAATATTTGGTTGGAGGTCTAAAAAGTTAAAATACCCAATAGGAATTATTTTGTATACTTAGATAATACAAAACGTATAGAGTACCAAACAATCTTTTTTATAAAGATTAATTTATCAGAATTTCTTAATATTTAGAAGGAATATGTTTACACCCGGAGCCATTTCCAAACATAGTAAATAGCGTAGCCAGAGGAACAATATTGAACTAGAGCTAGAGGGTTTGAGACACTCATTGTTATTTGTAAGAGATCTCTCAAAGAAGAGCTCTCAAGAGCTACTGAATATGAGCAGACAGGATGTACGAATTGTGATAGGATTACTGACTATATACAGTCGCATTAATGGTCATTTGAAAACAATTGGACTGGCAGAGGATAAGGATGAAAAGGCGGAGACTAAATAAATTTCTTCTGCATCACTCGAGCCCACGGACTTTACGGAAGTCTCGCCAACGACCTTTCAGAACTTAATCAGAGGCATAGGGATGATAGAACGACTATAAACTTATATCCTATTCCTATTATTTTATAATAAGCTGTAAATAACACACAACCCTTCAAAAATAACTTTTGTCAATACTTGGGTTCTTTCTTTTATCAGTAATTTAGGTATCACTCTAGTCCGGAACTTTTTCAGCAATTTTGTTAAATTGCTGCTGTATGAAGTTTGTTTTGTCTAAATTAACCGTTTCATGTCCTCAAGATTCTAATGTTCAATACTTAAAAATTTGCTTAAATTGATTGTACTAACCCTTACTTTGTGGAAGTCCATCATTTTCAGAAGTCCAAAAAAAGTTAATTAACTTAACTTTAACTTTGTGAAGAATTCTTAGGACAGTTGTATGGCTGATGTTATTCTGGCAGGCAATTTGGCGTGCACTAGACATTGGATTCTCTTGAAATATCAACTTTCACATCGTCTTCTATGAAGTGTGGTTTTTGTTGTAAATAATTGACATGTCCAAGTACTCCGAACTGTGCTCCGCATCATTATTAAAATTTCAATTCCATTATTTATATAAGTACTCCAATTTTTTTTAGGATTAGATGGTTTTTTATCAAGGCAAAAAGTGTTTATTAAAACCGTGAGTGTATCAAGGAGTTTTAAAAAGTATCCCTCTGTATATTTATGTTTCATTTTAAAAAGATAGAATTGAATATAAAAATGGACGTGCCTCACAGTTTTTTTAAAAATCCTATAAACTTAGAGCAAAATTAATTTTATTCAATAAATGGTTTCCACGTATGTGCAACATTGTTTGGTATATAAGTTATTCAGAAAAAAGGTTTTTGAAGGTTTTCAAATGTGACGTTGTTTGCCATTCAATTGGTTGGTTACTAAAAATGTTCATAAAATCTTTGTACCCTTTAACTGAGTACAGAAATCTCTCACCTTTCATCGAAAAGTAATTCTACCAAATATTCTAATATATCCTTTATTTTATTTCATTGATTACATAGTAAATATGAATAAAATAATTGTAGTTTATTGTCAAGTCAGAAATTTTTAAATTAGTTTTTCTAAATATTAGTACCTATATTCTATGTGTATAGTACCTACGTAGCCAAATATATAAGGTTGTATTTTCTTTTTTAACCATCTGGATTTCTCTTCACTCTAATTTAAGTTTTCCTCTAGATCGGCAGTGTTTCTAAATAAATTAATACGTACAAATTGAAATGAATTATTTATGAAAGAAACAAACTGGCAATTGTAAACCTTATCTGCTAAATCTCAGTAGGTATTTGTAGTTCAATTTTTTTTTAATAAAATAGCAATGTTTATAGTTTCCCTTTAAAAACGAGTATGAACTCAGCCAAATTTATATTCTATTTTTCAGTAAAACATGAGATTTATGCAAAAAATATCGCTAACACCTCCTGAAAACATTACAAATAGTAATATATCTTAGATGTCCTACCTGAGGCGCATGTGCGACCATTTCAAAATTTATACGAAGTTGACGGCTCAAATAATTTTCCCTGAAACCGAATAGTTCGGTCTGATTCAGTAAATTTGATTAGAAAAAGGACGCACGTTAATATTGATAAATTAAAAGAGTTTTCCTATCAAAATTCCTTATAACTTAAATGCTTAAAATGGGAATTAAAAATATAAATAAAAACGTAGTTAAAAATCTCATGTTTTCTGTGATTTTATTTGTTATCCTTTAAAATAAATCAAAAATATAAAGTACTCCAATGAATGCAATAAAATTAAGAATAATAAAAAACTCTTCGTTTTAACAAAACTTCCACTATTTATTTAAAAAATTGCTTTTTTAAATAAATAGTGGAAGTTTTGTTAAAACGAAGAGTTTTTTATTATTCTTAATAAGATGGACTTCCAAAAAGTAAGGGTTAGTACAATCAATTTAATGCAATAAAAACTATAAATAAATGTATGTCAAATTTAAATCCAGAATTATTGAACCTCCTTGTTATAATAATAGTAACGTAATCTGCAGAATTAGCATACTGAACTTAAGATATTTTACAGATAACAATGCTGTTATCATAAAGAGGTTCAATCATTCATCTTTCCTAGGTCTATTCACTCCGTTTATTTATTCAAACAAATGTAGCATCGTAGCTTAAATTTCAAAGTTTACGTCTCTTGGTGACTAATAGAGTTATTATAATATAAATTCAAATTGCCGCATGCCACTCAGGTGGGACAGCTAAAGTACACTTTTACCCAAAAGAAATCAAAAGTTTATCCGTGTCGACAAAAGAAATTAAAAATTACATTTTAAATTCCGCTTGGAAATCCTAGTAAAGAATTACTTCACCTTGTATATAAGCTAACGTAACACAGTAGCAAACGAGAAGTCGTTAAGGGCGGTTTTGTCGGCGGCTGTCTTAGAAATTGGATTAACTTCGGTTCTTCTTATGGATTCCTCTCTATCCCTCATTCTCTCTCCGCTAAAATTTCACATCAATATTCTCCCACCACTTCATCCCCTTTGTTATTACAGTCTCTACGGAAGCCACACATCTCACATGTCTCGTATTATATTTATCCTCTTTCCTGTCAATCAATTTGTATCTGGAAGGCATTTTGGCAATTCACAAATCTATTTTCTTTTCTATTATAGAAACCGTACCAACGTATCGCATACATCATCTACATTACAAGGTAACTGTTTCCATATAACACCAACAGAAATTCATTATAAAAGTAGACTTTGCATTTTATTTGTTGCATGCATACAATCGATTTTTTTAAGCATTTTCCCTTTGTATGTCTTGTTGTTACAAGTTCATTTTAACATTTTTGGTAACTGGTAGAAATAGATAGTTAATAATAAGCAAATATTACTAACTTAACCTTAAGTAACAAAAATAAAGTACATCCCACTGAATCCCTTGGTCCAGAAAAATCTAAGAAACAAAACACCAAATAAAATGAATAATAAAATAAAAATCTATTTAAAGTCCTTAAAATTTTATCGAAAATTTAACACCTCTACTTTTTAACCAATAAGATGCCTTAATTTTGTCTAGTTACCATGGCAGCTAAAAAAATTCCAGAAATTTTTTCGTAGCGTCTTGATATAGTGGAAATTTTTTGATAGCTGAAACCATAGAGAACGCTGAAATCTCAACGTACAGACCATAGACAAATAAAAATATATTTCTCTATGGTACAGACGTTTAAACTAGTAATTATTAAGCTTTGTGACAAATGTCAGATTGGATTAATATTTCCAAATTATGGTCAAAGGTTTTATAGAGAAGAGGGCAAGTGAGGTAAGGGAAACGAAAAAGTCAAAAGCAGCTGGCATTAGAATTTGCAAATGATTTGAATTGATTTTTTCTTTAAATCGTTTCCCCTCCTATTGATTTGACCTTTAAACTAGATAATATTGACAGTTGTCAGTTGTCGTGAGCACAGTAAAAACACAGTGACAATTTGAATAAATATTTATTTTTTACCTATTTACATAATTATATTAATAGAAAATTCCCAAAATGAAAATTATTACCTAGGTATATCTATTTGAAGTTTACCTACCAGACCACATTTATCTATCTAGCTATCTATCTAAAAGTTTTAAATGCATGCACCAGGTTAGTTTTAAAGTACCTACCTATTTTATTGTAGTTTAGATGAATTGAATTGTGATAATATTAACAAAATATATTTTAGAATATTTAGATAATATAAATGAATGTTGATTTATAGTTACTTACCTTTAATAACTTTTGTAATACTGGTATTTAGGAAAAATCCAAAAACACATCAATTTATGTTGGAAGGGGCAAGCATTATGGCTTATTTAAACTTACTGGAAAAGCCACCCCCTCACACCTACTTCTCATATTTTTTATGTAAAATTTGGATACTCCCCTTTAAACTGATTTGAAAAATGTATACTTGTAGGTTAAAGTGGTTAGTTTATGAGATATACAATTTTTCTTTTAATAGCATAAATTTTACTTATTTTTTACTTTCTCCTTATTTGCCTATAATAAAATGGGTTGTACATCAGTTCAAACTCTTAAATCTTTTTAACTGTGCTATTTTTTATGAAGTTACAATAAGTGTTCAAAATAAGTATAATTCACTTCTATACAATGATATAATTTATTTTGAAATGCTTCTCTTACATTGCTTAATACGGCTGGATTTAATTGTCGACATTCATTTTCTATCCTCTCTATCATCTAGAGATTCTGATTGGGTAGCATAAACTTTTGTTTTTAAATTCTTCCCATAAAAAGAAGTTTAGGGGTGTTAAATCCGGTGACCTAGGTAGCCTAACCTAACCTAACCTAACCTAACCACAATTATTATTTTAGTAATATAAACCCACAATTTCAATTATTTCTTTCAAAGAGTAACCCATTTCAGCGAAACAAAATAAATAATGTATCAAAGTACACTATCAATAGTGACTACAAATTCTAGTTGACAATGTCAAACTTTAATAAAAAGTAGAATTTTTTGTTGTTTGGATTTTTGGAGTAGAATAAATAGCACAGTTAAAAAGATGAAAGAGTTTGAACTGTTGTTCAACCCATTTTATTACAGGCAATGAAGGTGAAAGTAAAAAATAAGTAAAATTTGTGCTATCAAAAGAAAAATTGTTTATCTCATAAACTAACCACTTTAACCTACAAGTATTATACATTTTTGAAATCAGCTCAAAGAGGAGTATCCAAATTTTACATAAAAAATATGAGAAGTAATTTAAAAAAAAGGGATGCTGCTAGCAGTGAGGGGGTGGTTCCAACATAAATTGACGTGTTTTTGGAATTTTTCTAAATACCAGTATTACAAAAGTTATTAAAAGTGGATACTTTTTTCTGAAAAGCACTGTATTATATTTTGTTGTTTTCGCATATTTATTTTATGTTTAGTATTGGTGGAGCAGCAAGAAAATGCTGCTCGTCTGAATCTAAATCATTCTAGCCCTTTATCCCGATTACTTAAAATATTCTCCAACCTATTTTATTGAAGTTTTTTGCAAAATATTTTTTTTTTTGGAAATTAAAGTAGAACATGAGTGATGGGACAGTTTAAATTCAAAATTTTACTTATGGTTTATATGAATACCAACTAGCAATGTTTAATATCAGTTATTTCTATTATTTGGATCTCAACATATCAGCGCTGTCAGTTTATCTTAGCCAAATACAAAACACGTTTTGGAGAGTTCTTTATTTAACAATTCCTAGTTGTTCCGTATCTACTTGTGTACAAAACTTTTATTATTGATTCCTCTGAGTAAATTTCAATGAGAATAGAGAATAAAATTAGATCACTACTTTCAGTTTTAGGTATCTTTGTTTAGAAACCTTTAACTAAAACAAATAAGTGTTTCCTATTTGTTAGTGTGTTTTTGATGATTTCTCTCTTGGGAAATATTTAACTTGACGTAAGTTACTTTATTTATATTTATAAACTAAATTCATATAATTTATACACATATTTTTTAATTCAGATTTAGCTCTGAAGATGGCCTATTTTATGGTTGAAAGCGCTTAGCTAAGAAATTTTAAACACATTTATTAAAAATACAAGTTTCTCTCTTTTACTCCACTCTATCCAAAGTGTGTACTAAGTACTTTACTTAAAACAAAATATTTTTATTGTCGATACAAGTATTGATTTTAATTATAATTTTTTTTTATTAAAATTGTAAATTTTAAACGAATCTTGATTAATTGGGACAACGAAGTGATTATTTTCGCCAATTTTTCCCTGGAACCAACCGAAGTCCGTGTTTATTTAAAGACTGTAATGTCCGGATATCCCGCTGGTACTTCTCGAATATCTCCAGATGTTAAAAGTCAACTGTCAGTGATGAAGTTATATACACTGATGCAACGCGTAGAAATCATTCGTTCTTTTCCTTCTTATCCCGCTCGAAGACCGCCCGTCGACACGTCCAAATTTTACACTACATTTAGAATTGGACGACGATGCGTGTTATTTGATATCGTCAAATTTTTAAGCAGCTATTAGTTATTATAATGAATATAAGTACGTTGTCTGTTAAAATATTTCAATTTCAATCTAATGCTTACATATTTCTTATAAACAAGTAGGTACCTATGCCTTGTGTTGAGATAACCCCCAGTCAAATATTCAAAAGGCCATTGCCTATCCGTTGGGATTCCATAACTTACCTTTTGTCTTCGTCTTCGTTACCCCGTATAAGTAAATAAATAAATTTAGTGTGAATATTTGTTTAATATCATATAAAGAAATTTTTATCAATATTTGGGAAGCATTTTTAAAATATAATCGACAATTATGGTGATGTCGACTACTTTTTCTTCTGGACCTGTATTTTTGTGTGACAAACAATATATTTAAAGCACAGGTGGTCCGTTCGGTATCTTTAACGTGACAGCAAACATCGGTCATAAGTTATTTTAGGCTAGTTTGTCCCGATTTGTGTATTATGTGTTAAGAGTTTACCTAATCTTACTAAAACGTTGGATACACAACGTACCGCAGTTTACCACTCATTTTCATTCGGTCAGGGTTGAATCAAAAAATTTCGCTTTCTTTTAAATGTTCTGTTAAAGAAATATTTCGTATTTTCCAAGTAACGGACAATTAGTAGATATTTTACTAAGAATAACAAAAAACTCTTCATTTTAAGACAACTTCTACGTTTAATTAAAAAATTAGTTTTAAATTACAATGGCAGCTGTTTCATTGTAATTTATCGGTATTTATTTGTCGAAAAAGAGTTTTGAGAATAATATTAGGAATTAAAGTAAGAGATTCTTGTAGGAATAAATTTAAACACAACACGACTACAGCAAGCTTCAAACAAGAATCAGTGTTATTTTTCTTAAAAAATCGATCAATTTTTTATAAAGATAAACCTCAAACATAACAAAGTCAATAAATTATGCGCATCAATCCCAATGACAGAACATGGGGCATATTATACATATATCCGTATTTATAATAATCTTCCTACGACTTTAAAACAGATCGACAATATTACACAATTAAAAAAGAAGAAGAATTAGGTTAATCTAATTCTTCTTCTTCTTTTTTATTGATTTAGAATTGGTATTTTTAGAACTGATGTTTTTTCAACTCACCGTTATATTAAATTTAGATTTAGATGACCAATGATAATGTAAATTTTACTGTTGTATTTTGTCAGGTTTTGCTTACATTTATACTTTTTGACACTTCTTTTAACAACCTTTAAATCACTTTATTTAATATTCTATGCTTGACACATGGACCTAATTTTATGGTTCCATGCTTCACACACGTCTCTCCTAATCTGTACTCCATTTTATTTCATTTGTATTCCGCCATTACTTAGTTAACAACGTTTTAGTGTTTGTGCTTTTGGTTATGGACTTTTTCGTCACTAAAAATGTATTTTTTAACTATTTACACCATTTTTGTACTGTTTCTTACAGTCAAACATCACCAATTTGGTGATTTTTCTTATTTAGATGTTAATTCATCAAAAGTTTTTCAGCCTCCTACTCGGGAAGGCTTTTCATCGGATGTATATACATCTAAGAAGTTTCAAACTCTTATTTTCTTGATTTTTACCTCACAATTTTTTCAGCCTCCTACTCTGGAAGGCTTTTCAATAACGGTTTATATAACTAAAGTTTTCCAAACTCCTTTTATCCTGCTCTTTTACTCCCTAGGCACAGCCCTTTGGGACTATGACGTTAATAGTTATTTAGTCTACAACTCCTCTCATCATGATATCTTGCTGATGAATACTTTTCTCTCCCTTAACTCGTTAATTCCAATCATTGAACTGTATTAGTTCTTTTAACTTAATTCTATCATTTAATTTTAACATTAACATTTATAAATTATATCATAATTAGTTAATAATTTAATTTTCTTTTCATTGTCATATCGTTATCATTTCTCTTACCCACAAGCTTTAACGTATAATGTAAGCTGCCTGGATTTACAATTGTATCATATATGCAGTTCAGGTATGAACCTTGTTATTATTATGATTTCTATTCTTATATTGTAAAACTTGTTTGTATTTTAGCCTGATGATGGCTTTTCTAAAAGCCGAAACTAGTAGCTGTTAACGACTTTACTTACTTACCCTTAATAAAACTTTGTGACATTGACTTAGACTTTTGATTTCTATATCGTAGTCACATTTGAGATATGGATGATTTACTTCATTTAAATTATATATTCATTAAATTATCATAGTTTGGTGTCAGAATAATTTTTTAAGTATTTTCAGAAATTTTTTGGTTATGAACACAATATATTTACTTGTCAAAAAAGGTGGTTCAATAGTATTCTTTTAATCCATTTTTCTGGTAAACTCATTAGTTTTTTCTGAGTAAAAAACGAGGAATTATCTTCCGTCAAAATATAAAGGTTTTGCATCGAAACAAAACATGTTGAATTTAATGACATTTTTATGAACGAACTTCCGATAGGATAATCTGAACAAATTGAGAACTAATTGAAATTTAACTAGTTTTTTTATCTAAGCACCCAGGCGGGCAGCTATTTGTATAATGTAATTCTTAGAGTAACGTAATATATTACTAAAACTTCTAACGATCTAGTTTGTAGAAATACGTAAAATAGATTCTAAATTACTTCTGGTAATAGAAAGTTCTTAGTTTGTAGACAAATTTACAAGGGGTATTTTTATGATTTAGTCAATTAGATAATATTTATTTTTGCTTATTTTAAGTGTTTTGAATTCCCCAAGACCCAGACAATTTTTAGTAAAACAGCAGCTGGAAATTAAATATCCATATGCAAAAGAAATAACCGACAAAATTTAACACTCAACAATACATCTACCTCAGATTTGTGTCTTATATAAGAACGGCTGTAAGAAGTATTTGATAACGTCGCGCAGTTCAGAGTTTGTTCGATGTGTGGAAAACTTTTAAAGGAATTAAACTGCAACTGATCAACAAGCCGGCCTTGTGTTTGTTCAATTGGAATTATTGTTAAAGTCCACTTTGCCAAAGAAAAGCAACAGTCTTCAATATTGAAAGACCCCAGCTGTTGTTTTCAGTTATCCATAGCTCTAAATTATTCATTATTCATTTCCAAAAACCATTTTGAACAACGGGATAATATTCCTACAACTTTTCTAGCACAAAACTGCACCATTCATTTCAATCTGAATAGCCTTAAAAATGACATTTGGATTCAGCTACTGAAATTTAGTTTTCACGTACAGCAACATACAGCCAGGTACAGCTGTAAAAGCAGCTAACTTAAATATTTTTTGAATTTACAAAGTAATCTGTAAATAATTAAGGATATCCATAAAAACAACAATATAGGTTAAATCGAATCAACTCTAATTGTGTGGGGCTGTGGGAAACAATGAGAAATGAGCTTCCAACATTCCAAATACTGATTTGAAGGCTACAACCAAAAAGTTGACAACAAATCTGTGAAAAAATAAAAAAATGTTACTACCATCAATTTTACAAAATAAGCTGTAAGTACCCTCCAAAGAGTGGTAATACACTGGGTAATATTTGCAGATGGACTACAAAATGTGACAGTGTTCAAACTAAGAGAAACAAATATTTATAATAAACTGTAATGGTGTCCTTTACTGTATGTCTAATTATCTAGTTTTTATGCTATGCTCTATTTCTCTAATAACAAAATAATTATAAGAATTTAAATATTTCTCTGTTGATCTTTAAATTGTAAATGGTTAGTTACAATTTATTAAAAATTAGTGGAATGGTTAGGTTAGGTTATAATTTTAGTTTAAACTTTTCAAAGGTTAGTCCGGATCTGGATGTTCCAACACACCCTAAGCATTTCGAAATGTTTACTTAATATCGAGAGGTTAATTGTAGTGTGCCTCCTCTTTTCTCTTCTACCTTTTAGAGCCGTGCCATCCCGCACCTTTGACTCGCATCATCGCCACCATCAGAATTTGGGTTGTTTGAAATTGTGGTATATACTCGTACGAATGAGGTGAATGGCAAATTTAATTACGGCTCGAAAATCGCCTGAAATAATATTTGGAGAGACGATGCTCGAATGGATAGCGATGCGGTATTATTGGAAGGTCGCCTTTTTATTTTCAGCAAAAAGAATAAGTTTATATGGAATGGAAATTCCGAAATTTAAACGTGTACGATTTTTAGGAAAAGGGTCGTACACAAATATTTAATTAAGTGAAAATGATTAAATAAAAATTGTAACGTGCATTTCGCATTCGTATTTATTTATTTGTATGTTTGGTTACATATCCAGTAGGTTTTTATGAAGTCTGAGATGTCAATATATTCCGTCGATTGAGTGAAAATATATTTTGTGGTTATTTGTCGTTTTATATGTTATCTCTGGTCGTTTGGCAATCTGCCTTTTTGGCATTATTTACAATAGGTTATTCTACTCTATATGTTTAAATTTCATTTGTGCTGTTTAAAAATGCCCAGAGACATGATATCATATTTTAATAGGTCTAGAGTAATTGCTTTGTTACAACAGGGCTTTAGTCAAAGTGATATCGCGAATATTGTTGGTGTTACTCAGGGTGCTGTATCAAAAGGATCGTCCCAGAAGTGGCAGAAGTCGATGTACAACAGCAGCACCAGTCCGGCAGATAACATTGATATCTCGAAGAAATCGACAGGAATCTACAAGTGACATATCCAGAGAAATTGCTAGACTTGAAGGAGTGAATATCTCAAGGCAAACCATTACACGAAGATTAAATTGTAAAATTGTAAAAATTGTAAGGTTGCAATGGGCTCAAGAAATGTTACACCATTATGTTCCTAACTGGAATTACGTGATGTTATCTGATGAACACTTCCAATGACTAAAATGAACAAGAAGTGTAAGCTGTAATCCTCTACAATCCCTTTTTGAGAAACAAAATTACCTGAATCAGGTCCTTTTACATTTATGATGTGCATCTCGGGGTCTAATTGGTTTTATTATAATCCTTCAGTCAATACCATTTATTGTGAAAACTACTATACAAACAAACAAAATGTAACTTCAATGTGCCAATCTGATGATGCTTATTCTAGCAAAACGACTGTCATTGAATTTAAAACGTATTTTTGAATAAATAGTGGAAGTTTCATTTAACCGTTTAGTTGAAAGATGAACTTTCACATAGTATGTGAATGTATACTAGTACATTAATTTCATATTTTCTATCGTCTGACAGATACAATAAAATCCCAATGAAGATATTTTTTAATGTAACGTCGAAGCTGATCATTAACAATACTAGTATTTGCTGTCTTTTTCGATTCCCTGAAATTTAAAATCGAGTATAAAAATTACCAAACATTCACAAATGTTTAGTAGACATGTGAAACGGACTGACAGTCTGTATATTTTTTCATTAGTTAAACCGTAACAAACTGGTTCGCGTTAAGACAAGCCCAAAGTGCTTTAAATTCGAACGTCAAATTAAGTGATAGAGACCATAAGGGAATTTGTCCCCGAGCCCCCTAAATATCCTAATACGAAAATATATTGTATAAATATATCGCTGTACGACTATATTTATCTTTAAACAATTTCAAACAAGAGAGTGTTATGTAAACAAAAACAAATCGCGAATATGTTGGTTTAGGAGTATATGACAAATATTTTTGTTACTGTAAAAATGCAACAGGTACAGCCACTTACTGATACACTTTTATTTACTATTATTTCAAACATTTTCTTTTCACAATTAGGTACAAAAAATATAACACCTGTTATTTTTCCAAAATAGTAATTAGCGTTTGACGTCCAAATCCAAAAGAGGGGTGTTTATCAGGTATATTTATCCATTTGTTCACATTGTAACCTTTAGGGGAAAACCGTTTTCAATTTAGTTGTTTATTTTTTGTTTGACGATTTTTCTTGAACACTATTTCAGTTTTGGAATAAACGTAGGTATCTTTAATAAATCTGATTGATTCAAAGTTTGATATTCCAATGTTTTATTGACATAGGTAGAGGCCGTGGATTCTGAGTAGACCCGTGACGTCGTAAATAGTTGCGCACAACTGAATGGCAGCGGTGCACTGCTATAATTAAAGGCGGATTTAGCGGATGCATAAGCATAATTATATTCATAAACATAACTTTAATGTACAATTCATAAAAGTTAAACTATGTAGTTGCAAATGGACTGATTTATCCAACTCATAAGCATAAGTCATAAGTCATAGTGCACAATTCATAACGCATAACCTTGAAGTTCCCAACTTTTAACTTTTACGGATAATGATGTGTCGAAATAGAAAGTGCGCCTGCGTGGATTTCATGGAGCTGTCATACTTGTTGTATGAGAACAACGCTACAAGGAGCTTCTTGGTCTTCATGATCAATATTCTATTTTGATGAAAATACAGAAATAAATATCAATGAATGAGCAAATGAAGTTAAAAATTTGAAAATTTGTTACTGTTGTTGAATGACAAAGGTTACAGAACACACTAATTTTATATGTTCCGTGATAGATACAACTGTCACTTGTCACTAACACTTATGATTATGCTTATGCATTGAGGAACGGATAAATGACCCATCTGTTAAGCACTATGCGTTAGAGAAGTTGTTATAGTTATGATTATGCATTAATGAAAATGTTATGCTTATACATCCGCTAAATCCGCCTTAAAATACACTAAACTAAATAATATAATTTAAAAATAAGCAAAATTTACTGCGCTATTCAAAGAGACAATACGACGTAAACGGCGGACTGACCAGAATGAATCAGTAAGGGCTGCAATTATTAGTATAGTTAATAGGACAATTTTCAAACACAAATTTGTGTACTGCGCCGGTTGACGTCACAGATCTACTCAGAATCCACGGCCTCTAGCACAGATTTATGTATCTGGTAGGTCCACAAGATACCAACTTACTTCACACAGAGTTCTATAGAATTTTGTCTGCACAATAAATCTATGCAAACAAAACTCGGTACGATAAAAGTTTGCACATACATTTCGTATCATATCTACAAGCAGTAAACAACTAAACGGTTGAACGAAACTATTTATTCGAAAAATACGTTTCAATCTGACGATGCTAGTTTTTAGCGAAACAGCTTTAGGGGCCTATTCTGTAACCAGTAACGATGTCGTTTACGGACGATTATCGTTACTAGACGACTTTATATATTCAGCATCATAACGACTGCAGTTAAATAACGACAAAATGTCTTCTGTTATGTCGTTGCCTAATGACAGCTCTCCAGCGATCGTTATCAGGTTAGGAAGTCGTTGTAAAAGGTTGTTGTGCTTTTTGCGATTGTCCATTTAAAAAAAAAAGACATGGATCAATTATTACGAATTGTTTGAGATGAATTAAACAGTAGGTAAACACATGTGAGGGTAGAAGAGTAATTTAAAGTGTAAACTTATATTTTTAGACAGATAAGGATATCTTTTCGAGTTTTACGAGATCGAAGTAATCTCGACGAAGTGTTCCGACACATGTATCGACTAAACATTGAAGCCGCTAATGAATTATTCCAGGACATGTTGCCTTTTTTAAATCAAGGTAGGCGAAATATTAGAACACCTTCCATAATTAGGTTTTTCACAACCATTCACTTCTTAGCTCATGGGATTTATCAAAAATCTGTGAGTGTAGATTATTTAAATGGATCATCACAAGCTAGTGTTAGTAGGTCAATTCATGAAGTTGTTATGATTGATCATCTAATTAACAATCATATAAGGTCCCCCAAAACGAGGAAGAAATGGCGAACAAAAAAAAATGAACAAATTTTTTATCTCTGAATGCTTTATTTGTACTGAGTTCATCTAAATAAAGTATATATTGTGCCCTTGTTGTCTTGCTGGAACGACTTTTGTTTTCCATTTTAAATAAACCTTTATCAACAAACTTCTCCTAACCTAACAAACCAGCACAAAACACTGACAAAAGTACAAGATGTCAAAAATTAATACCAACCTTTATACAATCAGACAAATATTATCGTTATGTTTTGTCACTAGATTTTAATGTAACGATAATTTTATAGAATACTTTTTTAAAAATTGTCGTTCACATTATAGTCGTTAATGCAACGACGTCGTTACTTAACGATAAATTACAAAATAGGCCCCTTAATTGAATTTAAAAACGTAGTTACATTTTGTAATTTCAATATATCAATCTGACGATGATAGTTTTTAGCAAATCAGCTGTAATTGTAACTAAAAACTTATTTTTCGAATAAATAGTGGAAATTTCGTTCAACTTTTAGTGGTTTACTGTTCTTAAAAAGATGGACTTTCACATAGTAAGGGTTAGTACAATAAATTTCATATTTACATGCAATTTTTACTCAGGCTGACATTGCTTCACTTTTCAGCCAAATGTGAAGTGGAGGAATATCTATCAAAACCTTAATGGCAGTGGTAGATATAGCTCTCGTTATAATTAAATATGGTTATAGTCTTTCCAATATTAATTGCTAAAAACCATTTAAAAGTGTTATACAGAGTGAGTTAGTTTACTAGGCTTCAAAGAAGAAAGAATGACATGAAAACAACATATTTGTCCCGTTAAACATCCACTCTGTATCGTCGGAACCCAAGCTCTCTCTAGACTGGTAGTTAGTTGTACAGCGCGAAAACAAGTGGAGTACGCACGCGAGTTGTTGACGGCTAATAATGGTCCACTGTATTCTGTTGCGTGCAGGGGTCTCGGGTTGGTTTTTTGCGCCAGTTTTTTTATAACTCATAAAGTCGGTGTCGAATACTATACCGTTGAAACTTTTTCAGCTTCTTTCTGGTAGACTTTGGCTCTGCTTTGCAGTGGTACCCTAGAAAAAAATACGTTTAAACAGAGTTATGAATTTAAAAACGATTGCATTGCCATTCTATCTAGAAAAACAAATATTGGACTAATAAATTCAAATCGGTTAAATCAATCCCATAAAATCTCGGCCAGTTCATTTCCGTGTATTGAGAACTACAAATTTGTGTATATTGTCACAATCAATCAATGAGAGGTCGAACAAAACGAACATAGTCAGTACTGTATATAAAAAATATGATTACATTAAAAATTGGATCAATCATTTGTTATTTTGTCGAATTTTTCGGTAGGTAGGTACCTACTTAAAAATTAAGACAATTAATAAATCAGAAATTTCTATTCAATAATCGGTCAACTGAATATGCTACATAATTAAGATTATTTATTATTTTATTTGTTTCAGAAAACACCTCTCAGAAACATTTCCGGGAAATGTTCATCTTTAGCGCAAATGAATCACTGCGTGCCGAGCGAAGCGAGGTTCGCAGCACCAAATCAATCTAAAGTAGTTTAAAAATCATTTTTTCTAATTCAATAACTTTTATTATCTGTATTATTTTAAATTTATGACCGCGTGATTAAAACATGTTTTTAGATTAACAATTATAAATATTGCATTTGCATAAATAAATCTATGGTTTTTCTCAGTTTTTTGTAATATATATTTAAAAAAAAGGTTTGTTTTTGTTGATTGTCAAAAATGAGATAATGATTGAAGAAAAATTGTAATAATTAAAAATGTCACCGAATACTAAAAAATAAAGTTTTTAAGTAAATTCAAAGAATTTTCGTCTCGAATCAAAAGATCGAATCCATCACATAAGTTCCTTCATCCATACAGCCATGTATTTATTGCTCTTTGAGCTGGTCCTTGATAGCAGCCGTTTAACCGAAAAGAAAAAGCGAACATATTTTTTGGGCGCTTCGAGACGGATTTGAGACTATAATGACCTGGTGGACCTGGAGGAACATTATAGAAATAATAATTCTTAAGAAGTGAGCTCGTTCTAATTATTTAACCGCTTTAATTCCTACCAATCCTTTCCTTTAAAGTTTGTAAAAGCAGCTTATTAGTCTCTATCGCATAGTATCGAACGTTTCCTCGTTATTAATTGCTTTAAATAATTTAATGGCACGTCTAATATTAACATAAAAGTAATAATTGCATCGTTTTTCGTCAAACACGCACCTAAAGTACTCTTTCTCGTATAGTCAATTATTGTATTTCTTGAATTCCGTAAATTAGCAATTATTCTCGTCATATGCCACCTCATTTTTGGTGCATATGGTGTTTAAGTGGCGGATCATGGCTTTCCGAGGCCCCAGGCGCAACTTCATTTGGAGGCCCCCCCCCATTGGCCGTGCCAAGAAAGGGATGGAAGGGATGGAAAATTGTATTTTTTTATTGTTGGCATTAAAACATATAATACAAGATATAACAGTAAAAAAAGGTATAATAATAAAAAATCAACGCCTTTTTTTTAGTTTTTATGTTTAATTTTAAATTATATTATTATCAAAACCTATTAGTTTTATCAATTCTGAGGCCCCCCTGAAGCGAGGCCCGAGGCGAGCGCCTCATGCGCCTGTGCGGTGATCCGCCACTGGGTGTTTAGCATAAATGGTGGCTTCTATTATACAGTAACTGCACTAAGTCGCAGTCAAAACTAGTCACGTAAATAAATCTGAAAAAACACAATGTAACTTCAATATGTCAAACTGACGATGCTAGTTTTAACAAAACACCTGTTATTGAGTTAAAAAAAGCTATTTTTTAATAAAAATGGAAGATTTGTTAAAAAGTTTAATTTTTCAATGTTCTCAGTAATATGGACTTCCACAGAGTAAGGGTTAGTACAATAAATTTCACAAAAATATTGTCCTTAAGTTATATTCTGGTACTAGATCCGAGCTAGTTATTGTGGTATAGTACTAGTGTTGGGATCTGGACCTGATCTTGCTATTGCGGAATCTCATCTTGAAAAAACATGTTAGTCAAAGTTAGAAGTGGAAAGTGTCTGCTGTACATCGCTGCTACTGCTGTTCTATTGCAACTCTTTGTAATAAAAATAGTCATTAAATCTGCAATTTCCATCAAATGTGATTACATTTCCAGTCCAACTACTGTAAGGTTTAATAATTGTTCCAACTATTTAAAAAGGAAGAAGTATATAAATGTTAAAGAAATCCCTAATGAGGCATACTCATTAAATTTAACATAAAATAAAGAAATCTCTAATGAGGCATACTCATTAAATTTAACATAAAATAAAAAAAATCTCTAATGAGGCATACTCATTAAATTTATTTTATTCTAGATAGTTAGAACCTTTCCAGATCTCTGTTTGTAGTGGCCAGTCCAGCTTTCACTTTCAAAACTATTCATGTAGAAGGTGCAGACATTGTCTTTTTGGTAGAGAATGGCCAAAAATATTAAGAAACGGAAAAGGAACAATATTATCGGCCTTATGTTCGGTACGAATGTATTGAATAGACCTATCTCTTTATATAACACACATGCGCAAATATTTTTGAATTTTCCCCTTCCACTGCTAATTTATGACTACTTCTTTCCACACAACGTATTGCTACCCAAGCATACCACTACTTAAATGAAAAAAAAACCTTGTAGCTGTCTATTTGCCGGATAGACTCGGCAGCTCAGGCCAAACACCACAAAGAAGAAGTTCAAATTTTTATTTAGTTTTTTTCTATTAGTGCGTATAACAATAAAAATACTGCGATGGTCCAAAAAAACAATATACAGATCCACTCAAATAAAATAAACAATGAACTAACCTTTTATGGTCTTATATAGGCTCGCCTGTCAACATTTTATAAGGGGCACGAACATTTAGGGCGGGAACTACGAGAGTGGGAATTGGTTCGCGCATGAGTATTAAATTTGGGCCATTATCGAGATGGGTATTAGTGCATCGATTGAGAAGATTGCACTTGAGGTGAGGTCCAGGAGGTCCTGTACCCTACGGCTTTAAAGAACTAGACCATATTCTTCATCTCCTTACTACGGACTTTTATGACCTCTGGATCTACACGAATGCTATGATTAAAATTGCTTTTTTAGTCTAAAAAACTTGAACCTAGGTATACCTAATTACAAATATCATAATACTACCAAAAGTATTGAAACCGACTAAAATGATTCGTATTAAAACTCTCAAATTGTCTCGATACCATGACAAACGAAAACCTCCGATTTAGAACACAACAAAGTGATGCGTTTAGGGATTTAGTTAAGCTTTGGCTTAAAATCGGCATTCGTATACAGTGAAACAATAGCAATAAAAGCGTTTGTAAATAGAGCAAGCAAATTTGAGGGAAATCATACGGGCGTTTCATTAATTCAGTATTGAAGGACAATAGCGTAAGCCTATATAGCTGTATATGGGCGATAAGAAAATCATTTCTCTACTTCATTTACATGAAGCAAATTATGGAAAGCGATTTAATAAGAATTTTATATGCGAAAGGAAAATATTACTTCTCGTATCGTATGTTTTTGTAAGGAGTGTGTAGATGTTTCTTTAAATAAACTTTAATATTTATATAGTTAGGTATAGGTTTTAATGATTTAATTTTATAATAAATATTGTAAATAACTTGTAAAAAATTTATCTTCTGGTAAGATAAAGATGCATGAGGATAGTTTTTATAGTAAAACAGTAAAAAGTAGTAGTAAAACAGTAAAAAACTGTTATGCCTACTATTAGAATTACTACACATAAGATTTGTTAGAGATTGGTGATTTTGTATTACCTAAATTTTTTGAAGCTTTTCTTTTATGGTCTAACTTACTGGATAGTATAGTTATCAACTTAATAAAATGTATAAATTGAATGTTTATTAAGCATTAAGCATACTGTTTAGTTTTATGAAGCTTTAATAAGTGGCAGTGAAAGTTTATTCATCGATAAAATTATTCTTAGAAGAATATAAATTCTCTTCCTTTATTTCACGTAATATTTATTTATGTTTACTACATAACTGTAATATTTTAACTGTTTGTGACTGATTTTTTATAATAATTATACTGTGTATTGTGTTATTATGGTAATATTATTACCATTGTTACCAGAACACTACTGTTAAATTAGTGTTGAGGTAATTGTCAATTTTAATAATTAAAAAAAATTAAATGGAAACAATTGTTCAAAATCAATGTCATCTACCTTATTTACAAAGTTGAAATTTTATATATTATCAATTAAGTTTGTACCTATATATTTTGTAAAGAAGTTGATTAAATATTAGGTAAAAATAAAATTTTCATTTAAAAAGTTTATATGTTGATTTCCGCATAATTTTAACATTCTAATAGGTAGTTTACTAAAGGTAAATATAATAAGTAATGCTTTTAATATAGAAAATTTAGTGAGTATTCATCAAATATTTAATAAGTAGGTACTTACTTCAGCTGAATATGCCTATTTAAACTATTCCAAATGGTTTAAAAACAGTCAAACAGCTTTATTGGTGAATAATAATCTGATTATATTTAGGTAATGCATAAAAAATTAATTTTATCTATAATTACTTACTGAACCAGATACGTTTGGCTGGGGCAGCTATTTATTTAATAAAATATTAACATCAATACAGTGTAAAATTTGTTTTATTTATGAATTCATTTTTATTATACATATATATTCAAAATGTCTGAAAAGGAGTTGCTGCAAAATAAGTTATCCTTTGCAGTAGTTCTCTAACAGTTATTGGAGGATTTTTTGAACGAAATATGGAAAGCTTCATCTCACCTCAAATGTAGTCAACCTAACAGGTGGTATTAAATCAGATGGATAAGGTGGATACTCGAAATTATTCTGTTACCAAAATATTCGCGGAGCAAATTGATGCATTGATACGAAAAAAGGTATTTAAATCTTTGACAAAAGGTGCCGCAATATTATGTCTGTAACGCTCTTAATTAAAAGTTAAAGTGTGTTCAACAATATAGTGCCTACAATAAAAGGGGACTGATAATAAAGTTCTTAGGTATTTTTATCTCAGGTATTGGCAATTTTGGGTAAAGAATGCAGGTCAGGATTAAATTTGCAAAAATAATTTTTAATAGAAACGCATATTAAAGAATATTCACAATAAAATTTAATATCTAAAAATCTAAAAATGTTAATATATCAATTCAGTTTCACTATCACTATCGTCGTCTACATTAATTATAAGGGTTTCTATGTTAGTATGAAATGTCCTCTACTAATCCTCCACTTTTATGACATGGTTTATTGTTCTTTTCCATCAATCAGCATCTGGGTCATCTATATTTTGCGGATTAATGCAATTACTGCACTTTTGTTCTTTACTTTTCCCCACATATGCTCAATCAGGTTGAATACGCAGTAGTAAGGAGAAAGACGAAGAACTGTATGTCCTTTGGATGCTGCAATTGTGTCACATACATATGTCTTCTGTATGTTAAATGTCCTTAGAACTTCTAAAAGCTGCGTTTTTTATATCCTTCTTCAAAGTACATGTTATTTTGGAGCATAAATTCCTGGATTTCCACTTTTGTATTTGAAGAGCCTGGAACCTTTTTTAATTGGCGACTATGGTATCTGGCATTGTCCATAACTATGACTCTATGTGGGGGAATATTTGGCAGTAAAGTGTTTTCTAACCAATATTCGAACTGCTGTAGTATCTTGGTGGTAATTCAACGACGAATCTTGAATGTTCTTCGGCGAAAGTCCCAAACTGTTTGGAATCTAACCATCTTCTGATCCAGCATGATTAATCGTGATCCGTTTTCCTTTGTTCAATGGAGATTTTGATTGGCATCGCACTGTTCCATCGGTCCATCCTTTTGCCGGCGTATCGTGGATATCATACCAGGTCATATCCAAATAGATTATTGGTCTTTGTAAAGACCTGTAATCACTTATGGCAGTCAAATATTCAAAACGCCATTGCCTAATTTGTTGGGATTCCATAATAACTTGCCTCTTGTCAATTTTGCAGTATTTAAAACCTAGTTTGGATAAAAGTGTCCATAGGTTTTCAATTAATATCCTTATCTCAGTGGAGCTCCTTAGTCTTGTTTGCAATGATCTGATAGTAGGCACCAAGTTTTCTTCGTACATAGAGTAGATAGTTCTTCTTATCAAATCTTTATCATCGTCATCAGTGGTTCTGGAAACACCACTATCGTTTCGTTTTCGACTCGGATGAATTAGCCTCGAAATGTGAACTCTCACTGATGATTTCGGTGTATCTGTCAAATCACTGGTTTCTCTTACAGCAGGAATAAAAGCCCAACCCCTTTGGACCAGCTTCTGAGGAACATGTCTGACGATTTCTTTGGCATCAAGGGATAGAACTCGTTGTCGAACAGTAACAGTAACATAGGGCGCCGCTGATGCAGTTCCCAAGGACGAAACATTTTCCACAAAAAATTTTAAACAGCACAGATTAACTCTCACTACGGGAACACAAATATAAATGATTATACTCAACCCAAATTATACAAATACAAGAACCGATCCTGTGTGCACATTTTGACCATAATCAATAAACCGTGACAGACCATCGCAATAAAAGAGGTTTATTACCATCAGTCCTCTTTTATTGTAGGCACTATATTGTTGAACACACTTTACTGGCTGCTAATTCTCGTTGAGTTAGCCAGCCAACATTAATAACACTAATCGTTAGAACCCTGAGGAACTAAATGCTATACAAACATTAAAGCTAAACACATTCAGACGAACAAATTGCTCTCCTTGAATAAGATAAGATTCAATTTAAGGTTATGGTATCCAGAAGAGGAAAAGCAATAGTTTTGTATAATAAGATTAATTTGTTAAGCATTCTGTTACATATACCTATGTATTATCTAAGTTTTTTTTAAGTAGTCATCCTGATCGACGTCACACGGACCAATTGAAACTAAAGCAATTTATTTGTAGAAAATGTACCGAAACGTAGCTAGATTCACGCAAGAAAGACACATCCGTGAGGCGTAAACCGCACAAACCGTAAGCTGTAAGCCGTAAGAAGCAACGAAGCGTGACCGGCTTTCAGTTGTTAATTTGTAATTTCTAGGGGGCAAATTGCATTGCAAATAGAGAGTGGCATTAGAAGCGGTGAATTTTAGTGTTTATACAAGAGAGGGCACTTTCAAGCTCGAGTATTATGGAGCCAGGGCTTTATGGAGCTCGAACTCAATGTTTATTTTGAATCGCCAACTCCGGAACAGGGTCGTTTTAGGCATACAAGGATATTTAAACGCCCACGATCCCAATGATCCTAAATGAAACAAATTCCAGTGTTACAGTTTTAGCCACACGTTTAATTAGGTTCAAGGAAACACAAAGTTAATCCCACAAATATTTATTAATTTATGTTGCAACTAGTTTCGGTCTTGTAAGAACATCATCACGCGGTAAAAATACAATATGACAGAAAAAAGACACTCGTTAAATGCAATATTAATTAAAATAATTCAAGTCGACATCTTTATAAAAGTTATACAACATTAAACAACATCCTCAGGATATAAAATTACAATATGATAGAATAAAGACACTAATAAAAGAAAAAAATAATTAAAATAACTCAAATCAATATCTTTATTTCATACTGTACCCATACTGTACCCAGTATTATTATATTATGTATTTAAAAACAATAATATTATGTTTCTATATGGTTGCCAACTACATGCCAGCTATCTTGGCATTGAATGCAAACTTCAAAAATAGTTCACGCCGATAAAAATATTAATATTTTATTTTTTCACTGTACAAGAAAAATATTCCCGGCCTAGGCCTAGAAAAATCTGTCTCCCTCTTGATTTTTTGGGTTTGTAGTTGTCACTTTGACGTTTTAGGGAAGCACACAATTTTAGATAGAAAATCGCAATATTGAATGTGATTTTAGAAAAAAAAAGTATGTGCACCTGTGCACCTCGGAGTAAAAGCACATTCCCAGACTCCAATGTTTGTTGGTCTCGGCTTTGCATCGGCCAACAATTTACATTGTCGTCCGGGAATGTATCGCTAGATACACAATATACTATTTCCGAAAATCGATAAGAAATAATAAAATTTTTGACAACATATTTGAAAGAAAAAGTCAATATTTCCTCCAACTTGATTGTTGCCTGGCAACCGAAAATAACAGTATGTATGTATGTATGTATAAGTTAGGGGTGATAATTACAATGCGACCTATAGGATCTATTGTGTCCCCCCTTACTTGCCATGTTCTGATATTTTCTCAGAATTATAGCAGCTCTTCGAGTCCTATTTTCCTGAGGAAGTTTAGGACATCGTCGGGCTTCAAGTCAGGTAGATAACCTTCCTCTATTCCATGTGCTCCTAGGTATCTAGCCCTAGAATTTTGCAAGGCAGGGCATTCTGCGAGTATGTGTATTGAGGTTTCATCCTCTTCCTCACAGAATCTGCACTTTGCTTCATCTGCTAACCCTAGTTTCTTCATGTGGCTTCTTAACCGGGAATGCCCGGTTAATATTCCCGTTAAAATTCGGAGCCTTTTTTTACTGAGGTTGAGGCAGCTAAGAGATCTCTTCTGGTCATAGTTCCCCAGTAGTATCTTAGATTGCCTCAGTCCTTCCAGCTGATTCCAGTACTTGGATTTTTCTTTCTCCATTTTTTCCCTTAGTTTTCCTAAGATTACTCTACTGCTGATCCCACAGGATGGTTCTGGTCCCAAATTTGGGGTTTCAGCACCTTTTTTTGCCAGCTTATCTGCTGTTTCGTTCCCGGGACCCATAGGAGGGTGACAGTGTTCTTCTGGCCCAGTTCATTTAGTTTGCCTAGGCATTCCCAAACCATCTTCGAACTGATTATATTTGAACTCAGCGCTTTGATGGCTGCTTGACTATACGACATGATCACAATCTCTTGTCTGCGGTAGTTTCTTCCAATATTGAATTCCACACATCTTTCGATGGCGCGGACTTCTGCTTGAAAGATGCTCGGGTATGTGCCCAAGCTTTCTGAGTATTTGGCTCTCGGTCCAAAAACTCCAATCCCAGTTCCCTCGTCTAGCTTGGAACCGTCGGTATACCACTTTATGGTATTCTGATTTAAACTCTGTATGGTGTCTTCGTCCCATTCAGATTTATTACTCAACCTTGTGATGAATTTTCTCACAAAGTTGAATTTCTTTGGCATATCATCTTGGGGCATTTCCCAAGTTTGATCAAAATGAAGTGATCGGGGTTTTTCCCTGATAATTCCTTCTTTGATCATTCTATATATCGTTTTCTTCCTTACACTTCCTTACACCTCCATTGCAGCAGTGGGGCAAGTTCCCATTGCTCCAGTGATACATGAACAGACTAGTCTCTGAATCTTCGAGAGATTTTTCCTCGTCGTACTCAGATTAGCCCTTGCTCCCCAAGCCACTGCCCCATATGTGATTATTGGTCTCACTATTGCTGTGTACATCCATTGCAGAATACGTGGGTTGCATCCCCAGTTCTTTCCTGCAATGTTCCTGCACACCATGAGGGCCTTGGTCGCTTTGTGTATTACTTCGTCTTCGTGTTTATTCCAGAGTAACCTACTATCTAGGATTAGCCCTAGATATATTTGACCTCTGTTTTCCACTCGACGATGTTCTCCCCTATTCTTATGATTTTTAGATTAGGTTTCTTTTTCCTTGTAAAGGCTACTAGTGTGGTTTTGGTGGGGTTTATGCTGAGTCCCACCGAGTCACACCATTGTTTCGCAATGTTCAGTCCTCTTTGAACAATATCACAGAGGACATTTTCATACTTCCCTTTTGCCAGGATAACCATGTCGTCGGAATACCCTTGACATAGTATGCCTTCCCTGGTCAATTGACTAAGTAGACTGTCCGCAGTGAGACTCCACATAAGCGGGGATGCAACTCCCCCCTGTGGACAGCCTCTGGTCACATTAATGAAGATAGTGTCTTGTACTGCCTCCATTTCTGCGATAACAGTAAGGAAATATTTATTTTTGTACTTTAAGGAAATGTTATTTTCATACAGTAAACTTTAGAACATAAATGCGAACAGGTTTTTTCCTAAACAATTTTATTTTTAAAACTTTCAGCACAAACAAGGTTAACATTATATTTTAAAATTTTTACTTAATATTTGTTATATTTACTGTTATTTGACAATTAGTACAAGTATTGAAAACTGGAAGAACTTGGGAACTAATAGCATTATTTTGTTGAATATTTTCCAAATATGTACTCCGTATTGCCAGTCTCGGCTTGCGCCTCGTCTGGCAATTTTTACGATCGCCCGGGAATGTTAAGCTTTTCCTACTATAAGAGCGGATCACAGTTATTATGCAGCATTGCGTTTATGGACGACGGCGTTGCCATATCGGCATGTTCTTCGAATTTGGTTCCAACTGGCGCGGGAATATAACTTGCCATTGTGTTACTATTATGATTTAAATGTTGACTAAATTATTATTCATTTGAAAATCGTTTAGTGAGTAATAATAATATTTTAGATAAATTTTACGCGTTTAAAGGAAACCAAGGTAACCAAAGCGGCAACAGTGTTGAATATTCGCCCATAAGATTTACATTGGCCTATGCCGGCTACACTGCATAATAACTGTGACCCGGAGTATAGGTATACAATATACTAATTCTAGCCATAGACCGGCAATATTTTTCCCGTACAGTACGGGAAAGTTCGTTGGCTAGCAACGGACTATTGTACCAGATTAGCATACTTTGGGGTCAGAAATTGTTCCGAGAACATAGCCATTTCCAAGCGATTTCAGAAAAAAAATATTTTGATAATAGATTTCTATTCGATTTATTTTATTTTTTTATTTATTTATTTATACGGGATAACTCTTTTTTTATATAAATGATCAGTTATTGTAGTATACATAGTAATTTATCCTGGTATCTAGATTGTTGTTGTTGGCCTTTCTCATTTTTTCTTCAGTTTATATCTTTGTTTATTATTCTTTGAAAAATCTTTTTTGTCGGTTTTTTATCGAAGATTTTCATTTAACCCTTTACACCATTTCAACTTTGCTCCAGGACGGTCCAACTTTCGAAATGATCCTTTTGCCCAGCCATCCCAACTTTGACAATTTTCAATGCTAAAATCTTCTATTTATTTGCTTGTTTGCAACATTTTCCCGTTTTCAATTTACAGCTTTTTATTCCCAGATATTCTTTATGTATAACAAAACATTGTTTAGAACAATAAACAACTAAAAGGTTGAATTAACTTCCACTATTTATTCTTTAAATACTTTTAATGTAATGACAGCCGTTTCGCTATCGAAATAGCATCGTCAGATTTTAATGTAATGACAGCTGTCATTACATTAAAAGTATTTAAAGAATAAATAGTGGAAGTTAATTCAACCTTTTAGTTGTTTATTGTTCTGAATAAGATGAACTTTCACATAGTAAGGGTTAGTACCATAAATTTCAAACATTGTTTAGTTTCATAATGGTAATAGACACAAGTTCTTAGATTTAATAAAAAAATATATAAAAAGTTTTTTATTGAACATGTTCAATCTAACATAAAATTGTGTTATTTAAATGTTCATTCAAATAACTTATACGCCGGTCCTGGCTTCGGAATTCTGATAGAACCCCTTAATTCTATTTTCGATTCCTCTTGTCCCGCACAGGGAAAATTTGGTGTATTTTTTTGTTCCAAAGGATTTATTTAATTTAAAAACGGTTTTAATTTCCCCTTTTTCTTATCACACGAATTTCGGAGTAATTTAAAATACAATTTTAAAGTAAGTTTATTTAATTAAAAACAGATTAATTAAATATGGAATTTATGATGTGCAAAAGAAACGTGAGCAAGTTTGTTACATAAATTTACATTATAGATGAATCTCCAATTTATACCTGTGTACATCCCTTTGAATCCCTATGCCCTTACCATTGTATAAATACAATGCCCTTACATAGTCGCGAATTTGCCTGTATTTAAGACAAAATAAGTACCTAACTAAATATTGTAATATTCTTAATATATAAGATATTAAATATCAATCATGAACAGTAAAAAAATCAAATCTTTACCTTATCAATACAATTTGGCATTAATAGTTATCAACCGTTATAAAAAGTGGTCCAAAATAAAATAAGTTTATTGGAGCATATCATTCAGATAAAATAATCTTGAAATAACTAAAGATTAAAGAAAATCCTGTATATTCCTTCAATAGTATCCACATTCTTCCAATAAGACAATTAATAACTAAAACAAAAGTAATAATTTACAACCAGACTCAGACATATCATTAAATTCACAAGAAAATCTTATCAAAGACTTTGTAAGAGAATTTCATAGTTTTAGGTCCAAATATTAGATAGAAAGGAGTTTTCCATATTAGTTGATTGTTCTTTCTTAATAGTAGCTCTAAGTTTTTGAAAAGTTCCTAAAAACAATATATGAAAGTTATACATTAATTAAGTAATAAAGAACTTGAATAAAAAAACCCAAACAAGCAAAAATTTAGTGAATTTCCATAAACACAAAGGGACTGTGCCGTGTAGTGATTTAAAAATATTTCAAATAAACAATTTTAGATGAGATTTGGATTAAAAACTATTTGCTATCAGTTATATTTTTGTCTAAAATTAAGAAAATCTGATCCTGAAAATAACCTGAAATGAACTGTGTTATATTTATTAATATGGATACTGAATACAGTTATTCCAGGCAACCACTAACTCCTCTCGAAGTTCTTCTAGAGTCTGAGGAGGACGTTGCAAATTGAGCAATTTCCTACCCATCATATCCCACACGTGCTCCATTGGGGATAAGTCGGGAGATCTTGGTGGTCAAAGTAACAATGTGACATCATTATATTGAAAGAAGTCTATTGTGACTCTTGCGACATGTGGTCGGTTATTTTCTTGTTGGAAAGTTAGATTTGTCCGGGTGTTAAGATAGGGTAAAAGATTTGGTTTTAAAACTTCTTGGATATAACGCTGCGCGTTCATGTTACCTCTGATGAAGATTAAAGGTGATCTCGAACCATAAGCTATAGCATCCCAAACCATAACTCCAACAGTTTGATGAACATGCCTTTCAACAAAAAACCTTTCACCACGTCGTCTTCTAACTCTCACTCGACCATCGTGCATGCCTAAGCAAAATCGAGACTCGTCACTAAAAAAAATACTGTTCCATTCCTGATCCCAGAGTGACCGTTCTCTGCACCACTCAAGGCGATTACGTCGGTGTTCTGGAGTTAAAGGGAGGACCCAGTGTGGTCGGTATGAAAACAGGCCAAAACGTCTTATTCGTCGGTAAACACTTCGCATGCCAATAGGTCTTCCGTGTTCTGCAAACCATTCATTTGTAATGGACCTGGTAGTGGAGAAACGGTCCCCTAAGGCCAATAATCTTAGGCGGCGATCTTCACGGTCTGTTGTTCTACGGGGGCGTCCAGAGCCCCTTGCTCTTTGCGTACGGCCTTCTCGAAGCCATGCCTGACACCAAACCACGGTGTCTACACTTCTTTGCACTCTAACTGCAATTTCTCGAAAAGAAAATCCAGCTTCCCGAAGTCCCACTATACGATCCCTATCAAACTCACTAAGTTGACGAAATCGTACAGGTCTCCATACCCTAGGCATCGTAACTAATCGTAAAGAATGTCAAGAACCATAATCCGCAAAATTTGGATCGTTACTACGGCTACAATATTCATTTTTGGATTGATAGTGGATTTCAAAAAAAGCAGTATAAAAACCGGAATCTTCAACTGATAAGGCTGAAAATTTTGTCAATTGTTTATTTCAGTAAAATAAATAAATTCACCAAATTTTATTAAAATAAAATCATTTAAACTGGGTGTTCGGATTTTTATGTCACTTAGTATACAAGTTAACCAAGAATATTGTGCACAAATTAGTGGGATAATTGTAAATTTTAACACTATTAATAATTTAACAGTTAAATTATTCTCTGCTTTATTAGTAAATAATTATTTAATTGTATTTAGTTAATAAATAAAAAAATGATTTAATCTATAATTACAGAGCCACAGCAACGCGTGTCTGAGGCAGTTAATATTACATTATAAAGAGTTATGCTTTGAAAGGCAAATGCAAACGTAAACTGAACGTAAAGTTTATAAATCCCTTTATTAAATATTTCTAAATGACTTGTTAATAACTCTAATTTCTATATAATTTAATTTCCTAGATGGAAATTTCAGGATTTACTACGAATTTTTATTAAAAAAAAATTAATTACTTTCTAATTATTGTGAACGTCTGTGACACCCATGATGAACGCGTACCACAAAGATTTGTCGGCAGATAAAAAAGCTCAAACATAGATTAGTAGTTGTCGTTGCTATAAGTCGGCCTGGTTGATTTGTTGCCGTTAAACGAGTACACGTGTCTCCTTCGAAATGCCAATGTCGAGCAATTGAACAAATGCCGGGACTCTAAGCAATTTCTGGCTTTCAACATGATGGATGATTATCCCGATTTAATTCGTACCCAAAATTGGAAAGTAGGGAAATTAACGCCGAGATCAACGTGGGATTCTTTCAACATTGAAGTTGAACATATGGATTTATTTTGTATAAATTCAAAACCATCTAACTAACCATCTCACGCACTGGAAAGTTAATTTATGATAATTATCTATTTTGTTGTTTGTTGTTTTTTTTGTTGTTACTCTGACTAAATTAAAATTTTATATTTTAATTTTTTTTATATTACTTATTATTTATCATTCTCATTGTATAATGTATACATAAAGTATACATTTATTTTATTTTATTTTTTATTATTTTTTTTAACTGACCTTTCGCAATGTTTTATATTGTTAAATTTTATATGTTTGTATGTTTTATGTTTTATTTACTTGTATTACTGTTTTAATATGTTTTGTTCTATGTGATTTGCTTTTTTTTTAAACAGCTTTGTCCACAAATTTAAAAAATTTTTTTGACAATAAAGCTTATTATTATTATTATTATTAATAATCAAAAATAAGTAAGAGTCTTAGGTCTTTTTGAAAAACGTCGATTATTTCATTGGGTAAATTATTCCAAACTTCAATAATTCTGTATTTAAAGACTGTAGACTTTGTACACACTTTATGATGAATTTCTCCTAAAAATTAATTTTAACGGTAAGAAAAATATAGTAAGTATAAAGTTGTTTAAACTTACATCACATTAGATTTTTACATTGTTCTTTTGTTCATCTTTCTATGTCAGTTGTTAGTTTCGATTTTAATATTCAATTTAATACACACTTAATTAAGTTTTTTAATCAAAATACACCCTCCCCTTCAACTACAATTCAATAATTCTGTTGCTCAGATAGCCCTGTCTGTTACGGGTTCGAAATGCCTGCTTCTTCAGTTTGAGTGAATGATCTTGCAGTCGACCGTCAGTATTAAGTGGAAAAGCTGCTTGTAGATTGCCCAGGTTGTATTTTATTATCCGGAAGGAGGATATTAAGTCACCCAGGAGATGTCATTCCTTGTAACTAGGTCTAACGTGGCTATAAAAGAGTCTAATGGCGCGTCTTTGCAATTTTTCTGACATTTCCTAATCACCAACTAATTCCGGATGCCACAAGGGACCAGCATATTCGAGGATTGGATGAACGAAGCACTTGTAGAGTCGACAATAAGTTTCAAAAGATGCTTTTGAGAAAGACTTTTATATCAAGAATAATTTAGCGTGAGTATGTTTGCATACATGAGACACATGATCACTCCACGTCAGGTTAGAGTTCACTATTAGTCCAAGTTCGGTATGTTTTTGAAGACATGAAACACAACGCACTTATTAATGTTCAGAGGAAGCAACGAATTCTCAAACCATTCTTGTAAGTTATAAAGTCGACCTGCATGGCAAAAGTAGCACTGATGTTTTGTATTTTTTTTATTACAACTTTAACAACCTAATCATTCAATTATTTTTCAAATCTAAAATCAAAAACGATGTGCGTACCTATTATACAAGGCGTCCTCCTGGGGATGAGTCCAACACTGTTGGGTTTTGATCAAGAACCCATCGAACATGAGTTTCCCATCTCAGCCCCCAAAAAAAAAGAAAAAGAAAAAAAACGCTCACAAATTTGGCGCCCAACGTGGGGAAAATGCAGTATTAAAGAATGTTTTCTTGACTTTATAAATACTTGCGAAAAACAAGTTAAGGTATTGCAAAAGTTATCGTAGAAGTCTTGGACGCCAATGGATTAAGAATGTAATGTATCTTAAGATAATGGGGTTAATATGGCTGGAACATACTAGTCAAATCCTCGTTCCTCCTTGAGACAAGAGCGATTATAAAATTCTTTTTTATATTAAACCAGTTTACTTCATAAATATAAACCTTTTTTTGTGTTATTTGGGAATTTGTTTAATTTTTATGCATTTTATTTAAAAATGTGTAATTTTGATGTCGGTAATGGAAATAAGTAACTCCATATTATTGCTTATTCTTTTAAAGCTGTAACCACAGAATTATAAAAAAAGTCTACGGAAATAGGGGCGCTGTTTTGTATATGCCACCTAGATAGATACGCATGCTCTGTCGGTCTGTTGGGATTACCATAGAATTTTGGGTGATCGGCAGATGAAGACATAGAGCTGGACAGACATTGTTGAAGGTCACTGGAATATATTATCTTAGGCCCTAAGATGGAACCTAGTGGAACACTTTTTCTTCTTATGCTTATCCACTAGTGGATGTTTGCGATCTCAGGGTCCATTGATTCTCTATCTCGTGCGGTGTGAATCAGTGCTTTGTATATCCCGCAGTCCCGTCCAATGGATGATATTCCGGATCCAAGACATTTTTTTCTACCTATTCCTCTCCTGTTCTCAATAGTGCCTTTAATCACACCTTTTGTAATAATTCTTTCCTCGATTACATTTTCCTACTTACCAATTTATTGTGCTCTTTACAGCCTGATGATGGTCTAATTTATACTGAAACTAGTTGCAATACTTGTACATTACTTCAATAAAAGTCTGTGGTTTTGACTTTGCGTTTCATTAGATCTTTTCCATTTATGAGAATATCTGAAAATGTTTAAATGCTGTTCAATAATTCAAGTTTTTTACAAAACAACTGTGTCTGTCTGTTCAACATTACAATTTATAACAGCTCGCACCCGCCACCCGCTAAAATTATTTTACTTTTATTGTAATACCCGAAAACGATTTCCGTATGTCCCTAACGACCTTCACAGAAAGAAAAATACATACGTTGCAAATACCACTGAAAGAGAATCAGCCTAAATTCTAAATTCGAACCGAGTCTTGTTGATTTTATTCAAAGGGAAATCCTAAAAAAAACATTCTGTTCGCATCAAATGGACACAAATGCTTTCGCGCCGGCTAAAATTAAATCTTTTATGTTGGTACCAGCGAAAGACGGATGACAGGTAAAGAGCAGGGTATACGAATGTGTATACAAGGTGTTTTAATTAGAAAAAAGTGTTTAAAAAAAGCCAAATTGTTTTTTTATTTCCCAAAAAAAAGCGCATCGACTATTTAGGTTATTAGCAACAAGAGGGTACACATTTTTTAATTTCCGAGTAAAATCAAATTGAAAGTTTAAAATGCTATAATATAATAGGTCGCTGTATTTTTTTCTGTATTTTTAATAAATGTTTAAGACATCGAATAAACAAAATCAAAAATTTCTATTGTGATTTAGCAAGGTTGAACGTTATTCACTATTATGAACTTAACGATAGTCCAATCTCTTCTGTATCAAAATATGTAGTCGTGTCGCTTCGAGTTCTGTAAAAAAGGAATTAAAATTAAACAATATATTCCCATTTACGTTTCGTCTTCAATTACTGAAAATATCTTCAGGATTTGTTAATCTCTGAGATGAACCTCACCTGAGAGATGACAAGAAATAATGAATAACGTGTTACATGCATGAAACAGGATAAACTAAAACGTGTTTATACGATTAATTCGCACATGCTTAGACGGGATCGTTATTGGCTAAAAGATATCATGCCATCCATATGCTCGTATGAAACGTGGAGTTAGATCGGCCTTTCATACAATGGCAGTATTTTAAATGGCATTTGTAAGGAATTGGAACGTTTTTTGATAATTTCACTATTTCCATATGAAAAAGCAAGGTATATAAGGTTATTCTGTACAAATATTCGTAACAGCTGTAAATTTAACATCGATATTACTAACATCGCGATGTTAAATCAAATTTAACAGTGCGGGTAAAACTCGTATTCTGAACAATAATTACATTGCAGCTTACTTCACTTTGATTGTGTTGGTTAATATAAATTGCCGACTTTTTAGGTTATCGTTATATTTATTGAAAGATATTTATTATTATTAGTTTTATATATTTATTTTTATTATTATTATGGAATGATATTGTTCATTTTGATTTACTTCTTGAAAATTTACAATTCTATCACAAACACAGTTTGACAGTTTCAACACTCCTAACGTCGAATGTTTTGGTCGGCGTTACTTTAACAGCGAAAATGTTAAAATACATCGATGTAAATTACAGTAAGAGCGTACAGAATAGCATTTTCATAACATCTCTCGACCTTGAAAGTTTACAGCGCTGTTACCGCTAACATTTTTGTACAGAATAAGCCCAATAAACTATAATATTGTAGCATAAACTCATTTTTGCTCCCAATGTGAGAGATCGATTTTCCCTTCCATAAACTCTTCATTTATTATAATAGGAGGCAAAGTCTTCTTCGTCGTACCCCTCATTACTGAAGGTCGTCTATTCTGGATGAATTCCATCGCTATTCTGGTAATAGTTTTTAACCGTCCTCTGTTTTCGGCAGTTTTGAGCGCCTACGGAACTAGCCTGTATGTTTCTTTATGATGTCAGTCCAACGGATCGAAACCTGGATCTTTTTCCCTCAACTTTACTTACAATGACAAGCTTCTCCAGGTTGTCGGATTCTCTGCGCGCTATGTGTCCGAAGTACTTAAGAATAATTTGGTAAAACGTGGTTGAAAGTCTAGTCCCGATCTATAGTTGGTCTAAAATAGATCGATTCGTCCGATTGGTGGACCAGGGAATTAGCAGAACCACATCTCAAAAGCGTCAATTTTTTGTCTTTCGGAGGCGCGGATGGTCCAGGACTCAGCTCCGTAAAGGAAGATGGAGAAAACTAAAGTCTGCATCAATCTCACTTTTGTGTCATTGGAGATATTCCGGTCCCTCCATATTATCTTTATTTTGGTTACCGAAGATTTGGCTACGTGTGTGCGCCTCCTTATTTCCTTCTCGCAGCCTCTTTCGCTGTTAAGTATGGAGCCCAGGTAAGCACTCTTTGAGGATCTCCAGTCTCGACAGTTCTCCTGTTCGGGTAAGTTGGCCTGCCTTATCAACGGTCATGACTTTCGTCTTGCTCTTATTGATTTTAAGCCCCACTAACTCACTCTCTCTCTTTCCACTCTTCGAACGAGCTCCGTGAGTTCACTCTCAGAGAATGCCAGTAACGTTGTATCATCAGCGTATCTGAGGTTGTTTATCTATTGAGATGCCGCCTTCCCATTCTTCGATGACTTTCTACATAATATACTCTCCGTAGATGTTAAAGAGTACGGGGGAGAGAATACATCCTTGCCTTGCCCCTTTTTTGGGTTTTGAGTCCATTCTCCCCATCAAGATACAGGTTTGCCATCAGAATTATTATATGTTTGGGGACGCCCATCTCCTATAAAATGCTCCACAGATATTCCCATGCCACACAGTCAAACGATTTAAAAAAGAACAATGAAACACAGCAACAGAAGTAGGTTAAATTCCCTGCATTTCTCCATTATCTGCCAGATGTCAACAATTTGCTATTTGGTTCCACGGCCTTTTACAAATTCTGTTTGTTCTTTCGGAAATTGCCAATTGAGGTATGTTTTCAACCTTCCATTAATTACATTCAGGAGAATCTTGGTTGCGTGGGACATAAGTGCTACAGTCCTGTAGTTTCTGCACTCTTTTGTGGACTCTTTTTTATGTAGAGGGTTGAGGACCAATTCTTTCCAGTCCTGAATCCACCGATCCGTCTTCCAGACAGTTCACAAAGAATCTTAATTCCATTATCATCTATGTGTTTGAGTTCTTCGCCATAGATTTTGTCTCTACCGGCTGCTTTGTTATTTTTCAACTCTTTAATGGCATGTTTGATCAAAATTAAGATATGCGATTATTTCAGTTGTTTGACTCCATCAGATTTAACATTATAAGACAATTTATGTTGTTTGCCTATCACTACTCATTTGCAACATTCACAAATTAAATATTTTACCTTTTAAGTCACATTTAAAATCGCTAGAAGCCACTTTGGGGGGAGTTCAGAGTTCTTCAATGTATTGGGTTACAAAAAGCTGAGTGAATATGTGTATGTGCATGGTTTTAAAGAATTTTTTACGTGAATTATTGCTTGTAGTAGCAGCGGAGTAAATTGAAATAATTAATGGGAGTTTGTATTGGCAAATTATGTTTGGAGTTTTGAAAGCAGCTCTCGCACCGTGCGATTATTTGGATGAATCTGTGTAGGCCAAGTATAATAATTTTTATATTTCCTAAGTTCACTTTGAAAGACATTTTTGAAAATTGCATTTGGCGTGTTTGATTTGTACTTAAATGTTGGATGTGTATTATCCGAGGTGGTGGAGTTTTTTTTGTTGGAACTAAAGAAGTTGGGACATTGTAGGCCGCCCATGTTCTTCCTTACTCTTTCGTAAAAATGGATTTGACAAAAATGTACATACATGTATAGTGTACCTTCGTCAACGAAGGTAGCCTGACATGACTGGGGTGAGTTTTCGTTGAAATTGTCAATTCCATGTTATCGCCCACATATTTTGTTTTTTTGGAGCATCACAGTATTGCTATTGTTATACGCACTAATAAAAATTAACGAAATAAAAATTGGAACTTCTTTTTTGTGGTTTATGGCCTGAGCTGCCGGGTCTATCCGGCAAAAAGAAGCTAGCTTTTGACAGTTACAAGGGTTTTTTTTATTTAAGTAGTGGTATTCCTGGGTAACAATACATTGTGTTCCATGGAAAGAAGTAGTCAGAAATTAGCAGAAATAAAGAGTTAGGTCTATTGAACGAACTAGTGAACGAGAGAAAAAAAGTTGTCGTAAAATAAGAGAATCAGTAAAGAATCATAATGAAAAACAAAATCAAAATCCGTGCGAAATAGCCAAAAGTTTTTGCAGAAAAATAAAATTCAAAATCGCCAAAAATAATGAAAATCACTATTCACTTGACACAAATTTGCTTTTTTAAATAGGTATCCAATTTTTTTTAACAAAAATTGTAAGTTTTGTTCAAAGGTTTTTTTAATGTTCCTAGTAAGATGGCCTTCCACAAAGTAAGGGATAATATGATAAATTTCAAAAAAGTATTTTACACTAATTTTTGATGATCTTTACAATGTGATTTAAATGTTATATAAAATAAGAATTCATGCGGTTTCCTTGTGTATTTATATCTACCTCTTTAAGTTATTCTGAATCTAATTATATTAGATCAAAAAGTTAAATTTGATACTAGCGTTAAGTGATAAATATAAGTACTAGTCATCAGTTTTTATTAGTTAGTATACTTACCATGTAGGTACATACATCAAATTATTACGGTGTTTTATATTTTGGGATATTTACAACACACAACTGGACACATTTGCATACATTAACAATTTTTTACCGCTAATTTCAGTATTATATTTGTTCGTATTTTTTTCTTTTCAATATATTATTCAATATATCATAGTAATACATGAAGTACAATTAAAACTTGCAATTCGAGTCACTTCTTTAATTCAATAAAAGTTTATCTGAACATGACGTTACTTCGTTTATTTTTATTACATGCCAATGTCATAATATGTTCAATTTCTTAATAAAAAAAAATAACTGTCAATTTCCCGATAAATTTTCAGTAAACAATTCTATTTTCTTGTGTTAAATTACAACAATAACGATATTGTCTCCCATTCATTTACCAAAAATATGTTCCAATGTTCTGAGTGATGAACAAAGCTTTTCACACGTCACTCCAAATCGTCCTTTTAGTTCTCAATATGGCGTCTCCCGGCCAATGACAATAGGGCGTTGTAACAATACCCTTGGTTAGGTCTCTCTCCACCTCTTTGCGACCACTTCATAGGCTGCAAACGTCAATATTATTCCAATGCCCCCTTCGATTCACGACACGCCACATTGTCCAGTTATCACCGCTTAAAATAACAAGGGAACGTCGTTATTGTAGATGTTAGGTACCAGTGGCGCTTCCAGCGGGTAGCCGGACAGGAGGAGCCTGCTGCAATAATTAACAATGTGCTTTGCCAAAATAAATTGAGTACCCATACAATTTAATAAAAAAATGTTTGATTTTTTCAATTAATTAATATAGAGACAAACTCTTAAGCTAAATAGTTTTTTATAATGGGATATTCTGATAAACTGCGTTAGAAAATATAATAATAATCTATTTGGGATTTTAAGTTCAATGTTTTCAGTTTGGTTTCAATATTTGGAAAGTGAGAAAAATGCTGCGAAAATATTCATTAATTAATTTCTACGTCATAACATTTTTTATTATTTTTTACATATCTCTAAATAAAATTATGCTACAATTAGATTTCAATGAAAAATAGTTACATTCTATAATATTATTCGCTGTACAATCTATACACATTCAATTTTGTTTTTATTTTTATTGTTTAGGGTAGGGTTCAGAAAAAGAATTTATTTAATTTTTAATACATAAATAATAAATTGATTATTACTAATGATTTTTAATATAGTTTAGATTGATTTTATGCTGCGAACCTCGCTTCGAACGGCACTTACTTATAATAATATCAAATTTAAACATAATTGAGTTATAATAAATCAAACACTGAAGTTTACTTCAAATGTTTAGTATAGTTTATTATTCTTATTGTCCATTTTTTTTTGTTAAAAAACAAATTTAAGCGATTTTTATCTATTTAGGAATAACACAAATTCTCTAATATCTAAGGAAGTTGATTTTAAATAGCAAGTAACCATAAAAATTGTAAATTTTTTTTTATTTATTTTCATTAAAAGCCGAAAAATAGTTAGTTACATATAGCTACTCTTATACATTTTTAGTGGTTTATAAATAATGAAGAGCAGTAAACAACTAAATGGTTGAATAAAACGGCTGTCATTGAATTTTAAACGTATATATTTTTGAATAAATAGTGGAAGTTTGGTTCAACCATTTAGTCGTTTACTGTCCTTAGTAAGATGGACTTCCATAGAGTAAGGGTTAGTACAATAAATTTTATAAATAATGATTTGAATATGTTAACTTTAACTTAAAATTTTAAACATTTACCTTTAAACGTTTATAGTACAAATCCTTTTTCAGCTAAATTTTAAACTTTAAAACATTGCCGCTAAAACAACGATGTATTTATCTAAAAACCAAAAGAAGTGCCCGAGGAGTTGAATTCACGTAACAAATTAAACAACGTCTCATTTAGACAGCTAGACCCAACACTATACATAATAATACACAGGACACTGAACTAGTCAACCAATGAATCACAATTGACACAAGTGTTATGTACTATTTATTTTTTAGAGGATGGTTATTAAAAACGACTAACCACTGACAATATGGGTTATATTTGTAATACAATTGCCTTTATATTTGTTTATTCTCCATCTAAGGATATTTGCATGCATAAGAAATATTTTCTTGCAACATATTGTTATAAATTTACTCAATACTGAACATTTATTAACTAACTACCCTCATCTAAATATCTAAACTATATATTTAAAGCAGTGTCCTTTTTCTACTATCCGTTACTCTTGTATTCACTATCGTCTTTCCCTTGTATCACTTCAAATCGCTTGCCCACCAATGATTCCTAAATTTATTCAGTATATACCAGCTACCTTTTTTCTCCAAAACCTCTAAAATGCTACAGCTACTTTGAATTACATTTTTCTTTAATTTCAATTTGTCTTTTTTTATCTTCTACTACAATTCTTTAATTAACTTCCATTGCTGTTTTATTATTAATGAAAACTTTTTCGGTTTAGATTTTATTTACTATTTAAATTAATATTTTTCTTTGACATCTTTTAAACCATCACCTTTCAATACTTGTCGAAAAAACGTCATCCTTGATCTACCATTTAAAAACGGTCTCTGTTTATTTACATATTACATTTTCAAAATCTAACCTATCTTTTGCCTATGGAGGGTAGAAGGAAGAAGAACCTCAATGTATTAAGAAGTGTCCATCGAAAGGAAGCAAATTGGTTACGACACATTAGCAAGAGTAAGTGTCACAAGACGTTACAAATAGTAGAATAGAAGATGTCAAAATGAATTGTAGTGTAAGAAACTAAATTAAATTATATTTGACTACTTAAATAGTTGAGATTTATTTACTTGTTGTTAGTATTACTGACTTCATGTTGTGTTTTTAACCTTCTGCTACTCTCGCACCATCTACTGTTTGCTGCTTACCGCTGGACAGTTTTTCGACATTATTCCTATTGGTCCTCCTTCCTTCTACCCTCCATAGTTTTGACATACCTCAATTTTGACATCCCCCTTTACAATAAGTAAATAAAATTAAATGTAAAATAAAACAAAAATGTCTCGATATTAAAAGTTTTTCTCAACTGTATTATATTGTATGTGTCTTCAAGTACCTACCACCAAATTTGTCCTCAAATTCAGGGAACACTTTCATCCTTGAAAGCTTTGATTATTTTCAAAAGAAGTTTTTTCTTTTTTAAAGAATCCCATGATCTCGCCTATTAACTATTGGAAAAACTAGTTTTTTCTTACTTCCTTTCTTTTGAAACTGTTCATAGTAACAAAACATTTATCCAAGTATCCAAATCTTCTGTTTAGCTTTTGAGGTTAGGAAAAGTAAAACTATCCAACTAATCTTGCTAATCACTTAAATAAGTTGGAGGAAAAAGGTGAAATGTCAATTCAAAAATTATAAAATGCATGGTGGGGAACTAATTTTAACGGAAAGAATAGTGAAGGATTACTTGAACTTATTTGAATGAGATAGATAAGTACTAATAATATTTTACTCTTCTTCCAATAAATATAAACCACTATGCAGTGCAATATATTTTATACACTTTATACAATTGTAGAACGTGAACAATAGACAAATTGGGAAAACCCATAACTTATTTTTTGTTTAATTTTTTTAGGAAATCTATTTTTAAAATCCTTTTGATCAAAATTGATTAAATATACTTATAAGAAAAAATCCTCTCACTATTATTAGAAATAATGGATATTTTTAATTAAACCCAAAGAACGACACTGAAAATTACGACTAAAAAACTAGGTACAACACATTAACTATACATTTTTCCTTTGTGCTAGGTAAGAAATGTTTCTTTTTCCCATATAGGTAGAAATGCATAATGGTGGAATTTTACAAATACTTTCGTCTAAATGTAAATATTTTTACTGAATAAATTAAAATACCACTTGAAATCCTTACAAGAATAAAAACTAACAATAAATTATAAAAAACGGTGATACTTAACACCGCGGTGTTGAAATGTCCGATGCTATAGGTATATTTATTTTTAGGTGCCATTTATCAATTAACTAAAAAATGTATAAACAAATTAAAAGTCCATTTTATACGATTTGTTTTCAGAACAGCGAACCGAAAACATTTTGAAAGGCTTCATACCCTTTTCAGGACAACTTATATGAATATATAAAATGTCATTTGAGCAGTTCCACAGATATCACCTATAAAAACACTTCAAGTGTTAAAATTGACAGCTATGAAGAGAACGGGTTGAAAAGAATGTGCGGCTGTCTTCGTTTTCAATTAGAAGAAGTACATATTTGTTATGTACACCCAGAGGCGGCCGTTCAAAAAGTACGAAAGATTAGTTCAGTAACTAAAAGTGAGAATATGTGAGACTTTTGTCACTAGGTAAAAATAAATTGCAAAATATTTTTGTAGTCTGTTCTTACATGTGCCATTTTTAATAAAGAAAAAGTACCTAGGTAGGTATATTGAACCACAAAATACAGATGAATAAACTTTTATGTAGAAGCTAATTTTACATATTAAACCTGCAATTTTTGCATTTGTTCCTTTATACTTTTCAATTCCACGTCTTACAAAATTCATAAAAAAATTTACTGTAACCTCTCTCTAACAGCTCTCTTTAAAACCCTAAACTCGCCTTCATGATATTTTGATAATTCGAATGAAATAATAAGTTAAGAAACAAAAAGTTTCATATACTTTTATAATTATACGATATTTCTTACCAGTAGTGACATCTTTATTCCTATGTAGACAACAAAAAAATCAATACAGATTTCATTTTGTTTGTAAAATGCGTTTAGTTCAACTCGATTATAGTAGATGGCGCTAACGTCAGAAGCCATTTTTAATCCAAATATAAAACTCTGTTATTCTCCAGCAGATGGCAACAAAAAAGGTAAAATGAAAAATTAACATTTTTTTTTAGTAATCAAAAAGAGCAATAGACAAATAACTTTTGTTAAAACTTGCACAGTTTATTTAAAATATCAACTTTTTTATATCACAACTGTTTTAAGTAATTTAAATCACTATCAGATTGACATACTTATAGAGATATGCATTTTGTTTTGTAACTAGGTATTTGATTGAAGTGTTGAAGTAATAAGACGTATTAGGTAAAGCCTATATTATTAATATCCGCATTGGCATTAATTTCATTTAAAACACAAAATAATATTGGTAAGAAATTGTTGAATTAAAAAAAATTATCTACCTAAATTTAAAAAATGTTTCCACAAAAGTAAGGGTTGGTACAATAGAAAGTAAAACATCAAGAGAATAGTTTAATAATTACTGTAATAATAATAAACTTCATTAACAATATTTTTAACAAGAAATTTAGCCATATTTGGTAAAAATGCACAGACTAAATCACATTGAAATAGGTACAATAGTAGTAAATAGTTGGTAGATTTATACATCTAATAAATATTTTATCAACAAAAAACAATAGGTTGAATAAATCAACTAATATAAATGATATATTTTAAAAAATACAAAAGTACATATTTTTCTTATATTAATTTTTTTTACCTTCTTTCTTTTAATAAACATTTTTAATATACATTCAATAACTAAGTATATAAAAAAGTAAACTGTAAAAGTAGTGCTACAAAATCCAATAATAAACTTGGATTTGATATTTGTTTTATTTATTTTGAAAACAGAAATTATCAAAGCTTAAATGATAATTTCTTATTATGAAAAGCACCTCTATATCTACCTAAATACAAAATGTAGAAAAAAATAAATAGAGAATAATAATTATGATGGTTAAGTGTAGTTTTTACCATCTACATAAGAAAGGTCTACTGGCCTTTCCTATACATAATATAATGAAGGTAAAACATGGAAAGACAATAACACTTAAAAAAATTACATTTACTAAATACTATCTTCACTGCCAAAATCAATAACTTGAATTCGTTTATGTTTACGTGTTCGTTTTTTGGGTGGCATCATTCTTTTTAAAATCGCCGACCGTTTGGCTTTTAACTCATGTTTCTGTCGTTCGTCAAGGAAGAATTCTAAATCGTCAGAGTCCAAATCTAAATCTTCAATTTCTTCATTTAAAAATCTCTAAAATAATATAAAGTTACATATTTATCTCTCCTCGTAGACAAAGAAATGAGGAACTCAACATTTATGGACCGGTTTAATTTCGAGAGATCCTGAGAGCAGAGTGGGCGAGTATATACTGTGTTCAACAATATAGTGCCTACAATAAAAGGTGACTAATGGTAATAAACAACTTTTATCTACTCCTATTAAATTATACATTAATTATTCAACTGCTTTTGAGGAATTAATAGTATCCATAAACAAAAAGCGTGAGTTATAATAACTCTCTAGTGAGTTATTACACCATACTGTCACAGTAACTATATACTGCCACGGAATCAATGGCGGTTCGATCCCCTGTGCCTACCAAACCTTTTTTTTAAATTTTATTCATTGTGTTTATTTTTTACATAAATGTCTACTCAATCCATAGGATTAATTAAATTTTAATTCTAAATCACAATTAAAGAACCGAATACCAAAGGTGGCCGATTCGATGAAACGGAATAGTCCATTATTGTAATTGAGGGGAGTAATGTCAGTTGATATTTTTAAAAAGATATTTTGACGTTTTCAAATCTGTTAAAAATTATAAAGGTGTTAAGAAAGATGAATTCAGAGAGTGAAGATGAATTATTATGTACACCTCCAGAATTGAGGCAAGTAGCTAATGCTACAGTATAAAATTTATTACCCGAAAAGTCACAAAACAAAGCAGTCAACAAAAATTTTCAAAATTGATGTATCAGTAAGAGTGTAAACTCCTTTACAGAAAATGTTTTTTAGGTATATTTTAAAGAACTGAGCAGTAAGTATAAAGCATCTCTGTGGACTTTCTACTCTATGCTGAGAAGCACACTCAATTTAAATAATAAAATAAATATAGAAAATTATTGGAAATTACTTGCGTTTCTTAAACGTCAATCAGAGAAGCATGTAGAAAAAGGCAAAAACATTTACACCAGAACTTAATAATTTCATGAAAAATATCTGGCGACAAAGGTACCTATCTAATAGATTTCACAATAATTCAAACTGTTTAATCATCTATTTATTGTTAAAGTCGTAGATAAAGTATAGTATTCAACTTGCGCTAATGGTCATAACTCGCTTGATGAATTACAGCACTCGCCTGCGGCTCGTGCTGCAAACTTCATCTGCGTGAGTTATGACCTACATTACCGCTCGTTAAATAATATACTATTATGCGATCGTCTGTCACGGTTTATTGCTTATGGTCAAAATTTGCACACAGGATCTTGTATTTTTATAATTTGGGTTGAGTATAATCATTTATATTTGTGTTCCCGTCCGTCGTGAGAGTTAATCTGTGCTGTTTAATATTTTTTGTGGAAAATGTTTCGTCCTTGGGAAACTGCATCAGCGGCACCCTGTGTTACTGTTCCTGTTCAATGACGAGTTTTATCCCTTGATGCCAAAGAAATCGTCAGACATGTTCATCAGAAGTTGGTCCAAAGGGGTAGGGCTTTTACTCCTGCTGTAAGAGAAACCGCGATTTGTCAGGGATACAGGAATCATCAGTGAGAGTTCACATTTCAAGGCCAATCCATCCGAGACGAAAACGAAACGATATTGGTGTTTCCAGAACCACTGATGACGGTGATAAAGATTTGATAAGAAGATCTATCTACTCTTATACGAAGAAAACTTGGTGCCTACTATCAGATCAAAGCAAACAAGACTAAGGAGCTCCACTGAGATAAGAATATCAATTGGAAACCTATGGACACTTTTATCCAAACTAGGTTTCAAATACTGCAAAATTGACAAAAGGCAAGTTATTATGGAATCCCAACGGATTAGGCAATGGCGTTTTGAATATTTGACTGCCATAAGTGATTAGAGGTCTTTACAAAGACCAATAATCTATTTGGATGAGACCTGGTATGATACCCACGATACGCCTGCAAAAGGATGGACCGATGGAACAGTGCTATGCCAATCAAAAGCTCCATCGAACAAAGGAAAACGGATCACGATTATTCATGCTGGATCAGAAGATGGTTGGATTCCAAACAGTTTGGGACTTTCGGCGAAGAAAAGATATAAAAAAGATATAAAAAAAACGCAGCTTTTAGAGGTTCTAAAGACATTTAACATACAGAAGACATATGTATGTGACACAATTGCAGCATCCAAAGTACATACAGTTCTTCGTCTTCCTCCTTACTACTGCGTATTCAATCCGATTGAGCATATATGTGGAGAAAACTAAAGAACAAAGTGCGGACCCAAAATACTATACCTACATTATGTCCTTCTGTAATTGCAGAAATCCGGCAAAATATAGATGACCCAGACGCTGATTGTTGGAAAAGAACAATAAACCATGTTATAAAAGTGGAGGATTCATACAGGGCATTTCATACTAACATAGAACCCCTTAAAATTAATGTAGACGACGATAGTGATAGTGAAATTGAATTGATATATTAACATATTTATATTTTTATTAAATTTTATTGTGAATATCCTTTAATATGCGTTTCTATTAAAACATTATTTTTGCATTCTTTACCCAAACTTGCCAATACCTGAGATAAAAGTACCTAAGAAGTTTATTATCAGTCCCCTTTTATTGTAGGCACTATTGAACACACTATACCTCAAAGTGATACTAATAATCTTATTTTGTCTATAAACCAAAGATATAATAAACCAACGTGGAGATCACACTTTGTATTAGGTAATTTTATTTTTAACTTTTTAGAAAGATTTTACAAAGATCTTAAAATTGGTTATATTTTTCAAAATATGTACTAAATTAAGAGATAAAAGTTTGGTGATGGGATTATTTTTGTACGTTCTTTTCATAACGGTAATTAATTTATTGATATTTTAAAGACTATAACTATAACCATAAATTTCTTACCTGAAATTTTTCCTCTCTATGTATTTGTTCATTTTCAGACCATAATAGCAAAACTCTATATATTTTTTGTATAGTTTCCAGAACGTCTTCGTCGGTAACGAACGAATCATGATAATAGAATGAATAAACGCGTCTCTTGTAATTCACCGGGAACGAATCTTTTTTAATACGCCACCATCGGTACTTGTTACAAAATACCAGTTTACAGTAGAATTTTACATCTGGCCTCACGAATTTTATTACATCTCTAGGTTTAAAATAAAATTTAATCTTAAGGTGGTTTACGTACAAAAAATAAAGACCTTTTAATTGAAAAACCGAGTGTGACTTTGACACGAAGATTTCATTGAATAACTGTTGTCGATTTTTCTGGATTTCTGACTCTTCTATGTTTTCTTTGTGTCGTAATCTTTTTAATTTCCGTTCTATAAAAAGTAGTTAAAAGAGTTAAAGGTAAATATATGTAGAATTCGGTGAACTCTCCGATTTTCATAAAAATTTTATGAGGGGTCTAGGACATTGTAATGAATACGAAAATAAAGTTTTTATATTTTGCACTTATAAAAATCTTCATTATAAAACGCATTTGCGTATCGTAATGTAACTTTTACGCACGCAAATTTTTGTTTTATATGGTTAGCGACATGAGTGAAGTATCTAAAGGCAAGATTATTGACAATGACATTTGTGGCTAATAGCAATTTATTAATTTTATATTGTTCTTTAAGAAAGTATCTGTGAATATGAATATAATATTTTACTTATATAATATATTATTATTGGTATATTATTCATTTTAAAATATTTTAAAACATTAACATTTGATAATTTAAATGTCACAACTGTCAAATTTTATAAATTACACAGTGCTGCCGACATACTTTTTAAAATAAAAATTTTCGTAATTACATAAAAATAAAAAATTAATTTAAAAAATGGTAAAAAGGGCAAAATATAAAAAATATTATAAACAACTTATTTCATATGGCTGTTGTGACACTCGTTCTTTAAAAAACTCATCGCTTCGCGATTCGTTTTTTAAACTTGAACTCCTGTCATAACAGAATTCCATATGAAATGCGTTGTTTAATATACCTACTATTTTTTTCTGCGGAAACACTTAAGGCCGGTTCATGCAACGTTCATTTTAATTACATTAACATTACATTATCATTAAAAAAAGTTGAGCACCCATTTTATAGTGGAGGCGTTCATGCAACACATTAAGGCATTACAATTACATTAAGTCCACTAAGAAGTTGGGAACTTTTAACTTTTCATTTACATTACATTATATTCTTAGTGGAAACAGTAAAAGCGCATGCGCAGTACGATAGCGTGGAAATGTGAATTAGTATTTATGTCAAAATTCCTATGTTTAGGTAATGTTGATATTGGAGGCCGGTTTTACAAGCAATAAAAAATATTTTAACAAAATCAAAAATAGAATAGTAGTCACGAATACATATAACAAGGATGTGAAACTCGAGTGGAGAGGGTAGCAGGAGAAAACACGCCTATCTGGGCAGGGTTAAATTCTCGGTCGTTGCGTACTCCGTACTGCGCAACAGGCTGCCTTTCTTTGTGCGAGCGAGATAACAACCGCATGTGTTTTCGAATAGTTATGATCGTATGATGTTCGAACTGATGCGCAGTACAAAGTACGCAACGACCGTGGACTAGACTCCGCCCAGATAGGAGCCGTAAATTCAACCACGAGCGCTTATAGCTCGGCATAAGAGTTTCACATCCTTGTTATGTATTCGTGAGTAGTATAACAACTTGCACTTTTTGAATATTGTAGCAGATGCATAGAACATAACATAACTGTCAAGTGTCAATAGTGGACAACATACGCATGCGCTAATACAGAATTTATAATGTAATGAAGTCTTGCGTGAACGACAACATTTTTTTAGTGAAAGTGTAATTATAATGTAATGTTAATGTAATTATAATGTTCGTTGCATGAACCGGCCGTAAGAAATAGTAAAAATTTTTAAAAATGTAGGTTCAAAGTAAACATAACCTATCACTTACCAGTTGTAAATGTGGCAATTATATTAAGCTTGAGACCATTTTCGTGTTAAATAAACATTCTTAAGATGATTTAAAACACAAAAAACATAAAATTACTATTTGAAAACTTATTTTCTTATTAATTTTGTTGCACAGAATCTTTAACTTTATTATTTATTTTAACAAACTGTCAATTTTGTCAAAACCTCTTATTGGCCAATTTGGTTAAAACTTCAAATGATTTGACAATGTTGCCAAGATTTACTATACATATATCGAGTATTTGATGAGAAAACAGATATACTTTCAGTCGATTTTAATTTTTTCAAAATTTAAATTTTGGTTTTTGTAGTTTTGAATAGCTAGTTTTTCGTATTGTTTTACTGTCGAATTTCAGTCGTTTTCATTTTAGTTTGGTTTTACCGTTGAGTGATAAATAACGTTTATTTGGTTTTATTCAACTTTGAACTTGCGTTTAAACTGGCTGCATTACTAATAGTATTGAAAGTTCATGGAGGCATGCAAAAGCCGTAATAACATCCAATGGCCGAAAAAAAGCACATATACCGGGTAATTTAGCTAGGTATATGTTCTATAAACATTGCCAAGAATTTTCTTTGAATCGTACAGAAGCCTTTTTAAAGTAGGAAAACTGTACGATCCAAACAAAATTCAATCTCCAGAAATTTGTCCTTCTGATGATGAAGGTTTATTTTAAAATTTTTGATTTTTGTCAAATATGTTGTAAATATGAAGGTTTATTTTTCATTTATTTTCCGACTTATTTTTTGTTTATGTTTATTTTATCTATTGTTGCTGTTGGGATAAAACTAAGTATTTAGAGTTTTTCATTTGGGTTTTTTACTATTTTATTTCAGATATTAAGGTGAGCGATAGTAATGTATAATACACTTTGATCTGTGTCAGTTGGTCGGGAAGAGGATTTAAATGTTTTTGTTTTCTTTATATTTTATTTTATGTCTAGTTTAGAAGTTTGTTTAAGAATTGCTGCTTTTATTTATTTTACTTTTAAAAAAATTTTTATTATTCATAAATGCATTAAATTTGGTATTGTACGATAGGTTAATATTTCCTACACATTTCAAGCATATATTTTATATTTCCTATATAATAAGGTATAGTCTTTCCAATATTAATTGCTAATAGTATATTAAACAACGCATTTCATATATGGATTTCTGTTATGACACGAGTTCAAGTTTAAAGCGATGAGTTTTTTAAAGGACGAGTGTCACAACAGCCATATGAAATAAGTTGTTTATAATATTTTTTATATTTCGCCATTTTATCATTTTTTAAATTAATTTATTATTTGTATGTAAATTACGAAAATTTTGATTTTAAAAAGTATGTCGGTAGCACAGTGTAATTTATAACATTTGACAGTTTTGACATTTAAATTATCAAATGTTAATGTTTTCAAATATTTTAAAATGAATAATACACCAATAATAATAAATTATATAAGTAAAAGATGATATTCATATTCACAAATACTTTCTTAAAGAACAATATAAAATTAATAAATTGCTATTCGCCTCAAATGTCATTGTCAATAGTCTTGTCATTAGATACTTCACTCATGTCGCCAACCATTTAAAACAAAAATTTGCGTGCGTAAAAGTTACATTACGATACGCAAATGCGTTTTATAATGAAGAAGTGCGAAATATAAAAAATCCATTTAAAAGTGTCATACAAAGTGACTTAGTTTACTAGGCTTCAAAGTAGAAAGAATGGCATGAAAACGAAATATTTCTCCCGTTAAACATGCATTCTGTATCGTCGTAACCCAGCTCTCTCTAGACTGGTAGTCTGTATGACACTTTTAAATTGATTTGAGCAATTAATATTGGAAAGACTATACATTTTACAACATTTGTATATAATCTTCGAGCATATATACTAACGTAGAGACAGCAAGCAATAGTAATTGTTTTGTATCAGAGGGGAAACTGTCAGACACTACAGCCAGTGTAGTATCATTTTTAGGGGGTTTGAAATTAATAACTTTATAATACATTTTGAAACATGTAACAAAATATTTTTAGACTTGAATTTAAGTAGTAATAGTAATTAATTGTTTACATGGAATCATAAGATATTTTATAAAATAGAAAGTTGAATTTATTGCATAAATTTCTAGATTTTCAGTATTCTTAGTATTATGGCGGTATATTTGCTTTATGCATTTTCCTATTTTTAAACAGGTGTAAGAGACGCTAATGCATATTTACTTGTAAAACGACCTTGATGATTCATTTTCATATTTATATTTACAAATCACACAAACTCTCACCATATAATAAATACTCAAATTAATTTAAAAAATGGCTTTAAAAGTAATATCCAAACACTATTAAATTGTAAAAATAAATCTAGATGCAAAACAAATTGACAATAATGGCATATGTGACAATTCGACGCAAATTCAAAACGAACCAATGAGATTGCTGGACACTATATGACATTTAATTTCCCCCCTGATACAAAACAAAGCTCATTTGGACGCTGTCTCTACGTTAGTATATATGCTCGAAGTATATAATACACAAGAATAGCTATATATTTTTTTAGTCTGGCAACATGTCAACATCAGTTGGTGATATTTTTACTATTTTGACATAATGTCCGAAATGAAGTCAATAATTATGGAATTTATTTATTTAAAACTATAAATATTACAGTTGTGGAAATTTTATTGAATTTAAAAATGATGTAATTACATAAAATAATGTATTTAATTTGATGCTGCTGAATATGAATAAAAAATAATGTATTTAGAAACCATTTGATGCTGCTGAATATGAACTAATTCTCCTATTTACAACAGGTAAGCGTTAGGTTATGTTTATTTTGGGTTAAAATTTTTAGCAATTTTTACTGTTTAGTTGTTTCCGCAGGAAAAAAAATTCATTTTCGTAATAATTGTGGTGTCCTAGACCTCTCATAAAATCTTTATGAAAATTGGAAAGTTCACCGAATTCTACACTTTTTCCAAGACCCCTCGTATAAAACAATTTCTTCAACTCACTGCAAATATTGTTTTTTTTAGAACACACTCACCGATTCGTTGATCCTGACTGTAAGTCGTACTAAAAGAAGAGTCACTGTTGGACATTATTTTTGTAACTTTTTTAATAAAAAAACCTCAAAGTGACATTGACGGTAGATAAATTAAAAAACCCAATGAACAAAATCCGAACCGCCTTGAATACTTTCAACGAGTCTTACCGTTTCACTATGAATTGTTGAAAATAAATATTCCGCAGCCTGCGCTTCGTTATTTGCAATTTGCAACCGAAAATATTCGGACGAATAGATTTTTAAAGACGTAGTCAGGCATACAAATAAATAACCTTGAGTTTCTTATTGGGTCAATAAAAAGTACTTTTTTAATCAGTTTTTTGATTTACAGTAAGTATTATTATTTTTATTCAGTTTTCACAATCGGTACGTATTAGCTTTCATCTTATTTAAATTACGGTTATTGTAGCTCGACCATTTCTTATTTTTTTACAGGTACACCGATCTAAATGAAACTTTGCATTATTTAAAAGAACATAAAAAAATAACAAACAAAGTAAATGCTACAATTTGCTACAACATACGAGGTCTGGCTATTAAATAACGAGATAGCTTATGCACAGAAAAAAAAATTTGGTATTATTAACAGAATGGGTTCTTTATCAATATAACGGAATATTTATGTAAATTTTAGAGAATATCTTTAGTATTAAAAGAAATTTTTATACCAAAGTTATGAAAGTTTATATATATTTAAATAATTTCTGTTAATAATATTTTTTATTTCTGTAGCCTTTTATTTTCATGCGAACTCAATTCTGTTCTATTAAAATAATTTTTGTTACGAAACGAAAGTATTCAGTAGTTATACAAAAATATTTACTTAGTAAAGAAATATTCTGTTCATAAATATAATTTCCTATGTTAGTGCAAAAGAAATGTTTTGTAATCATATCAATAGTTCTTTATTCTAAAACTGGGAAGATATTGTTAGGTCTGGTAGTAAGTCAAATTTAGATACCCTATAGACTTACAAATAAGTTTCCTAAATCTAACAGAAAAGTTTTTCGTTTCAACAAAAATTATCGATACAATATAAACCGGCAAGTCAATGTTTTATGTTTGGGTAGTTAATTGTTCTCCCGACTTCTTGCGAATCGCCCGATTGTGTATTGTTTTTTTAACACCCTGATTCCCGACTCATAACAGATTCCGTTTTGTTTCATTAGCGTCAGCGTGTGCATGTGTTGTTTGGACCTGTGTGGTTTTTATCTTATTTTCTCAACGGTAAGTACTTCAGTGTTTTTTATAACAATATTTTATAAACGGTAAGTACTGTTTTTATGACAATATTTTCCACGGTAAGTAGCTATTTTTATAATCATATCATTTGAATAATACTCATTCGAGTTTGCAAGTATATATAGCTTTCAACTTCTAGAAGTTGAAGAAGACTATGAAGACATTGTAGTCAGATTGAGAACAGAAGATATGCCATGGGATCAAGTTGAAGTTTTGTGGACAAGAACCTGCCAAGGGCGATTGAAATCAATTGGCGACATCAATAATCAAAATAACACGTCTTTGGTTCAAGATTTATGTAAACAATATTCTCATCCTATGGGGTACAGATTGTAAGATTTGCTATTATATTTTCTTCAAATTGTTTGTACCATATAAATTCAAACTTTATGTGATACGAATCCTAGTTTTTCATTTTATTTGTACATTAGTATGCTTATCACAAAATATGTTAGTAAATTCTCTAATCAATAAATACCTCTGTTTTAGATTGAAATAGATTACGCTGAACTTATGAGTAAGGCAGATGGATCATCAATACTATCAGAATGGGAAAATTTCTTTTTGAAAGCCACAGAGATATTTTCTAAAAAAATTGGATCGAGCTTCGAGAAGTTGTGTCAAAAGGTAAAATCAAACATTAAAATGTACCTACAAACACACAAAATAAAGTAGGTATTTAAATGAAATTCAATAAATTTAACACTTTTGAATATACTTTAAAAAATACGTAGATTTATTCTACCAAATGAAGTAAGTACTAATTTTATTATTTTTTTAGAAGGCAAAAATGCGTATCTCCTATGGTATCTTCACGTTTATTTAAAGCCTTCTTCCAGAAAGGTTACTAGAGATGCCACAGGCAAAAAGAGCACTAAGAAATTTTCAATCAGGGATTCCCAGACATCTTTTTTTATGGTAGAGCCTACAGTAGCAGCCCTATTAGCAAAAATTGAAGAAATATTAACAGAATATTTCATAAATATACCAAACTTCTGTGCAGGTCACAAAGAGTACTTTCTTATATTTATAAAAGATGTCATTGATTGTATCACGAGTTCTGTAAAACCTAGGAACCTATTCCATAAATATACTAAAATATTCTTTACTCTATACAGAAATACCTGCCTTATATACAAAAAATTTCGATAAATCTATAAAAATGTTTTATAAGGAGTAGGTATAGAAAATGTTATAACGTTTAAGAAGTTTATTCCTACATTACAAATAGATATTGTATTGACCATTGAACTAAACTATAAAATTACAAATATTTTCTGTATTTGATGCATAATATTCTTTAATTACATTAACAGAAACGCATTATTATATTAAAAGAAAGTTCTGATGGCGCTATAGCAACAGAAACTTCTGTAATATGTAATGTATTTTTTATAATATTTACCTAGTTTTTTTTTCTGTGTGAAAAAGAGTTTAATTTTAAAAATTATTATACAATCGAATGCTGCCCTTCCCTGCCTGGAGGTCTTCTTTTGTAAGAGCATTTAGAAGCTTCGCCGATTTTCGCTTCACATCTTCCATCAGGAAAAAGTCACAGGATGCTAAATCAGGCGAGTACGGCGCGTGTTCGAGCAGCGGAATGCCTCTAGCGGCTAAATAACGCTTCACAGCATGGCTTTAAATTTTGATTTCGACATCCTTGCCTTTTTCATTCTCGGCGATGCAGGAGTTTTCCATTGCATGGATTGCCGCTTAGTTTCAACATCGTATTGGAATATCCAGGAATATCCAGTGATGATGTTTTCCATCAATTCAGGCTTGTTATCTAACCTCTGAAGAAAACCTGAGCAGATCTGTTAAGGGTCGAGCTTTTGGTAAGGGGTCAAATGTTTTGGGACCAACTTCACACAGACTTTCTTCATGTTTAATTCCTTATGTAAAATTTTTCTGACAGTTTCTTTATCTGCGTTTACAGTTTCAGCAATCATCCGAATGCCCATACGACGATCTCCGCGCACAATTTCATTTATTTTTGTCACTGTTTGCAGAGTTGGAATAGAGGCAGGTCGACCTGGACGTTGGTCATCTTGGGTGCTCTCTTGACCTTCAGAAAACCTTTTATATACCATTCAAAAACACGCGCACGAGATAGAGAATTTTCACCATAGGCCTCTTTCAACAACTTATAGCACTCAGTCGATGTTTTTTTTAATTTAATGAGAAATTGTTATCGGCACGAGAAAAAAATTATTTCCCACTTATCCGTAATTATAAGAAAGTAAATAAAACTTTTTGCTGCTATCCTTTATACTGTAAAAAACTATCAATAAATTAGCTTTGCTTACTTTATTATCAATTTAAATCTTTAGTTTTAATAACACTTCCTTTTTGAGGTAAAAATAAAGTTTTTCAAAGAGGTAAAATATCTAGGGGTGATCTTGGATCAAACATTTAGAACAATCATTTGGAAAAACTCTTATCAAAAGCCTTAGTGGCGGGTCGGAAATGTGGAGCAGGACATTTGGGAAGACTTGAGGCTTGAAATTGATCTTCTGGTCGTACCAAACGATTATCAAGTCCATCATCACCTATGCTTCATTAGTGTGGTGGCCAAAAATTGAGCAATCAACGGCATCTGCTCAGTTGCACAAAGTGCAACGGCTGGCTTGTCTGGGAATCACAGGGGCAATGACAACGTGTCCCATAGCAGTCTTAAAGGTGTTGCTGGGTCTACTTCGGCTGCAATATTGCAGACAAAAAACTTAAAACCTGGTGATTTGGTTGGTCATCTAAGGATCTAAGGAAAAAATTCTTTGACGTTTAAAAATATTGGTGGAATCTGCCTTTTGTTTTTTCTTATTGTGCCAACATATGAAAGCTTTTTATTCTTTAGTTTTTCTACGAGCTCTAAGTTGGTAAACCAATGAGGGAGTCCGCTAGCACTTTCACTACAAAAATTTGAGGTCAAAAATGAGGGTCTGTTTTCTAGGCCGTTTTGTTCACTTGTGTGATATAGAATTACTATATTTTTACTTTTGAAGTGATTTAAGCACTTCTCGAGTACATACTTTTGCAAAATAAAGATTTGTAATTAATTTTGGGGGAAAAATGTCATTTAGGTATATATCTAGATAAGTGTTTCTAGCCACCATTTACATTAGTAAACATTGACAGTTAAAGTTAGTTCTCATTGGTCGCTTTACTAAGAAATTTCTGTTTGCACCAATAACATTAAGTTTCAGTTGTCGTTGGCAGTTATTATTCAGATTCATTTTTCTGTGTGCATCTTGATTTATTCTTTGTTTACATTCATTTTTTTTTGCGGTAAAAGGTTCTTGTTCCCAGTTAACTCAATCCATTTCAAACATCGTGATACATTTTTTTTATAAGTGGGAAACCTAACTAATAACAGCTTCTCAAAAAAAAAACAAATATAAACAAAGAAAATATCAAGATGCACACAGATAAATGAATCTGAATAATAACGGACAACGACAACTGAAACTTAATGTTTGCAAACAATGTCAACTCTGCATTTTTTATATCTGTCGTCTGGCATCCATATTTCTTATCCACTTATTCATTTTTCTCTATATCATTAATATCCTGGCACGTCTTCTCAAATAGTCCATCTCAACTGCAGTCAGTCTTCTCTTTAGTTCTGCATTTAATATCCTCACCTCAGAACCATAAGAGTGAACCGATTCAACCATTGTCTCTCCCTTTCTGTTTTTGGTATTCTTTGAGATATTTTTATCCCACCATAGGTTAGGTTAGGTTAGGTTCTATATGAGTGGTCGTTTCACGTCCCTTCCACTGCGACCTGAAAGATCTATTGTGGCTCACCCCTAGGTTATAGTCGTTCTATCAGCCCTATGTCTCTATAGGGAATTTATATCCTACTACTTTCCGGCCCTGCTTTATTCGGTTTCTCCTAAACCCTTCTTGTCGATGTAAGATCCTAGGCATATAAATTGTTCTACATGCTTAATTTCAACGTATTAATTGACCATCACAACAAAAATTGTATCTGATTTGGTCACCAGATATTTTATCTTCCTTAAGCTCTATTGAAGGCTCTAAAGGGTTCATTGTTGGAAAAGTATCTTCGTCATAAAATCTAAGTGGTAAGAATCAAAGTTAATTCGGAGAAAAAAGCCGTCGTTTTCTAAGGGGATTTTTAAAGATAATGTGTCAATTAAATCCAAATTAAAACTAATGTAGGTAAACTCCCGCACCGATCTTTTTGCCCAATAGATGAATGAAGCTTTGCATTAATAATGGTCAAATGGTTTAAACATGGACACAATCTTGGGAAACCTTTCATCTCCGCCAAAAAAAATTTATAATACATTTCAGCAATGTGTTACGCAGCATGTGCAGAAAGGTACTAAAATAATTAGGTAGCAGTTCGAAAACTTCAACGATCAATTATCTTTATACAAAAACTTGTTAAAATTGATAAAAATGAAATATTTTATAGAATAATATTTTATCTCCAACGTTTGTAAACAAACAGTACATTCATATACACTCAGGGAATCACTTATAACCTTGGAAATTTAGTAGGATGAGTGATTATGCCAATGGAAAATTCCAGGTAATAATAAAAAGAAAAAATATGACGAAGTAAATAAAGCAGTAAAACAAACGGACATTCCGTTATTAATTGTATCTGTAGATTGTGTAATAAAAAGGTTAATAATACCATTGTATACAGAGAATTTTCTTTTTGAATAATGATAGTATTATTCATTTCAAGATCCTGCGAACTGACATCTTATTTTTATGAGAGATTAACGAGGGTCTGGTTATTTAGTGTTGTTATTTTATTTATTAGTTATTATTAGCATTCAAATCGAATTGAAGAACAACGGATTTAAATTTAAGACTATCGATAAACGTCAGTCTATTATGGAGAGCAAGAGACTGGTTGTATGGAGAAACAAATATTTACAAATCCTCACAAAATATAGAGAATGTGGCTGGATAAAACCTGGTACGACACACATGCAACGGTGAAGAAAGGATGATGAAATCAAAACTAGCAAAAATGCAGTATAAACGTTCCTTAAAACAAAGAAAAAAGAATTAGTATTCTACATTTTGGCAGTTCTGACGGTTGGGTTGAAGGAGCGCTCCTAACATAACAACATAAACATAAAAAATTGTTTTCTGGATTACCATAAGATATGGATAGCCCTCTTTTTGAGAAATGGTTTTCTGAAACCTTACTTCCAAAACTAAAGAAAAATAGCGTTATTGTTATGGATAACGCGCCCTATCATTCAAGGGTGAGGGTAAGAGTACCCACATCAAGTTCTACGAAAGATGAGCTGAAATTTTTTTTGGAACAGAATGATCTTTACTATGAAGAGTGCTACACAAAAAAACAATTACTAATATCGTACTAGAACGTTCAAAAAAGAGTATGTCATTGACTGTTTGGCAAAACAAGCAGGTCATGAAGTACTAAGGCTACCTCCCTATTACTGCGTCCTAAATCCTATAGAGCTACTTTGGGGTCAGTTGAAAAGGAACATTGCCAGCAAAAACCAATCTCCAAAACTAAGTGCATCTGTGATAAAGTTGATAGAAAGTGAAGTCGCCGCAATAGACAATCAACACTGGACAAGTTGCATTGAACATATTAAACAAGTAGAGGTAAAATACTTACAGGCATTTTCTAATGTAAATAAATTGATTATAAATAATGTAGACAGTAGTGATGACGATGAGATTGATACTGATATTGCGATACTTGAATAAAATATAAAACTTATCAAGATTTTTAATTTGTATTGTAATAAGTTTATATTATGTTAATCAATAAATTAATACTAAAATGTTGTTTACCTTCGGTCTCTGAAGAAGATAACTTGGTTATCGAAACGCGCGTCAGGCATATAAAAGTGTGTGTTGGTGTAGTGGTAGTGTAAACGGTTTTCGGTATCAATAAATTAATAAATGAGTTGAAACCTTTCAATTAAAGAATTTAAAAAATAGTAGCATTTTATTGGATTTACGAAAAAAAAACATCTTTGCGTTCATGTCGCGTTTCAGTAAAATAATTTAACAGAATAGTCGGCATAAATACGGCCCTGAGCTTTAAAGTGTCGGTTTAAATAGCTATTAAAATAAGTCAGTCCGCACGAAGTTGAAACGAATAAAACCTAGTTAGAGAAAGCATTTTCAACTTTCAGTAATATATAAAATAAGAATAAGGAGAGAGGATTAAAAGAATGGATTAACTGTAGTGGCAAGCGAAACAAACAATCGCCTACCATGACGAAGTTAGGACAAGGCTGCTTGTAGGAGTCAGTAGTGGCTACTGTATGCTTATAAGACATAATATATTCAGTCCCAGACGTTCCAAACTGTGGGAAGGAGGAAACTTCTTATTACTTCCTGGTCACCTATCAGGTTTACGCACAATTCAGGCAAGACATCTTTGGTGTGCGAAGAATCGAAGAAGAAGACTTACTTACACACCCTTCCTCCAAAGGACGTCATGGCTTCATACGAAGCACCTGGGGTATGGCAAAAGGGCTTGAAGGGTTTACTTGACAGGCATCAGCCACCCCGCTCATTATATTCATTAATTCGCTTCTTATCAAGTTTTTTTGCTGAAGAAGTTGGCCAAAAGAATATGCCATTTAATTAATTCGATTGTTAATTTAAATGTTGCAATAATAACAGTCAATTTTTAATAAATGTTGGTCTAATCAATATTTTTTTACGCTATACTAATCGTCGATTGCACCAACATCACGTTAAAGAGAGAATACTTAAGGGAACCCTAAAATTTTAAGGGCTCCTCAAGTTTTATACGTTTGCACCAACAAGTCTCCTTAGCTTGGCAATCCCGCATGAATTTAGTAAATTTTATCTATTTCACTCTTATGTTAGCACAAAATTGAGAAAAAAGAACCAACCATACTTGAATTAAGTGACCCTAACGATAAATAACCTTTAATAATACTGAAAACCCGAACTATATAGCAAAATATCGCAGAGCACGTCTGCGTATTTTATCGTATGGAGCACATGAAAGTTGGTTCATTGGAGAAACGCTGTTATTTCTAAAATGTAGGTAATAGTTTGAACTCAAATTAAAATATTACACCAAAATACGTAACCTGTCATCTGGATATTCCAAATGATTCTCAATATGTATTTCCAATATGTATTTCCAGAATCTTTTCTTTATACAAACGATACCTAAAAAAAAGGCCAAAGAATTCATAGTTTCATAATAAATTTGGTCTGTTGTATACTGTCCTTAGCCAATCTACATGTATAATATCCACTAACTCAAAATCATCCTCTGGATAATATGGTTCAACGCCCAAATAATTTAAATACTCCATAATTTAGTTATTTGAAAAAATGCACTCAAACCAGAAAACAACATAAAAGTTTTAAGGTTAAGAACCTTAAGTGGTCGCTGGAGGGAACTTACATTAAGTTAAGAATAAGTCGTCCTTAAGGTTCGCGCGTGCAAGCCAAATTCACATATTAAGGGATCCTTATCTCTAAGGGATCTGTTGGTGCAAATGGGATAACTCTAGGTTTTTGACAAACAGAAACAGATCTGTACAATTTCTTCTTCTTCGGATGCATATCCACTAATGGATGTTCGCGATCACTTGCTCCACTGCTTCTCTGTCTTTTTCTGTGTGTATCAATGTTTGTACATCGCGCAGCCCTGTCCATTGTCTTATGTTTCGAAGCCAGGACATCTTTTTTCTTTCTATTCCTCTCTTGCCTTCAACCTTGCCCTCGATAACCAACTGTAAAAACCTATATTTTTCTCCTCGCATTATATGTCCCAAATAAGCTATTTTCCTCTTCTTGATGAGATCGAACAGTTCTCGCCCTCTGCCTAAACGTCCGAGAACCTCCTCGTTTGTCATTCTCTCCGTCCACGGAACCTTAAGCATCCTGCGATATATCCACATCTCAAATGCCTCCAATCTGTTGATAATATTCGTCTTCAAGGTCCAACCCTCCACACCATACAGAAGCACCGACCAAACATAGCACTTCATGAACCTTATTCTCAAGTTGACATCAAAGTCCGAACAGACAAGCACACTCCTAAACTTCAGAAAGGCCTGTCGAGCCTGCTCTATACGACTCTTTATCTCCCTGTCTGATGTCCAATCCTCGGAAAGCCATGTTCCAAGATACCTGAACTAATCTACCCTGTCGATAGGCGCTCCACTAAATCTTCGAGTTGAGAGCATATGCACTCAAATTTCTAGAGATGATCATGAACTTTGTCTTTGCAGTATTAATGTTCAGGCCCATGATTTTACTTCGTTCTCCAACCACATTTAACAGCTGTTGTAAGTCATGAATACTGTCGGCAATCAGGACAGTATCATCGGCATATCGAATATTATTGACTCATACTCCATTCACCTTTATGCCCATTTCTGTGCAATCCAAGGCCTATCGAAAAATTGTCACAGAGTACAGATTGAACAACAGTGGGGAAAGCTTTTTCGTAGTCTATGAAACACAGACAAACATCCTTTCTCTGATGATAGCAATTCTGGACCATCACCTGTGTTGCGACTATCGCCTCCCTCGTACCCAACCCCTGTCTGAATCCAAATTGTGAATCGCTTATGTCCCTTTCACACTTGTATATTCTTTGGTGTATTATTTTTAAGAAGATCTTTAAAGTATGACTCCTTAGACTGACAAGTCTATGGTCTTCGCATTTTCTTGGGTTGGGTTTCTTGGGTAATGGGATAAAAGTAGAACATAACCATTGTTTGGGGTATTGACCTGTATCGGAGATGTTAAAGATTTTATGAAGTGCCGCAATGCCTCTTTCATCCAAAAGTTTGAGAATCTCCGATGGAATTTCGTCTGGTCCAACTGCCTTGTTTTTTGAACTACAGATGGCTTTTTCTATTTCGTCCTTAGTGATCGATGGGCCGGTTAAACAGTCACCTGACGCAGCCTCCTTTGGCGGTCTGTTTGGCGGAGAACAGTTCTCCGATGTATTTTTCCCAGACATTAATTTTTTCACCGCTCTCAACAATAATCCTGTTGTCCTGATCTACTACCAAACCTTGATTCCATCTTCTATACACTCCAGCAGTTTCTTTCAGCTTTTTGTGTAAATTCAGGTGGTCATGTTTACTTTGAAGCTTTTCTATTTCCTCGCATTCACGTTTAAGTCAGTCGTTCTTTGCTATCCTTATTTTTGCTCTTATTAGTTTGTGGATATTTTTGTAAGTGGTACAGTCTGCGTCGCTTTTGTGTCCTCTGCGTTCTTTCATCAACAGCAGGATCTCATCAGTCATCCATTTCTGTACAATTTAGGTGTATCAAATTGTTAAGATTAATAATTGCACAAATGCAGAAACGATCGACATGCATTTTGTTTATGGCTTGGCTAGGGGTAATTCTTTGGAAGCTACCCGTCTTTATTCTGGTATTTTTGCCAGGATCCACCAACGTCTTTCATGTGATAATAATGTTCAAATTGTATTGTGACATAAAAGTCAAACCGTCCTGACAGCGGCCTACTAGTCATTACTTAATTTTTATTAAGAAACTTACGGAACATCCCGAAAATGCATGACTGAATTTTATTTAATTTTGCAAAAAGAATTGTTAAGGTGAAGGGTTATAAGTTTCAATCCCTTAGATAATTAGAACAAAAACACCTGTAGATAGGTATAGTCGAGAAAAAAAAATATTTATTTCCCTCGACTTTAACTGGATGACACTTCTTTGGGAAGCATGCAAACCTATATGTTTATTAGGAAAATACTTTTTAATTTTTAACAAATTTTGAATTTGCTATTATTTTGACTAACCCTGTTTGAATATATTTATATCATGTAACATTTAATTACCCTATAAGTACCGAATAATTTTGAAAAGAAATATGTGGTCCAAATTTAAAATCTAACATTTCTTTAAAACAAGTTAATATACTTGTAAGGAGGCCTAGGACATTCAGACTCAATCAATTGGTCTTCTACTACTTCCTGTAGTTTTATGATACACAGGTATGTAATTTCAAAGTTAGTCAGGTAGGTAGTGCTCGGGTCCTTTCTAGGAATTTAAAACAATTAAGTTGTATTTTGTGTCTTGGTGGTCATTTTAAAAGGTATTCCGAACGAGTTCGAATTCCATTCTATAGTCGCGTTCTAAAAACAGATATTGCTCATTGATTTATTATCTTCATTCACTGTTTTACTAAAATATAGATGGAATAATTTGAGGCGAAGTTATAATCCCTCTAGGTCTTCTATAAAACTCTAATAAAATAACTAGTATTAAGTACAGAAATTTAAAGTAAACTGTAGATGTGTAGATCAAGTTATAAAAACATTAAAACAGATTCTGTACAATTAGTGAAATTACTTTTAAATGTAGTCCTTAGATCAACATTGGCATGGGCAAATTTATACACAGGTGCATTTAACCCGTACAAAATTTTTGTTTTCTTCTGAGCTCAACGTTGTAATTATTTTTATTAATATGTAATACGGGTGCTCAAAAAAGGCCATTTAATATACCCACCTCACCTCACCTAACTAGTGGTATAGAATCTGATATAAAGTTATTGTCAAACGTTTGAATTTATGTCCGTGCTGACAATACGTTAGATATATCCAGAGCCGGAACTAGGATTCCAGCACCTGTGGCGAACTATCAAAATGCGCCCTTAAAGACATTCGTTTCTTTATATAAATACATTTTTTTCATAATAGAAATTTATTGATTATATTTAAAAGGAGTCTTTTATTAACAATGATCTCCCATGTTTCTTATAAAGTAATTGACAAAAACTCAAAATAAATGGAAAACGATAAAAAATATTGTTATTTATTCTCAAAGTAATATATACTGTTACAAAGAGAAAGGTAGTCTTTTTTCTAACAAAGTAAATGAATAAATACTCTTGTCAACAAAACAAATGGTAAATAATTCTGAACACAAATCATCAATATATTGTTTGGAACTGAATAAACTAAAAATTAACTTTTCTTGCTTTGGTTTCAGCGAAAACATCAATTATGTCATCGTAAAATTCTAAACCTCTTGCAAATCGGCTCCTCTTTATAGATATGATTGCCGAATTGGCTAGCCTCTCCTGTCCAATAGGGACCCTTAAGTAAGTTTTCACTCATTTTAATTTAATGAAAGAAGGTTCACAAGTTGCTGTGGTCACTGGTAACGTTAAGAATATCCTGAGGGCTGTGTCCAGATTGGGATATATTGTTTGAAGCGACTTCACGCATTTTCCGAAGAATATCAAGAGCATTCATTTTGTCTAAACATTGCACGTGCTTGAAATCTAAAGATATCCAATTCGTTGATGAATTCATATGGATCCATATCGGAACTGTATTTCAATACCAAAACTGCAGCTTTCTTCTTCTTCAATTCACTAAGAGAACACTCTTTTAAAGATATTCCTCTCAAAAAACTGAAGTCTTCAGAATCTTCTGACTGCGCAGTAAATCTTGGAGTCTATTTGAAGCAGCTCCTTTTTTAATAGATTTTTCCCATCCATAATAAAAGACTCATCATCAGCTTCTTCTCCTGGCATTTTTTTTACGTTTCCTTCCTTCTCCGAAATTCGGTTCAATATTGATTGTTTCAGCGAATGATTCTGACTCTAATAGAGACTCGAAGAAATCAGATCTATAATTAGGAATGTCATCAGATAGCCCTTTTATCATTCTCGCACCATCCTCAACAACAATCTTTGGTTCTGTAGTGCCAGATTAATTATATTTATCTTAAGAAGAACTTCATCCCAAAACAACAGGAAAACAATAAAAGTAAATTGCTTCATGGGCTTCAGCAAAAGCTTTGCACCTTCTGATGTATCTCTATTCCAATTACTGCCATTGGACATTTCTTCGAGAATATCTATCACAAATTTCAGATGCGTTCGTAACGTATGAACGGAATTAGATTTGCTCGACCATATTGTGTCACTAGATACTCACTTTTAATTTTTCTCTGAGTGAATCCCATCTCATAGTCGAACTCACAAAGAAATTTAATACTTGCTGTACTGTTCCAAAAAAGGTCTTTATTTTGAGTGAAACCTGGGCAGCATGAACTCCAACTAAGTTCAGACTATGTGCTGAGCAGGGAATGAATCTTGCGAATTAATGGTTCTTTAACTTGAAACCTTTATATTTACCTACATATTTCCAGTATTATCATAGGATTGGCCTCTAATATTTCTTAAATCCAATCCGTCCGCTTCCAGTTTTTTCTCGATCACTTTGGCAAGAGCTTCTCCATGATGTCCATTATTTGTTATAAAATCAAGAAAACTTTCTTCAATATTAATAGTAAAATGTGTTCAACAATATAGTGCCTACAATAAAAGGGGACTGATGGTAATAAACCACTTTTATTGCGATCGTCTGTCACGGTTTATTGCTTATGGTCAAAATTTGCACACAGGATCGGTTCTTGTATTTGTATAATTTGGATTGAGTATAATCATTTATATTTGTGTTCTCGTAGTGAGAGTTTGTCTGTGCTGTATAATAATGTTTGTGAAAAATGTTTCGTCCTTGGAAAACTGCATCAGCGGCGCCCTGTGTTACTGTTCCTGTTCGAAGACGAGTTTTATCCCTTGATGCCAAAGAAATCGTCAGACATGTTCATCAGAAGCTGGTCCAAAGGGGTTGGGCTTTTATTCCTGCTGTAAGAGAAACCAGCGATTTGACAGGTATACCGGAATCATCAGTGAGATTTCACATTTCGAGGCCAATTCATCCGAGACGAAAACGAAAGGTAAAGATTTGATAAGAAGAACTATCTACTCTATGTACGAAGAAAACTTTGTACCTACTATCAGATCATTGCAAACAAGACTAAGGAGCTCCACTGAGATAAGGATATCAATTGGAAACCTATGAACACTTTTATCCAAACTAGGTTTCAAATACTGCAAAATTGACAAAAGGTCACGTATAATTTTCTGGAATTTTGTTCCTCATTTTTGGTAGCGTTAACTACTTGTCACCCAACATTGTACAATTGGTACAATGTGTCACTCTGAAATATAGAGAGCTTGTAGTCAAGAGAGTCTTTATTTAAAATGGAAAATTTAAAATTTTCGGCCCGTGGCAAATGCCTCCTCCGCCACGCCCTCGGTCCGGCTCTGGATATATCATATTGCAAATTCTGTGTTTGAACAGACTTAAACTGAAGAGAAAAAAATACAACAAAAGTTATATAGTAAGATTTGACAGGTTCTATCAATAACCTTTAAAGGTGTAGAGAAAGTAACTGCTGACTTTCGCAAGAAGATAAATACTCAAACTATCTATTTGCTATCTGTTATTAAATTAAATTAGTAATAATAATTATATTATAACAATAACTACCTATATATTTATTTTTAACAAGCCAACGACAAAAATACAGCAAAAATAAATTCTTAAAGTTTCTTAGATCACCCTCTAGGTAGGATGAAGTTAATGCACTTTGTGTTTCTCTCCGTATAGTTACTTAAAACATCTCTTGAGAGGGGGGACCCGACCGCGTTCATTCATTTACATTATTAGTTTCATTCTCGATCTCAACAAGAAGTCTCGATATTAGTGGAGTGGCAAAACGAGTTTTGGTACTGGAGTGCATTTTTACAGTGATATAACGTCTTTTCTATTTTCAATGTTGTCACCATTATGAATTAAAAATACATATTATCAGTTCCTATAAGGTACCTCTCTTCATTACTTCCCACTTTTTAAAGGAATGTAAGTATCTAATTAAGTATTGGAAATAGGTATGAATATTCTAATGTTGCACCTGTTGTATTTCAGTTACCTGACAAGATTGTAAATTAATATAAACATTGATAGGTGTTTTAATTAACACAAACGTTAATGTTTCGATTGGTAGACATACTGGCGTAGAATTTTCTCGCTCATAACCTTTAAAATAATAAGCAATAGGTGTTTAATTAGGAACTTGTTATTAAGTTAAATAATATTTTGTTTGCTGTTGGTACGATGGTTCCTGAGCTAGTGTAATGAATTTAAGATAAAGCCCATACTTCATAGGCGTAGAAATTAAAGAATATATTTTATTGTTTAGGTATTAAATTTCAAATATGTATGTAGGTACAGTTTTTCCTACAATGTATTGAAGCGTTTAATCTGAGGGTCTTGTTTTGGTTTTAAAAATGTAAATTTTAAAATTTTTAAACATGGATTTTGCTTGGATAATAATCAAAGTAGCCTTTTTTAAAAATGTACCCTCTGAAAGTACCTGTCAGCATTGTTTATTTTTTATTTTAAATCATTTAATCTTCATATATATTAGTTCCCAAAGGTGGATATTAGATATACATATTTAAAATTATATCTGTATGTTTTTTAACAGTATTTTAATTTATTTTCTAAAACTTGGAGGGATGTAAATATTAATTTTTTACAGAATAAACACACATTAACAAATTCTTCCACTATTTAATTGAAAAAATTATCTTTATGTCCTTAATAAAATGGATTTCAATAAAGCAAGGGATGATACAATAAATTTGATTCAGTATTCAGTTTATTTACATCATTGACAGGTATCTGTATCGTTAGGTCCAATTTAGATATTTATAGTTTACTGAATCAATGTCTTTTTACTGATTTCTCAAATTCTCTTACTGGCCAATTATTTTGGAAGAGCTTCATTATTTAGGTGTTGTAATATTTTTTTAAGAACAGGAATTAAATCCTGACAAAAATTTAATTATTTTATTATGTTAATCAGACAATTTTTATGTCATAAACATTTTTTGGGCAAGAAAGTGTGTTGTATTCTTTCAGAATGTTTTATAGGAAATTCAAGATATAAAATTTACAGTGCTCACCTTATATTTATAAAATCTTTAGGTCGTTTAAGCCAGTCAGAACTTTTCTGCCTACCTTAATCTTCTTGAACTCTAGAATGCCAATACAAAGCAGATTTCTAGAGGGCACATTTCTTATTTTATATGAAGTCAGGGCAACATTTTAGGCATTAGCCGTTTGCATGCCCTTTGCACAGAAATAACAGTTCTCACTTTCCAATTATTTTGAGGCCACTGGTCCAATGAGAAGATCTGCGATCAGTTTTTTTGCTCATTTTGAGAAAATAGTTTTTTCGTGGCTAAAATCACTTAATATATGCTCCCTGTTACTTGCCCAATGTGTGTATAGTATATTCTTGTTCGGTAATAAGTTTTTTCAAGAACATGTTTAAAAATAGGTACACATTTCAAAAATGTGTTGGTTTAAACAAATCGAAAATGCGCAATAAGATGTTTCTCTTGTTTATAAGAACTTGTATACTAAATGAAATCGTTTGTATTATAGTAATTAAAGTATTTTTTTACAAATAATTAAAATTTAAGTGTATATCAGTAGTTGTTACCAGTTAGTAGGTATTATCCATAATATTAAAATTTTGGCAAAAGACGCAAAAGATGTTGATTAAAAAATTATTGGTATATGGATTGCTGAAAGTAAAAGAAAAGTGTAAGACAATAGTTACAAAACAGGGAAAAAACGTTTTACTCATTGAGATTAGCGAGGATCTCTTTTGCATCCTGTTTCATAATTTTTTGGTACTAAAATTACCAAATTACTTTTACTATGACCTAGAGCGGATGTAGTAATCAGGCAAATCGGCCGAAGATAATACCCAATGCTGGGCATTAGCCCTACCAGACACCAAACTCTAGATATATGAGACATACATTAAGAATAGGAATACCAAAGCCATTTTTCTTTGAACTTCACTACGCAAACCGGGTGAACAATACTATGACGTCTCGGTAAATTGTTATGACGTAACGGTTTGTGAAGATGACATATATGACTCTGCATATGCCAATTTGTTTTAAGTTTGTTTATGTTTGAGAATTATGAATTATAGAATGTACAAAAAGTACGAGGAGTAATAAACCCTAATTAAATATGCACCATGAAATTTTTGATGAATGTCTTACTTTAAATTACATTTCTTCCGTAAATCTAAAAACCAGGTAAATCGACCCCGTATTTGTTTCAGTTGTAGCAAAGTTTAGGGTTTCTTCATTGTTAAAGGATTAGCAGATGAGCAATAACACAATGCAGTGGTGTGTTTTTGAGAAAAAAATACGTTTTAAATTATAATATAATAAAAAATGAAAAGAAATAATTATTGGAATACATTTATTACTTACATTTTATTCTATATCCGACTCGGAAGAGGAAGAATCGTTGTTGGCATTAATAATATTAGGGTCGATTAAATCATCACAAATATTGTCATTTTTCCACATATTTGCCTCTACTTTGATAACATGCTCGACACAGTTTGTCCAATTTTCCTTACTAACATGACTTACAGCACTATCAAACAATTTCACAACATCGTTTATTTTAAAAGTAGTATTTTTTTCCAACTTCCCCCTTTACCTGAGCCCATATTAATTCTATGGGATTAAGTTCACAATGATAAGGGGGAAGTCGAAGAACTGATATACCACGAGAAGAAGCCATTTCTTCTACAATGTAGGTTTTGTATTTATTCTTGTTCATTTTTGCAATTCTGTAAAGTTCTTTCCTTAGTGGATCTTTTGGAAACTTAATATTTTTCGAAATAAGCCACTCCAAAAGCTCTGCTTTACGCCAACGACTTGTGGACAATGCTTCTCGTAACCGTGAATGGTAACTTGCGTTGTCCATAACAATAACAGCCCCTTTTGGAATTAGATCCAACATTTGAACAAACCATTCCTCGAAGACATCCCCATTCATATCTTCGTGATAGTCCCCCGTGCGTTTTGAAATAAAACTTAATAATCCACCATCAACAAAACCTTCAGAACTTTCAACATGGACAATGATAATTCTTTTTCCTTTTCCAGATAGTGGCTGCAAACCTAACGACAAACCTTCCACGAATGCCTGCCTTCCTCTTTTAATGTTTTCATCTTGCCAAGATTTGGAAACTGTATATCCAGCATTTATCCATGTTTCATCTAAGTAGAAGATTTTCAAATTTTGTTCTCTGGTATGTCGAATGCTTCTTAAATAGTCTCTTTTCCAAAAAACTATTTCCGGTTTATCTATCAAGAGAGATTTTCTATTATGTTTTGTATATCTGAAACCCACATCTTTCAAAAGTTTGCATAATATCATTCTGGAGAATTTTGTATAGTCCATAAATTCTTGCCCTGATGTCATAATTTTGTCAACTGTTGGAATTCCCTTTCGTAAGTAAAATCCATGGACTTTACGCCTTAGTCTTTGTTTTAATGACTTACGATCTCAATTGGTTTTCGGCCTGAAGGAGTTTTAGGGGGTTGAAGAGTTCCATTCTTGATTTCTTTTAGTAATCTATAAATTGTTGATTTAGCAACACACAGCATAACAGCCGTTAATTCCACAATATCATCAACACTTGCACTTGGATCATTTTTTTTTTCAATGATATATAACAATTCAATATCAGAGTTTTTTCATTTAAAGATAATGGACCTGTTTTTGGTCGTTTAGATGGTCCTTGGCTTATCGACATGGTTTGGTACTTGCATAATTAATATTCAACAAATGTTTTAAATATATTCCAACTGATTACTTTTAATAGAAACACAAGTTCGATAAAAAATGTTGGTGTCTTTTAACAATGAAAAAGTAGCTAAAATAAACTGTAAGGAGTAAATAAAAGTCTCACTAGATCTCTGAAGTAGGTACTACCATAAAATAAATGAAATGAACTATAACATATCTTTAAAGACAAAATATGAATGTAATAACTATTATTAATAAAGGTTTTTATTTTTAGGCACACTACCATGTTGAAACACATTATCTTCTCTATAACAATTTCGCTTTTTGCTATATTGATCTTAATAGAGAACGCGGAAAGTTGCAATGAAGCTGTTTGTGGTAGCGTAGTCAGTAAATGTTTACTGACTAAAGCGTGCAATTGCGATCTTAAAAATTGTACATGCTGTAAAGAATGTATAAATTGTTTAAGTGGTCTTTACACCGAATGCTGCTCGTGCGTGGGTGAGTGTTTTACTTTCCTAATTGAATTTATTAACACTGTTTCCTTTGTTTAGTATTTAACTGTTATTTATATTAAAAAAATATTTTGCAAACCTTCTTAAAATACTCCAATGTTTACTTTTACAACACAGGGTGAGAGGTCAAAATTTGAAAATTAGTAGTTAGCAGTAATAAAATAGTTTTAATATCGTTTTATTATGGTTTTGCCTTTGGGCCTTCGTTGTAAGTTTTTTCAAGGTTTTGAAAATATTAAGAATAATAAAAAACTCTTCGTTTGAACGCAACTTGCAAGTTTATTTGAAAAATTATGTTTTAAATTATAATGGCGGCCGTTTCGCTGAATCGTCAGCGAAACGGCCGTCATTATAATTTAAAACATAATTTTTCAAATAAACTTGGAAGTTGCGTTCAAACGAAGAGTTTTTTATCATTCCTAATAAGATGGACTTCCAAAGAGTAAGGATTAGTACAATACATTTAGTTTTGAAAACAATTTTTAGGTTAGGCTAGGTAAATCTATAAGTAGCAGTAATATTTGCAAATTAATCTAGACATTAAGGTTCTAATTATGAAAGTTATGACATACACAACTGTAAGATTCTCTTGATCTATGTTTATAATAAAACAGTTCTTATTTTATTGCTAACTAACCTAGCTATTCATTCACTAGTTTTGGTATCTCACTCCTAAGCTACTCTCACATATATCAGTAGCCTAGTTAGGAGGAAAATGAATACTAATTAATACAAATGTTATCCATTTTAGATATCTGTCCTAAGCCCAACGATACGGATACTGATTTAGGAAAAAAATCCCACGTTGAAGAATTTGATGAAGTAGTACCTCAACTATTTGCTGTTCTGACCGAATCTCCTGACGTGCGAAAGAGATGGGATACGAAAACATTTCCAATCGATATGGAATTTAACTATTATGATCCCAAACAGCAGATCAAAATTAAAATGTGTAAGTAATTAATTTCATTGACACAGATACACATATGTCCAAAAGTTTAGAATATTTAGAAATAATATATCTACGCCTATGGTTTTTTAAAAACTCTTGTTGATATTTATTTTAAAGCGTTTTTAAATCAAAATAATACTAAATTTGATTCGTTTTTGTATTCATTTGGTCATATTTAATTGATTTGGGTGCTTTCACATTATTCCAATTCTTGTTTTAGTCAAAGTGATATCGCGAATATTGTTGGTGTTACTCAGGGTGCTGTATCAAAAATTTAAAAAAAATTCCAAGAAAAAAATGATGTGAAGGATCGTTCCAGAAGTGGCAGAAGTCGATGTACAACAGCAGCACAAGACCGGCAGATAACATTGATAGCTCGAAGAAATCGACAGGAATCTACAAGTGGCATATCCAGAGAAATTGCTAGACTTGAAGGACTGAATATCTCAAGACAAACAATTACACGAAGATTAAATGCGGTAAATTTGTATCGCAGAAGACCTCTACGTGTTCCCAAACTAACCTATCAACAAAAAATTGTAAGGTTGCAATGGGCTCAAGAAATATTACACCATGGTCCTAACTGGAATTACGTGATGTTCTCTGATGAATCAAGAATTGGCTTGGTTTCTGATTCGCGAAGAACGCTAGTTTGGAGGGCCCCAGGACGACAAGTCCAATTAGAAACAGCCCAATCACGTGTTCTATTTGAAGGTGGGAGTATTATGGTTTGGATGGTATAATGAGGGGTACACAGACGCCTCTCCTAGTTTTGGAGAGAAGAATCACTGGTGCTGTGTACATCGAGGAAGTTTTAAATCCTGTTGTGCGTCTATTCCGGGGGGCGGTAGGTGATGGATTTGTGTTTATGCATGACAATGCACCTCCACATCGAACAGCTGCAGTACAAATTTTTTTGGAAGAAGAAGGAATATCCACATTAAGATGGCCATCAAATTCCCCTGACATTAACGTCATTGAACATGCCTAGGACATTCTGAAAACACGCATTAAGAAGCGAAACCCTCCCCCAATTACTCTACGAGAACTAAAAGATGCTGCTCGTGAAGAATGGGAGAGAATTCCGCAAGCCCAGCTCGACCATTTAATCGATAGCATGCTACATCGCCTACAGTCATGCATACAGGCCCATGGAGGAAATACTGCTTATTAATTTATTTAAAAAAAATTGTAATACATTGTACATTTTTCACCTCAAAAGAATAAATTTTTTTTGTATGTTTATCTGACTTCGAGATTTATTTAGTATTGGTTAGAGTTGTAGCAAAATGATGTTTACTTATATCAAAAAAATTATTTATAAAAATTAATAAAAAGATGAAATATTCCATTATTCCAAACTTTTGGACATATGTGTATATTTTAAAAACAAAGAGATTACCAGAAACATATATAACGCAACATGGAAGAAAACCCAGATACCAAATGATTGGTGATTATCAATGACAGTTCTTTCACCACCTTTACCACCTCTAGAAATTCCTTCTTTTCAATTTTTTAAAATATCAATACAAGAAATAATTTGTATAAGGTGCAGTCAATAAAGAAACTGAAAAAGTAGAAAATTGTTTCCACCTGCACCCAGGGTAAAGAAACTTAACAGTTTCTATACCAAGCTTGACCGTGTTCTATGAAAAAACAACTACTTCCTGGGCTATATGCCTCAACGGACATTGCATATAGAAAACGTGATGGCGACCGACTTCGTCGATACTTAAAACCATCTCTATCGATTTGCAAATCAACGGGAAGAACACTACTCGTAGACCGGTTTCGACATTATTGTGTCTCATCAGTATGGGTAAGTAGTTCTTCTCATCCCGCAGAACAATTCCGGAAACAGGAACCAAATTTGGAGAGCTCACTACAAAAACGAGGTTTTCTAGCTGTAGATGAGATAAACTCACACCCTCAGTAAGTCAGTCGTCTAGACTACAAGACCTTTCTGGATGGTATACCTTAAATCCAACCTTCCGAGGGTCTGTACTTGTACGAGTACTTCTACAAGTATTAAAATCCTCTTATCCCCAACCATGTTGTCTACAATTATACCAACATATTCCCGCTTCTTGACCTGTTTGAGCATCTTCAACCCCGATACAATTGACGCATTCCTCTCTAGGACAACATTTCTCGGGACAAAAAATTGTAATCATTCTTCTGTTTTTCTAATTTATTGTTGAATTAACCTAAACTGTATACCTTATTATAGACTATTTGATATTCAAATAGAGTAAAAATGTAACTTATTTTCTACTTCTACACTCTATCTACCTCTACGATAAAATTTACCAAAAAAATAATGCGTCCATAGTAATCTAAATCTAAATTCTAAAGAATACAAATGTATTTTGCATTTAAATTTATATGGAATTTGTATTATTTTCAGTAAGTGTTGAACAAGAAGTAGATCCAGACAAATTGAATGCAATAACAGTCAACTGCACCGTTGTTTTTTGGGGACAATGTATGAATTGGAGGAAATGTAGATCTAGTTGTCAAACGATGGGCGCAAGCAGTTATAGATGGTTCCATGACGGTTGCTGCGAATGTGTGGGACAATATTGTCTAAAATATGGAATAAACGAGAGCAGGTAATTACAATTAAAGAGATGGATGGATGAACTATCTAAGTTAATTACAAGTAAAATTAAATTATAGAAATAAGCAAAAGGGCTAACAAACAAAAATGTCTAGCCGCCCAAACCTTCAATTCTTCAAATCTCAATTCAGCTAATTTACGGTACATTACTTAGCTACACTTCTCTTCAAATAGATTATCAATAACTTTTGCCAAGATACAAAAAGCATGATCTAATTGACATGGTGCTACTAAAAACTGTGGTTCAATTTTTTATTTCTATGTACGAGGGTTGTCTGAAAAGTTTCCAACCTAACAAAGATTTTTTTCAAATTAATTTTTATTTTTTTACATAGTCTCCTTGTAGGTCTATATACTTCTCCCAGCGATGCTCCCATCTCTTCAACCCGTCCAAATAGTACTCGACGCCTTTCTCTGCAAAATAGTTGCTTACGAAGGTGATGGCCTCCTCATTCGACGAAAACCTCTGTCCTCCGAGCGCAACTTTAAGCTTAGGGAACAAAAAAAAGTCGCTTGGGGCTGGGCCTGGCAAGTAAGGAGGGTGGTCAAGCAGTTCAAACCGTAATTCGTGGATTTTCGCCATGGCAACCGCTGAGGTGTGAGACGGCGCATTGTCTTGGCGAAACAAAATTCTTTTTTTCTGCAAATGTGACCGTTTTTCCGCAATTTCTGCCTTCAGCTTGTCAAGTAATGATGCGTAGTATGCTCCTGTAATGGTTTTTCCTTTTTGAAGATAATCGATTAAGATAACTCCTTGACTATCCTAGAATACAGTTGCCATCACTTTCCCAGCCGAAGGAACAACCTTTGCTTTTTTTGGAGCCGATCCCCCCTTCGCAGTCCATTGTTTTTACTGTGTTTTTGTTTCTGGAGTATAATGGTGTATCCAAGTTTTATCTACAGTTATTAATCGGCGCCAAAACTCTGATTTATTGCGCCTAAACTGCGCCAACAGAGAGTTGGAAATGTTCATTCGAACACGTTTTTGGTCCAAAGTGAGCAAACGCGGCACCCAACGCGCGGACAGCTTTTTCATGCCTAAATCTTGATTCAATATGTGACAAACACGTTCTTTGGATATGTTATAGCCTCTGCTATCTCTCTAATTCGATGGTGGTCTAGCACCATTTGGTGAACTTGAGCGATATTATCGTCAGTGGTTGCAGTTTTTGGACGTCCCGAACGTTCATCGTCACCCAAGCTGGTACGGCCACGTTTAAATTCAGCAGCCCAAAATTTCACGGTGGTAAATGGTGGTGCAGAGTCCCCGTACACAGCGTCCAACTCGTCTTTGATTTGCGTAGGCGTATTGCCTTTCAAAAACAAATATTTAATGACAGCTCGATACTCGATTTTTTCCATTTTCATAAAAACACTCACATCGACTCACTCAAATGATTGTCAAACAACAATTGCGCGTCCAAAATGGCTGAAATTTTAGTGGGTACCTTTCAAAGCATGCGCAAACACATTCCCCAACTTTTGTTTACGAGTGCTGCCATCTTCATGTTGAGGTCGGAAACTTTTCAGACAACCCTCGTATTAAACACTTTCAATATAGCAAAAGTGCTGATAGTGTTTTAAATATTATGTTCATTAAATTTGTTTATTTTTCACAACTGTTGCATTTTGCAACTATTTTGAATTTTGAAAAACATCAACTTCTAAACAATTCCTAGGCTACCTCCAAGTCGAGTTACGAATATTGCTGTTGGTTTCTTAAAGTTAATAAAAGATATATCTAAAACCAAATCCACAGAAAATTCTAAACCCTTAGTGGCTACGATATGACATTTACTTCTAATTGTACAGAATTTTTGAAAAACCTAGAACCTTTAACCAATTCTACACTGCCAAGAAATTTTAAAGCTGCCCAGCAGTGCACATCATTTATCAGTTCTTCTCGCACCATACTGTATTTTTAAGGTCTCCTGTATTGCTGATACATTTCCATTGATAATGTAGCATATTTCTCTCATTAAACAATAGCTCTTGAATAATTAGTCGAAAAGGTGAAGGAAATAAAGTCTAAGTGTTTATTTGAACTTAACCAAAGGTTACTATGCCAATTGCAGTTTCAAAATTTTAGGTTAGGTTAGGTTACTATGCCAATTGCAGTTTCAAAATTTTAGGTTCTAGGTGCACCATGTGTAGATTCTGGTCTAGATCAATTTGATCAGATGGACTATCAATTGGCGATTGATAAATTGGTCTTCAGTGGTAGATATCACTAATATGATATCATTTAAAAAGATATATATTTTTTAGATGTTCTCAATGTCCAGAAGTAGATGAGAAGCAATTAATCGATGAAGATGACGAATATTTAGACTACGATGACCACGAAGATGAGTACGACGATTGAGCGAACATTATTTATACCAGCAAACCATTTTAACTTAAACAAGTACCAGATAGAAAAATGCAATTTAAGTCATTTGAAGTTACAAAAACTCCTAGATCGTTTATGTTGCGTTTGTTATAAATTGTTTTAAATCTTAAGACCAAACATATTTATTTTAACACAAAAATTATTTACATCCATACATTTATAAGACATTTACTGTTTTATATTATTTTATAACTTTTAACCAATTTCTTATATTTTAAATGTACTTAGTCGATTTATGCTTTAGATAAAGCACAAATTTAAATTAATGAATTAGAGGAGAATTATTATTTTGGCATGAACCCAAAAAGTAACCACTTGGGTTTTAAATTGTCTTCCACTTAATTCTGACAATTAGTAACGCAGGTTTGCAAAATTTCTATTTTTAGATAAAAAACCAAACCTTACTATTGTCCTCCATAATGTTAGCAAATTTAATTTTTGTCTATTGAATATTTATCTTTATGAAAAACTGACAAGTATTAAAAAACGTCCACTAATCTTAATTCTTTTATATTAAGCTGTGCACAATAATGATGTATGTTACTAATATTTTAACTATGTTTTATATTTTTAAAATTATGAAAAGATTTTTTAAACGTTGGTAATGAATACCAACATTTATTTTTAGATAAGATTGAACATAATAATAAAAAATCATTTAATTTGAAAAAAAATACAATTATGTTTGTTTCTTAATTATTTTAATTTATCGTTGTACAAAATATTTTGTTTAAGATGTACATTTGTGTATAATATATATAATAATTATAGTAGGATAGTGTTTTTACTAATTTTTTAGTAGATATAAACAATGATATGGCTAAACTAAATGAAGACTTGTTTAATAAAGATAAATAAATAAATAGAATTATTACTTTTCCCTTTCTCTATCCTTGCAGCTCCTTAATTGCAAAAATTAATATTATGTTTATAAATCAGTAACTACTTTTCAGGATCAAAATATTCCTTATCATCTATTGCCAATGTTTCAGAATGCTGTTGATATTACCATTCTAATTTAAAACTGCCTGATTAATATTCTATTAAGTAACGTTACTACTTTACTGGTTTAGTACCCTAAATCTTCAATACACTTTTTCATCTCCATTATAGACGTCCACTATTAATAAAATTATCTATACTTAATATCAAAGGTATACTTTCTTAGTAATTTAAAAAAAATTACATCATAGAAATTATCAATACCTATAAGTTCGCTATGTTTGCCAATGCAGAAAACTTTCATTTCGATAGATCTACATAAAGCGATCTACCCTTACACGTAAACGGTTTGACTCTTCAGTTACAGATGGCGCTTGGCTTCAGATATTTGAAGAAGATATTTGTATGAAGTGAAATCTAATTATCTAAAAGGTGTAACAAAAAGTAATAGGCAAAACATTTCAATAATTTTCATCTCTAACAATTGAATTAATTTGGCCGTTGTATAAAAACTAAAGTGAAAAATGTTTTAAACAGAAATCTGTGAATCGTTGAAGCACTATTTATTTATTTAATGTATAGATGACGCTAGCTAACAGAATTTGGATTTTAAATGTTTGGAAAATTACTAGCAATTTTCATTTTAAATAAGAACGCTTTTAAATTAAATAAATTTACTTTAAAAATTAAACTAAATCATTTATGTCTACAACAAAGATAGAATTCCAAATAACATAGACGTCTAAATATTAATTAATACTAAACTGATTTTTTTAATAAATTAACATTGAAAAGTGATTGCTAAAGAGCTTAAACAGAAATTTACTTTATTTCATAGGAATTTCTGCAATTGTAAGAAAGTTTTTGTTATTTTTTTTATTAAAAAATGCATTTATAGAATTTGGATTTAAAATCATACAAGTAAAACCTGTGGATCTTAAAAAAAACTTATCGAGTCAATAGACAAGCTGCATCTGTTAATTTTCCCATAAAACATACAAAAACCCTTTATTTGAAGAATGTTTCCGGATTAACAAAAAAAATTCTGACACTCTGAGAATCGAAACAAAAAAAGTAAAGAAACGAATATACGGAAATTTGCTTTTTTCAACCTTTTCCTTATTTAAAAAAAAGTACCCTTACATGTGTTTGGTTTCACCCTTTCATGTGCAAAAAAAGGTTTAAAAAATGCAAGGTAATGCTATCTACGTTTTAAACCCTTTTATGGATAAACACAGCTGCTGTATTTTTAGCAGTACGGGAAATAAGGGTTGAAATTCAGTATAAAGAACTAAAAAAGGGCCTCTACGCCTTTAGGCATAGAAAATCGAAGGGATGTAGGACGTTAGATTAACATCTTTAGAATTTTTTATAAATACAGCATGCATTTGTTACGTAACGTTTTATTTTCACAATTATAATTGTACTTGAAAACATTGGAACAATAATTATATTAAATAAAAAATAAATATTTAAAAAAATAATAAATATTTTCTATTTTAGTTATTTTGAAATGTTCAATTTTCTTTAAATAATAGAACATCCAAGGCAAATTAGAAGGAATAAAAAACAATCAAGGAAAGGAACTATTGTGGAAGAATAAAAAGAAATGTGGACAATATATTTTAAAGAATTGAAAGATGTATTCGAAATAAACAAAGGCGTGAGGCAATGCTCTTCAACCAGGCTCTGGATTTTGTGTTGAGAAAGATTCAGAAGGGCTAAGAACTACAGGAGCTCAACTAAAGGCGTTTGCAGACAATATGGTACTAGTGACGAAAACAAGAAAAATCATGGAAAATTGTTAAGGGAGGAAGGAAAATGGGACTAAAAATCAAAGAAAAAAAACAATATTAATGAGATTTCGAAATCCGGACAAAATGGAGAAATAAGAATAGGAAATAAAAAGTTGTAAGAATTACAAAAATTTAAATACCTGGCCGTGATGATTAAACAATAAAGGGGAAAGAAAAACAGAGGTCGAAGAAAAACTAATTGCAACGAACCAGGCAAATAAGAATTTGTTAAAAAGTAAAATATTAATCAAGAAAACAAAGATAAATTTATAATATAAAACATTAATAAGACCAGTAACGATGTATTCAGCAGAAATACTATGACAAAAAGAGAAAGAAGATAAATTAAGGATAAATTAAAATATTAAGAACAATTATTGTAAAAGTTTGTTGCCGGACAAATCGAAAGAAATATTTATCAAATAAATTGTAGTTTTACTTACTGCAGTTTAATAAATGTGAAATAAAAAGACATTTTTACTTTTTTGTCCTAGGCTAGAACCTAGTAGCAACTAACAATCGATCACCTGCCATGTTTCACTTTCAGTTTCACTTCTGTTATCAAGATAAAAAGTTACAATATCGTACAGCGGAGAATGAAAAATACATAAAACCACCCAAATAACATAAATACGGCCCTGCGAAATTATTACTCCTTTGTGTTAATAATGTTGTTTGCGGTGTGTAGGTATCTTTAAGAAAATCTTAATTATTTCCACATCTTTAAAAACTTTAAAAACAGTTCTCGGATAATTAATAAAATTGTTAACGAACAAGATGACACGGCAAAAATATCTAAAAATTTAAATTTAAAATGTCTATTTTAATGGAGATTTCAGTTTTTTTTAATTCTTTTTCCTTAACCGCCGAGATAAAATGTTTTAAAAGCATTCTGAAAGGGGTACCTACCTTGAATATTAGATTGGTTTAGTTTCTTAATTAATCAGGATGATATAGCAGCATATTTTTTTGATCGAATACGTTTATTACTCTGGAATGATAAACAGACCAGTTTTACAAGATTACAAAGCACCAAGTGCTTCTGGATAGCATCTAATTAAGTAAAGTTAATGGTTTTGCAATTTTGACGCTATTTTCATGTTCTAAGGGGTCGATTTAGAAAAAAAATCGAAGGCAGCTAATTCAAAAATATTTGCTTTGCCATTTTCTTAAGTCAAAAATTTTTGATTTCCAAAACACTTGAAAATGTGGAAAATAGTGTTTTTTAAGACGCTTAATGGACTGGTGCAGTCAGTTGATCGATAGGATGTGTAGCACATTGATAAATCTGGGTGGGAATGTATAGAGGTTGAATTAGTACAGCGAAACTCAAAAGTAGGCAATTTTGTTGGGAATTATTCGAAATTTTGCAACTTTGACGTCATTTTCGTGTTCTACTGGGTCGATTTAGTGGTTCTGGACTATTTTTATCAAGCATAACCTAATTAAGGATTTTAGCAAAATTCGCCGGCAGCAAAATCAAAGGTATTTGCTTTGCCATTTTCTTAAGTCAAAAATGTTAGATTTCCAAAACAGTTAAAAATATGGAAAATAGGCGTTCTAGACGCTTAATCGACTGGTGCAGCCAGTTGATCGATAGGATGTGTAGAACATTGATAAATATGGGTGGGAATGTATCAACTAGTACAGCCAGACTCAAAATAAGTCAATTTTGTTAGGAATTATCTGAAATTCTGCAATTTTGATCCTATTTTCGTATTCTACAGGGTCATTTTAATGGTTCTAGACCAAGTCTGCCTTCCTTTTCTCGTCTGTAGTCTTCCTCTTTTGCGTTTGGCATCATAGCATCGCAAATTTATAAGATAATTCCATCTTGGTGTCTCTCATTATGATCAGCCTATCTCCATTTCAATCTAGCTGAATCCCCTATTACTTCAATAACCCCTGCTCGTGATCTTATCCATGCATTTCTCCCGCCCATCATTTTCCTTTCCATACTTGGTTGTGTTTTTGCTAGTTGCATAGGTTTACTTTTGTAAAGATTCATGTTTGTGCTGCGCAAGCTAAGACTGGAAGTATGCAGCTGTTAAATATCCTAGTTCTAAATTTCATGGGAATCTCATTTTATAGATGTTTCGCAAGTTTTCCGAAGGCAGCCCAGCGTAAACGAATTCTCCTATTTACCTCAGACAATTGGTTTTCTTTGTCGGGTTTGATACATTGCCCTAAGTATATGTACTCTTCGACTTTTTCTAGCGGTACCGATTGAAGTAGAAACTGTCTGTTATCTTCAGTAATAATCATAGTCGTCATGCATGGAGGTGGTCAAGAATCCTTTGCAAATTTTCGTAATTCCAGATATAAGAACGACGTTATCCATAAACCTTAGATGATTTATATTTTTACCATCAATGTGTATACCTAAGTTATTCCAGTTCACTGGTTTGAATATGTCTTCAAGAGCTGTGGTAAAGAGCTTCAGGGTTATTGTGTCACCGTGTCGTACTCCTCTGGATACTTTAATAGATTTTATGGTCAGATGGCAGTCTAATTGGATCGTCATCGTTGCTTTCTCATGAATGTTGTATATAATAACGTTCCATATCTATTGTATATTGTACCTCGATACTATTTAAAGTTTTGTCTTAGTCAACAAATGAAAGATAACGAAATCATATCTATCTATGTCACTCGCACAAAAACTTATGTATCCATATCTTTATTTTCGTAGGAGTGAGAAGCGACTCTCCGAGGACTCTCCCTATTTAAACATAAGAATAGTCAGGCAGTCGTCTGGTATGTGTCCCTTCTATAGGCATTTATTAAAAAGCACTTTTAGGCATTTGATTCTTCAACACATATTTTATCAAATCAGTGATACTCTACTAAACTCTGAAGAGGTAAAGTAAAGAATCAAAACTAGAAAAGAGTTAGATGGAAAAGGATTCCCACACCAAAATTTAAAAAAAAACACTAGATGGAGTAAAAAATCAAGAATGGGACAAGGATTGAAAAATGAAAGAAAAGAAAGAATTTAATAGTGGGTCTCACTAGATGGAGTTAAAATCCAAAAGTGGGACAGAAGCTAATGAATGAAAGGAGAAAAGATTCCCAAACCAAAATAAAAAAAGGTGTAGAGCACTAGATGGAGTAAAAAATCATAAGTGGACAAGGATTGAGGAATGAATTAGAGAACTTAACAGTGGGTCTCACTGGATGGAGTAAAAATCCAAAAGTAGGACAGAAGTTAATGAATGAAAGGTGAAAAGATTCCCAAACCAAAATAAAAAAGCACTAGATGGAGTAAAAAATCAAAAGCGGGACAAGGATTGAGAAATGAAATAGAGAACTTAACAGTGGGTCTCACTGAATAGAGTAAAAATCTAAAAGTAAAACAGAAGTATATGAATGGAAGGTAAAAGAAGTCCCAAACCAAAAAAAAGTAGGGAAACTGTTAAGATAGAAAAGGAAGGAAATACTATCTAACTGTACTCATCTTTATTTTGGAGACAAAGAACAATTGGACGTAGTTATGCAAAAAGGAACCAAACGACAAACATGTAGTTCTGAATAATTGATGGCCAAAGTTATTCGAGGATAATAAAATCGGTATAAAAGAAATGAGTGTTTTAGTTGCACTATGAAGCAATTTACTGCTTGTGATTTATGATCGGTCAGTTAGTTTGTTCATCCTTTTGTATTGAATTTTTTTTGTTGTTTTAAATTTCGCTTGGTTCTTTTTTGCTAATTGTGTTTTTGAAGAAATAAGTTAAAACCAGTTAGTCAACCTTCTAGAAACAAGTTTAATTAGACAAAAGTACATCTTTATTTATTTATTTATTTATTTATTGAATAACAATCCATACAGGTATTCGTATAATAAATAATGTGTAAAAGTATCCTCTTTAAAGTCGGCAAAACCTCCGAGTCCTTTCAGAATGTCTTCAACGGCACTGTCTGTATAAAGTCCTAAATTAAATCCTTGACAGTATTAAAGAATTAAATGCCAGATTGATTTTAGGTCCTTTAGTTTATCTTCCGAAATTGGTTTTCTATTGGGCCACAGCTCATTTAGTTAGAAATGTTTTAAATAAAAGTCAGGAAGCCCAAAGGTTTTTTGGAAATATCTACCTCAATAAAAGAATCATCGTTCAAACTAATTTTCGTGAAGAGAATTGGGACTCTTTTACTATTTTTATTTTCCTTTTGTTTAGTCAGTTCGGCCACCAGAATACAGCCTTGTATTCTTGTGCTTCTGAGGAATCGTCAGAGAAACTTTGCATGTCAGTTGTTGGAGTACTAGTAGATGCTGCTTTGCCCTTCATTATTATGTATAAAATACAGTAGATACGTACCTTTATTCTCAATACCTACAGTAGTTATGTCAACACCACAGGCTAGCTTTTTTTTTCACTTATGGTGCAAACAAAGTTTCTCGACGAAGTCTTCAAATACCTACACTAAACAAAGCTCACTCACTTAACCGTTACGAATAGGTAATTTAAAAAGAGCCGTGTGCGTTCGAGATAATAATTCTAATAAAATGATTTTGCGATGGTTCTTCTGGTTTATAAAAATTTCCAGGGTCTAGAAATTACATGGTTTTTTTTTTGCAAAATGTATTATCTATATTTACGGAACTTATCGTGCATTTAGCTCGGTTTTCAGTTTTTTTTCTTTACATCCAATTAAGATTTCATTGCTAGTAATCAGAATTTCTTTATGTATGTACTTAGAAGCCTTGGCAACCAGCTTAGCCCTCATGTCCAATATAGATGCTTACATATTACTGTGTGTTGTCTTGAAGATAAAAGATACACAAATAGTGAAATCCGTTTCACCACTACAATGGCGTCTCTCCCAACTATTTTTGAAGGTCATACTTTTTTAGTTCAGCATATCGAAAATATTGATCATCCACCATATTCCTCCAAACTTAATAATACGTTTTTACAAAGTAGTAGTTGGACACTTTAAAAAACGATATAATTCAACAATAATTGATAAAAGGAAGGAAACCAATTGTCGACAAATTCCTTGTGACAAGGAAAAATGAAGAAACGGATAAACGGTTATTTGCCATTGTTATTATAACGAATATTTAATTTCGTTTGTGGAATTCCAAAATATTAACTTATTAATCATATTTCCACGCAGCAGTTCCGTAATCGTAAAAACTTCCTAAAAACAAAACAAACAATTTAGAAAAAAAGGGACTACTCTCCACGCATTTTAAGAAACATTTTCAAGGCTGTCAGACGCCGAAATGATTAATCTTGTTTAAGAATTTTTAACCGGTCTTTTTATATTTTCTGTATAACTTTTTTAACAAAATGATAAATGATTGTGAATAATAAAATATGCTCCATTGACGTACAACAATTCATTTATTACATTCGTTGCGTTCAGTGGCACAGAGCCTGATATATTTTTGAAGGATATTGTTATTTTACTGTCAATAAAATTTCGATCCATTCAAAATATTGATTTATTTAAAAATGCTCTAACTTCCGAACGCGGAGGCTGATTTCTTTGAATTTTTTTGCAACTTGTAGATAAAAAACTGTACTTTTAACTTTATTATTCTGACATCTCAAAATAATTTCATACTCCCTTCATATACAGAGGAGAAAAGAAAACAATGTTTTCCTCTACATTTGACTCGCCCTGTAGATTAATTCTGCTGGTAGATGTGCACATATTGAACTTTATGAAGATGTCTGATTTGTTTCCAACACTTGGTTTTTTTTATTTACCCAGATATATTGATTTGTTTGTGAAATGTGACGATTTAAAAGAAATTAATTTTTAAATAAATCAATATTTTGAATGGATGGAATTTTAAGTCGGTGAGCGTTATTGAAAGTAAATATGTTAGTTAAATATAAATATTTTCCAACATTTGCCAATTTAACATACATATAGCATTTCAAACAATTGTTCGGTAATTGTCAAACGTGTTTTGGCAATTTTTTGTCATCTTCATGTAGATACGATACAGCGTATGAATTAATGAGACAAGTGTACAAAATTACTTGATGTGTTTCTAATACGAGTAGTAGCAGTAGTACCAGTTTATGTTTTCTGCTGTTGGCTGTTAGTGACGTCAGGGTAAAGGTCAATTTTTTCTACTATATGTAAGTAAACGTTCACATACAGTGTGGAACAGGCAAATGGAACAAATTAGATGGGAGAGTAAAAAACAAATATCGATTGTTGATTTTCCAAAAAGTTTTTGTATACAGGGTAAATCTTATTTACAAAATCAGCTTTTTTAATTCAATGACAAATGTTTCGATAAACTACTACGAATAAAGAATAGAAAGGAAGGTACGTTATCATATTTTAATCCAGCAAAAAATCACGACGGAAGTCGGCCATATTAAAGAACCAAATATGACTCATTCGAATCGTGACATTTGACATGTATAGTTTTTTCATGCTGTTTTATATATTATTTTCTGATTTAAGTAGTTTACCCAACTCTTGAATGGGAATTACTTTTCATCTGTAGGGTTCTATTTATCTGAATTATTAAAAATTAACAAAATATTTTTTGTATTTCGCACTTATAAAAATCTTCATTATAAAACGCATTTGCGTATCGTAATGTAACTTTTACGCACGCAAATTTTTGTTTTAAATGGTTGGCGACATGAGTGAAGTATCTAATGACAAGACTATTGACAATGACATTTGTGGCTAATAGCAATTTATTAATTTTATATTGTTCTTTAAGAAAGTATTTGTGAATATGAATATCATCTTTTACTTATAAAATTTATTATTATTGGTGTATTATTCATTTTAAAATATTTTAAAACATTAACATTTGATAATTTAAATGTCAAAACTGTCAAATGTTATAAATTACACAGTGCTACCGACATACTTTTTAAAATCAAAATTTTCGGAATTTACATACAAATAATAAATTAATTTAAAAAATGATAAAATGGCGAAATATAAAAAATATTATAAACAACTTATTTCATATGGCTGTTGTGACACTTTAAAACCTCTTTTAAAAACTAAACTTGAACTCGTGTCATAACAGAAATCCATATGAAATGCGTTGTTTAATATAGTATTAATGACAACCACATTGTTATCATAAACGTTCCATTATTTTTTATATAGACCAACTAAGTCAACTATTTATAATTACCTGCTTAGAAGTTTTTAATCTAAATTTATATTTCTACAACTTTATGACAATGCATATTACTGTACAGATAATTACAAGCGGAAAACACTTATTTTTTTTAATAATTAATACGAGACATAAGTTTATAATACCCTGTGTGTGACACCACTGGTAACCGGAAACTTCAAGTCAGCCATATGCAAGAACCATTGCGGACATCGTCAAATCGTATTATACTCCTTCCTTTTTATTATTTATTCGTAGATAAACTATCGTCGTCAAATTGACATATTGAAGTTTTTACAAGGTAGCTATCTGTTATTGAATGAGTACTGTTGAGACTAGACCAAGTATTGAAATGATGAGACATAACAATATTAAAGCCTGGAAGTTATTAGCCCTTAGGGACTATCCTGGATCTATTTCCCTCTAAGATCAGTATAACTATGCAATGATATTGGTCCATGTCAAAAATCAGCAATTAAAGGTAGTTAAAGAGGAAAGTTCTCCATTATTAAACTGTTAGCTTTTATTGAGTCTTCATTTTATTAAAACATAAACGTACTACTAATACTTTAAGTTGTTTTGTCCCATAGCATTGCACACGGATCTTAAAGGAAAATATCTCAAGGACTAATCTCTTTTAACAAAATGTTAGATTTAAAAATGTTCAAAATGGACCATCTATTTCCTAAGGAGCAGTAAGTTATGATGCCAAATTGGATATTATAAAGTATGATTATGTGCAAAACCCACAATTTTTAACTCCATCCGAGTACATTCTAGAACTTAATATATGGTATGTCACTATTGTATGGAATAAATTCATTATTTTAAAAAAATAATTAAATTATAATAAATGTTCAATCTGATGACCTTCAGCAATAATGCAAAGAGACAACTGAGCAGTAAATTCGTATCTAACGTTTACGACATTTTCAGGCGTTGTTTGTGCAATCTCCATTACCGATGAGCATCCTCAACTCTTCTATATCATTTGGGCGACTTCGATAAACTTTTCTCTTCAAGTATCCTCATAAAAGGGTGTCAAATCTGGCGACCTTGGTGGCCATTCGATCGTTCGTCTTCTTCCTATCCACCCATTTTGAAAAACAGCATTTAAGTAGGTTCATCTTTCAAAAGCGTCAAATTGAATCACAAAACACATCTACTGTTTTTGGATTGTTTTCAAAAGTCGATTATTGTGGAAATACATACAATGTCATCTAATTGGAATATGTTTGTTTTCTGATGAGTACAGTTTTGTTCTTTATCTAGTTATTCAAAACAGCTTTTATTGGCTAAATATAGAAAATAAATTGTTAATTACATATTTTTAATATGATAGACTCCTACAAATTAAGTTAGGTACAATAAATATCCAGATTATATGGCAACGAAAATAATTAATAAATTTCATCTGAATCCCTAGGATGTTACGTCCATGTTTCATTGATTCAATTCTTGTATTCCTATTTCTTTTTAGTTTACCATTTTAAGTGGAAAACTCAAACCGTACTCGTTTCAGATAGAGACTGTAAATTATTTTTATTAATGATTTGTTCGTATCCAAGTACACGAGAAAGGTTTTTAGAATAAAAAAGAAGGGTTGAATTGCATCACTAATGATCGAAAAAAAATATTAGACATGGTCTTTCATTTGAATATCTAGAAGGGAAGTTTTATGTTCTGTTTATAATTCCCCTTTTAGATTTGTACATACTGTGTGTTCGGTTTAATCAATCAGCAATCGGAATAATATTTTTCAGGTACACCAGGTAGGTATTAAATGTATTTTTCTGTTTACCTTTATTTTTAATTCTTCAAGGGATCTTATTCAGTGACAGAATTTGTTACACATTGTGAGAGTTTTACGAAAATTAAAACAAAAAGTAAAATATTTCATTTACAACACATGTTCGTGTAAAAATTCCATATTTCAAACAGTTCGCAGATATAAATGTGTGTGAGTGTGCTTGTCTGGGATGCATAATATACCGTTCATTTATCTTTCTTATTAAGTTACTAGTCTCCCTATTATTTCAAATCTTTTACTTCCTACCAAGTCTGGTTTTTAATGATTTTTAAAATCGTTCTTTCCTAAAACCATTTGATACATTTTTTGTGAAGACGAATTGTCATCAATTTTAAAACAACTATTTATTATACAGGCTTATTTTAGACAAAGAGCCTGTTAATATCCCAATAGGCTGAGCTAATTCATTTATTTTTGACAATGAATAAGTTTAAATATATATTTCCCAAATCATACATTTCATGAATAAAAAACTTAGAGACATATCCTGTAAAGAACAATAAACAACGAATCTTCCACTTTTTATTCGTTATGTAATTACAGCTGTTTTGCATCGTCAAATTGACATATTTAAGTTACATTTTGTTTGTTTGTAGCTAGGTTCCTGATGTTGATTAGGTAGTAATAAGCTAGACCAAGTTTGGAAGTAATGAGACTTGATGTTATTAGCCCTAAGGGATTATCCTGGATGCATTTCCCTCTAATATCAGTATAACTGTCCAATGATATAGAAAAACCAGGAAAAAAACTATATCATCCTGATCTTTACAATAACTTGATATATTTGAGTTACAATTACGGTTTCTTTATGTATAAAATGAACACTCAATCAAAGTAAACAGTTTACCTAATAGTGGAGAAGTTCCAAGATACAATTGTTCAGTTTTTCAAGGGAATCTAAATTTTGTTTTTTATCACAAATGTGTAATATTTGGATGTCATTGGTGTGTATGAGTGAATCTGGATATTCAAGAACGTGTTTTGCATAGTTTAACTTATCTGGTTGTTTTAATCTATATGCTCTTAAGCATTTATACATATCCTGTATATCATAACAGTGACTTTACTCACCAGATTTTCTTAAGTTTGAGTAGAAGTCATATTTATGATATTTTATTTCATTTGAAAGGTTATTAAATTAACTTATTCACTATTTAGACAAGTTGCCAAAAAAAGATTTCATTTTTAGATTAAATGTATTTCTCTATGTAAAAAAATGTTTATTTGACAAATTAATTATACTGAATGTTTAAAATTGCCACCCAACAACTTCTTGAAATTTTTTTAACTGACGACTACATTCTTCTTGAACATTGTACATTTTTTCAGGAGTTATATTGTGAATTTCCAATCTATTTCTATTTTTAAAATTTCTAAAGTTTATGGTCTATCTAAGCAAATTTTTGATTTAAAGTAATCCCATAGAAATAAATCAAATGGTGTAAGGTCTGGAAATCTTGTAGGTCAATCTATTGTTCCTCACTTACCAATTCCTCGTGTAGAAAAACACATATTTAAAAAATCATGAACAGACCATTCAAAGTGCACCAACTCTTGTTCAGTGGTACCATTTTAATTTTCACATTGTTATCAATTTCACTAGTTCTTGTTCTGGTGCAAAATATTGGGTCTTTTCTCTTTTCTAGTTTTATTTTCAGTCCCTTATTTGTGTATTCATATTGTAGTTTTTGGAGGATATAGGCTAGATCTTCTTTATCTTGGGTAGCAAAGGCAAAGATAACTAACTGGTAGTCTCATGCCAGAATATTTTGAACATCGTCCGTGATGTTAAGCCTTTTGTGGTCTTAATTCGCTTGATTAATTATTTCCGATTTTAACTTATTATGTTGTTATTGTAGAGCTTTTTAACACCTATTGTTATTCCAATTTCATGCATTGCTCTCACATTTATTGTATGGGAACTGTGTCATACGCCTTTCTTAAATCAATAAATGCCATATGCACTTTGCAAACCTTCACAATGGCATAGAAAGTGAGTTTCGTTTTCCTCCTCTTCCTGACAGACACTGCATAGGTATATATCTGTCTGGCATATCCTCATGTGACTATTGAGCCTCTGTCTGTCTAGGTCCTATCAAAGAGGTGTTTGCACCTCCCTGTGCCAATTTGGTTATACAGGTAAATTTAAGTAAAATTTAAGTAGCTGAAGATCTTACAGCCTTCTGGCTGTAGTCCAGTATACAAAGTTGTGAGAGGTCTAGATTCCAGAGCAGCTTTTGCGCAGGTCAGAGTAGTCTTTGCTGTTTCTAGGTAATATTTCTGGTTTTTACTATTGGTATTTACTAGAAGTTGGGTCAAAAATGTAATAAATTATATAAATCTGAACCACGACTTTTTTAGTGTTACTGAGTGCGAAAATAATCTGCATTTATACATTTTTTTAAAATACATTTATGCTATAGCTAATGCCATACGATTAACCTCGTTTTTGTATATTCGACATTAAAAAACATTTTGTTAAATTAGTACAAGAATAAATTACAAAAGAAAAAAGCGTGGGTGAACTACATTGTTAACTAGTTGACTAATTATTATACCAACAGATACCTTTCACCTAGCGTCTAAAAAGTATTAAATGGTTTATATAAATCTTATAATAGCCAAAAAAATAATGTTGATTTATTTTATATCTTTTAGCAATTATTATGTATAGGGAAAGTTTATAATTCAAGTTTATTTTTATAAAATCTTTACTATACTTGTACATGTACTAAATGATACTTTGGCATTTATTCTACGATAGTATGCAATTTATTTGGTTCAATTATACTAAGTGACATAAAAATCCGAACACCCAGTTTAAATTAAATTTATTGTACTAACCCTTACTTTTTGGAAGTTCATCTTACGAAGAATAGTAAAAAACTCTTGTTTTAACTTAACTTCCAAGTTTAATTGAACAAACTAGGTATAAAATTACAATTACAGCTAATAACATCTAGGCTTTAATATTGTTATGTCTTATTACTTCCATACTTGGTCTAGCCTTACCTACTTAATCAACATCAGGTACCTAGCTACAAACCTTAGAACATAAAATAGTAAGGAAGTATTGCTCGTTCAAGGACAGGTGACCGGGATGGTTATCCAAGATGGCTACCGGAAGTTACTTTTTAACAGTGGCGTCCTATATTTTTATTTGTAGAAAAATAATGTCCTTATTGAAACATACCTATTATTATTCAGTATGGACACTAATCATTATATATTAAAATAATCATTTTAATAAGGAAAGTAGAGGAAAAAAAATAGTATAACATTGCCTAAAATGGGGGTACTAGATTTAAGGAAATAAAACCAGTTATGTACTACACAATTTTTATTAAAATTTTTATTTCTACCACCATTGGCCCCTAAATTGAATTTTGTGTAAACATGTCTAGTTTTTTCTACATTATTTATTTTACTTTTACTTATATAATAAATTCTTGTTTTTAAATATACTACACAGATGCTTTTTATAAGTTGTTTCCTACGAGGACTTTCAGAAGTAGATGGTAGAGTTTCAGGAACAGGAACTGGTGAAATAGTTTCACTGCTAGTAGTTATTATCTCTTCAGCATAAGGGTCGTTAGTCCTTACCTGCATAGAAAAGGTATATTTTAGTGAAATATATGTTTAAGTAAAATATCTGTAAATAGATTTGAGAAAAAATATAGATTTGGTCAATGTTATTAAAGCAATTTGTGGATGTAATAATTACTTACATATTTCATTCTTGCGATTTTAATTGTAGGTATAGCATTTGGTACTAGTAAAACAATTACTGAAGAAATTCTATCAAATGATTGTTCTGTAAAATGTTGTGAGCCTAAAAAGCTATTCTTGCCTGGACTCCAGTTATCTTTATCCACAATATTTAATTAAAATAAAATATCCTCTTTCCATTATTGATACGCCTATGTCAATTTAAGTAGATAGGTTAGGGATCAATACAAAGTATTAATTTAATTTAAACATAAAAATATAGTTTACGTATATATAATGTATATTTATTATAATAATAGCTACTTACCAATAAATAATTAATCCAAATTTTTAACAGAAAACTAAATTTATATAACTTGTAAACAAAGTATGAGTCATAAATGGTTATCCAATATGGCCGACTTCCGTCGCCAGATTTTAACATTGTAGATATAACACAAACTGCTTCCTTACTATTTTCTGTTCTAAGCTACAAACAAACAAAATGTAACTTCAATATGTCAATCTGACGATGCCAGTTATATAGCGAAACAGCTGTAATTGTAATTTTAAACCTAAATTGTTCAATTAAACTTGGAAGTTGAGTTAAAACAAGTTTTTTAGTATTCTTCGTTACCCAGTTTAAATGATTTTATTTTAATAAAATTTGGTAAATAATATTTATTTTACTGAAATAAACAATTGATAAAATATTCAGCCTTATCAGTTGAAGATTGCGGTTTTTATATTGCTTTTTTTGAAATCCACTAACAATCCAAAAATGAATGTTGTAGCCGTAGTAAAGATCCAAATTTTTCTTTCGTCTTCAAGATAGTGACGATGAGTTGGGTTTCCTTATTTTCAAGGAAAGGAGAAAAATAGTAAAAATCTAAAAATTTTATAGGTACTAGGTACCTAAATTAGTACAAACTTGGAGAGACGTTTCAGGCTCAACAAGAACATTCTAGATTTTTTCTATGTAAATTTTATACTCCCTGATCACCATTTGTAAGGAATTAAAATGTAATACTCGTACCTACTGTTCAAGTTTAAATAAATATCTCGTTTCAAATAAAAACAGCTACCGTATACAAAATTCGAATATCAAATTAATAATTCTGACATAATTCTTCTCATACCGAGCACAAATTCTATAAATTCTGAACGGTCTGGTGTAATTTACTACTCTCTATATGGATGATAAAAATACTCATAAAATGTGTTATTTCTCATTACTTAGGATACGTTCTTTCTTAATTCGAAAAGAGTCTGTTCGGTTTCCGGTTTTGTATAACCCTTTAGTTGTGGCCTCTCTCTCTCTCTCGCTTTTTTACTTCCATCTGCAGAGCTACCAACACAAAAACTTATCGAAAAAAATTATATAAAATATGCCATATGCTCGACTCTTCACAGAGTTTTTTTAAGTTCTAGTAGTGCTTTTAATATATGGGGGAAATGCACTCTATATTAAAAATAAAAACGTTTATTTTTAACGTTAGCACTCATGTTTTAAAAAAATCAGAAAGGTGGTTTCTTGTCAACATTATTGAATCTGCATTGAATGGAAATTTTTATTGAAAACTTTAATTTTATGAAAGATGCAATAGAATGTACAACAAGTGTAGAACGGTGTTGGGTTTTCACTAGTTTGAAAAATGTTCTGCTCGTGTTATGCATAATACTTATTCAACAACCAAAATATTCTCCTATAAATTGTCAGTCAAAACTTTTTTATTTCTACGATGGTTTTTAATAGCGGGTGTCCAAGAATTAAAAAATTCGACGATATTTGCATTTAAAAAACACTTTTTAAACATCCTATATAAGATTTTACTAATTAAACATGTATACTGAAAAAAACTTTATACACATGTACTCAATGGGATTCATGTCAGGATAATTTGCTGGCTATAGTAGTCTTTGAATATTCCCAATCTCCAGTGCATTTTGTACTCTTCTCGAGCCCTGGGGCCTAGCATTGTTATTCATAAAAATGAAGTTGCCTTCAATTTGTGCCATGAATTATGCCTCCCCAAAACATTACTGATCCTTCTTTGTATGGAACGACTTCCCAAGTTAGTCTTTCTTGTACTGACCCTCTCCAAACTGGAAAGTAACTGTAATTCCTAAAAGGGTAGTTCCATCCCTTTAAACAAAATAAAATCACTTTTAGCTCGTATATCATACACTATTTTTTCTACAAACAGAATTAAAAGACACGGTCCAATACAGTAGCAAAAGGTTGTATAGAGGACTTGCTACAAAGAAAATAGATCATTGCGTATCAAATTTTGTCGAAAACTTCGGCGGATAACATTGTTCTCTGCCCTGGCCTAGCACTAGTGCTAAAAATGATTTACTTTTAACACCAGTGTCATAAAATGTTATTTTAGACACTGGAAATTATACTTTTACTGACATTAGTAGAAAAAATATCACCAGTATTAAAAATAACCATTATGAAAACTGTGAATTTAATGATTCCATTTATAAAACAATGAAAGACCAAAGTTGTAGGTATTTTTGATGTATTTGTCTTACTCAAAGTACAGGTTGACTTGACAAATCCGTAAAAGTCATTATACTCACCGGAGGATGAATCACACGATTTGAAATTCAACAACGCCATCTGCGGATGAATATTTCATCATAATTTTAACATTTATATTTTATTTTGTTTATCTACCGTTATTTAAATGAACATCTATTAATACCAAATAATATCTTCAGTATGGTTTTAATATTTTCATTTGAAATCACTAGACAATTTATTTTTAAAATGTTCACCCTCGCATATTATGAAAATATAATATTATATATATACGTTTACAGTGTCAGTGCTTAACGGGAAGATCGGGTCGTTTAACTCAGTCAACCCTTTAAAAATAAAAAAATACGGAACTATATTTTACCGCCAGTGAAAAAGATGAAATAGGTACTTAAGTCAAATTCCTAAAAATATGGGCTACGGCATTCTCCCTATTTCTATTAATTACGGGGTTTGAGTAGTGGAAACACTAGACATGAGCGTGCACTTCATTTATTTTATAGCAAATTAAAAATACAATTATTAACTAAAAATTATTTAACGTCATTGTGTCCAAATTCGCCATAGTTTTTGTTATTGATCAATGTTTCTGTTTCTGTGGTCAATTTCTTTTTTTGTCTTCTATTATTTTACTTTTTCTTTGAAATTGCTTCCCCACTTCCTTATTCCACATTTCTTTGTTTTTAGAGGTTGACCCCACCCGTATTTCAAATATCATATTCAATCACTTTTTGTTATTTTTTGTGATGTTTCTGTACAGTTTCCAAAACTCAATGATTTATTTATTATTTCCGTATTTTATTTTTAATTAAAGTTTAAGATATATACCTTGTCCAGTATAAATCTGCTTGCACGTCATCAAAGTGAACAAATCGCTCTGTTCGTTTGACTTTCTTCGTTCGTTTGCTACTGTCAATCAGTATGTTTATTCAATGTAAACTTGGTAAATATTGAAATCCGTAAGCTGCAAGCTATTACAAAAGATAAATAAATGCTTTAAGACAAGTTTCGTAATTAATTCTATATTAAATACAACTAATGAGCTTATAAAATATAAACTTAAATTCAATGTAAACTTCAATTCAAATTGCACTCTGTTGCCGCGTTCAAACATGGGGTAGTATTTTAGTCAAATAAAAAATAGTTATTTACGTTACAAGTCCGGGAAGTACAAGTACAAGAGTTTATGCACGAGGCGACGAAGTAGCCGAGTCAAGAATATCTAATTGAGTATCATAATAATCACTTCACGGACGTGTATTGTACTATATTTTTTTCATACTGCCTTTTATTTTAAACGCAATAAAATATGAAACTGATATGACATATTTTATCATTTTATTAGGAAGTCATGTAGACTGCTGTGAAAAAAAAATATAAATAAAAAATGAACAGCGGTTACCAAGTAACAATGTAAATAAAGGCAGACATATTAAATTTTTCTGCACACACGAAATATCTGCGGAGAAAATGGATCTGAAATTAGATGAAATTGCTGAGAAAACTGCGGAAGTGATAGGGCAAATCATTCCAGTTAAGTCTGCGAAAAGATATGAAAAATAATATGCGCTGTTCTACAACTGGCGTGAACAACACAATTTGAAAAGTAGTGCTGATGAAAATGTGATGTTGGCTTACTTTTTGGATGTGGTAAGAACAGTTTTTTTAAAGAATATTCTTTTCAACAGATTAAATTTTCAGTCAAAAACATTCAACCCTTCTTCATTATGGTCCAAATACTCGATGATTATGGTTAATGAGAATGTCGACATATCAAGTTTTTCAAAGTTGATAGCTTTTTTGAAAAAACAAAATGTAGACCATCAGCCAAACAAGTCAAAGGTGGTGACAAAGGAACAAATTGAAAGCTTCATGAGGGACGCTCCAGATAAAGATTATCTATTACTCAAAGTGATGGCATTACTTGGAATTGCTGGAGGTTGCCGAAGGGAAGAGATCTATAATTTAGAAGTTAGTGATGTGGAGGATACGGGTACTCCGCTAGTGGTTAAGATTAACAAGACAAAAACGCATATTCGACGAGCTTTCACTGTAACTAACAGTGATTAGGTTCACTATTTGGATGTGTTTAGAAAATACATGAATTTACGGCAACACGTCTCCCTGAAAGCTCTTTTGGTGGGTTATAGACAAGGAAAATGTCTTTCTCGGAGCACCTAAGAAAATAGCTGAATTCTTAAAACTAGACCAACCAGAAAAGTATACAGGTCATTGCTTCAGAAGGACATCCTCATCCTTGTTGGCCAATGCTGGAGCTGACCTTAAAGTTCTAAAACACACAGTGGATGGAAGAGTTCTTCAGTTGCAGAAAAGAATATAGAAGAATTGATTGAAGACAAAAACAAGATTGCAAGAATGATCCTAAGGGGCGAAATTTTTGTTGAAGTGCTACATCACAGCCACACGTCTTCCGCGATTACAGAAAACACTGTAAATCTATCAACAACTCCATTAATACGTATTGCTGGCAACAGTAGTTGTACAATTAATGTCAATCTTCAAAAACTAGAATAAAAGCTTAGTTTATGTTGATTCACTTATTATTTAAAACAACATTGGGAGAATTGAAGAGTACTGTAAAGTACAGTATGAAAAAAAAAGGATATTAGAGAACTTTCGTTTGATATATACCGGATTTTAATACTATTTTAAATGCATGGCAAAAATAGTCCCATTCTGACAGCTATGATGTGCAACTATATTTATACACGACAAGGTATACTTACTTTCTGTTCCTAAAATTTACTTTTACTGTTCAAAACATCAAAGATTTTGATCGTAGCAATTCGCCAGGTATATTTACAAAATTTTAACATTATCCCATTTAAAATAAAACTTTGTAACTAATTTATAAATTTGTAAAGTTTACGTTAAAATTACATGATTAAATACAGCGAAACCTCTGTGCTACGCCGCTGTGACTTACTGTGCGATTATACTTTTCATATGCTGAGCTTACTTTAATTTTAGTTTATTTGAAATAATATATATGCAAGTCTAAAATGAAATCCTGTAGGGCTAAGAGGAGGGTGATGCATACACCCTTTAGATTTTCTCACGATGTTTTTTACTAGCCGTTTTTTGTTTTAATTTTCACGAAATGTTTTAAAAACATTGCACGGTTTTAGATGTTTGACATTAAAAAGAGGAATTCCGAGCTGCTGTTAATTTTAGAAAAATAAAAAACAGTTTGTTATTTATGTGTGAAAGTCCTGGGAATTCTTCAGGTGGGAAATTCGAAGTTGGAACGGGATTATTTAAAGATATTTTAGGTGAGATTGGATCTGTAAGCTTTGTTATTGTTTTTTAATTAATGAACTGCTGGCGAATTATTCACACAGTGGCAAATTATTTTAATTATTATTTTGTAGACTATTTGTTAGTAATAGTAAATATTGATAATAATGATAGAGTGGATCCACACGTCACAGACTTTTGTTTGGACAAACCTAAAATCTGAGTAAAAATGCGTGTAAGTATTGTAATGAATATTATGATTCTAAAGATAATTTATTGATTTATTTATTAGATTGATATTACTTATTTAAATGTACTATAATAGCAACAAGATCTTTTTCTCAGGGGGTGTTTGGTTACGCCAGTTTCCTGTTGGATTTTTAGGCATGTGAATGAAAAATTTGATTCTATTATAATTATAAATTTATTACAAAATAGTTAAATTAAAACAGTAATATTGAAGTTTAATAAGGAAAAAGAAAGGCCTTTTAGTAATTATAAAAGAACTTACTTGATGTGAATTAAGTTAAACTAACCAATATTGTTTATGTAATAGCAAATAAGATTATCAAATACACTAATTATTAAATATCAAGTAAATTCCTTTTTTTTAAATTATAAAATTCAACTAACTACTACAAAAATTTTTAAAAGTTTACAATTTTATCTGACCTTGAAATAAAGTCCTGCTTCCTGATTGGTGGAAAAATCTGTAGTTGATCTATGAAAAACGGAGACGAACGAAGCGTTACTTGGAACCTCCGACCTTGGCAAAATGTCGCCTTATTAGACGTTTGGACTCTCGTGTAATATTATTGTGTTTTGTTTGTTCCTCAAATTTGATACAGTTTAGTGTTTGTTGGATTACTGTTCGTTTTATTGTATTAATAATGGTAAGTACACTTATATTCTTCTTTTTTATCGACCAAAAACGTTTTAATTTCACTTTTGGATTCAATCTTAGTAATGTCACTTTTTTGTCACTTTATTTTACTTTTTGATTGTTTTACTTTATTCTTAACGTCACTATTTAACACTTTATTATGATAACTACTTTAAAAACTGTTTGTTCAAATTGACTGTTCACACTCAGATCTTCACTGTTTGACTTCCAATAATAAACTCTCTTTAACGACCTCTGTTCCGTCTTTTATAGGTTTCAAACTTCTAGATTATTCGTTTTTTGTTCTAGAGCTTAGTCATTTCTGGAAAGAAGTATGTGTATCTCTTTCTTTCATATATATGACTAGACATACTCGCTTTGTCTATCATCGATAATTCCAGAATAAAATATAGTAAAATATATCTGTCTCCTTTTTACACATTATCTGTCCTTTTTTTACACATTATATAATCAATTTTCGCGAAGAATCTACTAAGTACTAGATATAATATCTATACATTACATAATAAAATAATTTCCAACTTAAAATTTTCTTACAAATACTCAAAATATACAATAAAATAATACAATATGATAAAATTATTGGATTTAGTTAAATTAAACAACTTCTGTTGATATTTTAATCATTATACTATTGTCAAATATTTAAACATTACAATCAGCCCCCGATTATTTAAAAATATTTGTATAGTCATATAGAAATTTTTTAAATAATCTGTTAAACATTTTTAAATTCTAAGTATATCATACGATATTTTTTTTTTTATACTAACCATGGTACAAAAATATGTTTCGTGAATATTTAATAAAAACGAAGAAGAATCCTTTTTACCGTTCCGTGCACAGAGTCTAGTTCTTAGTTCTATGATCAAATCAAATCAAATGTCAAATTTTAAAATCATCTGTTTATTAACTGAAAATTAAATTTGTTTATGCTTTAATTAATATGTTATGTTAAATTGATCTAAATATCATCTTTATATGTTTTAGGATTTTGAAAATATCTGCATCTGAGGATTTTTTTTTAAAATTACTTATTTTCTTGAATAAACAGCAACATTTTAACATTATATTTGATATGGTTTTGAACTGCATATAAATAAGATTGTTTTTCTTTTCTTAATTGAATCACTCTAAGTAAGTATTGATCTTAATAGATATTTTATCATCTTATCTAAGTGTTGTTAGTTCTTAACTTCTTTTACTTATTTGTATCTGTTGTTTACAATTTAAATTTATTAAGTATGTTTTCCTTCAATGAAACTATTTATTGGATTGTATAGTTTATTCTTGTTAAATTGTATAATATTATTATTTCTTTCAATTGTTTATATTATGTTTAAATTAATTGGTTCCCATATATAGGCAATTTATAGCTATAAAGTTTAAAATTGTCATCATTTTGTTTCATTATATTACTTGGAGTATTTTGTAAATAGATTATAATATATTTTCCTCAACTATCAACTTCTTATCATCTCATCTTTCTTCTACTATACATACAATTATCATAATCTTATACTTATCAGTTCATATTCATCATATAATCTTTATACCTTCTTAAATCATCATCAATAAACATTTCATATCATCTCATATCATGTATCTTTCACATATAAATCATATTCATTTCCATTTATACCTCTAGTTCCTTAATAACTCTTATTTACACTGTTCTCCAAGTACTTATCTTCTAATATTTTATATTTGTTTGTATCTTCATACCAATTAATATTAAACTTTATATTTCTTGCATGTACTCATTTTGTTTTATTTATAGAATTAATACAATAGTTTCATTGTTTAATATTAGTTGTTTTGTTGATCAAATTAGTTTTATAATTATTGTTAATTTTTATTACTCGAACAATTATAATACTAGTGTTTGTTGAATATTTATGTTTTCATATATCCAATAGATTATTAGTTGTTCTTTTACTTAGTTTGATTTAGAGTGATTTATTAATTAGTTTTATTTTTATTTTTTTCAGATGATATTTCAGATAAATCCATAAACTTAGATGTACCATATATGAAGGATGTTAAAATTATCACCGATGCAGCATTTTTTTCAAAATCATGATGTCAAAGTTGTTGCCTTAGGAGTTTTATTATTGTTTTAATTTTTTATCTTATTGTTAATGTAGTTTTTTGCTTATTTTAATGTTGTGGTTGCCATATTAATAACATTTACTATTATAGTTACTATACTAATAATCTTAATTCTATATCTTATATCTATTTCCTATACTACTATGTACACATGTGAAGACTCTTTATCTAGTTTCTTTTCTTTCTTACTTTCCAATTTTGTTTATTATATTTAATTGATGTGGTAATTATCTTTTGGTATACCTTCTTATTTATTATGTACTTTTTGTTGTCATAGTTATATGAGGTTGTGTTGTTTTGTAAAGATCCTATAAGTCTATTCATATTGTCAGTTCTTGAATTATGTTGTTTATTTCTTCTTATTTGTGTTTCTTCTGTTATATTTAATAAGTTAAAATAGTTTATTCTTGGTTCATATTTTGGTTGTACTTTTATTGTGTTATTATCTGGTCTCATTTTATATTTTTGTTTATTTGTCCATGTTTTTAAATCTTGTGCTTTTATTTCATTATAGTAGTCTAAAATTGGGTTATATGTAGATAGTACCATTATCTTATTGTCATTGTTTAAGTTATATTGAAGTTTCTTAGACCATATTTCCTCTTGTGTATTTTCTTTTGTCTTATCCTTTATTAAGTTAAGTTTTAAATATTCTTTATATATTATATTTTTCTTGTATAGGAATTCCTTGATTAAACTATTTTTATGTATATCCTTAGTATTTATGTTTCGTAGAACTTTTTCAAGTAGGTTTATGTTCCTTATAACTTTCATATTATTATCTTTTGTCTCAATTATGTTAGTTTCTGTTTTTGTTTCCATTTCATTATTTTTGTTTTGTTCAGTAAGTTTATTAGAGATAACTTCTTTTTCTACTACAGTTTCATTTTTATCATCTTCTAATGCTTTCTTCGAGTCAATGTTTTCATCATTATTATTTACATCTTTTTCATCTACTATCCGTTTGTCTTCTAGTATTCTATCTTGCTCATTATTAATGTTTGTGTGTATTTCTACAATATCATCTTTTAAAGTTTCCTCTTCATTTTGGAATTGGTTTTTAATGTCTTCCTTAATTTCCTCTATCATAGTTTGATTAAGTTTTTCCATATCTTCTTTTATTTGTTTTTGTGTATACTCAATTTTATTTCCTAATTCTTCTACACTCTTCTTGTGCTGTTGATTTTGAATGTCCATCTTATCCTTTAATTCTTTAGTTTGACTTTTTATTTCATCTATTAGTTCCTTCGTGTTACTTTTTATCTCATCTTGTAGTTCTTTATTTTGCCTGCTCATCTGTTCAAGTAAATGTTTCATCATATCCATTAATTGTTCATTATTGTATTTTGTTTCTTTATGTTTTTCTACACTATCATATCTCTTGCAGACAAAACCACCTCTTTCCATGGTTTGTTGTGCTTGTGTACTAGTTGACTCTTCTACTGTTTGAAATATGTATTCTTCAAGATTTATTCCCTCTTCTATTAGTACTTCCTGTAGTCTTTCTATTAACGTTTCTCTAGATCCTTCAGTATTTAGATTTCTGATTTCTAACTCATTTTTAAGTTCTGATAGACTTAGTTCTTTTAATGTCTTTCTGGATTCCATTTTGGTTATTTATTGTTTTTTTTAATTATTTATTGTGATAATTTATTTTATTAAATATTTTACTGTTATTATAAGATAAGAAAATTGTACTTATGTTAAATAAAATGCAAAATGTATGTTAATCTTAATAAAATATCTTATTATGTTGTGTTTTAATAAAAAAAAACCTTCCTATTGTTTAATATTAAATTGTCTACTATTTTTCAACAGAAATTGTTAAATTAAATACCTAATTTTCCAACAGAAACGAGCCCTATAGTTGGGACGCCACTTGTAATGAATATTATGATTCTAAAGATAATTTATTGATTTATTTATTAGATTGATATTACTTATTTAAATGTACTATAATAGCAACAAGATCTTTTTCTCAGGGGGTGTTTGGTTACGCCAGTTTCCTGTTGGATTTTTAGGCATGTGAATGAAAAATTTGATTCTATTATAATTATAAATTTATTACAAAATAGTTAAATTAAAACAGTAATATTGAAGTTTAATAAGGAAAAAGAAAGGCCTTTTAGTAATTATAAAAGAACTTACTTGATGTGAATTAAGTTAAACTAACCAATATTGTTTATGTAATAGCAAATAAGATTATCAAATACACTAATTATTAAATATCAAGTAAATTCCTTTTTTTTAAATTATAAAATTCAACTAACTACTACAAAAATTTTTAAAAGTTTACAATTTTATCTGACCTTGAAATAAAGTCCTGCTTCCTGATTGGTGGAAAAATCTGTAGTTGATCTATGAAAAACGGAGACGAACGAAGCGTTACTTGGAACCTCCGACCTTGGCAAAATGTCGCCTTATTAGACGTTTGGACTCTCGTGTAATATTATTGTGTTTTGTTTGTTCCTCAAATTTGATACAGTTTAGTGTTTGTTGGATTACTGTTCGTTTTATTGTATTAATAATGGTAAGTACACTTATATTCTTCTTTTTTATCGACCAAAAACGTTTTAATTTCACTTTTGGATTCAATCTTAGTAATGTCACTTTTTTGTCACTTTATTTTACTTTTTGATTGTTTTACTTTATTCTTAACGTCACTATTTAACACTTTATTATGATAACTACTTTAAAAACTGTTTGTTCAAATTGACTGTTCACACTCAGATCTTCACTGTTTGACTTCCAATAATAAACTTCCCCTTTTAACGACCTCTGTTCCGTCTTTTATAGGTTTCAAACTTCTAGATTATTCGTTTTTTGTTCTAGAGCTTAGTCATTTCTGGAAAGAAGTATGTGTATCTCTTTCTTTCATATATATGACTAGACATACTCGCTTTGTCTATCATCGATAATTCCAGAATAAAATATAGTAAAATATATCTGTCTCCTTTTTACACATTATATAATCAATTTTCGCGAAGAATCTACTAAGTACTAGATATAATATCTATACATTACATAATAAAATAATTTCCAACTTAAAATTTTCTTACAAATACTCAAAATATACAATAAAATAATACAATATGATAAAATTATTGGATTTAGTTAAATTAAACAACTTCTGTTGATATTTTAATCATTATACTATTGTCAAATATTTAAACATTACAGTATATATCTATATACAGTGTGGAATAAAATGGAATAAGATTATTTGTGGGGTTAGTTTAGATAGTTTAGAAGATTATAAAAAACGCTGGGACTCGTCCACTTTGAAATTCTAACATAAATTTAAATGTAGGACAGTTGTGTGACTCACATTATTTTGACGAGAAATTTGAGGTGAACTTGACGTTGGATTCTCCACGACACTTTACATAATATCCACTTTCACATCATCTTCAACGAAGTGCGGTTTTCTCTTTAATGGTTTGACATGTCCAAGTTCTCTGAATTGTGCATGAATTTTAGACACAGTACCTTGTGAAATATTAGGCAACTGAGGATATCTCTGATTAAATAAGTTTGCCACTTCAACTTGCAATTATCGCCGTAACCAATTATCATTAAAATTTCAATCCGGTGAGTCTCAGTTAAATATTTCATTATTACTTCGCAAGATGTTAGTTTTTGATTAAGAATTGACAACTAGAATATTTAAATGTAAAATCAACAACTGACAGACATTATTTACCAATTTAGTTTAATTATATTGGCATCGTTATCTATACAGTTTTTACCTATTCGTGACAAAAAATGTTAACAAAACCCAAAATATTGATACTTAGTAAAGGTCTGCATTCAGCTAATTAAAAATAAAACCATTATTTAAAGTGTGAAACATTATTATTTTTACAATTTTATATATTTACTATCTTGAACAAAATTATAAAGTTTCAAAATTTCACCCTGTACAATTCATAATAGACCCTACATGGTATAGTTCGTTGAGATCGTATTGTTAAAAAGCTTTTAGAATCATAAAAATATAGGGTTTCTTCATTGTTAAAGGATTAGCAATAACGCAATGCAGTGGTGTGGTCCCATCGTTTTTTATAATATAAACTAACCCGACAAATAATTTTATGTGGTTTCCACACTGTATATATAATGACGAATTTTACGTTCAAACTTTTGCACAGACAAAATTCTATAGAAGTCTGTGTGGAATGGTCGGAAGAATTGTCCCATTTCTTGGACAGTAATGCAAATTTTTTAATCATTCAAAATTTATCGGAATAGGAAAACTGCTACCTCTTATTCTCATTGTATTTGACCTTTAGCTCGTGCTGATTTTATTTAGAATATTAAAAAAAAGCGGTCCATGTCCTTTTTACAATGGTTTTATTTTGTTTTTTCATTAATTTATTGATATTTCCCGGAAAAATTGTCCGTTATTGTCATTTCTTGTTACATGATCCCAAAACATTTTCTTCACCAACTTTCTTGCGTTTTCTGAGCCGTTCATTCCAAATTTGTCCAATGTAGAATGCATTTTTCGACGGCCGTTTTTTTTCCGAATACTTTCGCAGATATTCGCCGAAAACTCTATTTGGGGACTTTAACTGTTGCCTCAAATCAAAAGTGAACAGATTTATTTGGATACTTTCAGGTAGGTATATTGTTTTCCAACAAAAATGGTTGACTGCAGTCAAGCTACCTGTTTTAATCCTATTCTGTAGGAAAGAGCTTGTCAATAAAGAGGAAAAAGTATTATAGGCCCGACTTTAGATATTTATGTATTCAATGTATGTAATTTAATATGATTTTAAATAAAACAGTTGGAAAAAATGTAGAATTTGGTGAGCTCTCCGATTTTCATAAAAATTTGATAAGGGGTCTAGGACACCATAATTAACACGAAATTTATTTTTTCCGCGGAAACAACTAGAAACAGTAAAAATTGCTAAAAATTTCAACCCAAAATAAATATAACCTAACGCTTACCTGTTGTAAATAGGAGAATTAATTCATATTCAGCAGCATCAAATGGTTTCTAAATACATTATTTTATGTAATTACATCATTTTTAAATGAATAAAATTTCCACAACTTAAATATTTATATAGTTTTAAATAAATAAATTCCATAATTATTGACTTCATTTGTCAAAATAGTAAAAATATCACCAACTGATTTTGCCATGTTGCCAGACTAAAAAATTATATAGCTATGCTTGTATATTATATACAAATATTATAAAATGTACCTTATTATATAGGAAATATAAAATATATGCTTAAAATGTGTAGGAAATATTAACCTATCATCCAATACCAAATTTAATGCATTTATGAATAATAAAAACATAAATATAAAAATATTCGTTCCTTAAAAGTAAAATAAATAAAAGCAACAATTCTTAAATAAAATTCTAAACTAGACATGAAATATAAAGAAAACAAAAATATTTAAATCCCGACCAACTGACACAGATCAAAGTGTATTATAAATTACTATCGCTCACCTTAATATCGAAATAAAATAGTGAAAAACCCAAATGAAAAACTCTCAATACTTGGTTTTATCCTAACAGCAACAATAGATAAAATAAACATAAATAAAAAATAAGTCGGAAAATAAATAAAAAATAAACCTTCATTTTACAAATCAATTAATTTTTCTATTAATTTATCTTTATCTTTGACCAAATCATGAATTTTAATTAAATTAATTTCAAACGCAAGTTCAAAGTTGAATAAAACCAAATAAATGTTATTTATCACTCAACGGTAAAACCAAACTAACATGAAAACGACTGAAATTCGACAGTAAAACAAAACGAAAAATTAGCTATTCAAAACTACAAAAACCAATTAAAATCGACTGAAATTATATCTGTTTTCTTCTCAAATACTCGATATATCTATAGTAAATCTTGGCAACATTGTCAAATCATTTGTTTTAGTTTTAGTTTTAACTAAATTGGCCAATAAGAGATTTTGACAAAATTGACAGTTTGTTAAAATAAACAATAAAGTTAAATATTATGTGCAACAAAATTAATAAGAAAATAAGTTTTCAAATAGTAATTTTATATTTTTTGTGTTTTAAATTATCTTAAGAATGTTTATTTAACACAAACAAGGTCTCAAGTTTAACATTTCCAACTGGTAAGTGATAGGTTATGTTTACTTTGAACCTACATTTTTAGCAATTTTTACTATTTCTTAGTGTTTCTGCGGAAAAAAACTGTATTCATTACAATGTCATAGACCCCTCATAATTGTTTTATGAAAATCGTAGAGTTCACCAAACTCGACATATTTACCAAACAGTTGCTAATAGAGCTTAATAGCAATATAGTAACGTATTAGTTATTAAATACAACTGAAGAAATAAAAACTGACAAATGTAACCGAGAAAGCTTAAAATTTTACCTAGAATGTCTATTTTAAATTAGTATGTTGACTAGAATCCATCCATTAATTTTTTTAAAGAATATATTAAAGAGAATGTGTGAAATATATTGCACAATATATCCAGAAGAAATTTTTAAAATAATAATAATAATAATCATGTCGAGACGTGTTCCTATACGGTAAAATCAAAAAGATCTAGACAGGTGTTAAAAAATAATTTAAAATTGCGTAAATTTTCGCTTCATCAAATTAACATAATACGAGAACCAGCCCAATTATACTCAAATTAAATTTCAAATTTATTTCAAAGATAAAATCTGTTCTTCATAAACAAGTTATTAGAGAATGTAAATTAATTTTTTTTCTCTAACAGCTACATGATTATTTCAACACCAAAAAATTTATATCATAAATGTACATGTGTGTTATATATAAGGCGATCTAGATTTAATTTGTGTTCTAGAACAATAATATGACGTTTCTACAGAAAAAAAATTAAATAATCCAGTCACGATCACTAATATTTCAATTATACCATTTTGCATAATATACATTCCGTTTCTAATAATTTACCTCTGATAATATCTTTTTTTAATGCCATAGATATTCAGTTATCTCATAATATAAAATTCAATCAATTTTTACATAATGATAGATGCATGGAAAGGTAGTGCGGCGAAGAACTTTTCACTAATATTATGAAAAGTTGTTCCAAACTTGAATTTATTTTAATGTACCATATAAATTCCTGTTTTATATTTCGATTAATCACATGTTTTTACTAAATTCAATATTACACATAAACATGCTAATGAATACGATGTTTCTAGTCAGTAGTTTAAAGTAATAACGTTAATATCATAGTTTTGAATCCAAGGCTGCATTGTACAAAGCTAGTTCAATCCAAAATCAAAGTTGATCTCCGAGCACTGTACAAAATTCCTTGTACTAAGGCTGATCTTTGGATTATCGATGGATTAACTTGATCCGTCGTCAGTTAACGATCAAACTAAGATGAGTTGATCTTCCCAGCCAGAAGCAAGTTGTCAAGTGTCAAATGTCAAACGACAAGTGACTTAAAATGTATATTTACTACGATGAAGATTTTTTAGAGTTAATTGAAATAGAATTGAATCCGCAGGTGTCACAAATTTTTCTACAGTGCCCCAGCAATTTTGAAAAGTGGAGAGGGGCCGTTCAAATATTACGTAAGCAGATTTATTATAATTATTTACCCCCCCCCATCCCACTTGTCAGCAAAAGTAAGCAAAGCTCTTACCCCCTCCCCCCATGCTTACGTAAACATTTTTCAATTAAAAATGTATTTTCTTTATATTATAATTATAATGTTATAATTATAATTTTAAAAATAAGAAAATAGATTTAGGATAGAGATTAGATTTTACTGATACAGTATTCAACATAGAGTAAGTGACAAAAATATTATAATCTTACGAACATAACAAACTTATTTTAAATTTTTGGTACACATATTAAATCCAAATTAACAGTCTTCAGTCCATGAAACCCGGATCCATGATTCTAAGTTTTCGATGACATTGGATTGCTTGGATTGCTGCTCAGTGTTGTGAGTCTGCTCACTTTCATCCGATTTTGGAATGTCTACGTCGTTCTCATCAAGCCATTCAACATCATGGTGCTCTAAATTTTGAATAATGCACATCAGTTCATTAGCACGACGAGCAGCGACTCTTACAGGTCTAACTTTCTTATCAGTGTGCGTGTTTACTTTTTATGGATCTTCTCGATGTGACGATTTAGTGACTTGACGGAAGCATGATAAAGACCACACGTTTTGCATGTTCGACTTGATAGCCTCAATTTTACCGTCGGACAAAAATAATCGTAGGGCATTTGCAGGAAATATTTGAGTGAAGCACTTAAGCGTAGAGCTAAATTGACTGGAAGATCAAGAAATTGCCCTTCTTCATCCAAAACCAAGTCATCAACAGTTTATTTTACTTTTACAGGTGGTGGAAGAAACCTGTTGTCTAGTAATCTGAATAGGCCACTTCTTGGACGACAGCATTCTGTATTTTTACATTTTATAATTTGAAGCAAGTATTGGCTTTCACGCACATGTTCTGAATACCATTTAATGTCTGGAAAATCAGGAACATCTTGTTCACCTGCCCCAACATATTTTGCAGTAACATTATAGCCATCGATTTCCATTGAACTCCATACTTCAGCTAATACATTTCCTGCAAATTCGAAATTAGATCTTTCTAAATGTTCATCAATTGTAACGTGACGTTCATCCAAATGAGACCCAAAATGGTCATGAGGTAATATTAAACCAGCCAGTTCTCGACTAAGAGGAGCCATTCTGCGCTCTACTCTGTTATACGCACTTCTTCCAGGAGCATTGGTAGCTAAAAACAATGCATCGAGATCATATCGCTTAAAGTGTTGTATAGCAAACCCTATGACTTTTTAATAACGTGGATTTTCATCTGGCTCTCCATCAACCGTCATGATTACCACTGGTTTTACTAGTCCATGGTCAGTTTTAGCTAATGGTCGAAACTAAAAGTTCGAGAAGCGTCTAGAAATCCTGAGCATGAGTATTAGCAGTAGATGAACTACGCTTTAAATAAACACATGCAGTACTCTAAGGATAGAGTACCAAAACTTATTAAAGAACGAGTCCTTTGTATGACTCAAGTGTCCGAAGTCATAAAACGGAGTTAGGACTAGCTTTTCCTGTTTACAACCAAGTGTTGAGTCTTGAGCATAAATATTATATTTTAAAACTATAAAATAAAACAGAAATCAATCAACTAAGATTCATTCATTTTTTTTGGACACAATAGATCCTATGGGTCGCAGTGTAATCATCACCCCTAACTTATTCATTCATACAAGATTCATTTTTGTTCAGAGAATCCAACACTACCGATGACGTAATCATCATCTAGACTCCCCTACCCCCCATGTCATTCAAAATAAGCAAAACAAAGACCCCCCACCCCCTCATAGTGCTTACGTAATACTTGAACGGCCACAGAGATGATGAATCTTTAAATCTCAGATTTTCAAAGCCAGTTGTTCGATTCCTAATAAAAAGAAAACAAAATATCGAATTATTAGTCCCAAGAAGAAGTTTTCTTATTTAGAAGCTCAGCCTTATTTGAAAATTACAGCGTCGAGGTTATAAAAATTAACAGTTCTTTAAAAATTTCAACTAATTTGCGTTGAATCAAAGATTACCTAATCAAACAGGTCAACAAGGTTTTTCAAAATGATCAGTTATGACCTATAGATTTCGTGGAATCAAGTTAATCAGCAAGAACCATTTTAGTGAAGTTAGTTTTCAATTTCGTAGTTATTTGGTTAGATTATTCTTCCCTTTGAATTTGACCTGCCTGTCCCCTTTCTTTATGAGGTTTAGCATCTAGAATTTACTAGAACGTTCTATGATTTACAGAAGTGTTCTATGACGTTCTAGAGAAGAATGCAAAATCCTAAAAAATGATATATGTAAAGGCGGACATGTCAATTTAGAGTTAGTTGGTACTCGAAAAAATTATCAGAATATTTAGTGGCAAAAGTCTAGTTGTAAATTATCGCTGTATCCTTGTGATTCTGTGAAAAAATAATTAAATATTACTACAGGTATGTTACAATATCGAAACTCATTACCCAACCTCATTTCTGATCATAACCCTAAATAGAACTCAATTTGATTAAGACGTATCTTTGGTTAAGCGATATCTTCATATTATATCATTTTTTTTTTAAAGTTTGCTGCTCCCTGTTCTGTGATTACACATGACGTCCTCTAGTGTTAAACTTACAAATTAATGGAACATATATCTTTTCCACATTGGCTTAATTATTGAATACATTTGACATTTAGTATTGAAAAAACCTGCTTCAATTATTAATAAATCACTCACCAACATGTATCTATGGTTTATGAACAGCTCATAGCATACAATTCATAGCTTACAATTAACAGCCTGCTCTTCTTCTTCTTCCCGTCCCCTTAACGGAGGTTAGCTATCACCGTTTCAAATTCTTCTCTATTTTCGGCAGTTCTTATTAGTTCTTCGAAATTTATGCCAGTCCAATTCATTATATTTCTTATCCAAGATAGTTTTTTTCTCCCGATTGATCTCTTCCCTTCAATATTTCCTTTAATAATTAGTTGTAAGATGTAATATTTGTCATTCCATAAGATATGTCCAAGATATGATGACTTTTTATATTTTACAGTGTGAAGCAGGTCTCTTTCCTTATCCACTGGTCTTAGGACTTCCTGTGATTTTTGTGATTGTATCGTAGTTTTTTTAATTATTCTGGATATTGTCCTGTTTCATACGTCTCCTGATGCCTCTAAGTGCCGAAGATTCTGCAAAAGCTATAGCTCTTGTGGAAGATGGCCGCGTTGTTGCTAGACTCCTTCATTGCACTCATACAACGGTTCGAAAATGTGTGCAAAGGTTTAGAGAAACTGGTAGGAATACAAGAAGGCCAGGATCGTTTCCTAACCTTAAGTATGTTACGAAACCGCACCTCTACGTCTGTTGAAGTAAGAAATCAACTTAGAAAGATTCGCGGCGTTGATGTAAGTGTGTGGATAGTTCGCAGAAGATTAGCGGAGGTAGGTTTAACTGCTTATAGACCAGCACATGGACCCAAATTGCTACCGCGTCATCGAACAGCTAGGCTACAATTTGTTCGTAATCACTTGGCATGGAGGTTGGAGCAATGGAGTGATGTACTGTTCACAGATGAATCAAGATTTTGCCTATATCATCAGATGCAGAAGGGCAGGTGTACGTTTATTCCAAAAGTTAGCCATAATGGTGGCTCTATGATGGTATGGGCCGGCATATCATTAGCAGGCCGTACGGACCTTGTCTCTGTAGAAGGGAAGAAGGGGGGGCTTTGACAACACATCGATACATTAACGACATTCTGCAAGACTACGTTGTTCCCTTTGCTCCATTTATTGGCGATGATTTCATCCTCATGCATGACAATGCAAGGCCACATGTTGCAAGAATTGTAAAACAATATCTGGATGAAGTTCGAATAACCCACATGGATTGGCCAGCATGCTCGGCGGACATGAATCCAATAGAGCATGCTTGGGATATGTTGGATAAACGCGTAAGGAGTCGACCGGTGTCACCAACTTCGCTACAAGAACTTCGCATTGCACTTCAAGAAGAGTGGGAGAATATCCCTGAAGATTACTTCCGTATTTTAATTAACAGTATGCAAAGCTGTAATCAAAGCTAGAGGAGGTACTACGAGATACTAAACAATCATAAATCGCTCGTGTTACTTATTAAATGTAATTTTGAATTTTTGAATTTTCGAGTTGCCTTCAAACATTAGCTGGTTTTTGTTTTTTAGATGCTTATGACGTTAAGAATACTAGATATAGAATTTAGAGCACAGTTTTTGTGCCTGCTCTGTTAAACCTTAAAAATATTTGTTGGAAACTTTTTATTGCACTTGAGTGTATAATATGAGTATGAAAATATAGCAAATAGGTATTTAGTTTCTTTAAATGTATTTTATTTTTAGAGACGTTTTAAGATTAGAGTTTAGACATATAAGATACACCTGTAACCCTTTTGAACTCCCTTAATATTGATTGATTGATTTACATTGATTAATATTGGTTTACAAAGCTTTTCCGATTAAACAAAATAGCATACCTTGACTTAATACAAGATAATGATAGATAATGAATCTGATTATTAACTAGATATTTGTCACAATTATAAATACAATTATTTTTCTCTTTTTATATCATTAGGTAATGATGATAAGAGGAAAATTGTACTAGTCACCTCATTAAGTGAACTAGCCATTTCATTTGACCTCTGGTTATATAATTCTGCTTTTGTGTTTATATAAAAGAAAAAAATTCTAACAAACTAATTTGTTCTACCCCTGTATGATTTTTTAGGTGCATTTTGCCTGTAGTTAAAACTGCATTTTTTTCTAAATAATTTACTAATAACTCCATTTGTTTTTTAGAAGTTTTTTTAGTTTTTGTGTGAATGTAACTATTTTGTAGGTTATCGTGCAAACATTAACCACACATTCTTCTTTTTTATCACAAAATGACAAAACAGTAATGATTGCAGTATTGTAAGCTATAAAATTAGAAATTTTTAGCATTGTAATAACAAAATTGTTATGAATTAAAATAATAACAAATATTGCTATTACGGTCCAAACGGAATACGAATTTAAACTACCATATTGTTGTTATTTTATTAAACAACATGGTTACGATAACAAGACTTAAACAGAATCGACCTGATAGTCATTACTTTTGTTTTTTCATGTTTATTGACATTCCGTATTCTTTACATGCAAAATTTATGCTATCCTTTAAGCGCTGCTCTAGTTCTGTTCTATTTTCTTCAGCGTTCAGTATTATATAACAAACGGGCGTCAAATCAGAAAGTTAGAATATCGAAGTTTGAATAGAAGATACTTAAATCGACTAAAAAAGCTTTGGGGTACTGTGAAATAATCACAAACTATATTAATAACAACAATGGAAATGCCTACATACTCAAAACTATAAATTTTATAAATAAATCTTCTTTAATCTCCGCCCATTTTAAAAGAAACATTCGGTATAATAAAGATATTAGAAGAACCACACCTACGTTCTTATATTGACGAATCATTTTAATATCTTAAGATATTTTTAAGGTCATACACGCACACACCATTACACCTCTTTTTTATAAATCAATCTTAATTTTATTTTTCATTATCTTCGAATTCTAATCGTATGGAATATATATGTTAAAAACCACGCCGCCTTTAAATAATAATAACGAAAAAATAATCATAAATAAATAAAATTAATAAAAAAAAACATTAAAATCTTGATGTAAAAAACAATGGGAGATGAATGACATGACTCTGTATAAAAAAAACGCCTCATAGTCGGAGATATGTTTTAAAAAGTCTTAATATTAATTATAATACGTGATTGGCCCGTTTTGTGAAAATATATCCATAAATCGAACTATCTATCCCCGATAAAATTATCCATACGTGTTACACCAGCTTGTACGTATAGTAGGGGAGATTGTTTTGATAAAAAACTACCAGAAGTTATAGAACGAAAATATTTATAATTTACATAACTATACATAGCTACACTTTTTCGAATAATTTTAAATTATTACTTTCATTAATGTCATGCTATTTCTTACACTCCCATTGGCCTTGCACTGACCACTTCTAAATACTTTTTCGCTTCACATTGTTGTTAGCAAAAAATGTATTACATAAATAAGCAATATTGATTGAATTGTTAATAATATCAACATAGTGCAACAAATATTCGATAATAGTATAATATGAGCATAATATCAACAGAAGTTGTTTTATATTACCTTAATCTAATAACTTTTTATTATATATTTTGGTTATTTGTAAGAAAATTTTTACTTTTTAATATTATATTTTGTACATAAACATGTTATTTAAACCTACCAGAAAAAAGAAGACAGATATATTTGTACTATATATGCTCTAGAAAACTCCACAAGTAGACGAAGTGAGTATGTCTAGTTATATATAGGAAAGAGAGAGATGCACATAGTATTCTAGAACATGATTAATTCATAGAACCATAAAAGAAATTTCTGGAAGGTTAGAAACCTGACCAGAGATTGTTGAGAGAGAAATATCATTGGAAGTAAGCCATAGAAGATCGGTCAGTGCGAACAGTCAGTTTGAACAGAGTGAACAACAGTTTTTAAAAGTAGTAAAAATAAAGTGTTAAATAGTGACATTAAGAACATAAGTTTAAAATTATTACCAAAGTAATCAAAAGTGTAATTAAAAACATTTTCGGTGTATAAAAAAGAAGAAATTAAGTGTACTTACTATTTATAATACAATTAAAAGAACTATATTCCAACAAACACTGAACTATATCCATAAATCGATATGGAGGAACAATTTTATTACACAAGAAACCAAACTTCTAACAACCACGATATTTTGCCGGATATTTTGTCGGAGATTCCACGTTTACCTTCGTTGGTTTCCGTTTTTCATAGAGCGAATACGGTTTTTTTCCACCAATCAGACAGCAGGACTCTACGTATTAAGGTCAGATAACTTTGTAAACATTTTGAATTTTCGTAGTAGTTAGTTAAGTTATATAATTTAAAACAAAAGAATTTATTTTATAATAAATTTGTAATTATAATTAATCAATTTTTCATTCATATACCTACCTAATTGTCCAACTAGAAGCTTGCAGAACATAACCACCCTGAGAAAAAGAAGATCATGCTACTTTAAAAAATTTAGATAATATCGACATCATATAAATAAATAAATTAATCAATAAATAATTATTCAAATCATAAGAGTATGAATATATTAATAAAGTCATAAAATACTAGGAGCAAATAATGGTTAAGCCATGCAAATTGTTACTAGAAAAATAGACAGACATTGCCTATCTTCTAGGCTCTTAGTCCCAAGTTTAAGCTATTAAACGTTTTATTAATTGTACCTACTAATGATTTGATAACTTGGGAAAATCTTAGCTCTTTTAAAAATTATTATAACAAAAATATGTCTTCTTGCGAAAATAACTGAATCATTTTTGCTGTTTAAATGATGTATTTAGATATTTCCAATTGGAGTAACCACTATTTATTAAAAAGAAAGATACTGATGCGATTGGCAAAATATATTGTACCTACCTTAAATGAAAAGAAATAGGTACATTAAATTAATTAATAAGAAAGAAGAGTAAAGGTCACCACTACTATTTCCTGAACAAACTAAAATATTAAAAGTTGTAAAAACTTTATATATTGTGGAAATATTTATAATTCAATTTCAAAAGTAATATCATCAGCTACATTTGTATTAATATAAATACAAAATAATTTTGGTACTAAATTGTTGGAAATTACTTAGCGAGGTCTGTTGGGAGTGTAGAAGAATTCGCAGGCTTCTTCTTCTTCTTCTTCTTCTTCGCGTTCCATCTCTGTACAGAGCGCAGTTATCTGTGCTGTGCGTATCTTAAGAATTCTTGACACAGATAATTGGGACCTACAGTTTTACGCAGGTTCCGAACGGCGAAGTTAGAGGCTTTCCTGGGCAGAATACTTTCGGTGGTTTGGCATTGCTTTCCAAAATACATCCGCCGTACTATATTTTTATATATTTTTCCCCGGTACTGGGGATAGAACCCAGAACCTTTCGCATACCAGCCAACGCACTTGACCAGCACACCACGGCAACTACAGCAATGGGCTTAAATTTAGGGGTGGGGCTAAAGGTTAGCTTCATGATATACATACAGATACAGAGCTGTGGCTCTCTTGTACCCTTCCTGTCAGCCATTCGGTGAATGTTTTAGGAAATCACAGAAAACCTATAACCTGACAGAGCACCGTGGGTTTCGCAGGGTGCTAACAGGGGTAGTTCGAGGAATTTTGAAGTTACCAGGGATATTGTGGAAAATAAAGATAATTGAACTGCATCTCCCGGAGGCTGGAGATAGGTTGTGGGATCTAAAAGATTAGCAATTTAAAGTTGTAATTGAGCAGGTAAATTTTGTTCTTCACTATTAAATTGTTGTCTTGAAATACACGGAACAGTGTGTCTAAATAAATTGCCATTTGAACAAAAATCTACAAGAATATTGGCTACTGGTTCAGTTGTACTTCAAACAGTTTTCTGTTAGGCTGGAACATACCTATAATGATAAAATGTGAGCCATACTTTTTGGCATTTCTACAGCTTTTTCAGTAGCATTTTTCAATTTATTTAATACCTAATGTCAACTAAAAGATATTGTAATAAAACAGAAGTATAAAATATATATTGATCAAAATTTAGTATCTTACACATTAAACAATAGCTTTGTTTGTAGAACAATCAGCAAATATTTGGCGTTGGAAAATATTTAATGCGCATGTGATTTGCACTTGGAAACCGATGCTGATCGTTCTACGAACAAAGTTATTTAATTTAATTCAGACGACCATTTTTCTAAATATGAATTGATACAGTTACATTTCATTTATTAAAATATGTACATTATTTTTAATATAGTAAATGTTTAGATTTTGATAATATCTAAGTGGTTATCTAAATATTTTGTGAATAATTAAACAATTTATAAAACACACTAAATAAAGAACTTTTTAGCAAATTTTCCACGACTTTTTTGAAAAAAAAACTTTTCAGTTCAATGACAGCTGTTACGATAAATTGACATCGTCAAGTTGACAAATGTATGTTACATTTTGTGTTTTTAAGGTAGCTAATTGATGTTGGTTAAGTAGTGTTAAGGCTGGACCAAGTATGGAAGTAATAATACATAACAATATTTAAGCCTAAATGTTATTAGCCCTGAGGCATTATCCTGGATATAATTTTCTGTAAGTAACTGTGCAAAATCAGTAAAAAAGGTATTTATGTTACATTTATGTCTTACCTAGCTAATTAATACTTAATCTTAGTAAACAGTTTAATAGTGGAGAACTTCCAAGATTTATTTCTTCAACCAAATGAAAAACTCAAAGTCTATGTCACAGAATTTCTGAGGGTTTTTCATTTGGTTTCTCATTAGTCACATTTGAGATATGGATGGTTTACTTAATTTATTTCTTCCTTAAAAACATTAAATTGCTGATCTTCTTTAGAGGGTTAGTATAATAAATTTTATTAAACAAAATTTTTAAAGAACATGCTTTTATGGTGTAGTTGGGGCAGAGTAACTTATTTGCATTTTTATTAAGGGTATTGGAATTTTTAATATCTTCTAGTAAATAAAAAGTTTAAAACTATTTTAATATTGAAACATGAAATTCTTAAGTAAAAGACTTAGTAAATAAGTAAATGAAAAACTGTAGACTTTGTACACACTTGATAAAATAATAAAGGAAGGAAAATTTTTTGTATATTAAAAACCGTACGTAAAGTGTGAAAAGTATATTAAATTCGGTAACTGAGCGCTTTCGGCTTATAAGGCCATCATCAGAGTTACTTCGTTAAAAGATAAAACCTCTTCAGAAGAGACATTACAACACTTTAAAATCATATCAATTAGTTAAATTTTAAAATTAAAACATCTTTAACATTAAAACATTTTGAAGACAACAATATATGAATGTGATTTAAAAACTTACTCACATTCATATTATTTTCATATTTATAAATTTTTCTTCCTTTATTAAAAGACTTAGTACTTAGAATTAACATTTTTGAACTAAATTTAGCGCTAATCCGTGTCACTATACAAAGTCTAAACGAAACGGAAAAAAACAATGGAATCTCTTTGTGGCTACGTGTAGTAAATCGCAGCGTGCTGTGGATTCCTCCGAAGAATCTTTCGATAAATATCTTTGGATGACTTGGAAATTTCAATACATACTAATTATCTTTTTAAATCAGATAAGAGGGAGATTCATTTGAAAAACCAGTCGAATAATCGAAAGATGTTTAAAAAACCTATATCAAAATTATTTGACAGCGTTCGTTCTCGAAGCAGTAAAAGTAATGTAGCTATGGGAAGGAATCCTGAAAAAATATTACCATGTAAGTATCTTTCAGAAATTCGCCAGGTTTGTTCTTCAATGGAAACATGTATGGACGCGGTATTGCTACAACACAATTTATACTAATTAAAAACAATCTTTTTGATTACAAGAATAACTATTCAACAAAAGCTACAGGGTTAATAAATAGGTACCTTTAGACAAGTTAAATCTAGATTCGACTACAAAATGAGTTAGGATGGAGAAGTGGGTTTAGAAGTGTTTTACAAAATACATTTAATTTGTTTATGTATTCAATGAAAATTGGCTAAAATAAATTTTAAATAACAAATTAATAAAAAATACAACTGATTATTTTTTGACGTTTTTTAAAACCAATGAAATGCTTCTTTATTTGTCACAAGGGTAAGTTTCAACCAATTATGTCATTATTATATATAATAAATCTCTTGTGATTATTGCTGTTATTATTTGCCTAGCAACTGTCAGATACTTGTAATGGTTGTCTCTAAACATAAATAACCCAGATATTTGCCCTATTCGTCTTTTTGAAAAACTAATGAGTTAACGTAAAGAAAATATTGAAACTCCAAATCCGGCTTGGCAAACTCATGGTTTTTGGTATAAAAACGTTCCTGTGGGAATAAATTCCATTTCAAAATGGATAAAAGAATCCGCAGAAAAAGTAGGTCTAGACACAGTTACTAAAAAAATAACTAACCATTCTGCCAGATCAAGTGCAGTAAGTAACCTTTCAAAAGATGGTGTATGAGAACAAGAACTAATCAAGGTCATAATTCTGCAAGTTCGATTAAACCATACTTACAATTGAACCAAGAACATCATTCAAATATAATAAATAATCTTAGAGAAAATACGCAGGAGGAAACACTTAATATAACAAGCAATTCCAAATCCTCAATAAATAATGAGTCTGGAAATATTTTTAATAATTGCGTTTTTCATTGTACTAATTTAAATTGTTAATTCTTTTAATATATTCACAATGTGTCAACGATATTTTCATATATTGTAAGTAATAATTAAATTAAATTAAATTTTTCAGTAATGTTATGATAGTCCTATTGATCTTTTTTATTGTAAAAGTTTGTGGATCAAAAAATAATCTTGTCAAATATAACTCAAAAGTTTCATAAATTAGAAAATAATTTGACAGATTTTGTTCAAACTTGTTGCCATTTGGCAATAGCCACTCGAGCCCTGTGGGACTATTGCCTGGCAACAAGTTTTCAAACAATCTGTCAAATTATTTTCATTAAGAATAATAAAAAACTCTTCGTTTTAACTTTAATGACAGCCGTTTCGCTAGACTTAGATGGACTTCCAAAAAGTAAGGGTTAGTACAATCAATTTAAATTATTTTCAATTTATTCTCACTCTCTTGTTCTATTATTACTGAAAATATTGTATAATAAAATGATTATCAGAATTGGAAATATAGAAAAAAAAGCATCAATATCCGGTGTGTCTTCCCCTTTTCTGTAGTAAGGTGTTAACTCGCCTTTGCATGGAAACAAAAAGAGCGTTAATAGTATCCATTAGGACGTCGTTCTATTCTTCTTTGGCCACAAGTTTGAGTTCCTGGAGGATTAATTCTATTTGATACTGCTCTTCGAAAGAAGTCTGCAGTGCATTTTGTACTCTTCTAGTACGATGGGCCTAACATTGTCATCCATAAAAATGAAATTGTCTCCAATTTCATCTCAGAGAGGATAAATAATGGGTTCAGTAATATTTCGAACAGATCTATCCCCTGTCATGGTGCCTGGAAAAGGAATAAGGTGCGTACGACGACCATGCATGATGCCTACCCAACTGATCCTCCTTGCAAAAGTTAGTCCTTTTTATCGTCCTGGTCTTCTCCAAACTATCACTGACCAAACTAAATCTGCTTTCGTTCGAAAAAAGGACATTTCGCCATTGAGCTTATCTCTGTATCTGTAGAATAGGGAGGGTGAGTATAGACTCACAGCACTTAGGCCACAATATGGCCCATTGTACATTCTCCCAAGGAGTCGCCCTCCTAGGATATTGTCCATCCTGCCTTATCCAGGAAGGAAGATAGGCCAAGACTCACCGAACACACACTCTCTTATCGACGATAGTTCCAGACATTCACATAAGACATGCCTGACAGTTTCATCTTCCTGTTCACACATCCTGCATAGAGGTGTGTCCACTAGCCCCATAATGTCGAGGTATTTTCTTAGTTGACAGAACTCCCACTGTTAAACGTAGGTTCTTCCTGGTCATCGCCAAATATTTATTCGGATCCAGCTTCTCAGGGTCGCCCAGGGTGATCCTGGCAAAACTGCATCCTTTGGTTTCATCCCATCTCTTAAGGGATTGAGTATGGGTGTAACGTTTGACTAGTTCCGCAATTGTAGAAGACGTCAAACCATGGGTGTCGCCTGGTCCCAAAATTTTCAGTCCAACCGCCATCTTGGCCAAAGAGTCAGCAACACGGTTACCTTTGCTCATGTCTGTCTTTCATCCACCTTAGTACGATATTATAATCTACCGAGGCGTTAGCTAAATCATGGTAGTACTCTAGTGCTAACCCTGAGATCATACGTTGTCTATTCAAGGTTAGTGGGGCTTGTCTATGTCTACTATCAGTGCAGATTATTATGTTTTTGCCAGAAATTTCTTTTCTGGTTAGTTGTTTTGCGGCGATTGATACCAGCCAGTTCTGTTTGAACCACGCTGGTATTTTTCCCATTCCCTCATTTAATCCTTGGGCTAAGTGATCTGGAGTAGACTCCACATCCTGATCCTTCCTTGGTTTTTGAGCCGTCTGTGTGTATGCGTACCTATTGCATTTGCAGCATCCGCCTCAGTGTTCTGTTTTATTTGTATTTTGTAGGGTTTATTTAACACAAACCTGGGTTCAATTGCGTCACCGGCTGCCTGTAGCAGAGGCATCGCAATGAGTGCCTCCCTCCACAGGCCCAGCCTCATTTGATCCATTCCTACCTCGGGGTTTACACCATGCGCAAGCCATTAAGCTTAAATCCAGTCTCATTGTCCTGTAACCTGGGTACTGCTAATGGTCTCCTCGATCGCAAATTGTGGTACTGGACCATACGTTCTTATTAAATAAGTTCGGACAGCTGAGACTGTTATGGTACTGATTCAGCGATTCCTAAAGGGTCCCCACGACCCCTTACTAGAACATTGATTTTGATCGACAATATCTAAAAATCTAATCCTATAATGCGGAGTTAACATTTAAAACTTTCAATATACTGTAAATTTTGTTACGTGTTCAAGCAGTAGTTAAATTAATATTAAACACTGCGCTTAATCTACCGTAATAGGAATTATCATTGTACAAAATCTCACATGTCAATCAACATGAAAAAGTTGTCAGTGGCAAATCAGTAAATGAGGACAAATTCGTGAAATTTAATAATTTTCACACACGTGTTGACTTTATATTATTTGCAGTACCAGTACCTAATATTATATGTGATTTAACACGAAAGAAGTTGTGACCAAGTCTAAACATGCTACTAATGTATAATTGCAGCTAAAAATTTATTTTTGTTTTAAAATTTGTAGGATCTTGAATACTAATATAATTTTTTCCAAGGATTAAGAAACTGATGAAAAAATTAATTAATTGTAATAAAGTGATTTAAAAATAATTTACATATAGTGGTATTCATCTTCAATATATTTTTTAAATAATTACCTACTTAAGGATTTTTACATAATTGACTTAACCATTATAACTACTTGATGATTATAGTTCAACAAAACTTTAATATTAAATTCCTGAGTTTTTTCGAATTAATATATAATTTAAACAGATGGAAATTAAGGAAAAACCAATAATGCTACTTAAAAATATTAGAACTTGTCATTGACAATTCAAAAATAGTATATAACATTACAAGCAAGGTAAGAGGGTTTTTACTGGCTCCTTGAGCCAGTAAAACCCGTTATCTTATATTTTATTTGTTTCTCATTTGTAAAAAAGTTAGATAAATTCCCAAAAAATCTCAATAATTACCTTTTGAAATCTGCAAACGTCATATTTTTCAATACATTTTTTAAGGAAAACAAACCTGCGAACAGGGGCATTTTCTTTCATTTCCAAGCAGCTTTTCAGCATATCTAGCTGATAGTTGATTCAAGTAGACCAACAAAACATCTTCAGTTACCCCAATCACACTAATGTAAATAATACTTGTAAAAATTTTGTAAAAATTTTGCAAGTTAACTGTCAGTTTTACAAGTTAGTGACTTGATAAAATAAACTTTCTTGATTAATATTTTGTTTTTGGAAACTGACGTTTACAAATGAGAAACAAATAAATATATTATAAATATACAAGAGCTACTTTTCAACAATACAATGTAGATACCTACAACAATTAAATAAAAGAAAAAGATATCCAAGTGCTGTGAATTCCATCCTAAATAATGAGACAGCTGATTTATTTGCCAAAGATGTCACATCTAAGGAAAATTGAAAAAGAAAAACAGCTAGAGAAGTTGCACGTGACAAAGTGAAGTATCTTAAAATGAAGCTTAAAAGAAATTAAATATAATGTGACACCTTAGAAAATCTAGATTACTAAGGACAATAAACAAATAACTTTGTAATAAATATTTTTATTAGAAAACAACTTTTTAGTTACCTTTTTTTCGGCAGCTGTTTCGAAAAATCATTTGATCGTCACATTGACATTATTGAAGTTACATTTTGTTTTATGAAATAGCTCACAAATAACCTACTCTTAGATAATTCACGACAATGCTTTCAATAAATGACAAAAATTAGCGCCATCTATAGAACTGAAACACAATTAAGTAGTGGGTAAATTGTTCCATGAGTTTTTACCGAGGAAAGAAGAATGGGCGCTAAATTTAAATTAGCATTATCTTTACACAGGTTTTACTAATAAGCCTATTATATTGTATATAGACAATTGCTTGCAAATAATGAAGGTAGTTAATACCTTGTAAATTCGAATGTAATTGCCAAACAATTTATAATTGTACATAAATATATTAGACTTTTTAAGGAGTAATATTTAAGGAAATGAACAGTTTTTTGGCAATTGATTGTTTACAGAAAGGCCAAAATAAGAAACATGTATATGAATATAATCTATTGGACCAAGCTGTAATATACTTCATATCAAAATGTGCTTAGAATTTTTGTAAATCTTTATTTGGATTTGGAAATGTATGCCTAATATTAGATGTTGGTGTGCAATTAGGCACACAACATTTCAAATAACGTGGCATAATAAAATCTTACACACACTATTGTTTAAAAATTGAAATTTATCACTAAAACTAACTTTATATAACTTGAAAACGAACTGATGAAATTTGAAAATTACAACTATAGTTATAAACACAAACCATTACAAACTGTTATAAATCAAAACTAATGACAACTGACAACAGGCATTTGGCAGCGGTGGGTTGTGGATACAACAGGAAATTTTACAAAATATTACTAATTAAGGATAATAAAAAACTCTTCGTTTTAACAAAACTTCCAATATTTATTAAAAATTGCTTTTAAAGGCTCAATGACAGCTGTTTCGCTATGAAGCATCGTCAGATTGACATTTAAGTTACATTTTGTTTGTTTGTAGCTAGGTACCTAGCTACAAACAAACAAAATGTAACTTAAATGTCAATCTGACGATGCTTCATAGCGAAACAGCTGTCATTGAGCCTTTAAAAAAGCAATTTTTTAATAAATATTGGAAGTTTTGTTAAAACGAAGAGTTTTTTATTATCCTTAATAAGATGGACTTCCAAAAAGTAAGGGTTAGTACAATCAATTTAAATATTACTAAAATTCAGTGGTGCTTCCATCTACTTGTCTAAAACACATACTAATAAAATAGCATGACCTTGAGCCATCTGCGTGAAACATCTAAGAGTAGGTGATTTGTGAAATAGCTAATTAATATTATCATAATAATTTTAAAGCCAGGTCAATATAGTGTAACCCATTCTCATCTATTTATAGAAAATCTTTATTTAGAATACAGTTAACTTCTTCAAACTTTAAAACTCTCAAATAAAAAAAAAGAAGATTTTTACTTTTATATCAACCTATATACATTGCATGCTGATTAAGATTTGAGAGAGATAGAGGAAAGCTAGTTAACTACAATATGAAAACTATAACTAAACACACAGTATATTAACAGGAATTTATTTTTTCCAAAATATACTGGAAATTTTTTATTTAAGACAGTAAAAAACGACTAAACAGGAAAAAAACGCTCGTAAATCTCGAAACATAAAAATTAACGACAAAATTCTCTTTTATTGTATTTTAAATTTCATCGGATAGAAAAATAAAAGTGACCATAAAATGATATATTTCAAAACGGAATCAAATTGTTGAATGCATTACCGAGATTCTGTGAAAATAAAAATAACTATTAAAAAGAATCATAAAACAAGGAGAAGGTATTTAAGAAATCCTATAAAAGACCACAATTTCAGCTTTGGGACTTATTTTATGTCGTTTTTTATCAGACAGCGACAGCACACCAGACGAGCTTTATACTACCACTAAGGGATATGGAGCTATAAATTGCCCCTAAACGTATTTTTAACATTAATTTTAAATTTTACTGTGGAAAAAAATTAAACATTAAGAGTGAATTTCCTCTAACATTGGCCTAATTTATATTAAAAATGATATTTTTATTGTACTAACTCTTCTCTATGAAGGATGGATGGATGTACCTATCTAAATTTCTTTCTCTACCTATAAAACCTAACAACACATCAACATATATTATCTACACAAAAATCAAATAGAATTAAAGATTTTATTTTCTAAATTATCCATAAAAATATTTGTCAAAATTGGAGAAATAGGACTCTCCATTAGACGACCCCCATTTTTAATATATACTTTGTTATAAGTCTTAACACTACTTAATCAACATCAGGTATATCTACCATCAAAAAGCAAAATGTAACTTCAATATGTCATTAAGTTTGAAAAAGCTAATTTTTTAAAGTAAATGAGGAAGTTTTGTAAAAAAGTGTCTTTGTTTAACGTTCTTAGTAAAAATAATATTGGTTGTAACGTCTCTGTTTTTAGTTAATAAAATATTTTTAAAAGAAATAAAAACGTTCGTCGACCAAAGCAATGCGCCACATTGTCTTGGGTTAAAGTTAAATTGTAATGGTGAATTTTATACAAGTTTATTTAAGGTAGTAGAATTACAAAAATTTCAGATATTCCGCAGATATCTTAAGTGGTCTTTATTAATGTCCCATTATAATACACGAGTCTTTGTGAGATTTTATTTCCGAGAAATCACTTCTAACGAACACTCCCAAATTATTAAAGTACGATTTGCAATTAAAATTAACAATATTCTGTACCTAGTAAAAATAATGTCACAACTTTAAAATTAGAAAATAATAAATAAGCAACTAAATTCCAATTTTTCTATAAATACAATATAGCTAACACCAGAAGGTATACGGAATACTCACTAAACTTTCTCACAGTTCTTTACCGATCCTAAAAGGTGGTTGAAAAAGTTGAAAACACTTTAGTTTACATCAAATATTACATTTTCTATCCAAAAAACACATAAAACCCTTTAATAGCCGTCTGGAGAGTTTAAGTTTCATTTTTTGTGAAATTGGAAACCAAACACTGCATAAAGAACAGGTATAAATAAGTGCAGATCCGGACTTTCTCAAAATGCATTCAAATGTAATAATAGTAGTAGTAGTAGTAAAAATATTTCTTTAAAAACTTTCATTCTTTATTAATACTGGTGACAACGTTTTAGTTTATTTTATAAATTGTACTTTTTTAATAAAGTAAGAGCCAGCTGAAAGATTAAAATGGAAGTGTTTATAGGTTAGGAAAGAATAAAAGAGGAATAAAAACGCTTAGATGATCTTGCAATTGAAAAGAAGGTGTTCAATGGAAAGTTTGATGTAACATTGGTTGCATACAAAAAAGGGGATATTAATTAAATGTTTGTTTTACTTTGTTACATTGTAATTGTTTTAAAATGTTCAGACACTACCACGTCTTTAACAAAATAAATAAAAGAAGACACACCTAGTGTAGTTGGAGTATCTATACTCTACCATTCTTTAGCTGTACAAATTGCCATAAATAATTTTTATGAGACCATAACATTCATGGAAGGTCATTTTGTTTACTGAAAGAAAAAACAGTTTACGTTTTGGACTTATTTATGTACTCACTTTTCACTTTGTAATACTCAAACTTGAAAAACTTACTTCTGTACATTTTTGCTTCTTAAAGTAAATAAAAAATTATCAGGAAGCATGAAATATTTGACAATTTACGATCTTGTAGGATACCTAGGAGGATGCTGAACATAATAATGCTTTATAGGTCCTATATCAAATATATTTTTTATTCTCCCCAACACTCTAATTGGTTTTTAAACAGTGTAAAAGAGTTTTATAATTTTACCTGTCTATAATTTAATTTACAGCCCAAGTTAAAAATTAGTATATTTAACTGAAATTAATAATTTTCCAAAGCTGGTCCTGCCCTTTTTAAATCCATCTTGGTTTCAGGTAAAATTATAACCATATTTACGTCTTTGTTGTCGGTCACGTAGCAGACACGAGAAAAGAATGACACCAGGAATATTATTTTTTTTTATTTTCAGACAGAAGGGTGTGTGTGTGTGTGTAAAAGAGAGGATCGGATTAAAAAAATAGGAAATGAGAAGAGACAAGAATTCAATTTCCCTTTTTAAGGTTAATAAACCCATACAGGGTTATTTACCCCCTAATAAATAGTGAAACTTGATTTAAAACATATTTTTGAGATAATAAAAGTAAAAAAAAACCAATTTAAATTCGTATTCAAGGAAATCCATCCAGATTATATAAGAATGCATTAGTTAAACGTACATGTTAAAATTAAATAATTTTAATACAAGAATACTATGTTTAACTAAAAGTAGGCAGGGGTGATCCACTGCCTAAAGCTGAGGCCGCACTGCAAGTGGGTAGTGGCTAGGTTGGATGGTGGTGGGTAGCGGTAGGAGGGTAGAGGCTGGATGTATATCGGCCGCACTGCGAGATGTATTTTATTCCAGAAAATTACTTTTAAGTGAGTGTAGTCCTTATGTACGGAATGAGATCATGTCTAATGTGAGGTCTATGTGGGTGCATCAGTATTATACCGACAGACAGTGCGATGGTGAATTTTTGCGTGTATATAAAAAAATAAGAAGTTATCCTGATCAGTTTTATAAGTATGCAAGTTAACAACAAAAGTATAGCTCAGAAACACACAGTTATAATAATTAAAAACACAAGGTAGCTCAAGGAAATTTGTCTTATGACGAAACACCGTCCTTGGTGGGTCGATGGAATTAACCAACTGGACTGTTTACCTAGCGACACGCCAGGCGACTCGCTAGGCGGTATCCATCCGGTGGAGGGAGCAATGCGGTCGAGTCCATTCCAAAGCACGCTGCAATAATTTGCCTCGCGGGTCGCTTGGAGGGTAGCTACTATCTACCCGCGAGGTAACCATCCTGCAGTGCGGCCTTAGGTTTAGAGTTACAAATTTGTACTTCATTGTCATCAGTTGATATATTAATAGTACGCTGCAGTTAAATTTGATTTAAAAATGGTTCTAACAACGGAAGAAAAAGTAAAAGTGTGATGTTAGCTGTTGTTGAAAAATTTCGTCGCACTGGTAGTGTATTGTGTCAAAGTAAAGGTTCTTCAGGTCGTCGAAAAACAGTATGCACTAACGAATATGAAGGACGTGTTTTTAACCAAGTTGTGCAATTACCTCAAAGAAGTCTTGTAAGAACTGCATGTAAATTCAACATTAGTGAAACGTCTTTACGTCGCATGTTCAAATCAATTGGTGGTTATCCATACCGTATTCAAGTTGGACTACGACTAAATGCTGCGGACAAACGTCCAAGAGAAATTTCCTGTGGTCGCATGTTGAGTTTAATTTACGAGGATCCCGAATTTTTGAAAAACATGGTTTTCAGACGAGAGTCACATTCATCTTAGCGGCTATATTAATCGACAAACAACCAGATTTCTTGAATTTGAACGTCCTGATGTCATTGTAGAGAAACCACTCCACAGTCTTCGAGTTACCGTTTGGTGCGTGATATCTGGTAATGGAATGATTGGTCCTTATTTCGTTGAAGATAATAATCAGAATCCACTTACTGTCAACCAAGAACGTTATAGAGAGAAAATTATTATACCTTTTGTGAGAGATCTAAATAACATTTGCCGTGCACAAAATCTACAGTTTCGCACACAATGGTTCCAACAAGATGGTGCAACGAGCCATACAGTTGTGCGCATCTTAGACTTACTTCGTCAGAATTTCGATAATAAAATAACTTCTCGGGGAAGACTTCGAATATCCTTCTCATTTACCTGATCTGACGCCACCTGACGCATAAATTTGGGGCATAATAAAGGAAAAAATATTTCATTCGGAAAATCCGCCGGCGAATATTGCCGAATTACGGGAAAGAATACAAAATATTTTTCGGCAGTTCCATCAACCACTTTTTATAAATATGTTTATTGACTTACAAAATCGATAAAGCTTGTTTGCGTCGAAATGGTGAACATTTTGAACACTTACATTACAGAAATTAAAAATTAGTTTTTATTTTTATTTTCGGTAGGTACTGTTTATTTTGGCGGATACTGTATAAGTAACATAATACAGCATCTATAAACAATAAAATAATATTAAACACAAACAAAATAACTACTGGTGATTTCATGAAGACTGACAGAATAAAGAAAAGGATGAGAAATAATTTGAGAAAAACAAAATGCATGATAATGGGATATACATAAAGAAACAATGACAGACAGTGAAGCAGAGCAGAAAAAAAATAATAAAAGAAAACACAAAGCTCAGAATGTTAATTTTACTAATGAGGTTGAAGCTTAGCATCATTAAAAATAAAAAGTTTAAAAGACAAAAAATAGAGTGACAACTTTATTTTTTATATGCAAGTATACGAGTAGTTCATAATTCTAAAGAATTATTGGACGGGAAGGGACGAATTAACACAGAAAATGGTTGGAAGAAAATAACAATGGGGTAATAAAAAATCAACATTTGAAATAGTATAACAAAATGGGATAAACTGGGACATATACAAGAAACGAAAAATGTTATAGACAGAAAGGGAAGGCCTCGGAAAACCCAGCAAAGAAAAAGTTAAAGAGTTGTAGAAATTACCGTCAGAAAATAAAAAGACTCTCTTAAAGGTTTAATAACAACTGTTGAGCACTTAAAATAAATATATTGTAATAAATTAAATTAAAAAAACGCTCAAATTGTGCTAACAGAATACATTAATTTAAATATTATATACTTTTGCTAAAAGTAAATGTAAAATCCGAACAACCCCTGTAGATGTTAAAACCGTGAATGTAAATAAAGTTAAGGTTATCTTAGGTACTGTATTACCGTGTACTCAGTTCATTAGAAGAAGACGCAACGAATATAAATGTCTATTCAAACTGCACTACTTGCATTCGAAGCTCATAACGAGGAGATTAGGCCAGTGAAGTACGAAAATAAGTTGCAAGAAATACAATTCACCTAAATATTAAAAAAAAATGTTAATTTTATCAATCAATTAATTAAATTAAAATTGAAAGTAAGTTTAAAATCAAGTACGTTCAATTAACAATTTTCATTTAAATCAAGTAAACTCTCAATGTATAAAACTAAATTAATAGAAAAAATTTTTATAAATCAGTTCTAAATATAGAAAATTATTTAATGCTCTCTATTTCTATATTCAAAAATAATAGTATATTATTCAATAAGCATATAATAGCCATTACATGCGAGTAGAATACTATACTTTGTTCACGACTTTCAAATAAAATTTACTAGTAATTATAAAAAATCTTTATTTTATGAAGTAAAGTACAATGTCGTAGCAGCATTATCATTTGAGTTCATAATTAAATTACTCCTTATTTAAGTCAGAACTTATAAAAAGCCAATATTTGATTTTGATGTAAGTATTGCTTTTATACTTTTTTTACACAATATTGTTTGATTTTTAAGTTTTTATGTAACTAACACATATTTTAGGACAAAATTATATTTTTATTTTGTTAAATACTTCTTATTTAGCACTATTTAGCAAAATTACAAATCAAAAAGACTGCAAAGACAAAGAAAATTGCAGAATAGCATGTAAATAAAAGTTCATATAAAATACTCGTATTGAATAATATTCGTGTGTATCTGTGTATAAAATATACCATAACACCAAAGTACATTCTGTATAGGCAACATTTATTACGCGTGTGTGTATTGGAGTGTATGCTACCGTGTTATGAACAAAGAATATTCTCATACCAAGTTTAGACATACTAGTGAATAATGAGTAACATTATACTTGAGCAAGCACATGTATAATTAAGGTTTTATAGCACGGTCGTGGACAAACTTATTTTCTCACGGAATCAAAAATTTATTCAAAAACTAAATAAAATAATATATGTGTATATAAAAATTTATTTTAACTGTACTAAAATAGCTGGTGAGATTTTCCAATAACTTTCAATGATTGACTAAAGTTATTATTACGAGTAACACGCGGTGTTACTTTAATATCAAGTAGTGATCCGCAATTAACATGTTTCGGTGATATTCAGAAGTTTAGGAAAACATATACTTCCTTGTATGCAGCAGAAATAATAATAATAAGTATCCCTTAATAGCCCCAATATCATTTTGTAACAGTTCTAACAATTAACAGACACTTAATCAAACTTGGATAATGTTACAGTAGATAGCAACGGGAGTGTATGAGCAACCACAGAAGCATGATTTTTGTATTGGATAATTATTAGATCGACATTGTATTAACGGCTTATTAAAATTTTAATAAGGTCTTTGTAAGGTATAAAGAAAACCCTTTTTTAAGTTTTCACATCATTAAAATAGTTTGGTCCGGGTTCAGAGACGATACAAGACTATTTTTATTATATATTTTGTCGTACAATTTCATTGGTTTACATTTTATGCTAGGGCCCTAAATAACTTACGATTACAGATTAAAATTTGTTAAAAATTTGGAAAATAAAAGAGAAAACCCTATGTTATATTTTTATATCATTGAAATATTTATTTAATGACGTTAAAATAACATATGTTCATTTTTTTATGTAAGTTTGTTGTTTGGACCATCAGACTTATTTAAACTGTTGGTCAATTAAAAAAAGATCTTAGTGTAATTTTAAAAACCCATTAATACCCGTTGAGCTAATAATTATCCAATAAAACAATCATGCTTCGCCGGCTGCTTATACACTTCCTTTGCTATCTTCCGTAGCTAACAAGACTCAAGTCTTTATCAATCACTGTTCAAAGTTAACATGTGATGTTAAGTGTCAGTCCATATTGTATGTTAATTATTCGTTAAATTAAATTTAAGTTGAAGTAATTTACCTACTAAATACTGTTGAAAATGCTAATAATCCAACTTAACAATAATAACCAGAATTAAAAATTTCGCTTACTTGTTTTTTTAACCAAAAATTGTTGTATAACTTAAAAATGGTACATTTCCTAACTAGTGCGCAAAGTAAGTCTCGTTCGCACGCTGGCTGCAGTAGTCGAGTGCGAATAAGACACTTTGCGCGAGAGTTAGGAACAGTATTTTTTCTATGAGAATTAGACAAACAAAAACTAATTACCTATTTCATATGATTATTATTAAAAGTAAATGAATAATGTGAAGCAATATGCAAGGTTAATGCTGAAGATGCGGTTCCTTCAATGGAGGAAATTACTTGTTTTGCATTGTTTTTGTAGATTCCGTCGGTGCCAATTGGAGTTGAAATACTATTTTCTTGCAAATGATTTTCAGCAATATCTGGTGAATTTAGAACATTGTTATGGTGGGTCTCGACGCTTGTAGAAGTACTGCTAGTAGTGGTGGTACTACATGACATCTGCAAAATTTTGTTTGACATTTCTTTCTTATTTTTTAATCTCCTCCAAATATTCTTCCGCCACAGCTGTGGATTTCCAACCACCGAGATGTTTGATATTAGTACATTGTTCTCTATTATCAGCTAAAATATGAACCGGTATTTCCTCATTGTCTTCTGCTTGAATGTTTTCCATTGTTTTTAAAAAAATCTGGGCGTGGACTTACTTATTATAGTTAAAATAATGGAAAGATTGACAAATTAATTTGTTTGACACTGACGGCAAATGTCATTGTCATAGAAACGTTTTTACTGGTGTATTAATATTGTTAATGGTAGGTACTTTGTTAATCAAAATTAAACCTTGTCAGCACTAGTGCGCAATATTAAATTTTGCGCTCTCAAGCGCGTGCGTAAAGTACCTATTTTGCGCGCGCTCGTAGAAAAAATATTTTTAAATTGAATATTTTTCTTAGAAAAAATTCTAGTACGTCTTTGTGCAATGATATGCCACAACCAACTTGAAATCGACATAGGTGGCCAGTAATCGATTTTCTATCTTACTTCCATCCTTCTAGTGCAAATAAACACCGATCCGCTTTTTCAATTTACGTAATCATTTTATCTACTTTTTTTCGTGAAATTCCGAGAGATACATTATTCGAAGAAATGATATTTAAAAAAAACGGGTTATTAATAGTATTTTTGATTAAAATTCAATAGAATAGCATTTGCATTCCTATAAGAAGTGTTATTATTATTATTTAATGGTAAACTTCTGCAATTTCTTTTTTAATAAATTACTTGTAACCACCAATTTGATAAAATGAGTTAAACATTCCAAATATAGGTACTATCCATCAAATTTTGATTTCTTTTAATTATTATCAAAAAATCTCATTAAATATAACCCTTTTTATGCATCGGGTTCATTGTAAAATGCTGATATAAATTACAAGAATGTCCAGCTGTTCTATTCCGACATTATCGAGACAATAAGCAGTAACGATCCATCTATTTAGGATACCAAGTAGTTAAAATCCCATTTAGATTATTAGAAATTTAAAAATATGTTTAAACCTCACACAAAACAGATAAAAAAGTAAAGACGAATCTACCTGTCCATCAATCTACTTCATTTGAAGAATAAAAATCTTGAAAATGATAAATCTCCTCTTCCACACATTCCGAAATCAAATCTCACATTCACGTCTCTATCGGCGTACATATAGCTCAGGGGTACGACAATTACTACCACATTTGCAAGAATTAAACGATTTTGTTGTTTAAATTATTTTTAATTTTAACCTCAGAGTAATAAGTAAACATAGAGTAGGCATATTGCCTACACTTTGTTCGATTTTTCCTGTGAACTTTATAAAGTGTTTTTATTTATTTTCAATATTGAAAATGGTAAAAACCCGAAAAGCGTGTATAATTTGTGGTACTTCGCAAAATGTTAATCTAACCAATCACCGGTAAGTTATTCACTTCATTGGCGTAGAATTAGCAATTTTAATTAAAATTTATTACAAATAAGAAAATCAAATTAATAATGAAATACATATTATATATAAACTAGGAGCTAAAAGTGAAAAGTTTCTTTTTTCACTTAATTAAAAGAATTATTTTTAAAGTGTGTAAATTATTTAACTAACATTTAGATATTACGGTGATACTCTAACCAATTACACGCCACTGTACGGCTGTGTTTACTTACACCTCTAGATGTCAATTTTATTTTCCATCTCTCTCAATTAGAGGTTCATTGCTATTAACTACAAACTGTATGTTATTGTGTTGTTGTGGCACCTCTATGTTTACTTATTACTCTGAGATTTAACCAAAATGTTTTGTTGAATTTGTGTATTTTTTCTGACGGAATAAGTGTAGCAAGTGGTGGTTTTGAAGCTTCTTCAACGTCTGAAGGTAGAGAATCAGACTCAGATTCCATCATTTTTAACAACAAAATAAACAAATTAATAAAGGCGATTATTGTGACAAATATGTTTTGACATTTGAGCTTTGCTATAATAGTTATCTCCATAGAAACAAATGATGGCTTTGATACTATCTAGCAGGAATAGGCCGACGTTAGATAATAATAACCAAGTAAAATAAATTCAAATTGAAACTGCATTTACTTGGCTAGTATATAAACTAGTAGGATAGTATACAAACTATCCAGCAGCCTGGTTATTTTGATGAAAAATCATATTTTCACTAAAATAGCTACGAGTAATGACTGGTTTGTATGCTATCCAGCTAGTTTATAAACTATACAAAATTTATCGCTAAAACACAAACCACAAGGAAATTACACAAATTAGCTAGCATTTTTGGCTAGTTTGTAAACTTTGGATAAAGTGTGAACCTGATATTGGTAGTAATACATAACAACCAACAAGTTGGTTAGTATGTAAACCAACCAATGCGAGTTGGTTATTATGTAAACCAACCAATTCTCTTTGGGTAATTTAGTGGGGTTATATTTCGTCAAGTGTTGTGTGTTGTGCAGCCGTTGTACAGTTGTGTCTAGTGCAATTTGTTTAAGATTAGTTATCAAGTTATTAAAAATGAATCAACAGCAACAATTTGAGATCCTACTATTAGACGTGTATGACCAAAAGTTGCAAAATTCAAAGTTAACTGGGCATGGAGGGCGTCAAGCAACAACAAAATTATTAAACGAAAAGTATCACAACTTAACACAGGAAATGGTAAAGTTGTTTATTGAAACTTGTGAAAATTGTCAGCTTAAACGAAACAAAACTAAAAAGGGAATTGTTGTTAAGCCAATTGTTTCAAATCATTTAAACTGTCGATGCCAAATCGATCTCATCGACTTACAAACTAGACCAGATGGTGACTACAAATTTATATTTGTCTACCAAGACCACCTAACCAAATACGTCGGGTTGAGAGCGCTAAAAACAAAGAAAGCTAAAGAAGCAGCTGAGCACCTATTAAAAGTATTTGCAAACTTAGGCAGAGCGACAATGGCCGAGAATTTGCAAACCAGGTGGGTATTAGGGTAAAAGGCAAGCTAGAAAGGACATGGCACTTTTTATGGGAATTTTGACCCTCTGTATTTTTGAGATGTAGCTGCCATCAAAATATTTTTTCCTTTGCGCTAAAGTCCTAGCTCTACTGGATGTACCAGAAACGGGCCCAAAGTTGAGATTTTGAATTTTACATGTATTTTGAAGTGTCCTTCATTTTAAATTCCCTAAATGTTGCTTATAGACATGAAATAAAACAAAATCAATACATTTTGATTTTTTTAGGTGATTGAGGAATTAGTCGGAATGTAGCCTGACTGCCATATTGTGCATGGTAAACCGAGACATTCACAATAACAAGGTTATTATGTATTACTACCAATATCAGGTTTACACTTTATCCAAAGTTTACAAACTAGCCATAGTTTTTTGCACGCGATGTGTTAGATCACTTGCTACGCTCGTTCATTTTGCAACTAGTTATATAAATAGCAATTTTGGCATTCAAAATGAAAAATAAAAAATAAATAAATGTGCCCTGCAATAGCAAAACTCTCAACGAATACATGATGAGCTTTAAAAATTATTTGTGAAGTACTAACACAAATATTTTGGTAATTTTTAATTATTGTTTATCTTTGTTTAGTTGAACTCAAAAATTATATTTAAAATATATAAGTGTTAATGTTTTTCACTGAAAATAGTTGGTCAACTATTATTGCCGAATTGCCGTCACCACTTTAACTTCTATGACAAAAAAAATATCTTGCATGTCTTATCCAGTAATTTTTGTCAACCTTTCTGATAATGTGTACACACGTATTTTAGATAGATATTATATATACTGACTTTTTTTAATGTAATAAAAATTTTCAAATAATCTTCTCGTACAATAGAAAGGTATCTTGATCGAAAATCATCTTTAAGTTACTTGTAAACAGAAAACTTTATCTCTTATATTACACTCAGCGGGGTTTCTTATTGTTTAAAATAATTATTATTATTTTCTTAGAAAAATAAGAATGTGACTAGGTTTATATGAAAATGGTATGATGGATCGAACAGTCTAAACAAGTAGGGCTTAAAAAATGAGTCGAGTCATTCGACTTGATTTTGAAAAATCATCGTCAATTCTCTGTGTAAGAAATACCTGTTTAAAAAATCGTTTACGTTGAATAAAAAAAAAGAGATTTGTTGATGTACAGATATAAACAATAAGAAATTAAATGGATTAGGGAATCGGAATCGTAACAATAGTTGAAAAGCAAAAGAATGTATTGTACACGTTGATAGCCAAAAACTTTTAGTTTGTTTGAAACAGACCATTACAACAATTAGTGGATGATATGCGGTCAGATAAAGAAGTGCTTGAGTTTTCTTTTAAATTAGTGATTCCGAATCATCCATTAATCAACATAAATCAACCCAGTACATTTCAAGTACAAATGAAAAGCAGACAAATTCATCTGGTTTGCACCTTGAGGTAAAATTGCAAAGGAATATCGAAAAAATAAATAAAAACGTAAAGTTTTGATGCCGAAAACAAAACACACTAATAAGATAGTTACTGTAAAGTTTAAAAATGGAACTGAAAGGAAAAACCCAACAGCTATTAGATATTTAAAATAAAACAAAAGTTTCATTTATCTCTTTGCTAAACTAAAAGCTTTGTTTTAGACTTAACATTAAATTGGCAACTACAGGGTGTCCCAGTGGAAATTGACACATTTTTTAACTTCAGTTACAACTGTATAGTAAACGCCATTGTACTATATATATAGGTTACTGGGAAAAAGTATAATGGTTATCCAATTTAGAGAGGATAAACATGGTAGAAAATACGCAACGTCTAAGGCTACAATGTAGTTTTATAAATGCTTTTTTCCTGTTTATCCCTAAGAGGTTCGCTTTATTCATTCCCCTCATAAATGACTTTGGGTAATTGGTATTGGTATCAATGGTAATGGAGAATCTTTTATTGACTCTCCAGTTCTAATATTTGGAGCCTCTGCAATATAAATTTTCCCCAATTTTTGTTCAACCTAGTGATCTTCAGTTGATTTCCAGTTCACCACATAACTGTCACAAATATCTATCTCTGTTTGGCCCTTTAATGCTCCGTTAACTATTATTCATAAACTAATTTAAACTTTGTTATATTTGTTTTAATTATTTTCATGTTTGGTTTTATTCGGTTTAAATCTAACACTGCGTGCCGAGCGAAGCGAGGTTCGCAGCACCAAACTAATTTTAATTTTTACAATTGAAGAAAATCATCCATATCTCAAATGTGACTTCTTAAATGAAGAAAGGAAAAACCAATGTCAATGTCACAATTTTTATTATTATAAATGTTGCGCTACTAGTTTCGGCCTACAATACGCCCATCATCAGGCTATAGGCAAAAGCTACAAAGCAAAAGGTAAAATATTTAGATTGTGAAGATTGTAAGACTGCAGTTGATGGTGTGACATGGAAAATATTACACAAATATGCATATATAGATAAACAAATGGTTAAAACCAAGCAAAAGTACTATGTTATACATAGACAGTGACATAGACAATGAAAAAAAAACTAAAAGGACAGATAAAGTAAAAGAGAGAGGCTTAAGCTCAATGACATTTAATTACATAACCATGTTTATATGACCATGTTTTGATGTCTTCTTTTTCGGTCTCTAACCAAAAATTGATTCCCTTATTGGGTAGTTTTGGTACTTGGTGTGCTTTAACCCCCTTTTATATTTTATGTATTTTATATAATTAAATGTCATTGAGCTTAAGGCTCTCTCTTTTACTTTATCTGTCCTTTTAGTTTCTTTTTTCATCTCTCTATGTATAACATAGTACTTTAGCTTGGTCTTAACTAGTTGTTTATCTATGTATGCATATTTGTGTTATATTTTCAATGTCACACCATCAACTGCAGTCTTACAATCTTCTTGGAAAATATTTAACCTTTTGCTTTGTAGCTTTTGCTTATAGCCTGATGATGGCCGTATTGTAGGCCTAAACTAGTAGCGCTTTAGATTTGCAACATTTATAATAATAAAAATTGTGACATTGACATTGGTTTTTCCTTTCTTCAATTTTAATTTTGTTATATTTATTTTAATTATTTTTATGTTTGGTTTTATTAGGTTTAAATCTACCAATTTTTAAATTTAAATTGTTTAAAAATAATAAAATAGGTTTCTAATAAAGTGCTTATGAACTACTTATTATATAAATGACTGCTGCATTAAAAATTCTTTTGAATAAAAATACACTGTAAGCAGTAACTAACCCATCTCCAAGGTTGCGATTCACGTTTAATGGTTCCTAACCTTACCCACCCTATAAATTAGCAGAAATGAGTATTGTTCCTTAATAAACTTGTTATACTAAGACAATTACAGCAAACTTGTCTATTTTAACTAATTTATCACAAAATATAGTTCAAAATAAATTTTAATTTATCATATTAAAATATGGTCAAAAGTTTAAACTCATTTTAACGCATCAGTGCATTTTTAAATTGATAATAGTTCCGTTTTCTAATCATTTAATTTTTTACAAATATCTCAGCGAATACAGCTTCCCGATGAATGATATAACTTAATAAAATTGTAGGCATCTACCAAAGACTCGTGACTCACGGCGATATAGTTAGTTAATAGTTAAGAGATAATTTGTTATACTATGGCATGCATAGTGCTACCTACTTTCAAAGAAAAGTCACACTGGATATAAGTACATAAATCAGTTTTAAATACTAATTTTATCAAAGCTTACACGGTCTAAGATTTCTCTCACTACTCCTCACTGCTGTGATAGTACAGGAAATTAAATGAAATATTACTTCTTCGTTTAGGAGAGTTATCAACAAATAACTTTTTTTAACAACTCATTTTGGAATACAGAAACTTTTGTTTAAGAATTTTAAGTGGTTTGTTTTAAAAAAAATCAGTATTTTTAAACACAGATGTATGAACATAGAAATTAATAAACTCAAACTATGTAGAACACATTAAAAATAAAAACAAAACTATGTCTAAATCTTTTGAAAAAATTTGAATGGAGTGGTAGTCAGAGATTGAAACTACACATTGCTATTTTTCAGGGCGAAGCTGGAGACCTGGAAAACATTAATTTTCTTAGTAATATTTTTCACAATAAAAAAATACATTCCCTAATCAAGGTATTCACCAAAATAAATAGTACCTACCGAATATAAAAAATTATTGATTAGTTGCATATAAGGGGGATTTTTTTAAAGTAAGTACCGTTTTTAAATTATGCCTGAGCTCTGCAATTGCCGTTTTGCGCTAGCGCGTAGTGTAGCTGCATCAGTTGGGAAGCCACAGACGGCATTACGGCCCTGTTTGATCAAGTATTTGTTTGACTCAGACCTATTTTCTTCAGGTGGTATCTTAGATGACAGTGACCCGTAAGCAGTCCTATAAGAATGCGTAGGTCTTTCCTATCCCACTCTAGAATCTGCTTAGTTATATTTTTCAAGGATTTGGAAATGAAAGCCTTCGAATGGATTAGTCCTGGGATATCATTTTAGTATATGAGGATTTTCCTCTCTATCGAGATAATATCTTTGGAAGTACTTTTGGTTATGCCAAAGAATGGTTCAGATCCTATAAATCTAGACTCTGTTCCTTTTTTGGCAAGAGTGTCGTCGCCTTTTTGGTTACCCACCAGTCCGCTATGTCCTTGTGCTCAGAGCAAAGTTACCTTGTTGTTGGAACCAAGACGTTCTAAGGCTTTAATAATAATAGCTTTGAATTAAGCCGGTTGGGGCTCAGTGCCTTAAGCGCTGCCTGGCTATCTGATACAATATGTATGTTTTTGTTTACAAGAGGGTGATTTATCAGATCTCTTGCACACAATTCAATGGCGAAAACCTCTGGTAGCATATGTGTCTCTCTTCTGAAAGAGAACTTTAAAGGACTGTTCTACGTGCGTCCGGATAGCTAGGATATCTGAGACTATCCCAAGCTTGTGGTGATCTTTAATTTCACGCATCAGGCCCGAGTGGTCCTAGAGCCTCTCCCCTTTTACTTGACTATCCACCGACAGTAGCCTATCCTGGCCTCCTTCTCCAATAGTAAGTGGAGTGGGGTTAGATCCAGGATGATCTCCATTGCCGCTGTCGGGGTAGTGGACATTGCCCCCATAATGGTCACGCATGCCAGTCGCTGAAGTCCAGACAATCTTGCTCTGGTGGATTTCTGGAGTCCCTTGGACCACCATGCCACCGAGCCATACGTGATCAATGGTTTTATAACTGTTTGATAAATCCAGATAATCTGTTTGGGGTTAGTTCCCCAAGATTTGCCACAGATTCTCCTGAGATTCCACAGGGAAATCCTGGCTTTATTTATTGTTCTTTCCATATGGGCCTTCCAGATAAGTTTACTATCCAAGATGATCCCCAGATATTTTACCTCCGTCGCAAAGTGAATCGTTTCGCCATATAAAATTGGTTGGCGATGCTTAGTTAGCTTTCTACTTATTGTAAAAGGAACAATAACAGTCTAGCGGGAGTAAACAGACACTGCTCCACCTCACACCAACTGTTAACCATATTTAGGGCATCCTGAAAGATCTCCGAGATAACCTCTTCAAATTTGCCTCTAACTATTATAACCAGATCGTCTGCATAGCACTGAAAATCCACCCCCTGCCGAGAGAGGTTGTTCAGAAGGGAGTCAACCAGAGGAGACCACAGGAGGGGAGAAAGAACCCCCCCCCTGCGGACATCCCCTAGCCGCCCTAAACCTGATTAATTCTCCCAGCAGTGATGACACTATATATCTATTTTCAAGCATGTTTTTGATCCAGTTGCATATTATTCTGCTAATTCCTCTACAGTGAATTGAGTCGTAGAGGGATTGGGGTAGGGCATTATTAAAAGCTCCTTCAATATCCAAGAAGGCTGTCAGCGCAATTTCCCCTTGTCTTAGATTTTTCCTCCGAGATTGTTTAAGGTCAAATCCGTGGCTTTGCCATGCATACTGGTAAGGATTTAAGGGATGCTCCCTTAGATTCCTCTCCCTAATATGTCTATCTAGAATTATTCTTTTTAGTGTTTTCAGTATGGTCGAAGTTAGGCACTTTACGTATGTATACAACCTTGCCATTGACCACCCTAGCGAAATATAGCTCCACGCTAAACTCGCCCGTAATAACTTTATTAGGAAAGGTAGCAAAATCTCCTGCCCTTCTGGAGAAGTACAGGAAAAATACCATCCTCTCCTGGTGACTTGATGATGGAGTGATCAGTTTAGAAGCAACTTCCCAATCTTCCTTGTTTGGTCGTATTGTCGATCCTGTAGGAAGTGGGATTGGTTGCTGGTCATCCAGAAGCAAACTGCCGGGAAAGTGGTTCTGAAGCAGAATCTCTAAAAATTGCCTACCAGAGTCCCTAAAAGAAGCCATTTGGTCGTTTTATCGAGCCAACTTCCTGTGTCGGATTTCTGGAGAGAATCTTGTGAATTCTGATATACTCTGACAGAACCGTCTCCAAGAATCCCTTTTGGCTTTCCTGATTTCTTTATTGTACTCGGTAATGGGTTAGGGTATTCAAAGATGGCAGAACAAACGTTCATGATGAGGAACAAAGTGGACGACATTCAGTATTTACCGATTATCTCATTCAAAAAGTGGACTATAAAGTGAAAGAGAACAGACGGTTCACAATTTCATATTTAGCTGAAAAATTTGCTGCTGGATCAAGAAGTGTTCTATACGAAATTGTGGGCATAGAAAATTTTGAATGGTGATCACAAAACCAAACGATTTGGCAGAGTATTGAGCTTTCTTGAGCGTTACAATAACGAGGGCGATAATTTTTTAAGTCAAATCGTTACAGGCAATAAAAAGTGGGTAGCCTTCTTTACACCAGAATCAAAACAAAAGTCAATGGAATGGCGGCATCCACTAGGAAAGTAAAATTCAAGTAAACAGTCTGGCGACAAGCTTCTTTGACGACGGCATATAAAAACTGGTCCCAAGATACGACAAGTGCCTTAATAATAATGGAAATTATGTAGAAAAGTAGAGGAAAGAGTGCTTTTCCTTAAAAAATCGGGATCTTCATACAGTTTGCTCAGCACGCATCCACAGTAAATTTCTTTTTCTTTTCTTTCTCTTTTACGTTCCAATAGATTTGAACATTTGACGCACTTTATTAGCATTGGTACAAAGTATTCTTTGACGACCTGAAGAATCTTTACATTGACAAAATACACTATCAGTGCGACGAAAGTTCCCTCTAGCATTGCAGCTTTAATGGAGGACATCTTGTTAAAATGTTGTTGCAAATTGTTAACAGCATTAGAGGGTACAGTCGGCTCTAGAATAGCATATACATGTTAAATGTGAATTTCGTTTACCTACCGAAGTTATAAAAACGCCCTTCTTAAACATAAAAGGAATGGCAATTTTTAAAACGCCTACATTAATGGTTTTGGGGTATTAAGTTTATTTACAAGGGTAGGTCATGTCCCGAATAAATAAGTTTTTTTCGCATTTTTGCACTGATATAATAAAAAAAAGAGATTTTAATCCTAAACAAACATTTATTATCGAGGGTTCCAAACTAAGTGAAGATGTGGGCGTGGACAATTGTTTAACTGATTTCAAATTTATTATTATTTAAACCGTGATTGGTTACACAAAATAAACAGGCTGTCTATTCAATGTAAGCGATTTGAGTTTGAAAATGTATATGCAATTCTGAAGCCGATAGTACATGTAAATGTCGCAGGCTTATTGTAAAATTAGTCTTATTATAACATGCCTAGGCTTTTTCAATACGACTAGGCGTATTGTAAAATGACTGGAATAATCAAGAATCTCACAATTTGACTAATAATTTCAGGCGTATTATGATACTCCTGCTTCTTGTTAGGCTTATTGGGAAAATTAACCTGTGCGCGATTGTTTTTGAATCCGACTACACGAAATCCGTTGTATTATAATACGACTGACGATACATCAGGCGAATTGCAAAATAAAAATCAGCAATAAAAAATTAAGTCCTCTGGATATCGGCCAGAATATTGCTATTGAAGTTCCCAAAGTAGATAGAGGACCACTTGATCCCAAAAATATATTAGGAACTATAGTGAATACCGCCAACGGAGTTTATCAAATTGGTACCTCACATGGCTTGTTGAATCGATGGTTTTCCAGAGATGAAATTTCTCACTGCCAAACTAACGAAACAGTTAATATTCCGGAAGGAAAAACAATTTCGTTAAGAGAAGCTCTAAGATTATTTTCAAAATTCGAAGGACAGGGATTTAAAAAGTGTTCTTGCAAACCAAGCAAGGCACAGTGTCGCAACAATAAATGTTTATGTTTTAAAGCTCTTATGAAATGTACTAGTAAATGCCATAAAAGCGGATCATGTTGTAATAAATAATCCAAAATTGTATTTATTTTTAAATAGTTTAAACTGCGTGAATGATTAAATACAATTCGCCTGATGTAGCGTCAGTCGAATAACAATACGACGAATTTCGTGTAGTCGGATTAAAAAACAATCGCATACAGGTTAATTTTCACAATAAGCCTAACGAGACGCAGGCGCATCATAATACGCCTGAAACTATTAGTCAAATTGTGAGATTCTTGATTATTCCTGTCATTTTACAATACGCCTAGTCGTATTGAAAAAGCCTAGGCATGTTATAATAAGACTAATTTTACAATAAGCCTGCGACATAAATACAAAATAAAAAATAATGAACAAAGTTTAAGAAACTTCCCATTATTACGTGCATGTTAGAATAGTACCAATGAATATATTTTATTTTTTTTACTTCAACTCCCCCGCTAACCCCATTTCAATGGATCGCATCGGTTTCATAACAATAATAGGTATAGTTTTGTTCTTTTGTTTTCAAAAGAAACATCTGAAAAAAATAATTGAACATCGAAGATTAATAATGCCCCGACCAGTTTTGTGTTTAAAATATCTGATTTGACCAGCATCGTAGGTAGGTGAGTTTATAGTAGGGGAAATTGGGTCCGAAAATATTGCTTATGTTTATGGGAAGTGCATTAGTTCGATATTTGTTTGCAGAAAGTACACACGTTGTTGTCGATATTTCTTAAACTTAACATTAACATTGGAAAATTTGACTAAATCATCAATAACTGAAATACTAGTAACATTAAAACTAAAAGGTTTTGTCACAAAATTGAAATATGTATATATAAATTGGATATAAATAATAATTATTGGTAGGTTTTATGCTAATCCGTAAATAGTACTACATGAAAAATTAAGCTGAAACTAAATATACTGTTATAGAAAATAGGGGATCAAAATTACATTAATAATATTTTATTTAAATTTCTGCAAGAAAAAATATTTAAATATTATTTGACATTCTATTTGTAGTTTTATGAAAATTGGCATTTGAGAGTCAAAAGATAATATGTAGATTGGTAATTGAAATAGAAAAAATCAACTAGAAGGCTCACTTTCAGTGAGAAAATTGGATATAAAACAAGGTTGGTGATTTTTAAGTTTTAGAAAGAGATTTATTTATTTCAAAAAGAAAAAAGTAAGAAAATTTTAATAATTGAAAATAAAAAATAAATAATATTTCAGAAGAAATAAGGTTTAAAATATATTCCTCTGGTTGAAAGAAAAATGGTTGGTAGAAGAAGAAAAGAATAGATTTAAAAAGTGTAGTAAAAAGTCCTAGACAATAGAAATCAAATTAAAAAAAAATTAATACAAAGAAAAGAGCAAGATCAAGAGATTATAAAAATATCAAATGACAATTAATTTTTTTATTATTTTTAATATCAACATTTTTTGATACAATAGTTTGTTTTTGTTTTTATTATCATTTATTCTTAATTAGTTGAATGAACATACAAATTTATAAATTCAATTAAATCAAAACAGGAAACAATAACAATATATCATATTAACTTTCCCATTTGTTGTTTTCTAAACCATTTTTTACAAAATCAAATTGTTATATTTTCTTGCCCCAGTTGCTCCTAGGATGTTACTGTCAGGATTCAATTTTTATCGTAGCCGGAGTCTATAATTTTGGAATTCGAATTTTTAAATTTATTCTTGGACTGTATTTATGACAATACGTGAAAAAATTACTGGAACCTTTTGTGTCTTTATTGTGTATGGGAATTTTCGAATTCACAAATATACGAGTATGGAAAATACAAAAAAAAAATTCACGATAATTTTCGGTTTGCATTTCTTATGGGAACACAAAAAATCTTAATAAATTTTTTGTAGACGATGTCGGCCTTTTGTACCTGTAATGTAAAGAAATAAATTTTCCAGGCTGTTTTCAGCTGCAGAATAAGATAAATGTTAATCAGTACACCATGGTTATATGGTATCAGTATGTTCATTAAAAACCTAAAACACTGAAGGTAAAAAAGAATGAGAAAATACTTCTGTGCGTAATTTGTTACATAGTTTGGACACTCTAAAAACAAGCTTAGTGCAGATTAGATTGTCTTAGCACGTAAAAGCCAATTACCTCTCAGCACTGCGACCTACTTGAGATCTTTTGTGCACACCTTAATTTATTTAAACTTTACTGCTGTGAAGTTTAACAAGTTTCTATTGGGCATATTCATTATTTGATAGGTATCAGAGCAAGTCCTTCTAGGATTTTCGGCGGTTTGTAGAACAATGTTACATAATGTTCTGCCGTTTCTTTAGAGTTTTTTGGTGTGTGCGACCACAAAAGGGTTCCTGACCAAGGAATGTTGTAGTCTCCCTTTCTCTTGCTAGTCTGTCAACTTCTTAATTTCCCCATTTGCTTCAAACCCTCTTTGACATGGCATCCACATAAAGGTAACCTTGTTGGTTTTGTCCTAGTTGATTTGTATATCTGTGCTAAAGATAATAGAGGAGAAACTATTAAGAGTATGGTGGAATGCAGGACACTATCAACTGCAAAAGGTTTAAGGCTTTAGAGCATTGTCACTTCCGAGTATGCAACTAGGATTGGGAAAATCAATAAAATGCAGATTTTATTAGGACAAGCATAGAAACTTCATGCAAAGTTGTAGTGAGAGATCACTAGGTAGCTAGTCGAAAGACACCAGCTGTAACCTCTCTCATGTTTTCAATATTGCAGCATGGCATCTAGTGCTACTGTGGGGCACCTTGTTATTGGCCCAGCTATTAAGCGAACCGTTGCACTTTTTACACTGTATCACATGTAGTTGATCGTTGAATTCTTGGTTACCATAAAAGTAAAGCGTAATCTTGATAATTGGTTGGTATAACCAGTAGGTAAATATTCGGTTTCACGTTCTTTATGTTCCTAAAAATACAGCTCCCCATTAAGGTTTTAATAAGATTTTGTATGTGTTTGTTCCAAACTGATTTACTTCTCCTTGCTTGTTCCTTCCTTCTGGCACCATTTCCCTGTAACTTTTAGGACAATTTAATTTCACGTCCCATATCTTCCAAAAAATCCCGACCACTAGATCTTTAGATAATATTTTTTCCATGTCACTTCCAAATTGTTTTGCCTGACCTTAAATCCTTTCTTTTGGCACTATTTATCTGTAAGTTTATCATGCTTGTCACTTGTGGAGACGACAATAAGGTCATCTGCGTATTATTGGATCGTAAAATCAGAGTAATGCAACTTCGATAGAAGGTGGTCGAAGACAAAAGACAGTATATTATGTAATATAATTTAATGATATTAGAGATCCATTAAGATTTCCTCGAATATCTAAGGGTACTGACGTGAATTGTTAGTAGTAGTGGTCTTTCTTTGGAGTGGTTTCGATCCTAACTCACAAATAGGAGACAACTGGTGCGCACAGAATGGTAAACATTCTGAAAGCCTGCTGATTGATAGTGGTGTACCTCAAAGCTCGGTTTTGGGTCCAATTCTTTTTGCGTTTTTTATTAATGATATCACTAACATGAAGATTGATGGCAAAATTCCTCTATTTGCAGATGATCGAAGTGTAACCTGGAACAATTCAGATATCAAATCCTGGACCGATTCTAATAAACTCTGTTTTAATACCGAGAAAACTATTGCTCTACCTTACAAATTTAACTTACAACCCATTGCATTAAATAACACCTTAATACCATTAAAAAATTCAAGTTTTTGGGAATTGATATTGATGACACCCTTAAGTGGTCCATTCATATTGACATACTAACAAAAAAATTATCTTCTGCGTGTTTTACCACAAAAACCGTTTCTAAAGAGCTAACTTTTTCTATTGCGTTAACAACCTACTTTTCTCTATTTGAGTCCCATCTAAAATATGGATTAGCTTTTAGGGGGTTTTGTTGTGTACATCTTTTTGACTCTGTTTGTAAACTACAGAAAAGGGCAATACGTTATGTTTTTGGCCTTCGTCACAGAGTGCATTGTGAACCCTATTTTAAAAAATTCAAAATTATGACTCTTCCGGCACTATTCATCTTGAATCTGTTTGCTTAGTTCATAAATCTAACCTTATCTCAAAGCAGGGACCACTCCATAGATACCCCACGAGAAACTCTGATTTAGTTGTTCATTTGACTATGCCCACCTCTAGTCTTACAAAACATTCTATTATTTATAATGCAAGAAAAATGTCTTCCAGTACACATAAAAGCCACCAGTTCATAAATTAAATTCCGCAAATTGACTAAAGCAAATCTTCAGGAGAGACCATACTATAAAGTAGCTGAATTCTGTGATATATCTTAGACTTCTGAATGACATGTAAAATGTAGTACGAAGTATTTCATAATTATTTTTTAGCTAGTAAGTAGTAATTAAGATTGAGTTAAAAGGAGTGAGTTTGTATGTTAACATTTAAATCATGCATATCATTCTTTTTTATTTTTATTTGTGTGTATTTATTTATTTATTTAAATGATTTTTATTGTGACCGATCAATTATTTAGCTTTGTCCATAAAATTTGTTAAATTTTGATTGACAATCAAGCATATTTCTCTCTCTTATAAATTAAGAAAATTAAGGACAAGCTTTGAATGGCAAGAAGAAATCATGAGAGTATTGGTAGTGTTAATAATTTGGATTTTACTAAGTTCAAAATTGAAAACAAGTAGTTTTATAGCTACTAAATAAAAAGCATTCAATAAAGAGCATTCGATTCAGATAATTCAATAAAGAGAGTTGAAGGTCAAATATCGAACAGAATATAAAACCAACCTGCAAAATTAGAGTGCATACATTGTTTAATTGAATATAACTATCAAATATCCAAAAACCCATAGAAAATCTCTTCTGAATATATCTATCTACGCCTATGACAATCAAAGACAAATAATCCTTCAAGAAGTGTGAATACTATATTTACGTGTCTATTATCTTTTTATTCTTCCGTTATGAAAAAAAATCGTGTCAATCAAATTTTTGGAATTGTGGAAGATGTATCTATTATTAAGTGTTATTAAGGCACATAAAAACGCCCATTATTACATAAAGAGTCTCTAATATCTTGGATAACTGATATTCGGATCGGTCGTGTCATTTTGTGAGCCTATCATTTTTTTATTCGGCGAAGAAATCATTTTTTTTTATACCAACAAAAATCAAAATGTAGATGATAGTATCTACGAAAGAATGTTTAAATTGAACAAGAGTATACCATTTACAGCCGGATGAAGTAAGGGTCAAGATATAACCGAAATATTGTCAAACTATCAGCAACAAATAATTATGGATTTGTAAAATTATTTTCAATCTTAATTGTTAAGTACAAGCAAATAAAACATATTTGAAAATGATTTATTTTTAATTTACCAAAAATTGATAGAGTTGGAAAGTTGATATGGAGTTTTGCAATTATTTCTAAGCTGTTTGTGTTTGATAAACTATTATGAAATAGCCACTTTCAGTTAAACAGGAAGATTTAAACCCACTACCCACTGAAATTATGGGAATTCACTACCAAAAATTGGGGTCTGATAGCTGAAGAAGCAAAAATATCAACAAGACATCGACAATAAATTTAATTTAGTAGTATCCGTTAAGAAAATTGCACCCAAAATCAATCTATAGTCCGTTCATAAATTGTTGATAGCACAAAATGTGCGTCCAAGTCATAAAACGGTCGTAAAAGTAGTAAAATCATAGGCGGAGGTTACAGTACCTACAGTTTAAGAATATTAATATATTTATTTATTTAAAGTAACTAATGTTTTAATCATATAAGTACTCTACGACACTGGTCAGTCATTTCCACTCAAAATACCTACATAATCCTGATTAAAAGTTCTATAGCTGTATTGTATTTTTTCAGATGCAAGGTGGGTTAGTCGAAAACATCTTAAACTGCCAGTTTTAGGTTGGTTTTTGTTATTATATCATATATTACCTGTTCTCTCTGTATTTCAGTTCTCTAATAAGGGTCAAACTTGATTAATTTAACAAAAATAAAAAATAAACTAATATTTTCTTGATTACCTACGAACCTATTTTATTTTTGAAAAATTTATTGAATAGGCACACAATGAAAGACCAAATCCAAAATTATAAAAAAATGTAGAGGGTGCTATTTAGAAATTTAAAGTTAGGGATTGTAGCTAAGGGATGAATATTTAGGGGATAACCTAACCTAACCTAACCTTTAGTCCTTCCATTTTGGCACAATTTTTTCTGTAAGTTTATCATGCTTGCCATTATGGTGACGAAAAGATCATCTGCATAACATTGGATCGTAAAATCAGAGTAATTCAAATTTGTTAGAAAGGTAGTGAACGACCAAGGACCACAGCAGAAAAGACAATGTCCTTAAGGACATATTCTTACTGCGGTTAAGATAACCGATTCATTTCCTGTGTTAGCTGTGTTTTACAGTAAGTATATTAATATAGTATATTAAACAACGCATTTCATATGGCTTTCTGTTACGACACGAGTTCAAGTTTAAAAAACGAATCGCGAAGCGATGAGTTTTTTAAAGAACGAGTGTCACAACAGCCATATGAAGTAAGTTGTTTATAATATTTTTTATATATTGCCATTTTATCATTTTTTAAATTATTTTTTGTATGTAAATTACGAAAATTTTGATTTTAAAAAGTATGTTGGTTGCACTGTGTAACAGTTTTGAAATTTAAATGATCAAATGTTAATATTTTAAAATATTTTAAAATGAATAATGCACCAATAATAATATATTATATAAGTAAATGATATTAATATTCCCAAATACTTTCTTAAAGAACAATATAAAATTAACAAATTGTTATTAGGCTCAAATGTCATTGTCAATAGTCTTGTCATTAGATATTTCACTCCAGTTGCCAACCATTTAAAACAAAAAGTTACATTACTATACGCAAATGCGTTTTATAATGAAGATTTTTATAAGTGCAGAATATAAAAAAGTGGATTAGGTCATAATAACAAAGATGTCTTAAGTTGAAAAAAAAGCATTTTGTTTTGAACTAAAGTATTTACAATGTATTTTTTTCAGTATCATTTAAAGTGATCTAATGTTAGGCATTATTATGTTTTCCAAAACAAATGTTGTTGTTAAAGGAAAAATTTGTTTTAAAGTAAGGAGAATTTCAAAGAAAAATGAAGTTAATTTGAAGTTTTTAAAGTAAGTTGGTCTATGACGAAAGATAAAAAATTAGAAGAATAAGAAAGAAATCTGTAGTCTTCAGTTCATAATTTCGGTTACATTTTTTCGATTTAGATTTTTTTTTTCATTTTTCATATATTTCAATGTATGACCGACCTTTTCGTTACACCCCGTGTATATACGTATTTAATACACACAGCTTCATTTTGAAATAGATCGATTACTGATCGTTGCGACGATGATATCTCTTTACTAGAAGTATATAAGACACCTGAATCGGCCCTTCAAAAAGATTACAATATTCATTTTATATCATTTTATATCGTGGTATTTTTTTAACAATCATATTCAACAATTTTTCACCGAATCATTCCACCAATAATATACGGTTCTATAAATAATAAAAAATAAAAATTAAATAAAAGAATAAAGTGTGATAAGAACAACTTAATGATAATACTATGAAATTGTTTATATTTGTGAAGTGTCCTTTAGTCTTTGTAATTTTAAATGATTGTAAAAATGTTTAAAAAAATATGGTTTTCTTTTTAGCCTTGCTAATGGATTTTTGTTACTATACACTTTCGAACCAGTGATTGATCAGTTTAATGCACGTGCGAGTTGGTAAGATTCCAGCTTGCATAAAAATTGCATTATATAAAGACCTTCACGCAAGCAGTTTTCTCATATCGTGTGTAGCCGCCATTAACAAACAAAATTAGCTTTATATTTACTAAAAAATGAGCAGAAAATCTATAGATTATGTACAAATAAGTATCCTGACTTCTAATTTAGATTAGAAACAATGTTTGGGGAGCCTTGTCAACAAATAGAGATTTAATATGTAGCAATCAAGTTTTTGCTGTGATAGAAATCTATAACCATAAAAACGAACAATAAATACAAATGGTAAACTAGAATTTTAATAAAATTTTGCCGTTAGAAACATTTAATCATAAAAATGAACAATAAATACACTTAATCCAGTGCTATATCGTGATGAAGTCAAGATCTTTTTGACACTAATTTATCAGGGACACGAATTTTATTGCTAGGTTGTGACAGATGTAAATTTACTGGAAATCATGATAAAACTGTAGTATGCTTTCGAAAGACATTAGATTTTATTAAAAAACACAAAAATAAATTGGTTCTGGTTATTGAAACATCGATACTTAGTTAAATTAACAAATTACAAGCTTACATATAACTATCTACTGCTATTTCATAATCAATAAAATAATAATATTTTCTAGTTAACACATTTTTTTTATTCTAGGCAAAACTACTCAAACTAACTGAGTAAGATAAATTTAATTGTCCAACTAATGAAAACTGTTTCAAAATAATAATCACAGTATTGACAAATGTAACAATCAAAAATTATAAATGAGTTTATAGGTTTTACCAACATTCTTGTATTGTTGGTGGAATGTTTCGGTGAATAAAAATATGATAGGCGTTCGGCTATCGAGTTCGATATTTTAAAAAATTTGTCGAGTCACCCTCTCTTGGTGAGTAGACGAATTTGACGGCTTTACCGCTTTTGTTCCATACACACCAATCATATCTTTAATCCCGTTGTCTTCATTTCATTTTTTTTGTATTAATTTTATTTTAATTGCAGTAGAATGAGGCATTAAGAATACAGACCAACTAATATAATTTTGTAGCGTTCTTTATATTAAAACTGGTTAAAGTTATTTTTATTCTTTACAAAACTAACAAGAACATGGTAAAAATTCAGTATTAAAAAGTGTAAAAAAGTTGTAGAGTATTCTCTTATTAATACATTAATAAATTAATCTCAAATTTCACATTACTGTACAAAGTACGATAGAATTCAAATAAATATTCCCCAATTCCAAAATGTAGCTACTATAAGTAAGAAGTCACTCCATCTTGACATAATTATTAAGATTCAATGTTATAATTTACAAACCATCATACAAAAATAACTAACCATAAACCTTCAGTAAAAATATTGGGCCAGACATGTTTTAGACCCATTTTAGTCATGTTACATTTTAATGGGTCTTGTAATATACTTTTCTTTATCTGTATTATTGTTATAATGTTCAGTTGGTATTGTGCTTTCTTTAACTATTGTTTTATAGTATTTAACTTGATAGGTATGCATCATAAGATCTTCATTACATTGATTTTTGGTAATGTATATGTTTTGATTATCTCTACTGTAAGATATTATACCCCAAGATGCATCGTCGTTAGCATTATTATTATTATATTATTGTCCAATGATATAGATGTTCCCAGATATCTAAAATTCATCGAATCATTTAATATGTAAAAACTAAAAAAAATTCTTAAATTGATTGTACTAACCCTTACTTTTTGAAAGTCCATATTATTAAGAATAATGAAAAACTCTTCGTTTTACCAAAACTTCCAATATTTATTTAAAAATTGCTTTATTAACTTTAATGACAGCCGTTTCGCTAGACTTAGCATCGTCAGATTGACATATTGAAGTTACATTTTGTTTGTTTGTAGCTAGGTACCTGATGTTTATTAGGTAGTTATAAGGCTAGACCAAGTATGGAAGTAATAAGACATAACAATATTAAAGCCTAGATGTTATGAGCCCTAAGGGATTATCCTGGATGTACTTCCCTCTAAGATCAGTATAACTGTGCAATGATATAGAAAAACCAGGAAAAAACTATATCATGCTGATCTTTACAATAACTTAATATATTTGTGTTACAATTACGTCTTATCTATGTATAAAATGAAGACTCAATCAAAGCAAACACTTTAAAAGTGGAGAACTTCCCAGATTTATTTGTTCATTAACAACTTTAAATTGTGGATCTGCTAGATGTCTTTTTATTTAAAGTTCTTCAAGGAAATCTAAATTTTGTTTTTTATTACAAGTGTGTAGTATTTGGATGTCATTGATGTGTAAAAGTGAGGTTGGATGTTCAAAACACCTACTATTAAGTTATTGTAAAGATCAGCATGATATAGTTTTTCCTGGTTTTTCTATATCATTGCACAGTTATACTGATCTTAGAGGGAAGTACATCCAGGATAATCTCTTAGGGCTCATAACATCTAGGCTTTAATATTGTTATGTCTTATTACTTCCATACTTGGTCTAGCCTTATAACTACCTAATAAACATCAGGTACCTAGCTACAAACAAACAAAATGTAACTTCAATATGTCAATCTGACGATGCTAAGTCTAGCGAAACGGCTGTCATTAAAGTTAATAAAGCAATTTTTTAAATAAATATTGGAAGTTTTGGTAAAACGAAGAGTTTTTCATTATTCTTAATAAATTCTTAATTTTCATATAAACATGTAATCTAGTTCTATAGTCCACGGGCCCACATTATAAGGGATTTTAGTGATTACTAACAGGCTGAAATTTTATAAACAGCTTCGCTTTGAAGAGACCCCAAATTTTATCATTGGACCAAATGCTGATAGTAGAAGTGTCGATTTGATGATAACAGTTTCTAAAAATCAATACGAGAAAATACGATGGAAAACTGAGAAAAACTTGTGGCATACAAATTGAATGGTACTCCCAGCTCTAACATGTCAGAATGGTGACTTGAAAAAATGTATTTATAACAAGCTGATTTTTGTTTGGGGGATTGCAAAAAATATATTTTTTATAAAAAATGTATTAAATGTATTGTTGGTAATTCGTTTGAGACCTTTCGACGTTTCGCATAATTCGCGAGCGCCTTTTTCATTGTATAGTTAAAGCTGTTAACTCAATTTTACCAAGACTGATAAGAAGTCAGTTTGTTATCTGTTAATGTAAGGTATAAAACAAAATGCCCGCAACTCTGCCAATGTAGGGCAGATCGATGGTTTTGAGGTATTTGAGAAAATTTAACTATTTGGGATCGCTTATCAACAATAAAACTAACTAGAATATGAAAAGACTCTGCAATATCTCAACGCAATAAACTGAAGTTATTAAACTCCTTGATCTTTCCTATTGCCACATATGCCTCTGAGACCTGGACTTTAAAAATGGCCAATAGATGCCTTTGAAATGTGGGCCTACAGAAGAATGCTGCGAATACACAGGATATCGTACTAATGTGTCGATTCTTAAAAAACTAAAAATCACCACAACCAGGATAAACCAATCATACTTACGACATTTTGGGCACATTTCAAGAAGAACAAATGGGCAGGAAAAACTTATGGGTGGATATCATTGGACTCGGTCTGCAAGAAACTTCTCTTGCAGCTCAAGGCAGAGAATTATGGAGAGCTACGATCCGAGCAATTGAGACATAATGTCACCATACTCTTCCGAGAGTAAAATGACTAGAGAGAGAGATAAAACAAATCTGATATTTCAATTCTCATTATTATAAATACAAATAATTTTATATATTCATGTAGATAATTTTTTACAATGCACAATAAATGTTAATGTGCTATTTCTTGAACTAAATTCGTTGATTTTAAAGTAATTAGTGACTGATCTAGCAAAATCTACTTTATTTAAGGTAAGCCATCAAACAAAAATTTAAAATTAACATGAAATTCCGTGGGTCGCAAAGTACACCGGAACCCAAATGTATTACAAGGCTCTTCAACATTGCAAGGTATAAATATGAGTAGTTTTAATTGTACTTTTCATGTTAATGTTCATAAACTATCATAATAATAATGTAATTTATATAATACATAATTTAGTTGTATCTATAAATTCTTTATAATAAAACCTCCTTGAAAATTGAATTATTGTGTTTTGTTTATTGCTTGTTTATTTGGTCGAAAAACACCTTGTAAACATTTTTTAATACTCTTGACAACCATTAAAAATGTCATTATTAATGACAGTTGCACAAAAAACAGTTTACATACATTACCTAGAATTACTTAATTATTTTTTGATTCTATTAGTTTAATTTAATATCTATTTAAACCGGCAAAGGTTGAAATGAAGACCATAATATTTGAGTCAGTGTTGGTGGTCTCTATATCGATAATTAATCAGCCAATTTAAGTTAGCGCAATTGTCAATTCCGAGAACAATCTTTGCCGTCCTTAGTGTTAAAATTTACATTTGCAGATAAATCGCAGAGTGTGTCTTATATTTTTATTTTAATTAGTTGGTTTAGTTGAGGGAAAAAAAGTCGAATCGGTTAACCAACCACCAGATTTATTCAAAACACACAAAATATCTCGAATCTTGTAGTTAAGTTGGAACTTGAAAATTCCACTTAATTAAAGTTAAAAGTAAAATCATGATCGCTAAATGTACAAGTCTTAATGCTTCTGAGAGGCTATGAATATATTTAGGTCTTGTCTTTTATCTATGTTATATACTCTGTGGTACGAGCTTGACGATGATTATTCTAACAAGCTGATATCGAAAATGTTTTAAATTAAAACTTAGCTCATGCTCTTGGCACGATCTAATGTTGGTATATTCTAGCAACGCTGTAAAAATATACATGCAGTAAACAAACTACATCGTTGATTCGTGATGCAATAACTCCAAATTTTTGACTGTGTACATTCTGCCTATAACAGCTGTTGGTGATCATAATTTAAATTCTTATTGAGTAATTTTTTTCACTTAATAGCGATATGACAAATTATCAAGCTATGCCATCATAAGAGTATGCCAGGACCTTTGATAGCATACCCCTCGTAATTATTGTATCGTAGTTTTATTGAACAAAAAGTAACAAAACAAGGAAATATCTTATAATTAACAATAAAAAGGTAACATTTTCCAAGGCGTTAAAAAAACAATGTAGCAAAATAAATTATCATGAAATTTAACCTAACAGATTAGAATGTAAAATAAAAAAAAAACTTTTGGCATAGGTTCTGCAGCTACTTCAGTTCAATCATATTGGTACCACGGTAGGCACATCTAAGATCCAAGTTTTTCTAGCACTAGATTGAGAATATATGCAGGCAACATCAGATTCTTCGTCACTAACAATATCAGGTGGTTTTAAGTTTTGGTGAAGCTACTAGCACCGGCGATACCTCTTGTATAGTAAGTATAACTTTTTCCATTGGTGCAGGACGTGTTGCTTTCGGCGTAGAAGGACATGGACATAAGTATCTGCTCTATTTGATGTAGAATACCCTACACTGCTCTGGGTGTGGTTGTTTAAGTTCAACAGGTTTATCCTGAGCGAAGAAGCAAACAACAAATCTTCGAAAACTTCAGGATTAAAGGCGTCTGCAGTATGCCATCATAGGCATAAGTCGGGTTTTAAATAATGACATTAAATACTTTTCTACAACAACAACATAACTTCAAAACAACCAGATATGTACATGCACAAGAAACACCCAAACACTCCACTGCAATATTCAATCGAGTAGAGGACAGGTGACGAGTTTATGCTGCTTACCAATACTTGGTTGGTTGGTAGTCAGGCGAAATGAATGAGTTAGAGGGTCCCAACGGTTCACGGAAATTTGTTCGCAAAAATATTTAGGATTAATACCAAAATATATATTAGAAATCGATCATTCCAAATTTCTTAAGCTGCTAAAGATTTTTACAATTAACTTATCAGTAAACCGATCAATATCCTATTCTATGGAATTCGGAATTGAGTAATCCTTAACATCCCTATTGCAATTATGCAGGTAGGAATTTTATTTTATTACCAATAACTTTTGGATTAGCAGGTACCATTGTCTAAGCTGTATATGGACTCTAGGATTGGTTCAAAATTGTTATTACAGAATTCCTCGGTCCTGTTCTTCTAGCCCTAATTTGTATATTAGGGCTGTATGTAAATATTTCAAGTTTAGTCGACTTGTATCGTTTACCGTTTGATCACATATTGGGAAATCATCTTATTTGTGATTTAAAATGGCTGTGAATTTCTTTAAAAGTTCGAAAGGCAAAGATATGCTTAGTTTTAACGGATATTTATACGTACAAGTCAAAAGTTGTGATACCAAAGTTTACTGGAAGTGTGAAAATTTTAAGAAGTTACCTTGTAAAGGTCGAGCAATTGAAAGACGACCAGATGAAGTGAAAGAAAATGGTGAACATAATCATGCTGGTCAAGCTGCCGTGATTGCTGCGAAAGAGGCATACAGTAATATGAAGGAACCTGCAGAGATACACCTCACTACATTATTTCAATTTCGTCCTGTCAACTACATTCTGCAGCACGCTACCAGCTACCTTCAATAGAAAGCATGAAGAGGACTATTCGAAACCTTAGATTAAAGAAGAATAGCGAACCAACTCTTCCAAAGACGCGCGCCGAAATACAATTTCCGGAGGAGTACCGAAAAACCGGCAATGGAGAAGACTTCCTCTTATTTGACAGTGGTATGATTGACTTGAGAATTTTACTGTTTACAACACGACGAAATTTACAACTCCTTGTTAATTGTCAGCATTGGTACGCTGACGGTACGTTCAAAACGGTACCATTATTATTTGAGCAATTGTATACAATTCATGCAATAAATGAATGCGTACCAATTCCATTGGTATATGCGTTGTTGCCGAATAAAACTGAAGCTGTGTATCGTGAAATTTTAAATGTAGTTAAACGGCTAGAACCTCGAGTGAATCCAACTTGTTTTATGATTGACTTCGAACCTGCAATGATAAAAGCTATTGGAGCAGAGTTTCCACAAACCAGGTTACGTGGTTGTTTTCTTCACTATTCCCAATGCATATATCGACTAATTCAAGAAGAGGGATTAAAACAGACATACGATAATAATATAGACTGCTCTAAAAATTAGGATGCTGTCGGCTTTGGCATTTGTTCCTTCCAAAAAAGTTATAAATTCTTTTGAAGTATTGATCGATAATGAAGAATTTCCCGAAGAAGCTCAGCAAGTGGTAGACTACTTCGAGGATACTTGGATAGGTCGTCCAGATCGCAGAAATCGGCGTCGCCAACCACGTTTTCCCATTTCTATGTGGAACTGCTACGATTCTGTGTAAGATGGTCTTCCAAAGACCAATAATTTCATAGAGGGATGGCACTGTGGATTTCAGGGGCAAGTAGGAGCTGAACATCCAAAAATTTGGAAATTGAACAAGCTATAAATAATGTGCGAATCGAACAAATAGTTGCTGGTCACGGCATACACCAACGAAAAAATATAAAGACAGTGCAGCACGTCTGTTAAATGTAATAAATGGTTTTGATGTAAGAGTTGTAAGTAAGATGGTATATTTTTGTATGTAATTGTATTCCTAATAAGCTATATGTATATAATAGTGATAAGTAAATTAAATACCGTCAAAAATTTGTTAAAATTTATTTATAAGCTCACTATTAATAAAATTATGTTTTAGTAGGAATATTTAAAATCAATTCTAACAAAATACTTTTAAACTAGTTTATATTCAAACAAATTTCTTTTCGAACAAATTACATTCGAAGAAATTTCCGTCGAATAAATTTCTTCGAACATATTTAATTCGAAGAAAATTCCGGATACCGATCCCAACACTGCAGCCGTGGGCTTATTGTATTGTAAATTTCACAGGTTAGTCAGTAAATAGGTTTGTGACTTTATAAGGTCTTGAAACCTTCTTACAATGTTTTCTTAGGTGAGATTTGACTTGGGTTTTTTAGGCCCATTTTGTCGGACGCATTCAAATAGAATGTGCTTAGCTGTTTCTTCTCATTGCATAGTCTGCATATTGGGTATTCTTGGTAGATGCCCATACTGCCGAGGTGTTTTCTTAGACCGCAATGATACGTTAGTAGGCCCGTTATAAGCCTAATGCTTTGTCTGTTCAAGTTTATAATTCCTGTAGTGAGTTTTGGCTTTATTGTCAGCTTGCTGTGGTTTATTCCTGATAAGTCTCACCAATATTTTAGATATTTTTTTGTGTATCCATTGGTTTAAAGATTGTCTTACAGTCGTCTTCAATACTTGATCTATAATCTATATGGAAATGTGATGATGAGTTGAATGATTTAAACCAGCTGTCATTGGATAATAAAGTTACATTGATTTTTGAATAAATCGTTGATGTTTTATTGCAAAAGTAATTTGTTTATTACCTCAAGATAATGAAATTAACTTGTATCTACTTTTTTATAAAAAGCAAGCATAGAAAGTTTTTTTTTTATTTTTATTATATTCTCTCTTGACAAATTATATACTGTTTAGGCTGATATGAATTAATAATAATAAACCAAATACTGCTAAACATGGAAATATAACCAGTAAATCTACAATTATTAATCTTACGCCGAGCACGTAATCTGAAAGGTGAACCAAGGTGGTCCAAGAAATGTAAATGATAAATTTGTATTAAGTTCTATAGGAGCTTCAATTAAATTGTTATTTTGTGGTGCCCAATTTATAAACGTCTCCGATGTTTCAAATACTTGAAAATAAAAACAAGTATCTACCTATCAGTTGGAAATCCATTACACATTCATCTGTTTCAGTAGGATCTAGATAAATCGTTAACACGGGTTATGTTCGAAAATTTCTTATGCTTTTAAAAAGTTATTATTGATTAATTGATAAAGTAAGATGAGTGGCTCGTTGAAGAATGTAGACAATCCTTAATTTGGCATGACAATTAATTCGATGTAGCAACTTTTTCGGCATGTAAAAAATTAAAATACTAGATAAATAACTACATTTATGTAAAAAAATATATTAACGATGGAAACAATAATTTTACTTTATATGTAAAAAGATTTAATAGTTTTTCTTCATGTAGGTTTCCCTCATTTTATGCGGCCTCTGCTTTTTGCATACCATTTTCTCTTTGTTAGTCTATTTGTCATTCCAATTAGATGTCAAAACCATTGTATGTAGTTTCTTTTGAAATAAATTAACTCATAACCCTTGATTGTTTAACCTGTCTCTCCTCAAATAATTCATTTAATAGCTCTTGCCTTTTTATATAATTCTTTTTCCTTAAGAAAATGTGTTGCTCATAGAATTGCCAAAAAATTGTAACGTTTATTTATTTTTGTCATACTATATCCTAAAACGTAAATATCTATTACAGTCTAATATTTCATTTCTCTCTGCACTAAAACACAATTAATTTAGGTTCAATATACTAAATTGAACTCCAACTAAACTGCTTCCTCGCACAAGAGTCTATATACACACCACTGCTTCTAGTCGAATTCGTAGAACGTCGGGATATTTGCAATGATATAATAGTCACTAGATAGAGCTTAGAGAGAGAGGAATTGACGCCAATATAAGAGTGAGATGCAACGAGTCGAAACAGCTGATTTACGGCAAAATAGTATTGTGGGGCATGTATTTTATCCGGATTTTCGGTATTTTTGCAGTTTTACGAGTTTAATACGGTGTAGTGTTAGTTAATTTATAAAAAAACTATTAAAGACTTAAAAATGGTTCATTCATGTTCAGCATACGGTTGTACAAATAGGTATGATAAAAATAAAAATGTATCCTTCCATAGGTAAGTAGTTACTATTATTTAACTAAAAAATGGGCAATTAAATCCCATTTACGATGTATTCCCTCAGGAATGTATCTGTCCATAGTTATTTGTATTTTAGTTTTCCAAAGAATGCTATTTTACTAAAGAAGTGGCTTATAGTTATGAAAAGAAAAGATTTTCTACCTGGGAAATATGCCAAACTATGTTCAGCACATTTTCTTCCACAAGATTTTATTATTAACTTTGGAAAGAAAACTTTGAAACCCGATGCGTGTCCAAGTATGTTTAATTTTCCTGATCATTTAACAAGAAAACCCACTGTAAAGAGATCAACCAGATTGGAAGTTACTGAAATACAAGTGACACCAAGGTAAGATCCTTGTTCCTATCATTCATGTAAGTACTTTATGATGATTTATAATAATTATTTAATGAAGTTTAATATATTGAATTAATTATCTTATAGTACTTTAGTCCAAACAACAACAAGTTGTTGTTACGCCTTACGGTCCTTACAAAAAATCATATTAATATCGGTGGTATTTTTCCAAAATTAAACAATCATATTTTGGATCAAGACCCTCTTAATAATCATCTATTACAGTTAATAGATATGATTTTAAAATGTTATTTTACAATTAGATTACATCATAAGAATAAAAGTGTAAATGAAATTAAAGATAGAATTAGGCACAAATATTCTAAATTGATTTTATTTAAACACCAGTAATAAACTTTTTTACAAATGTATTATCGTTTTATTCATCCTTCCCTCTTAACTCCTCATAGGAAAAATTTCAAATTTTTTGTTGCATATATATTATTTATTTAATTTTCTGTAAATTTTTCAAACATATTAATTGAATATAAAATTTACAGTTCACTAAAAAATTGTATTAACAATTTAACATGACAGTAACACTTTCAATTTGTATAGTATTTTATAATTTTTCATTAAACAAATTTTAATTCTAACGCGTTTATATATAACTGGAATTTAATTACAAATTCAAGCTAATAATCACATTAAAATAAACTGCAATGTAGTTTTAATATAATATTAATCCAATATTTTAAAAATTTCACTCAAATTTTTCTCGTAGCATTTGAGCAAATTATTATTTTTTTCAATTTCCTTCTGATTTCCCCATATAATTCCTTATAATAATTCAAATTGTTGCCGTAAAACACGTGACCAAAATGTGTCTATTTTTGTCGCGCGTATAATTTCTCCTATAGTTCTTACTCTCTCTAATGTTTGAGTCAATGTTCAGTACACGACGGATTGCCAAGGGCGCATCTAGTAACTTGTTATTAGTATATCATTGGATATTCGCCATTGCCACTGGACAGCGCGTAGCGTATGCAACTACCAGTGGCAGCGGTCTCAATCTCTTAAGGAAATTCGCAACACAGTACCCAACTAGCACACTTCACTTATAATATTAAATTATAAGCGAAAGAGGATTTATAAAGGTTGCATAATTGCTGCATTGATAGTCATTAGCCCGGTATAGTTTTTGTTAAGTTTGTTTATCTTCCATAGCAACATCAATTTATACTTAATTTACTAGTAATTTATAAGAAAGTTTTATAAAGGTTCTTTGATTTTGCTCCGAGAACGTTCTTAGCACCTTAATTATACAGCAAAATTCCACCAAAGTAAGATTTGCTCTATAGAATACTTATTAGTACTGTAAGTTATCTTATACAACATTTAAAAAGCAAATTACCACAGTGTTATTAAGTTTTCTGCCATCTACTGTAATAGACCCAAATTGCTACCAAGAACGCTAGTTATAAGACGATTTTTGCTTCAGACTCACTGCATAAAAGGATCTTACAATATATTAACCTCTTTCAAGAGTGTAAGAGTTATAAAGGTACCTCTAAGGAACTTTTAGAAGGCAGGGCGTTCCTTTTTGGTCTTTCAAGATTTTTAATCTACAATTCAAGCCAATTGCTTTCTGGCACTTTCCCTTGCGCCAACAATTAGGTAATGAATTATTAATGCTCAATAAACATAACTTATAGAGGTTGTATAGCTAGACATCAGTTATTCACTAAGCTACACTAATACAACATGATTAAGGGACTTGTATAGTGATTTTGCTCTTGATGCTTCTTTTGCACTTATAGCTATTATAGCTATTAGCCTTATAGCTAATTTTTTAAAGGTTTATGATACTTTATTACGCAGCTTTAGCACTGGGGGATGAAACAGGGTAATGCACTCGGCACTGAAAAGTAGTGAAACTAATAGGAATTTTGCATTTTTAACTCGATTTGCGTCTTTTACGGGGTCAATTTAGTGGTTCTAGACCATTTTTATTATGCAATATTAGGTTAGCAAAACATTTTTTTCGTTGGAAATGCTTTTAATTATGGAAAATGGGGTTTTTTAAGACGCTGAATCGACTGGTTGTATTAGTTCCTCGATAAAATGAATGGAACACCCTTAAATCGTCATGGGGGATGAAACGGGGTAAAAAGGATACACTTGGCACTGAATAGTAGTGAAACTAATAGGAATTTTGCATTTTTAACTCGATTTTCGTGGTCTACGAGGTCAATTTAGTGGTTCAAGACCATTTTTATCATGCAATATTAGAACTTTTTTCTGGCAAAAAATTTTTTTCGTTGGAAATGCTTTTAATTATGGAAAATGGGGTTTTTTAAGACGCTGAATCGACTGGTTGTATTAGTTCCTCGATAAAATGAATGGAACACCCTTAAATCGTCATGGGGGATCAAACGGGGTAAAAAGGATACACTTGGCACTGAATAGTAGTGAAACTAATAGGAATTTTGCATTTTTAACTCGATTTTCGTGGTCTACGAGGTCAATTTAGTGGTTCAAGACCATTTTTATCATGCAATATTAGAACTTTTTTTTGGCAAAATATTTTTTTCGTTGGAAATGCTTGAAATTATGGAAAATGGGGTTTTTTGAGAAACTGAATCGTCTGGTTGCATTACTTCACTCGGCACTGAAAAGTAGTGAAACTAATAGGAATTTTGCATTTTTAACTCGATCTTCGTTTTCTACGGGGTCGATTTAGTGGTTCTAAACCATATGTGTTGAAATGGAATGATGTAGTTAAATTTTACCAAATATGACAGACTAAGAGTTTATAGTTCAATAATTCACCACAGAAGACAATTCATAAATGGATGATGTTATGCAATAATGTCCTAACCCACACCTCGTCCGAAATTGAGATTTTTATTGAAACACGTTCCATATTAGGTGTACTACAATAAGCAAAAATGTCTTAAGCCGATTGGCGCTCTCATAGACATCTAGGAGAAAACATACCAACCCACAAACGTTGTATGTGGCGCATGTATAAATAAGCAAAAGTGTTCTAACCCACCAGTAGGTCATTCTTTTTTACCCAATGATTCCCATTTTGGAGACGTTGAATGTGCTTTAAAAACCAATGAAAGAATGTTTACAGATCAAGACTATATCAACGTTATGAAAGGCTAAAATGACACAAGAGGATATGGTATCAGTGATAAACTTAATAAAGGCAGTTACAAACAGAAAGGTTGATATCAATAAACAAAATATTAGTTGATTAAAAACACATGAAATTTTACTAAAAAAAGATCAACCAAAGACCTTGTTCATGAAGTACAATATTAAAGAGGAAGTGTATACTAAAGTTAATATTGAAAAACGTGGAAAAGGCCGCAAATGTAATATACAGGAATTACATCTACCATTGTTGTGGCCAAGCGGCTAAGCTTTATCTCAAGAAAAAATAAAAGATTTAAAAGATATTTTAAAACTAATTCCTCAAGATGCCAGAGCATTTTACAACTTTTTAAAATTAATGCCAAGTACCAACTTTGAAGAGGATATAGAAGGGCTCGGAAGCGAGGTAGATTTTGACATTGATGAAACTTTTCTTGAGGACTAGATTAAAAACATCTAAAATTGTTTTTTTTCACAAAGTTTAGTGTTTAGGTCAGTTTTGCTTACTTTTAATAAGGTATAATTGTCGTTTTTTAAAAGTGTCCTAACCCGCTTTGGACAATGATTTCTGTCAAATTTGACACTTTATCTTTATAACCTTACAATGTAGTGTTTTGTATTTTTCCATGTTATAATTTAAAAAATAAATGAAATTATAAATATCAATAGCCTATTTCTAATTTGAGTTTAAGTTTTAAATCAATTTATCTCCGAAACAACTTTTTGTGGGTTAGAACATAATTGCATAACATTATCCAAATATGCTCCTTATTTTGTTTATGTGCTCTATTTAGAAAAAGCTTATTTCCGGGACAAACGGTATAAAGAAGTTTATGAAGTTGTGGAAATTACAATCACCTCATCTACCTACTGTCGCTACCGTCTACGTGTCCATACTTCCTCCAAGTAAGCGATCGCCAGCCAAGATTAGGAGGACCCCACCTTAAAATCTGTTTTAGTATTTTCCGATCAACAAAGTAGAGCGTAGGTGCCGAAGCTTTCTTAAATTATAAATGAATCTAGATGGATATAAAGCGATTAATATTTTCTGTCGATTTAAATAAAAATATTTTGTTCTTATTCGTAATTTTTATTTGTAATGATACGAAAGACCACATAAGTCGTGCGCCACGATAATAAATGTACGTATGTGCCGCATTCGCTTCTTGTCTTATTTTTTAAAACCGAACCAACGTATTCAATTTATTTGTTGAATATTAAACATATTCGTTTAACAAAATTATTAATAATTCTAATATATCAATTTTATAGCAAAGGTAGCGTTCGAACAATCCTTGAGCTATATCATACGTTTATAGCTATTATAAATCTATTTTTTTTCCAGAATATAAATACCACTCCTAGATGTTTGTGGATTTACCAACACTATAGCGAATGGGTAGGACTCGGCTCAAGTACTGAACTCCGTTAATTTAAAGAATGTTAAGGCCTAACTAATAAGCCTTATTAAAAAGCAAGCTGGTCATTAAAATTTTGGATCTTTCTTATAAGAGCCAAAAATATCACCTTGTTTTAATTTATTGATTTTAATGTGTTGAAAACGAAGCCTTAAATGCATTTCATATTTGTTTGTTTGTATGTTTACATAAAATAATATTCAAACTTATTGTTAAATTTATTGTACTAACCCTTACTTTTTAGAAGTTCATCTTATTAAGAATAATAAAAAACTTCTCGAAGAGTTTTTTATTATTCTTAATCAAACTTATTGTACCAACTTTTACTTTATTTATTATTAAAAATACTAAACAAATAACACAATTTGACAAAATGTAACTTTAAACTGTCAATCTGAGAATGAAAGTAATTTTAAAACATTCTATGTTAATTGTTAAAATTTAGTATTTAAAATATTTAACTTTAACACCGCTAACATCATCTATAATAGAGAGTTAATTAGAATAGGTTATAATTAATAATAGGTTTGTTCCAACCAAGCAAAGAACCGTTCTGGAACGGTAATATTACCACTCACGAGACCAAATTAGTGCACTGCGCAACTCACTACACCACTGCGCACAAAAATTACTATTTCAGAACGGTTCTCTGCTTGGCTGGAACAGACCTATTTTCAACAGTTAGTTCTACATTTAAACTCTATCGCGGTAATATCGCACTTTTATCGTACTTGGACATTTTTTTTAAGCAGTTGTGGTACAGTAACATGGGGTACAACACAGCTGAAAAGTGGTTATCTGCTACCCAATAGTCATTTGTAAAACGATTGACAAAATGACTAGCAGAAGTGCTACAAACGGTCATTTTGGCAAAAGTTTTACACAATATTTTTTATAATTCGCATTTTGTTTCTTAAATAAAATTATTCAAGAATTAGTACTTTTTTGTTCATTAAATTATGTTGGTACTTTGCTAAAATGACATATGTCAGATATATCAAGTTTGAAATTTGAATATTAAATTGGAGTGATAAATAATTTAAGAAAATATAATATAAGATATAAATATAGCCAATTTAAAGGAAAATGAAAGAATTTTAGTTAATTTTAAAATTGTCTAATAAAATGCACACAATTAACAACTGTGACACAAAAAATAACTAGACGAGTGTGGAAAGAGATTTCATTTCCAGTGTTTCAATGAAGTCTCCTGTAAATGCAAATTATAAAAAATAGTTTTATCAATTTATGTACTGCGGCACGTTTTTTTTTGTAACTAATCTGAAGTGTATGTTAACAGTTTGTTCCCAAACGTTCTTCCACCAATAGACGTTTTTACCTCAACCTAGAAGATTTTTTTTGCACGGATCCCCAATGCTGCCGCATTGGGGATCCTCCTCGTGGAATAATCTCCAACCAAGTATTTCAGAAAAGTATTTTCCACAGTTTTACTGCACTTTTTACGTATAGTTCCCGTGGTAGATTTTTTAACTAATTTATGAACCATTTTTATTATCCGTTTTATTTAGTATCTGCATCTGCTTCTATTTAGCGTCTTGTTAACTGTCGATTAATTGGGCACATTTTAATATCGACAGCTGTCATACCGTCCTTTTACTTTGACATAATATTTATATACTCTCAATTTTAACAATATAAGTAATTTTAATGATTATTATATTAAATCTTTTTTAGAATTTACTATTTTCATTATGAACAGTTACGGCACCCAGGAAATCTCTTTTCTAATTCAGTTTTTTTGACATCTTCTGTATGAAATTGATACTTTTCTTAATACAATATTTATAGCTAAAAAAATAATAGAATTAACTTCGAAACTTAAAAAGATTTCAGTGGCGTCTATTTACTAATTGTAGGAATTTAGCTATCAAATCCCTGCAAAGATTTAAATTATTTATTCATTTTTGATACCACCTTTTATTTTTAAATAATTATGGGTACGCCGTTGATATTATTGGCAAGTTTTTTGAAATATAAACAAAAACAAATTCGTTAAGTCGCTTAAAAGTTTTGGTTAATATAATATAGTAATCACATATATTGTCACGTCGACAGTAGAATAGTAACAGTGTTAATTTTTACATTCAATTTGATAAAGTTTACACTCGTCTATGCTTAGACAAAGTATCAGTACCTACTAGAAATCCAGAAAAGTGATTTTATGATTGTAAGTACAATTTTTCATTGCGTGAAAAAACTCCACACTTGTGCCGGTATCCTGAATTTTTTAAAAGGCAGTGTTGTCGGTTTTGCTCTACCAATTTCCTACTAATTTTTCATTGATGTTATTTTTATTGTTATGTATATATTTGGTCTGTTCAGGAATAAAATATTTGATAAAAAATATAAGCAATTTAAAAATCATTTTTTGTAACTCAATTATAATAAATTTACGACCACATCATTAAAACGACTTTAAAACTAACCTGGTTTTACTTAGTTAATTAATTGTAGACCATATTATCCTATACTAAATTATGTTACTTGAAGATCTTTTACTTCGAATTAAATACAAAATTAAAGATTAATAGTTGTTGTACTATTAATTGACATGAACATTACTTAAATTAAATACTTATCTGATATTAGAAATTAACTTTTATATTATAAATTGCTGATTAACACATATTTAGTTTTCATAATAAAATACTATTAATTAGGTTAGGTTCTATGTGAGTGGTCATTCTGCAAATTTTCGTTGTATAATATTCTTAATAAACTAACTTACTGGTAAGTTAACCAAACCTCAAATCAAAACATTATTTTATCTCTTCTGACGCACGATCTTAGTACGTTTCTGTAAACATGTGAGATGTGTGGGTTCAGCTATTTACCGTATTATAATATTATCCAACTAGTTCTCGTATTAATCAAAACTTTGCTTTAAAACATGAGAAACCGATTATTAATAATTTCCAAAAATATATAATAAAGATAATTATTAGATACAGTGAGATTTTTATGTTTTAGAATACATTTTTGAAATATTGATATATTATGTTTGTTTGCAGCCGGCGGGGCCTGCTATGGTATTTTATTTTTTATTTTTTTCAACTTAAAAACATACGAGGTTTGTTCAGTAAATTGTTAAGTATACATAAATGTCCTCGAATGATATACATTTTTTGTTACATTTTTAAATTGCAGAAATTTTTATTATTTTAAATTAAGCTTAACATATTGCGAATATCACATAGATAGTTATGTTGTATACATCTATTGGCTTCTACTGGCATCTACTGAGTAAAGAAGTATCATTATTTATAAAGATGTTTAGTTTTTGAACTGATAATTTGAAAACAAAAACAAATTTGTTAAGTCTCAAGTTGTTCTCGGAAAATTTATAAACCTAGCTCTTCTTATAATTTAAAATTGCAGATCTTTCCACTTTTAATGAAATGAATAAAAATTTCAATTTTCCTGCTTTTCTTAAAAAACAGTTTGTTCAGCATTAAATTCTTTTTCAACATCTTCTTTTTACATATTATTAAATTGCATCTGTAATTTTTGAAGGATGGGTGTCCCCACTGCACTTAGGCCACATTTAGCCTATTGTGCGTCCTTCTGATATTGAGCCTTCCTATTAGCTCGTCAACCATCCTACCTGTTTAAAGTAGGTGATAAAGTCGCCTGTAGGCAGCTCCCTCAAATTGGCATGTGTTAGCCAGTTCTCGCCGAATACAAAAAGTCTTGTTAGAGAGAGTGCCGGACAGTCACAAAGGACGTGCTCAAATGTTTTATCTTCTTTCTCACATCCTCTACATAGTGGGGTGTCAGATAAACCCAACCTGTTCAGATGTTTTCGGAAGCGACAATGGCCAGTAAGTATACCTGTGACCAAACACAGGTAATCGCTGGTCATAGCCACGTATTTCTTGGCTGCTCTGCTATTCGGATACTTCAGAAGTTCCTTGGATAGTCTGCCACCTTTTTCTTCGTCCCATCTTCCCTTGAATTTGTCAAGGGAGCGTACCTTTACTAGGGCAACCACCGCTGATGCCGGCAAGCTGACAAGACTGTCAGATCCCAAGATCCTTTGGGAGGCAGCTTTCCTAGCCAACCAGTCAGCTATGCGGTTGCCTTTTGAAATTCCATGACCTTTGATCCAGCCTAAAGTAACCACATTATTGTTGCAGCCTTCGACAAGGGCCATGTGACATTCTAATACTAGACCTGATGTGATCCGTGGCCTATTCAGGGCTAATAGTTCATGTCTGCTATCCGTAAGAATACGGATGTTTTTACCAGTGATTTTTCTTTTGGTGATCTCTTTTGCGGCTATGGAGACAGCATTGAGCTCTTCCTGAGCTACACTGGCATTGCAACCCATTGCCCATTTCAGGGATCTGTAGTAAATTCCACATCTTGAATCTTCTTTTGTTTTAGATTAATCGGTGAAGATTCAAATAATACCCGTCGCCAATGCATTTTAAGCGTTGTCATTAATAATTATCTTGTAGGGCCTGTGAAAGGCGATGTTGTATTTGCTTGTAGCAGTGGAAGCTCGTTTATAGCTTCGCACCACAAACCACACCTCTACTCACCAGATTCTACTTCTTGTTGCATTCCGTCAAAACTACCTCCTTGATATATATATATCAACAGGGGTGAGACCGAGGATCACCTCCATCGCTCTAGTTGGTGTAGTTCTCATGCCTCCTGTTATGTTAAGGCATGCTGTTCTTTATACATGGTCCAGTTTGCGAACGACTGTCAGCTGGTTTGTTTTGACTCCTCAGGCCATCGCCTAGGTCTTATGATTGCAGTGTAGATCCACTCAGTAACCCTTGGTGACAATCCCCAGGTACGGCCAATGGTTCTTCTATACTGTTTATAGGCAGCATATGCTTTTTTAACTCTATTTTATAGATGAGAGTTCCATGATAACTTGCTGTCAAAAGTTATCCCTAGATATTTTACCTCTGCAGAGAAGTTTAATTCAGTTTTTAAAAGTTTCGGAGCCCGACGGTTCACAGGTTGTTACATAATAATTGAAAATTAATTTATATATCAAAAAATCATTTAGTTTCAACATTAAACATAAAAAATGTCATAATCGGAATTTGAATAGTTACTTTCGGTACGGCTGCTAATGGTTTTCCGGATAATGTTGTGGAGAAACCATTAATAAGATTTAATATCGCCAGCTCCGAACTTAAGCTTTTATTCCCCATCCACAGAACCATGATTATAGTCCCATTTTTAAATCCCTTTCTTATTTCGAAGAAATATCTTCCAATGCAGCTTCTATTCTCGAGAGTAATATTCCCAATATTAAGATTTGCTTTAAATGCCAAAGAACCATTAAATCCACTTTATCCAAAACCAAGGACCAAATTAATAAACTGTCCAGAAGTCCACTTACGTAGGTATACCTATAAGACCTTTGGAGATTCAAGTTATAGAACACCTGTGAATACCTGGTAAGTCTAGCTTTAGCCACCAACCAGTTCCACAATTATAGCTTTTCCCCCAACAAAAATAGTACTATTCTCTACGATATTCTGGGGAATGGCTATTTGAAAATGAACCTCTTGAAGAGGTTGAACTGCGTTTATTGTGAAGTCAATTTAAATACGGAGTTCACACCTATAATCAATTTTTTCTGGGATTGTTAAATGATCCTCCTTTTGGTATATTTAATGATTTTACATTTAGTTGGTAGCAATAAAACTCGAAGTCAACCCACAATGGAAAAAGTTACATCAGTGCGATATGTTTCGGTTAACAGACCCTCATTAGGTAAGTTTAACTTACTCTTGGTTCAGCCCGAGAAATTTGGAGATTGGACTCCGTTCGGATATCTCTCCTTTTAAAACAAGTTTATCTTGTTTCTTTGCTTGATAATTATTTTAGATTTTCTTTCTTAAATGTACAATCCCCGTATTTAATTGAATATACTAACTGAATGTATTTATAGTAGAGCTGTGCCGCCTGTTGATAGCATCAAACATATTCTCATTTCGTCGATATTAACTAGACAGTTACAGAATGTGACATCTGAACCCGATTCGATGTTATAACGTTTCAAATTTTCGGATAATTAATAATCCATAAAAAAAGACACACCCATTAAATATTGTTGAATAACATTTGAATAAAATCGACCTAAATCTTTCATTATTACATGTCAATATTTTTCGAGATAAATATCTGGAAATTTGTTGTTGATAGTAGGAATGGTCCAAGTTCATTAAAATCGTTTCATACTATACCATCTGATTTTTCGAGGAAATTATTAAACATTTATACGGCATGTCTCACATTCAATTATAATAATTTATTATATGAAGCCAGTTTTATAAAAATCAGTATAGTTAAAGAAAATATTAGACCATAGAGGGGACGCAACATTACATTCATAAAACTCTGTTTGTTTTGTCTCAATGATTACAAGAGAATGTCTATGAGTATGACAGAAAATAATAATCGATTCTCTTTGTTCCGTCTTCGTGCTGGCAACACTGTATCATTATTCACTGTATCATTATTTGTTACAAATGGGAATATCTCTGGGGGGGTAATATTATGGGATATATATGGGAATATATTGAGAAGGTGTGTTAAAGAGTGAAATCAAAATTTATTTTAGTTTAATTATTATTTTCGGAGATATGACAAAATTTGAAGTTAATGTCAAATTTAAATTAGATAAAATAAAATAAAAAAATTTCTATAATGTAAACAAATATTGCATTAGTTTAAAGTATAGATAAGAAGTGTAGGTTATAGTGATGAAGAAGTTTGGTTGCTAGGAAAAAAGAAAGTTGGACAGTTAGTGGAGGGAGAATTGAAAGTCAGAGATTTTTTTTTTATTTGGAAAATAAGTAAAAACGTTGAGAAGAATATAATTTAAATAAGTAATAGTTGAAAAGAAAAAGTTTTAATTATTATTAGAAAAAGGAGCATAAGGATATAGAAAAGCTTCCATCAGTTTGATAGTTTTCTGGATTGAATAAAGTTCGACAGTGTGTGGGTATATAAAAAGTGAAGAAGATATACATAATTTTTAAAGAAGAAACTAATTAAAAATATTATAAAATAATAAAAAAACAAACAAAAATGAAAGCCTAGTCGTTATACCTACAGACAAGTTTAGACAAGATATTTGGTTATATAGAAGTGAAGAAATATAAGGTAAAACAAGGAGGTAAAGTCAATAAAAAAGGACACACTGCGGTAGATAAGGTTAGTTTAGATAGTTAAGATAAGATAGATAAGTTAGATAGGCAAATAGATAGGTTAGATAGGAATTAGTTAGGCAGAAGTTTAGATAGAATAAATTTTATTTGGCTATTTATTAAAAATTTATATTTATAAAAAAAAATTAATTAATACATAAATTTTGATAGAACCCTACCTTAATTAGAAAAAATTTAAAATTAAAAGTTAATTTTTATAAATTAAATTAAGTAGGTAAGAATAATCATCACAGTATTTATGAATAGTTAATACTCAGTTTTTCACTTAAATAATTATCGTTTTTAAAACTTTTTATTAATAGGCATTAAATAACCAAAAGGAAAATATTATAATCTTTAATTAGATTAAATTTGAAGGGATGTATATAATAGTTGAGATGCAGGGTATTTCATAAAAGGCAAAGTAGTTTTAAACAATAACTTTATTAAGGTTAGACTTAAAAATCTTGATAAAAATAAGCAAATCCAATGGTATTATTTTAAATTTATTGTACTAACCCTTACTCTCTGGAAGTCCATCTTACTAAGAATAATAAACAACTAAACGTTTGAACTAAACAAATATTACTACTGAACTAACAAATTTATTTAACACAGAAACTACAAACAAGTTTAATATCAAAACTATAACTTCAGAACTAAAACTTTTACGACTCAAAATACTTAATAAAAGTCAGAAGATTTGAACAACTAACGGAATAATTAGCATACCTTTTTATTTTGATATTAAAATCGTTATCACTGTTCCAGTGGATGAAATTATTGTACACAAACAAATATTTTTACTTTCTAGTGAAAAGAAATATTGGTACTTAAATGACGAACCATTTCCTTCACTAAATTTAACTTAATATTACCATAATTTCATAAAAAAAACACCAATATTACTCCAAAATCTCATTAGAATTGCTTCGGCAACAATGGTTAAAACAATTAAAGAGACTGTATGTAACCAACAAATACTATAGTTGATTCAATAACAATCACAAATCTCTAAATGGAGAGCAGGCAACATCATAGAACTACAAATTCCAGTCGGCCATATCAAGATGACACAGTCGACCAGAAATAGGTAATGTTTGAGCAAGTAAAAATATAAATAGTTCCGTCTAGGTCCATGGATAGACATTATCACAATTTTTTGATTTGAATAAATCCACCATAGTGTACCTAGTTTACCTCTAAGTATATTAGTACAAACAAATACCAGGCGACTGATCTACCACTGGTCAATTTCCTCCTGTGGTATCTCATTTCAGGCAAACATCAACTCCTCTCGAAGTTCTTCTAGAGTCTATAGAGGACGTTAAAATAAAATCATTTAAACTAGGTGTTCGGATTTTTGTGTCACTTAGGGCCGATTGTTCAATCTTCAGATAAAAAGTCTATTAACTATCCAGCGGATAAAGTTATCTGTCTGTTTATTCGACATATAATTAGTCCCCTATTTTTCAATGTCTTTTTATTCATTGAATAGTTGTCTGACGGAATATTTGAACTCTGGCAACACGAACTTCAAAGTGGTGAAACCTTAGAACAAAAAGAAACAGGAAGGAGTCTGTCATATATTAACTTTAAGAAAAATTTGCGACGGAAGTCGGCCATCTTGAAGCTCCTTGTATGACTCATTGTTTATGTTTACAGTATGCTGTCAAAGCAAAATTTACATATAAATGTCAAAAATGAGCGCATAGGCGTATCAATCGGTTTTTATAAACACAAAATGATTTACAACACTAAATGTATTCACATACTTGATTGGTTGGAATTTAATCAAAATAAAAACCCTAATATAAATTTTATTTTTTTACGGTACGGCATTGGAAACGGAAATTAAAATTGACAATTGGCCGCCATATGCAAGCTCCTTTCTGGACTCAAGGTCATTTTGCATATACTCCTTCCTGTTTCTTTTTGTTCTAAGGGTGAAACAAATATATTGCAAACTTAAGGGTTAGAGAAGGACAAAAATTTTCTGTCAAACAAGTGTCAGTGTCACTTCACTTTTGAGGTTATGTCATGCTTTGATGCTTGTTGTTTGTTTTTTGGTGCGAAACGTGAGACGTCTATCGGTTGTGTTAAAATAAATTGTTGCGAAAGTGTACGGAAATAATGGAATCTAAGAAAAGAGAGCGTTCAGCAAATTTTAATACCGCAGAAATCCAACTACTTGTCAGTTTAGTAGGTAAATTCAAAGCCATAATTGAAAACAAAAAGACGGACGCTGTGACAAACAAAGATAAAGAGGCAGCATGGAAGAAAATAGAAAATTCTTTTAACTCCTGTGGGATTTCCACGAGTGGCATCCAGTAGTTGTTGCGTGAACCAGTAATAAACATCCATCCACAAAAACATTCACATTTATAATAGGTATTAGTGAGATTCTAGCGTAATAACTTTTATTAATCGAATAACGCGGTTATCTGATGGTTGAAGCGGCAGATAGATTTATCCCTCAGTTAGCAGAGTTATTCGACAGTTAAGTCTTATCCAACTGTTGAAAAATTCAAAACCTTGCTATCCATCGAATAAAAGTTATCTATCTGTTTATCTGAAGATTGAACAATCGGCCCTTACTATATTATATTGACTTAAAACCTGCTAAAATTTAGTTATAAATCTTTCAAACTGTTTATTAGCGTTTAATTTTTTTTAAATAAAGATTTTACTAATTGGGACCCTCAATTATATACATAATTAGCTTTACTGAAGAACCAGAAACGTAGTCACTAGTAATTGTGTAAATAATTATTTTCCAATTTAGAGAATTAAGTGTGTTTGGTCAAACGTGTCAAAACGTTATTTGTCAATACTGGTATTAATGATTGCATTACAATGTCAAGATTTATTAGCTGTGAAATTAGTAGCAATAAATAAAGTTCAATTTGAAGAAAGCACTTTACACTTTACGATCAACTAAAACAAAACCAAGTAATGAAGTAAAATAAACAAAAGATTGTATTTACAAAATTACCAATAAAAGTGAAACATTCTTCTGACGACAATGTTCGAAAATAATTAGTTTATATTTTTGAAGACAAAATATAACAAATTAATTGCAATTTCAAAAATAATCAGTAGTCTAGTCGAGAAGTGAGTTTCCTGCGAAAAAGAGTTAGAATAAGTAAATTTAAAAAAATAGGGTGGTTTCCCATACTAAATTGCTTATCAGCTTTATCTAATTTTTGTTGAAAAGTTTAACTCGTCTAGCGTATAAATAATAAAGTCATCTAAATTAACATTTTTTCTAATAGTACCCACGCAAAGGATGTGACGCAATAATTTACAGTATGGTTACCACACCTTTTTCGACAAAACAATCGGTTATGGATTCCATGTTTAGATTAATAATAATATGAATCTCATAATAAATTCAAAAAAAAAATTTTACACGCCAAGTCAGGTCGTACTTAGAGATTGAAGATTGACTTATAAGGTATTTGGTGTTTTCATAGGGGATTCAACACACGTCTGTTATTAAAAGGATTCGTATAAAAAGTGGGTACCTACTTATTAAATAGTTTTTTTTTTAAACAAAGAATACTTGGAATACTGAATTTATATGTTAAAAACTGCTGCTGAACCGTTATATTAGAGTTGAATGACCAATTTTTCTATTGGTAATTTATTTAGTTTGTATATTTGTGAAATATACTAAGTGGCATAAAAATCCGAATACTCAGTTTAAATGATTTTATTTTTATAATATTTTGTATACGTACTTACTGAAGCATAATAAGTAAATGATAAAAATTTCAAAATGATTGCATTGCTTTAAAGCCCTTTTACCTTTAATAATTTAAACTGGATGTTCAGATTTTTATGTCACTTAGTTTAATAACTAGTTTGTAAGTTTGACTAGCCAAATCTGGAGTAGGTACACCAATTACAAATAAAGTATTTCATTTTATGTTCTGTAATAAACATAATTGGTTTAAAACTAAAGTCAGCAATAATAAAGGAAAGAAATCCAAATTACAAACTCAAAAAAATGATATAGGAAGGTAAATACAAACTTAGCTTATTTTTCTAAGAAGAATCAAATAAATATTAAAAAAATGGGGGTTGCAATTTAAAAAAAAAGAAGAAATCGTCCTTTTCCTAAGTTAAAATTTAAATCAATGTGGTGACCCCCCTGTATAATTAATTCCTCATTTAAACATTTTGAGTTATAATTTAGGCCCTTTGGTGCAAAACGGTGTAATAATTTTTATCAATTAATTAAATGAAATATCATTTTAATAAGCGTCTTTTTGGCACTTTTTTTTAAACTTAAATTTCTCTAAAACTGTAAATTTTAGGTACCTGGTACTTTACATAAAATGGCCAAATTTGATGTTTTCTCAAATCGGGCGTTCTCATTTCGGGCGTAATGAAAAACTACCTGAATTCTTCTCATTTTGTGCGCTGGATAAAAAATTGGTACCTGTTAATTCTCATTTCTGTTTTAATCCTAATTTGATAGGTTCTTTACCTGATATCTTACCGAATCTCTAACGCTATATCAAGGCCAGGTTAGGTTAGGTTAGGTTACCAAAAATTAAGGTGTATTAGGTAATAATAACTGATGTGAATATAACCTTATATTTTAAACCTTCCCAGATCACTTTTCTAATGGAGCGCCCGAGTTGAGAAGGATTTTTAACCAACCTGGATTATTAGTAATTTCAATTAATTTTCAGGAGAAGTGTACTCCATAAATCTAAAAGACTGTCCCTTGTGTCCAAAGATCAGACGTTCATAAAATACTAAACATTATCTTTTGTCATTTTAATTAAGTTTATTGAACATTTAAAGTCGCCAACATTAAACTAGTGGATTTTCACTTTACACCAAGATTTGTGACAGTTCTTCACCTTCTCATTTTTGTATGATTTGAAGCGTTGTAATAAATAGACCATTTTTTTTTCATTTCTATAGTATAGTTTTGGTAAATGTAGGGGTGAGCTTCCTTTAAGTGGGTAGTTATTTAGTGCTTCGTATGAAATATTTGGTCAATGCTTGCGGATATAGAAATTGATTCAAATTTAAATAAAAACGGAAGTGATGGTATTTTATATTTTTTAAATTGACTCGCAGAGTCAAACGAAAGCCGGCTTGTTCAGAGGTTGATAGAAGTAAAGTTTGTTTTCCAATTTCACTGTTACTATCCTTGTTTAAATAGTTTGAGAAGGTGGCTCAACAGACTCATGGATCTATAATCTTCTAGATCTGCTGTATTTTGTTTTTTATGTACCTAACAGAATGGTGATAGCGTGCTTAATATCCGGGTTGCTTAAAGTGAAACTAGTATTCTAGAGTAGCAATATCGTTGACAAAGGAGTAGCATAGTTGGATGGTTCAATATTTAAAAACTTTTGTTTCAATTGAGATTGCCATGAAGCATCTAAAACAGCGAACCAACTCCCACTCTCGTAGTTCCCTAAATGCTCGTGCCAATCAATCCGTTTATCATTTCTGCATAAAAGGTTAGTTGTTTATTTTGTTTATGAGTTTAAATCCATCAGTATTTTGTTTTTTATTTGCTATCGCAGTTTTTTATTGTTATACGCAATATAAATAGAAATTAGAACTATTTCTTTGTGGTTTTATGGCCTAAGCTGCCGGGATAACCGGCAAATAGAAGTTCGACAGCTAGCTTTTGACAGCTAGATGTGTTCTATGACAAGATGTAGTCATATTTTAGCAGCGGAAGGGGAAAATTCAAAAATGTTTGCACATGAGTATTAAACACACATGGGTAGCGTTTATCTCTTATAGAGGTATACGCACCAATAACAAGAATAGGTAAAATATTGACGAGAAAACAATAAAAAAACAATGGTAGGAACTTCCAAGGAATTTAAGAATAGCAAGATGATATATCTTGTGTTTCTGTCTGAAAAAAATTGATATATTTAATTAAACTCCGCCACTGTTAATATCTTTACGATCTCAACAGAAATAATATTTAAATTAATAGGGAATGTAGAGATCGAGAGATGGGTATTCGCCGGTAAACCATATCTCGTATTCTTATTTTCTTAAAACACAATACAACGATGGCAAGTAAAGAAAAGATCAGGTTTATAGACATTATAGACAGCTCACTATTAATATTATTCATTACGGATGGTGTGTATAAATGTTTTCTCCGGACATTGGTAAATTACCATCGTCATTCATTTTTTACGTTAAATGTAACGCTAATTGCCTCTTTTCATTTTTCAGTTAACGATATGAATATAGAAACGCTTCAAGGCTCTTGTACTCTTCTGTTTTATGAAAAGCGTTTTGTTTAACGTATTTTATTTGATAAATGCTAATGAATACTTTAGATACTAGTTTCCACTGACTGACGTTCATTAAATAATAACATATTTACACCGTTCATAATAAAAAATAGAAATCAACTACTTTTTCTTCTCTTTTACCAAGTGTTATTATAGGTTAGAATAAAATTAGATAAATAAAGATTTGTACATTTTGTATTTATATAATACAATATATATACAGAATAAGAAGAGGTGGTTTCGAGATTTTTGCTAGCGTAATTCAGATCAAAAGTTTTTATGAAAGAAATTAAAACAATTTGTTTTTTACAGCAAAGCAGAAATACTTTTACTAAAGTTTCTGGGTAATCCAGAGGAAATCAATACGTTTTTACGTTACGGGATAAAAATCATCTTCATGATTCCCTATTTTGGGTAGCAGATTTTCAGTTGGTTTATTTTATCACAGGCTTTGTTAATATTTATTGTAACATTAAGGAATATGTTTTAATATTTAGAATCGAGATATTTCTCTAAAAATTATTAAATTAGTTATTATTTCATTAGGTAGGTAAAAGGTTACAATACCTGTTGCAGAATAAAAAAAGCCATCTCCCTTGGGTTCTTGTTTATATTATTGGTTTTCAGTTAATGACAGTGGGAGTTTTCTTGTTAATATAATTTAAATAGTTAGGTGCTGGATATGGTTCTAAAAATGAATAAATATTTTAATATTGTATCATCTAGGTAAATTGTTTACAATACTCAGTAGTAATATAACAAGAGAGTGAGAATAAATTGAAAATAATTTGACAGATTGTTTGAAAACTTGTTGCCAGACAAGACACGAGAGCCCGCAGGGCTCGAGTGGCTATTGCCCAATGGCAACAAGTTTGAACAAAATCTGTCAAATTATTTTCTAATTTATGGAACTCTCGAGTTATATTTGACAAGATATTATTTTATTCACAAATTTTTAAAATAAAAAAGATCAATAACTATCAGAAAATTATAGAAAACTTAATTTAAAAAAATTAAATTAAAAAAAAAATTTAATTAATTATTACTTACAATATATTTCGCGTTGACACAATTAAGTAATTATTTTGACAAGTATCTGACAGTTGCTAGGCAAATAAAAGCTACAGTGATTATTCCCGACAATAATCACAAGAGATTTATTACCACTATAATAGAGAGTTTGCGGTAAGGTGTTTTACGTTATAAAAATTTCCGTTATAATGTATAACGTAAAAATGCAGTAAAAATTATACCGTATAAAGCTTATTTATACGCTATTTTTGAAAATAACGTTAACCAATCAGATTTTAATGGTTATAATTTACTTTCATGGTACAATAAAAGTACATTGTAAATTGTTGTATCATGACTGTTTATCATTAGTTTCAATCCTGTTAGGTATTTGCAAAAATTTGTAGTTCAATAATGTCTTGTTTTTCAAAACGAAACAACAAGCTACAATTATTGCTCTGCACTGATTATAAATTAAATTTAATTTGTAGAATCAAGTATTTTTCTTTCTTTGACTGCTTTTTGTTAAGCAGTAAATAGAAGGAAATCTTCATTAACCAATATTACTAGGTATATACAATCAGGTTTACCAAGGCTTTGTTCATGATTCTTAAGGTTATTATTTTTCTTAGTTTTGTTAATTATGTTTAGCGATCTTTTGTACTAGTGACATATCATATGTCATCTGTAACCTTGATTTTTTAGGTACAATAACCGCAAGCTATGTTTACAAATTTTACGATACACTACAGTATAACGTAAAATAGGAGTCTAACGTAACGTAAAACGACTGACCGTAAACTCTCTAATAATGACGTAATTGGTTAAAACTTACCCTTGTGACAAATAAAGAAGCATTTCATTGGTTTTAAGAAACGTCAAAAAATAATCACGTTATATTGTCATCTGTTAGTGTCACTATCAAATAATGAGCCCATTTCTAGCAAGTTAACTATTTTGGTCCAGAACAATAAGCAACTAAAAGGTTGAATTAACTTCCACTATTTATTCTTTAAATACTTTAAATGTAATGACAGCCGTTTCGCTATCGAAATAGCATCGTCAACCTGACATCGTCGGGCTTCAAATTAGGTAGATCCTCCTCCTCTATTTCGTGTGCTCTCAGGTATATCTAACCCTAGAATTTTGCAAGGGATTCCGAGAGTATATGTATAGAAGTTTCGTCCTCTTCCTCACAGAATCTGCACTTTGCTTCATCTTCTAACCCTAGTTTCTTCATGTGACTTCTTAACCGGCAATGCTCATTTAATATTCCCGTTAAAATCCGGAAACTTTTTTTGCTGAGGTTGAGGCAGGCACGAGATCTCTTCTGGTTATACTTTCCTAGAAGTATCTTAGCCTGTCTTAGACCTTCCAGCTGATTCCAGTACTTGGATTTTTCTATCTCCATTTCTTTTCTTAGTTTGTGGCTAATTTTTAACTAACTAATATTTCAAACATTCCGACCTATAATTTAAATATTCCTTTTATCGGTTCAATTAATTACCCTTAATAAAAGAAGCACTTTACACCATCCAAAATATATAAATGGTGTTACTACATTAATTAAAAAAACAGTTATCTGTCACGTGTTCTTCATAGAAAGAGAAGGAATGTGTTACTAAAACAGAAGCGAGTATCCTTATAAAAAAAACTAGACAAATTTTTATTAGTATAAAATTATTTAAATTTCCATAGGTTTTAAATTGTGTGACTATGCATAGAGATAATTATTCAAATTATTTAAAAAGTACGACTGTAGCCTTTCAGTCTAACCGCGTTTAAACATTCATCTGTTTCAGATGTATCTTAGATAAAAGCATAACAGGTTTATTCGAAAATTCTTTTCGATGACGGAAATCGATAAATCTGCCTTGTCAATAACCAGATTTATTTCTCGGAATTATACGTTTCAGATCTATATTTTCGGGGCAACATAATATGTAATTATAGAAATTATTAGATTCTAATTTCGGCTCTATGTAGATATATATACAATTTCTGAGAGTTTTTTTTTTCAATAACAGAACGATATTAAAAAATTGTTACAGAAATAAGTTATTTTGCTGCGGTTTTATAAACCTACACCCACAAATTTCATACACTGGGAAAAAATAATATAATTGTTCGGTAAGAGTAATTTGTTGACAAATAGAGGTACGAGGGAGTGCCGACAATAACATATTTCAGAATTATTCACCAAATGAATGTAATTATAGTTAAATTAGAACCAAACACGGTGATTTCAAGCTGTTCTAAATAAACACAATAGATCATAAATTAACATTAAAATCACCTTATTTATTCGAGTATGAAAGTATTTTCGTTGTCTCATCCACTCGTACTCATATACGTCCATAGAGGTAATCAAAACCGTTCCAGAGGGGTGCTACTACAATTGTTCATTCTTTTCAACGTCTCTAATTAAGATATAAAAATTTTAGGTTAATAAAACAGCTCATATTTATTTTTCTACATTAATTTATTTGCTAATTTGAATGTTAACTTTTGTGGAGTGTTTAAATTTGCTCATAATACAAGCAAGATAGGTAAGGTCTATTTGGAATCCAAAGTTTAATGTTTTTTTCAAAGCTTCAAAATGTTTTCATTTAAAAATAGATTAATATAAAGTTTCAGGTTATCTTAAGTAACAAATGAGATCTATTCATTTGATTGTATGTGAAGTAACAATCGTAAAGTGAAGTATTTGTAAACCTAACCATAATCAAAGTCTCTCAATAGAGAATCGTCTTTAATACCATGAAATTTAATTTAATAAAATATTCATATCCCTTCTCAAATATTTCTGTGGCTAATCCTTCCGTTGGGCTGTCTATACCATGGATGAATGAATGAATGGGCAGGGTGACTGATGTCTGGCAAGTAGATCTTCTTCCTCGATTCTTCGCACACCAAAGATGTCTTGTCTGAGTTGTGCGTCTACTTCACAAGTGCCCAGGAAGTAGTAAGAAGTCTCCTCCTCTCCACAGGTTGGAAAGTTTTTGTCTTTGACTACACCCAAGAGATGTAGATGTCTTCTGAGTCCACAGTGGCCAGTAAGGACTCCGACAAACAGGTGGAGCTGTTATCTGGATTTATCCATTAACCACTTTCTCCTAGCTTTGTCAGGGTAGGCGATTGTTTCTTTCGACTGCCTAAGGCCACTGCAGTTAGTCCATTGTTCTTCTAATCCTCTCTCAGCCCATTCCTTGAGTAGAGTTGAGGTTTATGCTGTACTTAGCCCTAGTATTGACTCGGGACTGTAGCAAGATTTGTTGGCTCCCTGTCTGGCGAGTTCATCTGCCCGCTCGTTGCCCACTAGACCGCTATGTCCTGGTACCCATAATAGGGTTACATTTCGTCTTGATGCCAGTCTGTCTACGGTATTTGCGCAATCCTGAACTAGTGCCGTACTAGTCTGTGGAGTATTTATCAAGAGCATAAGTCTCTCGAACCCCCACGTACTCTATCAGAACACCTGCTCCTGACGTATTTTCCATACGAGAGCCATCTGTGTTACACACTATGCTTTCTAGAGGAAATTCTCCACTGTCCCCTTGGCAGGATGACGACGACCTTGGGATAGCTTTGTGAGCCAGGAGCGGACGCTCTGTTTTTGTCCTTTTTGCTATTCTTGTGTCGCCTTCGCCACGCCCTTTTCAGTGCCCATTGTCTCTAAGCCTTATGAAAGCCGACATTGCGCTGATAATGATCCAGCTGGGTAAAGGTGGCAATCCTAGGAAGACATCTAGCGTTAGTGTGGGTGTTGTCCTTAGCGCTCCTGTGACTCCTATGCCTGCGTCCCTCTGTACATGCGCCAGCTTGCAGGACACCCCTTGCCCCTCTACCACCTGCCAGTGTAGAACCAATGGAAAAACCTTGGGATTTACTCCCCAGTTCTTCCCTACAGCTTGGCGTAGTTGCCAATGCTGCGACTTAATTAGAATTATCTACAGATTAGAAATGGGTATAAATATAGAGCAAGGTTATTACGCGAAAACAGTAGTAGTAATAACAGTAAAGCGATAGTGACAGTTACCTGTTTGTTAGGTGTAAATAAATAATTAAACATGATCTTCATTATTTTTATTCGTCATTACTTGCAGTTTCCATTAAATAAACCTGGAAAACCATATTAACAATAAATTTGGCTAGTCGATTAGGTTATAGTCTTGCTACATGTCCAAATCAGTAAAGTAGTTTTTCTCTAAATATACTTTTTATGACAGATCTCTTATTTTATCCTTCGGGGTATTACTTTTTTGAACTAAACCTAACACAGCACTTAAAATTGGATTCAATTCTTTGGTGTACTGATGCTGACAACGATAAGAAATTCATTTCGGTACCATTTAACCCTCAGTACAGGATTTGTGGATATTTTTGATTTCTTACCACTTGTATACTAAGTCTATTATTATTTACTCCTACCTCTATAGCAATTGCAAATTTTCTCTTATATTAGAAAAGAGGGCTCACTAGTGTGGTACACAGATGGGTCCAAGTTATATGAAAGGGTTGGAGTGGGAATTGTGGACCGAATTTTTGATTATCCAATTTCCTTGTTAATGCCCCAACTATCTTTCAGGATGAGATACACTTAAAGGCGAATGCGAAGGGCACACACCTATGATCTTACAGACGGTCAGGCAGCTTTAAAGGCCCTGAGTTGGTTCACTTAAGAGTTAAAGCAAGTCTGGGAATGTAAACAATCCCTTAAGAAACTGTCTAGAAACAACAAGGTCACCTTAGTTGGGGTGCCAGGTTACAGAGAGATAATGGGTTACGAGGAAGATTATAGACGTGCAAAGAAGGGGCTAATACACCTTTCCGTGGTCCAGAGCCCTTTTGTGGTCTCACAAGAAGCTACACCAAAAAAAACTTCTTTCCTGGGAAGAGGATCGACTATGATCTTACTGGATGAATAAGCCAGGACTGACGCAAGTTAAAAGGTTTGTAGATATATCCCTTGAAAGAGCAACATGCCTTCTCGAAATGAGCAAAAAGATATAAAATTGACCGTAGGTCTTCTCACTTGATAATACCCGGAAAGTGAAAAATGTTTCTGCGATAGCGCGAAAGAAACGATGCAATAGCGCGTAGCATTGCTCTGCAAACGGCTTAAATTTGAAAGGGAGTTGCTCTAACTCCCTTTCAAATTAGAATTATGCCCTCTAGAAAGCTGCTCAACTTGTCTAGAAGTATTGGCGTTCTAGAAGTTTAATGAATCAATGTAGGTACAAAAGGTCTTCGTATGTCGAAGTGTAGAGAACTCTCACTGGCTGATAAGACCTAAGACAATATAATCTTACATTACACCATTGTTTATGTATTCTGTGAACCCATTAACCCTTTAAATCACGTTAGGTAAATATATTTTAAACCAAAGATGACCACTGGTCCAGACAACTTTCCAGCATTTTTATTGAAGGATTGGAAGACATCTAAAGTTTGCCATGTATTTAAAAAAGGGATCAAATCAGAAATATCCAACTACAGACCTATATCCATAATTTGTAACTTTTCAAAAGTATTTGAAATTTTATTGGAACGAGCTTTGTATCATTATGTTCATAACATAATTTCAATAAATCAGCAGGGTTTTATAAGAGGCCGTTCTACAACCACCAATTTGCTGATAATAACCCAATGCATTGTCGATTCTATAGATTGCGGGATTCAAACGGATGTTATCTATATAGATTTTTCAAAGGCTTTCGATAGATTAGATCATGGCTTACTCCTAAATAAGCTACACATATATGGTTTGTCTGATTCCTTAATAAAGCTCTTTGAATCATAGCTTTCAAATCGTATGCAGTTTGTACAAATTAATAGATTTAAATATAATATGTACACGGTATCTTCTGGAGTTCCGCAAGGTTCTATATTGCACTGAACGAAAAAGTAGCCACTATTTAATTAAAATGTGTATTGAATCAATGTTTCTAGTGATTAAAACTCAGCCGATACGCAAAGTGATTAAAGCAATCATTCCAATGTAATTGACTGAACTCTAGGTATTGGTGCAATCACACAAAATTATTAATTTAATAACATAAGTTGATTGATGTTATCAAATACTAGTATTGATTTGTGGACGACTAAAGTTTAATTTAATTACTGAGAAGATCAACACAATATGAAAAAAACATCAATAATCTGCAAACACTGATTACTGTTGTAGATCAATCCAATTATTTTGTTGATTAAATTGATCAAAGCAAGATTATCAAACTAATCACTGAATACTACTAAAATTAATCATTGTTGTAGATCAATACAATTATTTTGTTGATTAAATTGATCTAAGCAAGATTATCAAACTAATCACTGAATACGACTAAAATTAATCATTGTTGTAGATCAATACAATTATTTTGTTGATTAAATTAATCACAGCAAGATTATCAAATTATCCACTGCATACGACTAAATAATTGTCGTTGGAGTTAATGTTGATGGAATAATGGATAAATAAAATATTCTTTTTGTTACATTTTCTTTATTTTTTATTGTTTTTTAAGTATTCACAAAAAACATAATTTTCCAGTTCCTGTATTGTTCGTGCCAAAAATAAAAATGATTCCTGAGAATCACTAATGGTAAATATTGTTGTGGTGTTTTTTCCGAACTTGTCCTTTTTTACTATTTTGTTTGTGGGTACCATATATCCATGTAGGCACCATAACAAGGCGACGTCACAGCCATCTAAAATATAAAATATTTTATTAAATAAGTTACAGGTTAAAGTTCAAATCCACAATTGAAGGAAAAATAAGTATAATCTGAAAGAGTATATATGTTTTCCTCTCCAAAATACAAGAAAAATGATTTTCTGAGAAACGGTTAGAAATACTTACTTTCATTAACTTCAGTCATGAGTTGATCCAACAATAATTTAATATTTTTATTCTTTACGTGTTGTTCCTCCCTGAGAAACGACAACATTGCTGGAAATTCCGCTCTCCATTCTGCAAGTAGATATCCCTTGCTTTTAAAAGCTGACTCAAAATCCATTTCCATCTGCAATAATAAATTATAAATATACTTAATGTCTTAAATTGCATTAATAACCTTTACTAAACGAAACCCAGAGGGTTGTCTATAAAAGGGCCATTCTTCCAATACAGCTGTTATTGTAGTGAACGTTTTTATTTGATGCAGCCTTAAATTGCTACATGCTTTCCATATAGTGTCAAACTCTTCTGAAGACAGATGACTGTATTTTAAAGTTTCAATGCAGCTTTGGGCATCTTTCTCTGGTACTAAAAAATAATTGATTATAAAATGAAATAATAATTATGTGTCATTAATTACCAATATCTTCCTGATATCGTAGCACAGCATTTTTGCCATTCATTTAAGCTATTTTTGGTTTTATTTGACTCACTGTACATTTTAAATGTGAATTTAATTTCTTAAAATTGAAAATTTAAAGTTATAACATTTGCTTACAATAATGATAATATTTCTCTGCCCTATTATAATTAATTTATTAGCTATTAAAAGACTTACCTCAAATTGCAGTAAAAATGATTATAATTATTATTATAATAGGCACTATAAAACAATACAGATCAGATCACAATCCGTAAACAACTCTTCTTAAAATGCTGCTCGGTCTCCAAAATATGTATGGAATAACCGACGTTTTTTACGATGTTGCCAATTCATTGAATTGATTTTGCAAGTAAGGAGGATAAAAATAATTTATTATGCTTAAACGATCTTCTATTTAGCATAAACTTTTTATCTTTTTACTGGATTTTTTTCTTTTTTGACAAAGCAGTTAGGAAAACCAAACGTACAATAAGATGAACAAAAATTATAAATGTACCAATAGCCACCATAATACATTAACAGGGGTACATAGGTGTTTTTAAGTAAAGCTGACAATGACGCTTCTACACGAAGTAAAGTATTTTAAAGTCTATCACCAGAGTGATTGTTTCAATGAAATAAGTTATTGAATTCTAGTAAATTTACGCGGGAAATTCTATCAGAGAGATTGTTTCAATTACAAAAAGTATTGAAATTTGATCTCCTCAGTAATCGTTTAGATTAGCATTGTGATTGAGATCAAGAAATAAGTTGTAACCAGGTTGCATGTCTATTGCAATTAATTTTACAATTTAAAATAAATAAATGTATATTCCATATTGTTTTATCCCCTTCAAAGTATTTATTTCCCAGGGAGGAAAAGGACGTCATAAGTGCCGTACCGTACATCAATGAAAGCACTTTGTTCCTTATTATACAAATAGCATTATTTACATGCTGTTGATTAACTTAGAGGTGTAAAATAATTATATCATCTGTAAGGTGAATAATCTGTAAATATCAACTATCAAAGTAATCATAACAATGTCACTACAGTAATTGTCATAGTACTCACACCTGATAATTAATTTTAGATTATTTTGATGATTTTATTTGATAATTTTAAACATCTAAACAATACTAAAATGTAATTGAGTTTTTCTTTAAACATTGATTATTAAACAGATTATTACAATTACTAAAAGTATCACTTCAATTATAAAATAATCATATTGATTATTTGTATGGTTGATAACTGTATACTCATTTGATTGATTTCAATTATCAAAATATTAATATCAATACCAGTAAAATGTTTCTTTTAATAATAATTTTGATCAAATACATTAAATAAGTAATTAAAATTGATCTCATTTGCTCAATCACAGCAGATAATTGATATAAGGTCCAATAATTTTTTCAGTGTGGGACCGCTGCTATTTAATATCTTTATAAATGACATTTAGAAGCCATAAATATAGATTTTCTTTTATATGCCGATGACTTAAAACTTTACAGTGGCGTAAGAACTCTAGAAGATTGTGAAAATATATCCGCTAATTTAAGTGCAGTTGTCCAATGGTGTAAACGCAATAATCTAGCATTAAATCCAGATAAATGCAATGTCATGTCCTTTGGTCTCAAAAAGGATTTACTTAAATTTGCCTATTGCATAGACAACATCCCAATCCAGCGACCAGAAACTTTTACTGACCTTGGAGTAACATTTGACTCTGCTCTATCCTTTAACAAACATATTTATACCATCATTACATCCGCAAATCGTTTATATGGTTTTATGGTTCGCTGCTCTCGCGATTTTCGTAATACGTCCACATTGACAACCTTATACTATGCCTTTGTAAGATCCAAAATAGATGTCATATTGTCCGTATAGAAGCATTAAAAAGACGGTTTTTGAAATTGTTGAGCTTCAAATGTGACTCATTGGTTTACCCATCAATTGGCACGTCGCACTCGGATTTATTAGCAAGACATGGCTTGGTTAGGTTGGAAGTGAGACGAAATTGTTCCTGCTTAATTTTTGTTTATAAGCTGGTTAACAAAATGATTGACAGCCCTAAACTGCTAGAAATGCTTAATTTTTGTATCCCTCGATTGGAGTGTAGAAGTCATGTCAAGTTTTATTTAAAATTTAGTCTAACCAATATTTTGAAGCATTCTCCGCTTTACTCAATTTGTAATGTAGTTAAAGACATAAATAACGAAATTGATATATTTTCTAGCTCCATTCATAAGATTAAGCATCATTTTCTGTAGATAGTATATATTATAATGTATTTAGTTTGATAATGTTATATTATTTTTTATTATATTTCCGTACAGTAGTGTAGTAGAGTAGAGTAGTGTGTATGTTAAATAAATAAATAAATAAATATTCATTACGTGTAATAATTAACCTCAAAATAAAAATTCAAAATCAAAAAAAGGTATTTGCTTAACAAAAAAATAATGTTTCATAGATTAATAAAATAAAAATATTTTTAAACCCTCTTTGTGCGTGCTAGAGCGCTGCCACTGCGTGTTCAATTATCATATCTGAGTAATTCCTCTAATAACAGGATAAAGGAGCGTCCCCATAAGTTTATGATTTCTGTTTTTAATAATAAACCCTTTTTAAAATCTAAATTGCCTGCAGTAAATGCGTTCTATTGTTATTGTTTTAAAGGAACTCACCAAACCGTGTAAATTGTCGTTATGACACTTAAAGGTTAGTCGTTCATGTAATGGAATCTGAAAAATTGAGGAAACTCAATCTATCAATGGGTACAGAATAATTGGAACGTTATATTAGAGCCGGGAAATAAGTAAATCATTTACAAAAACATTTTAACCGTGTAAACTCTCAAAAAACGTTTATTAACGGCTTGATGAGTTTTTATTAATACTAGGTGTGCTCAGAAAAGAACGGAAACTTTTAACTCCTGAGGTTTGAAGAGTGAAATTCTCAAAATTTTTTTATAATGTTGGCACACGTCTCTGCAGTATGATGTTTTAAGCTGGATTCGTTGTTTGTTTCGTTAGTGACTGCTGCTACATTTAAGTTAGGTTAGGTCTATGGTATTTATTCCAGATCACTGAATCTGAATATAAAATGGGCAATCTCCATAACTTCAAAATCTGTCTTTAGTTGTTATTGTATACCATGCAGGAACTCTTATTTTAGGTTTTGATTACATTTTAGCGGAAAAATAATTATAAATACATATTAGGAATGCATCTTTCACATAGTCACATTAGTCACTGTCTAAAAACTTAAATAAATGGATACCAACAAGTCCAAATCTTATTCTAATAATTATCTTATACAGCGTGATTGATTAGTGTGAGGAAGCTCAGTAGATATCTTTTTGTAAAAAATACAAAAAAAAGTTATTGACAAAAAATGTAGCCAACTTTAAACTCCACATTTTAAAATTATTTACAATCTTACAGGGTGTTCCATAAGATGGTGGCACACCAAACTTATGTTTTTTTAAATGGAACACCCTGCTTTTTATTTTAAATTTGAAATCTGCTTAACTTCCACATCACAACCATGTAAAGGGTGTTTAAAAAGTTATAACCAATATTACCTGGCTGTTGTGATGTGGAAGTGATGCAGATTTCGAATTTAAAATAAAATACAGAGGGTTCCATTTAAAAAAAGTTTGGTGTGCCAACATCTTATGGAACACCCTGTAACTAATTTTTAAATGTGGAGTTTAAAGTTGTAAATAACTTTTTTTTGTATTTCTTACTATAACAGATCTACTGAGCTTCCTCACACTAATCAATCACCCTGTATGTTAAAATATGTTTATTAAGCAAGTATATTTATTTACTGTTTAGTTTTATGAAATTCTCATAGTTGGCGGTGTAATTTGTTTCATCGATAAAATTCTTCAATATCGTTTGCCATCTAAGTTGCAAAATACACCCAATAGATGCCGCTGTATTCTGTTCTTTGGAATGGAAATTCTATTGCTTTATTTGTGTACGACATAACCGTACTATTTTAATTGTTTGTTACTGATATTTTTATAATTATATTGAGTACCTAATTATGTTAACAGAAAAATTTTTGTACCTACTACATTTGCTAGAGAATTATTAAATGATAGTCAAAGGTTCAAGATCTTGCTATGAAATTCTATCGTTTTGCCATCTCTGGTTTGAATGTTTGATTTAAAAATGGTTCTAACAACGGAAGAAAACGTGTTTTTGGTAGAGCATTATTTTCGTTCATACGGAAAAGTTCGTAATGATGGTCCAAGCTTAGAACAATAAAATATCAACAAAAATTTAATAAAGCAGCTCCTAGTAAAAGTGTTAGCTGTTGTTGAAAAATTTCGTCGCACTGGTAGTGTATTGTGTCAACGTAAAGGTTCTTCAGGTCGTCGAAAAACAGTATGTACTAACGAAAATGAAGGACGTGTTTTTAACCAAGTTGTGCAATCACCTCAAAGAAGTCTTGTAAGAACTGCATGTAAACTCAACATTAGTGAAACGTCTTTACGTCGCATGTTCAAATAAATTGGTGGTTATCCATACCGTATTCAAGTTGGACAACGACTAAATGCTGCGGACAAACGTGCAAGAGAAATTTACTGTGGTCGCATGTTGAGTTTAATTTACGAAGATCCCGAATTTTTGAAAAACATATGGTTTTCAGACGAGAGTCACGTTCATCTTAGCGGCTATATTAATGGACAAACAACCAGATTCCTTGGATTTGAACGTCCTGATGTCATTGAAGAGAAACCACTCCACAATCTTCGAGGTACCGTTTGGTGCGTGGTATCTGGTAATGGAATGATTGGTCCTTATTTCGTTGAAGATGATAATCAGAATCCACTTACTGTCAACCAAGAACGTTATAGAGAGAAAATTATTATACCTTTTGTGAGAGATCTAAATAACTTTTGCCGTGCACGAAATCTACAGTTTCGCAAACAATGGTTCCAACAAGATGGTGCAACGAGCCATACAGCTGTGCGCACCTTCTCATTTACCTGATCTGACGCCACCTGACGCATACATTTGGGGCATAATGAAGGAAAAAATATTTCATTCGGAAAATCCGCCGGCGAACATTGCCGAATTACGGGAAAGAATACAAAATATTTTTCGGCAGTTCCATCAACTACTTTTTATAAATATGTTTATTGACTTACAAAATCGATATGAAGCTTGTTTGCGTCGAAATAGTGAACATTTTGTACACTTACATTACAGAAATTAAAAATTAATTTTTATTTTCGGTACTGTTTATTTTGGCGGATACTGGACGGATACTGGATTTTAAACAATCGATCAATCGATTCTTCTCAAAACTCGCACCAAAAAGTTCGAGAAATTTAAGGTTTAGACTTGGAAAATACGTGTTTTTCTCATGGACAACCGTATGTGTCCTGTTCACGTGTGGGAAAACCATCAAATTTGTTTGTGTTAGCAAAGGACAGGTTAATTAAGGATATTGTGCACAAATTAGTGTTTTTAATAATTTTTAAAAAAATTAAAATTTTTCAAAATAAATATTATCTACCTTATTTACAATTTGAGTTATCAATTAATTTTTTGTATAAATATATTTTGTGAAGAAGTCATTTATTAAAAACAATAGTTAATAAAATTTACATTTCAAAAGTGTATGTTGGTTTCTTTGAATAGAAGATGAAGAGCTTTTAACTAAAATGATAGATTTTATCTGTACTCTTGAGTTTAATAAAAACTAAATAAAACTAGTTAATTGGAAATGAAATACTTTTCAAATACATTAACGGATTAATGGACTCTTTGTTTTTTTAGAAACTTTGAACAACAGACTACCATACTAAAGTGATAGATAAATGTCCGCTCATGTTAAATATTGTTAAATGGAATAGAAAGAAATTAAAGAAAATATTTTTAAACATGTAACCAACTCGGCAATAGAGAGAACGAACGAGAGAGGTAAAATGTAGATATAAATAATTACAGGAAGTCATCACTAAAAAGTAACAATTGAGTCCATTTAAAACAAAAGAAGATCTATTTCCAGTATATAGGGGCGCTAATTTAATGACGTAAATTTGTTTGTTTCGAGGATGTAACTCAGATTTTTGTTCGGACAAATAAATCACATCCGCGCTGTCGAATTCTTTCCACTGTCGCTACGTTCAGACTAAGTAAAATATTGCTTTTTCGGAAATTAAATAAAAACAAACTTTTTTTGTATATACAGAGATAAGTTGGCAGTTGCACTAGTTTTTTATGCATACTTATTTCTTGCAGTTTAGTTTTAATTTTAATTTTACGTCAGCTGCTCGCTTTTTTTGGTTCAATTATATCTTTTCTTAAAGCCATGGTTCCAGTGTCTCTCCATCCTGTACACCATTTTCTTTCCCAACCAAATATTATTATTTGTACGTCATCGACCACGTTTTCAATGATAAATGATATTATAGTATTAAGAGATCTTCATAGATCACAAAAGTTGGCAAGTTTTATTAAGGTTTTAAGTCTTGATGGTGAATCATCCAGTTTTATTTTATCGATGTAACAGCAATTTTTCATTTCCTTTCTCGTTTGAGAATGAGACGTTGAACCAAACTGTAGGGTCACCTTAACCTCCCATAGACTTTGACAGCTTCCCCAATACGTAGTCTCCAATTAGTAGGCGACATCTTCCTTGCATGATAATTGTTGACCGAACAATAGTTTTTATCCACCAGCATGCTGCAATTCTTTCCGTCAATAATGCCGGGAAGAATTTCTATCTTTACAATGATTTGGGGCCCATGTCACCTAGGATTTTTCCTGCTTTGAAAGAAAGCAGGAGATTTCTATTGTTGGTAGTAGTTTCTTACGTGACCTAGTTCCTTTCTTGAAGGCAATAATTCCCACTTACTCTTTCCTCTATTCCATCGACGTCACTGACAGGTCGTTCGCGTTAATGTCATTTCCAGCCACTCCCTTTTTTGAGCAACTCTCCGTGATGCTTCCGTTACCAATTCTAATTGCAGTGCAATTATTAAAGCGTCAACAAGAACTTTCAATCGCGTTAACCCGACAGCCTCTTATACTACACTGTCCCTAAGGCCATCAGTAAAGGTTTGGGCAGCTAGATATCCCAGTAACTCATCCGCTGCTGTTGGACTTCCGCCCCGAATTCTTATCTTCTTGGTGCGGGTTCTCAGTTGTGTCTTATATACGGATACTAGGTGGGTCTGAATATACTGAATATACCGCATTTCCAGGCGATCTACCAGAAGCTCGTAGTTGTCAGTCTCGTCGGATTTTAGGGAATGTAAAGCATCGCCTCGCAATGCTATATGGTTAGCGAATTGTTTGAAATAGTGGGTCAAGAAGTCTTTCCATCAAAAGTAGGAGGCTGAGTGTTGATCGCACCTGTTCTCGTCCATCGACATCCACGTCGCAAGTTTCCATTTTTAGTGTATCTTCATCGCTGTGGTGAATGTTGCGATTTAGAAGCAATACCTCCATTTTATTTTGGAGTTTCTGTGTTTTCGCATCTATTTCTGAATGCAGTTCAATTATTTCTGCCATTTTTGTATCCAATTCACTACGTAGTTCGGCCACTTGTTGGAATGTCTCACTATGTAGGGTCCATATTTGCTGGACAAAGTAGCTGAACAACTCTTCCGGCATTTGATGGGACAGTTCTTCTTGTTACTTCATCTGCTCCGCTTATTTTTTCATTTGTGTTGCATTTGCCAGGCGTCAGGATCTAAATTTATACTTAAGTAGTATTCATGTAGCCTATTCAGCTACTAATAGTTCACGAATCTTCTTTCCAGGCAATTTTAAATCGTCAAATTAACTTTGATAAAGAAATTGATATCATAAAACAAATAGCTACATCTAATGGCTATCCAATTCATTTGATAAATAAATGAATTAATAAGAAGGAACAGAAAATGTCCCTGCAACTAATTTTTCCTAAACAAACTAAAGAAATTAAAAGTTATAAAAATATTGCATATAAAATTTCAAAAATAATATCTTCGGCAACATCAGCATTAATATCATTTACATTACAAAATGATGTTGGTAAAGTGTGATCAACAATATAGTGCCTACAATAAAAGGGGACTGATGGTAATAAACCACTTTTATTGCGATCGTCTGTCACGGTTTATTGCTTATGGTCAAAATTTGCACACAGGATCGGTTCTTGTGTTTGTATAATTTGGGTTGAGTATAATTATTTATATTTGTGTTCCCGTAGTAAGAGTTAGTCTGTGCTGTTTATTAATTTTTGTGAAAAATGTTTCGTCCTTGGGAAACTGCATCAGCGGCGCCCTGTGTTACTGTTCCTGTTCGACGACGAGTTTTATCCCTTGATGCCAAAGAAATCGTCAGACATGTTCATCAGAAGCTGGTCCAAAGAGTTTGGGCTTTTACTCCTGCTGTAAGAGAAACCAGCGATTTGACAGGGATACCGGAATCATCAGTGAGAGTTCACATTTCGAGGCCAACTCATCCGAGACGAAAACGAAACGTTAGTGGTGTTTCTAGAACCACTGATGACGGTGATAAAGATTTGATAAGAAGAACTATCTACTCTATTTACGAAGAAAACTTGGTGCCTACTATCAGATCATTGCAAATAAGACTAAGGAGCTCCACTGAGATAAGGATATCAATTATTGGAAACCTGTGGACACTTTTATCCAAACTAGGTTTAAAATACTACAAAATTGACAAAAGGCAAGTTATTATGGAATCCCAACGGATTAGGCAATGGCCTTTTGGATATTTGACTGCCATAAGTGATTACAGGTCTTTACAAAGACCAATAATCTATTTGGATGAGACCTGGTATGATACCCACGATACGCCGGCAAAAGGATGGACCGATGGAACAGTGCGATGCCAATTAAAAGCTCTATCGAACAAAGGAAAACGGATCACGATAATTCATGCTGGATCAGAAGATGGTTGGATTCCAAACAGTTTGGGACTTTCGGCGAAGAACATTCAAGATTCGTCGTTGGATTGCTATCAAGATACTACAGCCGAATTGTTCGAAGATTGGTTCGAAAACACTTTACTGCCAAATATTCCCCCGCATACTGTCATAGGTATGGACAATGCCAGTTACCATAGCCCCCAATTGAAGAAGGTTACAGGCTCCTCAAATACAAAAGCGGAAATCCAGGAATTTATGCTCCAAAACAACATGTACTTTGAAGAAGGATCTAAAAAAACGCAGCTTATAGAGGTTCTAAGGACATTTAACATACAGAAGACATATGTATGTAACACAATTGCAGTATCCAAAGGACATACAGTTCTTCGTCTTCCTCCTTACTACTGCGTATTCAACCCGATTGATCATATGTGGAGAAAACTAAAGAACAAAGTGCGGACCCAAAATACTATACCTACATTGATTGTACTAACCCTTACTTTTTGGAAGTCCATCTTATTAAAAATAATAAAAAACTCTTCGTTTTAACAAAACTTCCACTATTTATTTAAAAAATTGCTTTTTTAACCTCAAACAAACTGTAACTTAAATGTAAATCTGACGAGCTAATCACCGAAACGGCCGTCATTGAGGTTAAGAAAGCAACTTTTTAAATAAATAGTGGAAGTTTTGTTAAAACGAAGAGTTTTTTGTTATTTTTAATACTATACTTACATTATGTCCTTCTGTAATTGCATTAATCCGACAAAACATAGATGACCCAGACGCTGATTGTGGGAAAAGAACAATAAACGGCTCTCATTGTGATTTAAAACCTAATTTTTTCAATTAAACTTGGAAGTTGCGTTAAAACGAAGAAACTTTTATTATTCTTAGTAAGATGGACTTCCAAAAAGTAAGGGTAAGTACAATAAATTTAATAATAAAGAATAGTTTACAGTAAATTTAAATCACAAGTAGGAAACGAACAATTCTTTTTTTAGCTAATCGTGTTTTTTAGCAAAGAAGGATATAAAAAATGGATTTTAAAATACATATTTTTTAGCAAACGATAAATACTATTTCAATCTAAAAACCAAACAAGATCTAGAAATTACGTACCAACTTCGGAGATAAAAAAAGTAAGGCGCACACAAATACAAATGTATAATTAATGCAAATCTCTTTTTAAAAAGTCTCGTAACTAAAAGGTAAGCCTTCTTTCGATTTCTTAAATGCTTGTAATTCTCGTTCTGACTGATTACCATTAAAACCCAATATTCCAACTAATATAGATTTACAGAACAGATAAAAAAGTACCACGTTCAAAAAATTATTAATTATCGAGAACAACAAATTTATGCTTCTTTGTTGGACTCTAAAGAATGACGATGATGATACGAACGCACCGTTGCCGCTTCTCGAAAAATAATTATTAATTAGATGTAGGTAGGAACGTCCAAAAAAAATATGCAACAATGGAAAATTCAGAATTTTAAGTCGGAACACGTTTAACAATTAATTTTAACGATTCACTGTTAGTAACAACTGCGGAAAACGAAAAACGGTAAATCTAATTGATAAATTATATTATAGGAACTCTCAATATTTAATTTGAAATCAAAAACATGTAAGGAATTGTTGATATAAGAAGCAGAGTCAAATAAAAATCCGACATAATATCTATAAGATACATGAGACAGATTTATGGTTGTCTCACTAATGATATATTGTATGTAAACACTAGGAAGTAACGGCGTTAATCATTGCAAAGTGTAGGTATTAATCCTATTCAAATCTATTTATATTTATCAGACGATATCGTTAAAATAAAGAAATTTAAGCGGGTTCACTTCCGTAGACGATTCTCATTGACCTGGGACAAGGAAATCGTGCAATGTTATGTTTTATACATTATGCACAATGTTTTCCAGTTTTAAACTTTATTAAAATGACGGACAGAATATTTAACGCGTGATGTGAAGAATTCAAACAGTATTTTGATAAAATTGATTGTACTAACCCTTACTTTTTGAAAGTCCATCTTATTAAGAATGATAGAAAAGTCTACGTTTTTGTTAAAACGAACAGTTTTCTATTATTCTTAGTATTTTGATTTGGTTTTATTCAAAAACTTTTCCTCTAATATCTGATCAGTACAACTGAGTAATGAAAAACAAGGAAAAAACTATATGCTACTGCTACTGCCGCTGCTTTTTATTTTAAGTTCTTCAAGAAAATATAAATTTTGTTTTTTTAACACAAATGTGCAGCATTTAAATTTAATAGATTTGCGTGAGTTGGTCTATGTATTCAAGAAGATATTTTGCCTTATCTATACAGGGTGGCCAGGAACTTAATGCCAAAAATTCGGGAGCAAATAGAAGAGGTCAAAATAATGTTCAAATAAATTTTTGTCATACGAGCCTTCGTTTCCGAGTTATAGACCTCTAAAGTTTCGAAATAAAAACCTTTGTTTTGTCATAATTTCTAAACTATACATTGGAATACTATAAAATTCCAGTGACGGATTGCATACATCCATGTCCTGTGTTTGACGGTATAAATGAATCTACATTACGTACAGATAAGCAGAGACTGCTTGTGCCCATTGGTTAATAATCCGTAATTTTAATAGGGACCATCTGAATAATATTTAAATTTCCAAAATAAATTTTCCAGTCCATTTACTAATGAAAATGTACTCTTGTTTGAACTCGATAAAATTAAGGGTTTAGGAGAAATTTGTACTTTTAGATCTGATCGCCATATTTTGTAAAGACAGACATTCTGAAGAGAACTATCAATAATTGTCTAAACTAAAATAGGCATTAGATATTAGAAATTAATGGTTTTAAGTGTTCTTTACTGTTTTTATCACACTATCGAAAAGAAGCACTAAGAAAAACGTTAAAATAACAAATGTTCTCTTATCAAAATTAATTTTGTATGAATTAAAGCGTAAGCAAATCAAACACACATAATTAACAGAAATAACTGTTCTGTTCTCTTGGTTAGATATAGAAGCCAATCAAATATTGATAGACTCTGTAAATATATTAACAGTTTATTAGAGAAAAGAAGTAATCGTAGAATAACACCATTTGTTTTACAAATTCGAGACTATTCACAATTTGAAAGTAACACGTACATCACATCTGTTTGATTTTGCCCCAGGCTTTAAATGAAAAATGATTTTAAGCTAATGACAAAATAATAATGGTTCTGCAGTAATTTGCTATAATTGAGAAAGTTTATGGAATGTTCATACTACTTGCTATTTAAAAATACTTATAACTAGAAGATTAAATATGTATATATTTTGTTTAAAGCAGCGCGTAGTAAAATTAGTATTTTTAATTTTTAATTAGTATTTAAAAATCATAATTTTGTTAATTCCGTGGCGGCAACCCCGCCAAACTTATTTTCTACAAAAGCTGCACTCTTCTCTTTACTTAACCTAAACTGGTTTTTTCTTCAGAATTTTAAACATATATCAAAATTTCAAATAGAAGAATTATTAAAGAAATATTGGGCAGACTGTATAATTACTAGTCTGCTTGTGTCAGATATGATATATGAGCGGACGAAAAGGAGTAAAAATAAAATTTGTATCTTATACCAGGATGATTCAATAATTTTTTTAATATTTAAATCAAAGTGAAGAGCAATATCATTTATAATAATTTTAATTTTTAGTAAATAGGTTAACATTATGAAGTATATGAAGTTTCTCTACAAATAAAAAAAAAAGAATTGTCAATAGCTACAGAAAATGTAAATCAACATAAGGGTTTTAAATCTTTTTAGACAAAAAATCACTTAAATTCTTATATATGTTGTACCCCTTTATTACTTGAAATTGATTGTGGTAACCTTTACTTTGTGGAAGTTCAACTTTTATCTACTACAATACTTTAAATACATACCCTGAAATGAACAGATTTAAAATTAATTAAATTATTTCTTCCTTCTTAGGGAGAAGACATTCTGGAAGCAATTAAGGCAGCACGATTGGCATAAAGTAATAATAATAATATTGTCAACATTTATGGCTAATAAATTTCTCTTATTTTGTTTACAAAACTTAATTATCTTATATAAATAAATGCGTAAATAAGTTTAATTTTATTTTAAGATATACATTTTTTATTGAATTCTACATATTTTCAAAACATGTTGTCTGCAATATTTTTTTGAGGGCAGTTTCTAGGTTACAACTCATAAAGTGTTATTTTCATTTTTCTATATTTGATTCTCCTATCACTTGCTGTTATTTGTTAATATTTTGTACTTAATATTACTCACATTATGACAAAACTTGGAAAATGCGTGTTCTCTGTCCACTGATGATGATCTTCCCTCAAGAGGTGACTTAGGTTAGTTTCTATGTGAGTGGTCCTATTTCCTCTTCCAATCTCCCAAGTTCGATTTTGTTCCTCTAGCTAGGCTATTCGCTATGCCTAGGAATAACTTTGGGCCTATAAAAATTCCTTCAGCATCTTTCCTGGTTAGAATGTCCGCTTTTTCGTTCCGCTCAATGCCGGTATACTCAGGTGTCCAAAATAAGGTTACTTTGTTATATTCCCCTAGACGTAGATCCTGAAGGTATTTCCAAACTAGTTTTGTTCCTGCAGTCACGCTTAAGCATCTCCTGTAGGCACATGTCCATTACAAAAACCTCTGCTTGGAAAATTGTGGATATGTTACCCAGGCTCTGGCTCATATACACCTTTGTCTTCCCTCCATGTACACCAGCTCCAACACCTCTCTCGGTCTTAGAGCCGTCCGTGTACCAACACTTTTCAGCCATAATAAGATTCGATCTATTTCTCCCATTCGTCCCTTCCTGGGAATAGGACAGTAAATGTCTTGTGGTAATTATATTTAGGTGGTACCATCACCAGTATCGGTTGGTGTTTTATTATCTCTCTGGCCCTGGCTCAGACCAGCATCCTGGAATTTCACTAGCCTTCTGTATGCACCAGCCATACAATAGGTTAAATATCTAATATGTATTAATAATCACAATTCACATAAGCTGTACTTGCTTGGAAAATATATGATTTTGGAGAAATCATATATTTCAGTCAGTCAGTCAGTAATTCATAAATTCTCAGTCCCATTGTAACCAACATGCCCGATGGACAACAGCGGGGTAAATAACAAAGTGCGGTGAGGTCCGAAGAAAAGTGAGGGTCGAGCTTGAGCCGAAACTATGTCAGTTTTGAAACCTGTGAAATGTGATGTAGGAATTTGAATAATTATTATTCTTGCAAACCCAACACGTTCGAACCATTATAACTTCATTTCTAAACATCTAAATACTATTTGGAAGTTAAATAACCCGAAAAACACAATCACAACCACTTAATATTTAACAATCAATGACAATATGGCTATTTATCCTAGTGAAATAAGTCTCCGTGGAGCACGGCAATCTCGGAACGCAAAACGAAGTAAAATAGTATGTGCTGTGAAAAGAATAAGAAGAATCCTTAAAAGGTAAAACGTAGTAATTCGACGATAGACTTTTCTACAGTGTACTTTGCAAAAATGTTTATTTTTTCACAAATAGAGTGTTGTATTCTATTTATTTTATAATTTGTATGTATAGAGTAACTTAATGTTATTATTAATATGTATTAATATTAATATTATGGATGTGAGCTCAACCCAAACGTAAACAATTGTCTCTGTGTATTCTTATACTCCATGGAAAAAAATCCATGTAGATAGAAGTACAAAGAACATTTTTATACGCTCCCGGTACAAATGAAACTGAGACGAGACCGGTGCGTAGGCTGCTTTTGGTATTTTATTTATATAGAAACTGTGTTTCATGTATTTTTATTAATGTAGCTCGGTTCCCTTGTATACAAATCCATTATAATGAACTTTAATATTAATACCAGCCTTTTCTTGGGAACTTTTTTATCATCTCAATTATTAATTACACGGTGATAGTGATGATTTATTTAAATTATTATTCGTTGAGAAAGAGATGCGAATATATATATTCGCGATTCGGAATGCTTAATCGTTAATAAATAATTAAACAATTTAAGATAGGGCATGTATTTGTAGATAGGCACCTTGGCATTGGGAGGCTATTCAGCAATAATTTCTAAATTAGGAAAACATCTTATTTTTATATTAATTATATACACTTATCACAGTGAACATCAAAATATTCTAGGGGACAAAAAGAAAATGTGAGAATTCAGAAAGATGTCAAATATTTAAACAAAATGTTACTTGCACGACAAGCAAGAACTTTTATACAAATTGTAATATTTGTACTATTCTTTATGTCATTAGGAGCCCTCCGAAAAAGTTGCAACTACTTTCTACGCACTTTAATATTTTTTGGAACGCTTACAAATAGTTTTTCCGGAGTTTTTACCTTGTATTTGTAGATTTTGGAAGTGCACATCATTTGTAACCCATTTTGTTACATAAATCACTGATAAAATGTAAATGCAGATCAGAATACAAGCTGGTGACGTCACATAACCTATTGCAGTGATACAATATTGTCAAAATAGTGTTTTGAATATTGCATTTTTAATTTCATATTTTTTAAGCGAATTAAAGGAAAAAAAATAATGGGTTCTTTGAACTCTACTACTTAATTTCAAAAACCTGTCAAATAGCCTAATGTGATGGTGTTACAGTACAATCTCGAAAGCCTGCAACCTCATAAAATGGTCTATAATGTGGTTGGTTATCCTGATATGACGTTCAGCAACATATCTTTGACTTCTGCCAGCTTGAAGCATCCTGATACCACGCCACTACGTTTTCTTATTTAAAATGGTGTCTCTCCGTTATTGGCAATTGCAAAACTAAATAATAATCCACTTGGACATCGAAAATCAAGTAACAATAAAGAAACATCTTATCGTCAAAAAAGGCAAATTGAAATTTTGTTAAATTTGAACCATGTTGCTCTTCGCCGGTCTTTTAAGGACATTGTTACAGATTTGAAAGTAAAGTAATGTAACTTGACAGCTAAGAGGCATGACTGTCGGAGACCATATATTTAGAATTATTCAGTTGACAGTTATTGTGACAGTCCATCTATAAACTGACACATTTTAACTGCTTATAAGTCGAGAACGAAAAATGACAACAATGTGCGGTTTTCACAGAACTTCATCAATATCTTTAAAGTTTTTTTGACAGTGTTGCCAAGTTTCAAAATTTACCTGAAATAGGAGAGAAAAAATTGATGATTTTCAAAGGCCGATTTCTCAAAAATTTTAAATGTAACACCCTGTACGTTTTAATTGCACATGAAAGCCTGTTAAATCCCCTTTCCGAAAATGTATAAATTGTCTTAAATTCATTATTTTTTTTTACAAAGCCATTTAAAATTTTTGAGAAATCGGCCTTTGAAAATCATCAATTTTTTCTCTCCTATTTCAGGTAAATTTTGAAACTTGGCAACACTGTCAAAAAAAACTTTAAAGATATTGATGAAGTTCTGTGAAAACCGCACATTGTTGTCATTTTTCGTTCTCGACTTATAAGCAGTTAAAATGTGTCAGTTTATAGATGGACACCTTGTATATTAAAATTGCTCTAATTTGTTAAAAATTGACTAAATCAAGTAATTCAGAAGCAGTAATTGAAAATAATCTGTTAGAAAATATGCAATAAACAAAAATAACAGAAAATTTAATTAACGATTTTATTTGTTTAATTTCACATAGTGCATTGTTCGGTTTGAATAGAACTTCTGTAAAAATGTTGCTTTTTCCACTTGCACTTATTTTTCATATTTCAACCTGTTCAAAAAATTTTCTGTTATAAAGAATATTGAGTTGCAAAAGAAAGATTCTAAACATACTAAAAACCTGTGAAATCTTAGTGTTTAAATGTTTGTTTTTGAAGCACCTTTAGTTTTCTACAGCTGTAATACATCATAAAGTGTTGGTCGGTAAATCTTTCAAAACAATAAAAGATTTTAATTTTAATGAAACAGTTTAAATGCTATTTTTAAAAACTAACATACCCTCCGTACAAAATTATGAAAAGTTATCAAGTAAGAGAGAGTAAAGTTTTAATTAGGAACAAAGGAAACGATTGTACATATTTTATAATGAAACGCCATCCATTAACGGATAATGCATATCCGATAGCCATAATATCAGTACAAGTAATAAATATAAAGATGAAGAAAATTGTGGCAAACAAAACACGTGGCCGAAACGGAGAATTTCGTGATAAAATGTTATTTTAGGCTTCTATTAGTAAGTCAAACTGCTGGAAATAAGTCTCAAGTATTTCACGTGTTCTTATTATAATTCGTTAACGGATATGTGGGGGTAACCGGAGCAATAAATATTTATTTTTGCTACTATTATTTTTTATGTTTGAAAAAATAATATTAAAAATGTTTTTAAATATAAAAAAAACGGTTTTTTAAGACGTTTGTCAGAAATTCATCTTTTGAATTAGGTAACAGAATACTGGGATGCTGCATAGACATTTTCATAGCTCTACAATTAAAGTCAAATAGTTGTACAGAAATAATTAGAATATATTTACATGATTTACTATGAACAATTATTGTTTTAAAACATAAAGTATATTCGTATTATTAACGATGTCATTACCCAACAAACGACATGCTTTTGACAAATCCTTCTCACTGTTTTGCAACAAATTTGAAACAATATTGATTTATTACAATACTAGTGTGTGTAAAATTATGTGAAAAACAAATTCAATTTTCCACAAATGTTTTTTTAAGCTGTCATTTATCTGCTATTTAGAGAGTCATCTCTTGATGAACTTAGTTGAGCTCACTCCTATCTTTTGATGCTCTGACCTGTTTTATCAACAATATCAAAAAATAGTGTTTTCTAAAATACGTCGTCATTTAAAACAACTATATTTAATTTATGGTCACGGCAATGGATATGGATAACGTAACTTCTAATTACAGACCAATTTCTTTGTTATCAACCTTATCGAAAATAATTGTAAGGCTAATAAAAAACCATTTAATGACTTTTATTCATAAAAATAACATTCTGACGAAACATCAATTTGGGTTCCTTCCGGGCATCTGTATTAGTGATGCAATGTTTTCTGTTCTTGAAGATGTATATACTTCACTAAACAATAAAGTGTTCGCATTTTGCTAAAGCGTTTGTCTGTGTTAACCACAAGATTTTGATAAACAAGCTCGAACTTTATGGCATCCGTGGTCTTTCTTTGGAGTGGTTTAGTTCCTACCTTACAAATGGGAGACAACTCTAGAAAAAACAACAAAAAGCTCTTGGTTTATGTATCCAAATCTATCCACTTCTTCATTTTGAAATTATTGGCCAGAATACATACTGCCCAGAAATGTCCCTCCAAATAATTCTTCCAACTTTCATTCATCCTGAATCATATTCTTTCAAAATAAACGACAATATTCCAATGGCTATACTGTGATTAAGGCCGTATCTAGGACGAGGCAATGGTGGCACAGGTCACGGGAACACGGTCGTCAAGGGTGCCAAAAAATAGAAGCCACAAGAAAGGCCAACTCTTCTATTTTTTGATAATTTCACTGTACTTCAGATACGTTACGTGCATATTTTTCTTTTTCTCTTGGCATTCTGCCAGACATTCTGCCTGTTGTTTCATTCTGGTCAATAAAGTAGGTAACTAGTTCATCTTTGAAGGTTTATTGTTGTTTTTTCTTAATCTTATTACACCTTTCTTCATCAACCTAATTATTTTTCAAATCAAAAACTAAAAAAACATTCTATGAATAAAAAAAAAACAATTTGCATACCTATTATACAAGTCTCGCACATTTGGCGCCCAACGTGGAGACAATAAGGGGCGCTGTTTAGTATACTGCCAGTCAGACCCTGACATATCAGCTTCAGCAATAGAAGAATATGTGGAGAGCACTGAGTTGGGTATTAATTAAAAGATGGACTGATAAAAAATCGAAACTTGTTTTATTTAATTTCTAGCATGAGTATGAAATATTTATTAGCCATAAGCTTTATTTTCTGTAAAATGTTCATATCTTTTGTATTTTGCATGTTATTTTTTTAATTTTTAATAATTTATTTGAAATCCATTACAAATTCTAAGAATGATATTAAAAGATGTTGAAAAAAATCCTGAAGTGCTCGTATTACCCCTACGGATATGTCAACGATCTCATACGTTAAATTCTATCTAGAAGATACTGTCTTAGGAATATAAGTCAATTTCTTGAAGGATGGAAAAACGACGTTTCAAAATAAACATCGAGTCAATATGAATGAGAAGTAAATAAACAAATCTAAATGCCTGTAACTTTTAATTTTATGGAAATAGAGTCATAAAACGTGCTAGATTTATTATAAATAGGCGCTAAAAGATTTATATACTGGGTGCCACTTTTTTATGACATGGAAAGGAAATTTATAACGATTAATAAAATAAATTTGCAAAAAAATAGAAAAGTATATAAATAAATGTCATGCGTTAGTTAAACATTCTTTTTTACATATATTAATGAAACAAAAAGTTAAACCACAATTTTTAATGTTAAATTAGATTAAATAGTGCAAATAGTTTCGGTTTTAGATCATCATCAGGCTGAAAATAAAAGATACAGGTCAGAATCAAAGACGATAAATATAACAATTAGTTGTAGTTCTTTACGAGCGTTAGGTTGTTATTATTGGTGATATCGTTTATTTTCATTCCTACCCTTATTAATCAACTTCCAGTTACTATTTTTATGGTTTCCTCACCCCTGTTATTGGAAACACTAATTATTATTTTTCTCCATCTCTTATTCTTCTTGAATTGGAGATTTTTTTCCATTTTCTCCATTAGAGCATACCAGGTTTTTTTCAATCTTAGAGAAACTAAGAAAGGAGGTGGAAATGGAAAAATTTAACAACTGGAATCAGCTGGAAAGACAGAAAATCTAAGATACTTCTGGAAAACTACGACCACAAGAGATCTCTTAGCTGCCTCTCTTAGCTGCCGGTAAAAAAAGGCTCCGGATCTTAACGGGAATATTAACCAGGCATTGCTTGTTAAGAAGTCACATGAAGAAGCTAGGGTTAGTAGAAGAAGCAACGTGCAGATTCTGTGGGGAGGAGGACGAAACCTCAATACACATACTTGTGGAATGCTCTGACTTGCAGAATTCTAGAGCCAGATACCTAGGAGCACACGTAATAGAAGAGGAGGATCCAACTGATTTGAAGAACGACGATGTCCTAAGCTTTCTTAGGAAGATAGGAATAGAAGAGCTGCTGTAAGTCTATGAAAACTCCAGACCCCTAGCAAGTAAGGAGGAGCACAATAGATGTCATACCAGGTTTCTCGTAAAATTGGTATCAACAATATGTTCGACTTCCGTCTTCTTGACTTTTCTGCCTTTCCTGAGGCATTGAGGCTTTTGTTATCCCCTTTTTCTATTTTCAATATAGCTTATTTATTAAATAATAACTAAATTGTCCAGTTAAAATAATATTTATTATATATATTATATTATATTTTCTTATCTAACCTAATTTTATGCTAGTTGACAGTTCTTCTGTTCCGTGATTCTCGTACTCGATCTTCTTTCTGTTCTGTGGCAGTAATGCAGTAATGTAATTGATCTATTATGAGAATGATACTTGTTGAAAATTGACGGTTTCTTACAGGTTTTGGATTTTTCCTACAAGTTGCCTTATGAATGAATTAATGAATGAATGAAAGATCCTCTACAGGGCTGGGGTGGCGTTGTTTTGTGTGGAAGTCGTATTGTCCTGGGTGAATTTTGAATTAAGGTTGGAAGATAATGGCTCGGTGTGGCAGAGTGCCAGTTGAGGGTAGCGAGGCCTGTGGAGCGTGGCTTCGGAGAATTCGCAGACAACGGTCCTAAATTTGGGCGGCGTGTTGGACATCGTGGGGAATCGGGTACAGAGATGTAGCTGTATTGTTCCCTTCCTGTCAGCCATTCGGTAAGTGGAAAAAAGTGGAAAAGGAAAACCACAGAAGACCTATAACCTGACAGAGCGACGGGGAGGGGTTAGCTAGGCTAACGGGGTAGTTCGAGGAATTGTGAAGATTCCTCGAAGGAGTTACCCGGGTTTTGTTGGAGGAGGAATACATCGTATTCCTCGGGGAGGGTGTATCGGGGGGTTGCTTGAAGTAAGCGGTAGATATGGGGTTTTCCTCTTGGGTTTTCGGGAGCGGCGGTTGATTTGCCAAGGGAGTTTTTGGGAGTTTTTGGCAAGTGTGTTGTCAGAGAGAAGGGTGCGCTGGACATAGCGCGATTGTAAGTTTTTGAATCACTCCAAGATTGGGGTGATGTTGGTGTTGTGATAGACTACAATGCTGGGGATTAGTCAGTTTTTGGTATTTGCAGTATCTTAGGATGGCTCGTTCACAAGATTGGATGGTGCTTGTGATGCTGGTGGAGGCGGTACTGTATAGAATAGCTTTGTAGTCTAAGAGTGGGCAAATAAATGTTTTGAAGGTTCTGCCGAATTTTCATCCGTATGCCTTGATGTGATTGGCTCGTCTCCGGACTGAGTCCATGGTGGACTTTACGTCTACCGTCCATCAGAGGGTAGATGGCTTCGTTCCCCCCAAAGCATTATTCGGAAGTTTCCGGGAAGAAGTTTTTGATTTAGAATGTCTAGGTGTTTGAAAAAGATGAGGTGGGATTTGTTTGAGTTAAGGGTAACCCTCCGTTTGCGACAGCAGTCGGGAAAGGAGTTGAGGAATTCTTGGAGGCGGTCTCGGTTGGAGCGGAAGTGAAGATTGCAGTGTCGTCTGCGTAGAGCTGGATGTGGGTGTGGGGGTCCCGTGGAGAGGGAACGTCTTGGGTGTAGATGAAAGCTATGAAAGCATTATCTTTTTAATAACCATGTTGTTATTGCATACAAAATCGACCTGATTATATAGGTATTTATTTGCCTCCAAGAGAAGCAGCTATCCCTCTGCCTCGTGCTCTTAGGTTCAGGCGTTATATGGCCTTATCTCTAACGTATTTTTTATGATATTAAAGACAAAAAACTACATTTTACATTTTAACTTGTAAAAGTATGATTTTATGCTTTATACAATTGACGATTTTAAAGGGGATGTTTATAACCTCTATTTTGATTTAATTTGACTAATTTTAAGCCTGATGATGGCCTCTTTGTTGAGCCGAAACCAGTAGCTAACAATTTTTTCCATCAATAAAATTCTGTAACATTGAATTTGCGGTTTTCATTCGGTTCTTAAAAATATATATATGAATGTAGGAAAGTAACTTTTAATAAGATTTAATCCATACATCTAATTTAGCAAAACTGAAAAAATTACAAAAAAAATTGAAAATACCTCCATATATTTAAATATGAATATTTTCAACTTCCCTGGTAAGACTTAAATAATTTATTTTGTTTATTAAATGCGCGCCTCTCTTACATGAACACATTCTTATCGCATATTCTACAAACAATAAAATCGTTCACTCGTAATACCTACAAAATAAAAATTTTTTCGAGTATTATAGCGATAATGTTATGTAGATGTTCGTGAATCGAAATGTATTCTTGTTTGCATCCGGGAATGTACGTCTAGTAAAAAGCGATTGGTCGGCGACGAACACGTAACCGCCCAGTGATGTTACCATTGGCTTGCTACGAAATATGCTCCGTTGATCACAATGCGAACGTTTTCAGTACAAATCGTGAAAGAATTTTGTTGGATTTTGCGAAATTCCGAGTTTTGACGTTGCGTTGTAGTATGTTTTTTATTTAGTGGTGTCAATGTTTTTTGTATTAATCGTGTTAAAAAGGGATGAACGAAGACTCTGGAGCACATTAAGAATGGAGTATTTTTACATACATTTTCATAATTTATCAAATTATATAATTCATCGCTCCTCTTATTCTATTTTTCTTTAGAAGTCCTCTCTTCTTATTTTTCCACTAAAGTTCTTGATAAGTATTTTCTTGAAATACATTCTGTTTATATCATAATCTACCACCGGAGGATTTAACTGTATATATTCTATTTCAATTATTTGTTTTGGGAAAATATAATTTTTCCAAACAAACAAAATAAAATGAATACACCACATGGAGGTCAGAAGACCTGTTCTAGAAATAAGACTTTATTTTGCAAATTATAAACTTAAAATTATGAAATTTTTGGATACTATTTGGTATTATAATCTGCATATTTTGTATGCCTTTACCGTTTTCAGTATCGCTGCCATCTTGTTTTTTTAAATAGCAACATTATTTGAGTGATACGTCACTCAAAGTGCTCAAAGTGTTATTCATTTGTGTTTTTTGACAATGATATAATCCGTCGTGACAGCTGCTAATAGAAATGTTAATACTTTCTACAGAAATTTGCTGCATTTCACAAAGTATGCGATCTTTTAAATCATTTATGTTAGTTGGTCTGTTAAAGTAACCCCAAAGAAAAAAAATTAAGTGGTGTCAAATCGGATGATCTTGACGGCGACTTATATATGATCCGCCCTAACGTCTATGTGCAGGTACACTATCTTGTTGAAAATATACATTTATGTTTGGCAACAAACAGTTTATTTCAGGTATAATTTGATTTTGGAGAAATTTATTGTACTAATCCTTACTGTGTGAAAGTCCATCTTAATAAGAACAGTAAACAACTAAACGGTTGAATGAAACTTCCACTATTTATTCCTAAAATACGTTTTAAATTAAATCTGACGATGCTAGTTTTTAGCGAAACAGCTGTAATTGAATTTAAAACGTATTTTACGAATAAATAGTGGAAGTTTCATTCAACCGTTTAGTTGATTACTGTTCTTGATTTTGGAGACGCTCGAGCGGGCAGCGTACCTTAAAAAGAGGCTACCTTGTCACTTTTTGACCATATTTTGCTGTGTAATTTTTTCATTTTTGCGATTTTTGGCTTGAAAAAAATCAAGTAAATCGATGTTATCATTTTGTTTGCGCAGCCACAAAATCAGCTGCTTAGCATAGTTGGGACTATAGATATACTGTGAAGAAAATATATATAAGAAGGTACCATTTTTTTCCTTTTACGTTGGATGCTGACCTAAAGGACAGATTTTACTTTGGATAAGTAACGCTAGAATATCATCTCCAGGGAGATTGTCTTTTAGGATAGGAATAGTCACACCTCTTTTGTCGAGAAATTTTTTCACCAATTGCTTAATATCTGGTTTGGTTAGTGAAAATCACCAAACTGCAACGACCTCAAGAGTTCTTGCAATAATGGCTTCTTCCTTCGGAGTCAGGATGGTGGGATGACCTCTAGATTTTGTATGCCTACCAATGCATCTGTTAGTAAGAGAATTTGATATAATATGGACGCCTGTTTTTTGCTTGCACCGAGCGCACCTCTTCCGCCATCTACTCTTCAGTAAAAATGAGGTAAGCCCAGATACCTACCCGAGATTTTCTGGTAGGTCCGAATTTCTTTCTAGTCCATTAGAACCTGTACGAGAGAGTTGACTTACCGGAAGCAGGAAATAAAAAAAAACCCGGGTGACAAAGTAACTCCATTTTATGGTACCTATAATAAAATAGGAACAATTAAGTGTTTTTTTTTTACCAAACCAGTGCAAACATTAATTTTTCTGGATATTCTGTAAGAACCTCCTCCACCCAGTGCTGATTAGAATACGATTTAACCAGTAAGCTTGTTCACAAAACTATTTGAACAGATTGTGACTCTAGCCTGGATACAAAATCTAAAATATTGTGTTGAGTCCTTATTTTCTCTGTAACCGTTTCACAAAATTCTAATTGTTACCTGGGGTCCTTGGGGTTAGTAATTTTAAGATTTATTTATGCTCCTTTCTAGGTAGTTCCAAATATGTTAATTTGAGTTTAGGTAACCTCTTGTTACTCCAGAAACGTGTGGGTCAGTGTTTTCTTGATTAAGAATAGAATTGATCATATGACGATCAAATGGAGCTACATTTTCCAAAAAAACCTCCCTTAGATATTTATCAACTATGAGTGATCCTTTACGAAAAACTGTTACCTTAGAGTGGCCTCCAAATCAGATGCCTCCACTTGTATTAATCGAGCCATTTCCATAATTTCTGCCTGCTGTTATATTACACCGAGTAAATCACTAGTTTGCGCATCCAAAAACTGGAATACACCTGTCGGATCCTAAAATTTAAAAAATCTTTATTCATCCGTAAATCCAGTCGTTGATGTATTACTGACGAGAGAATATTTTGCAGTTGCCAACTTCTTCTAAGTTCACGACTTCAGCTATTGGCCAGTACTCGGTTAGGTAGGTGTTCACATACTCTGCATAGAGATGCATTACTTACCTTCATCTTCTATAAGGGTGTTTGGAAACCCTAGTATTCATTTAATATCCTCGTCACTAGTCAAAGTAATTTCCAGAAATCTTTTGGCTGTGCAATCCTTTGAAATTCTACAGCCTTCTGTTTCGTCCAATCTCTTCTTGAATATTAGACTTAATTTGGTCAATCATCGCTTTGTTATTGATTCCAGAAATAAGACCTTGGATGGAATGCAACCACGAGACACTGGATAACTTCCTGACGCAGGTTTTCACCGGTCACGGATGCTTTTTGACCTACCTAAAGAGAATCGGCAAAAAAGACGACGACGTTTGCATGTACTGCCTTGGCGGCGATGACGCATGGCACACTCTCTTTGAATGCGTCCGTTGGCACGTATGAGACTCGAACTGGAACTCGCACATAAATTAACTGAAAGAAACATCGTAAACCTAATGATTTAGACGCCAGAAAGATGGAGAGTGGTTCAGACCTTCGTCAGAGACATTATAGAAGCCAAGAAAAGGGATGACAGAGCAATAGGATTTGGAGGAAAGAAAGGCAGAAAGGACCTTAAGCTCTGACGAATGTCTAAAGAAGACGATACCGGAGCTTAGTTTGGATGGAGGTGGAGGTTTTTTAGTGGGTCAGGCGAGCGCACTGAGAAATTTGGTTACCTTCTGAACTGGCGTGCGCTTTCATCCAGCTCTCCAGATGTGACCTTATAGTCCACAGTTGCCTCGATGACATTCCAGCATTGCTCCCGTCTACCTGATAGTTTCCAGAAGGATGTATATAAGGATGTAAATCCCCGATCGCATATTTTTCGTCCCTGGAATAGTAAAACTGAAGGATTTTTAATTTGTGATGACAATAGCTATTTATGACATCAGTTACGAAATGCCTAATTTTGTGTAACACAAGAAAACATAAATTTAGTTTGTTGCTGTTACTTAATGTTAGTTCTCCAGTTTGACATTTTGTAAAAAAGTCTAGACGGAAGGTTTTTAGCGAGATTGATATATTTTTAGTTTTATTTTTTAAAAAGGAGTGATTCAAGTTCTGAAGAGCTACCAAGCGATATTGAAGAGGCAGCAGGTAATGCTCTATTATCAGTAATTCCCAAAAAGTCAAAAGCAGTTTGCTTTGCTTTGCCACTTTCCTAGCAGACAGTGGCGCTGATATTTTAAAATTAAAGAAGCATGGATGTTGGAAATCTACCTCTGTTGCGGAGGGATATGTTGAAAATTCTATGAATAATAAAAAACTTATAGCGCAAGAAATATTTGGTGAAACATCTAATACAATATGCCCCGCTTCCCAAATAACAGCAAGTTTGAGCATTGAAAAAAATATGTCGTTGGGAATTAGTTTGAATAATTCCAATAATTGTGTTCAATATTTATAATACTTAATTAATTTATAATTTATGTTTTTAATAAATATAGAATAATTCTTTTTGTCACTAATTTTGATATACATTTTTTGTCACCAATTGCATAAAATTTCACTTTATGCAACTAGTTACAAAAAGTAAGACGTTTCATAATGTCAATCAGTTTTAATATGTCACAACAAATCACTTTATATGTCAAAATTAGAAAAATATACTTATTTTCAAAATTTTTTAATTCTGAAACGAACTAGGTGTACGAAATCTAAGAACAGTAGTCCATGTGAGATTTTCTTTCATTTGTAGAACGACAATATATAAATAATAATAAAATAAATCCCTTAGAAAGTATAATATTTCAAATTGGTTAAATATCACAATTGCATTTTCGCTATATGATTTTATACCCTACCGAACAAATCGTATCGATACATAAAAAAAGGTCGACACAATGTGAGAACGACCTTTAAAAAAATTAGCAATAAATTATGTCAAAATTAAAAAATAAAGCCTATCAGAAGTGCATTGTAGCCAAAGATGTTAATTTAAATATGAATGTGTAGCTTGTTAGCGAATTTGCATATCGAAAATGGTTTTTGGTGCCCCTTATAACGCCAGTTTGGCCGATTAAAAATCGATATCCAAAGGATTATTTGCATATTATCGGGTATTGATGAAACGTAACCGGCATATTGGTTCATTGTGTATTATTCGGTGAGAAAAAAATGCTAATACGATCCAACACTTTTGCTAGGAATTATTGATGAGTAACAACTAATGCGAAACATCCCCGTAAAACCAAGTGTAACAAGGAAGAGGTTTATACCCTTTCAAACTCCATATGTTTGTCGTCGTAAATCAACAATGTTCATTTAATGACAAGTGGAAAATATATTCTTAAATTCAATTTGGAAACAGTACTACTAGTTTACTTCCAAATTTATATACTTTGTAACTGCTAATAGAGCCAAACTGCTAAGATGGATTCGTCAATGTATTGCTGTCGTATTCTGTTCCACTCAAAAGCCCCTCAAATGCGTATTGAACGCGATATGTTTGTCGTAAAATGCGTCTGTCCAATATACGAGGGTTATCTTTTATATTTCGTGATTTGGCAACCCTGGTGTGCAATCTGGCAACTGACAGCTCTATCGTAAAGATGAATATTTTTGAGGTTATACGTACTCAGAACGTTTTGACCTACGAGCACTATTTGTGTTGTTACAGTAACTGAAAAGATTCATCTCGGCCAAAAAATGGAATTAAATTGTGAACATTATTTTTTACAACTTTCGACGTGGATTAACTCAGCAATAGTGCATGGATGAACTTAATTCAATTTTTGTCAATGAAGCTCCATCAAGAACCAGTGTTTATCGATGGTATGGTGAATTCAATCGTGGCCGTAGTTCACTCCAAGACGAATTTCGTGCAGGTCGTCCAACATCAGTTGTTGTTCCGAAAACCATTGATGCTGTGCGTGAACTGATATTGCAAGATCGTCATGTGACCTATTGTGAGATTGAGACAACCTTAGTGGTACACAACCATTTGTTTGCCAGTTTTCTTCCAAGAAATCGGAAAAACCAATCGCTGAAGACGGATCACTCTTCACCACGACAATGCGGGCTCCCACACATCGGCTCAAACAACTGCATTTTTGAGCACCCAAATCATCGATTTCAGGAGTCATCCGCCGTATAGTCCCGACTTGACTTCGTTTTATTCCCGTACGTAAAAAACCAACTGAGAGGTCAACGTTTTTCGACACCTGAAGAAGCGGTTGCTGCATTAAGAATGCATGTTTTGGAGATACCTCAATCAGAGTGGCAAAAGTGCTTCGACAATTGGATCAAACGCATGCAAAAGTGTATAGATCTTCATGGGGAATATTTTGAAAAACAATAAAGGGATTTTCTATTATTAATATTTGTTTTTGTTCTATAATCCCGAAATATAACAGGCAACCCTCGTACATGATCAATGGGGTATAAATCTGGCGATTGTGCAGACCATGGTAAAACCTCAATTCTATGAAATTCAAGGACTGTGTGAAATTCAGCAACATCAGTTTTTCAAAATCTTAACCACAATATAATAATCACACTTTTGTTCGTGTGGAGGACCTCAGCAACTTATCTTTGACTTCTGCCAAATTGAAGCATCCCGATAGCACGCCACTGTGTTTCCTTATTTAAATGGTATATTTCCGTTATTGTTAATTGCAAAACTAAATAAAAATCCACATAGACATCTAAAATCAAGTAACAATAAAGGAACAATTAAGGAACTTTTTATCTTAAAGCCAATAAGGCACATTGAAGGTTTGTTAAATTTTGTATAACCATTCTTATCACCATTAGCTTTTAAGTTGTTACAATAATCCACAAAACAGGATAAAAAATAAACTTATTTTTGAGTTTGAACTAACAAAGGGTTTGAGTTTTAGTTATTTGTGGGATACTTTAAAAAATTGCTTTTTATCTATATTTATTAGTTTTATTACAAAATAAAATCACTGGTAATATTTGTGCTTGTATAAATTATAGGAAAGTAGGAGGCAAGTGTCCAATCTGAAAATGTTTTATTTTTAGAATGAAACATCTAGAGCTAGGAATTGGATAAATCTGGTAAATATTTGTAGACAATACCACTAAACATTATACACTTACTCATTTGATTTACATTTAATTTTATAGCTTGAGTTTATTTGAAATGTTATACAAATTACTGAAATCAGCTCTGCAGAAGATACACATTCTTTATCAAGGCCATTGGTGGTTCGTCAAAAGAGGCAGGGGAGACTAAGCCTCCCCATAAAAATCGCCTCCTCTACGGCGTTTTCTGTGTGTATATTATAGTCTTTATGACTTCTCTGTTCTCCAATGCACAAGCCGCCACTGATCTGGGCACATAGATACTGAAAACATTTAACACTCCTTGTTAGCACGAATCCAAAATCAAACAAATAAAAATCTTCTTGCTGCTGCACTGGTAGGTACAGTAGTACCAGCATTATCAACTTAACAGTATTATATTGACCAGCACAAAATATCATAGGAATATAAAAATAATTGATCCATAACACTTGAAGTTTTATTTTACAAAAATGACATCCGATTTTTGAATAAAGAGTTTTATATTACTAAGAACATTAAAAATAGAACTTTTTATATTCCTAGTATTTTAAATTAAAACATTAAGTAATGGGTCACGATTTCTCAACGTACCTACCTTGCGTGAATATAAAATTCCAATTTAAATTATATCAAAGTATACCATACCTAACAAAACAGAACATTCCAGGTGAAAAAAGAGGATAAAATCTCAAGTAAAAAAGAAATACCAGAAAGAATGCCCCAAGGAAGTATACTGGCTCCTATGCACTATTCAACATATTATCATTAGTGACCTACCAAAAGACGAGGGAACAGAAATGGCAGACGTCACTGGAATATGCACAACAGATAAAAAAGCAGACAACGTGAAAAATAAGATAAACAGATACCTGGAAAAAATAACAACGTACATGAGAAAATGGAAAACAAAAGCAAATGAAGCAAAAACACAATTTATAATATTCAACCAAAAGAAGGCACTAGAAAAACACAAGATAACATTCAATGGACAAGAAATAGAACAAACAGATACTGTCAAATACTTAGCAATAACACTGGGCAGAAAACTAAATTTCAACGTACACATAAACACTAGAAGAAAAGTAGAAATAGCTAGGAAATTCATAGGGTCATACATACACAAAACCGATCCTCTAAAAAAGAGACTAAAGCAACAAAAATCTACAATGCATACATAAGATCGGTAATGTTGTATGGAGCACCTATATATGGAACTCAACATCAGAAGAAAACATAAAATCACTGGGACGAAAAGGAACAAAAATATACAGAATAATAGAAGGGGCAGAAAGATACACAACGAATGCAGAAATTAGAGAAAAGTACGAATACACGCCGATAGCAGAAATAATAAAAAACAAAACAGAGCACTTCTACAAGAAAACAGTGAATAGAAACCCACTAACAAGGAAAATAGAAAAAGAAACAGTAGGATGGAGGGCCAAATACAGACTAATACACCACAGAGCCAATACACAACTTACAGGAATCTAGAAAAATAAAGCAGGATAAAACCTAGAAAATCCAGGAAAAGCCTGGAAAACCCACAAAAAGAACTACGATAAACTGGGGAAAAATAAGAAGAAATATAGAAGAAAAATTTAAAAGAAAAGGCTATATTCAAATGAAATGAAATTGTTGGGAATTTCTTTTTAGTAGATCAGCAATTGACGGACTTGCAGAACAATAATGTTTTATTAATATATTGAATATATATTATAGATTATAGACTCAAATTGTGTTCTCTTGCTGTCTGATTCCCAGCTTTATAAATATTTTTATAGCGTTCAATTTTGGTGACAGTTTTTTGATTTGTTTTCTTAAGACCTAGTCTTTCAAAAAGTAAGCAACGGGAGATTTTGGGTAACATGATCAATATGTAAATTAAAATAAATATAGTATATTAAACAGTATTTCCTAAAACACTGTATGTATGAATAACATTCCTACCGAGAGTTGGAAAAGTTCTGATAGTTATGTTATAAATGTTGAAAACTCGTACCTTTCTGTAAAATCAATTGCGCCAATTATAATTAATTTAGATGAGGATAGCGATAGCGACACTGAACTAAATATAGAATAGAATTGTAACATTTAAATTAATTACTTGTATATCTGCTATGTTATGCAAAATTCAAACTTCTTAAGTTCGATCCTGTAGTACATTTGCATATTTTACTTGAAATCGGGTAGTTTATTGCAGTTAATAAGCCAATACCATTTACTGTGAAAAATACTATACCAAGATCTTTAGTGCTTACACAAACTCTAGAAAAGTTGAACAGCTTTCTAGAGGACATATTCCTATTTTTATAGGCAGCCAGAGAAACTCCTTCTAGGAATTTAAGCAGTTTGTAGAACAATGCTTCGCATTGACATCGCGGTTTATTTAGAGCTTTTGTAGAAATGACAGTTCTCACTTTCCTATTTGCCCAAAGGCAGAGTCCAGTAAGAATACCTGCGATCAAAATTTTATATATTTGCTTATTTCAAGAAGGGACTTTGTTTTGTTCTTTTCTCCCGTCAATCTTGGCATATTCCTCCAGTGCGACAGTCGATAATGTTTCCAGGAAAGGATTTCCCTTTTGGTGTGGCTTTTTGTGACACCACAAAGAACTCCAGACTAAGGAAAGGTAAATTCGCCCCTTCTTTTGCGAGTCTATCAGCTTCTTTATTGCCTATTATCCCGTCTGTGACCTGGCACCTACATCAAGGTGACCTTGTCTCTTGCCAATTTCTCAAGGAATTGTTTACATTCCCAGACTAGCTTTGTCTCATAAGTAAAAGAACTCAGAGCTTGGCTCAGAAGCTGGCTGTCTGTAAGAATACAGTATGTATCTTGGACCCTCAAAGTTTCAAAGTCAAACCGAAATGGCATGTCGTCAAATGGTTGATTTAAGAACGCAATGGAATTTTTTCCATGACCAACCGCATTAAATATAGATTCACTTTTACACTATGCGTTAATGTACAAATCCACTAGTGCACAAAGTTGTCGATTGCTCACCAAAGAGAAGTTGTTGAGTGGGTAATGTCAACTAGTAACTTTTACTGTTCCGTGCGCGCAAAGAAAACTTTCCTTGCGAATTTTACCACACGCAAATTTACTTTCCATATTAAATGGGGAAACGGCTCCTTGTCAAATTAAAAAGCTTGCGTCAGAGTACTAATTTTCCACTATCAGTGATACAAAACTATGTACTTTTTACATTTATTGATAGTTGTTGTTATTGTTGTTTATATGTGGTTGTTACTAAAGTTTTCTAGTATTCGATTTTGTTCGACAAAAAAACAAAGAAAACCGAAAGCAGAAGGCATTATGGAGAGGAAAACAGTAGCTTAGAGATTTTGGGGTTCTGGTGCTGCCGATTTTATTTTTGAAGAGTTAAGAATTAAATATAAGGAAATACACACAGTTTCGTGGATATATAACTTCACAAACTATGTATAACTCAAATTAATTTTATGGTATAATTCAATAAAATTCAGTTTGTCAATAAGTTACTTGTACTTTTTACATTTATTGATAGTTGTTGTTGTTGTTGTTGTTGTTATGGTTGTTTATATGTGGTCGTTACTAAATTTTTCTGGTATTGATTTTGTTCGATAAAAAAACAAAGTAAACCGAAAACAGAAGGCATTATGGAGAGGAAAACAGTGGCTTAGAGATTAAGGTTTTGTAGTTCTGGTGCTGCCGATTTTATTTTTGAAGAGTTAAGAATTGAATATAAGGAAAAACACACAGTTTCATGGATGTATAACTTCACAAACTATGTATAACTCAAATTAATTTTACGGTATAATTCAATAAAGTTCAGTTTGTCAATAAGTTACTTGTTACCATAAGACTTTTGAGGAACTGGTGAAATATCTCAAAGTCCTTCATACAGTTTCAGATTGTCTGTATCAGTGCCAACACTATGTAAACTTTAATAAATATAACCTCTACTGGTGGAGAAATTTTAATGTTTATTGCGCATAAAAGATTCAGGTAATATTGGTTATAACTTTTTAAATACCCGGTATAACATAATAAAACTTTACATTGTTGTGATGTGGAAGTTAAGCAGATTTCAAATTTAAAATAAAATACAGAGTGTTCCATTTAAAAAAAACATAAGTTTGGTGTTCCACCCTCTTATGGAACACCCTGTAAGATTTTAACTTATTTTAAAATGTAGAGTTTAAAGCTGCCTATAATTTTTGTAAATAACTTTTTTTTGTAAATTTTACTATAACATATCTACTGAGCTTCCTCACACTAATCAATCACCCTGTAGAAATACCAGGAAAAACTATATCATGCTGATCTTCACAATAACTTAATATAATTGTGTTATATTTACAATCAAAGTAAAGAGTGGAGGAATATTATGGTTTATACCGTAGATATATAAAATAGGACGCCAACAATATTTCACATCAGTCTAAGCAACCACTTTATGAAATCAAATCCATATAATTTCCATACCACCCTCTTTATTACCTTATGGAGATGGAAATATGTTTATGTTGACGTTGTCCTTGCTGTATATTTGTGAATGAGTAGCTGGGTATGTGCTATATGCAACTCAAATTAAAAATCGATTGCAAAATCGAATAATTTAAACAACACTTTAGTTTCAGAATCTGAATAGGAAATGCAAAGTTATTTTAATACGAACTAACAAACATTAAAAATTTGTAAATTTACTGTAAACTTTTTACCGATATAGACTGATATACTAGTCATCACAGAATCATTCAGTTTCATAAGTGGAATGTATTTTTCCTACGACTATACTGAAATATGTCACTTGTAAATCTCTCACTGATTAGTAAATGTAGTATATTATTGTACACTCCTAATAAACAACAATTTTGACAGTTGGTTGTCAGTATAGCTTACAAAAGTCAATATAGAATTAAATAAGTAAATTCTACGTAAAATAACATGGAAAATAGTGATAGTGAGTTAGATTTAACACCGCCTAATATTTCAGAACCCGCAAATGATAATATGTGTGACAAATTAATACCGGAAAAATCGACAAAGAAATACCAACTCGCATATAATTCGTTCATTCAATTGCGTAGAGAGCATAAAACAAATTCACTTCCTGAAAATATTCTCTTGGTGTATTTTTATGGATAAAATATCAAAAAATCCGTAGTCAATATGGTCACAAAAGATGTAATTGTCTTTTTATATAAATTACTCGCTATTTTACGAGAATTAGTTTGATAATGAATCTCTGATCAAAATACAAGTCCGCTTCTGTAAACCGGTCCTGTTGCGTTCACCTATCATCCATCCATTGTAACAATTTGTAGATGAACATGTTACACTATTAGATTTTTCGTTTTGCAAATATTCTAAGGTTAACAACCTCTTCGAATGTGATATTAAAAAGCCATCAAAGTGTTTTTTGTTCTCAATAAAATTCAAAGACGCAAAGTTGTTCAAATCATAGAAATGAATTACAATATCAATTTAAACGGTAATTCTTGCAAAGTGGGTTACGCGAATTCTATCCACAATTTTGCCATAAGCAATCAGGTTCTAATAATACTAATGATTAGTAGGTACGTAGGGATTGCCACCACCCTTTTTGATACATTTTTATTATTTTTAGTTATAAAATATTTTTTAATATTGATCTAATCTTTTAAAATGTAATTTTAGAATATAAGTAACAAACATGAAAAATCAATGTTATAAGCTTTTAAGTAGATAAATGATGAATGTAAAATTGATTGTACTAACCCTTACTTTTTGGAAGTCCATCTTATTAAGAATAATAAAAACTCTTCGCTTTAACAAACTTCCAATATTTATTTAAAAACTGCTTTTTTAAAAGACTCAATGACAGCCGTTTCGCTAGACAACTAGCATCGTCAGATTGACATATTGAAGTTACTATTTATTTGTTTGTAGCTAGGTACCTGATGTTTATTAGGTAGTTATAAGGCTAGACCAAATATGGAAGTAATAAGACATAACAATATTAAAGCCTAGATGTTATTAGCCCTAAGGGATTATCCTGGATGTATTTCCCTCTAAGATCAGTATAACTGTGCAATGATATAGAAAAACCAGGAAAAAACCATATCATGCTGATCTTTACAATAACTTAATATATTTGTGTTACAATTACGTCTTATCTATGTATAAAATGAAGACTCAATCAAAGCAAACACTTTAAAAGTGGAGAACTTCCCAGATTTATTTGTTCATTAACAACTTTAAATTGTGGATCTGCTAGATGTCTTTTTATTTCAAGTTCTTCAAGGAAATCTAAATTTTGTTTTTTATTACAAATGTGTAGTATTTGGATGTCATTGGTGTGAAAGAGTGAGGTTGGATGTTCAAGTAGGTGTTTTGCATAATTTGACTTATCTGGTTGTTTTAATCTATATGCTCTTAAATGTTCGTTAAATCTTACTTCAAAATTTCTTTGTGTTTGACCTATATATACAGCATTACACTTTGGACAATTAATTTTGTAAACACCAGATTTTTTAATTTAGGTAATTTTGTTTTTACATTTAACAATTTTGTACCAACATTATTTTGTGTTTTAAATGATATTAATGCTGATGTTGCCGAAGATATTATTTTTGAAATTTTATTGGAAATACTTCCACAATATGTAATATTTTTATAACTTTTAATTTCTTTAGTTTGTTTAGGAAATATTAGTTGTAGTGCCACTTTCTGTTCTTTTTTATTAATTAATGTATTTATCAAATGAATTGGGTAGCCATTAGATGTAGCTATTTGTTTTATGATATCAATTTCTTTATCAAAGTTAATTTTGTCCATTGGAATTGAAAATGCCCTATGTATCATAGAATTATAAGCTGCTAATTTATGTGTTATAGGATGATTTGAATTTTAACATTAATAATTTTGTAATATCTTTGTAAATAGGTTGTTAGTGCGCACCCCTAGTTACGATCCTACTTTGAGACCACCCCTAGTGACATCGCGGTGCACCCGAACCCAGCGACACGAACGAATTATCGAAATAAGAAGAGACTAATTAGACTTATTATTGTATCTTTTATATCAAATAAAGTGTTTTAAGTCTCAAAAGAAATGGTATATTGTGTCACAAGCAGAAACCCGGGACTGTATTTGCTGAGGTAAAAAAACAGTAACAAAAATCTGAGCCTAATTAATTTTTCGCGCTTGGGTTGATAAACAATACTTTCCGCCCTATTTTTGATGTTAATATGATTGGTTTTCCGGTAAGGTCCACTCAACAATCCAACATAGCTTTTTACCCTTTTTAGCATGAAAAAGATTTTTCACCTGCCGGAATAGTAAATAAAATACGAAGAGCATTTTAAACATTGGAACAAACGTTTTGAATACTCTGTGAATACAATACATTTCTTGCGCAGAGAGGGTACATCTTCCTTATTTGCTTAGGAATCTTAGAGTTGATCATGTAAATGAATATATTCATTGTCTGGTGTCTCTTCCAAATCATCAGAATACTTACTGACTAGTTTATTGGCAAGATTTTTCAATTTTTCTGTATCTATGTCAGATAAATCTTCAGTAAAAAAATTGTTAAGATCTAGAGTGTGTAGAATAGGGTAAAAACATTTGTGTGAAAATTTTCTTGTCCAGAAAACGGTTTCCTCAACGATCATCACAGAATTTAACAATTCTGAAATCAAAATCATATTCAATAAATAAAAATCATTCAGCTAGGCTTCTGTTAAACAGTTCTATTTTATATAAATATTTTTATAAAAACTTATCTAAACAATTTTTGAAATTGATTGTATCTTTTTTTGGCCCTTAAAATTTTGGTATTTCAAAAATTTTGACTTTTTCGAGAACATGGCAGGGTAACTAAACAGGAAACTATTTTTACATGGATAGTTACCAGTAATGGAAGTGTAATGTTTTGTTTTGGAAGATTGAGGTTAGGAACAGTAAGAGAATAACGTGGAGGTATGATGCAGGAAATCTAGGTTTGTGTATGGCTTACAATATGTTCGTGATAAATAGGATTTATAGCCGTAGTAATTAAACGACTTAACAATAAACAGAGAGCCGAACATAGCTGAAGATTCCTAGTAATTGTCAAGCTGAGCGACCCGCGCTTTTATTAAAAAAAAAGAAAAAGAAGAAGAAGGAGAATAATAATAAGAAGAAGAGGTTGTACCCACGAGAACAACTTAGTTATGTGTTACAATGTTACATACTCGAAACGTCCAACGTCAAATTGTTTTCTGTGTGGAATGGATATGGTTGTATGTTAAAATTTCAATACAAAATGAATTTCCTTTTTAAAAATCGACAACAATATGGAAATTTGAATGCCAGTTTCATATTTTATTGTATGCAAATTCGTTCTGTAGGAATATATTAACCGACCTCTCGGTAACGAATTTCTAAACTCGAAATTAACATATTTTATATATTATAAATCGCATAATATAATGCGAGAGAGGAGTTACGAGGGGCGAGGGATATTAAAAATACTAACGTGTAACAGATGAAAAAAAAAATTAAAAAGAGAACTTGTTCTTTTTGTTGTGTTGCAACGTTTATAACGTTCAATTTTTATTTATTTTACGAGAAACGGAAGAGTTCGATGAACTCATACGTAGGTACCGTAATAAAAATTTTTGCTAGATAAGCACAAAAGTTTAATTTTTCGTTAAAATAACAAATTAAGACAATTTAACACAAGAATGGACATGGTTTTTTTGTTCTCTAAAAAATGGTAGCTGATCATACTTTTTAAAACAATTCAGGAATTTATTTAGAAATAAAAGAACGTAATTCTAGAATTTAACTCAAGAATGGGTATGGTTTTGTGCTCTAAAAAATGTTAGAAAAACTGATCATACGTTTTAAAACAATTCAGGATTTTTTTTAGAAATAAAAGAACGTAATTCTAGAATTTAACTCAAGAATGGGTATGGTTTTGTGATCTAAAAAATGTTATAAAAACTGATCATACGTTTTAAAACAATTCAGGATTTTTTTAGAAATAAAAGAACTTAACTCTAGAATTTAACTCAAGAATGGGTATGGTTTTGTGCTCTAAAAAATGTTAGAAAAACTGATCATACGTTTTAAAACAATTCAGGATTTTTTTAGAAATAAAAGAAGTTAACTATAGAATTTAACTCAAGAATGGGTATGGTTTTGTGCTCTAAAAAATGTCCTAAAAACTGATCATACGTTTTAAAACAATTCAGGATTTTATTTAGGAATAAAAGAACATAATTCTAGATCGTTCCAGATTTAGTCACAAATTACTTTAGCATTATTTTTATGTGAACATATAAATAAATAGGACACATTATACTCAATATTACAGTGTATATCGGACAATTAAACAAGACATCTTTTAGAGACAAATTAACTCTGGATCTATAGAGTACAGAATGATGTTTAGGGAAAAGTTAATTCTAATATGTTTTAGGTCTAAATGAGCACTAGCTTTTAGTGCCAAATAAATTATTAATTGACATAAAGGTACAGACATACGTCCTCAAAAAACAAGCATGCTCATAAGCAAGTTTAAAATTAGCATGCTTTGCACCTATTCACATTTGCTAGCAAAAAGCATGCTTGTTTTAAGAAAACTCATAAATAAGCATTGTTCCAAGCAAATTTATGGACAGTCTTGCTATTAGACACCAGGCTCCCGACCAAAATGGATGTACAAAGATATAGTAACAGTGCCATCCATATAGAACTTCATAAAATTGTCATATTGCTAACGGAATTGTATAAAAAAAGTTTAGTGAAAAAGAAAAAAAAGAAAAAAATGGGAATTTGGGTTCGTAATTGGATCGATAGAAGAAAATCACTGGTAGCAAGTGATTGAGTGTTGGTAGAGATGTGAAGCGAAGTTATAAAGATTATAATATTAAGTTGACGCAGCGACTGTTGCGGATCGATAAGCATGCTCATAAGCAGACCTGTTCAGACGCGCTCGAAGCACGCCCCCTTTCCATCCGCGCCTCAAGTAGCATGCTTATTATCAGCAATGTGGTGACACACGTGTTACAGATGAGCATTTGCTCAATAAAAGCATGCATTTACCTTAAAAAAATATCTCTAAGTGAAGATTGAATGCCATCAGTTTGATTTCTTTCATACTTGCTTATTTTCTTTGTCTTCAAATCCGCTATTCAGTGGTTGCTACCAAATCTAAGAATTGCCTTGTTGATATTGACGTTTGTATTCTTTTTGATTTGTTCTAATCTAATCATATTCTGTTTTTGCCCTTATTTCCCTTAGATGTTTCCTTTTAAATTATTTTAAACTTAAATATTTTTAAAATGATCCAGTTTTAACATGTCAGAATTGATATAATATTTGTTTTTTTTTAAGTTTCTTGAACTTTTCTGTTATATATTTTTGTCCAATACAGTATTATTTATAATGTTTGCTCTTATATTATTTACATTTATGTTTGTATTCATATGTTCACAAGTATCTACATTTTAATTTTTGAATTTTACTACATTTTAACTCTACAGTACTAACCCTTACTTTTTGGAAGTCCATCTTAATAAGAATAATAAACTCTTCGTTTTAACCACTATTTATTTAAAAAATTGCTTTTTAACCTCAATGACAGCCGTTTCGCCAGAATTAGCATCTACTGTTAAAAAATAAGCTAATGCTTATGCGAATGTCCTTTTTAACAAGCTATTCGAAAATCTGCTACAAGAGGGGGGTTTCTATGTTACCAAAATTTTGATTAAATCCTGTTCTTTGAGCTCTAGTTTATCCATGTATATTTCTGATCTCCAGTTCCATTATCGGCTTATGCAAACAAAACAATATGGCCAGTTATGTAATTATTAATTAACTAAACAGTAACGTCTATCCGGGTGTGTCTTACGAGGGGGGCTCAACATACAAAAACAAAAAGAAATCATTAAATATACGATTTATAGAGTATACTTTTTGAAAAATTTTGGAAAAGTACTCTTCAAATTGAGGTGAAAAAATGATTATTTAAAATACAAAAAACTATAGTGTGTAGGAACATAAAAAGGAAAGTTTTCACTTATAATATCATCAGAGCTTAAATTATTTCCGGACATTTTTTGAGGGTACGAATATTTTGAAAATTTTCTTAAAATATTTGTGCCCGAAAGAAAATTTCTTGGAATAATTTAAGCATGAGTGGTATTCGGTAAGAAAATTTCACACCATAATTTGGTAAACGTCTGTACCATAGAGAAATATAATATATTTTTATTTGTCTATGGTCTTTACGTTGAGGTTTCAACGATTTCTATGGTTTCAGCTGTCAAAAAAAGTTCCACTTAAATATAGAGGCGCCACAAAAAAAACTTACGGAAATTATTTTAGTTGCCATGGTAAAAAATAAAAAAACTGAGGTTATTTGAATTTTTTAGCTAAATTTTGAGGTTATGTAAAAAAAGTGTATATATTACAGGGAGATTCGAGTCTTCTGTAGGAGTTCATAGATAAAGTCTACTTTTAATGGTATTTTCAAGTGTTCAATTTCGATCAACATTTACTAGTCAGAGTTGACTACACCTGACTTTAGGTAGTAACAGTTAATTATTTGTAAGAAAACGGTACTAGCTAGCAAAAGCGAATAAAAAAGCAAAACTAATACAACAATAGATAGAAACATTTATTTGCAAGGACACCTTACTACAAAAAGCGATTTAAAAGACAAAATCAACACAGAAAGAAAAACATAAAAATTTTTAAGAAAAACAAATAAAATCCAAAACCCTTATAAAACATAAAGAGATATGAATGTTAATTATTTATTACAGCAACATAAAGATTTGTGACACTTTGAGTTGCAAAGCTCTTTTTTCTTTTTACACATACACTTCAAGAATTCGCATTTAGTGTTGCAAGAGCATTTAAAGAAACCTTGTCCACTAACCTAATCTAACCTAACCTAACCTAACCTAACCTAACCTAACCTAACCTAACCTAACCTAACCTAACCTAACCTAACCTAACCTAACCTAACCTAACCTAACCTAACCTAACCTAACCTAACCAGGGGATGTGCTGAAGCCTCAAGGACGAGCCGGCAAGTAGCTGCTTCGGTTACATTTTCAGACAGCATCTGCAAATCAAGTTTTACTAAACCTTGGCAGGCATAGTTAATTCTTCCTAGGAAAAGTTGATCTGTCTGTTTTCAATCAATTACTGATAATTTTAGTGAGTGTTGACTCTGCCTAGGGAGAGTCTACTATTACTAAGAATAGACTCTCCCTGTAACATATACACAAGAACTGTAGATCTTTTTGTATCTAGTATCGACTTTTACCCTTAAAAACTCTCCCACTTGCCAATCTCAAATCGACTATAATTGATTGTTTTCTTATATTTTTGTTATATTTTCTTGCTTTTTTAAATAGGTTTTATTCTACTACTTCCGTTTTAAAAATTATCTGATCTAATTAGGTTTTATGGTTGTATACTTAGAGAATTGGATTTTTTTCTTTTAGAGATAGATAATAATTATAACAATATTCTAATATGAACAGAACAAACACATTCGACTAATCTAATATGCTCGAATGTATTTACTCGATTAATTTTATTAAAAAACATTTTTAAAACCTATTGTTAGGTGCACATGATCGTAAATATCCCCATATACATTACGACTGCTTTGATCTTTAAAATAAATATAAGAGAATCCTTGCAACAAAACTCAAAAATTAAAGGGCTCATATAGAAATTATGTAAATTTTGTTACCACCCTTCTAAAGTGCAATTGGGTTTCTAAATTTCAACCCCTATTTGAATATCCGATCAATCATAGACAGAGAGAAAAAGAGAATTACAATGAATGCGAATGTGGGCATAAAAATCTGAATATAGCTTTTTCCCCCTTTTTAAAGATATAATTCTTCATTACAGTGGAAAAGGATTATATAAAAATTGTTATTATCTTCGTTGCATTTGATCCCGGACGGCTTGCTTAATACAGGGTGTTGGGGCAAAATTAAGACGCACTAAAAGAAACTATGATTTAAATTTTCAATAACAAACCAATCATACATTCCTATATATCATTTTATGAAATTGTTTTTTGGTATGAAATACATTTTAAAACATTCTGTGAGTAAGCAAAGTTAAAAATTACTTATAGATTCTCTTTATGTATCACTTTATAGACACCTGCAAAATATAAAATTCTTTAGGTGTTTGTAAATTTTAACCACGAATTTTATAAAATTAACGTCAACAATTTACAAAAAACATGGACCTGTTTTTAGCAAGTTTACAAGAACACTGAATAATAAATTTAAGTTTACATGTTTTTAAAATTGTTATACCAATATCTGACGTGTTTCTCGTAAGAATGATTATTTTTTAGAAAATGTTCTTATTTTTTTATCCAATAAAATGGCCGACATACACTTAGGAAAAATTAAAGGTGAAAACATAGTGCCGACTGATAAATCATTTTCATCGCCCAAAAAATGAATTTGTATTTATAAAACATATTTAATTTATAACGTGTTATTAACTATTAGTATAAACTATTACAATGGGCAGTGTGAATAAAAACTAAGCTTTTACTATCAGCTTTGAAGCTTTTACTGAAAATACGGAGATTTCGTACAGTATCTACAGCGTTCCAAAAAATTTGTTTGCGAGTTTTTATACTGATAACGCCAATATTTATATTTTTACAAACCGGAATAAAATTGTACTGCGTCGTAAAAATATTGCAAGAAGTTAAAACATTGAAACCAGTAGCGATATCGAAGGGCAGCATTAAGGTGAAAATGAATAGTGAATCGGAAAATTCTTCGACTGATTTGTTACAGGAGGATGTTCCTGAAAAATCTTCAGCAAACCTCATATTAACAGGAATTTTGGAAAATAATAAGTTCCTAAAATAAAAGAAAAAAAAGACAAAGCATATAAAGAAATCCATCAAAAATACATTCTACAAATTGGAAAAAATATAAGTGAAAAACAGCTGAAAAAGAAAATTCAAAATATGAAGACAGAGGTAAAGAAAAAGACCGACAAAAATGCAACTGGAAATAAAAAGATTATTTTGAACCAGTGGGAGAGAAAACTGTTGATGTTGATGGAAGGACAAGAAAACCCCGTTTTCCAAAAGGTACCAGGTAAGAAAATAAAGTAGGCTACAAATAAATGGTATAGCATCGCCGCACGTATTTGGCAGAAAAAAATACACAAAAAAAAATAAATTTCTGAATGTGTAAAGAAGGCATATTTTTTCGCTAAAAAATATAAATTAGCGTTTTGCTTGTGTTTTATAAACAATTTTTTTTCAGGAGCAATGTCGGTAGGTTGTGTAATGAAACAACCACAGCCATCTACGTCCAAAATTGAGGTAGCTATTCCACCTCCACCACACGTTCGGCCTTTACCAGAAAAGTCTCCGGCTACCAAAAAGAAAAAATTTAAGGAAATAGAAGAAACCTCGAATTTGTCAAATTTAGAGCTTCAACGACTGGTGTTGTTGAAACAGCTGGAACTAATAAGAGTCCAAAAAGAAAGGGAGAAATTATTATTAGAAAAGATAAAAAACCAAAATGGGAACAACGTTGAAGAAACAAATAATTTGTGCTATACAATTTTGTAAATATATTAATAAAATGCTGTTTGTTTACTCATTAGATCCGTATATTATTTATGAGTTTATAAAATAAATTATAGAAAAATTACACTTACAATAAATTACAACTGCAATTGAAAAATTATATTTTTTATTTCTTCTCGTCTGTTTTGACCACGCTGACGGATATTATTAAAATCATCATTATCTTCCATAACATCTTCAATAGCGTGATCCTCGACGGCAGCTTCAGATACTTCTTCTTCAATGTAGTTCGGTAAAATGTCATTTAAATATTTCGTAACATTATGCAGAACAACAGCGCTTATGATCACTGAGGGAATTTTGTCAATGTTCAATCGTATCGGATGTTGCAAAACAGGGAATCGGCGTTTTAGTTGTCCGAAACAGCGTTCTATAATCCCGCGTTCTGTCTTATGCAAATTATTATATGCTATTTCTTGTGGTGTGGTGGGGTTTCTATACGGTGTTAACAGCCATGGTGTTATCCCGTAGCCTTCATCACCTAAAAGAAATCCGTAGTTCTGCTGAAGTCTGTTCATCTTACCATAAATATCTGATCTTCTTAAAATACGACTGTCGTGCACCGAGTCAGGCCATTGAGCATCTACGGATGTAAAAATCTGTTTTGCGTTACAACTTGCTTGCTATTAATATACTCGTCACCATGTAGCGAGGGCTTTATTATCGGCACATGAGTACAATCAATTGCACCAAAGGCACAAAGAAATCTATACAACTCTGCCCTTGATTGCTTGGCCCATCGAGTTATCCGCAGGAAATTTAACCCAAATACCTGCCTTTTCAACGATTTTTGGTAAAACGTTAGATACAGTTTTACATATCGTTGTTCTATGAACTCCTTCTTCTTTTCCAATCCCTATTTGAAATCCGGGATCACTTAAAAATCGCAAAAGTATTTGTTTTTTGAACTTAACGCACCACCTCTAGTCTCTGCTTTTGGTTCTAAAAAATTGTTAGCTATCCACTCAACATTTTCTTCACTAAATCTATACAGACTGTGGTATTCCTCGGCACGACTTTCTTTTCTTTCGGGATAATATTTGACAGACCGTATATTCATAAATGCAGCCATTTCTGCCAAACTCAACACTACTAAATTTTATAAGCCATGGTTTCCCAGGCTTGCATAAATATAAGCTTTCTCTTCATATATTTAGAAATAGCTTACTTTTATTCACACCTTTTAAAGACAATGCTAAAAACTAAAGCTTTTACTAATTGCATTTTAAGTTCAAGTTAATACTCATTTTTATTCACTACAAAGTAAGTATTTGCTTATGAAATGGAAGATAAAGCTTTTACTACATTTTTATTCACACTACCCAATAGTTTAATCATTGCAATGTTGCCATGTCAACTACAAATAGGTAACTGCTTGGCTCTCTAAATTCTACGGAAATCCTAGCTTAACCAATAGGTACTGGCCAAAACTAGCTAATATAAGAGAGACTCCTCTTACTGAAGGACGTCCATCGTCCACTGGTTTAGAATAGTAAGTTGGACGACGAACTAACGAGGAACTAAAGAGGCCCCGTCTACTTGCTTAAATCCCATGTCCTAAATATTGATATAATGTTAATGTGCTCTGCAGTGTCTTGCGAAATTCCATATTTATTATCGACTTGTACAAAAGGTACCAGAAAAACAGTTGGAGAATAAGCTGACAGTGTTTTAAAGTTTGTCGCCTTGTCACTTTAAAAGTTCTCCTTTTATCCGGCGAGCCAAGTCCGATCCTGACTTTCTGCAACATTAAAATACTTACTGGCATGGACAAAATAAATGAATTATTAATGTATTTGACAATCCACCAAATCTTCATCTAGTTTGAAATTATATTTATATGAATAAAAACGTATTTTAAATTTCTAACTTTAAAACCCTATAACTCAACAAAGGAAGTCCTTAGAAAATAAGTTTTGGCCTCTCATTCCTAGGACACCCTGTATATACAAAATTTAGATAATAAAAATAGTTCTAAGCGTAAATGGTTAGAGAAAAAACGTTTTGTTTTATGATTTTACCAAATATATTGGCAGCAGAATATTGCTTTTATCTCATCTAATTTTTTAATTTGTTATTATCCAGATAAAATAACTGTATCATTATTATTAGTAACCTTAACAAATGAACGTAGTTATACGAATGCAAATAAATGCCATTAAGCAACGGTAGTTATATTTTATTGTTGAAAAATTATATATATGATCGTTGGTTGGTAATAAAAATGTTTTATTGAATTTTATAGTTTGGATAGTTGTAAATAACACAGTTAAGTGAAACTACGTATTATCTCGTTAAATAATACTTTGCTTTAGAGTAATTTGGTCAATGGAAAAAATTACAGCAAATGCGTTAAAGATACATTTTTCAAAACTGAAGAGAAAATCAAATGAAAAAGTTAAGGCAATTAGGGGCAATACAGCCGAAGCTAACATCATTGTTACTATTTAAATTAATGCACCGAAAAATAAAAATAATAAATCTATAATGGAAACTGCTACAATCTTAAATCCAGAGAAGTTGAAGAATTCGCAGAAGAAGAGGACGAAGAAGAAGAAAACATTTATAGGATTCACCACACCGGAGGAACTAAGGGAAATCATCAGATTCATTTCACCAAAAAAAGCACCGGGTATCGACGGAATTACAAACAGGACCATAAAATGCATGCCAGCCAAAGGAATTATGCACCTAACAAGCATAATAAACGGAGTATTAAGATTAAAATACTTCCCAACAAGATGGAATAGAGCCGAAGTAGTCATGATCAGGAAAGCGGGAAAAAACCCCACCTTCCCACAAAACTATCGCCCAATAAGTTTGCTACCTTCGATAAGTAAAGTTGCAGAACGAGTAATCCTAAGACTCGTCAAAAAACAAACAAGAGAATTAAACATAATACCAGAGGAGCAGTTCGGATTCAGAGAAGAACATAGTACAGAACACCAAGTCTTGAGATTGGGCGAATATACCACTCAAGGATTTAATCAAAAAGAATGCACCGGAGCTATATTTTTGGATATAAGTAAGGCCTTCGATAGAGTCTGGCACGAAGGCCTCATATACAAAATGAAGGAAGCAGGGTACCAGAAAGGCCTACTAAGACTTCTATATAGCTATCTCAAAGAAAGAAAATTTCAAATAAAGGTAGCAAACGCTAGATCCAGTGAAGGAAGCCAGGAAGCGGGTGTACCCCAAGGAGCGGTACTATCCCCACTGCTATACAGCATCTACACATCCGACATACCCAAAACAGAGAATACAATAATGGGGCTATACGCAGACGATACTGCTATAGCAACGAGGTGTAGAAAAATAAACAACATAACAAGGAGATTACAAACAGCAGCCAGTGCAATAGAAGAATGGTGCACGACCTGGAAAATAAAAGTCAATGGAGAAAAAAGCCAAGCGGTAATATTCCAAAAAAGAAGGCAAACACCAGACACCAACATCGAAATAGACGGAGAAATTATCCCTTGGACAAATAAAGCCAAATACCTAGGCGTAACTCTAGACAAAGGACTTACCTTCACCGACCATGTCAACACTGTAGTGGCAAAGGTCAAACAGGCGAGATCTAGGTTATGTGGACTACTCGGACGAAACAGCAAATTAAATCTCAACACGAAGATGAGATTCATAAGGAGCATCATAATTCCTATCATGACGTATGCCTCGGTGGCGTGGGGACATACGTGTGATACGAACAGGAAGAAACTGGAAGCGCAACAAAATATCACGATCAGGCAAGCTCTGAACGCTCCATGGTATGTGAGAAACGATGACATATACCGAGACATAAAACCAGAGAAGGTACTCGAGATAATGGACGCAAGAGCCAGAAAGTTATTCGAAGAACTACGAACTCATCCGAACACAGAGCTCAGAGACCTGACGGACTATACAGCCGAAGACTACAGAAGAAGAAGATACAGAAGACCAAGACAACAAATAGAAGAACAATAAGGCCGCAAACTAGAGCAAGCCCCACAAAAAAAAATAGTAACAAAAAAACCCACCGCACTTGTGATTACCTGGGCACATGCCACGGTACGTGCACGGGTAACCACGAGAGCACCAAAAAAATAATTAAAAAACAAAAAAGGGGTCGGACAGGAAAGAAGACAGCGAAGAGGAACCCCTCGACACAGATTTCCCGCTAATCCAAATTTTTGAAAAGCCGGAATTCCATCAGGGATAGCTCTAAAGAAAGCGAAGGACCACCTTGTGTAAAGTTAGTCTTACCACTGGCGGTAGGATAGACCTTACATGAGGGCAGCGAAAAGCACACACACTCGCCGACAAAAACACAACCGCGAAAGACAAGGGAATAAAGCCAGAAGACCTACCCTTTCGAACCGAGAAAGACACTCCTGGAGCCCCCCGCAGAATTAAAGGGGGAAAGGTAGAAACGCGCGACGCGAAACAGCGATTAGGTCCTGTCGGAATGGCAGGGGGTGGTGGAATATTCTACATCGCATAGACTCCCAGATTCCTCATTTATGAGGAGACCTGGGAGTATATGGTTAGTGGGACGAGTTTTCTCACGCACGTGTGTGTGTGTGTGTTAAATCCAGAAAAAGGTGTAAAAGACCAAACCGATTTCAATTTGATATAAATTTGTGATGATAATGCTGATATTCATACACAGGAAAATTCAAATGAAGAATCGATAGCGGAATCTATTGCAATTGGAAAAAAGAATAATCAAGATCAAAATTTCAATTTGATATCGATTTGTGAAAACGTGTCCAATAATTCTGACCCGTTGCGAAGTGATCAAATTGCACTCAACCCTGTACGTCAATATGATTTAGATACTTGTTTACACCAAACCTCAGACGTTTGAGAGAAATCTACACGTGTCACAAAAAGTATCGTATAAGTTTAAAAATTGAATTATGGTGTAAAATAAAATATCACGTTTTTCAGAATATTTTAATATGAGTGTATAGTATCCTTTAGATGTATAGAGGCCCAAAATATTCACAGTTTAATTCGCCTTTTTGTTGAAAAACAAAAAATGCATACATTTTGATAAATCCTATTTGTATTATTTATATTTGAAAATTTTTTGTGTGCAGTACATTTGTTTAACTTTTATTTGGAAGTGTCTAGAAATATTTTGAGTAAAAATGATCAAGCAGCTCAAATCGTGGCTTTAGTTGAAGATGGACGATCTTAGCCAAATGTTGCTGAAGTCATGGAAATCAACCAATCCAGCGTTTCTAGAGTCTTAAGAAGGTTTAGAGAAACTGGAAGTTATAATAGAAGACCAGTTCCAGGACGTCCCAAGTGTACTAATCCTGCAGATGACCGTTATTTAAGAATTCAAATTTTGTTACCGCCAGGCAACTGCAAAATGTTCTCTCTGGAGTCCGTATTGTTAGAATATCTGTCAATACGGTTAGAAATAGATTAAGGAATTTTAGAATCAGACCCCGAACGTCTCTCGGAAATATAGAAACAAAGTTTAACGTGTTAATGGCTAATATTACCAACTACTTTATATTTGATGGCTTCTAGTAATTTACTAACAGGCAGTTATCTTCTATAAGTGACATAAAAATTCGAACACCCAGTTTAAATGATTTAATTTTTATAAAATTTTGTATAAGTACTTACTGAAGCATAATAAGTAAATGATAAAAATTTCAAAATGATTGCATTGCTTTAAAGCCCTTTTATCTTTAATAATGTGTGGATGCACCCCGATGTGTTACGTATTCTCCAGCGCGCCTAGGCATGCTTCTGATCAGGTAGTCAATGTTCTCCTGTGGTATCTCATTCTAGGCAACCACCAACTCCTCACGAAGTTCTTCTATAGAGTCTGAGGAGGACGTTGCAAATTGAGCAATGTCATACTCATCATATCCCACACGTGCTCAATTGGGGATAAGTCGGGTGATCTTGGTGGCCAAGGTAACAATGTGACATGAAGTCTATTGTGACTCTTGCGACATTGTTGGAAAGTTGGATTTGCCAGGGTGTCAAAATAGGGTAAAAGATGGGATTCTAAAACTTCTTGGATATAGCGCTGCGCGTTCATGTTACCCCTGATGAAGATTGAAGGTGATCTCGAACCATAAGCTATAGCACCCCAAACCATAACTCCAACAGTTTGATGAACATGCCTTTCAACCACGTAGTCTTCTAACCCTCGCTCGATCATCGGGCATGCCTAAACAAAATCGAGAACTCATCACTAAAGACAATACTGTTCCATTCCTGATCCCATAGTGACCGTTCTCTGCACCACTCAAGGCGATTACGTCGGTGTTCTGGAGTTAAAGGGAGGACCCAGTGTGTTCGGTATGAAAACAGGCCAAAACGTCTTATTCGTCGGTAAACACTTCGCATGCCAATAGGTCTTCCGTGTTCTGCAAACCATTTATTTGCAATGGACCTGGTAGTGGAGAAACAGTCCCCTAAGGCCACGATCTGTTGTTCTACGGGGGTGTTCAGAGCACCTTGCTCTTTGCGCCATGCCTGACAACTCCTAATCACGGTGTCTACACTTCTTTGCACTCTAACTGCAATTTTCCGGAAAGAAAATCCAGCTTCCCGAAGTCCCACTATACGACCCCTATCAAACTCACTAAGTTGACGAAATCGTACAGGTCTCCTTACCCTAGGTATCGTAACTAATCGTAAAGAATGTCAAGAACCAAAATCCGCAAAATTTGGATCTTTACTACAGTTAAAATATCCATTTTTGCATTGTTAGTGAATTTAAAAAAAAAGCAGTATAAAAACCGGAATCTTCAACTGATAAGGCTGAAAATTTTATCAATTGTTTATTTCAGTAAAATATATAAATAAATTCACCAAATTTTATTAAAATAAAATCATTGAAACTGGGTGTTTTTACTTTCCATGTATAGACTTTCCATCTGGAAGATAAGGTGACGAAAAGACACTTTACTTTCATTTCGAAAGTGCAGGAAATGTATACTTTGGATAGAAATAGGTGGAAGAATATCTTCTGTATTGCAGTATTAAGTTCATAGTTTCTATCAATGGGTCTTCCTTGTAATTTTCTACTAAAACGACTGTTCTCTTTCAGTAGTCAACGACCAATAGGAATTTTTAATTAGATAGTGTTACTGTTTTCTTTTATATATAGTTAGGTAACAATTATTATTATTAATATTCCGTATAAGTAAAACTGCAATTAAATCCATAATTAAAACAGCAATTTTAATTTCGGACGCACCTGATGAAGTTACAAATTTAACAACTTCCGGTTTGTACTGGCGAATCATCATCATCACCATTAACAAAGTGTTAAAGATTACAATATCAATTTACTGGTAGCAAGATCGGAAGATTCGCCCGGTAGTTTGTCCGGGGCTGCTGGGGGCAACAAACAAAAACAAAACCAACACAAATAACCGATGATCAACAGACTCGTGCTACCGTCATGGCATTGTCACACTATTATAAACAAGGCAACGGAAACACAACTACTGTTAGTCGGTGGAAAAAGGTAGCGCAATGTTAAGATTTTTTTTGTAAACTAATTTAATAACATTTTATTTAAAAAAAAATACAAGAATATTAGGTTACTATAAAAATGGTAAAGAATAGAATACTATTTTAATGGTGGAATAGTTTTTTCGTCTAAAAAGAGCACACACTGTAAATTATATACAGGGTTGGGATAAAGTATGGAACCAAGTAAATATCTTTTAAACGAAAAGAACGATATTTATGAAAATTTGCAGGTAAGTGCAATGGAACAAAACGCATCTGATGTACATTATTTTGATAATAATATACTTCCGGTTTAACCGGAAATGCCATCAACTTCTTTAATTTAAATGGGGCACCCTATATATTTTTACAGATTTTGAAAGAGCTTGTTATTTTGAATTCATACATACTGAGTTTAGTGTAAAAAAATTTGTAAAAACGAGGAATATAGCACTTTAACCAACCTCCTTTGAGTTTTTTGCATTAGAGCAAAAAACTATTTAGATAAACTAATTGATGTTGTTTGTATGCATAGTAATAAATAAACAAGTACTGTTTAGTACGTCTTTTGTTCATCAAGTGTCAAATTCTAATTGACGGAAATAAATTGCAAAATTTAGAATGGTTCAATTAAGTGAAAAAGAGCGTATTGAAATTTTAATGATGATCGGTTATGGTGATCGTGTTAGAACTCATGAAGAAGTGTCATATTTTTAATAATTTGCATCCGGAGAGAAATCCTATATCACGCTCAACAGTAACTAAAACATTACAACGTTTTAATACTACTGGGATGGTAAAAATTTTGCTAAAACCTGGAAGACCGCGGACTGCAACGAACGAAACTGTTAAACAAAATATTGCAATCGATTTAGAAGAATCACCTCAAACTTCCACTACAAATTTGGCACTAAATCATGGTATCAGTCGACGTTCTGTAGGAAATATATTAAAAAGTGAAAAGTATCATCCGTATAAGGTACAGTTGGTTCAAGAATTGTCATACGATGATTTTGACCGACGGCTGGAATTTTGCGAACGGCTAATGGACATCTGTAATGTCGACGAAAATTTTGCTTCTAGCATAGTTTTTTCCGATGAGGCAACTTTTTGTTTAAATGGAACAGTTAATCGCCATAACTCAAGGTATTGGTCAAATGAGAATCCTCATTGGATTCATGAAGCACATACCCAGCATCCACAGAAGTTAAATGTTTGGATGGGAATTGTCGAAAATAAGCTTATAGGCCCATTTTTTATCGACAGAAACTTGAATGGTGACAAGTATTTGGATCTACTAAATAACGAAATTATTCCTGTACTTCAACAGAATGGGCAATTACCACAAAATATTTGGTTTCAACAAGATAGAGCACCTCCCCACTATGATAGACGGGTCAGGGATTTTCTGAATGCGAATTTTCCAAATCGATGGATTGGACGTAGAAGATTCATAGAGTGGCCTGCTCGTTCTCCGGATCTTAACCTGTTAGATTCTTTTCTTTGGGGTTATCTAATATCACGTGTTTACGTTAGACGACCAACAAACAGGAATTGAGACAAAGAATTATTGATGAATGTGAACTAATAGGTACGTGGAGAAGTCTTGGAAAGAGTGTCTCAAGAATTTGTTAATAGGATGGCATATTGTCAGCAAGTAAACGGCGAGCATTTTAAACATTTGAAGTCATTTTATTTCTCATTATTCTAAAATAATAAAATGTACATCTACTGTACTACTAAAAGTGATTTATTCCTCGTTTTTACAAATTTGTTTACATTAAACTCAGTATGTATGAATTCAAAATAACAAGCTCTTTCAAAATCTGTTAAAATATATAGGGTGTCCCATTTAAATTAAAGAAGTTGATGGCATTTCCGGTTAAACCGGAAGTATATTAATATCAAAAAAATGTACATCAGATGCGTTTTGTTCCATTGCACTTACCTGCAAATTTTCGTTTTTTCGTTTAAAAGATATTTACTTGGTTCCATACTTTATCCCAACCCCGTATAGAATAGTTACAACGAATGCTGCAAGAACTTGAAATCGAAATCATGACAGACCGAAACATCAATATTGAAATAGAAGTAATACGAATCATACACATACTTTGGACAATACCTAAGTAATTAAAACCAAATAGTAGAGATCACCAGGGTGGCCAAACTGTAGGAAAACTACATGGAGTATTAAGAAACAGGAAAAAACAGGAGCATCCTACTAACTACTACTATTTAAAAAAAAGAGAATGGAAATCTCAAGAAGTTTACATTTAACTTATTGAATAATTGAACTCAAATAAAAAATATTTACAAATATGAGCAAATGTTTGCAAAAGTAGAATCTTGTATAAAAATATATTTATGTTTTATGTCAGCTAGTTGCTTCTTACAGTCGTTTAATATTCCACACACAACTTCTGTTTTTTTTTTAAATTCTATTATTAATTTACGTCAATACTGATAAATATTTCTTTGAGTTTCTTGAACTTTTTTGCTGACAATTTAATAAATAAATTTTAAGGTTAGATAGTTTGTTAAATATTAAGTTGATGTGCCTGTTGGTTTCAGTTGTAACATTACTAGTGGGTTGTAACATGTCAAAAAATCAAAATTTTACACAAATTATTTTTTTTTTATTCTCTAGGAAAGCTGCTGAGAATGTGCGAAGAAACGAAAACATAATAAAAATAGTGAATCCTCAATATCTGAAGATTTGCATTTGTCATTCTGATGATTCTAACTAATTTTGTAAAATCGTTGACTTATAATTTGTTAGAAAACGTTTAGAAACTTTAATATTAGGAACAAATGGATCAAGGCCAATGCTGATTTTATGCAATATTTGTACATTGGTATGGAATTACAAAAATACATGCTTGACAAGTTTTAAACTTGACAGCTCTATAATTTACAAGGAAGGATTGCGAGAAAAAATAGCACCAACTTTCCATTTATAATGACTTTTAATTTCCCATCACACATTTCTTTCGAGTATGAAAAAACGTATGAAAACGCGCTACCTTTTTAAAAATTACGTAACTTTATAGCCTAGTATTTGAACGAATTAAAGACTATCAAAGAAAGAGCGGTTAGGTACCTACGAACGTACCAAGTCACATTACCGACGATGTCCAACGGTAGCGTTGACACAAATGTCTTATTTAACACCAAGTTAACTAGTCGACGAAGACGATGGCCACCAGAAAAGGATGAGACTTAATATATAACAACACGGCATTACCGGATTTAACGGTATGTTTAAAACACCGACGGAATTGATAGTGGTAGCTATTAATGTTTTATGGTTTTTATGAGTGACGATTGTTAATTTTTCTTGTTTAATTTGTTTATTTTCAGTACTTGCACGTTGCCGGTAGATATGTTATACTCAGAAGTTGACATCTTCGTCAACTGTCCACACTAAAACAAAGGTTGTTTTAAACTACTTACACTAAGAAATAATAAACTTTTTGTTTACTCTCGTTGATTTATAGCTACATGCTACATAATAAAATCTAATATACCTTTTTGGAGTTACAATACCGTCAAAATAAACAGTACCAAATATAAAAATAGTATATTATTACATGAGCAAGTAAAGAAGGTTTTTATCCACGAAAATGAAAGTTGCTGTTGCATGTAATCATTTGAGTGGATAAAAACCTTTGCTTGCGAGTATAATACTATACTTTATCTACGATCAAGTATATAAAAAATATATTAGTTCGTTATAGTTTATTTTTAAACATGAAACTATAAAACTTTATTTACATTGTCATTTTTATTATAAATATTAATAGTAAAGTTGGAACAATTACTAAAACTAAAAGGATGATGTGCATCAAAATTGATATCAGAATAATTATTATTCTTTGTTGTAGTAGAGGTGGTACTATCAACTTCTGTAGTTATATGTTTAACATTACTTACAGATGTGCTTGCAATATTGCGAATGTCAGGTGGCGTACAGGACATCTCGTTCTCTTCTGTCGACATTTTCTTTAGTCACAGTCACAAAAAACTACCTTAAAACCCACGAATTTCACTTTGTACGTTTTTACTGTCAATTGTGTGATTTTGTTTTTTGAATTTTTGGTTATGTCACCGTAGCAACTGAAAGCTGTTGCCAACGTAATAATGGAGAAAATATAAAAATCCCAATATGTCCGGACCTAATTCCAGTGGATAAAAGTTCCTGTCAATTTTACCCACAGCTGAGAACCAATAAAAGCTCTCCTTTAGGTTATCGATGGGTAAAATGAAATTTTACAGTGGAGTTTTCACATCAATAAAGTTTGTATTATGCTATGATCGTAGATATTTATTATTTAATTTTTATAATACATATGCAGTGTTGCCAAAGTGGATTTTCCACTAGAACTGGTGGTTTGAGTTTTCTTTTTGTGAAAATATAGGGCGAAATCTGGTGATTTCTAAGGTGATTGACAATAGGTTTGTTTTAAAACCATTAAAACCATTCTAGGACGGTTCACATAACAATGATGAAAGCACAGAATGTAGTTATGTCATTTCCATGTTCTGTTTCGTGCATCTTGCAGTTGTTGTGTAGAATTCTAACCTCAAATTGTGTATTACCTAAATGAAACAATTGTTATTATAGAGGAAAACTAAAAAAGACGTGTCTATAACTTATAAATAGTTTTTCTTTGGAGCATAGTATATAGTATGGATAAAATAATTACGGTTACGTTTTTATAAACATAGGACTGTTAACCCATAGAACACTAATATTGTGAACCGGTAAACGTAAAAAAATGTTTGTCCCACTTTTTTTACCAGGCCTATCAATCGCAACTAGAATTCAGTTATTGTCTAGTGTTTTTCAAGTAATTTTGAAGTTAAAACCACCAGAAAACCAGTAGATTTTCAAAAAATCGCCTTCGGTGCATTTTTCCCTTTTCCCCAGATTTGGTGGTTTTTTTAGTGGTTTTAAAGTGTCCATTTGAGTCTGTTAGTCGGGCTCTGCCAGAATAGCTTTTTATAGTTACAAATGATATCTACCATCTCTGGAATAAGTAAGCGTTAAAGCAGTTAAAGTATACCTACTCTTGATAAACCTGTTAAATTAGTCATTATTAGACAAACACATGTTCTTTATTTTCTCCTCAGATTAAAAAATATTGAAATATTTAATGAATCACTGGTAACTTTAAGCAACAATATGGTAAGCCGTTTATTTTCTGTAAGTTAAATTATACATTTTACCGTATTATTTGTTTTCAAGCGAACAGATAATGTAAATAACAGTTATTAGAAGTTGAATATACATTTCTCGATAAACAATAACTAAGTGAAGCAAGTTATGGTAGTCACGGCACTTTAATGACAAAAGAGTCTTGCAAACAAACGCGCGTTCAAGCGTGTGTCGCAATGACGAGGCTGAGCTTTTAAATAAAAGTTTACTCTGTAATAATATGGCTACTAAAATTAATAAATAAATAGTTGAGAAGCAAACCAACATATCGAGTGGTGCAATTTTGACTTCAAATTTAGTTTTTGTACTTTTCAATATAAAGTGTATAGGTGTTGATTTTTCAGATTTATTTATATAGGTACAGCGTCACAACTAAAACCCGCACCAAATTGAAAACTTATTTATTATGAATTTTTCTATAATAAGTTACTCTTCATTAAAGTTTGTGCATCCCCTAAAACTAAAAATGCACTTATTCAGAACAATAAACAACTAAAAGGTTGAATTAAAAAGGCCCAACAAATGTGGATTAAAGTGAAAGTTAATTCAACCTATTTAGTTGTTTATTGTTCTGAATAAGATGAACTTTCACACAGTAAGGGTTAGTACCATAAATTTTAAAAATGCACTAACAAAATGTGGCGTAAGAACTGTAATGTACGGGGTGCAGTCGAAAATTTTATTTGAAAAAGTTGTTCATCAGTATAAAATACATCACGGTTTAAAGTCATGGCCATCCAATTTTTTTAAACTAGTGGCTATAAGAAAAAATACTTTAATGATAATTCTATATGAAAAAAATTCACTGTTCCCACTTAATATTTGATGGACCGATGAAGCCCGCAGACATATAAGTTAGACCCCCAATACTTACGAGAGATTCTACAGGAAATTGAAACACCCAGTAGTAAAAAGTTGGTTTCTGCGCATGCACTGGTAGTATGGCTTTTGCGCAGATAAGCTATTACAATTATTGTTGTTGCCAGTCGTATTATCTAAAAGAATTTACTGCCAAAAATAATACTTCATCCAGTTAAATAATAGCCCAAAAAGCCTTTTCTGTTTTGAATATCATACTTAGTGTGTGTAATTTATAAAGTACCTATTAAGATTGCACTTTTATGTAATTATAAGAATATTTTAGATCTGCTTATAGTAACTGTTTTTTTTCTAGATTTTCTCTGCCTTCTACTAGTCGAACAGAGTCTCAATATTATTGAAAATAATATCCTTCTTAAGATACTAACTTATTTTGAGCAATTTTTGGTGTAAAAAGAACTTTCTGATGAATAAAAAATTAACCATAATTAGCACAATATTTGGGAAATTTCCGAAATACAAGTTTTTTTAAATAAACTGTTGTATACGAGGTGTCGTGTAAATATCATTTAAAGCAATTTTTTTGTGTAATAGCCACCATTTAAAAAAAATGCAAACAATTAAAACTTTTACTAGATGGCCGTGACATCAAATCTTAATGTATTTTTCTAAAGATGAACAACTTTTTCAAATAAAATTTTTATATATTTACTGAAATAAGATAACACTTGACTCAGAATCAAATTTTCGACTGCACCTCGTACATTACGCGCCTTTTGCCAAATTTTGTTTGGTACATTTTTAGTGTTAGGGGATGCACAAACTGTATTAGAAAAATTCATGTTATGTAACTATAATAATCGTTAACTTAAAAATATATTTGCGTACGAATAAGCTGCTCTTTTATGGATTTGAAACACCCTGTAGAATAATTTAGAGTTCACAATTAGGCGTTAGTATAAAGGTGTACGGCAGATAAGCAAAAAAGCGGTCACGTATTTATTACAGCACGTGCATTAAGTGTGCTTAACTTGCGTCGGAATGTTCCGATGGTTGGTAGGTAGTTTGTAGTTTGTTGTTCACTTTATTTGAGATTATTGAAAACAGAAGTCTAGCAACTCCTGTACTTACTACATCACTTGAATTTAAAATGAATATTCTATACACTTAATCGTATTCTTTTATAGTTCGTTGTACCGTTTTTTATAACATCCATTAATGTAGTTAGTTCCTTTTTTAATAACACAAAATCACTAGAATTGGCACATTTTTTGTAATTTAAAAGTGTATATGTCGCAGGCATATTGAACAATCAGGCTTTTTGCAAAAAGACTAGTCATTTTGCAAAATGCGGGCTTTTTCAACAATCAGTTGTTTTTCTGCAATAAGCCTAGCTATTTCCAGTCGTTTTTAAAAATGCCTAACCAGCGTTAGGCGTATTAAACAATGATGAAATATTTGTTACAATTGACTAGGCAGATTTCACGAAAATGTACTTTTAGATTTACGCGGGTTTTCTAACCTAAAATATATTCATTATAATAACATCCGAGTGACGTTAGTGCTTTTGCTTTAATAATTGTATTTTAAAAATAAAAATGCCAGAAGAAATAAAAAAGGCCAGCTTTTTCAACAATCATTTGTATTTTTGCAACGAGCCTGGGTATTTCCAGTCGTTTTTAAATATGTCAATCTTATGGTAGAATTACTGAACAAATATTTTTTAAATGACCAGAGAGATACGACAAAAGTGAACCTAGTCATTCTGAGTATGAATACATTTGTCTTTGTGCAAAAAAAAACTAGATTTTCGGTAGAATGAACAATATATTAACATAAAAAACAACAAAAACTTTATTCAAGTAAAAAATGGCAACATAACAATGTTATTGGTACCTCTCTAATATGTAATTAAAAAAATGAACACTAAACATTATTAATTTACTTATTTCCACAAGTGCCACTGCCGTGGCATCTTGAGTTGCACATCATACCGGACTTTTTGCAACAGCACCTTTTTGTATTGCACTGACTTTTTGAAGGCCTGCAAGCACATTTTAAGAACCCTTGTCCGCCAAACTTAGATTCCAATGTAGCAGCTTCTCGAAGTGTTATTTGGTTTTCAGGTACTTTTATTGTAGGAATCCACTTCTGCATTAGTCATAATTGCATTTATATGATCTATACTTTATGTACAATTATAAAATAAGTTAATGTCAATGTCAATATATTTGTTCATTAATTAATAAATATCTTAAAAAAAGAAGTATATTCCTAGAGGTTATGGGCCCAGGAAAACTCTAAAGGTACATCCTCAATCAATCTGCTAGCGAAGTGGCACTTCGGCACGCGTGCTGCAAAACGGATACCCATCCTCAATCACTCAATCCTGTCAAGTCAATTGTCAATTCAGTCTGGAATGTAATCGCCGACATTGTTATTATTACACATTTTCTAGGTTATTTGTGGTTTAAATAGAGTAGAGTATAGAGAGAGAATAATTCCTGTTAGTGGAAAAAAATGGATTATCAATCTTAATCTTATCAAAGACAAATTGATATATTAAATGATTGTTTACAAAAATAATAAAACAGAAAATAGAGTTAGGGTACCAAAATGCGCATGTCACAATTCGGCACGCACCGAAAAAGCTTGCAACTTGCAAGCTTGCACTTTAGAGTCGGCGCGCATGTCAGCACGAAATTGAATTGAGGATACTTACGTTCAAACGTCATTGTCCTAGCACGCGTGCCGAAGTGTCACTTAGCCATTGAATTGATTGGGGATGGACCTTAAAATGAGCCAAACGAGTTATAGAATTGAAACTCTTAAAAATAATAACTACGACACGTGGAAGTTACAAGCTCAGGCAATTTTAACTAGAGCTGGTTTATGGGACTACGTATCAGGTAAAATACCTAAACCGAATGATTCCAGTGATGTAGAAACCAGAAACTTATGGGAAAATGGAGATCTAAATGCGAAATCCGAACTTATCCTCATTATATCACCCAGTGAATTAAAACAAATTAAAAATTGCGAAACGTCAAAAGACATTTGGGACACTTTAAGAAACATTTATCAAAGCAAAGGTCCTGCACGTAAAGCATCATTATTAAAGAGTCTAATCTTACATAAAATGAATCAAAATGGTAACATAAGAAATCATTTAAACAGTTTTTTCGATACGGTAAATAAATTATCGGAAATGGAAATTACCATTAATGATGACCTATTAAGCATCATCATGTTATACTCTTTACCATCATCATTCGAAAATTTTCGAATTGCTATAGAATCTAGAGACGAATTACCTTCCCCTGAAAATCTCAAAATAAAAATTCTAGAAGAAAACGAATCTAGAAACAAAACAAATCCAAGTAATGAAGAAGAAGCATTTATGGGACAAAACAGTCAACAATACCATTCAAGAAAATATAAACAAAATAGAAAATATGAAAATCGAAATTACAGTCAACAAATGCACCAAACACATTGCAAAAAATGTGGAAGAAATAATCATAAAACCGAAGATTGCAGAGCGAAAAATAAAAATTATAGACCCGAATCATTCAAAGTAGAAGAAATTTGCCTAACTACAGAAATAATAAATCAAAATAAAGAAATATGGTGTCTAGATAGCGGATGTACATCACACCTATGTTCAATAAAGGAAACATTCAACAAAATACATGAAGAAGAAAACGAATCTAATTATTTAAAATTAGCCTCCGAGAATCAAACTACTCCGATAAAAGGAAAAGGTGAAGTAACATTAAAATTTCCAAGCACTGAAGTAATGGTAAATCTTCCAAATACATTATATGTGCCAAATTTGTCTACAAATTTAATGTCTGTTAGTAAAATAACAGAAAAAGACTATACCGTGATATTCAGAAAACATGATGCTATTATAAAAAATAAAAATAACAACGTGATATTGAAAGCTAAGAAAAAAAATGGTTTATATTATATTGAAAGCCAACAACCAAATCATGAAGAAGTTTCGTATTACTCAAAGAATATTATGATGTGGCATAAAAAATTAGGACATATAAATGAAGCAGATTTAAAAAATGCATTAAACAATAAAACTTTAAATGGACTAGAGTTCAACTCATCTGAAAAATTACCCAATTGTGATACTTGCATAAAAGGAAAAATGACAAGATTATCATTCCCTCAAAGAGAAACTCAAGCAAATTCTTTACTCGAAATAATACATTCCGACGTATGGGGACCGTTTTCTACGAAATCACATGGTGGATCTCGATACTTCGTAACATTTACAGATGAATATTCCAGGTACTGCAAAATTTATTTCTTAAAAAACAAAAATGAAGTTTTAGAATACTTTAAAATATATAAATCCGAAGTCGAAAATGAACACAACACAAAAATAAAACATCTACAAACAGATAACGGAAGAGGCGAATATTGTAATAAAGAATTTGATGAATTTTTAAGAAAACACGGAATAAAAAGAAGACTATCATGTCATTATACACCACAACAGAATGGCCTAGCAGAAAGAAAAAACCGAACTCTTTTAAACAAAGCAAGATGCTTATTAATTGAAGCCAACCTACCTCTAGTATTTTGGGCTGAAGCCATAAATACAGCCAACTATTTAATAAATAGATCACCGTCCAGATCAATCAACTATCAAACACCGTTCGAAAAATGGGTAAATCGAATCCCATCCGTAAGACATTTACACATATTTGGATCCAAGACATTCGTCCTAAACAAACAACCAAACAAAGGAAAATTTTCACCAAGAGCTAAAGAAGGTATTTTTATGGGTTACTCGGAAAATTCAAAAGCATACAGAGTGTGGCTTAAAAACGAAAGACAAATAGTTATTTCCAGAGATGTAAGGGTAATAGAAAACAATGATAATCAAAATAATGACCAAATAAATTATGATGAATTAGATTTTGATATTGATAAAAATGATAATAGTTTTGAAGTAAATAATTTAGAAAAAGAAATGGAAATAGAAGTACTAAACCCAAATTCACAAGAAGATAATCAAGAAAACATTATAAATCAAGATCAAGAGCCAATAGAAGCGCAGCAAAGTAGACCTAAAAGGAATATACAACCACCAAAATGGACTGAAGATTATATATCATATTTTATTGGAGAAATAGATGCCGATGAAATAAGGAGTGATATATGGAATGATGCAATAAAAAATGAAATTAAAGCACACATTAAGAACGAGACTTGGATTATAACAAACAAAATACCAAACCGAAATGTAATTGGAAATAGAATAGTATTAAAAGAAAAAATAAAAGCAGATGGCACACTAGAAAGAAGAAAAGCAAGATTGGTAGCAAAAGGATTTACACAACGCCCAGGAATTGATTACACTGAAACCTTCGCACCAGTAGCGAAATTAAGTTCAATAAGACTACTTCTTGCGTTAGCTGCAGAAGAAAACTTAATATTAAATCAATTAGATATAACTACAGCTTACCTAAATGGAGAAATCGAAGAAGAAATATATATGAGCATTCCAAAAAATTTAGAGAAATATATCCAAGAAATTATTTTAGAAGAAAGCCTAAATGAAAACCATGATATCCTGATAAAGGCAAAAGACATGTTAAAAGACCTTAAAGATAATAATAATGAAAAAGTATGTCAACTCAAAAAGGCATTATATGGACTCAAACAATCCGGCAGACAATGGTTCAAAAAATTAGATAGTAAATTAACAGAAATTGGATTTATAGCATCAGAAACTGATCCTTGTGTATACATATACTGTAAAGGAGGAGAAAAAGCCATTATTACAGTATACGTAGACGATTTAATAGTAGCAGCATCCAACCACAACTTGCTATCCCAAATAAAAAAAGGAATTATGTTAAATTTTGACATGAGGGACTTGGGAGCGCCAAATTACTGTTTAGGAATGGAATTCAAGGAAGAAAATGGAGTAATAACAATAAGCCAAGAAAATTATATTAAAAAACTACTGGAAAAATTTGAAATGAAGAATTGTAAAATTGCAAAAAGTCCCATGGAAGAGAATTTAAAACTTGAAAAGGCAAACGTTGAAAATGAAAATTTATCAAAATTACCCTACCAAAATTTAATTGGATCGCTCATGTACCTAGCAGTAGCAACTCGTCCGGACATTTCCTTTGCAGTAAGTTATCTAAGCCAGTTCAATAACTGTTATAATAACGAACATTGGGTAGCAGCAAAAAGAATACTAAGATATCTACAAGGCACTAAACACGCAAAATTGTCATTTACAAAATCAGGCCAAAACTTAACTGGTTACGCCGATGCAGATTGGGGCTCGTGCACAATAGATAGAAGATCCTATACAGGCTACTGTTTTATTTTTGGAAGTGCTGCGGTAAGTTGGGAGTCGAGAAAGCAAAGAACAGTGGCATTATCTACAGCAGAAGCTGAGTACATGTCCCTGACTGAGGCTGCAAAAGAAGCTATTCACTTGAAGAATTTAATAAATGATATGGGATGCCCACACGAAAAAATTCTAATTTTTAATGACAATCAAGCAGCACAAAATCTGGTGTATAACCCAATGGTAAACGCAAAATCAAAACATATCTCCATAAAAGAACACTTTATAAAAGACGTAGTTAGAAGAAATGAAATAGCTGTTATTTACATGCCAACAAGTGAGATGTGTGCAGATATGTTAACAAAATCTCTTAATGGAAATCGCCATACACATTTAGCTAACATGATTGGACTAAGCAGTTCGTGAGGAGGAGTGTAGGAATCCACTTCTGCATTAGTCATAATTGCATTTATATGATCTATACTTTATGTACAATTATAAAATAAGTTAATGTCAATGTCAATATATTTGTTCATTAATTAATAAATATCTTAAAAAAAGAAGTATATTCCTAGATTTATGCAAGGGGGTCGTGATTGACAAGGTTGTATCTCACTTCGTGGTAACCAATTTTTTAGTACTCCTGATTCTGTAGCAATTCGATACACACCATTTTTAAATTCTACAACGACCCAATAAATTTTGTTTATCAAGTGGCCCTCGATCTACCTTTGGAACTGCTACAGTCACACAAGAGCCAACTTCTATGGGCTTAAATTTTTTATCGGAATATTCTAACATTTTCTCTGCCGCTTTTTTTTGTCCGACATAAGTCTCTGACCTCTCTCTATTAATTTTATTTTCATTCGAACACATATGGCACAAAGCATTTTGTGCTTCATCTGATAGAACACATGAACAATGAAGTACTTTTTGGCAAAGAGAACAAGCTATAAAAGCACTCCCTTCACTTTTATTGCATACGAAACAAGTAATGGGTAAATTAATATAAGCGTCCGTCCATTCATCACATTCTGTGTCTTTGTTTGGGGCACTATTGTTTTGTACATTATTTTCTCCAACACAGTGGGTTTCATTATTATTATCATTTTTCATCTATCTTGTCATGTTCATTTAGAATTTCCTCTAAATCTTCTTCAGAGTAAAGTTTGCAAAGAATATCTTTTGGTATTAAGCTACTACTTAAACCAACTTTTGGATCACTTCCAAATAAGGCTTTATATGGTGCTCGATTTATTGTTCTGTGAAAAGAAGAATTCTTCTGAAACTGCACAAAATAACACCCAATTGACCAGTTTGTACAGTTGTTGTCTTCCATCCAAGCACGTAGCATGTTTTCTACATCCTGATTGCTTCGCTCTACACTTCCTTGACTTTTAGGATTACGAGGTCTGCCGTGCACTATTTTGCAATCTGGCCACAATTCGGTCACCTGTTTAATGATGGAAGCAGTAAATTCCCGGCCGTTGTCGCTCTGGAGAATATGAGGAGCGCCAAATTCCAAAAAAATTTTTAGGAGTTCAAGAGCTACTTCTATAGCACGCTTGGTTTTTAATGGACGTAAGTGCAAAAACTTAGTAGAATGGTCCTGGTAATTCATCAACCATTTAAATTCTTTATCTGGGGTAGATTGAAGGTCAATAAGATCAATTTGACCTCTCACATTGAAATCTCTAGACAAAATTGGACGAACTACAATACCCTTTTTAGGTAGAGATTTTTTGCAATTGCAAACTTTACATAGTTTTATGAATATTTCAACGGCTGCCCGTGGAATGAAATATTTGTCTTTTAAAGCTTTGAGCATTTTGTCACGTCCTCCATGTCCTAAAGATCTATGGATATTTAATAATTTATCATAATATTTCTCCACCGATATTATTTGAATAATTGGTTCGTCAATGGTTTGCCTCTTGAATATCAAAGTGGCAATGCCTCCTACTTCCATAAAATCGTATTTTTTACCATAATTGTAATGCTTATTTTCGCGCTTGTCTTCAGGCTTTGGATTTTTATAAGTCTTTAAAATTTGAATAACCTATAAAAAAAAAGAATAAAAATGCAATTTACTGTTTTAAACATTCCTTTAGAAAGGTAACTAAAAATATTTAAGTTGAAAAAAAGTGAAAAAAAAGGAGTTGCTTCGAGTGGGGATTGAACTCACAAGCAAAAAAAGCACGACGTTAAAAACTCGATGCCTAAACCCCTCGACCATTACTACCCACGATACATTTATCATACTAAAGACATATTTTATTAAGTATTATTTTAGTAGCATGCTTGCCAATAGACATTAATTAAACGTACCTAAATAATAATAATTAATTAAAACACCCCAAAAAATAACTTAAATACAACGGGCCAATTCGTAACCCTAAAAAATTATTAATTGTGCTTACCTCAATAATCCGATTTTCAGTCCACGGTTTCTTTGAGGAGTTTTCCGGTTTTTTAGAATAATAAATATTAATTTCTCTGTAGTAATGATCTTTGTTTATGTCGTCTGCGGTGGGATCAACATCATTGATTTCAGCCATTCTTATTTTTAAAATAGGCAGGTACAAAATTATTGTATAAGCACTACCGTCACTCGGATGTTATTATAATGAATATATTTTAGGTTAGAAAACCCGCGTAAATCTAAAAGTACGTTTTTGTGAAATCGGCCTATGTTGGAATAGCATTCAATATTTGATAAATTTAAGAGAAGAGTTTTTGACACTCTTGAAATGATAGGTGTCAACGTCAAGAGTTTTCTTTCTGTGTGTTAATGTTTTTATTTTTGTAATCTAACCTAACATTTTTGTAACAATACACACGTTGTTCATAAAAGGGTTTTTATTTTTCTCATCACGAAGTTTGCTTGTTGGATGCTGGAAAGGGACACTATTTTAAAGTTCTAATAGCCTAGTCATTTGTAACAAATATTTCATCATTGTTTAATACGCCTAACGCTGGTTAGGCATTTTTAAAAACGACTGGAAATAGCTAGGCTTATTGCAGAAAAACAACTGATTGTTGAAAAAGCCCGCATTTTGCAAAATGACTAGTCTTTTTGCAAAAAGCCTGATTGTTCAATATGGCTGCGACATATATATCTAAAAAAGAATATTGGAAAATGCATATCATCACAAATTAAAATTATTCAACTGATAGAGTATGCTGTCAAAATGAAATCATGTTTTATTGGTTGTCAATATTTTTTGTATTGTTTTGTCAGTTGTGTTAGATTTACGGTTTCCGCCAAAATAAACAGTACCGAAACAGAGAGTGCTGTGGAGTTGTTTATGTAATATGGATTTGTCATATTTGACTTAATTGTCATTAGTTGATATATTAGTAGTACGCTACAGTTAAATTTGATTTAAAAATGGTTCTAACAACGGAAGAAAAAGTGTTTTTGGTAGAGCATTATTTTCGTTCAGACGGAAAAGGTCGTAATTATGGTCCAAGCTTAAAATAGGTGTCAATAAAATATCAACAAAAATTTAATAAAGCAGCTCCTAGTAAAAGTGTGATGTTAGCTGTTCTTGTAAACATAGTGTAACTATAAAAAGCTATTAGGGCGCCAATTGTAACTGTATAACACCTTTAAGGCAAAGACAAACAACTAACACGAAGCCTTCTTCTAACTGTCCATTCGCTAACATTAACGTTTCTAACCTGTTGGAGCTGATTACGTAGCGAAACTGAAGAAGCTGTTATATTCCGCAAACTTGACAACAAAAATCTATCATCTCTTTGACTAGTGGCTCTTTTTCTGCCAGATCCGGGTCGTTTGGTTATAAGACCTTTCTCCTTATAACGTTGGTACACATTTTGTACAGCATAGCTCTTACCAACAATTCTGGCGGTTTCACGTTGTCCTCTACCATCTTGTATGAACGCTACAATTAGTGCCACAATAATAGCATATAGAGGCATTTTGGACCAGTAAATAAACAATAAATATCAATGAAACGTTACTTTACACAATAAACCATACAACGGATCGGTTTTAGAGAATAAAATTGAAAAATTATCAATGCAATATAAATTCGTAATAAGTGCTAAATTTTGTTGGTAACAATTGCAAGTAAGGTGTCAGAATGTGACAAATAGCATCCATATACAACAGTATAAATTTCATCGCCGGCCGATTATGCCCATGACTCCCTGATTAGTTTTATTTTTAAGATTATTTGCCATTTCTTAATTTATTTAAAGTGACCTAAATTTTTTGCTCGACAGTGTAGTTAATAGGGCCACTATCTTTTTATTAATTTACGAAAAACAATAATAAATATAAACAAAAAGAAACACCTTGTATAAATCTAAAATTAGGTAGCAATGCGATAGACATGTTACAATAGAAACCAATATCTTCCTACACTATCAATTACTACTTTCAGAATGTTGCTAATTCTATCACTTTTATAGACATGTGCACCTGTCTAATTCATTAGTAATGTTATCAAAAGTATAAGCTAAGATATATAAATATTTAAAGTAGAAGTTTACATCAAAAATTTAGCTCAGTTCAAATATATCCGGTATGGTCTAGTGGCTAGGATACCTGGCTTTCACCCAGGAGGCTCGGGTTCGATTCCCGGTACCGGAAACTTTTTTTAAATTTTATAATATTTTCTAAATTAAACTTTTAAACATTTATGAATCTTTCTTATATAAAACGTATTTATTTATATTCAACCAATACCATTTTCATTAAATTTATTGTACTAACGCCTGCACAATGACGAAATTCATTATTTAAATGATTTTTTTAAAACACTTATCAATCGTTCTTATATAAAACGTATTTATTAATATTCAAGCAGTAACATTTTCGTTTAACACCTTCACGGTGACGAAAACTTTTAGAAGCAAATAATTTTTAAAATTCATCAGCATGAATGGCGAGACAGAAGACGAAGACAAACTCTTGAAGGTCCGTCAACCATGTAATTATACCAAAACAAAATAAACATACTTGAGATATTTTCTAACACAGCCATACATTATCGCTTTTACAGGAAAGGACTCGTCAATTTTTTTTATGTATAAGGGATCTAAAAATGGGACTGTCATATTGTATCATCATTCGGAAAACCATTTGCAGCAGCTAATTGCTTAGTACCAAAATTTTCTTGTTGTAAGATAGGCCCAAGAAATGTATATAAGATTAAAAATTGAGTAAATCATCCATAGCTCAAATGTGACTAAGAAATAGAAATTAAATGTCCCAGTCAATGTGACAAAGTTTTAGTATGTATAAAAAATATGTATAGTTGTTAACAGCTTTTAGTTTCGGCTTTTTGAGAAGCCATCATCAGGCTGAAATGTATATCCAAGCAGCTATGAGTTAACAGTTAACTTAGCTCGTAACTCCTTCTACCACAACGTCTCTCTGATGGATGACTTTTAAACCCCTAGCTTATTACCATTTAATAATTAATCTTATACTTAGATACTGTACAACTTGAACAGCTAGTGCGTTGGAGGCAAGAAGTTTTGTCTCAAGTCGAAATCGCGTGTTGTAAGCCAGGCGTGGAATCGCTATTAGAGACGGTATCTACAGGGCTCAAGGTCGTTTGTTTGCATATAAATATTTTCCTCTTTTCTGACGAATTACGATTTCGTTTATATACTTCTGACGGAAGGATATAAGTCTGGAGAGAAAGGGGACAACGATGTTATGGAGATTTAATAGGATCAACCACTCTTTTTGGAGGTGGATCAATTTGTGTCTGGGGAGATATATGTAGTTTTAATTAATGAAACAATGAGCGCCTTAAGATATATAGCCAATAATAGTGCCTTTTGCCGGTGCTATTTATGACAGATTTTTTTGTAGATAGATTATCATGGAATTATAAGAATGGAAAGGCCACCCTGTTAACCGGAGATGAGTTATATCGAACACGTATGGGCAGAAATGTCTAGACGATTAAACTGGCTCCTTCAGCATCCTCAAAATTTGCAACAATTTGCTCAAGAGTTATAATAGTATATTAAACAACGCATTTTATGTGGCTTTCTGTTATGCCATATGAAATAAGTTGTTTATAATATTTTTTATATTTTGCCATTTTATCATTTTTTAAATTAATTTATTATTTGTATGTAAATGACGAAAATTTTGATTTTAAAAAGTATGTTGGTAGCACTGTGCAATTTATAACATTTGGCAGTTTTGACATTTAAAGTATCCAATGTTAATGTTTTAAAATCTTTTAAAATGAATAATACACCACTGATAATAATATATTATAAAAGTAAAAGATGATATTCATACTCGCAAATACTTTCTTAAAGAACAATATAAAGTTAATAAATTGCTATTAGCTACAAATGTCATTGTCAATAGTCTTGTCATAAGATACTTCACTCATGTTGCCAACCGTTTAAAACAAAAATTTGCGTGCGTAAAAGTTACATTACGATACGCAAATGCGTTTTATAATGAAGATTTTTATATCCTGGATGTATTTCCCTCTAAGATCAGTATAACTGTGCATTGTATTGTCTATCGTCATGTCACTCTGCACTATTACCGACCGCAAATGATACCGCTATTACTAACGTTAAAACCGACCCCGAATCACTGTTAATGCTGCTGTACACGAGACACCCCTTATAGACGCTAACTATTCATCCGTTTGAACGAGGCCAATCAAAGAACGCGTCTCTCGCTTGCAATTGAATAACGAACGTATTCCTTACTGACAAATGACACAAAATACAATTTCCGTCTTGAGCTAGACTATTTATTGAATCGCACAACATTTCTATATCCTTTTCAACTAATACGCTCGTCTGAAGAGTCAGAAAAAACGTTCAAGTTACTCATCTTGTGAAATTTCCTTTTTGGTTGTTGGTATGTAGACTTTTTTCTATTCTTTTCATTGCTAGTTACATAATTATGCTTTAATTACAATAAAAACTCTTTTCTACACAATTCACACACAATTTGTACACATACTATTTGAAAACTAATAAAATGTATCAGAAGCGTGCTTTCGAACTCGTGTCTTCAATAATTGTTCAAGGTAAGCTATTACTTTTAGACAAAATACAATAATTGATCAGTAAAAAACATAATTATTGACAAATTTTAAGTTTATAAAAATCTTAGAGCGTAGTATTCAACCACGCTATTAAAACCTGCTGTAGAGTCCAACAATTAATAGTAGTTATTAAACAAAAACCACTTCTGCACTGTAATATATTCAATGTTATAAAAAATCAATTTTTCACAAATATGCATTTAGTACAAATATATGATTGTTTCATAGTTTTACTAGAACTAGTTAAATATATACCTTTTTTATTCAAATCACATTAGTTTATTGATAATTTCTTTGCATTATAAAGAACAGGACCGGCTTCACCGTCCTGTACATTAATAATTTTCAATATTGTTTATTATATTTGTGGACGCTGTGTTGGAAGACTTGAAGATAAGACAATTTATTTGTTGAAATTTAGTAATTTGCTGTCCTATCTGAAAAGTCCTTCTCACACACATAAAACTTTTAGAAAGATACAACCCGCTAAGTTGGAGTCAAGTTACCGCTAAGTTGGAGTCAAGTTATCGCTAATTTAGAGCCCAGTTACCGCTTTTGGAAGGTCCCTATGTGAAGACAGTCCTTCAAACCACTTCTGAGCCGTTAAGAAAACTATTACATCTCAAGCTGCCAGAACCATTAAAGAAACTTCCAGAAACTTTCATCTCTCCACGAAGAAGCTGAAGCCGCCCTCCTAGACAGCACAGAAACCTAAAGTTAAGTCCACTTTTTACAACTCCAGTTCATTATCAGCAAGTACTTACAGTTTCAATAAATAATCAATTTAAAAAAAACAGTTTCATTTATATACCTTAGACTATAAGTCAAGGGTGTAGCGTGGTCGGTCTTTATTTCAAGTAGCTTTTTTATTTGTTGTTTAATTAAAGTAATTACAAGGTGTTTCTATCTTTCTCACCTTAGTTTTTGTGTAGTTTGTTTGCTTAATCGATAGCGTTCAAAAGATAGTGGCGCCCTTATTACTTATACATCCCAATCCTTCCTATAGTGAGCATTAACTTGGAGTCGAACCACCCCCTGGAGAGGGTCTCTTAGCCGGGATCTCTTTTGGAGAGTTTTTTAGTTACAAATTGGCGCCTTTGAGGAACTAATATTACAATATATAGAAAAACTAGGAAAAAACTATACCTGAACTGTCAAACATACCTATGAATAAAGTGTGTGTTTAACATATTTGACTTTTTATCGACTTCCAACTTTGACTTACAAAACATGTTTTCTGATAACCACTTTTATTCTTGAGGATTGTATTTATTAAGTGTGTACAATATCTACAGTCTTCTGATTTAAATGCTAATTAGTTTAAAAGGCTTCAACTCGAATGATCCTAGCGCAAATCCTAGTAATTTTTAATGTTGAAAATACTGATCCTACTACTTTAAAAATAAAATATAGAACAGTTAATAATATGTGAATTTAATTCAGTTGGTATAAGAATATTCCTTGATTCGATCCTGTATCAGATCTGTACTGTCTTTTGGTATGTTATGCTATGTATCACCATTACCATACATTATTACTATTATTACCGAGCTGATGACCGAGACTGTACTCCGTAGAGTGAGCGAGTTAGCAAACCAGAGATCGAAGTGGACGAGAGTGGGTTGACAATGTATGGATTGTGTACGAATACACAGACACACCTTTCGCGCAGGTGACAATTCACTTTATGAATATATATCTACAAATCCATCAGTATTGTCTAAATAAAGACTGTTCACAATTTTGTTTTAATGGACAGAAATTCAAATTTAATAAGGCATTTACACCAGGCAACGTAAAATTTGCAATCCGGCTATTTTTTTTATTTAACAGACAAATAATTATGTGTTAAAAAAATTTCAAGGGGCAAATATACTAGTATATCAAAAAATACATGTTGAAACATGTTCTGAGAATGTTCTTGTTTTAATAGCCAAGCTTAAATAAGCTTAAATCATTCACGAAATAAGAATAATAAAAAACTCTTCGTTTTAACGCTTAACGCGTTTAACGTTTGTTTGTAGCTAGGTACCTGATGCTGATTAGGTAGTATTAAGGCTAGACCAAGTAGTATAATAGCTAGATATAATAGTATAAAACTTTAGTGAAGGCGATCAAATGACCAAAGGTCGGAAGAGAACCTGGACTGACATTCGCTTCTCTATGCATCTTCAGTATAGTCAGATAGGCTCGGAAACCACCGAACTCAGTTACAAAGATCGAAATAGCGAAGAGAAGGGAATCTTCATCAGTATTTACTTACGGAGTGTCAGTTCTGGATCCATAGACATCTTTTACTAGGTGGATAATATTGCGGGGTGAATTGTAACATTTAAATATTATATATCTTGATACCTTCTAGTCCGAGAGTCGATAATAGTAGGGGAGCCCAAGCGGGGATGTTAATGAGCGACATGAGAACAATAATGTGCACCGAAAATATGTTCTAGAACTTGTAGCTAAATTTCGGGAAACTGGATCAGTCGCCAATAAAAAATGTAATATTGAAAAACCTATAAGGAACGAAGCAACAGAAGTGGGGGTTTTAGGGCAAGTTATTGTAGATCCTACCCGCAAATTGCAAACTTCGTGTGGTGTTAGTCGACGTACTATCCAACGGATCCTAAAGGCCCATAATTTTCATCCGTATAAAATTCACCTTGTACAAGAACTTAATGAAGACGATTTTGATAAGCGATTAGAATTTTGTGAAGTTATGAGTGAACGAATAACAAACGATGAACAATTTTTATTTAATATTTGCTTTTCCGACGAATGTTCCTTTTTTTTAAATGGCGAAGTAAATCGTCATAATTGTCGATATTGGTCGGACTCTAATCCCAGAATTTACCATGAGGTACACACTCAGCAGCCACAAAAATTAAATGTTTGGGCTGGCATTTTTGGCGATCATTTGGTTGGTCCTTTTTTCTTACCTGGAAATTTGACTAGTGAAATGTATTTGGAATTACTGCGCTAACAGATATAATTGAAAATCAGAATGATGGTCGATACGTTGAGAATATGTTGATGTTCCAACAGGATGGTGCCCCACCACATTACGCATTAAGAGTTCGGCATTATTTAGATCAGACCTTTCCAGGTAAATGGATTGGTTAACTAACCTAACCCCTATATATATGACCGCCTTTCAAGGATCAAGGATCAGATTAGTAAAAAAATCGATCATCTGAAATTCTCGAGCGCGTCAGATTAAGGTAGGGTGAGTTAGCTACATCCTAAAACGTGTATATTCCACTAATCTGACAATTCGTGAGTGACCTAAAGAAGGAGGAGGGCTACAAAGTTGTAAAAAAACGTTATCTCGACATTCTCGAGCGCAGCCAAATTTGTAAGCTTATTTTAAAGGGAATAATTCAAGAATTACAAAAAATATATAATCTGACGATTTGCACAAGCCGAAATAATAAAAAGCGAGCAGCTATGTAATGCCTATATTCTCCTATCCCCATTTCTATTGCTCTCTCACTCTTTCTCTTTCACTCCATCCCCACTCTGGTTTCAGTTGCCATGACGCCATGTCCAAATTTGTTTGTATTGGAAAACCGACAGGCGTTTTCATATCCGACCTGTGCTGACCTTAAGAAGTGGCGTTTGGTGGTGTACTAAGTCTGGGCTGAGTAAGGTACTGTCCAACAGATCATTCTCAGTCCAAGGTGTGACATTTATAGGATTCGTGACATTTATACGATTGCTGGTAGGAATGAATTCTGGAAAGAACCTACCTCATCCAATTGCCTCAGTCCTCGAGCTCGTGCTGGTCCGTTCCACTATCGTGGTTTAGAGGTAGTGTCCGGCTGTCCTCTTCTTTTTTGCAGAGTAGTGCTGTCAACGTTTCTTCTTTTTTGTCTTCTTTCTGTTTTCGCTCGCGTAAATGTGTGTTTTATTAGCTGTCTCTAAAAATTCAACCCTAAGTCGAAAAACTCTTGCTGTAGGTAACTTTAGAGGGTTGATCCACTTGCTATAGCTGCCTCTACTTAAGAACCTGCACATCTCCCTAGGAATGGACAGGATCTTTTGTAGATGGTGCCTCTCCTGTCTTGCTTCTTGACAGGTTTAATTTTATTTTTAGTTGTCCAGCTGTATGAATGTTTTCTTCAGTAGTCTGCTGTGTAAACTGTCAGTTCCCTTGGTACTGTATCTGGACATACCCTAATTACTTCAAATCTTCTTCCTGCTTTGGCATTTTTCGTATGTACCATGGGACGTCTTCCCTGTTGTGCTTCTATTTTCTCTAGGCTTCGGAGGCGTACATGATTGGTAGTATGATTGCTTTTATCAGGTTTAGCTTTGTCTTCAAATTTTCTTCCTATGAGTTCGGCAGGTCTTCGTCTTGTTTTTGTGATGTCATTCCTTGGTGCAGTATCACTCCTAAGTGTATGGATTTGTTTTTCCATTGAATGTATTCTGTCCATTATTTTGAGATGTAGGTGTTTGCGAAAATGGTCTTTGAATAAGAAAAAGAGAGTAGTTCAAGATCTCAAATAGGTTGTAGCGCCAGTGATAATGATCTCCTGAGACATTAATTTTTGGTATCAGAGTATAATAAGTTGGAAATTTTATAAAAAAAAATTGCAAGTCAAATTTGCATCTCCAACTCCAACTGATATTTAATTTTCGGTAAATTTTATAGTAAGCTCCAGTTATAATTACATATTTTTTTTTTGTTTACATATAAATTTATAGTGGTGTAATTAAATTTTAATTTATTCATATTTTTATGTATTCACCTTGTATGAAATTGTGACTGCAGTTATTTAACTATTTTTAAATCCATCTTGGTTTGTTTTCTGTCCGGACCGTTCCTTTGATTTCTCGTAATCTAGAGAGATTGTTGCAATGCCAAGTTTGTAGTAGATTACAACTTATTGGCTAGTAAATTGATTTTATTGACGGAAACTGGTACTTGTAAGTACTGCCAATATCGTAGGTATACTCAATTTCATTAGTACCGAGTAATAGGATTTTATTAAAATATGTCTTTCGCAATAATAATAATTCAAACAAACTGCACTCTGTCCTTGCAAATTGATATTAGCAAACTTACAAATCGTCATTTAATAATATCATCCTACGAACATCAAAAAGTTTCTGAATAGTACAGTCATGTTTGTATTGTTTTTTTTCATAGTCAGGACCGAATGACAGGGAAAGTGTGACGTCAAAATTTGTGTTCTATGCTATCAAACTGTGATATGTCAACGAAATTATCCCAAATGGCAACATTATAAACCTCCAAAAGTAAAATTTGTTTAAGTTATATTATTATACGTGAAAATATAAAGCAAGTATTATAATTAAATACTTATAAGCAACATATTTTAAAATTCAATTTTTAAAGTACCACTTTTCAGTAAGTATTCACTTACCAATAAAAAAACTTTAATTAAGTTTCAAAAATCAAGAAAATACAATAAAATATACCTTGTCCAGTATAAATATAGGTGCACGTCATCGCTCTGTTCGTTTGACTTCCTTCGTTGGTTTGATACGGTCAATCAGTATCTTTTTTCACTGTAAATTTAGTAAATATTAAAAATCGTAGGTCGCAAGTTATTACAAAAAATAAATAAATGCTTTAAGAAAGGTTTCATACTTAATTTGATATCAAATACAACTCCTGGACTTATAAAATATAAACTTCAAACGAACATAACTCGTGCTAATGTTGGCACAATTGCGCCATGTTGCCGCGTTCAAACATGGCGTAATAGTGTAGTCAAAATGAAAAGAAGAATATTAGAGAAACTATTTACTAGATTCTAATACTATTTTAAATGCTTGGCAACAGCTGTGACGTGCATCTATAATGGACAGGGAAAGTGTGACGTCAAAATTTGTGTTCTATGCTGTCGAACTATAAAATGTCAACGAAATGATTCCAAGCAGCAACATTATAAACATCCAGAAGTAACTTTTGTTTGAGTTATTTTATTAATATTATACATTAAAATATTACGCAATTATTTTAATTAAATACATATAAGCAAAATATTTTAAAGAACCATTTTATAGTAAATATTTTTAAAATTTATGAAAATTCACAATTTTGAAGGTTACGTAATAATGTTTTTATGGAAATTGTTCTTTTATCTATTTCAGTGTTATGTAAAACATATAAATGAACACTTACCAATGAAAAAAACAGTATTTAACTCCCAAAAATAAAAATAAAATACAATAAAATAGTCAGTAACACATATAAAACACACCATCAACAAATGTTGTTTGGAATCATTTGGTTCGACACTTACGTCAATACTTTCCCAGTCCATTTATGTATAGGGGACGGAGCTGAAAGTGTCAAAAAAGCAGCTGGTAGAAATATTAAAATATCTGGAGTTAAAACACTTTTAAACTCTAACCAATCAAATGATCTGCTGATACTATGTCCAAATTAAGAGAAACTGTAAATTTTAGTTCAGGACATTATTTTCTCAGATTTATTTTATACACTTAAAAAGTAAAAAATGCATTAGGTAGTTATTTAATAAATAAATCATTTTATATACGATAGTCTAAAAACTACATTCTTTGACATACCGTGCCATGTAATAAACAGATGAAAGATATCGAAAATATACTGTCTATACTACCACCCTATAGAATGACTATTAAAAAATATTAATGAAACATTTCCTGGTTTTTATATATCATTGCACAGTTATCTTAGATGGAAATACATTCAGGATAATCCCTTAAGGCTAATACTGTTGTGTTTTATTACTTCCATACTTGGTCTAGCCTTAATACTACTTAATCAACATCAAGTAGCTACAAACAAACAAAATGTAACTTCAATATGTCAATATGACGATGCTAATTCTAGCGAAACAGCTGTCATACCAAACTGCTGCATACCAAACCAGTTATGGTTCTATTTCACCAACCGTACAGCGGTTTCCAATAAAAGGCGTGTCAAAGTCAACCCTGACTGGCATGGTGCCCCATGGTTGATTCAATGATGCTAGTGAAATTTTATCCAGGATTCTTAGATACCAACCAAATCACCAGGTTTTAATTTTGTGTCTGTTGTAGTCGTAGGGCGCCAGCTGTAACCTCTATCATCATGCAATATTGCAATGGAGGGAGGCCCAGCATTACCTCTAGGGCTGCTGTGGGGTAAGTTGTCATTGCCCCTGTAATTCCCAGACAAGCCAGCCGTTGCACTTTCTGCAATTTAGGACATGCCGTTGATTGTAGAATTTTTGGCCATCATACAAGTGAAGCATAAGTGACCATAGACTTGATTTGACCAAAAGATCATTTTTGGTATCAAGCCCCAATTTCTTCCCATATATCCTGTGGCCAGTCCAGCTTTACATTCCAAGTCAGTTTGTGCGCTAGAACATTTTTTAGAATTGGAGCGTCTCCTGATGAACAAAATACATTTTTTTTACCTGGACTGACCTTAAGTCCTTTCCTACTGACACTACTTCTCTATGATTTATAAGACAACTTGATATAACTTTATCAAGTTTGCTCTTTAGGTTGACGACTAGTTCATCTGCATAACCTTGAGTCATGCAGCTTTGATAGAAGGTAATTGATGACCAAGGACCACAGCAGAGGCTATAGCACTCCTTCTTGAGGACACCCTTTTTCTACCAAACCTCCTCCTATATTAGCTGTAATAATTCTGGCCCTAAACATTGACTCTATCCATTGTAGTAGTGAGGCTTGTGTTTCTCTTTTCTGGTGCCTTTTTAATGGATTAAAAAGTGGTGCTATCAAAAGTCCTCCCTATGTCAATGAATGAGCAAATGGTTATCTCTTTAGCCTCTAGTCTCTGTTGTTTTCTTTCAGTTAAGCCTTTGTGTAGTACTAATAGTGAATTTGCCTATTTGATATCTGTTAGAGGTGATCTCTCAAGATTTTCGCTTCTCATGTGAGATTATAAGAGTTTCTCCATAGTTTTAGATCACCAAAACTATTTAGTGAGTGTGTAATAGAACTCTAAGAATTTCTACTTGGTCTTCAGTGCACTCTTAATATATTTGTGATTTAGTGAAACCTATTGACATTTATCTTTTGCGATATCTTTGAAATCTCATTATTGATAAGTTCATTTAAAAATTAGCCCCAAAAGCATGATTTATATATTCCATATGAAAACTGTCCAAATGTTAATAAGGCCATATATCAAAACGTACGTTTTCCCAGTAAATGTACCCATCCTTATCTAAAATACCATAAAAATCGGCAGAAATACGTTTTTGAAAGCCATGTTTGTACATAACTAATAAAACTCGGAAAGTGATTTACCGCTTTTTCGACGTTTATTGTTGAGTGAAAAAGTTTTATTTGCAGTTATTCCATAAAGCACCAGACCAATGTGTAAAAAATTAAGTGAATTTTGCGGTGCGAAATTTTTACTCCACATTCTTACAAGGGTCGTACAAAAAATCTGAGTATTTAATTTAATCAAATGCCTCAAAATTCTACAAGCTACAAGTTCATTTTTTCTGTAGACACTGTTAATTAAGTATATCTATTATTTTTAAATTTCTTACGGTTTCCAAAATAGTTGGTAAAGAATTTTGAAATTGATTGTACCAACTCTTAATTTGACTATCATGTCAAGAACAATGAGAGCAGTTCCAAGTCATTCTACTCATCATCAGATTAACATATATTTTGTTTTATAAGGAAACTATTTGAGGTTAAGTACTATAGTAGTGTAGTGACTAGTGACTTTAAATACATGACTCAAAAATTGAAAGAAGAATATAAAAATTGGGGTTTAGAACTTAAAACCAAGAAAAGCAACTATATTTAGCAATCGGAAATAAAAAAAAAAACATATCAACCAAGCCAGAGGTCTCATTTCATGTTTGACCGGAGTCTTCTGTAGACAGAGAACAATAGGAAACGATTGGAGGCTACCAAAATGGATGTATTCAAAAGGTCACTAGGAATATCAAGAAGAGACGGAATGAAGATGTTCGAGCAAGAATGGGAATATAAAGATGTCTCGTGACGGACATTGAAGGAAGACAATTTATTTGGAATGGGCACATGCAGAGGATGGATAACACCAGACTACCAAAATGGTCTAATGGAGGAGATCAAAAAGAGAAAAGTAGCTCCCTATTTATAAAATATAATAGCAAGCTATCTGGAGGAAAGACTGCTGCACATAGGGAGAAAGGGAATAATGAAGATGACATGTGGAGTGCTCCAGAGTTCTGTCCTGGGCCCAATACTATGGTACCTTTATTCCTGTACCTCGAGACGTAAAATTGATAGGGTACACGGATGACCTAGAAATTGAAGTGGCGGGAAAGGATGAAGCAGATCTGAAGAACAAGCCCAACAAAAAACTGAGATTGTGATTCTTGCAGGAAGACGCACGGTACAAACGGTCGAAATCGTGGTGGAAGACACAAATATTAAGACCTAGGAGAGTATTAGATACCTGGGGATAATGCTGAAAGGACTAAAAAAGCTATAGGGAACCTATGTGGCATGATGCCAAACATAAGAGGTCCAAGGGAGGGAGTCGATAATCTTGTACGGCGCAGCTATATGGAAACGCTATGGACAAAAATGTACAGGAATGTCCTACTGAGCGTGCAGAGGAAGGCCGCAATAAAGATCACTTATTCATACAGAACCGTCTCAAGACAGGATTTATTATTAATTGCAAGAATCACTCCGATACACTTGGCGGTGGAGGAAAGAAGCGAGATACTGGAAGGGGAAAACAAAGGGAGACAAAGAAGAAAACCTTGGAAAAATGGCAGATCAAGTGGCAAATCAGACCACTAAAGGGCTATGGAGGCAAAGACGTATACCTGACCTAAGAATGTGGGTGGAAAGAAAACTCGGGGAAATAAATTACTATTTTACACAGCTGATATCTGGGCATGGATGTTTACAATTATACAGGCACAGATTTAAAGTGGCTGAAGGCTCCAAGTGCATATATTGCGGCAGACAACAGCGTAGAGCACACTTTCTTAAAATGCCCAAGCTGGGACGTAAATAGACCAGATATGGAAGAGAAAGAGGGATGGGTAACTCCAGAAACAGTGGTGGAAAGGATGACAGAGAGCCAAAGCAAATGGGAGCAGTGAACAAATTCGCCAAAAATATCTTGACAATGTACGTTAGAATACAAGGAGTAGCAAACATGAAAAAAGCGGATGGTCCCAACAACATATTAACAGTCTTTGAAGCAATGCTCCTAGACAGTACCAGGAAAGACCAATTACTTAGTCTATGGAGCGGTTTTAGCCGGTAAGAGTCCAGCACTACTTGGCAAGTGGACCAATAAGGTGCCATGTGTCCATGAGGATTTCTTCTCCACCGGAAAAAAAATACCTCATTGAAGAAAACTAGGAAGGCCAAGAAAAACGTGAATGGAGGAAGTTTTGATAGCGATGAGGTTCTAGGAAGCTAATCATGTTCTAGAACACTATCTGCATCTCTATCTTCCTTAAATAAAACTAGACATACTAACTCTGTCCACTGTGGAACTTTCTAGACCACATTCAGTACAAATATCTCGGTCTTCTTTTTTCACATTACATAATTAATTTCTAGAAATTTCTAGTAAGTTTATATATTTTTTTAGTACAAATTAAATAATATTAATAAGATTACACATTAAAAAGTATTTCATGTTAAACTTTACTTACAAATATGTAAATCAAACTTATTTTATTATGTGTATATCTTAAAATGACTTAAACTTTTTATCGAAACAGTATAAGATATATGATTACTACATGTTTATAGAACTAAATTATAATTTAAATACTTTTCTAAGAGTAGTTAACATTAATTAGTTAAAAATATATTGATGAAATCAATTTTAAACAATTCTACATCATATACATCTTCAAAAATATAATACAATAGTAAATTATTACCAGTTATATACTTATATCACCCATATCATATATTATCCTTAATATTATGGTGAAAGTAGAAATTGATTTCTATCCATTACCCAGAATTGAAATTATTTCAGTGCTTTTACAAATTAATACCAAAATAGACACTTTTATATTAACGATACACTCCAGTGTATCAAAATATGTATGTATGTATGTATAAGTTAGGGGTGATAATTACACTGCGACCTATAGGATCTATTTTGTCCCCCCTTACTTGCCATGTTCTGATATTTTCTCAGACTTATAGCAGCTCTTCGAGTCCTATTTTCCTGGGGAAGTTTAGGACATCGTCGGGCTTCAAGTCAGGTAGATCCCCTTCCTCTATTCCATGTGCTCCTAGGTATGTAGCCCTAGAATTTTGCAAGGCAGGGCATTCTGCGAGTATGTGTATTGAGGTTTCATCCTCTTCCTCACAGAATCTGCACTTTGCTTCATCTGCTAACCCTAGTTTCTTCATGTGGCTTCTTAACCGGCAATGCCCGGTTAATATTCCCGTTAAAATTCGGAGCCTTTTTTTACTGAGGTTGAGGCAGCTAAGAGATCTCTTCTGTTCATAGTTCCCCAGTAGTATCTTAGATTGCCTCAGTCCTTCCAGCTGATTCCAGTACTTGGATTTTTCTTTCTCCATTTCTTCCCTTAGTTTTCCTACGATTACTCTACTGCTGATCCCACAAGATGGTTCTGGTCCCAAATGTGGGGTTTCAGCTCCTTACTCAAAATATACAATAACAGCTATATCGAAAACAACTTCTATTGATATTATACTTATTTAATATTTCAATATATAAGGCACAATAAATTTCAGAAAGGTAATTTATAATGATTGACCCTGTAAGTATTTTCTGCATTTGTTATAAGTTTGCATCTTTAAAATTTATATTATCCGCCATACAATAGGTACTACAGACCATCGTTAAAACGTTTTATCTCCATAAATTTTCAGTACCAACTTTTTCGAGTGTACATATATGTATATTAAAATCGACATCGTAAAAAAATGTTAAAATTTTTTTACCTGTGAAAATAACTATCGTAAATCACCGTCCCGTCCCATTTAAAACGAGACATTTAAATTATAATATTTTATAATGGAAACTTTTTCATTTTTTCGTTTTTTTTACTTACCAGTTGGAACTTTTCGTGTAGATAAAAACCAATAGACAATTCACAGGTTGGCATCTAGCAAGCTAGACCATCGGGAATTAGGAAAGTGTGAAAGTCCATCACATTATGAACAAAGAACATTAAAACAATGTTTTTTTTATATTCTTAGTAAGATGGACTTCCACAAAGTAACGGTTAATACAAGGGTTAAGCGTTAATACAATAAATTATATTAAGAATACTTAACAAATCATTCTGCAACAAAATATACACTATTTTATTCAAAAACTTAATTTTTTTCATCAGACAGCTGTTTTGAAAAATCGCTTCATCATCAAATTGACATATTGAAGTTGTTATAAATTGATATGGTTTGGATTTTGAAACCCTTAATATCATATTAAATAATTAAAATCAGTTTACCATTTAAAACTAAAGCATTTTTCACGGTCTTCCATCTTCTAGCCCCTTCTTTTACGCGACTTCGTCGAATTCATTTTTCCAGGATCTTCTTAGTCAATATCTTTCCCTTGTTGCTTCTGGGCTCCATTATGTAACTTTGTCCGTTATTCTATTTCGGTCTCCCGAATACTCTGAATACTACTGGTTTTTCTTGTTTATGTCATGATACTTCGTACTATAGTTTGGTAAATAATTTTTTTGGTTTTTCTCTTACGTTTTTATTCCAGATTACGCTCTCAAGTTGTCTTATACAAGATCTTGTTTATCCTAATCTGCATCTTATTTCTTCTTCTTTTGTTGCGTTTTTCGAGTATTTGAAGTATTTAAATGTCTTCTTCTATGTTTTCTTCTATTTCCAAATCCTAGGCCTCCTCTTCCACTATTGCCAAGTATTCAGTTTCCTTCATATTCATCTCCAGGTCCACATTTCTTACCATATTTAACTGTACAACTGATAGCTTCCCCATCTTGAGCCACCACTACTTCGTCGTCAACAATGGTTAGAGATATTCGACCTTATCGGTATTCCCAAACCCATTCTTTTTTAAATGAAGTAAATCATCCATATCTTTTTTCTTTCAAGCTGTTAGTGCTGGAGTGATGTTGGGCATACTTTCTTTTTTTTTACAAAACTGCATCAACCTCGAGGGTTATTAGCGGGCAACATTTATGCATGAAATTAGGTTCAACAGTGGGGAATGTACATTTAAAGTTTATTGTAAATTTTTGTCTGTTTCAAGAACATTAGGACACTTTCACACTTTTCGGTAAGTAATAATTTAAGGTCGCTATCTTCTAGGTTATTTAATTTTCTTCGCGCACTATATCGCGGGCAGTCTATAAACAAATGTTGCACTGTAAGAGGAACTGCACAGGCGTCGCACTGTTTTACAGGTTGTTGATGAGTTAGAGTAGTATGTCCAATGCGCAGTCGGTTTATTGCCACCTGGTTGCTCCTCTTAGTTGGTAGGTAAAGTTGATTTTGTATTTGGGTTTTATCTGCTTGAATTTTACATTTTCTTTTTCCCAAAGTTGCTACCATTGATCTTTAATAAGCCTTTTCATGTTTGCCTTTAAATCTGTACTAGGAAGGTTGTTTTCGAATGGTAGCTCTTTATTTGTTATAGCATCTACCTCTACCTTATCAACCTTTTCGTTTTGCTCGATGCCGACATGCGACGGGACCCAGGTCATTATAACTTCTACACCAAGATTTTGTAGTCGAAATAGTTCGTTTTTAATTTTTGAAAGGATTGGGTGTTTGGGATATAGTTGCTTAATTCCCTGTAGTGAGCTTAGTGAGTCCGAAACTATTTGTATTTTCATGCCGATATTATGACAGTGTTTTAAAGCTTGTAGTAATGCAAAACGTTCCCCTGTATAGATTGAACATTGAGGATGGAGTCTGTATGCTCTGGCATCTTCTTTGTGCAAGAATGCAGACGCCACCCCTTGGTCTGTTTTTGTGTAATAAGCTCGTTGTATTTTATTTTTAAAAAGTTATTATTATAAGTATGCTTGGAGTAAGCACATAGACGAGTTTATCTTCGGGAGTCGAACTGTCCAGGGTGGTGTCTTTGAAAAGGATTAAGTGCATGACTCTAAGAGTTGCATATCGAATCCTGAGCGATGTAGCCTCTCATATAGTGGTTCATTCTTTCTGGTGCGAAAGAGGACGCTTTTGGAGAAGACTGCAGAGTAGGAAGTGTTTTCTCTTTGGGTTGATATTCTTGTAGCATAGCACAAAGAGAGTTGAGTGCGGCGAAGGTGTAAGGGCGGTTTATTGGCCATTGTTTGGAGACTGGATATTGGGCTTGTTCTAAAAGCACTCAATGCTATTCTGAGGGATGCGCTTTGTAAAATATCTAGCTTCTTTAGTAAAGTGTTACTAGCTGAATTGTAACAAATGCACCCATAGTCCAGTTTGCTCCGAATAAGCCATTGGTATAATTTCATTAAACTTTCTGTATCTGCACCCCACGTGTGATTTGACAACACGTTTAAAAGGTTGATTCGAGGTAAAAATGATTTAATAAGTTCGCTTATATGTTGAGTCCATTTAGTGGACCCAAAACAGAACCTTGAGGGTTTCCGTTCTGAGTCTTCCTTACGGAAGAAAGATGACCGTTGATTCTCACTTGTATTCTTCGATTTTCCTGGCATACCTTCTTGTTATTTTGTTTTTTGAAGTTGGTAATTTTGTTGTTCCCGGTCTTTGTATATACTTTATTTCCCTGCTTGGGTTAGATTAGTAGGTATCTCTATTTGTGGCATTGCTTTGTATAGCTCTTTCCTAGCAATTGTGTCCTGTGTCTTCCTAATGTCTATAAACGCCTATGTGTATACCTTTGTTCTTGTCTGTTGTAGGATACAGATAAGATCTGGACATGATTTGCCTGGTATGAAACCCGCTTGCTCTTTAATCCGCTTTACAGTTTTCCCATTGTAGCATTATGACAGTTTTCGCAATCTTCTATTTCATCTCTCTCTGTCTGTAATGATTATATTTTTTAACCATATTGAAGTTACATTTTTTTTATGAGATACCTCTATCTGATGTTGACGTGTTGATGTTGTGTAATAAAAATTGCTATGAAAAAACATGGATAATTCGATTAATTTTCATTTTTGACTAGGTAGGTTGATAATATGATTATTATATAATTAAGGAAAATATTTTTTAATTTTTTCTTTGTGCCAGTTAACTTCACATTCTGTCAAATTTATTGAGTTTTAATTCTAATCAAGTATGCTCTGTATTTTTCTACCTTGGTTAATAATGAACAACTTTACAACGAGAGTTGCCTTTTATATTTCGGGATTAGAGAACAAAAACAAATCACATTATTGTCTTTCAAAATATTCCCCATGAAGATCTATACACTTTTGTATGCGTTTGAACCAATTGTCGAAGCACTTTTGCCACTCTGATTAAGGTATCTCCAAAACATGCATTCTGAATGCAGCAACCGCTTCTTCAGGTGTCGAAAAACGTTGACCTCTCAGTTTGTTTTTTACGTACGGGAATAAAAAGAAGTCATTCGGTACCAAGTCAGGACTATACGGCGGATAACTCATCAAATCGATGTTTTGGGTGCTCAAAAATGCAGTTGTTTGAGCCGATGTGTGGGAGCTCGCATTGTCGTGGTGAAGAGTGGAGTGATTTCTTGGAAGACAACTGGCAAATTGTTATTGTGTCGGCAAAACTTGAATTAAGTTCATCCATGCACTGTTGCTGAGTTAATCCACGTCGAAAGTTAGTCCACGTCGAAATCTTCACGATTTAATTCCATTTTTGGGTCGAGATGAATCTTTTAAGTTACTGTAAACAACACAAATAGCGCTCGTATGTCAAAACGTTCTGAGTACGTATAACCTCAAAAATGTCCAACTTTACGATAGAGCTGTCAGTTGCCAGATTGCAACACCAGGGTTGCCAAGTCCCGAAATGTAAAAGACAACCCTCGTACCCCAACAAAAGTTAGTAAAGCTAGATGTAGATGCTAGTAGTGAAAAAACACATAATATATAAAAAATTATTATTATTTTCTTTTTTTATTCACCGATTCCCAATACTCGGTAATGTTTATTTGACTAATTTGTATTCTGTTCTAAGCCGAATGATTCTACGCAGGAAGTTTTACGTAATAAAATTTATGAGTACTTTTTTTAAAGATGCATACTGCATTCTCGTCATTTTAATTAAAAGATATATTACGCATTATAAAGCTAGATATTCACAATAAACAACGAAACTTTTATGGAAGTACTTGGAAATTAAAATCATAAGGAGATCATGCGTACATTAATAAAACTATTTAATTATTTATAAAAAATTATATTTATATAGGTATAGTTGTTATTGTTGCACGTGTTCGGAAACTCCATTACGTTAATATGTAGAATTCGTAAGGAAACTATAAATATTTTATTGACATACGAGGTGATCTAAGAACTTTGTTTCTTTTAACATAAACAATTAATTTTTACCTCAATTACAAGTGCTTAAAGTTGAACTTCTCGGCAGGTTTGACAGTCTAACAATGATACATCTCCATACTTTATACCATTACCCATTTTTTTATTTGAACCTTATTAACTATTAATTCAATAATTCGTAACTAATATAAACTAAAATATAAAGTGTAAAAGTTAGCAGAGAATATCATTTAAATATGATAACCTAGCAATTTTTCACCTGAAGCTAAAAATTTTAAAAGTCAGCAATTTATTGGCAATAAAAAAGAGATAAGATAAAAATGTTATGATAAACCGAATTTAATATAATACTGATAATAAGTGAACATAATAATAGATTTGTTTTGTGTGTTTGCATTGCATTATTATGTTTCTTATTTTTATAAATAATAGTTAGGGTAAATATGAAAAATTCAATCGTTAAGTAAATACATTTTTTGTATAAACACTTACTTTATAATAATCTATTATGGAAAAGACATAAATGTATCACAAATACATTAAGTATAATTGTAAAAAAGATGACGAAATAGTTTCTTCCTATTTTTTCTCATTGTACAGTTATACTGATCTATGGACAACCCCTTAGGGCTAATAATATCTAAACTTTTATATGGTTAATGCAATGCTTAGTCTATAGTATGTACAAAAAGAACGAGGAGTAATAAACCCCAATTAAGTATGCAAAACCTTTACAGGGAGCACCATGAAATTTTTGATAAATCTCTTACTTTAAATTACATTTCTTAAGTAAATCTAAAAACCAGGTAGATCGACTCCGTATTTCTTTCAGTTGTAGCAAAGTTTAGGGTTTCTTCATTGTTAAAGGATTAGCAGATAAGCAATAACGCAATGCAGTGGTGTAGATTTTGGGAAAAAAATACGTTTTAAATTATAATATAATAAAAAATGAAAAGAAATAATTATTGGAATACATTTATTACTTACATTTTATTCTATATCCGACTCGGAAGAGGAAGAATCGTTGTTGACATTAATAATAATAGGGTCGATAAGATCATCACAAATATTGACAATTTTCCACATATTTGCCTCTACTTTGATAACATGCTCGATACGGTTTGTCCAATTTTCCTTACTAACATTACTTACAGCACTCTCAAACAATTTCACAACATCGTTTATTTTAAAAGTAGTATTTTTTTCCAACTTCCCCCTTTACCTGAGCCCATATTAATTCTATGGGATTAAGTTCACAATGATAAGGGGGAAGTCGAAGAACTGATATACCACGAGAAGAAGCCATTTCTTCTACAATGTATTTATTCTTGTTCATTTTTGCAATTCTGTAAAGTTCTTTCCTTAGAGGATCTTTTGGAAACTTAATATTTTTCGAAATAAACCACTCCAAAAGCTCTGCTTTACGCCAACGACTTGTGGGCAATGCTTCTCATAACCGTGAATGGTAACTTGCGTTGTCCATAACAATAACAGCCGCTTTTGAAATCAGATCCAACATTTGAACAAACCATTCCTCGAAGACATCCCCATTTATATCTTCGTGATAGTCCCCCGTGCGTTTTGAAATAAAAGTTGATAACAAAACCTTCAGAACTTCCACATTGGCAATGATAAGACTTTTTCCTTTTCCAGATGGTGGCTGCAAACCTAACGACAAACCTTCCACGAATGCTTGCCTTCCGCTTTTAATGTTTTCATCTTGCCAAGATTTGGAAACTGTATATCCAACATTTATTCAAGTTTCGTCTAAGTAGAAGATTTTCAAATTTTGTTCTCTGGCATGTCGAATGCTTCTTAAATAGTCTCTTCTCCAAAAAACTATTTCCGGTTTATCTATCAAGAGAGATTTTCTATTATGTTTTGTATATCTGAAACCCACATCTTTCACAAGTTTGCATAATGTCATTCTGGAGAATTTTGTATAGTCCGTATCTTCTTGCACTGATGTCATAATTTTGTCAAGAGTTGGAATTTCCTTTCGTAAGTAAAATCCATGGGCTTTACGCCTTAGTCTTTGTTTTAATGACTCATCGATCTCAATTGGTTTTCGGCCTAAAGGAGTTTTAGGGGGTTGAAGAGTTCCATTCTTGCTTTCTTTTAGTAATCTATAAATTGTTGATTTAGCAACACACAACATAGCAGCCGTTAATTCCACAATATCATCAACACTTGCACTTGGATCCTTGTTTTTCAATGATATATAACAATTCAATATCAGAGTTTTTTCATTTAAAGATAATGGACCTGTTTTTGGTCGTTTAGATGTTCCTTGGCTTATCGACATTGTTTGGTACTTGCACAATTAACATTCAACAAATGTTTTAAATATATTCCAACTGTTTACAATATTATGAAAACCATACAACTTCATACAATTTTACTCAAAGAACTAATACTAAGTACTGATTTAATGTACCTACTTTCTTATAAAATAATATTCCCGATAATGTTTCTAAGAAAACTGGGTTGTTTGGAAATCCCTCTCAATAATCGAATAATCTGTAAATAGGTGTAATCGTATTAAGCCGATTACAGTAGGCCACTTGCCATTTAAAATTTCTGAGAAAAATTCCCCAAACACAACATACAGGAGTAATACAAATAAAAAATATTCATTTTGCTTCTTTGAATTTAATAAAAATTGTAACGATATCTTGCTATCTTGACTTTAATTAATTTTAAAAAAATATATTTCATTGTAATTTATTTGTAACAATATTCAAAGTTTGAATTAATCTTCTTACAAAAAGAACAAAAATATATAAAATAATTATTGTTACAGATTGGTTTGTTTTCTATTATGAATAAACTGTGTTGCTTTTCTTTATCAAACTTACTAAAATTTATGTATCTCTATCACTTTTTTTATTAAAATTAGTACATCCCGTTACCTCTGACCTAAATCGTATATTCTTTAGCATAGCTGCAACTCATTCGTTCAATACAAAATGTACCTTACGGTATACCCTCTTAAAATATATTTTGGTACGTCTATGAAATCTACTTAAATGAATTATTTATTACTCCTTGTCCGTTCTATATAGACTATAGTCTAGTATTAATACTTACTATCATTAAATTGTTATTATATAAATCAAATTGTAACTTAAAAATTGTTGAAACCATGCAAATCTTGTATCTATTCAAAACCCATTAGTAAATATTTTCTATTCTTCACTGGAATTACGTAATCATGTTTATCTTAGTTTTGTTTTTGTTGCACGCTGTATAGATACAGACAAAAAACCAAACTCTATCATTGTGGAAAAATCAAATGGAGTAAATTCATTATTTTGGCTACTGTACATATTTATAGAAAGTTAAGAAACACGTCGAATTTAAATTATAAATTGAAATTCTTTGATATGAAAATCCAAAAGTGTTATTGTTTTTAAATTTATTGCAAAAATTTACATAAAAAAATAAAATATCTGAGATGAAACATTTAATTGTTCATAATGTAAAAATTATTAATGTCATTGAAGTAGATGTCCTCTAAATCATGTGGTTTAGTTTTGTCAAAAACCAAAAACCAAAAAACATTTATCCATGTTTGAATCCATTAGATTTTTGTTTCTGGGGATATTTTATGAAAGAAAATGTTTATTCTATGGAAATAACCAGTGAGGATTAACTGAGGCACCGAATTTTACAAATTGCTACCGAGTTTCGACAAAAACATTTAATTTTTCAAAATATTCGCTATTCCTTGTTGAAACGATGTAGAACTTGTATAAAGGAAAGAGGAGGTCATATTGAACACTTGTTGAGTTAAGGCAAATATCTTGTTTGATTATAAATAAATAAATAAATAATAAAGATGTTTTTAATATTTGTGAAAAGGTAGTTTAAATATTCAATATTGAAATTGACATTTTAAAGGGTGGCTGTATCTTCCATAATAAAATATTTACAAAGAAATACAGAGATACAAAATACAAAAGTTTAATAATAGACGTTTGATTCCAGTGGCGGTTCATATTTTGTTAAATTATAGCCCTAAAAAAAGTTGTTTCCCTCTGAAAATCCATAATAAATCGAAATAATTGAATGCAACTGTTTCCAATTTATTGGGTATTCTCTACTAGTATTTCCTATAAATTTTCATACATTAACGTTAAACCGTTTTAGAGTAATGTTAAAAAAATTATTTAAATTTTTAACTTTAGCACCCTGTAACTTTTTTTGTGTGCACTATTGTATATAGGTAAGTGGGGTTTAATGAACATATTTTTGACCACAGGTATAATTTATGACCATTCTTTTCGGGACACCCTGTATAAAAAACATAGGAAAAAGTATGAACTTAAATTTTAATAAAATGCTTTAGCTGCTACATTTGTAATCTAAAATAATATTTTGATACTAAATTAATGTAAAGGATCTTACAGTATTTTTTCCTAACGTAGGATGAGTATGTCGACGATGCATTAATGTAGGTACATTTTGTTAAAAAACAATTTTTGTTGGTAATGGTTGGCTGAACGACTACTTTAATTTATTTTGACCATATAAGGCCGACTCGGCAAGGCACCCGTTCACACAGTATTTCACCATCCAAGAAATTAAACAATGCTAACCAACGAAACCAGCCGAAGAAAATAAGCATTTTTTTCGTATTTTTCGCCTTGGGTCCAAATTAAAATTTAATAAACCTATATAAATTCAGCTATTGTGCCCTAAAAGCGGACTCATTTAAAAATGTAATTAAAACGGCTTTAAAATTCGTCTACGTGGAGTTTTTGTTCATTTTTCAAATTCCTCGGAGAGGCTTTATGATTTATTTTGTCTGCGATTTTCTGTTGTTTTTTGAATTTTTAAACTTGTTCGTAATAAAAATGCCGGGCCATAAAAATCTGCTGAAACCAATAACCTTTCTTCGTTTTCTTCGGGTTAGAAAAAGAAAGAGATATATGGACGTTCGCAGAAATTGTTCTTTTTCTTTTACTCTATATGGGCCGAAAATCCAATACCAAACGTATAGTGAACTTATAGAAATTCAGGAGCGTACCTAACGAGATCTCTCTAACTCCGATGATAAAAAATTAGTTTAAAAACAATCTTTACCTTTTTAGTATATTGATAAAATATATACAATGTTTTGAAATAATTGCATAGTTTCATTATGCTAGTAGTGTTAGTGCATTTTTTTTTATTTATACACTGAAATATACTAAGTAACATAAAAATCCGAACACCCAGTTTAAATGATTTTATTTTAATAAAATTTGGTGAATTTATTTATTTTACTGAAATAAACAATTAATAAAATTTTCAGCCTTATCAGTTGAAGATTTCGGTTTTTATACTGCTTTTTTGAAATCCACTAACAATCCAAAAATGACTATTGTAGCCGTAGTAATGATCCAAATTTTGCGGATTTTGGTTCTTGACATTCCGATGCCTAGGGTACGGAGACCTGTACGATTTCGTCAACTTAGTGAGTTTGTTAGGGGTCGTATAGTGAAACTTCGGGAAGCTGGATTTTCTTTTCGAGAAATTGCAGTTAGAGTGCAAAGAAGTGTAGACACCGTGGTTAGGTGTTGTCAGGCATAGTTTCGAGAAGGCCGTACGCAAAGAGCAATAGGCTCTGGACGCCCCCGTAGAACAACATACCGTGAAGATCGCCGCCTAAGATTATTGCCCTTTGGGGACCGTTTCTCCACTATCAGGTCCATTGCAAATGAATGGCATGCGAAGTGTTTACCGACGAATAAGACGTTTTGGCCTGTTTGGTCGAGCGAGGGTTAGAAGACGACGTGGTGAAAGGAGAAAACCATGGTTTTTTGTTGAAAGGCATGTTGATCAAATTGTTGGAGTTATGGTTTGGGGTGCTATAGAGGTAGAGGTAATATGAACGCGTAGCGTTATATTTAAAAAGTTTTAGACCCCCATCTTTTACCCTGGCAAATCCAACTTTCCAACAAGATAATGCCCGACCACATGTAGCAAGAGTCACAATAGACTTCTTTCCACATTACCATTTATTATTGGTTGAATAAAAACCATTATACAGCAACGTTTAAACTACGTATTTTTAAGACCGATCATGACAGAGGTACTTATTTTTACGTTAAAATAACGTACATTGTTGCTTTTGTATGAAACCATTGTAATTTGGTGTCTGTAAAACATTTAAAATATGTTATTATTCAACTAATATTAATGCCTGTATGCACCATTTTCACGTTTTCTCGTAATTAGCTGACCACGGCTAATTATTTAATCACGGTTAAAAAGTCGGTTCGATGCACCAAAGGATTTTGCACTTAAATTAGCTAATTGTGATTTGGTTATTATGGCCAGCTGATTGGAGATAACAACATCGCAAATTTACTAGGAATTTAAATAAAAGTCCACATGGGGATAGTTTATCTGTCATGAGACAGACCGAATAGCCACAATAGCTGAGGCTGAGGAAGTGAAGGTTAGGGGTGTTTTTGTTTTTGTCGAGGCAAAAAATTTAAAATTTAAAAGACACAAGCAAACAAATAGAAATAAACTAAGTTCATACAGGGCTTCAAAATAATTTTCCCTCTTACTCCAACGCCTTGAAAACCCATCTAACACTGTCATTTCATTAATATTTAAATCATCGTCAAATAATAGGTCTTCCAATTCCATATTACTTATTTCTCACTATCACAGTTTATTACTACTCATTACACACTACTTTTTTCAGTTTTATTGACCAAAATATATGTAAATATAAAATTTGAAATCAGAACCAAACAAAACAGGCATAAATGATGTATATAAAACGTTGAATTAACGTTTAAAAAAGATGTATTAGTAAAAAGGCTCGAATAAAGACCAAGAGGGCGAGTGTATAAATGGTTTCAAATACACATCTTTTCAACCAGATATTAAATTGGAGATTTTCTATTGGCCAGCGAACATCACGTGATGTTTACAGTTGGCGATACACGACACGGGGTACTACAAGCTTGTGTTAATAAGTTGTGACAATGTGTGCATCTTGTGTGGCAGTTTTACTAGTTTTAGTTAGATAATTCTAAAAGAAAGGGTGAGTAAAACTTAAATGATCTATTGTTTACCGGTGATTGCTATGTGCGGCAAGTTGTAAGTGGAAAGCCGATTTCATTTCGGCAATCCATACTTATCGCGGTGTCTAGACAAGATGGTTTCTGTTAATTGGTGGTAAAATTATGTGGCTGTATGGCTTAAGGGTATTTAGTTCGATTTTTAGCGGAAATGATTTATCTGTACTTAAAAAAACGGATCTTTTAATATGGCAAAACGGTATAACTCAATTCTCAATAACAAAGGATAATATTTAATTAAAATTGTGCATAACAGATTACTTTGAATATATTCAGTCAAGTAAAAGGTGATACATTATATATTTATAAAGAAAAATATATTTATAAGAAAAAGATATACGTATATCGACTTGTTTTAAATAATAATAAATATGCGTTGTGGTAATAAAAGGGTTTAATGTGGGTTTAACTTGACTTATTTAGAATTTAATATTTATATCCTAACTTAAAATCAGTTTTATGCCTAAATATGCATAATTGCACTTAAAATTAAACTCAGTTAATTTTATAATGACAAAAAACATGTTTTTTCCTAAATAAAAAGGTAAGAATTACAAAAATATTAAAAAAATAGGTATATACAACTAAAATATCACCATTGTCAACGTTTAAAATGGTTTTTCAGATTGTTTACCTAAATTTTAGAAAAAAAAATTGATGGCTCTTCTTAGAAGTTTGAAAAATAGAGTTATGCCCTTTAGTCATATAACCACAGAATTGTGAATGGGGTGTGGAACACTCTACATTTTTTCTAAATGCCATTTTTCGCAAAGACTTTCAGACTCGTCTAATTTCTTTTTTTTCTTTTTTCCCGCATTCTGATATTTCACATCTGACTAATATAACTCAAAATTATCAACCAAAACTGAACTTAATTTTTTTTTTATAGAAGCTGCGAAACTTAATTTTCCAGTACACGAGAAGAATGATTTGAAAATTTCGTTTACAGTTAAAGAGTGGTTGAAACACGCCCAGACTAGATTAAATCAAGAGAAGAAAAGGCTCGGGCAATAAGCGAGAAAACCTGTTTTTAATAATATATTTAAGTTTAGAGAATCTGTTTTTAGTTTTTATTTTATAGAATATTTTTTTATTTTGTATTTTATAATAAACCATTTATTTTTCTGTTTATTTTACTGGGAAATTTAATTGACCTTAAAAGATGTGTAAAGAAGGTTTAAAACAAACATTTAATTAAAGTTGATTTTATATTATAAAATAACGTCAGAAACAGATGACAAAATAACGTTGATTTGAAGTCTATAATGACGAATAAATAACGTCTAAAAATTACGTTAATGAGACGTTTAAAATAAGGTAACCTAAAACGTTTAAAAGCGCGACATTTTTAAGTTGAATCAACGTTTTCAGATTACGTGTCTATGGTATAGGTGTCACGTCATAAAAAACGTCTTTATCACGTATGTGTGTTTATTGGGATGTCACATTGTTACCTTGGCCAGATTTTTATGTCACTTAGTATGTTATGTAGAAGTTATCAAATGTATTTATAGCTCATTTAAATTTAATGACATTGGTTAATAAAAGCATAACTAAAGATTTTATTAGAAAATATTATTTTGTGTTTTGAGACTATTGTGGCATTTGTGGGGTTCCCTATTTTTGTTAAGATGATCTGGCAACGTTCTTCCTTTTTGATTATTAGTCAATATAATTTGAAAAAAATTAGTTTTTTATTGTTCTTAGTAAGATAGACTTCCACAGAGTGAGTTATTACAATCAATTTTATTTATTTGTATCTTTCTTTACAACTTATTTAAATTACAACTGTACAAGTTTTTAATTTCGTATCTTTGATTCAACACTACTGTAGGGAGCCAGCGCACAGCGTTGCCAGTTCACAATAAACTGTAAATTAAAGAGGTTGAAAATGGATATAAAATTAATCTATTAATTCAAATATCTACAAAATAAAACGATTGCGCGAAATTTTTATTTTTTTAACTTCCGCAAAACTATTTCGCACTCTACTACTACTGACCCTCGAAATTGCGAATTTTTTCCTTGAATGTCTCTGTACCTAAACGACCAAAATTTCTAATAATTTAAGAATAAGAACACTAGTATTAACTTGTCAAAAAAAATTGGGAAAAATCTATCGAAACGTGGTCTTATAAAGAAACTACCTTAATATACTAGAAGCACATCAACGGAAGTAATGTTAAATCTCTCGCAGGTTTAAACCTCACACAGGCGAATTTGGAATGTGTTGCGCCCAGGTTTGAATTTAACAAACCCTACACAATACACTAAAGAAAGCAGAAGAAACAAACGTGGCAGGTCCAATAGATATCTACATGGACAGATCTTTTACAAATAATCCTATTACAGAATCCCTGGACATAAAAATTGAATGATGGCAAAGAAATCATAACATATGCCTCCCCACAGGCAAACTGAGCCACTACCAAAAGGAGTGGTTGGCGCCATCAACCGTTCATTGTATTCAGCCGAAATCTGGACTTATCCGTAAACATACAGTACCTCCAGTTCTGAAAATTCCAACGACTGTGTTCTCTCGCCCACCGGTATCTGCATGCAAGCTGATCCGCTGATCCGAACCAAGGATGTGAACTACGCCTTCTGGCTCTTAAATTACATGCATACAACCTTATTCAAATAGTTTGACTAGATATCACTCTTCCGGTAGCATGCCTAAAGATGTTATTAATTCTCGAAGCAGTAAATGTTCGGTTTCTTCTTGCAATTACAGTTGTAAAGCGGACTTGAGCAGAAGTTGTAGCTCGTTCTCGTCCTCCTCCATGCCTGTACGCTGCAGACGCAGTTTCCAAATCTCGATTCCATGCACCACTGACAACACTTTGAGACACATTTAGTCGTGTAGCAACTTATTCTTGACTTAAGCCTTCGTGTATCCAACATACTAATTGATCGAGTTGCACTGTTTCTAATCGCCGTAGATTTATGGACTACAGTAACAATGTTAAAGTCACTGCAAGCACTTCTACGAGACTAAAATAATACTATTTTGAAGTCAAATTCCTACAATTCTGGTTAAAGAGATAACATCGTGTAAAAAGAAAAAAAAAACGACAAAATCAATTTGCTATAAACCGAGTTTACTGATAGCATGAATCGTATGTTTAAAATATTATTTTTGTACGCAATTTTCTGAAATTTAAAAAATATCCACTTCAATTATTGAGCAATTTATTTTGTTAAAAAGAATAATGTGGAATAACAATAAAATCATTACGCTTTGGCCACTTATCTTTCAATTATTTACTATTTATTATTTTGTTTCAGGGAACAGATCAATCCAGAATTTAATAGAAATATTCTTTTTTTAATTTTTTTTGAATACATCTAGAATCTAATAACTAATATGAAATCTATTATATTGGTTACGATAGCCTGATCCTCTAGATCTTCCTCCATGGAATATGGTCCTTGATCTGAGATCAGAATTATCTGTCTTGTTGTTTTCTTTCTAATTTCGTAAATTCTATTTTTCCCCAAATCTATTATTTTACAAATTTAATGGGTTTTGAAAATGGTTAAAGGTACAAAATATATTGAGATGAATAGCTAAGCTGCAGTAAAAATAAAATGTAAAACTTACCTCAATATGAAAACTTAAAAGGATATCAGGATTTCTTTATTTCATTTAAAATATTCGGTATAATAATCTTAAATGTGAAACATTCAAATAGATGAAGAATGTATTTGACAACTTTATCTTGGATAGGATCCTGTAGTATTATTTCATAACAATCAAACAAGTCCCAATTCATATAGCTTTCTCTGGAAGTTAAAGATAGAATCTAAAACAAAAAGAATATAATTAAAACTATTAATTTAATTCATATGTTTAATAAACAATTTTGTAATTTAGTAAAATGTTTAAATATTAGTTATAAGATGGAGGTACTCACACTGTGACATGTAAACATTTTGTAGTCTTCGATAATAGATATATGAATTCAGGCAAAACCTCATAACCTGAGAAATACCTAAAAACATGAAAACTGTCTAAATAAATGCTATCACACAAAGGTGAAATCAGTGTATAAACTATAAATGTTACAGTGAAAGACAGAGTTCATTATCAAAACTCAGATAGTGAATGCAAGACTATTTCAACAACAGTAATTAGTAATTAGTAATTTAAGGAGATTGACATTCCTACAATTAACACATTTCAAACATCAATTTCATAAGAAAAAACTTCAATTGAATTATGTCGAATTTGTATCGAATAATTCCTTAATTATAATTGAATATTCAAATTGAGTTTTCTTGAATCCAGCCTAAAATAAAGAGTCGGGTATTAAATCAAATAAAATAAAATTTTCACTGAGCTAGGGGAGCTAGGGAGCTAGGGAGTTAAACAATAAAAAAAATTTAAATTATACAACGATTAATAATTCAAACATCTTAATTTTTAAATATACAATATAAAAACTAGAAATACATAAATCAACAAAATCAAACCATTACAATATACAATTTTATAATTACTGATACTTTTTTGTCGATTTGTACACGCCAGTGATCATTTCTCATCTCCCTCTGATCATTATTAAAATATCTCCTGTCTCTCTTTCAATATTTAACGACTCACCCGTTCTTCATTTGTTACCTTCTTTTCGCTTTGTGTCTTTTTTTTATTTTAATTTCTGAATTTTCGGCAAAGGCTGTAAAGCACGAACGTTTTACATGGAATAACAAATGGTTTTACATAAATAATCTGTAACTACGGGGAGACTCTTAACGGCGCGGCGGTGTTAAAGAATCCGTACACGTTATATTATTCAGAGAGAAAAAACGAACCTTAAGGGGCATCAAACAAAATTAGTCAAAAAACACACCTGTCAGATTTATCCGCAAAACAATATTTATTTATAGAAATACAAATGACTTTTGAATCCGATAAGTATTGATTTATTAGCTTATCGGAAGACGTGACAGGAAGTTAATAAAATTAGCAGAATCAATCGTTTTGATTTGTAATTTAAATAAGTACCACCTGTAGACATATCGGTGTCGATGAATTGTCACTGAAAAGAACCAAGTATATTATTTAGGACTATATGGTTTACTTCGTTTCTCAATTCTTTAAGGAATGGTGTTAAAATTCTAGTCGCGTCATTTCAATTTAAATTACAAATTGGTTTTTACTATATAAGAAATTCAAAGTTTTCCTTTAATAAATTGTTATGAGCGTACTCTAGTTCATATTTAAATGTTATGTTTTACATTCAGACTTGCAGAATATTTACAGAATATTAAAATGAAATAATAAATGGATATTCATATACTAAAGACTTTCCCTAATGTCCCTCAGTCCCATTATTTTCTGAACACAAATAATTACAATTTGAAATTTTTGGTAAACTGAACTAGGAATTTTTTTGTTATACTAGTATACCACAAGGTACCATTTTGGGTCCCTTACTTTTAAGGGTATACATAAATTCTTTAACAAATATTTGTATTGAAAGTGGCATTGTAATTAATGGTAAAAGAGGGAAGAAGTAAATGAAAAAACATCTACTGGACTGGCGAGCTTCTTTTAAACTCACCTTAAACATGGATAAAACCAACCACATAGCATTTTCTCTAACATCTGCTAATAGTCCTATTTTTAACAACAGTAAAATAGAAGGATTTGAAAAGGAGACTAATAAGGTACCTTTTACTACATATTTAGGAGTCATTATTCACAAAAATCTTAAATTAAAATAACACGTAAATAGAGCTTCTAATGATATTAGAAAATTAATACGTATATTTATTATTATTACAAAAATTAATATTTAATGAGCATTTGATGGTTTGTGTCTATAGAGGTCTTCTCGAATCTAAAACACTAAAACCACTAAAAACAATTCAAAACTATATCCTACAAATAATTTTTAGAAAAAAAGATATCCTATCTACTAGTTATTTTATTATATGGGTCATATTGGTAACAATAACTCAACTGAGAAAAAAGTACAACTACCAAAAAAGACCTTTTCACAGCGTTTATGGACCTGGAGAAGGCTTTCGACAATATTTCTTTGCAAATTTTAAGGAATACGAGTAGTCTGAAGGACAGAAACTTAAATCCAAATTTAATTAGAGGAATACAATGGATATATACAAATTACACAAGCTATGCCTGGAAATACAATATGCAATCAGAAACGATTCAAATCTAGTATGGATTGCTTTTGCAGAAGACATTTGTGCCGAACGAGAAAAATACCTAAAACACAACTTAGAACAATGGAACACGGAATTTATAAAGAGAAAGTTGAAAAGAAATGCCAATAAATCAACAGTAATGTTAATCAATGAAATAAACAAGATTAAGATTAATAATAACCAATTGGAACAAGAGGACGAAATAAGTGAAAACGCCTCAAAACCTATCTACTCTTCTTAAAGGACTGCTTGGGTCCTTGATCTGGTTTGTTCGTCTTCCCATGTTTTTCTTTCACTCGCTCTTCCGTCTTTCATTTCTCTTTTTCAGGTTTTGGATTGTTTTCCCATTTCCTTCACTGTCTTTCCTCAGCTGTTCATTGGCCTTCTTTGTTTCTGTGTTTGTGATTTCTTCAGATTTTGTTTTCCTTAGTATTTGTAGCGCTTCCTCTGTTGTTCTTGATTTTGGTTTTGCCATTTCCTTTTCCTCCTCTGGTACTAAAATTGAAAACCAATTATGTGTCCCCACTGTACTGATTAAATGGTATAATGGATCTCATAAGAGTTAGTAATATCATAAATATTATTATAATAAACGCGTTTGGAACTAAAAAGTCCCGTTTGTTGTTTTTCTTTGATGGCTGCTTTCTTCGCTAAGGAGAATCGTTCGCTATGCTTGTCACTGACTGGGACTGCAGTTCAGGTACACTCGAAATTACCGGTCCCGTATGTCACAGACTAATAAAAAAATCCATGAACCATACATCCTATAGACTTTTCAAGCAAATGTCGCTCTTATCCAAATTTCTTGACATTTGACAGCTTTTATTTGAAAATTTACGTTAATTGACATCTTGGTTTATTTATTTGGACAATTTAGTTTTCATTTGTTGAGCTTTCAATTTAATATGCGTGCGATTATTCCATGCTGCGTTCACACTTGCGAGAAAAAAATAATCTACTTTATAGATTTCCAAATCCTAAGTGGCACTTCAGTAGATTTCAGCTTTGGTTGAAAAAGTTGGATAATGCTTAACTGTTTTTAATGGATCCAAAAGCAGTGTATTCCAATAGAAGAGTGTGTCATTAACATTTCGAGCAAAGATACTTTTCAGAAGGATCTAAAAGATTGGTAATTAAGAATTCATTTAGTGCGCTCATTCATATTTTTCTTAAAATTGAATTTTATAGTTGGAACTACTTTTCGCTCGCTCTGTCACTTTTAGCAGTATGGCGTCTGCAGCTATTAATACGTGACCAATAATAAACGAAATACATATAATTGACATAAAATATAAAGTGAAAACTTTTAAATTTTACTGGTACAAAGCATTCTTACACCAACTGAATATACAGGGTGTTTAATTAAGAATTATCCATATAGTAACTGGAGAAACCTTAGCACTAAATATGAAGATTTAAGCCAAAACACTTAAGTAAAATATTTCTCCTAACCGAGATATAGGGTGTTTTATTTTAACTATTCTAAATGATTGTATCCCATATTTTTGACACCTTCAAATATTTTCTGTTCATACTTGACAAAGAGTTTATACATATTCGGTTACTTTAAACAGTGGCAAAAGATATTTTTTCTCGATTACCAGAGGCGTGCGGTAGGGATGGATACTTTCTTTTATCCCCCTACAATTTACGCCACTGTCGTAATAATTGTTTCTGCATGTTTTTTTGATTCTCCTTCACTTTCTACGTAAATATCATCCTCTTGTCTCAATACGATAGAGTGAGTAGTTTTAGAGTTATTTGCATTTAAAGGTAATGTTTAAAATATCCATTTTATTCCAATAATTCCTTAATAATTTAATCAACCCAACATATTTCTAAAGGTTAGGAGAAATTTTTCCAAAAGGATTAATAAATGTATTGAAGTCAATGAAGGCCACTTCGAAAATTTACTATAATGTTAACTAACTAGATTTTTTTTACAGTAGTCTAAATAAATAATTGTTTCAGTATGTTTATTTTATGTATTCATCATGTTACTTCGTAATGAAAATCATAGTTCTATTTTGTTATAAATTTAAAACTGAAATTTTAATAAATATTAATATGAAAAAATCATTTGAAACTAATAAATTTTATTTATTCAGTGAAATAGTTATTGACTCATGTGAATTTACGATTAGAATTAACAAATTTTGTTCTCAAGGTGGTTAGATTATTAAGGAAACTCATGTTAAATAAACAATAAAACAAAAATTGGTATTTTAAACATTACCTTTAACTGCAAATAACTCGAAAACTACTCACTCTATCGTATTGAGACAAGAGGATGATATTTACGTAGAAAGTGACATGCAGAAACAACTTGCCTCGTACTGATGAGACACAACAATGTCGAAACCGGTCTACGAGTAGTGTTCTTCCCGTTAATTTGCAAATCGATAGAGATGGTTTAAGTATCGACAAAGTCGGTCGCCATCACGTTTTCTATTGAAATGTAATTCAATGTCCGTTGGGGCATATAGCCCAGGAAGTAGTTGTTGTTTCATGGAAAACGGTCAAGCTTGGTATAGAAACTATTAAGTTTCTTTACCTTGGGTGCAGGTAGAAACAATTTTCTACTTTTCATTTTTACCATTGACTGCACCTTGTATCTGAAATTATTTTCAGTATTTGTTTATCTATCTATCGATTACAGTTACCTTTGATCTATTGGTTTGCAAATGAACGGTAGGATGGCGCTTTTGCGACTTTATCATAGAATCGTGGGTTCACGGTTTATGTATTGGCGTAAAAGAATCATTCTGCATCCTGCTCTGCGGGATGAGAAGAACTACTTGCCTCGTACTGATGAGACACAACAATGTCGAAACCGGTCTACGAGTAGTGTTCTTCCCGTTAATTTGCAAATCGATAGAGATGGTTTAAGTATCGACAAAGTCGGTCGCCATCACGTTTTCTATTGAAATGTAATTCAATGTCCGTTGGGGCATATAGCCCAGGAAGTAGTTGTTGTTTCATGGAAAACGGTCAAGCTTGGTATAGAAACTATTAAGTTTCTTTACCTTGGGTGCAGGTAGAAACAATTTTCTACTTTTCATTTTTATTTTTAATTATTACGACAGTGGTGTAAATTGTAGGGGGATAAAAGAAAGTATCCATCCCTACCGCACTCCTCTGGTAATCGAGAAAAAATATCATTTACCACTGTTTAAAGTAACCTAATATGTATAAACTTTTTGCCAAGTATGAACAAAAAATATTGGAACGTGTCAAAAATTTGGGATACTATCATTTAGAATAGTTAAAATAAAACAACCTATATCTCGGTTAGGAGGAATATTTTATTTAAGTGTTTTGGCCTAAATCTTCATATTAATAAATAGTTAAAAAATACTCGATTCCCGACCATCTGACGCAGATCAAAGTGTAGTTTACGTTAATACCGCTCACCTTAATATCTTTTGCAGCGGGATCGAAAAATAGTACTAATTTCAAAAATTAATTTTAAGAAAAATATACATAGACGCACTAAATGAATAGTCATTTCGTGGTTTGTAGACAATAATTAAACATTGCTTCAGTAGAACTGTCCAATTTTCATTTATACTGTAATTGCAGTCTTGTTTATTACACTTCCACCAGGATTTATGAATATATAAAAAAAAATTCATTTGATTGAAGCAGAAAGGTAAGCTGAAAAATGTGGAAAGTATTTGGCCAGTATGCTTCATGCACCATTGTTTCCCCGAGCCAGAGAGAGGATTAGAAGAACAATGGATCAACTGCAGTGGTCTTAGGCAGGCGAAACAAACAATCGCCTATCCTGACAAAGCTAGGACAAATTGGTTACTGCATAAATCCAGATCACAGCCATTGTGTTTTTTATTATTCTTGACCATAACTATGCTTCGATCAGAAAAAAATCCGAAGAATACAATCCTGAAGTAACTGACACTATTACTACTCTGTTTGTTTATAATTGTCTGTAATTGTATAATTGTAGTTTAATAAATAAATAAAAAATTTAATTGGAATGTTTTATTGTTTTTAATTTGTTGCATAGTTGCTTTTTGTAATTATCTTTTAGTTTAAATATCCCGCCCAACCTCACTTTAGTTTACTTTCCAATACAGAGATGGAGCTATTTTTGTCTAAAACATTAAGATGGCCATGAAACGTCTATAGGCTGGATGGTTTATGGAAAAATCAACTCTGAAGCGCACAATCCCGGATTGATAACGGATCGTGTCCCAAAGCGATATATTTTCGTGACCCTGTACGTTTAACGACCCATCTTCACTGCATACTTAACACTTCTCTGATAACTGTTTTTGTAGGAAATTAATTTTTTCGACACGATTTTCGGTGTCGAAAAAACAATTAAAATGACGGTACCCGCCCATTTCTCGAAAACCGATCGAGGTCTATCAAATAACCGTAAATATTTTTTTCAGTAATTTGCTTTCATATTATGTGACAAATAACAAGTGCCACGCGTTCGGTTTAACAAATGAAGTGAGTTTTCAAATATTTGCGTTTCGGAATGCGTATAAAGTTGGCATTGGTCATCATCGTAACTAAACAATTGAAAGACGGAAATGGCCGGCCCCGATGCTATTTCACCATAATAAAATAAAACACAAATCAAAAATTCAATGTGCGCCTTTTCTACTTCCTTCTTTATAGAGGCGATTATTGCATTCTAATCATAATATTTATTTATATAAAGATATTGAGGTTACACTGTTGATGGGTGTATGAAAAATTATAAAGAAATTGATAACCATCTATTTTATACCATTTTTTTTTACTATTAGACCGTCGATGGAATACGAAAAATATTAACATTTAAAATAGAAATTAATAATGTACGCCTAAAAGGAGATAATGGTCGTAAAGGGAAAACATTATTGATACAAAATTACGTGTTAGATGTTATCAGATCGGAAAATTGAGAAGCTTGGCTATTTAAATATACAACAGACTGGCGAGATAACTGTTAGAAGTAGAAACTCATGATCAGTATCAGTAAATCACTATACAGAAATGCAAAAAGGGATTAAGAACAACTATACGGTTGAACCAAACTTCCACTATTTATTCGAAAAATTAGCCATGATTTTTAAATTAGGGGTGGTCGAAAAAACACAAAAAGTTTTGGAATTGAAAGATTACATTTAAAGGTCTATCAGAGCTGGTATGAAGTGGCTACAGTTTTTCTTATTTTAATTTTTAATTTCTTTAGTCATCATTAGACCATAAATAAAAGAAAATTATGGTAAACAAGAAAAGTGGTGCAATATGACTTACAGATTCAATAGAAAGCGGGTTGTATCACTGTGACCTGTAAGATCTATTGCATCTCCTTATTTGCTTAGACGATGTAGGTATTCTTCATCACTATAGCAGAGTCTCTAATCCTATATCCTTTATAAAGGCCAGGTTGTCGATCGACCTGTTAGTTTTTCCTCTTCTATTTGATATACTCTAAAGTGTAGATCTCTTGCATTTTCTAAAGCAGTGATTAAGATAAGCAAAAAGCATTGTAGAGATATCACCTAAACAGCATATAGGGCCTCTTCGAAATGAGCAATAATAAAAAAGCTGGAAGAATAATAAAAAACTCTTCGTTTCAACGTAACTTCCAAGTTTATTTGAAAAAATATGTTTTAAATTACAATGACGGCCGTTTCGCTAAGAACCATCGTCAGATTGACATTTAAGTTACATGTTGTTTGTTTGTAGCTAGGTAGCTGATGTTTAGGTAGTGTTAAGGCTAGACAAAGTATGGAAGTAATAAGACATAACAATATTAAAGCCTAGATTTTAATAGCACTAAGGGATTATCCTGGATGTAATTCCCTCTAAGATCAGTATAACTGTGCAATGATATCGAAAAACCAGGAAAAAACTATATCATGCTGATCTTTACATTAACTTAATATGTGTTTTACAATTATGTCTTATCTATGTATAAAATGTAAACTTAATCAAAGTAAACAGTTTAATAGTGGAGAACTTCCAAGATTAATTTGTTCATTAAAAACTTTAAATTGTGGATCTGCTAGATATCTTTTTATTTCAAGTTCTTCAAGGAAATCTAAATTTTGTTTTTATCACAAGTGTGTAGTATTTTGATGTCATTGGTGTGTAAGAGTGAGGTTGGATGTTCAAGTAGGTGTTTGCATAATTTGACTTATCTGGTTGTTTTAATCTATATGCTCCTAAGTGTTTATTGAATCTTACTTCAAAATTTCTTTGTGTTTGACCTATATATACAGCATTACACTTTGGACAATTAATTTTGTAAACACCAGATTTTTTTAATTTGGGTAATTTTGTTTTTACACTTAACAATTTTGTACTAATATTATTTTGTGTTTTAAATGATATTAATGCTGATGTTGCTGAAGATATTATTTTTGAAATTGTATTGGAAATACTTCCACAATATGTAATATTTTTATAACTTTTAATTTCTTTAGTTTGTTTAGGAAATATTAGTTGTAGTGACACTTTCTGTTCTGTTTTATTAATTAATTTATTTATTAAATGAATTGGATAGCCATTAGACGTAGCTATTTGTTTTATGATACTAATTTCTTTATCAAAGTTAATTTTGTCCATTGGAATTGAAAATGCGCTATGTATCATAGAATTATAAGCTGCTAATTTATGCGTTATAGGATGGTTTGAATTATATGGTATGGTTACATCTGTTTGTCTAGATTTTCTGTATATTGAATAATTTAATGAATTATTAAATTTTTCTAAAGTAAAATTGGTTTTAGGATGCAAGGTATTTATATAATTAAAAAATATATCTAGCTGTCGTTCGCTACCTACAAATAATAAGATGGACTTCCAAAAAGTAAGAGTTGGTACAATAAATTTAAAATATCATTAGGTATTAAAAATTACTGCAGGGTAAACCGTCGATAAATTCTGGCACTTCCATGGTTCGCATTGCAAAATTTTTTCGTCTCATAAATGGGACGTAGTATCATAATGTTTTGGCTACCTACAAATCCTGCTAACACATCAGCAACATATCTATACCAAAATACAATATTGTTTTTATAACTAGAATTAAAGATTATTTTATACATAAAAATATTTGCTAAAATTGGAGAAATAGGACTTCCCATTGGAAGACCCTCATTTTGAATATATACCTTGTTATCAAAAGTAAAATAATTTTGACTAATGCATACATTAAATAGGTCAATTATACCTGGATGGATATTTCTTTCATCTAATAGCTTTTTAACAAGAACTGTACATTCTATAGGAGGTATTTTAGAGAACATATTAGTTACATCAAACGATACTAATTTAGTATTATTTTGTAATTTACAGTTATTTAATTTTTTTATCAAATCTAATGAATTGTGTACTGAATATTTAGATGTGTATCCATAATTAGTTAAAATAGTATTTAATTTTTTAGCTACCTTTGTATTAGAAGTGTTAACATACTGGAGACTACTTCTGGGTCTTTTTTCTGGACACTGCTCTTTTAGGTATATTCGTTTTTTTATTATCTACTTCAAAAAATTGATCAACCATGCAGGTAAAAGGTATAATACGAGGGTTGCCTTTTATATTTCGGGATTTGGCAATTCTGGTGTTGCAATCTGGCAACTGACAGATCTATGGTAAAGTTGGACATTTTTGAGATTATACGTACCTACTCAGAACGTTTTGACATACGAGCGCTATTTGTGTTGTTTACAGTAACTTAAAAGATTCATCTCGGCCCAAAAATGTTTACTTCGATTTCAACACTCGGTTTGCTATACCATACACTCCTGCTTCAACTCCTTCTGGAGTTTTGGAGCCATCAGTGTATACTACGTAGTCAGTCCCAGAGAAAGAGATGATCCCTTTTCCCAATTGTCTCTCTTCGGAAAGAGGACGTTAAAGGACTGTTCTACATGAGTCCGGGTAGCTAGGATATCTGAGACCATCCCAAGCGTGTGGTGATCTTTAATTTCACGCATCAGGCCCGAGTGGTCCCAGAACCTCTTCCCTTTCACTTGACTATGCACTGACAGGCCTATAGGATACCATCGTGGACCCCTTCTTGTGTGGTGAGGATTTCTGGAGTCCCTTGGACCACCAGGCCACCGAGCCATACGTGATCATTGGTTTTATCACTGTTTGATAAATCCAGTAAATCTGTTTGGGGTTCGTTCCCCAAGATTTGCCACAGATTCTCCTGAGATTCCACAGGGAAATCCTGGCTTTATTTATTGTTCTTTCCACATGGGCGTTCCAGGTAAGTTTACTATCCAAGATGATCCCCAGATATTTTACCTCCGTCGCAAAAGGAATCGTTTCGCCATATAAAATTGGTTGGCGAAGCTTAGTTAGCTTTCTCCTTTTTGTAAAAGGAACAATAACAGTCTTGCGGAGGTTAACAGACAACTGCTCCACCTCACACCAACTGTTAACCATATTTACAAAACAATAAAGATACATAAAAAAAATATACTAAATCTAACTTAAAAACAAACATTTTACATAAATAAAATATAAGCCTCTACATATTTTAACGATGGGTGCAATTTCGATAACTGTGTCTTTAGAACATAATCACACCAATTCAAGTCTTCATTTTATACATAGATAAGACGTAATTGTAACACAAATATATTAAGTTATTGTAAAGATCACCAATATATAGTTTTTCCTGGTTTTTCTATATCATTGCATAGTTATACTAATCATAGAGGGAAATATATCCAGGATAATCGTTAGGGCTAATAACATCTAGGCTTTAATATTGTTATGTTTGATACTTGGTCTGGTCTTAACACTACTTAATCAACATCAGGTAGCTACCTTGAAAAATCAAAATTTAATTACAAAATGTCGATCTGACGATGCTCGTTGTTTGTTAAAAAGTTTTATTTTCTCGGGAAACAAGACGAGATTAATTTAAAATCATAATTTTCCGTTAAAATTCTCATGATTATGTACACACATACAGTCGCATTCCCACAAAATTTCTAAATTTAAAATTTCACACTCGAATCTACGTCAATTATCACAAATATAGAAAAAAATAATCAATCACAAACTATCATCAATCAAACTGCATCATTAACGATATAACAGGGTGTCGTGTTTCGATTTCTAACCCTTGCCTATCTGAAAGAGAGAAAAAAACGTAAAAAATAGACCCAGGAACTACACGGACTCACGTCTACCTGTTATCTCGGAACCCTCTTTAATATAAACACAGATCCGTATCGGCCCAAGAGACATTCTAACCATTAGAACGATTTTATTGAGCAAACAATGTTATAGATCCAAAAATGCACATACTTATATAAGATTCAATATTTTACCAACATTTTGTCAGCTATATTATGTGAAAATACATCGTTTATTTTCATTTTAAATTGAAACAAATCAGATTCTTCGTCCATCCTTTGTACTCAAGTGACCCAACCATCCTAGTTGCCGTTGTTCTACAAAATAATCTAATTTTTTAATGTAATTTTTAATTTACTTTTTTGTCTTTGATCAAGTACCCATTATTCGCATCCAAAAGTAAGAATCGGTATGTAAATGGCTTTGTAAACTTTCATTTTAGTTTTCTTTGTTATTTCTTTTTTATTATTAAGACATTTCTTCATTTCATGATATAACTTATTAGCCTTCTCTATTCTTTTGTTCACTTCCGTCTCCTGACTTCCGGATTCGACCAGGGTTATTGCCAGATATTCAAAACTGTGGACTTGTTCTATTTTTTCGCCATTAATGAAGATTTGCATATCTTTTTTATCTTTTGATACAGCCATTACTTTTGTTTTTGATTTATTCATAGTCATTTGATTTTTTGTTATTTGTTATAATTTCATTTAAAATTTTTTCATCATTTCATGTTTTTTTCTAAATCTTTTTCGCTTCCAGCATCAATTACATTATCATCTGCAAATGTTTACATAGGTACTTTAACTACTGTTTAATTTAAAAAAAATATATTGATAGTCGTAAAGACAGTTTCAATTTTCTTTAAACAAATATTTAAACACAAGTTCAGTACACAAAAGGTCACATTATTGTGACGTCACTGTTCGCCATTGTTTGACATTTTATCCAAACAAACTTTATACTTATGGCGATTTAAATGGAACATTTTTATATTGTATATTTTCTTTGTTTTGTAAGGTTTTGAAACATTATACTGCCATATAGATACATTAGTGTGGTTAAGAAGTAGTTGTAGTTATATTTAAAGTTCTATTTGGTTTTAGGGAAAACATTTTTAAATAATATTACTTAACATCTTAACATTTTTAAGTTTAACTTTTTAAATGATTTTTTTTTAGTATGGCGAAAATTATATGTTAAGTTTTAAAAGCAAATATAACTTTTTTTAGAGTTTAGGGCTCATTATTATAAAAAGGAAGAGACCTCCTACAATATAGTACCCAAAATATAGAAAAAATAATACAGTGTAGAGATATTTTTAATTTATTTTTGCCTTTTTTATTAAAATTTTGAATCAATTTTTAAGAAAATTCCCCCAAAAAAATTCTTAAACACTATCAAAAGAAGGGGGCATTCGATTTTTAGCAGAAGCATCCGATTCTAAATAAATAAATAACAGTATGAACCTTACGATAAGAGCCTGATCGTGGCGCAGTGGAAAACGTGCTTGTCTCTCCTGTAGAGGGCTCGGGTTCGAATCTCAACCAAAACAACTATTTAATTTTTTTTAATAGTCATAAAGGTAGGCGGAAAACGGTTGTATGTCACACGTGCATAAATGCATTATCACCCCTTAGCTGGTATTCTCTAACGTAGGCAGAGTTTACAAGAGACATTCGAGCTACAGTCTACACTGATTTCAGGGTTTAGCCGTTTATACAACAAGGAAAAAGAGAGTTATTCTTACCAAGTCTAATAATTTAAGAGAAGTAGCCACTTGAGACTCCACCTAAATCATCTTACGTAAATAATGAGTTTGCTTAAACTTTTGTATATAGTCGGCATATAAGATATTGTTATGACAACAGATTTGGTATCTAACCTGGCGGTTCACCTATTTTTACTAATTTTTCTTCGCCAACTTCTTCTAATTTATAATTACAATCAAAAGCTTCAGAGAAATTCAGGTATACTAAGTCAAATAGTTGCTTATTCGAGAATGTTCCAATAACTTGGTAATGACTTTACTGATAACAGAAAGTAAGGGGTAATTCACATTAATTTTCAACTTGGAGGAAGAATACCAACAGCGAAGGATGAATGCCTAATAAGAGACAAAGTAATGCGTTTAATTATCCAAACCAGAAAAAGTATTAGAACCAAGCTTGAGCCAGACAAACAGACTATTGTCAAGAGGCATGATATTTGTGGGAATTTACCACCGATTAGTTCATTTGAGAAGCACAAGATAACAGGTGTCAATGTAAAAGAGTTTTTTATTTTGTTTTCCTCGTGTTCTGACAGGCCGCGGAGGCCATTAACTTCTTCAGGTTCTACCATCCCAATATATTTTGTGCGTATGAGGTCCAGGTCATCTGGGGTCCCTGGAGGTTTAGTTTTGACGACATCTATCCATCTTTTCTTCGGTCTACTCCTTCTTGGTGCATCATAGTTGAGGGATAGCATTCTTCCTTCTGGGCTCTTACTGCATATACCGCCCAACCTAGTATCCTAGATTTCTACTTGGCATGGGCAGTATTATTGCTTCGTATGGTATTATCTTGGCTTTTCTTGAGAGTGATCTGGACTTCAATGTGTTTTCGAGTGCGAAATATCATTTGTTCAATGGAGTTGCCTTCGTTTATAATTGTTCCAAGGTATTTGCAAAATTTTACTATCTTGTATTCATTGTTGTTAAGTTTTATGATTAGGGGTTGTTGTATATTTTCTCTCTTAAAAAGTATTTTTTATAGTGGTTTATTTTATTTTCAAATTATTAAGAAAAATCTACTGACAGGTATAAAACATTTACAATTATTTCTGACTGAATAATATAAATATATGGCAAGCCGGTTCTGCGACGGAATCCTTCAATTTTTGATATAAAAAACCGTTCTGTATATTTAAAAAAGGGACCGATTTTAAAATCTATCAGAAGGTAACATAAGATTGAGGGAAAATGTATCCTTCTTATAAATGTTAGTTTATCGTAGAATATTAGGTAAAATCTAGCGTAGGGTGTTTCTTTTATTGCATTGTTGTCTGTCTATTCTTTTTAGGGGTTATAAAGCTTTTTTATATGTCTGTACGTGGAGAGAGATGATGAATCGATTTTTACTTTTTAATCGTTTTTTATTTCCGAAATAAGAAAAATAAAAAGGCCTTTTCGGTAAGGGTTTAAAAACGTACATTCTGTGAGAATTTTTTAATGATTCCATCGGGCAGATATAATTTTTGATGGATGTATATACTTAAAACGATAAACTTTTAGATACAGTATGTTTACCAGAAACACTTGAAAAATAAGAAAATTTACCACACATCCAGTTAAATACTTCAAATATGGACTTTTTGTTATAATTACGATCGTAATACAGTCAACTGGTGCGATAATATAATTATACGAACGTTCTCAGAATGTAGTTATCATCAATTCCCCGATGTTTTAGCATAACGGCCTCACAGAGCGCAAAAATAAATAAAAATTATGGAATAAATTATCAACAATATTCCGAAATGTGCTAAATATCGCATATCAGTCTACGAGCACTACCAACTGTTTAGTCTATACCGAAATATTTAATAATAATGACCAAACTCGACGATATTCTTGAATTCCTTGAAAATAAACTAAAAGTGTGGAAGTTAAGGGTCATTGGTAGATTTAGATTCTTTATAGTCAATATTTTTAACATTTTAAGAAAAGAGAAGATCATACAGTATTTGACAAGAGAAAATATGAGTATACATGAATTTATTGTTTTTCTAAATTTGTGTCCAATGATTTTAGCCAATTAAATACCGGGTGCCACAGAAGTTTCTGACCGATTTTAACTGCAAATATATCGGAAATTAAAAACCATAGAGAGGTGCGGTTTTCGAGGAACAATTTCTTTTTATAAACATTTTTTCAGTATACATGTTTAATTAGTAAAATCTTATATAGGGTGATTTTAAAAACAGGTGTTTTTTAAACGCAAATATTGTCGATTTTTTTAATGGAACACCCTATATATTTTTATTCTATCTGAAAGACGAACTCTTTCCCTTTGAGAAAATGTATAATTTCTTAAAATTTAGATAAAAAATAAGTGAGTTATTTGGATTTTAGTAATAATTGTTTATTAGATAGAAATGTCTACACAAAAAATTACAAAAGCAAAAATCCACACAAACTTGAAAGATATGTACCAAATTTTATTAAAAATATACTTTATAAATTATCTAATTTAATAAAGATCTTCAAGATGTTCTAAGTGTTGTCCATTTTAGTCTATACATTTTTGTAACCTGAATAAAAAGTTCTGGAATGCTCAGATAATATAAAAAAGTCTGGAGTCGTCAAGTCTGGTGAGTGAGCAGGCCACTCAATTGGCCCAGCTCTCCCAATCCACCTATCTCCAAATGTTTCTGTTAAAGAATTTCTAGCCACAAGTGAATAGTGTGGTGGTGCACCGTCTTGCTGAAAGTCAACTGAATTTATGATGCCATCTTGTTCCGGTTGTGGATATAGGTAATTTTGTAACATGTCTGTGTAGACATTACCAGTAATTGTAGTTTCTTGAAAGAAGAACGGTCCATATATTTTTCTTTAGAAACGCCACACGAATCGTTCCACCTTGGGTTAATCTCTTTCATATTCCTCAATTACCCTTGAGTTTTCAGACCCCCATATGCGACAATTATGTTTATTACATCTCCCATTTAATGAAATCCAGCCTCATCTGACATTATTAGTAAAACATCAGGAACTTCTCTAAATAAATCTAGTAATGTTTCAGAAAAAACAATTCTGGTTTGAAAATCCCTTTCATATATTTTTTTGTGTATCTGTGTTTTATAAGGAGTTAACTGCAATACCTTTATACATCTCTGAACTTCGGATTTTGAAATTCCAGTTGTGAAAGATACTTTGCGAATAGATGTTCGATTATATTGTTCTTGTAATGTTTCCTAAATACGTTAGAGTCTATTTAAAAATCAACTTCACTCCTGAAGAAAGAAATGTACTGGTAATACCCTCGAAATGATTAAAAATTAAAAAAAAAAAAAAACAGAAAATCCAAAGAAGTTTCTTGAGAGCAAATCGAAAGAACTTTTAACAGTAGCACTAGTGACCCTGTAAGAAATATAGTTTGTTAATGTTTCTTTATGCATCCTGAATCTGGCGTTGAAATCATGGTCTTCACATTTGTCAAAATTGTCCACTCTTTCCCTTACTGTTTAAGACCTCCGTTCATGTTGAAGAACTTCCACGATATCTATATCCTCAACGCTATCCAATACGTATTATAAAACTCAAAGAAGCCAAGAGCAAATCTCTAAATGGTGGAATATCCTTGTTTACTGTCAGAATTCCCATTGGTCGCTAAACAACATGTTAAAGAAGAGAACCAATTAAGTCCATTACAGATATTCATCACTATTGCCAACTTTCCTTACCTGGTAGTTAATTAACTAGAGGATAAAAATTAAAAGAAAAACCAAACTTGACCTTTATCTCGAGGTTACTATTATCTGACGGATACTTAACTAGCAGATAAAATCTTTAATTGATAAACTGGTAAACAGCGTAAGCAGTTTAATAGTGGAGAATTTCCAAGATTTATTTGTTCATTAACAACTTTAATTGCTGATTTGCAAGATTCATGTTGTTAAAATTATTTTTAAATAGTTTAAAACAGCTTTCATGTTGTACTTCATTAACAGTATCGAAAAAGAAAATGGCCTTACAGCTTTAATTTTAAATTTGTAGATTGCACAAACATAGCAGAGCGAAAAAATATCGTCGTAATCTCTGCGTAATAAACTCTCGAAGAGTCGACTATAAATAATCCGTAATAATGTCACTGTACACGAAGTCAAAAGCGGAAAAACATCGCTACCAACTGTAAAATTCAAATAGCCCTAGTTACAACAACACTGCTCATGTCATATTTGGTAAATGACTGCGGAATTATCAAATGGGTAAAAACTGACAAAATTTAAATGTTACCAAAACTCGAATCCATCTCTGTCAACGACAAAGCTCCATAAACAGGATCCGAAGTCCTCCTAGTCCTTGTAACAAGGATAATTATCATACAGCATTTGCATAATACGAAATTTACGAAAATGCAAAATGAAAATTATTCTGTAATGTAGAAATTATGCGACGATTTAATAAAGTGGACTAATCTGCTTTTGACATTTATAAAGTTGATTCACATCTTTATCAATGGTAGATAGCGGTCTCTCTCGAAAAAAAAATACTTTCCAGGAATACCGGGTGTAAAACAAATATTTGTTGCTTCAATTTTAATGGCCAACGGAATTATTCTGATTGTCACAACCTATCTTTGCTTCCACATTATTTAGACACAAATAAATATCATTTAAAATTGGGATACACTTAAAATTTATCCCAGATCTGAAAAATACCATATTTCTTTATTTTATACCATATTTCTACCATGTATTAATTAAATAAAAACAATTATACCGTATAATATAACTTTATTTAAAACTGCATATTGTTATCGAAAAAGTGATTGCTGCATTGTTTCGCTATCTATTTTAACTATTAAAAGATGCTTGAAATGGCAATTTATATAGATATATTAATTTTATTGGATTCCATTTAAACAATAAACACTATGCTTACTTGTAGTTTCTTTATCTGGAGTAATTTAATATTATGGGATAAACACTGTCTATAAACTCACATACATTATTCATTCTCGATATGATAAAATAGATATTTATATTTTAATAATTGTTATTTTATAGGATTATTGTAGATATTAGATTACCTGTTGATTTCAAACTAAATTTCATTCAAATCACACAATAATGTACAAAATTGTTAAATGTAAAAACAAAATTACCTAAATTAAAAAAATCTGGTGTTTACAAAATTAATTGTCCAAAATATAATGCTGTATATGTAGGTCAAATAAAATTCAATGAACACTTAAGAGCATATAGATTACAACAACCAGATAAGTCAAACTATGTAAAACACGTTCTTGAACATCCACACTCACTCATACAAACCAATGACTTTCAAATACTACATATTTGTATCTGTCCCAAAAGTTTGAGACAGAGGAAATGTTTTTACTTAAAAGCTGACAAAGAAAACAAGGTTGTTATAATGGACAAACAAGACTATTTCGAAAGAATGGACCACTTGATCGTAATGGTCCTTACGTTAAGATTCCAAAAAATCCACTAAATAAAATGATTTCCACGGTGAAGAGCACTCTCAAAAGTTGTAAGAACCTTGTCACAGATTCGTTAAAGTATAAATTAACTGTTAGTAACCCTACATTGTCAAAGCTGTATTGCCTTCCTAAGATACATAAACCTGGGAAGGCAATGAGACCTATTGTTTCAGCTATATGTATGGTTATCGAACGAGTTTGAAAATCTACCCATAAAATGTAACAGTTTTTCAGTTAAAAACTCATTATAATTTATAAAGAAAGTTAAAAATGTTGTACTAGAAGATGGGGAAATATTTTAATCTCGTTCGATGTCAGTTCTTTATTTCCTAGCGTACCAATTCCACAAACTGTGTGTTGAAGTTAGAACTGAATACCTACGATTAGCTAAACTATGCATGAACCAAAATTATTTTCAATATAACAATCAGGTTAGTAAATTGTTTATCACCATTTATAGCCAACCTCTTTATGAGCTATTTTGAAAAAGATTAGTTAAGAGCTCGAGTATTTCCCAAGGATATGGTGTAGATATCGACACTCACATCGGAAAAGATTGTAACTATGAGATACGTCGAAATCCAACTACTACTACAATGGTTCTTTGCTTGTCAAGCTCTATATGCCAGTCAAATCGACGTAACTGTAGTCCTATTAATTATCGAGATAGATAGTTAGAAAAAGGAAGTAACATCGATGTGTCTTGTCAATTTCATTGGAAAAAAAAGTAAATCAAGATACGCCACAAAATTTTAAATCGATTTAAAAGAACATCGGCAATAAGGTTGCAAAAATAGTTATGTCTTTTTTCTTTACAATGTTGATACCAGTATGTACGATATTATTACAACTTTTTTACGGCTATTTTTTCTATAAAAACAATTGTGCGTAGCGTTATAATATTTGTGGTTTTATATTGTTTAGTGAAAAGTTAACCCGCTAATAAATTTCATAATGTATCGTGGAAAACTTTTTAGGAGCTCTATTCACCTGATGTATCTGAATACTTACCACCTGAAAAATGTGTGAATCTTGATTGAAAGCCAGTTTGAAAACCAAAACGTTGAGACCCATCAAGATTATACATCAGAGAAAAGTTGAAAATTTAGAAGCAGGAACTAGTAGAATTAACACCAGAAAAGAAAAAAAAGGAACATGCCAAATAAGTCTACTTCTGGTAGAAAAAGATTACGTAATCCAAATGGTTGGAACAAAAAAAAGTTATGAAAATAAAAAAGAAACACGGGAAAGAATTTATTAAGGTTAAATCAATGAAATCAAGTTGCAGAAAAAAGTGCCAGGAAACATGTATTAATTCAAAACTTTCAAACTTCAAGGCATCATTGGACGTACTCTTACAACTTTATGATCCTTGGAAAGAAAATAGACAATGTTTCTCAACACCCTGAACATAACCGATAAGTGGCTGACAACAATGTTTAAAAATATTTACAAAAAGTGAGATGATTGTACTATTGTAGATTAACGAGGCCGCAACCTTCATAGTCATCCAAACAAAATACCAGAGCAGCTAAAAATATATGTTAGGCAACACATATCCCAAATACATTTTTAAGAGTCGCACTATGTGAGAGCTCGGACAATAAGTAAATATTTTACTTCCTAATCATTAGAGAGGCGAATGGCACTATGGGTTGTAACTTCTTCCATTAGCGTTCCTAATAAAATAATCCTATCAATTTATTCATCAATCAATACCTTAGTACCTCTCCTGTAAAATTAGTGAAAATCAGTTACAACCTTCTCCGATGTGAGTGTCGATATGTGGACGACATTTTTGCAGTTTTCAATATAAAAAAATCATCAGTAGAAGATTTCATTTCAAATTAAATTCAAAATTCTCAAGCATAACATTTACATTTGAACTAGAAAATAATGAACAGTTACCATTTTTGGACACATTAGTAATTAGAAATAATAACAAGTTAGGAATTTGATATTTTCACTGTAGTCAACACAAAATGGCAAGTTTTCATTTTTTGGTTCATCGATTAATTAATTTTCCCTTAAACAAAACAAGATATAACAGAGAAAAGAATTTAATTGAGGATATAGCTGTACTTAATGGATATGATAAAAAACTAATTCATAAGCTAATCAATCGTCATAGTTTTACCACCTTTTTCCAGCGAGAACACAACGGTATGAAATTCATTTCATTACCATTTATCCCTCACTATATCAAAGGATTGAATACAATTTTCGGTACGGTGGGAGGTTTAGTTCATAAAACTAGTATCACCCTGAGACAATTGTTAGGAAATCTGAAGGATAAGAGAGAAGATCTGGAAAAAAGCGGTATATGTATATGAAATAAGTTGTAATGATTGTGATAAAAAGTATGTTGGGCATTTAAAGAACATTTAGCTCATCTAAAATATGGACGCATAGAAAAATCTAGTATTGCCGAACATGCTTTTACTAAAAACCATTCGGTAAATGTAGATAGATATAGAAATTATTAAGTGTAAAAATAGATTAAATAAGGACAAAGGACCTATCCCAGATAGTCCACTTTATAGTTTATTAGAAGAAAACTTATTGTAAAAATGGTACTGTATTTTATTAGGGAACAAATACTTATCTGCTTTTTTTCTGACTTCCAGTTTTTGTAACATTTTTAGAATCTTTCTAATATTAAATTCTTTCAACTTTTATTCAATTTACATTTTCTTTCAGTAATTTCATTCTATCATGAAGTGTGTGAAGGGATAAACGGTCTCGAAACCAATTCACCGACCATACAACTAATTTTCGACCCTTATCGATATGCACTAAATCACAAACAAAAATTTATTACCTATTTCGATCCCAAGTTTTTTAAGGAATCGAATAACCCCCTACAATTAGATCAGTCAACATTTTCACATACTTATGCATAATATACAGAAGGGTCGAGATGGAACAGGTATTCGGTATATATTAATTAAACGTAAGCAGTTTGGTTTTTGAAAACGGTATACAAATAAAAACCCCCTTGCACAATTTCCATATTCGGTATTATTTTGCATTTAAAATTAACCTAACTCACTCAAACTTGTTTGAAAATCTGAATAACTAAAGAAGTAATTCGATATTGTAGGTAACCAAAAAAAAGCAGATTATTTTGCTCTTTTAAAATCGTCGATACGGTGTTCACTTATGATTTTTCTATTGTTATAATTAATCGTAACGGTTTTTAATAATTTTTTTGTCATCAAGGTATATAAAAACATGAATTTTACACGATTATAATACAATTGTGATCTTGAAAGAAATAAATGCAAGAATATAGAAAATCAATGTGGGGTACAACTGGAATTGGACAATCCACGATTTTTAAAGTATTGTGAGAAAGAAAGATATCAAATCAAGTAAATACGTCAAAGAAAAGTTCAGGAAGACCAAGAAAAATCTTTGATTCTATTAAGTGGTATTCGGACGGTTCCAAGTTAGAAGAGAAAATTGGTAGGAGTTTTTGAACCGAGAGCCAAGGACTCAGAAAGCTTTGGCACATACCCAAGTACGTATTTGCCATCAAGCAGCCATCAAAGCGAGTTCACATACAATCAGGTCAAAGATGGTTTGGGAATGCCTAGGCAAGCTAAATAAACTAGTCCAGAGGAACACTGTCACCTTCCTATGACTCCCAGAACACATAGGAATAGAAGGGAAGGAAATCGCAGACAAGCTGGCAAAACAGACAGCAATCAAGCTGGGATCAGCAATAGCACAGTCTTAGAAAAGCTGAGAAGAGAATTGGAGAAGGAAAAATCCAAGTACTGGAATCAGCTGGTAGGACTGAGAAAAGCTAGATACTTCTGGGAAACTATGACCAGAAGAGATCTCCTAGCTGCCTCAACCTCAGTAAAAAAAGGTTCCGGATTTTAATGGGGATAGTCGGGGATTTCCCGGTTAAGAAGTCACATGAAGAAACTAGGGTTAGAAGATGAATCTAAGTGCAGATTCTGTGAGGAAGAGGAAGAAACCTCAATACACATACTCTCGGAATGCCCTGCCTTGCAAAATTCTAGGGTCAGATACTTGGGAGCACACGAATTAAAAGAGGAAGATCTACATGATATAAAGCTCGACGATGTCCAACACTTTTTTAAAAAAATAGGACTAGATGAGCTGCGGAAACATCAGCCATGGGGACACAATTGATCTTATAGTTCACCCCTAATTTCATACATACATAATAATAAATTATAGTTTTTGTCTCGACATAAAAGTCTAGATATAATATTAATAAGTCTAAAAGATTTTCCTCTATCTACATTTTTATCTCAAATACAGTTATTGTCCTTTTTTCTATTAACAATCAGCTTCAAAATCTAAACCCTTACTTAAAAAAATCGAATACCACAATGCAAAATGCAAAAAAAAAAACAACAAAATGCCTTTAATACAATCAGAAATAATAATAAATACCAAATGAGATTTTAAGATTGCAGAGGCGTAGATATGCATTGCAAAAAACAGTATTACTTTGTTTTAGCTTTTAAAAACATCCAAAAATTGATAAATTGTAAAACATATCTGTAAATAAAAGTATATCTTAGAAATTATTCAAAGCTGATAATGATGAACGTCAAATATCTGGTTATGAAATTTAATATTTAAAGATTTTTCGTTATCTTTTTGCACTTATTTCATCTTCAAATGTTTCCTAACTGGATATTCTGACTTTTTATTTATATTTGATCAGTATTGTTTGTTCTATTGATTTATATGTATCATTTTTTGTTTAGTATCTGATGTTAACTCTTTGTCTTCCTACCATTCCATTCTTGTCACTTTTATGCCAGTCGGTGCTACTTTTGCTTTTATATCACCTAATGTATAATTACTTGCATCCCATAATTTTGGTGCTGATGTAGTGGTAGTGAATTCATTTGTATTGTTGAGTCCTAAATATAACCCATATTTATTACTCAACGTTTGTATTCAGTTTATCGCTGAAGGTCCCACATTTATCAACTTAGTTTGCTTTCAAATTCTTATCAAGCCCTAGTCTCCTTGTATTTTCTATTGAACAAAATTTCTCGTTATACTACGCCATTAAAAAATTCATATCTTTAAAAATATTAACTTTATCGTTAAAAGTCATAGGACCTTTTTTTATTGGTATTTCAATAAAGAATATAAAAAAAATTGTCCGTTTGAAAAATAACAATTCCTTGTAATTGTTTAAACAATTTCGGTTTAAACAATATGGCACCGGGTTGCGCCATGGCAACATGCATTTATATCATTAGGAGGGCAATTTGAAAAGGATCACATAAAAAAATTTAGGTGGAATAGTTTTCGGTACTCATGCGCCGATTCCTCCTGGACTACTGCTACACCTTTTCTTCATTTTAATCTATTAAAATTAAATTGGTTTGATATACTGTTACGGTTGCATTAGAAGTAGTATACAAATGAGCATGTTTATTTATAAATATTATGAAAAAGATACTGAATTGGTGTACAACATTGGGGGGAAAACAATAATTAAAAATCATTATAAGTCTTTGTTCGATTTTTTTATGCAACTAAATTAATAGAAAGAAAGATAATAGCAAAACTACAAGTTGAGTTTAATTTATTCCAGATGATTATTCCATAAATTTTATAAATTTCTTAAATTGTACTTTGAAAATAATTGATTAGTTTTAATTTCTAGATGTTAAGGACAAATTTGTGATCACTCCCAAAATCTGTAGGAATAATTTTAGAATTCCAAATCTCACTAAAATAAAATCACCCTGTACAACAAGGTTCCAATAAACATCATTTGAGCTTACCAGTCACCAACAAAAAAAAAAAACTGATATTTTTTTAGTAACTTTGCTTTCATTGCCAACATAAATTTATTTATTTTGTTCAAAAGGAAAGCTGGGAAAACAAAAGAATTTTCGGTAACCATGGTTCTGTTGAATCTAAAATCTCTCTTGTTTTTTGTTCCTGAAAGCGAAAGGAGGGTAAGAAATTTGTCCTGATAAAATTAAAATTTTTATAAGTAAAATTAAACAATTAACGCATAATAATGCAAGATAAATACTTAAAACGATAAAGTGTGATATAAAAGTGTATTTCCATAAAAAAATTTAACATACCTGACAAGAAATTGGGGCCAAAGTGTATTGGCATCCAATACCAGCAGTTCCAGGAGAGCAAGCAAGTTATTTAAGCCTTAAGGAACATATTCCTGTCCATTTGAAGGTGACAGCAGTTGTAAGGATTCTACATTTGAGGTATTTGGGGCCAATTTTGCTCCAACACATATTTAGCAAGAATTAAGTACCAGGACTCCACAACATCCACGTATGGACCAAATTCTGAACATTTTTAAGGTGATGTCAATTATTATTGTTCTATTTTAATGTTAGACATTTTCGATAAACTCTAGAATTTCAACAATTATTATTGCTCTATTTCAGTGTTTAACATTTTCGATGAACTGTAGAATTTTATACTAATTTTTTGTTTTATCACTAATTCATTTGTACAAGATCCATATTTATTGTCAAAATTTATTCGTATTATAAAGGTTTTATTTAAATTAGCACGTGCTACAACTTTGATGTAGTTTGTTCTTGGAAGAGAAAACAGGATATTCAGGAATTTTCACATCCATACATTTCAATTAAAGAATACGGTTTTATAACTAAGAACACACTATATATTTATTTAAGGTACATTTCATAGGAATAAAAGTATAAATTGTACTCACCAGTAAACCCAATTCATTTTGGAATATTTCTAATACATTTTCTTTTAGCGACATTGAACAATAAATATCTCTTTTGAATTTCTGTTTATTTCAAACATAAATTAATCTGGAAATTTATTTAACGAGAACGATCACTTCTTAATTTACTTCAATCAGCTGTAACGTCTCAGAACTTTAACCTCACAAAACACAGAATTTGACTAGAGGGAATAATCGCAGAACTTGAACCTACACCAGTAACCTGAGCGGGTGACGTCATACAGTGACCGGAGGAACTACTTAAGTATCTTTTTCGTTATTTGTTTTTAATCATAAAAATTTTTAAGAGTCTCATTGCTTTGAGCAGCTTGGTTTAATTTAATTTCATTGGCGTCATATTTTTTTTAAGAAAATATTGTGGGAGATCATATTGTTGTCGTAGGCGTACCGCTATAGGCAACACGTTTCACACAAATACTTTAAGAAAATATAATTAATATAGATTTAACAATATTTAACCCCACAATATTAATGTCGATCCCAACGTGGGGCGTTATAAAATTAATATAAATTTCATCTCTAAAGATTTATTGTATTAAATATTATTGTTTACCTAAAATAAAAACAAGAGTAATAATTCTAGATTGTTCCAGACTACTCAGAGACAATTAGAATTTTAGTAAACAAATGCTCAGTTGTATTTTTCTTGAATCATATTAACATTGCTTGAGAAAAATAATTCTAAGATTTTCTTTGAAAAATTTTATATTTAACTATATACAAAAACTCAGTACAATTCCTGAAATAGGGAAACATCATTGTTATTGGGTGTGATATCTAGGTCTAATTACTTAAATTAAAACTTAAAACTGATTTCAAAACTCTATTTCAACTTAATCTAACAAAATGGAACAAAACAAGTCCTGTAAGACTATAGGCCAGTTGAGAGTAAAGGAATTGAAAGAAGAATTGGAAAAAAGAAATTTAAGCAGTGAAGGGATTAAATTAACTCTTTTCAATAGACTTAAGACAGCTCTTATCGAGGAGGAAAAAGGATCCAGAAACTTTCCAATTTCTTTTGGAGGAAAGAACCTCAAACCAAGAGATGGACCATGAAAAAGATGATGTCTCGGAAACAGGGGAAGAGACAGAAAATCAGACAATGAGAACCTTAGGGGATGATGTCTCAGACAACGCAACAGAAGAGGTAGACAGACTCGCAGGTGGAGAAGCCACACCGGGAGCAAACAATCAAGACCAAAATTGGATGATGAATAATTTCTTCAGAGAAATGAGAGCAGACCTTAGAAAAATGATGGATGAACAAAAAGAAGATCTTGGTAAGAAGATGGATGAACAAAAAGAAGATATTGGTAAGAAGTTGGATGAACAAAAAGAAGACATGAAGAAGATGGATAAGAAGATGGATGAACAAAAAGAAGAAATGAAGAAGGACATGATAGATTTAAGAAAAGATCTTATTAAGATGAAGACAGAAATTACAAATGATATTGGAAGGAAATTACAGAAGATAGAAGAGAAACTTGACAAAAACATAGAGGATTTAAGTGGAAGACAGGACATTTTGGAAGTGGAGATGGAAAACCAGAAGGAGAAGATACATTTCATCCAAGAAAACATACAGGGAGAATTCTTAAAGAATGCAGAGGTACTTGTGAAGAAGGCTCAAGAAAAAATTGGTTGCGAGACAGAAAAGGATATTAAATCTTTAACAAGGATCACACAACAAAACATAAGGGAAATTAAAGAGTTGGAGACAGGAGTAAGAAAGGAGATTGGTTTGTACATTTCTTATGAACAATACAGAAACTTGTGTAATTCATATGGAGATTACACATTTAACTCAAATCTATTAAATATCAATGAATTGTATAAAAAACAAAAAAAAATCCAATCGACATTAAAAATAGTAGAACCAAACAATGAATTTGAAGAACTAATAAGAAAACAAAAAGATACTAAACAAAAGTTTAGCCATTTCTTTCCACAGATTGAACAAAATTTAAAGAGAAGTTGTTTAGATAATAAAAAAGCCTTTGAAACATCCGATCATATCATCTCTATGTGTGAAAAATTTAGTGTTGTAGGTGTTCATGGAAGTTATATTGGACCAGCTATGATCAAAGAAATAAATGAAACAAAATTTATCTTTCCAGAAAACACTGAATTCTACAGTAAAGATGTGTACGAAATAAACAAATATTTAACTGAAAGAAAGTTTGACCTAACTCTGCGAGATCCTCCTTGGTGGAATAAATATAATTGGAGGAAAAGAAAAAAAACATCAGATGGCTATAACATGATGTTTAATAAAGATTTAAAGAGTTTAACAATCGACAGCTTATTATCGGATGATGGTCTACTTGTAGTATGGTGTACATATTCTAGACAAAATTTAAATGCACCTCTCAATAAGATATTTCCACATTGGCAAGTACGCTTTATTGCAAAATGGTACTGGTTAAAAATAACAAAAAAATTGGGGAACCAATTTCTGAGTTCTCTCAAACCCCTGGTAAACAACATTATAAAAAAATTATATTTGCTAGTAGAAAATGTTCAACACATAAAATTCAAGATGGTAAGATACTGGTCAGTATTCCAATTATTTTGCATTCACATAAAAATCCTTTGGTAAAAGTATTAGAGGAATTTTCAATGTTACACAGCTGTTCAGATATGTGAGTCCTTCTGATGAAAATTCGGTGTGTTTACCTAAAACATAAAATTTATTAATGGTTATTTAGTTATGTTACAATTACAATTATGTTAATTACTCTGTTTAAAATTATTTTTAAGGGAATTTCTGTTTTCTTTCATAATTTAAAATGATACAGGTGTCATGACTGGTGAAATGTGGGAACGTTCTATTCTAATGAACTTAAAGAGATAAAGAGATTTTCAAAGTATTTGTCATTAAGGACATATTTTGAGATTTATAAATGTTGAGGAAGTACCTCAAATAAAATGAAGTAAATGTGATTTCACTATATTTGTCAAAGGCATATGGTGAGCTAAGGAAAAATTGTTTCTCTGAGAAAAAAGATCTCAGGAAAATTTTCAAGATATGAGAATAATAAGATAATTTAAATATTGTCACGTTTGTGTGTGGACACATAACGAAATATTAATGAGAAGAGGAATCGTATGTAAAGATTCTATTATGAATATTGATAGATAAATGAGTTTTAATGTAAAATGTTCAATAAAAAAAAGTAATACCCAGTCAAAGTGTACCAAAAATCATGAACAGTACGGAAATTCTCATGTTAAAGAAGGAAAACTAATTTGTTTTATTTTAAAAAAAAAATGTTTTAGGTAAAGCAATGTTAATAATGTCTATTAATTTGTTTGGTCTGTAAGAAAAACACACATTAATTAATTTTTGTTAACTTGATTTAATTTAAAATAAATTTAGGTTTGAATTTTCCTGAATTATTCTAGATTGACAAAGCCAATTATAATAATTACAAGAAAATTCAGGGAAATTGTTACGGTTGCATTAGAAGTAGTATACAAATGAGCATGTTTATTTATAAATATTATGAAAAAGATACTGAATTGGTGTACAACATTCGGGGGAAACAATAATTAAAAATCATTATAAGTCTTTGTTCGATTTTTTATGCAACTAAATTAATAGAAAGAAAGATAATAGCAAAACTACAAGTTGAGTTTAATTTATTCCAGATGATTATTCCATAAATTTTATAAATTTCTTAAATTGTACCTTGAAAATAATTGATTAGTTTTAATTTCTAGATGTTAAGGACAAATTTGTGATCACTCCCAAAATCTGTAGGAATAATTTTAGAATTCCAAATCTCACTAAAATAAAATCACCCTGTACAACAAGGTTCCAATAAACATCATTTGAGCTTACCAGTCACCAACAAAAAAAAAAACTGATATTTTTTTAGTAACTTTGCTTTCATTGCCAACATAAATTTATTTATTTTGTTCAAAAGGAAAGCTGGGAAAACAAAAGAATTTTCGGTAACCATGGTTCTGTTGAATCTAAAATCTCTCTCTTGTTTTTTGTTCCTGAAAGCGAAAGGAGGGTAAGAAATTTGTCCTGATAAAATTAAAATTTTTATAAGTAAAATTAAACAATTAACGCATAATAATGCAAGATAAATACTTAAAACGATAAAGTGTGATATAAAAGTGTATTTCCATAAAAAAATTTAACATACCTGACAAGAAATTGGGGCCAAAGTGTATTGGCATCCAATACCAGCAGTTCCAGGAGAGCAAGCAAGTTATTTAAGCCTTAAGGAACATATTCCTGTCCATTTGAAGGTGACAGCAGTTGTAAGGATTCTACATTTGAGGTATTTGGGGCCAATTTTGCTCCAACACATATTTAGCAAGAATTAAGTACCAGGACTCCACAACATCCACGTATGGACCAAATTCTGAACATTTTTAAGGTGATGTCAATTATTATTGTTCTATTTTAATGTTAGACATTTTCGATAAACTCTAGAATTTCAACAATTATTATTGCTCTATTTCAGTGTTTAACATTTTCGATGAACTGTAGAATTTTATACTAATTTTTTTGTTTTATCACTAATTCATTTGTACAAGATCCATATTTATTGTCAAAATTTATTCGTATTATAAAGGTTTTATTTAAATTAGCACGTGCTACAACTTTGATGTAGTTTGTTCTTGGAAGAGAAAACAGGATATTCAGGAATTTTTCACATCCATACATTTCAATTAAAGAATACGGTTTTATAACTAAGAACACACTATATATTTATTTAAGGTACATTTCATAGGAATAAAAGTATAAATTGTACTCACCAGTAAACCCAATTCATTTTGGAATATTTCTAATACATTTTCTTTTAGCGACATTGAACAATAAATATCTCTTTTGAATTTCTGTTTATTTCAAACATAAATTAATCTGGAAATTTATTTAACGAGAACGATCACTTCTTAATTTACTTCAATCAGCTGTAACGTCTCAGAACTTTAACCTCACAAACACAGAATTTGACTAGAGGGAATAATCGCAGAACTTGAACCTACACCAGTAACCTGAGCGGGTGACGTCATACAGTGACCGGAGGAACTACTTAAGTATCTTTTTCGTTATTTGTTTTTAATCATAAAAATTTTTAAGAGTCTCATTGCTTTGAGCAGCTTGGTTTAATTTAATTTCATTGGCGTCATATTTTTTTTAAGAAAATATTGTGGGAGATCATATTGTTGTCGTAGGCGTACCGCTATAGGCAACACGTTTCACACAAATACTTTAAGAAAATATAATTAATATAGATTTAACAAAATTAACCCCACAATACTAAAACACTTCAAAAAATATCTTGACAACGAACATAATGTGACGATATCTAAGACCATCCCTATAGTTTTGCAAATGAAAGGGAAGCTTCAAGCCAGTTTCGACATTTTGGTTTGGTTATCAGTTCTAGGTAAGTGTGTCTAGAATATCTTGTTCTAGTACTTACATAACATGTAGACCGTCTCTGAAGAAGATAACTTGGCAATCGAAACGCTACTAGTGGTAGTGTAAAATGTGTTCGGAAGACCAATGCAGCTAAACAAATAAATTAAATAGGTTAGGTTAGGTTAGGTTAGGTTAACTCCATCATATTTCTTCAAAGCTAAATATTTGAGGAGTGCTATCTAAAATCATTACAAACTTTTTCAAGTAGTTCCAAGTTGAAACACCAAAAATAAAACTAATGATGTGGGTTTTTATAAAATAAGGTCATAAAGTATTGTAAATCTTCTTTTTCTTCAGCATCTAGATCTCTTTCATCTAGTACTAAAAAAAGGCCTCTTCTAGTGATTTCCATGCCGATCTTTCTTGTGTGGTTTGAATCCAGTTTCTCCTGTTTTTGGATGTCGTCTTGCCATCTTGCATGAAGACACCCGACACTGAATCTCTTGGACTTTATTGATTAGTGTTTTAGTCATTAATACGTTGTTCCTAGCAACTGGCCATACCCAGCATCACTTTAATCTAGCTATCTGCTCGACAACGTCACATACCTTCATTTTTCTCCAAATCTCGTCGTTTTTAATGCTGCCTCTAAGACTCTTTCTCTTATGAGTGTCACCTTCTCTAGTCTGTATGTTGTCACTGAGAGGATCCACGCATCGTAAACTTTCCTCTTTAGATTCATTGAAATGAGATGTTTGATTTTTTTTTCCAAGATCCTGGTTTTCGATGAAGGCCTTCAAATTGTCAGGCCTTATAATTTTAGTCTTTTGAAGATTTTTTTGAAAACCTACAGCATGGGAAGCATTCTTAAGTTCCTGGATCATTGTTGATAGTTTAGTTGTGTCACTGCTGAGGAGAACGATCATCAGCAAATCGCAGGAGATTGAGACGTTCCCTGTTTGTATTGATACCTTTCCTCTCCCAGGATAAACATTTCCACATCACATCTCCAAAGCTTTGATCCAAGATAGTTGTAGAAAGTTGTTTGATTTATACGCAATTTTTTAATCCGGTTGTTAAATATCATTGTCAAAATATATATGTTATCTGTCAGTTTAGTTTATTTTTGGTAACGAAAAGGAGAAGTTTTTTGCATTCTGCTTCAGAAATATTACATACAATTTGCACCACAGAGTATAATCGTTAATCGGGTAGATTTCTGAAAGGATACTCAAAATTATTGGCGCCCCCGGGTGGGCATTTTGTTCGTGATAACAGAGAAACCAAAAGTTACGATGGAGCGTGTTGTAATAAAATACCTACCAAAATTAGGTTTTATTAAACTCAAGAACTTGACATATATACGAAATAAATTCTGACAATTTTAAAACTAATAAGTTTGGAATATATCTATGACAACATAACAAAACAAAAGGTATATAAAGGATGTGATTATAATACAGAGTGAATTTCACTACATTTTCCCCCTGTATTATTTCGAAACATAATCGTTCAAATATGTTGGTCTGCGACGTATTCTATCAGGTCTATTTTCCGCTAAATTTTTGTTTTGAGCTAGATCTTCAGTAGTTTGATTATTCATAGAATTTTGAGTTGTAATAGGTCTATTCAGTAAAATTGGTTCTTCTGAAACGTTTATTTGAGGGTCACAATGCATTTCTGGTATACTAGTCTGAATCTGGATCTCAGATTGTTCATCTGTCATCTGTTGTTGAGGATTGACCATTTGTAGATCTCCTCGAGGAGCCAAATGTTTTATGGATACGTTAGTTTCTCTTCCATTTGACAATCGTACTAATGCATACTGAGGGTTCGCTTCTATTAGTTCTGCTTCTTCCACTAGTGGTTCATATTTGTTATTTCTGATATGCTTCCTTACTAAAATTGGTCCTGGTTCAGTAAGCCAACTAGGTAGAGTAGTTCCAAAAGATGATTTTCTTGAATAATTGAACAACCTTTCATGTGGAGTACAATTAATGGCGGTGCAAAGTAATGATCTTATTGAATGTAGGGCTTCAGGTAATACTTTTTCCCATTGATTGATTTTGAGATTTTTTGTTTTTAAAGCTAATGATATAGTCTTCCAAATTATACCATTGTAACGTTCTATTTGACCATTTCCTTGTGGATTGTAAGGGGTACTACGACTTGTCGCTACTCCTCTGTCGTATAAGAATGATTTAAGTTCTTTGGACATAAAACAAGATCCTTGATCTGTATGTATGTATGAGGGCATTCCAAAGATAGCGAATAATTGATTTAAACAAGATATGACTGTACTAGACGATGTATCGGTACATGGAAACGCGAAAGGAAATCTTGAAAATTCATCAACAATAGTCAAAAGATATACATTTCTGGAATTTGATGGTAAAGGGCCTTTAAAATCCATGTTCAGTCGCTCAAAGGGTTGAGTAGCTTTGATAAGTTTACCTTGCTTGTTTATGAATTTTGGTTTTATTTCGGCACAACTTGGGCATGAGTTTGTCATTTTCCGAACATCATCAATAGAATAAGGCATATTCTTGGATTTAATCCAATGATACATACGTGTGATTCCCGGATGACATAAGACTTGGTGAAGATCAAATAGAGTATTATTGCTCGCCGTTCCACATATTCTAGAGAATGTATCTGCAACAGTATTACCAACTCCTGGTCTATAAACAATATCAAAGTTATAGCAAGAAAGTTCTAGACGCCATCTCAAGATTTTTTCATTTTTAATTTTGCTTGTATGCTGCATGTCGAACATGAAAGAAACAGATTTCTGATCAGTAATCAATGTAAATTTTTTTCCAATCAAATAATGCCGCCACTTCTTAAGAGATTCTACGATAGCGTAGGCTTCTTTTTCAACTGCTGAATGTCGCTGTTCACTATTTGACAAAGTTCTAGAGAAAAAAGCAACTGGTCTCTCCGACTGACTGAGACAGGCAGCTATAGCATAATCTGATGCATCACTTTCCACAACGAAAGGTACACTAGAATCAATAGACATCACAACAGAATTAATAATATCTTTTTAATGTTTTTAAAATCGCGTTCTGCCGAATTTGACAAAGGAAATGTTTTCGTGTTTACCAAACTATGGATTTTCTGAGAAAATCGAGGTATCCATCTAGAGTAATGTGAGAACATACCTAACACTCTCTTTAGCGATTTTGAATCTTCTGGAACAGGTAAGTTTTTTAGAGGTTCCAATCGTGTGGGATCAGGCTTAATGAATCCATCTTCAATCAAATATCCAAGCAATTTGATAACTTTTGTAGAATATGTACTTTTCATTTCATTAATTGTTAAATCATATTTTTGTATAGCTGCCCAAAATCGATTGAAGTTTTCATCGTGTTCGCTTTTTTGTTTTACCACAAACTGTAATATCATCTAAATAAGTAAAGACGCCTTCCAGCTTCTCGTTCATAATTATTTCATCAATAACTCTTTTTTGGAAACAAGCGACTCCATTGGTTACACCGAAAGGAACTCTTGTAAATTGAAATAACTGGCCATCAGCTTCAAAAGCAGTATATTGTCTTTCATCCATTTTGATAGGTAGCTGGTGATACGCACTACTAAGGTCAATCGTACTAAATATTCGGAATTTGGAGACTGCGGCTACTACATCTTCAATATTTGGTAAAGGGTAAGCATCTAGATAAGTAAATCGGTTTATTGTTTGTGAATAATCTATTACCATTCTCTTTTTATGATTTTCATCTTTAGTGACGAGAACTTGTGCCCTCCATGGTGAACAGCTTTTTTCAATAATTCCTTTTTGTAGAAGTTTTCTAACTTCGGTAGATATAAACTTGGCGTCTTCTTCTGTTTGCTTTCTTGTTTTAGTTCTTACGGGTCTGCAATCTGGTGATAAGTTGTGGAAAAGAGATACTGGTTCTATTTTCGCTACGGCTAGGTTACATACTGCCAAAGGTGTTCTCGAGCCACCAAAGTCGAGTTCAATCTTCGAGTGCTGTGATAGTATGTCGTGTCCTATTATAACATCAGCACATAGTTCTGGCAAAATGGAAATTTTTAAATTCTCATACTTGTGACCTAAAAGTTCAATATTCACGAAGCAGTGTCCTTTTATAATTGAATATAGATTGGTAGAGGCCATTGATATTTGACCTTTACTTGAATAAATATGGATATTTCGATTTTTAACAAAATTTTCACTTATGTACGTTTCTGAACTGCCGGTGTCGACGAGAGCATCGGCCAGATAATTATTGACTTTAATTTTCGTCAAAGACTTCTTTAAACATTTTGGTGCAGCTGCCAAGAGATTCGAAGTTTGATTCATAGAAGCAGAAGTGTTTTTATGATCCTTACTAAGACAAACTTTTGAAAAGTGACCTTTTTTATTGCAATTACGACAAATTACTTCTCGTACTGGGCATTTGCTTCTAAGATGCCGTTTATTACCACAAAAATAACATTTACTTGCAGTTGCTAAGGCTACTGGTTGGTCATCAATAGTTCCAGTTGATTTTTGATCATCTTGTATACCACAAACAAAGTTGGGCGATGCTGTATAAACTTCAGAGAGTTTTTGTGCCGATTCTAAGGATCGGGCTTGGGTTTCAGCTTCTTCCAGTGAAAGTGTGTTATTTTCTAAAAGCCGTTGTCTGATTTGTTGTGACTGTAATCCATTTATGAAGGCATCTCGTATGTATTCATCTCTGTTTTGTTCTGCAGTAGTTGCTTTGAAATTACAAGTTTTACTTAACATAACAAAACAAAAGGTATATAAAGGATGTGATTATAATACAGAGTGAATTTCACTACAGAGCGTCAAGAAAGAAACTGTCCGTAAATCTATTGATGAGAAGAATGAAATCATAGCCGGTGAATTCCAGAAAGAACACCCATCGAGGACAGTAATAAGTATCAACATGGATATTTTGGAAAAATATGAGAAGACGCTTTTGGAGTTAGATGAAGATGAGCGTGTAAGGACAAACACGTACGTCTATAAAATTACGGAAGTTAAGCACGAAGTTCAAGCATTTTATCAGTCAATAGCAGAAGTTCCTAAGCCATTATCAGTTGCTGGGAGTCAAGTACAAGAAAGAGTACCAAAATTGCCAAATATTGTTATTAAACCTTTCTCAGGGGAATATGAAGATTGGTTACCATGATGGAACCAATATGAGCAAATCCATGATAATGAAATGCTCAATGACGCAGAGAAGGTGCAGTATTTGGTTCAAACAATGGCTCCAGGATCCAAAGCTAGCAAACTTGTTAATAGTTTCCCATTGACAAAAACTAACTACAAAAACATGGTGGGAGCATTGACATTAAATTAGTTATATCAAATCTTAGAAATGAAATGTCAACAAGTTTACGTTCATTGAAAAGCTTAGGAGTCGACTTTGAAGTGTGTGGCTGCTTTTTGTATCCACTGGTGGAATCGTGCTTGCCCGGAGAATTAATAGAGCTCTGGGAACGAGATCCACTATCCGGATATGGTAAAGATGAAGAAGAAATCAATGTAGATCAGAAGCTTATAAACTTAATTAAGTTCATGGTTGCGAAAGTTCTTGTTCGAGTTAAAGTTGACATTGCTAAAGCCGGATTGGAAGATCAAAAGGAGTCAATAGTATTAATGCAATACTATTGAAAGTTTTAGAAACATGTATAAATCTAGAGTCAAAAATTGTTCAGCATCTAGAATTATCACTTTAAAGCTTTTAGGTACAATTGTCGAACAATATTTATTCCGTATTAGCTTATAATAGTATATTCTCCTCCTACGACACTGCTTAAGTATTTCTTCTACTTCATATTTCTTTTAATATAGAACCATTGATGATATAAATCTGATGTTTAAAACCAGATTTCGAATATACTCTTTTATTCATCCTCCTGACGGCTGGGTTGAAAATCATTTTTAAAAAAATATGTATGAAAAGAACTTTTACCTGCCCGTAGCAATCACACACGGTCAAATTAAAGATTTTGGTTAAACTTATGAGAATCCGAATAGTTTTGATTTGGTCAATTGGATTCTGTATAAATTTCTATTAAGAAAAAAAACAGCGAAATGTTTTTTTGTTCGAAATCTTAACACTTTGCGCAAACATTGTAAGATATGAGGATAACGTGTGTTTTTTAATAAAAGATTTTTGCTTCCAAGTTCAGTAGGGGACTAGTTTAATTTTGTTAGTTACCTGAAAACATCCAGGTGAATTCTATTTGACTATATTGTATATAGAGACTGAAAGCTCTTGAATTAAGTTGGAAAGGGTATGGATTAACTATGACTAATGAATGACAGGATTTTGTTGTTTTGGAATAATAGACTCATTTTTCCAAAAGGAATACTGAACAAATCTACTTTTTCACGACAAGGATTGATCAAAATAAATGATAATATTTCAATCAAATTATATATCACTCTGTCCAATAAATTTGCTGCACTATAACTACGTTGTATTACTCCTGAGTCTTTCCCTTAGTTAATCGTCTTGCTAACAAATTAACAGAAATCCTGTATCTCTCTTACAATGGTCAGTAAGAATCAAGCAATATAGCACAAACTATCATCTGATGTTTCTACTTGGTCACATTTTCTGTATAGTAGTGTGATGCTTTTTCCACGTCCCTTATCAATCTCTTTGATTACTTTATGATATGTGTTGGTAATTATTGTTTATATATAATATAATAACAGGTACAGGGTGTAGGCAAAAACCAATGTCTTACCTGGACAGATATATGAAATAAAGATAAACTTTTCCACGTTGCTGAAGATCGAGAAGCCTTTGCTATGATGATCGGCAAAGATATTGCACATTAAGAGAAAGAATAATTTCTTACCTATAGATGTTACTATGTTATTAACAGGTTTTAAATATTTTCGCGTCAAAACCTTCCAAAGCATAAAACTTACAATAGTATATTGCCCTACAAGTACGAGAAGTTGTCAATGATTTTTTCTCACGCTAGGGGGTGTTAGTTGACGAGAAGACTTAGAAAGTTGTTTTTATACAAGGATTTGAACAAGTGAGTAAATTTAATTAAAATATCTGATAAAAACGGTGAATTGGCAGTTCACGAGATGATAACCATACTTAAAACGAGTGTACAGGCAAAAAAGATGTTCTTATACAAAGATAAATGATGTAAACCTAACCTAACCTAACCTCAAATTATTTTATTAGAAACGAACATTGATCAGTATTTTATTGAAAAGTTATTAATAAATAAACCGATGAAGTATTTTTTATATGTTCAGATTAGAAGCATGCAATATATTTATATAAAACAGGTTGACAGTTCTATTTTGACAACAGCGCCACAATTTAGAACTACGCAAATAATCCTGCCATTGCAAACGAAACCGGTCATTGGCGTGAGCGGACACTCGACAACGGCGCACGAGTTGCACATACTATTTTGTGTCACAAATGTGACGATTTATGTAGGTACAAACAAATAGAAAGGTATTTATTATAAAACCAGTGGTACCTATGTGAATAAAACGCAATAAATAAGTATTAGTTAAATTTGACCATAAAAATTTGATTTTTGTGCTTATATGTATGACAGGTAGCTGAAAAACATTTAAGTAAAGGGCCACACATACGAAAAGGTAGAACATGAAGGCGCTAGTATCAAAAACTACGAGCTAAAGTGCCACTATACAAAAAGCGTTAAAATATACGTGCACTGATGAAAAAAATTTGAAATTAATTTTATTTTATCATCAATCAATTTAGCGTTGTTTCAAAATCAAAGCCGTCAGATGGCAGTATTGCTGTATTGTGACTTATAGTGGGATTCTGAGCACATGACAAACCCAATACCTTACAGATTATGTAGCTGTAATCATAGATAAGAGATATATCGGAAACTGCCATTAGAACCTCGATACCAAAGCGATATTCGCAGCATCTCGCGTCTGGAACCAAGAACTATAATATATAGCGGGAGACTAAATGTATTTAAATATTAATAGGTTTTTATTAATATTTTGATTGGAAAAACCTCGAGTAATACACAAATATACATGGTTTTTCTTTTAAATCTAACCGTCCAATTAATGACAACCATAGATTGCATAGCTGAAATTAAATGTTTAATTAATATTTATAAAATGTTTATATCTTAAAATTTTATCCCAAAGTTCTTACAGTTATAAAGTATTTTAAACACAACACAAACATTAAATAAAGAACTGTTTCATAAAACTTTCAAGGTTTGTTTAAAAAATAAAATTTCACGGTTTATTTCAATTAAAAATTGAATACCCGTGAAAATATTATTAATAAGTATTATTTTCAGGTTTTTATTATTTTATACCTATATTTCATTTCAACTTACTTATTATTAGAGTTATTGCATCCAGGAAAACAACATTGAAAAACCATTTTTATCTCTAATTAATCACAAATTGTAACAAATACTTCTTATACACTGTAAATTACTGTAAAGAATAACCGAACATAACTTACTATAAACACAAAATGGCAATGAAATTCACAAAACACGAAAATTCTTTGACAGATACGACATATGACAGCACGCCAGCGTTTTTTGCGGTTGGAACCTCAACTACTAACAATGAACTTTCATTTACATATAAGATTCCTGATATCAAATTTATATGGAGTTACATCCCTTTCTGAAAAGTGATGTTAACACCAACAATTTTTTTTTTATGAAAACTCAAAAATGTACCATTTAATCCATCCCTGTACTTTTAAATCTTGCTGTATAACGTGTGTTTTGTTGATTTTTTTTTCAAAAAAAGGATTTCTGGTTTGCAAAGATATTTTCTTTTTGTCCTTTTAAAAAATAGTAGATGCGAAATCCTTTAGGTACGGATTTTAATCGTCTATTGAGGGTGGACAAAGGATTTCGTTTGTCATCTCGATCGAAAAGGTGATGAAAAACTGTAGATCCTGTTAAAACGCAATTTCGTTTGGTAACAGATGTCCCAGAGGGTTCCAACCAAATACAAACAGATTAAAAAGTTATACAAAACGACAAACGCATAATTGGGAAAAAATTTAATAAACCGACTGCATTTACTTAGTATATATTAAGCGCCTCTCTACCTCTACTTTTTGATAACACTAATACAAAACAAAAATAATAAAACTATTATTATTTAGGTTACAACTACTTTCAGACAATTATGAAATCTACAATAATATTGTTTGTGTTTGCTGCATCCTTCTAAAAAAGGTTACAATTTTTTCATGGAGTTCATCAATATTTGCCGGTAGGTTTCTGTAAAAATTTGTTCTCTATATCGCACTTGATTTAGTGTAATGGGTTTTCTACGTTCGTCTTTCACGAATAATTACTAACTTACCACCATTTCAAACGTATCTATTTTTAGGGCAAGATTCTAAACCACAAGACAAGAGTGAGGTTATACAATAGGTAACGAGTTCCTGCAACTGTAAGTGGTTGTGGTTCTCTATGTGGATATAGGAAATCGGTATTACAGTGCTTGTAGCCGGTGTAATGGGCTAACTTGTCTTAATTCTTCACCATGAAGACCTGAAGGTAAATGTTGTTGAAAATGATACATGATACATGGGCAATAAGACAATGAAAATTATAATAAGTTGCAGAGAAGTTAGAATAGGGAAGGCACGGGCAAACCTCAATAAAATAAGAAGAGTCCTTTGTTTAAGAGATATAAAGTTGTACTTGAGGGTCAGGTTTGGTGGGATACTATGTTTTCTCGACTCCATTATATGGAATAGAAGTTTGGACCCTAAACAGGAGATATAGAGTGCTTCAACTCATTTTACAGGGGAGCATTCAGGAAAAAAGGAACATAGGAAGACGGATAATATCTTTGCTGCGTAATCTTAAAAAATGGTATGGATAAAATGAACTTTTTAGAACAGCCGACTCCAATATCCGAATCGCTATCATGATCGCCAACCTCTGCCGCGGAGATGGCACTTGAAAAATAAGAATTTTCGTTTCATACAATACGATGGTAATTTTAATTTTTCCATAATTTAATTTAAGTAGTTATTAATATTAATTAGAATTTTCTACCACCGTTAACTGTTTTGCATTTTCTTGCTTATCAGTTTATTGTGTTCTTTACAGCCTGATGATGGTCTAATTTAGACCGAAACTAGTTGCAATAATTGTACATTACTTGAATAAAAGTCTGTGGTTTGGCTTTGCGTTTCATTGGATCTTTTCAATTAGACATAAAATAGAATTTTAGTATTATCTTTAACAATTCTATAACTGCACAGGCAGTTGTTAAATAAATACTTCATTAAAAATAGATACGATTACAAATTAAAGTTATTAATGATTTATTTATCAATAATTAATAAACTGAGTAACACATTCCAATAATGTAGTCAAAACTCTGAAATGCACATGCAGGTGTTCTTGCTATATTTATGCTCCAAAATTTTGAGTTGGTGTTGATTGCACATTGTGCACCCATCTTCTTGGTTAATTATGTAAAAATTATCATTGTAAGATAGTTTTGATTTGTAAGTGAGACTTACTTGATGAGAGATTAAGTACTGGACCTAGATAGAATTAAAAAATCTTGCTTGTGTGTGAAGATATCTCATGTATTTCTACGATCATCAGTATGCTTTTAGGTTATAATAAGGCAGATTTTCCCAAAATTTTAAACATATTTAGCTTATGCTCTGTATGTATGGATTGAAAAATTTTTTATAATTGATTGAAATCAAAACTCAATTGCCCTGATGAATAAGAAACCCTTTTTATATAAAAACCACCCAGTAAAACTTTTTAAAATAATTTAAAATCAAATTGTTTCATCTAACAATTTCGCCGATCATTTTTCATAAATAAATGTTAATAAAAAATTTATTTTTAACTAACAACTAAATGGAATAATTGTCTATTTTGTCCTTGATCGATTTAAAACATGTAAATGATGGATGATGTGTCATATTATCATGCCTACTGTCTTAAAATGGTAGGCATATCATGAATTTCGATTAGGAAGTACCAAAAATAATTAAAAAAAATATATTTACATATTTTTTATATTTAATAAAGCAGACAGCATTAGTTTTTAATAAAAATTAATTCACTTGTTTTTGTGACAATTAAAAAAATGTAAAAAATCAAAAAATAAACGAAGAAAACCATCCATATTTCAAATGTGACTAATGGGAAACCAAATGAAAAACCCAAAGTCTATGTCACAGAATTTTATTCTTTATGTTGAGGCCATCATCAGGCTATAAAAAAGGTTATTTTAGCGGTGCAAATTAAAAGAAAAGAAAAATCATAACTTAGTGTAAAAATTAATACAAGTATAAATATAATGTAGAAATATATAGGTAAGGTTTTGAACTCAATATTTTTAAATAAACACTTCTTGAAACTGAACAACTTTACTTCAACAAAATACATAAGAACATCATAAACGTGAGCGATCATAAGGCACATTCAAACTAGAACCAAAACTGACATAATCTTCTTCTTACTTCCCGTAAGACGTCACTTAAATCAGCCTTGCAACGGTCAGGACATACAGCCAACTCAAACTAACGGCGCGAATTTCAAACGATACTGAAATTACAATAAAGACCACAATTAAAACTTAAAATTAAATTAAATTAGAATTAAAAATATAATGGTTTCCCTATTTTTCTGGTTAATAAGTTATACAACAGGTTTTTTAATAGATTTAAACTTAGGTTTGCTAATGTCTCTTCTCAAATTGGTTCTTTCTCTCATACTGAATCTTATTTTGTTGGATCCTTACATTTCTTTGGTCCTATTGCTTACAAATTCCGGAACATTCTTAAGAAATATGATACTGAATTTGGTTTTAAAACAAACAATAACTTGAGATCCTTCTTTGTCAACACTAGAGACTCTGTTTCTTTTTTACATTCTCCGGGAATATATAAGTTATACTGCGATGACTGCAATGCTGTGTATATTGGTTAGCCTTTTAGATACTAGAATAAAAGAACATCTCAATCATGTTAAAAATTACAAAGACTTTGACTCACCTAATTCACCATCTACCTTTGCCAACCATATAATTGCTGAAAATCACACTTTTTCTAATTCCAAAGTTTCGAGGTTACATAAATGTTTTAAAGTTCCTAAGATAAATTTACTTGAAATGTTAGAGATCAATGAAGCATCAAGAGACTGTGAAGTTGTATGTTTGAATGAACAGTTGAGACCAAAGGACCCTTACATATTTCTTAGTCTTCCCCTTTAATGGTATGTGTTTGTAACAGATTTTACTTTGTCTTCCATATTTCCTTTATTTGTTTTCTGTTGTCCACTTTCTTCATTAATGTGACTAATTAGCTTCGTACTAGGTTGTTTATCTTCATTTTAGATTAATCTTAATTGTTATTGTCAACATAACCTCACAAACCTTTTGTTTTTCTTCTTGTGACTTATTCTTCTTGCCCTCTGCTATGTCGGACTACAGTTACATTGGATAGTTTTTAAATCTATTACGTGTCTATGTTGAACTCCCCCCCTTTTTTCTTTCTTTTTTAAAATATGTAAAAAGTTCATTTTAGATCACAAATTTTATACATTTTATCCTACATGTTCCTATATTTATTTTTTATTTTTTATCTGTTGGTTCCACTAAAATAACCTTTTTTATAGCTTGATGATGGCCTCAATGTTAGGCCGAAACTAGTTGCTATTTTGTTCTGTGACATAGACTTTGTGTTTTTCATAAATAAACGTTAAAAAGATCCATTTGGTTTGAAAAATATTTTTTTATCCTCCAACAAAAACTAGGTTTAATCGAATTTGTCCCCTATTTTTAATAAAAATTATTACCCTAAATATCAACCAGAATTTTCCCAAGAAACCGAATTTTTATCTAAATTTTACCCTTTTTTACAGAATTTGTACCTAGACGACGGCCAGCTGGGCGCCTGTATCCATTAGAGCTGTAAAAAACTATTTGCATTTTTTACCTGTCATTACTCAATATATCCTTCCGTTTTTGTTCTGTATATAAGAAAAAGGGGTTAAAAGGAAAAATGAAAAGGTTTCAAGTTCCTTCAGGTAGTTATCTAAAAAATGTGTGTGACATACTTAGAGTTTTTAACACAATATCGCACATACGTCATGCGGCGGCTGATTCAACACCGTAAAGAATGTGTGAGAATTTTTTTCTAAAAGGGTTATTACCTATAAACTGGAATTTAACTACCGAACCACTTGCGTTAACCCAGCACTAATGCATTGCAACATTTAGTAAGTTATTAGTAATTGGTTACAAACATTAATTTAAGAAAATATTTATACATTATTTCTTATTTATTATTGATCATAATGGTTTATGATGCCTCTATATATATATCTTTTTGCCTCCAATATTTCTTTCTGTAATAATGTTCGATTCCCTGTGCAATTTTCTTTAAACTCTAAGTTTACTTGCTTTCCAATTAACAACTTTTTTAATACTTTTCCCTCCCATAACTCTGGTATTCTTAAATCTATCTTCCTTAGAATCCAAGTTTCGCAGATAAAGGTAACTTTAGCAGATAGTTTGTTAAATTTAAAAATGTATTTCCCTTATTCATTGTCATTGTGGTTTCTTATAAGAGGCTTGGTAACAAATACTCCAAATTTGTAAATCTTTCCTCCAACTCATCGAATTGCTTTTCACGCGTTTTTACTGTCCATGTCATACATTTAGACGGATCTTCATTTATTTCCAGCTCAAACTTTCGCATAGTTCTTTTTCGGTGACTTGTATCCTTCCTACTTTTTTGATCCATGACTTTGACTTGTTGTTAATTTCTGTTGTTTGCTCCAGCACCGTACGTTCCATCCCTAGCAGTTCTAAAAATTTAACCTTATAAAATTTCTCCATGCTGAGCTCTTTTTTTCGGTCATTTGGTTCTATTAAAACCATCCGTAGGGCTTCCACCTCCTCCTAGATCAGGTTTCCCACTACATATCTTGTCTTCTTCCTCCGACCAGTGTTTGTACTGTTTTAATGACCTTTGTTATTTTCGCTATATCGCCAATCTGTGTTTCTATATCCCTATACTTCGTTTTTGTTGTTTGTGTCTCAGCATCATACATTTTTCATTTTTTAGATATTTCCTCCTTTCCATCCAATCTTTTATAGCCCAGGTACTGGATGCTCTTGAATGTCTTCATTGCTTTAGACTTAGATAAGGATATAGGAATTGTCTCCAAAGTAATCTTTCCTAATTTCTCTGTTAAAATCAAGTTCATGCCAATCTGCCATCTTTCTTTTCATGCTTGTTTCCGGGAGTGATCTATTTCCTAGCAAGTAATCCCATTTCTAATAATACCAATTCCTAGTTTAGGTGTAAAATATACAGACGAATTTTTTATAAATAAATAATGAACAATTCCTTTGTATCTGCTATTCAGATGCACCGAAAGTTAACAGTGTTGGTGATAAAAAGTAAAAAGCCCATCCCCTCACAAGTATGGGGATATGCGCTTCCATCAATTCTCAGTATTCTTGGATCAATGCAGAGTCTGTATCACAAAATTTGGTCTATTTAGAGGCCATCGTCAGGCTAAAAACAATATTTCAGTTGACCCTAAGAATACTTCTCTTATCCTGGACAAGGATATCGTAAAATATTTGGTCCCCTTTGTATATCGGACCACAATTCCAAATTTTCTTTTTTCCAGGTTCCTTCAAGGTACCGTAATCAATTTCCCTTCCCTTCAAAATTATTTCATTTATAATCCAGCTTTAAGTTTGGTCAGCTCTAGATTTTTCTTGAATATTTTATTTTGATCTGGTAATTAGCTTCAATTATGGTTCTGTAATAGAGTAATTAATTAAGAACTTAAGAAAATTAATTATAACTAATTTATAAATATGTTTTAATCACCTGGTCATAAATATATAATTATACAGATTTTAAAAATAATTGAGTCAGAAAAAATGATTATTAAATTTGTTTAGATTGATTTGGTGCGAACCTCGCTTCGCTCGGCACGCAGTGATTGATTTGATAATACCAAATTTAAACATAATTGAGCTGGCAAAAATAGTTTTTAAATGAGTTAAAATTGATTTGGTATTGACCACAATTAATGCATTTATAATGAAATTAATTTAACTTCTTGTTTTTAACTTGTAATAATGTTTGAGTCTCCAGCTGATGGTACCGGGGAAGATTAGTGGTAAGCGGAGCATGTAATAAGTAATACTTATACATTTCCTAATTACTGATCAGTTAAAATTTATTATTTTCTGTATAATGTTAGGTATTTATTACAACTAGTGGCAACGCTGTACGCAACGATATTTCTGTCTTTGTCACTTTACTGTAACTTCCATCACATCGTCGCGGCCACAGTAATATAAATGCAAGAACGAGCGTCTCATTGGTAGGCGATTATCATGAAGAGATGAAAGCGAAGGTGTTTGAAAAATGGTTTGAAGGCATCATTCAACTTATTGAACCTGGGTCTGTCATCGTTATGGACAATGCCCCATACCATAGTCGACATTTAGAACCATTACCGAAAGAATCATGGAAAAAAGCAGCAATTCAAGAATGGTTAATTAATAAGAACATCCAATATAACAAAGATAGTTTAAAGGCAGAACTACTTCAGCTAACAAAATTACACAGAGACAGATATAAAAAATTCGCAGTCGATGAAATGGCGTTAAGTCGTGGAATTACAGTTTTAAGGTTACCACTGCGAATTAAACCAATAGAATTAATCTGGATTCAAGTAAAAGGATATGTGGCACGAGAAAACAGAACATTGAAATTAGTGGACCTACAAGAAGCTATTCGAACTGTTTCTGCAGAAGACTGGAAGAAATGCATGCAGCATGTTTTAAAAGAAGAGCAAAAAATGTGGGACGTAGACAACCGTATTGAAAACAATATTGAACCAATCATAATTCACTTTGATGATAGCGGTAGCAACAGTGATGAATCTGAGGTTGAAGATTAGACGAAAAACAAAAAAATGCCATTAATTCGTACATAACAAGTTTTTAAAAAACAGTTTATTAATACAACGATTAGGTAAATTACGATATTGCAAAGTTTTAATGAAATAAATAAAAAATGTGTATGAATATTTGAAATAATTGTACTAAGAATTTTTCTTTCATTCTCAACCCTCTCAAAAATTAATAAGCACGCCCCCGATTTGCTGTCAACTGTCTACTCTCAATAATTATTGGTTTTAGTATATATTCGATGATCTTATATAAAAATATTTAACAGTATCGGAAGAAGTTTAAAGATTTTACAATTATTACTTGTTGTTGCACGGAGTAAAATTACTGAGGATAAAGAGTTTCATTATATACCTATTCACATTTTTGCCAAAGACCACCGGAAGTTTTATTATTAAGTTTAAAAAATGTGTAGATTCAACAAAAAGGCTAAAAATACCAATCCCTATTAGACGTATCAAGTTTCTTAAATTATTTCCAACGTTTTACCAAATAACAGGTTTGTCTTGGCTGGTGAAGTATCGAATTTCCGGGTCTCAATTTCATTTTACAATAAAAGCGTAAAATTGTAACCCTTCTCTTATTATTTCAATGCGGCATTTAGTTGCCGCGTGAGATTTTTAAGGTAGCTATGGAAAACACTTATTTATATTATACGTACTTTATAAGAAATAAGATATTTTTTTTATCTCTACTGAAAAATATGGAAAAAAATTAATGGGATCAATAAAAAATAATAATAATACGTACCCTAAAAAGTTCCCAAGCATAAAATTGGTTCAAATAACCCACTTAGCTCTCAATTGTCGAAAAAAATTAAGGTCATTACAAAAATCAAACTATCTTCACTTCCCCATTCACAATTTTTTATCCCACACACAAAAAACTACCCTCTAGAAGATAACGAGGATATCTCTTAGGGTCAGTACAATGTCCTCCCTTCGAGAAGGTCCATTTAAATATATTTAAATCTTAAATGGCCCTTTATGAGGTGACAAATAGATATAAACACCTCACAGCGTGTGGCCACAATTGCTAAAAATAAAGGACTGTTTGAGGGGACCTAAGATATTGATCCCTACAGATTATTTATCTGAAGAGGTCAGCAAAGATATTTTTATAATAAATTGGGTGTTTTTAGTTTTTTTTTAAACGGCAATACGCAAAAAAGTGAGAAAATATTTTTTTAAGTTCCCTTCAAATCAGTTATTTTAGGTAGAATATATACAGGGTAAATTCAAAATAACTATTATGCAATGATAAACTGAAAAAACCATCTGTTGTTATTTCTAACTATTTTTTAACTTAAAATATCATCCTACGGTTATACAATACACTCCTTAGTATTCAGAAGGAGACCTAGATTCAATTATATATTAAAATTTTGTTCCCGTTGGTATTATCTTTGTTAGATTATTGGAGACACTGATTCATACACAATGAATTCGATTCGCGTGAAACACAAATAACAATAATTGATTAATCATTCTTGATCTTGTCGATTAATATTGCTGAAACAAACCGTGGGTGTGGGCGTTTTGGTCGATTTTCTTTTAAGTGTACATCTATATCAACAGGCAACTAAAAATCGAATTAAATGGAAACTTTTACACCGACCGTAACGTGATATCGTCTGAAATTCAAATTTATAGTACTGCAGAAAAAAACAGCTATGTTTTTACCATGGTTGCCTCTTATATTTCGGGATTTGGCAATCCTGGTGTTGCAATCTGGCAACTGACAGCTCTATCGTAAAGTTGGACATTTTTGAGGTTATACGTACTCAGAACGTTTTGACATACGAGCGCTATTTGTGTTGTTTACAGTAACTTAAAAGATTCATCTCGGCCCAAAAATGGAATTAAATCGTGTAGCCAAGTCAGGACTATGGACTATACTGTAATATTGCCTTTCCTTGCAGATATGTCTTGTATACGTTTAGTTTCTACTCGCTGGAGCCTGATGACTCACACACTCTGTGAGTAGACCTGTAGCCAGTTTGCTTATATCGAGAAGGCCCTTTATTGTTTCATCTTATATATTGTAATGATTTAATTTTAGTTATAATTTTATATTCAAATTTAATTGCTGTAGTTAATTAATTACTCAATATGATTTAATAATTCTTATATGTTTTTGTTAGTTAATTTTGTTAAGATTTATGATTTAATATTGTTTAATTGTTTACCAATATAATGATTACTTTTTCTTTTAGGTTTTATATAGTTGGGCGCCTTATAAAAGTTTTTTTTTAACTAGCTCAGTCAAATTATTTTATGATTGAATTTGAAATCCGACTCTTTATCTTGGGTAGGATTCAAGAGAAACTAAATATTTAAAAATTTTTATATAATACATTAAATTTAATTATAATTGTTCATGAATAAAACGTACGAAAACTATTAATTGATTTCCATATACTTATTACATTAAAATTATAAATGTCTTGATATGACAAAAATGAAAATGATGTACAAACAATTATTCACAGTACCAAAAAGGAAAATATAACTCTTTAACTATAGAACGTACCTTGTATCTTAAAGTCTTTGCGTAATATCGTCCACGTCAGGCGGAAATCACCGAAACACTGAGATCGGCTCCAACGGTCGTCTCCTCTCGGGAACAGGAACAGCTTACAATTCAAGATGTCTGCCGGCTATGGTCATGGAAATGATGACAAGATGCAATCTAATCTAATCTAATAAATTCTACTGTAATCTGGATCTGTTATCTCCAATTTACTGCTTTGGTAAGTGATTTGATATTTTTAAAATACTTTTATACACGTATTTTTGATGTTAAATGTATTAATTTAACATGAATTGACTTTTGATTAATGAAATTTTTTAGTTACCTATTGATACATTCGATGACAATCAAGCTGGAACCAGAGTGATAAGAGAGCGAATAATTGATTTCCTGGCCTTTTTATAGTCTCGCCAGATTATGACAAATTTGACGTAAAAATCGAAATTCAACTGTTCGTTATTTCCAAAAATTAACCTAAATTTTTGAATAATGAGGTAATGATTTTACAATTCCGATCATATTTTTGATAACATAAAGCTAGTGTAACCTTTTATATTTACTAAAAATCCATTTATATTACCTATTTTAATTTCACTTTTTCCCTATAAAATTTTGATTTGAAATAGGCTGATTTTAGTGCTGTCAAATTCATTTTATACTTTCAAAATTTGAGTTAAACTATAAATTACTCTTAAAATTACTCATAAATTTATTAAACTAATCCATCCATTTATATTTACCTATTATATTGAAAACTTTAGATGAACTAAAGAAAAAGTAACTGATGATTAGATTAAAATTATTAAGATATCCTTTTTATTATAATTCATTGAGGTAAGTTTTACTTATTAATTTTTCTGATCTTAGTTGTTTATCTCAATATTTACCCTTTCGTATCGTAATTATTCTAAAGTATTTCTATTCTATCGTAATATATTCTATGGCCAGAAATGAATTTCGTTTTTGATGTGGTTATTTGTGAGGCCACAAAAGGGACCCAGGTCAAGATGATTAATGGTGTATTTGTTCGTTCTTTTTGATTCATAACTTCAAACTCATAACTAAATTATCAGCCAAAATTATATTTCTAGCTTGTTTAATATATTTTAGAATACAGAATAAACTGTCGTTTTCTCATCCACAAAGTTAGACTTCTTCATTTCTCTTTCTTCCTAGCCTTCTTTCATCCATGCTTGGATTTAGGCCTCTCCAAACACCCTCCATCGGTATCTAACTTGAGCAAAATTTTTCCAATTCGTTCCACCTATTTTTCTGATGTCGTCAGACCACCTCATCTGTAGCCTTCCTCTAGATCTCTTGCAGTTGTAGGGTCTCCAGTGTTGCATTATAGCGTTCCATCTTCGGTCTTCCTGCCTGGCGATTTTCCTTGTGAAGTCTTCTATTTTTATTTTTGTTCTTATCCAGCTGTTGTATTTCTAACAGATAGTCGTATGTCCAGCAAGCCCAGCTCTTTGTGTTGTGCCTAGTGTGTTTATGTTTGTTCCATATTTGGCATCCGTCGTTATCGGAAGGATGCTTTGATTAAATACTCTACTCCTTAGATACTGTAGTATTTTGTAGTTCTTCAGTATCCAAGTTTTACCAATCGTGCCCACGCTAATCTCACTCTTCTGGTAATTTCCGCAGTTTGGTTTTCTTTTTCAATTCGCAGGATCCGACCTAGGTAGATGTATTCCTCGACAATTTCTAGCTCGCAGACATTGACCAATTCATTGCCTTGAAAGCATCCTCCACGGCTACATTGAACAATTTCGGCGATATTACTTCGTTTAATGGAAATAGAATCTGTGTTTGCATCTAATTGGACTACCATAGTTGCATTTTCATTTATGTTATGGATAATTGTCTATATCTGGAATCTAGGAGTCTATATCCTGCAGTTGTTTATTACTTGTTCTATGGCCCATTTCTCAATACTGTCGAATGCCTTCTCGTAGACTATGAAGGCAAGAAAAAGGGAGATATAGTATTCATTTGCCTTCTCTATAAAAGTTCTTATCGTTAGCAGGTGATTTGCTGTGCTGTAGCCTTCGGCTTGTTCTACCGGTTGGTATGGGTCCATATGGTAGGACAGCCTTTTATTAATAATTCTCGTAAAAAGTTTGTATAGTTTGTTTGTTTTTTATGTCATATTTGTCTCCTTTTTATGAAGAAGCACTACTAGGCTTTCATTCCAGTCTTTTGGGATTTTCTTGCTTTTAATACTGGAATAATTGTTTCCTTGCCGATCTTTAGAAGCTCAGTGAAATATACCGTCTTGCCATGGCGGTTTATGATTCTTTTTAAAGTTAAGATCAGTACAATGTGCAGATGTTTTTATTCAAAAACATTAAAAAATTAAGGAAAATCTAGAAGAATGAATTGGATGTATCATGTTTATGCAGTATGGGACAATATGTGGAGAGATCAGCAAAGGAAAAAAATTGTCCCAAAAAGCATCAGATGGTCCTGTGAATACCAAGACAATAAAAAAATGAAATGGGATAGGGGATATGAATTAAAATTGATTCAAATAAAAAATCGAGTTAACAAATATTAGTAACTAGGTAATGTAAATCAACTTTTTTTAATTAATTAAAAATTAATAAAAACAAAATAATTGGTTATCGAACCAATCAAATTTGTTAGCAATGAACGTTGTACAAAGGACGAGGTGTTGAGCGAACATGAATATGATGTATTCAGATTACCATCTTACTATTATTGTCAATACACAATCCAATTGAAAAAGCATGGGGGTTTTGTAAGATCTATTATAACAAATAGATGAATTCAAGACCCTTTTTTTTAAATAACAAACTCACAGATTGAATTTTATTCGGTAATATACTTTCAGTATGTACCAAAATATCCTCCTTTTATGTTTATATACATTTATATAACATTACAATGAAAAATGCAGATTTTATTTTGAACAGCTTTCCATTTTAAAAAAATAAGGTGAACTTTTTCAATTTTACTTCCCAAAATTTTTGAAAATAAGTGAGTCAGTGTTAAGAATATCTTACGTAACAATATATTGTTACAGCCTTTAAAAAAAAGAAAATTTCCATTAAATTGTCACATTAAAAATGTTTACTCCGGTTCCATTTTCTGTTTTAACCATCTTCATTCCGAGCAATAAAATTTTATATCTTCAATTGTCTCCGACGTTAAACCGCAAAACATGCATTTATTCAAATAAGCCTGTTGATTTGTACACTCACCGTAAAAATTGTAATTCCAACATTCTCCCAACCCAACTCAAAAGCATGAACAATAATATTCAATCACACAATTCAGCCGGCAACTCGTGTTAAATTTACAAAGGAATCGTAATAGTACGGTACAATAGCAAATTAAATAGAAAAAAAATTAAATGCATCAAAAAAATGTATAACTCAAAATTTAAATATAAGAAAATGGTATTTTATTTGTTTTCTAAAGAAATAGATGTAACAAAAACTATTCCTGTATTTTTAGATGGAGTAGTTTGCTTTCAAAACTATCCATTCATTTCCTTAATAGTCAATAACTCTATTGTAGAAAAATCTTCTTCTTTTTTCCTGTCAGCATTTTGTTTTGTTTCTTTTATATCTTCTTCTACCTTCAGGTTACCTTTGTGATATTTAGTAAATAATGCTAAAGCTACCTATTTTCTATATTTATTCTAACTAGGTTATTCTATATTTCTAATTATATATTTATTATTGTAAAGAACAGTATGATATAGTTTTTTCCTGGTTTTAAAAATAATAATTATTTTCTTTGTCTCGAATTAAACCCAACTTTTAAATTTTTATACTTGGATTTGGTTTTAAAGGATTTGCAAGGAATTATATTATGAACCATACAGCAATAGGTTTTTTCTACGAGCGCTATAGAATTTCTATTCTCACATTTTCCGATGGTACAAAGCCGTTGAATAAATGAAGCTATCTCAGTATTTTTATCATTTACCCCACACTATGTGCATTTAAATGGAGAATTTAAATTTTTTTAGTAACAACATATAGGTGGCTGCTGCTTGAATTTCCGTTTTCTGTCATAAATTGTAATTTGTTTTTTGGTTAAGCTACAAATTAATTTCAATAAATTTTAATTATGAATATAGATGAAGATGATGATAGTACCTCTCCAGAAATAGCGGCAAATCAAATGTCACTCTGGGCTTACCAGTAACTTCCAGAAAGAAACGTGGAATGATTTGGAACAAATTTATGGATTGTAAAATGAAATCTCTTTCAGAAATCGTTTATTTTTAGCATTTATCTAAAACTTTAAATGCTTCTATAACGTAGGTCCAGTACTCGATGTTAAGAAGTAGGTAAAATGAAAATAAAAAATAACATACACATTTCCAAATATGTGATATTACGAAAAGAAAATCGGAGAAGTATATTCCTAAAAAACATAAAATTTTATCAGCGGAAGAAATCCAAAAATTTTCAAACGAGTCTCCCGATGTAATATCTACTTATTAGTAAAGGTTAAAAATTAAAAGTTATCCACCGTTAATAATTTAGAATGAAGTATTACCACGTTATTTAATTTTTTAGTTGCAGTCGTAGAAAAAGTATAGTAGCAACACGTGGGTAATTCACTTTCCCACTTATTTCACAATATACTATTTACTTGTTTAAAACTTTGTGTTTCGTTCCGTATATGTTATTGAACGTATTATAGAAATAAACAAACAAATATATTGCGATTTTCCAATAAAACAATCATATTACAATCCCATTCACGCGCTTGCGTTTCATAAAGCCCCTTCTACAAGTCATAGATGTCTTCCTTGCAAAGTATTATCATCTAATGCATTTTAAAAAAACTTAATAGCCAAGTAATAAATAAATATTGTTTATTTAAAATTTCTTTCATGTAAACCTTAAATATTCAATTTCACTCTTCACCATTCTAAAATTTATTCTATAAAATTCTAGATGTATCACAATTATTTCTGTTTATACCTAATACAAATTTAACTTACAATTTAAAAAAAACGTTACATATTTCAGATTACTTTGTAAATATTAATCAATTATAAAAATGAATTTAAACTATTTACTTAAAATTGCAACTTTTTAAAATTATAATTATAATGAATACTAAACAAAAAAAAATGATTGAACAATACTTCCATTATTTATTTTAAAAAATTACATTTTATTACAATGACAGCTGATTCAAGTTTTAAGTAATTTAACTGTTCATCACTTAAAACCTTAAAACAGATCTCATTGACATAAAGAGTTATATATTTTTTAAATAAGTAGTGGAAGTATTGTTTAATAATTGTCACTTGTCACCTATATTATTATTTTAAGAGTGATCTTAATAGGGTGGAAAAGGTTGACGTTGGTACAATAAAAATATTACAAATATATCACTATGAATCTAAATCTAGAAAACTAAATAATAGAAAAAATACCGATAAACTTGTTGGTAAATGACAGCTAAATTAATAAAATTTCCTAAATTTACATAAATTTAAAAATAGTTTTGCAAATATATCTAAATTCATTTGAGAATACCTTAATAATTTAACTCCCTATACGTGAACGTCATTAAGCAAAAAAGAGTCAATTTTTAAACAAAATTATACAACATTCATTTGAGTTTGATTATTTAGCGGCAACCCGTTGAGAACCATGGCTTATTTAAATTTAACATTTTTCAAAATATTTAAATTTGACTATACTAATAGAAATTTGCGATATATAATTTTTAACGCGCCCATACCGAGTTGTCACAGATTGTACCCTATTCACTCAAATCGACCAATCTCATTTCTCCAATTTACTGAAATTTTCAACTAAGTAGGAGGGGGTACGCAACGCAACTGAGAGGGAGTTCCTAGTCTGACAGAAATTTCAGTCACTCAGTCGGTCTTACGACTTTGTAGCGGCTCGGTTAAGGAGCGTTTGCTACCCTATCATTTCACAACCCCCTATTTATTTTTTGATTTTAGTTTGAGACATTATACTTTGTGTGCGTGATTTAGTTCCGTGTACCTACTATTAGTGACAGTTACTTTTATTATAAGTTTAATACTGATTATTATGTGTTTTTAGTGAAAACTTTGTTTTGCAGTTAGAACTATTTGACATTTTGAGTGATATCTTGGGTATAACTTAAGGACTTTTTATAAGAGGAATCAAAACGAGGTAAAAGTTCGAAACTATTTAATTTATAATGCACAATATCATACAAAAAGTTGGTGTTCATAATTTTAAATAAGTTTACTCAGTTGCAGCTTTAATTTAAATATACAAAAACGACAAATCATATTATTATTATTTCTATAATTATTACATCTCGTAGATAAACAGTTTTTTTTATAAATATAACCTATACATTAACAGCAAAACAAAGTTAAAATATATAAAGGAATATAGCATTTCTTGGATTTATAATTGCGTCTGGGTTATGCAGAGGACAGCATATTTCGTAAATAGATATTTATTATAAATGATGAAGAATCAACTCCTACATAAATATTCTTAAGCAAATCTTTACAAAACTGTAAATCATACATTTAGCTAATCTATCAAATTACTTGTGAATTAATGACCTTAAAAACAAAGGTTTAAAAGGATTTTACATTTTTTTATAAAAAGTTCTTTTGCTTTATTTAAAGTATGTTACAACTTTTTAAAGATATTAAATCAACACTAAAATATGTTCTATAAAAATTGTTAAAAGTTTAATCTGCAAAATAATTAAGAAAGAACCAAAGTGGAGTATAAAGATTTTTCTTGAGTATGTAATTTTGCTTTAAGCACTCTTGCCTTAAATTTGAATCTGTATTAGGTACTTACATACAGGGTTAATATTTTAGGAAATCTGATTCTGTCAAAATTTATATATTCCAAAAGGTTTGTTAGAACTAATTTTGGAAAGAATAACATTGCTATTTTTCATATTTAGACCAGGTCTTGGAGCAGGTACCTTTAAGTTCTAACCCTATTTTAAAGTTGAAATTAATTTATTAATATTGTTTTGATTTTTTATATATACAATTGACTGTTATTTTAACATTATTTTAATTTCCCAGTGTTTGTTTACCTTTTACTTTACTTGTTTACACAAGTTTGTGGATATACATTTCAAAAGGCATAAAAGGAAACAGAAAAAAATTTAACTGTAGTTTACAATTTCGTATTCTTGGCATTGCATTTTTCTAAGTGTCATATTTAAATATTGAATTAACTAGGGACGAAAAATTAATTTGTTTTACATTGCAGGTTTCTGTTGCTCAGGAATTAAAATGTATTGCCATTATAATAAGTTTATTATATAGATTTAAATGAGTAACTTAAAGATTAAAACATACCTAATATTAAATCCTTTCATTTTTTGCTTGAAATAGCCATTTTCTTGTCCATTAAACTTCTGTTTATTTTTATTTCTTACACCAAACTGATATTCCAAAAAGTAATTCGTTTACTTCTCGGTTTACTTGATATGTAAATGACTATTCGACATTTGAAAATTGTGTTTTTTAAAATGGCCCAAAAAATTTCTAGCCATTTTAAAATATAAAGAAACGTGTTGTTGATTGTTGGCAATTAAGTTGTCTAGATTTTGACATGCTTATAGAATTAATTTAAATTTGATGATCTAATCCAAGCACTCAATGATAAGTTTTTTTTATGTATTTTTAAGAATTTTGGCTTGATTTTAAGATATGGTGATTTAAGATGTAAAAAATGGGAAATCCTTATGCCTTTCAATTATATTTGAAAACATGAAATGATATAATAGTTTTTATACATAATGATACGTTGTTTTTGTAAATATTCTTTTTATTTTCTATTTTTTAAAATAATGTTCACTTTGTTTAAGCTGTACCAATATATCCTTACTTAAGGCCCACACGAAAACTTAAAACAAAAAAATTAATCTCCTAATAAAACATTTCGTAATGATTGTGGGAACTGTGTTATTAAAAAAAATCTCGTGATACACACTGACCGAAACTAATTTTCTCAAAATTGCTATTAATTGGCGATTAGATGTCGAAATTTGGACTGTTAGTACCTACCTAGTATTTGTATAACACAAGTAATTTTATTTTAGAAACTTCTTTAAAAAAAATAAAACTAATTTAAAAGACTAGCAATTTCCGTTCTACTAATGATTTTTTTCTCAAAATCGTCTTCGCTATATTTTCTGTTGCTAAAAATGACATGTACATTAATTATTTAAAAAATAATGTGTTACTTAAAGCAGGAATTCATAAATATTTTTCTTTTATCTAGAAAATTCTATTTTGTACCTCGTTTTGTACTGTTTTTAGATTGTCCTTCAATCTCTTTCGTTGGCTTATTATATTTTGATCTAGCTTTCTGCAAAGCGTTTGTTCCATAATTGTATTTTAAATTTAACCTAGGTAGGTAATTTACGTTTTCTACTTGTGCTTTTGATTTTCTAATTCTTTTTTGTGTATTGTTTTCCTTGGTCCTTGATCTACATAAATCTTTGTGACTGTCATTACGGATCTAATTATTAACTTGCTTTTTTTCTAATGGTTCTAGTTAGATTAGGTTATGTACAGATTATGTAGCTATATAATTTCTATCAGGACCTTCTCAAAATGTTTCCTGGTCTTTCTTATTATTATATAGAATTTTTGCCAATTTGGTATCTTGAAACACCATCACATTGACATAGAAGTTCTCTAGTTAGTAATGGCCAAACTTCAGTTTTTTAAGAGGAGTCGTTTCATATTTCATATTACGATTCAAAATCTTCCAAAAAATGATATTAAGGGAAGTACATAGGTACTTTTAAATAATATGATACCCCTTTTAATCAATTTTAAAATTTATTGAATCAGGATTGCCTTAAACAATTAATTTACTCATTTTTTATTCACATAGCATAGGTATTCCAAAAACAAACATATTTCTTTGTTTTGAATCCAACGCTAAAAACATTTTCTTTACATGTTAACAGCATAATTTTCAAATACGTCTCAATCAGAAATTTTACATTATTAATTACCAAATACAACTTATGTGGAATCAATTTATTATAAAAAAACAAGTAAAATAGACTACCGATTTTGATGTCACACTCTAAATCCCTAAAAACCATACACTTTGGACCAAAAGTTTCACTATTTTATCAGAAAAAATTATTGACTTATTGGCATAAGTATTAAAAACAAAATGCTACTTGTCTGATAATGAAATTATCTTCCGAAACTGCTCTCATAGACAAAAAGTTTTGTTTAACAGTTTGTTTAGTGTTCTCAATCATATAATTACACTAATATATTCATATTTTGGACAACCTGTATATAAAATTGTTACCGTAATTTTCACCGCTATGAATTTTTGTTTGCGTTTGCTTATATCTATAGAATAAAGTTAAAAATACAATTCCTATTAAATTTCTTGTATTTAGTATCCATTATATAGCACTAAGAAGGAAAAAAAGAAATAATCTTTCACCTACTTCGAATTGTAAATTGACCGTGGCAGTTAGATTGTTGACATAACAGCAGTTTGAAAATTCTAAATAGCGATAATGAACTGATAATCACACACAGACACAATACATTCCATTCAATGTTGCTGATTTGCAAATTCCAAATGGAAAAATATAGAACAGTTTATATAGAGAATATCGAATGTAAACAAAATGTAATCTTTTGTTTTTTTATACACCGACAAATTAAATACAATTTTAATGACCAGGCAATTAAGGTAAATCTTTTTGAAATTCTATCCTTTACAGTTGAGATATTTAAATTTTATCACACGTTACCAAATCGGGACTGTAAGAGGAACCTTTCCATTTTACACTAGTTTTAACCGTATTTAATATTTAACATTTATTTTTGGTGTAATTTTTTTCCACAACTTTTCCAATTAATGGTCTGTAAGAATAAATATGGACACGTATGTATTCATTATTAATAATAAATTTTTAAATATATCAACAAACAAATAGTCAATATGATTATCTTTTTAGAATGAAATTAAATATTTTCAAATAATTGGCTGGTATCTTGTCTTATATATAACAAGCAGTTTTTGGTGAACATAAGATAATTTATTTGGTATTTTTATTATATATTTAGGCATGTTCAATCATGGTTTATATTAGAATGTGAGTCACTAATTAGATAACCAGAGGTCCAGACGTCATTCATATGATTTTTTTTAAATCACTTTTATTTAGGCGAATAAAAAACTGCGTAAAAACAATTAATGATATTAACGCGAATGTGGTCAATTAACACTGTTTGATTTAGGTCAAAAATTGTGTCTAATGAATAGTTAGATTTCCTATAGTAATACTAGTTTATATTTTATGTTGAGAAAAGCGTTTTGCAAATACAACAAGATGAAAAACAATTTGATTCTGATAGGAACGATCGTACCAAGAACTTTAAGTTTTTGTTCTCAAGTTAATAGTAATAAATTTCATTTACAAGACTGAGAGAATAGTTTTTTCAGAACACCCTGTAGAAGTACATTAATTACCTACGGTATGTTTTAATTGTTTTATTTGATATTATAACAAACCGACGTTATTTTCAATCAAGTTAAATTGTTTATGTAGCAATTGTTTCTATAGAAGTGAAAATTAAACAATCATAACCTATTAATGAGTAAGCGAAAATATTTAAAAAAATACACAGCTAATGTATTTTTAATTAATTTCACCTAGGCACTCATTTTCGCGATGCAATTAAATAAAATGATCTTTTAAATTAATTTAACATAAAAACTGGCGAGAATTTTTTATGAGGTGACGGTAATTTTCTTATAATAAGGTTTATTGAGGATGCAGCGCATCCACCATATTTTAAAAATAACCAGTAACGTTGAATGGCAGAAAAATATAAAATGACGTGTTGGTGTTCTGGGTTGTCTAATATATTTTGCAATATCCTTATGGTTATTAAAATAGTATATTACATAACGAGTGTGGAAAGTGAAGTATTACGCACAAGTGAAGTTTAGCACGAGCCGCGTAGTGGCTAGTGCGGAAACGTAACGAGTGCAAGAAATACACTTTCCAACGCGTTGTTTGCACGATTTTTCCTACGACCCCAATATTTCTTATTATAATAAATATTTTAAATTTATTTATAAAATTTATTTTAATTGTTAGTCATGTTAAAAATTAGGATTTAAACGAGTTTATATATTGCATGGAAATATAATTAATTAAAATCAAATAACCACCTTTCTCAGGAATTCACATCAAAATTCTTTATTAGATAAATGACATTTTAATTTTTTGTGGGCTCTATAAAAATTAAAAGTAAAATGGTCAGTTGGTGAAATTAATTGAAAAGTAATGTAATAATAATAGACGCAAAGATAATTGTAAACAGAAACACAAACATAACTTCAAAAATCCACATTCGACACATGCACGGAACATAACCCAATATAAAAAAGAAGAATAAACTGTTCTTCTTTCTAAAAGTGTTTTTATAAAAATAATAATACTGAATAAAAATATGTTTATTTTTTAAAAATTTAAAACCCTATAAGAAACTTTATTCTTTATTCTTACTTTATACAGAAAAATTTGTATTGGCAATTACAATACAATATTTGACACGAGGAAGATTTAAAAAAAATTAAATGCTCCTTGCTTTGTCATTCATGTGTTTACTATTGATAAATTTGACGTAAATGTCACAGATCATAGAACTATATTTTTTTACTTTTCAATACGTGTATTGATATTTACTTTTCAATACGTGTATTGATATTTACTTTTCAATACGTGTATTGATATTAGCTACTTTATTAAGTACAAATAAGTGTGCAATCTAGCACTTTCATATGTGGTCGTAGGAAAAATATGTTTTTCAGAATAGGGTAAATGTGTGGAATTTGGTGAACTTTCCGATTTTCATAAAAAATGTATGAGGGGTCTAGGTAGTTACCTATCAATTACCTGTTGTAAATGTGGCAATTATATTAAATTATTTAAAACTTCAAATTATGTTACAATGTTGCCAAGATTTACTCTACTGGTATCATGTATTTGAAAATTAAACAGGTATACTTTTAGTCGATTTTAATTTTTTTAAATTCTCGACTAAATTTTATGCTTTGTTTTTTGCAGTTTTGAATAGCTAGTTTTTCGCATTGTTTTGTTATAAAAAGCACATATATCTGGAAATTTAGCAAGATATATGTTTTAAAAATATTTTCTAAAATCTTCTTCGATTAGTACAGAAGCGTTTTTAAAACTAGCAGGTACAAATGGAGAAAAAACCTAGGTATATGTGAATCTTTTTAAATACAAATTAATCTTGAAGTTTAAAACCCTCTGTAGATACCAATAGTGATACTTCTTTTATGAAAATATGAATATGTCAATCTGACGACATCTGCAATTGAATTTAAAAACGTTTCCAGCCTCTTCTGTCTTCCCAATCGCCAGGTTGTAAATTCCTTTTGGTCATTGCCTTCTGTACACCACTCATCCACGTTGTTTTTGGCCTTCCTCTATTTCTCCTTTCAGTGGGGGTCCATTTTTGAATTATTTTTGGCGTTCATCATTCATTCTTTCCACGTGACCATACAAGATTAGTTGTCTTTGTTGGATGTCGTCGATAATTGTCTTTTCCACCTTCATAATTTCCCTTATCCGAGGATTTGTTATCTTTTCTAATCTTAACTTGCCGGCTGATTTTCGCCAAAAATCCATTTCTAAGGCTAAAAGACGTTGTTCGGTGGTTTTACTGATTTGCCATCCGTACAGTACTACACTTTTGAAGATGGTGTTGTACAGCAATAGTTTTCTTTCATGGGTTATATTCCTTGACCACAGAATCGAGTTCAGGCATCCAATTTTTTTTCCTTGTATAATTCTGTTCTTAATTTCGCTTTCAGTTCTTCCCATCTTATCGATTTGTGTTCCTATGACCTCGTTATCTATTTGCAGATTTTGCGATTTCGTTCCGATGCATAGATATTTGGTTTTTGTTCTGTTTAAAGTCATCCGTCATTTTTCGTGTTCTTTTATTAGTCTGTCGGTCATGAATTCGAATAAATAGTGGAAATTTCCTTCAACCGTTTAGTTGTTTACTGTTCTTAATATAAATTTCTATTTTTTTGTTGATTGTATATAGTGTTCAAAGTCTACAGTCCTTAGATACCTATTTAAGTTTATTGCCGATCTGTTAAAAATCCACCTTAAACATACTTTTCCCAATTTTAAACAATAAATAAATAATAATAAGCCAATTACACAACGGTTTTTATTTTTAATATAAATAGATTTTTAGCAAAGCTCATCAATATTATTAATAAAACTGACGACGAACAAATTGTTGAAACGACAATAATTTTGTGAAAGCGTCTTCGATTGTTTTTGTATAACACGCAATCAGCATACTTGATTATGATAATAAAAAAAAATCGGAATTAAATCACATACACCGAAAGGAATGCGTGAAAACCGTAAAAAGTTTGCTTTTTTCATCGACTCCAACCGTACCTAACATTGTCAAAAAATAATACAAGGTGTAATACCTATAGATTTTCATTAATCTTCACTTTCGTTTTGTAAAACCCATCATTAAACACATCCTGCAATGAACGTGTTTCATTATAATCTATTAGTAAGCATTAAAGAAAGAAAAAAAAACGATTGTACGTACTTATTTTGAATAATTCTTCGAATACAAAACTAACGGAATTGAATTTCCATATATACGTATTGATAATATATAACTATTAATCATGATGAGAAAGAGAGACAAAAATTACGTTTTCAACTGGCCGTGCCGCAACTAAAAAGAAAAAAATACAATAGATGACAATAGGAGACGCCGAATATGATGAATAAAAAAAGGATCATTTATATCAATGAGTTCTACTCAATTAACATTTTTGTTTCGTTTAATAGGGAAACCCGCGGTTTGCTACGTCTTGTTATAAATTATGTTCTTTCGATATAGGATACTATTAGCATGAAATTTCAATTATCTCTCTTGACCACGGATATACTGAGTGTTTGTAAAATGCGCAGTCCGTGTACTAGAAGCAAAATATGTTAAAGAAATTTCCCTAGACTAAAATTTGTTTATTTCTCTAATTATAATTAATAACAAAACACTTTTTGGGGGGTTAGAGATAGAAAACTCATAACCCAACCCAAAACTCGCCCTACTCTTGAACCATGTCCAGTGAGCACTCAGGAATCGTCAAATTTCCTACTCCACTTCTTCTTACCTTAATCCGAAGCTTTATTATTCCCTCCATCAATTTACTACACCGCAGACTGATGGGCTTATAGTTTTCTAACCTTACCGAAAACACTATAACCAGGTAAACAATAACAATGTAAATAAAGGTTCCAATATAAATTCCTTCAAAACTGTCAACTCTTCTCAGAAAACGAAGGCTTACTTCTCTACAGTTAAGATCAAGTAATAGCCATCAACAACTACAGAAAATATATCCTCAAAGATACAAGAATAACTGAATATAAATGCAGAAAATGCAAACTCGTCGCTGGCACAGAACACAGAACGTAGACAACGAACACTCCGAAATACCAATTATTGGCAATAGAAATCGAAATAATCTGGAAAAAAAACTGTACACATCATACCTTTCAATAATCTTTGTTACGATACTCCATACTTTTAATATCACCATAAACTGCCTACAAAAATAATAAACAACTTTGTATGGACCTCTAGCAAGATTGTTACATTGATGTATAATCACCAAATAACAATTAGAAAAGTCGCTGATAATGGTAGGTTATCGATTGGCTCATATGCCATGAAATTTTTTACTGAAACGAGGTGTAACTGGTTGTAATTTTCCAGGAATACTTTTGATTATCTTGTTCCTTTTAGGTTCTCCAATTGTTGGAGTTTTCCAAGATTAACTGCTTTATTAATTTCTTTTGCCATTGATATGTTTCTTAGCTCCACAAAAAGGTTAATAATACAGAAGGGATACCTTATTTCCAATCTATTTGCTACTTTGTTTATCTTCACTGCGGTGAGTCCATAGAAAAGGAATTAGACTAATATCCTCAATATTTTTTGGTGACTATATTTGAACAAAGTTCTTTAATGGATGCTCATCTTTTGTCCTTTCCAAGCTTAGCACATCTTGCTAGAACGTGTATTTTCGTTTTCGAAAGATATTTAGCAGATTGTCAAAACTTTTTGATAGGAAAATTCGTGTTACGGGAAATTACGCAATCTTCAAAATTTTCTCGAATCAGATCTAAGGATGCTGTCGTGTATGACAATGGTTCCTGTTGGAACCATTGGGGATTCAACTGTAACAGGTCGGCTGAAAAGTCCCCGGTCTGACCTATAGATGACGACACTAGAATTAAATCCATTTCATTTTTAGATAGTATCAACCTTCAAAAGATTCGTGTAAAAATTTGACAGCTGTCGGACTATTAGTTTGTGAGATATTGCATTTTTAGTGAAGCAACTTTTGTTATTTTCAAAAAGATGGAAAAAAAAGAATCTCGTGTGCTTATTAAATATTGTTATTTGAAAGGAAAAAATACAGTTGAAGCAAAAGCTTGGCTTGATAATAAGTTTGCGGACTCTGCGCCAGGATAATCAACAATCATTGACTGGTACGCAAAATTCAAGCGTGGTGAAATGAGCACCGAAGACGGTGAACGCAGTGGACGCCCAAAAGAGGTGGTTACCGACGAAAATATCAAAAAAATCCACAAAATGATTTTGAGTGACCGTAAAGTAAATATGATCGAGATAGCTGACACTCTAAAGATATCTAAGGAACGTGTTGGACATATCGTTCACGAATATTTGGGTATGCGGAAGCTCTGTGCGAAATGGGTGCCGCGCGTGCTCACAATCGACCAAAAACAGCAACGAATTGATGATTCTGAGCAGTGTTTGCAGCTGTTAAGTCGTAATAAACCCGATTTTTTGCGTCGATATCTCGGTCGATATTTGACTATGGATGAAACTTGGCTCTATCACTACACGCCTGAGTCCAATCGACAGTCAGCTGAGTGGACTGCGGCCGGTGAACCGCCACCAAAGCGTGGAAAGACTCAACAGTCAGCTGGCAAAGTTATGGCCTCAGTTTTTTGGGATACACACGGTATATTGTTCATCGACTATTTGGAAAAGGGAAAAACAATCAACAGCGACTATTACTGTGCATTATTGGAGCGATTGAAGACCGAAATCGCGAAAAAACGGCCCCATATGAAGAAGAAGAAAGTGTTGTTTCATCAAGACAATGCACCGTGTCACAAATCATCGAAAACGATGGAAAAATTGCATGAATTGGGCTTCGAATTGCTTCCTCACCCACCGTATTCTCCAGATCTAGCCCCCAGCGACTTTTTCCTTTTCTCTGACCTGAAGAGAATGCTCGCGGGAAAAAAATTTGGCTCTGATACTGAGGTAATCGCCGAAACTGAAGCCTATTTTGAGGACAAACCGAAGGAGTACTACAAAAATGGTATCGAAAAGTTGGAAGGTCGCTATAATCGTTGTATCGCCCTTGAAGGCAACTATGTTGAATAAAAAAAATGAATTTTGTCAAAATATTGTGTTTTACTATGGTAGACCGGGGACTTTTCAGCCGACCTGTTGTTTCTGGCACGACAGAATTTTCTGAGATCAATAAAAAATGGTGTCAAGATTTATTCTCTATATCGCACTTGATTTAGTGTAATGGTTCTTCTACGCTGGTCTTCCACGAAGTAAGGGCCCAATGATCCATTACCTGCACTTCAAAACCAAGAAAATGATTTGTCTGTTGGTTCAGAACAATAAACAACTAAAAGGTTGAATTAACTTCCACTATTTATTCTATAAATACTTTAAATGCAATGACAGCCGTTTCGCTATCGGAATAGCATCGTCAGATTGACATATTGAAGTTACATTTTGTTTTTTTGTAACTAGGTACTTGATGTTGATAAGTAGTTAAGGCTAGACCAAGTAAGGAAGTAATAAGACATAACAATATTAAAGCCTAGATGTTATTAGCCCTAAGGGATTATCCTGGATGTATTTCCCTCTAAGATCAGTATAACTATGCAATGATATAGAAAAACCAGGAAAAAACTATATCCTGCTGATCTTTACAATAACTTAATATATTTGTGTTGTAATTACGTCTTATCTATGTATAAAATGAAGACTCAATCAAAGTAAACAGTTTAATAGTGGTGAACTTCCAAGATTTATTTGTTCATTAACTACTTTATATTGTTGATCTGCTAGCAGATCAATACTCAATCATAAATATTTTTTCTTGCGTTGCAAGCACCATTTCGAATCTTTTTGACAGTAAGAATAAACAATGTTTAAAGAAACCTTGACAACTATTGTCACTTGTTTCATCTGACGCGATTATATTTCACAGGCTTTCTGATTTCAGTTTCATTTGTTTTGGCGCATATCGCAATAAGATTGCCTGAGGTATCTTATATGCAGTCATCCATTTTTCTTGAAAAACACTATATTTCTGAATCCAGTCACTTTTGACTGGAGCTTCTAATAATAATTTAATTTCTTGAACTGAAATAGTAAAGTAATGAAAAAACATATGAATATCATCTCCAAAATCTATCTGGATTTGAGTTTGATTATTTGGACCCATGTGGAGTAATGAATGAGCAAAAAAATATTTGTATACAATCACAAAGTACTCTGCATTAGGTTAATATCAAACTACACATAATCTTCGTCCAATAAAACTTGTGATTTAAATATGAAATTTCAACATATCGTACACATCGCTAGACAAAAGATTGCGTACAATTCAAATATTTGCACCGAAAAAATATTTCAATTAAAAACGAAATTTCAATTCGCCGACATTCTTCAAATAAAATAAAAGTTCTGAAAAAGCTACCGCTTTCGGTGTTTTAACAGTCCATATCAAATCGTAAATCCTGCAGCGGCTGACGATTCTAATCTCGAGAAATTAAGCAATAAAATTTAAATTAATTTTTAATTCCTACTCAAACGCACTTACTCAAACACTCCGTTAAATAAAACCCAAGTAAATAAACAGGTCGTTCTATATACACTAAAAAAAATATTTCTTTATTTTTATTTGCTGGTAAATATTTTTGTGTTGCGGTCATGATTACGTATTCAGAAGTTCTTTAATAGTGCCCAATTACCCAACGTCGATTCAGATTTGTCAATGTCAAGATAATTTGTAAACAAACATATTTAGTCCAGTATTTGTTGGAAATTTTCAACAAAAATAAATAACAGGTGCTTTTTATCATCTGTACTAATGTAATGGTCTGGTTGGTAGCATTAAAAGGTTGATAAATTAGATAATCTTTTAGAGCTCAAATAAGTGTCAAATGTTGTTTTGTAATCTCTGAAATACCTTAGAAGGCGTTTATAAAAGAAGCTCGAATAAACTACTGTAAAATCATAAATTATTCTTCAGGCCTAATATACCTAAGAATTCTAGTTCTTGTATATTCCCTAATCTTTGCTTAATATTTCTTATTGGTAAAATATTTTTTAAACTGGTTTCAGTATCTCCAGTTAATATTATTTTAGATTCTTTAATATTCTTTAAATATGCCCTTCAGTTTATCTTTTCCTGACACATTTAGATCTTCATTTAATCCATAGGAAGCCTCCCTAATATTCTTCTCTTTATCTGTGCTATTGTATAAATAGCTTTATCAACTATGTGTCTATGTTTACAAAAGGTCTTGAGCAGTGTATATTTAAATATACAATTAACAAGCCTTAGAAAAAGTGCTAGGAAATAAGGGTAGAAATCTAAGGATCCTGATTAACAATATTATTATTTGCTGATGATCAAACTATTATTGTGTGAATTGTGATGAAGACATCTATTATATACAAATATTAATCGTCGAAAATCACTTTATTGTTTTTCAAAATATTCCCCACGAAGATCTATACACTTTTCCATGCGTTTGAAACAATTGTCGAAGCACTTTTGCCACTCTGATTGAGGAATCTCCAAGACATGCATTCTGAATGCAGCAACCGATTCTTCAGGTGTCGAAAAACGTTGACCTCTCAGTTTAATTTTCACGTACGGAAAAAAAAGAAGTCATTCGGTGCCAAGTCAGGACTATACGGCAGGTGACTCATCAAATCGATGTTTTGGGTGCTCAAAAATGTAGTTGTATGAGCCGATGTGTGGGAGCTCGCATTGTCGTGGTGAAGAGTGATCCGTCTTCGACGGTTGGTTTTCCTGATTTCTTGGAAGACAACTGGCAAACAAATGGTTGTGTACCACTCAGAATTGACTGTTCTGCGGTTGTTCCAGTGGCACGGTTGCTACATGTCCAGTTTTTCCGAAAAAACAGGCGACCATTTGCTTGGAAGTGCTTGCAAGGGTCTTGCTGCAAGACCAAGACTGGACCCTGCAAGAACAAGACCAAGACCAAGACTGGACCCTGCAAGAACAAGACCAAGACCAAGATTGCTTATTTGACTGCAAGACCAAGACTAACCCGGTCTTGGTCTTGTTCTTGCATTTGCTCATCACTATTCATCACCTGTCACGATGTCATAGACGTGTTTCGAATGTATGCTGGACCCAGTAATGTCTAAGGTTGTCTCAATCTCACGTCTTGGAGTGAACTACGACCACGATTGAATCCACCATACCATCGATAAACACTGGTCCTTGATGGAGCTTCATCGGCAAAAATTGAATTAAGTTCATCCATGTACTGTTGTATAGTTGTAAAAAATAATCGCACGAAAATGTTCACGATTTAATTCCATTTTTGGGCCGAGATGAATCTTTTAAGTTACTGTAAAGAACAAATAGCGCGCTCGTATGTCAAAACGTTCTGAGTACGTATAACCTCAAAAATGTCCAACTTTACGATAGAGCAGTCAGCTGCCAGATTGCAACACCAGGGTTGGCAAATCCTGAAATATAAAAGGCAACCCTCGCATGCTGAGGAAAGAAAATTGAAGGAGGAACACCAAAAAGTAGTATATAAACAAGAATAAGACATAGTTCTTACGTATATAAGATAAAGAAGGAGACCCCAACAATTAAGATTGAGCGAGGACTTCAAATACTTGGGAAGCATTATATCAAGAGAGGGAATATCAGATAGAGACATAGCATATAGGGTTCAATAAGAACAGAAATGCGAACGAATATTCCATTCCCTAATCTGGTGGAATCAAATAAATATTAACACGAAACTGATATAATATACAGGTAAATCGTACAGCCAATAATTAATTATGCATCAGAATGCTTGCAGTTATCGATTAAGATCAGGAAAATATTGACACTGTTAAGATGGATTTTCTCTGAAGAGCAAGTAAAGTATACAGATTGAAACATATCCCGAATATAGAAGTTAAAAGAAAAACAAGAACCATTACAGAATTAATAGACACCAGATAACTTATATAGTACTGGCATATGGTAAGAATGGAAAACAGCAGACACTTTTCTCCTTGCAAGTTCAAGTTCAGCAGGAAGCGTATCGGTAAATTGTTCCCTGGTCGATAGATGATTTTTTTACAATCTTCACTATTTATTGACCGAATCCATAACGTCGTTTGATAAAAGCTTATCAACGTATATAGCATTTTAATATAATCATTAACAGTGTACTATTGAGAAATAAACCTTCGAATGTTCACTGTTTATAGACCAACGTTATGTTTTTTAAGCCATTTAAGACAATAAGTAAACATTTTATTATTGTAATTGTTTTCTTCATCGTTTTTAATACCAAATTTATCAAAGTTTATGATATTTTTCTTACTTTATACCATCTATGTTATATCCTGTGAAGGCTTAAAACTAAACAGGATAGTAGTTATTATATTAAATATATTACGTAAATTGTTATTTTCGTATTGGTTAAAAAATTTTATAGCGTATTATATTGGAAAAAAAAACAATCAATATTAATCGAGCTGAGAATAATGGTGACCTCATTAATATAAGCCAGATTAATATGAAATCAGGAAATACATTATGACAGGTAGAAAGGGATTAGAGGATAATAAAAATTTATTTGCGATACTTGAAAATTCTTAGAATTATCTAATTGGAAATTCTAATACTTTTATATTAAATATTTTAATTTTGTTATGTAGATTGTTTTTAATGTAGTCAGATTTTATTTTTATGTTATTTAAATTTACGTTTTACAATATTGACTTATTTTCTTTGCGAATTGTAGACAATTACACTTATCATTTACTTAGTTATTTTTTTTAGCTTTGAATGCTAACGACGCCCAGTATAAATAAATTTTATTTTCTTTCTTTTTTGGTAAATCTTAGAACGGTCATTAAAAGTGGTTTTTTAACTGTTTGACATTTTTAATTTTATTACATCGAACGAAAATTCGTTAAATAAAAGCAAAAATTTAATGCATTTCCGAAAAAATACAAGTTATATTAAAATATCTTATCTCGGGCCTAGTGTCAACGGCTTAAAATTCCACAAGTTAGTCTTAAAAAGTTTTAAGAACATGTTAAACAACTCAAGAAAATAAAAAAAAGAAAACGAAAGACTGTGGTGACTGCTTTAGTTCCAAGTCCGTAACAGAAGGGGTCTAAAATATTTCTTTTAACTGGGAATGCTCAATATAAACAGCCTTGTCAATTTATTCCTTGTTTAAGAACAATTGGGGAATTATTTATATAATTTTATATTATTTTTTTTAAATAGTCGCTTTAAAACAAGAATACTAGTTTTTCTATTTCTTTGGTTTGTGTGAGTAATTCTTTGTGTTCAAGTAGGTGTTTTGCATAGTATGACTTATCCGATTGTTGCAATCTATAAGTTAATTGTATCGTACTTCAAAAATTCTCATTGTTTGACATATGTCAAGCGAACAGTAGCCAACAAACTTTACATACCTCATCCTTTTCTACTACTAGTAGAAACACATCAAACAATTATGTACACTTGTCTATCAAGCAATGTCGTACGTTCTTTTCAACTCTAATTATAACTTTCAAATTTTGGAAAGAGATAGTGCTAAAAACGTTTAAATGGTTGTATTCATAAGAATTTATTTTGACCTCTTATGGCAACTGTCTTTATTTTGATCAGGTCTCTCAAAACTCACATTTTTACCAATTCGACTAAAATAAGACAGCTGTGTTTAAGTAAAAAATAATTTAAGAAATAACAACTGTTCATAACACTAAATTCCAACAAAACACCTTGCACATATCACAGTTGGATAATGCTATGTAAATGTTATGTAAAAACCAACGCAAATTGTGAAAATATACTTCAAAATTATTTTTTTTACTTCTGGTAAATTATAAATATAGACAATTATATATTTAAAAGCAAAACACTAAAATTAATATATTTTGACGTTATAAACGAGAAATAAGGTTAGGTTATGTTAAGTGAAGTTTGTGTTTGGATTTGGAGAATTAGAATAGACATACGTCTCGGAAAAAAGCGCCACCAAAACTGTTGAACTAAATTGACAGGTTGGTGCAATGTTCAAATTTTGCGTGCAACAAATCTCAAAAAATAATCCTTTTTTTAACTTCATATTTTGCTAGTCGCATTCTCTATGCTTTCTTTAGGAGTTAAGCTTCTGGCGTTAAAATTCGTGATCACAAATTGTCAAACTTTTTCAAAACATACCATCACTTAAACGCCAATATCTCTTTTATTACAATATAAAACTCAACTAAAAAACCTTATCTCCTAGAGAAAAGTCTAAACTATATCCTGTTAAAATTTGAATACGTAATTTAAAGGCGTTCTTTAGATTTGTTGTTTACAAAATGATTGAAATTTTGGGTACAATTCAGGCTTGCCACCCGTTTTCAGCTGTCACATTTTAGACGCTCCTCTATAAAATCGGTTTTATCTGACGGTAATTACAAAATTAACTTCAAATAACAGCAATATTTAGTTATGTATAACAAAAAAATACAGACAATGAAAATATTTACACACACTACAAAAGTAACAGTAGCCATTTTTGATTCATTTAGTGAGGTTTTGGGTGTGTAGTCAGGGTGAAGGTCAATTTTTTCGACTATACATAGGTCAAACACAAAGAAATTTTGAAGTAAGATTCAATGAACGCTTAAGAGCATGTAGATTACAACAGAACTATGCAAAACACCTACTTGAACATCCAAACTCACTCATACACACCAATGACATTCAAATACTACACATTTGTCATAAAAAAACAAAATTTAGATTTCCTTAAGATATCTAGCAGATCAACAATTTAAAGTTGTTAATGAACAAATAAATCTTGAAGGTTCTTCATTATTAAACTGTTTACTTTGATTGAGTCTTCATTTTTTACATAGATAAGACGTAATTGTAACACAAATATATTTAGTTATTGTAAATATCAGCATTATATAGTTTTTTTCCTGGTTTTTCTATATCATTGCACAATTATACTGATTTTAGAAGGAAATACATCCAGGATAATCCCTTGCGTATAATAACATCTAGGCATATTGCTATGTCTTACTACTTCCATACTTGGTCTAGTCTTAACATTACTTAATCAATCTGACGATGCTAGTTTTTACGAAACAGCTGTCATTAAGTTACATAATCAATTTTTTGAAATAAAAAGTGACAGTTTTATTTTAAAAATTCATATTTTTAATATTTTTTAGAAGTTTTGACCGTTTGTTAAACAGTTGCCTGTTTTATATCCTTAAATGATAGACTTCCACAAAGTAGGAGTTGGTACAATAAATATAATGCAAGTTTAATAAAGGAAAATACCAAAATGAATGTCACACATTTTTATTATCAAAACTATAACAGCGACTAGTTTCGGCCTATAAGCAAGCCATCATCAGACTAGAAAAAACATATGGATGATGTGAAACAATGCAGATTTCATTAAATAATCAATAAACCTACCTTAAAATTAGTTACATTCAATATCAAATTGAAAAGATAATTGCTCGAACCAACAAGCTTGCATATTACAACAAGGTATATGGTGAAAATAATAAACAAAAGTTGTGATATCAAAATTTAAAATGTTAAGATCCAAGCGAAATTATGTAAGAAAAAGACAAAAGACACTAAAGACTAAATATGGCATTGTTAATAAAATTTGAAGAAATTTAGTTCATTAGAAAACAAAATAGATCTTCGTTGTAAAGTTTATAATTAAAAATATCCCTCCAGATATCTTTTTTTGCACGTTCTTGTTTACTTTTAACCTAAAATGCTTGTAGGAGGCTGGGTGCAGGTTTAATGTTTGTTCTTTTTACCGTCCGACTGTCCTTTATTAATGTCTCGTACGTCCGATTTTTCATTAAAAGCTGGTATCTTAATTTTAACATTCGGACTAAAAGTTTTTTAATTCGATTACTCCTTTTGCGTGAACAAAAAACACGAGGGTAGCATGAATTGTTTCCACGCAATGAGTTTAAAGTTTTTATCGGTTTGTTAAAATGAAAATGTACCAAAAACAGAAAGTTTTTTTAAGAAATTAAAACATCAAAAATGTATATTTTATTCGTGCCATATTCGAATCTTCTACTTGTATGTATGTATGAGTTAGGGGTGATAATTACACTGCGACCTATGGGATCTATTGTGCCCCCCCTTACTTGCCATGTTCTGATATTTTCTCAGACCTATAGCAGCTCTTCTAGTCCTATTTTCCTGAGGAAGTTAAGGACATCGTCGGGCTTCAAATCAGGTAGATCCCCTTCTTCTATTTCATGTGCTCCTAGGTATCTAGCCCTAGAATTCTGCAAGGCGGGGCATTCTGAGAGTATGTGTATTGAGGTTTCATCCTCTTCCTCACAGAATCTGCACTTTGCTTCATCTGCTAACCCTAGTTTCTTCGTGTGGCTTTTTAACCGGCAATGCCCGGTTAGTATTCCCGTTAAAATTGGGAGCCTTTTTTTACTGAGGCAGCTAAGAGATCTCTTCTGGTCATAGTTCCCCAGTAGTATCTTAGATTGCCTCAGTCCTTCCAGCTGATTCCAGTACTTGGATTTTTCCTTCTCCATTTCTTCCTTTAGTTTTCCTAAGATTACTCTACTGCTGATCCCACAGGATGGTTCTGGTCCCAAATGTGGGGTTTCAGCTCCTTTTTTTGCCAGCTTATCTGCTGTTTCATTCCCCTCTATTCCTATGTGTCACGGGACCCATAGGAGAGTGACAGTGTTCTTCTGGCCTAGTTCATTTAGTTTGCCTAGGCATTCCCAAACCATCTTCGAACTGATTATATTTGAGCTCAGCGCTTTGATGGCTGCTTGACTATCCGACATGATCACAATCTCTTGTCTGCGGTAGTTTCTTCCAATATTGAATTCCACACATCTTTCGATGGCGCGGACTTCTGCTTGAAAGATGCTCGGGTATGTGCCCAAGCTTTCTGAGTATTTGGTTCTCGGTCCAAAAACTCCTATCCCAGTTCCCTCGTCTAGCTTGGAACCGTCCGTATACCACTTTATGGTATTCTGGTTTAAATTCTGTATGGTGTCTTCATCCCATTCAGATTTATTACTCAACTTTGTGATGAATTTTCTCACAAAGTTGAATTTCTTTGGCATATCATCTTGGGACATTTCCCAAGTTTGATCAAAATGAAGTGATCGAGGTTTTTCCCTGATAATTCCTTCTTTGATCATTCTATATATTGTTTTCTTCCTTACACTTTCTAGCAGAATGTGCAGTGGGGTCAAGTTTAAAATCACCGCCATTGCAGCAGTGGGGCAAGTTCCCATTGCTCCAGTGATACATGAACAGGCTAGTCTCTGAATCTTCGAGAGGTTTTTCCTCGCCGTATTCAGATTAGCCCTTACGCCCCAAGCCACTGCCCCATATGTGATTAATGGTCTCACTATTGCTGTGTACATCCATTGCAGGATACGTGGGTTACATCCCCAGTTCTTCCCTGCAATGTTCCTACACACCATGAGGGCCTTGGTTGCTTTGTGTATTACTTCGTCTTCGTGTTTGTTCCAGAGTAACCTGCTATCTAGGATTAGCCCTAGATATTTTACCTCTGTTTTCCACTCGACGATGTTCTCCCCTATTTTTATGATTTTTAGATTAGGTTTCTTTTTCCTTGTAAAGGCTACTAGTGAGGTTTTGGTGGGGTTGATGCTGAGTCCCACCGAGTCACACCATTGTTCCGCAATGTTCAATCCTCTTTGAACAATATCACAGAGGACATTTTCATACTTCCCTTTTGCCAGGATAACCATGTCGTCGGAATACCCTTGACATGGTATGCCTTCCCTATTCAATTGACAGAGCAGACTGTCCACAGTGAGACTCCACATAAGCGGGGATGCAACTCCCCCCTGTGGACAGCCTCTGGTCACATTAATGAAGATAGTGTCTTGTCCTGCCTCCATTTCTGCGATTCTTGTAGATAGCAGTTGCGACATCCAAATGGACGTCGTTCTATCTACTCCTTTCTCAATCAGTGCTCTTTTGACATATCTTCTACTTACTTATGAAGAGGTGGTAGGACTGAAAACACAAATTTCCAATAATTGTTTACGTAAAATAATTTAATGTTAGTGTTATATCGAGAAAAAAGGCCGCATTCTTGTACGACTAGCATTGTGTTTCACCAAGGCGAAATGTTTATATTTATATAAATAGTAATTGTCTTTACGAGTGTGCCTACACAGAATATTAGAATAAAACGAAGTAGGATAGGTTAGACAAGTTATGAAATAAATTTAATTGTTCTTAAAACATCAATTAATCAATATGTATGTAGAAATGTGTGTACGGTTACGATGTTGATCGATTGATACTATGGAATAATTTAAAAGTTTCCTTTTTAATATTGAAATTATAATTGTAGGCAAAACAAGTTAATAACCATTCTAATTTACGACTACCATTATTTTTTTTATATTAAAAATTATCACGGTTATTTGATATTTTAATGCCAGTCAACTGTAGTTTTTGATACTAAGGAATATTGTTTTCGTTGTTTCATTAAAAATTATTATTTACGTTTAAAATTAGTGATAGAAAAACAATAACTGAATAAACTTAAATTTTCTATTCTTGAATTTTAGCAAAAAAAGATATATTAATAGAAAAACCTATTTTTTTATCGTTTTTTTCTTAATAAATAAAAAAATAAGTAAATAGTGAGTTGAAATGTAACAAACTGAATCATTTTTCTATTTACAGTTTTTTAAAATAATGTATAATTTCGGTGTATTTGGAATTATAGAATTTAATTATTTCCGTTCATAAATTCCGATATCCTGCATCCTTTATTTTATTTAGATTCACATCTACGATTTTTCATAAAATATTTTAATATTCACCGAAAATTAAGAACGAGGTGTCATTAAAGTGTTTTTTGACATATTAAAAGGTCTGTAAGGTAAATGCTTGGATATATCCAACACTATTTTTCAGCGGCCACACATTTTAAAACTAATTCCGTTCAATGTACCGCCTCATAGTACTAGGAATAATCCATACCTATTTAAAATTCATCGTCAAATTACGAGGGTTGTCTGAAAAGTTTCAGACCTAACAAAGATACTAGACATTTTTTCTTCAAATTAATTTTTATTTTTCTACATAGTCTCCTTGTACCTAAGTCTATACACTCCTCCCAGCGATGCTTCAACCCGTCCAAATAGTACTCGGGGTGATGGCCTCCTCATTCGACGAAAATCTCTGTCCTCCGAGCGCAACTGTTAGCTTAGGGAACAAAAAAAGTCGCTTGGGGCTAGATCTGGTGAGTAAGGAGGGTGGTCAAGCAGTTCAAACCGTAATTTGTGGATTTTCGCCATGGCAACCGCTGAGGTGTGAGACGGCACATTGTCTTGGTGAAACAAAATTCTTTTTTTCTGCAAATGTGGCCATTTTTCCGAAATTTCTGCATTCAGCTTGTCAAGTAATGATGCGTAGTATGCTCCCTGTAATGGTTTTTCCTTCGCAGTTCATTGTTTTGACTGTGTTTTTGTTTCTGGAGTATAATGGTGTATCCAAGTTTCATCTACAGTAATTAATCGGCGCCAAAACTATGATTTATTGCGCCTAAACTGCGCCAACAGAGAGTTAGAAATGTTCATTTGAACACGTTTTTGGTCCAAAGTGATAAACGCGGCACCCAACGCGCGGACAGCTTTCTCTTGCCTAAATCTTGATTCAATATGTGACAAACACGTTCTTTGGACATGTTTATAGCCTCTGCTAGCTCTCTAATTTTAATTCAACGGTTGTCTAGCACCATTTGGTGAACTTCAGCGATATTATCGTCAGTGGTTGCAGTTTTTGGACGTCCCGAACGTTCATCGTCACCCAAGCTGGTACGGCCACGTTTAAATTCAGCAGCCCAACATTTCACGTTGGTAAATGATGGTGCAGAGTCCCCGTACACAGCGTCCAACTCGTCTTTGATTTGCGTAGGCGTATCGCCTTTCAAATACAAATATTTAATGACAGCTCGATACTCGATTTTTTCCATTTTTATAAAAACACTCACATCGACTCACTCAAATGATTGTCAAACAACAACTGCGCGTCCAAAATGGCTGCGCAAACACATTTCCCAACTTTTGTTTACGAGTGCTGCCATCTTCATGTTGAGGTCGGAAACTTTTCAGACAACCCTCGTATGGATGCACGAGATCCCCTTACAGCTATGTTGCGACTTGCAGATTTAGATTGGACTTTATCACAATCCAAGTTCCATAAGATGAATTTCAATCATATTATTAATAAAAACTGTTAGTATACAGGGTGTTTCTTAAGTAATCTAAAATATTATATGGGGCGCTTCGTTACTCAATTTTAAGACGAAAAGTTCATATAAACATGTGTGATAAGTGTTGTCGTTTATGAGATACAGGGTGTTGTACGTGAAATTAATTTTTCTTGGTGATGCTACTGTTTTATATTTTTTTATTATTTTATTACAAGCAACATGTGTTAAACATAAAGAAAAAATAATACATTTCAGAGCAAATGTTCAAAATGTCCACCTCCAGCTAAAATGCAAGAATCCGCTCGATGTCTAATGGATTGTCGAATACGTTCGAAGATACCAGGATTGTTACGAATAACATTACAGCCGTCTATGATACGATTTTGAAGATCTTGTACGTTTAATATCAGTGTTGTGTAAACAAGCGATTTCAAATATCCCCACACCCAAAAATCCAGAGGATTGTGTCCAGGTGATCTAGGGGGCCACGGGTGTGGAGATCCTCGGCCGATCCAATGCCATGGAAAACATTATTTAAAAACTCGCGTACAATCACTGAAAAATGTGGAGGAGCTCCGTCATGCATGAACCACATGCGCCTTCTAATAATAATAGGTACATCTTCCAAAAGAAGTGGAAGTTCATTTTCTAGAAAATGTTGGTATGTCTCACCGGTTAAAATGTACGATTTTTGCGTTGGTTTTCAAATTTGACACTTGTCAACATTATTTCAAAGGCCACTTAGAATAAGCATGTTTTTGCGTATTACTTCTAAAAACCAGTAGCGTCACCGGGAAAAATTAATTTCACGTACAATCAGAACTGACTTATTACAATAAATTCAACACCCTGTATCTCATAAACGACAACACCTATCACACATGTTTATATGAACTTTTCGTCTTAAAATTGAGTAACGAAGCGCCCCATACAATATTTTAGATTACTTAAGAAACACCCTGTATATTCCCTTCAATTCTGATTCTGTTTTTGTACTTTTTTTGTCTTAAAAGTGAACTATGATAATTGTTTGTCATATTCATTAGATTTTAGTTTAAATATATTAATTTTCCATAGATATAATCCATAATTAAACTAAATAAGCTTGTTTTTGGATTAATAAATAAATAAATAAAAATTTACAGTTTGCACTTTATTTTGCACAAAGTATTGACGTATCTGCCATATTTCTAAAGTTATTTAAATAATAAAAAAAAGAAAAGAAGAAAATAAGTTTCTAGAGACAAAAATATTAAAAGTTGCAAAACAAATTAAATAAACAAATAAAAAATAAATAATTTTTTTTTATAATCCAAACGAACAATAGAATTTATGGTTTTTACAGAAAAATTGGTTTTTTAATTGGAAAAATAGAATGTTAATTTGCTTTTTGTTAAGTCCATCTTGACAACTTGGATTTATGGATTACTGGATGTTCAACAAGTTAAAAGATAACTTTTTATATTAAACTTGAAGTAGGTACATTTTTTTATATAAATAATCAATAAACAAAAACTTCACGAGTGGCTGATAAAAATTGGTCAGAAATTTCCTTTTTTTATTGTATACCTACTTGTTGGTCTGGTACTTTATCCATGTTAAGATAAATCCAAACCAAATATAGCTGGTGTTTTATATTTTCGACGGTTCCTATCAGTTGATAACTTATTTCTCCTTGTGAACCAAAAAGTTTTAGTGTAATTGTTAGTTATTATAATTAAAAAAACAATATAAATTAACGAATTTATTATCAAACTTATGATAATTACATCCGTAAGCTTAAATAAATATATTTCAAGTGGGTGTATGTGTGTATGAGATAAGGGCAGTAGATCTGTTAGAGAATGCGTGTTTTTTGGAGAAAATAATATAATAACATAAATGCGGGGTCATCTAATATTTCGATACAAAATGTTTGATTTATGTGGTTTTTTTTACAGTTTGTTACTAGTTCCTCAAACATTTAGGTTTTACCTAACCAAATTATAATAGATATAATTTTTGTATTCGCTCTTACATAACATTGGGCCAGTTACTTAACAATGTGATAACTCTAACAAGATGTTAACTCTATGTCAAATTTTCTATTCCTGCATAAATACTTGTCAAAGATTGGACATAACAATGTGTCAAATAGTTTAATGCAACTAAAAAATGAATTTAACATAGAATTATTATTATAATGTTGGCTAAAAAGGTGTTAACATAAAACATAGGTTTAAATCTAACTTACCTAACAAAATTACATGTTAAAAAGATATGAATACAATAAAAAAATACATTTTTTTCCAAATGACATTAAAATTGGGCTTTGCAAAAAATTTGTAATCAAAATTGACAATCACATGGGTGAATACAAAATAATGGAGTTTTGAATGAAAAAATTACACATTAGTTTAATTATTGTGTGAATTTAATCAAGACATATGTATTCAGACAAATATAACTTTGATAAAGAAATTGATATCATAAAACAAATAGCTACATCTAATGGCTACCCAATTCATTTGATAAATACATTAATTAATAAGAAAGAACAGAAAGTGTCACTTAAACTAATATTTCCTAAACAAACTAAAGAAATTAAGTTATAAAAATATTACATATTGTGGAAGTATTTCCAATAAAATTTCAAAAAGATTATCTTCGGCAACATCAGCATTAATATCATTTAAAACACAAAATAATGTTGGTACAAAATTGTTAAATGTAAAAACAAAATTACCCAAATTAAAAAAATCTGGTGTTTACAAAATTAATTGTCCAAAGTGTAATGCTGTATATATAGGTCAAACACAAAGAAATTTTGAAGTAAGATTCAATGAACACTTAAGAGCATATAGATTAAGGGTCGGTTTTTCAATGTCCAGTCAGAAATGCCTGGTACTTAGCTGACAGTCATATCGTAGCTGACAGTTAAATTGATCGAACTGTTTATTTAATTGAATATAACCGGCAGCTATGGAGTTGCTAGTTATTATTTATTTATAACGTAGTTGGCAAAACTTATAGTTGACTTATGGTTTTGATTGGATAATTTGAAATTTGAAGGTTAGAAACTACAAACAACTGGCGAATAGAATCACAATGCCAATTATAATTTGGGTAAAACTGAAAAATTTCTATAACCACAAAATATAAAACAAGAAAAGTTAAATTGTTCCAGTTGGGGGTTTGTTTACCTGTCTGTAGGAGTTTAAATTTGAGCTTCAATTTACTCTAATATCATCAAAACAGTTAATTTTTTTAATCTAAATCTCATCTTAAAATGTAAAAATCATCTAAGGTGTCAATATAAATTGGTTCTTTCTCTTTCAGTGTGTGGTCGACGCTGGTATTCTATAAATTCAATAATTTCTCCGTCATCATTGCTCTCAATGTCTTAAAACATCCTGTTTTTGAAACAATGATATAACAAAAACAAATCTAGAATTTGGCAATAGTCTTTAAATCTAATAATTTGTTCAAAATGCTAAAATGACCTGCCAATATTGAAATAGTTATTCGAATGCGCAAGATCAAAACAGTAGCTGCTAGCTATCTATGAAACTACCACCTGAAATTTAGATATCCTTGAAGAACTTGAAATAAAAAGACATCTAGAAGATCAACAATTTAAATCTATAAATAAATATTAAACTGTTTACTTTGATTGAGTCTTCATTTTATACATAGATAAGACATATGTAACACAAATATATAAATTATTGTAAAGATCAGCATGATATAGTTTTTTCCTGGTTTTTCTATATCATTGCACATTTATACTGATCTTAGAGGGATATTCCTTTAGGGCTAATAGCATTAATAATTGTAAAAAAAAACCTAACCTCAAATTTTTGATCACATTTTTCCTTTTTTCTGTTACTTTGATGGATAATTTTATTGTACTAATTCCTATTTTTGATTCATTAGAAATGTAACAAAAGATTAGTAAGAAATTCTTAAAGAATATCAACAGTGAGATAATTTAATTTTATTAAATGTCTTGTATCTTTAATAAAAAGCTTAAATAATAAAAGATAATCTGGTACCATCTTACAGAAACACTATTGATAAATCTGTGTGTATTAACGTTTAACATTTGCAACTGTCACATTTAAATAACAGGTTATAATTTATAAGCAAGCTCAAATTAGAAAATTTAATGTACTTTCTTAGTGGTAATAGTGGGATCTAACTGTACCAACAATTTACCTCTCTGTGTGAGACATATTGCAAGAGGTACTTACGGAAACAAAAAGTTCAAAATGAATTGACACTCTTAAAAACAAAAAAAATTAAAATTTATAATTTCCGACACACCTTGTACGACTTTTACCAATAAATAAGGCCCTAAAAAACCTAAATTGATACCTCTCGTCAACGTTTAAACATCAATCAAAAAATAATTTAATTTATTACGAAAACATTTCCACAGAGAATTCTCGCGCCCACTTTATATAAAAATGTAATTAAATTCGAAAATGAAAAACTGACTCGCTTCACCGATTCTCCAAACTTGTTATATAAATTGGTCGAAATTAAGGTTTTCGCGTGGGTTGTACTGGAACATTTTTTTTTTAATATTATTTAAAATATTTACTGCCTTCTAAGTGGTAACCACACAAAAAAAATTACCATTCAAATTGCCGACGCGCCAACCAATAATAATTTTCAGATTTAACGCGAAAAATACAAGATCGGACAGAAATTATGGAAAAAAGGTCGTTCTCGTCGAAGACTTGCATTTTTACGAGCCCAAGTCGAGATATAATTCCTCAGATCTGCAAATCTCGTTAAAACCAATGGGATTATATTTTAACAGGTTATTTTGGTTCATCTACAGACAATTTTCATTAATTTTGAAAATGTATTAACATATTTTTCTCAAATAAAACGGATTCAAAAATATCGAGATGATTTTATACTGTTATATTCGTCTAACGAAAATAAAAACTGCAAAATACTTTTTTTTCTACTTGGCAACAGCGTGCCTGTTGGTTTACTGTGTAAAAAATAACCCAATATGAATATGACTTACAATTTTTAATATTAACTTCTGATTTATATCACCAACTGTCATGTATGGCATCCCAAACAAGTTTTGCTAATGTTTCTTTTTAAATACGCTCGAATGTCGAACAACCGGCCACATTAACCAACACAGTGGCGCCAATTAAGGGTAACAAATATATGATTTCTATCATAAATAAATAAATCTACAGTAAAATTAAAACAAAAATCTTTGCACGTCATAGATTTCAATGTCGTCATTCGTCAGTGATAACAACACAATATTTAAAAAATAAAACTATCTCTCATTTAAAATTTAGTTATTTTAGAGCGGTATTGTTTTACAAGAAAGCGCTGTTGCCAAACAAAAAATTTCGAAATAAAATGTAGGATATATTGTTATCTTCGTCGACTCCCAAAATTAGACAAAGAAAACTATTAATATCGAAAATATTTTGCTGTTATTAAAAAATATGTTCTTATCAAAACAAAATAGTATCTCTCAATTGAATGATCGTCATTATTTCTGTTGAACATTACATTTTAATGTAGGGACTCATTTGAGATGTACTCAACATAATTAGTAGAATTTTTAAAATTTAAATTTATTTTTTGGACCTAAATCTGAATGTGATTTCTTTTGTAATCAATATTCATTATGTTTGTAATATTGAATTTATTACTATTCAGAAATATAATGATTAAATATTAATATAATACTTATTTAAGCTGTTCAAAATCACATTAATATATTTTTTAATTTGTCCATTTTTATGTTGAAGCTAAATGCACGTTTTCAGCCTTAATACTTTTGAAATGACACATAACAACTGATTGAACTGATACAAATGAGTTCTCTGATTATTAAACTTGATAAATCCCGACCTCTCTTACTAGTTTTGATATACGGCAACATCACAATTATAACGTGCAACGTTTTTTGTTTTAATTTTGACCATGATTATTTTCCAAAACTACGTCACTGTTGTACCTTGTTTGAAGTTTATTCAAATTTAAATCTGGGGACGTAGAAATTTGCATACGTGCATCTGTGTTAGTATACAACCCTTAAAATTCGAAATTATCCCTTTGAAATCGGTCAAAATGAAATATAGGACGTCTCTAGCCCTTCTTTATATTTTAATGGATTTTATCACCCTTTTGTTGGGTTTTTAATTTAGTAAAAGTAGATGGGATTCAATCTTTTTGTTTGTTACCGGTCTAAAAACTCGAAACAAAAAAATTGTATGTCTGAGAGGGTGGGTAACGTTAATTTAAAAAAAAGGAAAGGATAAAAATATATAATATCATTTGGACTAAATCGTCATGTCTCCCTACACAATTTAGTGCATAATATATTTTAAAAACTTAAAAACTACGTAAAGGATTTTTAACATTCTCTCACGTTTAGACCAGCAGACCTTACCAGCAAGCATTTTATTGCCAAAAATTAGAGATCTTCGTGAAAATAATACTAATTTGACCCAAGGTAACTGATATTTGCCTATTAAGTTATTATTTGGCGTGTGCAGCAAAATTATTGATGATACATAAAAAATATTAATGCAGTACTCAGCATTATATTTAAAAATTCTGCGAGACTGTATGTCTTATAGTTAAATCAATATAATCGCTTTTTTAAATGGATCTGTTTAATCTTGGACAGAATAAAAAATTGTAACAATTATCTAAAAGGGCAACTCTTATTTGACGTTTCAAAAATCTATGGCTCCTTGATATTCAATTAAAAACTGTAATTGTTATATATACACTTTTATTCTAGACTACTTTATATAAAAATTACATTATATTTCTATGTTTGGACAATTATGAACATTTCTATAAAAGAAACAATATTCACTGAATCAGAAACTGCAATTAAATCTCCCAAACTTCATGAACAATGCAAACCAAATAAACATGACAATCAAGCTAGCACCCCCACACTGACTAAATTAAAAAAAAAGTAGCCCATAATTAAGTGCTAATTAAAGGCTAATTTGTACCACAAAAATTAAAATTTGTACCACCGCCATAATCGAGAAAAATCGCCTTGAAAATGGGGGGTGCTAGGTTGAGATCAAGGCAGCACCCCCACTTTGATCGAATTCCAATTTAATTACATCAAAATAAAGGGCATATTAAAGGCTAATTTGTACCACAAAAAGTTAATCCATATTATTATTTATAATGTCAAAAAATAAAATCGAACGCTGTAAATATCGCTGCTCTATAATTTTAGCACCCCCACTTTCGTCTATTCAAAAAGTGAACACACAATATTATAAAACTAATTAAAGGCAATTTTGTACCACAAAAGAAATTTTTATACTTTTCAATATAAAACCGCCAATTGAATATAACTCATTACGGTCGTATTAAATGGTGGCGGATGCGCTTATATTTGTCAATATTCTAAAGTTAAAAATAGTGTTTCCCGTTACGGTCCCTTTTTAAAAATACCTACGTCCACATTTTCTCTTTATTATAAATATCGATTGTTTATAATATCGGAGAAGTTGGAGTGGCAGTGCGTACATCTATATGGTTTCTATTATATTGTATGACTAAATTAAAAAAAAGTAGCCCATAATTAAGAGCTAATTAAAGGCTAATTTGTACCACAAAAACTAAAATTTGTACCACCACGATAATCGAGAAAAATCGCCTTGAAAATGGGGGGTGCTAGGTTGAGGTCAAGGCAGCCCGCCACTTTCATCGAATTCCAATTTAATTACATCAAAATAAAGGGCATATTAAAGGCTAATTTGTACCACAAAAATTAAAATTTGTACTACCGCGATAATCGAGAAAAATCGCCTTGAAAATGGGGGGTGCTAGGTTGAGGTCAAGGCAGCCCTCCACTTTCATCGAATTCCAATTTAATTACATCAAAATAAAGGGCATATTAAAGGCTAATTTGTACCACAAAAATTAAAATTTGTACCACCGCGATAATCGAGAAAAATCGCCTTGAAAATAGGGGGTGCTAGGTTGAGGTCAAGGCAGCCCTCCACTTTCATCGAATTCCAATTTAATTACATCAAAATAAAGGGCATATTAAAGGCTAATTTGTACCACAAAAATTAAAATTTGTACCACCGTGATAATCGAGAAAAATCGCCTTGAAAATGGGGGTGCTAGGTTGAGGTCAAGGCAGCCCGCCACTTTCATCGAATTCCAATTTAATTACATCAAAATAAAGGGCATATTAAAGGCTAATTTGTACCACAAAAATTAAAATTTGTACCACCGCGATAATCGAGAAAAATCGCCTTGAAAATAGGGGGTGCTAGGTTGAGGTCAAGGCAGCCCTCCACTTTCATCGAATTCCAATTTAATTACATCAAAATAAAGGGCATATTAAAGGCTAATTTGTACCACAAAAATTAAAATTTGTACCACCGCGATAATCGAGAAAAATCGCCTTGAAAATAGGGGTGCTAGGTTGAGGTCAAGGCAGCCCTCCACTTTCATCGAATTCCAATTTAATTACATCAAAATAAAGGGCATATTAAAGGCTAATTTGTACCACAAAAATTAAAATTTGTACTACCGCGATAATCGAGAAAAATCGCCTTGAAAATGGGGGGTGCTAGGTTGAGGTCAAGGCAGCCCTCCACTTTCATCGAATTCCAATTTAATTACATCAAAATAAAGGGCATATTAAAGGCTAATTTGTACCACAAAAATTAAAATTTGTACTACCGCGATAATCGTGAAAAACCGCCTTGAAAATGGTGGTGCTAGGTTGAGGTCAAGGCAGCCCTCCACTTTCATCGAATTCCAATTTAATTACATCAAAATAAAGGGCATATTAAAGGCTAATTTGTACCACAAAAATTAAAATTTGTACTACCGCGATAATCGAGAAAAATCGCCTTGAAAATGGGGGGGTGCTAGGTTGAGGTCAAGGCAGCCCTCCACTTTGATCGAATTCCAATTTAATTACATCAAAATAAAGGGCATATTAAAGGCTAATTTGTACCACAAAAATTAAAATTTGTACCACCGCGATAATCGAGAAAAATCGCCTTGAAAATAGGGGGTGCTAGGTTGAGGTCAAGGCAGCCCTCCACTTTCATCGAATTCCAATTTAATTACATCAAAATAAAGGGCATATTAAAGGCTAATTTGTACCACAAAAATTAAAATTTGTACCACCGCGATAATCGAGAAAAATCGCCTTGAAAATGGGGGGTGCTAGGTTGAGGTCAAGACAGCCCGCCACTTTCATCGAATTCCAATTTAATTACATCAAAATAAAGGGCATATTAAAGGCTAATTTGTACCACAAAAATTAAAATTTGTACCACCGCGATAATCGAGAAAAATCGCCTTGAAAATAGGGGGTGCTAGGTTGAGGTCAAGGCAGCCCTCCACTTTCATCGAATTCCAATTTAATTACATCAAAATAAAGGGCATATTAAAGGCTAATTTGTACCACAAAAATTAAAATTTGTACCACCGCGATAATCGAGAAAAATCGCCTTGAAAATGGGGGGTGCTAGGTTGAGGTCAAGACAGCCCGCCACTTTCATCGAATTCCAATTTAATTACAACAAAATGAAGGGCATATTAAAGGCTAATTTGTACCACAAAAATTAAAATTTGTACCACCGCGATAATCGAGAAAAAAATAAAAGATTTCAGCGCATCCGCCACCATTTAATACGACCGCAAAGAGTTAAATTCAATTGGCGGTTTTATATTGAAAAGTATAAAAATTTCTTGTGTGGTACAAATTTGCCTTTAATTAGTTTAATATTATTGTGTGTTCACTTTTTGAATAGGCGAAAGTGGGGGTGCTAAAATTATAGAGCAGCGATATTTACAGCGTTCGATTTTATTTTTTGACATTATAAATAATAATATGGATTAACTTTTTGTGGTACAAATTAGCCTTTAATATGCCCTTTATTTTGATGTAATTAAATTGGAATTCGATCAAAGTGGGGGTGCTGCCTTGATCTCAACCTAGCACCCCCCATTTTCAAGGCGATTTTTCTCGATTATCGCGGTGGTACAAATTTTAATTTTTGTGGTACAAATTAGCCTTTAATTAGCACTTAATTATGGGCTACTTTTTTTTTAATTTAGTCAGTGTGGGGGTGCTAGCTTGATTGTCATCAAATAAACCTTCCCAAAAGTATTCTACATTACAACACATTCTTTACCAACGCTAAATAAATAGACCTCCCTTAAATTATAACTTATAATAATTACCTATGTTAAACTATGTTTATTTGTTAAATAAGAGCTAGTAAAATACTTACCTTGTACTGATGATGACACGCTAATGTCGAAACCTGCATGTCCGGTGGAGCATATAGCTCAGGAAGTAGTTGTTTTAAAAAAAACGGTTGAGGTTATGTTGTTTCAATAAAAATCCAACATGTTTTCATGCAAAGCAGATTGACTCCATTATTCGTTAATTTTATTTATTATCAACATAATTATAACAATAAATTTTACTTACTGTATAATTCTTGTGTAAATGATTAGATTTTGCCAGTATTTTAATAATAAATAAAAACAACCAACAAATTTCCACTTTATAACTTAATTTTATATTCCCTGCAAAAAAGAATGTTTCCATAAAATGTTTTAACAATTTTTCATCTGCACCCCGTACACACATGATTTCAAGTAGTCGCTATCAATATCTGTTTAATACGTTTTAAATCTGAAATCGTGATTTTCATGACCTCTTATTTTATATTAATTAATAGACTACTATATTCTACAATCGTTTAAACGGACATTGATAAAAGTATATCGTTTTATTGATCAATTTAGAAAATGAGATGATATTTGCAATACGAGTATAAATGTCATTATTCAAGAAACATACGTTTTTAATTGCTTTCAATGAATTTTAATTATTTCTACAAAAAACTATAAACACGTTTATTGTGATCAAAGGTACCGTGAAATTTGTAAACAACTTGACCAGTTGTTCATTATTCGTTTAGTTTGGAAAAAAATAGAAGTATAAAAGTATTGCAACTGACCACCAACAGGGTGTAAAGAACATAATAAATTAGTAAACAAGAAAGAATGAATGATAGGATGTACAAAGTCAAAAGTAGTAAATAAAAATAAAAAGAAGGGATAGAATGAAAGGGAAAATTCTACTGGAAGGAGTAAGAAACCAAAAGTAGTAAGGAATTTAAAATTTGTCCCTACTAGATGGAGCACAAAACCCAAAGGAAGGGTAAGGGATGGAAAATGAAGAAGGAATATGTTCCACTGGATGAAGTAATAAAACAAAAGTCGAAAAGGATTTAGGGATGAAGGGTAGAGGATAGAGAAATAATTACGATAGATAAAATAAGAAGAAATGGTCAGAATACAAAAGATACTAAATCAGGTGTGTACCAATCATCTTGGCCGCTGTGTTGTGATAATATTATTTATTTGGGAAGTAAAAATACCAGGATGTTAGTTTGAAACATATTTATTAATCGTTCTCTTCTTGAATGGCGTATAGTGACACCAATTAGAGTGTAATTAAGGTAAAAACGAAAAACTTAACTATGAATATATTATAAAAAAACCCGAGTAAGCCATAAAACCGATTATATGTCCACTTGTTAATTCCCGTACTTATAAAATTATATTTTATCGGTAAAATTTATAGATCTAGTAAAAACTTTTATAGTTTTCATGCAATAAATTACCAGCGTTGTGGGACAAAGTAGAAAAAACGTTTTTATTGAAAATATGATTTAGTATAAACTATTATTCTAGTTTTATTACACCCGTCTTATATACACCACTTAATATATACTATAAACGCCAAGATTTTCATATGAAATATACGTACAACTTGTATATGGGTATTTTAAATGATACATTGTACTTTTATAGCATTGTTAATGCCGTTATAAAAATCAATAACTTAAAATGTATAAACGGTTTTGGTTTCTTAAAAAACGATGACCACGTTGTTTATTTTTGATGTGCGGGAATTAGGAGCAGTTGTTGTCGGTCAAATCAGGGCCGTATAGCGGTCGGAACATCCATTCAAGGTTCTAGCCACCTACAAACACAAAGTTCGCTGTATATTTGATCGATACTTCTTGCAGTGCATTTTTTAAACCTTTTTCATGACATATGAATTAATAATTAAGTTATTCGTAATGTTTTATGCAAAAATGTATGAACAGATAATCAAAAATAGAATATATGAAAAAGCAATAATTAATATACCCCACGGATGGGGTGAAAAATATTAAAATATTAGTTCTAGTGAAAAATTCATTCTTGATAAAAAGTTTTGTTTGTTCTGAAACCCCATAAAATAAAACAAAATTCAAGTTTATCAAAATCCGTCTGATTCTCCAAATCTGGTATGTGTGAATTCAAAATAACAAGTTCCTTTAAAATCATACAGGGTAAATTAGTTAATAGTATTTCCGGTGAAATCGGAAGTCCTAAAAACCAAAAATATCTCGAAAAATATAGCATCAGATACCTTTTGTGTCACTGTACTTGCATGCAAAGTTTCATAAATATTGTTCTTTTCGTTTCAAAGATATTTGCTTGATTCCATACTTTACACTACAATTTTTTATTAAAATATATAAAATCACAGTGGAAAAATCTGTTGTAATTAATCTTATTAAACTTCGTTCATGGTTTCTGAGAAAAAATTGTTATAAAAACACTTTCTACGATTTTTGTTTACATTTTTGTCCGATGCTTATCGCTTTATTGGAATGGAAATATTTTTTTAAACGCGAATGGTATTCCGGCAGCTTCTAAATTATTCAAATTAACGAGTACCATTAATTTTTTTTTTATAAACAAATTACTTATTTATTATTAATAGGGAGTCACTATAATTGTGATAATTATTTTTGTGAAAGGTAAACCATTAGAATATTTATTTTTATAGTGGAGAGTCTTAAAACGGTTTAGTATTATCTTTAATATGCTGTTGAAAATTTTTAGTAATACTGGAAACTTGTTTTCGAAAATTTTGTCAAAGGTTCTACAATCTTAGTCCAGTCAAATTAGATCAAAAACGAAGAGCAAAGCTAACAAAAATCCTATCCAGTTAATACTGAGTCTTCTTCTTCTTTAAGTGCCATCTCCGTGACGAAGGCTGGCAATCATCGTGGCTACTTTGACCTTCAAGACCGCTGCTCTAAACAGCTGCCTTGAACTGCATCTTAGTTCCTATTCTTCTTTTGTCCTATATTTTTCCTTGAATAATGAGTCTTAAGATGCTGTATCTCTCGCCTCTCATCACATGTCCTAAATATTCCTTTTTTCCTTTCTTTTATTGTACTTTCCATTTCCCTCTCTTTGTCTATTCTCCTTAGCACTTCTGCATTCGTTACTTTATCCACGTTAAGCCGATTTATGGCTTCTTGTTTTAATGTCCATGATTCAATTCCATAGTATAGAACACTGTGTACATAACATTTAGATAACCTAATTCTGAGGGCCAGCGTCAAATCTTTGCTACATAGAATCTCCTTTTATCTTTACAAAGTTGGCACGTGCTTTTTCAATTTTAGCTCTTATTTCTGCAGTAGTTTTCACAATAAATGGTATTGACTGAAGGATTATAATAAAACCAATTAGACCCTTAAGTTGTAAAATCCGAGATGCACATTATAAATGTAAAAGGACCTGATTCAGGTAATTTTGTTTCTCAGGGAGGGATTGTAGAGGATTACAGCTTACACTTCTTGTTCATTTTAGTCTTTGTATTTCATTGGAAGTGTTCAATAATTTTATAACATTTATTTGTTATTACAGACATTAGTAGCAAATATTTTATACCCCAACGTACAGAATAGGTAGTATGTGGCGTCCGTGGATAAAAAGTAATAGTGCTTCTTCCAGTGGTTCGTTAAAGAAGAATCACTTATCTTGTGACGCGAAAATCATTATAAAAAATGTGTATAGTTCCTTACTTCAGCAAGGATATAACGCGGGTGCTGCAGCAAGAATAACCAGTAATTTGACGAAGGTGCCTCTTACTTCAGTTAGACGAATTGTTGAAAATTCCATGAAAAAAACATAAAGATTCCGGTGTCACAAAAAGTCTAGACGACTGGGAAAAAGATTTGATAAGGCGAAAAATCTACACTATGTACGATGAGCAGCGTGTCCCTACAATCAAAAGTCTGAAACAGCGGCTCATCAATGACGAAACTCACATCAACTGTGGCCTCACTACTCTTTGGCGAGCTCTGTCTGCAATGGGCTTTAAATATCGCAAAATTGACAAGAGACAAGTAATAATGGAATCCACACGTTTAATAAACTGGCGTTCTGAATATATAACGTCAATAAGAAAATACCGGTCTGAAAATCGGCCAATACTCTACCTCGAGACGTGGTTTGACACGCATGACACCCCAAAGGATGGTCTGATATTCCTTTGATAAGTGTAAAACAAAAACACCATCAAATAAAGGAAAGAGAATCACAATATTACACGCAGGATCAGAAAATAGTTGAATCCCAAACGCTATGTGGCTTTCTGCCAAAAATATTAAGGACTTCTGTGTTGATTTTCACGAAGATACGACAGCAGAGCTTTTTGAAGATTGGTTTAAAAATTGTCTGTTACCCAACATTCCGCCAAACAGCGTTATAGTAATGGACAACGCAAGCTATCATAGTCGACAAATACGAAGTTGGAGATTCAAAACTTCATGGCTGCAAATGACATATATTTTGAGGAAAATTATACAAAAAAATAACTTTTACAAGTGCTGCAGTCATTTTCTTTAAAAAACCTATGTTTGTGATACAATTGCAAAAGAATTGGGACATACAGAGTTATGACTACCTCCCTACTACTGCGTGTTCAATCCCATAGAGCTTGTGTGGCACCAACTTAAATCGAGTGTTAATATTTCATTGGTATTGTTGTTTTTGCTGATTTTCAAAATTTGGTTTTTTGATATTAATAGAGAGTCCGTATTTTCTACTGTGCCTTAGAATTTTATTCATTACCCTTTGTAAGTCCATGGAAAAAATTGACTCAAGGTCAAAGATCAAAAAAATCGCGGTTTTCTTTATCTCAGAAGCTGTAGCTTTTAGGGAAAAAATCATTGATATATTTTTCATATATAAATTTATGATCTAAAATTTTTGTCTGGCGGAATTTTACGTTTTAAATAAAATCGCCAAAATCCCATTTTCTGACCTCTGACCTTGAGTCACTTTTTTTCCATGGTTCGGAACGATGGGGAATTTTGAAACATTGTTTTTACTTGGGTTTTGAACAATTTCATTCAGTTTTCACTGGATGAGAACTATGGTGGCTTTCTATGTCTAGATTGACCGGAGTATCTTATGATTTAATGGCTTAATAATGTATTTTTTTTAAATGCCTAGCGACAAAAATAATAAATGCGTAAAGATATTATTACTTTATAAAAATATTTGCTTAATCATCGTTTTTACTTAATATTATTTGAAATTTACGTGACTTACCATTGACTGGTACTCCCACGTGCAAAGCCATCGTGATCCCGAAGTAGACGCATTGAAAAAATATCAAGACAATGACGGAAAGTTTTGGCGACTATTTTTCGATTATTTTGACATTACAATAGGAAGCTAAAACAGCATGCGCGCTTCTAAAACTATTTCTCTGCGTAATGAACTATCCGCTAATTCTATTTGGGGACGACCTGAAACTATAATTAAAAATTTCTTCGGCATTTGTCTTATTTTAGCCGTTAAAGTGGGTAATTAAAAGACGTACAGATGTTTTACGTTAATTCGTCTAAAAAAATATGGAGATGAATCACTTAATGATTCACGTTTTACGAAAAATCAGTTTAGATTGAATTGAATTAAGGCGGCAATGTTTCTAAGAAACTCTGGTAATGATTATATAATTACAATGGTGTTAGAAAAAAATCATTGTTGAAAAAAAAAGGTATATAAGTGTAAACCTTGAATTTGTTTAAATAAAGCAACGCCTTGAAAACAAGATTTTGCAGAATTTTTAATAACGTAACCGAATTTTTTTATTTAAGTTTGATTTATTATCCCAGAGGCACCTAAATTTCAATCTAATGCTATAAATTTAGTAAATATCGAATACTCAGCTTTATCACAAAATTTATAATAATATATTGTATGCAGCACCCTTTTTTATTTATTACATAACAGAGTTTAAACCAAATTAATTTATTTATAATTTTTTTATTGGAAACAAATAAATTAAAAATAAAGTAATATAATTATGCAATTATTTATAGAATGACTCTATTAATTTGTGAAGGATTTTAGATTTCATTTAATTTCATTGTGAATTAGGGAATCCCTATTTCCATAAATCCTGTTAAGGATACTTGGATTTTTATTTTAGTTTATAATAAGATACTTAATCTTAATTTTACATTAACTTTAACAATAATTATGAGTGTTAGATACTCTGCTCAGCTCTGAAGCTGCAGTATCATATTGAGAATAACTTACTTTGCAGCAAAACTTTCATGGCTTATTTAAAAAATTAACATTTAATCTTGCAGATTGACAAATTGAAGTTACTGAAGTTACTGAAGGAGATAATTTATCTGATGTTAATTAAGTATCATTTAGACTAGACCAAGTATTGAAGTAATAAAACAAACAATATTAAAACTTAGATTAGATCATCTAGGATACATTTCCCTCTAAGATTACAGTTGCTATGAACAAAAATAACTTTGATAAACAAATTGATATGAAACAAATAAATGAAATCAAATGGCTTCTTAATATCACACAAATATTATGAAAATTTACAAATAAATGAACTAAATATAGAAAGTAGAAGGATTTAATCCTTCTATGATATTAAGCAGGAGTTGATTATTATGGAAACCAAGAAATTAATTAAAACAATTAAATTTAAATGAATAGGAAAAAATTAGGTAGTGTTAGTAACATTAGAATCAAATATTTAATGTAATTTGGGACATTGGCCAACAATTGCAAAAGTGTGCATAGCGAACACAAAAAGATGAACTACTTCAAAGGAAAGAAGTGTTCAGAAGAAAAGAATTTAGTAAAGCATTAAAAAGTTGTATTATGTTGTATGCTGCTGTTATTTTTCGCATTTAATCCCTAGCATTCTGGTTACTTATTTAAAAGACAATCTGTCTTATAATTTCTTTAATTCCTGGGGTATCTGATATTGAAATGGATATAAGTATTGAATTATATTCATATGAATGTATAAAAATTATTTAAGTATTGAAGTTGTCAAACAATTTATCTAAAAAAGATAACAAAAGTAAAAGATAAATGAGTATTATTAAAATAAATAAAAAAAATTACCATACATTTACCAAAAAATAAGTTCTGTAGAATAAATTGCCTTCCAGTTCATTTAGTCGTTGATATTATTATTAACTAACTAACTTCAAACCACAAATATTCAATCGCATGGGTTATAATTTAAAAAAATTAAACAATAATGCTCTAGAATGCTGATAACATAATTTCCGAAACATTTTATCGGCATATACACGTACGTTCTTGCTGACCTACCTATAGTTAGAATAATTTAAAAACCACAAAAGGCTTAATAGGTTAGCTAGAAACGTGATTTTTTTATTGAAATTATTAAAATTTTTATTGTTTTCCACTTATGGTACAATATTATTATTTATAAAATGCGCATTCTCATTTTTTTATGTAAATTCTTCAAGAAATATAATTAAGTATTTTATTATTGAATTTTTAAAAAACACATAAATATTTAGTTAGTGACATCATTATTAATATGCTTCTCATGACAAATTTTATTGGTAGGACCTTACTACACAAATCAAATAAAAATATTGTTTTGGAAATTGTAGATTATTAATCAGTATTCAAGTATAGTTTTTCTTGAAAAATTTTAACTAAAAAGACATATAGCAGATCAGCAGTCTTCATTTTTTATATTGTAAAATAGGTATTAGATTGTGATACAGTATTTTTATTTATAACTATGATTTATTAATGCGTTATCCAATTTATTATATTAATTATTTGGATCAGATATTCACAGAAATAAAATTTATATGCCGGTAAAGTCATTTTTTAATTTGTTAGCTCAGAAATTTGAAGAACTATGAGACCTTCCTCTGGCAGAGTTAACTTAAAATTGAAAATTTACGATACAAAAAAAATTTATAAAATAAAAAATTTAAACTATTCAATTTGACAAAAGATCGATTTACTGAATCAAAAAAATCTACCTTGTAAACAAACCTTTACATGTCAGATTTTGATTGTTAGCACAGATAGCACAAATTACCTACAATATCTTTCAATTCAAACTAATCAACAATTACAATGTTCCTTCAAAGTTTAAAAGTACAAACAAATGTTGAAAATTGTCAATTGTCAAAGTTCCTTGAATCCAAATTGCGAAGAATACTAATAAATCAACCTGGCATGTACTGTTGAAACTGCTTTGCTAGGTATTGGTAGCAGATCTGCTAATGGAGCTGCTAGACTTTTGCAATATATTCGACTTGGATAAGCCTATTAAGATTTACCTCTACTACAATCAAGGTTAATTCCTACGCTGATACCAATTAAGACTTCACAGACACATGCTTACTTTTAACAAACAATTTAGATTTTCACAAATAAACTTTACAAAACAATTTTCTAATATTTTTACCTACGTTTTAATATTACTTCATGATCGGTATGAAGTTTTATGAGCTGGAGTTCAAAAATGCCTTCCTATTTATAATGTTTTTACTTACAAAACAATCTCTCCAAGCAAACATAGCAGACATTATTTAATTTTTAAACCAAAATATCCATATTTTAAAGTGATTGCTTCTAATATCTTAACTGTTAAATCTAATTCAATATTTCTTTCTAATCTAAACTACTCTAATTATTGTTTAATTTTTAGGAAATGCAAGTTCATTTCAAAATTTGTGAAGAACTCTTCTCAAGTATCCTATTAAAGTTACGTATAATATGTAGTTAATTGTTGATAAAATGGTGCTCTGCAGGGCTAGGGACTCCCAAAAAATCTGTTTATAAACTAAAATATTTCTTTTTATCAGATATAAAATGTATAATATATTTTGTAAGGCATTCTCAATGTCATAATGATAAAAAGCTGCGAGCGTACGCCAGATTTAGCGTAAGTAAAGTTCACCAGTGGAATAACGAACCTATTTCGCATGATCGTCTCTTTTTTATACCTGGGCAACACGAACGTGCTCTCAGCGCTGTTAAATCAACGCGCTGCACACCTCTCTCAATCGACGGTCTAGAGCCACCGTGATCTTAACAGAAGAGGTCGCTGGTTCCGTTTCTGTGTATTGTTCAGAATAATCAGTATATAAACCGCCAACTATGGAGGTGGTCTTCAATTTAAGTGATGTAAAGACATTTTTTAAATGTTCGCATGAAGAAAAGATAGAATTAAAAGCAACAGGTAAAGTGTGTTCAACAATATAGTGCCTACAATAAAAGGGGACTGATGGTAATAAACCACTTTTATTGCGATCGTCTGTCACGGTTTATTGCTTATGGTCAATATTTGCACACAGGATCGGTTCTTGTATTTGTAGAATTTGGGTTGAGTATATTCATTTATATTTGTGTTCCCGTAATGAGAAACGATAGTGGTGTTTCCAGAACCACTGATGACGGTGATAAAGATTTTATAAGAAGATCTATCTACTCTATTTACGAAGAAAACTTGGTGCCTACTATCAGATCATTGCAAACAAGACTAAGGAGCTCCACTGAGATAAGGATATCAATTGGAAACCTATGGACACTTTTATCCAAACTAAGTTTCAAATACTGCAAAATTGACAAAATGCAAGTTATTATGGAATCCCAACGGATTAGGCAATGGAGTTTTGAATATTTGATTGCCATAAGTAATTATAGGTCTTTACAAAGACTAATAATCTATTTGGATGAGACCTGGTATGATACCCACGATACGCCGGCAAAAGGATGGACCGATGGAACAGTGCGATGCCTATCAAAAGCTCCATCGAAGAAAGTAAAACGGATCACGATTATTCATGCTGGATCAGAAGATCAGAACATTCAAGATTCGCCGTTAGATTACCACCAAGATACTACAGCCGAATTGTTCGAAGATTGGTTCGAAAACACTTTACTGCCAAATATTCCTCCGCATAGTGTCATAGGTATGGCCAGTTACCATAGTTGCCAATTGAAGAAGGTTCTTGGCTCTTCAAATACAATACAGAAATCCAGGAATTTATGCTCCAAAACAACATGTACTTTGAAGAAGGATATATACCTACATTATGTCCTTCTGTAATTGCATTAATCCGGCAAAATATAGATGACCCAGACGCTGATTGTTGGAAAAGAATAATAAACCATGTTATAAAAGTGGAGGATTCATACAGGGCATTTTATACTAACATAGAACCCCTTATAATTAATGTAGACCACGATAGTGACAGTGAAACTGAATTGATATATTAACATATTTAAATTTTTATTAAATTTTATTGTGAATATTCTGCGTTTCTATTAAAAAATTATATTTTTGCAAATTTAATCCTGACCTGCATTCTTTACCCAAACTTGCCAATACCAGAGATAAAAGTACCTAAGAAGTTTATTATCAGCATCATAATTTTATTGTAGGCACTATATTGTTGAACACACTTTACCAGATATAATTATTGAAAAAACTGTAGAGATATTTACTTAAAAGAATAATGGATTTGTGGATGTAACAAAAAGTATGTTTTATATTGTTTTTCCTGCTTACTTTTAGAAATTCAATGACCGAAGATCGTTTTAACAGCTCTTTCCATGATCTATTGAAAAAAAAATTATGTGATTACAAAATTTTACCACCAGCCGTCATTGTTTTAAATTACTCTTAATAGCCGAAATATACAATTTTTAATGGATTTTATGTGAATATTTTTCAAAAAAATATAAAAAACAGTATGAAATATTTAACTTTAACTCATCTACAGTCATCTATTAGAATAAAACGTTAAATGTGAATATCCGGGAGCGGTATATCTACACGTAGGCTAAACTACAATACAGTAGGCACAATAGTTGCTCTAACAGTAGAAATTGTATATAAATACAAGAAAACTATTTTTTTAATAAAACAAAACGTTGATTCAACATAGTCACACCTAAATCAACCCATAGAACAATACTTCGGCGGTATTAAATATTTATAAGCTTACACATACGCGATTCTTATTAAATATGTAAAATTGACACATACATCTTAATATTTAAATAAAATTTTCATTCATTCTTCTATAAATAAGAGGTGATACACCCTGTATTGTACTGATAATTAATTTTATACGTTTTAAATTACCCTAGTTTGATTTTTGCATTTAAAATTAAAACTAGCCTTGTTGTTGCGTTGTTTATTATCTGGTTCGAAGGACCATAATGTTTGTAAAAATAATAATACTCACATATCTCAATTTTCTCTCACTTAGTGGTTTCTGAAACAATGTAAGATTAAATTTAATATTACGTTACAATTTATTGAACATATTTTACAGTAATCGGTCTTAATTTTTTCTTATATAACGATCCAATTTTATATTAAAGTACTATTTTAATATCGATATAATTTGTATTCTTAAAATGGAATTTTTTAGTGAATTTCATCATACTAAATTGAAAATAATAAAACCTATAATTCAAACGCGTTAACAATTTATTAGTTTGAAAGAATCGCTGAAAGGGACTGACTACATACTTTTTTATAGTTTTCATAGTTTTCGTTGAGACTCTCGAATTTAAAAATCCAATAATGATAGTAATCAATCACATTAGACTATATAATTAAAAAATTTGAATTTTAACTAGTTAAGAATTAATAATAGTTGGCTTGATTTTAGGTACATTAACATATTTAAAAAGTCACCAACCTCTTTTATTTAACTTGAAGTTTTAAAAAACGCCACCTACGGTTTTGGTTAATGATTACATTAGATTATTAATAAAAATTTTAACAGGAAATAAAAAACCTTGAATTATCAGAGAAAATATGTTTTAATTAAAATATCGAACAATATACTAGAACTATAAACAGTTTTAGTTCATAGGAATTTAAAAATTATGATTTTAAAATGAAAACAGTCTGGAACGTAATGAGTACCTGGCAACATTGCAAAACCCAAACGTCAGTTTGTTATTTATGTATTGCAAAATGTGTTGCCTAACACTATAGGTGTTCTGTCATATAGCCACTACACCACAATTATAAAATTTTGTTTTATTTCTTATAATGGTGAGTGAACGTGTGGTGCATTTTTTGGAAAGAGAAACAGTGGAAATTTTTGAAGTATGATGCTTAAAATACTTATATACGGGGTGTCCCATAACTAATGGACAATATAAGAACTGTAGAAAGGGGTGATAAAAATAAGTCGTTTGATGCAAACATGCACCAGTAAAATGTTAATATTAAGCGAGATATGTGGCGTTAAAGTTGACAAAATATTTTTGAAAATTCGTAATATTTAGAAAACAACTGAATGTATTGGTCTCAAAATTGGTACACTATGGTTTTTAATGGTAATAAGCATGATATTGCCTTAATTTTTAATAATACCTCTAGATGGCGCTGGTTACACAGCAGTATTTTCTTACATTTTCTTAAATAGCAATATCTTGAAAACGACTTAAAATATGGGAATTGAACAAGTATACCTTTTTTGTTTCAAAATGATGCAGTTTTTATTATTTTGTAATAAAATGCACATTATACAGGGGGTAAAAAAATACCGCTGATCTATCAAATTTTAACTGTGTAACCAGCGCCATCTAGAAGTATTATTAAAAATTAAGGCAATATAATGCTTATTACCATTAAAAACCATAGTGTACCAATTTTGAGACCAATACATTCAGTTGTTTTCGAAATATTACGAATTTTCGACAATATTTTGTCAAATTTAACGCCCCATATCTCGCTTACTATTAACATTTTACTGGTACATGTTTGTATCAAACGACTTATTTTTATCACCCCTTTCTACAGTTCTTATATTGTCCATTAGTTATGGGACAGCCTGTATATACTAATTAGAACATATATCCATATTTCTGCAATTTAAATTACTGTTAATATACTCACAAAGTAAAACGTAATGTTATACTCTACCAGAAGAGCTGCAAAATATTATTGTATTTTCAATTACCAGTTATACCTATTTATACCTGACGTGGGTTGAAATAGAACCGACTGTTGGTGCATACGGACCATAACCATATAACTTTGTGTCTGTGATGTCAAGTATCTAACCACGCGCGGTTGCCACGTCAAAAATTTATTTTACTCATTTATATTTGAGTTAATGTCAAACATTTTCTCATATTCTTAAATTTTTCGGTTAAATATTAATAAATATTCGAGACTTAGACACACATAGTGGTATTAAAATTATCAGTAATCTATTTAATATAAGAATAATAAAAAACTCCAAGTTTAATTGAAAAAAAAACTAATATTTCCAATTAAACTTACAAGTTGAGTTAAAACGAAGAGTTTTTTATTATTATTATTGCATATACAGTTTTACAAGGTACTGGCTCAAGAATAAAATGTAGTAACCTTGATAATGGACTTTACAGCAAATCCCTTGGGTGTGCACCAGATATAGCTGCTTCTGCTATTAATGTAAGTTATTCTGACAGAGATCTTTTTTGGTATTTTGGTTGCTGCTCCTTCAGCCTCTGCTGAGAAAGCAGTTAATACAGCCATTGGTGTCATGAAATCTGGTACTATCACAGATGCTGATGTGCAAAGAGGTAAGAATCAATTAAAGGCATCCCTTTTGCTTAATTCGGAAAGTGGAGATAATGTTGTTAGAGATATTGGAACACAAAACAGATGATCCACAAACTGCCAATCAAATAGTTGATGTTGTAGATTCTATTACAACAGGTGATGTTCAAAATGTTCTCAAAAAGGCGGAAAAAAATTTAACCCTAGCAGCAATTGGTAACCTTAGTAATTAATGTACCTTACTTAGATGAATTGTAAATTTGTACACTTAAATGAATAATTTAATTCAAAAATATGTTCAATAGCATGTTTTAAACAAAAAAAAAGTTTTTTATTATTCTTAGTAAGATGGACTTCCAAAAAGTTAGGGTTAGTACAATAAATTTTATTTTATATAAATTTTTTGCCAGTCGAAGGGTTCTTTCGTGCATTAAATAGTTTTTTTTTAATAATTCTCCTACACGTTAAATATCATATAAAGTAGGTTTTTAAATAACTGAAATGAAGCTCATAGCTTGAAGTTAAAAACAAATCTCTGTTTTTTCCTCTCAGATTTTTAAATAAAAAACTATTTTTGTTCATTAGCCCTAATATATTTTTATTCGGTAATGTTCCAATCCATAATTTGTGATGTAAACATGGCCTAATAAGCTCAAATAATTATTTAATCTTAAATTACCACATAGACCACAAAACTATAAATTTTTTTTTACTAAACCGTCATTATCCAAATAAAGATTTTAAACACTAAATTACTTCGTAAACCGCAGCACTCCACTTTATTATACAAAGTGTTCTACCACATTTTAACAAATTAATGATAAGCTTAAAATTATAAGTAATATTAAATAATGAAATTGTTTTGTTCCGCCAATGGTGAACGGCTAGATAGCTCGGCTAATAATATCGTATAACTTTTCACGGCTACACTCCACCTTAACACTTTAAATACTATAATCTGCCAATCTGAAATGAGCTCTTTTCAGGCATTTCAAGCACGAGATGATGTCGAATTTTAATATTAGCATTTAAATCGATTCCGGCTACCGCATTTTCAGTATCTTGACACATTCGTTACTTGTGAACCACGATAAATCACCTACAAAATAGTATTTTTTTTATAAACTCCGAGAGACAAAAATAAATTTAGTTGCCAAGAAATAATGCGTTTTGACTAGTCAAATGAAAATAATAATTCCCATGTAAATATGGTAAGAAAATTTTAATATTTATTACTGGAAGTAAAATCACCCAAGAAGTAGATTTAGTGTTTATTTTGCAACGTTTTATTAAATTGAATTAAGATGTTTATTAACCAAATAAATTTCTGGAGCTGTAACAGCTTGTTATAGAGATATGGGAGCTCGTCATAGAGCAAGAGCTCATGCAATTCAGATTATAAAAGTTGAAGAGGTAAAAGCTTCCAATACTAGAAGACCACAAGTTAAACAATTCCATGATTCAAAGATCAGATTCCCATTGCCTAAACGTATCCAACACAGATCTATGAATCGTTTCTCTGTACGCAAATAAATTTGTTTTACCAGAAATTCTCGTAGCAAATTTTTTAGGTCTTGTTACTGGTAATTTCAGTTGAGCACAATTTTTCAAATAAATTATCATTCTTCTACCATTTCTTACTGTTGACAATTTTTTAAAAATCATATCCAAATAACATTGAAACATAGAGAAGATTTTAAAAAAGTAAATTAGTTAATTGGTTAACTTGACGTCCTCTCATTTGACCATCTGGGGCACCTCAGACTGTGCGCCCCTTTCTTCTGAGTGATATATTAATCCACCTTCTATACTAACGTCACACTTAATTTGTTTCCCATTCATTCCTCCACTCCTTAAATTCAAACCCCCTCTCATATAATTTAGTCGCCTGCCACCACCTGCACCTGACACTGGTCCATATACAGACACTAGCCTCAACAACAGTTTTCTTTATACCCGTGCCAACATATCCCCATACCTTTCTTTTTCTGTAATACTTCCCCACACTGGTGCCTCATGCAAAAGAATTGATTTTGCTACTCCTCAGAACAAAGCCCTCTTAATAATTCCTAGTCCTCCAACATTTGGCATCAGTCTTTCCAGCGCCTGAGCCTTCCTAACCGTCTCCACAATGCTTCCTAAAATTGATCCTTTCTCCAAATCAGACCCCAAAATACCTCGCTTTCTTCAACATTCGAATAACTGCATTCCCTAATTCCCGCTCAACAATCCCTTGTCTCGGAGAAGTGGCACACTGCCATTCTACAAAATCCCCCTCTATCCCTGATGTCCTTAACCAACCTTCCCTTTACCAAATATTCAAAGAGCTTGTCCACCGTATTCGTGGTCTTTATGAAGTGACTTCGTATCATGACTTTCCATTCTTTGGGATTAGTACCAGCCTGGCTATCTTTCCACTCTCCGGAAACTTGTTTCTTCTCAAAAGATCCACTTTCTTCCTTAGGAGGAATTTCACACATTCCGCTGACAGCTCATCCTTCTTTGGTTTTATCGTCCACAATGATCGTCATGCGTCACATTAATTTTTTAAATAAAAGTGGAATTTTTTTTTAATTATTTGTTTAATGTTCTTAATAGAGTAGTGGTTGGTACAATCAATTAAGTAAACCATTAAAAATTAATTTGTGCACGAAACTAAGACTGTTTGGTATTAGTTTGTTTGGTCAGTGCTCCTGTATGGTGCTGAGAACTGGATCTTGACGGAAGCGTCCACAAAAAACTTTGAGGCTTTGGAGATGTGGCTTTACAGACGAATCCTTAGAATCCCCTAATCTCCTGGGTTGAGCACTTTTCCAATAGGATAGTTTTAGAAATGATTCAAATAGTGAGCATAATTAAAATATGCAAATATCATAACCAAAAAAGATACGGCCTGCTTCAGTTAATTCTCCAGGTAAAGGTTTTTGCAGAAGAGGAGCTGGAAGGCGTAGAATATCCTGGTTGAGAAATTTTAGAGCTTGGTTCTCTCTATCTGCACGAGGACTGTTTAGAGCAGCAGCCAATAAAGTTCAAATTGCCTTGCTTGTCGCCAACATTCGAAACGGAGAAGCACGTTCAAAAGGAGAATTAAAAATTAGTGCATATTTTTAAATATTGATGTGACTAAAATGAATTGAATATATTGAAATACGTATCTGAAAGAAAAGGCAAAATAGACAATATGTTAAAATAGGAACTACTAAAATAATTTGATGCAGTATGGATATGAAAAAAACAATCCGAAAGAAGTGAAGTTAAGCAAGCTAAAAATTCGAAACCTGAAATATAACTGAAAATGTATATTCCACATTCCGGCATTTAAAGACAAACTCCGTGTGGCCTTCATAACAGATGCCTCCCCATACCATAATCGATCCACCTCCATAATTTCTGGCTGCTCTTGTTTTATACTGAGCAAATCGCTCACCTGCGTGTCTATAAACTGGAATACGTCTAAAAATGAAAATCTTGATTTATCCGTAAAAGAATATTAGCCTAATCGTTAATATTCCAATTAACATGTTCTCTTGCGAACCTTAAACGTGCTACACGGTGTGTTCTGGTTAACAATGGAGTAGTAACAGATACTCTGGGTTTGATTCCAAAATTCCCTAATCTATTTCTAACCGTATTGACAGATATTCTAACATTACGGACTCCAGAGAGAACATTTTGCAGTTGCCTGGATGTAACATGACGAGTTCGCAAAGTCTGAATTCTTAAATAACGGTCATCTGCAGGATAAGTACACCTACTGGTCTTCTATTATAACTTCCAGTTTCTCTAAACCTTCTTAAGACTCTAGAAACGCTGGATTGGTTGATTCCCATGACTTCAGCAACATATTGTTGAGATCGTCCATCTTCAACTAAAGCCACGATTTGAGCTGCTTGTTCTGGGGTTAAATTACTCATTTTTACTCAAAATGTTTCTAGACACTTCCAAATGAAAAATTAAACAAACGTACTGTACACAAGAAATTGTAAAATGTAAATAATGCAAACAGGATTTATCAAAATTTATTAATTTTTTGGTTTTTCAACAAAAAGACGATTTAAACTGTGAATATTTTGGGCTTTTATACATCTAAAGGATACCATACACTCATATTAAAATATTCTGAAAATTGTGATATTTTTATAATATAGTACGATCACTCTTGTTGATTTAATTCATTACAAACGAACTATAGCATAAAACTATAATTATTATTAGTATGTATTCGTATTGTTTATACAGTCTTTTTTGTTCGTTTATTAATTATTCATGATACTATTATTCCTGTAATTTATATTACGAAGCAACAATAAATATTATTTTTATTGTTATTACTAAAGGTTATAAAAACATTATAACCTTGTTAGCCAAACAGCTTTATCACCGACTTTGTATGCCGAATTTCCATACCAAAAAAATTAAATGCATTTTAATTAATAATTCGTTTCTTCTTTTGCAGGAATGACCGGTTACATATGTTGTCGACTATGGCCACTGTCACTTCTGGCATCATATCACCAAATTCCTTCGGCCTGAATCCAGGTGAGTCAGTTGAAGAATGTTTAAATTAATGTTATACAGTGTGACTTACTTAACATCACAACAAACATTTATAGCAATTAGCAGTAGCGTCCGTTTTAGAAGGATCCCAAATAGCTGTGTTTATCGATACTACTTATCTCATAGAATATAAAGTAAAATAAAAACGAGGTTTCATCAGAGTAATATTGGGACTGATTTCTAATATTATTTATACATATATGTCCAAAAGTTTGAAATAATGGAATATTTCATTTTTTTATTAATTTTTATAATTAATTTTTTTGATATAAGTAAGTCAGATAAACATACAAAGAAATGATTTATTCTTTTGAGGTGAAAAATGTACAATGTATTACAAATTTTTTGAAATAAATTAAGCAAAAAAAATTAATAATCAGTATTTCCTTCATGGGCCTGTATGCATGACTGTAGGCGATGTGGCATGCTATCGATTAAATAGTTGAGCTGGGCTTGTGGAATTCTCTCCCATTCTTCACGAGCAGCATCTTTCAGTTCTCGTAGAGTAAGTAATTGGGGAATATTTCGCTTCTTAATGCGTGTTTTAAGAATGTCCCGGGCATGTTCAATGACGTTCATGTCAGGGGAATTTGATGGCCATCTTAATGTGGATATTCCTTCTTCTTCCAAAAAATTTTGTACTGCAGCTGTTCGATGCGGAGGTGCATTTTCATGCATAAACGGAAATCCATCACCTACCGCCCCCCGGAATAGACGCACAACAGGATTTAAAACTTCCTCGATGTACACAGCACCAGTGATTCTTCTCTCCAAAACCAGGAGAGGCGTCTGTGTACCCCTCATAATACCACTCCAAACCATAATACTCCCACCTTCAAATGGAACACGTGGTTGGGCTGTTTCTAATCGGGTTTGTCGTCCTGGGGCCCTCCAAACTAGCGTTCTTCGCGAATCAGAAACCAAGCCAATTCTTGATTCATCAGAGAACATCACGTAATTCCAGTTAGGACCATGGTGTAACATTTCTTGAGCCCATTGCAACCTTACAATTTTTTGTTGATAGGTTAGTTTGGGAACACGTAGAGGTCTTCTGCGATACAAATTTACTGCATTTAATCTTCGTGTAATTGTTTGCCTTGAGATATTCAGTCCTTCAAGTCTAGCAATTTCTCTGGATATGCCACTTGTAGATTCCTGTCGATTTCTTCGAGCTATCAATGTTATCTGCCGGTCTTGTGCTGTTGTTGTACATCGACTTCTGCCACTTCTGGGACGATCCTTCACATCATTTGTGTCTTGGATTTTTTTAATTTTTGATACAGCACCCTGAGTAACACCAACAATATTCGCGATATCACTTTGATCAAAGTCATGTTGTAACAAAGCAATTACTCTAGACCTATTAAAATATGATATCATTTTTAAACAGCTCAAATGAAATTTAAACAAGAATTGGAATAATGTGAAAACACCCAAATCAATTAAATATGACCAAATTAATACAAAAACGAATCAAATTTAGTATTATTTTGATTTAAAATCGCTTTAAAATAAATATCAACAAGAGTTTTTAAAAAACCATAGGCGTAGATATATTATTTCTAAATATTCCAATCTTTTGGACATATGTGTAAATATAGAGGGAACCTACGTTATTAAAAAAGATAAATTTGTTTTAAAATTAGTAGAAATAATTAAAATTCGTGTAGGTAATCTATCGGCATTCCTTGAAAAAATGAACACTTTAAAGTTGCCGATCTCCGAATGTTAATAAATTGCCAAAAAAACATAAATATTTTCCAAATATTCTGCATTTGTCGTCGTTCTCAGAACTGAAAAATTTAATTGTGGACGGTCTGCTTCCCCAAATTCTTGCAAGTTTTTATTAAATTTTGTTAAAACCATGCACGTTCACTCGAGCCGTATTCATTCAAAGAAATATTTAGACAAAAACCATACCAGACTCAAATGAATTTTGACAAATCGAAAAAAAATATGTAAAAAAAAGGAAAACTACTAGTCCGAGAATTCGACGCCCGTTGTCTACCATATTTCGGTGTTTAGACACAAATATGTGTAGTGCATACATGTGAGCAGGGCCGTATTTAGATTAATTTATAAAAGTATTATTTTTATTATTTTGCTTAAGCTCTGAATGCATAATTAGGAGCAACAAATGTTTTTTTTTATTTCCTATTTATTTTTCTAGTGAGAAAACGATATACAAATTATTTAGCAACACGGTTTTAGATTTTGGCACAAGCTCACATATTTATTTGCTGACTATATTCTATTGTTTAACTGCAATTGTAATCATTTATTTTAATCAAGTAGTCAGGAAAATGCAAGCTCTAATAGCATTCTCTTTTATTAGACCGAGAAAAAACTTTTCAACATCTGCCAAAATTTCTTAATTGTACATTATATTTAGTTAAATGTTTCTCTACTTTAAAGAATTAAATAAAAACCTTACAACAGTGTTTTTTGTCCATTTAAATAAAATGACAATTTTGGATTTCTCACCAAAACAAATTTTGCAAGCTCAATGATCAATCTGAGCAACCAATCGAGCTACAAAATTGAGGATGGCACCAGTAAACACGAGTCTTTGGTGACTTTAAAAATGGTACATCATTCATGTCTACAATCCCCACCTCATTGGAGTTAACACCAAAACAAATTTTACAAGATCAATGATCAATCTCAGCAACCAATTCAGCTACAAAATAGAGAATATCACAATTAGATATGGCACTTTGGTGGCTTTAAAATGGCCAATCATTCATGTCTTCATTTCTCGCCTTATAGAAGTTATCACCAAAACAAACTTGGTAAGATCAATGACCAATATCAGCAACAAATCGAGCTACAATATCGAGGATGGCACCAATAAACGGGTCTTTGGTGGCTTTAAAAATGGTACATCATTCATGTCTTCAATCCCCATCTAAACAAATTTTGCAAGATCAAAGACCTATCTCAAAAACCATTTTACAGTTGACAGAAGCAAACATGAACCCTGGGTGGGCGTGTCCTTGTCGCTGTAGTTGTATTTTCATCTCACTTATGCAGCCACTAAAATTGATATTATCGTTAACATTAGCTCGTGATTGGCTGATTGTGATAACCTTGAAATTAGTTGGCATATTTTCCGCGGACCATGTTTGCTTCTGTCGACTGTACCTACAAATCGAGAATGTAACCATTAGATACGGCACTTTGGTGACTCAAAATGGCACATCATTCATGTCTTCAATCCCCACCTCACAACAAGTATAACTGAAATGTGTTTTTATAAAGTTAAAAATTCATTTTTCGGGACCATTAAGTGAAAACATTTATTCTTTTATACACACAAACTTTTAATTTATGTAAATTGTTGATGTATTTATCTAAACACTTCGTAGTGTTTTTCAAGCGTTCAATAAATCCTTATCAAATCTTTGTGAAGGATCCTTTAAAATCTTCTGCTTATACCAACACAAATATGAAATTAAAAATGTTTAAGATTAATTTACTTCAATGGCAATGTACATAAAAGTAATTAATAATAATAATAATAATAATTGATGGAAGGCAACATGCATCAACGTATAGATACTTTTTATCACTTATTCTATATTTGAACAGTAATTATTGTTAACCGAAGTAGAAGTAATATCTTGTGGAATTTGTAAATAAATTACGTAACAAAATATTGGTATCTATTTGCGTTAACATTACCGTTATCCACTATTTACCTTTAATTGGCAGATGATTTTAATTTATCTAAAAAAAAATAACGGGAACTCTTTCTAGATATAATCAACTTTCACATAAATATTAGCAGTTTATTCAAAGTTCATAAAATCTCTAGAATAAAACTGTCTCTCCCAACGGACACAGACTGTTTTAAATATGTCAACAAGTACTTATATGTACTTATCTGCCGTCCTTTTTCTATAAAGCCGTTAAGTGACAAAACATAGTTTCGAGATATTAACAAAAAAGTTAGATTTAAAATCTTCGGGTGTTACCGATGTAGTGCATGCTTTGTTGATAGAGTATTGGATAGAGAACTAAATTTACTAACTTTGGGAGACAAAATAATTCCGAAATACTGAATAATAGTTTTTTTATTGCAAATTTTCTATTTTATTGTTGAACCATTAATTTTAATAACATCTAATACAATCCTAAAAAACGGCTAAGGTAAGCGCAGCCGTTATTTAGTGTTGTAAAAGTCCGTGACTGCAACGATATAAACTTTAGTCAGTAGTTACCTGTGTATTTACAACTCTAAAATACAGTCAAATCACTTAAACGTCTTATAGGATTGTTAATAAAGAGTGGACAAATTAAACATATATTGAAAAACGAGGCTAAAGGCTTTTTGCCCAGTTTTTGAATTTATTTTGTACTTGCATTAACATATTTGCCATTAGGAAATAAACGTTTTTTGAAAAACTTTTGTGTTTAACTGTGTTTTAGTATTGAGTTCCTGGAACTTAAGTTTTACTAATTTACATTAGTTACGACGGTTAACTGTAATTTTTTAAAGGGAAATTCTATCAGATGATATTATTAAAAAACTGTAACTACACAAAAATTATTATTATTAAAACTAATTAAAAAATACATCATTAGGGTACTTCTTACAGTTACAATATAAATGGCTTACGTACTAGCATAAAAATAAGAAAAATCATAAACAAAAATTTTAATAACAATTCTAAAACAATTTAAAAAAATACATTTTACAAATTTATATTATAAAAAAAATCACATTTAGTTAGGCAGCTACTTAAAGATAATAACTTTAATAACAACCTAGAAATTAAGAAGTAATAAAAAACAATATTGTATTTTAGTAATTATTTTTGTGAATATAACATTTAGAACGAAATCGATATACTCAGGTGCCTACCTAAATACTGTAGCTTTATAAGTATAAATTTAAAATAAAATTAGTCAAAACTAAAAGTAAATATTCATGCGAAATAGGTTTTACTGAAAAATCTTAAAGCTGGAATACCTAGGTAGTTGCCGATTAATAAAATCTGTTATTTTAAATAAACTACAAAAAAAAATAAAAAACAATAATATTAATATATTCAAAAGGATTAATTTTTATAAAGTAGAACGTTTACCCTTAATAGGAACCTTTTCTTTTTCAGAGTATTCATGAATATTTTGCCAAAATTTCAATTTATGTCTATCAGTTATATTACATAGAACCTTAATTACAGCATCTTTTCGTTCTTTTTCAATTCCTTTTGGTTCACTTTTAAACTCCGGAAGCAATTGTGTAGTTTGTTTTAAGTACTTTTCCGTCATAAATCGTAATATTTTATATTCTTCGTCTAAATCATTTTTGTATAACAGGTCGTAATTACTTTTTTCAAAACAAACTTCAATGATATCTTTTAAATATACTCTTGGATTGGAACTTTGGATTCGTCTATCAGAGACAAAATTAGGAAAGTTGAAAAAGTTTGTAGGTTCCATACACTTCACTTCCACTCTAGATAAATTTGCAGAGGATACACAATCTGAAAAATCCTTAAAATCATAGATCTTACCTTTTTTTCTCATAGCTTGCTCGACCTGATGATGAAACTGATCACAAGACATGAAAGTATGTCCTGGTTCAAAATAATTAAATGTTATTTTCTTCGTCCCAATCAAATCACTATTAATCAAATATACCATAAGCGAGTATAAAAGCCAGTTTTTATTTTGCGCACTGCAATTATCCATCCAAATATGTATATGTTCGATATCACGATAATGTAATATAAACTGATAATAACAGCTTAAAATGTCTTCTTGTTTACGGCCTGAGATACCATCGTGCCATATGCAAGCATATGGCTTGTAATCGGTAGTTATTCTGCCAATAGGTGCAAATGATAGATTAAAAGTAGCCAATCTTGGACAAAATATGATACTTTTGAAACAGTCGAGCCTTGGTAACATGATCACTTTCTGTAAGTCGACACTGAAATATATATTCTGTTCACTCTGAGAAAGGGTTTTATGGAATTCGTACAAGGTCCGTGCTTTTATGAATTTCTTTCTGTGTTCATCATAACCTAAACACGTTTCACAATTTTCCGGTACATTGGTCTTTACGTTATGAGACGTAGCCTTAGAGTGTAAAATATAAGCTTCGCAAGTTTCGCACTCTTCGTTCCCGAGTTTAGTGAAGGAAATGTTCATATCCTTGACGATCTTTCTGTAGAACTCATACGACACTTTTTTATCTGGATGTTTCTTACAGAAATCCTCGTACATTAATTTTACAGAAATGTCACATGGTAAATATTTTCTATTTGGGGCATGTTCCCGACGATAATGTGGCTCTAAAGGATGAAATGATTCCACATGAGCTTTAAATATCTGCCTGTCGTATGATTGGGTTTTGGTATGCAATCCACGTTTATCTTCTTCCTCAACATTTTTAGTATGTATTGCATTGTATAATACAGTGTCATTATTTTTATTGAAACCCAATGTAGTCAAAAGAAATATTTTACACACCTCTACTACTTCTCCGTCATCTTTCTTTAAATGGAAAACATTTCTGGCACTTCTTTTTGGATGTGTTGTTACTTTTCTCTTTGGTAATGCTTTAGATGTGCTATTTTGTAAGAAAATACGTCTTTCTCGCCACGATAACTTCCAGAAACCTTTATTAATATTTTCCCGTTCATCTGGGGAAAATTTTGCGAAACATTTTTTAATGCATTTTTCATTACATCCCAATTTCACCCTATATTTATCTTCAAATTTTTCATTTTTCTTGGCCTTTTTATCTTTTGAGCTAACACGTTTCTTTTTAGAAGTGAGAATATCAGACGTAGATGGACCTGGATGATCAATGGCATCAAATGATTGAAATTCTGGAAGTACGATCGCTTTATTTTCTGTATCAACAGATTGTGGTTGTGACTCTAGATTAACCGTTTCAGATGGAATAGATTTTGACCATTTAATATTCTCACTGCATTCACCAGATTCATCTGAGGACAAATCCTCATTCGGATCGTAATCTTTATCCTTAACAGAATCATCTGAATCTTCTAAATAATATGGTAAAGGAGAAATATTAGTATTAACATTAAAATTTCCATCTAATTCAGGTGATCTCAACGGCATCACTTCGTTACAAATTAACGATGGCTCAGGATTTACAAGGTCAACAAAAAGGGGTTTACAAATAACGAATCTAAAAATTCCAGACCCAAGTCTTTTGATGTTTTTGTTTCATTAAATGTTTCAAAAAAGTTGTGTTCATAGAGTATTCTCGTTGCATAAGTGCTTCAACGTGCGAATACTCATTCTGAGTAAAGTTTTGTAGAGTGCGCTTATTTCTGGAAATCAGTGGATCATTTGATTTTGTATTTTGCTCTGTTGGAGGTTCATTTTCTTTTTCATCATACTCGTGATTTTCTTTGCAACGATCTAATATTTTTAAGATCCTTGAGTTAGTAAACCTAAAATAAAAGACAAATAAAAATTAAGATAATATGTTATGGTTATTTTTTTTTTCTTATTTAGTAGCTTATTTCCTGTTTTAATGTATAAGCTACTTATATTGTAAACTATCAAATTTCTATCGATGTTACTAATAGTAGGTAGGAAATAAAAAAAATTGTTTATATATCGGAAACGGTGCATGTAAAAATACCCTTTACCAAAAATAATTAAGTTTGACACTTACCCTGTACATGGTCGTTTCGTTGTCATTTTTGGCGCCAACTCGATATAAAGCTAGGAATAATACGTGCACTCTATACGAAGTCCCACAAGAGAATGAACTAATTAAGGGATGCAAAATACTAGGCAAAATAAACCACGTTTCCACCTCCACTCTCACCCTTTTTTCGTCTGTAGTTAACGGTTTTCTAGTGTTGTTTTGTCACTTAACTGCGTTGTAGCATAGTAAAAATAGATCTTATTATTTTTTAAACAAACCTATAATACAGTCACGGTATTTTAGTGATGTTTCAAGGTAGTGGGCAATATTATTTTACCAATATTGATGGTAAAAGTAATTTAGCGCTTTTATAGGTTTGATTTATGTAACTGTCAGTAAATAATAATAAACACTTTAATATGGTTGAAGACACTTAGCCGTCCTTTAGGTCTTTATTTTTTCGTAACTGTGTTTAAGCTCTGTATAAATTTGAAATTTGTAATAATAACATTCGGTTAGCTACCTTTAGCCTTTTTAAAGTGTTGTAAATTCAAATAACTGTTATTTAACGTTGCAAACCGGCGAAATGGTGTACTTAGCCGTTTATCAGAGTCTCGTAAAAACTAAACTAACAGTGATAGCCATTTAAAACCCAGACAAAAAAACGCGCCATCTTCTCCGTTTTCTGGCGGTAAAGATAACTCAAAATTGACCAAATGTCACTTAACGGCTTTTTAGAGAAAGGACGGCAGTTATATTGAAGTTACCTATAGATATCGAGCAATTGTTTGGAAAATTCAAGAAGCAATTTCGAATGATGTTGGTTCTTGGTTGGTTCATAGATTGGTCCGTCATATTTGGACCAACCGCATTCGAATGACAAATTGATGACGTCATAAATTGTCTGGTTCAAGGTTGGTTAACCAAAACTTGAACCGTGCTCTAGAGCACGGTTCGCTTTCTGGTTATTTGTTCTATCTCTTTCTATTTTACCAGCATTACTGTTTTGAGGTTAAAATAATCATAGTCCAGATATCTGTTAACCCAATTTTCAAAATAATCTGAAATCCTTTTGTGCTTCTCTTTAACAATTGTTTTTTATGGTCATTAAATTAATACTTTTTTTTGTTATGTAATATAATAATAATATTTTTAAAATTCAAAGAATCACCCAATTCATCTACTAATAAGAGGACTGTGCAATGTGTAATGTAGATTCATTTATACCGTCAAACACAGGACATGGATGTATGCAATCCGTCACTGGAATTTTATGGTTTGAAAATTTTAAAGGTTTTTATTTCGAAACTTTAGAGGTCTATAACTCGGAAACGAAGGCTCGTCTGACAAAAATTTATTTGAACTTCTAACATTATTTTGACCTCTTCTATTTGCTTCCGGAATTTTTGGCATTAACTTCCTGGACACCCTGTATATTTACGCATTTGTATTGCTCTTATAATGGGTTTCTTTCTTAATCCCTCATATATACCTAATTGTATTTATTTTTTTTAAATCATCATGCTAGATTATTTATTTTTTTAAACAAAATATATGCGTATCCTTTATTTCATAAATTTCCAAGAATAGTTAGTAAATAAACGTATCGGAAAAATAATTTTTGAATAAATAGTGGAAGTTTCATTCAACCTTTTAGTTGTTTACTGTTCTTATTTAAGTATTCTTTCTCCACTTGATGTAATTTTGGTTTTATGTTGTCTCATTACACATTTTTTAATTGATTGTTCCCCATAAAGTTACAATTAGCTAATTCTGTTAGGCTTTGTTTCCCAAAAAAAGTTTCTTATTGACTTATTATATCTTTCAAATGTATACATATCTCTAATCATTTCTTATGCAGAAATTTCTTCGGAGAGTATTAAATATACCCATAATTACACAATTAAAAACACAAGTACGACCCTGTGTGAAATTCACTAACCCTACTGAAATAAACAAAAAGATTAAAACTCATTTGAATTTATAATAATTCTCGGTTCGAACATAAATATTTTTTTATAGAAATTACGAAGTATTACGACAATAGTTCGGTGTTAAAAATGCACATTTTTTATTGTGTCTGCAAAAAAACGTTTTTTTAATACTAAATAACAAAATATAAAATCCGAAAATATTTACAAAATTGTTAAAACTATAAAATATTGACTTGAAAATTTCACGGTACCTACATAAATATTTTTGCTAAAAAAATACATTCACAAATTTATGATATTTTTATTCAACCTTTACTTAGTTTTAAATTTAAAAACAGTATTTTATTACGATATTTATAAGCTGTAACTAACGACCTTAACAAATCCATGTAAATATATACAAGGTGGACAATTATGTTTGTAATAGAAGTAAATCATCCATAGCACAAATGTGACTGATTGGTAAACGAAGAAAAATATCAAAATCAATGTCACAAAATTTTATTTGTAAAAAACAGCAACTAGTTTCGGCCTATCAATAGGCCATCATCAGGCTAAAAATTAAAGAAAGAGTGAAAACATTACATATCAAAGAATCAGTATAAACCTACCTTAATAACTATAGTTGTAATTGAAAATTAACAACTTCTACCATGCTTGCACATAGCAAAATTTATGTATATCAAAATTGTGTCATTGAAAAAAGGAAAAATAATTAAATGAAGTGAATAATGATTAAAAATTGAAATTTAAAACTAAAAACTAGGTGAGTAGTAACTCATTAAACCTAGTTAAGTTATTGGTTAATAACCGGAAGAAAAATGGAATACAGCTTAGGATAAAGGTACCCAAAAGCTTGAAAAACCATGGAGAGTGAATATGAGCGGTATTTGTCCCACTTTACGACGAAATCGTACAGGTCTTCCTATCCTAGGCATCGTAACCAATCGTAAAGAATGTCAAGAACAAAAGTCCTCAAAATTTGGATATTTACTACGGCTACAATATTCATTTTTGGATTGTTAGTGGATTATCAATTGTTTTTTTCAGTAAAATAAATAAATTTACCAAATTTTATTAAAATAAAATCATTTAAACTGGGTGTTCGGATTTTTATGTCACTTAGGCCTGATTTCACCAACAGTCGGTTACGTTAACCGATGATTAAGACTATCATTGTCACTTTCTGATGCTCTGTGTGTAAGAGTGATACAGATAGTCTTAATCATCGGTTAACGTAACCGACTGTTGGTGAAATCAGGCCTTAGAGTTAGAGTTCCACACGAGATCGACAGTTTTGTACAAATCTGATACCTTATTTAAAAAATAGTGGCTTCCGGTATAATCAGTCAAATATATTTTATTGGAAAAATATTTATACCGTCGGTTTTAATATTAAGAGGCAATAGAGGTGTTAAAATAATTTATTTATGTGATTGTATATAAACTCGTTTACCAATGCTCGCCTTCTTATATAGGCAGCCGAGAAATGTCATTTCATTAACATATTTTCTGTCGACCAATAAAATAATAAACATTTACATTTTGCCTCGAATGACGTTAAGTTATTCGGTCAATTAAAATTGTCATGAATTGGAAAAATAACCGTATCTACTTATGATAAATTAATTAATATTGAGGATAAAGAATAAAACAGATTGTTGATTAGCATACATTTCAAATACTGTATTTGTTCAGTACCGTTTTGATCGATATTACCATGTCTTTAAAAAAAGAACCATTGAATTAAACACCGACAAAATCACAAGATATTACATTCTATGAAATATACTGTCATACTTATTTTCTGTGGAAGCTAACCTATAACATTATGTGAAAATAGAGATATTCCTTGAAAGTAGAAGTAGTATTAAGAAAACATCCAGGGATGCTTCACCTTATGCTTGTACTTTGTTTAATTTTTGTGTAATCTTCAGGCCAAAGTCTCCCTATGGTCGGTCCATTCTTGTATTGTAGTTCATTACCGTGGTTGATGGTTCGTTGGTTGTATGACGTTGATTTAATCTCTGATTGGGGGAATTTTTATATCTTCAGTCCAGTTGCTTACACACCATGATGCACTTTGGATTGAAATCTTTGGATCATACTCAATGACTCTTGTAAATTATCATAGATACAGCTTTGGTTTTTGATCTAAAGTTGTCTTCTTTTGGTTTGGATATGTTTTTTTCAAGTAAGGCGTGGCTCCAGGTGGATGCCAAGACATTTAGCTTCTGTTGCTGTTGGTATTCCTACACCATTAATATTTACAGGTGAAGGTTACTTGGATTGATTTGATTTTTATTAGCTATCGTGTATACCAATCACTAAGAAAGTTCAGATGATGTTGCTGATATGCAGATAAAGGGTCGTCACTTACAGCGAGTGATAATATATCGTCAGCAAAGGAAGCCATGACAGTTATGTGGGAATGTGGAATGTCATCTGTGTAAAGAAGAAGGTGGATAAAACGTTTTTTAACTTGAAGAGTATGCTCTTATACCAAACCTTGTCGAAATCCTGTTTTCCTCTTACCTTTATCACTATCATAAAAAAATTTTTAAAAATGTTATTGTTGAGAATCGAACTCAAACCCTCTGCGTGAGAGGCAGGCACATATACCACTGCGCCACGATTAGGAGCTTCTTTTAAAAATCAAATGCACTCTTCTTGTGATAATGTTTTAGATTTTTTTTGCTTTATAATTTATAGAATTTTGATTGAGAAAAGCTCTCTTATTTCTGATTTAAAAATGTCAAATCCAAGGCACACTTTTTCCGTATTGTAGGGAAATACTAAATACTTAACACTCACCAAATGAACCTACTGAACAAATGAACAACTACATTTACTTAACACCCAGTTGAAGATAACTGTCAAAAGTATAAGTGCATTTGATTTAATTTTTGGCCACATTTAAATCATATCCAGGAGCTTTTCCAGATTTTCAGTTTAAGTAAAAAACTTTTTACAATAGATAAAGATATATGTGACAAAAACACCCAAAATTATTTGTTTCATTACAAAAAAGGTAAATTCATATCCATAAAAAACTTCGTTTTAAACAAAGCTACTTTAATAAACATTATAAAAATAACATAAAATTATTAAGTAAATATATTATGTAAATAAATATTGTGAAAACAATGTATCTAAAATAAAATAATACAGAAATTAGCTGTCTTTAAAGTTGTAACAAGTTATAACTACAAATTTTTAAGAACAGTTTTGTTAGAAAATTTATCAAATTGAAACAAATTGAACTGGCCTATAATAAGCAGCGTTGCCGCATTGAACGACAATAGTACAGAAAAGTAGAAAAATGTTTCTAAAAAACGGTTTTTTGGAAAAACTAAAAATATGTACCTACTGTTTTATTTTTAATGAATTTGGTCAACTTCCAGTGCAAAAAACATTTGAAATTTGTATATTTTTTTGTTCCAATCGATGCAGAGTGATAAACTTTATCATATATTTTAATTTTAGCTGAAAGTTTACATACATCCATCCTTCAGGCTCAGTTTTGTGACCAATCATCTTTTCTTATTTATTAACTCTCAGATTAACGTGCTTAGAAAAACTATCCAAGTCTTTTATTTAAAATAAGATAACATATTGTAAAGTTGTACAGTAGATTATACAGTAACTGTAGCTAAGAACATTAAAAATAGAACTTTTTAATCAGAACTTCCACTATTTATTCAAAAAATTACTTTTGTAAACTCTATGACAGCTGTTTCGCTAAAAACTAACATCGTCAGATTGACATATTGAAGTTACATGTTGTTTGTTTGTAGCTAGAAACCAATTTTCCAAACATTTGGGATTACAAACGCCACTTTGTTTCAGATCCAATCAAAATGGCAACAGACAACGTGGAAAACTACTCTCGCTACCACGACCAAGAACCTTTCGATTCCAATGCAAATTCCAGCGATTCCGATCAGGATAATTACGTCGTTTCACCGAAGAGCGAATTACCGAAACGTAATAAAAGGAAAAATTTCAAACCGCGTTGCTCGAACATCACCTATTCGGATACCAACAACGAAGCTCTAAATTTAAGCGAATTCAACGATAACAACAACGTGAATAACAACGTTAGAAGACGCAAAACATTGGCAACGAGAAAATTCGTTGTAGACCCTAGATTTAGCCCGATGGATTTGAGCAAAAACAACGACAGCGACATCAACAGCGATTCCGATTCCAATGAAAATTACATGAATTCTGATTATGAAGCTAACGATAATAGTAGCGAAAACGATTCCAAGATTCCTCAGAGTTTTTCGATTCATAATCTATCCAAACCTCACGTGCCGGATTTTTCGCAAAATCCGTCGAATTTAAGTCAAGAACAAGTTATGGAAATGAGGCAATACGCCATGAATACCATGAGAGAGTTGCTGGGGATCTATGGGTTAACCTCGGAGGTGGCAGAAAGTATTAGTAGACAATTACCCATGGCGGCTTTTAGTACTGGTAAGTCTTATATTTATAAAACATTTTCTGTTGAACATTGCTAATTTACTGCGACCTGAAAAGGTCACTCCTATTAGGTTATAGTCGTTCATCAGTTCTAGACCTCTGATGAAGCTCATCAGGGTCGTTGGCAATACTTCCATGAAGTCCTCGGGCTCAAATTGATGCAGACCAAATCTATTGATCCTTAGTCTTTCGAGCTCACGGCCGTTACACAAGATATGCTCCTCCGTTTCATCCTCATACTAACAGAATCAGCAGTCCGCCCACTGTCAGTCCTATTTTTTTCATATGACCATTTAGGCTTGTCCATTCAGTACTCGTAGATAACTCGTAGGTCCTGTCTGTTTATATTCAGCAGCTCTTGAGACCTCTTCTTAGAGAGCTCTCTTGCAAATGCCTGTGTGTCTTAAACCTTCTACCTCGAATCCTTCAGCGACACATCTCCATTGCAAAAACCTCTGCTTGCAAAATTGTGGATAGGTTATCCAAGTTCTGGCTCAGATCCACTTTCACACCTCTCTCGGTCGTAGAGCCAGCCCTCCGTGGGGTTGCATAGCATCTGGTACCATCTTCAGTATAAGATTTTTTCTATTACGTCTTCGGGCCTGGCTTTGACACTGCTCTGCATTTCACTAACCTTCTGTATGCACCAAATGCCTGTGAGTATCTTAAACCCTCTAGCTCGAACCAGTAAATCATTCACCTTTAAGCGACACATCTCCATTGCAAAAACCTCTGCTTGCAAAATTGTGGATAGGTTATCCAAGTTCTGGCTCAGATCCACTTTTGGCTTCCCTCCATGTACCACAACTCCAACACCTCTCTCGGTCTTAGAGCCAGCCCTCCGTGGGGTTGCATAGCATCTGGTACCATCTCCAGTATAAGATTTTTTCTATTATCTCTCCGGTCCTGGCTCTGACACTGCTCTGCCCTGCATTTCACTAGCCTTCTGTATGCACCAGCGGTCCAAGCAGATGGGAAGTGGAAGAAGATCTGTTAAAATTTCGATGAGGGTTGAAATGTACCTTCCAAGTTATTCTATTAAACTAGATCATACTGAGACCTCTAGATGGAAATTGGAACGTTGCTTTCTATCTAGGCTGTGCTTTTAATTTGTTTTATACCATGAAAATAAATTTTATAAATATTGAATCATAGAAAGAATTATCACTCATGTAAACTTTGATTCATATATTATAAAGAGACATATCTAGAAAACATATTTTATGTCAGTGCTATAGCTTGGCAAATGTTCGGTTCTTGGCATTAGAAGATGAAAATCCATCGGCAAAGATCTTTACAAAAGATACGATCTCTATAATACTTATAGATTTCGTTAGGAGAGTCTGACTGGCTAATCTTCGGAGGACGAAAATAGATCTGGAAGGGTCGTAGTGCAACAGACTTGCAACGTGCAACGACCACCTCATCTATTATTTTTACATGCTTTAAAACTTTGGATATATTTGAAATTTTGCATACTTCTTCCAATAGTTAGTCCTGCTATCTATACCAGGATCTTCTATTTGGGCTCCTGCTCCTGGGACGGGTATTGCCGATTTTGAGGTACCCTCTCCGAATATTTTATTTTATTAGATTTTTAATATAGTAATCATTCAATTTCTCAACATTTTTTCTTTCTCTGTGCATTTAAGGACATTTTATTATTGCCGTACGCCTTTGATAAACCCAAGAAACGTTTTACTCTAATAATTTATGTGTTCTTACATGCAAAAACTTTTTGCCGATTAAAAAAATATTGTAAAAATTGTGACAGCAGGTATAAATCATTTTAATTTTTTAATAAATTACCCCTTTCTAGGTTAAAAGAAACATTTAATCTAAGCATCTAATCTAATATGGAAAAATATTAATGAAATTCCTTGTATTTCAAATATTTATTAAAAATGTTATAACTATGTATGACTATTTAAAATAAAACACAAAAGTGTACAAAATTATATAAAATCTAAATAATCTACAAAAGGCTAGTCTTCTAGCGAAGCTAAACAGTTTTTTATTGCAAATTCCTACATGAACTAGGCCAGAAGAACTTTTCTCTTTCTGTGGGTCTTAGGACACATAGGAATAGAATATCTGGGACCAGAACCATCTTGTGAGATCAGCAGTAGCGCATTCTTAGAAAACCTAAAAAAAGAAATGGAGAAGTAAAACTTTAAGTACTGGAATCAGCTGGAAGGACTGAGACAAGCTAAGATACTCCTGGGAAACTGCGACCAGAAGAGATGTATCAGCTGCCTCAACCTTAGTAAAAAGGGCTCCGGATTGTAACGGGAATCTTAACCGGGCAGAAATCACATGAAGAAACTAGGAAGAGGAAGAAGACGAAATGTCCTGTCTTACAGAGATCTAGATGCCAGATACCTATAGAAGAACACGAAATAAGAGACTTTCTTAGGAAAATGGAACTAGAAGAGGTGCTTGTAATGGCCAGACACTCTTTATGGAGCATATGGTGCCTTCTAGATCAATTTAGAGGGTGGATTAATCCTCATCCTTCTTTATTATATTTTTATACTTCTTTCAGCCACTTTGATCTGAGCTAGCCACGTATTTTTTCCTTCCCTGGATAGAATATGTCAGTGCTCCCCAGGTATGTCTCGCTACTTTACTCTCTCTATTTTTATACTTTTTAAAACATCTTCGTTTGACTCTTTTATAATTTTATTTTTCAATATTTACCTGTATTCGTTTTTATCCATCTTTATTGGTCCTAGTATGGCTAGCATTATTTTTCTTTCCATTATTTTACGCTCTCCTTATTCTTTGTTTGTCATTTCCATAGTTTCTGCTAGATACGTCATTGTTGGTCTTATAATTGTGTCATTTATGCTCATGTTTATGTTCCTTATTACTTTTTCTTCGATTTCAGTTGTTATTCTATCCCCATTGCTGTTTATCACGATTTCTAAATATTTAAACTTTATTGTAAATAATATTTGAAAGGAGATTAATAATTCTAGGAGTGTTGAGAGTGTAATTTCTTTCTACGCGTTATTCTATTTTGGTCGACAAGAGAAATCATTAGTTAAATTTTTTTATCTTCCAACAAATTAGTATAGAAAAAAAAAGTTATTAATTTAAAAAGTTTTAATTATCTCTATAAGATATTGTAGTTAAATTAAAATAACCCATGAAAAATTGTATTCCTACAGAAAAGGAATTTTCAACGGTACGAAATCCGTGTCACCTACAAAAACGTTAAGCCGTACATCGTTGATGTCTGTAATTATTATAACTATAATAAATTATCATCCGTTTTTAGTTTTATAAGCAGGACCGGACCTAAGTTTTTAAGTATACTGGTTTTCTTTAGTTTTATTCAGTTAAACTGCAATATTTAAAAAAAATAACCAGGTAGTCATCCATTCTCTAATTGGGTAGAATCTATTTTTAAAAGGAAAACTCAAAGTCAATCCCACAATGTTTAATTTAAGATTGAAAAGTTTCGGTCTCATCAGACCATCATCAGGCTGTAAAATACAATAAACAAAAGAAGGAGAAATAATAAAGTTATAGATTCATAGTCAAGTCAACAAAAAAATATGTGTACCTAAGTAAAATATTGCAATTAAATAAACAACTGTAAAACATGATGAAATATTATAAATTTATAAAAAGTTTTTTTGAAATGGAACAAAAAACATGTAGTCAAGTTAAAATAATCTAAACCAACCTCAAATACAATAATAAATCAGTATTAAAGCTATTTGATATATCAATCAAAGGCAAATTAAGTACATAAACTAATTTAACAGATGTCACAATAAAGACATCAAATGTCAGATTAAAGGATCAAACATCCATCACTTTATTATTGTTTCTCTTTCTATTTATTGTATTTTACAGCCTGATGATGGTCTGATGAGACCGAAACTATTTGCAACTTTTCAATCTAAATTAAACATTGTGGGATCGACTTTGAGTTTTTCTTTGAACCTCCTAAAAAATAAAATTAAGCTATTTCGAAGTACATTTTCCTGGAATAAATAGTATTTTTTGGTTTCTTAAGTATCTACTACTTAATTTTATATTCACTTTTTCTTGATCATTCAATTCAATCTAAACTAATTCATCACCTGGTTCATAATAATTAGTTATAATTAATTTGGTGCTGCGAACCTCGCTTCGCTCGGCACGCAGTGATACCTTTATAATAATACCAAATCAATTTTCGATCATTTATTTTTGCCGGCTCAATTATGTTTAAATTTACATGAAATAATTACAATAAGGTGCAGTCAATATAAAACTGAAAGTAGAAAATTGTTTCCACCTGCACCCAGGGTAGAGAAACTTAACGGTTTCTATACCAAGCTGGACCGTTTTCTATGAAAAAACAACTACTTCCTGGGCTATATGCCCCAACGGACATTGAATTACATTCCAATAGAAAACGTGATGGCGACCGACTTCGTCGATACTTAAAACCATCTCTATCGATGTTTAAATTTGTTATTATTATGAATTAATTCCATAAATCTATCTGGTTTTAAAAGCCGTTGTAAATACTGCTGTAATTGATCCAACCCATTTTGGAGTACGGCTGGAAAAATTTCATCCTTACCCTGCGATTTAAAAGGTTTGAAGCTCTTGATTCAAAATAAAATTGAAAGAAATTTATATCAATTGGAACAATAAAAATTTTATAAGATTTAGAAAATGCCTTCGGAAAAAGATGCCCTCGTTAAAATTTATTATTTTATTATAAACCTAACCTAAAATTACACAATAAATAATAATTCTATCTACAGTTCTGTGATTGGACCCTTTTCGATCGATTTGATCATTGCATTCGCAAATTCACAAAAAATCAACACATTTAAATTGACAGAATAAAAATATTATAAAACTATTATAATGATAAAGCAAAACTACATCTAATGGTTATCACATTTGATAAATAAATTAATTAATATAAGAAGAGAAAATGTCATTACAATATTTTCTAAACAAACTAAAGGAATTAAAAGATAAAAAATATTACGAATTGTGGAAATATTTAATATAAACTGCCCTAAATATGTCTAGTTACCATATAGTAAAAAAAAATCGGAAATTTGGTCGTGGCGCTACGATAATTAAGTGGACATTTTTTGACAGCTGAAACTGCTTGTCGCTTCGCTTCTCGGGACAATTTTCAAAATATTCGTGCCCTCAAAAAAATTTCCGGAAATAATTTAAGATCTTGTGATATTGTAAGCGAAAATTTTGTTCCAAAGTTTCTTTGGATTAATAAAATAAATTTCATCAATAAATTTTTATTACCTGGTTGTTTTCTTCACAAAAATAAATATGGGTTAGCCACATTGACCGCGTGTTGATTTATATCCGGTCGAATCTATTTTTATCTTTCCTTAATTTCATTTTAAATTTTAATCTGAACCCGACACTGTCCACCACATCACATACTAGACAATTTTTCAGTGAAAGCAAACTTGCATCTTCCATCTTTCTCGTATCTCAAGTTAATTTGTTCTGAAATTATTTATGAGTCTTTTATCCTAAACAAAATCAAATTCTTTTCGTATTAGAAATCCGGTTTTTGTTATCTTTCATCCGAACAGGCCGTTCAAGCAGCGATTGTCAGTTTTTTAACGGCATTCATTTGTCTACCGAAATTACAGTTGATTTGATTAAAATTATTACGAGTATGTTTATGATAATTTGGATTGTTTTTGCCGGAGGCGCTTCTCGTTCATCACAGTCCGAAATTTCTTAATGTTGGTCACAGAGTGCGACAGAACGTTAGATCGTTGCTTTACGGGACAGTGTTCGCTAGATTATGCCACTTTTATTTAGTTTTTTTTTAGAAAATGTTCATCGATGTATCGAGCCCACGGAGATGAGAAAACATTTAAAAACAATTTCATAATTTGATTTTGATTTATTAAATAGATAAAGGCTATTATGTACGACAAAAATTTAATTTTTTTTCATTGCTGATGTTAAAGTGTTGCTACAAGATTCTGCAACGTAAACGTTTAAATTTTACTTGATCAGCTTCAGAATTTGCGCACATAGTAGCTGAAGAACGACGAAAACAATGCCCCATGCACATTTCTGAATTTGCAAGATTCAATAATCTGCAATCTTCTTGGGGATATACAGGGTGTTTCAAAAAAAGGTAACACCGTCTCTAGGATAGGTAAAAAACTGAAAAATAATTGGGGTTTGCTTAGTAAAATTTTTTTCTAACGCCATCCGTTTTCAAGATAAAGGGCGTTGAAGAAAATAAAAAATTACACATTTCTTACGATTTTGCCGAAACTACTGGCACCATTGCAATGAAATTTTATACGAATATGTTTTGGAAGCTGATATATCCCATGAATTTGTTTTTATAAGTAACTCTCATAGAGGGCGCTAGTTACACGATTCATACAACGTATTATTCAACATAACTTTTTTTAGGGTAGAATTATTAGTCAAAACTCCAAGTGAACATAAACATCGTTTAATTCTACACCAAAAAGGTACTCTTGGTAAAACTAGATATTATGTACCGTTTTCGAAATATTTTGATTTGAAAATTATGAAGTAATAATCGCTCCTGGTATAAACTAATGATAAAGTTCTCTTTTATCTAAGTTTTCCATGTAAAATTGACATTTATTGATTGTTATGACAATAAGTCAACAATAAATAAAGTTTTGAAACCTTGTTATTTGTAAAATTAGATATTGTTAAACAAAATGTACTCAAATGTTGAATACACCGACATGTTATTAACTTTAGGCGAGTGTTTAGGAAACTCTAGTGCAGCTTCTACGCGTTATGCAGAAAAGTTTCCTAGAAGATACTTACCAAGTAAAAAAACATTTAGAGCAGTTGAACGACGTTGTCGAGAAACTGGGAATGTAAGACCAAAGAAAATAAATTCAGGTAAACCAAGAACAACAAGAACAATTAATAAAGAAAATATTATTTTAAATTTAGTTGATCAAAATCCAACATTAAGTGTAAGGAATATGGCAAGACAAACAAATACATCTTCTTCAACTACTTGGCGGATATTTAAAGAGCAGCAGCTACATCCTTACCATTACAGACAAGTTCAAGAACTCTTGCCGGACGATCTACCGGTTAGGTTAGGTTAGTCGATTATTACTTCATAATTTTCAAATCAAAATATTCCGAAAACGGTACATAATATCGAGTTTTACCAAGAGTACCTTTTTGGTGTAGAATTAAACGATGTTTATGTTCACTTGGAGTTTTGACTAATAATTCTACCCTAAAAAAAGTTATGTTGAATAATACGTTGTATGAATCGTGTAACTAACGCCCTCTATGAGAGTTACTTATAAAAACAAATTCATGGGATATATCAGCTTCCAAAACATATTCGTATAAAATTTCATTGCAATGGTGCCAGTAGTTTCGGCAAAATCGTAAGAAATGTGTAATTTTTTATTTTCTTCAACGCCCTTTATCTTGAAAACGGATGGCGTTAGAAAAAAATTTTACTAAGCAAACCCCAATTATTTTTCAGTTTTTTACCTATCCTAGGGACGGTGTTACCTTTTTTTGAAACACCCTGTATATGGTGTTAATCCCCACCGGTTGAGTAGTGCATTTTTTCACTCACGCGATTGATATTCTTAATGCTTTTCCACTTTTTCAAAGACTGGTATTCTTTCCCATAGTTACATCATCCTAGATTTTTGTTTCTGCTTCCAACGCTGCATTTTTTACATCTGATGGCAGGTTTTCCTTTATTTATTCACTTTGTACACAAACGCAACAATATTCTCCCCAAAAACCAAAACGTAATATTTGTTGACAGTCTATAGAAAAAATTGTTGTATTGCACACGACGATAAAATCGCATTATCTTCTCGAGCATAATTAGCTCGTACAGTTTTATCATCTTGTACAATAAATAACTATTATTTAAATTCATATATACAGAAAGAACAACTGTGCTTTTTTTAAAACAAAAGGGAAAAATCTAAACCTAAAATAAACATTAAAAGAAATCTGAAACTAGAGATTTGCATCTCATCTATTTATTTCCTTTTTTGTATTCAACTCACAATTAATGGTTTGATTAAAATAGGATTTAATAATAAAATTTATACCACATGTGCACGTCGAGTTTAATGCACACACTGGTAATGTCAAAACTGAGGAAAGCCAATAAAGTAATGTTAAAAAAATAAATATCGAATGTTTGTTTAAACTCGACGACTTCTACCAATCTACCAAATTTATTCTATTCATATCTATTTTTTTAGTCGTTATGAATCTATGCCTGTCTCTTTTTTTATGTACCTGGTAATTTTTGTGGATATGAAAACTTTCGAACCTTTTTTTGCTTCTTTAATTAATAATATTCGGTAGATGCTTATCTCCTCGAGTTTAATAAGAAACTTAAACTGATAAATTAGTTAAGAAAAAAAACTTGTAGTTTGTATAAGGCGCGGCTGAAGATTAAAATAGTGGAGGTGGTACACAAAAAAAACACTAATGCATTTAAAAACTAATAGCAATTTACAGAGTAACAATATTACTCAGTAAATAAATCTTGTTTTAAAATCGAAGGAATGATCCATAACTCAAATGTGGCTGATCTCAAATATCAATAAAACACTTAGTCAAACCACAATAAATTTAATGGTAAAACTATAAAAATGTGCGACTAGTTTCGGTTTTAGACCATCATCAGGCTAAAAATAAAAAGATACAGTAAGGTAAGGATTAAGACAAGAACTATAACAATAATAAATATAAAGTTGGACAACATAGTAAAATGAGTGAGGCACAAAAGTAATAAAGAAAAGCTTGCCTATAATTTAAAAGTCAATGCATTTGTACAATATTAAAAGTTACATCGGTCAAAATATATGAATATGTAGGTAAATAAAATATAATAAATTACGGAATAAATTGCGTAGAGGGACAAAACAAGATTAATATTTAGTAGCTTTTTTCGTAGACCGATCTGCAACCGTTTTCAACTGCAAATCGCATGCGCATTGATTATTTGCGAACGCCAATTCAATGCGCATGCGATTTTTAGTGGAAAAATAAGAAAAAAGAATAAAAGGAAGGAGTAGAATGCGATTTGACGATGTCCGCTTTGGTTCTTGCAAATGGCGGACTTCAAGTTTCCGGTTACCAGGGGTGTCACACAGGGTATTATTTTGTTATGCTCCGTATTAATTGTTCAACAAAAATAACGGTTTTTCGTTTGTATTTATCTACATAGTAACAATATTGTTTTGAGATTGTAAAAATAAAACAATTTCGATAGTAAATAAATGTTAATATAGATTAAAGGCCGCTTGCTTAAACGCTTGTCAAGCCTCTGTTACTTAACAACGTGTTATGTCCGTGTTAAATAAAAAATACTTTGGTTTGCAGACGAGAGATTGATTCTTAGGCTACGTTATCACATTTCTTAGAGTGAATAAGTAGACTAGACTTTGGAAAGACGAAAATTGTATATGTTTGAAATTTAAACGGACTTCGTTACTTATATTTTGTTACTTTTATTCACCAAAACTAAAACTGCTACCTATTCTGTTTAAGGGAAAAATTATTTAAACCGACAGCACCGCACGCGCTATCGTTGCACATACACTTGCCAAAAGATAACAGGTTGTTAGCTAACAGAACTTTGACAAGAATTTATGCACCCGAACCTAAGAGAAGATAATTATACATAACAGTCATAGTCACAGTTGCTAAAATACGCGTTCAAATTTATTTCAAACAAACAATGGACTAGTTTAGTGATTTTTTTTTATATTTGCATCTTATAAAATAGGTTTTTAGTGGTTCAACTGTACAAATAAAATTTTTATAAAATTAATCCTCTAGCCATTATCGGCTTTTGAAATTTAAATTTAATGGTTACATACGTCATAAGTGGTAAGTGACGTGTTTCAATAAGATTGGTAGAAAATTTGCGATGTTGTCGATATGCTTTAATATTAACCGAGAAACTTATCTCTCTCTTATTTGTTGCCATTAAAAAGAGATAAACATATCGATATTTTTTTGTCTGATTGACACTTTATCAAATAAGGAGTAAAACACTAAACAAAATATTCTGTCATTTTCGTTAGTTTAATTTGTTCTTTGGTTGTGTTTGGTTTATGAAAGAAATTACTTCTATACTATTTTTGGTTCGAAAATAAAAATCCCTAACCTCTTCTCTTGGTGTTATAGCAGTTCCTTCAAAAATAACCAATAGAAGTAATTGTTCTCTCACGGAGCAACCCTTCTATCGGTACAGTGAGACAACGAATTTCAAGAATACCGTTTTGCCATTTTCAATAGAACCACGCCCAATTTCTATTGGCTGTTCTATTCTATCACCGTTAAGAATAGGGGTCTTGTTTGTTTATTACAGATAAACACGATTTTCTCTCCTGTCATATATCTTGTCAACTGGTAAAATCAGTTAATCACAGAACACGGTGTTTTGTGCCGCTAGTTTTTTGAGAATACTTGAAACGAACGTAGCTAAAATGTGACAACGTTGACTTTTAAACACACTTCATTATTGATTATTAGTTGGCGCTAGTCCATTAGCCTGTCAGTGTCTCAAACAATATATGTGTGCAAGATGCTTAGAACTGAAGAAAAAGTCTTTATATGTGAAGCAAATTCTCGCTCATAGGCATTTTGCAGAAATAATGGACCTAGTATGATCTCAATTCGAGCTTATTCTGAATGTTGCTATTTCATTACTAAGGATGTATCGTTTTTGTTAATGTTTATACATATTTATAGGTAATACTTGCTTTTACAGTTCGGTACTGTAAATCGCGGTGGCGGGTATTTGTTGGCCAATTTTTGGTGAATAATTGGTCCTGCCCATGTTTTTGTATTTTTTTAATCATTGGCACTGAATAGGCACCATAAATCCTTCGGTCTTTGTGAACAATGTACCGCCGCCAGAAAGCGACTGTTATTATTATTGTATGTGTAACAAAATAAAACGTTCCAAACGTCAAGTTCGTTGTGTTTCGATCAAAATCTTTTTTTAATACGATCTTTACACGTAAAACGTTTTGTTCTCCTTTTGAAACATTACACAACATCTAACGGTTATTAGTCGTTACCAATAACAAATGAGTGAGTGTTAACATTTTCATAATGTTAAACCAGTTTCATGAAATCTATTAGATCAATTTAAAGCAGTAGCGCCCGCACGAGCTAAATAATATCGCCAGTTTTACATATCAATTATTTTTCGTTTGCACTTATTGAAAACTAAATATATCCTATACTTTGCAATTTTGGCAATACATGTTGCAAACTATATAATCAGTAATCCCATTGTTGTTTAAGTATTCATTATACCATAAACTTGATAATTTACCTATTTGACACTTTGTTAAAAATATACCATATAAAATTCCAATGAAGATTGACATGGCTACAATAGCATGGATACATAGCTTTTCACATATGGTAGCATTTATTGTTTGCAAATTATCAAAAGTAGGTTTGATAATCGTACAAAGTTGACATATTGGACGGTTTTCCGACATCAAATAACCATATGTTAGCTTCTTCTGATCGTTGCAAGATTATATGGAACTGCTGCTGTGTATATTGCTAATTATCCTTGCTAGAATTGTTGAAAGCAATCTTACGATATTTATAAAGTAGCATCGTAAGGTATGATGTGGGCTTCTTTAGAATATAGACCTGCGGATTCATTGTTACTGATACCAATCTGTGAGGAAAGCTAGATGTTGTATGCCGAGCAAATAGACTTTGGTCATATATGGGATGCTCAGTAAAATTGGTATTAATTGTGGAAAAAGAATCTGTACAAAAGGAAAATTGTTGCAGTTGGAAATGTATTTGAAAGCTAACAGTATACTGTCTAGCTCATCTGTGAAACTTCATATTGAGGGTAACCAGGAGGAAATAATAAGCTCGTGATTAGTAGTATCTGCAGAACCAACACCTTTATTAATTTGGAAGCATCCTTGTGAAGAAATAAGTCATAAGTTTTCATAATAATAATTTCCAGGAGTGCTTTCTTTAATAAATAAGCTGCGAGGCTTAGGTTTTTTAAGTTTGTAAGTGAATGTTATCTTTTAGAAAGTATAGTGAAAAAGTAAAACCAATTTCAACTAAATGAGAGACACCAGCAACTAAATGAAGATGGCTAAGGGTTTTGAGAACGTTTATTTGCTTTGGACATTTGTCCTTTAGTCCCTAACAAATATCATTTCGAGGATTTTACAGTGTAACCTGAGGTACAATGTCAAATATTTCCTGTTATAGGTTAACAACATTTTGTACGGATTTGCTATAACAGTAAACAATAATTTGTAATTACAAACCTTAAGTTAACATTACGGATACATTTTTTACGGAAAATTACAACTATGATTTAATAATGAGCCCCCTTCGAAATTAAGGACAAAGTACCACTGACGCATACTCTGAAATCAATTTAGAACAAGACACCGTGGACAGACGACATGTGAGTATTGTTTCAAACCGACATTCCTGGCTTTGGAAATTAGATAAGAAAACAAGAACATTACTTTTCAAAGTTGTGCAATTTTCTTTGAAATATTGACATGCAATTTCTTATAAACAATTTTATTTGAGAAGTAACTCCATCACATAGAGAGTATGACTAATTAAAATAACTAGTTCTTACGGTTCGACGTTTAAAATGCTCTAGGCTCCATATTTTCCGTACTAATTGTTTTGCAGCGAACCGCCCGAAGACTGAAGTGTGTAAATTTTTCATTAGGTACGCTTTTGTGGCACTGGCCACACTGAAATCGATAAAAACCAATACATGAACCGGGTGGTATTCTACACATCTTATTCACACGATTCGTTTCTATAAAACTTATCTAAAATAATTGTTTTCGTCGGTAAGGAAAAAACTGATGACTAATCCAAAAGAACGATCGTTTTCTCCATTTGCTGAAACTTTATACAGTGTGGAAAAGTCAAATGGAATAAATTCATTATTTCGGGTACTGTGCATATTTATAAAAATTCCCGAAACATGTCAAATTTAAATGATAAATTGACATTCTTGAAATTAAAAATTTGATCCCTATCTTCAACCCCCTTTGAGTGAAGTATTGGCTTGTTTTTTTAAATGATTTTTAAATTAGTTAAGATTGATTTGGTGCTGCGATAAATTTGTGATGAATAATGAAGGTTTGTTAAAAAGGCGATAAAAAGTAAACAACATTGTATTATAAAATAGCTAGTTGACCTTTATGTGGCTCAGTTCGATTGAGTTCATTTCAGTTATGTTTTGACGATTCGACTGTATGATTAAAAATACATATTTAAATTATTAGTCATAAAAATGTACCAGTTATTTAATTATATTTAAATTATATAAAAAATGTTGAAATCGATCCAGGTAAGTTTTAATCAAAATGCCACGATCCACCCAGAAGACAATGGCTGAAATGTACGGAAACTGAGCCAACAAAAAATTAACAATAAAAATTAAAATCCTTATAATAACACAGTAACCGAAATTATGCATTTATTTGGCTTTTCCACACTGTATATTATGTTGTTGAGATAAATTAAATATTCGTTTTTAATCAAATTAGACGACAAGAATAAAAAAGCTAACTCGTTTATGTAGGGCGTGCAAAAATAATAAAAGCCGACTAGTTTGTCACCATATGTTATATTACATAATCCCCGAGTCTGTCAACGGTCCATTCGATTGTTTTACTCAAAACCGAATCTTGTTCCCACGATAATAAATTCTGTAGAAAATTTTCGGGAAGACACTCTCGATTAATTTTAGCAAAATCCCTTCCTTAATCCTTTTATGGTTTTAAGCACTTTTTGTGTTGGTATTTATATATTTTTTTCATGAAGTAAAGTGGTAAAAAAGGTCCAAAAGGAAGCTGGATTCGAGGTCTGGGGTTCGCGTATCACAAAGGTTAAACGATTCTTTACGCCTTTTTAAACTTTTTGTTAAAAGGTAAAGCCAGGTAATACGATAGGGGTCCTAGGAAATGATAAAAAAAATTGTTCGTGTGCAAGTTTTAGGTATAGAATCGAGAACAATTAGAAATGAACTTCTGCTATCTTTAATAGAATATCTTGATTGGGTTCACGGGCGCTCTCAGCGAGAGCTTTGTTCGGAATTTGAAATCGAGTGTAATACGGAACCAGTCAAAATATCACTTTTCATAAATTTGATAATCTATTTGGATAATAACTCTATTTTACTATGGAAAAGAATACGTTTTATAGCATTGTATGCAAAATAGAGACAATCTTCTGTAATATTTAAATATAGTTCAAAATCTGTCAAGGTATATCAAAAACATTTTATACAAAATACAAAATCACATCATCCAAATGTTTACATTCAAATTATTTTAGTTGTCTCCTTAATGGTATTCTAAAACATAACTTCTTTTTGATAAGAGCAGGACATTAAACCTCTCATGGTTTGGAAATGCCTAAGAAAGTTAAATGAACTAGTCCAGAAGAACAAAAAAGCAGATAGGCTGGAAAAAAAGGAGCCGAAACCTCACATCTGAGACCAGTACCATCTTGTGCGATCAGCAGTAGCGCAATCTTAGAAGAACTAGGAAAATAAATGAAGAAGGAAACATCCAAGTACTGGAATCAGCTGGAAGGAGGGACAAGCTAAGATACTTCTGGGAAACTGTGACCAGAACAGATCTCTTAGCTGCCTAACCTTAGTGAAAAAAGGCAATACACTTACTTTCTGAATGCCCTGCCTTGCAGAAAAGTCTAAGAAAACATCAGACTTGTCACTATAGGTCACAGTGTACTTATCAGCCCTAAATTATTTCTTCTTCTTTAAGTGCCATCTCAGCGACGAAGGTTGGCGATCATCATCTTCGCTTTCGAAAGAGTTGCTTCGAACTGCATCCATACCATTGTCTCAGATTCTTCAACCATGAAATTCGTCTTATTCCTTTGCTTCTTCTGACTTCTATATTCCCTTGCATAATAAGTCGTAAGATACTGTAATCACCACGCATTATTTGTCCTAAATATTGCAGATTTCTCTCCTTAACTTCTTTTTCTATGCCAATTCTCCTTCATTCATACATAAACCTTTCACTCAGCTACTTACTAACTTCCTGTTCTCTGTAACTGGTGATTCTGGCATATATTTATGGTCTGTTAGATCTAGGTTTTTTTTATCTCATACGCAAGGGTACTATTCGCAATTTTCCATAAGCGATATAACATCTGGTGGCCATAGGGGAAATCTAGTCGTGGGTAATTGTCAGTTGTCAAGCAGTCGTATCATATGATAGTATTCTTACGTTTATACTTATAGATTGCTCAACATTTGAATGATGGTTTGAATTTTATACATAGGGTCGTAGAAAAAGTATAGTGTTTAACTCGACGAAAAAACATTGTAGGCTTACAAACAATACTAAAAAGGCAAACTGGACCAGACGCTAAGGTGTCCAAAAGGTATTAATTTATTTTTTTGAAACCAATTATCTCTCAAATTTTTGCATTGAAGAAAAGGCATTTTTCTAAAATGACATTTTTTTCTAGTATATCCTTTGCAATAGGACGACATACATTTGTTGGTCAGAGTATATTGTAAAATGGGTCTTTCCTTTCTTTAAAAACTTTTCTTTATCTTGTATTTTCCAAATTTATTAAATTAATAACTTCCTCTACATCTCCCTTCTACATATCTCATAGCAAACATATTTTTTAGGTTATACTCCACTTAAACAAGGCTTAAGGTAGGTATAACTTTACACTAAGTATTTATTCCAAGTATAACTTATGCCATATTTATTGGTAGACATTTTGCCTATTTACAAAATTAACAGTGTGTTATTACTTCAACACTTGGTCCAGTCTTAATACTGCTTGATCAATATCAGATAGCTACCTCTTAAAATAAAATGTAACTTCAATTTGTCAATTTCACGATGATGATTTATCTAAACAGATATCATTGACTAAAAAATACCTGACGGCAAGTTTTAATGTAACACTAAACACGGATAGAAATAAAATAAATTTCACCTAAATTCACTTAACATTTTCATTTAAATCTAAGACATTCTCTTAATTAATTGCTGTCATTTAATTTGAATAAAAAAAGAAAGATCTTATCGGTAAATTGACCATTCCCTTTTCTAATTTCATTCTATAACTTAAAACCCTACAGATTTTTATCTAAAAATCAATTACCGCGTGGAACTAGACACATACCTACTGAACTAGTAGAAATACACATGTTCATTGCTGACGCATCTCATAGGCGTAGATACACTCATCTTGACCATAAGTACATTAAATAAACTCATCAACTGTTTGCTACAACGGCTAAATCTCTGTATACCATTTCAAGACATTTAGATTTGAAATAGTCTCTTGATTAACCTATAAGTAATTTAAAAACATCTTCCAATACCCTATAAACAAGTACCTTTTTAGATATATACTCGTAAATATTTAAAAAATATATGAGTACGCTTCTGATACTGCAGCTGAGCTAACATTTCTCTAATTTTCGAGTTTTTTTCATTATTTCAAATGTATTTCGTCGGTAAACACAATTTTATTAGGTGTAGAAGTTTTTATTATCTTTTTCACGCTAAAAACTGTTAGTTAATATTTAACGTATCAGTTAGCGAGGATTCCGTATATCCATAATGAGTAGAAATAAATATTTGAATATTAATTTTATTGCATTAACTTTTATGACATGCATATAGCCATAGTCATAGAACGTAATTTGTACTGTTACCGGATATACTCTTCGATTAGCGAAGAATGTTTATAGGAGATCTTTCTCGTATAAAATTAATTAAAAACCTGTTAAAGCTTCTGTTGAAGACATTAGTGTAATATATTTTTGTGTCTGTACTGCAACTAACAGACGACGATGTATCTTTAACATCTAATTAAAGGATTTAATGCGAGATGAATTAGAAAACAGTGTATTTATTATAATTTGAAGATTCAAAGATGAACTAACTCATTTTTACAAGCTTACATAACCTATTAAAGAAAGTCTGGGACAAAATTTATTTTTATAATAAAAATCAGTGTTATTCTCATTTTTAAAAGAAGCAGACATTTTTATAAAAAATGACTTTTTGTCGTAAAATGAATAATAAAAATTTTTCTCCTATAGGCAACCCCATCCGTGAACACACTGTATATTTGTATACTCTTACTCCTGATATTTTTTTAGATGCATAATATGTATACAGGGTGAGTCATAACTATTGGGACATAGACTAAAGACAGGTTATTTGGACCAAAATATGGCTATTGGGCCAAATATGCCTTAATATAATGTTGCTGAGAAAAAAGATACAGGGTGTTAAAGTTAATTTTTGTTTTTCGTTTTTTGCTAATAGTTTCCCTGTATATTTATAAATTGATATCAAAATTGGCACAGGGGCATAATCTTAGACAAGAAATAGTATTTCATTTACAATTCCACTATCAAATACCAAACTAATAAACAAAGTTGCAACTAACGTAAGGTTTCTGTTTTGACGATAAATCAAAACTAAACACACTTTAACTTAAAAGAACTCACAAAAACTCAAACTAAATGTTCTACATGGTCTCCTCCGATTTCTATGCCTTTTCTAATTCTTTTTATAAAGGATTTTCGGACGTTAAAAAAAATGTTATTCTGTACCCTTATAAGATTAGCTGCATTTTGAATGTATTTCCAAAGTTCGTCTCGTGTATTAATTTCATTGGCATAAACTAAAGACTTCATATGTCCCCAAAAATAATTTACTCTGAACAAATGACATTTACCAACAACAATTATCTGACAGTCCAAAGCATACTTTTCATAAATGAATTAATATATGAAATCCTTTTTTAAGACTCTAAGCAGTTCGACTGCGTTTTTATCGAAAACGGTTGAAATTATCATGTTTAAACAAGAGTAAAAATGATGTTTACGTCATATTTTCAAATAAAAATTACTAAAAAATTTCATCAGAAAAAGTTTAGACTCAGTTTGATCATTAGAAATGATCCACGAGGCGCCCTCTATGACAAAACGTAAAATTGTAAATAAAATACTATTTCTTGCCAATTTTGATATCAATTTATAAATATACAGGGAAACTATTAGCAAAAAACGAAAAATAAAAATTAACTTTAACACCCTGTATCTTTTTTCTCAGCCACATTATATTAAGGCATATTTGGCCCAATAGCCATATTTTGGTCCAAATAACCTGTCCTTAGTCTATGTCCCAATAGTTATGACTCACCCTGTATATAGTGATTTTTTATTATCTTTAATGGATTCTTATTGGCATTAAAAAGATGCTAATTAGTAGAATGTTATTGTGAACCACCTCGTATAATTCCATATGGAGCAATATAATAAGCTTAGTACGTGCATTGTCTTCAAGGGGGCGTATCGCACGTTGTCCAATACGGTCTTTATATATAAGGCAGTTCTTATAATATAACTTGGGATAAAAGCAAATTGTTACTCTTAACACTCGATGATTGGTTGATTGGCATTTAAGTTCGTGTTCGGTAAGTATCTGTGTATGTAGAATAATAGTATTTAATTGCTGATCGTTCGTTCAACTCATTTACGTACACACATATTAACCCAATAGACTATTGTTACATCAGAATGTATCACTCTATGTTTAGAATTTTAAATACTTTTCTTGGTATTATTATTTATAATCTATTGGTTAGGAAAATCAACTGCAAATATTGTACTATGTTTACATTTTTATTGAACAATTCCAGTATTTTGGAAAATCGAAAACAAATAATATTAATAATGTAGTTATTTTCAAAATATTTTCTTCCTTTTAATTTCCATAAAAACGTAGTTAATTCCATATATAAATTCAGAGAAAAACGTTCACACATTCATCACAAATAAATATCAAATATTTTTAACCGATTAAAAAAGCAGCTAGTAAATCTTTCCTCTTTCAGGTTGAAAAAAACCCACCGTTTACCACATATTAAGAATAATTACCACAAATATAGTCGAAATATCACTAAATCATCCCCTTTCTACCCAACCTACCAAAACGGTACAGACGTTATAATATAAGGGATGACTCCCAATACCGAAAAGGGCGGCTGTTCTTTACCTGTCTTGCTTAGCATTTTTTTACTGTGTGAAATTTCAGTTTTCTGCTTTTTTTTCAAGGGTGATTCACCCCTTACCTTAAGGGTTTTTGGAGAGGTGCCGAGTTTTTTTACTATATTTTGAAAGATGATACCGGGATTAGTAAATGATGTTGTTATTTACCTGATAACCATGAGAAATTCGGGGTTAAAATATCATTTTGCTAAATTGCACAATTTTTCATCGGCGTAGGGTTCTTTTTTTTAAGATATATATTTGATCCTTTCGATAATGCACCAGTTCCCATCCTATTGTTGATGATTCATGCACGATGTAGTTTTAGGTTTTTGAATTTAATTCTAAGCCTGAAGGGTTGAAACACGATATCCTTGCTATCCTAGCGGTGGGAAAATATTTCCAAAAAAATGTTTTTTAATAATTCGTTAGAGATTATATTGATCCGCAACGCCTGCTTGTAACTTTTAATTGACAGCGGATGTTTTGATCCGAGTTATATACATTTCAAAATTGCTGTTCCAATGAACAGAAACATGATTTCTTATTAAAAGAGGATTAAAAATACGTTTAGTGGTTTTCGGATTTCGGAAACTTATTTGATCTGCAATTTGGGTCCATCTATCATGTCTTTATAATTATCCTTTGACCCCGAGAAAATGGATTAAAGGAACAAATAATTATCTAAGTCATTTAAATTTATTCAGAATTTAGAAGAGCCTGCGAAGGCTTATACAAAAAGTACTTTGGTAATTTTGTATGGAAAGTTGTAAACTTATTGCAACTCCACTAGATGCCAACGAAAAACTGACTCCACCATAAGAATTAAATGTGGAAGATATGAAACAGTTCAACACAAATTATGGAATACGTCGCACTGAAAGACTGCAAACGAGTTCTGTCTGGATCTGCCGATGTCGATTGGGGAGCATGCATTTAAGATCATATAGAGAGGCTGAATGCATGGCTCTCACAGGAGCAACTAAGGAAGCCATTTATTTCTTCAGAAGATTGGAATATCTCAAAAAGACGAAGAACTGTATGTCCTTTGGATGCTGAAATTGTGTCACATACATATCTCTTCTGTATGTTAAATGTCCTTAGAACCTCTAAAAGCTGCGTTTTTTCCAAGTACATGTTGTTTTGGATAAAAGCTGCGTTTTTTAGATCCTTCCTCAAAGTACATGTTGTTTTGGAGCATAAATTCCTGGATTTCCGCTTTTGTATTTGAAGAGCCTGAAACCTTTAATTGGCCACTGGCATTGTCCATAGCTATGACACTATGCGAGGGAATATTTGGCAGTAAAGTGTTTTCGAACCAATTTTTGAACAATTCGACTGTAGTATCTTGGTGGTAATCCAACGACGAATCTTGAATGTTCTTCGTCGAAAGTCCCAAACTGTTTGGAATTCAACCATCTTCTGATCCAGCATGAATAATCGTGATCCGTTTTTCTTTGTTCGATGAAGCTTTTGATTGGCATCGCACTTTTCCATCGGTCCACTTTTTTGCCGGCGTATCGTGTGTATCATAGGTCTCATCCAAATAGATTATTGGTCTTTGTAAAGACCTGTAATCACTTATGGCAGTCAAATATTCAAAACGCCATTGCCTAATCCGTTGAAATTCCATAATAACTTGCCCTTTGTCAATTTTGCAGTATTTGAAACCTAGTTTGGATAAAAGTGTCCATAGGTTTCCAATTGATATCCTTATCTCAGTGGAGCTCCTTAGTCTTGTTTGCAATGATCTGATAGTAGGCACCAAGTTTTCTTCTTACATAGAGTAGATTCTTTATCACCGTCATCAGTGGTTCTAGAAACACCACTAGCGTTTCGTCTCGGATGAATTGGCCTCGAAATGTGAACTCTCACTGATGATTCCGGTATCCCTGTCAAATCGCTGGTTTCTCTTACAGCAGGAGTAAAAGCCCAACCCCTTTGGACCAGTGGAAATTTTGTTAAAAAAATTATTTTAAATGTTCTTAGTTTATTTGTTACTTTTTTGTTTGTGTATAGACAGAAAAAAAAGATATTTAGTTGCAATTTTTATTGATTTCTAGTATTAAGAATAATGAAAAACTCTTCGTTTTACAAAAACTTCCAATATTTATTTAAAAAATTGCCTTATTAACTTTAATGACAGTTAGATATATTTTTTAATTATATTAATACCTTGCATCCCAAAATTAATTTTACTTTAGAAGTTGAAGAAAATAATTCAATTAATTTTCTGGATTTAAAAATTGAAAAAGTTAATAATTTACTAAATTATTCAATATACAGAAAACCAACACAAACAGATGTAACCATACCGTATAATTCAAATCATCCTATAACACATAAATTAGCAGCTTATAATTCTATGATACATAGGGCATTTTCAATTCCAATGAACAAAATTAACTTTGATAAAGAAATTGATATCATAAAACAAATAGCTACATCTAATGGCTACCCAATTCATTTAATAAATACATTAATTAATAAGAAAGAACAGAAAGTGTCACTAAACCTAATATTTCCTAAACAAACTAAAGAAATTAAAAGTTATAATAATATTACATATTGTGGAACTATTTCCAATAAAATTTCAAAAATAATATCTTCGGCAACATCAGCATTAATATCATTTAAAACACAAAATAATATTGGTACAAAATTGTTAAATGTAAAAACAAAATTACCTAAATTAAAAAAATCTGGTGTTTACAAAATTAATTGTCCAAAGTGTAATGTTGTATATATAGGTCAAACACAAAGAAATTTTGAAGTAAGATTTAACGAACATTTAAGAGCATATAGATTAAAACAACCAGATAAGTCGAATTATGCAAAACACCTACTTGAACATCCAACCTCACTCTTACACATCAATTAAATCCAAATACTACACACTTGTAATAAAAAACAAAATTTAGATTTCCTTGAAGAACTTGAAATAAAAAGACATCTAGCAGATCCACAATTTAAAGTTGTTAATGAACAAATAAATCTGGGAAGTTCTCCACTTTTAAAGTGTTTGCTTTGATTGAGTCTTCATTTTATACATAGATAAGACGTAATTGTAACACAAATATATTAAGTTATTGTAAAGATCAGCATGATATAGTTTTTTTCTGGTTTTTCTATATCATTGCACAGTTATACTGATCTTAGAGGGAAGTACATCCAGGATAATCCCTTAGGGCTCATAACATCTAGGCTTTAATATTGTTATGTCTTATTACTTCCATACTTGGTCTAGCCTTATAACTACCTAATAAACATCAGGTACCTAGCTACAAACAAACAAAATGTAACTTCAATATGTCAATCTGACGATGCTAAGTCTAGCGAAACGGCTGTCATTAAAGTTAATAAAGCAATTTTTAAATAAATATTGGAAGTTTTGGTAAAACGAAGAGTTTTTCATTATTCTTAATAAGATGGACTTCCAAAAAGTAAGGGTTAGTACAATCAATTTGATTTCTAGTATTATACATTTTTTACATTGATGAGACGTGGAAAACTAAGGTTATATAGTACAGAAGATGTGGCAAGATAAAAAAAATTAATTTTTAGATACCACTGAGCTAAAATAAATAAATCGTGGAAGTTTGGTTAAAGTTCTTTGTTTAATCTTTTTGATAACACGTTTATTTAAATCCAAAATGTATGTTTTAATCACGTGATGTGATCTAATAAATACTATTAGATTATTTTAAATAGTAAGTTTATTTACATTGTAATACAGCTGTTCGATTTACAAATAAATGTTATTTCGCCTGCAATTTATTTAATTTGCACATAACAGGACCTAGAAATTTAAATAACCTCCGGGAAAAATAACTGTATAAATTTAATTTTTGTAATTATCGATCAAGTACAATTTTTGGTTCATTTAATTTTTTCTTTAATCAGGCCAAATATTTTTGACAACATAATTTGTTTACTTACAGTCTATTAAATTGTGAAAAACATCAAACAAATTACATCCAAAGATCATAACATTTTTTAAAGGAAAGTTTATGATGTTTAATTTTATTTGAGGTAGAAAACTTTTTAAAGACCACATTTGGTAATTTGGATCTTTAATGTTTATTAAGAACCAGCATTTTTTTATTAAATATTAATCAACTGAATATGATTAATGATGTAATTTAAGCTTGCCATATGTAAATTCAAAATAATTATTTTTACAAACTAACCGTTGAATTTTAATTTGTAATTTTCGGAATAACCTTGTGATCAACTTTCAGATATATATTCTAACGGAAATACAAAATTACAATGCGAAACCAAAAATATTTTTACCTAAACGAAGAAATAAACGGAATTCCAAAATTTTATTATTTTAAAATATTAAAGGTATTGAATAAAGTATAAACAATAATATAGTATATGATAATAATAAGGTTTATTTTTCCTTTTAGATCAGACAAATGACATGAGATACGTCATGAAGATACAATTAAGTACACAAAATTGTCGCATTAAATAACAATAAAATAAAATAATTATAAAATACCACATAAGACGAAAAACATATAAATTGCTTAAAAAAATAAAATACTCTTAAAACCTATATATTATAAGAACATATTAAAACTATATTATTAATATTTTTTTTCTAAAAACTCCAAAATATTGTAAAAACAAGCATTCATAAAAAATGCTTTTAGCTCTCTTTTAAATTTATTAAAATTTTGTTCACATATTAAATAAAGTAATTCATAAATTCAACACCTCTATACATAGGACTACGTTCAAATTCGACTGTTTTATGCTTTAAGGGTCTAAGATAACCCGCTGTTCTAGTTGGATAATTATGAAAATCGGAATTCGCAGATAGTTTCCCATTGCTTTTTGCATACATTATACATTTGTAAATGTAAGAAGGTACCGTAAGCAGATTATATTTTTTAAAATGCTCTTTACAGGTTTCTCGGCTTTGAAGTGAAAATATTAAGCGAATAATGCTAAAGTATATTATTTAATCCCAAAGGTGAAGTTTGTTGGGATTAAAAGACACTTTAGTTCTGTGTTATGTACGCTATTTTTTACATCGTAGGACCCAAGACCTGTAAAATTCAAATAAGTATTGACCATTGAAATATTAAAAAAAACCATTAATGGGCAAATAATGAACCATATAAAAAAACTAGATAAAATAAACATTTACAACAAAAATTTAAAAATTAATATGGAAATAACAAATCATATAAAGAAAAACAAAAAAATAACAGTCGCTGTTGGGACACAGTACACTTGCGTTTTCTTAGTTACAAACTGTCAATCTACTTCAGATGTTTTGCGTTAGTCCCTTGGGATTAAAAGTGGCACTTTATGTAATGTTAGGTCTCGAGACTTGTTTAAATGCTCTTAATTTAAGTAAAGAAAAATTAATGAATAACATTACATGTTTTAAAAACAATTTCTTTGAGGTTATCATAAGAAAAATAAAAAAATGTAAATGAGGTATATCGTTAAAAACTTTTTACACCAAAATTTAAGCGTGAATGCTTTATTCAAATTAATTCGACTGCTTGATTTGTGTGATGATGTAACCGAAATGAAATCATTTTTAAATCTTTAGCTTTAAAACATCTTTAGATGTATCATTCACACGCAGATGCATTATTAATGGTAGAAGTCTAGACCAACGATCTACTGTTTTATTTATATTTTATAAATTCATTTTACTTTGAAATGCGTAGAAATGGGTTAGGAATCGCTTTTGAAAATGAGAAATGCTTACATTTGAATTGTTTTGAAAGTTCGTTTACATCAAAACTAACTGTGTTTATATCGTATTTGATACCTTCTACAATCACCGACTTAAAATTCCATCCATTCAAAATATTGATTTATTTAAAAATGCTCTAACTTCCGAACGCGGAGCTTGATTTCTTTGAATTTTTTTGCAACTTGTAGATAAAAAACTGTACTTTTAGGTTTATTATTCTGAAGTCCTAAAATAATTTCATAATACCCTTATATACAGGGGAGAAAAGAAAACAATGTTTTCCTCTACTTTTGACTCACCCTGTAGGTTAATTCTGCTAGTAAATTGCACATATTGAACTTTATGAAGATGTCTGATTTGTTTCCAACACTTGGTTTTTTTATTTACCCAGATATCTTGATTTGTTTGTGAAATGTGACGGTTTAAAGAAAATGAAACATTTCAGATATGATCTTTATTTAAATGACTAGAGAATAAACTACAAAATGCTAGTAGAGTGCTGTGGCCAACTCACAATTTGACAACTGTCAATATTTAATAAATGTCTACATAACGAATATTCATTTTTTGGCAATAATTGCTGTTTGAACTATCACCATATCACGGTTTTAACGGCTACTGATGCAGCACGAGCAGGTGCTCTAGTATAAGACGGTAGGTCTCAATATTATGTTACAAGGGGTAGCGGACAGAGAGCTGTAAAACGTTTCAATGAAACTGGTAGTTTCTTGAGACAAAGAGGATCTGGCAGACGACGAGCTACAAGTGCTCGAGATGATTGTTTTGTAACATTAAATGTTTTGCGAGAAAGAAATACTACTGCTATCATGGCTCGAAATCGTTTTGAAGAAGTACGTCAAGTAGCTGCTAACGAAATAACTATTCGAAGGCGATTAAGAGAAAATGGATTACGCTTCAGAAGACCTGCAACTGGTCCGGAGCTACGTAGAAATCACAGGATTTGCCAGGGAGCATCAATATTGGAATGTAGATGACTGGAGTAAGATTTTATTTTCTGACGAGTCAAGGTTTTGTTTTCGTTCACCTGGTGGTCGTGAAAGCATATACCGAAGAAGAGGTAAACGGTTCGATCAAGCATTTTTCTATAAGACTTAGTTATGGAGGAGGATCTGTAATGGTATGGGGCGGTATAAGCATGGACGCTCGTACTGATTTAGTCATTGTTGGCGGCGGAGCAATGACAGCTGACCGATATATTCGGGATGTCCTAGAATAACATTCCATTTGCACCATTTGTAGAAAATTAATTCATTTTTATGCATGACAACTCTCGTCCACATATTGCAAGGACTGTATCTCTATATTTGGACGAAACAGAAATTCAAAGGATGAACTGGCCATCACGTTGCCCAGACCTCAATCCAATTGAATACGTCTGGGATATGATGAGTTCGTAACCGAGTTCCTACTCCAACTAATTTAACTCAATGGGGAAGAAAACTGCACATTTTTGCAACCACGCGTCGCCACTGTAGCTTGACTCATAATAATAGAAATATCCTATTAGAAAATATTAAACAACGGCAATTATCTTACTGTATTCGTACTAGGATGCCCTGTTGTGTAGCAATAATAATTGAAATCACTCATTTCCCAAGGAATCATCAATAAAAAAAACTGTGGATAAAAGCTTTAAACCTACAAAAAATTCTAGGTTATGTTTAAAACACTTTCCCAAGGCAGAGTTTTAAGGTAATAGTTATTATACACCTTATAAACTATTTTAACGTCATCGGTTTCATTTTGTTCTTGCGTATCCCGAAGATAAAATTTCGATCAAAACTCTCAAGCCTGAAAAAGGTAAATAAAACAATCGGTGAGAAGCTAGCTCCTAGCTCCTACCGTAGAAATACGACAAGCAGCTCATTTGGCAACAGCGCATCAAAATCAACTGTGCATTCTTACTCGACCAGCAGGTTGTAGGTAAAATTGAACGCTCGCACATGATAATACTACAAATTAAATACGGGGGAACCATGATAATTAGTGGTTGATAAAAAACATTTTAAAGTTAATTTAATAAAAACAAAAATATAAAATGATATAAAATATTTTTTAAATACTAATCTATACTTAATAAATGTTCATAGTGTGTTAAAATTGACATATCAGTGAATTTTTAAAGCAAATTGGGATATATCCTTTGGAGCTGGGGGGTAGATAAAGATGTCCATAAATGAAATTTTGCACAGAGGTAGAAAAAATAATTCTCTTTCATCTGGCATATTCAAAAATTACTTACAAACGTTCCGAGTGGCCGAAAAATGGATTTAAAGGGAATTTTTCACGCAAATTCCGATATATCCTTTGGAGCTGGGGGGAAGATGAAGATGTCCAAGAATGAAATTTTGCACAGAGGTAGAAAAAACAACTCTCTTTCATCTGGCATATTCAAAAATTACTTACAAACGTTCCGAGTGGCCGAAAAATGGATTTTAAGGGAATTTTTCACGCAAATTCCGATATATCCTTTGGAGCTGGAGGGAAGATGAAGATGTCCATGAATGAAATTTTGCACAGAGGTAGAAAAAACAATTCTCTTTCATCTGGCATATTCAAAAATTACTTACAAACGTTCCGAGTGGCCAAAAAATGGATTTTAAGGGAATTTTTCACGCAAATTCGGATATATCCTTTGGAGCTGGGGGGTAGATAAAGATGTCCATGAATGAAATTTTGCACAGAGGTAGAAAAAACAATTCTCTTTCATCTGGCATATTCAAAAATTACTTACAAACGTTCCGAGTGGCCGAAAAATGGATTTTAAGGGAATTTTTCACGCAAATTCCGATATATCCTTTGGAGCTGGGGGGAAGATAAAGATGTCCATAAATGAAATTTTGCACAGAGGTAGAAAAAATAATTCTCTTTCATCTGGCATATTCAAAAATTACTTACAAACGTTCCGAGTGGCCGAAAAATGGATTTTAAGGGAATTTTTCACGCAAATTCCGATATATCCTTTGGAACTGGGGGGAAGATGAAGATGTTCATGAATGAAATTTTGCACAGAGGTAGAAAAAACAATTCTCTTTCATCTGGCATATTCAAAAATTACTTACAAACGTTCCGAGTGGCCGAAAAATGGATTTTAAGGGAATTTTTCACGCAAATTACGATATATCCTTTGGAGCTGGGGGGAAGATGAAGATGTCCATGAATGAAATTTTGCACAGAGGTAGAAAAAACAATTCTCTTTCATCTGGCATATTCAAAAATTACTTAAAAACGTTTCGAGTGGCCAAAAAATGGATTTTAAGGGAATTTTTCACGCAAATTTCGATATATCCTTTGGAGCTGGGGAGAAGATGAAAATGTCCATCAATGAAATTTTGCGCAGAGGTAGAAAAAACAATTCTCTTTCATCTGGCATATTCAAAAATTACTTACAAACGTTCCGAGTGGCCGAAAAATGGATTTTAAAGGAATTTTTCACGCAAATTCCGATATATCCTTTGGAGCTGGGGGGAAGATGAAGATGTTCATAAATGAAATTTTGCACGGAGGTAGAAAAAACAATTCTCTTACATCTGGCATAATTAAAAATTACTTACAAACGTTCCGAGAGGCCGAAAAATGGATTTTAAGGGAATTTTTTACGCAAATTGGGATATATCCTTTGGAGCTGGGGGGAAGATGAAGATGTCCATGAATGAAATTTTGCACAGAGGTAGAAAAAACAATTCTCTTTCATCTGGCATATTCAAAAATTACTTACAAACGTTCCGAGTGGCCGAAAAATGGATTTTAAGGGAATTTTTCACGCAAATTGGGATATATCCTTTGGAGCTGGGGGGTAGATGAAGATGTCCATAAATGAAATTTTGCACAGAGGTAGAAAAAACAATTCTCTTTCATCTGGCATATTCAAAAATTACTTACAAACGTTCCGAGTGGCCGAAAAATGGATTTTAAGGGAATTTTTCACGCAAATTGGGATATATCCTTTGGAGCTGGGGGGGAAGATGAAGATGTCCATGAATGAAATTTTGCACAGAGGTAGAAAAAACAATTCTCTTTCATCTGGCATATTCAAAAATTACTTACAAACGTTCCGAGTGGCCGAAAAATGGATTTTAAGGGAATTTTTCACGCAAATTCCGATATATTCTTTGGAGCTGGGGGGAAGATGAAGATGTCCATAAATGAAATTTTGCACAGAGGTAGAAAAAACAATTCTCTTTCATCTGGCATATTCAAAAATTACTTACAAACGTTCCGAGTGGCCAAAAAATGGATTTTAAGGGAATTTTTCACGCAAATTCCGATATATCCTTTGGAGCTGGGGGGAAGATGAAGATGTCCATAAATGAAATTTTGCACAGAGGTAGAAAAAACAATTCTCTTTTATTTGGCATATTCAAAAATTACTTACAAACGTTCCGAGTGGCCGAAAAATGGATTTTAAGGGAATTTTTCACGCAAATTCCGATATATCCTTTGGAGCTGGGGGGAAGATGAAGATGTCCATGAATGAAATTTTGCACAGAGGTAGAAAAAACAATTCTCTTTCATCTGGAATATTCAAAAATTACTTACAAACGTTCCGAGTGGCCGAAAAATGGATTTTAAGGGAATTTTTCACGCAAATTCCGATATATTCTTTGGAGCTGGGGGGAAGATGAAGATGTCCATAAATGAAATTTTGCACAGAGGTAGAAAAAACAATTCTCTTTCATCTGGCATATTCAAAAATTACTTACAAACGTTCCGAGTGGCCAAAAAATGGATTTTAAGGGAATTTTTCACGCAAATTTCGATATATCCTTTGGAGCTGGGGGGAAGATGAAGATGTCCATGAATGAAATTTTGCACAGAGGTAGAAAAAACAATTCTCTTTTATCTGGCATATTCAAAAATTACTTACAAACGTTCCGAGTGGCCAAAAAATGGATTTTAAGGGAATTTTTCACGCAAATTCGGATATATCCTTTGGAGCTGGGGGGTAGATAAAGATGTCCATGAATGAAATTTTGCACAGAGGTAGAAAAAACAATTCTCTTTCATCTGGCATATTCAAAAATTACTTAAAAACGTTTCGAGTGGCCAAAAAATGGATTTTAAGGGAATTTTTCACGCAAATTTCGATATATCCTTTGGAGCTGGGGGGAAGATGAAAATGTCCATCAATGAAATTTTGCGCAGAGGTAGAAAAAACAATTCTCTTTCATCTGGCATATTCAAAAATTACTTACAAACGTTCCGAGTGGCCGAAAAATGGATTTTAAAGGAATTTTTCACGCAAATTCCGATATATCCTTTGGAGCTGGGGGGAAGATGAAGATGTTCATAAATGAAATTTTGCACGGAGGTAGAAAAAACAATTCTCTTACATCTGGCATAATTAAAAATTACTTACAAACGTTCCGAGAGGCCGAAAAATGGATTTTAAGGGAATTTTTTACGCAAATTGGGATATATCCTTTGGAGCTGGGGGGAAGATGAAGATGTCCATGAATGAAATTTTGCACAGAGGTAGAAAAAACAATTCTCTTTCATCTGGCATATTCAAAAATTACTTACAAACGTTCCGAGTGGCCAAAAAATGGATTTTAAGGGAATTTTTCACGCAAATTCGGATATATCCTTTGGAGCTGGGGGGTAGATAAAGATGTCCATGAATGAAATTTTGCACAGAGGTAGAAAAAACAATTCTCTTTCATCTGGCATATTCAAAATTTACTTACAAACGTTCCGAGAGGCCAAAAAATGGATTTTAAGGGAATTTTTCAAGCAAATTCGGTTATTTACAAAATAAATTGCTATAAATTGCTATAAATATGTCTAGGAACATAAAAATTGAAAGTTTTTAACGTTTTATTAAAAAAATAGATTTTTTATACTAATAACAGCTGTTTAGCCACAACTTCATACCCCAATATCTTTTTTTATTCAACTATTTCCGGCAAAAAACATTTTACATATTCATATATAGGTATATAAAATAATTCTTAAATGTTGGTCCTTTTAATTAAATAATTGTAAATAGGTCTATTTTTATATATGGATAAAATTGAAAGAGTTTTTAAATATCAATTGTTTATATCTTGGCTAAAAGATAAACCAACCCCACATCTTCTAAATCGATAGTAGAACAACATTATATAGGGGAATTAAACACGTGCCTAAGAGTGTACCTACTACCCTTCTAAAAACATTAACTTTACTTAATTTATTTATTGTAAGGACATCAAATGTTCTCTAGGCAACGAATTGTATTTCTGAATTAAATAAAACTGTAGATAATTTAATACACATCAGTGACAATGGAGGAATAAAGAAATGTGTGCAATTAAAACTTTATTGTATTTTATTAATTACTTCTATTTTAGATTTGCTACTTTCGTACAAAGAAGCAGTTTGTCTATCGTTCCTAGAGACGATTCCAAAAATATCGCGACAGCTCCAGTAAAATTCGGCAATGTGGGGATATTCGCCGGCGATCTCCGATCGGCGCGCAGTCGGAGAATTCTAGTAGAACAATTGCTAAGCGTATTCCGTGTGCGGTGTTTGTTAGTCCCAATAATAATAATAATAATAATAATAATAATAATAATAATAATAATCGCTAGCGTTCGAGTCGACGGTAAAGATAGGTGGGAAAACCGGAGCTGTCGCGATACTTTTGGAATCATCTCTACTCTATTCTCTTTCTGCGTCGTACAAGTACAAGTAGGAAACGATCTCATGCTGAGCGGTAGATTTAAGCAATGATAGTACAATAAAATTATTCGTCCTAGTCCAGTAGAACTAGATAAAAACTATTAAGTTTATATGTTGCTATTTAAAATTATGTATTTGGTATGTAAAAATGGATTTTTCCTGTCCAAGAAACAAAGTGTAGAGTATTCAGTGGTGCAATTAAAAAAACCTTTTTCGAAAATAGCGTTAAAGCATTACTATATTTTTATTTAAATAGAAACATTTTTGCACATTTCAGTTTATGTAAAAGATGAATTTAAACATCACATTTTAACAATATTTTTTCATGTGAAATATATTGTACTAATCCCTACTCAGTGGAAGTCCACCTTACTAAAAACAATAAACAACGGAAAGTTAGAACAAAACTTCCACTTTTCTTAAAAATTTAGATTTTTTAATTCAATTACAGCTTTTCATATAAAACATCCAGGATAATATTCCATTAGGACTAAAAATATCTACGTTTTAATATTGTTATGTCTTATGACTTCCATACTTGGTCTAGTCTTAACACTACTTCATCTACCCCCCATCTCCAAAGGATATATCCCAATTTGCGTAAAAAATTCCCTTAAAATCCATTTTTCGGCCACTCGGAACGTTTGTAAGTAATTTTTGAATATGCCAGATGAAAGAGAATAGTTTTTTCTACCTCTGTGCAAAATTTCATTCATGGACATCTTTATCTACCCCCCAGCTCCAAAGAATATATCCGAATTTGTGTGAAAAATTCCGTTAAAATCCATTTTTTGGCCACTCGGAACGTTTGTAAGTAATTTTTGAATATGCCAGATAAAAGAGAATTGTTTTTTCTACCTCTGTGCAAAATTTCATTCATGGACATCTTTATCTACCCACCAGCTCCAAAGGATATATCCCAAATTTGGTGAAAAATTCCCTTAAAATCCATTTTTCGGCCACTCGGAACGTTTGTAAGTAATTTTTGAATATGCCAGATGAAAGAGAATTGTTTTTTCTACCTCTGTGCAAAATTTCATTCATGGACATCTTTATCTACCCCCCAGCTCCAAAGGATATATCCGAATTTGCGTGAAAAATTCCCTTAAAATCCATTTTTTGGCCTCTTGAACGTTTGTAAGTAATTTTTGAATATGCCAGATGAAAGAGAATTGTTTTTTCTACCTCTGTGCAAAATTTCATTTATGGACATCTTCATCTTCCCCCCAGCTCCAAAGGATATATCGGAATTTGCGTGAAAAATTCCCTTAAAATCCATTTTTTTGCCACTCGGAACGTTTGTAAGTAATTTTTAAATATGCCAGATGAAAGAGAATTGTTTTTTCTACCTCTGTGCAAAATTTCATTCATGGACATCTTTATCTACCCCCCAGCTCCAAAGGATATATCCGAATTTGCGTGAAAAATTCCCTTAAAATCCATTTTTTTGCCACTCGGAACGTTTGTAAGTAATTTTTGTATATGACAGATGAAAGAGAATTATTTTTTCTACCTCTGTGCAAAATTTCATTCATGGACATCTTCATCTACCCCCCAGCTCCAAAGGATATATCCCAATTTGCGTGAAAAATTCCCTTAAAATCCATTTTTCGGCCACTCGGAACGTTTGTCGGTAATTTTTGAATATGCCAGATGAAAGAGAATTGTTTTTTCTACCTCTGTGCAAAATTTCATTCATGGACATCTTTATCTACCCCCCAGCTCCGAAGGATATATCCGAATTTGCGTGAAAAATTCCCTTAAAATCCATTTTTTGGCCTCTTGGAACGTTTGTAAGTAATTTTTGAATATGCCAGATGAAAGAGAATTGTTTTTTCTACCTCTGTGCAAAATTTCATTTATGGACATCTTCATCTTCCCCCCAGCTCCAAAGGATATATCGGAATTTGCGTGAAAAATTCCCTTAAAATCCATTTTTTTGCCACTCGGAACGTTTGTAAGTAATTTTTGAATATGCCAGATGAAAGAGAATTATTTTTTCTACCTCTGTGCAAAATTTCATTCATGGACATCTTTATCTACCTCCCAGCTCCAAAGGATATATCCGAATTTGCGTGAAAAATTCCGTTAAAATCCATTTTTTGGCCACTCGGAACGTTTGTAAGTAATTTTTGAATATGCCAGATAAAAGAGAATTGTTTTTTCTACCTCTGTGCAAAATTTCATTCATGGACATCTTTATCTACCCCCCAGCTCCAAAGGATATATCCGAATTTGCGTGAAAAATTCCCTTAAAATCCATTTTTTGGCCACTCGGAACGTTTGTAAGTAATTTTTGAATATGCCAGATGAAAGAGAATTATTTTTTCTACCTCTGTGCAAAATTTCATTCATGGACATCTTTATCTACCCCCCAGCTCCAAAGGATATATCCGAATTTGCTTGAAAAATTCCCTTAAAATCCATTTTTTGGCCACTCGGAACGTTTGTAAGTAATTTTTGAATATGCCAGATGAAAGAGAATTGTTTTTTCTACCTCTGTGCAAAATTTCATTCATGGACATCTTTATCTACCCCCAGCTCCAAAGGATATATCCGAATTTGCGTGAAAAATTCCCTTAAAATCCATTTTTTGGCCACTCGGAACGTTTGTAAGTAATTTTTGAATATGCCAGATAAAAGAAAATTGTTTTTTCTACCTCTGTGCAAAATTTCATTCATGGACATCTTTATCTACCCCCCAGCTCCAAAGGATATATCCGAATTTGCGTGAAAAATTCCCTTAAAATCCATTTTTTGGCCTCTTGGAACGTTTGTAAGTAATTTTTGAATATGCCAGATAAAAGAGAATTGTTTTTTCTACCTCTGTGCAAAATTTCATTTATGGACATCTTCATCTTCCCCCCAGCTCCAAAGGATATATCGGAATTTGCGTGAAAAATTCCCTTAAAATCCATTTTTTTGCTACTCGGAACGTTTGTAAGTAATTTTTGAATATGACAGATGAAAAAGAATTATTTTTTCTACCTCTGTGCAAAATTTCATTCATGGACATCTTTATCTACCCCCCAGCTCCAAAGGATATATCCGAATTTGCGTGAAAAATTCCGTTAAAATCCATTTTTTGGCCACTCGGAACGTTTGTAAGTAATTTTTGAATATGCCAGATAAAAGAGAATTGTTTTTTCTACCTCTGTGCAAAATTTCATTCATGGACATCTTTATCTACCCCCCAGCTCCAAAGGATATATCCGAATTTGCGTGAAAAATTCCCTTAAAATCCATTTTTTGGCCTCTTGGAACGTTTGTAAGTAATTTTTGAATCTGCAAGATGAAAGAGAATTGTTTTTTTCTACCTCTGTGCAAAATTTCATTCATGGACATCTTCATCTTCCCCCCAGCTCCAAAGGATATATCGGAGTTTGCGTAAAAAATTCCCTTAAAATCCATTTTTTTGCCACTCGGAACGTTTGTAAGTAATTTTTGAATATGCCAAATGAAAGAGAATTATTTTTTCTACCTCTGTGCAAAATTTCATTCATGGACATCTTCATCTACCCCCCAGCTCCAAAGGATATATCCCAATTTGCGTGAAAAATTCCCTTAAAATCCATTTTTCGGCCACTCGGAACGTTTGTAAGTAATTTTTGAATATGCCAGATGAAAGAGAATTGTTTTTTCTACCTCTGTGCAAAATTTCATTTATGGACATCTTCATCTACCCCCCAGCTCCAAAGGATATATCCCAATTTGCGTGAAAAATTCCCTTAAAATCCATTTTTCGGCCACTCGGAACGTTTGTAAGTAATTTTTGAATATGCCAGATGAAAGAGAATTGTTTTTTCTACCTTTGTGCAAAATTTCATTCATGGACATCTTTATCTACCCCCCAGCTCCAAAGGATATATCCGAATTTGCGTGAAAAATTCCCTTTAAATCCATTTTTTGGCCACTCGGAACGTTTGTAAGTAATTTTTGAATATGCCAGATGAAAGAGAATTATTTTTTCTACCTCTGTGCAAAATTTCATTCATGGACATCTTCATCTACCCCCCAGCTCCAAAGGATATATCCGAATTTGCGTGAAAAATTCCCTTAAAATCCATTTTTTTGCCACTCGGAACGTTTGTAAGTAATTTTTGAATATGACAGATGAAAGAGAATTATTTTTTCTACCTCTGTGCAAAATTTCATTCATGGACATCTTCATCTACCCCCCAGCTCCAAAGGATATATCCCAATTTGCGTGAAAAATTCCCTTAAAATCCATTTTTCGGCCACTCGGAACGTTTGTAAGTAATTTTTGAATATGCCAGATGAAAGAGAATTGTTTTTTCTACCTCTGTGCAAAATTTCATTTATGGACATCTTCATCTACTAAGACTTATTAGTATAAAGTTATAATATATTTGTAATATTACGATAACTCCCTCGTATTTGGCGGACGGAATATGCAGCGGAGCGGAGTTGCCAAATCAATTTTACCGTATTGGAGCTAGGAGCCTACTTCTCACCCGTAATAAAACATTGGTTTTAAGGTTATGATCAAAGGCATAAGAATAATAAAATGTTTGAGATAACCTAGCACTACTTAAAGATATTGCACCCAGTTAAAGCAATGTATCTTGAAATTTAACTTAATTGGCTAGCTTTTTCATCACAATTGGTTAGAAAAATAACATGAAAATGGGGGTTAAATTATACCTGTTAATCTTAACTCCTCTTTCAACATTTTTAACGTCCATGTATTGTACATGTTTCACAGAAGAAAATACAATGCAAATTTTGGTTTCTTATAAAAACTCAAAAATCACGAAATCAAATATTTGGATGCTGGCAAACAAACTGTTCTGAGTCGAGCTCTAGGAGCGCCCTCTACAATTAGCTTTGCGTTTTCTTCCCCATTGAAAGATGCTTTGGGCATACCCGGTATTCGAATTTACAGTTTTTGTTAATGATTTGTTTATAAAATTATTTATTACTCTGTTTAAATTGAGTAAAAAAATTAAAACTATTTTATTTTCTTTAAATCGTCACATTTCACAAACAAAAACAAGATATCTGGGTAAATAAAAAAACGAAGTGTTGGAAACAAATCAGACATCTTGATAAAGTTCAATATGTGCACATCTACTAGCAGAATTAACTTACAGGTTGTCATGAGTAGAGGAAAACATTGTTTTCTTTTCTCCCCTGTAGATGTGGGAAGTATGAAATTATTTTGAGACATCAGAATAATAAACCTAAAAGTACAGTTTTTTATCTACAAGTTGCAAAAAAATTCAAAGAAATCAGCCTCCGCGTTCGGAAGTTAGAACATTTTTAAATAAATCAAAATTTTAAATGGATCGAAATTTTAAGTCGGTGAGTGTAGTTTATAAACCAAATATAGATTTATTTTTAGAAGAAAAAAATGCTAAAACCTTTCTTTCGCTGTATTTCATTTGTTAACTAAAGACTTTACTGCAAAACTTTTTGTATATTCAATATTTTGATAGTGTGAAATATGCTAAATTTGTATTTGTTTGCTGATATATGTTTTTAAGATTCTGGGACTTAAATTCACAAAATATTTACGGTAAGACTATTGATAACTTGTAGTTTAGTTGGTAGTAAATATTTTGAACAGTTGTTTTAAAATATATTGTAATGCCATAATTGTGTTTAATTAACTGTATATCTCAATAAATTAAAATTGGAACACCCTCTATAACATTTTTTTATACATATAAAAATTTTAAAAACTGTTTTTATAATTGAATCATAATTGTTAATGATAATGGTATTTTTTAATTTGTATAAATTAACCGAAGCATGTCGGATGGGTACCTAGTAACTAGTTTGATGTTTTGTTTTACACAGAAAATAGTAATTAATTTATACATTTCGAGTATTCTTGTATAGAATGAATAATAAACGCAAAACATTTGAATAAATTCCCTCTCATTAAATAAACTCGCCGAAACATGTGTTTTGAAACGTTTTATATTTCATTTTTACTTCTAGTCAAGAAACACACATACATACACACATTTCTCGAGTTCCCATAATAAAAGTTTTTAAGTAAACATACATTTAACATTTAGATAATATTCCCTCTGGATTCCATAGTTCGGTGTTGCCACATTGACGTTCGGCGATTCCTTCTATATTCTTGAATATACTTCGAATGTTTCTTAGATATTTAAGTATAGCAAAAGCGACCTTAGTGATACACTATTTTCTTAAATTTCTCAAGTATACTAACATCAAACTAGAAAGGAACCTCCATACATTTAAACTATATTTCTTATTGTTTACCTAAGGAAAGACCGTTTGTTTCTAGATTATACCGTTCACAAAAAGTAAAATCAATATCAAATCAATCAATAAATATAAAAAAAAACAGAATTTATTAGCCTCACAAACCTTTTCTTCTTCTTTATTAAGTTACTGCACTAACAATAACCAATTTGTTGCTATTAATGTTATTTATACTCTATTGATTTTATTGACTAGTTGATGCACTCTTTTGTTATGCTTGCAAGAAATTGTTGCCCTTATTTTATAATGTTTTTAGATTTTTCTTGTAAATTCTTCTTTTTTCTCTGTTATAATCACACCACAGATACACAATTTTATTTTTCTACCTCCCTTCCCCTTTAAATATATAAAAAGTTAAATTATATAGCACATCCCCTTTCTGACTTATTTAATTTAATTTTAATAATCATATTTCGCTAGTTATTGAATTTAAATGTTATTTTACGTTTTAAACAATTAGAAATTCTTTTATTTATTTAATTTTAAACTGTTAGTTTTTAAAAAATGTTTGTTTTATTTTACACTTATTTATCCAGCAATGCTTGCAAGTGTTATCCGTTTGTTTTCACTGAACAGTGTTAACATAATTTGTATTTATTTTTATACCAAGGGATGTTCTTTCTTTTTGAAACTGTTTTTTTATAGCCTGATGATGGCCTAAATGTTAGGCCGAAACTAATCGCAAAGATTTTTACACATCTTAATAAACTTCTGTGACATTGACTTTGGGTTTTTAATTTGATTGTAACTATAAAACCTTTATAAAAACAAATTAATTTGTATTATGAGAAGTAACAAAGCAACTAATCCATACAGTTGTACCAAATTATAATTAAAAACTAAAAGATGCAAATTAGAAAATCCTACGAAAGTGTATAATGGGGTATATAACATTATATATGACATTAAAATTTGAAAAAAAAATATAAAATTATATAAATTTCTGTGAACTGAACTAATAATTTGTGAAAATTTAGTGAATTAGTGACCAAATCACTCGTATGGAAATTTTGACCTAATCTGACCAAGCTCACGTCTCTACTTTTTAACCAATAAGATGCCTTCATTTTTTGACAGTTGAAACCATAGAGAACGCTAAAACTTCAACGTACACCATAGACAAGTAAAAATATATTTCTCTATGGTACAGACGTTTAACTAGTAATTATTAATCTTTGTGACAGACATCAGACCCAAAAAAAGTTCCGGAAATAATTTAAGCTCTTGTGATATAAGCAATAATACCAGCTGTTTGACGTCTGTAAAAAAATTATTTTAACTGTAATTGTTTTAATATTTTATAACCTATGATATAGAAATATCAATTTTTAATATGACCTATGCCAAAAGTGACGGTTTAATTTTGAAATATTTTATCCAAAACCTAACCTAAAACCTTATTTTAGCCCAGTAAACACTGCCTATGACAACATATAAAAATAAACAAAAAGAGTTCGTCATATCTCGAAGTATAAATTACAAAAAAATAATGTATGTGAGACAGAAACTTGTTTCGAAAAGTACCCTGTGTAACCATTTAAAATCATATTGAACATTGCATTCTAATATACAATAATATTTGATAAACTGATGCCCTGTATACATTAAGTCTCGAAATTTTTACTTTGTGTGATTTTAAAAACATTTCTTTTATGAAACAAAAACTATTTATTTAAATTTATTGGACTCTTACTCTGTGGAAATTCATCTTACTAAGAACAATAAACAACGAATCATTTGGACAAAACTTCCATGTTTGTTTAAAAAATTATTTTTTTAATTCAATGACAGCAGTTTTGATAAAACTATTCTCGTCAGATTGACATATTCAGCATCAGAAAGCCTCATAAAAAGTGTAACTTCACTATGGCAATTACTGTCAAAATTGAAAGCCGAATGATAACCGTTGTTTGACGTATTTTTAACAAAAATTACAATTTTTACAATAATCATAATTTCATAGTGTTGTTTTATAGTCCAGTGGTCTAGTTATGTTTAAAACTAAGAAAAAACGAGCTAGAATAGTTCATTTTACGGACAACACAATGTCTACAAAACAAGGAAGAAAACAAAATATTTTTTAGGTAAATTTTTTAAATGATTGAGGCCTACTCAGCAAAGGCAATCTAACATTAGATAGTTCCTAATGCCGTGGTGAAATGCAAACTGCATTTAGGAAATCCTAAATCCGGTTTAAGTTTAAGTATTTCCAAATTTTCGGAACTAGAAATCGGGCATAATTTTTATTAAATAATTAAAAACATAAATATTCTTATTTTATAACCAAATATACCAAAGTTGTCTTGCAAACGGCAACACAGACGTTATAATCATATTTACAGAGTCTTACGGTTTCTGTTTTCGATCACACTAAATCCACTTCAATGGTTTTATTCAATTAATAAACACTTGACAACTTTGAACAGAAAGAAGAAAACACTGTTTTTTACTTACGATATGGTTTTAATAAAAATAAAAAAAAGCATTTAACCAGAAAACGCTGGATACTTTAAAGATTTCCGACGAGCAACACCTCTGGGAAAAAAATTAAAAGTATTTTTAAACTCTTGTAATAAGGTCTGATATGTGTGGTGTCAGTGAACCTTTTACTTAATTAAGATCTTGAAATTAAAGCCATAAGTTTCATTATTTTTTTTAAGTACCGTAAGATACAGAAAACTTTGATATGTTAAAAGCAATGTATTAAATAAACAATAAACAAAAATGATATTAATTTATTTGTAAAAAATGCAGGTTATACTCAACGGTAATATACCAGGACGTTGATAAAAAGTTGGGTATTTTTGTATGGTCTAAATTTCGAGAATATTTTAATATCAATATAACGTCGGGTTATATTTAGGAAGATTATTTCTTGTGAAGATTGATTTAATTAGGATTATAACTAAAATAATAATAAGAAATTAAGTCGAATACTAATTAATGTTGGAAACTATTCTCTTAGGGAGATAGTCGCTCCGATTGGTCTATAGTACGTTTGAAGAATAAGCTGGAGTAAATTCTCAGAATACTAATCTCCGAAACCTCGAAATACATAGGCGTGCACAACTTCTAACTAAAACGTTAGTAGTTAAAATGTAATAGTATATTACATAACGAGTGTGGAAAGTGAAGTATTACGCACAAGTGAAGTTTAGCACGAGCCGCGTAGTGGCGAGTGCGGAAACGTAACAAGTGCAAGAAATACACTTTCCAACGCGTTGTGTACACGATTTTTCCTACGACCCCAATATTTCTTATGATATATTTTAAATTTATTTTAATTGTTAGTCGTGTTAAAAATTAGGATTTAAACGAGTTTATATATTGCATTGAAATATAATTAATTAAAATCAAATAACCACCTTTCTCAGGAATTCACATCAAAATTCTTTATTAGATAAATGACATTTTAATTTTTTTTGTGGGCTCTATAAAAATTAAAAGTAAAATGGTCAGTTGGTGAAATTAATTGAAAAGTAATGTAATAATAATAGACACAAAGATAATTGTAAACAGAAACACAAACATAACTTCAAAAATCCGCATTCGACACATGCACGGAACATAAACACAATATAAAAAAGAAGAATAAACTGTTCTTCTTTCTAAAAGTGTTTTTATAAAAATAATAATACTGAATAAAAATATGTTTATTTTTTAAAAATTTAAAAACCTATAAGAAACTTTATTCTTTATTCTTACTTTATACAGAAAAATTTGTATTGGCAATTACCATAAAATATTTGACACAAGGAAGATTTAAAAAAAAATTAAATGGTCCTTGCTTTGACATTCATGTATTTTTACTATTGATAAATTTGACGTAAATGTCACAGATCATAGAACTATATTTTTTTACTTTTCAATACGTGTATTGATATTTACTTTTCAATACGTGTATTGATATTAGCTACTTTCTTAAGTACCAATAAGTGTGCAATCTAGCACTTTCATATGTGGTTGTAGGAAAAATAAATTACTGAACTACAGCTTAAAGTTATGCTTCCTTATATTCTGTTTCAGACGAATTGTCATCCGATCCGAAATTATGATAGTTTCTATACTGCTATCTATTATACGATCAAGCTTCCACATATTTTTCTCAATATCCATAACGTGATTAATACATTTTTGCCAATGTTCAGTCGTTACTGGGGATATTGATTTATGAAATAGATTTTTAACATCTGACAATTTAAAAGTTGTATTATTTCGAGCAACGTTACCTTTGACTTTGGCCCATACTAATTCTATCGGATTTAGCTCGCAATGATATGGTGGTAGGCCAAGTATTTCAATTCCTCGTTTTTTGGCAACTTGGTAACTTGCAGTGCCCATCACAATTATTGAATTTTTAGGTATGAATTCAATCATCTGTTCGAAATATTCTTCAAACACGTCTCCGTTCATCTCAGGTCATAATCACAGGTCTTTTTTGATTCAAACAGAAGTAAACCCTCCTTAAGAAATCCATTCATACTACCTATATGAGTAACAATTAGTCGTCGACCCTTACCTGTTGGTTTCTTGAAACCAGTTGAATATCCTTCCAGAAATGCTTGTCGAGATGTTTTTATAGTTTTGTCGTTCCAAACACTCCCTACAGTATGTCCTTCATTAACCCACGTTTCGTCTAAATAATAAATGTTCTTATTTTCTGTCCTCATTTTTTTTTATTTTTCTGAGGTAGTCTCGTCTCCAACATACAATTTCTTCGGAATCGATAAGCATTGACTGTTTTCTTACTAAACAATCAAGCAGCATTAACTAAATACCTATTCATTTTGACAGTTATTTAATGTTATTTAATGGGTCATTATTACAACGACAAAAATAACCATAAATAAGGTTACTATTCGCACACAGATTTATATAAATATAAAATGCTTTGAAAATGGTTTATTTATAAATATCTAATAAACCGAAACAAATAATGTAATTCCCTTAAAGTACGTCTATGACCAGCTGAATAATCCCTAGCCTATTGTTATAACAATAGCAGATAACTAAATTTTAAGATAGTCCGTATGATGTGGCAAATTTACTAAATAGTAGAACCCAATGTAGAAAAAGCTAAAATATTGACGTTGTACGAAAAGCACACAGATTATTTGATCGTAAATATAAATTCGAGTTGATATATTTGAGGAGCATGCGATTTTAAAACATAGGCGACAAATGGTCTGCAGAGTTTCAGATCTTCCAAGTGATCCAAATGATGTTTTAATGAGAATAAATACGATTTATTGGACCGTCATTTGGCTACGTTTGTACATTCTTATTGAGATAATAATAATTAATTTCAACTTTACGTCTGAACGCATAAGGTTTGGAGCCAAATATATGATCAGTTTCTAATTTTTTTAAAAGGAGTGAATAATAAATTATTGAAACAGAAATATTAGTTTTGCTTGAACATAAGCAAAATGCGCAGATAGAGCTCAGAATTTCTACAAATAGAAGTTACGAAATTCAAATTTCTATGAGAAATTTCGAAGGTTTTCTCGCAGTAACCCAAAAATATAATTAAAACGCATTAATAATAAATTTTAAAAATTATGCGTGTGACCTTCCGAATCTCGTAAAATCTTTAAATCTGGTTAAATATGTTGATTTTTTTTTATTTTATAAATTTCATATTTTGTAAAACTTCAATAAAATTACTAATTTCAATACTTAATTGGACATAAAATGATATTTTGAAGATGAAATACGACCATATTAACCTACGTAGGGTATTAAATTAGACATAAACATAAATTTTAAAAATAATTAGATACCGTTATTTGAGGATATAAACAAGAGCTCGATTTCAAAATCATATTTTTTATATATTTTATTATAATTTTAAATCCGATCATTAGCATCATTGTGGGAAATAAATACTATTAATTTATATCGTTAATAAAAAGCTGGCAAGCATACTTGGCAAGTTTCATCTTGATTAATCACTAGAACAATTGTGCATCGTGGAGTTCTTTTCGTGTCACAGCAATTCTCTAAGAATAAAGAAGAAAAAATCGCCACCATCGTGCATATGTAAGTATATTATGGCGTTCAATTGTTTTAAGCATTATAAAACTTCAAAACGGACAATTTTGTATTCGCATTGCAGCAGAACCGGATTAGGTTTTGTGCCAAAGGAGTAAAATATAATCTAAAGCTTCTTTACCATTTAATAATTTATTTAATTATACAGGCTGTCCCATATCGACCTTCACCTAGAAGTTTATGTGAAACGGATAATACTAGATGAATGAAATTTGGTAAACAGGAGTTTTCGATACTTCTGAATTCAACTAAAATATTTTCAAATTTATAGCACTTCCGGTTATACCGGAAAACGACACCACTATTTTAAATGAACTTCCAAAAAGTAGAGGTTAACACAATCAATTTCATTAAATCATCTTCGAGAGAAGAATTAACCCGATTATACAAGAAGTTACATGAGAAAAGGTGTAAGGCATCCCAAAACATCTGGTTTAACCAAGAATGTCTTAAGAAGGATTTAATACCCAGTTATGTAAATATAAAATGTAATACAAAACACAAAAAGTAGTTAAAAAGGCACAAAGAATGTGGATTAAAGAGGAAAGTAGAAAATGGTTTAAAATTAGAGATTCTCTAGACATTTACATCAAAACTGTTCATTCAGAATTACCTTATTCCATGCATTCAGTAGAATTTGACTTCTTAGATGATAAAATTAGAGAATTAACTTGTTCCTTTTTTTTTCCTTTTTTGGTTAGACGATAAAATTTAATGGCCACTTTACAGTTTTAGAGAAATTTAAGTTTTTTTGAAAAAAAAATGCCAAAAAGACTATTAATAAAATGTTAATGATTTCAATTAACTAATTGATAAAATTTAAAAATGATTGCATCGTTTTGCACCTAAGGGGCCTAAATTATAAGTTATAGTGTTTAAATATGAAATTAATTATACAGGGTGGTCACAACGTTGAGTTAAATTTTAACACACAATAAATTGGTAAACAAGAAATAGTGAATGATGTACAAAGCAGTTGACATTGATAAAATGTAGTATTACAGACATCAAAAACTTATACCAAAAATAATCATATGAACAAAACAAGGCAAATCAATATACACAATTCTGTTCACATTCGGCAGCTCTTGGGACCAATTTTTAAGGGAAATCTTTTACAAATGCCTTTGAGTCTCTTAAACCCTCTCGTTCGAACCAGTAAGAATATCTTATCCAATCTATCCTTCGATATTGTTCCTTTGGCTACGCCTAATAATGGCTCCTGGCCTATAAATATTCCTTCGAGGCCTTTTCTGGGTAGAAGGTCAGCTTTTTCGTTAATTTCATAATGAATTCACATCCAACATTAGGTTTGTCTGAAATTCGACGTCTGAAACGTTCCGTGGCATTTTTAAAAGTTACTTCACTATGAAACGTGCCTGGGCTAGTCTCAAAGTTTTCATCAAAATACCTCAAAAGCATAAGAGTCAAATCTGACCTAACTTGGTTTGTTTTGAATCATTAAATTTTCCTTGTAAACAATTTCAACGTTTTACAGGGCCCAAAATCAATTATGATCTAAATTATAGTCTTTATGTTTGTATGTATGTTGTTTATGGTAATTTTCCATGTCGAGCCCAGTCCTGTACGATATGCATATATAAGGATGACGTTCAATTGTTTTGTTACCGTAAAAATACAAAAACAGGCAATTTTGTATTCATATTGTACTTCGGAGTACAATACCGCACTTGTTCATAAATATCAACTCGGTTATTATTTTAATATTACTTATTGAAATTTCACATCTCTTCTTCTTTCCTCTATAACTATCCTCATTAGAATTGCAGATTAAATAAATATTTATGGCTGTTTCTTTTTAAAGGGTTTTGTCAGACGTTAAAACAGTTAAGGTGCATTGAAATAGATCTATTTTTTCGTTAAAACATAACAATCAAATTTAATTTGTTCATTGCTACACGTCGATGAATTTTCAGTAATCCAGGTAAATAAAAAACCCGTTAAATTTATATGAATGATACACATATGTCAAAAGTTTGGAATATTTAGAAATAATATATCTACACCTATGGTTTTTTTAAAAACTCTTGCTGATATTTATTTTAAAGCGTTTTTAAATCAAAATAGTAAATTTGATTCGTTTTTGTATTAATTTGTTCATATTTAATTGATTTGGGTGCTTTCACATTATGTCTAAATTTCATTTGAGCTGTTTTGAGACATAATATCATATTTTAATAGGTCTAGAGTAATTGCTTTGTTACAACAGAGCTTTAGTCAAAGTGATATCGCGAATATTGTTGGTGTTACTCAGGGTGCTGTATCAAAAATTAAAAAAAATTCCAAGACACAAATGATGTGAAGGATCGTCCCAGAAGTGGCAGAAGTCGATGTACAACATCGCCTACAGTCATGCATACAGGCCCATGGAGGAAATACTGTTATTTAATTTATCTAAAAACCTTTATTTGCTTATTAATTTATTTTAAAAAATTGTAATACATTGTAAATTTTTCAGCTCAAAAGAATAAATCATTTTTTTTGTATCTTCGAGATTTATTTAGTATTGGTTAGAGTTGTAGCAAAATGATGTTTACTTATATCAAAAAAATATTTATTAAAATTAATAAAAATAAGAAATATTCTATTGTTCCAAACTTTTGGACATATGTGTAAATGTTTATTGAAGTCTTGAAATTATTAATTTATTCTTTCAAGTACTTAACATTTACTTAGCAACTATACATTTTGTTTGTTTAAAATAACTTTTTTTTAATTAAAATGGTGCCTTAAGTAGGTACTCATTGAATTTGAAGTACCTATTCATCACGTCTTTAAAAAACTAATGAGAAATAAATGTATTTAAATAACTGCTGGGTTCACCAAATCTTTCGTTGGCACTGGAAATTCAAATCTAAATATACTGCTCAACAATTTACGTGCACATTTTTTAAATTTCAGAAAATTGCGTACAAAAATAATATTTTAAATATACGTTTCATGCTATCATGCTCAGCAATTTATTGGACCATGCCAAATAGAGTGACAGCACTAAGGCAAGGAAGGGTTGGACCCACACGATATTAATTTTCGTGAAAGGACTTTATGACCTGCGCAGTAAATGATTTAACATTACTTGTCTAACTTGATCCTGTCAAAGGTTGATGTCTCCGCCGGCAGCAGTTTTTTTCCCCAATTCTTTACGGCAGAGGGAAAAATGTTGTCATGGCAACAATATGAAACATGTCACAAAGCAACAATACGAATGTCATTAACAACAATTAAAAATTCGCTTATATATCCACATTTTTTCTAATAACTAACTCGGATTTTATCATAGAGTATCGTGACCACATTGTAGAAGAATTCCATTTATTTTCATTTTCCATTATATTAAATTATGACAGAAAAACGTCTTCAGTAACTTGCCGTACTCCTTGTATCGCACCACTCTTGGAAATGCTTGTACGCTAACCGATACTTTATTCCGGACTTGGAGGGCCCCAAACGTGCTACTGCATCATTAGCCATTAGGTTTTCCATTTTCGCACTAAATTTGCGCTTGTGGTTGCAACAACAATAAGCTGTCTTTAATAACATAAAATAACTGTCAAACAACTGTAACCAGGGAGATTTTTAATCCCACCGACGACTTAATTATTTTAATTTCTAACATCTAGACGACTTTGATAGTTGTCACAGTTAATTTCGAGTAAAAATACCGTATGAATTATACTATTTATGGTTGAAAATTGCTACGTTTGAAGAAAAAATAGTGTACTTTATTCGGCAAAGAAGCATGATTTTTCTTGACTTGCCCTCTATTACGCGCATATTATAAGGCTTCTCAGTTGTTTTGCTGGAGGGTAAACTAAAAGTTTGCGCAAAGAGCTCAAAGAGCAGAAAAACTCTTGTGTGAAGATTTTTTAATATTTAAAGATTAAATCTCATATTTCTTTTTTCGCTTGTACTTTTTACCTCTAAAGAGTTTAAAATAAAGTTCTGTGAGTCTACAAAAACTGAAATTCGTGATTTTATAATGTTGAATGGATGATACTTAAAGATGTAATCAATAGTCGCGATGACAGCCGTCTCGATAGCTTTCTATTGTCTTAAACGTTCCCTGAAACGGGAAAATTAAAAAAAACCTTTAAGTAAACTTCTATTATGGCATATTGTCGGTCGAGCTGAGCCACCCCTGTACCCCAGGTGGTATCTGTATGAACTTGCCACCCGTCGAGAGAAAAAGTATTCGAATTTTCTGTAATATTAATCAAATTGTCATGTTCTATTATTCAAAATAAGAACAATGGAAAGTCGGAAGGGTAATTTTTTGTGTTTTCAATTTTTAGTCTCATCCGCTGTCTGGGTTGAGATACGTGAGTAGGAGATAAAGCTTTCAGGGAAATCTAAAAACTCCGTTGGATTTCAGTTATTTCATCATCAAGTCTAATATTTAAAGTAGGTTAAAGCCTACCATACAACATGATTTTCGCCAAACGTTCTAACCTACCCATTAAATATTTAGTAAATCTCCTACATAGTTACAAAAAAATGTTATAAAAACAATGAAGTGTGGGAAAAAAATCTGATAGTTGAGGATTGTTTTGCAGACGACCATGAAACGTAATCTTATAATACTAGTAGGTTATTGTTGAAAAAAAAAACGTAGGAATTATCGATAAACCATCTTGATTATATTAACTTGGTAATTTCTTTTTGTTATTTAAATTACCAATTCTTGAAAATCGCATTAATTCTGTTTGTTCTGTGTTAAAAATTTACTTTACGTTCATAGATACATATAAAAAAAATTATATAATCGTAAATTTTATCTAAAATTTGCATAAACGTGATTTTTAAATAAAAATTTTGTAAAACGTAAAGCATTAACAATGGCCAACCTCACTACAGTTCTGAAAAATGTTATAACTTTATTAATCAATTTAAATAATGCATTGCAATTGCGGATCTGCGTATACTTAGAAAATATATTCCCAAATTAATACAAAATAATATGCTGCTTTCATTCTTGACCCACTTAATTTGTAGCTTCAAAAGAACAAATTAGATAAAAAAATTGACTTGTCATTATTCGTTAAATAACAAATTATTGCGCAAAAATAGTTTTTGTGCAAAATAAATTAAATTTTGCTATACGAGGCGTTCTCGAATAGAGTGAAAGTAGGAAATTAGTTAAGAAATGTAACAAGCTTTGAACTTAAATTAAAATATGAATTGTATTTTGTAAGATTTGCTGTAGATTTAAAAAATGGCTTCCATCTACATTTTTTTCACAGTTTTTTTTTTAAGATTCATAAAAGTTATTTATTAGAATGTTTTTAATATTTACAATAAATTCCAAGTTGTAAAAGCATCGACAATATTCTTATTAAGGAACTGTATAAAAGTGCTATTATTACTTAATATACTGTAACATTTAAATATTCAATAATAGTATAATAAGTATAGTATCAACAGAAGTTGTTTTATATTACCTTAATCAAATAACTTTTATAATATATTTTGTGTATTTGTTAAAAAATTTTAACTTAGAAATAATTTTCATTTTGTAATGTATCAATATTTTATTTTGTACATAAACATGTTATTTAAACCTACCAGAAATTTCGAGAAATTAATAATATAATGTGAAAAAAGAAGACAGATATATTTGTACTATATTGTGCTCTAGAAAAATCGACAGTAGACGAAGTGAGTATGTCTAGTGATATATAGGAAAGAGAGAGATGCACATAGTGTTCTAGAACATGATTAATTTATAAAACATTCAAGAAATTTCTGGAAGGTTAGAAACCTGACTTGAGCAGAGATCGTTAAGAGAGAAATATCATTGGAAGTTAGCCATAGAAGATCGGTCAGTGTAAACAGTCAGTTTGAACAGAGTGAACAAACAGTTTGTAAAAGTAGTAAAAATAAAGTGTTAATTAGTGACATTGTTACGGTTCGTTTTTAAAAATAAATTTGACCTTAAATTCATTTAGTTGTTTAGGTTTTCTCTATAGGTACTAAAGTTATTTATAACCTTAATTGTAATCTATCTAAATCTTTTGATTGTTCATCTAATTAATAATTTTAGATATAAGTTACTAAAATATACCTTACCATTCTCTTTAATAAAATAGAAACACAACCTTAAACACAAATATAAAATAACTACACACAACCAAAATAATTTATTAAATATCAGTAAAAATAGGTAAACATTGTTTATTTAGATTAAAACATTTAATGTCAAAGTTCAATAGGTTAAGAGAGGGCCTCTTCTTCTAGTCTTCAGTCAAATCAGAAGTGCCAATTCAACCATTTAATTTTAATAAAAATCACACTTTACCAGGCTTAACTCTGTACTTTGAACCGGTTTCCTTTTTTTTGTTCTTGGCATTGTTCTGAATGAAGCACATGGTTTCTTGAACTTCGAATTATATTTCGGATTTTTTTGCCAAGAAAAACAAAAATAATAGAAGACATTAGGATCACTACATTGTAATGGTTACATAATACACTTAATTGTGGATCTGGATCCAGTCTTTCTCACTTATTGGCCACATTTCACCTCCGGTAAGTCCATAAGGGATTAAGCTTAAATTTCAAATAAAAATAATGCATTTGTAAATTATTTTTAGGCCCAAAAACCTCTTCCTGCTTTATAAGACCTACTTCTGCTTATTTTTTTTTAAATCTGCTTTTCTTCACTTCATTCTTCCACTTCTGGCTTTGGCACCTGCACTAACTAACTGGGGACTGCTTACTCCTACTGTACAACACTACACACCTACAAATCTCTGCTGCACACCTTGTTTGCATGTGATTGCTTTGTTTAAGCGCTCATTAGAAGTAGGAGCTCCTTCTCTAGACTTGCTCATAACTGCTACCTCTTCAGCAACTGGATTAACTACAAGTAAGAGATTACCATATGTTTTCCTTTTGTATCATTCATACTGACAGCATTAAACTGATATAATCCAGCACTTGGCACATTCAAGTTACCATCGAAGTGTCAACTATATTTTGTATTAACTAATTTATCTATATATTTATTATATGTTTATAATAGAATATAATAGGTTAAATTTTAGTGTGATATACCCTTTGTGAGCTGGATGGTACCACCCAGAGACCTTAATTGATGTTGGGTTTGTTTAGATTAAATTAATTAGGGTGACTATATCTGTATATTTTCTTTCCTAACAAATAATTGAACCCCCCCTACTCTACGGGAGATACTATTATCTCTAATTATTAACTCTGAACTAGCTTAATCGGGAATAACAGTACCTGCGCCCCATAAGGAATTTATGGGGGCTAACAACATTAAGAATATAAATTAAAAAAGTATTACTTAAATAATAAAAAAGTAAAACAAAGTGCTAAATAGTGACATTAAGAACATAAGTTTAAAATTATTACCAAAGTAATCAAAAGTGTAATTAAAAACATTTTCGGTGTATAAAAAAAGAAGATATTAAGTGTACTTACTATTTATAATACAATTAAAAGAACTATATTCCAAAAAACACTGAACTATATCCATAAATAGATTTGGACGAACAATTATATTACACAAGAAACCAAACGTCTAATAACTACGATATTTTGCCAAAGTCGGAGATTCCACGTATACCTTCGTAGGTTTCCGTTTTTCATAGAGCGACTACGATTTTTTTCTACCAATCTATATAATTTAAAATGAAATAATTTATTTGATACTCAATAATTAATAAATTTCGAAAATAACTCTACATCAATAACAATAATTAATTTAGCACAATTTCAAAATCAAGTAAGTTCTTTTTCAGTTAACAAAAGGCCTTTCTTTGTTCTTAGTTTTTCTACTTATTATTTTATTAATCATTCAATATAATACTGTTTTAATTTAACTCTTTTATAATAAATTTGTAATTATAACTAATCAATTTTTTATTCATATACCTACCTAACTGTCCAACTAGAAGCTTGGAGAACATAACCACCCTGAGAAAAAGAAGATCTTGCTACTTTGGAACATTTAAATAAGATCAAATAATATCGATTAAATAAAATAGATATGAAACTTATAAATAAATTAATTAAACTATAATCATTAAATCATAATATTCGTTACAATACACACATCGGAAAACTTGGGAGATAATTTAAAAAAGAAGATACCATTCTTCATCCTATTGTGCACCCATTTGCAGGCGCAGTTGGTGAAAACCTCTGCTTAATGCATGCTAATGCCCGTCCACATACTGCACGTATTAGGTACTTGTATGAATCTACATTCCAAGTTGTATTTCAAATCCTAATTTGAATAATCAAGGACTAAAGAAATTGTAATTATAATTTAATTGTAAGTACTAAGTTAGGAATAAAAATATTTCTAACAATTTTGAATTTTGAACAATTGGGGTAGTAAAAATGCAGAGTTTAGAATTTCTCCATCATTCTATTTTACCTTCACCGTCCAGTTTAAATAATTTACTCTATTTTTTTTACTACAGAAATTGATTTAATTTCAAGACATGTATTTAAATTTGATTAAAAAAATATCAAACTGTGAAATTGCCAATTTGTGCTAAACAATAACATTTTATTATTATTTTTTTTTATATTAAACAAAATTGTTTTGTGTTCAATCTTGTAAACATTTTGCAACAGTTAGATACGTTCAGATTTTCTTGTAACCTAGATTAAATTCGTTTAGTTAAAAAAAATTGATTAATAAGGAAATTTTTCCATTCTAATATTAACAAAAATGTTCAAAGTGCATGATTTTGTAACACACTCAATTTAATAACATATAAATAAAGCACGTGTGTAATTATTGTTGTTCATTTTATATAATATTCTCGGTGATGAAACTCAGCAGCGGAACTACCGCGGGATTGAATTTAAAATGAATACTTAATAAAAGCTTTTGACAAGCTTTTAGCGAAAAAAAAACCAACTAAATGTGTAATTTTATGTTTATAAAGACAAATTAAACTTATTAGGTCTACTAACGTTCACAAATTAAATCATTTAAATAATTTTTTCGTTTATAATCATAAATAATTCGATACACACTTCCACTAATGCTATTACATAACCTTGAACTACTAGAAACAAACCACACATTAATGGAAATTCAAATATATATACATAACTTTTTTAAGACTCGACTAATCAATCATATAAATGTAAATTGTTGATCATTTTAACCGAATTGACTTTTAATTTCACTCGCATTCGCGGAATATACATCATAGCAATTATTTGCTACTTTTAATGTCTACTTAAATGTTTTTTGACGCAAATTCGATGTAATCGAACGCCAAACGTGACAAGCAATTTTTTTCAATTAATTAATAAATTTATTACAACCATACATGTATTTTGTATATCCTATGTATTTTTAAGAAATGTGTTTAATTCAAAGTATTCTGTACTATATGGTGTTTTTTATGGATTGCATTATTTTTTTAAAACTTTAAAGGCTAGATCAGTGTTAAATTTACCTCGGGAAGTTGAATTATATATTTGCGAAAGTCGCCTTAACAACACATTGGAAACCCTGTCGCTAGACGCCAGCAAACAACACAAATAAATATAAGATAGACTTCAAACATTTTTTGTTGTGCTCTATAAGAGCAAGAGGAAAGTATAAATTAAAGTGAATCTAGAAAATACCAAATCCAACAGACAGTACATATGGTGACAGAGTTTATGGATTTTCTTTAATCGCAAATCGCATTCGGTTATTTTCATATTTTGGAAAAGAACCCTCGACGCTTTCTTATAAATTTTAAAAAATAGACAAGTTGCAAAAGAAAATGATAAAAAATATTCGATAACTTCGCAGCACCAAATCAATCTAAACTTATTTAAAAATTATTAGTTATAAATAATTTGGTGCTGCGAACCTCGCTTCGTTCGGCACGCAGTGATTTATGGATAAAAATTAAAAAAAACCAAACTTGATATTTATCTGCAGGTTACTATTATCTAACGGATACTATACTAGCGGATAAAATCTGCAATTGATAAACCGGTCCCCAGTGTGTTCGCAATGATGGATTCGTTTTGAATCGAGTTTTCCCAATTCTAATTTCTTAAACCTTTTATCGAAAGAAAAAAACGCATTAAAATTGTTGCAGTTTAGTTTTTTCTCTATACAAAAAAAACAAAAATACCGTTTCCATTTCTCCACAACTGAAGATACTATCTCTCGAAGTAAGTGAGTAAAAGCGTTTTTTTGTACTTTACTCTATTATTATTTTAATTTCGACACAGGACGTACCAAAAAAAAAACATGGAAAGAAAGAAAACATTAAAACGGAATACCAAATACGTCCAGAAGCTATTATTTACATTTAAAATTCCTCTCGTCAGTAAAATATGCTCAAAATCATTAAAAAATGTGCTCTATCATCAAAATTAATGTACGTATAGTAACGTACATGGGCCTCGACAACACAAAAAACAATTTCAATGTAAATTAATAAGAGACCCTACAAAGGGTTCAGGTAATTACTTTATGTTCTTTGGATATTTTTTTTAAATCTAGTTATAAAAAGAAACAGTAATTATCGGTTGTTTCATTTAACATTTTCTGAAAGAACTTATACTGGGTAATTAGATGGGCACAGATAAAATTGTTATTTTTGGACGGCATAGAACAATGAAAATGTTTAGTCATATATAAACAAAGTAAAATGGATACTTCAATCATTGAAATATCTTCTTCATTTAAATATAATAAGCAAGAATTAATAAAAGAGGCGATAAAAGTTACCAGAAACTTTTCAGAAAAACCTTGCGGTATAACCCCAAAATCTAGCAACAGTGGGATTATAATCACATACGGGGCAGTATCTTGAAGAGTTAGTAGAGTCAGTACGAGGAATAACCTCAAAAAAATCAACAAATATGCCATAAAATGAAACACTGACGGTACCAAAACAACAAAAACTGTTAGAGAGTATGGAAAAACTAGTAATTACCAGCATGAAACAAGGGAAAGCAAACTTGGGAAATTATAATCAAATATGGTGTTGTTACAGGTATTTGTCTCCGGACTCCGGATTTTGATGGGAATTTTCATCCTACCAATTAAAGGAGCATCTGAAAACATTGGGTAAAGTTGAAATAGCAAAGTGTAGATTATGTGAAATGGAGGATTAAACCTACTTGCAAACTGTTGTGTTCCAAACAATCCCGGAGTACTTTATCTGGGTGCTTACTAGGTAGAAGCAGATGAGTTATCCAATCTAAGAGGCCTTAAAGCTATCTTAAAGAAATAGAATTAGTAAAAAGAGCTTCGAGCACTAAGAAAATAACAGAAACACGAGAAGAGGCATCTAATAGACCAAGATGCCTCAGTTTAATGGAAAAATATACCTATATATTTATGCAAACATACATCAACTAATATGCATACATAAAAATAAGATTAAAGGCTGAAGTTATTTTTGAAGTAATTGTCTTTGTGTTAACCAAAATAATTGTATTTTTAATCAAAAAATTAGATAGTTTACTAACCTAACTCAACAAAATGTATGTTACATAAAGAAATTTCCATGTTATTATGGGCGACTCATCAGAGGTGGCAAAGGAGTCCTCCTCATAAAAATTGTAATATATTGAGATAATTTACTCAATATCAAATTTTATTTCATACTTTTAATTTGAAAATTTTCTTTAATTAATTAGGGTAGGGTTCAAACAAAATTTATTAGGTATAATATTTAATTTAGAATAAATATCCACATAAATTTTGAAGTACCTAACTAATTTCTAACTTTATCCTATTTAATCTTAACTAACTAAACTCCCTTTTATTGTCTTATCTTGTCCAATAGCCTCTCTTCTTCAAACTGCTTATATGTCTACTATATAACTAGTCAGACACCTCCTTCCAACGTTCCAACACTATTATCTACTTCTTCTGTATTTGTTTACTTTATCCTGTTTATCTTTTTATTTATTGATTTAATTTTTTAATGGTTTACTTTGAATAATTGATAATTATATTAACTTTTATCTTCTAAAATCTCCAACCAAAAACGTAAAAAAATGTCTCTCCATAAACCGTCACACTGCTTTAGCTTTTCTATAAGTAGGTCCTTCTTTATTTAATATTAATATAAAAGCTCTTCTATTCCACCTTTACTTTCTATTAAATTATAATTTTTCAACTTATAAACCAATAAAATTTACCTAACTTTGACATTTAACTTCAAATTTTGACTTTTCTCCGAAAATAAAACTAAAATATTAAATTAAACTAAATCTTGAAATAACCCTTAAATATACCTTTTCATATTTCTGTGTGTGTGAATATAGTCTTTATGACTTCAGGCTCCCCTGTTCTTCAATGCACGAGCCGCCACTGTCTCAGATATCAGCATTTCTTTTCTGAATAAATGAATTGTTGGAATTATTATCTCAGTTTTAATATGATTTAAAAAAATGAATAGTACGCATATGACGTCCTAAAGGCATTCAAACCACACACAATTTTTTTTGTGTTCTGTTTCACTGTATTGTATATATATACTTTTGCATATTAATCATTCCTTACAATCTGTGTCCTTGTCTAACTCATTATAAGTCGGTTTAATTCTTTTATTTCTTTCATTGGCAAACCCAACGTTGCCAAACGTAACGAAACGGTCACTTCTCTTCTGCAGTACTGATAGTTTTTATTTTGCTTTTTGTCAAAGAAATACCTAACGAATATTACAAGACTATAAATTCAAAATGTACATTTTCCTTGTCTGTAAGTACAAGATCCCTATATTCAAAAATGTTTTCATAGCTATAAAAAAAATGTTTTCATGTTCTAAATATGCTCTGGATATCCCGAGGATATATTTTTATTATTTATAATAACACGTTCGTAGAACCAATAATTTAAAATAAATATTCATTATTTACCTCTAACTGGTAATTGTGGCAACGTTTCGAGCTCCTCAAAAGGACCTTACCAGATTCGGCATCCTTTTCTCGTCGATATTTTTCTGTTTCTCTCCTTCTCTCGATATCCTTCATTTAATCAAGCCGGCTATGGAAATTCATTTGTTTTCTGTTTTGAATAAATGATAAATTGGTTATTTTACGTTTGGGAATTGGCTTTTTTTACATATATACATAAGCAGTTTCCATAATTTTTAATCGATATCCTGCGTTGTTGGAGCATACCCGTCTCTTTTTTGTTCTGTTTCTTTTTTTTGGTTCGGCAGATGTGCTTTAATTACTTTACTTTAAGAAGTTTATTATATTGTAGTACATGATAATCATAAATTTTAATGCAAATAAGACCTTTTGGGCATGGGGAGTCAAAAAAACTTGTTATTTGTTTTTTTTACAATTAAAGAACAGCTGATCTTTTTTAGGATCTGCATTGAACGCGGTTGAAAATCCTTTACAAAAAAAGTTGTAGCATTTTTAAATAAATGAAATTTATTGCACCAACCATTACTTTGTTAAGAAAAATGAAGTTTATTTTTATAATTTTCTATAAAACAATTATTTTTGTTCTAGGTAAAATCTTCGAGAATTTTACGTTGAACCCACCACCTAAAAAAGAGGGTACGCCCCCCTCCCAACCGCCTACCCCACCCTCCACTCCTCTTTCTCCAAAATCCAGCGATCATACTCCAAAATTGTCGAACATTCCTACACTCAACTTTCCTAATTCACAATCTAGTCAAAGATTACCTCAAGTATCCCCAATTACCTGCCAAAGTACACCATTGAACCTTATCGGTAAGAAACCTCAACATCAGCCTTACACCAATGGCAGCTTCCCCCATTCGCCGGACATGCTGTACACTAGCGCCGAAATCGAAGCTATCAGAAGAGTGAACGAAGAAGCCAACAATGCGGAAAAGACTTCTTCTAGTGGAAGGGTGAGTTTGGATATTACTTTTAAACGGTTTTTCACTATAGCATTGTTTTCAAAAAATGTTTCTTTCCATAATATGTAAAGAATAAATTCAATTAGCTATGTGAAAAAAACCTGAAACAGGTTTATTCTTAAACTGACAATTTACAGTATGAAAATATTATCCTACTCCAGCACCCCTTCTGAATTATAAGCATCCCATCGAAAATTTTAAATAACAAAAGCAATATAAAGTAATATAAAGTTTTGTAAGCTTGGTGCAATCATAACTGGGAAACTTCATTTTAAAGATTCAAATTTTGATACAAAAAACTAATGAAAATAACCTTTAAAATACGAGGGGCCATCACGTTGTTCTATTGTAATGTAATTATAACCCAGGAAGTAGTTGTTTCTTCTTTAGAAAATGGTCAAGTCTTGTTTAGAATCAATTCTAAATATTAGAGGGGCTAGTAGAAATAACTTTCTAGTTACCAATTAATGTGGGAAAAAATTAGAATACGTAAACCAATTATTAAAAATGAATTACCGAAACAAAGATATATCTAAATACTTAACTGCCCCAAATAAAAATCTGGACTCCGCACTAGAAACCGACTATATGAGCTACATAAAAATGTCGCAAAAAATCACTCTGAGACCCCTGCACGCAACAGAATACAGCGACCATTAAAAGCCGACAACAACCCCACTTGTTTTCGCGCTGTACAACTACCAGTCTACAGAGAGCTGGGTTCCGACTATACAGAGAGGATGTTTAACGGGCAAATATGTTGTTTTCATGCCATTCTTTCTACTTTGAAGCCTAGTAAACTAACTCACTCTGTATGACACTTTTAAATGGATTTTAGCAATTAATATTGGAAAGACTATACCAACATTATTTTGTGTTATAAATGATATTAATGCTGATGTTGCCGAAGATATTATTTTTGAAATTTTATTGAAAATATTTCCACAATATTTAATATTTTTATAACTTTTAATTTCTTTAGTTTGTTTAGGAAATATTAGTTGTAGTGACACTTTCTGTTCTTTCTTATTAATTAATGTATTTATCAAATGAATTGGGTAGCTATTTGTTTTATGATATCAATTTCTTTATCAAAGTTAATTTTGTCCATTGGAATTGAAAATGCCCTATGTATCATAGAATTATAAGCTGCTAATTTATGTGATTTATGTGGATGATTTGAATTATATGGTATGGTTACATCTGTTTGTGTTGGTTTTCTGTATATTGAATAATTTAATGAATTATTAACTTTTTCAATTCTTAAATCTAGAAAATTAATTGAATTATTTGACTCTAGAAGCTGAAGAAAATAATTCAATTAATTTTCTAGCTTTAAGAATTGAAAAAGTTAATAATTCTCTAAGTAATTTAAAAGCGAATTTTTTTATAAAAAGTGGAATTTAAGTATAAATGAATAGTTATTTATTATTCTTATTTAATTTAATTGTAAAAATTAATTTTCTGTTATGATTGCACAATTTAAAAAACTTTATATTGCTGAACAGAGGACCCAAAAACCCTTTCCAACAAGGTGCCAATAAAAATCGACCTGTTTCAGGTTTTTTTTTCACATACCTAGTACATAATAACGTTAAAAATGAAATTATTCCATATACATTGTTTTATATTTAATTTAAATCAATCTAAATCAAAGTTTAATAAAAACATTAATACTGAGAATTCATTTTAGTTGTTAACATTTCCTGTAGGCAAATCCCCCGGTATAAGTAAATTACCTAATACTTCCTTCATGTAATAAATCCAGTACAGTATTTTAAATCACTAAAAAGTTTTAACGAAAACATCTTACTTATTCTAATTATATAATTATTTGTAAACATTAAGGACGAACAAATTCAAACCACATTTATTGCACGAATAATATGTTCTTGTAATTAAAAATTAGTGATGTGTTATGTAAAGTTTAAAAAACCGTTCGCGGAGTAATTCAATTAATAATAAAAATGTTTTACGTGCCAATAATATTTTTCATGACGGACTTTTACGACCTTGCTTATATGCCACGTTTTTTAAATACGGTTCTGGGTTAATTTCCAACAAAACTAAAAAGCTTGTACTTAGTACTACTTCGTCCAGTTATTTTCTGTTTCGATTTTAATCTAAGCATTGTTTAATTACGATTCCAAACAGAAATAGAGTTTCACCTAATTCTCACATATTTTTTTCTTTCTTTTACGGAATAATTAAAATTATATGAACAATAAGTTGGAGATTTACTGCCAAAAGTTACAGTTACTAGTAATTATGGGAGAAAAACGAGCTTTTCAAAATGATATCTTCTTCGTCAATCAGCTTGGTCTAAATTATTAGACGGAATTTTCAGTATACAGTGACTTTCAAGAAATTTAATCATGTCCGGTAATGTTTTTACTATAAAGTTATCAGAAAATAACATATTTAATTTAATGCTAATAAAAGATATTGTGCTGAGACGAGAACGAAATAAATATGAAACAAAATGAAGTTCATGGTATTAACTTTTTACTGTGTGGAAGTAGTACGTATTTTTATTGCACTATAAAAAACATTTTATTAATTAAATCCACTATATTTGCTTTAAAAGTATTATTGAGTTATCATTACATGGATTACTTAGCAAATTATGTCAGTTTATGTCACATCCTTGAGAGGGCCTATGAAATGATTTTTAGACAAAGTTGGTTCCCTGAAACCAAATAGGTTTTGGTTTAGTAAAAAAAGGCACATAAGTATTAATAAATTTAAGCAGATTCATAAAACACTAAATTTTAATGGTAATCAATAAACATTCATCAATATACACTCCCCGGCAAAAAAACCGACCACTACAAACTGTCCCAAATTTTAAAGTTGGCTTCCTCGGGAACCGTTCATTTGATTTTGATGTTTTTTTTTATTGTAGATTAACTTCTCATAAGTGACGATGCTATGTCAGAAATTTTTATTCAGATTTGAATTTTAGCATATACGGAGTGCAACAATGAGACGAAATTTGAAACACCCTGTGGAGTGCAACAGCTATATTAATTGTTGCTATAAATAGATGGTACAGGGACTCTTTAGGAAATTTTAGATGTTGGACCACAATTTGGACTGTTTCATGACCTTTGCTGGCCCAAAATAGAGCTATTACTAATTTAGAGACCTCAATTGTACCTCCAAGACCTTAAGACTCAATTGTACTACTCCAAAAAAACAATTGTTGCTATTAATAGATGGTACAGAGACTCTTTTGTAAATTTTAGATATTGGTCCACAATTTGGACTGTTTCTTGACCTTTGCTGGCCCAAAATAGAGCTATTACTAATTTAGAGACCTCAATTGTACCTCCAAGACCTTCATACTCAATTGTACTACTCCAAATTAACAATTGTTGCTAATAATAGATGGTACAGAGACTCTTTTGTAAATTTTAGATATTGGTCCACAATTTGGACTGTTTCTTGACCTTTGCTGGCCCAACATAGAGCTATTACTAATTTAGAGACCTCAATTGTACCTCCAAGACCTTCATACTCAATTGTACTACTCCAAATTAACAATTGTTGCTAATAATAGATGGTACAGAGACTCTTCTGGAAATTTTAGATGTTGGTTTACAATTTGGACTGTTTCTTGATCTTTGCTGACCCAAAATATAGCTATTACTATTTTAGAGATCTCAATTGTACCTCCAAGATCTTCCTACTCAATTGTACTACTCCAAATTAACAATTGTTGCTAATAACAGATGGTACAGAGACTCTTTTGTAAATTTTAGATGTTGGTTCACAATTTGGACTGTTTCTTGACCTTTGCTGGCCCAAAATAGAGCTATTACTAATTTAGAGACCTCAATTGTACCTCCAAGACCTTCATACTCAATTGTACTACTCCAAAAAAACAATTGTTGCTATTAATAGATGGTACAGAGACTCTTTTGTAAATTTTAGATGTTGGTTCACAATTTGGACTGTTTCTTGATCTTTGCTGACCCAAAATAGAGCTATTACTAATTTAGAGATCTCAATTGTACCTCCAAGACCTTCATACTCAATTGTACTACTCCAAATTAACAATTGTTGCTAATAATAGATGGTACAGAGACTCTTTTGTAAATTTTAGATATTGGTCCACAATTTGGACTGTTTCTTGACCTTTGCTGGCCCAACATAGAGCTATTACTAATTTATTGTACCTCCAAGACCTTCATACTTAATTGTACTACTCCAAATTAACAATTGTTGCTAATAATAGATGGTACAGAGACTCTTTTGTAAATTTTAGATATTGGTCCACAATTTGGACTGTTTCTTGACCTTTGCTGGCCCAACATAGAGCTATTACTAATTTAGAGACCTCAATTGTACCTCCAAGACCTTCATACTCAATTGTACTACTCCAAATTAACAATTGTTGCTAATAATAGATGGTACAGAGACTCTTTTGTAAATTTTAGATATTGGTCCACAATTTGGACTGTTTCTTGACCTTTGCTGGCCCAAAATAGAGCTATTACTAATTTAGAGATCTCAATTGTACCTCCAAGACCTTCATACTCAATTGTACTACTCCAAATTAACAATTGTTGCTAATAATAGATGGTACAGAGACTCTTCTGGAAATTTTAGATGTTGGTTCACAATTTGGACTGTTTCTTGACCTTTGCTGACCCAAAATAGAGCTATTACTAATTTATAGATCTCAATTGTACCTCCAAGACCTTCATACTCAATTGTACTACTCCAAAAAAACAATTGTTGCTATTAATAGATGGTACAGAGACTCTTTTGTAAATTTTAGATGTTGGTTCACAATTTGGACTGTTTCTTGACCTTTGCTGACCCAAAATAGAGCTATTACTAATTTATAGATCTCAATTGTACATCCAAGACCTTCATACTCAATTGTACTACTCCAAATTAACAATTGTTGCTAATAATAGATGGTACAGAGACTCTTCTGGAAATTTTAGATGTTGGTTTATAATTTGGACTGTTTCTTGACCTTTGCTGGCCCAAAATAGAGCTATTACTAATTTAGAGATCTCAATTGTACCTCCAAAACCTTCATACTCAATTGTACTACTCCAAATTAACAATTATTGCTAATAATAGATGGTACAGAAACTCTTTTGTAAATTTTAGATATTGGTCCACAACTGGAATCACATTGAACTCTGATTTTTTCTGAACATTTTGTTTTTCTATTCACGACATTATCTCTGTTTTTATTGGAGATACACTTTTTTAAAGCGAACGCCTCGGAAAATGTGTCGCATGTAGAAATTTCTACGTGTAAATAATCAAGATGGCATACACGAAAAACGGATTGACATTAACATTGATTGACACTGACATACCCTTGGTGTACCTCGAACAACAGTCCAGGATATACATTTACTCTGAGAAATATGACAACGTAGCGTAAGATTCAAATTTTTTACCTCTCTCAACCAATAAGATTATACTTATCAATTAAAATTTCCGCATGCGCCACAGGGAGTTACCTAGACTGCACCATTACCACCTCTTAAATATCATTCACCTTTATGCTCCACAAGAGTTAAGGATATTGCTGAAAATTGTAAATAAATTCCAATAAAATGAATTATTGGTGACCAGTTTACCACAAAATCGACCCACACATTTATTTACATTGGTATTCGGGTAAATCAGTTTTTTAATGCATTTTTTGTATATTTTTTTATATATTTTATCAAAATGAAACAAGTTAATTTTTTTAATTTTAAATACAATTTTAATAGGTAGTATAGGCTCCATGTGCATCAATAACAGCTTGGCAACGTCTTTGCATGCTGTCAATCATGTTGTTAAGCATTTCTGGAAAAATTTCATTCCAAAGTTGTGGTAAAACGACCCTAAGCTCAGCCTTTTAAAAAATACTATGAAGCAGATTTATTTTGATAATTACCTATAATTATTCTAAAGTAGATTCTCATGACTATAAAATTTGAAAAAATAATTTTTTACTAACTATATCTTATTACTCCATCGTATTTTCCAAACAGTAGTCCAGTAGTCTAATTATATGGTAGAATCTAAATAGTTGCTAACGATCTGAGATTGTTTTTATTTTCATTTCACACAAATCGAATAAAAAGTCGTAAATCAATTTTACACGTTTTTATGTCGTTTAGCAGTGTTTATATATGGACGAGGCATATTTGATTCGCGTGCCTCGAACATTATAACGTTTTTACAACAAATAGTAATAGCATTTGTCGAGGAATTATAATTAATAAGACAGTGTTTTTTTAATGTGCCTACCGTCTATATATTTACACCGTGATTTCATTATATACTGTTTTTTTCACTACAGTTCGGGTTTATTACATACGGAAATTGAACTGTTTAGAATAAAATTAGCTGAAAAAATCAGCAGTAAAGACATTTAGTTAACTGTACATTTAACTTTGACAGTATACTCATACTTGGCCAAAATGCTTGCAGCCCCTCGTAAATTTTAAAACGAAATATTTATCATGGATTGTTCTTTTCTACATTTATTTTTTTCTTTATTTATTCATCTCATTTTCTTCAACTTCTAAAGTAAAATTAATTTTAGGATGCAAGGTATTAAAGTAATTAAAAAAATATATCTAGCTGTCGTTCGCTACCTACAAATCCTGCTAACACATCATCAACATACCAAAATACTCAAACAGATGTAACCATACCATATAATTCAAATCATCCTATATAACATAAATTAACAGCTTATAATTCTATGATACATATACCATTTTCAATTCCAATGGACAAAATTAACTTTGATAAAGAAATTGATATCATAAAACAAATAGCTACATCGAATGGCTATCCAAATCATTTGATAAATAAATTAATTAATAAGAAAAAACAGAAAGTGTCACTACAACTTACATTTCCTAAACAAACTAAAGAAATTAAGATTTATAAAAATATTACATATTGTAAAAATATTTCCAATACAATTTCAAAAATAATGTCTTCGGCAACATCAGCATTAATATCATTCAAAACACAAAATAATGCTGGTACAAAATTATTAAATGTAATAACAAAATTACCAAAATTAAAAAATCTGGTGTTTACAAAATTAATTGTTCAAAATTTAATGCTGTATATATAGGTCAAACACAAAGAAATTTTGAAGATTCTATGAACACTTATAGATTAAAACAACCAGATAAGCCAAATTATGCAAAACACCTACTTGATCATCCAACCTCACTAATACACACCAATGACATTCAAATACTACACATTTGTAATAAAAAACAAAATTTAGATTTCCTTGATGAACTCGAAATAAAAAGACATCTAGCAGATCCACAATTTAAAGTTGTTAATGAACAAATAAATCTTGGAAGTTCTCCACTATTAAACTGTTTACTTTGAATGAGTCGTAATTGTAACACAAATAAATTGTTATTGTAAAGATCAGCATGATATAGTTTTTTCTATAGCATTGCAGAGTTATACACAGAAAAAAAACTAGGTAAATATTATAATAAATACATTACATATTACAGAAATTTCTGTTGCTATAGCAACTTTCTTTTAATATAATAATGCGTTTCTGTTAATGTAATTAAAGAATATTATGCATCAAATACGGAAAATATTTGTAATTTTATAGTTTAGTTCAATAGTCAATACAATATCTATTTGTAATGTAGGAATAAACTTCTTAAACATTATAAAATTTTCTGTATATAAGGCAGGTATTTCTGTATAGAATAAAGAATATTTTAGAATATTTATGGAACAGGTTCCTTAGGTTTTACAGAACTCGTGATACTATCAATGACATCTTTTATAAATATAAGAAAAGACTCTTTGTGACCTGCACAGAAATTTGGTATATTTATGAAATATTCTGTTAATATTTCTTCAATTTTTACTAATAGGGCTGCTACTGTAGGCTCTACCATAAAAAAAGATGTCTGGGAATCCCTGATTGAAAATTTCTTAGTGCTCTTTTTGCCTGTGGCATCTCTAGTATATAACCTTTCTGAAAGAAGGCTTCAAATAAGCGTGAAGATACCATAGGAGATACGCATTTTTGCCTTCTAAAAAAATAATAAAATTAGTACTTCATTTGGTAGAATAAATCTACGATGCTAGTGGAAGTTTAGTTTAACCGTTCAGTTATTTATTGTTCTTAGTAAGATAAACTTCCACAAAGTAAAGGTTAACACAATCAATATCATAAACTTTCATAACTTTGGTATAAAAATTTCTTTTAATACTAAAGATATTCTCTAAAATTTCTCTAAAGAACCCATTCTGTTAATTTATTTTTCTGTGTACTGATCTTATTACTTCCATACTTGGTCTAGCCTTAATACTATCTAATCAACATCAGGTACCTAGCTACAAAGAAACAAAATGTAACTTAAATATGTCAGTATGACGATGCAAATTCTAGCGAAACGGCTGTCATTGTAATTTAAAAACGAATTTTTTCAATTAAACTTGGAAGTTGCATTAAAACGATGAAACTTTTATTATTCTTAGTAAGATGGACTTCCAAAAAGAAAGGGTTAGTACAATAAATTTATTTTAAAGTACCTATATAATTAACGTATCAAATGTAAGGTTGTGCTAAAAACTAAATAGTAATAAACACAAATAGCTAATTGAAAAATGAGGTAAAAAGCATGATGTAAATAAAAACAACTGTTAACAATGCATTAGTATTTGGTTCGTAAAGTGTCATGCATTAAGTTTTATCTGTCGTATCATGAGGTGTCAGTTTTACAGGATTTTTTTTATGTTTAAGGATATTCATTTAATTGTAGGTACTAGAAAAAAATATAGAAATAGATAAATCCAGAGAATGTTTAGTAATTATATAAATAAATCATAGTGTTTATATTTTTCAGGGCATATTTCCTTCGAATTATCTTCCGTATTCTCAATTATCAAAGACTGAATCTTCAAGTCCTCCTCCTCTAGATCCAAATCCGTTAAATGGTAAGTTAATTAGATTATTTTTTACTAAAAATAGACTTGTGTTTGTTGGGTCCAACATTAAAACATTTTGGTACAATATTTTGTTCAATTTAATAACACTAAAAATTATTATTAGAGATTTGCGCAAAATAGTTATCTATAAATAAATAGTTTCAAGTTTATTTAGACTTACAAGGAAACAAAAAGCAACAGTTTATGAGAATTTCTATTTTTTGTATAATTTTGGATAAAAGTAATCGCAAAATGGTAAAATTACCGCCATTTCTAACCTTAAATTTGGTGCCGAAACACATTATGACATCCATGAACCTCGTTTGCCTCTACTAAAGATGAAATATTTTTAATGTGCAACGGGTATGCAACAACAAATGTTCAGACATAAAAACATCCATTCAAATTAAGTAAAACATGTCTTAAATTGCCCTAAATTGATTGTGACAAGATTTAATTTGGTTATACAAGTTCCACAAATATCTACTAATTTAAACTACGGCTCTTAGTTTTGAAGTGCATGTAGAGACAATAATACCAAATTAATTTTATTAGTTTACATTTATTATAAACGACACATTCAATATGCAACTGTGTGTACGCATATATAGAGAGTGTTTTTTTATTTTATTAAAACGTAATTTATACTTTCTACTACATATACGGGTTCTTAATATCTCTTACAGAATATTTAAAATCGTTTTGTTCATGTTAAATTTAAATAAGCAAACTTTCAATTTTCCTCTTGATTTTCTTTTGACGTGTGGCTATTAGGTATGTAAAACAGGAACAGTATTTTGATTGGATTAGTTTTTAAAATAATTCAAATTGAAAATCTTACTTTAAATCATTTTTTTTCATTATACGGAAGTAAGGAGCAACCGAGTTAGAGATGGGCGAACATGCTCTTTTTGAGGAGCAGTTGCAACAGTTTTAGCTATTTTCTAAAAATTTAAGAAAACCGCTACAAAAAAAGCCAGATATAGATCACCAGCTATATGCAACTCTATTATTTGATTAATTATTTAGACGCCTAGAACAATTAAACTATTTTAACGCACGTTAAACGTTTTCCGATGTTTAATGAAAGAAACTGTTTCAAATAACCCACCTCTACTAGGAGCAACACATAAACAACCAACCAAGCAAACTCCTGAAGTCGAAACTCATGTGTTTATCAATCTATGAACAATTAATAATTAATATATCATTCAAAATTATACTGTGTAATCAATGAGAAAATAAAACAATAAGCAATACTTTCTAACAACAATTTATTTTTATCTGACGTTTAATACTGCTGTTTTTCAATCGTGGCGCCAGCTAGTGTGGAAACGTAAAATATATTTTCTCGGCTAGCTTTGGAAAAGGTAATTTTCTCATTGTGTAGGATAAAAAACATATTTTTATGACAGTTAAGAATGTTGGCAATAAATATTATGTTTGGGTATTATGTTTAAAATCATTCGCTAAAAAGATTTGTTAATTCGGGAATCTTAAATTTGTGAATGCACATTGTATATGCCAGTTATGACCGTAGACAATTTCACTTTCAAAGAATAATCCGGACGTGCTTGGTGAACCGTTCTTGTATTTCATGATTCCAAAGAATTGGTTAGTTTTAAATGGATTTTAAATAAAGCATTATAGTACACACACTATTGTTTGACGCGATAAACTTTATTTGTGACAGTTCCCAGAAGACATCTATATATATAGGATATGGAACTTTATTTATTTCTCAATTCTGTTAATTAGTTTTTTTTATATCCTACTTCTGTTGAATGCAGATTGTTCTATAATTTAATAAAGTGATTATGACTTTTCGTTTTCCCAGTTATTATAAATTGACAAAAACTGAAAAATATTTCTACCTACACTCAGGCTTGACCGTTTTCTATAGAAAAAACAACTACTGCCTGGACTATATTGCAAATGAAAGGGAAGAAAACTACTCGAGGACCGGTTTCAACATTATTGTGTCATCATCAGTAAGAGGTGTATACTTCTCATCCCGCAGAGATGGTTGTCATCGCCGTCTCTATTGAAATGAAATCCAGTGTCCGTTGGGATATATAACCCAGGAAGTAGTTGTTTTTCTTTAGAAAACGATCAAGCCTGGTTTGAAACTATTTATGGTTTCCATGTTTGAGAGGGTACAAGTAGAAATATTTTTCTATTTTTCAATTTTTGATTATTTGACTGCCCCTCATATACTAAAATTTAACCTCAGTACTTCGTTGTTTTCAATTATAAATCAACAGTTGATGTTAATGCACTTGTTAGTGTTAATCTAGATAAATGTTATTTTTCTTTCTAATTATTAAGATAACAAATTTTATAAATTATTCCCTATTCCTTATATTGTAATTATGTAACCTAACCTGCACAAAAAAAATAATTTTATTCAAACTATATTATAATTATAATTTAACTATATGTTGGTAAAAGAAACAATACTCATTAATGTTAATTACTATCTTACCTATATCAAAAACAGTTTAGACAATTTAGATTTTTATTAATTTAAATATCATTTAAATTACGATTAATTGTTAAGAACAAATATAATCAAATAAAAATGTTAGGTTAACTGCTAATTTATTTAGTTTCCATTTTATTTCTTAAAATTGATGTCTAATTCTGACACTTCAAAAAAGAAGAAATTAGGTTAGTTTCCCTAATGGGGAAGTCTCCTATTTTTTTAAATTCTTTTAATTAATCCCTAATAGTTAATAAACTAAGGTTTAATTCATGAAACCTTCAAATTATTTATAATTTTCGAAATATTCTTTCATAAAGTAGTGGTTTTTAAAATTTAAAGCGTTGTGTGATGAATGTGGCAACAGTGCACGAACAGCGAAGTGAAAAAAGGTCAATATACATTCAAGACGCTAATAATGTTTGAATTAAGTAATAAATTAAAAGTTTTTATATATGTATATACCTACTATCCCAAATAATAAAATCTCTAACAAAATACAGGGTGATTCATAACTATTGGGACATAGACTAAAGACAGGTTATTTGGACCAAAATATGGCTATTGGACCAAATATGCCTTAATATAGTGTTGCTGAGAAAAAAGATACAGGGTGTTAAAGTTAATTTTTGTTTTTCGTTTTTTGCTAATAGTTTCCCTGTATATTTATAAATTGATATCAAAATTGGCACAGAGGCATAATCTTAGACAAGAAATAGTATTTTATTTACAATTCCACTATCAAATACCAAACTAATAAACAAAGTTGCAACTAACGTAAGGTTTCTGTTTTGACGATAAATCAAAACTAAACACACTTTAACTTAAAAGAACTCACAAAAACTCAAACTAAATGTTCTACATGGTCTCCTCCGATTTCTATGCCTTTTCTAATTCTTTTTATAAAGGATTTTCGGACGTTAAAAAAAATGTTATTCTGTACCCTTATAAGATTAGCTGCATTTTGAATGTAACTCCAAAGTACGTCTCGTGTATTAATTTCATTGGCATAAACTAAGGACTTCATATGTCCCCAAAAATAAAAATCTAGCGGGTTGCACTCAGGACTTCTTGGTGGCCATTGAAAATCACTGCTTCTGCCAATCCATCGTTGAGGAAATACGTCATTAAGATGATTTCTAACAGCTATTGAAAAATGAGGTGGCGCTCCATCCTGCATAAACCACATTTTTCTTCTTACATCCAGTGACAGATCATCTAAAATATCACTAAGAGTATTTTCCAAAAAGAATAAATAAGAATCTCCATTTAAATTCGGAGGAAGAACATAAGGCCCTAGTAGTTGGTCGCGTTCAATTTAAACTCATGCTGAAAATGTCTAGCTTTAATAGCATGCGGGTTTTCTTCTTTCCAATAATGACTATTTCGCCAATTAAAAACCCATCGTCTGGTAAAAGTTGCTTCGTCGGTGAACATAATATTCTTAATAAAGTGTCTGTCATTGCGATGTTTATTCAGAATACGTTGGCAAAACTGTAACCGTCGTGGAAGATCTGTTGGAAGTAAATTTTGAACAGGAGTGAAGTGATAAGGATGGAGGTTCTCTTTTTTTATAATTCTAATTATAGACGACTGACTTACTCCTGTTGCTGCTGATAGATGTCGTGAACTTATTTCAGGATTTTCATCTACTCTTTGCATATACGCAAATCATATTTCGCATTTCTTCATTAGTAAAATGATTGTGACGAGGCATTTCAATCAAAAAAAGTAATGATTACTTTTAAAAAATGCAACATTACACTACACTGTCACATCAAAAATAATTTACTCTGAACAAATGACATTTACCAACAACAATTATCTGACAGTCCAAAGCATACTTTTCATAAATGAATTAATATTTGAAATCCTTTTTTAAGACACTAAGCAGTTCGACTGCGTTTTTATCGAAAACGGTTGAAATTATCATGTTTAAACAAGAGTACCAATTTTACGTAAAAATGATGTTTACGTCATATTTTCTAATAAAAATTACTAAAGAATTTCATTAGAAAAAGTTAAGACTCAATTTGATCATTAGGAATGATCCACGTGGCGCCCTCTATGACAAAACGTAAAATTGTAAATAAAATACTATTTCTTGTCTAAGATTATGCCTCTGTGCCAATTTTGATATCAATTTATAAATATATTAGCAAAAAACGAAAAACAAAAATTAACTTTAACACCCTGTATCTTTTTTCTCAGCAACATTATATTAAGGCATATTTGGCCCAATAGCCATATTTTGGTCCAATTAACCTGTCCTTAGTCTGTGTCCCAATAGTTATGACTCACCCTGTATAAAAAAGCACAAAACTAAAAAACCAACAAACTAAAGTAAACACATAAACAAACCATTATCCAATCCAATTTTCTTCTTTTTCTTTTGTATAATTTGTGGCCTGAGCTGCCAGGGCTATTTGGCCAAGTTTCTTGTCTCTGCAGGAGACAATCTAATATTATTAATGCAAAAAAATAATAAATTTAAAATTATATTGCAGCAGAAAGTATTTTATATTATAATAAAATTGCAATATTAGTAAGACCATGAGTTGATCGTATAATTATGAATCATAAATAAAGTAAATATTAAATGCGCTGTTGCCACATTTATCACCAAGAACACAAAGCTTTAAAAATTAAACACCAGAGTTTATCAATTTTTTTATAGAAAATCTGCAAATCAAGAGCTAAAAATTTGGTAATAGTGTTATTTTGGTACTTTCTTTTCTTAACGGTAATTAATTTATTGATAATTTAAATATTTGAATCCTTAACATGATTAACATAAAGTCAAATATCTTTTCACTCGGAAACTGTCGGTGCGCCTCGTATAAGTCGTGTTAATTTTTTTCTTTAATCTGCACCTTAAATCGACGCCTATTTTGCGGTGTAATGGCCACAATGCGAGTAACACCAAAAAAAAATCCGTCAAAGTGATTACGGGGACAAAAGAAAACTTGTTTCTAAAAAGACAACAATGAAGAAGAGCATCTTCCGAATCGGCTCTCATTTCTATACCACAAATGATCTTAATTACATTTTACGTATGAATAATGACCGAATGATATCCCGTACTCATCCTTAAGGGCATAAAAGCACAAAAACCTGATTGCGAAACTCGAAACATTCCAAAATGAAGTTATTGATTGGTTTCATTTTTCACCCAATGCCCATCCAGTTTTGACGTGTAACACGCCATGTGTAAAATTCAATCTTTTATGTCGAACCATGTACCGAAATTAGTATTTTAGGTTATTAAAAATTCGGCAGCCGTATTTAAACCCTTCATGACCCCTTGACGAGCATGTCAGGAGCGGGATTGAAAATTTAAGTATGTTATCAACGATCCGATTAAATTTAAAACTTAACTGCAGAAAAACATAGGTACACAAGGTACAAGATGGTAAATAAATGCTATTTGAAATATGTTTTGTAAATTTTTAGCTATAAGTTATGTTTGATTGTGTAATATAAATCTAAAATACCATTAAAAATGGGTAAGTTTATATGCCATTTAATTTATAATAACAAATATAATGAGTAGTTTTTTTGAAACAATTTGAAAGATGTTTTTCCTAAGATCACTGCCCAAAGTAGGCTCTTGTACACTCAAATCTAACCGCAAAGTTGATCAAAGCAAGCAAAGTTTTCCGTGATCTGTCATAATTTGACATTATTTCCGCTCTAGAACGTACTTTTCCGCTCGCTGTTTCTATTTACAATATACTAAAGAAAGGTAGTAAATAATAGGTATATTAAAATAAAATTTTGGGCAGTCTGAATATTTTAGTTAAATTATTAATATTTCGAGCGAAATTAAACCTAATTTTATAAAATTTAAGGTACCTAAGTCCTCATGCACGCGAAATTGCGAATTATTTTGTGCGGAATCGTTCCCATTGGCGGTATAGGTGACATTTGACAGTGACATTGAAAATAGGAGAAGTAAGTTGCGATATTTTTCAACTTCTTGCGGCGTACGATATTAGTTCAATATTGGCGAAAACGAGTAAAGGTAGAATGGGGAAAACAAACCCATTCTCCATTTGTTTACGTGTTATTTGTGAGCTGTGTTTTAGAATAAATAAATCAACACACGTACCATCTTTAACTAACGATCTTTACCACACAAATTTAAAAACAGAAATAGTTGACTTAATATTGAATCAAATGGTTGATGTTATTGTTTTCCCCATTCCACTGACAGATACTGCAGCGCCAACTATCGGAAAAATTTCCGCGAATATTTAAAAAAATTGTAAAAAAATTGACAAAACGTGCGAATTTCGCAGACGTGGGGATTAGGTAGAAAATGTGACATTTAAGAGTGACGAATTCGGTCATTTTAAAAGTTCGCTTTTCGCAATTTTGCTTACATGAGGACTTACCTTTACTTAGTAAAAATATAACAGTTAGAAGTAAGGCAATACATTATACACCTAGTGCAATAGTGACTACTATTTTGTGAAATTATGAAATTAATGAAACGTCTTTATTTCATTTTTAGTTTATAAAAAAGTTATCTGTTTATAAATAGCCACTTGAAAAATGGATATTGACCGCGAATTTTCAAGCACATCACCAGATATGGCAGATTTTGCTAAAAAATATTGCTCCTAATCTTCTGCCAACTAAATCTAAAGGTAAATACTAACAATAATACAATATTTTTATGGATTGGTACCTCTCAAAGGAAATTAAAGAATATTCGGAGAATATATTACTGACTTATTTTGACGAAAAATTAAAAACTAAAATTGTCAATATTGTAGTCACAGTATTCGATGCTTCGAAGCACTTAGCAAGTGAAAAAGTGTGTTTTTTTAATAATTGGTCTAAAATACTGTGATCGTAGAAAAAATTTTGTGTGCAATTCGAGCATAAAGTGCGTTGCCGCTTTCGGCAGATTGCCTCAAGCGATAAAGTATCACTTTCCGCTCTTACAAATAGCTATTTCTTCAAGCTACCAAAAGAAGCATTTTTATGTGCATAAATAGACGTAGTAGAAATACGTATTTATTCAATAGTATTATAGTCCTAGCACTAGATGTCAGTCGTGGAGGGGAGCCTCAGACATTAATTAAACATTTTCTAATGTATAATAACTATTTATTTATAATATTTATACAAAATATTCATTAAACATTTATTAATATTTCAAATTAAAAAAAGAAACGAAATATAATAAACAATACGCCATTATTGTGACGTCGCCATAGCATTTTATCCAAACAAACTGTGGCCTTATAGTAGCTAGTTTACATTGAAGGTTTCTGTCTTGTGCAGTTTCTTGTTTTTATTGTAAAGTTTTTGACATTACAGTGCTATATAAACACATTATAATCGTTAAAGAATAGTTTGAGTTATATTTATTTTGTTCCAAGGTGAGAAAAAATTAAAATAATATTACTTAACCTCAAAAGCAAACTTTTTTATATAAAACAAAACAAAACTTCTTTAAATACGAATCAAAATATTCCTTAACGATAATAATGTAAAGAAAATACATAATATAAAAATATTCAATGCAAATTAACAACTATATATAAGGCAAAAGTTTGTTTGGATAAAATGTTTTGACCTATATCTAACAATGGCGACACTGACGTTTGTAATAATGTGACGTATTGTTAGTTATTGAATTAGTGAACCGTACAAATGTCAAAAGCAGCAAGATGGCCAACAAGACAAGTATTCCAGAATAAAATAAATAGTATATATTTATTACACAGAGTATAACACTTTTTGTGTTTCATCCTCGTTGCAAGAATTCTTTAACTTTTTTACATTTTTTTTTTATTTTTAACCATTTAACCCATGTAAAATTACTATCTTAATATAAACATGAATCTCAAAATGTTAGTTTTAAAATTTGAAACTGTGTAATTGTATTAATTACATATTGCATAAACAAGAAAATAACCTAGTTCCGTCTCTGTTGATCAATATTATCAGGGCACCCCCAGATTACGTATATGTTTAAAGTAAGCCCTTATAGCCAGAAAATAAATACTTCTCAAACGTAGTTTTTTAAAAAGCAATCGTCCAAACGTTTACTCCTTACATTTACAAAGATTTCCGTCGAGCGATTAACGGATCGTCTACGACTATTCAATTCGTCCCGATAAACTTTACGTAAAATTGAATCATTTTAGACGCAGCATTTCAGTTGGCCGATTGTTAAAATCCTTAAAACGTATGTGAACTCTTTTATTTGAAATTTGAAAGGGTTAAAAGATAAATAAGGTAGTTTTTTTCTATTACATAAACCCTTTTATATGAAATTTGAAATTCTAAACCCCTTTATTTTGGTACTTTTCATTATATTTAAATTTAACACGTGTGCTTCGACCGGATTTTCGGGTAGATATGATGAGAAACGTTTTTTTTTTTCTTTTTATTCTAACTAATAGGGCATTTTTACAATTAAATAGAAATAGGCAAGAGGTCATTTTAGATGAATAGAACTTTTGTTTCTTGTTATTTTGTAAGGAGTTTATTACCTTTGCAAGTACGATTTCCTACTCTACGGTATAATTTATAATACCGGGTGTCTCAGAAGTTTCTGACACATTTTAAGTGAAAAAATCAACTAACTGCCTTATTTTTCTTCAAAACTTTAACAAATTATACATTTTCTCAAAGGCAAAGAGTTCGTCTTACAGATACCTATAATAAAAATATATAATGTGTTCCATTAAAAAAATCGACGATATTTGCATTTAAAAAACACCTTTTTTTTTAAAACACCTTATATAAGATTTTACTAATTAAATATGTATACTGAAAAAAACTTTATATAAAAAGAAATTGTTCATCGAAAACCGCACCACTATGGTTTTTAATTAATTTCCAATATATTTGAAGTTAAAATGGGTCAGGAACTTCTGGGACACCCGGTATTATACAGTGTGTCCCAGAATAAATACATCCACATCTAAACTTTTCTCTGAAATTACAATGTTAAAGACACTAACTTAATAATTTATAATAATAATGTTTATTTACCATCCAATCAATAATAATAAATTACGAAAAAAATATACGAATACGAAAACTTGCGCACAAATCAAATATTATCATAAGAGTAATTGGTAAGTAAACAAGAAGAAATTCCCTGAAGAACCAAAGGTTGTTTTTATATATCTTGTTGTATTTTTTTCTTTTTTTTGTATCTTAATACGCTAATAACCTCAATGGTTGAGGCGTCTCAAACAAAAAATTTAAAGATGACAAACAGAACAACGAATCTTTTTTAATTCTTAATAATTTACCCCAAATGTCACACATTTTAAGATAAGCATAGCTGTGCAATAATGTGTTTATATTTTGTGGTAAATCCATGTCATCTAAGCTAATGTGAAATGAAGTTCAATAGATTTTTCTGCTCGTACCATTTCTCATTGCTGATCACTAGAAATTGTATTAGAAATATTTTTAGCTCTATTACTCCTAAGAAGTTTTTAAATAACTTCTGGAACAGTGCTAGAATTTCACCGAACCCTGACTAAGGCAACTGTAGACAATCAAGTCACTATTAGCTGTACAAAAGCGCACGCTAGCTCAGCATTTTTTAATTATTTTTTTATTACATAGGGATAGGAACCGAGGTCCAATGACCATTTAAGAAATAGTACAAAAAAATAATTAATAATTAATAGTACACAATAAGAAATTTCACAGTGATTGTTTGTAAGAATCGCATAAGTTTTTCAACAAGTGTACAGATGATTCATTTGGTAAAGAGTTCCCTCATCAAATATCCGGTTTGGCAGAAAATTTTCACGGATTTTCGTGCCAAAAGTTTGTCTTATCAATTTAAAAGAATAATTCCTTAGTCTGTTGTCAGCTAGAGGAAACATATAATATAAATCTAATTTATTATTTAGTATTCTATACGTAGTAATTAGATCTCCAGGTATCCTACGGTTCATAAAGAAAGATTGGTTGACTAGCAGTAACCTTTCTTCATTAGAGGGTCGACCAAACGAAACTCTTGAAGCCCATCTCTGGATTAACTCAAGGCTTTTGGGGTTGCTTATCCAATCTTCACTCCATGTCTGACCAGCGAATTCCAGAATCGGCCTTGTGTAAACATTAAACATTGTTATAAATATTTTGGGAGAAATATCTGTAATAAATAACCTTTAGAAGTATTCAACGGTAACAACCAAGATTATACCCACTTTGACACTTCATCAAGATCCAACTGGAGTTGTGTATGATTTTTTCTCGCATCAGTGTCATCTGCGAAAAGGGATATTGAACTTTGTATATAAGTTGGCAAGACAGCAATATAAACCAAAAAGAGAACGAGCCCAACACAGATCCCTGTGGAACTCCACTCCACACTTCGCGCACGGAAGAAAAACAGTCACCCACTCGTAAACAAAATCTTATTTCATTCAAGAAAGTTGAATCCATTTTAATAAGTTGCCTCTTCCTCCGTTGTGAAGGTCGAATACCTTTGAAAAGTCCAACAGGTTGTTTATTATCTAAAGATGGTGACCAATTACACCACATCGCTGACTCTCTGATCAGGGAGGCTGTTCATTCCCAAATCCTTCCAAGTCAGCAAGAACTAACCTAACTAAATCATATTCTCAACTATATATTATTTAGAGTGAGATTGAACGATACAGAAAGCTGTAGAATTTCAAAATTTTTTTAAAATTTATTAAACAATTAAGAAGTTGAGCATTATTCTATTAAATGTGAATTTACTATAATTAATTTGCCATGTAAGTAAATTCGACATAAATGTTTTATAATATAAATAAAAAAAAACAATTTTTGTTGAGCATCTTTATATATAAGAAGAAGAAACTAGTTTTTTCCGCTCATCGGTATTAGTTTGTCTAATTGTCAATCAGTGATAAACTTGTAAGAATATTTTAGAAAAACTTGATCGATCCAAGTTGACTGGATCGAACCAATTAATCCCTATTTGTAACCAATTATTGAAATTTGAAATACGCTTACATTGAATCGTTTAAAAGTTGATTTCCATTTAATACACAGTGATTTGCTACAAGTTGTTTTTAATATTTGGGTTTTATTCTACACTTACCAATATATTACGTGGTATAATTTTTTCTACGCCTAAAGAAATGTTACAATTTGAAAGGTAATTTAGTATGAATAACAAAAACTATTGAATAAAAATATCTTTAAGCAAATAATATAATATTACCTACTGATAATTTAGTTCAAAAACTTCTGCAATTCTTTTATACTCATATTCCGGTACAAATATATTTAATTATTTTTATAATTTCGATATTAAATTTTCGAACACCCTGTATATAACGATTTAAAGGTTGCCGGATGATATTTTAAATAATATATTCATAACTAGCATAATCTAATAGATCGAGCAGATGGTATGACGGCAATATTTAATAGTACTTTTCAAGCTGTTGGTATTTTTTAATGGAGCACTAGTTCTGTACAAAAAAATTTTCCATTATGTAAGTGTATGATTATAAAAAAGAGCTGCGTTTGGATTGGAGCAGATCTTTAAAAAAAATTAAAAAGAAACGAATATGAATATTTTCTTATACATGTTTAAAGTACTTTTTGTTCTTTTAATTTCATTAAATTATTAATGAACTACTTTTTATAAGTACGTCATTCACAATCAATTGCTTCACTTCGTCTACATTTTGAAATCAGAAAATTTATTCCTAAAACAAAACTGGATTTAAAGTGGAAAATGTTACAGCAGATTATATATTTCCTGTACCAACTACTGTTTTTCAAAATATTATTTTATTAGTATTTGTGTATAATAAATTATTAATGATTAAAGACTGGATTCATTTTTGGTAGTGTATATTTTGGAAGAAAATGATCAGGTAGTATAAGAGGAATTCCGAAGAAATTAATTTGGTCAGTACTATTCAATAAAAGTAAAGTATATTTTTTTTTATTTATGTATTTATAAACTAATCTAACCTAACCTAACCTAACCTAACCTATCCTAACCTAACCTAACTTAACCACAATTTGTTTCAATTGATGGAGTGCAGGCATACAATCTATTCTTCCGCTTGATATTGTTATACAGTGTATAGAACACGAAAAAGAACTATGAATGTTAATGAAGTAGATGTTCAAAATGTTCTCCGCGAACGTCTTGGCCACATCCTAATCTCAAATAAAACTGTCTTCTAACATTATTTAACATATCAGGCGTGATCGACCTAATCGCAAGCGTTATTCCTTCTTTTAAGTCATTTAAATCAGAAAAGGTTTAGTTTTGTACACATGGCTCTTCACATATCCCCATAAAAAGAAATCTAATAATATAAGATCAGGTGATCGCGCTGGCCATTCAATCGATCCTCGCCTCCCTATCCACCGATTGGGAAATATTGTATCGAGGTACTGCCGGACATTAAGTTGGTAATGTGGTGGTGCTCCATCCTGCTGAAACCATATCGTATTCGCTGGAACTTGAGGGTTACCTGGATCAGGATATAAATTTGCCAACGTTGGAATGACATCATTTTGAAGTAGTGCCAAATAATTGTTGCCATTCAAGTTGTCCTCAATAAAAAAGGGACCAATGATATTGTTCCCTACAATCCCTACCCAAACATTACCATTTTGAGGGTATTGAGTGTGTTCTTCTCTCATCCAGTGAGTATTTTCCGTATACCAGTAGCAGCAATTTTGCCGATTAGCATGACCGTTAAGTAAAAAAGTACACTCATCAGAAAACATAACGTCTTCTAATTGGATAATATTGTTATCCAACATGTCCATCATTTGCTCACAAAAAAAGTTCTCCTATCAAAATCGTCTTCCATGAGCTCCTGAGTAGGTATCATCTTATACGGATGCAATTTATTTTTTTTTAATATGTTTGCTATCGATGTATGGCTAGCATTGAATGTAGTGGATGCCTGTCTACTCGATGTATGTGGGTTTTCCTGAAACTCAAGCAACACATCTAATTTAAGTTCATCACTCAGTGCATTGGCAGCTGCTTTTTTTATCTGCCTTACATGACCAAACTCGCGAAAATGCTTTTCTATTTTACTTATTGTTCCTTGGGATATAGGCGGTAAATTAGGAAATTTCTCATGAAATAGGCGAGTTACTTCCTATTGTGTTCGGATGTTATCTCCGTAACCAATCATTTGTAAAACTGTTATTTTATGCATTTCCGTTAATCCTACCATTTTTCAAAATTGAATTGAACAAACTTTATACTTAAATTACAACAATGACAACTTAAATAAAACAATTTACTACTGCTTGTTAAAATAGCGTTGCCACGGAAATTCTTTAAAGTTTTTTAATGGTTACCATCTAAAAACCACATTGCTATGGTTTTTGTTCACTTTCTCATTATCAAGACCTAAACGGGAAATAAGTTTTAAGTATATTGTAATAAGTTTCGAGTATATTTTAGCGAATTTCGGTAACAACTTGATTTTAATTTTTTTTATGTTAATTTTTGCATCAAATTTAAAAACAATAACATTTTTGAATAGAGAATGAAGAGACCATTCAAATAATATATCACAAGCCTATACTTCCCATTTAAAAAATTGGGGTTTGTACCTGTCATTCTAAGGGGGTTGAAAGTAGGGGTTGCATTTTCACGTTAAAGAATGTCAAGTTATAATTTAAATTTGACGTGTTTCGAGATTTTTTATAAATATGTACAGTAACCGAAATAATGAATTTATTCCATTTGGCTTTTACACACTGTATAGTCACTTTGGTTAGAAACAGCCATTTTAAACAATAATTTCACCAGGAATTCACTCAAAAGATTTAACTTTACATGAGGACAAGCATGTTCATAATGGTTGTTAACGTCTTGTGTGCCTACACTCAGCCATTTTCAGTGATGTCTGATCACGTGTTATGGATTGGTCAATAATCACACTTTGTAGAACACCTAAATAACATTTATTTTGAAGAAAGGAAAGACCAATGTCACAAAAGTATTTATTGATATAAACAATTGTACTGCTGTTACAAAGCTACTAGTTTCGGTCTAGTTAAAGACCATCATCAGGCTAAAAATAAGAATACCATAGAGAAACATTTTGACTTAACATGATAGTAAGTTAATTAATCTTACCTGTACATAATACATAAAACCAAAAACAGTTGAATGTGTTGCGGCAACCAAGTTGTCCAGAAGGGGGGAATTAAAAACATTAGGGATAAATTATATAATGTTTTATTTTATTTACAAACCCTGTTCAAAAAACTACTTGTCCAGCTGTATTTCAACCCTTCATTCTCTTCGGAATTCGAGTGCACCGGTATATTTTGACCATTATAGTTTGTGTATGAAAATAAAATAATTGGACTGATGTGGTATTATCTGCAGATATGTAGAATTCAATTGGAAAAAAATTGATTTATTGTATCGGGTAATTTATACAGGTATCTATCAACGTCAATCCCGCCTACAGAGTGTTCAATATGTGCGACCTCATTTGAAGGAAAAAAAATCTAAAATGACAATAGAATTTCGCCATGAACCATGAACTTACTATTCGAGTTTCAGAGATTATAGCATAGGCGCGACGAAGGAAGATAATTTTAATGATAAATTATATGCGGACTAAAATAAATAAAGTATAAATATATCAACGATAACTGTTTCAAGTAGTTCAACTCATCTTCAGATTGACAGAAGTAGTTATCATAAACTTTGTAACAATTATTTCCGTCAACATTATACTATCAAATTTTGAATATGCTACAAAATACCTAGTTAATTCTGCATCATTAGAATTATTAATAAAGATATTTTAGAATGTTTAAGTTGCTTTCAAAAGTTTCAATCTTAATGACCTGTCAGCGCCATCTACTGTATTAAAATGTGAATGACATGAATAATTGCACGGTACAGAAATTAATATGTTGATGTATGAAGTAGAAGTTGGTTTCAGAATTTTTTTCCGGGAATTTTTCGACGAAACATCTAACAAGAATCTTTGGAAAAAAAACATACAACAATGATATAATACTTCATGACATAAAATAAGCGAATGTCCAGCGGTACATATGTCGTATGGTGCGTTGGTACTACGGGTAGTAAAATACCCATTATACATGGATACCGAACATAAAGATACAATGTATTTATATAGAAAATTATCTTTTACGACATTTTGAATTTACTTGTGTTTATCTGCTGGCATAAATTTCAATCAAAGAGGGTCGTTTAACTTCGATACGACTCTGTGTATATCAATATAATGGTGCGATTTTTCTCAGAGAAAATACGACATTTTATATACGGGGTCATTACTCAAACAAAACACAGTTTAATTTTTGAATTTCTGGTCAAATTTGCATTTAAACTTCTACACACAAATATTTGTATACTGAATAGTTATTTTTGTATCTAGTGCGCGAAATGCTACTTTGGTGATCGAGATCACCAAAGTATTTCGCGCATGAGATGCAAACAAAACTTTTTCTACAAACGCTTAGCTTAATATGAAAAAAAGTATTGAACTGGTTTGAACTGTTTTTCCAAATCAAGTAATTAGGTACTGTAACTATGGAAATAAAATAACATTTGTTGATAATTATTTCAAAGTGACAGTTCTTGATAATTATTTTCATTATTTTGGAGTGAATTCTTATTTGCGTCAATTTCGTGCGTGATATTTATAACTGTGAAATAATGGAAATTTCGAGCGACGATGAAATAAGCAGTACTCCACCTAACTTGACAGATGCGGCCAATTCAGTAATTTCAAATCTCGTACCGGAGAAATCGAGGCGCCAGTATGAAAATGCATATCAGCGATTTAAAGAGTGGTGTGAAGCAAATAAAGCCAGAAAAGTATCCAAAAATGTGCTGTTGGCATATTTTGCAGAGAAGTCTAAGAAGCTGAAGTCTTCCACGTTATGGGCAATATATTCTATGTTGAAAGCAATACTCAATGTTAAAAAAACGTGGATTTCAAGAAATTTACCAAGTTGGTTCCATATTTGAAAACATTGTAAACCATCCTAAGATATCAAATAAAATTTTAGATTGTGAAATTTCAGGATTAAGTGCTGTCACCTCTACGGCAGTGGATAGTCTTCCAACTCCCAAAACTAGGATATCACGGGCGGAATCTGACTTATCTGGTTTGGGAATAAATATTGGTTCGTGCACTAGCTGCACCATTAATGTTAACATTGTAAATAATAAATAAAATTAGGTAGTGTTAAATTTTCTCACAATTTGAAAGCCTTAATAATTATTGTTATACATTAATAAATAAATGATTTTTTGCTTGATTGATGAACATAAAGGTTAAAATATAAAAATCCCATATAGTTTACATACTTGGTGCGGAGTAAGTATTTCGCACACTACTTCGTGCACGGTGTCATAGTAACAAAGAAAAATGAAAAAAAGGTCAATTGGCATATTCTTGCCAATGCTCGAACCTTGTCATTTTTTGACGTTTGTAGAAAAAGATTATTTAACGTTTCAATATCTAATAACTTGATATATTCTGCTTAAACTGCTTCTAAAACTTTACCTACTCTCATGAGATGACATTAACTTCTTGCGGAGTGTCAAACGAAGTGCATTATTGGTGATAACCCCGTATGAAAAATTGATGCCAGACATTAAATGAAATCAACTGTTTGAATGACAATAATCAATGACCTTCTAGTTCGTTAACTTTGTGCGTTAGCAAAAAAAATCATTTATTTCTGATATTTACTGTATCATTGTCTAGTCAGCGCAAATATTTTATGAGCCGAACTGGCTAAATTCCTTTAGAGGAACAGTCCACACAACAAAGAAATGAACGAGTACGGTCGATTTGCGTGAATGGGCAGTAAATATTTAAATAAAGTGAAAGAAAGAGTTATTGGTTACTTTAATATAATCATTGAAAGCGATATATCTTTTAATGGGTATATACTTAGCTGTATTTACAACAACTTGTATTGTAAAGTTCGTTTTAAAATTATTTTTCTAACGAAATATTAATGCATCCATGTGGAATGTCTCGTTTTAATAATAAAAGAAAAAACTATCTGCATTGATAGTGTCTTTCCTCTCTTGTGAAGATATCTGCTGCTCTGTCATAAGTCATAATTTGACAATTGGAGAATTCTAAACACTTTCTTATTTTTCGAAATGCCTTAATAATATTCAATATCTTTATTGAGAAAAAAAACTCTTTCTAAGTCAACAAAATATAATATATTAGTGATATTCTAACTACTACTTGCTCAAAAATTGACCAACCACTATAAAATGTGTAGATGTGCCCTAGTTTGCACTTTATAAATGAAGATATTCAGACAATACATCACAACAAAAGATTTATTTTTAATAAAAGTTCCCATCGGGAAGTGAGAGTATTTAATATAATGTTAAAAAAGTTTATACTGTGTCTAAGCATAAAGACTTACATGTTATATTTGCAATCAATAACACTAACCATAAAATAAAACCAGTACAAAACCTTATTAGCTTTGTTTATATTGTTCCTAACCTCAAAATTCCAATGATATTTTAAAAAAGCTGTCAAAGTAGGTACTTATTTAAGTTTAATAAACTAATAGTACCATCAAACTTTACGAAAATATATTTTGGCGTTGCCGTATCTAGTGCGAGGCAAAGGTGGCAGTGGCCACGGGCTCAAGGTTCGTAAGGGCGCCAAAAAATAGAAGCCAACTTTCCTTTTTTCTTTTAAATTTCACACTATCGCGGATTAAGAGTATCAATAGCAGATGGTGCATGTTTACTTGCATGTTTTTTCTTTCCTTCTTGTCATAGATAAAAGTCATTCTGTTAGTTGTTTTCTTGATCGGAATAATAACAGTCTGGTCTTCCTTTAACAATCTAATACACAAGTCTCGCACATTTGGCACCCAACGTGGGGAAAATGCAGTAATAAAAAATGTTTTATTGGCTTCATAAATACTCGCAAAAAAAGCGGCTATGTATTTTGGATTGAGTATATTCAAGTGCAAGAACCTTGCGGATAAGAAGAAGCCATATCTTCCTGTTATTTCCCAAATGTGGATAAATTTCTCAACCTCTTTACATTGAGGCACCGCAAAACACTTATATATAAACTTATATTCGCTATTTCAATCAGAATCGACAAAAATTCACGAGTATTATACAACAACTTCATTGAAATGAACCAGGGAGAGCTTGTTATCAAGTTTTGGATGTTTTCTTTCCCCATTCAAAGGTTTGCAATACGGTCCAGTTTTTCCAGGTTTATTAGGACCGAACTAACCATTTTAAAACATCCCTATTGCATTTAATCAAGGCTGCTTCACAGGGTTTCCAAAACCTAGAAGTTCATTACATTTTAATAAAACAAAACAGCTATTTTGCAATGTGAGCCCTTGCATTATCGTTCATTATAATGAGGATATCTCCTATAAATGGCAAGATCTTGAAAAATGTTTATAGGTAGAATTCTGCATTCATTCTCTGCTGACAAATAGGAACCAGCTCTGTGCTCAAACCACCATCAAATAGCTGAACGTTAGGTCTGCGCCATACTCTCAAAAGTATCTTGAGATTTTAGATCTGACTCATATAAATGTAAACTCTGGCCATCAACAGTCCACTGTGTATAATCTCTAGCAAATTTCTAATAGTTAATTACTTAGCAACAATTTTTGTTTAGGAACATCTTTTTTGGACAAAAAACTTGCAACAACACACTAAGAACAATTCTGTCATCTTCTAGCAGCTCCTATACATTCTTCATTGCTTAAATGATTTACTCTGGATCTATTTTGAGCCAACTATAACAAAGAATAACCCAGGGCCACTATCAAGACTCTTGAACTTTACCAAAAAGGTCGCAGTGTATCAGGTGAAATTTGTCATCTGTAATCTGTAAGAATATCCAATGAAGCAACTTTTAATATTACATTCTTTGAAACTGGTAAAATAACCTAAACTTTTTGACTAAGCTTCATGACACTAAACGCCATTATTTTGGCAATATCTTTTTAAATAAACTACACAAGTGTATGTTTTTAATAAGAGAAAGTAAATTGGAAATTTTTCTTTATTTTTATCACTCGGAAAAAGTCTAAGATCGTATTTGAACGCAACGTATTAAATACCATTCATAACTATTAACATTATTGGCATTTTATTACTCATCATTATCCATTATCTAATCTTAGCGTTTAATCTAAAGAATTCACTATTTCTTATCGCGCATTCGCGAACTGTATACTAAGAAGTATAGCGTTGCTTTAAATCAGTCAACAGAAAATTTAATTTACGTGTATCAGGATAAGATTTCTTAACCAGCTACAAATGAACAGTTATTATGGGTTTTAAGCAATTTTATACTTTTAACGCACTGTTAATATTAAAAGATGGTTTAATGGGTATGTCTATCTGAAGTTATAATCAGATTGGGTAAAGTACAAAAGCTGACACCTGCATTTGATTCTATACAGACTCAAAAGGAAACATATTTTGACGATATTTGTGTATCCATTAAAGTGAGACTATTTTTTGATGATTACTCCTATTCTCCAATTTACCTACCTACCTTTTTGAAGTTAGGTGCTAACCTCGCCAGCAGGAAGTTTTCTGACGTGTGTTAGCTGATGCTGATAAGCGGATAAGAGTGCCATGTCCCAAAATCTTTTGGAGGGCAGCTTTCTTAGCTATGAACACAACATCTACAAGGCCATTTTTCTACTTATCAGGTGGAAAGAACGTCAATTATTTGTTGACATCTAGGATAGACTGCTTATTAGAAGGGTTTAATCCGTTCCAGGATTGAAAAACATCGTTCATATTGGGCTGTCAACTTGGACGTTGCGCAAATAATATTTAACAATCGTATGTTTCTTTCAAAACGTTGCTTAGGTCTTTGTAGAAATTTTCAGACCATTCAAATCATTTGTGGTAGAGACTCCTAAGGGCAAACATCTAAGTTGTTTTATTAAAAGAATAGAAAAATAGATAAAATGTAATAACAGCTATTTAGCTAAAATTAGCATCGTCAGATTGACATATTAAAGTTACATTTTGTTTGTTTGTAGCTATCTGATGTTAATTAAGTAGTATTAAGGATAGACCAAGTATGACAATATTAAAGCCTAGATGTTATTAGCCCTAAGGGATTATCCTGATGATATAGAAAAACCATATATCGTGCTGATCTTTACAATAATTTAATATATTTGTGGTACAATTACGTCTTATCTATGTATAAATTGAAGACTCAATCAAAGTAAACAGTTTAATGAAAATACATCTAGCATATCCACAATTTAAAGTTGTTAATGAACAAATAAATCTTGGAAGTTCTTTACTATTGAACTGTTTACTTTGTCTTCATTTTATACATAGATAAGACGTAAATGTAACACACATATGTACATATATTAAGTTATTGTAAAGATCGGCATGATATAGTTTTTTCCTGATTTTTCTATATCATTGCACAGTTATACTGATCTTAGAGGGAAATACATCCAGGATAATCCCTTAGGGCTATTAACATCTAGGCTTTTATATTGTAATGTCTTATTACTTTTATACTTGGTAAAGTTTTAACACAATTTAATCAACATCAGGTAGTTACCTTGAAAAAACAAAATGTAACTTCAATATGTCAATCTGACGATGCTTATTCTAACGGAACAGCTGTTAAAAATCTATTTTTTAAATATAAGGTGGAAATTTAGTTCAAAGGTTTAGTTTTTATTATTCTTAGTGATGTACCATTCATTACAAAATTAAAATGTCCATAAAAATATTACTTTGTGCACTTTCTTACTGCAAATACGGATCCACTTTTGTTATAAACGCGTGGTCACCATTAATGAGTCATCCTGTAGAGTAATAAACTTCCTGATATCGTCCGTTTAGATAAAAATAATGTACCTTGTCGAAAAGAAAAACGAGAAAAAACCAAAGATTTACTAATTGTAAAAGAAATATTGCAAACGTTAAAATTTGATAGATAAAATGTGGCATATAATAAAAGTCGTACTATAAATGGTTTATAGTTGGTACTCGGGCGAAAAACTAGTTTAGCGATACAAAAATAAAACGCCACACTAGGCTTTATTGTACTGTAAATCACATTTTATTATATTTGTGAACATTTAATAATATCGCTTTTATTTGTTCGATTACGTTTGTAACGAATTCAAGCAAACATTGTAACTGTTTAACGAATACATCGTTAATTTTTACTGATTGCGATCGTATTATGGGAAAGTCATTCTACTTATTGTGTTGCACAAGAAAATCGTTCGGAATATCAAATTCCTACAAAAATACCAACATCGATCATCAAAACAAGATATCTCATTTATTTTGAATAAATATTTTACAATTGTTTAGCTTTTTATTTTTTTTATTAACAGTTTAAGTAACAGTATCCAGTAACAGTTTAATTTTTAATTTTTCACAAAATTAAGATAGTACAGTCGACAGAAGCGATCATGGTCCGCGGAAAATATGTGAACTAAAAGAGAGGTCATCGCAATCAGCCAATTACAAGCCAATGTTAACGATTGTACATTAGTAATTGTAAATATAATCGACATAATATGATCGAATGATTTTATCAACAGTAAATACACAAGAGCTTTTTTTTACCGGAAAATTTTTCGATTCATCGAAAGATTTTGCCAATCAGTAATATTACGAAAAAAACTGAAATGATAAAATCGCGAGACCGAAGGTCGAGCGATTTTATCTAATTTCAGTTTTTTGAGTAATATTACTGATGGAAAAATCTTGAGATGAAGAGAAAAATTTATCCATTAAAAAAAAGATCGCGTGTATTTTGCTAAGATAAATTAACGACTAATTATATAAAGAAACAATAAAATTTATTCATTCTAAAACAATTAAACTAGTTAAAAGAACAGTTGTTAAAAATACAATTATTAAATATTGGTTGGGGAGTACTGATTTTAATGTTTTCTTCTCGTGTTTCTACGTATGTTGAATATTCTGTTTCCGAGGGTCTCAAATTATTTATAAGTTGTTCATGGTGTTCGGGGTCAATTTGGAGGTATGGTTTAATCGATTGTGATGACGAGTGTCCTGTTATCTTAATAAGCTGTTGATCGCTAACTCCTGCTTTGGCTAATTGGGAAACTGCGCTGGCACGATTTGAATGGTTAGTAACTTTATTATTGATTATGTCCAATCCAATTTTTGCAGCAGAATTTTTTGTCCAAACAGATATGGTATTAATACCTAAAGGAACATTTTTGTACCAACCTTTAGAATTTTTATTTTTCCAAAAAGGATTTGGAGTTAAAAATAATCGGTCAGAAGTAATATGTTCATTTCTTTTTTCTACTAGCAAATGGAATAGTTTTACAGGGCAAATACTTTCGTCACTTTCATTTCTAGTCAACCATTTGCTGTCTGTTAACTTTTTCGAGCCGCCTTGTGCCGTTTTCGAAAATATGGTGTTATATTCAATCCTACCCGTAGGAAGACCATTTTGGTTCTTTTCTACTTTAAAATAATAAATTTTGCAATTAACAGCTTCTCCTCCTCTCCAAGCCAATTCGTAAGAAGCTATATGAAAGAATCTTTTTGCAGCCCTTCAGGTTCATTTATATTCCATAGTGTTGCCATTTTTATTATATTTTCTTTGTCTATTGCTGAAGAACACGTCTTTCTTTTTGTTGGAATCAATTGAAGTTGTTTTCTTTTGGCATTTCTAGCATCCCGAGCTTCTTTAAAGGTTATGTCTGTAAAAGGATCAAATTTCAAACCATATTCGTTAAAATATTTCTGTTGTAACATTTTAGCAGTCGTGTTCCATATTGTTTTGACCGCAAATTCTTTGTAATCTTCTCCATTCTTTTTTTTCATATTGAAAGCCCAATCTTTTAATATTTTTGCTAGATCTTGTATTGTAGTATTCTCTTCCAACTTATAATTTCGGCTTTGACAAAACTCCATGAATTGTTTCCATATTGATGACTTCGTATTTTTTGTTGACTTCGGTATTGACTCTTCAATATTTTTTGTAATTTGTTCATGTGAAACCTCTCCCAATCGGTTCATACTTTATGTTTTTTGCAAAGAAAAGGTAGTATTGTTTTATATTGTTAAATTTGACAATTAAATACCTGTCAACAATAATGCAAAATTGATACACACCTACTAGATTGAGGAACATGCGATAAAAAAGGATGCACCTTTTTTATCGATGTCAAAATGACAAAATAGTTTGTAGGTATATGACATTTTAACATTGGAGTTAATTTATCAATATAAAACAATTTTAGTGTTGTCAATGTGATGATAATTATCCGATTTTCGGACAATTTCACCAACCGGATAGTTTTTGAATCCAACAATTTTTCGAATATTTTGCAAATGTAAAACAGATATTGCTTTTGGAAATTTCTTGAAATTTGAAAATAGAGACATTTTTTAGGACAGATTATTGTATTTTTGGTCCAATATAATGTTTTTATTAATATTGATAGTGTCATTTTTAGATTTTTAGCAACTTTGTTTACATATCTTTTGACAGATGACACTTATGATATCGATATTTGGTTATCGATTCAAAATATCTAATGTTACTAAGAAAATACAACTACAGCGACATGGACACGCCCACTCAGGGCTCATGTTTGCTTCTGGGGACTGTAAATGGATTTTTGGTGGAATTATTTGGAGATCAAACAGTCGAAAGGACATAAAATTTGAATCATAAATTCAAAGATTATTTAGTAACATTTTTTTGAAGTGATTATTAACAGAAACATATGTGTTAAAACTATTTATCATATTAAGTAAAAAATATGTAAATTAACTACTTTTTATTATAATTCAAAAAATTTATCATTTTGAGGCGGTTGGAACGGTAATAAAAACAAATGGAAATTATTAACGAAAATCCCTTTTTAGCATTTGACATACTTATTCATTTTCTATAATATTAATTATCATTAACAACGACATGTTCCGAATTTTTAATAAATTTTTTTTACTGAGTTCGTGAAACTCATGAAAGAAAGACGAAAATTCCAAAAGAACGCAGATAATTACAATAACAAACAAAAGGAAATAAATATCAAAATCAGGAATACAAAAGAAAAGTGTATGGTGGGAAGATGCAATAAGGATGTGTACAAAGAGGCCAAGGAAGTTACTAGACCCTAGTATCTAGGTGGACAACGGAGGCAAACCATTACAGACGAGGAAGAAGTTATTATAGTTCATTTGTTTGGAGTTGACAGCTAAGAAAATTCATTAAATCGTAAAATGTTGTAAACAAGACCATAATACATAAGAATATAGAGGTACTCGATAGTGGTGGTTTATATTGTGATCTATATTTTTATTATTTTACTCCAAGAACATTATTTTCGGTAGTGAAAATGGTGTCAAGTTCGAGTTTTGTTCCAGTACAAGCGGCTGGACACTTGTACTGGAATATTTAATAGTTAATATCAATACTGAAGAACTGTTCGAACCCATTGTAATTCCTATCAGACCAAGCAACGAATCTGACATTGTCGGATGGATACGACGAAATGGAAGCTGACAATTAAAGGAGTACGTTCTTTTTGCATTAATTTATATTTAATTTTTACTTTTTAACATGTAGCATATTTTTATTTTACTTTTAATTTTTATTTTAATTTAAATTATGCTTTAAAAAACTTCGGTTCTACGGTCATGGGATCTATTCAGCTACCTGTTGTGACAATATTATCTAGGGTTTCTATTGTGTTTGGGTTAGTTAATCCTTAATTACAGGGTGGACTTATTTTTCAAGAACCACCCTTGCTTGGGCTTTGAAGGATTTGCATTTATAATGAATTCACTGTGCTGCCAACTCCAAAAAAATGTACTATAGAATTATAATGCATGAAGCCAATATAGATCCATTCAAATACTGTTATAGACGACTGAAATCTTAAAATCTGAAGTTCTATTTAATATAAAATCTGCAAAAACAAAACGGGACCTGATGACATTCCAACGAGAAAAACATTGATATCTTAGTTAAACTTTTCAACAATATACATGACATGGGAGAAATACCAGAAGAATGAAGAGGTGAAATTTTGGGGGGGTTAAAATGGGGAATTTACAAAAGGACCTATTAGGAAAGTGTTCATATGTAGGAGGGTAGGAGTGAGAAAACTAACTGTGACCTATGGCTAATCTATTTAGTATTATATTGTTTTTTCTTGTTAAATCATTGAAGCAGAAGGAATCAAAGAAATTGCTTTTTATGTAATATAATTTATGTATGCTATATTTTTGCCATTCGCTTTGGATATGATTATTAAATTCCAATTTCCAAAAACTTGCCAAGAGGTGGTCCAACGATAACAAACTGGCGACATAAGGGAGTCGTTCGAGTCAATGGAAGATACACAGATGAACATCGAATCCAAATAGGCGTTGGAGAAAGATGTGTTCTGTCTGCTCTGTCTGACAAATTTTTTAAATGAAGAAAAAATCGTCAAAGTTCAAATCAACAGTAACTGTGATCTAATTAGCATGCTGACGATATGATTATGTGATGATCTCAAGGATCTGCAAAATCCCATAACCTCTGTTGGTTCAATGGGACAGGAAATGTTACTAAGACAAAGTTTATAGTTTTTAGCCTGCAGCAATATCTCAACGCGTCACTATAGATAAATGGACAGAACGTTGATAGAATACCCAATTTTAAATACCTTCAATGTTCCAGAAGATGAGATCCTTGTTCATCATCTAAGGCTGAGGGAAGGAATATTTCAAATGTAGCTACATAGACGAATGCTGAAAATAGCATGGGTAGCTTTGCAATCTTGGACGGGCGCACCGTAACTGCGGTACCAATTCCAAGAATCCTTAAGCTGGTGTCGCAACTGCGATACTGCTCAACTTTATGCAAATTAAGGTGACCTCTTTATTTCGTAATTGTGCTACGGCAAAATTACACAGATATTTTATACGTATTAGTTTATCCCAATGAAATAAAAGACTAAAAATATTTTGCTAAATATAATTTATTAGATAATATTATATAGTAATATATAAGTATCTATAAAATTGTTAATTCACCCAACCCAACCTAACCTAACCTAACCTAATCTCACCTAACCTAACCTAACCTAACCTAACCTAACCTAACCTAACCTAACCTTACCTAACCTAACCTAACCTTACCTTACCTTACCTTACCTTACCTTACCTTACCTTACCTTACCTTACCTTACCTAACATAACCTCACCTAACCTAACCCTCAAAAAAAATTAATATTTTCCCACGCACGCTTAACAGTCACTTCATTTTGATCTCGTAAAATAGTTAACACTTTCATTTAATAGATAATTGATAAATGAGACCACTTGCTCTTAAGAGATTTAAATACCCGTAGGTACCACCCTTTTACCCATGGAAAAACCCAAAATTAGTCTGTACCGCAATTACGACAGGTGATTAAAATCCTTTGGGTCAGGTACCACAGTTGCAATGCACCCATCTTGGACAGGGCAAATACAGTTCGTGAACTTAAAGACTATAAGGTTAAATGCCTAAATCTGGTTTACCTATGTTTTCAGAGGAAATTGTTACTGGATCCTACAGATTGTATATAATGAAGAGATGTAGGAAGAAAAATAGTATTTTCCTGGTTAAAGAACATCGCGATTGCCAACGACAGGGAAATCTTAGGAACCTAACCGAGCAGAATAATAATAATTAAATAATTCTTGAGTTCTTTATATTAATTTTTCCTGTTTAAATTAAATTATTTTACGAGAAATTCATCGCAGCCAATTTAACGTAGTAATTAAAATTTGTCGAGGTTTTTTTGTTCCTTTTTTCCAAATTCCAAAATAACAACTCACACACACACGCATTCAACTATTTTCTAATTTAAATATTTTGATCTAAAATATGTACCCCAACGTTTTATAATGATAGCGTACAATTACGACGTATATAATTATAAAATACAAACAATATTTTTTTGTATCTACATGTAGTATGTGTGTGTATTCGCATCTCACCGAAACTACGTGAATAAAAAAACGTAGAAACGGATGTCTGGTGTACAAGATTTATCTTTTATTCGAAATGAATGTGTTTTAACACAGAAACAGAAACGCTTATGCATCATAAAATATATTTTAATATCTCTGTTATTCTATTTACGCTATTCGAAAATAAAAATTCAACCGAAACAAGCGACAGCTTTTGATGGACGACTTTAACTCTACTATATCTAAAAAATTTTGTATGTTGTATCGTATTCTGGGAAAGATACAGGAAAAATATTTTCCTCTTCCTTTAAGTATTCTCATCAGCTTGTGTATATCATATTTTAAAACAAAGAAGAATAGTTTTCTGTTTTGCTTCTAGTGCGTCTCCATTTTTTAAGCAAATTATATTTCCAGATTTTTTTTACTAAAAACAATCAAATTTATTTTGTTTATATATTATGTAAAGATATTTTTTCTTTTTATACGCTTGTACTTTGCGTATGAAATTGGTCTTTAATCGGAGCATTAAGCATTTTGAGATTCACGTTCTGTCAAAAACGGTTTGTTACAAATTCTATCACACTCAACTACAGCTGACATTTAACTATGAAAAGTATCAACAGTTTGTTCTAAGTAGCAGAAAATGTGACATCTGATTTCTGACTTGTTTGGGAATAGCAGGGCCAATGACAATGTGCCCTACAGAAGGCAAGATGCTAGGTGTCCTTTCGCTGATGAAATATTGCAGGAGGGAGGCTTCAGTTGGTGCTTTACAGCTGCAACAGACATTAAACTTAAAACCTGTGTGACCTTAGGACCTTGGAACACATTCCACTGGCTCCCTAAAGGCTCCGAGCTCTTTTACTTATTACAAATCAAAGCTGGGTATGTCTAGAATCCCTTTAGAATCTGGCAAAAAAGGGAATGAGGAAGCTGACAGTCTCGCAAAAGATGGTGCAAATACACAATTCTTAAGTCTCACAAAGAGCCACATTAAAGAAACTTAATTCCTGTGAGGGACTACAATCCCACTGTAAATGTACTTGTAAACTTGTAAATATATTAAATTGATTGTACTAACCCTTACTTTTTGGAAGTCCATCTTATTAAGAATAATAAAAAACTCTTCGTTTTAACAAAACTTCCAATATTTATTTAAAAACTGCTTTTTTAAAAGACTCAATGACAGCCGTTTCGCTAGACAACTAGCACCGTTAGATTGACCTATATAATCGGGTTAATTCTTCTCTCGAAGATGTTTTAATTAAATTGATTGTACTAACCCTTACTTTTTGGAAGTCCATCTTATTAAGGATAATAAAAAACTCTTCGTTTTAACAAAACTTCCAATATTTATTTAAAAACTGCTTTTTTAAAAGACTCAATGACAGCCGTTTCGCTAGACAACTAGCATCGTCAGATTGACCAACCAGATGTTTTGGGATGCCTTACATCTTTTCTCTTGTAACTTCTTATATAATAGGGTTAATTCTTCTCTGAAGATGTTTTAATTAAATTGATTGTACTAACCCTTACTTTTTGGAAGTCCATCTTATTAAGGATAATAAAAAACTCTTCGTTTTAACAAAACTTCCAATCGATGCTAGCATCGATGTTAGTTGTCTAGCGAAACGGCTGTCATTGAGTCTTTTAAAAAAGCAGTTTTTAAATAAATATTGGAAGTTTTGTTAAAACGAAGAGTTTTTTATTATCCTTAATGTAAATATATTATCCAAAAGAGTAAATGGTCTTCTCGAAATAAGCCAGTAAGATTTAAAGCTTGTCACTGAACACTGCCCACTGGCCTTTCAAGTACGTATAATCTCAGAAAAATTGGCAAATCAGAAAATGAGAACTGTTATTCCTGCAAAAGCGCTAAAGAAACTGTAAAACATATACTCTTTTAGAGTTCTGGAGTTGAAGATCTCATCAGTAGTAAATGCAGAGAAGTTAAAAGCCTAATTGTTCATATTAAAAAAAGACCTGACCTACAAGCTAACTCCTATCCAGATAACAGCGCATAAAAAGAAAAAAAACGACAAAAACATCTTGCTATAAACAGAGTTTACTGGTAGCATGATACGTATATTTAAAATATTATTTTGTACGCAATTTTCTGAAATTTAAAAAATATCCACTTCAATTGTCGAGCAGTGTATTTCTACGACTTATTCTGAGGAGCTTGTCGTCCTACCTGAAAACATCCTAAAAAACAACAGAAAGTACTTTACGCACGTTTGCTATCCAAATTATGGAATAAGCCTTCAGTTGAATTACACAAATACTTATGTCACACTGTAGTTTTTTCTATTTTTGTATGTTCAATTTCACATAATACTTGACAACTTAAGCGACAACAAAAGCAACATACATACCATTATTATAAATCTATTTTGGTATCGTAGAAAGACAATTTATTATCTGCGGTAACCCATTCCGGAGACTCCTTTATTAGCCAGAAATATAGTATAACAAATGATGAATTATAGGCCAGTCTTCAGTAGAAACAATAAACTAATAAGTAGATACAAAAAATCTATAAAAAAATGTATTTTTCTGTACGATACGAAAAAGTAAAATCCAGCAAGCAATTGATTAAGGTCTAGATCCAGCGGCGCCACTGCATTGTTTACATTGTAAGATAATTAACGCTAGTAATGATTTTTTAGTCACGATAACCGGTAATTAATTTCAAATTTCTGTTTCTATCCTATGGGAAGAAACATAGTTCATATAATTTTATACTTTCTTTATTGGTCTGTAGGATAAAAGACAAATAAATAAAAAATTTTATTAGGTTTGCCAGTAAATTTTGTTTAAAATAGTCAATAGTAAAAAATAAATATACCATATTTTTACGTAAACAAAGAGAGTTTTAAAGTTTGACTTAAAATGTTCAAACTATTCTTACTGCGTCAGTCTTCTTTTCATGCCGTCTTCTCATTGAAAGTTGGCGACCACGTTTCTAAAGGCTTACGTTTCGTATCCAGGATTTTCTGCCCATACCTTTCTTCCCCTAATTGCTTAGCACGTGTCCTATGAAAAAAGTTTTTCATCTCTTATAATGAGTGTCAACTGTCAACAACTTTCTGTTGTGACCATGAGTACTTCGTTAGTCCATGGTATTCTCTCAGACGCCTCAAGTTTTTTGTCATTTCCAGGGCTACTGTGTAGGTTTTCACGTTTAACCATAAATGTAACCGTTTCGGTGGTTATACTGAGTCCTACTTCTTGACACTCTCGGTTGATTCTCTCTAATAAAGTTTAAAGATCTTCTGCACTCTCAGCCATTATACCAGTATCTTCGGGAAACCTTGGGTTGTTTATTAATGTTCATTCAATGTCTACACCATATACAGTGCTTTTCCACTAAGTTTAAATAAACCATAACGCTTACACCTTCCAACATAAATTGACATATTTTTGGATTTTTCCTACATACCAGTATTACAAAAGTTATTAAAGGTGGATACTTTTATCTGAAAAGCACTGTATATTATATTTTGAAATATAAATTAAATAGTAGTTGAGCCTTAGCCAACTCAATTTGCAACTGCTGTTTGGTTGTAGTAAATATTTTTTATTATTCGTATATCGCTTGGATCGAAATGAATACCCTTCTCTATCAGTTTATCGTGTTGGTCTTCATCAAATGCCTTCTGGAAGTCAATGAAACAGAGCTACATACTTTTGAGCGCAAACAATGCTTCTCTTGTTCCTAATTCTGCTCTAAAGTCCAAATGCGCCTTATTCAGAATTAGGTACCTTTATTGTGTCTGTTGTGTAGATTTTAAAAAATAAATTCATTTGGCCTTAACTAATCAATAGTCTTCACTATTTAATAAATCTGCTTTCCCTACTCTAGAAATAATTCATCATTATGTTCAGCCTGTCGCATTCGCCAAAAGTTTAACAACATTTTACATTGTGTAGGTGAAATTTGACAATATTAACAAGGTCTTACTGTGATAGTGATATTAAGTAAATTATAAAATATTGTGTAAAATTATTAAAATATTACCCACGCTTAAGATAAATAACAAAGAAAACCAACTAAAAAGATGAGAAGAAGTAAAGGGAATACCGATACCGATACCGAAATAATTATTATATGAATATAATGACTATCAATAATAAAAATAAGCAAATTGATGGCAGTCGGAAAAACAGTAAATGAAAGATCAATTTAGGATTTTTCCAGACAATTTTCTTTTATAATTCGAGATACTTACCGGACTAACTCACCGGTCGCTGTGAAATTTTACAAAAAAAAATTACCCAGTAATATTTTGCACTAGTTGCCAGAAATACTGTCTGGGAATTGTAGTCGAGCAAATGAAATAAAATAAAGAAACTGTTTGTTCTAATTGCGTTCAAAAATAGATTTCTATTTCCAAGAAAATGCAATCGCTTCGTACTTAAGTTTCATTTACTTAAGTGTTTGTATCAAATCGGCAAACGTAGCAAACAACAGCAACAAATCCATTTTATTCGCATACCGGGACAGTAATAAGGGTTAAGTGTGTCAAAACAAAACAACATTATTGTCAAAACAAGTAAAAAATACAAAGTTTACAGCAAACTGTGTTTTTAAAACACAAAACATTTATTTATCTATCAAACTAATTGCTTGAATATTATTAATGGAATTTGAAGATAAAGATCAAATTAAAAAATATGTTGTGAGAATTAACTTTTTTCATTTATCCTGTATATATAAGTAAGAAAAAAAATTGTGTACATCTACTACACTTCCTTTGATAAAAAGTGACTTTAAACTTGTATGTATAAGAACGTTTCAAAAATTAAACCATGACTTAATGACATTTTAATTGGTATTACTTTATACCATCTAATTATGTAAATCTTTTTTTTACTATGACTAAATTTAATTGAAAACACCATGAGAAATAGTTTAGGCTACTAATTTCCGGACTCATTTTTTAAAAAAATTTACTGCTCGCCATATCGAGAATTATGTATCTATTCTGTCGGAATTAATATTATGTTTTTGATAATTTATATATGTAAAACATTCATCATCGTAATATTTTTTGTTAAAAAAGTTATAGGTTTGATTTTATGAGGCAAATTAGAAAGTTATGGCAATTTTCAGAAAAATTAAAACTGCATTTTAAGGTTATGGTGTAAACGGATATTACAAATAAAAATTAGATAATATTAATCACCCGTTTTTTTGCTATAGGCTGAATTTCAGCATATTACAAATCTTTTAATAGTACCATATCTACCAATAAAAGTGTTGGATGATTGACATTTAAGTTTTACTATTTTTAATAAGATGGACTTCCAAAAAGTAAGGGTTGGTACAATCAATTTAATTATTTTCATTATTTATGCCTACTTTGTAGTATACTAAAAACTTTATTCATAAATCACTTATGCAATACTTATTTTTTGTTATTTGAAATGTATTAAACAGTAGTGTTGAATGTTTCTTGTCAAAACACAATACAATATCCAGCCAAATAATTGTTTCTCAAATATCGGCAAAATTATTGTTTACGCAAGATACAAACTAAAACAAAAATAGTTAATAAAAGACCTACATGAATCAATACCAAAAACAGTTATTTGTTTAATATTTTTGCAAACTAAATATCATTAATTTAACAAAAATTAAAAGGGTAATAGGTAGAACACAAAATTACGAAATATAATGTTCAAAAAAAGTGCATCCATTAACACTAAACACTGAGAAAGGAGTAGATAGAACGACTTCCAGTTGGGTGTCGCAACTGCTATCTACAAGAATCGAAGAAATGGAGGCAGGACAAGACACTATCTCCATTAATGTGACCAGAGGTTGTCCACAGGGGGGAGTTGCATCCCCGCTTATGTGGAGTCTCACTGTGGACAGTCTGCTCTGTCAATTGACTAGGGAAGGCATACCATGTCAAGGGTATTCCGACGACATGGTTATCCTGGCAAAAGGGAAGTATGAAAACGTCCTCTGTGATATTGTTCAAAGAGGATTGAACATTGCGGAACAATGGTGTGACTCGGTGGGACTCAGCATTAACCCCACCAAAACCACACTAGTAGCCTTTACAAGGAAAAAGAAACCTAATCTAAAAATCATAAAAATAGGGGAGAACATCGTCGAGTGGAAAACAGAGGTAAAATATCTAGGGCTAATCCTAGATAGCAGGTTACTCTGGAACAAACACGAAGACGAAGTAATACACAAAGCAACCAAGGCCCTCATGGTGTGTAGGAACATTGCAGGGAAGAACTGGGGATGTAACCCACGTACCTTGCAATGGATGTACACAGCAATAGTGAGACCATTAATCACATATGGGGCAGTGGCTTGGGGCGTAAGGGCTAATCTGAATACGACGAGGAAAAACCTCTCGAAAATTCAGAGACTAGCCTGTTCATGTATCACTGGAGCAATGGGAACTTGCCCCACTGCTGCAATGGAGGTGATTTTAAACTTGACCCCACTGCACATTCTGCTAGAAAGTGTAAGGAAGAAAACAATATATAGAATGATCAAAGAAGGAATTATCAGGAAAAACCTCGATCACTTCACTTTGATCAAACTTGGGAAATGCCCCAAGATGATATGCCAAAGAAATTCAACTTTGTGAGAAAATTCATCACAAAGTTGAGTAATAAATCTGAATGGGATGAAGACACCATACAGAATTTAAACCAGAATACCATAAAGTGGTATACGGACGGTTCCAAGCTAGACGAGGGAACTGGACCGAGAGCCAAATACTCAGAAAGCTTGGGCACATACCCGAGCATCTTTCAAGCAGAAGTCCGCGCCATCGAAAGGTGTGTGGAATTCAATATTGGAAGAAACTATCGCAGACAAGAGATTGTGATCATGTCGGATAGTCAAGCAGCCATCAAAGCGCTGAGTTCAAATATAATCAGTTCGAAGATGGTTTGGGAATGCCTAGGCAAACTAAATGAACTAGGCCAGAAAAACACTGTCACCCTCCTATGGGTCCCGGGGCACATAGGAATAGAGGGGAATGAAACAGCAGATAAGCTGGCAAAAAAAGGAGCTGAAATCCCACATTTGGGACCAGAACCATCTTGTGGGATCAGCAGTAGAGTAATCTTAGGAAAACTAAGGGAGGAAATGGAGAAAGAAAAATCCGAGTACTGGAATCAGCTGGAAGGATTGAGGCAATCTAAGATACTACTGGGGAACTATGACCAGAAGAGATCTCTTAGCTGCCTCAACCTCAGTAAAAAAAGGCTCCGTATTCTAACGGGAATATTAACCGGGCATTGCCGGTTAAGAAGCCACATGAAGAAACTAGGGTTAGCAAAGTGCAGATTCTTTGAGGAAGAGGATGAAACCTCAATACATATACTCTCAGAATGCCCTGCCTTGCAGAATTCTAAAGCTAGATACCTAGGAGCACATGAAATAGAGGAAGGGGATCTACCTCATTTGAAGCCCGACGATGTCCTAAACTTCCTCAGGAAAATAGGACTCGAAGAGCTGCTATAAATCTGAGAAAACATCAGAACATGGCAAGTAAGGGGGGACACAATAGATCCTATGGGTCGCAGTGTAATCATCACCCCTAACTCATTCATTCATTCATTCAACACTAAACACTAAACAAATAAATATATCCGCAATAATTATAGTTATTAAAAAATATTCTTAAGAGTTTTTAAACATAAACTTTCTCAGACATAAGCTGTATAGTTTTATTTAAGAATAATTTTCTAATTTTGATTTCTGTTTATTTTTTGCTACTAATTAATCGTCCCTCGTATATTCCCATAATTTTTTAATGGTTTTATATTAATAATTACGGATTTCTACATGAACCGTTGTTTATACCTTATAAATTTCATATATTTATATGATTTTCTTAAAAGTTATTTACGATCTCTACTAATAATAATTATATGATTCGTTTTTTCATTTTTTTTATGTTTAAAGTTCTCACGCCAATAATTTATGATATTTCCCGTTTTATTATTCCGGCATTACCAGTTTCTCCAATTGGTTGTTAATAATGGAAAATTTTAGACAAAACTTTATTGATTCTTAGTTCGGTTTTATAATATCATAACCTCAATTTATAACCAAACTTATTTTGGTACAAAAAACTGTTATATATACAAGTGTCCGATTGTCTTAACATCTCCACCCTGTAAGGCAGCGAAAATACGGAAGCGCAAAATCCAATTTTATAAATTGACATTATGTGCAGTTGTTAATTAGTTGAAAAATCTCGAACAAACGTTCGAAACAGCAGCAGCGGCGACAACAGAATAGATAAATCTATTTTAATCTGAAAAGACCCGTTTGAATTTTTGATCAAATAGAATTTCTCGAGCGTGCTGGCAGCCAAAAATTTAACATTTCGAACGAACAAAAAAATTCCCCCTTTTAACTTGGCTCAATAGTCGGATATTACGCGCTGTAATTAGAATTTAAATGTTGGAATACAAAAACAAATCAAATGATCGGTTTGCGGGGCACAAATAAAATTATAATTATCAGGAAAAGGTTAGGCTCCGCGCAGATCCGGAATCGGATTATTCAAATACCCACATGGGCGTCCCAACAATATAATTAGATTACTTTAAGGGTTTTTGTAGCCACCATCTTGACCCCTGTTAATTTTGGCATTTCTTTTTAAATTTTTTTGTCCACATTTTTATTAAGAAACTATTTGTTGGGAAATGAAAATTATTACCTAAAAACTTTATTAATTTAGCTGATTTAGCTGATGGAGCTAAAAGAAACAGCATAAAAAGTCTTCCAATGATATTAATTAACAATTTGACAAATAAATTTATTTTGTATCTTATGAAATTTAAGTATTATTGTAAATATATCACTGCGTGCCGAGCGTAGCGAGGTTCGCAGCACCAAATTAATTATAACTAATGATTTTTAAATTAGTTTAAATTGATTTGGTGCTGCGAACCTCGCTTCGCTCGGCACGCAGTGATTCATTTATATTAATACCAATTTTGAACATAATTCAGCTGGCAAATATAATTTTTAAATTAGTTAAAATTGATATTTGGTATTATTGTAAATCTATCACTGCGTGCCGAGCGAAGCGAGGTTCGCAGCACCAAATTAAATCTCAATTTTTACATTTTTAAAATAATATAAAAAATAGGCGACTGGACTGTTATTGAATATTGGACTACATAATCGTATTGTTAAAGACTCTAGTTAATTTTTGCATCCCATCAAAACTATTATAAATGCGATTTATGAGCCTATTCGTTGTTCGAAGTCATGAAATTTCATAACCTATTTTAAACAATCCATGCCAGGATATTATATGCCATATGATTTTGACTTTATTGGTGATTTAGATTTCGTATGAACAATAAAAAAAATAAAAAAAATTAAATCGCCTAATACTCATGTATATTATTTAAATATAAATTTAAAAAAAAATAATCCACTTGCCTATTGTTAGATGTTCTTTTAATGGGTGTAATTTTTATTTTTTGTTTAACATTTTATTTATCTTACACTTAAAATGCAATAAGTATAAAATTAACTTACTATAATTAATATTACAGTATAATTTATTAATTTTGTGTATAGCCTAAATTATATTGTTCATACAAGGAAGTTAACACCTTGATTTTCCCAATTTAAAATGAAAATAGAAAATTCTTCCGAATGTAAATTCATATTAGTTCTTCATTAGAAAAAGAAAGCAGTCTACGTCGTATCATCTGCATATGGACCGCCATTATTGATCCTTGAGGCACGCCCATACCCAGACAACAATTTTACATTCTTTGCACATAATAAGAACATTCTTTTTGGAACAAGAATGTTCTATTAACATGCGTAAATACCTGTCAGTACATGATCAGAATGTGATAGTCACCTCAAAAGGTCGTACCAAATTACTTGATATGTATATGCAAAGAATGTTCTGAAGTATGTAAAGATCAAATTCTCAGCATTAGATGGTGATGGTAATATTCTATTTTAGTCCAAACAAGAACTTTCTTAGAATATGTCTTGATACTACTCAGTGATAAAAATGTTCTGGTAGTACGTAAATAGCATATTCTCCGTATTACCATATATTTTTACTGTACACAGTCTAGATTACTACTGCACGAACATACACTTTTTTACTGTCTATCGCGAGTTATATTCTTCAAATATCAAAAGAAATCTTGTAACTTGCTCATCCAAACAAAAGGAATAAACATCGCACATTATATTCACGTCCCCAAAAGAATATTCCTTACATCGTTTGTGCAACATATTCTTATTATATCATCATATCACTTTCAACGGAATGATTGTTGGGTATTTAAAAATTACATGATAAGAACATGTTAAGAATGTACCATAAAGAACAAACAAATTTACAAGAAAAGGAACGTGAAATGTAGTTGTTTAGCATATACCTTTCAGAATGTTCGAAAACGTAATTCATGGGCACATTCTTAGAATTTGAATGTACCATTAGTGTTATGTGGGTATACACTCCTAGAAAAATTGCTATTCTTGAACTATTAGTTTCTTACCATGAACGTTTAGATACCAGCAATTTTACAATGTTAATCAAAAACTAAAAAAAACTACATCTATAAAAATTAATATTGATTCAACCACGCGTCATTACGAATAGAACATGCGGGGCGAACCAAAAAAGTAAATGAATATAAAGAATATGTCAGTTGTTTAATTTAAAAAAAAATCAGATTTGTTTCCATGTTCACCGTAGAATGACGTAACTCAACACAACAGCAATATTCTGTAATGATGAGTGGTCCAGATGTTTATTTAAGCAACGAAAGGGTCAAAAACCAAATACGTTCGAAATTTTAAACGAGAATCGACCTTATGTTCGATAAAGAAATGGTTTAAAAGGGTCCGAAAGAAAGAGAGGAAAACAGTGAGAGAGGGCAACACGCTATTTGTACAAGTGTGTATGTTGCGTATGATTTAAAATAGGTCTTTTAGAAATTAAAATCTCCGAATCTCATTCAGTACCACGTAGACGTCCATCACGGACTAAAATCATTGACCTCTACTAAAAAGGAAGATAGTTATATATAAAAGAAAAAATTCTAAATGAAAAGATGTTTTTTCGGTGTATTGTTCATTTCCGTTTAAACGACAAAGAAACCAACGTGCTTAAATTTTAACACAAACAATAAAAATCTAAAATAAATTATAGCAGCCCATAATGTAAATGATTTTTCCAAGATAAATTAAACTGCTGTTTAAACTTTTTGTTCTTCAAACTTTAGAACAAAATTCAAAGTAAAATAATTCTAATTACTTAAAATAAACTTTATTTGATCGACAATGGTGTAGGTACATAATTTTTAATTTCTTTAGAAGTTCTGTAGAAGGAATTATATTTTGATCATCCTATGTACTATCGTCAACGAAAATGGCCTGACAAATTTATACTAGAATTGAATGAATCTAAAAGATTGTGGACAGGGTCGGCTGCGTTATCGATAACCCATAGGGGTTAATAAGTTTTCGTCCTACACTGTAAAAAATTAGTTTAAATATTACAAAGATTTTACCAAAATCGGATTACCTTGTGTTAAAATAATTTTTGAAGTCTACCAACATTTTAATGCTGTTTTTAAACATTCGTAGTATGTAGGTGCTTTTTTGATGAAATCTTTCTAATGTTATCCTTTTGGACACAGAGCTGTAACGAATCGTTTTTAAAAATATTCAAATAATAAATCATTTGCTTCTTGTGAAATTATTTAGATAAAAAATATTAAATCATTTACTTTCTGTTTTAAATCATGACTCAGAATCGGAACCAGAGATCGTCCTTAAAAGTCAACTGAAAGAGTTCAAAGACTTATTTAAAGCCAAATTCGAGAAGGAAATACAAAAACAAATAAAAAAATCACGGAAACTATTAGAAGAACAAAAGATATCCAACGAAAGAAAGGAAAGAAAGTGAAGACAACAAGAAAACAATTCAAACCCTCAGGAAAGAACTGAGAGACGAAATAGCAAATCACAGGAAAAACAGGAAGACAAAGAAACCAGATCAGGGAGCCCTAGAAGTCCAATATGAAGAACAGAATCACCAACTAACGCAGCAAACGAAGTGATGGAAATAGAAGACTTCCAAACAATCCAAAAACAACAAAGGAAAGAGAAGATAAAAAATAACAACACAGAAGCAAATGAAGAATCAAGAATAGCAAAAGGGCCACCTCCTATTTTCATAAAAACGACGAAGGAATTTCCCAAAATCAGGAAAGAAGCACAAGCGAGAGGAATCAATGTAACCTACAAATTCAATGAAAAATTAAGAGTGAAAGTGAATCTACAAACCGAAGACGAATATAGAAAACTGAGAGTACGTAGAAGAACTGAACAGACAGAGGATAAACTGGTATACATTTATGTACCTAACGGAGAGGAACGCCAAAACAGTACCAATTGAATTGACAGATGTTGAATCAGTCTGGGAATTTAATATTTTCAATGTCTGATGTGGGCGGTAACATGGAATTTGTAGTATCAACGAAAACTCGCCCTATCCATGTCAGGCCACTTTCGTTGACGATAGTACTTCTGTATTTAAACTGATAATTTAAAAGACACCAGAAAAAGTAGCAAATCCGTGCACAAACTGTCAGCGTCACCAATCCCCTACATCCTAACTAAATTGAATAATGAATCGTCATTTTCGAAGGTAAATTCCACTAGGCTTTTTAAAATCAATCTCCCTAAGTAATAAAGTAAAAAGACACATTCGAATGATAAAGTAAGTGAACGAGTTTATGAAATTTTATGAATAATAAAAAGAAGACTAAATTGGTTAAATTGGCGTTCAATTGTCGTGAGAGTACGGGTCGACTATGATTTCATTGGATTCAATTTGTAGTGATTATCTTCAACAACATGCATAAAAAAAGGGAGACAGAACTACTTGATGTTCGTACGTACACTGGTTAGATTTAATATTTCCTTTTTTAGACAACTGTTAGCGATGTTTATACATCAAAATCAATTTAGAAATACAGTGTTGAAATTACTAAACAACAATTTAATGAAACTGTATAGTTTATGAGCGTTTCCTTTAATTCTTCAATGGAGTAATTTTTTTTTGAATAATTAGTTGCTGTAAAAAGTATCTCAACTGGGTGACTGTTGTATAGAATGTTAAGAAAGGACCATTCATAAATACATGCATCCAATTACAACATTTATGCCCAGCCCAAGTTTTTTGAAAACATTTAATCTGAAAATAAATCACTCTCAAAAAAAACTTTATTATCCGACAGAAAAAAATGTTTAAACAAATAAATTAGGTGTTCAATAAGAACATTTTACTTTTTAATTCTACTAAATTTACTTATTCTCCTATTATCTTTACTTAAATCATTATTGAATAATTATTTCTGTTGTTGCAGCAATGATGGCACAATCTTTGGCACCTACAGCTCCAAGAGAACCTTTATCGTCCAATCAACTTTTAAACAAAACCTCCAGTCAAATGGACTACTCGAAGTACGTTAAAAAATTCTCGTCTTCTCTAGAATGCGGCAGCAGCTACTGCAAAGACTTAAACTATAGGTGAGATATCAAATATTTACCCCGGTGACACAGGCAACCGGCGCTGCCAAACAAAAACACATGCCTCGATGGATGTTATTTTATAAATCTGTGTTTCATGTACAATTAATTATAACATTTGTTTTTTAGGGAACATTTCCATTGTTTGGACTGCAACTCACGGGTATTTATTAAAAAAGAAGAAATGATCCGTCATTTTAAGTGGCACAAAAAACGCGACGAATCACTGCAACACGGTTTCATGAGATACAGTCCTTTGGATGATTGCGGCGACAAATTCGCTAACTGTACCCACAATAAAAAACAAACTCATTATCACTGCATCAAAGAAGGATGTGATAAGGTCAGTTTCAGCGTTGTGATATTTATGTTTGAATTTAATTATTTGTTTTAAGTTGGAAAATTATTTTTGGTTCATAATATAATTTTTTATATTTTGCACTTATAAAAATCTTCATTATAAAACGCATTTGCGTATCGTAATGTAACTTTTACGCACGCAAATTTTTGTTTTAAATGGTTGGCTACATGAGTGAAGTATCTAATGACAATCACATTTGTGGCTAATAGCAATTTATTAATTTTATATTGTTCTTTAAGAAATTATTTGTGAACATGAATATCATCTTTTACTTATATAATATGTTATTATTGGTGTATTATTATTCATTTTAAAATATTTTAAAACATTAATATTTGATCATTTAAATTTCAAAACTGTCAAATGTTATAAATTACACAGTGCTACCGATATACTTTTTAAAATAAAATTTTTCGTAATTTACATACAAATAATAAACTAATTTAAAAAATGATAAAATGGCAAAAATATAAAAAAGATTATAAACAACTTATTTCATATGGCTGTTATGACACTCGTTCTTTAACAGAAAGCCATATGAGACGCGTTGTTTAATATACTATTATTGTAGTAAAACTTCTACAGGGTGTCTCAAAATAACTATTCATAGTTATCAGAAATGATAAAGCAGTTATTCTTATATATTTATGTATACAATGTATACATCTGTATAACTATAAAGACAACAATGAAACTATTTTTAAATGATTTGCGTTTTTTAGGTTTACATATCAACGTCAGATGTACAAATGCACGCAAATTATCACCGAAAAGATTCTGCAATTATTCAGGAGGGTTTCCAAAGATACAGGGCTACAGAAGAGTGCGGAGCCAGTTACTGCGCATTTTTCGGCCAAAGAACTACACATTTCCATTGTAGAAGAAGCGGCTGTAGATTCACTTTCAAAAATAAAAGCGATATGGGTAGGTATCATGTCGCACATTTATCATAATTTTTGGGCCGGTCGCATAAACGCTTGTTAAACCTGCGGTAGCTAACATTCTGTCAACTCTTGACAAGAGTGTGTGTGTGTGTGCAACGATGGTGCATGCGCGGGAATTTCAAATTTATTGATTTTTAGATGAAGTTGACGGTGCAGTGTTGTCGGCTTAAATAATTTTTTCCTGAAACCGGATAGTTAGATTTTAGTTTAGTTAATTTGATTATAAAAATACAAACGTTAATAATTCTCTTGTTTTGGTGGTAATCTGTGATTTTAATTTTTTTATATGGTTTCAAATGAATAAAAAATATAAACTACTAGAATGAATACATAGGAAATTAAAAAAAAACAGTATTAAAAATAGCAATAGCAAGGGTTTAAATTTCACATGTACTTACATACAATTTTCGTCTTTCCAAAGTCTAGTCTACTTAGTCACTTTAAGAAATGTGACAACGTAGCCTCTCGTCGACTAATCAAATTATTTTTAAAAACTCAAACAGCCGCATGCGCCTCAGGGGGTGTAACCTAAAATACATCTTTACCAATTTAACACAGAGTTAACACGTTGTTAAGTAACAGAGGTTTGACTAGCGTTTATGCAACCCATATATTTTCACTCTGAACAGATAACTGTTTGAAATAATTTAAGAACAGTCAAATTTCGCAATTATATCCCCTACTATTTTTGTTTGTTTTAGAAAAACATAAGTCGTACCACATTAAAGATGAGCAGCTATCCAGGGACGGCTTCAAAAAATTCATGAAAAACGAGACGTGTCCTTTCGATAACTGTCGATTTTCGAAAGTGTGCAACCACATCCACTGCATCCGACCGCAATGCAGCTACGTTCTCCACAGCTCGGGTCAATTGTTCTCTCACAAACGCAAACACGAAAGAAAAGACTCCGAACTAGCGTACAGAAAATATAAATTAGCTCAAAGTATGTTAAAAACGTTAACGGACGGCAGCGTGCCGCCACCTTTGAACTTCACCAGAGATTATGAAGCTCAAATAGACAGTTTAAACTTGTCACTGTATAACCAGTCTTCGGGAGGCATGTCTAACATGTCGAACACTGAAAGTTTAAGCGAGAGAAACTCTCCAGTTAGTTACGAAGAATCGGAATCGATATCGGCTATAGATTTAAGCGCGAACGAATCTAATTTCGCCCAAGAGGACACGGTGTCTTTTAACAGCGATGATTTCTGGCGTAAATATTGTCAATTTATACCCGAAAATCAATGTCCGAACGATAAATGTGAATTTATGTATGCGGATCATTTTCATTGTTTTGTTGAAAATTGTGAAATGGCGTTCAACTCCAAAGAATCTGCCAGAGAACACGCCAGAAATCACGAACAACAAGAGATGATCACCGATAATTATTTTACTACTGCAACAGTACAAAATGGAGGTTGTGAAGAAAATTGCATCTACCAAGACAAAGAAAAACACTATCATTGCAATTGGGATAATTGCAGGGAAGTTATTTTACCTATGGATAAACCTTTTAGACGGTTAGAACATTATAAAATGCACGAATATTCCAAAAAACTTAGTTTAACAAAAGACCCTTTAACCATGACCCATCTATCTAGCAGCATTGATGGCATGTTCTGTAGAAAAAGAGGACGGCCGCCAAAAAACAGAGTCATTGAAGTTTGGAACGATTACGTGAGTGAATTAATATCAAAATTAAGTCATAGATAAAAAAATTAGTAAATACAAAATTCTTTAATATTGCTTATCAACATTTTTGTGTAGGTATTTAGATGTAATGTTTATTTGGAAATTTTAGAATCATCCTATGGGTACCCAAAATCTCATGGATAGTCCCCAAGCTATTTTTACGAGTTTTAAGCTACCAAAACCAGCAGCCACTCCATCTAGTAGTAAAGAAACCGAACAAGCAGATTCCAATGACGATAGATCAAGTACCCACAGTCCCTTAGTAAGATATTTTGCTCTACCTACAATTTTCTGTATTTTAAACAAAGTATTTTATTAAAAAAACAATTTTTTACAGCCCCAAGATTATGCTCTTCAAGGTTTCGACGTCTTCAATGAAAATACGAAGTGTCCTGACAATTTATGTCCATACCTTGGCACAATCCATTTCCACTGCGTCCAAAACAGATGTCTTTTTGTAACAGACAAGGAAGATACTCTTATTCTGCACGCCAAAGATTTCCATGATAATGTAGATATATTAGACGGATTTGAGTTTTATGACAGAAATGTCGATTGTCGGTAAGTAACAAACAGATTCAGAAGTAAACCAAAAAAAGGTTTCTCTACTTATGCTAGGTATATAAATCTTTCCATGACACTTTGAAACCATTTCCGATTTTATAATATTTTAAGAAAACAATTTATTAAGAAGAAAAAGACACATGTTAAAAAATTTCAATTACTTAATTAGTAAGTTATATGTAGTTTTACTTATTGTAATATCATGTACCTTTAACGTTTTGCTTTAATTTTTAATTTTTACTTCTATTTGTATTTGGTTGTCATACTTGAAATGTTTTAACTTTAATCATTTAATCAATTTAATGTAATCAGACAACCGACACTAATCGTTCTTTGTATAACTATTTTTGATTCTTCTGACACCATTATTTCTTTATAGCCTGATGATGGTCTGAAGACCGAAACATGTCGCATTAAAGTTGTGAACCTTACTATTAAAAATTGTGGATATACTTTGAGTTTTATTACTACGATATATACTTAATTTTAATTATTATTTTCCAGGCTTGTGAATTGTCCTAGCAATAAAATCAACAGGCATTTCCACTGCACGAGGCCAAATTGTAACTATTCTTTCGTACAATATTCGACGATGGCCATTCATAATCAAAAACATGCCGAAGAATCGGTCCAATCCACTCAAAGCAGCTTAAATAACGCGAAAGCGGAAATAAGAGTTAAAAGTGAAGCACAATTAACAGAACAAAAAGCAGAAGGAAGTGATGGACCTTTTAAAGCGATGAACTTGAGTCAAGGAGAAAACAGCAAAGTTTCAGGTAAGTTTGTTGATCATTTAGAAGTAAACTGTATATAGACATTTTCAGAAGTAGTTTATTTACATTTAGCATAGATAAAATGTTAAGCAAAAGTAAAAACTATAAGAGCATTTTGTTGTTGAACTATACTAATTTGTAAAATGTCACTTGTTTGAATCAGATTTAGAAAGTTAAGTATTTCAATAAACTAAAAAAAATTATTTTGAGTCCGGTATAATGCATGATTAAAATATCATACAAGTGGGATTTTATACTTTAATTTTTTTTAAACTGAAGGTACAAATTATGTTTAATTTTTTAAATTCTTTGGATTTGATCAAATTTATAGTTTTAGAATTTTATGTTTTTGCTTAGATGGTAGTTTTTAGTAACAGAACATTGACAAATAAATTATAGTAGCGTAATCAGAGTACATGGGCAATATTTCTACTAAATTACCATTACATATCTCTAGATTTAATTTTTGCCCGGATAATTCAATTACTTATTCAAAAACTATTAAAAATGTGAGTTTTGTTTTTAAAATAATCTGTTTCCGCTACTTATTTGTTAATTGTAAATATAGTATTTTCTTTCTCTCTTCTAGTGGTGAAGGCGTCAGGGACTTTCTATCCTTTATCTACATTGACAACAGAAATTCAAAAATTGCCAGAATATAAAACTACCGTTTCAGGTACGATAGTACTAACTCAAAGAAAATGCTAATTACCAAACTAACTAACTATCATTTCATTTAAATTGTCATCCATTTAGTAAAAAATAATTATTATAAACAAATATTACTTTTAATTGTCCCAATAAAAAATCGTGTCATCTGTAGTTATATATTGGCATTGCAAAACATTTACAGTTTTTGTCTTATATGTTAATAAATATTATAACTGTATATTGGTATATTGTTGAAACAAGATATAACAGATCTTTATTGGTAATTCATAATAAAAAATTATGAACTACAAATATTTTATTCAGATATTAATTGACATTTAAAATATTCAACATCAATATCATTAGTTCCTGATTCCATTATATTAATTTATGATTTGTCACAATGCTCTTAAAATTATAATAATTATAAAGAATTCTAGTAGCAATTAGTAATTAGAATATGAGGCAACGCGGTTAGATTATATATTATTAAATTGTTTTTAGTTGGTAGAGGAACTTGGTAGTAATATCTTCATGTATTTAAAAATATATATCTGTTTAAAAATATTTGTGACAGATTTTCTCTTCTAACACTAAGCTTATCTAATAATAGCATGTATCTGCACTAATTTTACTTTTTATAACGCTTAATTGGAATTATTTATATATGTCCAGGTTAGCTGAACCTTAAATTTATAACCTCATTAATATTTGTTTTTAATTCCAGAATCCTCTCAGTTACAAGAAGCTATTCCTCAGGCAGCGGGTAGCAACACTCTTTACGGGCCAGAACTTAGCTGCTCTAGACCGTTTTGCAAACTGAAACGAAAACCGCACTATCATTGCAATGCTTGCAATCAAGCGCATAGCGAGATGGATAAACTAGTCGCTCATGTGGCTAAGCATAGCAGCGGAGCGTTAAATAGTCAGAACCAAGAAGACAGTTCACCGCAGTCGTTTTCGCCACCTTCTCCGCAAACATTCACGACTTCAACTCCGGCGAAGCCTTCAACAGAAAGCAAAATCACCGTTGCTCCTCTTCAATCATTACAAAACCCTCCGATTAGTCAGCAAAAAGAAGCTCATGAAACTTATCTACCACCAACATTTGATGCATACAATCACTTTAGTAATTTTCCCGCTAATCTACAATTTGCTTTAATGTCTCAACAGCAACAAATGCAAAATCCTTTCCTACAACAAAGTATCTATCAGAATCCCCAATTGATGTTTCAACACGCTCAGCTAATGCAGAGTCCGCTTCTTACTCCTCAATCTCCATATCCTGGCGAAAATCTAACGAGTCCTCTTGCCGCTATGGCGGCTAATTTAAATAAGAGAGCTATGAGTCCTCACGATATTTCTCCTGAAGCTAAAAAGGCGAGAATACAGAATTCTATGAGAATTCTTAAGGATGAACCAGTACCTGAAGGATATCTGAGATTTAGGTTTAACGAAGATTGCCAGTATCAGCACTGCGGATATAGAGAACACCAAACTCATTTCCACTGTCAAAGGCAAGACTGTGGGTACAGTTTTTGCGATAAAACTCGGTTTGTTCAACATACAGCGAGACACGAAAGACTTGATACACTTATGGGCGGCGACTTTCAACAGTATAGGGCGAATGTACCTTGTGGAAGAGTGGATTGCGCTTACACAGCTAATTTAGGTAAGATCAATAAGGAAAATATTGTTTTAAATTAAATACACACACCTCCAAAATTCTTGGCCCCTCTGGATATTTAAAAATCTAATATAACTAAAGTTTCAAAATGTAGTAGATTTAATTCGGTGCTTCACTATTAACATTTTGTAGCCCTAAATTTTTTTATTTTGCTTAATAAGTTTTGTTTAAAAAAATAAAACTAAAAAATATCCAAAAACATAGAAACATTTATTTCAATTTTTAAATAAAAAAATAAAGCTTTTAACATAAAAGGTCTTTAATAATCAGTATGATCACCCCTTTGCTCTATAAGTTGACCAACACGTCTTGGCATGCCTCGAATAAGGTTATCAATATAATCTTGATCCATGTTGGCCCATTCCTCTTGAGCGGCTATAATTAATTCCTGAAGGGTTACAGGAGGGTTTTCTCTATCTTGAATTGCCCTAGCAATATGATCCCAAACATGTTCGATCGGATTCAAATCTGGAGAGTTCGCAGGCCAGTCCAATCGTTCAATATTTCCTTGTCGAAGCATGTTTCGTACTCTCTGGGTACGGTGAGGCCTGGCATTATCATCTTGAAAAATAAAATTTTCACCAAATTCGGTGCGCAAGGGTTGTATAATTGGTTCGATAATGTTTTCGGCGTATATGGCACCTGTCATGGTCCGCTCGATAAGAACAAGTGGAGTACGGCGCCCGTACATTATACCCCCCCAAAACATGACTGTCCCCCCTTGGTAGGGAACAATTTCTCTGGCAAAAATTAATCTTTCCAGTCTACCTGGACCCCTCCATACCATTTCCCAAAATTTATAACTGTATTCTTGTAAAGATAACCGTTTATTTTCTGACAAAAACAACTTTTTTCTTTCAATTTTTTTTTTACATTTTGATAAGGCAATTCAGATTTTATCAGCATTTTTTTTCGTTCTGTAGTCAACGTTTTAAGAATATACCGGGGGGCCAAGAATTTTGGAGGCGTGTGTACTTCATAATCACCATAACAATATCAATGATTTTGATATTTGAATCTCTATGAATTTTATATAATGTAAACCAGTTTCTTATTTAAGTATTTTTTTCAGGTACGACCCAGAATAAGGCATCTCATTTCCATTGCCTTAAATGCGATTTTGTCTGTACTGATACGAACAAAGTGGTAGCTCATAGACGTCAACACCAAAAGCTGGATTCAATTCAAGCAGCAGGTTTTGAAAAATTCACACCTAGCCAAATTTGTAGAGTACCAAACTGTCAACATAGCGGAAAACAAACACATTACCATTGTCTTCAATGCCAGTACGCAGTTCTAGGCCTTGCGCAAATGTCTGCTCACAAGTACAGGCACATGGAATAAATATTTTTGTAAATATATTTTTTAGCTACAAAGGTTTTCTTAAGGAGGTGAGTTTTATCATTTTGGATCTTGGACTGTGAAATGATTCCAGTGGCGTACCTAAATATACATATTGTAAATAAGTTTGTACAAAAAAAAACCAAACGAAATTTTCCATTGTGTAAATGAATTGTAAATATTTGAAAAAGGGCAATAACTATCTCAGAAAAATAAATATATATTAAAGAACTCTACTTTCACTAATAGTGTCAAGAACTGACTGAGTACCATAACTAAAAGTTGTAAAAAAATAAATGTAAAATACAAATGATGTATTTACTTTTTTAAACAGTATTTTGTAGTTTAACTAGAAAAGTATTTCTTAAAAATTAATTATTTATTTATAAAAGCATGAGAACTGTGTGTTTTACATACATGCACAAAATGTGATTTAATCGTAAAAATGTAATTGTGGTGTTATGTATATTCTGGTTTATTATTTCCGACCTGAAATAAAGCCATACCACATAAAAGAGTGGGATATTATAAACTTTTTGGTATTATGTTTATGTATGTATATGTTGAATAAATTTAACCATTTCTATTAGTAATCCTAAAATAAATGAAAAATATTTTACTCTGTTTCGAAAATTTGATTTTTATCCCAAACATTATAATCAAGTCTTTATAAAATATGACACAACATTATATCCTTTATGAAATATGAATATGAAATTTATTGTACTCCATTGTTTTAGAAATCCAATATATTAAGAACATTAAACAAATAATTTTGTAATTAAACTTTCATTATTTTATCAGAAAACTTTTTTTTGGAAACAGATGGCGTTGACCCAAGTTATTTATTTAGTGTGCATAATATATCCTTTAGTCGGAAATAACAAACATTATTCACTTATGCGCATTTGAATATAAATAAATTGTTGATTTTTTTAAAATATTCTTTATGAAAAATAATTTATTTGAACTAGTAATATTTTTTATTTAAAAAAATAGGGATCAAATTCGTAAAATGAAAAAGACATAGAATTTAGAGTAGATGTATTAGTAATAGAGGCCTTTTTCTGATAGTAGTGCCTTAGAGAAGACATATAAATTTTGGTGCCTTTTTTGGTACTTTTTGGTAGAATTTTTAGAAACAGTTTTTGAAAGAAATACGTCATTCCATATATAAAATAAAAATATATATATACCAATCGTGCCATATTACAGTATATATTTACAAAATAGAGCAGGTTTTTTCAGAGTTAGAGTAGATGAAACATAGATTATATAACGTGTCATATCTGAGGATCTTTTTTCATTTAACTTATACTTACTATCATTTTTTTTATCACCGTTATTTATTTTGCATCTTTTTTTTTTGTACATTTCTATTGTGAATTTTTTTGCCATATTTTTGAAATAGTTTTTAGTCTTCCTCAACGTTTCTGACGTTTTTCAGAATATTCAAAACCAAAGACAATAATTTTAAAAATAGAAATCAAATTTTAAGCGGAGCTGAATTTTTTGAAAAACGTCTCGATTTTATAACATTTTATTTTGTTCATAGCTAGTCTTTCTTTTCATCTTTGCTTTATTTTACTATTTTTAATGTAATTCTCAATCATAAAAATGATTTTAAAGAATTGACTCATAAGTCAAAAATTTTTTTGTATTATTATTTAAGCTAAATTTGTATGTTTTATTATTTTATTTACGAGTGTATTTTATGTTAATTCTCTGTGATTGTAAGATTTAAAAAATATATCAGTATTTAAACCATCCTTTGGTGTTTCTTTTACCTATTCTTAAAAAACTTCCCAAAAAATTGGATAATTATAGATAAATTAGCTCAAGTTGCTCTGATGATATTTACAGCACTGTAAATACCCTGAAACCTGATATACATGAACCAAAGAAAAATAATGGAGGAAACTGTAAAGAATCCAAACAAACTTATAAACTGTCAAATTGTCTACTACATACAAAAGAATAAAAGCAGTAATCGGGGCCAAACCTACATGGCTTAATTATAGAAGATGCTTCTTGTTGCATCCAAATGAGTTGGATGGTCCAAGACATGTATGTGTAATCAAAATGTCAGAGAGATGGCTCATTCCATACCCATCTGTATCTGTAATTCTGGAAGGGTGGGTCGCTCCTCTGCACTTAGGCCACATTTGGCCCATTGTGCGTCCTTCTGAGATTGAGCCTAACCTATAGGCTCGTCAACCATCCTACCTGTTTAAAGTAGGTGATAACGTCGCCTGTAGGCAGCTCCCTCAAGTTGGCATGTGTTAGCCAGTTCTCGCCGAATACAGAAAGTCTTATTAGAGAGAGTGCCGGACAATCACAAAGGACGTGCTCAACTGTCTCATCCTCTTGTTTACATACTCTACATAGTGGGCTGTCAGATAAACCCAACCTGTTCAGATGTTTTCGTAAATGACAATGGCCAGTAAGTATACCTGTGACCAACCGCAGGTCGTTTCTGGTCATGACCACGTATTTCTTGGCTGCTTTGCTATTCGGATATTTCAGAAGTTCCTTGGATAGTATGCAACCTTTTTCTTCGTCCCATCTTCCCCTGAATTTGTCAAGGGAGCGTTCCTTTACTAGGTCAACCACCGCTGATACCGGCAAGCTGACATGACTACCGGGTCCCAAGAGCCTTTGGGAGGCAGCTTTTCTAGCCAACGAGTCTGCTATGCGGTTGCCTTTTGAAATTCGATGACCTTTTATCCAGCCTAAAGTAACCACATTATTGTTGCAGGCTTCCGTAAGGGCCATGTGACATTCTAATACTAGACCTGATGTGATCCGTGGCCTATTCAGAGCTATTAGTACTTGTCTGCTGTCTGTAAGGATACGGATGTTTTTGCCAGTAATTTCTCTTTTGGTAATCTCTTTTGCGGCTATGAAGACGGCAGTTAGCTCTGTCTGAGCTATACTTGCATTACAACCCATTGCCCATTTTATATTTAGGTTTAGGGATCTGGAGTAAATTCCACATCCTGAACCTTCTTTTGCCTTAGATCCATCGGTGAAGATACATATAGTACCTGTCGCCAATGCATTTTGAGCGTTTTTACACTGTTCATAGGCAATATATGCTTTTTTGACTCTATTTTCTAGATGAGAGTTCCATGTTAACTTGCTGTCAAAGGTGATCCCTAGATATTTCACCTCTGCAGAGAAGTTTAATTCAGTTTTTAGGAGTTTTGGAGCCCGAAGGTTCACAAGCCTCCTTTTTCTTATGAAAAGGGCCATCTCTGTCTTTTGTGGGTTAATGACAGTGAGTGATCCTTGCACCAGCTTTCTATGATATTGAGGGCCTCTTGCATTCTAGCACAGAGTGTTTCCTCAAACCTTCCTATTTGCAGAATCACTATGTCATCTGCATAAGCTATAGTGTAGAAGTTCTCACTGCTTAGGTGGTTGAGTAAGGAGTCTAAGACAGTTCCACAGTAGAGGTGAGAGCACCCCTCCCTGTGGACATCCTTTGACAATCAGGCCTTCTTATAGTGACATCTTCCACGCTAATTATTATTGCTCTCTGGGAGAGCATGTATATCCATCCACTTACTGTCTGGGGAATGCCCCTTTCAGTAATAGCATTGGTTATTTTGGGGAAGGTGGTTTAGTCAAACGTACCTTCGATATCTATAAATACGCCCAAGGTGGACTCTTTCTTGTCCAGCGATCTTTCGATGCGGCCGGCCACAAGGTGGAGGGCCGAATCTGTAGATTTCCTGGGGTGTATGCATGCTGACTTCCATATCCATTTGATCAATCTTAACAATATTTAAATTTCCTTTTATATATACATATGTTTTCTCTGAACCGTTGAGGTGGAAACTAGTATCTGGCGCCGAATAATAATAATAATAATGAAAAAGTTTTTGGAGAAAGGAAACGATTGGGATAGTGATAGCTCAGCAACGGACGACGGAATAAAAAGAAAAATGAGAGAGGAGGACATCGAAGAGCAGGAGAGCAAACGAAGAATAGAAAGCTTTCAATAAACACGCCACGGAATAACCATGAATCAAAACTAGATACTCTAATTGAAATGATGAATAAATTGGCAGAAGATGTCACAGAGATAAAGAATGACTAAAAGAGCAATAGGGCAGCTCATCAAAGATAACAAAAAGTTTAAGAAAGAAAACAAAGACCTAAAACAAGAAAATAAAGAAATTAAAGAGGAATTGAAAGAAATCAAGGAGAATATGGAATTTATGGAAAAACAATGTAGTGATGAATGGTATAGTAATAGATACCTAATGAGCCTTATTATTATTATAATCTATTTTAAGAATAATAAAAAACTCTTCGTTTCAACGTAACTTCCAAGTTTATTTGAAAAAATATGTTTTAAATTATTATTATTAGTTTTTTATTATTCTTAATAAGATGGACTTTCAAAAAGTAAGAGTTAGTACAATAAATTTAATAATCTCGTCTTATATTGCAAAACTTGTTTGTATTTTAGCCTGATGATGACTTCTCAAAAAGCCGAAACTAGTAGCTGTTAACAACTTTACATATTACTTACACTTAATAAAACTTTGTGACATTTAATTTTTAAAATTTATTGTTACAGTTCTCACCATTCTAAATTACAGTGATAATGGGTTAGTAATTTTGTCTGTTTTTCCCCATTTACTATAATTTTTTTTGTCTTATTTAGTTCTGATTCATAAATAAAAGTTGAAAACTTGAATACCGCACTTTAAAAATAAAACAGCAGTTTTCAACAATTTTTTTTAAATATAAATTTGTAAAATAAGAGCTAAAAAATTGATAATAGGATTATTTTGGTACCTTCTTTTCATAACAGCAATTACTTTATGTACAAGAAAATTGAGACTTAAGAGTTAAAAATAAACAATGTAGATTAAATAACTTTTAATCTTTTTTACTTTTTCAAATACAAAATAACAATCACACAGATTCCTGTACTGGTGGTTCATATCCTTCAGGCCTGTCAACTTTGGAACCAGCTTCACCTGTAGAATCTCCTGCACCTCCTTTACCACCATCGCCATGTAATTCCAATAACTTGGAAAGTTCAAAACGAGGCTTCTTTAATACCTAATAAAATTGATACAATATAAATAAATGTTGGGTATTGGCAAGATAAAATTAATTTTTCTCAGCATAAATTTAGCAAATATCTTTATCTAGTGATTAACTTTTTTTTATGAATTAATTAGTATAAAAAAAGGTGTGAACAAGAGCAAATACTTCATAAAACAATTCCTAGAAGAAATTCCACAGAAGATTCAGAGTATGTATAAAAGTTTTATAAATATAAATAAACAATCAAACTTTAGAACAATCTTTACAGCTTATCCAACATAAAACTAAATCCTAGACTATAATCAAATTTAGATTATGAAAATAAAAGAACTTTCTGTAATTTTTTTCTAAACAAAATTTACACTAACTTGTTCTTCTTCCATTAACTATTTTTTAAGAATAACCAGAAACAATAAATTATAAATAAAATAGTAAATTACCTTTACTTTCCTGATGTACACATCATGTAATGGGTAAATGCCCTGACAAGCTTTCTCAATATCCTTGGCTATACTGTCAGGAAGGAGTTTATTGACTACCTCTTTGATATCAGAGCCTTGGATGTCTCTTGTAATAATTTCAACCATTTTCTTACGAATAGCTCTAACCTAAAAATTAAAAGAAAAAACCTTTGAAACCCTGTCACTAGTTTTGAAAATAAATAACAGTTATCAATTGAAAATACTCACTTGAGTATGCTGGGCATAGCACGTTTTTCTATTAGATAATTGATCCTTATTAGTAAATCCTATGCAAAACACTCTAAGCAAGTAACCATCAGATGTCTTTACATCAGCAGATGCTTCAATTAAGGTTTGCCATTTCTTGACCATGGATCTCAATTTGTCTGTTGTTAGGTCCATTCCATGGAAATTAGTTAGTACATTCCTACCTAAGAATATTAAATAAAATTAATTAAAATTATGTAAAAATTAATAATCTTCAGTACTTATATTTAAATAAATTATTTGATCAGATTAATAAATTTTAGCGTCATATAGGGAACAAAAATGTATCATCATGTTTGTATCAATGCGAGCTGAGTGTATCATCATTTCAAATAATTATCTATATAAATTAAGTTAACTTGATAATATATAGTATATTTACCTTGAACATCTTCGGCTATCAAACGAAACTTTCTAAAAGACCTTTCAGCGTCATTTTGTAAATCAGCTAAAGAAACTTCAAATACTCTGAATTTTAGCCCTTCAGAAGCAATTTTAGTTCCTTGGGTACGGTTAACCAATGTTTTGCCGACTTGGCGAGTGGCGAACATTGATGGGGCTTTCACATCGTACCAGTCTTTCCTCGTGAAAGGGTCAACACTAAAATAGAAATTGTTCATAATAACTACAATAGTAACTCCCATACAACTTTTAACTGAATAATTTTAACATAACATGTAAACAGTGTGGAAAATAGTCATACCTAAGAAAATAAATTTATATGATAAACTAAAACCGAAAGAATATTACAATTAATGATTATATATAATTAAATCCAGAAATGTATATAAATTATTGTTATACTAAGGTTATGTATGGTACAACCAAAAATTTATATCTATTTAGTTTTAACCAATCTTTTAACACTTTAGTTAAATTACAATCAAATTACATTCAGTTAACAGTACAGAATAATTTCGTAATAATATTTGTTACTTACACCTTCTTTTTAACTCCCTTTTTACCTCCTTTCGATAAACCCTTATTTTTACCGACGGCCATGATTGCTGTCGTACTTGCAAAAGAAAAAATATATTTGACAATTTGACATGGCAGTACAAATGACAGTAACTGACAATTAAAAGTCTTCTTTTTTATCAATTGCTACATTTTCGGCTTATTCAACCCTATGATGAGGGCCACAGGCCCTCGCTATCTTTTAGCTCTTATCAGCTAGTCATAACATTTGACTACGCTATAAGTTAGCTCTATTTTAATCAGGTAGTCACAACATTTCACTAGCATATTTATCTCACAAATGTGTGATTGATTTATCTATCATTTGACTACATATTTATAAACCGGCTCTGATTAAACGATTAAACCTTTTTGTTATGGACCCGTATTCCCGAATAATTTCTACGAGATGGATACATGCCATACGTTTTCGTGTGTGTAGGGTTCAACGACTCTTCCATATTGTTTATTTATCTGCCAGAGCCCACAATATAAAAAAATGACAGCCAAGAAAATCAGAAAAAGTATTGTATTTCTACTATTACATATTACAATAATAAAATATTGCTGTAAACTACCAATAGGGACTCCCTTCATGGTAGACAACCTGAAAAAATAGATGAAAAACCACTGCCTTTTTTTGGGAATGATTCAACTTGGCATTTTTAGTTTTCAGCACATTCAGTATACTCTAAAAGTTTTTCTTGTCACGAAGGCCTCATTTATTAAATATTGGATAAAATGTTTTTCGTAGGGATTTTCGGATGTTATGTTTTCACTAAAGGATAACCAATAGAAACCATTATCATATGTCATTTTCTATTTCTTTGTCTGTCAAATGTCTAATATATCAACAACGTTTTGACACTATAATAGCGATAGATGTTTGGAGGTTAAGTGTATGTGTTTTTATTCGTGGTTAAGGTCATTTTGTAGATTCACTTTATTCGCAGAAATCAGCAAGTAGTTATTGAATTATTCTCATTTTTTAACCAAAATTGTCTTGTCTGCTTAGTTTATTGGATTTCTGACTTCTTTCGGTATCAATTTATCCAGATCATGTAATGAAATTCAAACAAAAGCAGAATACAGAACAAATAAAAATCCTTAGAACATAAAATAGTTTATGTTCTAAGTAAAAATCAAAATAGCAAAATTGACAATGATGGCATGAATGAAAATTTTCAATTGTCACAATTCATTACTGAAAACATAACATACGAAAATATCCTACAAAAATCGTTTTTTTCCAATATCTAATAAATGAGACCTTCGTGACACGAAAAACTTTTACAGTATACTGAATGTGGCAAAAACTATACATTCAAAGTTGAATAATTCCCAAAAAAAGGCAGTGGTTTTTCTAGGTTGGCTACCATGAAGGGACTCCCCCATTCCATAAAATTTTATTGAGTATTTTAATAATTATAGAGTGTTCCATGATTTTACACTTTGACATATTTTATATAAAACCATTGTCTAAAAAAAGACAATGATAATATCTTAAACCTAATCTTATATTTAATCTGGGACAAGGAAAGACTAATGCCGGTATTCATAGTCAACCCTCAACTTGAGCACTGAGGGAGACTTGGGTAAGGGTCACTTAGCACTCAACCTCTTACTTGTTTCATAAACGTCACTTAACCAGCCCTTAAGTGAGTAAACACGTTTTCGGGGTTTTTAATGCATTTGTGTTGGTTGTGCTGGCTTATCTTACCGTTCTATGGTTGTGAGCATGCGCCAAATAATAACATACTTTTTGATATCTTCATTATTGAATTTGTCGATTGCTATGGGTGTGTTCGGGGATCACGCTTTCGAGCTATGTAGCGCCAAGAGCCATATAACGCAAACGAGGAATAGTAGTAGATAGCGGCAAATGGCGCAAATAGCGTGCTCCCCGAACACACCCTATGTCTAATCAGATGTTGTAGTACAAGTGGCAGTAAAACATTGGTGACACAGTTTTTGCTAAATCTAAATCATCTTTGGAATTATAATTCCTCAAACGTTTTCAAAGGATTCTGCATGTCCCTAATATATTTTTTAGGCAAAAGATTTACTTCTTCAAATTCCTCATCACTCTCAAAAAGTTCATCAAATTCTTCCATTTTCAAAAAAAATGTATGCAAACTGTCTATAAATATAATAACTATTCTTCCTTAATAAAAAGCTACGTAAATATAAATAACTATTTCTTATTATATATGTAATACCTATTTACTACCATAAAAAATGTCAATAATGTAATGTAATAACCTATACAGAGCATAAGATATGTCAAATCTGTCGAATATAAAACTCTCAAGGTGCCCTCAAGGGTAGTCACGTCTTCACTTGAGTTAAGGGTGACTTGAGGGACCCTTAGATCTTGAGGGTTGTTTATGAAACACCCAAGTGCCCTCAACCTACCCTTACCCTCACACTCATACTTAAGGGATGACTATGAATACGGCCACTAATCTTAAGTATTTAAAAAAAGCTCTTTATTTCAAACCAACTAAACTCTGATAAACTTTTGTTCTGTGGGCTTGGAATTTGTATTGTACCTAGCTTCAGTTTAATTTGTAATCATAGATTGAGATGATTTGTGACAGATTTATTCAATTTTTTTTCATGTGTTCTGTGTTTTAACTATTTTCTATATTTATTTGTTATGAACACTTAGATAGTAACCTAGATAAATAATTAGATAATAAACCAGTTATACCAAAATATAGGAAGTACCTATATTCATTTTTAAACGTTAATGAATTATAGTATTAACATAGCTAAATGTGGAACTTTATATTTTTATTATTATTATCTTGGTGCTTTATTATTTCTAAGGCTGAGAAACAGCACCCTACTGTTTATGTAAATCTTGAATATAATAAAATATACAGTAATACTATAGATAATACTGTTGAGTATCTTCTAGAAGTAACTGAAAATAGTGTAAGTGTTCTAGGCATCTTATTTGACTTTTTGTAATATACATAATGTATTTTCTTAAAGAAGTATAAAATTTGTGTAGTCGATTATAAAATGGATAATATAAAAATGTAACATTTTTTCAGAATGACACACACAGTGACAATCCTCCCAGAATATGGATCCAAAGTAATGCAACTGTGTCTGCACCTTTAATGATAGTTTCCAGACAAACCAAAGAAATGGTGTCATGGCAGTTACCCCTAGAAATAGAAGGAAACTTGGGAGAATTTGTATATAACTATACAACTAAAACTATGTGCCATGATATTTTAAAACATTATAAAGTTGTAGGTATGTAAAGATTTACAGAAATATCATTATATTTTTATAAATATATTTCTCAGTAAGTTTAGTTATCAAAATTGGCTAATTTTTCTTAGGAATGCATCAGAAATTATTACAAGAAAATCCATTTATTTCCATTGCAACATCTTCAAATGAAACTGTAAACTTTACTATAGAAGTAAGAAAACAAAACATTTTTAAAATAGAACTGTCCAAGGAGCTTAACTTTAACATTACCCCCAGCCAACCAAGGTAAGCATTTAAATAAACTTTTTTAATTAACTAAACCTACTACATTTTTTGAAATATAACAGCTTTGAGCTAAATAAATTTATTTTTTTGGGTGGTTCTGTATCTGTAATTCTGGAAGGGTGGGTCGCCCCACAGCACTTAGGCCACATTTGGCCCATTGTGCGTCCTTCTGAGATTGAGCCTAACCTATTGGCTCATCAACCATCCTACCTGTTTAAAGTAGGTGATGACGTCGCCTGTAGGCAGCTCCCTCAAGTTGGCATGTGTTAGCCAGTTCTCGCCGAATACAGAAAGTTTTTTTTTGGGTGGTTACCTTGTTTTCTTTCTAAAAACCCTAAAACAGGAAAAAAACCACATATAATGCTAATGTTTATGATACATAGGTCTAAAAACCATTTTTTTATGATTATACCGATTTTTACAGTTATTTCTTTTACAACTTTACCACAGATGATACTTTAATAAGTAAGGGAGATTCTAATTATGAAACAGTTATTTTAGAAGTCAGTTCAGATGATGATATTTGTATGGTGGTCAGTATTCAAAATATTAGTGTAAGTATTTTGTAATACTTTATCTTAAGCTTCAATTTGTATTTTTATTTAATTATTGAATATACCTGTATGTACATTTAAACTAGTAATTTTGTTCTATACACTGTTCACATAAACAAAATTAGTTTACCTGAGTCCTAATTTCTTTTTAATTTCTTATAGTGTCCTGTTTTTGATACTAATCAAGATGTCACATTTAGAGGATTTTATGAAACTGTTAACAGAAAAGGAGGTATTACTATTCCGGTAAATATTTTATTATATATTTTCTTTACAATAAAAAAAACTATATCTCCACATTTGTTATATTAGAATCTATAATAATGGTTAATATTTTTAAGAAATATAAATTTCCTCATGGTTTCTACATAGTATTTGTGGCAAAACCTGACGATTATGCTTGCACTAAATCTGGAGAATTTATGGCAAACAACTCAAGTAGGACAAAACAAATCTCCCTCATTATTAAACCCAGTATTACATATTCTGATTATGTTATGGCAGTTTTAATTACTCTAGGATGTATAGGTAAGTATTTTCCTTTCTTCTTTCCTTTTTTGATATATTTATTATTGTTTGTCAACATTTTTTTTTACATTTTAGGTGCTTTTTATATAATTTTTGGTCTTCCATATTTTGTGTATACTGTAAAAGTAACTACTCCAAGAGAAATGGCATATGTGGATGATTTTTCAATTACTCCTAGCGCACGTAAGTCAGATATATTCAAATTTTTACTAACAGAAAACAATTGTATAGAGTGTGACCACGAGATTCGAACATGGACCTTTCTAATATATTTGATTTTCAAAACATAAGTAATCTATGTTCTAATCTCGTTTTTAAAATAGTTGTTTGATGTTTTTATTATTAATTGTTTTGCAACTATACACGCTTTTAACACCAAGCATAATTCACCAATGAAGTGCATTGTTTTCTTGATATTATTAAAACTTATTTTAATGTTTTTACTTTTTATTGTTTTACCAGGAATTGTTAGGCTGAAGGTCATGAAAAAGTCAGATGGCACAGGTATATTAAAATTCCAATTTTCATTTTATTTTTCGTATAGAAATATTGTAAATATCTTTGCTTATTTATTGTCTTTTTGATTTATTTGTCCCTAAGATCGGTTCCAATTTCAAGTTTCTTGATATACATATTTTTTGAATTTGAAGAGGTACAAAGTGAAACATCTATAAACTAAATAAATCGGTAAATTAGCAAACATTTATATACTTTCTTTCTATACATTTATTATCTTTGGTCATAATTTCATAGGGTTAGATTATGTACTCTCCTTTTTTACTGATTTAAATTAATTATGGTATATTCCTATCATAGGCTAGTGTACTTATTCCTCTTCACTCTAATCCACAATGCCAAAGTCAACTATAAATAATCCACTTTATTTTTTATGCTCTGTATTTTTATTATTCGTTGCTTATTTAGTCCAAATTTTTGAGATTTCACTAAGTTTATCCAGAAATTTATTTTTAGAACCGCTCTATAACTGTAGTGTATGCAAATTAATACTCCCTAACATTTGATCAGATTTTACTAACCATAGATTTAATAAATAATCGTGTAAACTGAATAATATGTAGATATTCTTTGTAAGACGCACAGTAGATTACATTAATTATTAATTAATTAAACAAAATTACATTAAAAATTAGATAACTAACATTTCATTGGTTTTCATGCATCTTACTCCTAAACACGAAAGACACAGTATCTGTAGAAGATATAGGTAAGATGCTAGACGTTTGTTCCAAACTAATGTTTGATGTTCTGCTTTAGAAATAATAGTTTCTACGTAACTAGAGTATATGTACAAAGTTTTATTGCATGTTACAAACTAATGTTAGTTAAGCATAAGTATGATAATATTAAAAATTATTTGTTAAATAAACTAAGATATTATATTTTATAGAGAGTGAAATGTGTTGCTTATTTTATATTTGTCGTATTAACCATTTAGGCTTCTCTGTACTTCCACCTATAAAGATATTTTGTGCTTATATATTTACAATTTTGGCTTATTTATCCAGTCCTTTATAGTGTGGCTTTTTGTGAGACAAAAATAGGGCTCCGGACCAAGGAAAGGTGTGTTCACCTCTTCTTTTGTGAGTGTATCAGCTTCTTCATTACCTATTATCCCTTTCTGACCTGGCATCCACATTAAAGTAGACACCTTGTTGTTTCTTGTCAGTTTTGTATGGGATTGTTTACATTCCCAGATGCATAAGTAAAATAACTCAAATCCAGCTGCCTGGCTGTCATATATATTTGTCCTAGTTCCTCTACACAAACTCTTTTGGAAATTAACGTCCATATCGTGTATTTTCACCTGAAAGATAGTTTTTGATTTTGATTCAAGAATGTTAGTGTAATGTTTTCCAGTCTATCTCACGCATTATTGCAGTAGAGGAAGCACTGCTGTGGGGCATGTTACCAATGTCCCTGTTACTCCTAGATAAACCTGTCCTTGTACAATCCTGTAAGCCCATGCTGCTGATTGTTGAATTTTTGACCACCATACAAGTGAAGCATATGGGCATAATAATCGTTTGATATGACCAGAAGATTATTTTTGCTTTCAAGCCCCATGTCTTCCCAAATATTCTATTGCAAGTCCAGCTCGATGTTAATGCTTTGGATAAAATTTTTCCTATATGATTGTACTAAGTATAAGCCCTTTCTTCTGGTTTGATGTTAAGGTCAAATTGCATTAACTTTGAAAAAACTTTATCAAGCCCTGGTTTCTAATAATATTGAGCACTTACTGTGTAAAAAAGGGGTTTAGCAGATGATATTGTGACATAAATATGGGCAAAAACAATTTTTCAACTGTATAAAATGTATAACCAACATTATTTTTAACGTATGTCGGTAAAAGTAAAATTAGAAATTAAACATAAATTATATATTTAGTTTTCTTGTACTTAATTAACGTAAATATTATTTATAAAGAAATGGCCAACTTTCAACGTGCGATTTCTACAATGTCAGGCCCTTCTGTGGATATTACAGATTTCGAAACGTTACCTGAAGTTGAAACTGATGCGAGTCTAAGACTAGGAAGAGGCCAACCTTATTTGGTAGATTTGGCACGAAAACCACCTAAAGAATTATCGCAAAAATCGTATTTGTACTTATACAACGTTCTTACAGTAGCCATCTTTTACGCCCTACCCGTACTGCAACTCGTTGTAACCTATCAAAGAGTAAGTATCTAAATATTCATTTCATTATCTTAATCGACTTCGAAATAGTTACTTGTACTTTAGAGTTGCCAATCGTAGGTCTGACCTATAGCTATTTTGTTTGTTATATAATTTCTCATTTAGAAACTAGACACTCTTTCTGCATACATCCGTTTACTGTTTTCACAATGTCTAGAATATGAAATTCTTACCTAAGTGCTAAGAGGTACCATGACAAGTACTCCACCAGCAGCTTTAGAAGTCTTATTAAACCTAACTTGGATCCAAATATCTCAAGCTATAAAAGAAGTGCCATCTGATAAAATTGTGTCGAAATTTAGCTTTGAGTAAACTTAAAACTATGATTATGAACAGAGAAACTTGGAAAAATATACCGCCACTCCAAACAGAGCTTGTCTACTACACAGACAGCTCAAAAATCGAAAAAGGTTTTTGTCTATTGGTCTATTCATGCTAAAAGAGAAGAGTAAAATATCTCTTTATCTAGGGCGGTATGCCACAGTGTTCCAGGCTGCCATTCACTGAAGATGCCTTGAAATCAACAGGCCAAAGCTATATTCTGTAGCTTAACAAAATCAACCATAAAGATGCACATGACTAAGTGGGCAGGAATGGTGGACGAGGTCACGAGAAATGAGACACTCGTAGGTCTTTTAACAGGGTACAACAGGTTCAATAAGAACATGCACGCGCTAAAGCTGACAGATGGTCTTTTATGCAGATTCTGTCAGGAAGAAGAGGAAACTCCTAAATCATTCTTTGTGAATGTGACGGTCTGTCAAGATAAAAATTTCTAACTATAATCGAGGAAAAGCCTATGGCTAGAAGCTACGAGGAGGAATCACTGTACAGTTTAATGAGTCTCTTGGAAAAGATCAAACTGGACCAGATTTTGTAGAGTAAAAAGACTACCACAATAGATCTGAAAAGGTCGAGGTGGGAAAATCTAATCTAATCTACCCCAAGATGTATTTCCAAACTCTTCCAACCTTCTTTCCTTTTAATCCCAAATTAACAAACTTTGTTTTCAAATAACCTAAACCATTACGTTGTTCCACGGCTATAGATTCTCGCCTATAATAGTGACTGTTAACTTTGTAATCTTTCATTTTATTATATTCGTTCAGCATCTTTTAAAAATATTTCATGTTCTTGGATATTTTTTAGGTTTTAAACGAAACCGGTCAACAGGATTTATGTTATTACAACTTCTTATGCGCACATCCGCTGGGTTTCCTCAGTGACTTTAATCACGTCTTCTCTAACATCGGTTACGTTTTATTGGGAATACTGTTTCTTTTAATAACATACTTACGCGAAAAATCACACAAAGACGACGACTTCGACAGACAATTTGGTATTCCTCAACATTATGGTATGTTTTATGCCATGGGAGTAGCTCTAATAATGGAAGGTATCCTCAGCGGAAGCTACCATGTTTGTCCTAATTCGTTGAATTTCCAATTCGGTAAGTCGAATCTGGTTCATACAATTTATAGAATGTCATTTATTTCGATTAGATTTTTAATAGACATTTTCGGTGTTTTAATTCACATATATTTACTCATATGACTTTTCATAGTTTTTAATATGTTTCTATTTCAGATTCTAGTTTTATGTATGTAATGGCTGTACTTTGTATGGTAAAATTGTATCAAAATCGGCATCCAGATATAAATGCTAATGCCTATACTATTTTTGGAGTATTGGCAGTAGCAGTAGTATTAGGTAAGTTAAAAAAGTAAATAATACGACAAATTTCGACACCACTTACAACAGCACAAACATAAAAGCCTACAATTTCAATGAACTGAACGATTTCATGTAGCTATGTTTCTAGTTTCTACCATATTACAAACATAATTTAAGACAATAGGTTGCATCCAGTTATCCACCAAATTCCTCATCATCATAACAATATTAATAACAATATCGAGTTACAGGTTTTTTTAATAAAGAAACCTGTTTTAAAATACTTGTCAGTCCATGCCCTTAATTTGTCCCTCTATTAATTAAACTTGGCTGTGGCTTTCCAATTTGTGCATTTCCGTGTCTGTCTCACTGTAAAGCCGACAATAATATCAATTTTATCTCAGGTTTTAGCCAAATGAGTAGAATAAATAAGTTAGGAGACACTTATGACTTAATAAAATAAAACTGATAATTGTAAAATCCCAATTATCTAAGATTATAATACTAGGTTAGGTTAGGTTCAATGTGAGTGGGGCGCTCAACCACCCCTCCACTGCGACCACCGTTGGGTCTATTGTGGCTCACCCCTAAGGTTATAAATCGCCATACAAGCCAATCCTCCTTGCGAAGTCAATGGTTGTCTGCGGCGAGACCTGTTTAAAGTCGTTAGGCTCCAATTTTGGGAAACCAAGAATGCGGTGCCTAGTAATTTCCAGGGCGGAGCAAGAACATAATATGTGTTCTGCAGTCTCGTCTTCCACACTGCAGAAGCGGCAGTCTGAAGTTTGACTCAGACCTATTTTCTTCAGGTGGTATCTTAGACGACAGTGTCCCTTAAGCAGTCCTATAAGAATGCGTTGGTCTTTCCTATCCCAGGTCCCCTGGTGATCTGTTCTCCTTCCTGGATAAGGCAGGATGGACAATGCCCTAGGAGGGCGACTCCTTGGGAGGATATACAATGGGCCATATTGTGGCCTAAATGCTGCAATTTCTTTAAAGATGAATAATAAAAAATATTAAGTATTGGTCAATGATGCAGCAGACTGTCTTTAAAGCTTGATAAGAAGATGGTTGACCTGCTTTCCGGAACATAATACTTCCACCAGAAAGATAATAGTTTATTGAAATTGTTAATCTCTATTTCTGCTGTACTGTTCAGCTACCACAGTTTGTGAGCTCTTCATGTAAAGTACTTAGGAAGTATCTGAGAAATAGATTTACCCCCTTCCTTTCATTCTTTCCCGGAAGAAGACCGTTAAAACAACCCAATACTAATACTTAATTACGCACAGTTTATATTGACTTATTTTATAGTATATATCTGTTTATACTGAAAACTATTCTTTTATTTGATTATGCTGCCGTCCTGAGCCCAAAGGGCGTATCTCAATTTTCGCCATATTTTGGCTTTTACTCTTACTGTCTCCCCAATGATCTAGTCGTTCACTTTAATAACTAATTTGGCCGGATCTCATCATTCTAGGCCTTCTAAAACACTAGTAAAAAAAGACGTATATCCAAAATAGAGCGAAATCATAAGCTATATAACGCTTAATTCCCACAACTAGCCATTTTTGAGTTACGCCCTTTTTGGAGGGCAGTATGATGTTGATGAACATTAAATTTATATTAAATTGATTGTACTAACCCTTACTTTTTGGAAGTCCATCTTATTAATATGTCAATCTGATGATGCTAAGTCTAGCGAAACGGCTGTCATTAAAGTTAAAAAAGCAATTTTTTAAATAAATATTGGAAGTTTTGTTAAAACGAAGAGTTTTTTTATTATTCTTAATTAAATTTATATTATTTTTTTGCGTTTTTAGCAATGATTGGAATCTTGGAAAGGAATCTATACTTCTGGATCACTTTCGTGATCATATACATAGTGATGTGCTTTTATCTTAGCATTAAAGTATATTATATGGGTTGCTGGAAGCTGCGTAAGTAATTTTTAAAATATTTACTTATACGTAATTTTTTATATGTTGATTTTTACAGGAGATATTTCTTTTCAAAAATTCAAACAAGTTTGGATATACGACTTTTGGTCGGGCCCGACTAACGTTATAAGACCGTGCCACAAAGGTAAATGTCATTTTTAGTCGCAATCAATATCAAACATAAATTCGATATTTTAATTTTAGCTCGTTTCGTACTACTTTTTTTGGGAAATTTGTGCAATTGGGGATTGGCGATTTTCGCTATGTATCGACTTCCTAAAAACTTTCCAGTCTTCTTATTGACCATATTTATGACCAATACTATGTTGTACTTTGTGTTCTACATTGTAATGAAGGTAAATATGCCGATTTTATTTTTATAAGAACTTTTCATTCATTAAAGAACTGATAATAATGTTATAAAGTTTCTATTTTGTACTTTTGATATTCTCATCAAAGACTTGTATAGTAGATATTTTAAATTGATTGGATTTTAATGTGTTTTTTTTTCAGTACCTCAATAAAGAGAAAGTGAGACTGTTAACTTGGATATTCTTGATAATTTCCGCACTGTGTGCTATATCCGCTATGTATTTTTTCCTGCACAAAGCCATTTCTTGGAAGGTAAGTTAAATTTCAGTTTTTACACAAAAATTATGAATATTAAAATGGACAGTTTAAATATTCTATAGTTATCTACTGAATTCATATAGATTATTTTAAACATTTTTCACTCCTAATATAATATTGTGTTTGGTTTCAGAGAACGGCAGCTCAATCAAGACAATTTAACGTAGAATGTAAGCTCTTTCGTTTTTACGATTATCATGACATATGGCACTTTTTAAGCGCCATTGGTATGTTCTTTACGTTTATGGTATTACTAACACTTGACGATGATGTTTCACACACTCATCACTCTCAAATTCCAGTATTTTAACCTAAAAAAATCCGACCATTATTTATTAGTTCAGGCGCTAAAGGAAGTTGAGCACGCTAAATGTTAGGACCGGTTCAAATTGTTTTACCTGAGATACTAAATAAAAAACTTATGGTGTCAGCAGCCGATGAGTCATAACGCTTATACTGCTGCTACTGTTTGTTCTTTGGATGCGGATGAGCATCACTTTTTGGTTGTTTAGGTAAGTATAAGAATAAATTAATGTCAGAATGTCATGTGGCTGGTCAATCAATAAGCAAAACATTAGTTATATTTTGCAGTGGTTGAGATTTCACCAGCAGATTCGGTTTAAATGCTGCATCATTGGATTTTATACAAATAGCTCTATGACTTAGGAAATCTGTCTTAGTTCATGTTTGGATAAATACTGAGCAAGGACAACTACAGTCTATTGATTATACCTTACCCTTTGCTTCTTAAACTAATGTTAAAATAAACAATAAACAAATTTAATAGGATATTACCTAAACAATTACCGTAAACACACTTTTCAGGTTCAAGTTGCAATTGTGCAAAAATTATGCAGTTAAGAAAGATGAAAAAAATGAGTTTGATTAGTTACGATGAATACTTTAATATCCAGTATAAATGATCCTTACAAAAAATTACTGGACAGAAAAAAAAATAAAAACTTGGTGTTCCAAGTCAGGTCCAAGTGCTCCTCGAATGGAACATGGTCGATTTCTCGTATAATATAAAGCTCTACTTCGTTAAATGTAACATGGAACACAAAAATAATAAAAAAAATATACCTGGGCCTATTAGATCAAAGTACCTCAATATTTGTAGAAAAACAAGTAATTTAAGACAAAAACATTTATTTAAACCATCCAGTGCTAACCTCAGTAGAGAAGGAAACTGATCCTTGGATATGAACCCTCTATTTCTCATTTTCCATGCATCTAATTGCTTTCTCCAGGAAACCTTCAGGGGATGAAAAAATGAGACATCTAGTGGTTGGGTTAGATGTGTACTGTTGGGTGGTAATAGGACGAATCTTATATTGTATTTCTCACATTCTTCTATCACCGAAAGAGATAGGCATTTTTAGGTCCATGATGAGTCCAAGTATCATATAGGTGCGCGCTCTTGTAAACTCTATAAGGAGGGAATAGAATCCCGTCAGCAGCTCCGGTCATCATAGAGACAGAGGCTTTACTACTGTCAACACAGCGCTCCGGATGTTTTGCACCTCGTTTGACTATTGACTCGTTTTTTACCAGGGTCGTCTGTAAAATTCGTTTCATCGTAGTTGAATATATGACTTGGTTCTATTCCCTCTAAAGATCTTGCCAATTCGGAAAAGTAATCAGTTATCATCTGTTTAGATACTTCGGAACGATATCGTTTAACATTCTCTGCGTTCCTTTCCGTCAGATCTTGTTTATATTCGAATAAAAATCTTTCTATCCATCTGCGACCTGTAGTATTATTTTTGAATCTCTTTTCTCTGGCTCCTTTTTTGTCTGGATAATTTCGTACAAGCAACTTTGTCATAAACTGCGAACGGAAAGCCCCAAGTACCTGCCATCTTGATACCTTCAACCAGCTGATTGTCTTCTGCATCGGAGAGCACTTTCTGTCCACCATATTTTTTGGTGCATACACCTCTTCTTTTACGTGACATTGTTCCTATAGGAATCCCAAATTGTTTGGAGACTGTTCTCATTGTTTCGCCCTTTTCTATAGCTTCCTAAGCTCGCCGCAGCGTATATTCAGTATAGTTGTGGTATGTGCGACAGCCTAGAACTCTTCTCGATTTTCGATTCATCGTGTTCCAAGTTACGTACACTTTGTAATTTATCTAAAAAAAATTGTTACGCCTCTGTCTAATTTATGATTTACCACATTTGAGGTTAAGTAGATAACACGTTTAGGACGATTTGCAGAACTTAAATATCTTAAATAGCATGCTTTCCACAACAAGAGTTTTTCACGTGTTTTTATTTGACAAAAATTTGATGTTTTTCAAGTTGCCGTGAAAAAATCAAAACATTTACCTGTTTGGCGCGACAAGCAGCAACCCGTCTGGACCTCAGAGTAATAACTAAACACTTTTACTTATTATTTACTATTATTATTACTATTATTTACTAATTACTTATTACTCTGAGGTCTGGACTATCAACTAACACTGCTCACTGTTGAACGGAAAAATCTGGCTTTCGCTTCGTCTCGAGTGTATTCAGCGTCATATTTGAGGGAGGTGCAAATTTTTCCAAGTTGGGCGCATTTACGGTATTAAAATGATTTCGTGTTTGTTTAGTTAATTTCATTGATATCTAAGGGTGTCAGGTATAAAAATTAAATGGACCAACAAACCTTCCAGTAACCCAGAATGATAATCTGTAAGATTTTTCAGTTTAAAACGATCTACAGAATGCGGTCCTCACATTTTGCATGCTCAACTCTATACAGCTTCTGGTGTATATTGGCATTAAAAATACTAGTGTTACCAGAATTTGGATATTAGAGTAACAACATTATATTGTTAATGTATTCATACATAAAAATTGACTATTAATTTTTCATGTTTATTATGTAAACGATTAGTAAATACAATATAAACAAATGTTTTATTAAAATAACTCTAATTTGTTTTTCAAAATAAACTGAAATTGGTTATCTTAATTAAACGCACAATGAAGGTATTAGTAAGAATGAATCTTTTAAGCTTCATCTTCCTCAATTTACAGATGGTAATTAAAAAGTTTGCTTATAATGTATTTACTAATATGTGTAAACTCCAAAAAGTGGACATAATAAATTATATAGTTAAAGATATTTTGTTTACCGCTAACTCCTCTCTATAAACACAAAAATTAATTGTTAAATAATGACATTGCTGTTTGCTGCATATGTCTTTTTTACCTAGCTTATACAATTTCGATGGCTGTTCAATTATTATAGAAAATAAGAGGTTATAAACTTGGTTTAAATGTACAAGAGATTGAATTTATAATTTTTAAAGTAAAAAATATGCAGCACAATATTTGTATTTCATACCTCAACAAATTTTGATTATTTTTTTAGTTATTGACTATTATTTAGAATCTCCCTAATATTGCATTCAAACTGTTGTTCTAGTTAAATTTATTGTACTAACCCTTACTCTTTGGAAGTCCATCTTACTAAGAATAATAATAAACAACTACTCGTTTTGAACTATTGAGTGGAAATTCTAGTGTTTCTACAAATTTGGTATTTTAATTAATTTGTTAAAACCTCGAATATTGTCCAGGAATAAACTACGTTGATTTGTTTATTTTTTAAGTGCCAATTTATTTTTAATAATTGTGTAGAAAGTATTGTTTCTTATTGTAAAAGTATATACTTGTACGTTTGAATCCAACCTGTATTTTTATAATTTGTGTATAGATTAAGACTTATTAATATTGCTTGCAATTAGGTCTAAAAATATATAAAAGACTTACTATTTTTAAAGTAAAACTACTATTAATATGATACTGCTACAAATAAAATAATATAAGATATATGGAGATAAAGAACAAAATGTTAAAATATTTTAACAATTAGTACTATGTGATTTGTTATAAATATTTAAATTTTTTCTAAATTTCTAAATATACGCGACTGAAAACGAAAAAATATAACACAAATAAATAAATATTTATTATATTTGTTCATTAGATTGTTATATTTTAAAATAAAGATTTATTTAATAATTGCTTTTATTAAAAATGTCAGTCCCACTACCTAAGGAACACATATTAAATTAAGTAAGGGCTCTAACTACATGGCATTTTCTACCTAGATCTTCTCCCAGAACTATTGTGGTAGTGCTTTTTAAGCTATAGGATTTTGTCCAGTCTAGCCTAATGAATTTCCTCTACTTCCTAATAGAATCTGCATAGAGGGCTATCTCCCAGTTTTAGCATATATGCATAATACTGTTTTTTCTCAATGGTCATTAATTAACGATCTTTAAATGAAATTTTTGTGTTAATTGTATATTCAAGAACATGTTTCATCACTTTTTTGTAATGTATGACTTGCAATTCAGAGATAACTTATATTATATATCACTTAAATGTTAGTATTGTGTATTATTGTGGCATGTCCATTTTTAGATTTTTTATACAAATTGTTTATTTTCTGTATATACAATTACATATGAATATACAATCCAAAATAATTTATATAATTAAAATTTTAATTAATATAGAAAAGTTTAAAAGTGTTATAAAACAATAAACTAAACGATTTTTCTAAAGAATGTTCATCAACGCTGCTCTTGAGTGAATTTGTTTTTGTTGCCCTCTTCTACCAAGGCTCCTATGCAGTCCCAGACCAGTCTTCATTATGTTAGCGTAAATTGGTAGTTCTATTTATTACTTGTGTTTAAGTTGTAAAAAAATTTTTATAAATATAATTTAATTAAACATGTTAAGGTCATAGGAGAAATATTGTACATAACTTGTTCTACACGTTATGCGGCTTGTGCGTAGTACGTTATTTTATAATTTTTTTAATCACAACAGATAATTAACGAAATGGTTAAAAATTAATCAAATCTCATTAATACCCGTTTGTACCAGTTCTAATTAGAATTTAACGCATACTAAACATGACTTTTTTCATTAAAAAGTATCTGTTAAATGCTAACCAGAGCTGGTGCAAACAAGTATAGTTAGTTATGTGGATATAAATTGAGTACAATTTAAAAAAGAAGATAATATAGGTTAATTAATTAATCTATAGATTAAGCACAGAACAAAAGTTTAGCAAATTTACAAATAATCCTGACTCCTGACAAAAAACAATTTTTTCAAAATTTATTTGTATACTATCTTATTTCAATGGAACTAATTTCAAAACCTAATGAATCGGACTGTTGTAATTCAGGCTGCAACCCCTGTATATTGGATGTTTATGAAGAACAACTTAAAAAATATAATAAAAGAGAAAATGAAAAGAATGAATTGTATCATAATTGTTTATTACCAATGGTATATACAGTTTTCAAAATAACTAATATTCAGAAGAGTTACAAAGACGCTTTGCTGCTTACATTTGAGTATGTAAAGTTTATGAATAATGTAACACCAAATAAAGAGTTAAAAGTTATGTTTAATCCAGGTCAATTTATAATGTTAAAGGCTGGAAGAAAAAATGACGAATTTCAAAGACCATACACTCCTATACCAATAAAAAAAGATGGAAAGTTGAGTTTTACTATATTAATAAAACTTTATGAGTTTGGTAGAATGTGTAATTATATTAAAAGGTTAAAATTAGATTCAAAGACATTATGGAGAGGTCCATATGGAGATTTTGTAATTAATTATACATACAAAAATATCTTATTTATAGCACAAGGTGTTGGAATTGCTCCTTTTTATAGTATACTTACTGATATACTGGAAAATGAAGATTGTTATACTTTCTTGAAATTATATTATTGTTGTAAAGACATTGATACTATTTATCTGAGAAATGAACTGAATGATTTACAAAAAAATTGGAATTTTACTTGTGAAATTTTCTTGAGTAATTTTGAAAATTCTATGCCAAAGTACAATGAAATAATTCATTCCTCAAGATTGAATGATGCTTTTGTTGAAAACCACATTAGAGAAAAAATACATAATATTCAAGTGCTAATATGTGGAAGTGAACATTTTATGACACATTTTAAAAATGTTGCCATGGATTGTAAGGTTGATGAAAAAAATATAATTACTTTTTAACTGTTTACTATTTGAAACATTTATAATTCTTAGTGTGTGATTAGTAAGGAACGTTTAAACTACTGCCTTTTTGATAAAAGTTGTACAAAATCAACTAAAAATATCTAGGCCTTCATATATACTCAATCAAATGGTTAAGGTCTAGTACTGGCAATGAAACTCATTCCAGTAAAATATTAAAGATCAAGTTCAAAATAAGTTTGAATTTATTATGCCATAGAATATTTAGCCAATCAAAGATATGTACTAATACATAGAAACAAAAAAAAAACAAATGGAACATTTAAAATCAAACTTCTAGTCCTATGTACTCACCTTGTAATGGTATCACAAAAATAAATACATTCTTTTGGATATCAAGATAATTAAAGTTACTGTCAGAAATGAATTTTTTTTAAATAACATTTTGAAACAAATATTATAAATGCCTACCTTCTATTCAATAATAATAAACTCGTTTTCATCAAAAACTTAAATGTGAAATTACAACTGAAATATTACAAAATAATACATTAATTTTTTTGTAATTCATTGAGCAAAGTTTTGTAAAATATTGTTCATGTATTAATGTTAAGTCTATTAAGATGTTAATGATCACAGTCAATATATACTTTGTCAATTTATGGATTTTAAATATTCTTTGCTCATTTTACATTAAGAAAAGTAAAAAAAAAATAACAAGAGATACATTAATATTTGTTGTAATGATACATCATTTTCCACTATACTTCATGTCCTGCAGCCTGTCGCAGTAGAATATAAATTTTTTCCTTTATCCAATCTTTATTATAAGGGGCATATGTATTTGTAGATTTTTGATATACAAGACAGCTTAAATCAGAAAGCTACAAACAAAGAATATGTTACAATATCAATAATCAAATTAGGAATTTGCTTAAAGTTATAGCCAATATACAGAAAGGTAGTTGGGTTAAATTTGTATAATTACCTGATCTACAAAATCAAATAGTTGCGAAATGTCGTATGTAATGGTAGGAGTATTTGGATTACGCCTTTTTAAGTGTTCTTCATAAATTCTGCAAACGCCCTCCATGCACTCATTTACCGACTCGTAATCAGAATAAGTCCGGGTTTCGGGATTTGTACCTGGTTGAACTAATAATATAGTATGTGCCTACAAAAAAACCAGGTGAGATAATCTTTACGCCAAAATTGATATATAAATAGTGTACCATATTTATTATTTTTTTAATTCCAATTTAAAACTTCTTAAAAATACTATACTACTAAGAAAAAAATGGAAATGTTTTATCGTTACAAACTGTTAATTGGCTGTTGGTTTAGGTATTGCCATGATATTGCTTCTTCTTTTTTACTAAACAAATATGTTTTAATAAGAGGAGCTATTTAACTATACTCATATTATTAAAATATGTGGTTAAAAACTAAATAGTTTTTATTTTTTAATATTGATAATTATTTTCAGAGATATACTGAAAATATAAATGTATATAGTTGGACGGGCTGGATGGTTCATTGTTCAAAGACCTTTATGTGTTGCATGTCATACGTCAGTATAACAGTACAATGCGCTAAAGCTAATGCGCAAGAAAAATATATGATATACATAAACAACAATAAATATGTCAGAAATTTGTTTAATATGTTTGAAAACTACATCTGATTTGTTTAAAGTTGGAAATGGCGAATCTGACAATAGAGATATTTTACAAAAGTTAATGGAATGTGTACCAGAACTGGTAAATATAGATTTACTCCGATTTTGTAACCTGCAAATTTAATTTATATATAAGTAAAAAACCTCAGTTAATGTATAAAATTTGTTGCATGCGAGTGTCGTTTCGGTAAAACATAAAGAACAGTGTGAATTACTTGTAGATAATACTGTTTTCCGTTTGTAGGATTGGAATTGTAAATTTCAAGTATGTTCTTACTGCTGTCAACGTTTACATGATGTACATTCCTTTAAATCACTGTGTATCAATTCTTATAACTGGTATTGGTCTACTACTATAGCACTTAAAGATGAAAAGTATGTACAAGTTAAAAATGAAGATTGTGAAAATAAAACAATTCAACTGGAGAATAAAGAAGAATCATTATTAGAAAATAATATAGCATCAGCATCTGATAATGACAATGATGATAATGATAACGACAACAGCTCAGATTCAGATTATAAAGAACCTCTAATTGAAAAACCAAAAAAAGTAAAAAAAGAAAAAACTTTGGAACATACAAGAGTACCATGTCACATTTGTGGAAAACAATATGCATCTAAATATGTATTGAAAAAGCACATTATAATTTGTGAAATGAAACATGACAGTAAGTTACAGTATTAAAGTTTGAGCCTCAAGATCTTGTTTAAGACACTGTGTTACTGTTTCATTTGACTATGGCTCTACAGGCCTTAATTCTACTGAAAACAAACTTCTAGATTTTAATGTGAGATTTAATTTGAATCTTCATGACAAATAGTTTACTTTTACTTGAGAAACTTCAGACAAAGTTTCAATGTGAATTTTAATTGAATCCATTTGCTTTTTTCTTTATTAGTTACAGACTTTACTAATCAAATTTGCTGACAGAGAACTGTTGATTTATTAAAATATACTTAACTGGCTTAAAACTTGAAGAGATTTACTTGATATTAATTTTGGGTGACCATCTCTGTTTTACATATATCTTTCACTGACTAAATCAGTATTCCACAATAATCTGACAAGGCTATGCTGGGCCCATAACATATTGTGGAATAATTCAAGGAATCAATATGAACATATTTATTACAATATACTTACTTCAAAATAAAAAAGAATACAATGTAAAAATTTACTTGAATATCTTGAAAAAGTTGCTCAATTACCATCTTGATTTACTGACAAATTTTACCTTGTGGCTCCTTGAACAAATGTTCACTCACCTTTTTGATGTATGTATGATAAATACCATAAAGTTACTAGTTTCTAAGATATATTTTTCTATGATATTAAAAAACATGTAGACTAGAGCATACTTGTCTGCTATTTATATATTAAGCTATTTTTTAATTTTAAAATATTTTGGTGTACCTATAAAAAAGTACATATAAATAAATATACACTGTCCAGCAAAATTAACGCACCACCTATATATATTGGATTATTTTTAAAAATGTAGCTCACATCGTAAATATATTAGTATATTTTGAACGCCTATGGTATATCGACTTAAAAAACTTATAGCTGTATTTTGTTCGGAAGTCCGTTCATTTTATCTTAATTTTTTTTTGAAACTGCGATAAAACTTAGAATAACATTCTAAAGGTTGTTTGATTTGATTTCTTACACTTTCTCAGTTGCAATAATTCTTTGCTTTTGTACTGATACAGTGTTTATTATGGAACGTGAATCAAGAAATTTAACCGTAGAGGAATGTGCCCAGGCAGTAGTTTTACTCAAAGAAGGATGGAGTTTTCGTAGAATTGGTCAGAGGTTTGGCGTATCGCACACATCGGTTTCCCGTATGATTCAACGGTATAGGGAGACGGGTCAGCACTCAAGAAGACCTGGTCAAGGCAGAAATCGTGTAACAACCAATGCCCAAGACCGTTTTATTAGACTTTCTGCATTAAGACAACGGTTCGTAACAGCAAGATTGCTGCAGGCACAGCTACAGGAAGCAGAAGGCGATCTAAGACCAAGAATACCTGCTCGAGGACCTGCTTTAACCCCTGCGCATCGTAGAGCGAGATTGAATTTTGCCAGAGAACATATTGAATGGTTTGATGAGGATTGGGAAAGAGTTCTTTGGTCAGATGAGACAAGATTTTGTCTATACAATTCAGATAGACGTGTTAGGGTATATCGAAGACCAAATGAAAGATATGCTCAATGTAACTTCCAAACGACCCATGCTTATGGAGGAGGCTCAGTCATGTTTTGGGGAGGAATTTCTTTAACTGCTCGTACGGACCTGGTGGTTATTAACCGACTAACGGCACATCGGTATATAACGGTCATCCTGCAAGAACATGTGGTACCATTTGCTCCCTATATTGGTGAACAATTTTTGTTTCAGCAGGATAATGCCCGACCGCACGTTGCCAGGATTGTGAAAGATTATTTTAATGAGGTTGGAATAGCAACTATGGAGTGGCCTGCAAACAGTCCGGATCTTAATCCAATTGAGAATGTTTGGGACTTGCTTTTAAGACATTTGGAGCAACTTCCAAACCCTCCCGCTACTCTAGATCAACTTGCAAGGGTTCTGGTTCAAATATGGAATGCCTTGCATCACGATGACATAAGGCCTTATATTGTAAGCATGAATGATTGCTGTGCAGCTGTTATCCAAAATAGAGGCGGAAATACCCGGTATTAATTACTTCTTGTGGATTTTTTTATTTGTTTATTTCTTATTTTCTTTTGTAGTTACATTTTTCATTATACATTTTTGTAAAAGGTTGAAAATAGAATAAAATTTATCAAAACAACACAATTTGTAGCAATCTTTATAAAATAAAAATTATTTATTAAAATATCTTAGTGGTGCGTTAATTTTGCTGGCCAGTGTATTTATTTTTTTAAAACTTAAATTTACTTAGCAGCGTATAAAATTTGGATTCTTTTAGATGGCAATACAGTTGGAAGTGACAATGAAGAACACAAGGTAGCTCCATCCTGTTTGGAATGTGGATTGACATTTAAAAATAAATATATGCAAAAAAGACATTTTGATAATGTACATAATGCTAAAGAGAGGAAATTTATATGTGAGATATGTAACAGAAGTTTTGCTACCAAGGTATACCTTGAAGCTCATAAAAGGTAAAACAATTTGTTTATAGAATTTTAAATTAATAATTTATGTTAAGTTCTATTTTATATTACCAATCCTTGAAGAGAATCGTTGTTTTATGTATATAGAATTTACTCTATTTTTTTATTATTTCAGATACCACTCTGGAGATCGACCTCATGTCTGTTCATTTTGTGGTAAAGGCTATATAACAGCCAGCGATTTATATCATCACGAAAAAATTCACGCCAACAAACGAAACTACAGATGTGAAATATGTCCAAAAGCTTTTAATACCTCATCCGATTTGTACAAACACAAGATGTGCGTTCACATGGATCCTTCCCAGTGGAAATACACTTGTGAAGTTTGCGAAAAAAAATTTCCGTTAAAAATCAATCTCGATAGCCACACAAAGACGCACACTGGCGAAAGAAACTTTCCATGTAATTTCTGTGATAGGAAATGTATTAATATGTCAGTATTGAAACGTCACATAATCACTCATTCACGCATAAATCCATTTAAATGTGAGATTTGTGATCAAGGTTACAAATTTCAAAAATCTCTAGACATCCATAAATCAAAAGCGCATGGTATAGGAGATATAAAAATAAAACCTGTTGTAAAAAAATTTAAGTGTCCCCTGTGCGCCAAGGCTTATTCTGCCAACAATAAATTACAGAAACATTTGAGAGCACATGTCGGAGAAAAACCATTCAAGTGTCCCGAATGTCACAAAGGATTCTCAGATAAAAGTTATATTAAGTTACATTTGAAAACTCTACATAACATACATAATGATGATAAAATCCACTTCAATATTTGAGTCCTGTTATTCTATTGTCGTTCGAATATTTCAGTTAATGTGCTAGTACTTTTTTTACAGAATTTATTTATTATGTCTCTATTTAAAATAGGATAACCACCTTCAAAGTTTTACAGCTCACTTTGTAAATAAGCCAAGATGAATTTAAATTATCTGAAATTATTTATTAAAAATCTCAATTCTGTAAAATAAGCTGCATATATACATTATGTGGAAACCCCCATTTGTTTTAAATAGAAACTTTTACTAATTAAACAAAAGAAAAGTAATCTGATGAAACGCTTAATAAAAAAAAGGTTATCCATTTCTTTGTTCAATTAATTTTACTAAAATTATTTAACTTTTATTCTCATTTGTTTAAGGATACGAAAGAACGAAGAAAAACTTGCGAAAACGGAATTTTTTTTAAATATTGAGATTATTGTGATCATATAGGTAGGATAGATATAGTAATTTTATAATCAATTTGGTTGGGGAATTATTTATATATTATAAGAAAAATATATATTTTATAGTAAAACAAGAAATTTAATTAATTTATTTTCAAAAGAAAGATTGATGATTTAGTGATCGAAAATTGAAATAGCACATATATATCAAAATAGTATATTAAACAACGCATTTCATATGGAATTCTGTTATGACACGAGTTCAAGTTTAAAAAACGAATCGCGAAGCGATGAGTTTTTTAAAGAACGAGTGTCACAACAGCCATATGAAATAAGTTGTTTATAATATTTTTTATATTTTGCCCTTTTTACCATTTTTTAAATTATTTTTTTATTTTTATGTAATTACGAAAATTTTTATTAGTATGTCGGCAGCACTGTGTAATTTATAAAATTTGACAGTTGTGACATTTAAATTATCAAATGTTAATGTTTTAAAATATTTTAAAAAGAATAATATACCAATAATAATATATTATATAAGTAAAATATTATATTCATATTCACAGATACTTTCTTAAAGAACAATATAAAATTAATAAATTGCTATTAGCCACAAATGTCAATGTCAATAGTCTTGCCTTTAGATACTTCACTCATGTCGCCAACCATTTAAAACAAAAATTTGCGTGCGTAAAAGTTACATTACGATACGCAAATGCGTTTTATAATGAAGATTTTTATAAGTGCGAAATATAAAAAATTTATTATAGGTGTGTAGAAACTAATTGTGTTCATCGATTAGTAAAAACTCGATACATAAATCGACCGTTTTACCGAAATGTTGGTTGTATTACCTTAATATGAAGACAAGTGGTTAGGGACTGATAGCTGTAAAGGCCATAATTGTAACTAGAAGAGTTGATGATAATACAAGTTATTTACATAATCCTGCATGGAACCCTCGCTTATAGCAGAAGAACAAGTCATTGCAATACAAGCATCAGTAATACATTAGAATAGGTATACTAAAATAAATATTAAATTTCAGAACCATACCCACCCTAATCCCTTAAATGTGGATGCGCCACAGAAGGAGAAGAGTATTAGTCCTCTGTTAAACCCGAATCCTTCCTAACAAAGAGCAATTTGAAGAGAATCGGCTAGTACCCAACCGCACTGCAAAGTGCAAAGTGTACTCTTCAATAACAAATAAACTAAAACTATAACGATGGCTGGATGTCCTGTGGGATAAGAGGCCATGGTAACTTATACGAAGAAGAAGTTATTTTATTTGTCATGTGCCAATTTTGCTTTGTAATTTAATTATTTATAAAGATTTTTATTCACACGTAAATAAATAAATTTGTTTTTGTTTGTAGTGAAATATTGGGAGTGTAATAGATTAAATATTTAACTTAATACATCTTAAAAAATATTTAATTATGGCGAAACCTTCTGGATATGATACACACAGTGAAGGGCCAGGATTCGTAGGAATTCGATTTTGCCAAGAATGGTTTGTATAAGCATTTTTATTAACACGTTAACATACATAAACTACTTGTACCTACCCTAACTGTGACTTAATTTTATTTCAGTAATAACATGTTATATCCAAAAGAAGACAAAGAAAACAAAATTCTTTTATATGCTTGCAGAAATTGTGATTATAAGCAACATGCTGACTCAAAATGCATCTATGTGAATAAAATTATGCACGAAATCGAGTAAGTAAACCAATAATTTTTGGTATTCTTAGTAAATATATTTATTCTATAATATATTCTATGTTTTCAACTGAAAAATTCAGTAGATTCAGTTGATACCTATTGTTAATTTATAACTTGATTTTTAATTTATCCATGTACAAATGATGATTTTAGTGAACTTACTCATATAGTAGCAGATGTAATTTCTGATCCAACACTACCCAGAACAGAAGATCATCAATGTCCTGAATGTAATCATAGGTATGAATACTTTTAAATAGAAACTTTATTTACAGCAACTGATATAATTTATTTTTATAGAGAAGCAGTATTCTTTCAAGCTCAAACCAGAAGAGCTGAGGAAGAAATGAGATTATACTATGTGTGTACAAATCCACATTGTGCACATAGATGGACAGAATGAAAAAAATCAGTTCTGGTATTTTCATTTATTCTTATAATTAAATTGATTTAATATAATAAAGATATTGTTTTATAAGTGCTATTATTTTATTTCATATTTTCCTCATACATATGCTTTTGCATAATATTCCAAATTTAGTTTGGAATATGAAATTAAGTATTATTTATTACTTCATACTTGGTTCTGTAAAAATATGTACATTTTAGATAAAGTTCAGAATATGAAATAAGTATATAAATATAAAAGAAAAATGTTATAAATGATTCAGTATCTGAAAACAATCCTGATGAGTAAAAACCTTCCTTTTTTTTTATGTTGCTAGGAAACAGCAACAAAGAAAAAAATTGATAATAGTTAAAAAAGACTAATCAAAGTCTAACATTTATAAATTTACAAATTATTTGAATTATATTTTTGAAAGTTTCAGTTCTATTTTTGCGCAGGCATTAACAAGTTACAGGTGTCTTTTTTATCGGCTTAATTTTCGCGCAACTGACCTCCATATGACATTGTCAATAATTAAGAGTATTTTGAAACCAGGACTTGTAAAGAGTGCACTTTTCTCAAAGAAAATGGCTTTAAACAAACTCTCTATTGATGCACTAGATCTCGCAAACAAAAGAGTATTAATCAGGTAAATCAGACTATAAAATTTTAATCTTAGAAACATTAATATTCGATTTTGTGTGTCAAATAGGTTAAGTTATATTCGGCATCCTTATAGGACATTAAATTTAATAAAGAATTAAAATAAATAACTAATTTATTTATTCATTGCATATTTTTCCTGTTAATATCACTATTAATATAAAACCGTAAATATCCATAGATGATATTCAATTGTTACAACTCATAACAATGTAATTTTAGAGTGGATTTTAACGTTCCACTGAAAGAAGGTGTAATTACTAACAACCAAAGAATAGTAGCCGCTTTAGATACCATCAAATATGCTTTGGATAAAAACGCAAAAAGTGTTGTACTGATGTCTCATTTAGGAAGACCTGATGGTAATCCTAATCCAAAATACTCAATGAAACCAGTAGCTGGTGAATTAGAAAAATTATTAAGCAGGTAATTGATAAAACTATATATAGTTAACAAGAATAACATGTCTTATTTTTATATTTTAGACCAATTCATTTCCTTAATGATTGTGTAGGTTCAGAAGTTGAAAAGGAATGTGCTGATCCTAAACCTGGATCCATTATTTTGCTTGAAAATCTTCGATACCACATTGAGGAAGAAGGTTTGTGTTTAAAAATAAAATTTATGTTATTTTTAAATAATTTGTTTATATAATATATAATACCATTGTTTTAGGTAAAGGTGTTGATGGTAGTGGTAAAAAAGTTAAAGCTGACCCGTCCAAAGTTAAAGAATTCCGTTCGAGCCTACGAAAATTGGGTGATCTGTATGTTAATGATGCTTTTGGTACTGCCCATCGTGCACATTCCTCTATGTTAGGTGAAGGTTTTGAGAAAAGGGCTTCAGGATTTTTACTAAAAAAAGAACTTCAGTATTTTGCTAAAGCTTTAGATAATCCAGAAAGGTAAAAAATAATTTTCTCTCAAAAATATAACTATTTTTCCTTGAAAAAATAACATTTGTGACATTTAATTTTAGACCATTTTTGGCAATATTAGGAGGGGCCAAGGTGGCTGACAAGATTCAATTAATAGAAAACTTACTGGATAAAGTTAATGAAATGATCATCAGTGGTGGTATGGCATACACATTTCTCAAAGAAAGCAAAGGAATGAAGGTAAGTCAAGATAAATGATTTTTATGGGTTTTTGTTGAAGTTCTTTAAAAAAGTGATAAGAACTATTCAATAGCAATGGGGTGAAGCCTGTTATGCTGTTTTTCTTATTATTATTTTGATCAAAAATATGAAAAACCTTGACAATTTCTACTTTCTTTACAAAATTTAATGTAAAATATTTAGGATTTTCGCAGATTGGGTTATTTATTGTGTTTACTTTTATTTATTTGAAGCATTTTAGCAATGTATATAAATTATATATGGGTAAATATTTTATTAGAAGGTGGGAGTGTGTTAAGAACAATAAATATAAAATATTTTCCTTTAATCACATTCAAGATATGGATGATTTACTTCATTTATAAAAATGTTTATTTTTGGTAAATCTCTGGTTATGATATTTGAAATTAATTCAAAAAGTCTAATGTTTTGGAATTACACACATTTAGCAATTATTGGCTTAATTGATTTTTATTGAAACCAAAATGAGAGATGTCAAGGATAAGCAGTGGCGGCTTCTCCTATGAGGCAGGTGAGGCAGTGCCTCACCAATAATTTGCAAATTAAATAAATCACAAATTTATATTATTTAACTATTTGCATTCATTTAGAATTATTTTTAAATTATTAAAATACAGTCCTGCCCTCACCCTCGGTCCAGCCGCCGTCAATTACCGCGTTTCGCTATAAATGTCATCCATCTCATTTCTGCTTTAGGTGATATATGGATATAGGCTGGCCTCTCTGCGGACGCCGCGTTTCTTTGTCTAGCGTATTACAATGATCCTGTACGACACAGTTGAATCTAGCTTTACATAGCGCGTAAAAACTTTGTTTGAGGCAGGCCTCTCCGTAAAGTTAACGAAAACTGACGTATTGTCTTTTGGGGATGGGGCGTCTAATTCATTTTTAGATTCGTTCGTTATGCCGGCTTTTGGCACATGCTATTTTTAGATTAACAGGTTGAGGGTTAAAAGTGCACAGTGCATCTGATTTTTACACTTTTTTATTATAGTTTTCGGTTCGGTGAGCAGTGAATCTCGGTGGTTTTTCTAAAATATCACATTACTTTTGAAAATTTTAATGCCAGGGTTAAAGAGAATCGACAAAGTTTGAAAAGTCTGATAAATATTACATTACATCTCTGTAGGCAAGTTACCTTTTAGGGGACATGATGAATCTAATGAATCATTAGGTAAATCGCGGGAATTTTAAAGAGCTAGTTATTATTCTTAGCAAATATGACACAAATTTAAAAACATTTTTAGAACATGATAATGATATAGATCGGTTTTTTTTTGGGACATCCAAAACGAATTCATTGATTCAATTGCTTTTGTTGTAAATAAGAAATTTGAAGACGAAATTTTAAATTTCTTGTTTTTTTCTTGGCAAGTTGATGAAATTGTTCAATAACATAGCCCTAGCTTTATAAACAATTTTAATTTTTTTAAATTTAATGTTATAATTTTTTTACAAATGGTATTACACAACTGGCAAAATAGAGTGACACTAGACTAACTTTAAATTCTAACTTTGCTAAAAAACAAGTGATAAAAACTATTCAATAGCAATGGGGTGAAGCCTGTTATGCTGTTTTTCTTATTATTATTTTGATCAAAAATATGAAAAACCTTGACAATTTCTACTTTCTTTACAAAATTTAATGTAAAATATTTAGGATTTTCGCAGATTGGGTTATTTATTGTGTTTACTTTTATTTATTTGAAGCATTTTAGCAATGTATATAAATTATATATGGGTAAATATTTTATTAGAAGGTGGGAGTGTGTTAAGAACAATAAATATAAAATATTTTCCTTTAATCACATTCAAGATATGAATGATTTACTTCATTTATAAAAATGTTTATTGGAATTACACACATTTGGCAATTATTGGCTTAATTGATTTTTATTGAAACCAAAATGAGAGATGTCAAGGATAGGATAAGTGGAGAGTTAAATTATTTTCAAGTAAAGACATTATAGCATAACACTTGGTGTCCCTCAGGGGTATGTTCTGGGACCATTAATATTTTTATTATATATAAACAGATAAAAACTACTATACAACAGTTTAATAGTCCTCAGAATCTGGGACCATCATTGTAACTTAAGTAATGTTAAGGCACCTATATTGATTCAGATTTAAAGTTCACTTCACATGTAGATCAAGTGTGTTCTCAACTAAATAAGACATTTTATGCAATTTTACAAATGAAAAATGTTTTAAATGAAGCAGGTTTGTTAAATATTTATTACACATATGCATACAGCCACATATCATTTAATATAATTGCTTGGGGAATTTCAACAAACTGGGAACGTGTATTTAAATGTCAGAAACACATAATTAGACTAATATTTAATCTGAGTTATAGAGAAAGCTGTAAATAAACTTTTAAATTAGGGGTGCACAAAACAAATTAATTTTATTGTATTTATTATCACACGGTTTTTATGTCGATTTGAAAATTAAACTTTTGGATGATTTAAATAGTCCGCCATTCGTTCTGTGACGTAGATAACCCAAAAGTAAAGTTAGCTACATAAGGGTCGACATAGAAGCGCAATTCTGTCGTCTTCTTTTTTAAAATTTTGATCCTCAAACCCCAATTTTAGTCTAACTTTTACTTCAGGTACGGTTACAAATTTTTTATGAGGAGTTCTAACTGTTGTGTTCGTGCAGTATGATACAAAACAAGATTTATACGATATTGACATTAAAATTTGGAAAAAAATTTTAAAAGAAAAGCTAACTAAACTTCGCTGTAGACAAATGTAACATATAGAACAGTCATCTATTTTGAAAGTTCTTAAAACTTCAAATTAGATTGGCCTTTTTGTAACTGGCTATTAGCTATAAGTTCATAAAACATCTAAATTAGAAAATGGCTTACTTCATATATGAGTTAGTGACGTATCTGTAGTGAAAGTTGCAAACATTTAGGAATTCTCAATTTCCAGTTTTCTCCCAAAATATTTGATTCAAAAATTTTTTAAATATATTTTTGCAAAGTAGTGCTAATATAATTTAATAAAATACCAGAAACCGGATATCGGTTTAACACCCCATTGTTTTTATCTTTATGCACTATTTTAGTTTTTTACATCTTTTTGTAATATGTTCTGACCTGCCTTTAATATGTATATAAGCTATCTATCTATCTATATATCTATCTATCTATCTATTCAGGGGTATTCTAAGATTGTACTTTTTATTTATTGAATTTAAAATTATTGTATAAAACTTTATACCGTGGAGACTGCTTCTAGTTACATTAGACTCACTTTACAGATTAGTTTTTTGGCTTAAAAATATGAATGCACTGTGAAAGTAGTGACGTAACTATCAAACCAAATGATTCCAAACAACTTTTGTTGATGGTGTGCTTTATATGTGTTATTTACTATTTTATTGCATTTTCCTGATTTATGGGAGTTAATTACCTACTGTTTTTTCATTGGTAAGTGTTCATTCATAGGTTTTACACATCACTAAAGTCGATATCAGTAGATGTACGAACACTTTCTGTAAAAATATTATAACATAACCTTCAAAGTTGTAGGGGAACGAGGGGCAAAACCGGGTAGTGAGGAAAAACCGGGTACAGACTTTAATTCCATAACCGGTAGCGCCATCTATGAACCATCGCTACAAAATAGTCGTGTCACGTCCACCAGTTGTCAGAATAATTTGATAGCATCTACACCGCCACTATCGTGAATTATTGAATGAAAAGTGTTTTACCAGGTATGTGATGTAATTTTAATTTTTTTTACCCTTTCTACAATCCACTAAGGACTAAGTTAATAAATATTGTTTAACTATCCCCTGAAACCCTTGTTTCTGTAGTGCATTTTTTAAGGAAAATGTTTGCATTTTAGGTTAGAATTAAAAAGCAGTGACTCAATTTGTTGTAGAAGTACACTCGGGGCAGAACCGGGTGGGGCAAAAGCGGGCCTTCCGGCCCCATTGCACTCACCGACTCCAACATCTGGATGTCATTTTTATGGCACCCTTGAGCACTTACTATAGCCAGGAAGTGAAAACGTGGCTAAGAGCAAATCCTGGCAAAGTTGTCACCCAATTTGAAGTCGGAGGATTCTTTGGTCGAGCTTATGCTAGAGCTGCAACTATCCAAACCGCTGTCTCTGGATTTTTAAAAACAGGAATCTATCCTAATAACCGTTACGATGCAACAGCTGCCTCAGAACTCTTTAATTAAACTTGTTTTTAAATACCCGGTTTTACCCCACTTGTTATGCCCTTGTTTTAGTCAATACAGATTATTTTTTTAATTTCGTTGGTTTATTATGTAGATAAGGTTTATAGAATTTAGTTTCCAAAATATCAGTTATAAAATAAAATTATTAAGTACTATGGAATTTTTTTACCTTAGCTACCCGGTTCTACCCCTCATTCCCCTACATTTCCATAAATTTTAAGAATGCTTACCAAAAAATGGTACTTTAAACATTTAATTTCAAAAGATTTTGCTTATATGTATTTAATGATGATACCTGCGTTATATTTATATTTTTATGTCGACGTTTGGAATAATTTCGTTGACATTTCACAATTTGACAGCATAGAACACAAATTTTGACGTCACTTTCCCTGTCCCTTGCCAAAACAAAATTTGACAGGTTTGTAATTTATGTTGTATGAGGGAAAATGATGATCATTGATTGATATTGTTGAATCTTTTTGGTAGAGGCCTTGTGTTGGTTTAAGGTTTGATAGTCTGAAATGGGAAATAAAATGGGGTTTGACTCAATAAGAAAGCTGCGTTTTGTAATTACATATATATTGAAATTAAACGCACGAAAAATAATATAATTTTTGATCTTTTAAAAACATTTGTATTCCATATTTAAGGCCGTGAACATAATTAGATACACGATAGCGTATAACGAATTTAGTAATATGACTTTGTTTTCGTCTGGCGATGATTGTCTTCTTATTATTAAGTTGTTAGTGTCGTCGAAGCACGTCGTTGTCACCACATCCGTATTAGTGAATTTTTGTAGATTGTTTGAACTTTTTACTAAATTCGACATTTCAACTTCCCTAAAAATAACGACCTTAGGTTGGGTATTACAATTTTCTTGCCAAATAGATTTCGAATTATAAAAACCTTCTAATTCGTCCTTATAATATATTTTTACTGTGGGACTGGAAGCGGTTTGGGCGGTAGTGAAAGATAAATTGGACGTCGATTCCGTTTCCATGGAAATTGAAACTTCCGAATTCATTTCTTTGATCGGATCGCTCATTACGGGATCTATACTTGGAGTCATTTCCGTACTTACGTCCGCCGTTTGTCTCTTATCGCAAATAACAACGATGTTATTATTTTTATTGCTGTTTTCCGTATTCGCTTTCAAATCATCACCACGGTCCAATCTATTTTCATCATTATTCGATGGTGGATTCGGAGTTGTCTCAGTTGTCTGGTTAATTACTAAAAAAGACACTTTCTTCGGTTTCAAACACTTGCAAACGTCTCCCGAATGCTTTTTGAGACAACTAGGCTTTTCCACCAGTTCCTCGTTGTTAAGAATCGCATAATGCTCCAATGTACTAAATTCAAACGTGCTAATTACAGCGACACACCGAGCGTTTTGAATCTCCATGATTTTATAAATTTCTAAGGTCGTTTCAGTCTGTATGTCATACAGCGTGTCTAGGAAACTTAATACGTTGTAATATGACGGACTTTTTTCCACAGAGTTCGATAATTTTGATCTGGAATGTGTTAAGGCTTGCATAAAAGGGGTGAGAAATTCTTTACTCGGTATTTCTTCTAACTCAGGGGATTCTCTAAAGATCGGTACGCCGTTGTGTTCTTTCGTCTAAAACAGGATAAAAATCAGTGAAAGTTTAATAAAAAATACAATCCTATCGTTAGGATTGTCGTGTACGTTTCGCATTATATCAAAATGTACGCTTTTTTCCAATAAAATTAAATAATCTATATTTGTGTGTCCAAAATACGGAGTGTCACAGACTAATTTATCCAGGCTCTATCCTGTACATTTTTTTATAATATTAGATTTGGTCTTCCATTGTGTATTCAACAAATTTTTCAAAAATAAAATAGGTTCGTAGGTAATCAAGAAAATATTAGTTTATTTTTTATTTTTGTTAAATTAATCAAGTAAGCCTTAAAGCTTCAAGTAACAATAAAAAAATGTAATTAATATACCAATAACTAATTAATATTATTTACATTAGATGTTCGAATTGTAGTCCACCTGCTGTAAAACACATTTCGAATCTTGCCAGAAGATTTCTTGTATGTGTGGCTTGAATCATTGCAGGAGTAATTCGGCGACATGCTTGTCTACAAAACCATTTCGATAACCACTGAATAGCAAACAACTCTCCAGAAACTATGTGGGCGGCACGCTCACCTGACTTGTCTTTGGGGGAGCGATAAAATATATTAGGGACTTAAAGCAGTTCTAAAAATCACTACGTATCCGTATAGATACGTATCGCAATGCGCATGTGCAGAAGCGATACGTGGGTTTCGTTACGTTACGTGAAACGTATCAATCCGTCACACGTAAAGTACGTTTCACAATAATTCGTTGACTCGGTACCTGACCTTAGGGGATTAGTAATGAAAGGTTATAAATTTCTCACTGTACAGTAAACATTAACAGATCCGTAATCCGGTTTTCAAAATAGATTTAAATAAAACTCAGTAACATTTACTAAAACTTAAATTTATTTTGTAAAAAAAATCACGAAATTTTTTAAAAACAAACAAACAAATTTTAAGTTTATTTATTAATTGAAATTAAACAAAACTGTTGAAACTTACGTATACGCTTTGGTCTATTTCATCTAATTGGCAGATGTTGTCAAAAAATGTTTCAAATAAAAAAGATGTAGTTTAATCATGGCCACATTTTAAAAATATTTTGTACTACAGGGTATCCCAAAAAATTGATTTAAATAAAACTAAGTTAACATTTACTAAAACTTAAATTTATTTTGTAAAAAAAAATCACGAAATTTTTTAAAAACAAATTTTAACTTTATTTATTAATTGCGATTAAACAAATTAACTAATTCTACATTATTTACAACTATTTAATCTAAATGTAGTTCAGTATCACTATCGTCTTCATTTAAATTAATAACTAAGGGTGCTACAGTTACATTAACATTTCGATATGTACCTTCAACCTTAATAACATGCTGAATCGAATTTTTCCAGCTATCAATGGGAATATTACTTGTCACATTTCTGATTAACTTTATAACACTTGAGTTTAATGTGGGTGAAACGTTTTCCGATCTAACTTTGGATTTTAGCTGATGCCACATGTGTTCTATAGGATTGAACATGCAATAATATGGGGGAAGCCGTAACACTGTGTGGCCCATATTTTTAGCAATAGTATCACAAACGTATTCTTTTTCAATACCGCACGCTGCTACAACTTCTAAGAGATCACGTTTTGTGTACGATTCTTCAAAAAAAGGTCATTTTTTAACAAATACTCTTGAATTTCCCATTTATTGTTGTTGCTATTTGGTACTTTATTTAATTGACGGCTATGATAAGTTGCATTGTCTATTACCATTATACTTTTTTCCGGTATATTCGTCAATAAATAATTCTCAAACCAATCTTCAAAAAGTTCTGCTGTCGTATCTTCGTGATAATCTAAACTTGAATCTTTAATATTCTTTGCTGATAACAATAAAGCGTTTGGAACCCAACCTGTTTCTGATCCGGCATGTATTATTGTAATTCTTTGTCCTCTATTTGATGGAGCCTTTGTTTTGCCATTTCCCGATGAATCAACAAAACCCTTCGTTGGAGTATCATGGGTGTCATACCAGGTCTCGTCGAGGTAGATAATTGAAAGGTTTTCACTTCTATATTTTTGAATAGCTTGTAAGTAATGACAACGCCACATTCGTAAACGATATGACTCCATTATCACTTGTCTTTTATTAATGGTACAATATTTAAATCCCATTTGAGAAATAATTCTCCACAAACTTGTACGGCTACAAATAATTCTCGTGTCGTCTTTAAGTAACCGTTTTTTTATACAATCTTAGTTGGAATCTTTTGTTCTTGGTATAGGACATATATCGTTCGTCGGATTATATCTTTTTGTATTTCATCAACACATTTGGTATTATTAACGTCACTTCGTTTTTTTCGTTTACTTATTGGCTTATTGATAATATCTTTTACTGTGGATATTGGGGTTTTGGTTAACTTACATGTTTCTTCTGCTGCATCGGTTACACTATAACCTCGATTATTCAATGTTTCAAACACATTTTTCACAATTTGTTTCGCATCCGGCGATAAATGCAAGATTACTTTCAGAGTATAATGTTTAGTACAAACTAAAATTCTAGGAGAGAATTTTAAAAACAAATTACCCCGAAACTCCCACTTTCTCTTCCAAGATCATTAAAAAAATCAAAAATCATTTACTAATGATTTACTATTGATGGTCAGTAATAATAATTTAAAATTTTACCTGAAAAATAAAAAGTCCAAAATATATCTTCCTGGACAAAAATAAATAATACCTTTCTGTAAATAGTTCACCGGTTTACGGCCAAAGTTCGAAGAAATATTAACCACCTTTTATTAGTAATCCCTTAAGAGCAGTTAAGAGCATTTACCAAGTCAACGAATTATTGTGAAACGTACTTTACCCAACGTACGTATCGCATTATTGTGTTCCGTGATCGCGTATGCTCAAAAATCATTACCTTATTTTGGGGCTATTTTTTAGGTTAAAAATTAAAACACATGAATGGTTACGTTACATTACAAACGCATTTGCTTTATGCTTCTTTTTGCTTAGTTACGTATCTCCTTTACGTTACGTATACGGATAAGGATACGTGATAAATTTTTAGAATTGCTTTATGTCTCTATTGTTTATCAATCAAAACCGCAAAATGTAGGAGAATTAAAAGAAAACATAAACAAGCATGTCGCCAAATTACTCCTGCAATGATTCAAGCCACACATACAAGAAATCTTCTGGCAAGATTCGAAATGTGTTTTGCAGCAGGTGGACTACAATTCGAACATCTAATGTAATAACTAATTATTTAATTGTTAATAGAGACATAAAGCAATTCTAAAAATGTATCACGTATCCTTATCCGTATACGTAACGTAAAGGAGATACGTAACTAAGCAACTATTTTGTTTACTCAAGCATTTTGTTCGAGCAATTATGGTTTTTTAACAATTTTATACTAAGGTATGTTTTTTGTGATTTTGTTAAATATGTAATGACATCCTGTTTTTTCTAGCCTGATGATGGCCTTCTAAAAAGGCCGAAACTAGTCGCTATTGTACTAAATAAAAATCTGTGACATTGATTTTGTGTTTCCCTTCAATCATTGTTTAGTCACATTTGAGAAGTGGATGATTTACTTCTTTTGATATTTTATTGATTTCCTATAAACCCGTTTTATTCTTGAAAATTTTTTTGAATAGATGATGGAAGACCAAAATCCAAAATTATAAAAAAATGTACAGGGTGCTATTAAGAAATTAAATGCAGTAAATGCATCTGTTTCGTTTTCGGTGCGCCACTTGTATATACTCGAAGTCTGGGACACCCGGTACTTATTAAGGTTAAGTTTAAGTTATACCGTTTTAAGTTATAAAATATACGATAGAATTTAGTTGTAATCGCATTGTAAAATAACTTACTGTGATTTGAATTTCGTCCAATTGACTGTATATATCCTCTACTCTACTTATAATTTTATTAACTTGAACTTCCAAATTATCCGAACTGTCGCTAATTTCACGTTTTCTCTCATTTTTATCGTCAAAACTATCCGACGAATCTAAAATGTTCGTAGACTTGTTTATTTCGTCCAACATACTCGACAGTTTTATAGAATCGTTTAAACAAAGTTTTTCCTTTCCGGTTTTTCGACCGTCGCATACTGGTGGTGAAGTGCTCGGTAGTTTCAACTGACGTTGGTTAGTTTTCGAATCATTCTTCGATGCCGGATGACATTTTTCCGTGACACTTTTAGCGGGTTCCATGTCCTTGTTTCTACAATCGGTCAATATTTTTCTACTATCCGGAAGCGGTGTCACTTTTGATGGTAAACTATCCGTCGCATTTTGAAGCTTATCAATTGCCTTAAGAGAATCATCTGAAAATAAAATTAACCAAACTATTTTAGAATTAACCCCAATTAATTGTTGAAAAGCAGGTCATTTTCCAGAAAATTGAAGTGAGCAACATTTACTACACCAGATGAGCAACAAAAAAGGTTGGTGTACTTCTAATCAAATGATTCTGCGTACTTTTTTTTAAATAATTCCCGCTTAACTGTAAGAGTACGACCAGGCTTGCGAGTTCAATTTCAGTACAGTTTCAATCGTTGTAATTTGCGTTTTTATCGTAAATAAACTTCAATAATTATTTACCTGTCATTTCTATTAACGTAGATAACGTTACAACCTTTAAGTTGCTGTCTCCAATATCCTCTACATTTAGTTTTTGTTCTCTAGAATCGGAAGTTTTTGGTGGAACATTTTTATGAACGTTACATTCTTTTGTTACCATTTCACCTGAGGAAAAAAATATAATGACAACGTTTATGACAAAATAATTCCACAAATGACAGTGACATTATGTAAAATCTGTTGTAAAAAGTATCTGAATATTGGGTCAGAGACCTAAATTAAGTCCCTCTCCTGAATGTTTGAGAAACTACAGCAAAACATCATAGTTAATATTTTGTGAAGTAAATAGTGTGTAATCTTAACTAGCGTTAGATAGTTAAAAGTGTGGTAGTGTAAACAGTATTCAGTAGCGTTTAAATAGACAACAGTTGCTCATGCAGTTTATGATAAAAATCGGCTCTCCCCATGAATTATTCTTTGGAGAGAAACCTCACATATATATTCGATTTGAGAAGTTTTGGGCATCCAGCTTACATATCAACCAACAGAATCGAAAAAGTGGTAGCGAGTTTTTTCCAAGAGCTGCAGAAAGTGTTATGATTGGCTGTGGTGAAAAACCCGGTTGGTATAGATTCAGAACATTCTGCGAAGAAATAGACGCTACACCCTCTGCAGCAAGGCTACACAAAGTCTTGGCAAAAGGAAAAGTAGACACTGTAATGGCACTACGGAAGCCAGACGGAAGCTTCACAGAAAGCGAAAAAGAACGAGCTCTGCTCCTATTAGAAACTCACTTTCCCGGAGGAATTGTCCCTTCGGGAACAACAAGTGAGAAAACTAAAAGACCTACCAGGGAAGACACTGCAATGGCAAAACACATATGCAGTGAGGAACGGCTGAGATGGGCTATGAACACCTTCCAGCCGTTCAAAACCCCTGGAACGGACGGAATATTTCCTGCCCTACTCCAACAGGGCCAAGAGGCAATAATTCCACACTTGATCCGAATTAGTCGGAGCAGTCTTGAACTGGGATACATACCAGAAGCGTGGAGAAGGGCCAAAATCACCTTCATCCCAAAAGTAGGGAAACGGGACACTACGCACCCGAAATCCCTTAGACCGATCAGCCTCACATCGTTTGTTCTAAAAACGATGGAAAAAGCTGTAGACAACTACATTAGAACAGAAATCTTGGAACAGGTGCCATTGCACCCTCGTCAACATGCGTACCAAGCGGGAAAGTCCACGGAAACCGCTTTAACACAGTTGACGGACGAAATCCAAGACGCACTGAACAAAAAAGAAACCGTGGTATGTGCCTTTCTAGACATAGAAGGGGCCTTTGACAATACGCCACATGAGGCAGTCAAAAGAGCATTGATTGAGAAAGGAGTAGATAGAACGACTTCCAGTTTGATGTCGCAACTGCTATCTACAAGAATCGCAGAAATGGAGGCAGGACAAGACACTATCTCCATTAATGTGACCAGAGGCTGTCCACAGGGGGGAGTTGCATCCCCGCTTATGTGGAGTCTCACTGTGGACAGTCTGCTCTGTCAATTGACTAGGGAAGGCATACCATGTCAAGGGTATTCCGACGACATGGTTATCCTGGCAAAAGGGAAGTATGAAAATGTCCTCTGTGATATTGTTCAAAGAGGATTGGACATTGCGGAACAATGGTGTGACTCGGTGGGACTCAGCATCAACCCCACCAAAACCTCACTAGTAGCCTTTACAAGGAAAAAGAAACCTAATCTAAAAATCATAAAAATAGGGGAGAACATCGTCGAGTGGAAAACAGAGGTAAAATATCTAGGGCTAATCCTAGATAGCAGGTTACTCTGGAACAAACACGAAGACGAAGTAATACACAAAGCAACCAAGGCCCTCATGGTGTGTAGGAACATTGCAGGGAAGAACTGGGGATGTAACCCACGTATCCTGCAAAGGATGTTCACAGCAATAGTGAGACCATTAATCACATATGGGGCAGTGGCTTGGGGCGTAAGGGCTAATCTGAATACGACGAGGAAAAACCTCTCGAAAATTCAGAGACTAGCCTGTTCATGTATCACTGGAGCAATGGGAACTTGCCCCACTGCTGCAATGGAGGTGATTTTAAACTTGACCCCACTGCACATTCTGCTAGAAAGTGTAAGGAAGAAAACAATATATAGAATGATCAAAGAAGGAATTATCAGGGAAAAACCTCGATCACTTCACTTTGATCAAACTTGGGAAATGCCCCAAGATGATATGCCAAAGAAATTCAACTTTGTGAGAAAATTCATCACAAAGTTGAGTAATAAATCTGAATGGGATGAAGACACCATACAGAATTTAAACCAGAATACCATAAAGTGGTATGCGGACGGTTCCAAGCTAGACGAAGGAACTGGGATAGGAGTTTTTGGACCTAACCAAATACTCAGAAAGCTTGGGCACATACCCGAGCATCTTTCAAGCAGAAGTCCGCGCCATCGAAAGATGTGTGAAATTCAATATTGGAAGAAACTATCGCAGACAAGAGATTGTGATCATGTCGGATAGTCAAGCAGCCATCAAAGCGCTGAGTTCAAATATAATCAGTTCGAAGATGGTTTGGGAATGCCTAGGCAAACTAAATGAACTAGGCCAGAAGAACACTGTCACCCTCCTATGGGTCCCGGGACACATAGGAATAGAGGGGAATGAAACAGCAGATAAGCTGGCAAAAAAGGAGCTGAAACCCCACATTTGGGACCAGAACCATCTTGTGGGATCAGCAGTAGAGTAATCTTAGGAAAACTAAGGGAGGAAATGGAGAAAGAAAAATCCGAGTACTGGAATCAGCTGGAAGGACTAAGGCAATCTAAGATACTACTGGGGAACTATGACCAGAAGAGATCTCTTAGCTGCCTCAACCTCAGTAAAAAAAGGCTCCGTATTTTAACGGGAATATTAACCGGGCATTGCCGGTTAAGAAGTCACATGAAGAAACTAGGGTTAGCAGATGAAGCAAAGTGCAGATTCTGTGAGGAAGAGGATGAAACCTCAATACATATACTCTCAGAATGTCCTGCCTTGCAAAATTCTAGGGCTAGATACCTAGGAGCACATGAAATAGAGGAAGGGGATCTACCTGATTTGAAGCCCGACGATGTCCTAAACTTCCTCAGGAAAATAGGACTCGAAGAGCTGCTATAAATCTGAGAAAACATCATAGATCAAACAATAGATCCTATGGGTCGCAGTGTAATCATCACCCCTAACTCATTCATACATTCATACATTCATAGATTCTGGACGAATAAAAAGGTTGTAATATCAAGAGATTATAAATTTAAACCACAAGATGACGTAATTGAAATTCAACCATTCGAAAGGAAATTCTCAAGAAATGTAAATTCCAATCAGTCAGTTCCATGTCTACCGTCCACATCAAGTCACAATAGTAAACAAAACGAATCAGAAACAGAAATTTTACGGCATGATATAAGTGTCACAAAAAATTGTGAAATGTCAAATACCCGGCTCTCACCAGTACGAAAGAGTTGTCGTCGGCATATTCCACCAAAATATCTTGAAAATTATTGTAAAATAGCCTCAGATGAACCTTCCTCATACTCTGAAGCGATCTCATGTCCGTAATCTACAAGCTGGTCGAAAGCTATTGAAGAAGAATTGGAATCAATGAATAAAAACCATGTCTGGGATATAATCAAGAAACCAGAGGGTGCTCGTGTTGATGTTCAAAAAGAAAATATCTGAAAAAGGAAAACCAGATGAAAAGCGTACTGATAAAACTGTATATCTATCGAAAATTGGAAGTTTATTGTATCTAGCTGCAGGTACAAGGCCAGATATAATGTAAGCAGTGAATATTTTATCCCAATTTAGTTCAGACCCTACAGGAGCTCATTCGAATATGTTGAAACATGTCTTCAGATATTTGAATGGATCGTCTCAAAGAAAACTTTCATACAAAAGAACAGTCAAGCTTATAATCCGTATGTATACTGATGCCTCTAATGCTAGTGTCGATGCTAGAAAATCTCAAAGTGATTACATAGGATTCTATGGGAAAGCTGCTATAACATGGACTTCGAATAAGCAGAGAAGTGTTGCTGTTTCGTCCACTGAAGCGGAATATATGGCATTATTTACAGGGTGTTTCAAAAAAAGGAAACACCGTCTATAGGATAGGTAAAAAACAGAAAAATAATTGGGGTTGGCTTAGTGAAATTTTTTTCTAACGCCATCCGTTTTCAAGATAAAGGGCGTTGAAGAAAATGAAAAATTACACATTTCTTACGATTTTGCCGAAACTACTGGCACCATTGCAATGAAATTTTATACGAATATGTTTTGGAAGCTGATATATCCCATGAATTTGTTTTTATAACTAACTCTCATAGAGGGCGCTAGTTACACGATTCATACAACGTATTATTCAACATAACTTTTTTAGGGTAGAATTATTAGTCAAAACTCCAAGTGAACATAAACATCGTTTAATTCTACACCAAAAAGGTACTCTTGGTAAAAATCGATATTATGTACCGTTTTCGGAATATTTTGATTTGAAAATTATGAAGTAATAATCGCTCCTGGTATAAACTAATGATAAAGTTCGCTTTTCTCTAAGTTTGCCATGTAAAATTGACATTTATTGATTGTTATGACAATAAGTCAACAATAAATAGAGTTTTGAAACCTTGTTATTTGTAAAATTAGATATTGTTAAACAAAATGTACTCAAATGTTGAATACACCGACATGTTATTAACTTTAGGCGAGTGTTTAGGAAACTCTAGTGCAGCTTTTACGCGTTATGCAGAAAAGTTTCCTAGAAGAAACTTACCAGTAAAAAACATTTAGAGCAGTTGAACGACGTTGTCGAGAAACTGGGAATGTAAGACCAAAGAAAATAAATTCAGGTAGACCAAGAACAATTAATAAAGAAAATATTATTTTAAATTTAGTTGATCAAAATCCAACATTAAGTGTAAGGAATATGGCAAGACAAACAAATACATCTTCTTCAACTACTTGGCGGATACTTAAAGAGCAGCAGCTACATCCTTACCATTACAGACAAGTTCAAGAACTCTTGCCGGACGATCTACCGGTTAGAGTCGATTTTTGTGAAACATTGCGAGAAAGGACAGCCCTCGATCCAAATTTTTTAAAATGTATTTTTTTACAGACGAGGCCACCTTTACGCGACAAGGTATGTTTAACTCCCATAACGCACACTACTGGTGTGATGAGAATCCACAAGCCAAAAGGGTATCACATTACCAACACTCATTTAAAGTTAATGTTTGGGCAGCAACTTTAGGTAACAGATTAATAGGTGATCATATTCTACCTGGAAATTTAAGTGGTGATATGTACCTTGATTTTCTAAATAATCACTTATTTGAGATATTAGAAGATTTATCGATAAATGAGCGAACATCATTATTTTTTATGCATGATGGAGCTCCACCGCACTTTGATAGAAGGTGTCGTAATTGGTTGAGTAACAATTTTCGGAATCGATGGATTGGTAGAGGTGCAGAAGCTCCGATTCATTGGCCTCCTCGGTCATGCGATTTTAATCCTTTGGACTACACAGTCTGGTCGTATATTAAGGAAAAAGTCTATGCTACAGAGGTAAATTCTCGTCAAGAATTAATAGACAGAATTAAACGTCACTTTAATGACATCATAGATGATCCCCAACCGTTAAGAAGATTAATGGATTCTTTAGAAAAAAGGATAGACTTGTGTATTCGTGAAAACGGAGGACATTTTGAACATTTACTCTAATTGAATTTTATGTTATGTTCTTTGTCTTTATTTTAATTTTCTTATTGTAAGTTTTTTTAATTAATAAATTTATCATTAACTTATACGAGGAGCGGTTATTACTTCATAATTTTCAAATCAAAATATTCCGAAAACGGTACATAATATCGATTTTTACCAAGAGTACCTTTTTGGTGTAGAATTAAACGATGTTTATGTTCACTTGGAGTTTTGACTAATAATTCTACCCTAAAAAAAGTTATGTTGAATAATACGTTGTATGAATCGTGCAACTAGCGCCCTCTATGAGTGTTAGTTATAAAAACAAATTCATGGGATATATCAGCTTCCAAAACATATTCGTATAAAATTTCATTGCAATGGTGCCAGTAGTTTCGGCAAAATCGTAAGAAATGTGTAATTTTTTATTTTCTTCAACGCCCTTTATCTTGAAAACGGATGGCGTTAGAAAAAAAATTTCACTAAGCCAACCCCAATTATTTTTCTGTTTTTTACCTATCCTAGAGACGGTGTTACCCTTTTTTGAAACACCCTGTATATCGTGCAGCCAAGTGATGTGGATGTCATATTTGATGAGAGATTTGAAGGAAAATATATATGTCATTTATTGTTATGTGATAACCAAGCCACAATCTACATAGCATCGAATAATGTTTTATATTAACGTAGCAAACATATAGATGTGCATTTCCATTTTGCCAGGGAGAAAATCCTAGAAGGAGATGTTGAAATAGAAACCCTTTGAACAAAACTCGATATATCAAAATAATGACAGTTGTCATAAGAGGTCAAAATAAATTCTTATGAATACAACCATTTAAACGTTTTTGGTGCTACCTCTTACCAACATTCGAAGGTCATAATTATAGTTTACTACTGTTCGCTGTTAGTGACGTTAGGGTAAAAGTCAAAACAACGTGTTTTTTGCACACTTCACATCTAGTGCAAAAACACGTTCATTTTGCAACTAGTTATATAAATAGCTATTAGATAATAAATATATTGTGATGATTATGCTCACCTACTTAATTTAATTTATGAAAATTAACTTTTAATTCTAAAATTTTTCAAATTAAGGTAGGGTTCTATCAAAATTTATCTTTAATTTTTTTTTTGATATATTTTTTTTAATAACCAAATAAAATTTATTCTTTCTAACTAATTCCTTTCTAACCTATCTAACTTATCTATTGCCCTAACAAACTTATCTAATCTTAACTACCTAAACTAACCTTATCTACCGCAGTGTTCATTTTTAAAGTGTCCATTACTTTTTTGATTATTTCTTCTACCTTCTTGTACTTTCACCAGATTACCTTCTTCAATGTTGTGCAATACCAAATACTTGTTTATTTTAATGTAGGCTATAATTTTTAGTTTATTTATTATATTTTATTTGTATTTGTATTTCTTTAAATGTATTAATTTTCCATTAATAAAAATTATTATTTTTAATTTTCTATTCTTAAAAACTTTTGATTAAACGTCAAAACTCCAAACAAAGAACATCAAACTGCTACAGCTTTTCTATTTTAATTCTCTTCTATAACTGCATACCTTCTTTTACCATTAATATGAACTTTTTCTATTCGCCATTCACTTTCTTTTGAATTATACTTTTCTTATTTTATATCACTTCTTTTAAAAAATTAATTTTTGCTCTACTTGACTTTTCAATTCTCTTCTACTAACTGTCAAAGTTTTTTTTCTCCTAGCAACCCTACTTCTTCATCACTATAACCTACACTTCTTATCTATACTTAAAACTAATACAATATTTGTTTACATTACAGAAATTTTTTTATTTTATTTTACCTAATAATTTAAATTTGACATAAACTTCAAATTTTGACATATCTCCGAAATTAATAATTAAACTAAAATAAATTTTGATTTCACCCTAAAACATACCTTTACAATATTTAATGTTTATGAAACATTTTGAAACAAATAAGCCCAGAATCATTAAAATATAATATTCTTCGTTGTTGGTCTTAACATCAAAATAAAACTCTTTTGGTAACTAAAATCACACTTGATAATCTATGGGTTTTATCTGTGTAACTAAACTAGCATGATATTGTAGTCGAATAAAAAAAAGAAGGCAGAGAAACTTCGTTTGACATTTACTAGATACTAATACTCTTTTAAATGCTTGGCAACATAGTCCCGTGCTGACAGCTGTGACGTACAACCACATTTATACTGAACGAGGTATATTGTGTAATTTCATCAGGTTAAAGATGGATTAGGTGTACTTTACTTATCTTAAGTATGATCTGTTTTGAAAAAATCTCAGTTTTAAGATAACATGCTCAAAAGGTAGCGAGTAATAACCATACAGTGACATGATATTCCAATAAAAAAAGGTTTAACAATTTAATAATATACCCTTCTTTCCTACACAAATTTCTTATTTCATCTCAAATATTTAACAAGTTTGTAGTGATGTAGTATCAATGGGAATCTAAAATTTTGTGCGTATAATCCAACAAGAAGAAAACACTCACCCGCAGCAAATTCTCTTTCTACCATAATGGACGGTAAATCCTTCTTCCTAGTTTTTGTTATAATTTTGTTCTTTATCATCATTTGGGATTTGCTGGTCGTCATTGGTCTTGGACTACATTTTTTATTTTTTGCTAGTGGTTCGTCCAACGATATAGTAGTTTCTGACGATGATCTGAAACAAGAACCGTATCCATACTTACCGTCAGAATATATGACTCCGTTACTTATACGTACTGTTTTTTATCGATTTTGTTCGTAGGAATCGGTTGTTCGTTTTCAGCAACATGCATTTCTTCTAAATCGCTCATAGACGTATCCCTGTGACTGTCCATACACAGTATGTTTTCCAACTTTGCGAACAGATCGGTGGAAATGATGTTGAAATCTTTTTCTAAAACGTCATCCGATATCTTTGTAGGTTCTAAAACACAGGCTTTACTCAAATTATCTAATACTTCACTTTTCGTGGTATTTATGACAGTATACGAGGGCTATTCAGAAACTAGGGACAACGCTCAGGAAAATATGCTGAATGATATATTCTAGAAGTAAGGGAAATTCTAGCACTTAACAATAATATCCCAAATTACACAATTTTAAAAAAAGGTTCAGCGGGTCCTAAAAGTTATTAAATTTAAAGCGTATAAAATACAAACTTTCCAAAAAATAGAGAAAGATAGAAAGATTTTTCATGTCTGAAACATTATTGGATCTAGTTTAGTCTTTCTAAAATTAATTGCTAAAATCCATTTAAAAGTGTCATACAGAGTGAGTTAGTTTACTAGGCTTCAAAGTAGAAAGAATGGCATGAAAACGACATATTTGTCCCGTTAAACATCCACTCTGTATCGTCGGAACCCAAGCTCTCTCTAGACTGGTAGTTGTACAGCGCGAAAACAAGAGGGGCACGCACGCGACTTGTTGACGGCTTTTAGTGGTCCGCTGTATGCTATTGCGTGCAGGGGTCTCGGGGTGATTTTTTGCTGCATATTTTTGTACCTAATAAAGTCGGTGTCTAGTGCGGAGGCGGAGAGTCCAGATTTTTATTTGGGGCAGTTAAGTATTAGATATATCTTTGTTTCGGTAATTCATTTTTAATAATTGGTTTACGTATTATAGTTTTTGCCCATATTAATTGATAACCTTAAATTAGTTGCATATATTATGGCAGCGTTTTGGAGATCTTTTGAATCAGAAAATGGAAATCCAGATCAAAATTTAAATTCAGAAGATATTATATCGCAACAGGTTAGGTTAGTAGCGAATTTTGTAATAAAGATTTACACATTCAGTGTCAGAGGGTTATTTTAAATATGTATCGGTGTTTGAAAAATGAAGATATTAAAAAAATCAGATGCGGTAATAAAGCGAATTAATACGTTAATTAAAATTTCTATTTACACCATTTCTCGGGTTATTAAGCGCGGTGACGTTATAGATCATTCTCAGGTGCGGAAAAACAAAAAAATTTGCAAATGTTGACGATGCTACAAAAGATGTTATAATTTATACTTTCCAAAAAATAGAGATAGATAGAAAGTTTTTTCATGTCTGAAACATTGTTAGATCTGGTAACACTTCAGCCTAATTATTTCCTACTGCATTTCCTCCACGTTGGACGTCAAATGTGCGAACCTTGTATGCAGGTATTCTTATCGTTTTGTTTCCACTGATGGATTAGGTTGTTTAAGAAAGTCGTATTAAAAAAGACAAAATCTCAATAAATCTTTAAAGCCGAAATAGTATACTGATTTATTGACCGGACTGTTATTCTGATAAAGGAAACAACTGACAGAATGACGTTTGTCTATGACAATAAAAAAAATATGCTCTTGATGCTCTTCATCTGCTCCCTTGCGCCAGTGGTCACTGCCACCATTGCCTCGCCCTAGCTACGGCCATGATTTTTGGTACATGTTACATCTCGCCTTCGTGGTGCTTTTAACCTAACCTAACTATTCTCAAATATGTATCAATTGCGCAAAATCTTCCTTTGTTACTTACCGTTTATTACCATCTCCGATTCACGGGTCTTCGGTATTTCTTCCAGTTGTAAATGCAACTCTTCAGTATTTTCAGATGTTTTTTTATCTGTATCTTTTTCAAGTTTCTGATCGATAGGCGATTTCTCGCGTTGTTCGCTACACTTTTTCCCGTTTTGATTCGTTTCGCTTACAGAATAATTGGTATTTTCGTATTTTGTCTCTATCTTAGAATCCAAGACGGGATTTTCGTTTATAGCTGAAATATTGGGCGTCGTATCTTTTTCCACGGGACATTGTTCCAACAATGGCGGCAATTTATTCTTGGATTCGTGTTTTATGAAATCCAATACGCTGTTAATTTCTTTTTCCATAGCGTCGAACGCTTCGGCTCCTGTAGATTTGCTCGGAGATGACAATATATCTATCATTTTCGTTTCTATCACGTCGATGGCTTTTTGAATGTTGTATTGAATCTGATCGTTTTTCTGTTTGAGTCCTTTGAGATGGATCAGCATCTGTCTGTGTCTTACGGTTGTAGTGGAGCTAGTTGAAGATTCTAAAAAAAGTTTGGATATAAAAAGGAGGCATGTGACCGAATTGCAATTCTTCGTAGACCAGTTGGTCTGCCAGTAATTAAATCTAATAAGCACCCCGGAGGCGAGATACCTAAATATAGTAAGTAATATACTAGGAACCATGAAAACCACTCTGACCAGAGCAATGGAAATAATTAAATCTAACACCTCTGGACATAACCCTACTTTTTTTTCGACATCAACGGCATCGTGAAGACTGAAGGGGTCGAAAGTGTCAAACTGTAAACCAAACTTACTATTTGAAAGTTTTGGCAACGCTGCGAGAGCGAGTTCGTCAGAAACGGCCGGAGTTATGGAAAAACAAATCGTGGATCTTGCACCAGGACAACGCACCTGCCCATAACGCGCTGTCTGTGAAGCGTTATTTAGCCGCTAAAGGCATTCCAGTGCTCGAACACGAGCCGTACTCGCCTGATTTAGCACCCTGTGACTTTTTCCTGTTCCCGAAGATCAAATCTGCTTTAAAAGGAACCCGATTGGAATCGATAGAAGAGGTGAAGCTCCTAAATGCTCTTACAAAAAAAGACTTCCAGCATTGCTTTGACCAATGGAAAAAACGAATGGAACGGTGTATGGCAAGGGAAGGGGAGTATATTGAAGGGGAGCATTCGATTGTAAAATAATTTTTAAAATAAAACTCTTCTTCATAAGCAGTCTCGTTGTTTAAGAGGCAGACCTCGTATAAACACAGATTTAAAACAAAACATGAAATGGGATGAAGAGTTTCATCTGAATTCCTGGACATGCAAATTGATTGAGCTGTAAATGTAGCAGCAAACGAAATAACAGGTCGGCTGAAAAGTCCCCGGTCTGACCTATAGATGACGACACTAGGATTAAATCCATTTCATTTTTAGATAGTATAAACCTTCAAAAAATTCGTGTAAAAATTTGACAGCTGTCGGACTATTAGTTTGTGAGATATTGCATTTTTAGTGAAGCAACTTTTGTTATTTTCAAAAAGATGAAAAAAAAAGAATTTCGTGTGCTTATTAAATATTGTTATTTGAAAGGAAAAAATACAGTTGAAGCAAAAGCTTGGCTTGATAATGAGTTTCCGGACTCTGCGCCAGGAAAATCAACAATCATTGACTGGTACGCAAAATTCAAGCGTGGTAAAATGAGCACCGAAGACGGTGAACGCAGTGGACGCCCAAAAGAGGTGGTTACCGACGAAAATACCAAAAAAATCCACAAAATGATTTTGAGTGACCGTAAAGTGAATATGATCGAGATAGCTGACACTCTAAAGATATCTAAGGAACGTGTTGGACATATCGTTCACGAATATTTGGGTATGCGGAAGCTCTGTGCAAAATGGGTGCCGCGCGTGCTCACAATCGACCAAAAACAGCAACGAATTGATGATTCTGAGCAGTGTTTGCAGCTGTTAAGTCGTAATAAACCCGATTTTTTGCGTCGATATGTGACTCAACAGTCAGCTGGCAAAGTTATGGCCTCAGTTTTTTGGGATACACACGGTATATTGTTCATCGACTATTTGGAAAAGGGAAAAACAATCAACAGCGACTATTACTGTGCATTATTGGAGCGATTGAAGACCGAAATCGCGAAAAAACGGCCCCATATGATGAAGAAAAAAGTGTTGTTTCATCAAGACAATGCACCGTGTCACAAATCATCGAAAACGATGGCAAAATTGCATGAATTGGGCTTCGAATTGCTTCCTCACCCACCGTATTCTCCAGATCTAGCCCCCAGCGACTTTTTCCTTTTCTCTGACCTGAAGAGAATGCTCGCGGGAAAAAAATTTGGCTCTGATACTGAGGTAATCGTCGAAACTGAAGCCTATTTTGAGGACAAACCGAAGGAGTACTACAAAAATGGTATCGAAAAGTTGGAAGGTCGCTATAATCGCTGTATCGCCCTTGAAGGCAACTATGTTGAATAAAAAAAATGAATTTTGTCAAAATATTGTGTTTTACTATGGTAGACCGGGGACTTTTCAGCCGACCTGTTAAGCAACAGATAAATTATATGTGGTTCATATAGACTGTATAGAAGCACTACTACTCCTGAAAAATTTTAAAATAACTTCGGGAACAATGATGGAATGTCACCGAGCCCCGACTAAGGCGATTGTGGGCAATAAAGTGGCCAAGTAAAGATAGCCGGATGAAGGCGCACGCTAGCTCGGAAGGTAGCCACATTGCTGACTCTCTAATCAGAGAGTCTACTCGATCCATGATCCTTGTAGCCGATCCCTCTCTAGGTCACATTTCTATCTATCCATAAGACGACACAGAAGACTTTCAAAGGAATTACTTAGTAAACAGCCAAAAGAACTAAAGATGCAGGCTCAGGAGGAAGCACAGTAGACCTAATGTGATTCTCCTAAATAATATATCTGTCTCTGGAAGTAGGAAGTGAGTACATTTTTTGGATATCTTCTAGAATAGACTGCCTTCTGCTACATATATGCTGAAAAATTGGCTCTTTTGGGCAACTCAAGACACTCAAAGACATTTGTAAGAGATTTCTCTAAAAAGAGGTTTCAAGAGCTGTTGAATATGAGCAGACATGATTTACGAATTATTGACTGGACACAATCGTCTTAATGGACATGTAAAAACAATTAAACTGGCAGAGAGTGCGGACTGCAGATTCTGTCTGGCTGAGGATGAAACCGTGTAACTGCCGTGAACTCGAGAGACTAAGGATCAATAGATTTGTATCGCCAAGGACCCTGATGATCTTCATCAGAGGCATAGGGCTGATAGAACGACTATAACCTAGCGGTGAGCCATAATGGATCTTTCAGGTCGCAGAAGAAGTGACGTTGGACGACCACTCACATGGAACTTAACCTAACCCCATAAAAATGCATCGTCTAGATGAAAAATTAATAATAATCAAATGTAGTTGTTCCAGGATCTTCTGGCCTTCTAAGGATTTGAAAGTAAGATCTATCTATCAGGAGGTCTATACTTGTAAATTGAGAAGGGTGAAACTAAAAAGATTCTTTCGCATTTATACCTCATTAGGTCCCTTATAATTCCTTCGGAGCATGCTCCTTTAGTTCGTCATCCAAGCTGCTGATCTCACTTAGTCGACCACATCCTTGATAGCTCCTTAGAACTGTGGGTCAATGTGACAGAAGTAACAGTACAAAATAATTATTAAGGATTATAGAAATGTTTAATGTTTTTAGCAAGAAACAAAAAGAATCATTTCTTACCGCTTTTCTCCACTTGGTTTTGACATTTTGGAAGTAATTTCGTTTTTATCGGTAAAAAGATGTATTTTTCCATCGCCAGTTGGTTTCCATCCACCACTTTCGGTTGATTTTTAAGATGTGCCGCCCCCTGTTTTCCAACATTTTTAGTATTTTTCTGCACCCTAAAAATTATATTTAAATAAAGTTCATTAGACATCAGTAGCCGGATAACTTGAAACTCACGTTTTTGATTGAAGTTCCAGTTTGGTCTGTATGCTGTTTGGTTTAGTCATAACCGGATTGGTTTTAAGTTTACTTTCCGATCCATCAATTGGAGATTTGCGTGCAGACTGTATATTTGGTCTCCTGCAAATGTCTTGAACAACTCTTGGATCTTCAGAAGACAATTTAGAGCCTTAAAGAAATATGAAAAATCACTTTGTGGAAGATTTTTTGTATTAATAGACAAATGAGAGTTGCAAAAGAACTTTCACTAAAATACAATAATTTGAAATAGGCATAGCAGGTCAAATTTTAAGCTTTTTTGGTCAAATTTGTTGGTACCAACTGGCACTCTTCTGCCACACCAAGCCATTATCTCCCAGCCTAAACTCAAAATTCACCCAGGACAATACAACTTCCACATAAAAACAATGCCACCCCAGCCCTGTAGAGGATCTTAAATCCTAATCTGGGCTCATCTGTTTTTAGTCTCCAGCCCTTTGTAGACAAAAAAATATATTTAAATTGGGGTAAACAGAACACTTGGATAAATTGGGTTTACAATTAAATTTATCCAATTTGCAAAAACGGATTTTGGGGGTAGTTTTTAATAATGTATACTTCAATTTTATATCAAAACGAACTTTCGTTCAAAAATGCGGACTTTCTTTTTGAATGATAGTTTAAATCTTCATTTTATTGGACTATTAGAGCATTTTTCTTCGCAGATCTTTTATTAACAATCTACCTATCCCGAATACTTTTTATACGGAGTATTATTAATAAAATATGAAGCACCCTATAAAACACTTACGTTTACTTTCGCTCTTTAATCCAATTGTATGTTTAGCCGAATCTACTTTTTCGAATCTTCTATTCCCGATGGATGTCCTTGTGGTCGCTTGATCGGTTTCTAATTTCGCGGAATCTGAACGGTTGGTTTTTGCCGTACAAGTTTTTTTAGTATTATTAACGGGGCTACTCCATCTAGCTCGGTTTACGTTGACTTCTTTTATCGGTAACAGAGGTAACGCCGGTATTCTCGAACTATTCAAATTCGTAGCCTGTACGGCGTTCGAAATTTTATCCTTATCGTAAAATACTCGAACTGGCATTACTAATAAAGTTTGACGATTTTCTTTATGCGGATCGAAAATGTACGGAGCCAACGTTTTTACCATTCTTTTTCGCTGAAATTAAAATGGAAAATATATAGTCTGGTCGAGAAGTCATTTAAATCGGATTTGGGTTACACCGATCTGAAAAATTTGATTTTGGTGTCAATCGATTTAAAATGACAAATAGAAAAAGTTTCCTGAATATCAAAATACGTTTTAAAAAAATTCCTGTCGTTATTAACAATTTAATATTTTGCAAAAAGGAGGTTTACCTATATTTTTGCTAATAACTCAAAAATTATAATAGCTAGAACAAAAAACTTAAAAGTCCTAACTCCCCGAACTGTAGCTCAATTATTTATACGTGTAAATTAATGTTACAAATGGCATAAAAAACAAGCAAGTAAATAATAAAAAAAGTAAAAAATTCCAGCACTAACACAACATAGAGAAAAAATTTTGGCAGTCAAAAATTTCTATTAAAAAAAACATGGAAAAAAATGTTCTAAAATAAAACTTATATCAACGTATTCAGTATGTTGCAAGGTGTTATAAAAAAATATTGATTGTTGATGCAATTGTTTATAATAAATTGTTTAATTAATATTATTAACTAAAAAGTTCTAAAAAAATACTGGTTTGTAGAGAAGAGAAAATGATGATTTTTAGAATTTTTTTAATTTCTTCCACCACCACCGTCTATACCGGGTGTCCCATAAGTTTATGACCCATTTTAACTGCAAATATATCGGAACTTAAAAACAATACAGGGTGATTGATTAGTGTGAGGAAGCTCAGTAGATCTGTTATAGTAAAATTTACAAAAAAAAGTTATTAACAAAAGTTGTAGGCAGCTTTAAACTCCACATTTTAAAATTAGTTACAATCTTACAGGGTATTCAGAACAATAAACAACTAAAAGGTTGAATTAACTTCCACTATTTATTCTATAAATACTTTAAATGCAATTACAGCCGTTTCGCTATCGGAATAGCATCGTCAGATTGACATATTGAAGTTGTTTGTTTGTTACAAACAAACAACTTCAATATGTCAATCTGACGATGCTATTCCGATAGCGAAACGGCTGTAATTGCATTTAAAGTATTTATAGAATAAATAGTGGAAGTTAATTCAACCTTTTAGTTGTTTATTGTTCTGAATAAGATGAACTTTCACACAGTAAGGGTTAGTACCATAAAAATCTTACAGGGTATTCCATAAGATGGTGGCATATCCAACTTATGTTTTTTTAAATGGAACACCCTGTATTTTATTTTAAATTTGAAATCTGCTAACTTCCACATCACAACAATGTAAAGTTTTATTATATTATACCAGGTATTTAAAAAGTTATAACCAATATTACCCGAAAATCGTATCAAGTTTAACCCCCTGTATAATTAAAAAGGAGTATAGGAACATTGATCTATTGCAACCATAGTTTTTTAATAATTGTTAAAAATTATAAAACATATTCGTTTTCATAATATTCGTTAAATCAAATACAGGGTAAGTCAAAATGCTAGTACATTATTTTCTTGGTAATTTTAAATGGAACACCCTGTATTTTATATCACTATCGAAAAGTACTAATATCATACTTCAAATTTTATGAAGTACTCCCTATACCTAAAGTTTTCTAGATATTTTTATTTTTCCATCAAAGTATTGATTTGGTAGATATTTTAACGTTTACCAATAATTATTGTGAGTTGGCCATGATTGGTTTGTCAGAAACTAACAATTTGACATTATTGTTTATTAATTTAGTAATAGCGTTACAGAAAAGAAAACAATTTATTTCAAATAAATTTTATATAAAATAACCGACTGAAAATTAAGAAAAAAAAATTAACAACAGAGAAAAATAAAAAACAACAGTAATTTTAACTTATCTTACTTAAGTAAGATGTTCAAAATGACCTCCTAAAACATTTATGCATGCTTGAAAGCGGTCATTGAAAGAGTTGCTTATATTATTAAGTATTTGTAAAGAAATATTTTGAAATGCAATTCGGATTCTATCTTTCATATCATCCCTTGTTGTTGGAGGTATTTTATACACTTCGTTCTTAACGTAACCCCAAAAAAATGAGTCCATTTTATTGAAATCTGGTGACCTTGGGGGCCACCTGACCGGTCCATCCCTTCCGATCCATCTTTCTCCAAACTGATCATTAAGTTCACCACGTACTAATTCGTTGTGGTGCGCAGGAGCACCGTCATGTAGAAACCACATTTGTTCACGTATATTAAGTGGAACCTCTTCTAATAATATCGGTAACTGATTTACGATAAAATCTAAATAAATCTCACCATCTTCAAAAAAATATGGACCTATTAGTTACCGACGATACCTCCCCACACATTTAGAGACCATCTTGTTTGACTATGTGTTACTATGTGGTATGGATTACTTGTTGAATAGTAGTGAAAGTTATGCCTATTAACAGAACCGTTTCGTTGGAATGTAGCTTCATCACCAAATAGGACATAATTAAAAAAATCTCTCTGCTTTTTTCTAAAGCCCATTCACAAAACACTATTCGTTTCTGAAAATCATCATTGTTTAATTCTTGATGCTTTTGAATATGATAAGGGTGCATCTTGTTTTTAGATAGAATGTTTTGAACAGAGTAGTAACTAAGTTCTTGTTCATGGGAAATGCTCCTTATACTTGTGTGTGGTTTTCTGTAACTGCCATCAACACACTCATTTCGTTTTCCTCTGTCACACTCGGTTTTGTTCGTTCATGTTTTTCATATTTCACTGAACCAGTGCGGTTAAATCGATCTTTCAATTTTTCAAATGTATCTTGTCTAGGTTGCCGCCTATCTGGAAACCGTTCTTGATAAATTCTAGCGGAGAGTAATGAATTTTTATTGCATTCCCCCAAAATCCAGATCATGTCTACCAATTCATTAGTAGTAAAATTTATTATTTCTAATTTAAATTAAATTGATATTGTTGCTGATAATAATTGTTGCTAATTTACGGTGTACCACAATACTGAATTAATAAACAATAATGTCAAATTGTCAGTTTCTGACAAACCAATCATGGCCAACTCACAATAATTATTGGTAAACGTTAAAATATCTACCAAATCAATACTTTGATGGAAAAATAAAAATATCTAGAAAACTGATAACTTTAGGTATAGGGAGTACTTCATAAAATTTGAAGTATGATATTAGAACTTTTCGATAGTGATATAAAATACAGGGTGTTCCATTTAAAATTACCAAGAAAGTAATGTACTAGCATTTTGACTTACCCTGTATTTGATTTAACGAATATTATGAAAACGAATATGTTTTATAATTTTTAACAATTATTAAAAAACTATGGTTGCAATAGATCAATGTTCCTATACTCCTTTTTAATTATACAGGGGTTAAACTTGATACGATTTTCAGGTAATATTGGTTATAACTTTTTAAATACCCGGTATAACATAATAAAACTTTACATTGTTGTGATGTGGAAGTTAAGCAGATTTCAAATTTAAAATAAAATACAGGGTGTTCCATTTAAAAAAACATAAGTTGGATATGCCACCATCTTATGGAACACCCTGTAAGATTGTAACTAAATTTAAAATGTGGAGTTTAAAGCTGCCTACAACTTTTGTTGATAACTTTTTTTTGTAAATTTTACTATAACAGATCTACTGAGCTTCCTCACACTAATCAATCACCCTGTATAGAGGTGCGGTTTTCGAGGATCAATTTCTTTTTATATAAAGTTTTTTTCAATTAGTAAAATCTTATAGGATGTTTAAAAAAAAGGTGTTTTTTAAATGCAAATATCGTCGATTTTTTTAATGGAACACACTATATATTTTTATTCTTTCTGAAAGACGAACTCTTTCTCTTTGAGAAAATGTATAATTTGTTAAAGTTGTGAAGAATGAATAGGCTGTTATGTAGGCATCTACGGGTTTCAATGTAAAAATAGGCTTTGGGATTTTTATAGATTCAACAAACTGACACAACGAACTGTCAAAGTAATTCATTGCGATTTGTTTTCGACTTATTTTCAATAATGGTGCGATTTAGTTCACGTGAAAAATCAAAAACTGTGTTATTGTATGCTAAGTATGAATCAGTTGTTACTACCAAAAAAAGATTTCGTCAGGTATTTAGGAAACATCCACCTTCAAAAAACAGCATTAAAAATAGTACACTGCATTTCTACAAAATGGATCTTTGGAAAGGAAGAAATATCAAACACGCAATGGTGATATTTTTTTAAATAGATTCTTTTGTATTCAGGAAACATTACGATATATAATAATCAAATATCTCCTCGCAAAGTATCATCCACAAAGTTTTTGCAGGATAACCTAACAAAATGAGTAGTAACAACAAATAAAAAATAAGAAAACTTCTAAAAAACAAGTAGTAGTAAGAGTAAACTGTTTAGGAAAATATTGATTTTAACACAGGCAAAATGCACCCACAAAACCGTACAAGGATAGAACAAGTCATTTTGTTACAAATTATTTCTTTTACATATAGTGCCAAAATACAAAACACAAAAGCAGAATTATACACCCAGAGATGAAATAAAGTGGCTAGTGGATTTAAAGAAGTGGCTAGTAGAATTTCACTCATATCATTATTTTAAAAATAGAAAAATCATTTTATTTATAATTATCACTGATTTTTAATTAATGGTTTGTTTAGATTTTGTTGTTCTGACTGTGATTTTTAACTGTTTCTTCCCAAATATCTAGTTCATAATCAGCTGTCGTTAAGTAAAAAATCAATATTTTAATAAAAATTGAAAGTTTAGTTTTAAAAAGTATTATTTTTAATGTTTTCAATAAGATGGACTTCTACAAATTAAAGGTTAATACAATCAATTTTAAATACTTATTTGTAATATTTTTATACTAATTAAAAAATCGAAAAAAATCGAAAACATAATGGAAACGCCTTTTTCACAATATTGTCACCTTGTCATGGTAATAACCAGTATAAAAAGTACCTTGCTAAGATAGATCATATTGCTTAAAACTAACGATTAGAATACCGTTTTTGGCAAAACTTGCTATGAAAGCAATATCTTTTTAATAATCATGTTGTTATTGCAAACAGAATGGCATCATAAATTCAGTTTACTTTCAGCAAGACGGTGCACCACCACACAATTCACTTGTGGCTAGAAATTTTGGGGATAGGTGGATTGGGAGAGCTGAACCAATTGAGTGGCCAGCTCACTCACCAGACTTGACGATTCTAGACTTTTTTATACGGTCCTTTATAAAAGATAGGTGTTATAATCCTATTCCAGAATCTCTAAAATAACTGAAATGTAACATTGTCCGAGCATTCCAAGAAATTACCCCAGAAATGTTGCGAAATTATTTGCAGAACTTTTTATTCAGGTTACAAAAATGTATAGACCAAAAGGGATAATACTTAGAATATCTTGAGGATTTTCATTAAATTGGATAATTTATAAAGTTAATTTTTAATCAAATTTGGTACATATCTTTCAAGTTTGTGTTGTTTATTTTTAGAATAAAAATAGATAGGGAGTTCCATTAAAAAACTGGTTTGCAGTTAAATTGGGTCAGAAACTTCTGGGACACCCGGTATATTAATGCTAGACTAATGAGTAAGATAAACTTTACCCTTGCGTTGACGCTAGTCGTCTTGTCAACAGTTGGCATTCTTTTAAAGTTGTCCCACATCAACTTTTGTTTTTCTTTTATCGACTTATTCGCTGTCGGCTTTTCCGTTTTGTGTTTTGCATGGTTATCAACACCACCACCACCACCACCACCAACGTTATCGCGACGTTCAGTAGGCGATTGTAAAAGATGATTCCAAATATCTTTATTCTTATCTTTGGAACCGTATAAAATTTTATAAAGATACGAATCTTTTACGCCTTTCTCCGTTGGATCTTCTTTCATATTATGTATGTGATCTTTTCTCGGATATTCCGAATGTAACGGCAACAAATCCCTTAAAAATAAAATTTACAACGTTATCAATAGAACAACTCGAACATCAACCAAAAGAAATAGATCGATTTTTGTCAAAGGTTATAACAATCGTAAATAGCAAAAAGAAATACAGTCTATAGTCGAGTTTCAAAAAAGTATACAGTTATGAAATATCATTAGGTATTAAAAAAGACTGCAGGGTAAGCTGTCGATAAATTCTGACACTTCCATAGTTTGCATTGCAAAATTTTTTCGTAGTATCACGTAGTATCACGATGTTTTGGGTCAATAAACTATGAGCTAAAATTTTGGTAATAGCATTATTTTGGTATCTTCTTTTCATAATGATAATATAATATTATATAATTACTTTATTAATGTTCGATATTCCCCATTATGGAATAATATACAGTATGATGCAAATGTATGGAATAATTTCATTATTTCAGAAACAGACGACTTGTAAAAAAAATCTTAAAACACGTTCTAGAAGGTGCAGTCAATATAAAACTGAAAAAGTGGAAAAATCGTTTCCACCTGCACCCAGGGTAAAGAAACTAAATAGTTCCTATACCAAAGCTTGACCGTTTTCCATGAAAAAACAACTACTTCCTGGGCTATATGCCCCAACGGACATTGAATTACATTTCAAAGAAAACGTGATGGCGACCGACTTAGTCGATACTTGCAACCATCTCTATCGATTTGCAAATTAACAGGAAGAACACTACTCGTATACCGGTTTCGACATTATTGTGTCTCATCAGTACGAGGTAAGTAGTTCTTCTCATCCCGCAGAGCAGGATGCAGAATGATTCTTTTACGCCAATACATGAACCGTGAATCCACGATTTAATGATAAAGTCGCAAAAGCGCCATCCTACTGTTCATTTGCAAACCAACAGATCAAAGGTAACTGTAATCGACAGATAACAATCAAGAAATAATTTCTATAAGGTGCATTTCTATAAGTATCGACTAAGTCGGTCGCCATCACGTTTTCTTTGAGATGTAATTCAATGTCCGTTGGGGCATATAGCCCAGGAAGTAGTTGTTTTTTCATGGAAAACGGTCAAGCTTTGGTATAGGAACTATTTAGTTTCTTTACCCTGGGTGCAGGTGGAAACGATTTTTCCAATTTTTCAGTTTCACGTCTATTTTAATTTTTTAATGGTCAACTGCTATAGATGTGTTGGACATTACGTCATTAGTGATGGCGTAATGACGTCATCGACGATTTTTTAAATACAAACCGAGGTCACGTGACAGCTCATTTGAAAGGTCTCCTTATTGCCTTTGCAACAATGTAATCATTTGAATATTTATTTCTACAGGGTTAACCAAAACTGTTGGTTTATTAATACAATTAACTGTTCAAATTGCCGACCTTCAGCAATGATACAATGAGAAAGGCGAGCAGTAAATTTTTTCCTAACGTTTTCGAGGACTTCAGGTGTTATTTGTGCAATTTCCGTTCGGATTCGCTCCTTCAACTTTTCTACATTATTCAGTCGATTTTGATATACTCTTCTCTTTAAATATCCCCACAAAAAAAAGTCTGAGTCAAATCTGGAGACCTTGGTGGCCATTCGATAGGCCCCCTTCTACCTATCCACCTTCCTGGGAAAACGTTATTAAGGTAATTTCGTACCTCGACGCCATAGTGTGGGGAGCCCCGTCCTGTTGGTACCATAAATCATTTCTATTTCTATTTGGAAATAGCTGATTCAGCTGTGGCAACAGATAATTTTGAAGAAATTCCAGATAACTAGCAGCAGTTAGGTTTTCCTCAAAAAAATATGGTCCTACAATTTGATTGTTTATAATGCCGGCCCAAACATTCACCTTCTCGGGATATTGTGTCCTATACTCTTCCATCCAATGTGGATTTTCACTTGCCCAATATCGACATGTCTGGCGATTTACGTGACCGTTCAGCATAAAAGACGCTTCATCTGAAAAAGTACCTTTTGTATGAAACCCGGATCTCTGTTACATTGTTCCATAACGATTTCGCAGAATTCGATTCTTCTATCAAAGTCATCTTCTAATAGCTACTGGACCAGATGTAGTTTGTATGGATGCCACTTCTCCTATTTTAGCACTCTTACAACAGTTAATTGGTGGACATTATTATCTAGTGCGACTTGCCTAGAACTGGTATGAGGATTTTTTTGAAACGCCAGTACAACGTCCAGTTTTTTGGCTTCGGATATTGATCTTCTACCACTTCTGGGAAGAACTTTAACATGGCCCGTTTCTCTAAATTTTTTTTCAATTTTACTTACTGTTGATTGAGTAATTGGATCACGATTGGGGTATTTAGCATTAAATAAATTACAAACTTCTGCTTGAGTCCTCACTCTATCGCCATAACCAATCATGGTTCAAATCTCGATTCGTTCTGTCTCTGTTAGTTTCATTTTTGTAAATGCTGTTATTAATGTCGACAAAAAAGACGAGTCAATGACAATATTGATTTAAATATTTTTATAAAAATAATTTCGAGTACTTACTACAATAATTAATTTCAAATTATAATGTAGCATTGTTTTTATCAATTTTTTTTAAACCAACAATAAACACTATTTATTCCAGTGGCGGTCCATAGTGTATTTTAGTTCAGTGAATGAATATTTATTGTAATTCCATGTTACTTAACAAAGTTCATAATTTTGGTTAACCCTGTATAAGAAATATTTAAATTATTACATTGTTACAAAGGCCATAAGGAGACCTTTCAAATGAGCTGTCACGTGACCTCGTTTTGTATTTAAAAAAATCGTCGATGAAATGGATGAACAAATTGTCGAAAGATAAATAAAGTAAAATGAATGAATGATGAAAGTAAAATGAGCCTTCGCTCAAGGCAGAAGGAAACTCGTAAAAAGCGGAAAATTAAATGTTTATTTAATAAATTAATAATTACTAGCTTAAATTTTATTATTCGTGTCTGCGAAAAAGTAGCCTTTTTTACCTACTCTTTTCGTGTGTAAAAAAGGACACTGTAAATTAATTAGTTTCTGCTAAAATAAAATTAGTAGAATTTGCGTTAAAACATTGCGAAATGAATAAAACTTACCTGTTGGTTAAATCATCTAATATATCCAAATACGCCAATTTTCTACGCGGCGTTTGAGCGTTATTCCTGTGCGGATTCCAAAGTCTGTTCGTGCAGTAATTTTGTATTATAGGAGCTTTAGTTATAGTCGCTGAACGTGCAGTTACTGAAAAAAAAAAATTTAAATTTACAACAGTCTTTAGCGAAATTCGCATTTAGATAGTAGCAACGTCACGTAGATAACGCTGTGATTTCTATAAGCGAGAAGTTAGTTGCAAGACATTTGTGTCATATCGATGTCAAAATGGCTGCAGGTGTAGTAAAGTTCATATAAAGTTATCTAACAAATGTGAATGGCCTAGTCCTGGTAGCCCAGTCACATTAGGGGTTTCACTTATAACCATTGATATAAACCTTTGTTTTGTCATTGTCATACTCAAAAGTCACAAATGTTATTGTGTCCGCGTCTTAAGATTTTCGTATATAATATCATAAGAAAGAAAATTTTGCAGGCAAAATTTTTGACTGGTATGAAACTTAAATAAAACCAGAAGAAAATTTGGTCGGGAAGACATTTTCTCTCGAATGGTATTCGACAAGACTATTTCACGAGAAAAACAAGGCAATATCAACAAAACATAATCTTTGTTTATTTGTTAACAATATTAAATATACAATTATTATAAGTTATAGTTCTTTTTTACTAAACATTGATTTTGTGTATTATTGACGTGTAACATTTGGGAACTTGAAGATCCAGCTTGATTTGTTATTGTTCTGAGATTCTCGATCAACTTCTCGTGGTGACTGGAATCCAGCTGCAGATAAGGTTTTAACGAGCTTGTATTTGAGTGACCCGTTATAATTTAATTAACTCCTGTTCAGCAACACCTTGCTTAAACAAGGCTGTCACAGCTTAAGACCGATGAGAATAGTTTGTTATTTTATGTTTTTTTGTGTCTATTCCAATTTTTTTAGCTGACATTTTTGTCCACTTAGAGAGATTGTTTATTCCAAGTGGACAGTTTTTGAAACAAGATCTATTCTTCTAATTGGGTGAACGGTAAGAAAGAGTCTGTCTGATAAAATCTTTGGTCCTCTTTTCCATTAATTTCAAGAATAGTCTAACTGGGCATACATTTTCCTTTGATGAATTTCTTACCAACCATTTGCTGCATGCCAAACTTTTTGACCCCGCCTTGAGTTGTTTTCGAAAATGCTGTTGTATTCAAATCGACCCGTAAATTCTTCCATAATATTAATTTTCTTCTGGAAAAAATTAATCTTGCAATTTACGGCCCCATTGTCTCTCCAAGCAAGTTCAAATGAGCAAAGGTGATAAAACTTTTTTTGGGCTCCATTGGGGGTTTCTTTGTCGTAGCTTTTGATAATTTTTAATGGTTCTTCAGTGGATAATGCTTTTGAACTGAGTTTTCTTTTTTCTGAATAACTTTAAAGCTGCCTTTCCTTAGTGTCTCTGGCCAATCTTGCACATTTGAAAGATATATCCGTGAAAGGGTCGATTTTTATGCCGTATTCCGTAATGTATTTTTCTTGTACCATTTTTGCTGTTGTATTCCATATTGACTCTACAGACGACTCTTTATAGTCTTCGCCATTGCCTTTTTTCATATTAAAGGCATAATCCTCGAGAATTTTTGCTAGTTCCGTTATGGTAGTACATTTTTTAAGTGTAAAATTTCTCATCCGTATAAGAACTCCGAGAATTGGTTCCAAATAGAGCTTCTGGACTTCTGCGTGTTTAATCTAACCTAACCAATTTTCTGATTTTCTGACCGACACCCGAATCTTGATATTTCGTCTGGATTCATTATTTCTTTTCAAAATTATGAAGACGCTTCAATGACATTTGTGAAACTGACAACTATAGAAATACCAGAATATCTCGCTTTCTATTGTTTAATTGAGATTTACATCTATTATAAAAGTTAGAGTATTAATAAAATTAATATTCTTGTCATTAGGTACTTCACTCGCATGTTGCCAACTATTTAAAACAAACATTTGCTTGCGTAAAAGTTACATTACGATACGCAAATACGTTTTATAATGAAGATTCTTATAAGTACAAAATATAAAAACCATGCTTAAAAATACCATGACAATTATTATTCTAATTTGTTTCATATAACGTGATTATATTTCCGTTAATATTAATGGAGACAAAAACTCATTTCTTTTTGTTGTTTTGCTGTTGAATTTCAATAAGTATATACCTAATCATACGTTTGAAACCTAACTGAGTTTTTATAAGTTTCTAATATGTAGAAGCCTGTCAAGGTCAAATTTCATTACAGGATAGTAGCACGCAATGAAATATGTTACGTGGTACTATCCGGTAAAATTCTATTTTCTTGATTGAAATCAAGTACGTAAAGCTACCTACAGTATGAAAAAATATTTCAGTTCAGTTATTACTTTTCTCTGTCAACAAAACGACTATTGAGATGTGAAATTATTTCAAATCAGAACATAAAAGAATCAAATTTAATTAATTGAAATGTTTTTTTCTTCTTAGTAAATGTTCGGGCGTGTGTTATTCTAGTTTTTAGTTTTTAGACAGACTGGAAAATAATAGGAAATAATCTTACCGGTAGTGGTTTTCGCTGGTTTCTTGTCAATAATAATCGTAGCTCGTTTTCTCGTTTTCGTTACCGACGCATTTTTTATTTTTTCTTTTTTATTATTTTTGTCTTTATTCTTCTTATGACCTTTGGTTGATTTACGAATTTTTTTACCGTTAAACCATAAGCTATCAGAATATTTAGATCGCAAATCTCCTTTGGCGTCATCCTCTTCTTTCTCCTAATTTAATAATCTGTTAGTTATTTGATCCAATTTCGAAAAATGTATAAAAAAAAAGTTGAATAAATTATATAAATTATAGTACGAGAGCTGGCGAATATTTTTAAGCATGTTGTAAATAGGTATCCGTGTTTTGTTGAGCCATAGTATACTAATATACTTAACTAGTGACTAGTATCATTGTACCAAGATAGACATTAAGAATACTGAAAAATATTGCAAAATTAAGAAGTAAAACAATTAAAAAAATGAATCAATATAATTATTTGTTTAAATAATTTAAATATTCAAAAATGAATCACTTTAAATGATTAATAGGTGGTAGATATATTCGCCCCTTGCGTCGGCCGACGCCGTAGGGATGTTAAATGTTAGGTTAGGTTAGGTTAGGTTAGGTAAGGTTATTAAAATAAAATGTTGTTTTGTATGATAAATAAAAAATGTCTAAAAGCATAAAGAAGGTTGAGTATTTTTGTAAAATTAGCAACATCAATAATTTTCCTTGAAATTTTTTAACAAACCACTTAGGTATTTTGCTGTAGTACTTACGTTTCGCTTGTTTTTCTTTTTCGGTTGTTGTTGTTGTTGCTGCTGTTGCTGTTGCTGCTGTTGTTGTTGCTGCTGCTGGTGGTGATCTTCTAAACAAGACTGCGTTTCTCTTAGCATCGGAATGTTTATTTTAGATATCGGACTTTCATGTTTGCCATCTCTATTTTTTTGTTTGCTCATGAGCTTTTGGAAAGCGACGAAACTGTCGTTGGCTTCCATTTGCCAAAGCAGTCGTTTATGGATATTCGTTATCGCAGGTCGATGATATACTTCGGGAATTTGAACACTGTTATATTTTTCTAATGGACCCGATTGCTTATTAGGCGACTCATTTTCCCGAGGTGGAGAAGTTGCTACGCAAAATAGTCACATGAATAAATAACGTAGTTGTATAGTACTAATTATAGACATCAAACAGATATAAGCGAATAATGGTTCATTAGAAAAGTCAATTTTGTTTTTCCAATGATAGGCAAGTGGACTATTTTTTTTTAATTTATATTTAATGTACATGAATATTAGGCGATTGAATATTTTTTTTAATTTTTTTTATTGATCATACCTTAGACAAGGAAAGAGAGAGGACGCGTAACCCGAGTCGTGAAACTGTGACCATTTGCCACATAATCGATGTGGTCAGTGGCGTAACATAATGTTTACAATACATTTTTCCCACATAATAGGTAATAATTGTATGTTTCTTAGATACAAATAATAGGTGGTTATCAAAGGAAGGAAGTGAATAAAATTCAGCAATGGTACATATAGGTACATTTAATAGGTATGATAAAACAAAAAAAATCACATTTATATTATAAAATACTAACTATATTATATTAATCAAGGAGTATATAAATAACAAATAAAATTTACTAGTAATCATAAAAAAATCTTTATTTGTTATGAAAATATTAACATAATTAATCTATAACTACCTTAATATTAAATAAATACTTAAATTAAAACTGTTTATTTGCTGATATTAATAGTGATGTTTGTCTATAGAACATTTTTGTTCACCATTTAAACCATTAGACAAAAAATAGCCAAGTGGAAGCTTCCATGTGTCATTAATTGCAACTATCCAAATCAAATCAACCCCAAAATTGACTAACCGTGGAAACTTTTACCATTCCATCCCAAGTGCTGCCGAATTGACATCTCATCAATGATAAGAGAACAAAGTAATGGTTTGTTTGAATTTTCTATAAGTTTACTCAGAGTATTGAATTATTCAATTATGAAACCAGGAGCTGCATAGTTTGCAGCCATTTCCCAATAGTGCTTCTATGGGGCAAACACGTTTCAAATACTGTGCTGATATACTTGTAAGCTTTATACGAGAGAAAAAATTTACAGTCAATGCAAATTTTCGTAATTCAGGTGGGTATTTTTATTTTTAGACATTGCATTCTTTGTAACAATTGCTTATTTACACTACTCACATTTTCTAATAAAATGGCTTTTTCATTATCAATCAAGTTCTTATTTTTCAAACTGGTTATTAATTGTTTAAGGGAAACAACTTTTCTTTTTAGCCTGTTTATAGATTGTTTTAATACCCTAATTTTTCTAGTCTTCTCTTCTAATAGTTTCTAGAAGTAACTTCCATTTCAGTATTTTTAACCAGGACAGTCAGCTGTTGGGTTTAATGACTGTGTTGAGGAAGTAGAAGGACCAGGTTCTGTACTCTGAATATATTTGAATGGTGCTCTCTATTTGGCCTAGAAAAAACAATATTTTTATATAAATATTTCTAATTCACAAAAAATTTAAATTATGTTTTACTTAGAACTGCCAAGGTGTTTTATTGTTATTAGTTATGTAGGTACATACCTTCCTGGGTTGCAGGTATGTGGGCAACTGATGGAAAATTATTGGAACAGATTCATGGAGCAAATGTACTCTTGAATTTACATCAGTTTTATATAACCAACATTCCTCAAATTGTTTTGACCAAAGCCTATCATTTTCAGTTAGTTCTCAAATACTTAATTTTGGTGTTACCTATCCATAATTTGCATCTACATCTGTAGGAAGGTTGTAACAAAAAATAAAAAGTTCATAAAATACCTACATGTTTCTCTAGTGAAAATTCTCCTATTTTACAGTGAACAATTCTTTTGTCGTTTTGAGTTAGTCCTTTTTGCATTAATCTCTTATTGAAATGAATAGCTGGATTTATTTGGAGAAACTTAATTAAAAATTGCTTACCTACGCCATTGGTATAATGGCTGTTTTGAAGCAAGAAAATATATTATTTATGCAGATTTAGAATGATTATTAAACCGCGTTATTCAAACACTATAATTAGATGAATCAAAGACTGAATAATTACATACTTAAATATAATTACTTAGAGATAACTCTTTTATCTTTTAAAATAGAAAAATCTACAAAGGTCATTGTATATACAATCGTTTGTTTACCTGTAAAATGAAATTCCTATCTCCTTTTCTCGCTGCGACTTCGGCATCCGTAAACACAACAATTCACCATTATTCAGTTCAAAAATAATTCACAATCTCAATAATTTTCATTTAAAAATTCACAAATAAAGCACACGCTGTATTCGCTTTGTTTGCCACAGAAATAATGGCGGCTGCTAAAAATGTGTCACAGACAGAACGCAAGCTCAAAATAAAGCGAAGTGCGGTATCCATATGCTTTCCTAATCTAAGGATCATACGAACTCTAAATCACCTATAAAGTCAAAATAATATTCAAACGGTCGAAATTTTGCCGCACCAAGCAAGTGACGTCACGATTTAATTAGAAGGGGAAGAGGACAACACGGTTGCCACTTGTCAAAAGGAATCAGCAAATTGCATTAAGTTTCGGAAAATAATCACAATTGATTGTCAAATATTGATGTTTTGAACTACTAAACTGTTTTTAATAGGTGATTTGACAACATTGGATGTCAAGTGGAAATGGAACATCAACGGACCAATAAGGACACCCCTTAACAAGGGACGTCATCATGAATACAAATTGGCGTCCTGTCATGGATTGTTTAAAATAGGTTATGAAATTTCATGATTTCGAACAACGAATAGGCTCATAAATCGAATTTATAATACTTTTGATGGAATGCAAAAATTAATTAGGGCCTGTAACAATACGATGATGTAGTTCAAAGTCCAATATTCAATATCAGTCCAGTCGCCTATTATTGTCTAGGAACATCAATTATACGTAACAGTTAGAAATTTAACATAAAAGTAGTTAAAATAGCTCAATGTTCGGTACTCTGAACTAATCTAATCTTATTTTGAACAAGAGTTGTAAGTAACACATTACGCATGAAGTGAAAAAGTGCGAAATGGGATTACAACTCGTGCAACGTACTATACTTTTTCTACGCCCGGCGAAGTGTTAAAAATTTCATCACTTTCACTACTAAATTGTATAATGTGTTGCTGACATTTAGGGGCATTACCATTTTAATCTAAAAGATATTACAGTAATTCTAAAAGCTATTTTATCTTTCTTATTTGACTGAAAGTATAGTACGTAGATAAAATTTTCATTCCAATTTAATTAAAGAAAGAAATTTAAGTTTTCTTATTTAAACGCACGTGTCTGTTATGAGATTTTTTTTTTGCAATCAAATAATTAGACAATACGACTACTTACCTTTCGTTTTTACGGAAATTTTTTTCGTTTCCGATGGATTTTCAACATTTTCAACAAGTGATTGACTGCCCAAAATATCAATCTGTTCTGTCACGTTTTCTATTAAAGTTTGTAAATGATTAAAATCTGCACTTTCGACGTCCAATTTTAAAGAATCGCGCAGACTTTCCAACAATTTCCTTCGCTTGTAGTTCGAATTGTTTTTCTTTCTTGTCCTGGTAGATTTTTCCGATCGTTCTATATGTTTAACGACGTTTTCGGTGTTGCCTAAATTAATATCAACATTGAGAATGAAAATTATTTTTTGTTAATTGAATAAACTCCATAAAAAATGCGCCGAGATCTTATATTTTTTAATTAGTAACGTTGGCTGAGTGATACGTAACAGAAAAACTTATTTCATCCACTTTTCAAAAATGATGGTAACCTGACGCAATAATAAATAAATAACCAAATAATAGAAGAAACTTTGTTAAACATATTAAAACATAGCAATTTTAATTTAATTAGTGCAATTCATCCACACCTTTATCGTATATTTCGTTGTGCGCAAGCTTCTGCTGCTTTGAAAACGGTAACTGACGGAACTCGTTAAAATCAAGACGTACTAAAAAGGTAGTAGGTATTTTGTCGTTATAGTTATTTACGTTACAAGTCCGGGAAGTGACTTATTACGGTACGAGATAGATGTTTATGGACGAGGCGACGAAGGAGCCGAGTCAAGAATATCTAATCGAGTCATGTAGACTGCTGTGAAAAAATTATGTTACTTGATTTATTCTTAACATGGTTGATTTGCTTTATAAATAAAAAATGAACAGCGGTTACCAAGTAACAATGTAAGTAAAGGCAGACATATTGAATTTTTCTGCACACACGAAATATCTGCGGAGAAAATGGATCTGAAATTCGATGAAATTGCTGAGAAGACTGCGGAAGCGATAGGGCAAATCATTCCATCTAAGTCTGCAAAAAGATATGAAAAAGAATATGGGCTGTTTTGCAACTGGCGTGAACAATACAATTTGAAAAGTAGTGCTGATGAAAATGTGATGTTGGCTTACTTTTTGGATGTGGTAAGAACAGTTTTTTTAAAGAATATTCTTTTCAACAGTTTAAATTTTCAGTCAAAAACATTCAACCCTTCTTCATTATGGTCCAAATACTCGATGATTATGGTTAATGAGAATGTCAACATATCAATTTTCCCAAAGTTGATAGCTTTTTTGAAAAAACAAAATATAGACCATCAGCCAAACCAGTCGAAGGTGCTGACAAAGGAACAAATTAAAAGCTTCCTGAGGGACGCTCCAGATAAAGAATATCTATTACTCAAAGTGATAGCATTACTTGGGGTTGCTGGAGGTTACCGAAGGGAAGAGATCTATAATTTAGAAGTTAGTGATGTGGAGGATAACGGTACTCAGCTAGTAGTTAAGATTAACCAGACAAAAACGCATATTCGACGAGCTTTCACTGTGATTAACAGTGATGAGGTTCACTATTTGGATGTGTTTAGAAAATACATGAATTTACAGCAACACGTCTCCCTGAAAGCTCTTTTGGTGGGTTATAGACAAGGAAAATGTCTGTCACAAAGAGCTGGTATACATACTAAGAAAATAGCTGAGTTCTTAAAACTAGACCAACCAGAAAAGTATACAGGTCATTGCTTCAGGAGGACATCCTCAACGTTGTTGGCCAATGCTGGAGCTGACCTTAAGTTCTAAAACAGCACGGTGGATGGAAGAGTTCTTCAGTTGCAGAAAAGTATATAGAAGAATCGATTGAAGGCAAAAACAAGATTGCAAGAATGATCCAAAGGGGTGAAACTTTTGTTGAAGTGCTACATCACAGCCACACGTCTTCTGCGATTACAGAAAACACTGTAAATCCATCAACAACTCCATTAATACATATTGCTGGCAACAGCAGTTGTACAATTAATGTCAATCTTCAAAAACTACAATAAAAGCCTAGTTTATATTGATTCACTTATTATTTCAAACAACATTGGGAAAACTGAAGAGTACTGTAAAGTACAAGTGTACCGTAAAGTGCCATTTCTCGGACTCAAACGAGTACAGTTTGAAAAAAATATGTATAAAGAATAAAAGTGTAAAGTTTTGATGTTTATCAAAAATTTACTGATAAAAAAATAATATGGAAAACTACATATTATAGTGTCAATAAAATTCAATTTGTATTAAGTGGTGGATGTATATTATTAAATTTAAAAATCTTTATATCTAATGGCTCAATATATCTTTATACTCGTATTAATCCATCTAGTGGTTTTCTAATACATCAATATATAATAATTCCATAATAATTAACAAGGCTTTTGACATCCGGCACGCCGGACTTGTAAGAAAGCTCATGAGCATCCTCCTCCCTCTTCCTTTCGTAAAGCTCATTTATTCCTACCTTACCAACCGCACTATCAGAGGCAAATCCGGTAGCTCACTTTCCTAACCTTTCACTCCTCTAGCCGGAGTCCTCCAAGGATCCATTCCAGCTCCATTACTTTACTTAATATATACCCACTACATTCCTACTCCTCGGAACCCACACCCACATTCAGCTCTATGCTGATGATACCGCAATCCTTGCATCCGCCCCCAACCGAGACCGCCTCCAAGAATTTCTCGACTCCTTCTCAGTGGCGTAAGTATTTAAATAAGAAAACTGGTTATAACAGAAAATAACACTCTACCGAATACTACTGATCCTAGAATCCACAAATAAATACGTAACAATTAATCTTACCATCACCGATAACGGTAAAGAAATTTGGTACTTGACGTTTGGTCATATTTTCTATTAAATTCGGTTCTACACTACCACCAGTCACATATTCTTTTGAGCCCATCTCATCGGTTATGATCAAACTTTCTATAACGTACGCAGACGCTAATTCGGAATGTATTGCATCGTCTTCAGTTTTTATGGATTTTTCTGAATCTTCATGAATACTTTCCAGCACATTCTCCGTGGGGAAATCATCTTGATGCTTTCGCTGATCAGATGAACTGAAATAAGTATATTTATTATAAAAGAATTGGTAGTATTCACTGTTGTTTTATAATTTAGTTACTGTTGAGTAGAAAGAAGAAGGCAATTTACTTTTTCTAACAACTTACATTTACCATTATGTAATTTGAACCAATGAAATTTATGGTACTAACCCTTACTATGTGAAAGTTCATCTTATTCAGAACAATAAACAACTAAAAGGTTAAATTAACTTTCACTATTTATTCTTTGAATACTTTAAATGCAATGACAGCCGTTTCGCTATCGAAATAGTATCGTCAGATTGACATATTGAAAATGTAACTTCAATTTACTCCAGATAGGACAATGGATGAAGAAGAATGGCCTGCAGCTCGCCCCACATAAATCAGAAGCAATAATAATAAGAGGCAAAAGGAGGAGAGATGGCATAAGGTTTAAATTGAACAAGACAGAGATCGTCCCAAAGAAAAGCGTAAAATATCTAGGTATTTGGGTGGGGGAGAATGGCCACTTTGTTGAACACATTAAAAAGACGGTGGGAAAAGCGGACCGGTGCGTGTCGGTGCTAACAAGAATATTACCTAACATAGGGGGACTCAGTTCTGTAAAGAGAAGGATGATGGCAGAGGCGGCACACTCAATTATGCTACCAGTATGGTATGAGGTAATCAGAGTGGAAAGATACAAAAACATCTGATGGCAGAAGAAAGAAGCACATGCCATAGAGATAAGGAAGGGATTATGGAAGAAAGGAGGAAGAGGGCCAAGACTAACATGCTTCTGAAATGGCAGCTCAGATGGAACACGGGAAGGGATGTGGCCGCATGGACGAAGAGGCTTATTCCCAATGTGGAAGAATGGGTAAAGTGCAAACACAGGACTGTAGATTACTTCCTGTGTCAAGCTCTGTCGGGTCATGGTTGCTTTGGTAGCTACACCTACAAAATAAAGAAAAAGGCAGACCCAGGCAGAGGAAGATACACCAGAGCACAAGTTGTTTTACTGCCCAAGATGGGAAGATAGTAGACATACATTTTTACAAGGACTAAATATACAAGCAGATAACATGATCGCAGTTATGATTAGTCAGCGAAACTGGTGGAAGAGGGTGCATAGCATGGTGAAAGAGATACTGTCTAAGAAAGAAGAGGAAGAAATAACGAGACAGGGGAGGCAGTGAAGATGAAGATGTAAGGAAAATGGGAGTAGACCCGACGGTATACTTTCGGGTGGATTCCAGGTCTGCTCCCGAGGCAGAGGTGAGGTTTGGTGCGGTAGGCAGGTATTTTGCACACTCTAGCGAGAGGTTAGGTTAGGTTAGGTTAGGTGAGGTTAGGTTAGGTTTTATTTGATTGCTTTTGCTGGGATTAGTGAATATACATTTAACGGATGTTTTAATTAAACGTTAGGGCCGATATCGAGTCTTTTTCGCATTCTCCATAGACTTATAATGGGAAATTAAAAAATTCATAGTTTTTTTTATTCTGCGCATGCGCAAACTATGAGGGGTGTCGATCGACTCAGCTCGTAGAGTACTATGTCCCATGACCATATCTATCGCGTGCGTTAAAGTAAAGCCCTACCCCTACATTAATGTGAACATCTAATGAAAGTAGTTACATTTGAAAAGACTTCTGAAGGAAAAAGTTAATTTGCTACTTACATTTGTTGATTATCAAACTCTGAAACACAGTTTCTGACCTTAGTGCAAATGTCGTCGATGCCTCTGAAACTTTCAATCAACATTTCACTAATATTATTATTAATCTCAGCCAATTTACTATTCATTGTTTTTCTGTAATTAATGTAGGAACACATGGAATTAGATGCACATATATTTGATTGTTTTTCATTCAAACCATCATTTGGTACCTAAAAACCCATTTTAAAAAATACTTTACAGGCGTGTTACAAAAAAATGGATTAATTAGATTATGATGTACAAACCATAGGTACAGATTTAACATTTTTTTTATCCTTCACGTGTAAAAACTTGATAAAATTGTGCAGTACTTCTTGTAACGCCCGATTGTTATCCATTATCGGTTATCCGTTCCTAAAATCATTATAATCAAATTATGTTTGGGAATTTTACAACGCCAGTATTCTCAACAAATTGCAAGATGCCTTACAGTTGAACTTTCGGGGTTTATTGTTGTTAAATCCTTCAAAACAACCTATTCTGCTAAATACTGCGGATACTAATTAAGTACCTATCTATTCCAATTGGAAATTCATTTCGATGTTTGTTATCACGATATTTTCCTGTAATTATTTACTCTTGATTTTGGGTTGACGAGATGTTGGACTTACATAAGAAAAAAAAACTTTTGACAATTATTTTTTGTATAATGACAGTCCTCTCACGACTTCATTCAAAGAGGACTGGATTTTTATTACTACATGTACGGAGAACGTCGATTTGTATATATACAGGGTCCGGCAAACTTCTGTCGTATATTATTGTACATAACTTACATATTTATTTATAAGGTATATGGAAAGGGTAATTAAAATCAAACATTTTAAAATTATATTCATGTATACAGGATGGTCCATTAGTAAACTAGGCAGTTGACTTAATTTTTTTTAAATGGAATGCCATACTTGTTTCCACATTTTTAAAACCTAAATAGTTAGTACTATTATATTCCCAATTTTTTTTTTGTAAAACTCCCAGCTATCTCGGAGAAAACCACTTTTTTCCCAAAAAATTTGAATTTGCACATCCCTTTTTAGAAAACCTCAACTTCATGGAATTTGAAGATGAAGCTTTCAAATTATCAATGTACGGTGATCAGTTAAGGGTAGCGAGCGGCCATATCTCATAAGATATTGGTCGTATATATTTGAGAAAAAAAAATCATGATAAAAGTCGCCAAGAGAAATTGCTGTAAATTATTTTCGAGTTTGTCAAACGTCCGCTAGAGGGCGTAACAACCAACACCAAGTAGAAAAATGGGATTTGTATAGAATTTTGCATAATGAGAGTATATCAATGATATCATTTTCATATTTACTGACCATTTCCCCATATTTTTTGTCTAAAACGTTTTGTTCTATCTATCAAAATAAAGCGGTGGGGGAAGTTCAATTTTTTTTATAAACAAACCAAGATTTCTCCCGTTTCTTTTGACCGATTTTAGCAAACTTAGGCTCATATGAAAGAGCATAATTTGCACTATAAAACGCTTATTTGGTTTTGAATTTTTGACTTTTGCTGTCGCCGCTAGATGGCGTTAACTGAAATGATATTTTAAAAGAGGATATATTTCTCTCTAATTTAAGGAACAGAATTGATCATCTAACTTTTTTTGAACCGTTGATATTGACCAAAATATAATTTTATTACATTAAAAAATGGCACGGCACTGTTTTTTATAAAAATAAAAATGAGCTTGTTAATCTCTTATTAGTTGCTAACAAAAAGAACCTCTTTACTTTTTTTCGTTAGACAAACGGTTTTGGATTGAAAAAATAAAATAGGTTTACATGGGGCGTCCATATCTCGAAACATACTCAAAACCTATTTTATTTTTTCAATGCAAAACCATTTGTCTAACGAAAAAAGTCAAGAGGTTCTTTTTGTTAGCAACTAATAAGAGATTAAAAAACTGATTTTTATTTTATTAAAAAACATTGGCGTGCCATATTTTAATGTAATAAAATTATATTTTGGTCAATATCAACGGTTCAAAAATAGTTAGATGATCAATTCTGTTCCTTAAATTAGAGAGAAATTTATCCTCTTTTAAAATATATAAAAATTAATATACCATTACATTTGTTTTTTTTTTGAAAAAAAACTCAAAAACTTTCCATCATTTCAGTTAAAGCCATCTAGCGGCGACAGCAAAAGTCAAAAATTCAAAACCAACTGAGTGTTTTATAGTGCAAATTATGCTTTTTCATATGAGCCTAAGTTTGCTAAAATCGGTCAAAAGAAACGGGAGAAATCTTGGTTTGTTTATAAAAAAATGGAACTTCCCCCACCGCTTTATTTTGATAGAGAGAACAAAAACGTTTTCGACAAAAAATATGGGGAAATGGTCAGTAAATATGAAAATGATATCATCGATATACTTTCATTATCCAAAATTCTATACAAATCCCATTTTTCTACTTGGTGTTGGTTGTTACGCCCTCTAGCGGTCGTTTGACAAACTCGAAAATAATTTACAGCAATTTCTCTTGGCGACTTTTATCATGATTTTTTTTCTCAAATAAATACGACCAATATCTTATGAGATATGGCCGCTCGCTACCCTTAACTGATCATCCTGTACAAAGACAAAGGACTGAATATTCATTTAGACTCCGTTTGAAATCTTTATTTTTTATATAATAGTATTAAATAAATTTTACATTCCAAAATCTTGAATTGAAGTTTTTCCAGTTTTTGCAAACGGGACACCCTGTATAAATATCTGGACCGCGTCACTCAGGATATCGTTGGTTATAAATCCTTTTTGATCATACGCAGTTTCTGTCGGATTCTCCCAAAACAAAAATCATGTCATTTAATTCATTTGTAGTAAAATTCATTGTAACCTAACGCACAAAGCTTAAAAAACGCAATAAACTAGCAAAAATGAATCTGAACTAGCACTATACAGTAGTGATATGACAGAAAAAATGACAAACCATAGGCTTTACATTACAATTTTAAGAGGTGTTGTACTTTAAATGAATTAAGACTTTTTTTGCAAATATGGTGTAAGTTTAAAAAAAATCGTAAAAGATTTTTATGTCTGAATACTCCATCTAAATACCTTTCTAATGATATGCCGCACATGGTACATTCCCTATTTAAATATAAGGGGTTGGGGAAGTGGAAGGGAGGGGGTAGATAAATGACAGATGACAGCCTACCAAAATTGTGTTTTTTTAAAATAACTTTTAAACAACGAAAAATAGGTGGGGACAGCAAAGTTGAAAGGGATAAAATCTAGTATCCATTGATCAATAAACTTCAATTCAAGTTTTTGGAATGTAAAAGTTTTTTAAAGAGGGATGTGCAATTTTTTTGGGAAAAAAATGTTTTTTTCTGAGATGGCTGGGAGTTTTACAAAAGTGTGGAAGCACTATAGCATTCCATTTAAAAAAAATTAAGTCAATTGCATAGTTTACTAATGGACCACCCTGTATACATGAATAAAATTTTAATTTTTTTTTTATTTTAATTACCCTTTACATATACCTTTTGAATAGGAAAAAATCTTATCAAAATTGATTTAAAACAAGATGTTTAATTTCAGATTGGAGATTCCCTTTATGACAAAGAAGGAGCAAAGATTGTAAACAAATTGTTAGAAAAAGCCAAAGCCAACAATGTTCAGATCCATTTGCCGATTGATTTCATTCTCGCGGATGGATATTCCGAAAACGCAAAAGTAAATGTCTTTATAACCTATTATATTGTAAAAATTTAATAGTTCATATAAAATTTGTCTTAGACTTGTACTGCAACCGAAGAAGAAGGAATCTTGGACGGTTGGATGGGGCTTGATCATGGACCAAAAACCAACGAAAAGTTCAAGGAACCCATAAGACGTGCCAAAGTTATTGTTTGGAATGGGTAAGCAAAATAAATAAACAAAAGTATGTGTAAATAATTGAAATTGGTTGTTTATTCTTTTAGACCAGCTGGTGTCTTTGAATGGGATAAGTTTGCCAATGGTACAAAAGCTATTATGGATGAAGTAGTAGCTGCTACTCAAAAAGGAGCAATTACCATTATTGGTAAGATATGCAACAATTACTTATCATATCACTTACCTATTAGACAAAAATTATTTTAATGTATTCATAGTTTGTCTAAAAAGTATCCAGAAAAAAAGCTTAGTTACAACTTTGTATTACATTTTTTCAGATTCCAATATATTTGCATATTTTACTTGTTTTCTTACAAAAAAAAATGAAATTCTGGATACTTTCTAGTTGAATTATATCAATAATTATTTACTCTAGGTGGAGGTGATACTGCCACATGTGCTGCAAAATGGAAGACAGAAGACAAAGTATCCCATGTATCAACAGGTGGTGGAGCAAGTCTTGAATTATTGGAAGGTAAAGTTCTTCCAGGTGTAGCTGCTTTATCTGATGCTTAAGAAATTATTAAATAAAAACTTTATAGAATGTTTGTAGACCTAAATTTCATCTTTAATGTACCACCAAAGATGGCTTGTATGATCAGATGTAAAATTTAAAGTGAATGTGAAAATGTAATTTGTTATATGTCTTATAATATGGTAATTAAATTATTTATCATTTCTACAGGGTTTTATTTGTATTTTATTTAACATTATAGTTCATTAACTTAAATAAATTTTGAATCACGTAATTAATATAAGTCTTCATTTTTCTGTGGTTTCATGAATTTCTTTGATTTGGACTTTTTTCCTTTATTAAATTTGTTTCCTATGGTGTTTACTAATGTTGAATAACCCTCTGCCATATCAGCATCTGTTATATCTTTTTCTTTCTGTCGTTCTTGTTCTTCTAATAATTTGACATATTCGTTGGACATAATTTTTTCGATTTCTGGATTCATGCCACCAAATGATAATCTACCATCTATTAGATTTTTGCAATTAACTATACTAGTAGATACAAAGACTAGGTTTCCTGTACGTCTCATTTGATCTGTAATATCGTTTGAATACATGTTTCTACCTTCTAAATCATCAATAGATTTTTCCACTTTTTCTTTGGTTTTCTTCATAAATTTCATTTCTAAAATAGACTTTGATAATTTCACTTCTTCCGATTGATTATCCATCTTAAAATATGTATTAAAACTACAGGTATAATTATTTATAGGGAATAACGAAGTAATCTTATTTATTTAGTAGCTATAAAAATATAACGGGTATTAAACTTCTTTTTCCTAACCTAACTTCTTCTTTTTCCAATGAAAAAGTTTAAAGGTTAGTGACAGTGACAGTACAGAAGAAGATCTAAGAAAAAAATTATAAAAATATGAAATATCTAAATCATGTATACTTTGAATAACATTCGAAGCTTAAGAGGGGCGTCAAAAATGTGACAGCTGAAAACGGGTGGCAAGCCTGAAATGTACCCAAAATTTCAATCATTTTGTAAACAACAAATCTAAAGAACGCCTTTAAATTACGTATTCAAATTTTAACAGGATATAGCTTAGACCTTTCTCTAGGAGATAAGGTTTTTTAGTTAAGTTTTATATTGTAATAAAAGAGATATTGGTGTTTAAGTGATGGTATGTTTTAAAAAAGTTTGACAATTTGTGATCACGAATTTTAACGCCAGAAGCTTAACTCCTAAAGAAAGCATAGAGAATGCGACTAGCAAAATATGAAGTTAAAGAAAGGTATATTTTTTGAGATTTGTTGCACGCAAAATTTGAACATTGCACTAATCTGTCAATTTAGTTCAACAGTTTTGGTGGCGCTTTTTTCAAAGACGTATGTCGATTCTAATTCTCCAAATCCAAACTTCACTTAACTTAACATAACCAACCTAACCTTATTTCTCGTTTATAACGTCAAAATATAATTTTAGTGTTTTGCTTTTAAATATATAATTGTCTATATTAATATTCGTTTATAATTTACCAAAAGTTAAAAAAATAATTTTAATGTATTTTTTCACAATTTGCGTTGGTTTTTACATAGTTTATAGCATTATCCAACTGTGATATGTGCAAGGAGTTTAGTGTTGTGAACCGTTGTTATTTCCTAAATTACTTTTTACTTAAACACAGTTGTCTTATTTTAGTCTAATTGGTAAAAATGTGAGTTTTGAGAGACCTGCTTTTTCTTTATACTTTTTTAATCTTTAAGTTACCTTATATCTTTATTTGTTAAATAACATAAACCCAACCTAAGGGATTTACATTTATAAATTAAAACTACATATGTAAATATTAACAGCTAAGTGTTAAACTGTTTTTCTAAATAGGCATGATAATAATGTCCACAAAGTAAGGGTTTCTACAATATTTATTTACATGTTCAATATGCATAAATATAATAGCTTTCTCTTTAGATAATGTGAAGAATGAAAATTTACAGTCAAATATGTAATATTTTTATTAAAACAGTTTTACAAATTTGGGTTGGATACTGAATACGTCTGTTATCTTTATATATATATATATATCCCCCTCACCATTAAAAGTTTGTTGGTAAATGATAAAACAGACCAAAGGGTTCCATATTCATGTCAGAATGAACTGGGTACATATAATTGAGAAAATGAGTCCTAAAAAAGAAAAACATAAAACATTTACTTGTTATTTACTATTAATATGCAGATGTTATTTGCTAATGTTTAAAATGTAATTGAACAGCTAAAATAAACATTTGTATTTTAAAACACATAGTAGCCCACAATAGGTTTCATATTGATGTAGCCATGGGTTCTATAAGGGTCCAGATTCAATGTTTTTGAAGAAAGAGTTCTAAAATATAAAAGATTAGAATTAACAGTAAAAATTATTAATTATTTACTATAAATAAAATAAACCCTGTGTAGGCAGTTACTTGAGGTCCAAAGATTTTGAGGAAACAGTAGCATATATTTTGAAAACCATTGATTTATACAATTTAATTATCTAAACATAGATGAAATAACATATATGGTTGCCAGAAAAAGTATATTGCTAAAAATAGTATTTTCAGGACATTTTTTGAAATACTTTAGAAAAGTAGTAACCTATTGAATCTTGTAGAAATATTTTGTTTTCCATATTCCACCTAATAAAATCAAAAATTAATCAAATAGTTTTGACTTAGAAAATGATACTAATATTCTTCCTGGTCTATCCTAGTATTTAAAGTACACAAAGGATGGCTTAAAGGACGAGTAGCATTAACACTTCTCTGAGATGCCCTAGTAAAGACTCTTACATGAAACCAAAGAAATATGCCATCCAGATAATGCTAATTATTTAGTATCAAGAGGCAAATTCACAGGGGAAAAAGCACACAGTAGCAGTAGTACACAAAATACCACTGATTTCAATTTTCCAAAGAAAATACTTCAACATGGGCAAATACTATTGGTAGGTACTCAAAAAGAAGAAAATTCATGTATCTAATATGCAAAATACCTATATCAATACATCTTTTAAAACTAAATTTGATATTTAGATCTGAATCATAGATAATAAAATAAATATAATACATACCTACCTATTAATTGTAAAAATTTAAACCAGTAAATAAACAAATTAAAACTTACCTCTTATCACTTCTGATTACTAGATGGAGAGTGCTTTCAAATGTAAATAAAATATGGATCTTTATAAAATAAATAAAATTTTTTCATTTTTGTGAAAGATACCAGTTAAAAAATTCAGTTACAATCCTATTGGATACATTTGAATTTCAATTGATTCCACAAAGTATGGGGTTGACATTTTTGGAATATAATTAATAGCCATAATTTAATGATACAATTAGTTTTATTAAGATATACCCATATTAACAATTATGTTTAGTACTTGCAAGAGTATTGTTAGCCAATTGCTGATAGTCAGCTTATCCCACTTCTTTAGGTATCTTGAAAACAGGTGCACAAAGTGTATTTCTATAGATACTAGATTGGTTAGTAATTATTGTAGGTTATTGAAAACATTATTTTTTTCTTGTGCCACATTCTCAAAATAAAAATAAACTATAGGTAAGCTTTATTGTAGTGTGTGCTTTACTTTGTACTCCATTTTTCATTAAATCATGGATCTGGGTGGTAATTTAGGAATGTCCAAGACTCTCTAAAAAATAAGTGATATTTATTTATTTAGGCAGTATATAATTAGCAAGGTACCTACTTACTTGAAGTCATATTGAAGACAGACTAACCTGTTAATGTTTACAAACATTATAGTAACACTTTTGCAATAATCATCAAACGTTTTGGAAAAGTATTTAAATTTTTCCCCACAAAATATATTCTAAAAATTTACATCTACTTCAACACCTTCAAATAATACATCCATCAGAAAGTAAATAAATTAATCTCTGATCAAACCTTAGACAAGGAAAGAGAGAGAGAGAGAGGACTGCGCATTGGAATCAATTTATGTAACCCATTTACCACTAAACTAATGGCGGACAATATTGACATAGGCGTATCATACGATTTTTCTTATACGATTATTAAATAATCATTTTCATTATTTCGTATTACAAATCTAATTTAAAAAAGTCTTTATATATGTACGGCTCCAAAAAAAAACAATCATTTTAAAACATATTTATTTAATAAATATTACAATTTTAATCTATTTTAAATATATGTTTTTGTTTCACGCCACTGCAAAACTATTACATCTATAAGAAAATAATAACAATTAATTGAAAAATAATATTTTAAACTGAATGAAAACAATTTTCAAAAAGTATGTACTATTAATTTAAGTTATCATACATAACATATGTGATTTAGTTAAACATCTATTACCTGAAAGCTGTAATATTAATAAAAATAAATTTTAAGGAAATAGTTTTAAAATACTTTTTACCTATGAAATGAAATTCCTACCTCTTTTTTAGCACTCTGACTGTTGCACTTATAAACTGCACAATTAATCATTTTAAAATGTCTATTCAGGTAATTAAAAAAGGTGAAGATTAATAAAAAAACTAAAAAAATACAATTCGATGTTCCAAATTTGTTTACCACCAAACATATGTCAAACGTTTGAAACTTGGCTTCTCACACACGAATAAGGTTTTCATTGCCATGCGCTGTCCTCTCTCTTTCCTAGTCTAAGGATCAAACTAACAACTAACCTCGTTTAATTTTGCATTGTTGCCAATATATTTCAATCTCAATTTTAAAAAAGGTATAATTACATATTTTCCACTTTATTTCAATTTTTCTTTAGACCATGTTGATGTGTGTATATTCAGAAACCGTAATAAGTATGTTTTTATTATAATTAACATATTTATTCTAATAAATACCTTAATTAGTAAGGGTTGGTACCAGAGCTGGGTAGTATCCGGATACTTCTGTATACGGATACAATATCTGGATACTTTTTATGTATCCGAAAGCTCTTTTAAATTTTGTACCCGGTATCCGTATCCGTTACCAAATTTTAAAGTATCCGATATCCGGATACTGTTTTTAATATTGGGATACTTTTAAACATTATTTATCGCCCTCCGATAATGCACCTAACGTAGGCACAACGCTGCCCTTATTCCTTTAATTCAGATGTGTCTAACATGTTAAATCTCATTTTTCGTACTGGTCACCGTTATAATATATTATTATATTCTAATGGAGCTTTGTTTTTACCTATAAATCAGTTTCATAAGTACCTACGTTATTTATTTTTTATATTTTCTATATCTCTCTTTTCAAGAACCCCTTTGTACCCTGTATTTATAATTATTAGAAGAAATTATTTTTGGATATTATAAAAAAGGACATCCTAATATTTATATTTTTATTTTAGTGTACCTACAAGTATAAATAAGTACACCCCTAAAAAGTTTGAAAACTCGGCTGGTCCGACGCTGGCCAAATTCAATATCAAAAGTTCAGGCAGTGACACGAAAAATTTTTCGTTAGTTAAATGTATTTTTATTATTATATATTACATTAAAAATACCTGCACATCACATAGTTTTAATACTAATAATTTGTCCTTTTTAAAAAAGTATCCTTCAAAGTATCCTAGGAAGTATCCGGATAGGTACTTGTATCCGAATACATTTTTTAAATGAAAGTATTCGAACTTTTTAAAAAGTATCCTGATACATTTTGAGTATCCGTATCCGTATCCGGTATCCGGATACTTTTTTCAATATCCGACCCAACTCTGGTTAGTACAATAAATTTCATTAATTAATTATTTGTTAGGAATGCCGAAATCTTATTTTATTTTATTTTTTTATATATCCATATTTTAAATCCTAAAAACAATTAATTTGTTACGCCTATGACACAACAATATCACAACAAAACTTCGAAAACATATTCAAATAGGATATTTAATAAAAATTATACAGGTATTTTTCATCTGTTTATGGTCTCAAGGTCAAATGTATGTGTGTGTCGTGGAAACATTCAAAGATTTACGAAGCAAAATTCATATTTTCATCTCTGTCTTAGACAAAGAAAGTCAACAAGCTCTAAAAATATTCAAATTTATAACAAAAATACTAATTTGAAACCACTATCGCCATCTACTGTTCATTCTTGTAATTTAAAAATAACCAGATTTTTCACTAAATTAAGGCAGGCTTACCAAATTAGAAACGCCCCTCTTAAAGTCAATTATTAATTTTGAAACTATTAAAAATCAAATTAAATATTTATCTTATATTCAAGGACAGCATCTTGAAGCCAATGTTAGAGAATATTTCTATTACATAGATCATCAAGGAATGGTAAATATTGGGTAATTTATGATTAAAATTCATTAATAAAATATACAATTGTCTTTAAAATAATTTTAGTTGTTTTTAGATGATACTCGAATTAAAAATTTTACCTCCTGCTTAAAGGATAAAAAATTTTTAAAGTTCTTTTTTGGTAATTTAAAAGTAAACAATACAAATCGTTATGAAGAATTTCCTTATGTATCTCTATGTGGTAAGGAGAGAAATTATGTTAGATGTGATGATTTACCAATAGTGTTTACACATATAATTGAAACAGATCTAAGTACAACACAACTAGGATATAATCATGCAGGAAACTTACTAACAACAGCTTTTATTCCCGATAAAATTATTATGATACCAGAAACAGGAAGAGTGTACCATCCATTTTCCACTAAAGTGGGAGGAATAGGATTGATAGCTTCCAAATTAGCCATAGAGCTCAGTAAGTTTTTTAAATTTGAAAATGGAGAAATGAATCCACCAACACATTTTATTTTTAAAGATACACCTTATAAATTAGATAATTCATGGTATTGTAAAATAAACAATTAAGATTCATTTGTGTTAAAAGATTTAGGTACTAAATCTAAATAAAACCATGTCTTATTAAAAATGTTTATTTGTAACAAGCAATTAAAATCTATTAATTAGTTAACAATCTCAATAATTGTCATGAACATTTTGATTCTTAATTTTCAAATGTCTAATTTACTTCCAAAATAAAATAATATAATTACAACCACATAATCAGTTAACTAATAAGTAGTAACTTAATATTTAATTGCAACAAACTAAATAATATTTACATAAAAGACAAATATGTAATTCATCATAACTACTTTTAAAATTTTGATTATTTATTATGTGCGTGAAAATACATAGTTATAAATTTTGGAAAATATAAGAAGGCACTTTATTTTCTACATCTAAAAAGCATTATATATTAATTGACAATATTGCACCAGGTCTACGTATAATGTAATATAATCCTATGAAAAATCTGCCAGATGGTGGTTACTGTATTAATGCATTTGTCTTACAGTAGAAAAGTTTAGCAAAATAGATAATTGTAAAACAATTATGTAGCAGATACGTTGATATGTCAATGACTTAAATCATTCTATGACTTTATTTTTTCACAATAAACATAGGTGATGTAAATTGCACTTTTGTATTGCTAGAGTTATAAAATTATATACAAAAAGGACGAAACAGTTTCTTGGACGTGCAGGATTTTTAAAATCATAAAATTAACCTTCACTTTTGGTCATAAATCACCTTCGGCTTCTGATTCTATAGTTGTACTTGTTCTGGTCAAAGGTTTTTTACTACCTGGTAGTACCCATGATAACCCCAATTTAACATTACTATCTTCAATTTGATTGTTTATCATAGATGCTTTTACCTAAAAATAAAGAAATATTTTAAAATATACTTTAAACCAAGTAGCCATACTAATGACTAACCTTGTCATGAATATCTGGTACATATGGTTCAAATGTAATGTAATGCTGGTCATCTGATAAGGGTTCATCATATAAATGTTTCTTACTTTCCAGTACTAATTCTGCAGCCCTTTCTTTGAATCTTTGAAAATCATTTTGATACCTATACAAATAAATTTAATTTTATTATAACTATGTTTATATATGGGGTAAGTAAGTCTGATGCCATTCAAAGAGCACTAAATCAACACAAATGCATTTGAGAGCACAAGTTTTTTTTTATTTTGAAAATATTCAGAAAGTCCAGCTACACACAACATTTTGCCTGAGAGCATGCCTGCAGAGACTTGTTTGCGCAGACATAGACATAGATGGCAAGACACGCGATACCGTCTTACCATCTATACGCACGCTCTTACTGGCGCAAATAAGTCTCTGCAGGCATGCTCTCAGGCAAAACTTATGCTGTCCATAGTTGAAACAAATTTTAATAGTAAACAATTAAAAAAATCTTACATCTTGGCTGCTTCCAAATTAACAACATGATCAATACTTTTATCTATATCCAGAAATATCCACTGTATGTACTTTACTACCTGCCAAATATGTTGATCTGATTTTGACCATTTTGGAAAGGCTTTGAATAAATTTAGTTCACCTGATTCACCATCTATTACAGGATGAAATATTTTTGAATGAAAAATCACTTTCTGAAAACAAGTAATTTATAGACTTCATCACTTAATAAATAAGTAAAACTAATGTTTGATACTCACAGGATGTCCTGAATCTGGAAAGTCTTCATCTAGAAAAATAGTGAATCTAAAAATTCCTTCTTCATAACACCCACACTGCACAAATATTACTCCAAACCATACTATGTATTTGAACAAAACATAAATTATTCTCTATCTAAAAAAATTCAATTTCAGCAGTCTTACCTAATGGACACTCTTTAGATGGTATGACGTAAACCCCATTTATACCTTCATTTTGCACCATTTTACTAAAAACAAAACATTTACTCTATAGCTTTAAAATTAAATTATTACTTACTATTCTGCCAGAATTATATATTCTTGTCGATAAATTTTATATAATTTTTGCATTTCTTCATTTTGTTTACTAGATACTAGCTGATCAGATAATGGCTCTGCTGGTAAAACTCTTCTGGTCGATCCTTGTCTTTGAAAATTGCCATCTTCCTAAAAGAACAATCATTTATATTGAAACATTAACAAAATTTAACATTTACTACCTTTGTAAATGATGAGGCATGCATAATAAAACTAAAATAAAAACATAAATACAGTGTAACATTAATCAATCAATTACATTTAAAGATAAGATAAAAAAATGTTAATTGGAAATTTAATAAACAAATTAGTGATGTAGCTCTAGTAGAGATAAATTGAGAAAAAATGACAATTCTACTTCTGTACACGGAACAATATCTGTGTGTATACATCCACAAAATATGTTAAAACTAAAAAAAGAAGATTTACATTAGAAGTACATTTACCAAAAATAATTTGCTTTCGCGTTGAATATAGGGTCGTCTTCTTGAATTTGTAACTGATCAAGAAAAATGAATTTTTAATTCATAATGTTTAAAGATAAATTGTATTTTTCTCTGGTATTTTTTATATGACATTTGACGTTAAATGACATTTGCAACCCTCTTCTCATGAACTGTCAATTATCACAGGTCAAAAATTATTAAAATTACCCTTTATAAACAAAAATTATAATAAGACTAATTTCTGTTATTCTGTTCAATGAGTACTACCGAAAAAGACCACAAGACATATAACATTTTTTGTCATGAACAGCTGGAGTGGATTCTATAGTAATTTCTTTGGGAATTGGGCATTATTGAGAAATGGGCGAATTTTTTAACATCTTTTTAATCCAAACACATTATTTAACAAAAAAATAATTTACAACAAACTAATAATCCTTAAAATTTACTAAATGAATTCTAATAAATCTCCCAATTTCTCTAAATAAAAATCTGGTACAAGATCCTTATCATCTTTTTTATTGGATTTTTTGTAGCGAGTTACTTCATCTAGTGTTGTAACTCCTGATAATACAAGGAGTGTTTGAAAACCACATCTGGTACCCAATAAAATATCTGTATTACACCTAAAATAAAAAAATCTACATTAAAATGTCCTAAAGTGATAAGCGCACATCAAATGAACAGAAAAACTGCAAAGATGAGGACCATAACAATAAGATATTCACCTGTCTCCAATCATTATGGTTCTTTTAGTATCAATTCCATATTCATTTATAAGAGCTTCAGCTATGTAAGAATTAGGTTTACCAACAACAACAGCTTCTCTTTGAGCTACAGTCTCAACAGATCTGACAATAGCTCCAGTACCTGGTACTACTAAATCAGTGTTCATGGGAAATCTTTCATCTGTATTAGTAGCTACAAACAAGCATGAGGGTTTGTTTAAGTAGGTAGCTGCCTTTAAAAGTTTTGGATAAGAAAAGTGTTCATCAAATCCTACTACTACTGCTCCAACATCTGGATCAGGGTGAAAATTTTCAACTGTAGTAGCCAAATTGTTTTGGATAATGTCAGGCTAAAAATATTCTAATTCAACTTACTAAGTAGTTACTAACTAAAAGAAAATATAATTTTGGTGAATAAAATATTTTTCAAATTAAATCACTACAAATTTAAAGGTATATCACAAAAAATATATAAAATAAAAACATACTCCGATTCCCAGATGTTTAATACCAGCTGCTTCCAGTTCTTGTGTAATTCCTTTTGAACCAATAACATATACCTTCTTGTTAAACCCACTGTTTTTTAAATAAGAAACTGCTAAATAAGATGTTGACACAACATCATTCTAAAACAAAACCAGATAATCCTAGTTTTAGGCTCATTAAAGCAAATTAAACTATATATTTTAAATTATTTAAAAAACAAAATACCTATTTTATTATGGACACTTACCATCTCTACATTAAATCCAAGTCGTTTAGCTTTAATGACGAGCTCTTCTCGGATTTTTGTAGAATTGTTTGTAACAAATATAATTTTTTTGCCCATTTCTTTCAAACGATTAATAACTTCTACCGACCCTGTAATAGGTTCATTTTCTAACCATAAAACTCCATCACAGTCTGATAATATCGTATCAACACCATTTAAAATTTTAGATACATCCGATTTAGTTAATTTAGATATATTAGTTAAAGCTGGATAACACGAAAACATTTTATGGGAACGAATTAATTTGGGAACACACAAATGAAGAACGGTATTTACACTTAGATTAATCATACAAATTGAACTTTATCAATATTCAATATTAATTGTTAAACATGGGATTTTGACAGATCTACATTTGGTGCGTTTGTTTGAACTGTACTATGATGAGTTGTATAGTACATAGTAAAATCTGTTAGCCAGAAAACCGATCAAGAGGTGCACTATTTCTTTCCACCTTCATACATTTTTTAATTTGGGTCACCTGACCTTAATTTTAAATCGATTAATTCATAAAAAATTGCGTATAATATGTACGATGAATATTTTCAGTGCAACATTAGGAAATCGAGCTTTATGGTTGATCTGTTATTGTATAAGGAGGAACTTTTCCGGCCCGCAGGGAAAATTCGACTGCGGTCAGAGATAGTAGGTTAGTTAGTTATTGAAACTTATGTTTTAAAATGTGTTCAACAATATAGTGCCTACAATAAAAGGGGACTGATGGTAATAAACCACTTTTATTGCGATCGTCTGTCACGGTTATTGCTTATGGTCAAAATTTGCACGCAGGATCGGTTCTTGTATTTGTATAATCATTTATATTTGTATTCCTGTAGTGAGAGTTAGTCTGTATGCTGTTTAATAATTTTTGTGAAAAATGCTTCGTCCTTGGGAAACTGCATCAGCGGCGCGCCCTGTGTTACTGTACCTGTTCGACGACGAGTTTTATCCCTTGATGCCAAAGAAATCGTCAGACATGTTCATCAGAAGCTGGTCGAAAGGGGTTGGGCTTTTACTCCTGCTGTAAGAGAAACCAGCGATTTGACAGGGATACCAGAATCGTCACATTTCGAGGCCAATTCATCCGAGACGAAAATGAAACGATAGTGGTGTTTCCAGAACCACTGATGACGGTGATAAAGATTTGATAAGAACTATCTACTCTATATACGAAGAAAACTTGGTGCCTCAGATCATTGCAAACAAGACTAAGGAGCTCCACTGAGATAAGGATATCAATTGGAAACCTATGGACACTTTTATCCAAACTAGGTTTCAAATTCTGCAAAATTGACAAAAGGCAAGTTATTATCGAATCCCAACGGATTAGGCAATGGCGTTTTGAATATTTGACTGCCATAAGTGATTACAGGTCTTTGCAAAGACCAATAATAATCTATTTGGATGAGACCTGGTATGATACCCAAGATACGCCGGCAAAAGGATGGACCGATGGAACAGTGCGATGCCAATCAAAAGCTCCATCGAACAAAGGCAAACGGATCACGATTATTCATGCTGGATCAGAAGATGGTTGGATTCCAAACAGTTTGGGACTTTCCGCGAAGAACATTCAAGATTCGTCATTGGATTACCACCAAGATACTACAGCCGAATTGTTCGAAAACACTTTACTGCCAAATATTCCCCCGCATAGTGTCATAGTTATGGACAATGCCAGTTACCATAGTCGCCAATTGAAGAAGGTTCCAGGCTCTTCAAATACAAAAGTGGAAATCCAGGAATTTATGCTCCAAAACAACATGTACTTTGAAGAAGGATATAAAAAACGCAGCTTTTAGAGGTTCTAAGGACATTTAACATACAGAAGACATATGTATGTGACACAATTGCAGCATCCAAAGGACATACAGTTCTTTGTCTTCCTCCTTACTACTGCGTATTAAACCTGATTGGGCATCATATGTGGAGAAAACTAAAGAACTAAGTGCGGACCCAAAATACTATACCTACATGTCCTTCTGTAATTAATCCGGCCATTAATCCGGCAAAATATAGATGACCCAGATGCTGTTAGTTGGAAAAGAACAAACCATGTTATAAAAGTGGAGGATTCATACAGAGCATTTCATACTAACATAGAATCCCTTATAATTAATTTAGACGATTTAGACCATCAGTCCCCTTTTATTGGCACTATATTGTTGAACACACTTTACGTTTCCATCCATCATTTAGAGATAATTATTAGTACGCCATGTGGATGTAATGCAGTACTTAAAGCATGAGGTGGTAATATAAGAAATAAATAAATAAATTTATTAAAAAAAATTTAATAATGCTTTAATTGTTGTGCAACAATTTTTCTGCTCTTCCTTTTCTATTAAGGAAATACATGTGTGCTTTTTATGGTTTTATGATAGTATAGTACTATATTACGTAACGTGTGTGGTAAATAGCATTTTACGCACGAATGAAATAGTAAAATGCTTTACAGCAATAGTTACGAACTAATCGTACTATACTTTACCTACGACCTACTTGTACGTGCATTAATAATCTTTTTGTTAATAATAACTGAACAAGAGCAACAATAGATGTTTTTAATCATTTTATTGTATAATAATTAAATACTTAACATTAGTTATATTGGGTGGAGTTAAATTCATTTCACTATCACTTGACATTTTTTAATAATTGTATAAAACTTCACGCATACAAACAAGTTATAAGAACAATAAAAAATGGGATGTTTTTGATAAATGATAACGTGTGCGCATGGGGTCAGACGTCAGACGCATGGGCAGACGCTCAACGTGTAAGATTTTAAATATGTCGGTTAAATGTACTCCTTATTGTAGTAAAACTTATTTTCGTCATTTTTGAGTGATTAATTTAGTGTTACTGATCAGTTTCTCGCGTAATATTAACATTTACTGCATTCTTAATATTTAAAACGGTTTTGTATAGTAACTGAAGTGAAATTATAGTACAAAACGAGTAAAAAGTGTCTTTTATATGTTACGATTGTATCAACAAGTTGAAACAGCTTTGTAAGTATTTTTAAAAAGTATCTCGGTAATAAGTTTTATAAATGTTAAAATAATTAACTTAATTACATAAAAATAACATAAATATATTTGGGAAACGTAATCAAGTACATTTATATTATGATCCATTTATACAGACAGAAAGTAGGGTTAATGGAAACGAATCAAATATATATTTTCAAATAACTCTAAATATATATATTAAATGCAATCTTTTATCTAATAAATGTTATCTGCCATTTATATGTAGTATAAAATTCACCTTCAAATATGTAAATAGGAAATTTTGAATAAAATAGCGACGTATATTGTTACTAAGTGGTTGCTAGGGAAGCCGTGCTTTTATTTTACGTGCGTAAAGAGATACATTACATAGGTTGTAGATTGTAGGTCGTAGGTAAAATATATTACAGTTTAAAATACACATTTATATTTGCTTAAATAATAATCATTACTAAATAAAATTATAAATATATTGAGCATAACTTAAAAAACATTAAATTAATTATATTCTGGAAAATATCAACTTTTTGACTGTTCATTTAAAATTTGAATATCCTTTTGAATTTCTTTAAGATCAGCATATACTTTTTCTAATTTTATAGCAATTTCTTTTGATTTTTCCAATTCGATTTGCTCTTCTAAATGTCTACATTCTCTCTCTATTACTCCCAAATTTTCTGAAGTTTTAAGTATACTACTAAACTCTTCTCTAAGGGCTACTAATAACTTGTATGAACGACGAGCAGTCTCATCATGTTTGGCATCCTATAATAAAAAGCATAATTCAGTTTTTTAAGATAAAATACTTAATTAGTACTAAATATTTATAAGTAATGCTCCTTAAGGTTGAATTTAGCATATAAAAAATATTCACAACACATTGGCAATGGGATCAAGGATAAGAAGTGATATTCAGAGTAACAAACTTTATTAATAAGATATTAAAATGATTTTTGTACTTACATAAAAGATAAGTTCATCAGCTAGAGTAAATGACCTATCCACTTGACCAGTAAGATTTTTAATCTCTTTTTGTACATTTCTTGTATCTTTCAGGACTTTCTGAATATCACAATTTTGTTTATTAATATTTCCAATAATTTCCATAATTCTTTTAGTGTACATATTCCTGAAAATAAATAAGTGATCATTTTATAATTAAGACAAAATATAAAAATTATTTTCATGGTGTAAATCCATTTAAAATAGTTTACCTATTCACTGTTCGATTTAACTGCTGATACTGGTTCAACAAGTTTTCACCTAATTTTTTCTTTTTTGTAAGATCCATTTTAAGTTTTGCCTCAATTTCTTTCAATTTTTTCAGCTCCTCTCTTTGTACAGATTCTTCATCTGTTAAATTGGTAGTTAAAGCTTTATGTTCCTCCATCAAATTCGTTCGTATTTCATTCCACTGTTTGGTTAATTCTAACATGCGTTCTTTAGTATTTTGTATCATGTTATTCAATTTTGTCATATTTTCTTCTTTACTTAATACAGTTGCTGTTTTCGTTTTTAGTTTTATCTTTTCCAAGATTTCCTTTAAATTTGTTTCCTCCTTTTCCTTGGCACTCATTAGCTAAATTAATAATACATAGTTTAAATTATTTTTTATTGTACACACTACATTTGGGGACATAAAACAAATAAAATTATGTATATTACCAACATGTAATTAAACTTAAACAAAATAACCAAATAAAATATTTATTTATATTTAGTTTTCTAAACCTAAAATCTTATTCTTACCTGAGAAAAATCTAATTCTCTTTTTTTAATGTCATCTCTAGCTTCAACACATTTACTTTTTATATTTTCTATTTCTTGTGACAGTACTTCAATTTGTTTTAATTGTATTTTTTCGACATTTGCTTCATTGGCAAACTCATCCGATAATTGGGGAATGTTAAATATTGTTTCTATATTTTCAAGATATATTTTTTCTGATTTTTGAATAACTTTTGACAAGTCCAAATTTTCAGAAATTTGATAATCATGAAAAATTAAAGATGGAATCAACTTTTTACAAGAACACTGTTTAGTTATTTCTGGTATATAATGTGACTGGTACTCTTCAGAGTCTATAAAATAATTTTGGTTTATAATTTTTTACTTTCCAATAAAAAAAATTATTCTTACCTTTTTTATAGGTCAATGAATTAATCAAATGCACTGATCTCAATGGATAGCTATCATGTATACCACCTTGTTCAAAGAAACAGACGGGCACCCATCTCTTGTTAAATGACTGTTTGATGCTTTCTTCTAAAGTTTTAACAATTTTTGGTATGTAGCCAAGTTGCTCAGGAACATTTTTAGTATTTTCTCTTGGTAATCGTTCTAGCAGAAACATTAATACTTTCCTTACCTCATCTTCATTACAATATAAAATAGTTTGATACCCCATTTCCCCACAAAATCCCAAATCCTTTATTTGTTCTGCTAGATGTGAAGCCAACTTTAGTTTTGCACTCATAGAAGGAGGTACTTTTTTAGGAAATGTGTTAGTTTGTACAATGACCTCTAAACATGAAGAAATTGCAGCTACAGTCATTTCAGCATTAAATTGTTTAAGAGATTTAACATCATCATCAATGTCACTAAAATATAATATAAATCTTGAAATTATAATTGGAAATGCCACTTTATCCTTTATAAATATACTTGGTCGCAAAACCTGGACTTGTTTTTAGATAAAATTAACTTGCTAAAATATTTACAAAATTAAGGGGGAGTAATAAATAAATTACAGTAATCAAACTAGTAACCTTATGAAATAAGAATGAACCCTTTTAATTTTACTAGGAGGTACATCCTGATTAATAGTTGAAACAAAACAGATGTATTATAGAAGTTTAAAAATTTAGTTTTTTTATTTATTAATCGGTTCCAATATTCTATAAAGTATACATTAACTTACTAAACTATTAGCAGCAAAAACTTCTACATATTATTTGTACTTACCAATTTAATAGTTTTAAAGTGTCCAAAATTATTTTATCAACTTCTTCCATCTTTTTAAATAATTTTTAATTTTTAGTTTCGTTAGGTTATTTGACTTCTTCTCTACCTCATTTCACAGAACTAAATATTCTTGTTATTAGAGCAGATTTGTACATAAAATAACATTATTTTATCTATGGTTCTCTGTAGAAATTTCAAGGTTAGGGACAAATAGCTTGAGTGGGTAATCGACAACATCACGAGTTGCACATACTATTTTGTCACAACTAGTGACTTAAACTGATCTGACCCCTATTTTAGAATAATGAGATGTGGGAGATCACTGGTGAGAAGCCGGCGATCCGTATTTATTAGACTATTCTCAATCACCACCGAGTAGGCGCCATCTGCATTTGGAAATTTGTACGTAAAACTGGGGAAAAACAAACATTTTTTCATAAGATCCTGTGTTCATTATTTCTTTGTGGTTGTGTATTTGGTTCGATTTTTTTTATTTAATGCCAAAAGCATAGCTTTCATTTAATTAGTAAATCATAAAATGTTTGTTCAGTGCCGCAGAGCAAGAATTATTCATCTGCAAATGTGCAAATACCTTGTTTTTCTTAACATGCTAAAACATGGGGAATTAGACTGAAAATCGAGAAACTTATCAGTAAATGTATTATGTGCATCAACAGTGAACATTTTGGAAGATGTCACACCTAGTAATATTATTTTTCTTACCTCAACTGTCAACCCAACACTAGTAATTTGAAATAATATGTTTGCTTTTCTTATAAACCAGAAGGAATTTTAAACAATGTGTGAGTCAAGTTTAATCTAGTTTTATTTTGTTTCAAGAAACTAAATATAAAAAGTAACAACACTGTCATGTCATACTATACTACTGCCTGACAATTGACAAAGGCCCATGGCTAGATTTTTCCCGTGGCCACCAGATGTCACATCGATTATGAAGAATAATAGCGTATCGATTCAGTTGTTCCCACCATATACTTTGCGTCCAGCCAATAACCTCACCCAACTGAACCAGCATAAGAAGCAAATTACCCATCGTTTTGTATTTAAATAAAAGTTTTCCTTTTTTTACTAATTGGAAGGTAATAATAATTCGAAGACTATGTAGTAATTTTAAATAAATTATATTTATATATATATAAAATAAATATATACGTATATACATATGTACAAAAAATACTAAATAATGTTACACTTTTTACTTACTTTATATTTTAGACTTAAAAATTACACATTAAAGAACAAAGTTAGATCTTAGAGTTAAGAGAAAAATGTGTATATATAAACAAAGAATATGTAATAGTTAACTTAAAATACATTTTTCTAAAAAAAAAAATGTTATATCTAGCGCACTACAGACTAAAAAACTATTAAAAAGTATTACACGATTATCTACCTCTTACATTATAGTCTTTATTACACTCAAGGGGTAAGAAGTTTCTTGCAGTGTTCACCGATGCATTTCCCAAGGAGTAATGGTGAAACTTGTTTATACCTATATATTTACAAATTATGTTATTTGTCGAAAATTTTTTGAAATTAAAATTTTGAAAAAAATTTTTTTTGCTTATACAAATTTTCAACGATTGATATCTAAATCAATATTAACAAGACCTCTTCATAACATAACACTCCAAAGAACTCCATGTATAAAACTTACTTAATAGCAACAAGAAAATAAAATAAAAACAATTTTATTACCAATGCTTAATGTTCAAATTCTTTCATATATTAGAAAAGAACTGATGACTTTCAAACTGATGAAGGGATTAATAATAATATAATAAATATCTCTATTTCAAGTTGTATTCAACACAAAAATAGATAACCTCACAGTATCACCACCAATGATGTCGGGACAATACATTTATAGTCTTCTAAACTACATGGTTCCAAATCAATTAAAAGTTTTTTATATTCATTTTTTCAACATGTTTTGAGAGCCAATTAAACCTCAAACATATAATCATCTTAAATTTAAAGATATTGAAATTATTGTAGCAAGAATAATTCGTATTTTACAGATTACTAGCTATACTATTTACAATGCTTGCTGGAATTTCGTCTATAACACAACCATGGTTATTTTTAATTTGCTATTTCACACATTAAAAGGTTCAAAGGAAACTCAAAGTCTATCCCACAACACAAGGTTAGAAACTCATCATTCCCATGTGGATGGAATTTAAGAATATGTGGAATGATGATAAGAAATTCCATCCACATGGGAATGATGAGTTTCTACCCTTGGAACCTCATGTGTCCCCAAAAATTTCCACATTGAATTATGGCTCATACACCCCTCTCTTAGGTTTCCTTTAAAAGTCCCTTTAGCTGCTTTCATTTTTGGGATTTGCTATTACTCCACAATTTATCTCCTCAAGTTTTACTTTTTCTGACGTTTTCCATTATATCCCCTATTTTTCCTATTGGGGTTTAGATTTAAAAAAAATATTACATTATTTCCACTATTTCCATATTGGTCTCTACGTTTTGAGATACTTTAATAAGTATACTATTATCTCCTAAAAATTTTTAATCTACTGTGTTTCCTTTTGTCTCACGACTTTTTACGGTAAGTTTTGTTTACTTATTATATTACGTTTAATAATGAATTTTCTCACCAATTTGTCTTGAATAGCATTTTACTATCAGACAAGGTTTTTGTGATTTGTTTCTGGACTTTGTCTCATCCTATCGGTAATTATCATCATTTTCTAACACTTAAAATTTTTTTTAATGTAAACTTGATCTCAACAATGTTAACTTCATTATATTATTTCAAATACTTAATTATTTACAAAATATTTTGTAGTTTCATATTATTATTAATGTTTATTATTTTAATATGGTTTGACATTTGATTGTAACCTTTTCTACTATTATTTAACATTTAATAATATTCTCTGTATTATCAGTTTGTTATTGTAATCAATTTGTAAGGAAGTGTATTGAATGTTTAACTTGATATTGTACTCTTAAGATCCTCTTTCTATTCTTTTGTAATTCTTTCAGCCTGATGATGGTCCTATAGGACCGAAACTAGTTGCAACAATTAATAAACAGTTCTGGGGTAGACTTTGAGTTTCCTTTGAACCTTTTGTGTTTCAACCCACATTTGAGATATGGATAGCTTACAATATTTACACATTAAATTGCCAAAATAAATTGATACGCCCCTTCCATGTTAGTAGAGAAATCAATCTGGCCATAACCATCGTTTATGTAAGAAGTGTTTGTTTCATTTTGTCAACCTAACTGGGAAGACCAAGTACACCATCTTAGTTGTAGACCATCCGCCTTATTCGCCTGACCTGGCAACATGTGAATTTTATCTGTACCCCAAGGTTAAATTGGCATTAAAAGGAACAATACTTCAGTTCGTTGAAGCTGTGACAGAAAAAGCAGGATTCGTCATGCAGGAGCTCACAGAACAAGACTTCCAGCACTGTTTCGAACAATGGGAAATATAGAGGAATTATATTAAATATGGTAAAAACTGAACTATGTATAAATTTAAAATAGAAATGCAATAGTCTCACTTCGTAGTTTGTGGAGCTGCCGAGACTCGATGCAATTCGTTCTACAAAATTGGTAATGTAGCTTGTTTAAAAAAGTAATGCTGCTTTTTTCCCAAAGATCACAGAAGATGTTACCGATCACACAACCATTACGTCTTTTATTTAACCAGTAAACCTAGTCCTAAAACTACTCTGCTACCCTTTATGAATATTGGTAAATATATCAATCGTGAAAATTTTGCAATAAACACTTTTTAAACATATAAAATAATTCATAAAACTACTACAATAATACATTACATTATAAACATTGTTCATGCTAAAATCTAACAATGTACTGGAGAAGGTGATATAGCTATACAGTGTCTGGGCAATTTTGGTACATACTAACAAGTTGTCTTAGTTGTTTATCCATTAGCTTTAGCTCTTAGGGTAATCTATTTATGTGCAATAGAGAAAATATGTACTTATCTGAATGGAAACACTTTAAGTATGATTTGGGCTCCTAGGTCAATAATTTTTTATTGATCCAAATTATAGGATAAATATAATTTTGATAGTATAGCTTAGAAAGACTGTTGAATGTAAATAGGGGGTTGGGATTTTTATTTCAATGGCACAGTTGACTTTTACATAAGAATGGATGTAATAACTATCAGTGGGACTAGTCTTGGAAAAACAATAGTTGTATAAATACAATAAAAATAGCTGTGCGTGGAGGGACTTGTTTATGACATTTTTACCCTTTGTGTTCTTAATAATTAATATTTACTTAATTTTTCTATTTTATCCGGATTTTCTTATATGTATAGAATAAATTCATTTTGGCCTTCTGTATCTATAATTCTGGAAGGGTGGGTCGCCCCACTGCACTTAGGCCACATTTGGCCCATTGTGCGTCCTTCTGAGAGGCTCGTCAACCATCCCACCTGTTTAAAGTAGGTGATAATGTCGCCTGTAGGCAGCTCCCTCAAATTGGCATGTGTTAGCCAGTTCTCGCCGAATACAGAAAGTCTTATTAGAGAGAGCGCCGGACAGTCACAAAGGACGTGCTCAACTGTCTCATCCTCTTGTTCACATCCTCTACATAGTGGGCTGTCAGATAAACCCAACCTGTTCAGATGTTTTCGTAGGTGACAATGGCCAGTAAGTATGCCTGTGACCAACCGCAGGTCCTTTCTGGTCATGGCCACGAAAATCCGGAAGGACATTCATATAAATTTTTAGTTTATTATCACAGAACAGAAATTTTACTATATTAGTGGATATGTATTGCATTTTGGTGTTCTCTGTATTACATATCACCAATGTAATACTTGACAGATTTTTTTTCAAACAAACTAGTTCCTTTCAATAATTGATCCTTAAAAGTGAATTGAGCAGAAAGTTTCTTCTTGGTTGAAACAGTTGTTAAAAGGAAAGCATCTAATAATGCTAAAAATTAATTTATTCTGAACATTTTTTAGCCCAAGTTAATGTAATGAAATGATTTTCGTGAAAACACCTTATAAAGACTCATTGTGTTATGGCTTATATGTTAATAAAGTAAAAAAAAAATGGGAAAATTTTATTGAAAGATTACTTCCAAACGTTGGAAGTCGTTAGTTTTGTTTCTTCAAAAGCATATGATCACCTTCTCCAATGAATTGATAAAACATTTTACTCGAAAATTGGATCTGGTAGAATTTTGAACTATGATAATGCAGGTACATTTTTTGAATAGATATTTTATATATATTTTTTTATAAGCAAAGCTTGATAAATAATTTCATGATTTTAGATGTATTTTACAAAAAATACAAAACTATTATAAAAATAATTAATTACATAAGCAAGTTTTAGGTGACAAAAGAAAAATATAACCACATGGTTGATTTGGGATGCAAAGAAACATTTTTAATAAAAGTGGTTTTCATCAAGTAATGGAGTAGACCCAAAAAAAATGCGTTTAGACAAAAATAATGCTATAGAGAAGAAGCAGAGAATAAATCTCTAAAAAATTGGAATGATCGAATTGAAAAATCAAACTTTAACCAAGAATAATTACATTTTATTATAAATTATTGATATATACCAAGATATAAACTAAGCCCAAGTAATAAATGTAGAACTAAAAGATAAGATCATTTAGTCTAGAGGGAATCTGAGCATGAGTACTGCAAATTTTTCAATCTTATGTTGCCAATTGCAAATTATTTTCCAATGGGTAGTTTTTATCCAGACGATCAAAGGATTCATAGTAAAATTTCACAAATATTTAATTGAACAAAATGATTTATAAAAATGTTCGTTAAATGTTAATCAAAACTGAAGAAAATTGTTTTAGATTTTAAGTTAAAAATCAAATTGACAGAACGATATAAATGAAAATATAGTAATGATATTTGAGGAACCCCAAATGATTGTAGTTGAGAATATAAAAACTAGAAATCGAAGAATGTAACTCAGGAATACTGTAGATACTATATATGTAGATTTTATAATTTTCTAAAGTTCTCAACTAGATAGCAAAATCTGATATGTACCAAAATAGTTCCATTTATTATATCATCTTATCAAAATCTACCAGATGTACATTCACGAAAAAATTTTGTAAACCTGTAAATCGCCCGTGTAAAAATTACTAAATATACATTTTCTTACTACAACTACATAAAAAATATCACATTCCATAAAGATCTAATAAGCGTGAATAAATACAATAAATATTCAATGATCACAGTATAGTAAATATATATCAGAAAACATTTATTCAAAATATCTTTATAAAAAATATTTTTTTAACATTTCATAAACATTTTTTTATATTCGTCAACTCCTATAAGGAGTTATGGCCTAAATAAAGGAGAAATTATTTTGAGAACTAAATATGATCTGATTTTAACATATTTAATATGAAGGTATATGAAAGTAGAAAAGATCTATCAAATAGATAAAGAAATTGTTTTATAGCCAAAAGATTACACCACTTTATATGTATGTTATCAGAGGCTGTCCACAGGAGGGAATTGCATCCCCACTTATGTGGAGTCTCACTGTGGACAGTCTACTCTGTCAATTGACTAGGGAAGGCATACCATGTCAAGGGTATTCCGACGACATGGTTATCCTGGCAAAAGGGAAGTATGAAAATGTCCTCTGTGGTATTGTTCAAAGAGGACTAAACATTGCGAAACAATGGTGTGACTTGGTGGGACTCAGCATCAACCCCACCAAAACCACACTAGAAGCCTTTACAAGGAAAAAGGAACCTAATCTAAAAATCATAAAAATAGGGGAAAACATCGTCGAGTGGAAAACAGAGGTAAAATATCTAGGGCTAATCCTAGATAGCAGGTTACTCTGGAATAAACACAAAGTAACCAAGGCCCTCATGGTGTGCAGGAACATTGCACGGAAGAACTGGGGATGTAACCCACATATTCTGCAATGGATGTACACAACAATAGTGAGACCATTAATCACATATGGGGCAGTGGCTTGGGGCGCAAGGGCTAATCTGAGTACAACGAGGTAAAATCTCTCGAAGATTCATGTATCACTGGAACAATGGGAACTTGCCTCACTGCTGCAATGGAGGTGATTTTAAACTTGACCCCACTACACATTCTGCTAGAAAGTGTAAGGAAGAAAACAATATATAGACTGATCAAAGAAGGAATTGTCAGGGAAAAACCTCTATCACTTCAATTTGATCAAACTTGGGAAATGCCCCAAGATGATATGCCAAAGAAATTCAACTTTGTGAGAAAATTCATCACAAAGTTTAGTAATAAATCTGAATGGGATGAAGACACCATAAAGTGGTATACGGACGGCTCCAAGCTAGACGAGGGAACTGGGATAGGAGTTTTTGGACCGAGAGCCAAATACTCAGAAAGCTTGGGCACATACCCAAGCATCTTTCAAGCAGAAGTCCGCGCCATAGAAAGGTGTGTGGAATTCAATATTGGAAGAAACTACCGCAGACAAGAGATTGTGATCATGTCGGATAGTCAACCAGCCATCAAAGTGCTGAGCTCAAATATAATCAGCTCGAAGATGGTTTCGGAATGCCCAGGCAAACTAAACGAACTAGGCCAGAAGAACACTGTCACCCTCCTATGGGTCCCGGGACACATAGGAATAGAGAGGAACGAAACAGCAGATAAGCTGGCAAAAAAAAGGAGCTGAAACCCCACATTTCGGACCAGAACCATCTTGTGGGATCAGCAGTAGAGTAATCTTAGGAAAACTAAGGGAAGAAATGGAGAAGGAAAAATGCAAGTACTGGAATCAGCTGGAAGGATTGGGGCAATCTAAGATACTATTGTAGAACTATGACCAGAAGAGATCTCTTAGCTGCCTCAACCTCAGTAAAAAAAGGCTGCGAATTCTAACGGGAATATTAACCGGGCATTGCCGGTTAATAACCGGGTATTGCCGGTTAAGAAGCCACATGAAGAAACTAGGGTTAGCAGATGAAGCAAAGTGCAGATTCTGCGAGGAAGAGGATGAAACCTCAATACACATACTCTCAGAATGCCATGCTTTGCAGAATTCTAGGGCCAGATACCTAGGAGCACATGAAATAGAAGAGGGAGATCTACCTGATTTGAAGCCCGACGATCTCCTAAACTTCCTCAGGAAAATAGGACTCGAAGAGCTGCTATAAATCTGAGAAAACATCAGAACTTGGCAAGTAAGGGGGGACACAATAGATGCTATAGGTCGCAGTGTACTTATCACCCCTAATTTATACATACATTTATACATTGCCCACATTTTATCCCTAACAAATGTAATTCAGAAAAGTATACCCACAGAAAAAACTTATTATTTGAAACAGAAATTGCAGTATAAATGTGATTTTTTATACATATACCAATTATTTGGGTTGATTTGGAATGTATATGTGGGAATGTTTTCCTGTACTCAACTCAACTAAATTGCTGTAAGCTCGACCTTCTATAAAACCTAGTTTCACGATCTAACATTACCTTGTCCTCAACATGATAAAGTTATTTTAATCTTAATAATACAAACATTAACAAAAATAATAGAGAAGTGCTGCTAGTAGAATGGACTCAAGGTCAACCCAGGGAAAAAATTGATTCCATTCACCAGAAGATGTAAATACTCTAAAATATCCAACTAAACTTTTTGGATGATCTTAGGACAAAAACTAATTTGATTCAGCTACATGGGCTAAACACTATAACAAAGCCTTGATGGAGAGCTGGACATGCCATAGGTTATCTTGAAACACAGGGGCATTGAAAGTTCATGATCATATATGCTTCACTAATATGGTGTCTAAAAATTCAACCAGCAATAGAATGTATTAAGTTACAGGCTTCTATCATACCTCTAAATGCAATATTGGGTTTCCCTCTGTTTTGGTAATATATTATTAAATATGCAACAGCTGGTGACTTGATTAATTATCTAAGTGTCTGGAATAACCGTTACTAGCATTAGACAGATACATGACAAATATTCGATTTCTTGGTTGGAATCAATTTTTTGGTAGCACAAAGTTCACACCAAAAAGGAGCGACTTTCCTGGAAATAACATCAATTACAATCTCACGACAGGATTGATATCAGGAAATAGGGTTGTAAAATAACACTGAGACAGCAAAGAACCTCCTTTGAACAAGCAAAATATGTCTTCTTAATGGATTCTACCTCTCTAAATGAATTCCTAGTATAAGTTGGTCTTATTCCTTTAGAAAGCTGCTAAGCTTTGCTGTAACCATTGACATCTAGAGTTTAAGAAGGTCAAGGTATGTACAAAAGTTCTCAGGTCGAAACGCAGAGATTGACGAATCACTTAAGATAATTTAATCTACACTGTAATCTCCATAGATCTCTGTTTAATTTGTTCTTACACCAATAGTCTGCTAGACACTTCTTTTTTTAAACAGAAGTTTAACCAGAAGATAACGTACAAGTAAATCCAAACTACGTTTTGATCCAATACGATAGAAAATAAAGTACAGTGGCAACAACTGATTTTTTGATCCATAGAAATTTAGACAATTATCTATTTAGAAGTATCTGTATTAAGTATAACTTAATGCAAATTATCCAATATTCCAAGTTATCAAAGTATGAAAGTATGTCTTACAACAGAAATGAATACAATAGACAATATAATGATCCATTGATGGAAGCCACAAGTATCCTTCCAATAGCTTAGATGTAGATGTTTAGTTTAAACATTCTAGAGGGCTCAAGATAAAGTAACTTTAGTTGCGAAGCGTGTAAAAGGTTTTACAAATTTTGAGATCAGTTTAGTTACATTCCAACTTTATTGAAGAGTCGATGAATATTGAATTGAAAAAATCATTTAAATTAATCTTGGTCAACCGACGAACGAATGTCACTAAACTTAATTATACAGATAATGTACGAGAATTATATCGATTAAAATATATAAATACCGACAAATTAAATTTAATACAAATTATTAAAATTAATGTTAAATAACAGAACAAAATTAAATATACCTGTTCCAATATTTCGTGAACTTTCCGTTTTTTCTTCTTCTTTATTTTCACCTCTTCGACTACATCTTCGGTATTGGACATGCCCAGTCTCAGATGGATCGGTAACCTACCTCCTTGGATTCCAGATACGCCTAGAAAATATAAACAAGAATAATAATGCAAATTAAAAACATTTGAATACAAAAATTATTGTTTTTCATGTTCTATGTGTTTTTATTTTGTATTTTATACAGCTTTGTCTACAAATTTCTCAAAGTCAATCAACAATTTTAATAAAAAGAAGCTTATAACTGTAAAAGCGACATGTTTCGGTCCTTAGACCATCATCAGGCTATAAAGAAAACAATGGTATCAGCGAAGAATCAAAAATAGTTACATAGAAGTATGATTAATAGAGGTTACATGATTACATTAAAAAATTATTATGATTAAAACTTTTCAAATTGAAGTGACAAAGTAAAAGATCGTTAACAGTACGTGAAATGTCTAAGTTACAATAAAACAAACAAGATCAAATCGTTACAAAATCATATTATTAATAAATCCGTACACAAACTCACCTGTATGTGTAGAACGCAGAAATTACATTTTAATTTATGAAATTTTAAAATTTAAACGTGAATGATCAAGAGAGTTATGAAGTAAAAAGAAGAAGAAAACAAAAAATTGGACGCTATCAACGAAGATAGAGTCTAATAAGTGTGGAGTGAAATGAGGGAGAAACATAAAAAAGTAAAAATGTTTTATCCTAGAGGAAATATATATTTCAAGGGAAGTAACAATAGAAAAAGAAAATATGAAGAAGATAAAAGAGTTGATAGTAAAAAACAATAAAAAAAAGGAGAGAAGGTAGCTCGATCTCCTTGGAATCAAGAAGACAGGTCGATCCTAAACAGTAAGTAAAGGTTCTTGTTAGTCTTCTCGATATAGACAGAAAGGCTATGTAAACTAATATGAATAGCATAAAGAGCATTTCAAACTGGCAGAACAGAAGAACTGTAGAAGTGCACTTGAATAAGAACTTTATACGTATAAAAGTAAAGGGATTGTTAAGCGCGTATTACACTATGCAATTAGTTGCTGCAACTTATTGCTTCAAATAGTGGCGCAAGAAATTGCCGGAAAGGGTGGTATTTACACTGTGCAATTTTCACATGCAGTTTTTAAAGCTGAAGGTTGACAAGTGACAGAAATCTTCTCTAAATGTCAACTTACACAAGTCCATAAAGAGATAAAGATGAAGCAGTTTGTTGATTGAGGTTAGGGAAAGGTTAAGTTCATGTTATGAAGTTAAATATCATCACGAAAGATGAAAGCGAAAAAGGAAAGAAGGAAAAAGTCTATTTTATTTCCCGCCGTTACTGGAAAGCGGTTATGTTCAAGTTGCTACTGACATTTGAAGTTTATGTTCGACATATACATTGTCAGTCAAACCAAGTCACCAAAAAATTACTAGAATTGCTAGCAGCCTGTTGCAAAAAATAGAACATGTTCTATTTCATGCAATTCGTTGCGCATGTTCTGAAATTGCATGCAACTACCGTATTACACTATGCAACAAAGCGTCTTGCATCAAATTGCAGCAACTAAATGCATAGTGTAATACGGGCTTTAGAGTAGGAAAGTACAAAACGGAAATAGTCTAGTACCAACCTAAGTCAGGAAGGGTTACCAACCTAATATAGTGTCAAAGAAGGAATATTAATTTTATAGGGTAACTAAAGAAAATATAAGAAAAGTGTTTCTTAAAATTATCATTGATAGCAGATTTAATTTCCAAAAACTCAAGCAAATTCAATCTCACTCCCTTGTTACAAACATGAAGCAATGCAACATTTTCAACGTCAAAGGAGTGCCTGATGATGGTCTAAGGACCGAAACATGTCGCTTTTACATTTATGAGCTTCTTTTTATTAAAATTGTGGATTGACTTTGAGTTTTATTGCTACTGTATATCTGTATCATCCACATTTGAGAGATGGATTATCTTTTCAATTTATTATTATTAGTTGCTTGTAAGGTCAGTTTATAGACGGTTTTACGTGCCGTTATAAACAAACATTGATACAAAATAGTATACTTTTATGAATTATTATCACTGAATTATCATGATTTTGTATAATACAAAGGAGTTAAATAAATTATAATTTTATTCCAGCAGCTTATAAATCCAGACCTCACTTGATTAAACTTTACACAAGAATTTCAACAATACTTTTGATAATTTAAGTGTGGTTTTATAAACTGCTGGAATCAAATTCATCAGACATTAACAACGACCGACTCTCAGTCATACCTAAAACAAATAATAATAATAATAATAATAATTCAGCGTTCAAGTACTATTCGACAGGACTATTCGAATTGCTAGCTCTAACGTCACACGATAAGAGAGATAAATATGTATAAGCCGACGCTTGGGCCCATCGTGCTTCTCTATCGCTTGTTCAACGCGGAACGTGACCCTTTATCATCGGTGTTCATCGATTTATAAGACGTTAAAAAATATAATAATACATACCTTCAGCTGATAAAACTTTTCTTTTTGATTTTTTCGATTTCTTAAATAATGCTCCTTGTAATGCATATTGAAGGATTCTAGACGAAACTGATTCTTGATCAGAGGGTAGTTTATAAAGTTTTTCTGCTCGCTTTCTGCTAAGTTGCGTTCTTAGGTCTCCTAAAAATGTATTGGTATTACTTGTCAAGCTAATAAAAGGGTGTCAAAACTAATTAAGGGATGAATACCAAGAAAATAATAAGGAATAGTTGATGACGTCGTGACAAGTGACAAATCGTTTGAAAGGTAATTAAATTTTCTATTTTGTCTGGGTTTTTAATATTTTGATGACAAATAAGAGAATAATAAATTTACTTTAGAATTTGATTAATATAGTTAGTTTTCAAAATGATCAATTTATTACTCTGATAACTCTTTGGTGTAAGGTCCGGAGATCAACTTGACCCCTTGCTTATATCCATGGCTTTCAGTAGCAAATGTGACATTGGGAATAATTTAGCTATTTTAAGTTTTTATATCATACTGTTTTCAGTGCTATTTTACTATTAAGACAACGGTTTTACTTTTGGTTATATGAATAACTAAGCGCTCACAAAACTGACGGTTGTCAATATGTATTTTGTTTAAAGGCGGGTTCTCACTGCGCGAAAAGCGAAAGCGAATTCGCGCAGTGAGAACCCGCCTTAATTAATGTAAGTGACGTCTGTCATAGAGAATAAAAAAAAATTCAATTTCTGTTATATAAGAACAATAGTAAGATGAACTTCCACAAAGTAGAGGTTACCAAAATCAATTTCTGTTATATAGTTATACAGTACATATTAATAAATAATTCAATATTTTGTCGACATTATTTGTTTTACATCACACTATGCTAGGTCCATCTTATATTATTCGTCCAAGACCCGCATTATGACAGCCTTTGAAGTGTAGTGGCATATTAAAGCTACTTCTACTTATAGATGTATAATTATTGTTATCTTGAGATAATTTGACGCAAAAGTTTTCGATCGTGAAAGTACTTTCACAAAGTCAAAGGGTAAAATGACAACTGTCATCCAGATTAATATTTTCCGACACTGTGTGCCATGATATACAGAAAAACAACAAAGAATCATAATAAAATTATTATTGTTAAAAACTATTGATTTTTTATTCCAAATTGTAATTTTATAATGGGGAAACCTGTTCATATTTTGCTGACTAAGATTCTGGCAGCTGTCAGATTTAATTAAAATGTCATGTAATTACACACATTCTTATGGTGGATTTATGAAGGAGTTTTATTTAAAGACAGACATAAATCATAAGTTTTATGTAATAATTCATAAGAAAGTTCAATCATTAATTTTGAATTAAAATGTTTATACACTTGGTCGTAAGTCTTAAAAGTTGGCCAACATTCATCTCTAAACTAAAATTATGATAAATTCATTCTGTGCATGTCTGTTAACAATAGACCCATCTCGTTAATGACACAAATTGAATACTCATGCGCGAACCAACTCCCACTCTCGTAGTACTTAATTGCTTAAATTTAAAAGAGGACAAAACAACAATACTAACCTTGAGTTAAAACGGCGTTTTCTTCATCGCCACTATCACTTTTATCTTCAATGATGATATCATCATCAATTCTGGTTTCAGGTGTATCACTTTGGGTTGGTATCCTCGTTTCAACTGATTCAATTTTATGTAATTTTGATTTATTAGATTTTTGATATTTTGAAGGGTGTTTAATTTTAATTTCAATTTTTCTGTCATGTATCTTATCAATAGTAGGAGCAGGTACAGCTTTTTCAGTTTTTAATGTAATTTTTTGACGTCCTGATTGAGTGTTTGATGATTTGGTAGAACTTTGCTTTTCTATTGTTGCTTTACTTTTAGATGATAAAGGCTTATTTGACTTTTCTTCGTTTTGACGACTTCTATTGCTTTTTGAAGGTTGCGATAATGTTTCTGTTTTGATTTCTGGCTTGGTTCCATTTACTAATTTATTAAAAGAAAGAACGGGTACTTTTTTTTCGCCATGTTTAGTTTTAGCTTTGAAACGTCCTTCGTTATCACTGGCAGACTCTTCATCTGAAAATATATCAGCTACCTTATGGTCTAAGAGTTCGTCTAAGATAGCATCATCGTTAAGGAGCCTTTCGAGTTCTTTGAATTCTTCCGGATCTTTGGATCTGTCGTAATCTTCTTTTTTATCGGTAGACGATTCTGGTGTTGGTTTATTCTTTTGTGGTGAGTCTTTCTTTTCAATTTTATTTGTTTCCTTTGTAGATGTTTCAATTTTTTGAAGTGGTACCGGTTCATCTGCATTCTTAGAAACCACTGACTTTTCTTCATCAACTTTAGGAGTTTGTGAAATATCATCATTTAATACTTCATCGCTCTTTACTTCTAATTTTTCATCTTTTGGCTTTAATCGAATGATTCCTTCCTTTTTCTTTAGTTCATTTGATTCGAATTTCTTCTTCCTAGCAACTAAAATAGGATCTGTTAGTTCTTCATTGGAGACCTCTTTTGTTTTCTGTTTATTTTTATTTTCTTCGGATTTGAGACCTAAGCGATCGTGAACTGGTCTACCTTTAACTGTATTTCCTGCTGTAGCTTTTCTTTTAGGTGAAAGCGATTTCCGTTTAGGGGATAGCGATCGTCGTTTTGGTGATGGTGATCTTCGTTTTGGAGACAGCGATCTTTTTCTAGGCGATCTCGAATGTCTTCTCGGCGATGCGGATCTTCTAAATCGTCTTATAGGCGTCAAAGAACGTCTTACAGGCGTTAAAGATCGTCTTATCGGTGTCAAAGAGCGTCTTGGACTACGAGATAAACTTCTAGTAGGGCTTCTAGAATATGACCTTCTAGGAGAACGCTTTCGTTTTTCGATTATCGCTTTATTTTGTAAAACAAAAGCTGCACTTCTGGGAGATAATGGCGCCCTAGCAGCTGTAGTTAATGATTCTGTATTAATGGTAAGGGGTGAAATTGGTCGATCAAAGTATGGAGCAAATGCAGGAGGTGCACCAAATGTTGAATGTAACATTACTGGATTATGTTGAGGGTTGTTCATAAATGGTATCAAATGAGTTTCAAATTGGTTTATAGGAATAAATGGTGGGAATTGATGATGCATAATTGTTGGATAATTTTGTCTATTGTGCTTTTTGTGATAATACATTCCTCTTAAAGGTGATCTTGACTTTGGACGTTTTCTAAACTTGGAACTACTTGCATCAGTCTTCCTGATGTTTTCATTGATGGTTGTAGAGACTGAATTATCAATTTTGGTAATCTTCTGATTATCAGAATCACTTTTGGGTACCTCTACATTTTGTTCCAAATTATTTTTATCTGTTTTATTATTTTCCTCATTCTCACCTTGGATTTCACTATCCAATTCTTTCATAAGAAATTCTAAACTATCAGCCTTTTTTAATTCTTCTGTTACCTTTTGTTCAAATTCCTGTTTTTCTTCAGATTCACTCTCCGATTTATCTGACTGATCATATCGGTTAAATTTACTACAAGTTTCTTTATTTTCAGTACATTCCTCTTTTTTAACGTCTGGTAAAGAAGTAGCTAACTCAGTAGAAGTAGTTTCAGTTTCATCAGAAACTGGTGTAATTGAGATAAGATTTGTATTTCTGATTCTACTGTGACCCTAAAATATAATACAAACATTAATATTGTAATAGTAATTTCTAAGGTACACAAATATTTTGTATAAATATATAATTGACAAATTAAATCATGTATACTTAGTCAAAATAAGTATTCTATTACAATAAAAGTTTTGAAAGAAAATTAAAGTAGTACCAGTAAATTAATAAATTCCAAGCTAACCAAGCCAAAATAGTAGAGATTAGATTCTTTTGAATCATACAATGGACAACTGACCTAAATAAATACACATACTAAATTTTGGTTATTTTTACATGGCTTTTGTATTTTAACAATCACCATTAGTTTAGGATGATATTTAAAGATATTCTTAGTTATTTAATTTTCAAGTATAAAATTAAAGTCTTGCTAGTTATGAAAAATATGAATAACCAAATACTTACAGTTTTTGTGGGTCTTCCTGGATGGGTAAAACGTCCCCACTTATTACGATTTCCTTTAGCTGATCTAAAATTCGACTGAGAATTTGCAGTTGTAACATCCACATTTGCATTTTTTCTTTTTAAAGATTGAAGAGCTGCAATTCTTAAACTTTCTATATCATCTTCGTCCTCTGAACCAGGTATCTAAAAATTATAGGTACTTTAAACATTACCTTGTTACAAAAATTACCTATTGTCGTTTACCTTATTCATGTTAATCTTAAAACAACAACAAAAAAAAGCTTCACAAGGAAATGTATTATACAAATATGGCTATCTGAAATTTCGTATAAAATATAAATATAGAGAATAATTGCTAGTTAACGATCTGCTGTAACTGTTATTTTGTAACAGGTAGCTGTCAAATATTTTCTTCTTCTGTTTTGCTTGTCTTTTACTTTTTAAGAACGAAGAACACACCAACGTTATATTATTATGCATAAGACCACAAGAGGTTAGTTCATTGTTTATTTTATTTGAGTGAATCTGTATTTTGTTTTTTTGGACTATCGCAGCATTTTTATTGTTATACGCACTAATGAAAATAAACGAAATAAAAATTGGAACTTCTTTGTAGTTAGTTTATGACCTGAGCTGCCATGGCTATACGGCAAATAAAAGCTTTTGATAGCTAAAAGGTTTTTTTTAATTTAAATTGTGGTATTGCTGGGACAAGAAGTAGTCAAGCAGTGAAAGGGGAAAATTCAAAAATATTTGCGCATAAGTATTCAATAAAGAGATAGGTGTATTCATATTTCAGTTTTCCTATAGACTATCAAGTTAGTTTATTTGACCACCTTTCGATTCTGTGGTTTACTTATTATTTATTATAAACTTAGAATACCTGAATCCAGGGTATTAAATTCTTCAAAACAGACATTAGGTAAATGTCCAAATTGTAATGACAAGAGTGTATGCTAAGTTCCTATGAATGTTTTCAGTTTTAGTGTTTTTAACACATTTGCAATATCAATTTAAAACTTAGCACTAATTTAAGCAAGACTAATTTATGTGTAAAACAAAAAAATGTATATAAGTTTTGTTATGTTGTCTCTTTATTAAAATTTCTTTAACTACAATATCCTTTACACTATCATGATCTACTAATGACATTTCATGTAAAATTACTTGACATATCAAAAGTTCCTTTCCAGTTGTTTCACATAATCTATTAAGATATAACAATGACATGTTGTCTAAAGATCTTCTCGATAATTCCAAAATTCTTTCCATATCTTTATTTAAAACATCTATAACCACAACATATGATGCATGGCAAAAAGGAGGACCATGTTTATATAATACTGAAATATCCAAAATGCAATTAATCCAAGTTATCTCAAATATATCAAATTTTATGTAATTTAATAATAATCTTTATTATTTAAACAAAAATAAAAAAGTGATTAATTAATTACTTACAGAAATCACCACCAAATTTAACTCCTGGTTTTACAACCCAATTCTTAGACTTAAAATAGGAGTACACTGCATAATTGCTTACAAAACAGGGATCTTGTTCCTTAAACAGTGTCCACATTTGCTTCAAGTTAATTAGACGAGAGTCACTATAAACTTCTAGAATGCCTAAATTAGTTAAAAAGAATGCTTCTTCCAAACTTAAATATACAATTTCTGTAATTCCTGATGTATCAATTTGATAAGTTGGTTTCATATCCACAAAATATAAATCATATTCATCATCTGAATCAGGAACTGATATAATTTTTTGTGCAGTTTTTAAATTATTCATTTTACTCCACTGAATTCTTCTCTCATGTTGCCGTTTTCTTATAATGCCTAATTTATCTGCAGTAAACTGTGGATAATTCCTGGAAAATATTCCCTTGCCATAATATCCCATAGCAACAATATTTTTCATATCCTCTACATTATCTATGCTTATTGATAATCCATTAAATGTACCTTTAAATTTACAAACACTTCCATCTTTCCTCAAAATTATAGGATATGGAATGTTTGGAGTCAGCCTGCAATTTTTTTTTATTCTCGGAGTATTTATTTCCATAATTTAAATTTATATGAAATGTTATGAATGGAGGTTGCTAGTAGCCTTAGTACATTTTAGAATCCCAATATCATACTTATAAATGTATCAACCAAATAAACCTTATGAATTAGTTGGTTGGTTGCTTCTGTAAAATAAAAAATATACTCTGAACATATTAGTATTTCATTGGTATTTTATCATTAATAAAAACTAAGACACTAGACAACACTAGATAAATAATGGTAAATAAACCGAATGAATAAGGAATAAATAAAAAATAAACCCAAAATTGGATTTTCTTCTTCTTCTTTTCGCTTTTATGGGTACTTTTCCAAAACCATGTTGACTATCAGAATTCAAGTGCCATGTCATATGGACGGGACAGCCTACTGCATGCAATATTTTTTGTTCTGTGAAGTATTGTAACAAATGGATTTTTGATACTCGTGTTTAAAATATTTATTACAATAAATAAAATGTTTAAGATTTTACAACGGTGTATTAAACAACATGTAGTTAAGAAAAACATTCATATTCAACCAGTAAGGACGTTTTTATCTCCCGCGTATTATTGCAATGAAATATGGGATCGCCGATTAAATTCTCCAATATTACAGAAAGTTAATGTCGACGAATTTTTCTACGAATTAGATCAAAGGTACCAAAAAACTAAGGAATTAAGTGCTGTAGATGTAGATATATTCGTTAATGCAATTAAAAATGAAAATTACGTTGATGAATTATTGGATATTATACATAAACTTCGATTATCTTCAGAAACTTGTAATACACTAAGCTCAACAAATCATGGAGCTATAAGAGTTTTAATGCAATATGGATCTTTGGAAAATTTAGCCAATGTATTAGACGATAGGTTAAATTATGGGATATTTTTAGATTTTTATACAGCTAATATTTTAATGGATGCATGCTGGAAGAAAAAAGATTATGTTTCTGGAGCTCGTATAGCCAGTCAACTAATGTTACAAGAAGATTTTAGTCATCCTATTTCCCATAGTTTTTCATTACTACATTGTTATAATTATCTTTTAAATCCAAAAGGTTGGCCAGAATATGAAAAGCCAGTAGAACCTGAAGAAGAAGTAAAAGTTAGAGTGAAATTTATAAGAAATCCATATGATGATGAACATTTTGATCTAAGAGACCCTAACAGAATTGTTGGTAAAACTTTAGCAATGTTTACTGAAGGAAAAACAGATTCTTTAAATAGATCACTAAATATTTTAGGCAACATACTGTTTGGTAATCTGGAAAAAGCCACAGCTCACATTGAAGATTGTTTCAAACAAAGTATTACCCTTAATAAGGAAGTAATAAGTTTAATTCCATCTGATTATAAATCTGAATTATTATCTAAAATTGAAGTTGAGTCTACTGATGTGCCAGCATTACTATCAAAAGATGTTGAAAAACAAGTACACAGTTTTTCTGAAAGAGATATTGCTGAACAATGCAAGGTATTTCTTAGTTGGGAAGAAGAAAGAACTAAGGCCATTGAATTACATAAAAAAAGACTGTCAACAATTAAAAGGCTTGAAAATATTGAATCCATTCATAAAGCACTTAAAGAAAGAGAAACAAGATTATGGTTCTTTAATAATGAAGAAGATATTGAATTAACTATTGAAGATGGTAAAAGTGTTGAACCTGAAGAAAAAAGAAAAGTAAAAAATTTAGATGAAGAGAACTACATACCCCCTGAAGTTCGTAGTCGATAATCCAAATGATAAACTTTAAAATTAAAGTGTTTATTTATATTACATTAATAGTTTTAATCCTAAAACTCAAACTGGTCTATTAAATGCAATATAGCTATTGAATTAGGATAGTTCAAAACTGAGCTAAATGTTGTGTTTCATTGCAAGTCTAAATATAAAAATTATATTCAGAACAATAAACAACTAAAAGATTGAATTAACTTTTACTATTTATTCATAAAATACTTTAAATGTAATGACGGCCGTTTCGCTATAGAATTAGCATCGTCATTACATTTAAAGTATTTTACAAATAAATAGTGAAAGTTAATTCAACCTTTTAGTTGTTTATTGTTCTGAATAAGATGAACTTTCACAAAGTAAGGGGTTAGTACAATAAATTTCATAAAAATTATAAATGATAAAAAAATATAACAATCTTTATTATCAAGAATATCACAAAAGTATTGCATGTAGAAAGGCACATTTAACAATAAAATTTCAAGTCGTTACAGAAATTTGTTACCTATAAAAACAATAAACAAGATAATTTCAGCTGTTATACATTCCTTCAATCAAATAATCCATTCTTCTATAATTCCTATGCTGCCACCAGTCCTTTCCCTTTTTATACACTAATGAAATTACTACTGCCACAAATGGAACTGACAATATTACACCTACTATTGGCACTATGTATTCTGCTCTCCTTACCCTTTTATCCATATTGGTATCCACATGAGTTATAATAGAGTCCTCATGTGATTTTAATTCATCGCCATGTTCAGTTATAATTGGTTTTGTGGGTTTTCTAGTAGTTGTAATATTTACCTTGGATGTATTAAATTCTTTATTATTCTCTTTAACAGAACTTTCATTCTTTTTTAAAATTGGTTTGTTAACTGTTAGATTTGAAGCATTTTCTTCAAAATTAGGAGCATCAGTAACATGTTCTCTGCCTTTGTGAGTATGGTTAATCACAGTTTCGTTTACTGTTGTCATTTTAGATTGTTTAACACTGGTCTGAACTGCATTTTTAGTAAATGGGTTAGGTTGAGGTTGAGTTGTGTTAACATAATGTATTTCCAGAAGACATAATGTAAGTAATGATACTGTTAAAATATTGTCCAACAGTTTGGCCATTTCATAGCCATTTATATATTAAATTTCAAAGGTAAAAAAATACTTTCAAGTAACATACGGATTTTAGCACTTAATTAATGGTAATTTGCAGCATAGAACAACATAATTTGCAGTAAATTTCAACAAATGACAATGACAGTTTCTGTTAATTCCAAAAATAATTAATTGTAAATATAAATTGTGGTGTGCATTTCATTTTGTAAAGGTTTATGTTTGCTTTATATTAAATGAATAATTTTTTCTGGATATATATGCAGAAATTGTAAATTTAAATATAAACCACAGAAAACAGTTTTAGTATACTGTGTATAAACCATCAACTACAGATGTCTATCACAGAACAACAACATGGGTAGTCCAAAAAGTTGTCCACAAATATAAAAATTGTCCACTAAATAATATTTTATGTTCTGTGCACTATCCCGACTTTTTAATTTTTCATTTTGACAGATTCTTCTTCTACCCTCCATTCATAACTATGGGACAACGCTCCATAATAAACCTTGAACCATTATTTTTATAAAGCGATAGCGAAATTTTGATATTTTTGAAGCAACATTCCTTCAATTTCATATTAATGTAATACTAGACAATACAAAATATTACAAAACTTTTATTTAAATTCAATACAAATGAATATTTGTAAATTTCATGCTTAAAGAAGTTTATTTCATGGGCATATATTTCAAGATTATTTTAATTCTATAAATTTGATTAAATAGAATATTTTTCTCCATCTGTTGCCTTTTTGATAGCGAAAAAACTGCAATTCCATTTCTGGCATTCAATAGTTCAATTTTTGTATAAGTTCATTATTTGTTAAGAATTAATAAACAATAATTGTTTACTTTTGTAAAATAATGATTTATCATCTAGCTCCAATAATAAAATGACATAGGTTGACTGTAATGGGATTTTTGTAAAATATGGAAAAAGTAGCAAGACAAGACGGTAAAAAAAATGCCGGTAAAAGTGTAGACTTGTACCTAAAGATAACCTAACTTAATCCAACTTAAACTAACGTAACCTAACTCTTTATAATGAGGTTTATGTTTATAGATCATAAATAGATATTTAATATAAAAACGTAGGTACAATGGAATATTTAAGTTAATTTAATATCAATAAACTTAGATGATTTGAATATTTGTTTAATTTAAGAAATTTTAATTTAATATAATAATTTTGATGAATAGATCATGGCACTAACTGAACATGAACAATTGGAAAATGGTGAGACTGAATCGAAGAAAAATTTGCAAGAGGAACTTGGACAAAATCATTTACCTAAAAAATTAAACTTTAGATGTACTATAGAGAATTGCAATGCAGCATATAGAAAAAAATGTTTGTTGGATGATCATATTAGAAAACACAATAAAGAGGTAAAATTTTTTATAATACACCACATGTGACCTAAAACAAGGTTTTTAATTTATTACAGAGACCGTTTATTTGCACTATCCCAGAATGCACCAAATCATTCACAAAGGAACCTCATTTGAAACGTCACAAAATTATGGTACATGATAAAATATGTGAAATCCAATGTGATGTTTTAGATTGTGGAAAAATATTTAACAACAAATATAGTTTGAAAAAGCATAAAACCAAAGTACATATTGAAAATAAATTTCCTTTTGCATGCAATGAATGTCAAAAAGGATTTAATAAAAAATGGAAGCTTGATCAGCATATGTATATACACACAGGTGAATCACCATTCAAGTAAGTTTCTGTTTAAAAAGAGTAATGTCAATTTTTGTTTGGAACATATTTTATTTTAGATGTCTTAAATGTAATCTAGGATTTACATTGCTTAGAGACTTAACTAAACATATGAGAAATCATAAGAGCTACTCATGTGAGTGTGGAGAAATATTTGATAAATGGTCTTTGCTTCGTCGACATAAAAAAAACATTTGTGAATGTATAGGTATGAAAAAGTAATAAAATAAAGTGGTTATTAATCAAATTTGCTAAACAATTGAAAGTATATTATATATTAGTAATTGTAATTAATTTCTTTTTCAGTGAAAAAATGTAAGAATTGTGAAATTATATTTACCTTAAAAAGTGAATTAAGGGATCATTATAAAGTGTGCAACAAAACTCGTGAGAGTTTCATTTGTCCTTATTTAAACTGTTCAAGAAGTTATCAGTATAAAAGAAATTTAAACTGGCACATTAGTAAAATTCATGAAAAAGACAACATAGAAGAAAACACTTTTGAATGTACTGAAAGAGAATGTGGAAAAGTTTTTTCTTATAAGGTAATGTTTTATTTAATTTATTATTTGTCTATGCAAAGTAGAGGAACCACAAAAATAAAATGTTTTAATAAATTATTTAGTAAAAAATTAATATTTATAAGTAGAGAATAGGTTTTTTTATATAAATGTTTATTATTTGTTGTAGTGTTATTTAAATCGTCATATTAAACTAAGACATCAACAAGTTGTAAAGGAAATTAAACCCAGAGCTCCTAGAAAGGACAAAGGAATAAAGAAAACATGCATAGCTGCAACTTTATCTGGAATTACATTGACAAAAAAACAACATGAATTGTTGTTGAATGGCACATCAGAGATTTTGTAATGTTATTAAAAATAAATCTGTTTTAGTCACTCACTATAGTTGGTTTTTATATATATATTATTAAAAAAAAATCATTTACTTTACAATATTATGCTAATTTAACATAGAGTGGTTTAAATTAAAGAGAATTTGTAATTTTTCTTTTTCTCATTTGATCCAACCAATCTGCAAGTTGTTCATGAGGTTGTTTTGGAGTTGATTGGTAATAATGTTCTGGAGGCTTTCCTTCTTCTAATCGAACAAAGTAGTGGCAATGAAGGTATTCTACTTTTCCAAATCTCTGCCTTGCATGTCTTCTAAGACCTTTAATTACTTTACCTTTTCCAACAAATGATTCAGCTAAAACAATTCAACAAATTTATAGTGTTGATAAAAATTACTTAGCACTACTATTATTTTAATGTAATTTTCTCAAATATTTTAAAGTTTTGTTAAGATCAATAATTACTTACCAACCCAAAGATTACTGGCAAACTCTACATTATGTTCTTGAACTGCTAGTTCTTTAGCTTCCTCTAAAACCTCTCTTACATCTTTGGCACCTTTTTTTACAACAAATTTTAGTTGTTTTATAGCTTCGTCAACTGGCATTCCTCTAATTAGACAAGCTATATACCACATTTTCCAAGGACTGTATTTAATATTTGTTCTTTGGTGACAAACATACTAAAATGTACATTTAGGAAAATGATAATTAAGCATGTAATACAGATAAAACTTACAGCTGGTCTTTGTTCTTCAGATTCAGTTTGCGGTGGATACATTTTATCATTGTATCGCAACCATTTTTTAGTACATCTATCCTCATTTTGCCAAGCATAGTTTACAACAGACGTATGTATTTGAGTATTTTGTGTTTTCAAAAGTTGAAATAATGGTTGAAAGTTAAATATATTTAATTTTCTAATAAGCATTTTAAAACAAATCCACTAACTTTTTACATGTAACCTAAAATGTATGTAAATACATAACCTAACTCTTTCTTCTTTTGTAGAGATAATTTTAACGGCTGTGAGCGTGAATCCGACCGCGAATTTTTTGTTAATATAATAATAATAACATAATGTGTACCAGGTGAAAAATAATATTTTCCGACAAAGAAAAAAAGTGATTCATTTAAACATTTCGCCGAGTATTTTCATTTGTTGGTTCATACAGCAAAGGATATTGCTGGTAAAGATTAATTAAATGAGCTGTTTGGTCGCTTGTACTGTATGTATCTGTCTAAAAATAAATTACATTTTAATACAGGTACACTTGAAACCCTGAAAGATTACCCGTGCGTCATTGTCTGTAAGCATACGAATAGGATAGAGAAGACAACAGTTTATAATTTAAAATTATCGTTTGATGGGCACACATAGAAAAGGTGTCGGTGATATGATCATTGGTCATTGAATCGTGACGCACGGGTAATCTTCAATGCACAAAAGGACGTCATACATTGTCCAACTTTATCTCTCTTTTATGAAATTGATGAGACGGAATTATTACGTCATTAACGTATTTCTTATTTAATGTCAACGTGAATTTTATTTTTTACTTTTGATTGTAAAATAACATTCAACTAATATAAGACAAACGTAAACCAGCAGAATACGTCAGCGATGATGACGTAACGGTAAAGAATCGTTGGACAGTTTTAAGGTAGCATTCCGATCTAGGCAGTCGCGACCAGGCAGCCGCGACAGACTGCCGCGACCTACTGCCGCAGCTGTGCGGCGCTGTCATGTCCCTTCGGATACCAGCGGCCGCAGCCTGCCACGTGCAGTAAATGAATTTCAAATCAGAGATATTCTCAAAGATTACTTCACTTCAGAAGCCGGAAAAGTCTCATGGCAAGAACAATGGATAAATAGAATAAACTAGAGTAGGTATGAACCTACGATTGACAGTTGTTTAATTTATATTTTATATATAAGCATTTGTACTTTGAATAAAAATATTATTATCTTTATACAGTTTAAGCCGACAATCGTAAAGTGGCTGGTTTTTAGCTATTAATTCAATTAAAAACTCGTCATTTTCATCAGTAAACGCCATTTTAATTATAGTAAATAAACGAGCGGCGCGACGACTATCGGAGCGGCTCGGCGAAAGCTGCTGGGAGTTGTGCGCAGGTCACGCCCTCCGGCCGAGCTGCAGAGTCGCGGGCATCGGAATGCGTTACATACAAATCCCTATAAAGGTAGCATTCCGATTGCAGCAGCCGCGTCCCTGCGGTCGCGACCCGGCAGTCGCAACCCTGGCAGTTCCGCACCGCTTTATAGGGATTTGTATGTAACGCATTCCGATGCCCGCGACTCTGCAGCTCGGCCGGAGGGCGTGACCTGCGCACAACCCCAGCAGCGCCGCCGAGCCGCTCCGATAGCGGTTCGGTCGCGCCGCTCGTTTATTTACTATAATTAAAATGGCGTTTACTGATGAAAATGACGAGTTTTTAATTGAATTAATAGCTAAAAACCCGCCACTTTACGATTGTCGGCTTAAACTGTATAAAGATAATAATATTATTATTCAAAGTACAAATGCTAATATATAAAATATAAATTGGCTCTTAATCGTAGGTTCATACCACCTAGTTTATTCTATTTATCCATTGTTCTTGCCATGAGACTTTTCCGGCTTCTGAAGTGAAGTAATCTTTGAGAATATCTCTGATTTGAAATTCATTTACTGCACGTGGCAGGCTGCGGCCGCTGGTATCCGAAGGGACATGACAGCGCCGCACAGCTGCGGCAGTAGGTCGCGGCAGTCTGTCGCGGCTGCCTGGTCGCGACTGCCTAGATCGGAATGCTACCTTAAAGCGGTGCGGAACTGCCAGGGTTGCGACTGCCGGGTCGCGACCGCAGGGACGCGGCTGCTGCAATCGGAATGCTACCTTTACAATTATAAAAAATCTTTTAGTATTGTACTGATGGCAGCAGTTAAAAGTTTGCATATTGGTAGTAATAGACTACCTAAGTCGTGACGTCACTGGGCGGAGTTTATTTTTCCAAACAAAACAAAAAATTTAAAGCCCATGCATTTAAAACACCTTTACTCTTTTTCTATTCAATTTATTTCTTATTTTGAATTAAATAAGAGAGGTTGTAATTTATTCTGTTGAGTGTGTGTGTATATTTATTGAAAACTTCAAGAATTTTTAAAGGTAGGTGTTTTTCTGTTATTTTAACACTAAGAAGCTTTTTTAGGTTATATTATGGATTTGAATGGTTTTTAATAATAAAGATTTTAATTAAAACATATTATTGGATTGAATTATGTATAAAATTATAATTTATTTCTAGAAAGAGCCCTTTTCGCAATGGTTATGTGTTTTGTACCTTACTGTAAGCATTACAGTGAGCAGAGAATATGCAAATACTTTGCTTTTCCATCCCATCCAAAAGAAAAATGGATCTCTTTGATAAGGTAGGTAACTAATATGTTTAAATTTAGTAAAATTTTAATAAAATTAAATTAATAGGAGACAAGATACAGAGCCATCAAAATCTTCATTAGTTTGCAGTTGTCAAAAAAATGCAGTCACAAAAAAATGGGCTAACTTCAAAACTAAAAGGAGGTTAATCTTTGATTCCCCTGAAAAACGGTATGTAGTACATTTATTTATATTTTTACAATAATATAAAGATATAGGTACTTTTTCTACCTTTAATAAGGTAGGTTTGTTTTACAAGTACTTTTTTTGCAGTAAACGAAATCCACCATTAACTGATAATATGGAACCAGCAGGACCTTCAACTTCAGTGCCAACTTTAATTTCAGAACCATCTAAACACCCTCCTGAAACTGCAAGTTCATCTACACCTGATGATGATTTGTGTTCTTTTTCAAGATTATCTGGGGCATCATTGGATGCTGAACATTATTTCTTAAAACAAGAACTGGAAGAAGTTACCAAAAAACTGAATAACTTAAGCACCCATTTCAGTTTTGAACATATAAAAAATAATGATTCACACATACTTATGTATATACTGGCATACACAGCAATGGTTTATACATGATTCTATTTGAATTAGTGGACAGTTCGAAAATAATTATGCTGGGTGGCAGGTAAAATTATTTCCAAAAATTGATAAAATACCAATGACAATGAAATTATGTTTAAAGCTGTCACATGAAGATCTAGCTATGCGCTTTAATTGCAGTTCATAAAACATATTTTGTTGTATTATTTTAAATTAATAAAACAGACCTTATGAAAAATATTATATTTTACAAATTTTATAAACAGTATAAGTTTTAAACTAAAAAATTATAAAAATAATTGTATACATTGTCTGACACAATATATTTATAATAAATAAAAAAATGTTTAATTTATATATACTACAAACTACCAATTATTTCTGTTATTAGGTACTAAATTTAACCATTTAATAGTTTTGGGAGGTAATGATTTACATAAAATATTTCCAATAATAATACATTTTCTTCCCAAGAAGAATCATAATCTACTACAACTGTTACAACTTCAAGTGGAGTCCATATGCATAAATAACATTTTAATTTTTTTTAAAATATGTAGATTACCTAGAATTTGATGATAATAATTGTGATTTTTATTAATGCATATATCTCCCTCTTCATTATAATATATAATGTATGTTTAATTATTTTTAAGTTTTTCTGACAAAACATCATTTTTAAAGGAATATGGGCACTTCACACCTCAACAATGGCATCATCACCAATCAAGCCATCAGGACTTGCTCCTAATATTCCTGAATTTGTCAGCCAAATACCTGTTGGATTAACATCTAAATTCAAATTTTATTTTAAATGTTTCAGAGCATGCTTCATGACTTCTTCCCCCACTGAATAGCCTTAATGCCATCGAGAGAATGAGCACCTACAATAGCAAAATAAAAATTAATATAAAAGGATATTAATGTTTCATGATTGTTTTCAAAAAGTTGTGAATATAATTATGTAGCAAATGTATATACTCACCAATTAGAGTTTTATAAAGACTGTCTGGATACTTATTTCTTTTGCATGAAGAAATAACTACTCCAAAATTACTAGCAGTAAGTCTAAATTTTCTGATTAAAAAACAGTGTTCATTGGTAACTTGTCCTACTGTTAGAGCAGCAATATTTTTAATGTTTATTTGAGGCCAAATTGAATTCTGCAGATGAAATGATATTTTCAATAATGGGCAAATTATATTGAGTCCCTTGATCTGCAGCATCTCGAAAAAGCCAACTAAAGCCCACAGTATTACCATATAAACTTGTTTTTAATGCAGTCATTTGCTCTTGACTTAAAGGCTCTTCAATAGTAGTTTTTGAGGATATAATTCTTCTGTAGCTTTTACTGCTCAATATTCTCTATCTGTTACTGAAATATTATAGTGTCCAAATAGAGTCAATGCAGCTATATGGTGACATTTTATTCCTCTAGGGCAAGCACAAGTTGCGGAAACAATATCACCCAATTTATTCAATGTAATCTGAAATAAGTTAATATTTAGTAGATATTACCATCATATAAAAAAAAATCTAAACCTACCTCAGCTTTTTAAGTTTTTTCTTTCTTACTGGCATATATATAATCCCCTCTGATCATCATCAAATTAGCATCAAACTGCATATTTTTTACATGGTTCGACTCCAATGAATTTTCACCTCTTTTAATTATTTTACTATCATTGTTTAAAAGATCCTTAATATTTGAAAGCTTTAAAACATGTTTAAAAGCCATATTTTAATCACAAAATCTAAAAATATTTCATAAACAAAACTTAACCTTAATTTTATGAAAATAGTATTAAAACACCTACCTTTAAAAATTCCTGAAGTTTTCAATAAATATATACACACACACTTAACAGAACAAATTACAACATCTCTTATTTAACTCACAATAAGAAATAAATTGAAAAGAAAATGAGTAAAGGTCCTTTAAATGCATGGGCTTTAAATTTTTTGTTTTGTTTGGAAAAATAAGCTCCACCCAGTGACGTCAGACTTAGGTAGTCTATAACGATTCATGGGTGTTTTCAAGGTCTGAATTTGGTAGAACCTTGATTGCAGTGGCGGGAAATTACTCCCGGCCCGCAGAGCTTATTATGGTGCCCTCACACGAGTCTTAAAAAATATTCAAAATCCCTTATGAACGATGGTAAAATTTAAACAAAACAACGGTTGTTCAAAAGATTAACCACTGTTTTTGAACATATTTTCCACCCTCAGATTATTTTTTAAAGTTAGTTTTAAACTTTTTTTATTTGATCCATTATCATTACTGCGAGAATAAGTGGACCGCATTCGTATTTTCAAAGGCCTTTTCTAACTTAACCGATCGGAAAACACCTCCAACAAACTACCTTTGATAAGTTTTGTACAAATGGACTAGGTTTAAGGTAGTTCAACTTAAATAGATTTGCATGTTTAAGAGGGTGTATTAGATTAATAATCATAAAAATAGATATTTTATATGAATCTTTTGTAAAAGTTATTATATATAGGCTTTTAAAAAAACTCAGTTTTTATCAGAGTCCAAGTTTATTTTAAATACCACCCTGCTAATACAAATCCAACTTTTGGAAGATTGCTTCAAAAATAAGTTACAATAGATTCTTTAAAAGGGGTTGAATCCTAAATATTTAAGAGTTCCATTGTAAGATTGCAATCTTCTGTAGGTTTGAAGAATCAGATATTTGTGTATTGACTGACCTAATTGGTAGAGTGGTTTTTCTGTACTGTGCAAGTGTCTTTGTAGGTGTCATATGTATTGTTCTCTTCCTATTGACAATTCTGGTAAAGTTACAGGAATACAGGGTATATCAATACAAAACAGTAAGTGCAACCAGACTGTAGATTCTGTGAGGCTTATTAGATGAAAAAAAAAAGAATAACTTTTCATGTTAGATGCATATATTTAAAATATGTAGACAAAAATAGTTTATCAAAAAATAACTTAAAAAAAGGTATGAAAATTTAAAAAAAATTCCAATATTATTTATTTAAATACAACTGTATCTAGCATAGCTCCCAAACACTGCACAATATTATTGGTCATTAGAACATCAACTTTTTCTTCTAAATGTCTTTTAGGATCTTGTTTGCCAACATTTTTAATTGCTAGTTGCTCAGGGGTCATCTTTTCTTCCTCTTCTAAAGCTTTGTTATAATTTTTTGCCAATTCTAGCATATCAGCAACTGTTTTCTCATTAACTGCACAGTTTTCTGAGTAGTCTGATAATGTGAGACCATCCATCCAGGATTTCTTATGAAGGTTGAGAAGCATTTTTTGTTCAAGTTCATTTTTCCTGTAATTAATACTAATAGAATAATAATGTCTGTTTAATCCATGGATTAAAGCTTGCACAGATGGCTTCTGTAAATGTCCCAAATTAGAAGTTGTTTGGCGTGGTTCTTGACCCAAAACCATCATATTTGGATTTATTAATCTACAATAGAAATCAGTAAATATTACATTTTTAAAATTCATGATAAACATTTTAAAATATTAATCATAGTGAATACAAAATATATATGGTTGAGTATAATAAAAGTAGTACTCACCTAAATGCATCAATAACTACTTTTCCTTTAACTGACTGAATTGGATCAACTACTACAGCTACCGCTCTTTCGGAAAGAGCCTCAAAACTTTGTTGGGTATTAATATCAACTCCTGATAGCCAACATCCAAAACCTGGATGTGAATGATACCATCCTACAACCATTTCAGGTCTACCTGTTTGTCTTAACATATCCAACATTTTTGCTTGAAAAACTGGATCTACTGCCTCTACACTTACTCCAGTACCAGTCTGGGGCATTGCAAAAACATCAATAACACGTACAGTATAATCATCCACAAATTCTCCTACAATAATTTAAATATTTAACAACTTGTAAAGAAAATTATAACTATTTTTTACCCAACATTAGCCCCATCACTTCCATAGGAACTCCAGCACGACCATGTTTTAGCATTTTAAGTAATGCTAATGACGATATGTATACCTGTTCTGCGGTATCCACAACCGGAGCATCAGAAGGAGGTGGTGCTTGAGTTAAACCCGGCATTCCACCACCTAGTCGAAGAAGTCTATCCATCTTATAAAATAATCAAATAAATAGTTAATTAATCTAACAATATATAATCCCAATATTCTACTAAAATGTTAACTATATAGCAGAAAAACACAAACTGCAAATACTGCAAATCACCCCATGAACTGTCAATACGTCATGTCATCCGCATTGACAGTCCATTGAAATCACCGAACACCTGTGTTCAACTTTTAACACTCGTCTACTTCACAGAACAATAATCTTTACAAAATGGTTTTATTAATAACCATCGAACTAAAAACTCAAATTTAAAGGATTATAAGTTTATTTTATAATATTTACGCTTTTTTAACTGTAGACCCCTACATATAAGTATTATCTAGTATTATCTTTTTAAAAACGATTAGAAAGTGTAAAAGCAGAGGTGGGTAACTATTTGAAATATTTCTATTTCAAATACCTATTTAAAATAGAAAATACCTATTTTGTATCTCTATTTTAAATAGATGTGTAAAACCTATTTTATATTTATTATCTTAAATAAAAGTTGTGACCTATTTTTTATTTTAAATAGGTTTTGGACAATCGGATTCCGATCCTATGTCATTGATTCTGATCGACGATGTGCAAGAGCGGTCGATCAGGATTTCAAAGGGCTCCAATTTTTCCTTGGTATTTTTTTCGGTTTTTAAATGTTCCGCCATTTATTAACTACATTTTGTATTCGGTTTTCATTCTGGCAGCACTAGTGGGTAGAGGCGTTGAAAGTTGATTAAAGTTGTCTGATTATAATCCTTTACTTTGTTCAATTTTAATAAACATATTTCCATGTTAAATGCTTATCCTGATGTAAAGGTATTTTTATTATTGAAACCCTTCATCGAATTTATTTATAACGTGAATAAATCTCAGCGTAACAACAAATTCCACAATATATTAAAAATTTCTTGTTATCCTGTTATTTAATGTTAATGCTGAGTTGTATTTACATATTGGTGGTTTTTGCATATAGCGATTAGATTTTATATAATGAAATAAAAAATTCCGTTTTTAGGCATTATTTATTAAATACAACACTCCATTGGCTTCATCCGCACCTGTGGAAAGGTTATTCTCATATGCTTGGATGGTGATGAGACCAAAACGAAGGTCAATGACTGACCAAAATTTTGAAAGAATGCTTCTATTAAAAGCTAATGGCCTTAACACATTTTTAATTTTGTATACCTTTACACAAGACCTATTTACTATTTTAATATCTATTTGAAATACGTATTTTCTATCTTCTATTTTAAATAGAATTCTCAAATCTATTTTCTATTTAACATTTTAAATACCTTTTGCTCACCTATTTAGTATTTTTTATTTTAAATAGGTTTTTAAACCTATTTTACCCACCTCTGTGTAAAAGCCTGAACAAGCACATGTTTAGTTTTCTGTGCGTTTATAGTTGTCATTCCAATGCCACAGAAATAATATGCTGTTAGAACCTTAGAACATAATGTTCTAAGGTTAGAACTTAGAACAGACTGTCAACTGTCATATTCTGCTCTAAATGTCTAATACAAGTCAAGTGTCAAGTCACAAGACTTCCACTGTTAAATCTACTACTTTTGAGGGTGTAAACTTGTAATTCATTTATTTATCCAAATTATTAAAAAATGGCATCCAATTTGACCGCTGGAGCGGATCCTAAAATTAAAGAGATAATTACGTATTTAGATGATGACAAAACAGGTACCCAAAGCTTTAAATAAATTAATTATATATATTAACATTAATTTATGATGTCTACTTTTTTTGTTATAATTTTACATTTATATATTTTAATTGTTAACATTAATCAACAATTTTCATTTTAATAACATTTTGGTAAATTAACTTAACTGACATTAGTCAGCTGATTATCTAAAACATCATTCTATTAATAGTATGAAAACTTCTTTAAACACACCCATTATTAATTAATTGTAAACTTAAGCTCAGTAAGTCTTAGAGGAATTCTAATCCTCATCTCACTGTATATTTGGCAATCAACACATTAACATTACTTTCATTTTTCATATTAATATACAAAGGTATATTTTTGGTGTTGTAAGTTTTATACTGTATTAATTTCAAGTATATAAACAAGGTATAGGTCATTTTTATGTTTAAACAAATCTGTTGTAATCACATATTTTGCTAATTATTGATTGTGTTTCAGACATGTTAGCAGCTACAAGTGTACTGCAGCAAAGAGCTACTGATATTAGAAACCAACATGTCAACTGGTTATCATATTTCCAGTAAGTAATGAAAGCTGCAAAATATTTATCTAATTTTTGGTATAAATGAAATTTGGGTTATCTTCCAGTTTAACCATCTGCTAAAAATTCTCTGCGCATGTACAAAATTTGAAGTATCAAGGATAATTTTATTGGTTGATAAGGAGTGGCAAACTTTAAATCTCGAGCTGCGTTGCCACATATGTATGAATAAATAAAGTGAGTGAATAAACATTGGAAAGACGAAAATTATAGACATTATTTAACAAAGAACAATAAATAACTGCACATTATTTAACAGATTGCGTAACTTAGGTTATGTAATCGAGTTAAGTAAATCTATGAAATAATGCATGTTGAACGTACAGTATGCACATTTTGCAGATAACGTTAATTTATTATAACAAGAAGATTGAATTATAGGGCTGATTTTGGATTTAAATCTTATATGCATGTAAACATAATATGCCTTAAATAAATCAGAAGACGTAATATAATATTTTAATTCTATATTATTTAATTTTAATATAAAATGCATTTAAAATGTTTTTTCCTTATAGTTTCTACTGCATTTATTGTGGTAGTTTATATTTTTCATTAATTTAAAACCATAATAAATTAAAATCACAGAATACCATTAAAACAACAGATGTTAATATTATATTTTATTTGAATTAATTAAAAAATAACACCGTTTTACTTCAATTTTTAAACCATTGTTATATAAAGTTTATTCTTTATAGCTGAACTCATTGCCCCATTGCTCTAAATATGAAAACCACTGAATACCATGAAAACGTGAGATTTTTATATTCGCATATTACAATATATTTAATTCAAATAACGAAGGGAAGTACCTACCTAGGTTATTATTCATATTTTCAACTGCTGTTCTTAGCATCTTAATTATTACTTATAAATTTTAGCAGTAACGCTCATTATTAACGTGCGTTTTTTTATAATCAAATTTACTAAATCAAAACTAAACTATTCGCTTTCAGGAAAAAATATTTGAACTGACAACACTGTGCGGCTCTCCCGCTGTAAATTTCGAATATTTTTGTACATGCGCAGAGAATTTTTAGCGGATGGTTAAACTGGAAGATAACCGAAATTTGTACATTTGTGAACAAATTTTTTAATATATTATTCTGAAAACAATGGTGATTAAACTAAATTTGTATATGTATATAAATGTTTATTTGAATGAAAGATGTAAAATGTGTGTTTTTTGCAGATCCCAGATGATTTCACAAGAGGATTACAACTTTGTTGTTGCATTTGATGTTCCTGATAGTGCAAAGAGAGAAGAACTTTTACGACGTGACAGAAATCAGTGTGCTCAAACATTCCTCAACTTACTTGGTCATGTTTCTAAAGATCAAACATTGCAGTATATTTTGGTCTTGGTGGATGACATGCTACAGGTTGAATGCATATTTATTTACCTTTTAATAGTTATATATTTTTAACTGTTCATAGTATGTTATTTATAAAAAGATATTAAATATTGTTTCTTTAAAATTTAAAATGTGATGTATCTTTTAGGAGAATCGAAGCCGTGTGGAAATATTCCATGAATATGCCAATAAGAAAAAGGAATCAGTTTGGGGACCATTTTTAAATCTTCTCAATCGTCAAGATGGATTCATTACAAATATGACATCTAGGATTATAGCGAAGATAGCATGTTGGTCTCAGACTCCTATGGAACGTTCTGACTTACATTTTTATTTGACTTGGCTTAAAGATCAACTAAAAATGCAGGTAAGCAAATAATAATTGTGTAATTTTTTGAGTGTTACAACATTAAAACATGTTTCTTCAGGTTTTAACAAGTTTTAAATCAAATATGATTAATAGGTTTGTTTTTAATAGTGACTTAATAGTTTTGCCATATTTGTCTCATTACAGGTGCAGTATACAATTTTTCAAATTAAGTCAAAATGGAAAATGACAACATTTTTTTACTTCTATATTTTTAGATAATCTTATTTAGAAAATTACAAATATTATTGTTTAAAAATTATTTATGTATTTTGTTTACAACAGAAGTGTTAGTTTTAAGTTATATGCAGCATGATTTCCTACAGGAAAACAAGTGTAAAATGGCATGCTCTGCCAGTTCAACCATTTTCCCCAAAAAAGATAAACGTAGTTGTATAGACATCATCAGGGGTGCCAATTCCATATTGTTTGGAATGTCTCTTGAAGATGCTACAAGGCTAGCCCAAGAGGTGATTAATTATAAAAGATAAAAATATTCTAAACAAAACTGCTGTGCTGGTAATGTTAAGTGTTGTATTCTAACATATTTTTTATATGCTAATATCTTGCTCGAATAGATGGATGTTATATTAACAATGCATACTGTATTAAGTCATTAACATGACAAGAATAAAACACACCAACAGAACAGCAGACTTCAAATGTGTTTTATTGCTGCTAACATAATTGTAGAAAAATATTGATGATATTTGTGGTGCCTCTTTGATTAATGATGAACTTACCATGTTTCATTATTTTTTCAACAGTACTTTGGATATTAAGCAAGTATATATTAAAAATAGATGTAATAAAATTGAATTAAAATTTTGAATAGGTACACAAAACTGTTTGCACCAATCACATTATTATTTGGATATCCATAAAATGTATTGTCATTTTTTAAATTCTTAAAGATGCCATGAAATGTTACTATTTACTAAATTTTTTTCAGAATAATGAGTACATCCAATCCGTAGCTAGATGTTTACAAATGATGCTGCGTATCGACGAATATCGTTTCGCTTTTGTTTCCGTAGATGGAATTTCTACTTTACTATCTATTCTATCTGGTAGAGTAAATTTTCAAGTTCAGTACCAATTGATCTTCTGTTTATGGGTATTAACTTTTAATCCTCTGTTGGCGGAAAAGATGAACAAATTTAATGTTATACCCATATTGGCAGATATACTGAGTGATTCTGTCAAAGAAAAAGTAACTAGGATTATTCTTGCTGTTTTTAGAAATTTAATCGAGAAACCCGAAGATCATCAAGTATCTAAAGAGCATTGCATAGCAATGGTTCAATGCAAGGTAAAAAATCTACATTTTTTTAACTTATTTCTATAAAATTTCTCACAGCAACATTTAAATAAAACAATTAAATTGTACCTTTACAAAAAGATTTACTTTTTTAAACATGAGTTTTTTAGTAATAATTGCAATACTGCCAATTTGCTATAATAAAATTAGCCTACATATTTTATAATTTCTAATTGCATCAGTTTGTATATTTTTTCTACTTCTACTTTTTGAAAAATTAAGTAAAAGTTAAGGAAGTAAAATATGATCAGAGGTAATCAAGATTACTCAGTAAAATGTCAGTTCATTTGAAAATTCAAAATAATTATTATTCAAAATAAAAGTTTTTAAATAATTCGAAAATGTATCTTTTGTAAAAAATAAAAATATAAAGGACCAACTCGAGTAAAACTGTCGCTATAATGAATAACTTTTCTAAAATATTCAGGGCCTTTTTGTATTTACAGTGAACGCCCTTATTACTGATACATATTTTATTATTTAGAATGTAGAAATCCGTTGATTGTTTAATTTACTAATCATATGTCTGTCTAGGTATTGAAACAGTTGGCTATTTTGGAACAACGGAAATTTGACGATGAAGACGTTACAGCAGACGTTGAATTCTTGACAGAAAAATTGCAGAGTTCTGTTCAAGATCTCAGTTCATTTGATGAATATTCAACTGAAGTAAGTATACTGTTTTTGAAGGAAGTTTGTTAATAATCGATTTATATCATCCAATTTAAAAATATTTTATAATAGGTATAAAGAAAGATTTATAGATTTAGTTGTGGATAGGCAAAATATTTTTTACATTCATTTATTTTAACTGCTTAGGCGAATTAATTTCCTTTTTATTTAACTTTACTAATTAAATTATACTGTTGACTTTAGAAATTATATAACTATTTTTTTGCAACTTCTCCCTTTAGTTGTGCCCATAGATGTTTGTGATTATTTGAATTTTTCATATTTTTTCCCCGCTTATTTTTTTAATAATTTCCACAAGATGGTTCAGCTCATTTCTGGATAATTATTTTAAAGTTTGATCAGGGAGGAATCAGGGACAATGAGAAGGCTGATAAGTTGGCCCAGAGAGGGTCCTATTGATAGGACCCTTAGAATCGCAAATACACTTAAAAAAGCAGCTATCAGCTAATGAGTACAAAAAGTCTCTTGAAGGTACGGCTAGATAGAGACAGAATAAACAGTTCTTAAGTGGACATTTGGCAAACACAGCAGACCTTCTCTCTCACACAGATGAGAGTCAGTAAGAGTCATAGTAGCACTGTTAACCAGAAACTGTAGACTCAATAGACATATAGGTCAGATAGAGATAAATGAATGTAGGTTCAGTCAGGAAAAAGAGGAAACTTCAATTGACGTTTTATGTCACTGTGAAGACCCGACAAGAATGCAGATTCTAGAACTTGTAGAGGAAAAGCCTAAAGAGAAGACTAAAAAAATGGCATTGGTGCACTGTCAATGGATTGTGCAGTTGGCTTTGAGAACGAGTGTCAAATTTCTAATCGATGATGATTGAGGCAACTCCAGAAACCCATTTTAGAATAAATACGCAGTTAATTGTAATCAATGAATCCGTGAAAACTTCAGATTATTTATTTAAATTAACCATTAAGTATTTATGTTGTGATTTTATCTATTTAATTACCACCAAGGAATAATATCTTCTTCATCACTACTATTGGTAAGAAAGGCTTCTTTCATTTGTGGTTAAATACAATATTCTAGCTTAAAATAAATTTGGATTTTTAAGTGGTAAATACACAAATGATGCAATGTTTTCTCTTTTTAATAATGTCTACTCCAGCTTAAACAATCAACACTCTACAGCTACAATATTTTGTGATTTCTCAAAAGCTTTCGATTGCGTGGATCATAAAATACTACTTAGAAAATTGCAGTACTATGGATATAGAAGCACCTCGATCAGGTGGTTCGTGTTTTTTCTTAGTGAGAGACTGCAGCTTGTACGAGTTGATGAATTAAGGTCTTCATGCAAGCAAATAGAATATGGGGTTCCACAAGGTTCGGTATTGGGTCCTATATTGTTTTTGCTATTTATCAATGATATTGCTAACTTAAGCATCGGCGGTAAAATTTGTCTATTCGCAGACGACACTGGCTTTTCTTGGAGTCACCCGGATATCATCGAACTTCATAGAATCGTTTCACATGACTTAACCAACATCAAATCATGGTGTGATTCTAACCATGTGTGTTTGAACGTTTCTAAGACGAAAGTTTTACCATACACATCTGCAATTCAACCTATTATGTTGAATAATTCCACTTTAGAGGTCGTTGACTGTGTAAGATTTTTGGGGCTTGTCGTTGACAGCTCTCTAAAATGGGATTTACACATTGACGTTTTGTCAAAAAAACTAAGCTCTTCTTGTTACGCGCTGAGAACAATATCTAGAGAACTTCACCTGTCAGCTTCCAAAACAGTCTATTTTGAACTCTTCATTTGCCATACTACAGTTAGAAAAAATTTGCAAAAAGGTAAATTTTACAATTAGCTGACAACTTTTATAATTCCTTTAATGTAAACTAAAAACAGTAACGCTTCCAGTGTACTTCCTTGAGGAACTCTTAATTGTGTAGACATTGTAATCATTTAATAATTACAAAATTACCTTATACATATAATTCTTATACATATAATTCTGTCTAATGTTTCAAATTCAAGTAATATAACTAGCTGTTCATAAACAACATTTTCAAGAATTGAAGTGGCCATAGATCAGCGGCTTTTGTCAAATTGTTTGATCTATTAATATTTTTTTTTGCTAATACACTGCTTTTCTCTTTTCTTTATATTAGAGATTGGACAAAAATACCTACAAAACTGGCATTAGCTTTGGCACACTTTTCATTTTAAATAAGGTTTTGTTACTTATCCTCTTATGGAGATAGACTATAAATTTAATTGTTTCTGATTCGTTATTTTTCATTGCTTGTAGGTTAAATCTGGACGTTTGGAATGGTCGCCAGTACATAAAAGCAAATTTTGGAGAGAAAATGCACAACGGCTTAACGAAAAAAATTACGAACTTTTACGCATTCTAATTCATTTATTAGAAACCAGCAAGGATCCTCTAGTATTGAGTGTTGCAAGTTTCGATATAGGTGAATACGTTCGACACTATCCTCGCGGAAAACAGTAAGTACCTATTATATTTTCTCTTCTTTATCTCATAACTTATATCTTTTGTAATTTTCGTCGTTAACTTTGGAATTGCAATTTGTAGTATAATTGAACAGCTGGGCGGTAAACAATTGGTGATGCAACTGTTGGCACACGAAGATCCTAACGTAAGATACGAAGCACTTTTGGCCGTACAAAAATTGATGGTACACAATTGGGAGTATCTGGGACGTCAATTGGAAAAAGAGCAAAGTACTGATACCAAAGGTGGAACAGCTGTTACTGGAAAAGCTTAAATTAGTTTGTTATACTCGGTAGCTTATTTTCAACATATATAGTATTTTTTTCGAACGTATTAACAAAGAAAAATCATCGTTTATAATGGGTAATGCTAAATATTATGTACATTCTTAGTTTAATTCATCATTTTTAAGTTCTTACAAACCAGTTTTTAATTATTCATACAAAAATATGAAATATTAAACATTTTTTTAAAATTCAAATAAAATGTTTTAAAAACTTCACAAGTTTTAACGTTAAATATTTGCGAAGATTAGATCCAAATTTCGTGGTGCGTCCCATACAAAAAAATATAATATGTAAATATAAATATAAATGTATGCAATATTTAGACGTATCCTGAATTTTATTGTATATAAAAACATTCCTGGTTTGTTGTTGGTGTTATGCTTATAGTAAATATGCAAATTTTAAATATATTGTTTTAACTCAGAAAACAGCATGTTTTTTCTTGTTTCCTACGTACAGTTGAGATTCTTGTTTAACCAACATGAGAAAATGAGGATTTGTGTAGAGTAATATATCGCACATCTAGATCTAAAGAGGTGTTAACTCAAAAAAGTACTTTTTTCAGAAACTAAGAAAAACTGATTACTTTATTTCTGTGCAATGCAGAGATATTTTGAATAGAAATATGCTTTTATTTTATTTATTTATTAGAATAAGTGTCTAATAGGATCTACGATATGTTTTCATGTAATGCAGCTAAAAATTGGATTTTCAGATTTACTACCCTATTGCTAAACATTTTAAGTATATTTTGTTATTTTCAGTTGAGCCTGTGTTGGTGAATTAAGTTCTATTTTAGGTCTCTTTTGAAAATTATGGAGAAATTTACTTATGGGTCAGTAGTTGGATAATGGTTGTGTTTCCCTCTAAAATCGGGTTGAATAACTCCAGTTTCTGTTTTCTTTATCGCTTTATTGCTCAAGTAAAGAGTCTATCTAAAAAATGGTTTACATGCTCTTATTTCGAATCCATTAACTTCAAAATAAAATGCAGTATTCAGCGCTCTGAGATTTTGTGTATTGGAGTACCAATATTTAGGTTTTATTTGTTGTGAGTGCCGCACTACAAATTCTCTTTGTCTTCAAGGTTATCAAGTGCCCAATATGCATCAAAGACATGTTGTCTTGACAAGTGGATCTACTCTTCGTCTTTTTACGTTTTTCTTGGACTTCGACGTGGATTGGTCCGCTTTGCCTGTATTTCTTAGCTGTTTTGCGACTTTCGACTTCCAATTTTCTGATTTTTGTACCCTCTTTTTGCCACTCCTCTTCCAAAAAACACGGTTTTCTATAATTTCACGCAATTCTAAAGCCAAAAGTATTTTTCTCAAAAAAATTAGCAAGGCTATAGCCTTGGATTTTGGTCGAAATTTAACAAAAATTAGATTTTTGTAAAATTGGTCCAGAACCACTAAATCGACCACGCAGAACCCGAAAATCGCGTTAAAAATGTAATATTATCAATAATTTCGGTAAAAGTTCACTACTTTTGATTGCGAGTGTATCAAGTACCCACCCCGATTTATTCGGATCGCGATTTAAGGATGTTCTAGACATCCTATCGACAAACTGATTGCACCAGTCGATTTAGCGTCCCAAAAAACACGGTTCTCTATAATTTCACGCAATTCTAAAGCCAAAAGTATTTTTCTCAAAAAAATTAGCAAGGCTATAGCCTTGGATTTTGGTCGAAATTTAACAAAAATTAGATTTTTGTAAAATTGGTCCAGAACCACTAAATCGACCAAGCAGAACCCGAAAATCGCGTTAAAAATGCAATAAGTATCAATAATTTCGGTAAAAGTTCACTACTTTTGATTGCGAGTGTATCAAGTACCCACCCTGATTTATTCGGATCGCGATTTAAGGATGTTCTAGACATCCTATCGACAAACTGATTGCACCAGTCGATTTAGCGTCCCAAAAAACACGGTTCTCTATAATTTCACGCAATTCTAAAGCCAAAAGTATTTTTCTCAAAAAAATTAGCAAGGCTATAGCCTTGGATTTTGGTCGAAATTTAACAAAAATTAGATTTTTGTAAAATTGGTCCAGAACCACTAAATCGACCACGCAGAACCCATAAATCGCGTTAAAAATGCAATAAGTATCAATAATTTCGGTAAAAGTTCACTACTTTTGATTGCGAGTGTATCAAGTACCCACCCCGATTTATTCGGATCGCGATTTAAGGATGTTCTAGACATCCTATCGACAAACTGATTGCACCAGTCGATTTAGCGTCCCAAAAAACACGGTTCTCTATAATTTCACGCAATTCTAAAGCCAAAAGTAATTTTGTCTAAAAATTAGCAAGGCTATAGCCTTGGATTTTGGTCGAAATTTAACAAAAATTAGATTTTTGTAAAATTGGTCCAGAACCACTAAATCGACCACGCAGAACCCGAAAATCGCGTTAAAAATGTAATATTATCAATAATTTCGTTAAAAGTTCACTACTTTTGATTGCGAGTGTATCAAGTACCCACCCTAATTTATTCGGATCGCGATTTAAGGATGTTCTATACATTCTATCGACAAACTGATTGCACCAGTCGATTTAGCGTCCCAAAAAACACCGCTTTCTATAATTTCAAGCAATTCTAAAGCCAAAAGTATTTTTCTCAAAAAAATTAGCAAGGCTATAGCCTTGGATTTTGGTCGAAATTTAACAAAAATTAGATTTTTGTAAAATTGGTCCAGAACCACTAAATCGACCACGCAGAACCCGAAAATCGCGTTAAAAATGCAATATTATCAATAATTTCGTTAAAAGTTCACTACTTTTGATTGCGAGTGTATCAAGTACCCACCCCGATTTATTCGGATCGCGATTTAAGGATGTTCTATACATCCTATCGACAAACTGATTGCACCAGTCGATTTAGCGTCCCAAAAAACACGGTTCTCTATAATTTCACGCAATTCTAAAGCCAAAAGTATTTTTCTCAAAAAAATTAGCAAGGCTATAGCCTTGGATTTTGGTCGAAATTTAACAAAAATTAGATTTTTGTAAAATTGGTCCAGAACCACTAAATCGACCACGCAGAACCCGAAAATCGCGTTAAAAATGTAATATTATCAATAATTTCGTTAAAAGTTCACTACTTTTGATTGCGAGTGTATCAAGTACCCACCCCGATTTATTCGGATCGCGATTTAAGGATGTTCTATACATTCTTTCGACAAACTGATTGCACCAGTCGATTTAGCGTCCCAAAAAACACGGTTCTCTATAATTTCACGCAATTCTAAAGCCAAAAGTATTTATCTCAAAAAAATTAGCAAGGCTATAGCCTTGGATTTTATTCGAAATTTAACAAAAATTAAATTTTTGTAAAATTGGTCCAGAACCACTAAATCGACCACGCAGAACCCGAAAATCGCGTTAAAAATGTAATATTATCAATAATTTCGTTAAAAGTTCGCTACTTTTGATTGCGAGTGTGTCAAGTACCCACCCTAAATTATTCGGATCGCGATTTAAGGATGTTCTATACATTCTATCGACAAACTGATTGCACCAGTCGATTTAGCGTCCCAAAAAACACCGCTTTCTATAATTTCACGCAATTCTAAAGCCAAAAGTATTTTTCTCAAAAAAATTAGCAAGGCTATAACCTTGGATTTTGGTCGAAATTAAACAAAAATTAGATTTTTGTAAAATTGGTCCAGAACCACTAAATCAACCACGCAGAACCCGAAAATCGCGTTAAAAATGTAATATTATCAATAATTTCGTTAAAAGTTCACTACTTTTGATTGCGAGTGTATCAAGTACCCACCCCGATTTATTCGGATCGCGATTTAAGGATGTTCTATACATCCTATCGACAAACTGATTGCACCAGTCGATTTAGCTTCCCAAAAAACACCGCTTTCTATAATTTCAAGCAATTCTAAAGCCAAAAGTATTTTTCTCAAAAAAATTAGCAAGGCTATAGCCTTGGATTTTAGTCGAAATTTAACAAAAATTAGATTTTTGTAAAATTGGTCCAGAACCACTAAATCGACCACGCAGAACCCGAAAATCGCGTTAAAAATGTAATATTATCAATAATTTCGTTAAAAGTTCACTACTTTTGATTGCGAGTGTATCAAGTACCCATCCTGATTTATTCGGATCGCGATTTAAGGATGTTCTATACATTCTATCGACAAACTGATTGCACCAGTCGATTTAGCGTCCCAAAAAACACCGCTTTCTATAATTTCACGCAATTCTAAAGCCAAAAGTATTTTTCTCAAAAAAATTAGCAAGGCTATAACCTTGGAATTTGGTCGAAATTCAACAAAAATTAGATTTTTGTAAAATTGGTCCAGAACCACTAAATCGACCACGCAGAATAAAAATTAGCAAGTTCACATCGCGATCCTAATAAATCAGGATGGCTACTTGATACACCTGCAATCAAAAGTAGTGAACTTTTAACGAAATTATTGATAATATTGCATTTTTAACGCGATTTTCGGGTTCTGCGTGGTCGATTTAGTGGTTCTAGACCAATTATACAAAAATCTAATTTTTTTTGAATTTCGACCAAAATCCAAGGCTATAGCCTTGCTAATTTTTTTGAGAAAAATACTTTTGGCTTTAGAATTGCGTGAAATTATAGAGAACCGTGTTTTTTGGGACGCTAAATCGACTGGTGCAATCAGTTTGTCGATAGAATGTCTAGAACATCCTTAAATCGCAATCCGAATAAATCAGGGTGGGTACTTGATACACTCGCAATCAAAAGTACTGAACTTTTACCGAAATTATTGATACTTATTGCATTTTTAACGCGATTTTCGGGTTCTGCTTGGTCGATTTAGTGGTTCTGGACCAATTTTACAAAAATCTAATTTTTGTTAAATTTCGACCAAAATCCAAGGCTATAGCCTTGCTAATTTTTAGACAAAATTACTTTTGGCTTTAGAATTGCGTGAAATTATAGAGAACCGTGTTTTTTGGGACGCTAAATCGACTGGTGCAATCAGTTTGTCGATAGAATGTCTAGAACATCCTTAAATCGCAATCCGAATAAATCAGGGTGGGTACTTGATACACTCGCAATCAAAAGTAGTGAACTTTTAACGAAATTATTGATAATATTACATTTTTAACGCGATTTTCGGGTTCTGCGTGGTCGATTTAGTGGTTCTGGACCAATTTTACAAAAATCTAATTTTTGTTAAATTTCGACCAAAATCCAAGGCTATAGCCTTGCTAATTTTTTAGACAAAATTACTTTTGGCTTTAGAATTGCGTGAAATTATAGAGAACCGTGTTTTTTGGGACGCTAAATCGACTGGTGCAATCAGTTTGTCGATAGAATGTATAGAACATCCTTAAATCGCGATCCGAATAAATCGGGGTGGGTACTTGATACACTCGCAATCAAAAGTAGTGAACTTTTAACGAAATTATTGATAATATTACATTTTTAACGCGATTTTCGGGTTCTGCGTGGTCGATTTAGTGGTTCTGGACCAATTTTACAAAAATCTAATTTTTGTTAAATTTCGACCAAAATCCAAGGCTATAGCCTTGCTAATTTTTTAGACAAATTACTTTTGGCTTTAGAATTGCGTGAAATTATAGAGAACCGTGTTTTTTGGGACGCAAAATCGACTGGTGCAATCAGTTTGTCGATAGGATGTATAGAACATCCTTAAATCGCGATCCAAATAAATTAGGGTGGGTACTTGATACACTCGCAATCAAAAGTAGTGAACTTTTAACGAAATTATTGATAATATTACATTTTTAACGCGATTTTCGGGTTCTGCGTGGTCGATTTAGTGGTTCTGGACCAATTTTACAAAAATCTAATTTTTGTTAAATTTCGACCAAAATCCAAGGCTATAGCCTTGCTAATTTTTTAGAGAAAAATACTTTTGGCTTTAGAATTGCGTGAAATTATAGAAAGTGGTGTTTTATGGGACGCTAAATCGACTGGTGCAATCAGTTTGTCGATAGGATGTATAGAACATCCTTAAATCGCGATCCAAATAAATTAGGGTGGGTACTTGATACACTCGCAATCAAAAGTAGTGAACTTTTAACGAAATTATTGATAATATTACATTTTTAACGCGATTTTCGGGTTCTGCGTGGTCGATTTAGTGGTTCTGGACCAATTTTACAAAAATCTAATTTTTGTTAAATTTCGACCAAAATCCAAGGCTATAGCCTTGCTAATTTTTTAGACAAAATTACTTTTGGCTTTAGAATTGCGTGAAATTATAGAGAACCGTGTTTTTTGGGACGCTAAATCGACTGGTGCAATCAGTTTGTCGATAGAATGTATAGAACATCCTTAAATCGCGATCCGAATAAATTAGGGTGGGTACTTGATACACTCGCAATCAACAGTAGTGAACTTTTAACGAAATTATTGATAATATTGCATTTTTAACGCGATTTTCGGGTTCTGCGTTGTCGATTTAGTGGTTCTGGACCAATTTTGCAAAAAACTAATTTTTGTTGAATTTCGACCAAAATCCAAGGCTATAGTCTTGCTAATTTTTATGAGAAAAATACTTTTGGCTTTAGAATTGCGTGAAATTATAGAAACCCGTGTTTTTTGGGACACTAAATCGACTGGTGCAATCAGTTTGTCGATAGAATGTATAGAACATCCTTAAATCGCGATCCGAATAAATTAGGGTGGGTACTTGATACACTCGCAATCAAAAGTAGTGAACTTTTAACGAAATTATTGATAATATTACATTTTTAACGCGATTTTCGTGTTCTGCGTGGTCGATTTAGTGGTTCTGGACCAATTTTACAAAAATCTAATTTTTGTTTAATTTCGACCAAACTCCAAGGTTATAGCCTTGCTAATTTTTTTGAGAAAAATACTTTTGGCTTTAGAATTGCGTGAAATTATAGAAAGCGGTGTTTTTTGGGACGCTAAATCGACTGGTGCAATCAGTTTGTCGATAGGATGTATAGAACATCCTTAAATCGCGATCCAAATAAATTAGGGTGGGTACTTGATACACTCGCAATCAAAAGTAGTAAACTTTTAACGAAATTATTGATTAGATTACATTTTTAACGCGATTTTCGGCTTCTGCGTGGTCGATTTAGTGGTTCTGGACCAATTTTAGAAAAATCTAATTTTTGTTAAATTTCGACCAAAATCCAAGGCTATAGCCTTGCTAATTTTTTAGACAAAATTACTTTTGGCTTTAGAATTGCGTGAAATTATAGAAAGCGGTGTTTTTTGGGACGCTAAATCGACTGGTGCAATCAGTTTGTCGATAGAATGTATAGAACATCCTTAAATCTTGATCCGAATAAATCGGGGTGGGTACTTGATACACTCGCAATCAAAAGTAGTAAACTTTTAACGAAATTATTGATAATATTACATTTTTAACGCGATTTTCGTGTTCTGCGTGGTCGATTTAGTGGTTCTGGACCAATTTTACAAAAATCTAATTTTTGTTTAATTTCGACCAAAATCCAAGGTTATAGCCTTGCTAATTTTTTTGAGAAAAATACTTTTGGCTTTAGAATTGCGTGAAATTATAGAAAGCGGTGTTTTTAGGGACGCTAAATCGACTGGTGCAATCAGTTTGTCGATAGAATGTATAGAACATCCTTAAATCTTGATCCGAATAAATTAGGGTGGGTACTTGATACACTCGCAATCAAAAGTAGTGAACTTTCAACGAAATTATTGATAATATTACATTTTTAACGCGATTTTCGGGTTCTGCGTGGTCGATTTAGTGGTTCTGGACCAATTTTACAAAAATCTAATTTTTTTTTAATTTCGACCAAAATCCAAGGTTATAGCCTTGCTAATTTTTTTGAGAAAAATACTTTTGGCTTTAGAATTGCGTGAAATTATAGAAAGCGGTGTTTTTAGGGACGCTAAATCGACTGGTGCAATCAGTTTGTCGATTGAATGTATAGAACATCCTTAAATCTTGATCCGAATAAATCGGGGTGGGTACTTGATACACTCGCAATCAAAAGTAGTGAACTTTTAACGAAATTATTGATAATATTACATTTTTAACGCGATTTTCGGGTTCTGCGTGGTCGATTTAGTGGTTCTGGACCAATTTTACAAAAATCTAATTTTTGTTAAATTTCGACCAAAATCCAAGGCTATAGCCTTGCTAATTTTTTTGAGATAAATACTTTTGGCTTTAGAATTGCTTGAAATTATAGAAAGCGGTGTTTTTTGGGACGCTAAATCGACTGGTGCAATCAGTTTGTCGATAGAATGTATAGAACATCCTTAAATCGCGATCCGAATAAATTAGGGTGGGTACTTGACACACTCGCAATCAAAAGTAGCGAACTTTTAACGAAATTATTGATAATATTACATTTTTAACGCGATTTTCGGGTTCTGCGTGGTCGATTTAGTGGTTCTGGACCAATTTTACAAAAATCTAATTTTTGTTAAATTTCGACCAAAATCCAAGGCTATAGCCTTGCTAATTTTTTAGAGAAAAATACTTTTGGCTTTAGAATTGCGTGAAATTATAGAAAGTGGTGTTTTTTGGGACGCTAAATCGACTGGTGCAACCAGTTTGTCGATAGAATGTATAGAACATCCTTAAATCGCGATCCGAATAAATCGGGTTGGGTACTTGATACACTCGCAATCAAAAGTAGCGAACTTTTAACGAAATTATTGATAATATTACATTTTTAACGCGATTTTCGGGTTCTGCGTGGTCGATTTAGTGGTTCTGGACCAATTTTACAAAAATCCAATTTTTGTTAAATTTCGACCAAAATCCAAGGTTATAGCCTTGCTAATTTTTTTGAGAAAAATACTTTTGGCTTTAGAATTGCTTGAAATTATAGAAAGCGGTGTTTTTTGGGACGCTAAATCGACTGGTGCAATCAGTTTGTCGATAGAATGTATAGAACATCCTTAAATCGCGATCCAAATAAATTAGGGTGGGTACTTGATACACTCGCAATCAAAAGTAGTGAACTTTTAACGAAATTATTGATAATATTACATTTTTAACGCGATTTTCGGGTTCTGCGTGGTCGATTTAGTGGTTCTGGACCAATTTTACAAAAATCTAATTTTTTTTTAATTTCGACCAAAATCCAAGGTTATAGCCTTGCTAATTTTTTTGAGAAAAATACTTTTGGCTTTAGAATTGCGTGAAATTATAGAAAGCGGTGTTTTTTGGGACGCTAAATCGACTGGTGCAATCAGTTTGTCGATAGAATGTATAGAACATCCTTAAATCGCGATCCGAATAAATCGGGGTGGGTACTTGATACACTCGCAATCAGAAGTAGTGAACTTTTAACGAAATTATTGATAATATTGCATTTTTAACGCGATTTTCGGATTCTGCGTGGTCGATTTAGTGGTTCTGGACCAATTTTACAAAAATCTAATTTTTGTTAAATTTCGACCAAAATCCAAGGTTATAGCCTTGCTAATTTTTTTGAGAAAAATACTTTTGGCTTTAGAATTGCGTGAAATTATAGAAAGCGGTGTTTTTTGGGACGCTAAATCGACTGGTGCAATCAGTTTGTCGATAGAATGTATAGAACATCCTTAAATCGCGATCCGAATAAATCGGGGTGGGTACTTGATACACTCGCAATCAAAAGTAGTGAACTTTTACCGAAATTATTGATACTTATTGCATTTTTAACGCGATTTTCGGGTTCTGCGTGGTCGATTTAGTGGTTCTGGACCAATTTTACAAAAATTTAATTTTTGTTAAATTTCGAATAAAATCCAAGGCTATAGCCTTGCTAATTTTTTTGAGATAAATACTTTTGGCTTTAGAATTGCGTGAAATTATAGAGAACCGTGTTTTTTGGGACGCTAAATCGACTGGTGCAATCAGTTTGTCGATAGGATGTATAGAACATCCTTAAATCTTGATCCGAATAAATCGGGGTGGGTACTTGATACACTCGCAATCAAAAGTAGTGAACTTTTATCGAAATTATTGAAAATATTGCATTTTTAATGCGATTTTCGGGTTCTGCGGGGTCGATTTAGTGGTTCTAGACCAATTTTACCAAAATCTAATTTTTGTTGAATTTCGACCAAATTCCAAGACTATAGCCTTGCTAATTTTTTTGAGAAAAATACTTTTGGCTTTAGAATTGCGTGAAATTATAGAAAACGGTGTTTTTTGGGACGATAAATCGACTGGTGCAATCAGTTTGTCGATAGGATGTATAGAACATCCTTAAATCGCGATCCGAATAAATCAGGGTGGGTACTTGATATACTCGCAATCAAAAGTAGTGAACTTTTATCGAAATTATTGATAATATTGCATTTTTAATGCGATTTTCGGGTTCTACGTGGTCGATTTAGTGGTTCTAGACCAATTTTACAAAAATATAATTTTTGTTGAATTTTGACCAAAATCCAAGGCTATAGCCTTGCTAATTTTTGAGAAAAATACTTTTGGCTTTAGAATTGCGTGAAATTATAGAAAACGGTGTTTTTTGGCACGATAAATCGACTGGTACAATCAGTTTGTCGATAGGATGTATAGAACATCCTTAAATCGCGATCCGAATAAATCATGGTGGGTACTTGATATACTCGCAATCAAAAGTAGTGAACTTTTATCGAAATTATTGATAATATTGCATTTTTAATGCGATTTTCGGGTTCTACGTGGTCGATTTAGTGGTTCTAGACCAATTTTACCAAAATCTAATTTTTGTTGAATTTCGACCAAATTCCAAGACTATAGCCTCGCTAATTTTTTTGAGAAAAATACTTTTGGCTTTAGAATTGCGTGAAATTATAGAAAACGGTGTTTTTGGGACGATAAATCGACTGGTACAATCAGTTTGTCGATAGGATGTTTAGAACATCCTTAAATCGCGATCCGAATAAATCATGGTGGGTACTTGATATACTCGCAATCAAAAGTAGTGAACTTTTATCGAAATTATTGATAATATTGCATTTTTAATGCGATTTTCGAGTTCTACACGGTCGATTTAGTGGTTCTAGACCAATTTTACAAAAAATATAATTTTTGTTGAATTTTGACCAAAATCCAAGGCTATAGCCTTGCTAATTTTGAGAAAAATACTTTTGGCTTTAGAATTGCGTGAAATTATAGAAAACGGTGTTTTTTGGGACGATAAATCGACTGGTACAATCAGTTTGTCGATAGGATGTTTAGAACATCCTTAAATCGCGATCCGAATAAATCATGGTGGGTACTTGATATACTCGCAATCAAAAGTAGTGAACTTTTATCGAAATTATTGATAATATTGCATTTTTAATGCGATTTTCGGGTTCTACGTGGTCGATTTAGTGGTTCTAGACCAATTTTACAAAAATATAATTTTTGTTGAATTTTGACCAAAATCCAAGGTTATAGCCTTGCTAATTTTTTTGAGAAAATACTTTTGGCTTTAGAATTGCGTGAAATTATAGAAAGCGGTGTTTTTAGGGACGCTAAATCGACTGGTACAATCAGTTTGTCGATAGGATGTATAGAACATCCTTAAATCGCGATCCGAATAAATCATGGTGGGTACTTGATATACTCGCAATCAAAAGTAGTGAACTTTTATCGAAATTATTGATAATATTGCATTTTTAATGCGATTTTCGGGTTCTACGTGGTCGATTTAGTGGTTCTAGACCAATTTTACCAAAATCTAATTTTTGTTGAATTTCGACCAAATTCCAAGACTATAGCCTCGCTAATTTTTTTGAGAAAAATACTTTTGGCTTTAGAATTGCGTGAAATTATAGAAAGCGGTGTTTTTAGGGACGCTAAATCGACTGGTACAATCAGTTTGTCGATAGGATGTATAGAACATCCTTAAATCGCGATCCGAATAAATCATGGTGGGTACTTGATATACTCGCAATCAAAAGTAGTGAACTTTTATCGAAATTATTGATAATATTGCATTTTTAATGCGATTTTCGGGTTCTACGTGGTCGATTTAGTGGTTCTAGACCAATTTTACAAAAATATAATTTTTGTTGAATTTTGACCAAAATCCAAGGCTATAGCCTTGCTAATTTTTTTGAGAAAAATACTTTTGGCTTTAGAATTGCGTGAAATTATAGAAAACGGTGTTTTTTGGCACGATAAATCGACTGGTACAATCAGTTTGTCGATAGGATGTATAGAACATCCTTAAATCGCGATCCGAATAAATCATGGTGGGTACTTGATATACTCGCAATCAAAAGTAGTGAACTTTTATCGAAATTATTGATAATATTGCATTTTTAATGCGATTTTCGGGTTCTACGTGGTCGATTTAGTGGTTCTAGACCAATTTTACCAAAATCTAATTTTTGTTGAATTTCGACCAAATTCCAAGACTATAGCCTCGCTAATTTTTTTGAGAAAAATACTTTTGGCTTTAGAATTGCGTGAAATTATAGAAAACGGTGTTTTTTGGGACGATAAATCGACTGGTACAATCAGTTTGTCGATAGGATGTTTAGAACATCCTTAAATCGCGATCCGAATAAATCATGGTGGGTACTTGATATACTCGCAATCAAAAGTAGTGAACTTTTATCGAAATTATTGATAATATTGCATTTTTAATGCGATTTTCGAGTTCTACAAGGTCGATTTAGTGGTTCTAGACCAATTTTACAAAAATATAATTTTTGTTGAATTTTGACCAAAATCCAAGGCTATAGCCTTGCTAATTTTTTTGAGAAAAATACTTTTGGCTTTAGAATTGCGTGAAATTATAGAAAACGGTGTTTTTTGGGACGATAAATCGACTGGTACAATCAGTTTGTCGATAGGATGTTTAGAACATCCTTAAATCGCGATCCGAATAAATCATGGTGGGTACTTGATATACTCGCAATCAAAAGTAGTGAACTTTTATCGAAATTATTGATAATATTGCATTTTTAATGCGATTTTCGGGTTCTACGTGGTCGATTTAGTGGTTCTAGACCAATTTTACAAAAATATAATTTTTGTTGAATTTTGACCAAAATCCAAGGTTATAGCCTTGCTAATTTTTTTGAGAAAAATACTTTTGGCTTTAGAATTGCGTGAAATTATAGAAAGCGGTGTTTTTAGGGACGCTAAATCGACTGGTACAATCAGTTTGTCGATAGGATGTATAGAACATCCTTAAATCGCGATCCGAATAAATCATGGTGGGTACTTGATATACTCGCAATCAAAAGTAGTGAACTTTTATCGAAATTATTGATAATATTGCATTTTTAATGCGATTTTCGGGTTCTACGTGGTCGATTTAGTGGTTCTAGACCAATTTTACCAAAATCTAATTTTTGTTGAATTTCGACCAAATTCCAAGACTATAGCCTCGCTAATTTTTTGAGAAAAATACTTTTGGCTTTAGAATTGCGTGAAATTATAGAAAGCGGTGTTTTTAGGGACGCTAAATCGACTGGTACAATCAGTTTGTCGATAGGATGTATAGAACATCCTTAAATCGCGATCCGAATAAATCATGGGGGGTACTTGATATACTCGCAATCAAAAAGTAGTGAACTTTTATCGAAATTATTGATAATATTGCATTTTTAATGCGATTTTCGGGTTCTACGTGGTCGATTTAGTGGTTCTAGACCAATTTTACCAAAATCTAATTTTTGTTGAATTTCGACCAAATTCCAAGACTATAGCCTCGCTAATTTTTTTGAGAAAAATACTTTTGGCTTTAGAATTGCGTGAAATTATAGAAAACGGTGTTTTTTGGGACGATAAATCGACTGGTACAATCAGTTTGTCGATAGGATGTTTAGAACATCCTTAAATCGCGATCCGAATAAATCATGGTGGGTACTTGATATACTCGCAATCAAAAGTAGTGAACTTTTATCGAAATTATTGATAATATTGCATTTTTAATGCGATTTTCGGGTTCTACAAGGTCGATTTAGTGGTTCTAGACCAATTTTACAAAAATATAATTTTTGTTGAATTTTGACCAAAATCCAAGGCTATAGCCTTGCTAATTTTTTTGAGAAAAATACTTTTGGCTTTAGAATTGCGTGAAATTATAGAAAACGGTGTTTTTTGGGACGATAAATCGACTGGTACAATCAGTTTGTCGATAGGATGTTTAGAACATCCTTAAATCGCGATCCGAATAAATCATGGTGGGTACTTGATATACTCGCAATCAAAAGTAGTGAACTTTTATCGAAATTATTGATAATATTGCATTTTTAATGCGATTTTCGGGTTCTACGTGGTCGATTTAGTGGTTCTAGACCAATTTTACAAAAATATAATTTTTGTTGAATTTTGACCAAAATCCAAGGTTATAGCCTTGCTAATTTTTTTGAGAAAAATACTTTTGGCTTTAGAATTGCGTGAAATTATAGAAAGCGGTGTTTTTAGGGACGCTAAATCGACTGGTACAATCAGTTTGTCGATAGGATGTATAGAACATCCTTAAATCGCGATCCGAATAAATCATGGTGGGTACTTGATATACTCGCAATCAAAAGTAGTGAACTTTTATCGAAATTATTGATAATATTGCATTTTTAATGCGATTTTCGGGTTCTACGTGGTCGATTTAGTGGTTCTAGACCAATTTTACCAAAATCTAATTTTTGTTGAATTTCGACCAAATTCCAAAATTCCTCGCTAATTTTTTTGAGAAAAATACTTTTGGCTTTAGAATTGCGTGAAATTATAGAAAGCGGTGTTTTTAGGGACGCTAAATCGACTGGTGCAATCAGTTTGTCGATAGAATGTATAGAACATCCTTAAATCTTGATCCGAATAAATCATGGTGGGTACTTGATATACTCGCAATCAAAAGTAGTGAACTTTTATCGAAATTATTGATAATATTGCATTTTTAATGCGATTTTCGGGTTCTACGTGGTCGATTTAGTGGTTCTAGACCAATTTTACAAAAATATAATTTTTGTTGAATTTTGACCAAAATCCAAGGCTATAGCCTTGCTAATTTTTTTGAGAAAAATACTTTTGGCTTTAGAATTGCGTGAAATTATAGAAAACGGTGTTTTTTGGGACGATAAATCGACTGGTACAATCAGTTTGTCGATAGGATGTTTAGAACATCCTTAAATCGCGATCCGAATAAATCATGGTGGGTACTTGATATACTCGCAATCAAAAGTAGTGAACTTTTATCGAAATTATTGATAATATTGCATTTTTAATGCGATTTTCGGGTTCTACAAGGTCGATTTAGTGGTTCTAGACCAATTTTACAAAAATATAATTTTTGTTGAATTTTGACCAAAATCCAAGGCTATAGCCTTGCTAATTTTTTTGAGAAAAAATACATTTGGCTTTAGAATTGCGTGAAATTATAGAAAACGGTGTTTTTTGGGACGATAATTCGTCTGGTTCAATCAGTTTGTCGATAGGATGTTTAGAACATCCTTAAATCGCGATCCGAATAAATCATGGTGGGTACTTGATATACTCGCAATCAAAAGTAGTGAACTTTTATCGAAATTATTGATAATATTGCATTTTTAATGCGATTTTCGGGTTCTACGTGGTCGATTTAGTGGTTCTAGACCAATTTTACAAAAATATAATTTTTGTTGAATTTTGACCAAAATCCAAGGTTATAGCCTTGCTAATTTTTTTGAGAAAAATACTTTTGGCTTTAGAATTGCGTGAAATTATAGAAAGCGGTGTTTTTAGGGACGCTAAATCGACTGGTACAATCAGTTTGTCGATAGGATGTATAGAACATCCTTAAATCGCGATCCGAATAAATCATGGTGGGTACTTGATATACTCGCAATCAAAAGTAGTGAACTTTTATCGAAATTATTGATAATATTGCATTTTTAATGCGATTTTCGGGTTCTACGTGGTCGATTTAGTGGTTCTAGACCAATTTTACCAAAATCTAATTTTTGTTGAATTTCGACCAAATTCCAAGACTATAGCCTCGCTAATTTTTTTGAGAAAAATACTTTTGGCTTTAGAATTGCGTGAAATTATAGAAAGCGGTGTTTTTAGGGACGCTAAATCGACTGGTGCAATCAGTTTGTCGATAGAATGTATAGAACATCCTTAAATCTTGATCCGAATAAATCATGGTGGGTACTTGATATACTCGCAATCAAAAGTAGTGAACTTTTATCGAAATTATTGATAATATTGCATTTTTAATGCGATTTTCGGGTTCTACGTGGTCGATTTAGTGGTTCTAGACCAATTTTACAAAAATATAATTTTTGTTGAATTTTGACCAAAATCCAAGGCTATAGCCTTGCTAATTTTTTTGAGAAAAATACTTTTGGCTTTAGAATTGCGTGAAATTATAGAAAACGGTGTTTTTTGGGACGATAAATCAACTGGTACAATCAGTTTGTCGATAGGATGTATAGAAAATCCTTAAATCGCGATCCGAATAAATCATGGTGGGTACTTGATATACTCGCAATCAAAAGTAGTGAACTTTTATCGAAATTATTGATAATATTGCATTTTTAATGCGATTTTCAGGTTCTACGTGGTCGATTTAGTGGTTCTAGACCAATTTTACCAAAATCTAATTTTTGTTGAATTTCGACCAAATTCCAAGACTATAGCCTCGCTAATTTTTTTGAGAAAAATACTTTTGGCTTTAGAATTGCGTGAAATTATAGAAAACGGTGTTTTTTGGGACGATAAATCGACTGGTACAATCAGTTTGTCGATAGGATGTTTAGAACATCCTTAAATCGCGATCCGAATAAATCATGGTGGGTACTTGATATACTCGCAATCAAAAGTAGTGAACTTTTATCGAAATTATTGATAATATTGCATTTTTAATGCGATTTTCGGGTTCTACAAGGTCGATTTAGTGGTTCTAGACCAATTTTACAAAAATATAATTTTTGTTGAATTTTGACCAAAATCCAAGGCTATAGCCTTGCTAATTTTTTTGAGAAAAATACTTTTGGCTTTAGAATTGCGTGAAATTATAGAAAACGGTGTTTTTTGGGACGATAAATCGACTGGTACAATCAGTTTGTCGATAGGATGTTTAGAACATCCTTAAATCGCGATCCGAATAAATCATGGTGGGTACTTGATATACTCGCAATCAAAAGTAGTGAACTTTTATCGAAATTATTGATAATATTGCATTTTTAATGCGATTTTCGGGTTCTACGTGGTCGATTTAGTGGTTCTAGACCAATTTTACAAAAATATAATTTTTGTTGAATTTTGACCAAAATCCAAGGTTATAGCCTTGCTAATTTTTTTGAGAAAAATACTTTTGGCTTTAGAATTGCGTGAAATTATAGAAAGCGGTGTTTTTAGGGACGCTAAATCGACTGGTGCAATCAGTTTGTCGATAGAATGTATAGAACATCCTTAAATCTTGATCCGAATAAATCATGGTGGGTACTTGATATACTCGCAATCAAAAGTAGTGAACTTTTATCGAAATTATTGATAATATTGCATTTTTAATGCGATTTTCGGGTTCTACGTGGTCGATTTAGTGGTTCTAGACCAATTTTACAAAAATATAATTTTTGTTGAATTTTGACCAAAATCCAAGGCTATAGCCTTGCTAATTTTTTTGAGAAAAATACTTTTGGCTTTAGAATTGCGTGAAATTATAGAAAACGGTGTTTTTTGGGACGATAAATCAACTGGTACAATCAGTTTGTCGATAGGATGTATAGAAAATCCTTAAATCGCGATCCGAATAAATCATGGTGGGTACTTGATATGCTCGCAATCAAAAGTAGTGAACTTTTATCGAAATTATTGATAATATTGCATTTTTAATGCGATTTTCGGGTTCTACGTGGTCGATTTAGTGGTTCTAGACCAATTTTACCAAAATCTAATTTTTGTTGAATTTCGACCAAATTCCAAGACTATAGCCTCGCTAATTTTTTTGAGAAAAATACTTTTGGCTTTAGAATTGCGTGAAATTATAGAAAACGGTGTTTTTTGGGACGATAAATCGTCTGGTACAATCAGTTTGTCGATAGGATGTTTAGAACATCCTTAAATCGCGATCCGAATAAATCATGGTGGGTACTTGATATACTCGCAATCAAAAGTAGTGAACTTTTATCGAAATTATTGATAATATTGCATTTTTAATGCGATTTTCGGGTTCTACGTGGTCGATTTAGTGGTTCTAGACCAATTTTACAAAAATATAATTTTTGTTGAATTTTGACCAAAATCCAAGGCTATAGCCTTGCTAATTTTTTTGAGAAAAATACTTTTGGCTTTAGAATTGCGTGAAATTATAAAAAACGGTGTTTTTTGGGACGATAAATCGACTGGTACAATCAGTTTGTCGATAGGATGTTTAGAACATCCTTAAATCGCGATCCGAATAAATCATGGTGGGTACTTGATATACTCGCAATCAAAAGTAGTGAACTTTTATCGAAATTATTGATAATATTGCATTTTTAATGCGATTTTCGGGTTCTACGTGGTCGATTTAGTGGTTCTAGACCAATTTTACAAAAATATAATTTTTGTTGAATTTTGACCAAAATCCAAGGCTATAGCCTTGCTAATTTTTTTGAGAAAAATACTTTTGGCTTTAGAATTGCGTGAAATTATAGAAAACGGTGTTTTTTGGGACGATAAATCGACTGGTACAATCAGTTTGTCGATAGGATGTATAGAACATCCTTAAATCGCGATCCGAATAAATCATGGTGGGTACTTGATATACTCGCAATCAAAAGTAGTGAACTTTTATCGAAATTATTGATAATATTGCATTTTTAATGCGATTTTCGGGTTCTACGTGGTCGATTTAGTGGTTCTAGACCAATTTTACAAAAATATAATTTTTGTTGAATTTTGACCAAAATCCAAGGCTATAGCCTTGCTAATTTTTTTGAGAAAAATACTTTTGGCTTTAGAATTGCGTGAAATTATAGAAAACTGTGTTTTTTGGGACGATAAATCGACTGGTACAATCAATCAGTTTGTCGATAGGATGTATAGAACATCCTTAAATCGCGATCCGAATTCCGAATAAATCATGGTGGGTACTTGATACACTCGCAATCAAAAGTAGTGAACTTTTATCGAAATTATTGATAATATTGCATTTTTAATGCGATTTTCGGGTTCTGCGTGGTTGATTTAGTGGTTCTGGACCAATTTTACAAAAATCTAATTTTTGTTGAATTTCGACCAAAATCCAAGGTTATAGCCTTGCTAATTTTTTTGAGAAAAATACTTTTGGCTTTAGAATTGCGTGAAATTATAGAAAGCGGTGTTTTTTGGGACGCTAAATCGACTGGCGCAATCAGTTTTTCGATAGAATGTATAGAACATCCTTAAATCTTGATCCGAATAAATCGGGGTGGGTACTTGATACACTCGCAATCAAAAGTAGTGAACTTTTAACGAAATTATTGATAATATTACATTTTTAACGCGATTTTCGGGTTCTGCGTGGTCGATTTAGTGGTTCTGGACCAATTTTACAAAAATCTAATTTTTGTTGAATTTCGACCAAAATCCAAGGTTATAGCCTTGCTAATTTTTTTGAGAAAAATACTTTTGGCTTTAGAATTGCGTGAAATTATAGAAAGCGGTGTTTTTTGGGACGCTAAATCGACTGGTGCAATCAGTTTGTCGATAGAATGTATAGAACATCCTTAAATCTTGATCCGAATAAATCGGGGTGGGTACTTGATACACTCGCAATCAAAAGTAGTGAACTTTTAACGAAATTATTGATAATATTACATTTTTAACGCGATTTTCGGGTTCTGCGTGGTCGATTTAGTGGTTCTGGACCAATTTTACAAAAATCTAATTTTTGTTGAATTTCGACCAAAATCCAAGGTTATAGCCTTGCTAATTTTTTTGAGAAAAATTTTTTTGGCTTTAGAATTGCGTGAAATTATAGAAAGCGGTGTTTTTTGGGACGATAAATCGACTGGTACAATCAATCAGTTTGTCGATAGGATGTATAGAACATCCTTAAATCGCGATCCGAATTCCGAATAAATCATGGTGGGTACTTGATACACTCGCAATCAAAAGTAGTGAACTTTTATCGAAATTATTGATAATATTGCATTTTTAATGCGATTTTCGGGTTCTGCGTGGTTGATTTAGTGGTTCTGGACCAATTTTACAAAAATCTAATTTTTGTTGAATTTCGACCAAAATCCAAGGTTATAGCCTTGCTAATTTTTTTGAGAAAAATACTTTTGGCTTTAGAATTGCGTGAAATTATAGAAAGCGGTGTTTTTTGGGACGCTAAATCGACTGGTGCAATCAGTTTGTCGATAGAATGTATAGAACATCCTTAAATCGCGATCCGAATAAATCGGGGTGGGTACTTGATACACTCGCAATCAAAAGTAGTGAACTTTTAACGAAATTATTGATAATATTGCATTTTTAACGCGATTTTTGGGTTCTGCGTGGTCGATTTAGTGGTTCTGGACCAATTTTACAAAAATCTAATTTTTGTTGAATTTCGACCAAAATCCAAGGTTATAGCCTTGCTAATTTTTTTGAGAAAAATACTTTTGGCTTTAGAATTGCGTGAAATTATAGAAAGCGGTGTTTTTTGGGACGCTAAATCGACTGGTGAAATCAGTTTGTCGATAGAATGTATAGAACATCATTAAATCTTGATCCGAATAAATCGGGGTGGGTACTTGATACACTCGCAATCAAAAGTAGTGAACTTTTAACGAAATTATTGATAATATTACATTTTTAACGCGATTTTCGGGTTCTGCGTGGTCGATTTAGTGGTTCTGGACCAATTTTACAAAAATCTAATTTTTGTTTAATTTCGACCAAAATCCAAGGTTATAGCCTTGCTAATTTTTTTGAGAAAAATACTTTTGGCTTTAGAATTGCGTGAAATTATAGAAAGCGGTGTTTTTTGGGACGCTAAATCGACTGGTGCAATCAGTTTGTCGATAGAATGTATAGAACATCCTTAAATCGCGATCCGAATAAATTAGGGTGGGTACTTGATACACTCGCAATCAAAAGTAGTGAACTTTTAACGAAATTATTGATAATATTACATTTTTAACGCGATTTTCGTGTTCTGCGTGGTCGATTTAGTGGTTCTGGACCAATTTTACAAAAATCTAATTTTTGTTTAATTTCGACCAAAATCCAAGGTTATAGCCTTGCTAATTTTTTTGAGAAAAATACTTTTGGCTTTAGAATTGCGTGAAATTATAGAAAGCGGTGTTTTTTGGGACGCTAAATCGACTGGTGCAATTAGTTTGTCGATAGAATGTATAGAACATCCTTAAATCGCGATCCGAATAAATCAGGATGGGTACTTAATACACTCGCAACCAAAAGTAGTGAAATTTTAACGAAATTATTGATAATATTGCATTTTTACGCGATTTTCGGGTTCTGCGTGGTCGATTTAGTGGTTCTTGACCAATTTTACAAAAATCTAATTTTTGTTGAATTTCGACCAAACTCCAAGGTTATAGCCTTGCTAATTTTTTTGAGAAAAATACTTTTGGCTTTAGAATTGCGTGAAATTATAGAAAACGGTGTTTTTTGGGACGCTAAATCGACTGGTGCAATCAGTTTGTCGATAGAATCTATAAAACACCCTTAAATCGCGATCCGAATAAATCGGGGTGGGTACTTGATACACTGGCAATCAGAAGTAGTGAACTTTTAACAAAATTATTGATAATATTACATTTTTAACGCGATTTTCGGGTTCTGCGTGGTCGATTTAGTGGTTCTGGACCAATTTTACAAAAATCTAATTTTTGTTAAATTTCGACCAAAATCCAAGGTTATAGCCTTGCTAATTTTTTTGAGAAAAATACTTTTGGCTTCAGAATTGCGTGAAATTATAGAAAGTGGTGTTTTTTGGGACGCTAAATCGACTGGTGCAATCAGTTTGTCGAAAGAATGTATAGAACATCCTTAAATCGCGATCCGAATAAATCGGGGTGGGTACTTGATACACTCGCAATCAAAAGTAGCGAACTTTTAACGAAATTATTGATAATATTACATTTTTAACGCGATTTTCGGGTTCTGCGTGGTCGATTTAGTGGTTCTGGACCACTTTTACAAAAATCCAATTTTTGTTAAATTTCGACGAAAATCCAAGGCTATAGCCTTGCTAATTTTTTTGAGAAAAATACTTTTGGCTTTAGAATTGCTTGAAATTATAGAAATCGGTGTTTTTTGGGACGCTAAATCGACTGGTGCAATCAGTTTGTCGATAGGATGTATAGAACATCCTTAAATCGCGATCTGAATAAATCAGGATGGGTACTTGATACACTCGCAATCAAAAGTAGTGAACTTTTAACGAAATTATTGATAATATTGCATTTTTAACGCAATTTTCGGGTTCTGCGTGGTCGATTTAGTGGTTCTAGACCAATTTTACAAAAATCTAATTTTTGTTGAATTTCGACCAAAATCCAAGGCTATAGCCTTGCTAATTTTTTAGACAAAATTACTTTTGGCTATAGAATTGCGTGAAATTATGAAAAACCGTGTTTTTTGGGACGCTAAATCAACTGGTGCAATCAGTTTGTCGATAGGATATATAGAACATCCTTAAATCGCGATACGAATAAATCAGGATGGGTACCTACTTGATACACTCGCAATCAAAAGTAGTGAACTTTGTCCTATCGACAAACTGATTGCACCAGTCGATTTAGCGTCCCTAAAAACACCGCTTTCTATAATTTCACGCAATTCTAAAGCCAAAAGTATTTTTCTCAAAAAAATTATCAAGGCTATAACCTTGGATTTTGGTCGAAATTAAACAAAAATTAGATTTTTGTAAAATTGGTCCAGAACCACTAAATCGACCACGCAGAACCCGAAAATCGCGTTAAAAATGTAATATTATCAATAATTTCGTTAAAAGTTCACTACTTTTGATTGCGAGTGTATCAAGTACCCACCCCGATTTATTCGGATCGCGATTTAAGGGTGTTTTATAGATTCTATCGACAAACTGATTGCACCAGTCGATTTAGCGTCCCAAAAAACACCGCTTTCTATAATTTCACGCAATTCTGAAGCCAAAAGTATTTTTCTCAAAAAAATTATCAAGGCTATAACCTTGGATTTTGGTCGAAATTAAACAAAAATTAGATTTTTGTAAAATTGGTCCAGAACCACTAAATCGACCACGCAGAACCCGAAAATCGCGTTAAAAATGTAATATTATCAATAATTTCGTTAAAAGTTCACTACTTTTGATTGCGAGTGTATCAAGTACCCACCCCGATTTATTCGGATCAAGATTTAAGGATGTTCTATACATTCTATCGACAAACTGATTGCACCAGTCGATTTAGGGTCCCAAAAAACACGGTTTTCTATAATTTCACGATATTCTAAAGCCAAAAGTATTTTTCTCAAAAATATTAGCAAGGCTATAACCTATCGACAAACTGATTGCACCAGTCGATTTAGCGTCACAAAAAACACCGTTTTCTATAAATTCATGCAATTCTAAAGCCAAAAGTCATTTTATCAAAAAAATTAGCTAGGCTACAGCCTTGGATTTTGGTCGAAATTCAAAAAAAAAAATAGACAACAGAAATATGATCCTATCCGTTCAAGACAGGAAGGATATGAAACGCTTAGAGGAGGCCTATGTTGAATAAAGGACGCGAAATATACTGTATGATTTTATTAGAGTTTCTTGAACTTAAGAATTGTGATAAACTTTTTAACTGTTTTACTGATTGCTTGAAAATAGTAGTTGACTCATTTGTCTGGAACCACTCATTTGAATTGGATGTTGTTTTTTGTGTACTGTAGGTCAATTTTTTTCCGCAGCAATGCCATGTAATGGCAGCAGAGGAATTCCACAAAGCAAATTATTTTGGTGTTTTCCTGGTAAATCCTTTGGTTACGTTGTTGAATTAGGAACAGCTGTTAAGTTAGTTACAAGTTACAACTGCAGCTACAATTTTCGTAAATGGACAAATAAATAAGAACAATATGTTAAAATATTTAAAATTTATTCGAACTAAGATTTTTATGCTTAAGTAATTACAAGTCTATATTTTCATGGGTTTTGGGTAGAACAAAAAAGATGATTCTGTATTTTTTCGTCAGCGCAATTTTCGAATGAAATCAGTTAAATTTTGGTACTTTAATTCACAAAACATTTGTCATTACATACACTATTGATTGGGTAGTTTTAAAATTGTAAATACTCACACAAAATTTACATAAATAAATGGATTAAATAATTTAATATTATAAAAAGAACATATTCAGAAGAAATAAAGTATAAAAAACTTAAAAATAAAGTATGTTCTAAGTCTGCATCAACATAAAAAAGTTTTGATGAACAGAACATGGTATTTACTTTAATTTGTTTTCAATACATATTTTTTTCTATTTGTTTACTATTATTCGTTTAACGAACATTTATACTTGTTAAGAACACTAAACAAAGAACTGTGTAACTAAACTTCGACTTTTTAAAATTTATACAGAGCACAATAACTTAAAACTAAATAAAAAGGTCGCACTATAATAAAAAAGCATGCATTGTCTTTGAGGTGTCCTGTGCGACAGTATTCTTAGATATTTTTTTATAATTATATGATATTACGATACCCTAAATTGTATAGAAAAAGTAAAAACAATACTGTACTGTAAAGGTACACCAATTAAAAAACTATACTCCTACTGACTATTTAGAAATCATGGTTTAACAGGGACAATATCAAACATGTCCTGCTCTAAAGGTTTGGATACCCAAGAACCTAACTGGGCCTTACCAAAGGCATTGTATAAATTGTTTTTAGCAGTGTTATAACTAGGTACACTCTCTTTGGCGTTCATCAAAGTTAATGGTAATTCTTTTAGGTTTGTAATTTTTGATAATTTGTTAAATAAAGAAACAAACCTGCCTGCCAAACTCTGTTTACAAACTATTGATAATCCTTCTTCAGGTTTTCCAACATGAGTATTTACAATTTCTGGTTTTATCATACCTAACACCCATATTACCGAAAAATTTGGAGCTTTTTGTGGTTGTCTTATTTCTGCCGAACTTGTTCTCAGCATTTTCGGCCTGTTTAACAAAAATGGCGGAGGCAGTCCTTGTAAACTCGATTCTATCCTACCGCAAATGGCTCTATATAAATGACTTTCCTTCATTAGACTTCCCAATATTAACGATTTTAAATAGATTGGTTCAATAAAATGAGATAATAGAGCTCCCTGCAATCCCAGTACGTTCCACCTGCAGATCTTATCTGAACAAGACATTGTTAATAATCGTTCACCTTGAACAATTCCGTCCCATGTTTGAATGGAAGGGGCATTCTTGACTGGTATAGTCCCTTCTCCTGATTCAATTTTCGATCTCAATTGCCCCCGAGAAATTCGATTGGGATGTTTGTCTACTGAAGAGTTTTCTTCATGTGGACTAAATATCCTCGCATCTCCACAGGGAGCTGTATTAATGTATAAATGAAAATCAATGCCTTCTTTCAGCTTATATCCTCCTTCTGGTTTAAGTTCAAATATGGAGGATGCAGAAGTTTTATTGTCTACCAGTAGTTCCAACTGATCGTATAAATAATTTACCAAACATCTTCTTGATAAAATTTCAGCATGCATGTCATTTAGAGATGCTCCATTTATACTGATGTATTCACCAGATACACATTTTGTTCCTGTTGAAACACAAATAACTTCTGCGGTATCAATATCATAGTTTTTTGTCATTACAATCCCTGAAACAAATTGAATTATATTAACATTGATTTTACCAGAAACATATATAATTCTTTCTTCCGAAAGACATGTCTTCAATATATTTATTGTTATAAAATTTAATATCATAATGACAATACACTTACCTGAAAGAACTTTTCTTCTAATATGAACCACATCATTAGCCATCAAACTACTAAATTTTTCATTAACTAGTCTTCCAACCACATCAGCCAGTTCTTGCTCATCTTTAGTAGCAAATGGAATATCTTCTGCACAAGAGTTGGTCAAATTGGGAATACTGTAATTTATCAATTTATTTAGAGCTGATGAAGCAGCAGCATTTTTTGCCAATTTCTTATTAGAACCAGTTCCAGTGAATATTTGATTATTAATTGTAATGGATATTTTAAATCTACCATAAGGATCACTCTCATTGGAATTACATACAAATTCTGCATTAGGGAATAACTCATTTAATAACATTAATGGACCTTTGACTACTTTACTTTTACTTGAATTGGTACCTTCATGCTTCTTACTGATGACTTGATCAGATGTAAAATCCATTTTTGTACCTGAGAGACCATAAAGTGAAAAAAAAATTATAACTTCTATATATTTTATAAAAATGGTTGAAAAGGAAAATATTTAGAACTACATTGTAAGAAGAAATATTTGTTATACACTAAAATATTGCAGTATGGTACAAAATTATAATTATGTAAATATTGTTAACACCTATATGCTACAGATTAAGTCCCATTTAGCTATGAATAATAACTACTATAAAAATTGATTTTAAAATCTTTCATCTTTACTAACCTGGTGAATTATTTGAAGAAACAAACGTACCATTTGTTGGAAATTGAATAAATGACTTTAAAGCTTCTGTAGCTGCTTCAGACTTTGCAGCTTTCTTGGAATTTCCAGTACCATAATATTTCTGTCCATCTACTTCCACACAAACTTTAAAAGTGGGATTATGAGAAGGGCCTGATTGTTCAACAACCTCATACTTCAATCCAATTCTTAGTTCATTTAATAAAGAAATAGGATTTTTTTCATTAATCAAATTTGTATTCTTGATTTCATTTTTTATTTTTTTATAAACTGGACGAGACTCATCTTCAATAGATCTTTTTAGGCATTTATCATTTGTTTTTTCACTTAATAACTCGGTCTCCAAATCATTGGCCATTACTTCTAATCAGATAATGCTTTTTCAAATACTTCACACCAATGTTTAATATTAGATATTTCAGATATTTATTTTTTATTATGAAGTATGAACTATAAAAACTAATCAAAGTAAACAGTGTAGGTACTAATTTCTATAAACACAATTTTTTTGAAGTGATTGATGAGTGAATTTTTATACGACAAAAAATATTTTCAACATTGTGCAGACAACACAAAAATGTGACACAGAACGGTTGTTTCTGACAATAACGTCTATGTAGACATTTTAATCACAGAAAAGAAATATCTAAAGTTATTGACATGATGCAACAAATTTACAGCCATAACTTTTACAAATATCGATATTTGCATCAAATTACCCAATTTGAAAAGCCGAGGCTCCGTTTAATAATTAATAATAATAAATAATAAGAACCTTTACATTAGAAAATTGTTCTTAAATTTCCCTTCCCCTGGGGTAGAAAAAAATAAAATATTTGTATTTGTGGGCTTGCAACTTGGATCGAAGTCGAAAGTCCTCTATTCTCGAAAGGTTTAGGGCAATATAAAACTTAGAAGTTTTTTAAATGTTATAAATTATCTCTCAAGACTATATTTGGGAAAAAGTAAAATAAAAAATTGTTTCAAAACTTAAATTTATTTAAAAAATCAATAATGGATAATTTTAATCTAAAATTAAAAAAGAAGAATAATGTTTGTAAACAAACATATTGCGGTACACTAGGTCAATAACTTACTGACAGAAGTTTATTTCACTGTGTATTATTTTACAGTTATGTTAAATTGAATAAATTTATTTTAATTCCAAAAATATTAAACTTATAAACTCTACTTTGTTTCAGATATTTTATTGTAATGAACTATATAATATTTGGATTCTGTTTGGCAACTACAATATTTATAATTCTTGCTACTCTTATAAATCTTTTTGAGAAACAACTTCCAGTAGCACTAAGTCAATATTTTAGATATGGGAAATTTGCTAGCAAAGAAAAATGTAAAGTTTTTTCTAAACTTAACCTTGAAGTTCCAAAGTCATGGTTTAAACATTTTTATGTAGTAGCTTTAATTTGTTATATTTGCTTGTTCTTTGGAATTAATGCAATATATTTATTCAATATTGATATTCCACATTGTTTCATTCATTGGATACAAACAATTTCTGGCAATGATATTTTTTCTTTTGGTAAGTTATAATAAATTTTGTACATAGATACTATTATTATTATTTTAGTTTCACCAACTCAAGTATATTTTGCTGTTTGTTTGATGACATTACAAGTATGTAGGAGATTTTATGAAACACACTATGTGTCAGTTTTTGGTGAAAACAGCTATATAAACCTAAGCCAGTACATTGTAGGTATCCTCTTTTATCCAGGAACAGCTTTAGCCATAATATGTGAAGCACCAAAGTTTGCTAAACCTTGTAAGTTTTTATTTAAAATTTTTAAAAGTTGTAGTAGAATTTAATTCTTTTTATTTATTTTTATACAATTTTAGCCTCTTACTTATCACAAGAAGTCAATTTTCTGAGTCTTACTTATGCTGAAATGTTGTCAATTATTGTATTTTTGTGGGCTTGGTGGCATCAATATAGAGCTAGTGAAATTCTAGCAAATTTACGAAAAAATAAGAAAGGTGGGTTAATAATTCAAGTTTGCTCCCAATTTTTAGGATGTAGAAATAATTTGTCTTCATTTTTAATTATGTGTTTCTTTTCCAATCCATATATTAATGTTACTGAATTTGTATTATACCTAATGTGGGGAAATATTTCTTCTATTGTATATATATTTTAGGAGAAATTATTAGTTCTGAACACAAACTACCATTTGGAGGTTGGTTTGAATATATATCAAGTCCACTTCAAGCTGCAGAAATAATAATGTATACAGCACTTACTGTTATCTTGAAATATAATGTTACTTGGTTTTTTGTTTATATATGGGTTGTTGCAAATCAGGTATGGAAAATAATTGTTACCACAGAGTCAAATCTGTTTAAAAACTTTTTATATTTATTAACTTTTATTATTGTATTTCTCTGCATAATTTTATTTTATTGTGTATTTTTAGTATGGTATCTTATCATAATGGTGAAAATAATTCCATATTAATTTTTAGGTTGAGACAATGTTACTATCTCACTGGTGGTATCAAGAAACATTTCCAGATTATCCCAAAAAAAGAAAAGCCTTAATTCCATTTGTCTACTAAGACTTTAACAAAAATTAACTACATATTTTAGTGTTGATATTTCAGATTATATTTATACATTTTCTAGTTTAAAAGTATATAGAGCTGGTGTTATATTTCTTTTCTTACTTTAAATATACAGGTTGATTTATATATAGATATAAGTATATCTTTTTGAAATTTTAATGAAATTAAAGTAAATAAAATGGAAGTTTTCTTTTACCCCGCCTTGTTAAATATAATTTAAAAGATCTATAGAATGACACTATTTTGTTTAAATACATTTATTTAGAAATCCCTTATTTTATACAATATTGATAAATCATCTTATAAACAAATTTAAATAAAAATATTAATTATAGATTTATTAGAAATGGTTGTAGATGTTTATACATTACCTATGTTTGTTAAGAGAGCAGGTTTTTACTTAAATTTGTAGAATGTGTCAAAAGGTACTTATTTAATTTTTCTGTTTAATTGGTACGATATTGGTTGTAAGAGTATGGTCACGAAGCAAGCAAAAGCACAAAATAAATATTATTTTGTATGTGGAATTAGCTGATGATCCTAATTATTTGGATCGATTAAAGCTTGAAATTGATTTATTTATACAATGTAAGAAGTGAAAATTTGTGTATCTGTAGATAATCAAGGACGTATGAAAGTATTTGAACTCTTCCTCCACCTGTGTATTTTCGGTACCTATTTGTTTAATGTGCGAGGTGGTGATTTAAGTCTATAAACCTGCTCCCTTTTATTGATCTAAGTTAACGACGTTTACCAAGCTTATGTTTACACGTATCTGGTTCAGGATATGCTTCTCTGGGAGGTATAAAGCTCAACATCATAATATGACGCATATAAGTTCTTGATTGACGGAAGCTAGTGTCCGTTCCATGTAAACGATCCAGTACGCCCAGTACACCAAAACAATTATTGAACCTGTAAAAAGATAGTCGATATTCATGAAAACATTACATCGTTTTCGATTCGACTTACTTTAGATGATGAAAATCGTGAGCTTCTGGTGATGGAAAAAAAGGCAAATGATATCCGGAATGGGCGTTTAATGTAGATAGAATGGCTAACGTAAACCATAACCAGGAAGTAGCTACGTGTGAACCCATTAGAAATATTCCCAAGAACGGCGGTAGAAGATTGGAAAAAATATGTTCAATTGGATGGCAATAAATGGCTGTTACAGCTATGGGTGCCGTCCATTCATGGTGTTGTTTGTGGATGTACTTGTACAGATATCGACTATGCAAAACTCTGTAAAGTTTTTAATAAATTTATTTTAAAAAATCTAAAAATCCATTGATGTTTTTTTTAACTAAATTTTAATTAAAATTAAACTTTGGAATAAGAAATTGATGACTGGGCGAATTCTAATATAGTCTGATAATTGTGCATATTATTGCACATTTCCTTTTATTGGTTTTGAAAATAGTTTTCCTTCTTATTAGACTAAGCATTTTAAATTCAAAATATTGACTGAAATATGATGGCCTCATTTCATATTAGAGTCAAGAATAAGCCAACAGCTTTAAGTTTGCACTATAATTTTTACGTCAACTATAATGGGGTGTTAAACTTAACGAAAATATGATGTATTCTCAATGTTAATAGTTAGGGGTGTACAAAAATCATACTAGGAAATCAATTCATTTTATTGTATTTATTATCAACCGGTTTTTATGTCGATTTGAAAATTCAACTTTTGGATGATTTAAATAGTCCGCCATTCGTTCTGTGACGTAGATAAACCAAAAGTAAAGTTAGCTACATAAGGGTCGACATAGAACCGCAATTCTGTCGTCTTCTTTTTTAAAATTTTGATCCTCAAACCACAATTTTCGTCTAACTTTTACTGCAGGCACGGTTACAAATTTTTATGAGGAGTTCTAACTGTTATGTTCGTGCAGTATAATACAAAACAAGATTTATATGATATTTACATTATTCAAATTTGAAAAAAAATTTGGAGAAAAGCTAACTAAACTTAGCTGTAGACAAATGTTAGATACAGAACACTCATATATTTTGAAAGTTTTTCAAACTTCAAATTAGATTGGCCTTTTTGTAACTGGCTATTAGCTATAAGTTCATAAAACATCTAAATCACAAGGTGGTTTACTTCATATATGAGTTAGTGACGTATCTGTAGTAAAAGTTGCAAACATTTAGGAATTCTCAATTTCCAGTTTTCTCCCAAAATATTTTATTCAAAAATTTTTTAAATATATTTTTGCAAAGTAGTGCTAATATACTTTAATAAAATTCCATAAACCGGATATCTGTTTAACACCCCATTGTGTATGTATTAATGAAATATAAAAAAAATCAATAACGTACCTATGTGAATAGTAAAATCCGACTTCCTCGGTTAAAATGTGTACTGCCAATTCGAATAAAACCCAATGAAATGTCGGTAATTCACGTATAGGTGGATATCCTCTCCATTTCATAGCCCAGTACATTAAAAATGATATGGGTATGCCCATAACGAATTGATTAAATAAAACACAATATATTACCTGTAAAAGAGTAATATGATATATATAAAATTCCTAGAACTACACTAAACTAAGCTTTCCTTTACCATCGGTTTCTGAAGTTAACTTGATCATCAAAATGAGTCAATTAATAAAAAGTGAGTATTGTCGTAATGGAAGAGTAATTCGATAGGTATCAACAAATTAATGTTGTAGTAACAGTAAAAAAGTGCTCCATTAATCTAAATATTTTCTTTAAAAAATGGTAATTAAACTAGGGCATTTAATTTTTAAAGAACTGTGTTCGTGTTTTCAAAAGTGGCAACAGCGCATTTAATATTTACTTTTTTGCGAATCCATAGACTGTGGAAGTGTGACGTCACAAAATGGCGGATTTTGACGTTTGGGTAAAAACAAACTAGTTTTGCTGAGGAGTTTTTGCGATTTTTGTTATTTTCCGAATAATTTTCCAGCTTTCAGTAGTTTTAGAGGTTTTTAGTTTTGATTATAATAATGTCTGCCGTTGTGAGCTTGAGTGCAATCTTAGAACAATTTAAAGAAGAAGTTACTGTATTTTAGAAAGGTGAAAAGAGTTATGATAGTGGCCATGTTTCGAGAGTTATGTATGATGGTTCTTTGGGTATTTTATATATAAATTTATATAAAACGCATACGTCTTCGTGTTTGTTTTTACCCAAACGTCAAAATCCGCCATTTCGTGACGTCAGAGCTTCCACAGTCTATACACCTACCCTTAGACAAGGAAAGAGAGAGGACTGCGCATTGGAATGAATTTGTGTAACCCAATTACCACCGAACTAATGGCGGACAATATTGACATAGGCGTATCATACGATTTTTCTTATACGATTATTAAATAATCATTTTCATTATTTCGTATTACAAATCTAATTTAAAAAAGTTTTTAAATATGTACTGCTCCAAAAAAAAACAACAATCATTTTAAAACATATTTATTTAATAAATATTAAAATTTTAATCAATTTTATCTATTTTAAATATATGTTTTTGTTCCACGCCACTGGAAAACTATTCAATCTATGAGCAAATAATAACAATTAAATGAAAAATAATCTTTAAAACTGAATGAAAACAATTTTCAAAATGTATGTACAATTAATTTAAGTTATCATACATAACATATATGATTTAGTTAAACATCTATTACCTGAAAGCTGTAATATTAATAAAAATAAATTTCAAGGAAATAGTTGTAAAATACTTTTTACCTATGAAATGAAATTCCTTGCTCTTTTTTAGCACTGTGACTGTTGCACTTATAAGCTACACAATTAACCATTTTAAAATGTCTATTCAGGTTATTGAAAAAGGTGAAAATTAATAAAAAAACTAAAAAAATACAATTCGACGTTCCAAATTTGTTTGCCACCAAACGTTTGAAAATTGGCTTCACTCACACGCATAAGGTTTTCATTGCCATCCCATATAGCACATGTACGACCTACGGACGTACTGGGGACGTACGAAACGGACGTATCGTTCGTCCTGGGGACGTACGGATTAGGGACAGTGTACGTCCTATGGACGTACCGGGTACGTCCTGATTCCGCGTAAATGGACGTCCCAGGTACGTACACTTTTGGTCCAAACTGTGCCTAATGTGGACAAATCTGGAACGTACCTGGTACGTCCAAATTTTTCGCAAATGGACGTCCTTGGTACGTACTCTTTTGACTCAAACTGTGGACAGTTCTGGGACGTATCCAGGAAATAGGTGAAAAATAATCTCAATATTTTAATTAAATAAAACAATTTTTAATAACCATTTTTATTTCACAATGATTTATAAAATTTAAAATAAAACTAGGTAATAGGTAATAACAAAATAAAATCAAAATCATAAAACCAAAAGTACAAAGAATTCTGTTAAAAAATACCTAAATAATACTTCCTTGATCTTCAATTAAATAAAATAAAAGCTTTAATGCTTGTTTCATGGACCTTTCCTTCGCCCTCTTTAGCCATGATTTGAGAGCTAGTTCTGTCTCTCTGAACGAACCAGACGACTTTCCTTCATCAGCAGCATCTTTAATCAAATAGCATCTATTAACTATCTATTAAATCCATCAACGCTATCCCTGTCACTATTATGTGAACCATCAACTACTAGCAATCGCTCGAATAATGGAACTCTTTGCCGGGCATACTTTAGATGTTTACTTATATTTGATCGATTCATTATAATATTAAAAGATAGCTTACCTTCTACAATTTCACTATTAACAGTTCACTATCAATCACAAATATGGTATGGTAATCTGTATTGTCTGTGTAGGTATGTATTATTTTAGTGCCAAAGCAAATATTCCTCCTTTTACATATCACACACACACTCATAGAATATAGGTTAGAATAACATATTGTCAAAACTCCAACCCAAACTTTGGCGCGTAATTTAAAAACATTATAGGCGCTTTTTCTCTAGCTAAACAGTTAGGTCTGCTGATTAACACGGTTAGGATTGGTTTTTCTTTTGTACTGTTTAGTATTTACACTTTTTCTGTAACAAACATGCTTACAAACATTGAAATCATTGTAATAACTACGTCTATTTAGGTGCGTACTGAATACGTTCAGAAACGTACGTACTAGGTACGTACATTTTAGTACGAACTAGGTACGTCCAGAAATGTACGTACTCAGAACGTATCCGATTGGCTTTAGGAATAAATATCTGAAATGGACCCAATATGTACGTACTGAAAACGTCCATTTGCGGACGTACCAAGTAAGTCCAGATATGTACGTACTCAGAACGTCCCCTCTGGTCCGGGGACGTAAAGACCCAAATCGGACCTAATATGTACGTCCCCAGTACGTCGTGTGCTATATGGGATGCGCTGTCTTCTCTCTTTCCTAGTCTAAGCACCTACCTCTTTATTGAATACTCATGCGCAAATATTTTTGAATTTTTCCCTTCCACTACTAAAATATCACTACTTCTTGCCATAGAACACAACGTATTGCTACCCAGGAATACCACAATTTAAATGAGAAAATCCGTTTTAGCTGTCAAAAGCTAGCTTCTATTTGCCGGATAGACCCGGCAGCTCAGGCCATAAACCACAAAGAAGAAGTTCTAATTTTTATTTCGTTCATGTACGCCGCTGCTAGTTGTTATTGTGTTTTTCTTGTCTTTGTGTATTTAATATTAAGGACTTTTGTGTCCTTGTGTGTATTCCTAGACTTCTCTTTGGATTACTTTAGACTACTGATTACTTTTGCATGACATGCCAACACAATTTTATATGGGGCATGGGGCACGAACATTTAGGGAACTACGAGAGTGGAAGTTGGTTCGCGCATGCAAATTCAATTTGTGCCATTAACGAGATGGGTCTATTGTATTTTTATTATAATATAAAGCAATTTCTACCTGTAATATTATTAAATTTACTTTATTTACTCTTATTAATATATCAGACATTTGATCAGATGGTATCCAACTGAGATGAGAAACTTGGCCGGAAAGCAGTGGTAGCTCAGGCCACAAATTAAACAAGAAAAAGAAGCAGTTACCATTTGGTGTGTTTATGTTTGTTCCATTCGCTTGTTGGTGTTTTAGTTTGGTACTTTTTTATATTCAATTAGCGATTTTATTATTTCCAAAATTGTAAATAATATGGCGGTTTCATGAATTAAACCTTAGTTGATTAACTATTAGAAGCTATTTAAAAGAATATAAAAAAAATAGGAGACTTCCCTATCACGGTACCTATTGATAAATACCTATCTACTTATAATGAACTAAATCATATTTGCGAACTGGTACCTATACGGTTGCGATCGATCTAGACCCGTATACTCGAATTATTTTTTACTCCTACGAAAAGTTATTTATCTATGTCTTTTTTCCTTAGGAATGAGAAACTATTCTTTCGTAGGAATTATTCGGCGATACGGGTTTGATATTTTTAAAGTTTAAAAGAGATTTAGCTAATTTTGTTCACGTTGTTGACAAATTGAACCCACAAGCAAGATACGTAACAATATATACTTACATGCATTAATTTTTTATTATCTACTGGCTCATTAGTACCAGGTTGTATTTTATATTTTCTAATAACGGCCGGCATGTTCGTGACATCCATAAACGTATAAATGCCACCGAATAACCAATAAACTCCGAATGTTATAACCAAAGATCCGTAAACCCAAAGATTAAATGGATCCTCTCCAGCAATATCCAAAAATTTATTCCATTGCGCTTGCCAAAAATCACCAGACGCTCCCCAAAATCGTTGACAATGCCTGCAAAGTAAAATGTAGTGAAGTATGTGTTTGTGACTATAAGCAACAGCTGTTCTTAATTAAATAGAAACATCTAGGTATACGCTTGTTTATTCCAGAACATGAAAAAGAAGGTGACGAATTTCTTTACATAAAAAGATAGAGTAAGAAAACAAGATCTCAAGAGGAGGGTGAATAGGGAAAAATAAAGTTTTGTCAATGCCAGAGGGGGAAAGGTCTCAAGAAAGACACAAGACTTTGCAATAACCAAAGTAGATTGACTGATTATATAACATATTAGTATACAAAAAACAAGACAAGAAGCTGAAGATAATATATTCTTTATATTATTTTTAACAGTTTGTAGTTTGTTGAAGTTAGGTTATATTTTACAAATTTTTCAAAGTCGTTATTAGTTAGGTATTTTACCAAGTGTATTCACAAGAACAATTAACAATTATTAATAATCGAGATAATAGAGATTGTTAATTGCCATTTTATTCACGAGTTTAGTTACAAAACTTTTCCGTCTACCGTTAAATTAAATTCCTCATCAATATCCATTTTTTCCAAAAGCAAATAGCATTTTGAGAAATTGTAACAATAAAATAAAAAACGACATACAATTAGGTACAGATAGTATTAATAATAGGTATAGTATAGTCTTTCCAATATTAATTGCTAAAAGCCATTTAAGTGTCATACAGAGTGATTTAGTTTACTAGGATTCAAAGTAGAAAGAATGGCATAAAAACGACATATTTCTCCCGTTAAACATTCACTCTGTATCGTCGGAACCATAGACATATAATTCTTAGTCTGAGGTCGGAACCCAGCTCTCTCTAGACTGGTAGTCTGTATGACACTTTTAAATGGATTTTAGAGACAACCAAAGAGACGGTCAAGTACATGGGCATTTTTGTTCGATTGTCCAATAAAATAGTCTTGCTAGCTCATCCTTGTTTAGTTCACAAGTTTATGAAATGTCACATCTCTGCCTTATTTTTGGAAAGTAAGCGCAGATGGCACTAGGAGCATGAAATTTTTGACACAACGGCAAACCTTAGAACATAAAGTTTGTTTGATATTCTATGGTAAATGTGAAATGTGACGTGTCAACTGCCAAAGTATTCGGTCGCCATTATCATTTTGACGGGTTGTAGGCATTAACTGTGTTTTTTGTGGCGTTTTTAGAATAAGTTCAATAATTTGAATTCTTATTTATAAACTGTCTAACAGTGGGTTGTAGAACAATTATTTTAGACTTTTGTTTGGTGATTAGTTTTTGTGTAACGATAGTTAAAAAACGATGTGTTTTTTATGCATCCTTTTAGTCTATATCTTGTCATTTATTTGAAAAGCTAAGAACCACTTCCATATTCCACGTTCGGTATATTTTCATTGCTCCTGTAATTTGTCCAATAGGCCATATATTATGTCGAGGACCACAATAATGTTTATGTATATGATAAGTTTAATATATTGTTTACATCATTTATGTTTCACATCAAATCACTTTTAGTATTTTTCAATAAAGTATGTTTTTTTTAGTTTTGTATTTAATTTTTAATGAAAGAAATAAGAAAATAAACGAAAAAGGGTTTGCCCGCGCTTTTTTAAATTTCCTGAAAAGCGCTAGCGCCATCTCAATTCACTTTCCGGTTCTGGTGGACCAATTCATTACTGTAGAACAAAAATTTAACATGTACTTGGGCGTCTCTTGGTTGTCTCTGATTTTAGCAATTAATATTGGAAAGACTTATACCTATAGTCACTTTGTCACTTGATGTTAAAAAGTTCATGATGGTATGTTCGGTTGCCTACACCGCGGGTCAGTATTAAAAACAAAGCTTTGGTACTGATTTATACATAATAGGGTAGTTGACAGTAAGACTAATATTGAAATAATTCGGTGTTATAAGATAAATTAATATTTCTGAGGGGTCCGGTGTAGAATAAGGAGACACGAATTTCGCAAAAAAATATCAACACTAAAAAGGGACTGGTTTCTATAGTAAATTTGCGTAAAAAAATTTGCGGGTTATCCAGTATTTTGCGAGAAAAATGGAATCAAAAACTCAAATTTTGTAGGTTAAATACACAAAACATTCACTGTTCAAGGTACGTTATGTCATGTAGATACCAGCGTTGTCACATCTCTAAATAAAACCTAAATATTAGGATATTTTTTTACATTATAAATATATAAAAAATATTGATAATAAAATGTGAAATGTAGAAAGGTCTTTTTGCATATTATCAAAGATAAAACAAAGATAAACAAGCACGCAAAATTCAGTGACGGGTGGAGATGCTACACTAATCCAACCTAACCTAACGTAACAAAACCTAACCTAACCTATGGAGGGTGGAATGAAGGAAGACCAACTTGTATAGGAATAATGCCGAAATGTCCAGCAGAAACAGCAAAAATTCGTGAAAGTCGTCCAAAATCGGTCGTAAGAGACGTTAAATAAAATCGTCAGTCAAAAACATTCGTATATTTAACTGGAATTCACCATAGGTTTCTAACTGTCGAGCTCCAAACTTTTCTAAATGGTATAGTAAGATTTCTAGCTTTTCCCATAAATCCATTTTTTGTAATTATTGGGCAAATAACATTTTTATTAAATGTTCTTTTTAGAATATATGTTGATTAATTAAAAAAAGTGAGATACCGGAGGCTTACTCCTACCCATATATTTCGTATTGACATTGTCAATTGCGTTTCAGCCTCATTTATAACCCTTGATAATATTTATAAAAATGTACACGCTTTAACAGTAGACAAAATTCAATATTTACCATGTAATTGAATTTCTTGCTGCTGCAAAACAGATCAATGCTGTACTTAAAACGATCAAAACACTTCTAAGCGACGACAAAATCGATGGATTATTTTGTACATTTTGTAGGTGGGTGTTTGTGTTATTTTTTCTTGAAGGGGTGACTTCGCCTCCCGAAGAGGAGGACTCATCTTCATAGTCCTCGAACATTATAAATCCTGCAATAAAGATAAAATTTTATACATCTTTTAGTCATCTGTCATTAAATATTTACATACTGTCTGAAACTTTTATTTAAATAAAGGTTATATTGCATTTACTTTCATTTCATCTGAAGCTATTATCAATAATGATACCACTAATATTGGATTTTTGCGATAAGTCTGTATACGGCTTGTCCAGTATAAATATAATTGCACGTCACGGCTGTCAGAACGGGACTATGATGCCAAGCATTTAAAATAGTATTAGAATCTAATAAATGTCAAACGAAGTTTCTCTAATATTCTTCTTTTTATTCTACGATTTTTATTTGACTAACAATACTACACCATTTTTGAACGCGGCAACAGAGCGCAATTTTGCCAACATCTAAAACATTTTAGCACGAGGTGTGTTCGTTTGAAGTTTATATTTTATTAGTCCAGGAGTTGTATTTGATATAAAATTAATTACGTAGCCTTTCTTAAAGCATTTATTTATTATTTGTAATTTATTATTTGTAATAACTTAAATATTTAACAAATTTACAGTGAAAAAAGATACTGATGACAGTAGCAAACGAACGAAGGAAGTCAAACGAACAGAGCGATTTGTTCACTTTGATGACGTGCAGTTATATTTATATTGGACAAGCCATATTTACTTCTAAACGAAACTGAGTTGCTTGAAAACACCACCATTTTAAGCAATTCAGTTTAAGGTTTGTTTTCACATTGGTTTGAAACTTTTTCTAACGTTTGGAGTGTGCGCATTAGTTTGAAACTGACTTCCAATCACTAGTCGGATGTTTTCACATTATTTCCTGACAGTTTGGTGACAGTTGACAGTCCAAGCAGTTTGAGAATTAATTTCCAGTAGATTGTTGGCACATGCGCGTATTAAACCCTACGAATAAAAAATAGAAAGGAAGGACTGTTGTCATATTTTAATCTAGCAAATAATTGCGACGGAAGGACCAAATATGACTCATTCGAATCGTGACATTTGACATAAATAGTTTTTTCATGTTGTTTTATATATTATTTTCTGATTTAAGTAGTTAACCCAACTCTTGATCTTGAATGGGAATTACTTTTCATCTGCAGGGTTCTATTTATCTGAATTATTAAAAATTAACAAAATATTTTAATGACAACCACATTGTTATCATAGACGTTCCTTTATTTTTTATATAGACCAACTAAGTCAACTATTTATAATTAACTGCTTAGAAGTTTTTAATCTAAATTTATATTCCTACAACTTTATGACAATGTATATTACTGTACAGATAATTACAAGCGGAAAACAGTTATTTTTTTTAATAATTAATACGAGACATAAGTTTATAATACCCTGTGTGTGACACCACTGGTAACCGGAAACTTCAAGTCAGCCATATGCAAGAACCATTGCGGACATCGTCAAATCGTATTATACTCCTTCCTTTTTATTATTTATTCGTAGATTAAACCTTATATCAAATAGTTTCTATATTTTTGTGTTTTTTCTCCTGTTTTTTTTAATATTATTATAAATCTACTTATTCTAAAAAGACATGTATTCTGATGAATATTTCTTTTAAATCTTCTTTTTAGGTCATATCTTAAGGATTATTTACTCATACACATTTTGTGTATGATTAGTTTGAAAATTGTAAGAAATAAGTTTGTGATTTGATGTGAAAATAAGTTATTTGTAGCACTCGTGCTTTGCAAAACTCATCGCTTCGCGGTTTGTTTTGCAAGCTGCACTCGTGTTACAAAGTGAGTCATTTTGTCAAAAGTTTTACACATCATTTTTTATAATTCGCATTTATTTATTCAGAACAATAAACAACTAAAAGGTTGAATTAACTTTCACTATTTATTCTTTAAATACTTTAAATGGGAAATACATCCAGGATAATTTCTTAGGGCTAATAACATCTAGGCTTTAATATTGTTATGCCTTATTACTTCCATACTTGGTCTAGCCTTAATACTACCTAATCAACATCGGCCCTTATTCCAATTCATTTTAGCGAGGGTTATACTGTCGCTAACTACATAATCCATCTAGCGGATTGAAATGGAAACTCATTTAGTGACGTCATAACCTAGCGAGACGTGGCTAAAATTAGCCACCCTTTCCAAGTGTTGATAAACTTAACAACTGTCGCTAATGGTGTTTTTTGAGTTGCATATAGGTTACCCTTTGCCACTTAGTGGAATTTTTTTTTGGTCCATCCAATTTATTTAATTCATCAGTCAGCCGTTCCCATTGGGCACTATGCTACTTGCGCCCCTCTGGACCCGACCACTTTCCTGTACAAAATTCTTTATGCGATTCCATATACGACAACAAAAAATTTTTTTGGTCCGTAGAAAATCGCGATTCGCGTTGTTGATCCATGTTTTCTTTAAAGTCGACAACTCAAAAAGGTTAAGAACCACGCCGAAATGATGCCGAAACTTCAACCTCAATGAACCACAGAGTTAACATAACCTAAATAAAAAATGTCAACCAGGGGTCAACTGCCAACCAACCGCTCAAAAATCCCTAAAAAATTTACTACTGTGGCTAAAATTAGAATAACTGCCATCAGTCGCTAAACGTCATTAAAAACATTAGCGATTAGCGACTGAATTCAGTCGCTCAATTGGAATAGGGGCCCTTGGTGTACATAGCTACAAACAAACAAAATGTAACTTCAATATGTCAATCTGACGATGCTATTTCGATAGCGAAACGGCTGTCATTACATTTAAAGTATTTAAAGAATAAATAGTGAAAGTTAATTCAACCTTTTAGTTGTTTATTGTTCTGAATAAGATGAACTTTCACATAGTAAGGGTTAGTACAATAAATTCGCATTTATTTATGTTTTATAAATAAAATTATTCAACAATTGGTACTTTTTGTGTTCATTAAATTATGTTGGTACTTACTAAAATGACATATGTCAGATATATCAAGTTAGAAATTTAAATGTGATCACAGCACACCCTCCTAGCAGTTTAACTCTTATCTACAATTTGTATCCAAGTTATATTATTGCGCCCACCCACTTGAGGGCGTATCTGTAGCGTGACGTTACAGTATCGCCCAATCGGAGGAGACGTGAACTGTCATCACATATTTATAAACTAATCATGATTTGTCATTTCATTTTTAATTGTTATCTGTTAACGTTTGAATTTAGAATTTTGTTTTGTCTGTGCTTTTTCCGTTGATTATCGTTAAATTGATTAATTAGTTATTACTTGTGAAAGTTTCTTCCAGTTTATTTAATTTTATATTTTAGTTTATGAACTTTTTAATTGTTTTCTGTATTATAAGCAGGGACCTGGACCGAATTAGAATAAAGGTTGAGGTCCGGTCCGGTCCACATCACATTTTTAATTTCAGGTACTGGTCCAGTTAGGGTTCTAAAAAAAATTTCGATCCGGTCCGGTCCAGATTTTTGGGGTATTAGGGGTTAATTTCGGTTCGGTTCTAAGTTTTATTCTTGCTGTATTTATCATAGTTATTAGCCTAGTTTTCTGTGTGGGTAATCATGTTACATATTTTTTATTAATAATATAAAAACATATGTATTTAATTTGGATTTTTTGTAGGGTAGATGTGATGTGTAATTTAAATCATAAGATGTGGAAGGAAGGAGAAAAATTAGTGTTTATTTCTTTATTAATTATTGGTTACAAGTTTTTTTAAAATAATTGTTTAAATTATTTTGTTGAGGTCTCTTTTTTGAATTTGTTTCCAGCGTTATGTTTTCTTCATCTTCTTCAATTTTTTCATTCCTTTCAACTTCTTTTGGCATTTTCTTTATTGTAAATCTAAAAAACATTAGAATTAAAGAGGTAATTTAAAATCATAAATATATAAACTTACAGCTGCTTTTCATTGTGTTCAAATATTCTGTTTGTTCTTACAAACAGCTGTTCCTCCAAAATTTTGTCTCTTATGTTTGACCTCGAAGCAGGCAGTAAGAACTTTAAACCTGAAAAAAGTCTTTCTACGCTTACTTGAGTTGCAGGCACTGCTAATAGTACTTGTGCAAGCAAGTATAATTCAGGATAAATATCTTTTTTGTTTTCCCAGAATGTAATGATTGTTACATTATTGGGTAAACGAACGCGATTTTGTTCAATATTATAGGAATTTAAAATGTTATCAATTTTTCTTGAGAGTAACTGTGGTTGAGATAGCAAAGTTTGACTATTATGTAAGCCCTGCTCAATGTTATTCTCAGTCTCCTTCTTTTTTAAAAATATCTCCAAGTCATCATTTGAATTATTGGAGGAACCATTAGATGTATTGAGTGGTTCACCCTGATTTTCAATTTCTAAAGAACCTGTCTCCCTTATAGTTAGTAATCTGATCCATAACTGCTTTAAATGGTTTTTTGCTCTCTCGATTTCCTCTGCATTTAAAATAACCTTATAACGAGGGTCCAAAAAGATGCCAGCAAGAACCACATCATTATCAAAGAGCTGAACTTCACGCTTTTTTCATGCATTTCACTAGAGTCTGTGCAAAAGATGACTTAGTTTTTGTTGTTGCTAACTTGCATTCTTGCCAATAGCCATAGAATGTACCAAGTGTTAACTGTTCATACTGCAGTTTTCTTGTACATATTCTTGCAGGTTCTAAAGCAGATACAAGGTCGCTTATTTTGCTCCATGTATCTGATGTCAAACTTTTGAACTTGTTAAAATTAGTCAATTCCATTTCGGTACAGAAATCCTTTAACTCTTGTAAGCGCTTCATCATATCATGAGTTGATCCCCAACGGGTTGTACAATCAATGATAGGTTTTTAAATTTTGTTTTTTAACATATACATAAAAGTTTGTGTCCTTAGTGTTTTTACAATAGTTCGTGGATTCTAAAATTATTTTTTTAACTTGCTTGTCTTCATTGAATGCATCTTCAATGGCCAGTTGAAGAGTATGGGCAGCACATCTCATTCCTTAAAAAAAAAGCTGTAGTATGTCTCTGAAATTAGCAGTGCAAAGTCGGCAGAACAAAAGATGACTTAACTAATAATTAATAGCTAATTTAATGCCCCAATAAGAGATTTCATGCTTTTTTAAAAAAATATCTCATGCTCTGCTGACTTCCTCTGAAACTAGCAGCACTTGAGATGTTTTTAAAAAAAAGGAGCAGTAAATTTTTTGAGAATGCCTCAAAAAATTTAAAACTTTGTTCTGCTAACTTCAGAAACAATCTATAATTTTAGATGTTTACCTGTCACATTAAGTTTAAATGAAGAAACAGTAGATAAACTATTAGAACTATTACTACATATTGTTTTATATAGTGTTCTAAAAACGTCTGAATGGTTGTCAAATTCCAGCTCATTTTTTCCAATGTTTTTGTCAGGGTCGTCAACAACTATTTCAATATTAGAATTTTCAGCCCAAGTGTCATCTAATAAATCTGTCTCATCATTAACTTCTATTACATCATATTCTCCATTTTCAGACGCAATGATCTTAACAGCCTTTAAAAGATTCGAGCCATTATCAGTAGTTATGGTATAAATTTGGTCTTCTTTTATTTGAAAATTGTGACAAATTTCTATCATTAGATTTTTTAAATTTTCTCCCACAAAGTTGCCATTGGAAACAAAATTCTAATTTAAAATTTAAATAAATGACTTACCTGTGTGCTGGTTCTTTATTTCTTTTAAGGCAAGTGTTCTTAAATTAATTTTACCATTTCTTACATATTGGATATTTATTCCAATAAAAGATCTGTCCAATCTAGTGACACAATCCACTTTCATTGATATCATCCTGTTCTTAATTTCTTCTATAATCTTTTGCTTTAATTCACTTGCTTCTACTGATAAGTATTTTTGAATTGATTCAGAAGACAAAGAAAATTGTTTATCCATGGAAAGCCCTGCTATTATGGGATTTAAAATTCTTTTAAATCCAGAATCATCCATTATACTAAATGGCCTCCCATTAACTGTAATCAACTCAACACAAGCATCAATTATCATATTTCTTGAAATATTAACTTTTATTGTGTTTATTTCATTAATTGCTGGCTGTTTTATAATTTTTTTTGGTATGGTTCCTGTTTTAGCAGCTAATTGACTTTCAGTAAAATTGTGGAAACGTATTAAATGCTTTTTCAAATTTGTGGCATGATGACCCTAATAATATAAATAAAAATAAAGTTTTTACATAGGTAATGTAATAAAATACCACACTAACCTTTAAAACTTCTTTGCACAATTTACAAACTGATTTGTCTTCAGCAGTTATAAAATCAAAATGTTCATGAGCTTTGCTCGTTAAATATCTCCCCATTGTTATGCAAAACAGTAAAATCACATAAAAAATAAAAAAAAATTCAAAATTTTTCTCAAGTCTGCACGTGCACAATTAACCAACTTGACGTACGATAACAAAGAGCCTTCTTCTTCTTTTCTGTGATTATGGTCTCAATCCAACGACTATCCACCCGAACGAAAATAAAAATGTTTGTTTTTTTTTTTGGATATATAAATATTATAAAGGCGTTAGAACCCAAAAAAACCGAAAAACCCGTTTAAAATTTTTAGGTTCCGGTTCCGGTTCGGTAACTAATTCAAAGTAAAATATCGGTTTGGGTCCGGTTCCGGTTCGTCAAAAAAAAGAGGTTCCGATCCGGTTTTCGGTCCGGTTCCGATCCGGTCCGGGTCCCTGATTATAAGAGAACTCTCCAAAACAACTTTATGACAATTATAGATTGTGCCATCAACATTTGACCAGGGGTGTGTTCGGGGAGCACGCTATTTGCGCCATTTGGCGCTATCTAGTACTATTCCTCGTTTGCGTTATATGGCTCTTGGCGCTACATAGCTCGAAAGCGTGCTCCCCGAACACACCCCAGCAGTTTCATAACGCAGGATTTCAGAAAGAGTTGAAACCAGGTGCATACCCAACTCTACTTTTATCTGGTAAGTAGATACAACTTCAAGTTATATTGTAAGCGAATAAAATTATTTGATTTCAGATACTTCAGTTATTCTACTATCATCCACAACGGTGTCTTTGGAAGCTCCATCTACATGTGGAGAAAAAGCCTGCAGGTTGATAATTAGATGCACTATCTTTTTTTGGTACAAACAAGTGAATAAAATAGCTGCAGGCAAAGACTCCAAATATGAAAAATATTTAAATAGGGTCAAGTATGCCTCCTACATTGACCCAATAAAAGTACAGGCACACAAATCCTATATAAATAGAATCAAGAGAAAAAAGTAAATTTAATTTTTTATATTTCTTATTTATTTATATATTTTTTATGTATATTTATTTAATATAAACTTGATGAACAACGTCGAAGTTTTCTTTAAAATCCAACTTTCCAAAAATATTAATAAAATTTGTATTGTTATGTATAGTTCTGTGTTCTGGGCTGCACGTACACTAGCGCTCCCAACATGAGGTGGGTGGGCCCAGTACTAATATATTAGATCTGATAATTAGTAGAAGAGTTAGCCTGCTAGAGGGTGTGCTGTGAATGTGATTTGAATATAAAATTGGGGTAATATAATTTAAGAAAATATAAGATATAAATATAACCAGTTTAAAGGAAAATGGAAGAATCTAAGAATTGTCTAATAAAATGCACACAATTACCAAAAAATACACCAACTATCTAGTTGTAATTCACACCTACAGTTTCTTATCTGGATAATTAATTAGATAGTTCTTGTATTAGAGAATTCAGCAAATTGATGATAATACATATTGAGCATTGTCTACTTAGGTGTATTAGTTGCTCAAGGGGTGAAAGAAGCGTGACTAGTGCACGTGATTTGTCGTTGAAAAACTATAATTTTACTATTTTTGATAACGTAAAATAATAATATTATTATTTTATAATAAACTTTAGGTTAACCTTCTGAAGTTGTTTGAGAGCCCATCAAACCAATTGCACAGACCTCTGTATACATAATAAGTAGTATTACACATCTACGATTTTTACACAAGCCAACGTAAATCATTTATCCTGTAAAAAATTCCAAACTTTTGTCTCGAAGAGACAATGAAAATGAAAATCACTGTGGGAGTCACAGTTCTAAAATGCTCATTTCTAGTAAAAAACGCCTACATAATATAATCCAAAAAGGGAATATTTTTGTATAACGTACGTTTTCTTCTGTAACTCCTTTTTCTTCTTTGATGTGCAGTTTTCTTGGACATTACAAAGTATTTTTCACTCTCACTATAATCAAAACTTGCAGTGCAATGAATAATTTTTTTCATATAACCATAAACAGTGCACTAACTATGAAATTAGTTTATTGTTATTATTATCTACAGCAAGCAAAAGATAAATATAAACAACGTAGTTACGTACCCGTTACTATTTGTTATAGGTACATTCTTTTAAATCTATATAAATGGTGCATACATACATACAAACGGTAAATGAGAAAATTGAACTGATCCAGAGGCGGGCTAGGAGATCAGTATCTGGCAAAAAAATGTATGCTAGGGTTGCGAGAACTAATTTCTGTTTCTTCAATAGATAGATAGCAGCGGAGAGTCATGATCGCACAACTTTTTTATTATTTTCGCCGTTTTAACGGAAATTCAAGGTATACATTTTAAAGTGCTCATCTTATATTTTTGAAATCCGTTTTAAAAATGAAAATCGGATCGTTTATGTAGCATTCAGGCTTTTTGCAAGAAATCGTAGTAATTTATTGAAATGGCAATTACGTGAAAACTGATTAATTTACAGTGTTCATTTTTTTCATACTAAAAGAGCATGGAAAATGCTACATTTTCACCAAACCACAGGCATGAATTATAAAAATTGAGGGAGTCATTAATTTATGAAATAATCGTGAAATTTTCCGCCTTTTTTCTAGTTTTCTTCGGCTGTAATTATTCAAACAAGTTGAGCAACGGCTCATTTAATTCATAATTTTCTTGCCTACAATTCGTTCACTGACGTCGTTTTTATTACTAGATAATTGTCAAAGTTATAACTAATTAATTGAAAAAGTGCAATATTTTGGTTTATTTGTTAATAACAAAATAATAAAAATAAGGTTTGTTTGGCCTAATATAAAAATGACAGTCAACTTGCATTCCTACATCAAAATACAGGTCCACATGCTATTAACTTGCGATTTAACATCGTGTATCATAGACAACTTGTTGAGTTTGAAAATTTGAAAACAGCGAAACTTTTTTATTACTCTGGAGTTTAGTCTGTTACAAAAATTTGGCCAATAATCTAAAATACGTGAAAAATTGATCATATGTATATTACTGTTTTGATTAAGTACAATGTTTTTGATTTTATTGTTACCAATTGTGAGGTCTAGTTATAACAATCTATTTAAATATATCAACTCTAAAAAAAATCACTGACAAACGGATCCATTTTTGAGGGTAACATTTTTTCATGTTGTCGGTGTGCACTAAGAAAAGCTTTTTGGAAATCACATCCCAAAGTGGGTAAAATAACAATAAATAACAAAATATAAAAACTGCAGTTAAAATTGTTTAATTGTTTGCAAGTGTTGTTTTAGTGTATTAGTCAACAAGATCAATTTTATTTATTTTTACGTTTAAGATTTGTTATTTCCATTTGCGATTTTGTCATCTTTACACATTAAACATACCTAACTATTTTCTGATATTTTCTTATATATCCTGATGATGGCCTCCATGTTAGAGCGAAACTAGTCGCTGTTTGTTCATGTCTTAATTTAATAAAATTCTGTGACATTGACTTTGTACTTTTTTTCATCAGTGACATTAGAGGTATGGATTGTTAACATCAAGGTGTTTTTCAATTTATTATAGATTATTTTTTTCACCTGTCAAAATATCACAGTTTTGTGATTTCGTCCAATGAAAACGCCTATTCTCCAATATTCTGTGCTAAATGCTAATGCTAGCCAATCATTCCGTTTTATACTGATAAAACCACTAGTCGTTTTACCAGTATTGATAAAATCATAGAACTATCAAAAATTCAATAACAATATTGAACAGTAAATAAAGAAAAGAAAAAAAGAAGAAAGAAAGAAGAAGAAAAGAAAAAAAGAAGAAAGAAGAAGGAAAGAAAAAGAAAAGTAAACTAGTAAGAATTAGTGAAAATATAACGATAAATTACCTATTAAATAAAGTGGTTTTTGTACAGAATGGTTCAAAAAATAATCTTCTCAAATACCATTCGTCTTGTAAAATTTTACTAGATAAACTTTTTTATTTTAGGCAAAACCACTCAAACAAACTGTATAAAATAAAATCACGAGTCCGTAAGACGAGTGATTTTATCACATTTCAGTTTGTTTTCGTATTTTTGCCAAATAAAAAAGTTTTCGTCGAAACTAAAAATTTATCGATAAAATTTTAAGGACTCGTCGTATTACTTTTGATAAAAACCATATTCAGTGCAAAAATATAACAGAAACTTTGATATGGTCATGGTTAGCAACTAACAAAGACTTCACCAACCTCATCATTTTTTCCGCTACCATAACTTTTTATTCCTAGCAATTTGCCATAAACAAACTAAAAATTCTTCATTTTTGTTTCATTGTGTCGGTTTTGATTAACAAGTTGAGTATTTTTATTCATTCACAAAAATATTTACTACTTTTGTGAAATACTGTTACAAAAGTCAACGTTTTTGGCATGTACGATGGTGTTATGATGGATTTTTCATATTTTTTTGATGTAAACACACTCGGTATATTTAGTATATTAGATTAGATATATAATTAGTAATGTACCAAGTTTATATATATACTAAAAAAAGTACATAATATTTTATGCCCATCAGTATTATTTACATCAAAATTAAACGTAAATGCTGAAAATAATACATTTATCATCATAAAAAGTTGTACATTTTCGTTATCAAACTGTGTATCAGATTTAAACAAATGAACGTTGTCGTGTACTCAGGGATACATAATAGAACAAATTACAATTTGTTAAAATAAACCTATTAATGTTATAAAGTACTTACTATTTAATAAATGATAACTATCTGTAAATACGCACAATACAACGTCGCATTCATAACATCAATACACGATCTTTCTAAAAATAGAAAATATTATATACATGCATAATGTCGACACCTATCGGTAAACGCATTAACTAAATGAAAAATCAATATTTGACATGGAAAAATCCTGTACTTTGATGTAATAGGAAAATTCAAATACAGATGGGTCGAGAATTTCCTTTTAACATTAATTATGAATTGTTCGTGGTCTATTGAAAGAAAAAAAATCCGGTTCAGGTGAACGTAGGTATAGGAACTTTCCTAAAATATTTGTGTACCTACACTATATAACGCAAAAAGTTATAACTACTCATATTTCGTCTTTCAAAAGATAACAAGAAGCTTCTCCCATATGCACTTTTACTGTTTTAGAACTTTTGTATGCAAAATTGAAAATGTTTTTTTTTTCACAAAAAAACGCTGATATAAAAAGGTAATAATATTCATTTCATTGGGCACACAGACAGTTCGCTGAAGGATTCGACAGCAAATTTAATTTCAATCGCAAACAACTCGAGTTGAGAAAGGCTAACCTATTATCATTGTATAAAAAGACACTGTTATTATTACACGGTAAGGCGGAGATCTGACCGAATGGACTGGGAAAGTAGTGACGTAAGTGTCAAACCAAATGATTCCAAACAACTTTGTTTAAGGTATGTTATTGGCCATTTTATTGTATTTTCTTGATTTGTTGGGAGTTAATTACTGTTTTTTCATTGGCAAGTGTTCAATCATATGTTTTACATATCACTAAAGTACAGTCGACAGAAGCAAACATGGTCCGCGGAAAATATGCCTACTAATTTCAAGGTTATCACAATCAGCCAATCACGAGCCAATGTTAACGATAATATCAATTTTAGTGGCTGCATAAGTGAGATGAAAATACAACTACAGCGACAAGGACACGCCCACCCAGGGTTCATGTTTGCTTCTGTCAACTGTAGATATACGAATAATTTCATTAAAAACCTTAGAACAAAAAGAAACAGGAAGGAGTCTGTCATTTAACTTTAAAGAAAATTTGCGACGGAAGTCGGCCATCTTGAAGCTCCTAGTCTGACTCATTGTTTATGTTTACACTATACTGTCAAAGCAATATTTGCATAGAAATGTCAACACAGGCATATCATTCGGTTCTTATAAATACTGAATTACTTATTTACACACTTGATTGGTTGAAATTTATTAAAAATAAAACCCTTGATATATTTTTTTTTTGGTACGTCAATGGAAACGGAAATTGACAATTGGCCGCCATATGCAAGCTCCTTTCTGAACTCAAGGTCATTTTGCTTATACTCCTTCCTGTATATTTTTGTTCTAAGGTAAAAACCACGAATACATATAACAAGGATGTGAAACTCCTATGCCGAGCTATAAGCGCCCGTGGCTGAATTTACGGCTCCTATCTGGGCGGAGTCTAGTCCACGGTCGTTGCGCACTTTGTACTGCGCATCAGTTCGAACATCATAACTATTCGAAAGCACATGCGGTTGGTTATCTCGCTCGCACAAAGAAAAAGACAGCCTGTTGCGCAGTACGGAGTACGCAACGACCGAGAATTTAACCCTGCCCAGATAGGCGCCTTTTCTCCTGCTACCCTCTCCACTCGAGTTTCACATCCTTGTTATATGTATTCGTGGTAAAAACATTATAACATAACCTTCAAAATTGTGCTATTTCATAAATTATAAGAATACTTACCAAAAAATGGTACTTTAAAAATTGAATTTTAAAAGATTTTGCTTGTGTGTATTTAATTATGATAGTTGCGTTATATTTTAATATATAATATGTAATAATAAAATGACTCAAACACAAGTTATTTCTGGAGATTTATAATGTTGCCTTTTAGAGCAAGAATACATCCAGCGCCGGATTCCGTTATGAGGTTAAAATAAGCCAATTAAAATGATGCTTGTGGGCGGAGTTCCTACCGTTGATATTTTACGTGACGTTTAAACTAGGTATAACTGAAAGTAATTTTTAAGGTTTTAAGCAGGTAGGTATTTATTATTTTATGATTGTTTTCCTTTGATCTTGTCTTCATTTTATAGTCTTTAAAAGTAGCTAATCAAAAGGTATTGATTTTTTGTGGAAAATTTTAACTAGGTAACGTGTAAATGGAAAACTTTGTGTCTTCCTCGTTAAATGAAAAATTCATTAATGTGAGTATCAAATCAAATATCTATTTTTGGCTTGGCGTATAGGTAGTAATAAGAACAATTATTAAATTAAATCTACCAATTTTTTAGTCTGTTTTGCCACCTGGCTGGGAAACAAAAATTATGGAGAAAAAGATAATAGAAGGTGAAGATAAGTTCCCTAACGTTCAGTTGCAATTTTTTGTTAATTGCACGAACAAAAAAGTGTTTGGTAAATGGTTAAGAGAGTTTGAAAACTTAACCATTTCATCATACGTTGTAAATAATATGGTTATTGAGGATAGAGAATGGATTAAACTTAAGTGAAATATTTAAATGATATATTGGTACCTATACATAATATATTGAATTTTTGGGATTATTAAAATTATTTAGTAAACATTTAAAAAGTTTTATTTACCATATAAAGTTTAAATTTAATTTTAGATGTCACCACTTTACTCGGTGCTCAAAAACTTACGAACCATCTTCATAAATTAAAACGAGAAATACAACTGCCCTTCAAAATTAACAGTAAAAATTCATATTATTAGAAAAAAATACATGGGCATACAAGAAAAATTCCAACTTTTACAAGAAGCACCTTGTGAAATAACTCTTATTGTAACACACAATCAGGCAATTCAAATTATTTGCGGTTTCGGAAAGTTAGTAATGTTGTAAGAGAACAGTTATTACGTCTCTACAAAAATGGACATACAGCAGGAACAGCATTAGAAATGATTAAGTGCAATATCCAGCTAACTTGTGATGACTACAACACAGCTTTAGCAGATAGGAATAGATGCCCAAGTTATAAATATTTGATAAAAACTGGATTTCATTATGGATTAAAACTACAATAATTTGCCAAAATCTATGAAATATTTCAACTCTCGGAGGTTGGAAATAAAAAATAAGTAATAAAAAATCCTCAGTATTTTTACCCTTAATTTAGTTACTGAGAACCAAAACATCTATATTAATTAAATTAAACTTATTTAAAAAAAACCTGAAATTATCCCCTGGCATAATAAAAAAATACACCTTTATAATACATTTTTACAGTGCAATTATATATTTTTTTACTTTCTAGCCTAGAAAGCACAAATTGAAAAAGTGCGCCAAATATCCAAGCCACACCTACTAATATTTCTATTGGCCTATTTTAGCCTCATAACGGAATCCGGCGCTGGATGTATTCTCGCCTTAGACCATATACAAATAGACTGGCTGTGACGTCATTTTTCTGAACAACATACTGAAGCCAATATTATCTCTCTTTGTCGCATGAAGTTCGTGGAGCTACGGGATGAGGTGTGTGGGCGGTACTGTTTACAAACAACAAATACCAGCGGCGCAAATGTATTTTAATAGGTACCTAACAAGGTTTTAACTCTAATCAAAATTCTTAAATCATAACTTTAACCCAAAATTAATACAACGAAAACAATACCAAAATTAGTTTATGAACAGGGTAAGATTAATGTTTACATATGATTCGCAATGTTCCATGCTATAAGAGACAGTGCAGTCGAAGATATACGAAAACAACCGAAGAAGTTTTATTCAAACGTGGATTTGTTTGTAAACATTAGTTATAGAACACAAAATAAAGTTATTTTGGCTTCACAACAAGGACAGAAAATTGACGTCTATTTGTATATGGTCTAAGATTCTCGCCCTTTTAGAATCATTTCGTTTACATTTCACAATTCGACAGCATAGAACACAAATTTTGACGTCATACTTTCCCTGTCCATTAGGGAGTCCGCTAGTTTTACCACTACAAAAAGTCTGGATGCTGCTATACTAAGCATTTAAAGATTGCATTTTACCAGGATAATCCCTATGGCAAAATTACTGCTAAAAGAAACGGTCGCGTCTGAAAGAATTAGACAAGACCATCATATATATTTATTTCCAACAGACAAACCAAATTACCTACATTTTGGTCGTAGTTACAGTCTGTTGAAATCAACAACAGAGTCCAGGGCCCATGTCTTAAGTAGTAAAAGACATTCCGTGTCTACTCTGAAACATTGGACAGCCGCAGAATATTATTACTCGGAGCCATAAACACACAATTCTAAACATATCCCAAAACTAAAAGTCACCTTCCATACAAACAAATTATTGCTGGGGCATTCAGCCACAAAAAGTGCTTGCAAGCGCTAAGAATCAACCTGAACAGTTTTCGTCCAGGATATGTTTGCTAATTTTAATCAGACACAATCTGCCATTTTGCTTATAGTAGGTAATATTGAAATATGTCCGCCCAAAAAATTATTAAATATGTTCGCAGTGTGTTTGATATTTCTGCCACAACATATCAAATTTAGGTTAGAATTCCTGGCTAGCGTAAACTTATCGTTCTAGAGGAAACTAGCAATTTGACAGTGTTAGCACTTACCGTTTACGAACGCCGTATTGCTTACAATCGATTTTTTCGACTGAACGTCCCCATTATTGTGGAGGTCTTATTTAGACTCTGGTTAATATGCTGAATCTAGAACCGTTGGCGATACTGATACAGAACAAAATGTACACTACCACAAAACACAGTTGAATGCGCGTTTCGAGAACCAAGTTGTATTCTTTTTGATCAAATATTTAGAACATACCCCCCTTTCAGACGAACCACTACCCATATATCCTCAATTGGTATTTGGCCTCTTTAACACCTTACTTCTAGCTGTACGTTGAGTTTACTCATATCTTTCTTCACTTTACTTGATCTTCCACATGTTTTAACAGTAAGATAGTAATTTAGAACTTAAAAATTCTCTTACTAGCAAACTAATTCCTAAACGAACAACTTTTGTGAACTTCCACAGTCTTCCTAGTAGCAGCCTTAATTCTTTCATCCTATTCGTTTCTTCTATTGCTTTTTTTAAATTTATTCTTGTTCCTAGGTAATTGAATTCACCTAGCTTCTCTAATATCTTGGGTTATACAAAGCCAGCTTTAAATGATTTTTTTATTTAATAAAACCAAAATAGAAACAGTTAAATTACTTTTTATTTAAGTATTACTTTATTACAATTACAAAAAAACAACAAATAAAAAAATTCTCTTAAAAATTATATATGTACAACTACAAATATAGCTGAACGGAAAATCTCATTTTAATATAAAAATACGTTGCGGTGAATATAAAAATTATTGTATCACGAGTGAATAAACTATAAAACAACAAAATTTTCCAATATATAATTCAGGCTATATTATGCCGTCTATGACACAAGAGATGAAGCATTTTTACTACTTCCCCAGCTGTTCCCCATAAAGTCTAAATTTGCAGTTTTTATTTTTAATACCAGATAAATAGGACACTTGAAGACTACAAAATAAGCAGTGTGATTATAATTTTACGTGATGGACCATTCGTAAACAAAGATATTAATATTTTTTGATATTACTTGAATTGTACAAATATTAAGAGACATATACTTAACGTTTTTAGAAGATTTCATAGCAAGCTAATTTTTATAAACATTTGTGGCTTCATAATTACTCCTTACTAATTATTACATCAGATATTGTCTGTAACTAAATGTGTTTGTACGTTTAATGTTATTTTGACCCTCTATATATTTAATAATAATTTAAATACACATCTATACGTACTACTTGAGAAGTTTTGTTTGAATGGTTCTTCTAGAACCCATACAGTGTTGGAATTACTATCCTAACATACCTCAAGAAGGGCGCCGGCCCCTCACACACATCATGTCTCACTCTTTTATCATTCCTACGACTCACGCCATCAAAAACCTTTCCCCCTAATCCTGCTCTCCACTATGCCACTTACCTCCGAATTTCGGGAATTTTAGCGCATCCTCAGACTCCTCCCACATTCTCCCTGCTACCACCTCCATCTCTTCCTTAACATCCTTTCTGGTTGCAGTCACCCACTGTTTCCTTTTGGCTCTAGCCGTCACGTCTAATAAATAAATTATTGATATCACTGCTGCTGCTAGTCCAACTAGTCTTGTACCCCTGCACTCCTGTCTGCACCCGCAGGAGTGGTCTAATCCCCGCCCTAACTGTCCTATTCCACTCTCCCAGCACTTTCACATCATACATCAATTTCCCCAGCCATGCTGTCCTTACTTTTAACTTTTGTATCGCCTTCTGCATGTGTACTTTGAAACATAGAATTTGACCGACCCCTCCATATGCGAATTCTCCTAACCTTCAACATCACCCTCACTTCTCTTGACTTGCTTTGTCCCTTCACCAGCAATCCTACCGTCTTATCTTCCGCTAGTTACAATTCGCAGGGCCCTATCTTCTCTGGTGTCTGAATATCGTCTTTATTTAGCTATTCTTATCCCTTGTGTCACTCAGGGGTTTTGCCATTAGCTTTCTCTGATCTTTAGTTACTCTGTTCAATATCACTTTTTAGAATGTTCCACCTGTACGTAGATGCCGAGGAAAAAGCATACAGCATTGTGCAAATGATATTGTGGCTTCTGGACACGCCTTTTCAGCAGCAAAACATCCAGAACGGTTTAGTGACTGAGCAGCACATGGTACATAGATAGTAAGGTCATTTTTGATCTGGGGCTGTGTGGCTGACACACGGCCAAACGTGACACGTCAAATCAGCAAGGAGCACCGGACCCGGCTGTGTTTTGGGTCAGATGTCTGCTTTCGGCAATGACACAATAAATATGCATGCAGATACAACCACTGCAATTTGTTTCCATTTTATTGCGCCCTCCCAAACAAAGAAAAATGATATTAAGTTTGGAATTAAAAATATGAAGATTCAAGAAAAAATCAACAAAACCACAAAAATAATTTTCTGAGCCAAATTAATATTTCAGCAGCTGGTAAAAGGTCATAAAATTAGCCCTTTAACTGTAAGAAAGATTGAAGAAATCAAAGAATAGAACATGACTGTATTTACTAATATTCAAAAGAAACCAAGTATGTATATGCTATGACAATATATCTCAAAGCAGTTGCACAGTTCTAAATTAATGAAGTCACACAAATATATATTATTCAGTAGGTAAAATCGTTAGAACTGGATATGTAATATTCTAATTTACAAACAGAATGTATGAGTAACCATTTTCATGTAGGAGACAACTACAAGCTTGATATTGTGTAGGTATACGAGGGTTGTCTGAAAAGTTTCCGACCTCAACATGAAGATGGCTCATAAACAAAAGTTGTGGAATGTGTTTGCACATGACCCACTAAAATTTCAGCCATTTTGGACGCGCAGTTGTTTGACAATTATTTGAGTGAGTCGATGTGAGTGTTTTTATGAAAATGGAAAAAATCAAGTATCGAGCTGTCATTAAATATTTGTTTTTGAAAGGCAATACGTCTACGCAAATCAAAGACGAGTTGGACGCTGTGTACGGGGACTCTGCACCATCATTTACCACCGTGAAATTTTGGGCTGCTGATTTTAAACGTGGCCGTACCAGCTTGGGTGACGATGAACGTTCGGGACGTCCAAAAACTGCAACCACTGAAGATAATATCGCTCAAGTTCACCAAATGGTACTAGACAACCGTCGAATTAAAATTAGAGAGATAGCAGAGGCTATAAACATGTCCAAAGAACGTGTTTGTCACATATTGAAAGAAGATTTGGGCATGAAAAAGCTGTCCGCGCGTTGGGTGCCGCGTTTGCTCACTTTGGACCAAAAACGTGTTTGAATCAACATTTCCAACTCTCTGTTGGCGCAGTTTAGGCGCAATAAATCAGAGTTTTGGCGCCGATTAATTACTGTAGATGAAACTTGGATACACCAATATACTCCAGAAACAAAAACACAGTCAAAACAATGGTCTGCGAAGGGGGAATCGGCTCCAAAAAAAGCAAAGGTTGTTCCTTCGGCTAGGAAAGTGATGGCAACTGTTTTCTCGGATAGTCATGGAGTTATCTTAATCGATTATCTTCAAAAAGGAAAAACATTACAGGAGCATACTACGCATCATTACTTGACAAGCTGAAGGCAGAAATTGCGGAAAAACGGCCACATTTGCAGAAAAAAAGAATTTTGTTTCACCAAGACAATGCGCCGTCTCACACCTCAGCGGTTGCCATGGCGAAAATTCACGAATTACGGTTTGAACTGCTTGATCACCCTCCTTACTCATCAGATCTAGCCCCAAGCGACTTTTTTTTTGTTCCCTAAGCTAAAGTTGCGCTCGGAGGACTGATATTCTCGTCGAATGAGGAGGCCATCACCTTCGTAAACAACTATTTTGCAGAGAAAGACGTCGAGTACTATTTGGACGGGTTGAAGAGATGGGAGCATCGCTTACAAGGAGACTAGAAAATAAAAATTAATTTGAAGAAAAATGTCTAGTATCTTTGTTAGATAGGAAACTTTTCAGACAACCCTCGTATATACAATGAACCCAATTTCAATAATGACATTTGAATAGTTAGTTTATACCAAACTTTGGTAGTCATATCTGTGCTGTAAATACGTCAAATTGAGTGGTAAAGATTAGTCGTAACTGCCAATATAGGCTGTTTGCTAGATCAAACCATCGTATCTGACCATTACTGAATATTTCTTTTGCCGCTCTAGGCCATGGAGAGTGCTGGCAATGTGAATCTTTCGACGTTCACTCTAAAACGGAGAGTCACAGTAAGAAAAATATTTCTCCAGAATGTGAAGAATGCGTAAAGTGGAAGAAACACCACGATAATGTTGTGGTTGCAAGAACAGAATTTCATTTATTTTTAATTATTGATTGTAGCTATTATAACTCATTTTAAGGTTGTGATGCTCCCACGCTGTGAAATGTTTAAAGAGTTGATATGTACACCTAGAATAGAATAATCTGCTTCAACGAGTCCTTTGTACCTATTGGTAAACAGTCAAATACTACAAAACCAGTTGCTGTCATTTGGCATGAAGGCATAGTAGGACGCAGCAAATTTGACATAAAATCAAGCTTTTACAAATTTTGTCTTCTATACAGAGACGCTCCAGAACTCACCATGTGGATGGACAATTGCGCAGCTCAAAATAAGAACTGGAACCTCTACTACCTCTTTGTGTACCTAATAAACTCAACTGAAATTAACTGCTTCTCGATTACATTAAAATATTTGGAGACTGGACACACATTCATGTCTGCAAATTCATTCCACCACCAGGTAAAGAAATCGTTAAAGCAGAAGAAGAAAGTGATGGACTTCGAGGACTATGTCAACTGCATCAAAAAATCGAATAACTCCAGAGTTGAAATAAACATGAATGTCACTGATTTTTATGATGCTAAAGATCACTTGTCCAGGTTCAAACTTGGAAAAACTAAGCCAAAACCATAATTGAACGATTTCAATATTGTTCAGTTCAGAAGAGGTTATAAAAATTTATTCTACAAAACAGAATTTAACAGCCCTTTCACAGAACTAAATTTTTTGACAAATTAATCATTTAAATACGGTGTACCGCCTCCGACAATAATAAATGAGCCAAAGAGTGTGAACATAAATCGAAAGTTAAATTTGATCTCAAAGCTGTCTGAAATACTTTTGTTTGAAATTTTGGAATGAACTACCAGTTTCAGCTAATTCAGATTGATTCTATATTTACACATTAAAAATTTTTGTATTTTTGAATAACCATTTCCATTTCCAACCAAATCCTAATTGATCAATATGAGGCTCTCAATGGAGGTTCAAATTTGTGCATTTTATATATATAGAAAAAATTACCTTTCAACTGTTGCTAGTTTTAGTGGTAGAATAATATGAAGAAAATTGAATTTTTCTACAAACTGGTATTTTTACAGATACGACCTCCTGTCTTAGCACGGCAGTATTCTTGTCAATTTAAAATGTTTCAATGAAAAGTGCGAGTATTATTGTCAGACAAGTAGTACATACAGATTTGTGGGGACCTAGGCCTTTCTTAAATGTTATATAACCAATATTATTTACTAAAATACCAATACTCTCATACTGATTTGAAAGACTTGTGAATTTATAATTATTTTAAAATGTATAAACTTTAATTTAATCTTTAGAGCAGTTTACGTTTTGTACTTAAGTTTCCATATAAATTGAGGAATATTTTATAAGATGATCTACCATATTGAATTTAATATGAAACGTCTTCAAACACCTTATGATAGGAGTATATATCGAAAAGTGAAAATTATTTTGAAATAATAAAATCAGTCTTTTTCCCTTGGTAAAGCTAATTATAGAACGTACTTTTCTTCTTATTATTAGTTTCCGAAAATCCCATCTGCAACAAATTTTATTAAAATTAAAAGTATCACACAATAATTAGCGAGACCGAGGTGCAAAATAAAAAAATAAATTAATGAGATGCATTATACAATTAAAATATACCTCGCCGAAAACGTTTTAACAACTGGATCTCTGGATAATAAAATTTTTTACCAAACCAAAATAATAAACTCATCGCAGAAATGTAACAGCATGTTTAACAATAAATTCTAAACTTCATTATTATATATTCTAAGTTAACATGAAAACATTCTTTTTAAGATTATTAAATTTGATATGAGCAGAAATAATTTATAATGATCTACGGAATACACGTTTTTATTGTAAGCTAGTTCTAGTTTATGAACACACTTTGGTTGCTCCACGACGATTTACTTTGGTAACGGTTTATAAGAATCAACAGGTGTAATAACTTGTTTTAACTTGACTTTAATTAAAAAAAAAATTTTGTTTTTGTTCTTAATGATTTAATAAAATAAGTTATGCCAATTACAGACAATTAAAATTACTAAATTCAATATTCATTTTAGACTCATATGAAACGCAAAATCAAATTAGGAGTTTCTTTCTTATTATTATGTTATAATGACTAGTAGTTTGTGTTTTGTTAAGTTATTGATTGAATTTTGTTTCGGCACAGTTTTCAAACTGTTAATATAATAATTTTTTAAATTAGAAAGTAAAATAACAAGTCAAGCACAAAAAATTAACTCATTCTTTTAAAATGTTCAATTAGTTTCAGTTAAGTAACCAAATGAGACTATTATAAACAATTTATCAAAATATATAATAAAAAAAACAAGCCATAACTTTTGGTACAACAAATGTGCTGGCAGATGCACAAGTATATTTAAAGATTGAAGAAGAACTTTTGCTACATCAGATTTAATTAACAAGGTGTAAATCGCCGTGGAGCACCATAAAGTTTATATGATTTCTATCATATCATATATTTTTTAAATTATCATCTACTAGACATTTTTTACGAGATAAGATTTCCGAATATTCGGATCTAAAACATTTTTCTTTTTCGAGGGAATTATTTACCGTTATATATGTAAAACAGTCCCATTAAATGGCAAACTCTATTCAATAAAATAACCATGTCTACACCCAAACACCGTGAGGATTTTTGTTAGTAGGCACAGCATTTTCGAGTTGTCTAGGTGAACCAATCATCTTCCTTGTACTACCTGACTTTATAGGGCCTTCAAGAATTTGTTTGATATCTTCAGGAGGAACTATACTTAAACTTTCTAAATTTGCTTCTTTCATCTCAGAAACCAGATGTTCTACTTGCTTTTTCTTTTCTAATATGGCAGTTTCTAAAGAAGCGACCTAAAACAATTCAATGTGATGAAGTAATATATAAAAACTCAAAGAAAGGAAATAATGGCATTGATGTATCAAAAGGGAATTAAAAAAAAACAGTCCAACACCACAACATGACAAAACATCTTAAGAAGCAAAATATAAAAGCAATGGAATAATGAAACAGAAAAATAGGTTAGTAAAAAGAAACATTGTGAAAGAAATAAAACAAAATAGTAGGATCTAATAATAAGGAACAATATACAAACCCGAAATTAACTGAGTAAGAAAATATTGAAATAAAACCAAATCATTTGAAAAATTTTGTAAATCAAATTAATAAAAATAAAATAAAACAAACAAAAAACTTTGTTGGGATATAAGAGCACTAAATCAAAAGTTACAATCCAAGAAAACCAAAAAGAAAACATAAAAGATGCCAAAGACAAAAAAAATATGTTCCTTGTGGTGTATTAATTTTATTTTGTTGATTTGTTTGTTCTTGATAACGGTAGCTGGAACGCTACCAAAACTTTAAAATAAAAATATTTAAAAAAAGATTGTGGTTTAATTAGCAAAATAAGACTTCTAAAAATGTGTCAAAAGGAATAGCAAACAAACAAAATTCTATCATAATAGTAAAATGACATTTCTAGTGCATACAAAAATAATAGATATATGTATACATACTGCTGTTAACAAAAAATACTAGATAACTGCCTTACAAACTTGAAAAATGAAAAAAAATATATTAAGGAACCAAAAAAAGTGACAACAGTGTTCCTATCCTATGTATAATAGAATACATTTGAAAAGCTACCTGCCAGAACAAAACATTTCCAAAAAGCAAAAAAAAATAATAGAGTAATATAAAACACCAGCAATAGTGAAAATAAAAGGCAAAATTAATTTATATATAGGAAAAATTAAAATATACATATAATTAATTTTGAATGTATTGAACATATAGAAAAATAATAAAAGCAGAAAACACATATCAAAGAAAAAGTGAATTTAAATAATCAATTTATAAGAAAATTAAAAAAATAATAAATATGATATAATACTGGAAATGAAAGTAAGTTTTGGTTGATTAAAATATTAGATACAACTGATACAACCAATTATAGAAAGCTGAGAATTTAATGTAAATCATATTTCTCAAATTTTTTGAATGTATATACACTATTGTATGATACTTTTGTCCTATTTTACCATTTTTAAGAAGAGTACTAAAATAATGCTATTTACCTCTTGTTTTAATGTTTCAGCTGTCAAGTGATGTAAGTCAGTACTTTGTTTGGCCAATTCAATATCTTTCTGAAGCCTTTCAACTTCTGTTAAAATATTTCTTTCAAGTTGTTTTAAAGATTCTGCTCTTCTGCTTTGGACTCGCTGTTCCATTTGCAATTCATCCATTAAAAGTCTAAAATGACCAAAATATAATGAATTTTGCATAAAATAACAGTTTTTAATATTACCTTATTTTATTTTTGCACTGCAATAATTCTGTTTCACAATTGGCTAACTTAGATCGCAATAAGGTAATTTCAGACTGCAAAGTTTTTTCTTGCTGTTTGACTATTTCGCTTTCTTCTTCTATATAACTCAAAGCTTGGATCTTAAAAACAAATTATTAATCACAAATAATATTCTTGAAAATATAATACTAACTTGTTCTTGATGATTTTTACTTATATTTGAAATTGCTATTAGCTCTTGTGTTATAAAATCTAGCTGCCTTTGCTTTTCTTTTTCCTTTCCTTCCAAAAATATAATTTCTGCATCATACTGTAATAGATAAGTTAACCAGTACATTTCAAGAAAATTCTATTAAAAAACTATAAATACCTTGTTCATATCAGCTTGTTGATTTGACAATTTTTCTCTTTGATAGTTGATCAGTGCTACTAGTTCTCTATACTGAGCATTATAGTACATGTTATTTTGAATTTTATTTCTGTTTTCATCTCTTTCTTTTTTTATTTGCTCCTATAAAATGATCAGCATAATACAAACATAATCCATTATACTTACATAATTAATGGCATGAAGAAGATACTAACTGGCATATTTCCTTTTTTAAATTTGTCATGGTATACTGAAGACGTTGGGGGTGGTGGATCTCTGTAAGGTGGAGGAGCAGGTGGTTCTTTATAAGGTGGTGCTGCTCTTTGACTAGAATGATCTGACACATCAGAACCAGTAGAACAGTTACTTTTCTTTGGAGAACTATGTGCAGAATGTGTTAAAGATTCTCTTACTTCAAGAGATGTAGATTTCATTTGGGGAATACCTTTTACTATACCCACATTATCATATGTCGGTATGTAACTACCACTGAAAAAGTAATAAAATTATATAAAATAACACTGTTATACATTAAAAAGATACTAATGACATTATTACTTAATTAAAGATATATATGAATACATAGGTTATAGATTATATTTAATTATTTAAATGTGAAATAACTTACCTAATAGATTTATTGAGATCTGGTTGATCTGAAGAATCAACATTATTTAAACAATGTGTTGGAGTACTGCTGGCACTACTTGAATTTTTAATTTTTGGTTGTTGAGCAAATTTAGCAGCTTCACTACGTTGGAGAATAAATTGAACATCATTTGAATATTCTCCCCATTTCATGACAATCTTCATTGGGTTTTCATTTGGAGAAAGCTGCCTTTCATTATTTCTCCATCTTTCTATTAAAGTAAATCTTCCAGATTTACCTGTAGCATGAGCAAGTGCAAAAACCACATCCTAGAATTAAAAGACAGATCATGTTTTATACAAATTATAAAAATATTATTCTAACAAGTACTAATTTTATAATTCCATTTCTCATTTTCAATATAATAATTCTTTTAGTTATATTGATGTAGGATCCTTCTCAATTTTCAATATTGATTAAGGATTACTGATTCTAAGCATACTACATATTATAACAAATTAGAATTACTTGACAAGTTGTTGTTTCTGTAACGCCACAAACTATACGTTGAATGCCTTCTACCCAAACTTTTAATTCCATCATAAGTTGTAATATTGATATTACTAAAAAATAAATTATTTTAAGGATGATACTTCTTCAAGTGTTGAATTATCTTACTTTCAGGACATATTTTAAGAAGTATTTTATTTAGGTATTTAAATAGTAATCAAATATTTTTTCACAAATCATTTTTCTGAATCCAATTGTACTACTTAACAAAATAAAACTAATTACTTTGACGTTTAAGAATGTCCATTTTTTGTTTTGATTTAAATGGCAGTAGACAGTAGACAAATGACAGAATTAACCATAGAACAAAAATATAGGAAACATCAGATAAAAGTAATTTCCATGGTGAAACTATTTACACCATGGTAATTTAAGGTAATTTCATTATTCATTCGATTTCCAGTGTAAAAAAATTAGAGAAAATATGTTTAAAAAGTCAAATACCATATAAAATGCATATTGCACAATTTAAGTAAATTCTGTTCGACTTCGACACACAAGCAAAAATGAAGAGTACAAGGAAAAAAGAAGAATGTGTTTTCATTTTGAAACCACAAAGTATTGCTATTAGTATTAAATGTTATAGTTTTAAATGATTAATTTTTAAGTATAATGGAAAATTTACCAGGAATAGCTGTAGTTAGCAGCAGTCAAACAAGACCTAAGTCTCTTATTAAATTAATTACAAAATTACAAGTTAATTCCGAAACTAGTGATAAGCCTGGTGTTACTAAACATTTATGGAATTTAGATACTAAATATTATACTGCTCAAGTAAATCTTCTGGAAATTGATACTACTGATGTGGAAAAAGATGAAGATCTAATTAAAAGTATAGAGGCTCTAATTATACATATGGATTCTAACAGTAAAACTGGGTTGGATGATTTAAAAAAATGGAAATTTTTGGGTAACAAAATTTTATCTGTTCACATTCTAGTGCTTTTCAAATAAATTACATTTTCTGTAAATTCTGATAAATCTTAATTTCTAGATGTATGGAATGCAGATGTTAAGTTACTTTTAGCAAATTATTGTACAGAAAACACTAAAATAACCAAAACACAAGCATTGGAGTGGTGCTTAAAAATGGGATATGAATTTATAGAGTTATATCCATCTGTTCCAAAGGCAGATGACGATGACATTGTTACAGAGAAGTTTGGTGTTGATAGGGTAAATTTGCTTTAAATAATACAATTAATTATTTTATTATTTTAATGTTAACAGGTAGTAGAAGCACTTCACACACATACATGGTCTAATTTAGTCATGAAGGATAGAAAAATTCCAAAGCCCCTTAAATGTAGCAATATAAAAAAAGAAGATGCAGAAGAAAATGACCAAATATTACCAAATGATGAATTAGATGATTTCGCAGATTTATTTTCACAATTACAAACTATGAAAGATAGTTTGCAAGGTATGCCAGTTAATCAAAGAAAACAGTGTGCAGAGCAAATGGTCACAGCTTTTTGGAAAGCTATTGGAGGAGAAGAAGAAGAAATATTTGATTTGTAAAATTACTGTATTATTTGTATACACAAAATATCTCATTATATTATAAGCATATCTTATCAGTTAAGTATATTTTTGTTTATATATAATTTGCTGTGGTTTTAAATAAAGTCCATAGGAATACTATGTAGCCAGGTCAATGTTTGCAGCAGATTAACGTATATTATTTACAACTGGAAAAAACCATTTCTTATAAATTTTGAAATTTGGTAAAAATAATTTACATTCAATATATGTATTCCAATAAATTGGAAGTCTTAAAAGGACAGAAATATTAACTATTGCAATTAAATTTTAAATTTTATTAATTCAACAAACATGTTGAAATTATTTTTATTTACGGAAGTATATATAATAATTTATGTAATTGGTTTTGAGTAAATATATACTTGTGGTTTTCATATGATGCCTAAAACTGGAAAAGCAATTAAAAATACTTCAGCTATGTAGCTAATAAAAAACGTAATTTATACATTAAAAACTTTCTGGACACAAAAAAATTAGAAAAATAAAAATATTCATACAACAGAGATTTTAAGCTCTGATTTGGCATTTTCCGACTAGAAGGTGGTCCGCATTTTCGATTTCTTCGATGCCAGTATGTCCTGGTACCTGAAGTAAGATTACCATGTTATTTTCTCCTGAAGGCATTTCCAAACAAACTAGGAGTCAATTATATTCGATTCCAGTGACCCAACTCTCCCCCAATACTGCATTTCAGGCTGAAATTTGAATCATAAATATATGTGTGGCACATTATTTTCTGTGCAGTTACAAATAATAAGCAAATACAGACAATATAGAACAATCTTTTGCATTTGCATACTTTAAAGTCAAAATTGTTTTAATACGAGGGTTGTCTGAAAAGTTTCCGACCTTAACATGATGGCAGCACTCGTAAACAAAGTTGGGGAATGTGTTTGCGCATGCTGAAAGGTACCCACTAAAATTTCAGCCATTTTGGACGCGCAGTTGTTTGACAATCATTTGAGTGAGTCGATGTGAGTGTTTTTATGAAAATGAAAAAAATTGAGTATCGAGCTGTCATTAAATATTTGTTTTTGAAAGGCAATACGCCTACGCAAATCAAAAACGAGTTGGACGTTGTGTACGGAGACTCTGCACCATCATTTACCACCGTGAAATTTTGGGCTGCTGAATTTAAACGTGGCCGTACCAGCTTGGGTGACGATGAACGTTCGGGACGTCCAAAAACTGCAACCACTGACGATAATATCGCTCAAGTTCACCAAATGGTGCTAGACAGCCATCGAATTAAAATTAGAGAGTTAGCAGAGGCTATAAACATATCCAAAGAACGTGTTTGTCACATATTGAATCAAGATTTAGGCATGCGAAAGCTGTCCGCGCGTTGGGTACCGCGTTTGCTCACTTTGGACCAAAAACGTGTTCAAATGAACATTTCCAACTCTCTGTTGGCGCAGTTTAGGTGCAATAAATCAGAGTTTTGGCGCCGATTAATTACTGTAGATGAAACTTGGATACACCATTATAGTACAGAAACAAAAACACAGTCAAAACAATGGACTGCGAAGGGGGAATCGGCTCCAAAAAAAGCAAAGGTTGTTCCTTCGGCTGGGAAAATGATGGCAACTGTTTTCTGGGATTGTCATGGTGTTAATTATCTTAATCGATTATCTTCAAAAAGGAAAAACCATTACAGGAGCATACTACGCATCATTACTTGACAAGCCGAAGGCAGAAATTGCGGGAACACGGCCACATTTGCAGAAAAAAATAATTCTGTTTCACCAAGACAATGCGCCGTCTCACACCTCAGCGGTTGCCATGGCAAAATCCACGTATTACGGTTCAAACTGCTTGACCACCCTCTTTACTCACCAGATCTAGCCCCAAGCGACTTTTTTTTGTTCCCTAAGCTAAAAGTTGCGCTCGGAGGACAGAGATTTTCGTTGAATGAGGAGGCCATCACCTTCGTAAACAACTATTTTGCAGAGAAAGACGCCGAGTACTATTTGGACGGGTTGAAGAGATGGGAGCATCGCTGGGAGAACTGTATAGACTTACAAGGAGACTATGTAGAAAAATAAAAATTAATTTGAACAAAAAATGACTACTATCTTTGTTAGGTCGGAAACTTTTCAGACAACCCTCGTAATTAATAACAAAAATATTCCTATGTGGGTGTGGTTACTGGAATCAATAGTTGGTCTTAAATTATTGGAAAAATTAATCAAAAACTGAATTCTGTGATTTAGTTTAGACCAGCAGTAGGAAAGAAAATTTTTTAATCATGCTAATTTTGCAACAAACATGAACTAAGGTTAAGCAAAAGGAAAAGATATTTCCTTTTGAATTGTCAGTTTCAAAACGTAGGCAAAGTACTTAAGGGACCGTGTCTCTTATGCAAGGATATTAATTTTAGAGAAAACGCCGGACATCTATTTTTCCTTTGACAGGCTCTACAAATGACAACCCTGCTTCTCCACTTGAACTTGACGTATCTCGAACCAAGGTAGGTATGTTAACAAACAAAACTGGTAAAAACCTTTGGTCTTTATTAGGTCAATGTGCTTGTAGAGTATAGTGAATATCTTTCACCCTCAGTGAATGTAATTTAATCTAAAATTTAATAAAATCCAGTATGTTTTATTTACGACGACCACCCAAGGATGGATTAAAAGAAAAAAATTAAATTTGTTCCACCTTACATAGAATTTCCTAACCCTATACCTACCTACCCATTTTATTGTGTATGTATTTAATCAGAAAATGTCTTCAACGCTTTCAATTAAAATAAAAGTTTGATTGATTATTGTTTTAATTACCCAATAATTGCGTATTAATTAATACTATTATGTTGTAACATCCACACAAAGAAGTGTCGGTCTAAATTATTTTTAATAATTTTACCTTGAAATTGAAATCCATGAACGTTATAAAAACGCAAAATGTTGCGACACATTCATAAAATGAAATCAAGAAGAATCTCTTTTAATAAATATATATACATTTTACTTGTACGTACCAAGCCGTATCAGTATATCCAGTTGTTTATTTATAAGATAGTGTTTATTTTCTTAAACATTATAGTTATATTTAACGACAGTTCAGTGAATTTGAAAATATTTAGTGCAATTGTAATTGTAGAGACGCAATTTATTTCAGATAATTAAAAAATGGCATTTTTTAAACTGATTCGAAAAAAATATCCTCAACATGAAAGTAAGTCTTTCAATCTTCGTCTTATGGTCTTATTTTTTTTAATTTGCATAGTTTTATAAAGTAAATATCATACATATGGTACCTATAAGCCATGAAATTATAAATTATTTATATTATATCGTGCTTCATAACAGAACGGCTTCAATTTCTAAATTGGGTAAATTCATATTTTTAGAAAGCGTGATATCTTTTTAGTACCTACCAATATTATTTAAAATTAAGTTGTATAGGTACCTACCTAATTATTTTATAATTTCATTTTAATGTAATCCGCAAATATTGTTTAAGACATATTTAATAATGATATTAATTTGTTTTATTAAGTATATTGGACTTTTCTATATTTAAATAAAATAATACATTATCAAAATGGATACTTTGGAATTAATAATGTAATAATAATAATAATAAATAAATAGTTTAAATTAAATACTTGCATGATGTGTTATCCAATATAAACAAAAGGAATCAGTAATTTTTTATGGATATTTTAGAACTACGTGATGAAGACATTTTAAAAAGTAATACAACGGAAGAGGATATGTTAGTAGATACAAATGTTGGTGAAATTGATAAAAGATTTAAATTAAAATATTTAGGTGAGTATAAATTTACTTTGTTTTTCTCTCCGGAAGTAAGGACCTCAACTAAAGTTTTAAAAAGCATCTTCCTTTATAGATAAATTGTAACCTTGAGACAGTCTGCTAATACTGGTATTGAGACAATCTTAAATATTCAGTATTGACAATTTATTCATTTTATATCCGAAAAATCCCTTTTACGTAAACAAGCTTTTTTTAAGATTCTAGTTGGAACATTTTAAAAAGCCATTATCATCGTTTTTAGGTTGTACAAATGTAGACAGTTTAAGTGAAAATATTCGTATTAAGGCTATAGACAATATTTTCAAGACAGCTAAAGAAGGGAAAAACAAAAATTTTCAGACAGTGTTACTTAAAGTATCTTCCAATGGGATAACGGTAACAGATTCTCAAGGATACGATATTTTAAAAATATCAATATACAGGTAAAACTCTTAGAGAGCACGTATTAAATGCATGGGTATAGTACATTCATACTTATACCGTTCTGACTTCTTAATAGGCCAATAAACGACCCTTTTGTCCTCTATTGTCGGCCGGCGTTTTAGCCAGGTGTTACCTGCTATAAAATTTGAACGGAACAGGGTGGAATTTACTTTTTTTATAGGAAAAAATAGAAACACATTGATAATCAGATATTTTATTACATATCTAGGGATACTATAAATTATTTTTTTAAACATTGTCGTTTAATACTTGCGTCAAAAAGTCACGTGTGATGGCAATGTTTAAAAAAATAAATTATACCTACTTAGTCATTTAAAAAAATATATAAATAAAAAGCTTTTAAAAATACAATATAAAATACAATACAACATAAAATGAAAAGTATCTAAAAATATTACAACTTACAATTATTATTAGGACCTATTCAATTAAATCAGTGTCACTATCACTATCATCCCCTAAATGTATAATTAACTCCTTAACATTACTTGAAAGTGTGGTATATGACTGTTCAACTTTAACTACGTGATCTACACTGTTGCTCCAATTATTGACTGGTATTTCATCTATTTCCCTGGTGATAATGCCTAATACAAAACTATAGGATTTTTACGATAAGTTGACAATGACGTCAGAGCATAGAATTTTGCGGTGTTGTCACGCAGAGTTGTTTTTCCTTCATCTAAGTTAACTGGTAGTGCTGTGCTAATTCTAAATGTCAAACGTGTACAATACAATAATGACGCGTGGCAATTGGCTCGTGGCAACAGCGCGAATTGTTACCAATCTGTACACGTTTAATTTTCCTAGCTCTTACAAGTAAATCTCATCTACTGTCAGTTATTTTTAAGTTACTTTGTTGGCAATATAATTAACTAGGAATGACGTGATGGTCATAGATAAGAGATGTGATGGTCAACTTATCGTAAAAATCCTTTATTTAAAGTCGGGGAACTGTTGTTACGCCTAACTTGCGATTTCAATTGATGCCAAATATGTTCTATAGGGTTAAAAATGCAGTGATATGGTGGAAGCTTAGACCATATACAAATAGACTGGCTGTGACGTAATTTTTCTGAACAACATACTGAAGCCAATATTATCTCTCTTTGTCGCATGAAGTTCGTGGAGCTACGGGATGAGGTGTGTGGGCGGTACTGTTTACAAACAACAAATACCAGCGGGGCAAATGTATTTTAATAGGTACCTAACAAGGTTTTAACTCTAATCAAAATTCCTAAATCATAACTTTAACCCAAAATTAATACAACGAAAACAATACCACAATTAGTTTATGAACAGGGTAAGATTAATGTTTACATATGATTTGCAATGTTCCATGCTATAAGAGACAGTGCAGTCGAGGATATACGAAAACAACCGAAGAAGTTTTATTCAAACGTGGATTTGTTTGTAAACATATAGTTATAGAACACAACATAAAGTTATTTTGGCTTCACAACAAGGACAGAAAATTGACGTCTATTTGTATATGGTCTAAGGGTGGAAGTCTTAAAACTGAATGTCCCATGCTATTTGCAAACTCATCACAAACATATTTTTTCTCTATATTAAAACATTTTAATACTTCAAGTAATTGTTTTTTTGAATAATTTTCATGAAAATAAATATTATTGGCGTGCATAAATTCTTGAATAATTGCTTTGGTGTCGCTTGAACAAGGGTGTTTGTTTAATTGCCTACTATGATAGCTAGAGCGTTATCTATAACAATAACACTTTGAGGAGGAATATTGGGAATTAACTTATTTTTAAACCTGTCTTCAAATAAATGTGCAGTTGTGTCGTCATGGTAGTCAAGAGAAGAGTCTTTTATATTTTTTGCACTCAGTGATAAAGCATTTGGAACCCACCCGTCTTTTGATTCCGCATGTATAATTGTTATCCGCTTACCTCTGTTGGATGGTGCTTTTGTGTTACATTTACCACTTGAATCGTCCCAACCTTTTGATGGCGTGTCATGGGTATCGTACCACGTTTCGATCTTCCTTGACTTCTATACATATCTATTTTCGTAAGATATTCTAATCTCTATTTCCGAAGTCGTTGCGATTCCATCAGCACTTGTTTTTTGTCTATCTTCTTAAATTTGAATCCTAGTTTTTTCACAGTCTTCCACAATGTTATTCTGCCACACTATATGCCACTTCATTTCTAGTCTCTTCATTAAGGTGTCTAATGTTGGTGCATTTTGCTCTTCATACATTTTATAGATTTTTTGTTATTTATTATTTACATCAAGTTTTGTGGCAGTACCAGAATCGCATCTTTTCTTTCTCTTGACTATCGGTTTTTTAACAATATCGGGTATGGTAGACTTTGGTATTTTCGTTAACCTGCACGTTTCTTCCAAAGCTGCTTGTATGGAAACATCGTTTCTTAAAGTTCAATATACATTCTTTAAAATTTCTTTAGCATCAACAGAAAGATGCTTTCTCTTGCTGCTTGTTGTACTACTTGCTTGCTGCTCGTTGTCGCTTGGTTCATCGTCAGATTCACTCCACGTTCGCCATATTTTGGAAAATACTAAGCTATTTACTGTTCTAAGGACATATATATCCCAAAATCCTTTTTAAAATATTCAAGTAGGCATAGGTACAATAAGGTATGTAGTAAGGTAATTAATGTATATTGTAAGGTAGATAACCATATTATTCATATTATTTCCTTAAAAATTCAAATTGTAATAAAAGTTACCTAGTACCCAAAATTATGTTTAGAAATACTAACTACATACCTGTTGGCACATTTGTACATATTTTTAGATAATTTATATCTATCTATCAATATTTCAATTGCTTCTCAATGTAAAAGTAAAAAGTCCACTCCGGCCCTGCCTGCAGCTCGACGAAGTCTGCCGGCCGGTAGGAAGATTTATTGGAGGCAATATAATCGAAGTCCTTAAGTCAGAACGGTATAAGTATGAATTTACTTTACCTTACCGATTATGCTAAATGTAAAATAACCGGATTGTACTTTGAATCATATATGTATCTGTCCTAGATTGTGTAAAATTTAAATCTAATCGCTTTTACTTGATGATTTTATAGACAATGAAATTAAACCAGTTTGTTTAATGAATTTAGTAGGTAAACTTATAGCCATTTGCACCGACTATTTTAAGCCGAGTTTAGAGTTAAGGGTCGCTTAAAGTAAATATTTTTGTTTCACCAGACGTTTAAGTTTAATTTCTCACGACGGTTTAAAGAAAACTTAACCTACAAGTAGGTATCTCTGTTGGCTATTATCATTATCCAATAACTAGCTACTATCGGCTCCAGAATAGCATATACATTTTCAAACTCAAATCGCTTACATTGAATTAATTTTAAGGATGGTCTATTTATTGTGTATAACCAATCACGATTTAAATAATAATAATAAATTTGAAATCAGTTAAACAGTTGTCCACGCCCACATCTTTAATGTTTGCAGCGTAAGGTATTTTATTGACAAATTGCCTGTGTATTATAGGTACAGTAAGATTTTATTTGTTTCTTATTGCAACCTCTCTAGTGATTCCTTTTTTACTTCACTTAGTTTGGGATTAAAATCCCTTTTCAAAACATTTTTTTTATTATATCAGTGCAAAAATGCGGAAAAAACCTATTTATTCGGGACATGACTGACCCTTGTAAATAAACTTAATCCCCAAAACCATTTGATGTAGGCGTTTTAAAAATTGCCACTCCTATGTTGTTGAAGAAGGGCGTTTTTATAACTTCGGTAGGTAAACAAAATTCACATTTAACATGTATATGCCGACTGTACAACCATAATGCTTGGTGGTTTGTAGTTTGGTTTTTACTTCTAAAAGAGAGTGTTTTTTATGCTTTTGTGGTTTTTAAGACCAAGATGGATGTTTTTAACGACGATTTAGATATTAGAAATAATTGAGCAAGGATAGGTAGGTAATTTGTCAAATTTTAAAACGAATTAACTTTGAATTCTGTTTCTATTGTTTTCTAAATATTTTTTTTTCTTGTAAAGAAACCTACGAATAAAGAATAGAAAGGAAGGAAAGTTGTCATATTTTAATCTAGTAAATAATCACGACGGAAGTCGGCCATATCTATTGAAGAACCAAATATATGACTCCTTGGACATGTATAGTTTTTTCATGTTGTTTTAGTAGTTAACCCAACTCTTGATTGTATCTGTATCCAGCTGTAGGGTTCTATTTATCTAAATTATTAAAAATTAACAAAATATTTTAATGACAAGACCAAGACCGGGTTAGTCTTGGTCTTGCATACAAGGTCTTGGTCTTGGTCTTGCAGTCAAATAAGCAATCTTGGTCTTGGTCTTGTTCTTGCAGGGTCCAGTCTTGGTCTTGGTCTTGCACCAAGACTCTTGCAAGTCTTGCACTTTTTTTTAGATTTACTGGGGTCCATTTTTACAAAAAAAAGGAAAAATAGTTTTTAAAATCATTACAAGTAAAGAAAGATTAAATGAAAGGGATAGTATTTTTCATTATAAAAATTTTGTTTTTTTTATATTACATTGTAGCGATAAATCAAGTATGAAATAGTTATTATCCTAACAAGTGCGGAAAAGTTAATTTCCGCAAGAGTTAGGATCAATATTTTTTTACAAGCAAAATCACCTCGAAAATTATTTAGATACTTGAAAAGATGCGATTGTGACAATTAAATCTTTCATAGTGTCAATAAATACACGACTGTAGCTATAGCAACTAAGCACAGCCGATCAACTTCTGCTTGTTATGGTACCATCAGTAATTATAACCCTCAAAACCAAGCTTCTTCTTCGTCTTCGTCAAGCAGGGCTCCTCTACCTGCGTTCTCAGCGGAGTACAGTACGACAATGCCTCTTTCTCCAAATGATTCATAAAATTGTCCAAGTTTTTTAATATGTAACCATTAATAAAGCTTATCCATGAACTTACCTTAGAAATAAACATAGTTTTTGTTCAGGAGTTATTGGACTTTTATTTCCATTGCATGGTTTTGAAACAATGTCATCTTTTATGTGATTTAAAACATAATCAAACAATACTGGTTTCAAACGAAAATATTGTCTAAATTTTTCATCATTTGTTTGAAGGTGACGACATATTAAGATTTCATAGACGCCTTCAGTTTTCCGTTTCTTAAAAATCTTACTTTCTTCCGACCTTTTCGTTTCTTCTTCCGATGAATACTTGTCTTCCAAAAATATTATCATTGCCAAGTCCAAATCATCCATCCAGAAACACTCTAATTATTGTCAAATAATGAAACTAAACACAAGATAATATAAAACAAACTATAAACACACAAAACGAAAGCAAATACAAAAATGGATTTAGGGGGTCAATAACGTTAAACTCTTACTTTACATCTGTGCTCACCGATAGCGGCCGTCTTGAACGGTCGTCAAATTACGGCCGCTTTATTGCGGCACCGCTATCCTAGGAAACCAAAGCTTTAGAGTTTAAAATAATCCATGGCTGCTTTATTTTTCGGTTTATGTGTTGAAAGGACGCAAGACCGCAAGACTCTTGCAAGCTTGGTCTTGGTCTTGCGTTTATCTTGCAATGCTATTAGTCTTGGTCTTGCATAAGTCTTGCACTGCTCGGTCTTGGTCTTGGTTTTGCCTTTTCTGCAAGACCAAGACCGCAAGACCAAGACCAAGATATAAACAATATACAAAATAATAGACCTATAATTTTAAAATAACATATTTTTGATCCAATTAATATTTGTATAATACTGTTTGATTTTTTCAGCATATCTAATTGTTCCCATAACGGCACCCAACGACAGATATTCTCGTTCGTATGTTCCGATTTGAATGACATTTTAACATGCCACGTATTCCTGTGTCCAAAACAAAAGATTGCCCGGAACGTTACATTAGCCGTCGGTAACGCTTTTAATACAGCGTATCAAGCTTGGAGTGAATTTTCATTTCCTGACGAAGAAATTAGAAAAAGAACGATTCAAGGCAAATCTATAGAACAAAAACAGAACCAAAGTAGTAATTGCCAATCGGAAAATGGCGAAAGTCTCATCGATTTAGGCAATGATGTATTAAACAAGAAAATTGTGATAAACCAAAATCGAAATAAAACAAAAAATAACTGGGTAAGTTAATTTTGAAAGGATACGTGACTTGCAACCAAATCACATATTATACTTGATGTAAAGTAAATTAAAAACAAAAAATTCCGATCTAAAATATTGGCTGTTGGTACTGTTCTGTTCATCTTCTCCAAATATTAAACAAAGAAAACGATTTAGTATCGAAATCTGTAATTATTAAAGGATATTTCTTCAATCCCATCTCTTCTTATTAGTTTTTAAATATGGCAACATCACAATTATGACGTGCAATGCTTTTTATTTTGCGTTTACTCATTTATCATAACAAAATGGTATCTCTTAATTTAATTCTCATTATTATTTGAACTGAAATCAATTCATTTTCATGTTTAAATACTTTTGCATATCCAGTACTTCTATCTGTATTTAAATTGAAAAACAATTTACAAATGTTAGTTCTTAATATTGTTTCTTAGTTTCATATCACCTGCCGGATACTTACCTAACATAACATAACATAACCTAACCTAACCTAACCTAACCTAACCTAACCTAACCTAACCTAACCTAACCTAACCTAACCTAACCTAACCTAACTTAACCTAAGCTAACCACCGAAGTCACTAATGATGATTGAATCCTTGGTGCAATTGCCTGATTAATTAAACTTGACAAATGTCTATTTATTTTAATAATATACAGGTATATTAAAACCAATCGTAATTTCTGAGAGGAGTTATGAATATAGATTAAGAGATTTTACACTCTACACCGATAAACAACTTGATATCGAGTTAGAATCAATTAATTTATTATTTTCAGGTAATATTTGATGAAGTTGCAGCTTATTCCAGTTTTTGTGATGATAAATTCCAGTAAAGTACATAATCAATAATTATTTAGGATAGTTTTATATTTAAATTTAAATGTTATTTATAAGATTCTGTAATAGTATAGAAATAAAAATATACCTATTAGTGTACATACTTTATAGGTTTGTTTTCACATTGGTTTCAAACTTGTTTCTAACGTTTGGAGTGTGCGCAGTCGATATTTTGTGTTCGCGCATTAGTTTGAAACTAATTTCCAATCACTAGTCGGATGTTTTCACATGGTTTCCTGACAGTTTTGTGACAGTCCAAGCAGTTTGAGAATTAATTTCCAGCAGATTGTTGGCACATGCGCGTATTAAACCTTATGTCAATTAGTTTCTATATTTTTTGTTGTTATTTTCTCCTGTTTTTTTAATATCATTATAAACCTATTTAAACTAAAAAGACACGTATTCTGATGAATCTGATTATTTAATGTCATCCGACACTGACGATTCAGATTTAGAAATTATGTTGGAAGAATACTTTAAGGATAATTTACTCATACACATGTTTACAGTTTTCATAGCTTTGTAAACAATAACAATAACCTCTTTCTTTTTAATCTTCTTTTTAGGTAATATCATACGGATTATTTACTCATACACATTTTGTCTACTGTTTTCACATTAATCACAGATCAGATCGGGATTTATTTCAAACGAGACTTGCGCACAAGAATGGTTTGAAAATTGTAAGAAACAAGTTTGTGATTTGATGTGAAAACAAACCTATTGGCTGCTTTTTCTACGACTGACACTGACATCGGAGGAAGGAACGATACAATATATTTGTTTGAAATTATTGGCTTTGGATATTCAATTAGTCAGTCAGTCATTCAAACTATTCGAAAAATGGTTATATCATTTCCTACAAATTATTTTATCAGAATTAATTTTCCTACCAACTGTTGAACAATAAATTTACTAAAAATATATGATTTTTCTTTCGATTTTACAGAGACTGTATAGAAAATTTACTAGTTTTGTCTTTTGCACAATTGAATATATATTCATATGTTTGTCAGGGTAAATGTTACATAGCTCATTATTTTTTAAAATTTCTAACAAAAGTGACTGTCAAATATGTAAAGATTAGTTTAAATTGGTGGGAGTAGAAAAAAAATATTACCCACGTTAGCTTTGTTCGAGATTCACCACTTACCGTTCTCGAACTGTCAGACGCCTGCGCACTAAAAAAATCCTGTTTTTGGAATTTCTTGGCGAAACAGGAACAAGGCTATTGAAAGATGGAAATAATATATTAGTTAATTAAGACTGTTTTATTTACAATTGAACTATTTAATTTAGTTTAATTATTGGTTATTTTATACATTTTGATAATTAATTAATAACAGTTTTGTTTGCCATATAGTGACACATTTTACTCTAATTTTAACCTTGTACCGCACCATCTACTGGCGCTAAAGTCCTAAAGTCCTATTTAAACAATGTTATAGTAACCATAAATATTGTTAAATCTTTTAAACAACAACAATATGGTAGTTTAATTTCTTATACCGTTTGCACTACAATAATTTTGATTCATAACAGTATGGTTATTAGGAATGCTACAAAATTCCAATTTTAAAGCTGACAACACTGCAAATATTATTGTTTTGTGCCATTTTGTAATAAACAAGATTTTTTTTAACTTTTCTTTTACATATAGTGCCAAAATGCAAAACACAAATGAAAAATCATACACTCAGAGGTCAAATGAAATGGCTAGTGCACTTAAAGAAGTGGCTAGTACAATTTCCTGCATTTCCTGATATTTTTAAAAGAAAAAAATAGATTTACAAATGTGAACGATTTATAATTAATGTTTTTTTTTTAGTTTTTGTTGTTGTGACTGTAATTTTTAATTGTTTTCCCTCAAATATCTAGATCATTATCTAAATCTAAAGCTTCCTGCAAATATTATGTAAAACTGAACAGTAGTAGCATGTTTGTAGAGCAACAAGAATAGTATTACTTCTTGTTGCCCTCTTCCACAAACTGGGATAACTTAACACAAGACATGATCTTTTGTTTAATCTGAAAATCTTTGTAAATCAATATTTAGGGAGTTCAAAAGGGTTACTGGTATCTCTTATATACATCTAAACTCTAATCTTAAAATGTTTCTAAATATAAAATACATTTCGAAAATAAACTTAAATATTAAATTGATTGTACTAACCTTTACATTTTGGAAGTCCATCTTATTAAGAATAATAAAAAACTCTTCGTTTTAAATAGTGGAAGTTTTGTTCAAACGAAGAGTTTTTTATTATTCTTAAACTTAAATATCTTAACTAATACCACTCACCTAATTGCTATACTTTCATACTGATTAAAAAATCGACTTAAAAAAAGAATGGAAACGCTATTTTTACAATTTTTGTTTTTAATAACCTATTCTAACCTAATCTAACCTAACCTAACCTAACCTAACCTAACCTAACCTAACCTAACCTAACCTAACCTAACCTAACCTAACCTAACCTTGTTAGTTATAACAAGTACAAAAAGTACCTTACTGAGATAGCCAGCTTTTTAGCAAGATCTATTAATAAATGACAGATCATATTGCTTAAAACTAAAGATTAGAATGCCGTTGTTTGCAAAACTTGCTATTTAAACAATATCTTTTTAATAATCATGTTGTTATTGCAAACAGAATCGACCTGTATTGTTGATACCATTGGCCAAACCTAAAACTTACGTCATGATTTCTTTAGCTTCTAAATTTATTAATTTAAATAAACACAAACTTATTACTTATCAGTGATCATTTAAGCGATGTTGTCGATGTTTACTCTTAATATAAAATGTAAGAAATTGTGATAAAGTAAGTTATTTTAAAATAATCAGGTGTTTCAATTCATAATGTCACCTTTTTCGAATGTCAGTCAAAATTATTCGTAAATAAGTTTACAATTTTAAAATAATTCTTAACAATGGCTCAGTCTTGTTCCTGCAAAAATAAAAACGGACAGCAAGCTCAAGAACAACCCCAAGCTTATCGTCAAGAGATTTCTGTGGTTCCTTGCCCTGTAGGACAGCAAAAATCCTCACCTAAAAGCTCACCTAAAGAAGAAACGGTGGAATCTTCGAAAAAATCTGCTAAACCTTGTACAAAACTATCGCCATCACTGGGTAAGTTTAATTTTTTATCTAGAACAGGGAGAAGACTAGTTTTATCATTCTAATCAACATTATCTTAATTGATCTTAGACATAGATAATAGACACATATTATGATAATTTGGTACTTGAAGAGTTACATGTTTGGAAATTACCTATTTTCTGGTAGTATTAAACAAGCTGCAGTTCTACAGAAGAACTCCATCCAGTAATCAAGAAGTATACGAGACTATTAGTTTAATATCAGTCCGATAATGAACATAGTAATTTTAAAACTTCCAGTTTTTACAATAATTTTACACCGAAGTGTATTTTAAACTACATAGTTACCTACTCTAAAAGAATTGTCAAGAAAATTGCGGGGTCCGTTGAACAATCCGGTAATTTAGAATTTTCATAATTTTTCAAAAATATTGGTTTTAATTGCTTATTTTAAAGATTATTAATACGGAAGAAAATCACAATTTTTCAAAGATATTAACTTTTATCTCAAAATACATGGTACCTAAATATTGAATGCCTATAATATAAACCCTTTATCTTGCTTGATTTTAAATGATTTATATAATATATAATATTCCTTCATTTACATTTTAAAACAAATAAATAAGTCTGCTAAAGGTAAACACGGAAACATATAAGTCGTAATCAGTACCATTTTTTAAATAAATGTTGGTTGTATAATCTTAAGTAGGTATATAGCGAGAGAGCTTCATGTTATATTCTCACTATATGTTATTAGTTTACAGTAAAATAAAATAACTCGTGAAAATGTTTACGTTTAATTAAAGAACTGAAATTAAAAGTTAAAAGAAAGACTAATATATTTTCCGACTGGTGCTTGCGTGACTCCTTGTTGCTAAAAAAAATCAACCCCTCGTAAAGTAATGCGTTTTTTATCTATGCAGGTGTGCATTAAGAACATAGAGATTTAACATATCTCTATGTATGAGTTTCGCTCGCTAAATGTCACAGAAAAGAAAATCCATAATTTTTGTATTACTAGTTGCATAACAGTAGGGTTCGTTACAAGTATATTAACAAATTCACTTTTATCCAGTTGGTGAGGAAATGATTTTTTCTTTATAATATAAATCAACATAATTTACATTTCGATCTGTTAGTTTGTCGGAAATGAATTATGTTTCTATATGCTCTAATACCTATTTAATTTATCACTTTTTTACACGATTCTTTACTGCATCTACATCTTTTTTTCAAAAATATTAAGTGAAGTAGATCTTTTGCGTTATTTATTTTCATTTTATTTTTTTTAATATGTTATTTAATTTATAGTTTGTTTACACAAAAACTATATAGGTACCTATATTGACTTAAAATAAATAATTAACTATTGCATTTTCAAAATTATGCAACCACCATTTAGGGTGATTGCGCCAGTAGTCGGCCTCTTAAGAGTATTTCGTAACTTTGACATGGCCCCATAGTTGGATATTCTCACATAAGCAAATAAAAAAATTATGTAGAATAGAACAAGTCATTAGAATCATAAATAACCTTATTAGACATTCATAAGTATTCTACGTTTTAATTAAAAAAATAATATTAACAAAAAGAACACTTTTCCCAGTTCTCGGCCACAAGGTCCCACTTCTCGACCTTCTAAAGCGCCGGTTCTCGGCCACTATCCCAGTAGTCCTCCATTAACGCCTTTTCTCGGCCATTACTCTTATGTTTCCTATTAATAAGGTCGATATTATAAATACTCCAATGAGCAACCAAAATAACGATGAGTTTATTCAAAATTTCAATAAAAACCATAAAATAAATACAAAATATAAACAAAAATAAAATACGAAAACGACAAAAAGAATAGTTTATCCTTAAAAAATTAAAGACTGTATCACAGGAATTAAGAAATTAGTTAAGTAACTAAAAAAGTCCTAAAATTTGTGTAGTTGACACAGCCTAGATTTTTCTCTCCCTGGTCCCTACATCGCTAATAAGTTCTTCTTCACATAATGAACATTTCTGTTTCGGCCTAGTTTTTGGCTTTTCAGGTTTTTCTTTTGATATCATTTTTGCTTGTCGTTTAGCAATTTTCTTTCGTCTAGTTAGTCTATTTTCGTGCAGTTTTGCTTCCCATACTGCTTTCAAAGGTGCTCGCATCTTTCGTCTTCTTTATATGTCCTTACCTTTTTTTTGCTCTTTGAGTGCCAAGTTTTTACTCCATTTCTCAGAGGAGATGGCCATAGGAAATTTAGGTGTATCAGAACGTTTCTTATTAGTATCTGCTTTAGATTCAGGGAATTAAGATGTTTATCGAATGGATCGATTGACTGAATGGGAATTAAAGGATGGCGTTTGGAAAGGGAGCTAAATTAGATTTCTCTAAAACGTCTGAGGTTTGGCGAACAAGTGTGGTTTCCGAACTATGATTTACTTACCTGTAAACAAGTATCTAAATCATACTGACGTACAGGGTTGAGTGCAATTTGATCACTTCGCAACTGATCAGAAATATTGGAGACGTTTTCACAAATTGAAATTTTGATCTTGATTACTCTTTTTTCCAAATAAATCTGGAAAATTATATTTTTTTCCATTCTGAATTTTTTTGATGTATAAAGTACAAATTGCTTGTAATCAATAAAAAAAGTAAAATATATGTATTGTAATTTCTATCAACAGGTCCATCAATAGTACAGGCCGAGAACAAGCATTTTCAAAGCTAGTTCTCGACCGCCTGTATCCTATAGAAATATGTGCTGGCCGACAACTAGCTCAAATTAAACCTATTCTCGGCCACATAAAATGCAATCGATCATAATTACTCAATATTTAACATTTTGGTGGCCGGAAACTGGCTACAATATTAACTTCTGTAGAACCGTCAAAAAGCATATAACGGTAAGTGCCCATAGCGTTTGACATTGGAAAAAAAGGAGCATGAATAGACAACTTATTATTCCAGTTCTCGGCCACCATGGCCGACAAATGGAAAATCGTGGTTTTGAGACTCCAGAGCACCGGCCACCGCTTAATAAAAAAATCATTTATTTTCAATGTTATTGCATAAAAACTGAAGTTTAACATGTTGAGATACCTCCTACATCAAAAGTTTATTGTAGATATAACAAAATTAAGCTAAAACTTACTGTTGAAAAAGTTGTTCCCCACTATTTTATTTCAACTGCGCAACGCCCGAGCAACGGTCATTACGACCACCGTCAATTGAAATGAGAGGGTGTAAATAATTATATTGGCAGTACAGGCAAATCTAACGGAATATGGAGGAAAAACTGTGGCCGAAAGTTTGGCAAGATTTCCGAAGTTGAAGAGTTATTATTTTTCTTATTATTACATGAAAACTGCAAAAGCGGCCGACAACTGGAAGTGGCCGGCGAACTGGCGCAATTACCCTATTTACAGCTAGCTTATAGATTGATACAAATACGAGTTACGTTTACACCTACTTTCAGGTGACTTATTTATTTGTAAAAATATAAATAAATGTCAGAAATACATATTTTTATAAAAGTATTATTTTATTAGAACAACTATTAAATAATTGTGCAAAAAATGAAAGGGTTGCTGTTATATTTAATATATACCTACCTTGTCCAGTATAAATCTGGTTGATCGTCACAGCTGTCAGAACGGGACTATGTTGCCAAGCATTTAAAATAGTTTAAGAATCCAAGAAATAAATGTCAAACGAAGTTTCTCTAATATTCTTCTTTTTATTTGACTATACCATTACGCCATGTATGAACGAGGCAACAGAGAGTAATTTTGCCATCATATAAAATATTTTAGCATGACTTATGTTCGTTCGAAGTTTATATTTTATAAGCTCAACTCACCAGTTTTATTTACATTTACATTTTGTAATATGAATTTCAATATTTACCAAGTTTACAGTGAATAAACATGCTGATTGACAGTGGCAAACGAACAGAGCAATTTGTTCACTTTGATGACGTGCAAACAGATTTATACTGGACAAGGTATAAAAACTTTTTTGTGGAAATACCTTTTTAAACATCAATTTGAATATTGAAAACGTGATTTTCAACCTTAGACTAGGAAAGAGAGAGGACAGCGCATGGCAATGAAAACCTTATGCGTGTGAGTGAAGCCAATTTTCAAACGTTGGGTGGCAAACAAATTTGGAACGTCGAATTGTATTTTTTTAGTTTTTTTAATAATTTTCACCTTTTTCACCTTTTTCAATAACCTGAATAGACATTTTAAAATGGTTAAATGTGTAGCTTATAAGTGCAACAGTCACAGTGCTAAAAAAGAGCAAGGAATTTCATTTCATAGGTAAAAAGTATTTTACAACTATTTCCTTGAAATTTATTTTTATTAATATTACAGCTTTCAGGTAATAGATGTTTAACTAAATCACATATGTTATGTATGATAACTTAAATTAATAGTACATACATTTTGAAAACTGTTTTCATTCAGTTTTAAAGATTATTTTTCAATTAATTGTTATTATTTTCTCATAGATGTAATAGTTTTGCAGTGGCGTGGAACAAAAATATATATTTAAAATAGATAAAATAGATTAAAATTGTAATATTTATTAAATAAATATGTTTTAAAATGATTGTTGTTTTTTTTTGGAGCAGTACATATTTAAAGACTTTTTTAAATTAGATTTGTAATACGAAATAATGAAAATGATTATTTAATAATCGTATAAGAAAAATCGTATGATACGCCTATGTCAATATTGTCCGCCATTAGTTTGGTGGTAATTGGGTTACACAAATTCATTCCAATGCGCAGTCCTCTCTCTTTTCTTGTCTAAGTTTTCAACTATTTATCGGATTATTATAGTAACAAAACTAAGCGCAACAAATATTATCAAAACTGAATTACCGGTTGTACAACGAAGCCGTTATATTTATATTTGTATACCTACTTGTTTACAGAAGAAAGACAAATCGATCAAATATAAAATATATGTTACAGATGATGGGGTGATTCTGAATGTAGCTCCGTGTCGAAAGATACAGGATCAAATAATCTTGGGCAAAACGCTCGATGTGATGCCATTCACACCACAACCCGAAGAATTAGGTACGTAGTTTTACCATCATATGACTTCTTTGAAGTAAGGGTTAGTAGAATCAATTTCTAATTTCTGTTAACTAAAAGTTACGAAATATAATGTCTGAAAAATTGGCAATGAATTAATATCAAATAATTTATTTTGTAAGTATATATAACATTATAGGTTTTTATATAAAACTATAGTACCTATTATATAATGTTAGATATTTTCTCATAATTCTTATGAAAATATTTTTTTCTAACCTAACCTAACTATTATTTCTAGCTTTTTTGTGTGTAAACATAAAATCAATTGAAACAAGAAATCATGTCAAATAAAATTTAAAACGCTTTTTAAAACCTCAACTTATTTTAAGTTATCCAATTTTTTACAACTAGCAGTAGGTAATATTACAAAAATATTTTATTTACATGCATCACGTATTTATTTACCTCCATTTTGTTTGTGCTTTTTCTATAACACTAGCTGACTATGTGTTGAGTTTAGACTTTAGCTAGTAGATTTCTCGATGTTTTATTAAATGAAGTAAATCATCCATTGCTCAAATGTGACTAAGATATAGAAATCAAATGTCCAAGTCAATGTCACAAAGTTTTATTAAGTCTAAGTAATAAGTAAAGTTGTTAACAGCTACTAGTTTCGGCTTTTAAGAAGCTATCATCAGGCTAAAATACAAACAAGTTTTACAATATCTTTCTTATTTCTTTTCTTTTCTTTCTTATATTGTAAAACTTGTTTGTATTTTAGCCTGATGATAGCTTCTTAAAAGCCGAAACTAGTAGCTGTTAACAACTTTACTTATTACTTAGACTTAATAAAACTTTGTGACATTGACTAGGACATTTGATTTCAATGTTTTATTAATTTTTAATTATAGATGCGAAGGCAAGACGACTTGAAAAACGTCGAAAACGAGAAGAGTTATTTGAAAGTCTCCTGGCAACTGCTTTCGATATCATTTCACCTGATTATAAAAACCCTGAATTAAATAACAGCCAACTTGACGACTGTATATTATTAAGTTATGCGGATGATGGACCTTGGGAAAAAATGGTAGACTTATCTGCAAAATTATTAGGAGATGTACCCATATCATGTGATTTTCAAGGTATTTTAGATGAGGATTATAGCGACGATGAAGAAGACGTGAAAGGCAATAACGATCAAAATCAGAATCAAAATACTACTAATACTACTAGTAATAATGTTCGAACAATGTGCACCGACGACCCGTCTAAAGTATGAAGTTGTATATTCTAAAATAAACAATTTTTTATTTTGAAAATAAAACGTTTATTATTTCTTTGGATAGTGTTAAAATGACAAGTGTGTTACATTTTGAGGTATTTTACGTAAACGAGCAATTTCAATCCTTTAATAGTTGCTGCTGATTCTTCTCTTTCTGTTATAAAAACTTAGATAAAGGGACTACAAAATAAGAATTTAATACTTTTTTACCCGATTGATCATTTTTTACTGTTTACCGTGACAGATTTTACGTCAGTAGGTTACATTTACTAGCAACTTGACGGTAAGTAATTCACTTCCCGTCGAGTTAAAGAATCTCTTAATTTTAATTTATTGTTTGAAAGAATAAATAAAACTAACGAATTATTTATTAATATTGAAACTTAGGGTACAATTTGTTAAATTATTTAATGAAATCCCACTTGTTTGGGCTGTAGTTTCACTTCTAACAGAAACTCCTGCAGAATCGCATACATTAGTAGTAACACCAGTATTGCACAATATTTTTTCGGCAAAATCTATTTTATTTTGAAGAGAATCTTCTACATAGCTTTCTGCCACTGTGGATGAACGCCAACCTCCATGACGCTTTAGCCAAAAGCGTTGCTGATGTCCTCCTGAACGAATAGCCAGTATAGTTCTCGGGATTAGGCACATTTAAGAATTTGTCAATTTGGGAAGGCCAGCCCCCGATTTTCCCTTTCCCTATTACTTGAGCACAACATTTTCCTTTGGCGTATCTTAAGACCAATGATTTGATTTTACTTGTAATGGAGGATTTTATATACTTTTGCAGAATTTCTAAATATGGAATTTTATCGTCTGGCTTATTAACGACTGTAAAATTATTGACAACTAAATAAAAACTCAATTCTCCATTGTTGTTATGCACCTACCCAACATCCAAAGTATCTATCTTGATAACATGAATGAAACTAGTCAATATGACGAAAATGTTTAATTTTATAATTGGACGCCAATACGCAATACCATGTTAACCCACAAAAAATCAAAAACAGATATATGTACACAAACTGGAATCTTCTCTTGATAAGGAGCGTTTTTCAAAAGAGTGTTATGTGCCATACAATATTTATTTTAACAAAATATCAATTTAGTGTCATTCCGGATTTTGCAAATATGTTATCTGAAACTTTAACATCGTTTTTCTCAATATGGCTGACTTGTGGGTGTAACACTAATTACTCCCTCGAGAGCTGTCCCGGCTTATGAGACCTTTTAACTCAGGAGTGGGTACACTCCAGCTTAGCGATACTCTGTATATAGGATATGATTGATGGGTGAGGGCGCCACTGCTTTAAATTCGACAAAATTTAATAACTAGGTGTAAAGCAGAACACCTTATTTAATTTAAAGTTTACCTAGAAAGAAAAAATGAATATTAAAAATAAAAAACTAAAATACTGATACCGATAGGCAACCACACACAGCAAATCTGTGGGTTTAAAACAAACACTCAAGTAAGAAATTCAAATTTATTTTGCCACAAAAGGTTAGGTACTTAGCTTAGGGTTTCGGATTTCTCCCACAGCGGTATGTGTACGGCTTCGGTTGGTTACAGATGTTGACGACTTCTACAGGAAGGCAGACCTGGGGGACTTCTCCGGAGAGTTCGAACTTCAGGTGTAGTCAGCTGGATCGGTGCTTTATCGGTAACTTGCTAATAATTTGCGATATTTTCAACGGTAACTTGGAGGTACTTTTGAGGTAACCTGGAGGTACATTGGACGGTAACTTCAACGGCAACCTGCCGGTAACTTGGAGCTAATAATTTGCGATATTTTCAACGGTAACTTAGAGCTAATAATTCGCGATATTTTCAACGGTAACTTGGAGCCGTATAAATCTGTGAGAGAATAGTGTATCAGGAAAAGGAGTATCAAAAAATTATGGAATATGAAAATTGTTGGAGAACGGACGGCAATTGAATTTGATTCCTTACTATCATTTTATTTGCCGGGCACTCAACAATGTTCATATTTTTATTATTTAACAAATGATATGAAATAAAATAAAATATGTGTGATAATGGTTAAACTAAAAAAATTAGGAATGATTAATAGTGAGTCGTTACTAATCAAAACTTGATTCAATTTATTATAATCTATGTTCTGAAACGTGTGTTCTTAGTTTCTGATTAAAAAGTCTTATTTTTAATAAAAATATTATAAATTGTATATGTCAAAAGTTGCGTTATTGATTGTTAATTTGTTTGAAAGTATTAAATACTATCGATCACGGAATATATTGAAAATACATGCATTTCGGCATGCCAGCACGTGGCTGAATAGTAAAAAGGTTAAATTAATGAAAAGTATTATACAATATATATATTAAACGTTAAATTATTAATTATTAGTTCATTTAAAAATATTAAATAATGTCGATTACTAATTATATTAAAAATACATGCATATTAACATGAATTGCCACGTGGCTAAATAAAAAAGGTTCAATTATGGCTTTAGTTATCTATAAAAAATATCTAGAAATTATTATTTTGAAATGCTATTAATATCTGTGTTCAACTGAGTAATAAAGATAAATTGATAAATGAATTAAAATGTCTAATAATAAAAATTTTGTACTTACAACGGCTAAGGTAAAAATTCGTTAATACGCAAAATGATGCTCGTTCTTTGAAGGTTTAATGCGAAAGGGAAGAGTTCTCTCCGCGCTACGATGATCTTAACGGTTAATTTCCGTTAGGGGAGGAATTCGAGCGTTCTGATTGGTTAGTTTTTAACGGGTTCTCAACGTTCAAAAACGGTTGTGTCTATTGGTCGTCCGAAAGGTATTTTTTAATGGTTTGAAGTCGTGGGATAGTGAAAAATGTTTATCATTTATGATTAAGTACAGGATTTAATTATACGTGTGATTAAATTAATTTTACGCTCGGAACATGTCAATGAACATGTTACATGGGTTAACATGGTATTGCTTATTGGCGTCCAATTTATAATGGTATCAATCGTGCAAAAAACGCTATAAGCATGTCGAACGTTAAGGGCAACCGACAATAATTGGAGTCATCGCTCCGCTCCTCCTACAAACAATTGTCTTCGATCGGTATAAAACCCTTACCGTTCTCCATACTTAATATACTATTTTGCTTTTGCGTAATATGGTTAAATGAACGTTTATAAGGTGTTTTAAAGTTATTGTATGGGTTGTGGAATGGTTGCATAAAAACTTGTATGTTTTTTAAATGCTGGTTCTGCAACTCCCACACATGTTTAATTGCATTTTTATCGAAGGACCACCCCAACTATGACCCTTGGGGATAGGTTCGTAAAACTAGGAGATAAAAACAGATGTGTGTATTTTAAAAGAAAACATCTAACTTAGTATTATAACATCGCGCTATCGTTGAAGGTTTCGCGACACTTTTAGCGACGTCTTATTTCTCAACGACCGAGGAAAGGATAAACTTATACGAATTTTACAAAAGTCTAATTATATTATGCACTACATCACATACACTTGCGGATTTTCTTACGTATGTAATACACTGTGGGAACGAGCATCATACCTTACCCTCTCAAATCAACTCTATTTCTTAACTATATGTGTAGTGGTTTAAAACTAAAACGATTCGAGTTATCTAGGCTGAAACCAAAAGCACCTGCCTTCTACACATGCTACTTCTGATGTCAGAGGGGTGCACAGGGGCGTGTGTACAAAATCTGGCGTTAGAATTTAAAAAAGTCAATGGCGTTACATATAGTTAAAATAAGTGATTTTAATTTTTTTATATTGACAAAATGAATGCTTACATATTTGAGTATCACTGGAATCAGAGGGATCCATCACATACATATTATACAGCAATTTATCTAAAAATTATTTCAGATTTTCGCCATGGTGTATTTATTTTGAACAGTAATTTTTATATAGTGAAATTAAATTCCAAGGACAAAAAAAATATTTTTCCCTTTATTCATATTAACCAATTTTTGAAATTTTATTGATAAAAATAGTCTAGAACCACTAAACCGACCCCGCAGAACACGAAAATTGCGTCAAAATTGCAGAATTCCTAATAATTCCCATAAAAATTAACTACCTTTGAGTTTCGCTGTACTACTTCAACCTCGATACTATCCCACCCAGATTTATTAATAATGTTCTACACATCCTATTGAAAAAATGATTGCACCAGTAGATTTAGCGTGTTAAAAAACCCCATTTTCTATATTTTCAAGTATTTTGGAGGAGGAGAATAGGAATGGAAGATACTATCTCAGTGGACATTGAAAGGTAACAACTAATATGGTACGGGCACGTCCAGAGAATGAAAGGCTACCAAAAAAAACTATGGAATGGATACCAACATACCGCAGAAAAAGGGGACGACCAAAAAAAACGTGGAAAGAAGGAATAACGAAGGCAATGAGTGCATAAGATCTGAGAGATTGGTGGAAAAAAACGTAGTCGCTCTATGAAAACCAGAAATCAACGAAGGTACCTATAGGTGGAAGTTTTAATCCAGTTATCTACACACCACACGAAAAAAATATCTCCATCCTTGACTCACAAAATTTACTAAGTGACATAAAAATTCCAGTTTAAATGATTTTATTTTTATAAAATTTTGTATAAGTACTTACTGAAGCATAATAAGTAAATGAAAAAAAATTTAAAATGATTGCATTGCTTTAAAGCCCTTTTACCTTTAATATTGTGTGGATGCACCCCGATGTGTTACGCATTCTTCAACGCGCCTAGGCATGCTTCTGATCAGGTGGTCAATGTCCTCCTGTGGTAGGGGAAATGTGGATATGATGGCTTACTTGATATGATAGCACCCTTTTGAAATTTGCGCTATTTATTTGAAATACCTATATCCGGCACGTGCACGCACGCCAAACAAACTGCAATAGTGTTGCTATGCCATGGTGGGCACGTTCAAATGCATCTAGACGCTGCAGAAAATAATTATTATTTTGTAAGTATGATAGTTTTTATTACCTTACTAACTCCACTAGTTTGCGGTCGTGTGCTTAGTTATTAGTCAAATGTTATGGGCTTTATATTATAAGCATGTTAATAGGGTTTCTAATGATGATTTAATTTTAAAATTATGTTGAGGGTAAAATATCTAAATTCATCGATATTTGCAGTTTGGTTTTTTTCAAATGATGGCACCCCGATTGCATCGTTATGATGGCATAGGGTGCCATCATATCACACGGCTGCAGATATTTGTATTAAAATTGATTTATCTTTCCAGGAATTGTTATTGTCATAAAGATGCCAAAAGTAAAGCGAAGAGTCACGCTCCAAAATGTACAGCTGAAAAAAATGGGCTGAAGCGTGCTTCAAAAACATTCGATGTTCCTGCAACTACTTTGCGACGCACAGTAAGCAAAAAAGTGGGTCATCTAGGCGACCTTGGTGGGTGCCGTCCAACTTTTTCCAAAGAAGTAGAGGAGGAAATTGTTGCTCATATTACGAACATGGAAACTCGATTTTTGAGACTCACCACATCCGATGTTAGGTCGCTGGCTTATCAAATAACAAAACAAAATTCCATTAAGTTTAGTTATGTAAATGGGAAAGCTGGGTGGACATGGTTACATGATTTTCTAAAGCGAAATCCAAAAATAAGCTTACTCACACCAGAGAACACATTCTCTGCGCGTTTAATAGAGCAGCTTATTTTAAGTCTAGACAAGGTTTTGACATTGTATTTTTCCGCCGAGAATATATACAATATAGATGAAACTGGTTTTTCGACTGTCCAGACCAAGCCCGATAAAATATATGCCACAAAAGGTCGTAAACGCAGAGAGAGGCCAGCATTATACCATGGTGTGAGAAATGAATGCAGTTGGGTCTTTTATACCTCCAGCTTTCATATTCCCTAGAAAAAACATGAAAAACGAACTTTTGGACAATGCCCCCCCTGGATCTGCCTGCTTTTGTCAAGAAACTGGACGGATGACATCTGAAGTCATGGTTAAGTGGCTGGATCATTTCATACGGTTTGTAAAAACAACTGTAGAAAACAAAATTTACTTGATGGCCACGCCAGCCACAAACATCTCAACGTTCTACATAAGGCCAAAAAACACGGGATAGTATTATATTGCTTTCCGACTCATTGCACACACAGGTGTCAACCATTAGATGCAGGGTTCTTTGGTCCACTCCAGACATATTATAACTAGCAGATTCGTCTTTGGCTGAAGTCACATCCTGGAAGAGTAGTGACACACATGCAGGTGGCCCAAATCTTTAGTGAAGCATACCTTAAAGCCGCAACCCCTGCATTTCAAACAACAAGCATAGTTCCATACAAGTTTCCAAATCTCTATTTTTGTCTCATAATTCAGAAAAAAAATATTTATTTTTGTATATCTTTAATACATATTACATTTTATATTAGTTACCAGTTATTTATCTAGAGCTATCTATTAGTGTTACGTTTCAGTAGAATTTTATTTATGTTGAAATAACTATTTTTACCTGATGTGACTATTGTGACTTTTGCGACATGTGGTCGAGCATTATCTTGTTGGAAACTTGGATTTGCCAGGGTGTCAAGATAGGGTAAAAGTTGGGGTTCTAAAACTTCTTGGATATAACGCTGCGCGTTCATGTCACCCCTGATGAAGATTAAAGGTGATCTCGAACCATAAGCTATAGCACACCAAACCATAGATCCAACAGTTTGATGAACATGCCTTTCAACAAAAAACCATGGATTTCTCCTTTCACCACGTCGTCTTCTAACCCTCTCTCGACCATCGTGCATGCCTAAATAAAATCGAGACTCGCCACTAAAGACAATACTGTTCCATTCCTGATCCCAGAGTGACCGTTCTCTGCACCACTCAAGGCGATTACGTCGGTGCTGGAGTTACAGGGAGGACCCAGTGTGGTCGGTATGAAAACAGGCCAAAACGTCTTATTCGTCGGTAATTACTCCGTGTTCTGCAAACTATTCATTTGCAATGGACCTGGTAGTGGAGAAACGGTCCCCTAAGGCCAATAATGTTAGGCGGCGATCTTCACGGTCTGTTGTTCTACGGGGGCGTCAAGAGCCTCTTGCTCTTTGCGTACGGCCTTCTCGAAGCCATGCCTGATAACACCTAACCACGGTGTTTACATTTATTTGCACTCTAACTGCAATTTCCCGAAAAGAAAATCCAGCTTCCCGAAGTCCCACTATACGACCCCTATCAAACTCACAAAATTGACGAAATCGTACAGGTCTCTGTACTCTAGGCATCGTAACCAATCGTAAAGAATGTCAAGAACCAAAATCCGCAAAATTTGGATCTTTACTACGGCTACAATATTCATTTTTGGATTGTTAGTGGATTTCAAACAAAGCAGTGTAAAAACCAGAATCTTCAACTGATAAGGATGAAAATTTTATCAATTGTTTATTTCAGTAAAATAAATAAATTCACCAAATTTTATTAAAATATAAAATCATATAGGTGTTCGGATTTTTGATAGGTATATATGATAAATCCCAATGTTTAGTGTATACTGTATTCAACAGCGAATTATCGAAATTAATTTATTACTCTAGAATATTACACGCTAATCGGACATTTAACATATTCCGGTAACAATATTTTTAATAAAATAAACCCAGCATTATGGTAATTATTGTACATACATAATAAAAATTGATAGTTATTTATCGCTGGTAGTAGTGGCCGAGTCAGTTTCAATGTGGGCAACTCAAAGATTACGTTTTCTACTGTGAGTCAGACGGTTGTTTAAAGTAAACCGAAGTTTATAATACGTTTAGTTAATGATGAATAATTATGTGATTTAAGAAAAAATGGCAGTAGTATTAGAAAATACAATCAATTGTGTTTGGCTTGCCTTTGAGGCATTACAACAGGACCGATCCGGGTTTGTGCACAAATCTAAGCTAAAAGTAACGTACCTAATATTTTTTATTACTATAAGATATATTCCGTAATAAAGTCTAATTTATTCATATTTAATATAAACATAATAAGAAATCAGCTACAAAGATGTACTCAACAATAAAATGTGGTTTATTATTACCAAAAACATCATAAAGGATTTTATATATAATTTAATATAATATGTAAGGAAAAAAAACTTTCAATTTTGACTTTTCGTATTTATTTTTTTACTGAATAAAGAGTTTCAACGCAAATCTTATTAATACTATTTTATATTTTGTTAAAAACGGATGTTAAAGTCAAATTTATGAAAAAAGTTAACAGGTGTTTCTTATTTTTTTCAGTACTTTACCAAATATAGAAATTGGCTTAAAACCTGCATCTTTATGTGAATGCGAAAACACTTACTATGTCAAGGCTATACTAAATTTTATATAAACATCTCAATCTCGTAATAGTAAATTAAATTATACGCTTTAATAAAGTATTTATTCAAATGCACTGAGATGTTTAGAAAAATATTAGTTTGATTGAAATGCTTTTTGAAAGGTCGTAGACAGAATATTACAAATTTTATCATCACAGACTAGAGGAAGAAAATGTATGTGGGAGTGTGTATACATACGATTATTCAATGTTTAATGTTAGTGTCAGCCAATAAATACATAAAAAAATTAAACTTTTTACATTTAGGCTTTAATTTCAGGTAGCTGGTGGATTTTTAAATTCTCAATTTGTTAGTAGATACTTACCCCGGTTTATTTTAGCAATGCGGCATTATTAAAATGAAAAATATGCTTAGCAATGTTAATGATAGTGCAAATGATAATGATTCTTTTAATAAAACCGCTTCAGTGTCAGTTATATCTTCAAATTACTAAACCTTTTTATGATATTAGAACCTCGACACCAAAGCGATATTCGCGGCACCTCGCGTCTGGACCAAGAACTATAAGATATAGCGGGAAACTAAATGTATTTAAATATTAATAGATTTTTATTAATATTTTGATGGGGAAAATCTGGAGTTCTCCTCAATAATACACAAATATACATCTTTATGAAATATTTATTACATTCAATAAATTATTTACATGTCACGACAAACTCTATGCAATTCATCAATTCTAGACAATGGTTCTTCTTTTAAATCTAACCGTCCAATTAATAAGAACAATAAATAACTGAATGCTAGTTATTAGTGAAACAGCTGTAATTGCATTTTAAAACGTATTTTTAGTTAGGTATAAAACATTGTACATGAAATATGTCTAAAATGTTCTGAATACTCCAAAAATTAAATAACATACAGGGTGTTGAATTTGAAAAAACAAAGGGGTCACATAACACACCTTGCATAAAATAATTATTGATAAAACAAGCACACTCGAAATAGAAATGCGAGTGTTTTTCCCCATTTATCAGTTTTTGAATTTGTTTTCACACTGTAATATACTTAATCAACATTTGTGACATTTGAATTTTAAGTAAATTAATTGTTGCTTTGTAATTAAACTGTATTATTAGACAACAGTATAAAATAAAACATTTTATTATTTAAAATAGACTAAACATCCTTGGAATTAACCTTCATACATTGGTAATGTTCTTATATAATCTACATGCCACTTTTTAAAAAAATCTTAACGTTGGACTAGTAGGTAATATAAATACTTCATTTAAATCACACAATGTAAAAAAGAATTAATATTTAATCGGACAATTTGTACATTTATAATGATAAAACATCAAGCACTCTGTCCTACTGGAAACTTCTGTATATATAAAAATGATTCCCTATTTTCTTTGGTCAAGCCATCACGCGTGAACTGCTGGACCGATTTCTTATTTTTTTGTTGTGTTTGTTACTGTCAGAAGCTTAGAACATAAAACAGTAAGGAAGTATTGCTCGTTCAAGGACAGTTGACCGGGATGGTTATCCAAGATGGCTACCGGAAGTTACTTTTTAACAGTGGCGTCCTATATTTTTATTAATAGAAAAATAATTTCCTTATTGAAACATATGTATTATTCAGTATGGACACTAATCATTGTATATTAAAATAACTATTTTAATAAGGAAAGTAGAGGAAAAAAAATAGTATAACATTGCCTAAAATGGGGGTACTAGATTTAAGGAAATAAAACCAGTTATATACTACACAATTTTTATTAAAATTTTTGGGTAAACATGTCTAATTTTTTCTACATTATTTATTTTAATTTTATGTATAAAATAAATTCTTGTTTTTAAATGTACTTCACAGATGCTTTTTATAAGTTGTTTCCTACGAGGACTTTCAGAAGTAGATGGTAGAGTTTCAGGAACAGGAACTGGTGAAATAGTTTCACTGCTAGTAGTTATTATCTCTTCAGCATAAGGATAATTAGTCCTTACCTGCATAGATAAGGTTTATATTAGTGAAATTAAGTAAAATATCTGTAAACAGATTTAAGAAAAAATATAGATTTGGTTAATGTTATTAAAGCAATTTGTGGATGTAATTACTTACATATTTCATTCTTGCGATTAAAAAACTTGCTTATATTTAAATAAACCTATTATAAACGAAAAATGTTCTAAACTTAAATAATTAATCCAAATTTTTAACAGAAAACTAAATTATTATAACTTGTAAACAAACTATGAGTCATAAATGGTTATCCAATATGGCCGACTTCCGTCACCAGATTTTAACATTGTAGATATAACATAAACTCCTTCCTTACTATTTTATGTTCTAAGGTCAGAAGGTTCTTATGAAAGAAAAAAATCAAGAAATTGCGCGGGATATTAGAAAATTTAAGAATGCTTATTTAAGAATACTTATACCACTATTAATCTAACCTCAGCTCTTTGATTAAAGTAAACTTTTTTAATGTAACACCACGACATTTGACATTCGACAGAATGTGTACCTACTGCAAATATCATCAAAGAGAATGTAAAAAAACTGAATGCTTCGATCGGATGATAATAAATACATGTAAAATAATTATTTTATTGTTTCCCACAAAAGGAATGTAAGAAAATTGTATTTCTTAGTGTACATCACGGTTAAGAAGTTCAGAGGCCTAATATTAATAGTTCAATTTACGTTTTGGTAAGTTTGGATACACTAAAATGAACGTTAATAAAGTAACAATTGATATACTCGGTTATAAAGAAGAATACAATGATTTTTTATAATTTATAGTTAATTTTTTTTTCCTGTAAGTGACATTTAACAATAACATGCACGTAATGAGATCTCATAACATACAAGTTCGTTTATATAAGAAAATTTAAATTTCCTTGTTTAAACAAATTGCAATGAAATTATTTTTTTATTTCTAGGTACTTACAGCTAACATAGGAACCCTATTAGATCTCTATGGAGTTGAAAGAGGCCTTGAACATTTCCGCAGTGCGTCAATTTTAAATTTCGATCAGTTTAAATATTATTTGCAAAAAGAAGTGTTTTCTTCGCTACCCAAAACACTGCAACACCATGAATTGCGTTTGTTTGAAAACAAAATCGCCGAAGTTTGTTGGTTGATATGCAGAAAAAAATATTTACCCCGAGATAGTAAGATTTTAAAGGACGAATCAGTTTTCCAGATTTTTCGAATTTTTTGCGTGTTGGCCGAACTAGTCGTCGAGCAGGGTAACGAAAATGTTTATCAAGTTCTTTTACATCCTTCGGAAGTTTGTAATATAGCGCAAAGTATTTCGAGCTCTCTGGGATGCAAGTTCGACGAAGAAGATTTTACCAGTCTCAGCATTTCGATGGGAAATTTTCGATTGGCTCCCTTCATTGCAGTTTTAGAATCAAGGTTTGACATTTTTCTATAATATATAATAAGCAATATCTTATTTTTTAAGAGGAACGAGGATACGACTTGTATGTTCCACCCTATTAACATAAGACTGTTTAAATTTTATTGTACTAATCCTTACTTTTTGGAAGTCCATCTTACTGACGATGCTGGTTTATAGCGAAACAGCTGTAATTGTGATTTTAAACCGAGTTTTCAATTAAACTTGGAAGTTGAGTTAAAGCGAAGAGTTTTTTATTATTCTTAATAAGACTGTTTCTTACTATTTTAATATCCAAGCCATCAGTGGCCAATTTTTCCACTATTTATTTTGCAAGCCTTCACCTTTCGCGAGTATGTACAAAGTTAATAAAACATTCTTTATTCAGAAGCAGGCAATCATGGCATGATTCCTGTATAAATCTTTGTTGTTTCAGTTGTGTATAACAGAATGCTTTGTCTCCATAATATTGTCCAATGTCCAGCCAATCTGCGAATAAAAAAATATGTTTCAGAAAGGTGTAATAGGCCCTGAATTTATTTTTCAGCAAAACAGTTTAATTCTCAATAAATGAAAATGTATACATTTCAACTTTGTAGTAATTTACTAAGTGCCTGTACCATTTTGGTTTTTAAATAAAATAATCTGATAGTATATATCAGTTTAATTACAACTACAGTTGACAGAAGCAAACATGAACCCTGGGTGGGCGTGTCCTTGTCGCTGTAGTTGTATTTTCATCTCACTTATGCAGCCACTAAAATTGATATTATCGTTAACATTGGCTCGTGATTGGCTGATTGTGATAACCTTGAAATTAGTTGGCATGTTTTCCGCGGACCATGTTTGCTTCTGTCGACTGTAAGTATATTGTCTTTTCTTAAGATAAAAGTATAGAAGAATACTTCTGACAAAATCTAGTGTACTTAATTTAGGTACTTACCGTTTTAATTTTACTCTTTTTTTTCACTACCAGTAAAGTAAAATTTTTGTTTTGCCAAAAAAAGCACAAAAAGTATTGTTAACGCTTTTTAAAATATATTTGCCGCCGGCTCTGTCGTATTGCATGCGCCGACCGACACAAAAATCTCGGTCCGTCAGCACACACACACACCGTTGTATTTGTATACTTTTTTTTGTAGTAAAATTGATTGTATTTCATCGATTGTGTGTTTCAACAGTCACTTCCAATTTCTTTCTTTTATATGTTTTTTATTTTGAAGTAGTTTATAGTCTATATAGAAAGGACAAGGAGTAATAAATCATTCATTTAAGTAGATTTCATAGACGTGCAAAAATTTATTTTAAGAGGGTATACCGTAAGGTACATTTTGTATTGAACGAATGAGTTGCAGCTGTGCTAAAGAATATACGATTTAGGTCAGAGGTAACGGGATGTACTAATTTTAATAAAAAAAGTGATAGAGGTACATAAATTTTAGTAAGTTTGATAAAGAAAGGCAACACAGTTTATTCATAATAGAAAACAAACCAATCTGTAACAATAATTATTATATATATTTTTGTTCTTTTTCTAAGAAGATTAATTCAAACTTTGAATTATTACAATGAAATATATTTTAAAAAAATTAATTAAAGTCAAGATAGCAAGATATCGTTACAATTTTTATTAAATTCAAAGAAGCAAAATGAAAATTTTTTATTTGTATTACCCCTATATGTAGTGTTTGGGGAATTTTTCTCAGAAATTTTAAATGGCAAGTGGCCTACTGTAATCGGCTTAATACGATTACACCTATTTACAGATTATTCGATTATTGAGAGGGATTTTCCAAACAACCCAGTTTTCTTAGAAATATTATCGGGAATATTATTTTAAAAGAAAGTAGGTACATTAAATCAGTACTTAGTATTAGTTCTTTGAGTAAAGTTGTATGAAGTTGTATGGTTTTCATAATATTGTAAACAGTTGGAATATATTTAAAACATTTGTTGAATGTTAATTGTGCAAGTACCAAACAATGTCGATAAGCCAAGGACCATCTAAACAACCAAAAACAGGTCCATTATCTTTAAATGAAAAAACTCTGATATTGAATTGTTATATATCATTGAAAAACAAGGATCCAAGTGCAAGTGTTGATGATATTGTGGAATTAACGGCTGCTATGTTGTGTGTTGCTAAATCAACAATTTATAGATTACTAAAAGAAAGCAAGAATGGAACTCTTCAACCCCCTAAAACTCCTTCAGGCCGAAAACCAATTGAAATCGATGAGTCATTAAAACAAAGAATAAGATGTAAAGTCCATGGATTTTACTTACGAAAGGAAATTCCAACACCTGACAAAATTATGACATCAGTGCAAGAATATACGGACTATACAAAATTCTCCAGAATGACATTATGCAAACTTTTGAAAGATGTGGGTTTCAGATATACAAAACATAATAGAAAATCTCTCTTGATAGATAAACCGGAAATAGTTTTTTGGAGAAGAGAATATTTAAGAAGCATTCGACATCCCAGAGAACAAAATTTGAAAATCTTCTACTTAGACGAAACATGGATAAATGCTGGATATACAGTTTCCAAATCTTGGCAAGATGAAAACATTAAAAGCGGAAGGCAGGCATTCGTGGAAGGTTTGTCGTTAGGTTTGCAGCCACCATCTGGAAAAGGAAAAAGACTTATCATTGTCCATGTTGGAAGTTCTGAATGTTTTGTTGATGGTGGATTATTAACTTTTATTTCAAAACGCACGGAGGACTATCACGAAGATATGAATGGGGATGTCTTCGAGGAATGGTTTGTTCAAATGTTGGATCTGATTCCAAAAGGGGCTGTTATTGTTATGGATAACGCAAGTTGCCATTCACGGTTACAAGAAGCATAGTCCACAAGTCGTTGGCGTAAAGCAGAGCTTTTGGAGTGGCTTATTTCGAAAAATATTAAGTTTCCAAAAGATCCACTAAAAGAACTTTACAGAATTGCAAAAATGAACAAGAATAAATACAAAACCTACATTGTAGAAGAAATGGCTTCTTCTCGTGGTATATCAGTTCTTCGACTTCCCCCTTATCATTGTGAACTTAATCCCATAGAATTAATATGGGCTCAGGTAAAGGGGGAAGTTGAAAAAAAAATACTACTTTTAAAATAAACGATGCTGTGAAATTGTTTGAGAGTGCTGTAAGTCATGTTAGTAAGGAAAATTGGACAAACTGTATCGACCATGTTATTGACAATATTTGTGATGATTTAATCGACCCTATTATTATTAATGACAACAACGATTCTTCCTCTTCCGAGTCTGATATAAAATAAAATGTAAGTAATAAATGTATTCCAATAATTATTTTTTTCCATTTTTTATTATATTATAATTTAAAACGTATTTTTTTCCCAAAATACACACCACTGCATTGCGTTATTGCTTATCTGCTAGTCCTTTAACAATGAAGAAACCCTAAACTTTGCTACAACTGAAACAAATACGGGGTCGATCTACCTGGTTTTTAGATTTACGGAAGAAATATAATTTAAAGTAAGAGATTTATCAAAAATTTCATGGTGCTCCCTGTAAAGGTTTTGCATACTTAATTAGGGTTTATTACTCCTCGTACCATTGTTCTTATTAAAAAACTAAAGTTTTTATTCAAAATACATTTTCCCATTCACCTACATTTTTAGAAAATGTGTACAAAGTCTACAGTCTTTAAATACAATTAAACTATTATAATCATCTTTTTTGTTCTATATTTTTGATAAATTATAAAATAATTAATAAATTAAATATTTGCAACCTTTTACTTTAAGGTGTTTACATGAAATTAACGACGATGTCGCTCTTACCGAAGCAATCAACAATGTGTACCAGAAGTTTGTCGAAGATGTCATCAAGAAGGGATTTTTATCGAAGAAAGGTTACGTCTTTCCCACTATGAAAGAGTATTGGTTTGTTTTGAGGCCAACAGAATTGACTTATTATGCCGGAAGAAATGAAAAAGATCGAAAAGGTTCTTTGCCGATTGAACCTCGTTGTAAAGTGGAACCCAAAGCTGGCTATAGAATTTTGTTACACAGTTCTGAAAGAACATACGAGTTGGGAACGTCGGACCACATGAGTAGATTACAATGGATATCAGCGCTGCAGTTGGCTTCGGAGCATTCAGGTGAAAATTAAATAATACAGTAAAATTAAAACAAAACCGTAGTAGGTGATAATTGTGATGTTGCCGTATTTAAAAACTAAGTCGAGATTTATCAAGTTTAATAATCAGAAAAATAATATTACACAAAACATTGAAACGATTTTATTGGTGTCAGTAGTTATTTTTGGTGCCTATTGTCTTGTGCCATTTTAAAGTACCTACTATATCAGAAGAAATAACCTTAATTGGTTTTTTACAACTTGATAGTAGCTTTGTTCTGGTTTAACCAGTGATTGTTTCCAAACCAGCCTCAAACTGTCAGAAGCCTGCGCAAAAGAAAATCCGTACAGGCTCCTGACAGTTTGAGGAAGTTTTGAAAACTCCACACACTCTAACCAAACCCGTCCCCAATAGGTTTGAAAACCTTTTGTATCCTTCTATGTTTTTGGTTGTTGTGCTTCTATCGCTTGTTTTAGTGTTTCCATGAATTGGCTGAGTTGCATTTCTAGTTCTTCGCTGTTTGTTATATGGGGAATTGGTCCTATCAGCTGACCTGTTCTTGCTCTGAATTTTTCCCCGTTGGTTTTCTTTATTGTTTTTTGTATGTTCCTTCTTCCTTCTCCTATTGTGAGAATAACTGGTTCGTGGTCTGTTCCTCCTTCGCTGTTTTCTATTTTCCAGTCTACTGTTATGTCCTTTAGTAGTGCTATGTCCAATACATCTGCTCGTCCTATGTGTGGTGTATGCGTTGGTCCTGGTGGTCCAATGATGAAAAGTTCCGGTCTTCTATCTGCGATGTTTTCTAGCTTCCTTCCTTCTGGATTTGTGCAGATGCTGTTCCAGGTCCTGGACTTGGCATTCAGATCTCCCATCATCACTGCTTGGTTTCGATCTAGTATAAGAACTTCTATATCTTCTTCGTGTAGTTGATATCGTGGTCTTTTGTAGGCTGATATGATTTCCAATTCCCTAAATTCTGTTCTCACAACTATGATGGTGGCTTCCATCGTGAGGAGGTCTGGAGTTGTCTTTCTGTAGTGTTCTATTCCATGTTTTATTAGTAAGGCTGTCCCACCGCTTTGTCCGTTGATTTCATCTCTGTATGTTTTGTAGTTTGGCCACCTCAGTATGTAATCTTCTCCAGGTAGCTTTGTTTCTTGGAGTGCGAAGATGTCTAGGTCTTGTTCCTCCAGGATTTCGCCCATAATGTCGATGTTTGAGCGTAGTCCTCCGGTGTTTCAATCTTCAGTTTTCCTGGCCTGTAAGAGAAATTATCCATTACTTACCTTAATTGTTGCTGTTGGCGAAGCTCGTGAATACCTCCCTCATCTGTTCCCTTTGGCTGGCGAAGAATTTCATCACTTCGAAGATGTCCGGCTTTTGTTGGGTTGGTTTCGCTGCTGGTGCTTGTCTGGTGGCGTTGGAGTAGCTGACTCCTGGCTTGGTTCTCCTTGTTGGTGCTGTCGTTGTTACTGCTGGTCCTGGAGTTTTTTTGGGGATCTTTGGACATCCCCTGTAGTTGGCCGGGTGCTCTCCATTGCAGTGGCGCAGGTGGCTGGTCTTTCTTTTGGCCTATTGCAGTCCTCAGAGCGATGATTTCTCCGCATTTGACGCATTTTGTCCTCATATGACAGGTCGACTGGCCGTGGTTGAATCCCTGGCAGTTGTAGCACTGGGTGGGCACTGCGCTTTTCCTCGCTGGTTCCAGCTTGACCTGGTATTCAGGATGTATATTGGACATCCTGTATCTTCTTGCTGTCCTCTTTGTTGAATTCTATCATATAGATAGGTAGCTTCCTCTTGCTTCCGTATCTGGAAAAGAGTTGGGTTATTTTGCTCACCCTGATATCCTGTTGTTGGAGGTCTTTCTTAATTTCTTCCAAATCCTCTTCTGGGGTGAGGCCTTTGATCACCGCCTTTTTGTTCTTTCCCTCTGGATACATGAAGGTATACCAGTCTATACCTTGCCCTTGTAGTTCTTCCAGGTAAGTTGTGAGCTCCCTGTAGTTGTCGGGGGTTTCTGTGTTGATCTTCACTCCAAGCTTCTCACTATACTTACCAAAAGATGCTTGGATTTTTCTTCTCCTGACCTCTCCTCTGATTCGTGGGATCATCATCGCCGTTTTGACAATGATTGGTGGTGTCGTCTCGTTTTTCTTGACTCCGTTGGTGTTTCTTCTTGAGTTTCTTTCGCGTTCCTCTCTTTTCTTTGCTGTCGCTGGATTTCCCTCAACGGCATGGTGTACTCCTCTGTCTCCATTTGTGGCTCTAGTGCTACGTATTCTTCCTTGGTCCTCTCCCATTCTTCGTCGGTTCATTCTACCGTCGCTTCTGGGTCCTTCCTCCTTGGACTCCTGCTCCTGGGTCGGCTTTCCTCCTCTCTTTTCTCTAGTATTTCCTTGTACTGCCTTCTGAGGGCCTTGTTTGTCTTCTTGTCTTTTTGAAAACTGTAACTGGAGAAACCCGAAAAAAGCTTGTGACAGTTTTCGATACTAATCGATTAATATTTGGAGTTTGATAAAATTGCAATGGTCTATTTACAAACTTTTCGTCAAGCATTTGGTATTAGTATTTTATTATTAGAGAAATACCTTTTAGATTAAATGATTTTTAGTAATATACATGGCTTTTATATGCTGATAAGTACAAGATGTACTACATAAGTTAGTGTCGGTTAAAATCTCAAACTTGTATACTTTCAGCCTTGTTTTCAATGGTCATAGTCCTAGACATTTAAAAGCTTGAGGTGCTGTAAAGAATTTTCTCACAAATAACAACCTACAAACTCAAAACCGAGACCAAGAGAAAAACAAAGACCGAAACCAAGATTTTAACTGTGAATATGAACCCCTAATACAATTACCTAAATTATTTTTAATCTCAGATGTTGATTTAAAATAGAATAATTTTAAAATTAATCATACTTAAATCATTTTTTTAAGAAATGATAACGTTGTTTACATTTTAAGTTGATAAAAAATATGCATAATTAAAAATCCCACAAAACCGTTGAATTGTATTATAAACAAAAGATAAGACAAGTGCTTTGTTTATATTTTAAAATACGCCCAAATCAAGTACACATCAGGTTAATTGATTGTCAAAACATTCACACCTTTTCTGGAAAAATTAGTTTAAATCCAGCCATAGTTTGATATTTGTATAATTACCTGCAATTAATTGTTAAATTAGGAAAACATGAGAGCTATCAACGTCTACAGGCGGTCAAAAGAAGGTTACAAAGACAAGGAAGAATTCAAGAAATGATCAGAGCGAAGTTTCAGTTGCAACAAGAACGAAACGCAAGAGAAGCCGCGGAAGGTCACGCGAAAGAGCTGGAAGTTGTCGTGAAAGAAGAAGCGAAACGATTGATCGAACTGGAAGAACTAAGAGCTAAACTAGAAAGGCTTCTGGAAGAAGAAACACAAGCTAAACGAGACGAAGAAATCGTGAGAGGGTTGGTAAATTAACGATTGAAAAATTTTAATTGTTAAATAATTAAATTAATTGTTTTAGACTACAAGCGAGAGTTTTAGCAGAGGAATGGGAAAAACGCGAAGAATTAGAAAGACTACAAGAAGAACAAAAAGTTTTGCTTGAAGAAGAAAGACAAAAACGTAAAGAATATGAGGAACTTCAAAAAGAAAAGGAAATGCAACTCAAATGTAAGTTATTTTGATAAATATTAAACACAATTACCTGCATTATAGAAGTACATGTTTTGCACAAAGGTGGAAAATTACAACCGTAAATCGTATATTCCAAATATTTATTTTAAATTTCATTGCATTGTTACTTCTATTGTATATATATCAAGAGTCCTTAGAACATTTATCTTTATAGACAACAGCCACTCTCTCTATCCTTCAGATTATTATTTATTTTATTCAAAACAAGGCCATTTGAAATGTTCAGATTATGACACGACCTACCTAGAGTAAAATGGCGGACGGAGACATCATTGCGTAAGATGTTAATGTTCACTTTTTGTAATTTCAGGCGCAGAAGAACGTCTATCTCAATTGGAAAAAGAACGTCTGCATCTAGATAAACAATTAAAGATAGCTAATCAACAAATGAAACACGCTGAAAACAAGAAGGAGCTTTTAGAAAATAAGCTATATTACGTCAATACTCCGATTTTAAGAGAAGGGGAAAAAGTTAGAAGAGCTCATTCTTTTATGCCCAGCACGAAAGAAAAACCCGTTGTGTTTGAAGTTCGATCTGCTACTTTGAAAAGAAGTTAATATTTATTAAAATTATTCATATTTATTTTGATTTATTATATTTTCTATTTATAAACAGCTAACAATACATTTTTTTAATTATAAATGCAGTTTCATTTTACAAGTCCGATAATGATATTTCCGTCAAATAGTTGTATGCTATAACGGAGCTTCTTCTATTGGCGAGAAGATGGCAGCATATGTAACTACGAAGATATTTTCAAAGGTAATAATGTCTTTTTATACAATGGTAATACCACGAGTCCTTAAAATTTTATCGATTAATTTTTATTTGGCAAAAATACGAAATGTGATAAAATCACGAGTCAGTACCTCAGTGGTCCTGAGGTTATTAAATATGAAGTTTAATAATAAAAACTATAAGACGGAAATAAACAAAAACATGCTCAGATAATTTTAAATATTATTATTTTTTTGTATGTCTTTATTTCTTTCTGGACTTCAGTTAAAAAACTACTTGTCAAAGGTTTTTGAAAAAAGGGTTGCTTTGCAATATTTGACAAAAGTGTTAATCTGCAATCATTTAAACTAAAAATATTGATAAAATATTGATTGTTTATATAATCTGACGTAGTTAACAAATTACAATAGTATGAAATTTTCTACCAAATTAAGTTAGCTCAAAACTGGGTACCTACCTTTACTACGGATGAGAGAGTAATATTCCAACTTGCAGTTAAAAAACTACTTGTCAAAATCTGCTCTAGACTAGTTATTGACGGAAATAAATCTTTGAAAAATTTCCACAAGTATCTGGTGCCATCTGCCTGACAAGTTACATACTTATATGTTTTCAGAATGGATTTCTATATAATTTATAATATTTGGAAGGTGGACAGTCATCAAGAAATAAAAAACAAAAAGATTGGTTCATTCTTAAATCATATTTATATAAACTATAAGTTATACACTAAAATAAATATAAATAATTTCACAGCTGTTTTTTTTACTAAATATATACCATTGTCCATAGTAGGGTAAGGGTTAAAACAAAATGTGTGATTTGAAATGGTTTCTATGGAATAATTGATCAAACTATAACACTTGATCCCAATTTTATGTAGTAGGACATTTTGTTAAGTTCATTTTTTGAATAGATATTGTTTTAAATTCATCTGTTAAAAATGGCAGGAAAGAAAAAGAAGTCGGTAGCTAACAAATTAGCAAAAATGTCCGATGAAGAAAGAGCAAGATATATGCAACATAGAGCTGAAATGGAAGAAGAAGCAAAAAGGAGAAAAGAACAATTAATTGCCACGTTTATGAAGGTAACCTACTACTACTAAGAATCTAAACTACAAAAAAATTTATTTTTGTTTACCTATTATTTAACTGAAATCTTACATTTTTATAATTGACAAGACAATATTTTCCAAAGTTAAACTTGGGTGTATTTTTTCAATATATTATAATCTCTAAGCACACTGCTGACCATTTTTGTACTTATTATATTTGATCAATATTATAATACAGTAAAATTCCAAGGTTTTTTATTATTAAAAAATGATTAAAACCGGATTAATGAGGTTTTTATTTCTTTGTTTATCCAATTGTGGTAAGGTTAAAGTTTATCCTTGATAGAAGTCGTATTTATAAACTATGCTTTGTTTGAAAATAAAACTCACCTTGAAAACCAGTTAATGGTTGTCAAAACTAGGTGCAGTCGTCAATAAAAAACAGAAATCATTAAGAAACATATTTATTATATATTAAAATATATAAGTACTCGATTATAACATAAATTCAAAAACCTCGTTTCACTTCAACATTTTTGTGTTTGTTCATCATTTTAAGCCACCAAATTTGAACGTCTTCGTATCACGCCGCTTGTTTTTTCTTATTGGATTCTGCGTTCATAAGTTTGGATGCGATTTTTCTAGAATGGCCGGAAGGGTCGAAGTGGTTTGTGTGCTCGCTGGCTTCTCTTTTGGACCTTTGTTTTCCGCTATTTCCACTGTATAGATGTTTGTCATATTCGAAATTGTAGTGTTCATATTGATCGAAATGACTTTCAGACATTTTCTTCAACGATACAATAAAACAATTCACTAATTTACAGTAATAACCTTCACAAATTTCTCGATGGTTTAAGCTTTCGTTCTGTACTACACTTGGTCGGAGAATATTACACTAACCTGACTGCATGTATGTGTGGTTATTTATATTTTTCAAACAGCTGACGTCAGGTTAACGAACCAGATAAGATACTTTGTTGTCGAACGTTTTTCTACGTTTTCATTTTTTATTTTGTTTTATTTTATAACAATTAATCGTAAAAAACAAATTTTTATTGTAAGTAGGTAGTAGGTGGGTATGTGAATCTGAAAAATATAATAATTGTACAGATTTACATAGGTACATATTTTAATTATACAGTATTCAATATAAATATAGGGTCCTCAAGTTTTATTTGTTTATAAGATTGCACAAAATGTGCAGGTGCTGATTCTCAGATCAATTTAATTTAATCCAAAACAAAATAATAATATAATTATATAATAAATAATATAAACAAAGATTATTTATTACTTGGTTAATATACTAGGTATAAACTTCATAAAGTGAGAAGTAAGGAATAGTAAAATATACTGTTTTAAATAAAATTGTAAATATTGAATCTTAAAAATGATTGGGAGATAACAAAGAAATACCTAGAAAACCTTTTAAAATGTTTACAGAATATTCTAGAGCACACTGATGTGCAAGAGAACGTACAATGGGGTAGAATAGTTATTATGGACTATAATTACAAATTACAGGGACAAAATAATTGAAAAAATAAATGTTTAAAAATACGAAAAGTAGTAGTTTGTCAGGAGTTGACAAAAACCTGTTTTTTTGATGATTTGCCATAAAACTTCTTTATTTATAATGAAATAACATAAAATTGAATAACGAATCAGTCTTCTTTATTATTATTACGAGGGTTGTCTGAAAAGTTTCCGACCTAACAAAGATACTAGACATTTTTTCTTCAAATTAATTTTTATTTTTCTACATAGTCTCCTTGTAAGTCTATACACTTCTCCCAGCGATGCTCCCATCTCTTCAACCCGTCCAAATAGTACTCGGCGTCTTTCTCTGCAAAATAGTTGTTTACGAAGGTGATGGCCTCCTCATTCGACGAAAATATCTGTCCTCCGAGCGCAACTTTTAGCTTAGGGAACAAAAAAAAGTCGCTTGGGGCTAGATCTGGTGAGTAAGGAGGGTGGTCAAGCAGTTCAAACCGTAATTCGTGGATTTTCGCCATGGCAACCGCTGAGGTGTGAGACGGCGCATTGTCTTGGTGAAACAAAATTCTTTTTTTCTGCAAATGTGGCCGTTTTTCCGCAATTTCTGCCTTCAGCTTGTCAAGTAATGATGCGTAGTATGCTCCTGTAATGGTTTTTCCTTTTTGAAGATAATTGATTAAGATAACTCCATGACTATCCCAGAAAACAGTTGCCATCACTTTCCCAGCCGAAGGAACAACCTTTGCTTTTTTTGGATTCGATTTTCCCTTCGCAGTCCATTGTCTTGACTGTGTTTTTGTTCCTGGAGTATAATGGTGTATCCAAGTTTCATCTACAGTAATTAATCGGCGCCAAAACTCTGATTTATTGCGCCTAAACTGCACCAATAAATAGTTGGAAATGTTCATTCGAACACGTTTTTGGTCCAAAGTGAGCAAACGCGGCACCCAACGCGTGGACAGATTAAATCTTGATTCAATATGTGACAAACAGATTCTTTGGACATGTTTATAGCCTCCGCTATCTCTCTAATTTTAATTCGACGGTTGTCTAGCACCATTTGGTGAACTTGAGCGACATTATCGTCAGTGGTGCCAGTTTTTGGACGTCCCGAACGTTCATCGTCACCCAAGCACGTTTAAATTCAGCAGCCCAAAATTTCGCGGTGGTAAATGATGGTGCAGAGTCCCCGTACACAGCGTCCAACTCGTCTTTGATTTGCATAGGCGTATTGCCTTTAAAACATATATTTAATGACAGCTCGATACTTGATTTTTTCCATTTTCATAAAAACACTTACATCGACTCACTCAAATGATTGTCAAACAACAACTGCGCGTCCAAAATGGCTGAAGTTTTAGTGGATACCTTTCAAAGCATGCGCAAACACATTCCCCAGCTTTTGTTTACGAGTGCTGCCATCTTCATGTTGAGGTCGGAAACTTTTCAGACAACCCTCGTAACTACGAAAGGTTAAACTTTTTGAAGATAGAGTGGCTCATATTAAACAACCTATATACTTTTATAGAAAGTCAATACACCCCTCGTATTTCAAATTATTATTTATTAATAATCATTTTTTCCAAAGGAAAAGCACAAAATTCAAATTAAATCAAAATTAAACAAAACAGAACAATTTTCTAAATTTTCTAAAAACTAATAGAATTATGTCATATAAAATAAGACAAACAAATAAGTACTTGTTTCTTGATTTAGATGATTATTCTGTTTTGATTTGGAAATACGATTAAAATTAAACTTAATGTATGTAATTAGTGCAGATTTTATCACATAGATAAAATATAGGGCCGGAATTTGTGATTAAACATTATTTCACAATATAACTAATTGACAAGGTAAGTAAAACTGAAGATTTAATCCATTGAAATTGATAATGAATTTTTAGAATTCTGTATGGATTTGCCGTTAATAGGGTCATCTTATTTGACCTTGTCTTTTAAGTATGTTATTTTGATGACATACTTTATCAAAAGTGCTTTTTAAATTAATTTTAATATTATTAATAAATAAAATAACAGAGATTGAATAGGTCAACGTTTTTAAAGAGTATTGGAAAAATTCTATAATTTCTAATTTATTTTTTCTGTTTACTATGCTACTTATATAAATTTTGTTTTGAGTATAAATATGCGATGTTTTCAAGTATTATTAATTGATAAGTATTTTATTATCTTAAATTTTTATATATTCTATTTACTTAATAACGGATTAATTTATATTTATTTAAATTATTGCACAAGGTTAACAATGCCACATCAGCTATTCTATTTGTTTAGTATTCACAGTCAGCTTATGGCTTACTTAAACAAAAAAAAGTTAATCAACAAAGAAAATAATAATATTACCTATCCTTCTTTTTTGTTTTAATAACAAAAAATAAAAGATTGTATATAAGTGTAAAAAATCTTATAATAAAGTTTAAATTATGCAACATAGTAGGTACCTAACAGATATTTTTTAATTCGAGTATTTTTACAGGTTTTATTATAATTTTGATCAAAAGAGAACAAAAATGGTCTGCAGTATGCTTAGAGATTATACATTGAAAAAATACACCTAAAGTTTAACTTTGGAAAATATTGTCTTGTCAATTAAGTTTTTACATACTCGCACATTTTGGCTCCCTTCTCAACGGTATTTCTTTAAATCTTTGACGAGTTAATAGCATCTAACAATTATGCAATTATTTTTTCGATGTGGTTAAAATTAGGGTAGTTGATGGCTATTACATTGTAAAATGTCCAGTTTTCTGGTGATGGTATTGGTAACAGAACAATGGGCAGTGTGAATAAAAACTAAGCTTTTACTATGTATTAAGTAATAGCTATAGCTTTTACTAGGTAGAGAGCTTTTGCTAATAGCATTTGCTGAAATTGAAGTGAATAACCTTTTCCTTTTACTGAGATTTCGTACAGTATCTACAGCGTTCCAAAAAATTTGTTTGCGAGTTTTTATACTGATAACGCCAATATTTATATTTTTACAAACCGGAATAAAATTGTACTGCGTCGTAAAAATATTGCAAGAAGTTAAAACATTTTAAACCAGTAGCGATATCGAAAGGCAGCATTAAGGTGAAAATGAATAGTGAATCGGAAAATTCTTCGAGTGATTTGTTAGAGGAGGAGGTTCCTGAAAAATCTTCAGCAAACCTCAAATTAACAGGAATTTTGGAAAATTATAATATTATATTCAACAAATCCCAAGTTCCTAAAATAAAAGAAAAAAAGACGAAGCTTATAAAGAAATCCATCAAAAATACATTCTACAAAAGGCAAAAAATATAAGTGAAAACCAGCTGAAAAAGAAATATGAAGACAGAGGTAAAGAAAAAGACCGACAAAAATGCAACTGGAAATAAAAAGATTATTTTGAACCAGTGGAAGAGAAAACTGTTGATGTTGATGGAAGGACAAGAAAACCCCGTTTTCCAAAAGGTACCAGGTAAGAAAATAAGTAGGCTACAGATAAATGGTATAGCATCGCCGCACGTATTTGGCAGAAAAAAATACACAAAAAAAAAATTTCTGAATGTGTAAAGAAGGCATATTTTTTCGCAAAAAAATATCAATTAGCGTCTTGCTTGTGTTTTATAAACAATTTTTTTCAGGAGCAATGTCGGTGGGTTGTGTAATGAAACAACCTCAGCCATCTACGTCCAAAATTGAGGTAGCTATTCCAACTCCACCACACGTTCGGCCTTTACCAGACAAGTCTCCGGCTACCAAAAAGAACAAATTTAAGGAAACAGAAGAAACCTCGAATTTGTCAAATTCAGAGCATTAACGACTGGTGTTGTTGGAACAGCTGGAACTAATAAGAGTCCAAAAAGAAAGGGAGAAATTATTACTAGAAAAAATAAAAAACGAAAATGGGAACAACGTTGAAGAAACAAATAATTTGTGCTATACAATTTTGTAAATATATTAATAAAATCCTGTTTGTTTACTCATTAGATCCGTATATTATTTATGAGTTTATAAAATAAATTATAGAAAAATTACACTTACAATAAATTACAACTGCAATTGAAAAATTATATTTTTTATTTCTTCTCGTCTGTTTTGACCACGCTGACGTATGTTATTAAATTCATCATTATCTTCCATAACATCTTCAATAGCGTGATCCTCAACGGCAGCTTCAGATACTTCTTCTTCACTGTCGTTCGGTAAAATGGCATTTAAATATTTCGCAACATTATGCAGAACAACAGCGCTTATGATCACTGAGGGAATTTTGTCAATGTTCAATCGTATCGGATGTTGCAAAACAGGGAATGGGCGTTTTAGTTGTTCGAAACAGCATTCTATAATCTCGCGTTTTGTCTTATGCAAATTATTATATGCTATTTCTTGTGGTGTGGTGGGGTTTCTATACGGTGTTAACAGCCATGGTGTTATCCCGTAGCCTTCATCACCTAAAAGAAATCCGTAGTTCAGCTGAAGTCTATTCATCTTACCATAAATATCTGATCTTCTTAAAATACGACTGTCGTGCACCGTGCCAGGCCATTGAGCATCTACGGATTTAAAAATCTGTTTTGCGTTACAACTTGCTTGTACTTTTATACTACACCATCCTTTTCTATTAATATACTCGTGACCATGTAGCGAGGGCTTTATTATCGGCACATGAGTACAATCAATTGCACCAAAGGCACAAGGAAATCTATACAACTCTGCCCATTCATTGATTGCTTGGCCCATCGAGTTATCCGCAAGAAATTTTTCACTAAAACTAATATTTAAACATTTTTCACCTATAGGATACCCCATCCGTGGACATGCACGCTGTATGTAGATACTTGAACTACATTACGCTAAAATCGGTAAAAGTTATTGATTTTATCTAATGGTCGGTTATATTCAATTTCGAAGTTGTAATTAATTAAATAGTTTTTGTATTCTATTATTTTTCGTTTGTTTTAGAAAAAAGTAAAGAAAGAAGAAGCTTTTTCAAGATTAAATCTAGCCAAAATCAATCAAAATTGGCATCAGATATTACGTAAAATAAAATGTCAAGAAATGAAAGAAAACGTTGAGGTAATATTATATATCTTATGATTTATTTTAAATAAATCTTTATAGGCACGTTATTTTTTTTTGGTTAAACACATTTATTTGTTTATTGGCCTCTTCTATCAATAGATAAAAGATATAATTTATTTTCTTATCTAATTTTTGACATATTTAGGTTTTTGTAACATCTCGATAGTACTATGAATGTAAAACACTAGTAAATTATTTTATAGAAATGTATACATTTTTGATACATCCTATTTCCTTTTATTTTCAAAATGTCAACTTGTTCTGTAATTACTTTATAGATGTTCAACAATGTACCTATTTGAATTTATTTACAGACTTAAATGTTAGTTTGCGACCCACGGAATTTCATGTTAATTTTAAATTTGTTTAATAACTTACCTTAAATAATGTAGATTAAAACAAAAATTTCGCTGGATCATTCACTAATTACTTTAAAAATCACGAATTTAATTCAGTAAATAGCATACTTAACACTTTTTAATTCTATTTTACGATAAATATTTTCACTTTAAACTGTAAAGGTTATCTTAAACTAAATGAAAGTCTGTTTCACTTAAAAAACCGGAAGAAAATACTTAAATTTTACTATTTTTTAGAAATATTCTTGAGCAAAATTACTTTCACTTGACACTTAGAGGTTATAAGCACACTATAAAATGGTCTAAATGTTTAGAGTGTCTAGGGAGAGAAGGTCACAAGTTATTATAGTTCTGTCGTCTGTTTATTCCTAGTTTTATCGGCGTTGTCAATGTTGCTTATTTTCTTTTAGTTACATTAATTTTATATTCTAAAAGATTTTATATATGATATTATTTGCATGTATAATAATGAAAATTAAAACAATAAACATAACTAGGATGTTATGTTTGACATAGATTTGTTTTATGCTTTATATTAAATAAAACAGATATTAAACTTACTTATGTACGAAAATTTTTCTTTTATTAGGATTTTATTGGGTTAGGTTAGGTTAGGTTAGGTTCGGTTAGGTTAGGTTAGGACACAAAAAGTTTTTTATATACTCTGGTTATGGTTCCACTTTTCTTTGAATACTGTATTTTGAAAATGTAATAATAATAAAAAGTAAACCGTCACTGAATTACTGATCTTTAAAATTGTTTATTACTTTTGTCCATACAGTGTGTAAAAGCTCCTCCTTAGAATGACAGGTACAACCCCCAATTTTTTAAATGGGAAGTATAGGCTTGTGATATATCATTTGAAAGGTCTCTTCATTCTCTATTCAAAAATGTTATTGTTTTTAAATTTAATGCAAAAATTAACATAAAAAAATTAAAATCATGTTGTTACCGAAATTCGCTACAATACAATCAAAAACTAAAATGTAATGCAAAACGTAACAAAATGTAGAACACGAAAAAGAACTATGAATGTTAATGAAGTAGATGTTCAAAATGTTCTCCGCGAACGTCTTGGCAACATCCTAATCTCAAATAAAACTGTCTTCTAACATTATTTAACATATCAGGCGTGATCGACCTAATCGCAAGCGTTATTCGTTCTTTTAAGTCATTTAAATCAGAAGGTTTAGTTTTGTACACATGGCTCTTCACATTTCCCCATAAAAAGAAATCTAATAATGTAAGATCAGGTGATCCCGCTGGCCATTCAATCGATCCTCGCCTCCCTATCCACCGATTGGGAAATATTGTATCGAGGTACTGCCGGACATTAAGTTGGTAATGTGGTGGTGCTCCATCCTGCTGAAACCATATCGTATTCGCTGGAACTTGAGGGTTACCTGGATCAGGATATAAATTTGTCAACGTTGGAATGACATAATTTTGAAGTAGTGCCAAATAATTGTTGCCATTCAAGTTGCCTCAATAAAAAAGGGACCAATGATATTGCCCCCTACAATCCCTGCCCAAACATTTACCTTTTGAAGGTATTGAGTGTGTTCTTCTCTCATCCAGTGAGGATTTTCCGTGGACCAGTAGAGGCAATTTTGCCGATTAGCATGACCGTTAAGTAAAAAAGTACAATCATCAGAAAACATAACGTCTTCTAATTGGATAATATTGTTATCCAACATGTCCATCATTTGATCACAAAAAAAAGTTCTATCAAAATCGTTTTCCATGAGCTCCTGAGTAGGTATCATCTTATACGGATGCAATTTATTTTCTTTTAATATGTTTGCTATCGATGTATGGCTAGCATTGAATGTAGTGGATGCCTGTCTACTCGATGTATGTGGGTTTTCCTGAAACTCAAGCAACACATCTAATTTGAGTTCATCACTCAGTGCATTGGCAGCTGCTTTTTTTATCTGCCTTACGTGACCAAACTCGCGAAACTGCTTTTCTATTTTACTTATTGTTCCTTGTGATATAGGCGGTAAATTAGGATATTTCTCATGAAATAGGCGAGTTACTTCCTGTTGTGTTCGGATGTTATCTTAGTAACCAATTATTTGTAAAACTGTTATTTTATGCATTTCCGTTAATCTAACCATTTTTCAGAATTGAATTGAACAAACTTTATACTTAAATTACAACAATGATAACTTAAATAAAACAATTTACTACTGCTTGTTAAAATAGCGTTGCCATGGAAATTCTTTAAAGTTTTTAATGGTTACCATCTAAAAACCACATTGCTATGGTTTTTGGTCACTTTCTCATTATCAAGACCAAAACGGGAAATAAGTTTTAAGTATATTGTAATAAGTTTCGAGTATATTTTAGCGAATTTCGGTAACAACATGATTTTAATTTTTTATGTTAATTTTTGCATTAAATTTAAAAACATTAACATTTTTGAATAGAGAATGAAGAGACCTTCCAAATGATATATCACAAGCCTATACTTCCCATTTAAAAAATTGGGGGTTGTACCTGGTCATTCTAAGGGGGTTGTTTATTTGCATTTTCACGTTAAAGAATGTCAAGTTATAATTTAAATTTGACGTGTTTCGGGATTTTTTATAAATATGTACAGTAACCGAAATAATGAATTTATTCCATTTGGCTTTTACACACTGTATAAACAGAACGTTATAATTCTGTCATTTATAATTCTCAAAATTTTAACTTTATAAGGTTAATTTTATTTTTTTATCAGTTTGACAAATTTTATACGGCATAATTTCCACGTTTTATTATAAAATCAACATCAGGTAGCTACAAGCAAACAAAATGTAACTTCAATATGTCAATCTGATGATGCTAATTCTAGCGAAACAGCTGTCATCTTAAAAATAAAAAAAATCTGTAAACTGATTTTAAATTTTACAGCATTTAAGAAAATGGATACAGAAAGTGCTACAATACAAAAACCAAACTATTTCTAAACTAATGAAAGAACTCGACGAAGCCGAAGAAGACTATATTAATAATTTTTCATCGCATTCAAACCATATCGAAGACATCTTGGAGAAACAAAACCAATACGTAGATAAACTAAATACTCAGTACCAAGAAGATTTAAACGCGTTGTTAAGAGAAGCCGAGAAAGAAAAAGAAAATATTCTTAAAAATGCCGAAGAGAAACAATTGCATCTGAAGACAATTTTGTATCGACAGGAAATAAACGGAGCATACATAAAACAAGAAGAAGAACAATACATGCAAAAATTTTATGAGGAAAAGTACGAGGTAAAGGTTACGTGATGTTTTTTCTAATAGTCTATCTTGGTTTATTAGTGTACGTGAATAATAGTCTATATTTTTAAAGGAAAACAGATTAATATTGTAACCCATTTTTAACATAATCAGGTCGATTCTGTTTGCAATAACAACATGAATATTAAAAAGATATTGCTTTCATACCAAGCAGTGGCGTAGCGATAAATCCGGGGGCCCTGGGGCAAGTCCACTCACGGGGCCCCTACTACAAAAAAAAATTCAGCTTGCTTTTGGGTGAATACAAATTTTTTAATTGATTTTATTTTTTTTTTATTTTAAAATATCTAACTATTTTGCAGTTCTAGCTCTTTAATCTACTTTTAAATAAGCTAATCATGCTTAGCCTCAAAATGATTTTTTTATATAAACTTAACTTGAACTCTGCATATTCAGTTAAATATATTTTTTTAGGTGTAAATATAACATGAATTTAACATGTACTGTAACATGAATTTCATGTAACTGTATTTGTATTATCTTAGTATTACTAAAATTACGTACCTATATTTAGTTTTTCAAAATTCGAGAAGTACATAAACTAGACAATGACCCTCCTTTATTCCCAGGAGTCTCGCGGGGGTCCTACGCCACTGATACCAAGTTTTGCCAAAAACGGTATTCTAATCGTTAGTTTTAAGCAATATGATCTGTCATTTATTAATAGATCTTGCTAAAAAGCTGGCTATCTTAGTAAGGTACTTTTTATACCGGTTATTACCATAAGAAGGTGACAATATTGTGAAAATGGCGTTCCTATTTTTTTTTTGAGTCGATTTTTTGAATGAGTATAAAAATATTAAAAATAAGTATCTAATGTGGAAGTCCATCTTATTTAAAACATTAAAAATATAACTTTTTAAAACTAAACTTTCAATTTTTATTAAAATATTGATTTTTTACTTAACGACAGCTGATTATGAACTAGATATTTGGGAAGAAACAGTTAAAAATCACAGTCAAAACAACAAAAACTAAACAAACCATTAATTCATTAATCAGTGATAATTATAAATATAATGATTTTTCTTTTTTTAAAATGATGATATGAGGGAAATTGAACTAGCCACTTCTATAAGTGCACTAACCACTTCTGCTTTTGTGTTTTGTATTTTGGCGTTACATGTACGGTTTTGTGGGTGCATTTTGCCTGTGTTAAAACTAATATTTTTCCTAAACAGTTTACTCATACCTACATTTGTTTTTTAGTAGATTTCTTATTTTTTATTTGAATGCTATTACTAATTTTGTTAAGTTATCCTGCAAAAACTAACCTCAAATTCTTCTTTTTGATCCCAAAATGACACGAAACAATAATAATTACAGTGTTGTCAGCTTTAAAATTAAAAATATTTAGCATTGTAAAAACCTTAGAACAAAAAGATACAGGAAGGAGTATATGCAAAATTACCTTGAGCTTCAAGATGACCGACTTCCGTCGCAAATTTTCCTTAACGTTAATATATGACAGACTCCTTCCTGTTTCTTTTTGTTCTAAGGTAAAAACAATATTGTTATGAATAAAAATAATAGTAAATATTGCTGTCATGGTCCAAACAGAATACGAATTTAAACAACTACCATGGGCACGATCCTGGAAAATGTCACTAGTGACAATGACAAAAAAATGTCGCTTGCAAACTGGCAACGTTGAAGTGACATTAAGGGTGTGTTCGGGATGCACGCTTTCGAGCTATGTAGCGCCAAGTGCCATATAACGCAAACGAGGAATAGTACAAGATAGCGCCAAATGGCGCAAATAGCGTGCTCCCCGAACACAGCCTAAATGTCTCTCGTAAAGTAGTGGAGACTTTTAAAGTTGCGAGAGACTTTTTTCCGATTCGGTGCATTAGGTTTCTGTCAAAGGTGTTTTCATGAAGGATAACCTTATTTTTTAACCTTCAAAAAGTTACGATTAATTACGTGGTGGTGAAAGTTTTTACAAGCTTTACTGTTCTTAAAAATGGACTTAAACATCTTTCTGAACATGTTAAATTATTTAGAAGAAAATGAGGACGAAGAAGAGGTTGTACGAAGGAGGAGGACCCCAGTGGACCCATTCAGTTTGAGTGATGTTTCATTTATAAAACTATTTCGGCTTGACAAAAATTCGGTTAGAAATTTATTAGTGCCATTGTTGAGTCCGTTCATGGTCCAACCCCCTTCGTATGTGCATTCCAATGTAGTCTGAGCATTTTTTAAGATCTTGGTCGCATTGAATTTCTTTGGTCATGGTAGTTACCAAACCATCACTGGAAGAAACATCTTCATCGACATCAGCCAAAATTCCGTTTCCAGATGCATCGATGAAGTGGTTGGAGCACTTAATAATCACGAAATAATTGAAAGATTTATAAAATTTCCTTAAAATATGCATGCCGGAGGTCCTTCACAATTTTGTGTCTGCGGTTGACTTTTTTATTTGACATTTGACGACTAGCGACATTTTTTGTCATTGTCACTAGTGACATTTTCCAGGATCGGGCCCCATATTGTTATTGTTTAAAAGATTAACAATATGGCTACTATAACAATATTTAAATAGAATCGACCTGAATGTTACCTAGTCTGAAATTCATTTCATTGGCGGCTCGTAAGCACCTGATAAAGAGGGTGGGCACAATTAAAATCTTACCTATTTTTATATTTTTATTGAATAATCTTTTACAAGGTCGGTTTTGCTTTTTCTAGATGGAAAATCTTGTATTTTTTTATTTGAAAATTAACTTTTTAATTAAACTGCCTCATACCCACACTTTTTGATTAAGGAGTCTATTTTTTCCAGGATCCTTAGATGACCAACCAGATACATCATTGGAAAGGGTTTTCAATTCTCTATTCAGTCAAATAATATTTTTGAATTTTGAAATGGGATACCTACTTATCAAAAAATTAATTTTAGTTAATACAGATATATCTCCATTGACTACTCTATTAGTTATTTTGTTTTCTTTTAAATAATTCCTAATTCATGAAACTGCCAAATAACTATAATTTTCGAAATATTCTTTTATAATGTAGTGAGCACTGTTTTACAATTTGGCAACATCGCACCAACAGCGAAACACGCTTGTGTTTGGATTTGTTTACGTTTTTGGACCGGTATTTTGGAATTTTTGTATTTATGATGTTTTATTCAAAACAATAGAATCCATTTCAATATCGCTGCGGAAGAATTTCTATTGAGACGAAGTTATATTATAAAAATTATTCATTAAAGAAAAGATTAATTTCAGTAAGAAATGTGTATTATGATGATCAAATCAAAAACAAAATCATTTAAAGTCAATTGAAAGCAAATAAATAATAAAAAAGGTAATCAAATTTCATAAAACCAGAAGATAAGTTAAACAAAACTAATTAATTGAAACAAACAATAAACAAACATAAAAATAATAAAACCTACCATTAAGAAAATAATAATGAAAATATAATTCTAAATGTAAGAAACAAACGAACAAATTATAAATTTTGTAAGAACATTTTTTCCGTTAAACATATAAAAGGATTTTCAAAAATCTACAAAAGTGTATAAAAAATTCTTCTACGAATGGCACCTGCGTGTGTGACGTCAAATTAACAGAATTACGAGTGCTCATAAACAGCACCTGCATTGCGTGTTGAAGTGTTTAGTGTTCCGCGAACTTTAAAAACTTAGAATGCCACCTGCGTGATTACGTAAGAGTTACTCGGAAATATATCGGTCGAATTTGTGACTTTCAAGCCTCAGTGTTAATAGAATTTGAGAGCTTTTCCGACCATAATAAATTATAAAAAAATTATTGAACATTAGAAATGATTGTTGTATATATTATGTAAAAAAATTGTTTGTAGTAGTTTGTAGTTAGTTAGAAATAAGCAAATTAAGGAATAGTTCCTTCTGATTGGTTCTCGTGAAGATTTTAAATGAAGCATTTTTATTGGTCGGAGAATATTGAGAGAGGGATCTCAAGATTTTACGTAAAAGAACCAGTCAGGAAGAATTGTAAACATTCAAGCCTCATTTTTAAAAACATTCAACAAACATTTAAGATTTAATTTACATTCCACAAACATTCAAGATTTAATTTTAAAAAGATTCAAGACTCATTTTCAAAACATTCAACAACAGTTATTAAAAAACATTCAACTCGTAATTTACATTTTTAAAAAAGACTTTGATTTGTCATAAATTTTATTAACTTTATAAGTTAACATTCCTCGACTTTGAATTAGAAAATAGGTTTGTTGAATCAAGCAGAATCACTTTATAATCCAAATAATAGTTCCAAATGTAATTTTAATGATACAACAGTTAGTATCAAATATAAGAAGTTTGACTTACCTTTATCAAAAATAATCCTAGTGTAAAACAACTTTGTAACACATCACTTGTAAAAAGGGAGTCTCATCAACCAATAAATTGTATAAATAAATCCACGAGTGAATAATAATAAATTCCTACATCGTAAGAGGTTCTGTTTTAATTAAACCACTGAAGTTCCATCCCACGTGTTTCTACAAGAGAAGATAGGCTACCAGTTTCACGTTTAGCCAACGACATCTGTATGAGAGCGGTGAACACTCCAGAGGACATTTATACGACTTTATTGTAAAGATTTTTGAATTTCCTTCTGATAGAAAATTTATAATTTTGTTTGAGTATAAATCTGTGGTAAAACCTGTACGACCTGAGATATAATTTTTCGATAAACGATAGTATTTATTTTTGAATTAAACAAACGAGCGCAGAAACATTTAATTTTATTTGAGCTAGTCATCATCATACATATTATTTAAGGGGCTAAGAACATTATTGTAATAAAAAACTTCAACAATTACATCAAATCAAATAAAAACAAACAACTCATAATATCTTGTCGCAACCAACGTGGGTTTGCGAAAATACCATTTAAATATCAAAAAATTAAAATAAACAAAAAAAGAAAACCTTAATAACTCAACAACAAAAATTAATTAATTCATAATACTATATCGACTTTAATATTATTCAATCCAGAAACAAAACACAGGAAATTTTTTGCTAAAAGTTTATTTAAACATAACATTGGATCTAATAACTAAAATACGGTATCTATGAAACAAATTTATTAAAACGGTAGTTCATCTGCAGACCAATCAGCACAATTTTCTCTTGCCTTATCGGCCAAACACTTGATTAAATTTGTTGAATAAGAACAGCTATCCAACTTATCATCTAATGTAAAAGAAACGTAATATTAAAAAAAAATAGAAAATAATTGAAATGTTAAGTTTACCTTGATTTTTCTGATAGCATTGGTCGACTGAATCTTGTAGAAAATCGTGCACTTCACGGTTAGTAGTAGATTTCACTATTTCCTTTAGTATTTTTTCATGATCAGGCATACCGTTTGAATCCATCTATACGGATAAAGATATACTTTTTAATATTGCAATATTAATTAAAAACTTTTAATTTCGGGGGCATAGTTTTAACAAACACTTTCAACAAATATAGTTAGTTGAATGTAAGTTTACAAACATTGATTCTCTTGTAAATAATGATAAAATAAAACAGGAGTTTTCTAAATTAGGCACGTAGAAAGTTTTTAAATATACGGAAAATTTATTCATCACTTTATTTATAGGGTTCTTGATAAAGGATTTAAGATTCATCGTATATCCAATGTTAAAAAACTATTTTAGGCATTAACGGAAATACATGAATTTTCTTGGACGTCAACCCATGAAGTATTGCACATTTGCAAATGAATAACATGTTAAGTCGCGACGGGTTCTTTAATTTTGTTGCTACCTGAAGAGGTTTCTTGTCGAGGAACTTGTAAATAACTGTGGTTGACAGAAAGTATTAAGAAATATGGTGTTATTCTTAATAAAATATAACAATACAAAACGTGATCATTTTAGAAGTGAAGTTACCCTTCTTCTTTTCTTGCGATTCTCTTATGGATGGCCTACTGAGAAGGCAACCAACATTACAAGGGTATTACAGTTTCATATTTTTGTTACTGATACAGAGATTTACACATATTATTGATGACATTGACTGAAATCTATTCAGTGAATATTTATATAAATTAGTGTTGTCTTAAGCTTCATTCACAACCAACAAATTACAATGGACTGCCTAAGCTCTGACGTCACGCAGAAGGCTCCTCCCATACATATTTCCAAATAAATCTATAACTCCCTGTAAAACGTCACAAGAGATTTTTAATTTGTATTTTGCAGTTGCTATAGAGTGATCGTTATTAGAAATAAACAAAAAGTGATCACTTAAAGGCTTTTTTATAAGAAAATCTGCAAGGTAAGGTTTGAAAACGGAAAATTAAAAATCTCTTATGACAATTACGCGCACGCGCTCTCGGTTTGTTTGGAAATATTTCTATTCCCACGCCTCTAGTGACGTTTGACTTAGACAAATTTGCCATTTACAATAACTCCAAAGTCGAATTTAACCTACATAATTGTCATAATTCCTTCAACATATGGTCAAAGACCATATGGTTGAAGCGTAATTTGCATTTATTTTTTACAGCAGTATATACCGAAGTTTAGTAAAGATGGACAACGAAGAATATCAATTCAATGATACATATTATTATTTGTTATAGTGCATTTCCAATCGCAAAGGGTTATAAAATGTCAGGGCGTATCAGCTGTTGGATCATCTAAATGAGGATTATTCCCTAAATCTGGATTAGTTTGAGGTACTGCTGGAAGCATTGGAACATTGAATGACTGAGTTGGTCCAAACGTTAGTCTTTTTCCGGAATGGCGTTGACCTCAATTGGTTAACATATCTCTTCTCTGTTCTTCCTGAGTCTAAAACGACCAAGTTTCCCAGTTTCTTCTCGACATTTTCGAGTTGCCATAATATGTGTTTATTATTTATGAAAACTTTTGCTTGGATCCTCTCCCCCACTTGAAACAAACGTACCGGTTTACATGGAGTCTATGAATATTCCTACATTTCCTACTGTCATCCATACTACAGTCGACAGAAGCAAACATGGTCCGCGGAAAATATGCCAACTAATTTCAAGGTTATCACAATCAGCCAATCACGAGCCAATGTTAACGATAATATCAATTTTAGTGGCTGCATAAGTGAGATGAAAATACAACTACAGCGACAAGGACACGCCCACCCAGGGTTCATGTTTGCTTCTGTCAACTGTAGCTTTCAATGTATGCTTTAAAGTCTGTACATTTATTTCTGCGAGTTCAGTTGTCACCGCAGGCCTATTCTGTAACTTACGACTGCCGATAATTGCGCAATTGTCGCTGTCAAACGCGAGTTTCGTATTCTCGAAGAAGCAACTGCGATCGCGATCGCAATTTATTTGATAACTGCCTCTAGTGAGCAAGTGGTTTTATGTGAAAAATCGTATTCTGTAAGCAATTAGCAATTACAACGCGATTGCAACTGTCGAATAGCAATCACAAATATAGTAGTTTTAGTTGAGTTGTTTTATAATTTAATTAAGTTTTGGTGATAGAAATAGAAGCTAAGTTATAAATTATAGTATATCGTTAATAATAAACATGTTTTTATTATTTACAAATGGTAATTTAAAGGGCTTACTGCCGTTGGAATATTTACCTAATAATTAATAACAATTACTTAACACCATAATAGAAAAAATAATAGTTATCATTTGTTTTAAGTATTTAGAAATGGCTCGTGCATTTATGATTATTGAGGCCGCAGAATATTTTTTAAATTTGTTTTGTTCATCAGCTGATTTTGCAGACAATCTAGTTACATTGATTGCTACCCGATTGCAAGTGGCGCTAGGTTTTTGACGTAAAAGTGCATCTTGACAGAAACTAGCAACTGCGATGCGATTACCTTACAGAATACCACTGATTACGACTGATTGCGCGACCGTTGTACAATGGTTGCTAGTTGCAAAATAATTGCTGTTTTTATAGAATAAGCCTGCCGGATGACCTGGAGCTATAAATTTTTGAAATATTCCATTGAATATGCTTGTGTAGTTAAAATTATACAGTATTTAAAATCTCGACTATTTACGTAGTCAAATGATATATAATTTTAATTTAATGGAATGGAATGGAACTATCAAACCAAATGATTCCAAACAACTTTTGTTGATGGTGTGCTTTAAATGTGCTATTGACTATTTTCTTGATTTTTAGAAGTTAATTACTATTTTTCATTGGTAAGTGTTCATTCATAGGTTTTAGACAAGTCGATATCAGTAGATATACGAACAATTTCCGTAAAACCATTATAACATAACCTTCAAAGTTGCTTAACAAAAAATTTAACTTCAAAAGATTTTGCTTATATGTATTTAATGATGATACTTGCGTTATATTTTTTCTAAGCCCTATCTTTAAAGTACCTTGTATTTCACTAGTTTGTAGCTCTTAAAACGGCTGTTTATGGTGAGAGTGAAAAAAAGTGAAAAAGCGTTAAAAAAAGTGCCATAACGTTAACTTTATTTCACGCTTGCCATAAGCCGATGCAATTGAATAGTGCAATTCATCCACACCTTTACTGGAAAAATATCAAGTTTGCTTTGACTTTGACAGTACATGAACTATAACTCATTTGACGTTAGTTTTTATAAATAATCCGATTTGTCTAAGAGAATTCAGTAGTTGTTCCTATTATTACAATGGATAGTGAAGATTCCGACTTTGAAATAATATGTACCCCCGAAGAAATTATAGAAAAGGCAAATGTGGCCACATTAAATTTGCTGCCGGAAAAATCCAAAGAAAATTATATAAAAGAGTATGACACTTTTATGAAATGGAGAAACGAGAACAATATTCATAGCTTTACAGAGCGAGTACTGTTAGCTTTTTTTGAAGAAAGGTCTAAAAAATTTAAGTGTTCTACATTATGGTCCAGCTATTCCAAACTAAAGGCAACCTTAATTATTAATGATAACATAGATATAAGTAAATACTCTAAGCTAATAGCATTTTTGAAACGAAAGTCGGTTGGGTACAAACCTAAAAAAATCTAATACATTCTCAAGAGAGGAAATGAACAGATTTTTATTGAGTGCTCCAGACGACAAGTATTTAATGTTTAAGGTAAAAGTTTTAAAAAGTTAATTTGTTTTTTGCTTACATTATTTATAAATTTGTAGGTAACATTAATATTAGGAATAGCCGGAGGTTGTCGACGAGAAGAGTTGTATAAAATGAAAATCGATGACATTGAAAATAAGGGGGAATTTCTACTCGTCATGATTCCAGATTCAAAAACTCATACAAGTCGACGTTTTACAGTTATTGGAGAATCCATTACAAACATTAATTTTATACATTTATTCCAAAAGTATGCTAATCTGAGACCGAAAAATGCAACCAGCAACCATTTCTTTTTATCATATAGAAACGGCAAATGTACAAAACAAGTAGTTGGTATAAATACTTTTTCGAAAATTCCATCGCTAATTGCGAGGTATTTAAATTTACCACATCCAGAAGAATATACAGGTCACACGTTTCGACGAACTTCAGCATCGCTTCTAGTCGATTCGGGTGGAGACATTCTTCAATTAAAGCAACATGGAGGATGGAAATCTACTGCTGTTGCCGAAGGGTATGTGAACAATTCTCTCAATGCAAAAATGAACTGTGCTTCACGAATTTTACAAGGATCTAATGTCAGCAGTTTTTTTAACCTACCTTCAACATCCAATGAGAATCAAGCCGACACGAATTTGACTCTTCCAAATATTCACTATTTAAATGAGAATCAAGCAGAGATGAATTTAAATGTTCCAAATATTCACAATTTAAGTGAAGCTTTATCAATGAATCAAACGGAAACAAATGTGACTGGATCAAAAATTCACATTAATCAACCAAACAATTGCGTTTTCAATATTCACATTGCGAAATAATACTAAAATACAATATGTAGTTGTTAATTTTTCTTAATTATTGTGCACTTTTTTCCAATTCATTCTGCATTCATTAGTTGTAATTTACTGAAGGAGTTTAATTAAATTATTTCAAATTTCTATTTTGATTTTATTATTTGTATAGGGCTGTAGAAAAAATATTGTATGCAACATATGCATAAAGTGTCTTTTTTTCACTCATGGAATTTCAACTTTTCCATTCGTGAAAAAAAGTACCACTTTATGCACTTGTTGCATAAATTACTATTAATGTACCTATATTAATAAAATAAGTCAAACAAAAGTTACTTCTGATTTTTTATGTGGACATTTGGAATCATTTGATTGACATTTCATAGAACAGCATAGAACACAAAGTTTGACGTCACACTTTCCCTGTCCATTCATTTTGACATAGCCGATCACAGAACAAATTCTTCTTTTTTTACTATTTGTAACGTCCTGTAAAACTTGCTGTAACACTTGTTACTGTGGCGCTACCAATTTGTTCCCTTTTGATGGACACTTCTTAAAACATTGAATTGGTTCTCCTTCCTCCATAATTTCGAAATATAATTAACCTTCATTTATAATTTATTACTAGATAATTGTAACTTACCAAGTCCATGTTTTTTAAAACGCACTGTACTATGCAGTTTTCAGTAGTTTCCGGCGTAACATCTTTGGAAGTTGTATCTTGCATTGTATCATTTTTTGATTCGGGCTTTGTAGCACGTTTTGTTTTATTAGCAGGAGTTGCCGCCTTGTTCTCTTTAAAGAAAAAAAATATGATTGTCACAATAATTAATTTTAAGTACTATAGTTCGTTTGTTTGCAGTTGGCAGCTAAGAACAGTCATTAAATCGTAAAATGTTGTAAACAAGACCATAAATCAGTAGCGCACGTACTTATTTATATTTCTTTTAATCATAATATTTTAATCTTCTTAGGTAAGGGATAAGTAGTCATAATACGATATTTAGAATATTTTGATTTTCGATTTTAACGAGAATAATGTGGTCGTTAGGGGTGTTAAAGGATTAAGGTAACCCTATGTGTATAATTGCAAAAACAGGTACGTTATTAGTCTATAAATTGAGGATTTGTTTATATCCTAATACATAAGAATATAGGTACTCGTTAGTGTTGGTGGTTTATATTGTGATCTATATTTTTATTATTTTACTCCAAGAACATTTTCGGTAGTGAAAATGGCGTCAAGTTCGAGTTTTGTTCCAGTACAAGTAGCTCATTTAAAACAAATTGCGTTTTCTCAAAGGGAAAAAACTATTCTTTTAAATGTTCATGACGCTCTAATATATCAAGATGCATCAGCAACTGTTTGTGATGACTGGTGTTAGTGAACGAAGTATCTATCGATTTTTAAGTTAGAGAAAACAGGGAAATGTTAGTGAACCAAAAAAAACACTCATCGTCGGATGAATACGACGAAATGGAAGCCGACAATTAAAGGAATAAGTGTTTTTTCCATTAATTTACATTTAATTCTTACCTTTTAATTTGTAGCATATTTTTATTTTACTTTTAATTTTTATTTTAATTTGAATTGTGCTTTAAAAAACTTCGGTCATGGGATCTATTCAGCTACCTATTGTGACAATATTATCTAGGGTTTCTATTGTGTTTCGGTTAGTTAATCCCTAATTGCAGGGTCGGCTTTTTTAAAAATAACAACTATGACTATGTTTCAATACAAATGTATAATACTTTTAGTTATTTTTCAGGAACCCCCCTTGCTTGTGCTTTGAAGGATGCATTTATAATGAATTCTTTTCTTTCCCTCTTTATTCTGTAATTCTGTAAATGACTTATTATCGAAAAGCATAAAAAGTTTTCTTTTGAAATACATTTTTATACATAAACAAATCAGGTATGTAAAAATTTAAATAATGCAAAAGTTGGTGATCAAAAGCGTAAAGAATAATTGTAACATTGATTTTTAAAACTTGGGGCTACTTTAGTATAAGTTTGAAACAAGTAACAACCGAAAGGTAAATTTGATCTTATTTTTGTTATAACTTAGTGAAAAATCAAAGGATTTAAAAAAATCAAAGTTTAAATTAATCTCTGAATTTTATACAATAACTTATGAAAGTTGCGACGTTGGTCAGCTCTAAATTATTTAAAAATGCTTATAAACAAATTAGTCTCAAGAAATGTTCAACAAAATTTAACTTTATTAAAAATTTAAATGTTGTAAAACGCAATAAATTGTAAAAAAACTTCCTAAGATTGTAGTATAACTCTGTAGCTTTGGTTTAATCCTATTGGTTGAATAAAAAAGAAGTTAACCAAATGAAAAACCCGAATTCATTAAGGATTACTTTTATCCAAAAATATTAAGTTTTTTAATAAACTAGTTCTGTTATAAACATATTCTGTTAATAACATATTAATAGGTTTTGCAATAAATCATCAGTATGCCATTACTCACTATTGGCTGTGGACTCCGTTTTATTTTCAGGTTCTTCGGTCGAATCTTCATCGCTTTCGGCCGAAGTTTCCCAAAAAGCATCTGTATTGTTACCAGGAAGGCATTGACTTAAAGCATCTCGAATTTTCCCAATATTGGTTTTTTGTAACTCACATTTTAAAGCCTAAAAAAATGTAATCTATAAATTTTGTAACTTTACATTAAAAAAACGATTCGTTTACCTCGAAGGTTCCAAATACACCAACTATAATTAATAAGATGAACAGTTTCATAGTTAATACGCCAATAGGTGACAACGATAGAAACGTCTATTGCAAAATGATCGCAACGATCTTTTTATTTAAATACAAAAACAACCTAATAATAGGATATATGCTGAATTAACTTATGCAAACAAAAAAGTAATGAGTTTGCGATCAATAAATATGGAACTAATTTGTTAACAATTTTACAATGAAACATTATTGAGGTTTCCTGCAATTTTTTCTGTTTTAAAATTAATTACAGTAGGTATTATTGTAAAATATATACCTCTCTTTACCAATTATGATCTTAAATATATGCAAAATAAACATGTTCTAAAATTTCCTTAAAATGAATATTTACTATCGAAAGGAAACTTATTTTTTAACTCGGAATGTACAAACAACATCATAACGATTTTGCAGATTATCAAACATACTTATACTAAGGGCCGCTAGATCAATCTCTTGGTAAGTTAATCATAAAATACCAAGGGGTTAAATTTAATCTCTTTGGCAAGCTTCTGTTAAAATCGAATTTGTTAGATCATTCTATGTTTATCCTTTTGGTACGACGTGACATAATTTCTATCAAAATTAAATGTTGGCAATTCCGTTTTGTATGTGTTTTGTGTTTTATGCTGAGTGTTGTCAAAATTCAAAATATTCATCTATTGTAATTAATAATAGAAAATATTGTAAAAAAGAAAAAGGGTTCAAATTTTTGTTTAAATATTCAGACATTATTTAAAATAAAAAAACGGATGTTTTAACTTGGAAGCAGAAAGAGGCGTGCTGGCAAAAGATCGCTAATGATTTCAACAGTAAAACCGTAAAAAGTTTCAGACCTTTAAAAAGTTTAAAAACACAATACGATGGTTTTAAAAAAGATTTAAGGAAAAAAATAGCGAGAAATATTTAAGACAGGGGGTGGTCCTTGCCCAAAAACAGACCTTACTTCAAATGAAGAGAAATTATATAGCCTTATAGCAGTTATAAAAAGTTATAAAAAGAAAAAAAATTTCTTGAAATTGTGGAAAAAGTTACAGTGCTGGCACAGTCAAAAAAAGAATTAATTGACCTACAAGTGGGGGATGTTAAGAAAGAAATGGTATTCAAGGACAAAGAGTACGAACTAAAATTGCAGAAGCTGCAAGATGATTTAAAAGGAGCAGATATGGACGTTGACATAAAACGTATCGAATTAGAAATTAAAAAAAACTCTTGCAACAAAACGAAGTGCAATTTTAATTTTTTGTTATTTAATTTTTTTTCAGTTCTATTTTTTAATTATATTCACATAGAAGTTTGAATTACATAAATATTATTTTTTTTAAACAAAGACCTTATAAAAAATCAAAATGGTTATTTATAATTTCGTCTCGATGTGACACGTTTTCCCCTATTTGTTCTTGATTGGCAATTGGAACCACCTCGTTGATCAGATTTTCAATTTCTTCATCTACATATAATTTCTCCTCCTGCAGTTCTACAGCAACAGCTGTTGCTACCATAATATCTTGAACTACACGCAAAAAAACACGGAATCCCAATGCTAGAACTGGAAACCTTCGTTTCTCTATGCAATTTCGTGTTCTAGTCAGGGACTCATTACATAGCTGCTCTTTTCGTAAGATTGGATTTTCTAAAGGAGTCATTAGGTATTTTAGTGTTGGATAACCACTATAACCTATAATTAATGAATTGCCCATTCCTTCATCAAATCTTCTCTTTAAGGCTGACTTTAGAAATATTGTACGCATCGTGGGTAGAACCTGGCCACCTTGCTACTACATTTTTTATTCTTAGGTTACTATCACATGCCACTTGCACATTTAAAGAAAACTACCCTTTTCTGTTTCTAAAATTTTCTGCTTGATCTCCTCAAGAGGTTGTATACGAATGTGAGTCCCATCTATCACTATCAATACTCCTGGAAGTATCGGAATTTCGTCATCTTGGGAAATATTAATGTACTGTTCTCTTAGTAAACATATGGCTTGGGTAACTCTTCTTATAACATTAGTCATAGTGGTTGCATGTACCCCTCCAAAATCTCCAACTGCCATTAACATATTGCCGTAGTGTAATTAATAACTGTTGAAGTGGGGTTAAGCAATTGTTTCTGTAATTACAAAAAACTAAAGATTTTTAAAATATCACACATAAATCAGTATTACCTTGTTAGTCCAGGCGTGCTGTACTTTTAGACGGAAATTCTGATACCTGAAATGTAGCAGTTGGAGGTGGTAAAGGGGCTTATAACACATGAAAAAAAATACATTAACTATTTCAATTATGATCATAAACTTTTTAGGGGTGAAAAAGGGTGAAAAAGGGATAAAAAACTGAAGTATTGCTGTTTGCGGCTAAAATTGACGTCAAAATGAAAAGTGCCCAATAGAAAAGTTGTAGATCATGTAAAAATCTAAAACTTTTCTTTCAGTAATTTTCTCACATAACCTCAATTTTTCGAGAAAAAAGAAAAAAAAAACGATTTTTCGTTTTTAATTTATCAACGGATTCGTCAATCTTGGTGAAACTTGGTGAAAACTTACCTTTTTATGTCCAAAATAACCTCGAATTTTCTCAACCTTGTAACATAATAATTTTCCGAGAAATTTGATTTTTCTGGAAAAATCTCTTTTTTTTCAACTGTAAAGTTTGCTCGGAAAATATTATTGGAAAAGATTTTCCTGGGGCTCATTTTTTTCGTTTTTACGTCTACTTTCACATGAAATAAAAAAAAATACACCTCTCATTTAAAGATATGCTCAAAAATGAAAAAAAAGCAAAAAATGAATTTTGCAACAGCTAAATTTGCAATAATTGTTAAATTTTTGTTATAAAATATTAAAAAATGCAAAAGCCGGCTCTTGCATTACATTCTACGGGAAAAATTACAAGAGAAAATGTATTTCATTATTTAGTCGGATTTTTAGTTCATTTGCAATATTATTATAAACACTCAAGTCTATTAATGAAGTTAATAATCCGAGCGGTGATTTCATGGTTTTTACTATTGTTGTATGCTGATTTGTTTATATTATAAGGTTTTTCATGAGATAAATCGATTTGTTGATAATTACAAGGCCCAAATACCCTTCCATCAGAGCCCTATAGCCACCTTTCATAAGTGAAAAAGTGTAGCCTAGGGGCCTAGGCCTTTTGTTTTCTCTTTGACCTTTCAACATTTCAGTATACAAAATATATAAATATATATCATTCGTAACAAACAAAATATTGTCTTTTCAATATAGTTTTTAATTACAATTACGAATTACTTAAAACCGAACGATTATTATATTAAAAATAAACAAATTATTCCAAAAAGTCAAAGAAAATTGAAATTTTGATGAAAATTAAAAAAAGTTTTAGATTTTTACATGATCTACAACTTTTCTATTGGGCACTTTTCATTTTGACGTCAATATTAGCCGCAAACAGCAATACTTCAGTTTTTTATCCCTTTTTCACCCCTAAAAAGTTTATGATCATAATTGAAATAGTTAATGTATTCATTTTTCATGTGTTATAAACCCCTTTACCACCTCCAACTGTTACATTTCAGGTATCAGATATTCCGTATTTTTTATTTTTTTGGTACAGCACGCCTGGACTAAACCTGATTAAACGTTATTCTGTGTTATTTTGATGTATTTTGACATATTTCTCAGCATACAGCGGTCGAAACAAGACCTCGACAATAAAGCTACCTTGACTCATAATTACTATTATTCTTCTGGCATCAACATAGGTACCTAGTTGTGTGATAGGTTTGGTATTGTTTTATTTTGTAAATAACTAAATTTCATTTAATAGCTTGTAATATTTTAACGATGTTGTTTTTTACTAAAAAATATAACTTTTAACATGTAATTAAATAAAAATAATTTATCAGTTGTATTATCGCTTTTTTAAGTACGCCAACGCTTATTTACATATTTAAGTACCTGGCTTTAAAATGTGTAATATTTTCTTTGGAATTTAAAAAGTCCATATTTAGAGTTTCATAGAATAAATAACCAACTAATAAGTTTAAAATAGAGATGTATTTACACAGATACATTGCCACAAAACTCTTGTCAAATTTATTAAAAGTTTTAAGTTGTCGTTGAAGAAGATATTATACAGTGAACGGCTAAATTATGGAATATTGTCAATATTTCGAGAACCGTCGAGTTTTGAGGGTAATCCCGAAACAGGTCGATTTTTGTTATAAAATACCCATCTTATAACGTACATGGAGTAAGGATGACGTCACCGGTGTGGGTGTAGTGACGTAATCGTTAATTTTTTTAAATAGAAATCGGTATAATGCGACACCTTATTGGAAGGAGAATTTAATTATCTATTTAACGACATTACATTTGTAACTAAAATATTTTTTTAAGGGTACAAAAAAATTTTTTTTTATATAAATTCAACCAAATTACAACTAATGATTTAATTCATAACTTCCTTTAAAGTAGCTAAATTATGCATAATAATTATTTTAAATTAAATGTTCCAAATGCCATCCATCCGGTTCCTGCCATGACTTTCTGAAATAAATACTTAAAAAAGCAAAAATAAGTAAAAATAATAATGGACAGTTATCTCATAAACACTGAAACTTTTTGTCAAATGTTAAATCAAGCAAGTGATATTGGCATAGTTACTGTAATATTTATTGTCTTAAATATTTTTTGATTTTGTGAATTGTCATCAGTTGTCAATTGTAATTTTTACTTTTGAATACTAAATATGGCTCACCTAAATGAAACACAACGCATAGAAATATTAATTCTTAGCGGATGTGGAGATAAAAAAAGAACACAGAACGAGGTATGCAATTTATTCAACGCAAAATATCCAGACAGACCCATCAGCCAATCAACAGTAAGTAAAATAGTCCGAAAATTTGGAGAAACTGGGCACGTTAAAAATATTCCAAACGCTGGGCGTCCTAAAATTGAAGACAATGTGAAACTTGATGTTTTATTAAATGTCCATGACAATCCTCACAGTAATTCAACACAAATGGGTGAATGTGCTGGAGTTTCCCAACGATCGGTATTACGTATTTTAAAAAAAGAAAAATACCATCCCTACAAAATTCAACTACACCAGGAATTAAACGACGACGATCCCGATCGCCGGCTTCAATTTTCTGAAATTATGCAGAATTTATGTATCGGCAATCCACGTTTCATCAATCAAATCCTCTTTTCCGATGACGCCACATTTTTTTTACATGGTACTGTGAATCGTCAAAATTGCAGGTATTGGAGTCAAGAAAACCCCCATTGGATGACTGAGGTACACACGCAATATCCTCAGAAAGTGAATGTATGGGCAGGGATCATCGATGACAGAATCATTGGCCCTTTGAAGAAAATCTAACAGGAGAACGTTATTTAACTTTTTTTGAGAAATCAAATTATACCTGTCCTTGCTAACATGTATCCAAATGCCAATAATGCAAATTTACCTAGTGACAATATCTGGTTTCAACAAGATATTCCCCTCCGCATTACGCACGTGAAGTACGTCAATTTTTAAATAATTGCTTTCCCAGGAGATGGATTGGAAGACGAGGTTTTATAGAGTGGCCAGCAAGGTCGCCAGATCTAACACCTCTAGACTTTTTCCTGTGGGGTTACATAAAATCAAAAGTTTATGTCAATAGACCCTAAAATTTACAGAACTTAAAAGATAGAATTAGGCATGAAATGACTCTCATTACTCCAGAAGTCATCCGCAATGTACTTGATGTGTCCGTAGATTCGCATATTGTCAAGAAACCGATGGATGACATTTGGAACATTTAATTTAAAATAATTATTATGCATAATTTGGTTACTTTAAAGGACGTTATGAATTAAATCATTAGTTGTAATTTGATTGAATTTAAATAAAAAAAAATGTTTTTGTACCCTTAAAAAAATATTTTAGTTACAAATGTAATGTCGTTAAATAGAGAATTAAATTCTCCTTCAAATGAGGTGTCGCATTATACCGATTTCTATTTAAAAAAATTAACGATTACGTCACTACACCCACACCGGTAACGTCATCCTTACTCCATGTATGTCATAATATGGGTATTTCATAACAAAAATCGACCTGTTTCGGGATTACCCTCAAAACTCGACGGTTCTCGAAATAATGACAATATTCCATAATTTAGCCGTTCACTGTATATAAGTCGCGGATAAAAAATTTTATACTTCACTAAATGATTCAGTTGGACAACTCCCTCTAAGAAAATGTAAGGGAAAGTTTTTAAAATAGTATGTACCTATGTAGTTATCTGTTTTTAATAATTTATACCATGTATTCCTTTTTTATTTTCTTAAAAAAAATTATTGACTTTAATCAATATTTTTATGCGCACAAAAAATTTCAATATACATTCCATAAATAATGTACCAAGTAGGCTTTTTTCATCCAAATTTATAAAATATTGGATTGTTTCGTAGATATAAAAATCCCTTTTTTAGTTTCAGTCCAAAATACAGAAGATGCGAGACACTCGAGAAAACCTTTGTAGTACAATTTGGAGAGAGATAGAAACGACTATTCAAGAATATATTGAGAAAACTAATACCTGGCGCATGCATATTGCCGAACTGAAGAGATTAGATGAAGAAACTGCAAGTGAAATAATACAAAATAAAGAGCGAATATCACAGGAAGAGGTAGATGCATTTTTTAATTAGCATGTTAAAAAACTACAACAAAAAAGCTTCACAAACTTTATAATTACTTTAAAAGTTACTTTAAAACTCCTGCATAAATCCACCATAATAAGTAAACAAAATATTTTGCAAGTTTTCTTTTCATCATTATACGTTTTACCAATATCAGGATGTTCTTGTAATAACTTCTTTAAATAACTGCTCTCCATCTTAAAATAGCCAACAAATCTCACACAAATACTACAAAAATTGATCTAAACACAACAAAAACTTTCGACACAATGGTTTTCTACCTGAACTGTCACAAATATTAACAAATATTTGCCCTGGACGGCCATATTGGATCACGTGGTTAAGTTAGGTTAGGTTACTACCGCCACCTGCTTTCACCTTTTAAATTATTGAACAAAGACGTATTTATGCAGTTCCAATGTATTAGACAAAGAATTCTTCTCATGTTCTAACCGTACTAATTTTCTATGAACTTCCCAAGCAACCAAAAGACGTCCATACGACGTCATAATTTAGACGTAATGACGTCATTTTTTGACGTCCCTATGACGTACTCACGACGTGAAAAAGTCACATGATTTTGACGTCATTTGGTGACGTCCCTACGACGTCATAATTTAGACGTAATGACGACATTTGGTGACGTCCCCCTGACGTCATATTAAGACATTATATACACAGTTCTAAATTATTTATAGGATTTTAAAAATGTATAGGAGAAGTTATTAATAATAATAAATTAGTAAATAAAAAATTTTTATTCTCTACTCATAAAAATAAAACAATAATACATTATAAATCAAATAAAAATACATAACACATAAAATACATATTACAGTATCAAATATAAAAATATTTCATAAATAGTTCATCGATGAATAAAAGCACATGCCTCAACTTGTACATCTAAACAAAAAGGTAGCCATCTTTTAAAGGTGATTATAATTTTTCATTTCTGTCTATTTTATTGAGGATGAGCATAGTAGAATGTTTGATATTGTATTTCTTAATATAAATCTTAGAAAACCTACTTTTCTTTCTAATTCCTGGGATAACTCTCCTAGCCACAACACAACTTGCACAATTCACGTTAACTTCACAACATATAACAACTACTTCCATCAAGTCGTTGTTTCACGTGTGCTGTTGTTTCACTTGTCAAAAATACCGGAAACGGAAAACACCCCAATGACGAGGAATGTATACAATGAAGCGGGAGATTTAAACAAATCTGTCACTCCGAATTCCAAAGTAAAATATACGTATAGAGGATTAATCACGAATGTGGATACTATCTACTAAAATGAATTATGTAAGATACAAATCAATCAGAGTGTAGTAGGAACATATTTAAATCAATTATATACCGGGGTAGGGGAAAAATTGTGTGTTGAAATCTGCATCCGTAAGATATGTTACGATATGCATTTCTATCGCTGGTATACTGTGAACACACGGTGTTGGAAGGCCGAATCAAATCGTCTTTGGCTAACATTTTTTAGAAAGATAATTTTTTATTAAAGTCAAGAAACAGACGTTATACCGACGTCGTTCATAAGACGTCGTTACATCGACGTCGTACCAACGTCTATACACTGACCTATGACGTCTGTGACCAAATATCACCAAATAAGGACGTCGCCACGACGTGATGTTTAGTCAGCTGGTTACCTGGGTTATTGTGCGTCTCAGGGTTATATAATTATAGGTTTGTTCCAACAAACAATCAGGTGTGCGTTTCGGATTGTTTTCAAATTTGTTTCTAGGCATGCGCGCATTTGATGAAATTTGAAACTAGTCCACAACTGTTCTGTTGGAACCTTAGAACAAAAAGAAACAGGAAGGAGTATATGCAAAATGACCTTGAGTCCAGAAAGGAGCTTGCATATGGCGGCCAAATGTCAATTTTAATTTCCGTTTCCAATGCCGTACCGTAAAAAAATTAAATTTATATTAGGGTCTTTATTTTTATTAAATTTCAACCAATCAAGTATGTGAATACATTTAGTGTTGTAAATCATTTTGTGTTTATAAAAACCGAATGATACGCCTATGCGCTAATTTTTGACATTTATATGCAAATATTGCTTTGACAGCATACTGTAAACATAAACAATGAGTCATACAAGGAGCTTCAAGATGGCCGACTTCCGTCGCAAATTTTTCTTAAACTTAATATATGACAGACTCCTTCCTGTTTCTTTTTGTTCTAAGGTTGGAACACTGTAGTACTAGTTTGACATTTAACACCTGACAGTGCAAGTGGAATAGTATATTTCATTAGGAGTCCAGAAAATAGCCGTGCGCATGTGATAAATGCAAGCACGGGAAAAGCATTTATGGGCGTGTAATGAACGATACTTTTCATTATACCTCTCTGAAAACAAAAACAAGGTAAAAAAATCTACACAATGTTAGAAACCTTTATTTTTAAACATGAACGAACAAAAACCTATACCTAATTTTTAATTTTTACTAAATGAAATATTTATGTTACAATTTGTGTTGTTGTAAATGTGCAATTCTTTAGCAGGCATTTCATTTTGTAGAATTGTAGTTGATGAAGTCGAAGGTACATTAGTATTTATTTCTTGGTCTTTCCCAACTACAATGGCTTCTGGTGTTGACGTTGTGTTTCCTATTCTTGAATTATTGAACAATTTACGAGAAACTTCAATCTTTCTGCTTGATTCTTCGATGTAGCCTTCAGCTACTATCGATGAATGCCAACCTCCATGTCTTTTTAGAGTAAGCAAATTCGCTCCGCCTTCGACTAACATAGACGCTGAAGATCGTCTTAAGCCGTGTCCAGTATATTCTTCAGGATTTTTTAGGTTCAAATATTCAGCAATCTGTTTTGTTGTACCACTTATAATATGGCAACCTACATGTTGAGCATAACATCTACCATTACGATACGCAATAAGTAATCTTGTAGTTTTCATATTTGTAGGCCTTAGATTAATATATTTGCGATAAAGACTGCATGGATCAAAGGGGCATCCTTCCTTTGTAATGGTAAAACTTCTTGATTTGTGAGTTTTGCCATCTCGAAGGAATACCACCAAAAACCGGCCATTGTCTTTCACGTCTTCCAAAGTTAATCGAATCAAGTCATCTCTTCTGCATGCACCGAAAATACCAAATATTAAAATTATTTTAGTTAATAACCACTTCTTATCTGGTGCTTCAAGTATGAATTTGGCGACTTGTTCTGCAGTTAATACTTTGGACTTTTTTGGTATGTAACCAACACTTTGCCGTTTGAAAAATGCAATAGATTTTGGCAAGTTACTAACATTCACATTTTCTTTTACTGCCAGACAGTTTTTTAACATTGAAAATCGACTCCATAAAGTTGAAGCTTTCATGGATTTGGCTTTTTCAGACAAATAAACGAGAAGAGTATCATCACTTACTGTGTTAACTTCTTTTTGCTGACGCCACTTGCAAAATAGACGGTACTCATTTTCATATCTCTCACAAGACTTCCTGGGCAGTAATTCTGCACTTACTTTCGCAGCTTCAAGTGATATTTTTTCTTCTGGAGAAATCATTTTAAAAATATTTTGAATACAAATTCGAAAAACTGTAACAATATACAAGCGTTGTTTAACGTTGCTAAGGAAAATAAACAAGCATTGTTTGCGGTTATTAAGGTACTTTCAATAGTATGTTTTATTAGTAGCCAGTTAATGTCATTAGTGCACAGGAAAAGCCCCTTTTCCGTGCGCCAAATAGACATGTAAACATAGTGTTTTCAGAGAGATATGATGAAAAATATTTTCCCATTCCGAATTTTTCGGGCGAACACCAATTTCCTCAATTATTTACTCGAGAACATGACTGGATTCGTCTTCACTGTGGAATGCACCAATACTTTCGTCTAATAAATCGCTGTTGCCAATATTTTCATCCGAGCCACTGTAACTCATATTTATATTAAATAGATCTCCTCACGATATAAATATATAATACGCGAAAAAGGTTAAAAGTTGAATTAAATGGACAAACACGTGATTTCGAATGATCAAATCTCCTTTGCGCTTGCGTCTGATTTATAGTTCCTAACAAATTCACAAACTCTTATGACAGTTTTCAAACCGTTTGCATCTAACATTGGAACAGCTTACTATCAGTCACCAAACTGTCACAGATTGTTGTTGGAACGTTAAAATGAACATACGTATGCTCATAACAATCTCTGATAGTTTCGGACTCTTGTTGAAACAAACCTTATATACAGGGTGTCCTACGACGAGTGCCACCTAGAAGTTTATGGGGAAGGAAAAACGCGAGATTAATGAAATTTGGTATACAGGGGTTTTTGATACTTCTGAGTTTAACTCAAATATTTTCAATTTAATCGAACTTCCGGATATACCCTACGAATAAAGAATAGAAAGGAAGGAACGTTGTCATATTTTAATCTAGCAAATAATCACGACGGAAGTCGGCCATATTGAAGAACCAAATATGACTCATTCGAATCGTGACATTTGACATGTATAGTTTTTTCATGCTGTTTTATATATTATTTTCTGATTTAAGTAGTTAACCCAACTCTTGAATGGGAATTACTTTTCATCTGTAGGGTTCTATTTCTGAATTATTAAAAATTAACAAAATATTTTAATGACAACCACATTGTTATCATAGACGTTCCTTTATTTTTTATATAGACCAACTAAGTCAACTATTTATAATTACCTACTTAGAAGTTTTTAATCTAAATTTATATTCCTACAACTTTATGACAATGTATATTACTGTACAGATAATTACAAGCGGAAAACAGTTATTTTTTTTAGTAATTAATACGAGACATAAGTTTATAATACCCTGTGTGTGACACCACTGGTAACCGGAAACTTCAAGTCAGCCATATGCAAGAACCATTGCGGACATCGTCAAATCGTATTATCCTCCTTCCTTTTTATTATTTATTCATAGGTTATACCAGAAACCGACAACCAACTTCACTATTTTAAATGCAACACCCTGTTTATTTTCTTATTTTTGGTTAGTTCGTTAAATTTAAGTGTTAGTTTATGTAAGGTAATTTGTATCTAAAATAAACCGTTTAGGAGAAATTTAATGTTTTTCGAAAATTTTGACAGAAATCACGATTAATAAAATGATGATTATTTCAATACCTAAATTATTTAAATTAAAAAGTACATGTATTATTTTTCAGTTAAGATCTTCAATTGTAAGTAAATAAAGTGTGTTTAAAAAAATATTATACAGGGTGATCACACTATTGAGCTAAATTTTAAATTAAAAAAACGAAGGTATCTGCCTTATTTCTAATAGCAACCCATATTTTTTTTATTTTAATTTAATTCCTTATAAAAAAATAAGGTAAGTTCATATTTACATCCCTATATCAATTCCTAATAGTTTTTGAGATATTAGATACTTTACGATTTTCGGTTACAATGCAACTTTATTTGGCTTTGTTTCATTATTGTTGTTTAGTCTTCGATTAAAATAAATTTTGTTTTGAAAAGGAAATAGAGAAAATGAAACATTTCAAAAGAAAACTTTTAATTTAAAGAATTAACAAAATAGTTACCAAATTCAAAAAATATTTTTTTTACTTTCCTGTATCATCTTTTCAGTTTTTGATTTTTGAGTAGAGTGCTTTGGAATTTCTACGTTATAATTTGGTTGTCATTATTGTTAATTTTTCGGTTGTCATACGATAACATTGTTTTGTTACATTAAAAAATAATAAAATTATGGCAAGAATAGAATTAAATAATGAAGATTATGTTTCATTGTTATTAATACACGCTGAATGTGGACAATTTGCAAAGAGAACTTGCACTGAATTCGCAAGAAGGTTTCCCGAGAAACCGCGTCCAACCGTAAAAACAGTACATAAAATTATAAACAATTTACAAAATTTTGGTTCATTTAAATCTAAACATAAAAGAAACCCCATAACCAATAACAATGGATATTTTAATGCATACCCCCAGGCATCAGTAAGAGACGCCGAAAGAGAATTGGGAATTTCAAAAAGTTCTATTCACCAAATATTAAAAAAACATAAATTCCACCCATATTCCATTTGTTTACAACACAACATTAATGAAAGAAATTATATTAAAAGATTAGAATTTGCAGAATTTATGCTAATAAAAACACAAGAAGATGAAAATTTTTAAAAAAATATAATATGGTGCGATGAAGCAAAATTTGCAAAAAATGGAATGGTAAATCGAAAAAATTCACATTATTGGTATGACCAAAATCCTTATTTTGTTAGAAATGTAAGGTTTCAAGATAAATATGAACTTACCTTATTTTTTTATAAGGAATTAAATTAAAATAAAAAAAAATATGAGTTGCTATTTGAAATAAGGAAGATACCTTCGTTTTTTTAATTTAAAATTTAACTCAATAGTGTGAGCACTCTGTATAATATTTTTTTAAATACACTTTATTTACTCACAATTGAAGATCTTAAATGCAAAAAATACATTTACTTTTTAATTTAAAAAAATTAGGTATTGAAATAATCATCATTTTATTAAGCGTGATTTCTATCAAAATTTTCGAAAAACAATAAATTTTTATGGTACTAACCCTTACTGTGTGAAAGTTCATCTTATTCAGAACAATAAACAACTAAAAGGTTGAATTAACTTCCACTATTTATTCTATAAATACTTTAAATTCAATGACAGCCGTTTCGCTATCGGAATAGCATCGTCAGATTGACATATTGAAGTTACATTTTGTTTGTTTGTAACTAGGTACTTGATGTTGATAAGTAGTTAAGGCTAGACCAAGTAAGGAAGTAATAAGACATAACAATATTAAAGCCTAGATGTTATTAGCCCTAAGGGATTATCCTGGATGTATTTCCCTCTAAGATCAGTATAACTGTACAATGATATAGAAAAACCAGGAAAAAACTATATTTGTTATTGTTATTATTGTTATTTGTTATTGTAAAGATCAGCAGGATATAGTTTTTTCCTGGTTTTTCTATATCATTGTACAGTTATACTGATCTTAGAGGGAAATACATCCAGGATAATCCCTTAGGGCTAATAACATCTAGGCTTTAATATTGTTATGTCTTATTACTTCCTTACTTGGTCTAGCCTTAACTACTTATCAACATCAAGTACCTAGTTACAAACAAACAAAATGTAACTTCAATATGTCAATCTGACGATGCTATTCCGATAGCGAAACGGCTGTCATTGAATTTAAAGTATTTATAGAATAAATAGTGGAAGTTAATTCAACCTTTTAGTTGTTTATTGTTCTGAATAAATTTTTCCTAAAAGGTTAATTTTGGATACAAAGTACCTTACATAAACTAACACTTAAATTTAACGAACTAACCAAAAATAAGAAAATAAACAGGGTGTTGCATTTAAAATAGTGAAGTTGGTTGTCGGTTTCTGGTATAACCGGAAGTTCGATTAAATTGAAAATATTTGAGTTAAACTCAGAAGTATCAAAAACCCCTGTAGACCAAATTTCATTAATCTCGCGTTTTTCCTTCCCCATAAACTTCTAGGTGGCACTCGTCGTAGGTCACCCTGTATTTATTTCCATTTTATAAGAACACACTGTGAATATTATACTGAATATTATATATTCATGAAATAATTTAAAGTGCATTGTTGATAAGAATTACTAAATATTTTAGGCTTTAAAGGAAAGTCTCAAAGAAGAATTGAATAACCTACGCTTGTCACAAGAATCGGAACTGTTAACTTTAAACAAAGAACTAGAAGCATTACAATCGAAATTTAACAAACTTCGAACGGACCTCCACAATGATTTGCAAGTCGACGAAAAAAAATTAAGGCTACTTGTAGATGTTTCTTATAAAACAAAAAGTTATCTAGAGGAATTGGTCAAAAAAGGAAACGGTATTTTAAATCTAGTTTATAATTGCAAAAGTTTCGAAACTGATCGTGAAAAGATTATGCGATGGTATTCCAACGGAGTAAAGGGTTCCAACGAGGATGCACTTACGGAGAATCTGGAGGAATTCGAGGGAATCCAAGAATGCATTGAGCCTCAGAATTTCTCAGGTATTTATATATATTGTCAAGTTTTAAAAAATATTGAGTTTTGTATATAAAAAGAAACGAGTTAAATTGTGTTGTAAAGTTTGGTATTTGAATGAAAATGGTAGAATTCATGAAATCTATTATTCTAATAAACCCTGTATGTTGGGGATATGGACAAATTAAATAAATGCGTGTCAAGTAAAGTTTTTTCCAAAAGGTGTAGTACATTTTGACCAGACCCTGTAACACACATTTTGTGAAGTGGGTATGAACATGACTAGGAATCTTATATGTAAATAAAAGTTCATTATTATTAGTTGAGGTTCCAACCGCAAAAAACGCTGGTGTGCTGTCATATGTCGCATCTGTCAAATAATTTTCGTGTTTTGTGAATTTCATTGCCATTTTGTGTTTATAGTAAGTTAAGTTCGGTTATTTACAGTAATTTATAGCGTATAAGAAGTATTTATTACAATTTGTGATTAATTAGAGATAAAAATGGGCTTTCAATGTTATGTTCCTGGATGCAATAACTCCGTTAAAACAGGATATCAAATGCATCGAATTCCTAAAGATGAACAAGTAAGTTGAATTAAAATATATAAAATAATAAAAGCCTTAAAATAATAACTTTTTAATATTTCACGGTTATTCAATTTTTAATTTAAATATACCGTGAAATTTAATTTTTTAAATAAACCTTGAAAGTTTTATTAAACAGTTCTTTATTTAATGTTTGTGTTGTGTCTAAAATACTTTAACTGTGAGCATTTTGGGATTAATTAACAATTTTAAGAGATAAAAAGCTTATATGTACAACTGCATGTGCAGTAGACTAAATCCAAGGATTATTTATGTACGGTTTGAAAACTATCAACAAATGAAAAAACCCGAACGCCTTATTTTTTAATATCTGATACAAAAAGTAAATTATTTTGTCCACAAACCTAAAATGTTGGATGAACTGTTCATCACTAGATAGGGGTACTGTTTCTTCGGCATAATTCTCATTTTTTACTTTTTTCTGTAATAATTCGGGTAAAAAAAGATTTGCTACCATCTCCAATCCATCATCACTTGATGATAAAAAAGATGAGGATGAATCTGACGAGAATTCTGCCAATAAATCCATAATAATATAATCAATAAATTAAAATACCAAAAATAATTTGAATTTTAAATGCACACTACAAACAATGACTGACAAATGACCAAGCGCATGCGTCAATTAGTCCACGAAAAATTCTTACTTTTAACCTTGGACTGATTTGACAGTTTTCAAATCGTCCGAAAACAGTCAGAAATAAAACCCGAACACCAAACTAAAATTCGAAAACGGTACAAGAAAAACCCGAACACAGGATTTTTTAGTGCGCAGAATCCTGACAGTTTGAAAACAGTAATCAAGTAAACCCGAATAAAGCTATTGTTACATTGAAACGAACTGCCAGAGTGATTTTAAATTGTTTGATGATGACGCTTTAGTGTAATACTTAGACATTTAGAAAAAGGATAATGTTGTTTAAATATTGTACTATGGACTTATATAAATAGAAGTATGTTCAATTATGTTAGATATTAGGGTAGATCGAATATTGTCGGTGGAATAATGTTAGATTTTAAGGATAATATGAAAAGAGCTTTAATACAAAACGGTATGACGTCAGAATGACATAAGGAGTACTAACAATATGTCGAACGCTAAAAAACAGAGTAATTAAAGGATAGGTGATATGGGTTAGCAACCAGAAAAACAAGAGAAAGGAAGAATAATAAATAATTTTTGTAGAGTGGAATTAAAAAATTAATATAAAAAAAATATAAAAAAATAATCAGTAATAATAGAATTTCGATATAAAACATAAGTAAAGTGTGATACCAAGAAGAAAGAAGACAATTATTATAGTACGAAAAAGGCAGAGGTTTGAGAGTTTTTCCTCTAGATTCTGCAAATACGAGATCTTAGGCTAAGAATTTCTCCCAGGGATTTTCAAATAATCTGACGATGCTAGTTATAGCGAAACAGCTGTAATTGAATGTTAAAGCGAATTTTTCGAATAAATAGTGGAAGTTTAGTTTAACCGTTCAGTTTTTTATTGTTCTTAGTAAGATGAACTTTCACAAAGTAAAGGTTAACACAATCAATTTCTTTCTTTGTCGCTACCTTTTCCGGACTAATGTTCTTATTTTTCATAAATTCTAAAATATCTGCCTTTTTTGAACTAGAATTTGGAATTTTATTTAATATCCGCGAATGATAGGAAGCTTTGTCCATAACGACTACTGAATTTGGAGGAATGTTAGAAAGAAGCTGCTCTTGAAACCATTTTTCGAATAAATCTGCAGTCATACCCTCATGATAGTCGGCTGAACATTCCTTAATATTTTTCGTAGGTAGTAAGTAGTAACGCATTTGGTACAAAACCGTTTTCACTTCCGGCTTGAAGAATTATTATACGTTTCCTCTCGAACATGGCGCATTTAAACTACACTTTTGAGACTGATCTACCCAGCCAACCTGAATAGTATCATGTCTGTGTGTCCAAACAAGTCTAATCTAGGTATACTATATGTCTTTTTAATTCACGATACTTCGTTATTTTATCTAAATACTCTTCACGGAGTACAACAATACGCCGCGATTCCATTATAACTATTCGTTTATCTAATTTCTTATAATTAAAAGCGCATTCTAATAGTATACCGCGTAAAGTTTCTAAGCTTTTATAATTATAACCAGAAAAGTCGGTGCAATATTTTCTTGATATAAATTATAAACCGTTCGCTTTATAACATCTTTTGTAGCATCGTCAAGAATTGCAAATTTTGTTTTTTTTGTTTTTTTCGCACCTGCGAATGATCTATAACGTAACCGCGCTTAATAACCCGAGAAATAGTGTAAATAGAAATTTTAGTTAACGTATTAATTCGCTTTATTATAACCGCATCTCATTTTTTATTATCTTCATTTTTCAAACAACGATACATATTTAAAATAACCATCTGACACTGAATGTGTAAATCTTTATTGCAAAATTCGCTACTAACCTCACCTGTAGGCGATAACATATCTTCTGAATTTAAATTTTGATCTGGATTTCCATTTTCTGATTCAAAAGGTCTCCAAAACGCTGCCATAATATATGTAACTAATTTAAGGTTATTAATTAATATGGGCAAAAATTACAATACGTTAACCAATTATTAAAAATTAATTACCGAAACAAAGATATATCTAAAATTAATAACCGACTTTATGAGTTATATAAAAACTGCCGCTAAAAAGAACCCCGAGACCCCTGCACGCAACAGAATACAGCGGACCATTAAAAGCCGTCAACAAGTCTAGTGTGTACTCCACTTATTTTCGCGCTGTACAACTACCAGTCTAGAGAGAACTTGGGTTCCGACGATACAGAGTGGATGTTTAACGTGACAAATATGTCGTTTTTATGCCATTCTTTCTACTTTGAAGCCTAGTAAACTAACTCACTCTGTATGACACTTTTAAATAGATTTTAGCAATTAACATTGGAAAGACTATACCTATTTACTCATTCTGAACTCGCCATTGTTATACAAAAATTAGTAATTTATCCTATGTGGCTGTTGGGCTTAAAAAACCTCTTTAGTAAGGGTTTGTCAAAAAATATATTCTTCTTCTTTATTCTTTGATCTCTAAAGTTTCAAAAATATACAAAAAGGCAACGACATGCGGTGTTCCCAAGCGGTCACCCATCCAAGTACTAACCGCACCCGACACTGCTTGACTGCGGTGATCGGACGAGAACCAAATCCAAATCCAAAGTAACTTTATTTAACAAATTACAATTTTTTCAATTTCCAAACAATAATTTTTTAAAATAACAGTATTCACAAATTATTTACAAATAGGTCTCTCTTGCTGTACAAGAGGGCTGCCTACCTGCCTGGGTAGATGTTGTTCCCAGAAAAAGAAGAAAAATATTGTTTGGTTAAGTTTTTGAAGTTACATGTCACTGTCTCCCGGCGACAGGAGCCTTATTTTAAGTCCCCATCGTCAGTCGCCAGCGACATTCGGCCACTCCTTGACAGAACTGCCATCATTGGCCAACACAAGTGGATATCAATGAACGAAAGTTGAGTCTGATAATGATCAAGATCACCTCCAATAGCTTTTACCTTATGTATAGATTCCCTGAAAAAGCAATATGGAAAAAACAGGGTTGCATTTTGTTAAGAACAAAAATAAAACAAAAAGATGACAAAAAGTATACAAATTTTTTTTTTTTAATTTTGGTTAGGCCTCAGAAAAAAACCACGAAAAAAAAAAAAACTGAGATTTGGCTAGATATATATGGATCTATATAATTTATTTTTTATTCCTGGAAAATCGGCAACCTTTCATGCAAATACCCATGCTTCATGTTGGGATGATTTCGTGCTCTCGCTCTGGTTACATCTGCAACCAGAGGATTTCCCAATTTATTTTTGTAGAATTTATTGGATATTCTTCGCACGAAATCTCCCACCATTTCAACACGAGCATCTGCATGCAGGTTGGCAATTCTAGTGAACCTGTCCCTCCCCAAGGCTAGTCGGAGACACTTATTTTGTATCCTCTGCAATTTAAGCAGAGGAGAATCTTTGAGCGAACAAAAAGCTTGACATCCATACGTCAGAGTAGGTCTCACGAGCTGCTTGTACACCAAAAGCTTGTTATCCCTGTTTAGGACTGAGTCTTTGCAAAGCAAAGAATACACAGCCTTTATTGCACATCCAGCCCGCGACACCAACATCGACAGATGTGAATGAAGGTTGAGTCTCCTGTCTAGAGAGAAACCCAGATATTTTATTTGTGTTTTAGGTTTTATTATTTTATTCTTGATTTTAAGGTTATTGAAGATTTTAATGTTTGTGTATTTTCTAGTCAAATTTATTTGTTCTGTTTTATCTGGGTTAATCCTCATTTTGTTTCTCTCCAGATAGGGCACCACGACCCTATTCAGATGGATGTCAATCTGCCTGTTCGCGATCTCCGATATAAACGAGGCTTTATACATGTTGATATCATCCGCGTACATGGAATGCTGTATACTATCATGTCTCGGGAAGTCGTGTGTCATGATAGTGTACAGATGAGGAGACAGCGACGAGCCTTGGGGAACGCCAGCCTCGGCCAGGAAAGGCCCTGAAACAGAATTATTAATTTTAATAAAAAACTTCCTGTTTTTTAAATAAGAATAGATAATCTTTACGATATGAACGGGGTAACCAGCCCTGTACATTTTGTATGTCAATCCTTCTATCCAGACCCTATCGAAGGCCTTTTCCAAGTCCAATGACACTACTACCGTACTCCAATTTTTTCTAAAGTTTTCTTTTGCGTAATGAACGAGTCTGATAATCGGAGTAACAGCAGAGTGTCCCTCTCGGAATCCAAACTGCTCATTAGGAATTATGTTAAGTCTATCCCCCCATTCTGTAACCCTGCTCAACAATACCTTATCTACTATCTTGGCCAATATGTTAATGAGAGAGATGGGGCGGTATCCATCAATCCTTGTTCGATTTTTTCCAGGCTTTGGCACCGGCACTATGTTGGAAACTTTCAAGTGTTCTGGGTAAACTTGAAGAGCAAATATCCCATTAATAAGATACATTATTTGCACAAAAATCTTCATAGGAAGATTCTTGTACAGATTGGTATCTAAACCGTCTGGGCCGGGGGCCTTGTGGACGAGAACCGGTATATTCAGTGTGGTATGGACGTTGCCTGTAAATAATCAATTTTATATCAAATTAAACGGTTAGTTTAATTATTTTATAATAATTATAAAGTGTACAAAAAAGGCAACGACATGCGGTGTTCCCAAGCGGTCACCCATCCAAGTACTAACCGCACCCGACACTGCTTGACTGCGGTGATCGGACGAGAACCGGTATATTCAGTGTGGTATGGTCGTTGCCTATAAATTATCAAATTTGTATGAAATTAAACGGTTAATCTAATTATTTTATAATAATTATAAAATGTACAAAAAAAGGCAACGACATGCGGTGTTCCCAAGCGGTCACCCATCCAAGTACTAACCGCACCCGACACTGCTTGACTGCGGTGATCGGACGAGAACCGGTATATTCAGTGTGGTATGGTCGTTGCCTGTAAATAATCAATTTTATATCAAATTAAACAGTTAATCTAATTATTTTATAATAATTATAAAATGTACAAAAAAAGGCAACGGCATGCGGTGTTCCCAAGCGGTCACCCATCCAAGTACTAACCGCACCCGACACTGCTTGACTGCGGTGATCGGACGAGAACCAAATCCAAATCCAAATCCAAAGTAACTTTATTTAACTAATTACAATTTTTCAATTTCCAAACAATAATTTTTTAAAATAACAGTATTCACAAATTATTTACAAATAGGTCTCTCTTGCTGTACAAGAGGGCTGCCTACCTGCCTGGGTAGATGTTGTTCCCAGAAAAAGAAGAAAAATATTGTTTGGTTATGTTTTTGAAGTTACATGTTACTGTCTCCCGGCGACAGGAGCCTTATTTTAAGTCCCCATCGTCAGTCGCCAGCGACATTCGGCCACTCCTTGACAGAACTGCCATCATTGGCCAACACAAGTGGATATCAATGAACGAAAATTGAGTCTGATAATGATCAAGATCACCTCCAATAGCTTTTACCTTATGTATAGATTCCCTGAAAAAGCAATATGGAAAAAACAGGGTTGCATTTTGTTAAGAACAAAAATAAAACAAAAAGATGACAAAAAGTATACAAAACATTTTTTTTTAATTTTGGGTGGGCCTCAGAAAAAACAACGAAAAAAAACTGAGATTTGGCTAGATATATATGGATCTATATAATTTATTTTTTATTCCTGGAAAATCGGCAACCTTTCATGCAAATACCCATGCTTCATGTTGGGATGATTTCGTGCTCTCGCTCTGGTTACATCTGCAACCAGAGGATTTCCCAATTTATTTTTGTAGAATTTATTGGATATTCTTCGCACGAAATCTCCCACCATTTCCACCCGAGCATCTGCATGCAGGTTGGCGATTCTAGTGAACCTGTCCCTCCCCAAGGCTAGTCGGAGACACTTATTTTGTATCCTCTGCAATTTAAGCAGAGGAGAATCTTTGAGCGAACAAAAAGCTTGACATCCATACGTCAGAGTAGGTCTCACGAGCTGCTTGTACAACAAAAGCTTGTTATCTCTGTTTAGGACTGAGTCTTTGCAAAGCAAAGAATACACAGCCTTTATTGCACATCCAGCCCGCGACACCAACATCGACAGATGTGAATGAAGGTTGAGTCTCCTATCTAGAGAGAAACCCAGATATTTTATTTGTGTTTTAGGTTTTATTATTTTATTCTTGATTTTAAGGTTATTGAAGATTTTAATGTTTGTGTATTTTCTAGTCAAATTTATTTGTTCTGTTTTATCTGGGTTAATCCTCATTTTGTTTCTCTCCAGATAGGGCACCACGACCCTATTCAGATGGATGTCAATCTGCCTGTTCGCGATCTCCGATATAAACGAGGCTTTATACATGTTGATATCATCCGCGTACATGGAATGCTGTATACTATCATGTCTCGGGAAGTCGTGAGTCATGATAGTGTACAGATGAGGAGACAGCGACGAGCCTTGGGGAACGCCAGCCTCGGCCAGGAAAGGCCCTGAAACAGAATTATTAATTTTAATAAAAAACTTCCTGTTTTTTAAATAAGAATAGATAATCATTACGATATGAACGGGGTAACCAGCCCTGTACATTTTGTATGTCAATCCTTCTATCCAGACCCTATCGAAGGCCTTTTCCAAGTCCAATGACACTACTACCGTACTCCAATTTTTTCTAAAGTTTTCTTTTGCGTAATGAACGAGTCTGATAATCGGAGTAACAGCAGAGTGTCCCTCTCGGAATCCAAACTGCTCGTTAGGAATTATGTTAAGTCTATCCCCATTCTGTAACCCTGCTCAACAATACCTTATCTACTATCTTGGCCAATATGTTAATGAGAGAGATGGGGCGGTATCCATCAATCCTTGTTCGATTTTTTCCAGGCTTTGGCACCGGCACTATGTTGCAAACTTTCAAGTGTTCTGGGTAAACTTGAAGAGCAAATATCCCATTAATAAGATACATTATTTGCACAAAAATCTTCATAGGAAGATTCTTGTACAGATTGGTATCTAAACCGTCTGGGCCGGGGGCCTTGTTGTTGGGCAGACCCTGCGTTATGCCCTGAACCTCACGAGGAGAGGTGATTAACTGAGCTAATTCTTCGCTGGCGGCAGCGGTCCGTGTCTGCACCAGTCTGTGTATTACGTCCGTGACGTAACGTTGTTCTGGGTCTTTGTCTTCGTCTGTTTTAAAAATGGTCTGTAAGTATTCTCCAAATACATTACCCTTCTCTGAATCCTCAAAACATGCTCGACCATCATGCTGGATTGTCGGCATGGGTTCGTATTTCCTCTTTAGATGTCTTGTGATTTTCCACAGATTATTGTCGCCAGGTTTTAGGTCCGTCAGTATATCCTTCCACTTGTCGTTCTTATGGTCTCGTATTCTGTCGTTGATTTGTCGTCCCAGATCCATCAGTCTGTCTTTGTCTTGTGCTTGTCTAGGACGAGAACCGGTATATTCAGTGTGGTATGGTCGTTGCCTATAAATAATCAATTTTATATTAAATTAAATCGTTAGAAAAGCATTATGAGATTAACAATTATTGAAAACAGAGCCTCACCACTAATAATTATGAATTAAAACAAGGAACTACGAAACCACTGCAACATAACAAAAACAATTTTCAAGGTTAATACTTTCTTATAACAGTTTAGCACACCCAGCACAGCCATTACCAGGGTTGAAACTGGACGAATTGATGTAGGTAGTTAATTTATAAAAAGATACAAAAAGGCAACGACATTTTGGGTAGGATAAATGTGAAATCAGCTATTGTTGTCTACAAACAGTTTTACAGATTTTCGGGTTGGATTTGCAATTTTATTACCCCATTGTAAAAAAATCTCTAAATCATAATGCTTCTTGTATTATAGACCTTGTGCCGTCTGCTGAGTTTATTGCAATATTTTCTTAATCAGTAACAGATGTGATAGGTACTATTGTTTTTTATTAGTATGGCAACACCATCACTAAACTTCAAAATCAATATTAAAAAACCTCTATTTATTATTTACAAGGGTTTTGTGTAGGATTTTCCGTCATTAGATTAGAGTGCTGTTTTTTTTGTGAATTTTAGGCGTTTGTTTTTTAAGTCTGCTATAAACGACTTTTTTGTGTTCTTCCCGTTGATTTGCAAATCGATAGAGATAGTTTTAAGTATCGACGAAGTCGGTCGCCATCACATTTTCTATTAGAATGTAATTCAATGTCCGTTGCGGCATATATCCCAGGAAGTAGTTGTTTTTTCATAGAAAACGGTCAAGCTTGGTATAGAAACCCTGGGTGCAGGTGGAAACAATTTTCTACTTTTTCAGTTTTTATTAACTGCACCTTATAGAAATTATTTCTTGTATTCAAAACAAAATTGTTTGATTTTTAATAGTTACTCCATAAAGATGGGTGTTATAATTTCAAAGTGTGTATTTTTTAAAGAACGAGTGTTACAACAGCCATATAAAATAAGTTGTTTGTAAAATTTTTTATAATTTGCCATTTTATCATTTTTTTTTAAACTTATTTATTTGTATGTAAATAACGGAAATTTTGATTTTAAAAAGTATGTTGGTAGCTCTGTGTAATTTATAACATTTGACAGTTTTGAAATTTAAATTATCAAATGTTAATGTTTTAAAATATTTTAAAATGAATAATACACCAATAATAATATATTATATAAGTAAAAGATGATATTCATATTCACAAATACTTTCTTAAAGAACAATATAAAATTAATAAATTGCTATTAGCCACAAATGTCATTGTCATTAGATACTTCACTCATGTCGCCAACCATTTAAAACAAAAATTTGCGTGCGCAAAAGTTACATTACGATACGCAAATGCGTTTTATAATGAAGATTTTTATACATAAGTGCAAAATTTAAAAAATCTAATTTATAATACATTTTAGACTTTGGAGGTTCTAATTTGAACGAAACATTGGAAGAGAGTGCTCCAGCTACACCTTCCGACCCAGCCTTAACTACCATACAAGACGTAACCGTTCAAGATGAACTTCTCGAGAGATTTTCGCCTTCAGAGAAACAATCCGCAACGAAAATATCATCTGGAATTATTGAACAAAGCTTAAAATATTTAGAGCCGTTTGAAAAATTTTGGACGATTTACAATAAAGCGGAAGTTGACTATTTAGATATTGTTGAAGATAAAAAACGACTAAAAGCAGAAAATAAACAGTTGAGAGGAATGATTAGAGCAATTTTAGAAGCGTCAGCTTTGTCACAATCGATTCCGAACAGTAAAGTACCGACCAGATTTCCTTCTAGAAGGATCAGTGCCCGTTCCGCTCCTCTCAGAAGGATGATATTTACTTGAATAATAAATAAAAATGTATCAAATGACATTTGATACATTTTTATACTCCATCACAATCAACGCGAAGTTTTACGTATTACAATAGGCGCCCCTTTGTTAGTATTTATTTTAAGATGTTTATGTTCTATCCTACTTTTGCGTTCTGAGTTGAGTAATGTTCCATGGTTAGACAGAAAGGAGACTTTTTGGACAGAACGATGTTATGGTCGAGGTGTGCTTTATGTTATAATAAATAAAAAACGAAATTAAGTCGAAGGACTAAATTTTTTTTAAAAATAAACCCAACACCTTTCTATAATCACTGATTGGGTTAGCTGAGAATAATTCATAGTAGTACTTTTGGATTAACTAATTAAACAAACTTAGGGACGGTTGCATAAACGCTTATTAAACCTCTGTTAACTAACATTATGTTATCTTTTGACAGGTGTATGTGCAACGACAGCGCGTGCGCGGTGTTGGCTTAGATATTTTTTCCCTTAAACCGAATGGTTTGGTTTGGGTTTATTTAATTTGATTATAAAAAACACGAACCTTAGTAAATGGACCATTTTACTACCAAAATCTATAAGTTATATAGTATATAAAAATATACTACTTAATTATTTGCACACTACACTTTCATATATAATTATGTTGATGTTTACAAAAATTTTTGGACATTTGATACTTATTTAGTATTGTCAGTTGGCTTTAGAATAGTATATACATGTTAAATGTGAACCTTTACCTACCGAAGTTATAAAAACACCCTGCTTCAACAAGATAGGAGCGGCAATTTTTAAAACGCCTACAATTACTTACTTCACTAAGGAATAAAAAATAATAATAAAAAAAACCCTTGGAAGAGGTGGTGACATTCCAAAATAATTGTTTTTAAAAGAAGAAATAAATATAAAACTAAGGTCTGCGAGGTAGTTTATTACAACAAAAAGAAAAACAAAATTATAACAAAATCGATCATGAAAAATTGCTGGAAATATTTGTCAAGTTTGAAAGTCGTCCGCTACGGGGTGCAACGAACATTCAAAAACATAATATTGTGATTATCTCCAAAAGAGATATATTAAAGGTATACTAAAAATACAATTTTTGAAATCTTGATGAGATTATTAAAATGTTGGTTGGGGACTTTTTGCCAATACTCTTCAAATAGGGGTGTGGGGGAAGGTTCCAACTTGTTATAAACAAAATGTAATAACACTTTTTTTGTTTTCAATGATTTCAACGATTTTGACGTCATTTAAAAGAGTTTCTTATGTTTAATCAGATGTATAACAAAAATACCAAAATTAAACAATTTTGTCTCCGCTAGGGAGTTCTACGTAAAAAAGTCGATTATTTTTTTATTTTTCTCGGAAATTTCAAATGTAATAATCCTTTCTTTTTTAATTTAGGCGAAAAGAGGATAAAACATAAAAGAATTAGTGAAAAGCGTGTAACTATAATAGTCCCAAAAAGGCAGGGAGCCAATTTGTAACTAACAAGAAACTCTACAAAAGAGATTCTGGCTAAGAGACCCTCTCCAGGGGATGGTTCGACTCACAGTTAGGTTAGGTTAAGTTAGGTTAGGTTAGGTTAGCTATAATAGTCCCAAAAAGGCAGGGAGCCAATTTGTAACTACCAAGAAACTCTTCAAAAGAGATTCCGGCTAAGAGACCTTCTCCAGGGGGTGGTTCGACTTCAAGTTAATCCTCACTATAGGAAGGATTAGGATGTATAAGTAATGAGGGCGCCACTATCTTTTGAACGCTATCGATTAAGCAAACAAACTACACAAAAACTAAGGTGAGAAAGATAGAAACACCTTGTAATTACTTTAATTAAACAACAAATTAAGAAGCTACTTGAAATAAAATACCGACCACGCTACACCCTTAAGACTTATAGTCTAAGGTATATAAATGAAACGGTTTTTAAAAATATAGATTATTTATTAAAAATGTAAGTACTTGCTGATAATGAACTAGAGTTGTAAAAAGAGGACATAACTTTAAGTTTCTATGCTGTCTAGGAGGGCGGCTTCAGCTTCTTCGTGGAGAGATGAAAGTTTCTTTAATGGTTCTGGCTGCTTGGGATGTAATAGTTTTCTTAACAGCTCAGAAGTGGTTTGAGGGACTGTCTTCACATAGGCGGTAACTGGGCTCTAAATTAGCAATAACTTGACTCCAACTTAGCGATAACTTGGCTCCAACTTAGAGATAATTTGACTCCAACTTAGAGATAACTTGGCTCCAACTTAGAGGGTTGTATCTTTCAACAACCAAAAAGGGAAATTTCACAAGATGAGTACTTGAGGGTTTGTTCAAACTCTTCAGACGAGAGAATCAGTTGAAAAGGATATAAAATAGCTTGGCGATTCAATAAATAGTCTAGCTCAAGACGGAAATTGTGTTTTGTGTCATTTGTCAGAAGAAATGCGTTCGTTATTCAATTGCAAGCGAGGGACGCGTTCTTTGATTGGCCTCGTTCCAACAGATAAATAGTTAGCGTCTATAAGGGGTGTCTCGTGTACAGTAGCATTGACAGTGAATCGGGGTCGGTTTTAACGGTAATAATAGCGGTATCGTTTACGGTCGTAATAGTGCAAGGTGACATGACGATAGACATGTTACAAGCGCAAGTCTAAATCTTAATATTTTATTTGATATCTTAAAATTAAAATATCACAATAGTTAAATAGAAAACCAAAATCCGTGCCAATGTCGTCGTAGAATAAGAAAATCCAGTAAATTGTCACAATCAAAAAACAAAATTTTAAATCCGTGTCAATAGCCAACGTTGTCACAAAAAACGGAATCAGTAAAGAGGTTGCAATAAAAAAAAAAAAAAAATAAAACCGTACTGTATAATACCTTATGCTGCAATGTTCCCTCACTCGATATCATCCCTCTCTGTGTAACATTAAAGATGTGGGTGTGGACAACTGTTTGACTGATTTCAAATTTATTATTTAAACCATTTATACAAAATAAATAGGCCATCCTTAAAATAAATTCAATGCAAGCCATTTGAGTTTGAAAATGTATATGCTATTCTGAAGCCGATAGTAGTTTTGTATCATTGATTGTGGCTGATTTAGAAATTTGTAAGGAATTTGAAGGGACTTAATTTGTTATTCTATTATTTTCAAGTTCTTCTCTCTATTTATTGTAACATTTTTTACAGCCTGATGAGGGTCCTAAAGGACCGAAACTGTTTGCTACATTTTAATAAACCGTTTGTGGGATAGACTTTGTGTTTCCTTTCAACCTTTTTGATTCAGACCACATTTGAGATATGGATAACTTACAAGATTTAAAATTAAAACAATAATAAAGATTATGAACAAAAGTTATATATCTATTTAAGATATAACGATTTATAAACAAATTATTCTAATTAGATTAAAAAACATTAATTTTAACAGTTTTAAATATCATTTACAAAAAAATAAATACCAATAAATAACTTATATATTAAACCTGGAATCGAAAAATGTTTACTAGAATACTATGAATTTACTGAGTTTGTTTGATGTAGACTGTTGGTTCTGATAATGACCATCTTTTCCCTGAAAATAGATAAATGCAGGTTTAAGTACAAAATACATACATCGACAAATCCTTTGTATCGTTAGTCAGAATGAAAATTTGATTATACTCCTTTGGCAATCAACAAAAAGTAATAAAACCTTCGAAAACCAGTAAACCATTGACGAGCAACTTAGGATTAAAATAACAAATAAATATTTTAAAAACATATCTTTTTAAATAATAGCTATAAATAATACAGACAAAACTGACTTAATTATATTTTTTTACATAAATATTCTAAAAACAGGTCAAAAGGCATTATCAAATGTTTTAAAGGTTTTTAATCTTGTATAAATAGAATAAATTAAAGTCAATCTGAATAATGTTTATTTTTTTTTGTAAATTACATAAACTACTACATATTCATATAACCCGGTCCAACCAGGGATTATAGAGAGAGTCACCTATTGTAATGCGCCACGAAATATACTGGGTGATATATTATTATATTATATATTAAAAAAAGATTGTATTACTTTGCGTTGATTGTGAATGGAGTATAATACGAATGTGATGTACATACAAGGGTTTAACAGTAAAAGTAAAAAAAACTTACTTTCAAACATTAATTGTTACTATATCTAGAAGATTTTTGTACATCAGCATCGTCTTTAGATATAGTTTTGGGGGCAATTATCACGAGAGGTACAAAATCTTCCTGAAAAATATGCACACTATTACCATCATTAAATTTAAACAACTATGCATTAAAACTTACTTGGACTATATGTAATGTTACATTTACTGAAGCAGGATGCCGTTTAACCATCCTAAATTCAATTTCCCGGGGAATATATCCGCCAGGGTAAACCTAGACAAAAAACGTAATCTTCAGAATATTATATATACCACCGAAACTTTATAAATACTTTTATTACTTATTAGAATTTCGTCACTCTAAATTATGTACTTCTCGCAATTTACAACCTAACCTAACCTTAATTTTTTAGCAGTTCTATAATATGTTTAATAATTAAGAATTACATTAAAACTACTGTTGTTTTTTTATTTTTTGTTAATTTTCTGTCGGTTATTTTTTTGTAAATTTTATTTGAAATAAATTGTTTTCTTTTCTGTGACGCTATTTCCACCGAATACGGAACTACGAATAGAATGGCAAGAACCTAGTTACTGTCTAGATCCGTATGCGACATCGAGTAGCAGCGGTTGTGTTAAAAAGTATTGTCGATAATACAGATTCCTTAAATTTATATCTAGTGCCATCTATCTGTCAATAAGAAGTACTCTGCGATAAAATAGACAGCTACATTTCAACGAAACTAAAGTAAATATATATGTTTACAATCAAAAAATCATCATTTATTTATTTATTTTGCTTAAAATACAAGTCATGTTTCAAAAGATTATTTCTCAAACACTTGAAAATATAAGGGACATCAAATATGGGAATAATTTCTTGGTCATTGATCACAAAACCAAAATTTCTATTCTCTTCTTTTCTTTTTAAGTATTCCTCCTTCGTTTCACTCATTAGCAGTCTAATAGCTCCGACATTATTTTCACTTTGGTTACAAACTGTCGATACTACCTTCAAACCTATACTTTGACATTTGCAGATTAGAACCTTCAGCAAATTTTTTAATGCCATGGATTTATGAGGTCCTTCACTAAATGTAAAAGCTAATGGTTGCTTCCACTGTTTATACAGTCCTTTCAGCATAAAAACGTTTGCATGATCTGCTAGTACAGGTTTTCTTTCTTTATAAATTACAATTTGATTTATTCACTTACCAGGTAAATTTAAAGTTGGAACTGCTGTTCTTATAAGACCTCTTTTGGTACATAAAACTTTACAGTTACTAGAAAAATGTTCCTCACAAAATACATATTTTTTATAAATGTCTTCAACTATGACAAGTCTTTATAATTTAAAGACTGTATCTTTAAAATTCACTCACTAAACACACTTAGTTAATTTTTTGGAAAACGATGCATTTTGCCTTCACGATTTGTACATGTAGGTACCTACACAACATTTCCTTTTAGATAAGGGGGGTGGATAGTTTGAACCAACAAAACTAAAAAAACTGAAGACAAAACTCCTGCTCTTTTCCTGATTCTCAGAACTACTGTCTCTTTTCTTAATTTTCTTAAAACTGTTTCTCACCAAATACAGATTGATACAAATCTGTTAAATTAAAAAGTATTGTCGTTAATAGTATTAGTAGAGAGACCTCTTCCGAAAAATAGAACAATTAAAATGAGTAGACGCAACGATCAGCGCCATCCTATGGTTGTGTTAAAAATATTAATAAGTTTTGGCGGGAGTATATTTGCTTTCATTTCTATTCGTAGTTCCGTATTCGGTGCGTAAATGCACGATTCATCACCTGTCACGGTGACGTAGACGTGTTTCGAAGCAACGCGATCGTATTTTTTGAGCATTTCCTTCGACCAAACGACGCGAGCCTTTTTTGAGCGATTAAAAAATTGTGTGGAATCCAACGCGAACAAATTTTTTTGGCCGTCAAGTATTTATGCAATATTGAATGTATGCTAAGGTTGTCTCAATCTCACGATAGGTCACATGACGATCTTGCAAAATCAGTTCGCGCATCAATGGTTTTTGGAACAACAACTGACATTGGACGACCTGCACGAAATTAGTTTTGGAGAGAACTACGGCCACGATTGCATTCGCCATACCATCGATTAACACTGGTCCTTGTTGGAGCTTCATTGGCAAAAATTTAATTAAGTTCATCCATGCACTGTTGCTGAGTTAATCCATGTCGAAAAAATAATCGCACGAAAATGTTCACGATTCAATTCCATTTTAGGACCGAGATGAATTTTTTAAGTTACTATAAACAACACAAATAGCGCTCGTGTGTCAAAACGTTCTGAGTACGTATAACCTCAAAAATGTCCAACTTTACAATAGAGCTGTCAGTTGCCAGATTGCCACACCAGGGTTGCCAAATCCCGAAATATAAAAGGCAACCACCGTAACTTTCGGTACAGGGAGTACTTCATAAAATTTGAAGTATTATATTAGTACTTTTCGATAGTGATATTTAAAATTACCAAGAAAATAATGTACCAGCATTTTGACTTACCCTGTATTTGATTTAACGAATATTATGAAAACGAATGTCTTATAATTTTTAACAATTATTTAAAAACTATGGTTGCAATAGATCATGCTGTTCCTATACTCCTTTTTAATTACACAGAGAGTTAAACTTGATGCGATTTTCAGGTAATATTGGTTATAACTTTTTAAATACCCGGTATAAAATAATAAAATTTTACATTGCTGTGATGTGAAAGTGAAACAGATTTAAATTTAAAATACCCAAGCAACATTATTAGTAAAATAAACTATTTTTTAAGTATTTACTACTTAAAAAAGTAAGAATTACGGTTTAATGCCCCAAAATATTACGTTGTCAGTAAAAAAATCTTTTAGGTAAAAAATAAAGTAATAAATACTACAACTTTACATGCTTAAATTACCTATAAGTAAAAACACCGATTGGTAGAATAATAAAGTTAAAATAACGTAATGGTTACGAATCAGTATTACCTATTTGTTTTAACTACTAAAAAGTTATTTTAACCATAAATTTTACGATAATATTGAAACTAACAAGTAATTATGTCTAATAGGTCATATTACCAAGTTGTCAAAACAGCTTTTTTACCGTAAATTTGTTTAATTTACTTCGTAATTTTTAAAAGAATATATTCGTAAAACAGACTATATAAATAACTTATAAGTTTTATTTACCCAAACTAAAAACAAAACTTTACTTTAAAGTAACACTTACGAATTAAAATTACTGAAAAGTTAAGTTTACCATATTGAAAATTTGAGGTTGGCGGTTGACTCTGGAAACAAACATCTAGACCATCCAGTCTTTGTAAGCCCTATTTATTTCTATAAAGCGTGTGCGATAAAAAGTTCAACAAACTAAATATGGAAAATCCTTCTGCATCTATGTCAATGTTTTACAAAAAACGAAAGTCATACTATTATTCTACAACTTTTTATAGAAAATTGAAATTAAAAAGGAGTGAAAATACTGAAAATTCAGTAAGTGGTCAACTTCGGAATAGAAATGTAGATGAGTGTTTTAATGAAGCTGGTAATATTGAAGAATCTACATTATACGGAAAAGGATCTGGTGAAGATATTGATAGTTTTAATAATTATTTAAGTGACCAAGAATATTTGAGTGACCAAGAAAATAATGATGATGTGAAAATTTTTTATAATGAAAATTTATTAAAAAACGAACTACGTCAGTGGGCTCTTATACATAGAGTAACACAATCATCAGTAAACCATCTTCTAAAAATTTTACGAGAAAATGCTAATATATCTTCTCTACCGCTCGATTGTCGCACATTACTTGAAACACCCAAACAAGTAGATATTATAAAAATGGGAAATGGTTATTTTTGGTATAACAGTCTTACTAGAAATTTTTTGAATGTATTTTCTGATATAAAAGAAAATATTAATATTTCTTTAATATTTAATGTAGATGGTCTTCCTAACTTCCTACATTTAATAGTTTATCTGTGGAATTTTGGCCCATTTTGTGTAATATGTATTAAATAAAATATTTACAAGAACCGGCAAAGCATCACATGTTATATTTCTTGACATATCTAACCACACTTCTTCTTTTTTAAAATATATCTTATGGTTGTAAGTAAAAAAGTCAACTTCGCCACCCAATTTTTACTAACAGGTAGAACTATATTCTTTAAAGTTAAAATTTGGAGTTTTAAATACTAAACAATTACTAAATAGTCATAAATTTAAAGTAAATAATATTACTTAAAAGTTAAACAGAGTTTATAGTAATTTAATGTAGTGATTTTTACTAATATAATAAAAAAAATTAACTATGAACGGAAATTCATAACTTTTAGGGATTTTTTTACAAGCCACCATATTTATTTTGTTACAGATAGAACAAAAAAAAATTAAAAAGTAGAAATATGAGAAAAAAATAAAATATCATAGAAAATATTACTGAAAAATTATATTGCCTTATATAATTTATGCTTCTAAGAATATTTCATGAATGTTTGATTAATTTTTTAAACAAAAATGAAAATAAAATTATGAACAATTTTCCGTAATTTGGCGAATTCAGGAGGCGCATCATTTTTAAATAAGTATTGTAACTACTTTTATCAGAAAAACATGTTGCGCAAGTGTTTCTGTTAGTTATAAAGGCAATCTTAATATATTAAATACCAAATTTTTGAAATCACTTATAAGTAGAACCTTTATACCTATAAGTTTAAGTTGCACTCCGACATTTTGGTGATAAAGTTAAAAGAATAAATATATATGTTCAACGGGAAAGACGAAGGATGTAATACTAACGTAATATTAACTTATTTATAACGTTTTAATACCGTAAGAATAACGTAATAATGTAGTATCTTTCTAAAGTTAGTTTGTGGTCATAAAAACGAAATAAACTATTCCCCAAATTAGTAAAATAATGGTATTTCTGTAGTTATTTTTAGGTTATAGCAACTAGTAAATATTACTTAATAGTCAACTGTTAAGTTAAAGTTTAGTTATTTTACCTATAAATGTTGCTTGGGTAAAATACATAGTGTTCCATTTAAAAAAAAAACATATGCTTATGGAACACCCTGTAAGAACACACTGTAACAAATTTTAAAATGTGGAGTTTAAATGCCTACAATTTTTGTAATTTTTACTATAACAGATCTACTGAGCGTCCTCACACTAATCAATCACCATGTATAGTTTTCCCATCTGCTCATAGAAATATGACTAAAGTTATGAAATCTAATAAACGTGTCTCTCTTGGTGAAGTAATAGTATTCAGTATTTTTACTTACTTTCATTTTGCATATTCCTGGTATAAGTAGCCTCCAAGCTCCCATATATATTCTGTTCTGAAAGGCAACCTGTTTAGATTTTATTTTTAAATATGATCTTCCCAAAATATTTCCATTTTTATCCAAAATAAATCCTTCAATCACCCTTTGAGCTTTAGATAAAAAATTTAGGAGTAGCTACAAATTAAAAAAAAAAGGGAAATTTTGAGGAACCTATCAATATGAAATTGTATAATGTTGGTGTATTCTAAAACCTGTAACAAATTACAAATTAACCTCGGACAGTACAGCGTTCAGTTTGTCGCATGCATTACGAACATGGAGTAAACAAAGAAAATAAAGTCTTACAATTAAAAGAAAACAAAGTAGTAAAGTGAGTTCAACAATATAGTGCCTACAATAAAAAGGGACTGATGGTGATAATAAACTTCTTAGGTACTTTTATCTCAGGTATTGGCAAGTTTGGGTAAATAATGCAGGTCAGGATTAAATTTGCAAAAATAATTTTTTAATAGAAACGCATATTAAAAGATATTCACAAAAAAATTTAATAAAACTTTAAATATGTTAATATATCAATTCAGTTTCACTATCACTATCGTCGTCTACATTAATTATAAGGGGTTCTATGTTAGTATGAAATGCCCTGTATGAATCCTCCACTTTTATAACATGGTTTGTTCTTTTCCAACAAACAGCATCTGGGTCATCTATATTTTGCCGGATTAATGCAATTACAGAAGGACATAATGTAGGTATAGTATTTTGGGTCCGCATTTTGTTCTTTAGTTTTCTCCACATATGCTCAATCAGGTTGACTACGCAGTAGTAAGGAAAAAGACGAAGAACTGTATGTCCTTTGGATGCTGCAATTGTGTCACATACATATGTATTCTATATGTTAAATGTCCTTAGAACCTCTAAAAGCTGCGTTTTTTATATCCTTCTTCAGAGTACATGTTTTGGAGCATAAATTCCTGGATTTTCGCTTTTGTATTTGAAGAGCCTGGAACTTACTTCAATTGGCGACTATGGTACCTGGCATTGTCCATAACTATGACACTATGCGGGGGAATATTTGACAGTAAAGTGTTTTCGAACCCTTAGACAAGGAAAGAGAGTGGACGCGTAACCCGAGTTGTGAAACTGTTACCACTTGCCACATAATCGATGTGGTCAGTGGCGTAACATAATGTTTACAATACATTTTTCCCACATAATAGGTAATAATTGTATGTTTCTTAGATACAAATAATAGGTTGGTATCAAAGGAAAGAAGTGAATAAAATTCAGCAAAGGTGCATATAGGTACATTTAATAGGTATGATAAAACAAAAAAAATCATATTTATATTATAAAATACTAACTATATTATATTAATCAAGGAGTATATAAATAACAAATAAAATTTACTAGTAATTATAAAAAATCTTTATTTGTTATGAAAATATTAACATAATTAATCTGTAACTACCTTAATATTAAATAAATACTTAAATTAAAACTGTTTATTTGCTGATATTAATAGTGATGTTTGACTATAGAACATTTTTGTTCACCATTTAAACCATTAGACAAAAAATAGCCAAGTGGAAGCTTCCATGTGTCATTAATTGCAACTATCATTAAAACAACAGCTTCTTTGGCTAATTCATTTGAATCATCATCCAAATCAACCCCAAAATTGACTAACCGTGGAAACTTTTACCATTCCATACCAAGTGCTGCCGAATTGACATCTCATCAATAATAAGAGAACAAAGTAATGGTTTATTTGAATTTTCTATAAGTTTACTCAGAGTATTGAATTATTCAATTGTGAAAGGTGGGTATTTTTTATTTTTAGACATTGCATTCTTTGTAACAATTGCTTATTTACACTACTCACATTTTCTAATAAAATGGCTTTTTCATTATCAATCAAGTTCTTATTTTTCAAACTGGTTATTAATTGTTTAAGGGAAACAACTTTTCTTTTTAGCCTGTTTATAGATTGTTTTAATACCCTAATTTTTCTAGTCTTCTCTAACTTCTAATAGTTTCTAGAAGTAACTTCCATTTCAGTATTTTTAACCAGGACAGTCAGCTGTTGGGTTTAATGACTGTGTTGAGGAAGTAGAAGGACCAGGTTCTGTACTCTGAATATATTCGAATGGTGCTCTCTATTTGGCCTAGAAAAAACAATATTTTTATATAAATATTTCCAATTCACAAAAAAATTAAATTATGTTTTACTTAGAACTGCCTAGGTGTTTTATTGTTATTAGTTATGTAGGTACATACCTTCCTGGGTTGCAGGTATGTGGGCATTTTTAGTTGGTTCCCAAATCCTTAATTTTGGTGTTACCTATCCATAATTTGCGTTTTTCTACATCTGTAGGAAGGCTGTAACAAAAAATAAAAAGTTCATAAAATACCTACATGTTTTTCTAGTGAAAATTCTCCTATTTTACAGTGAATAATTCTTTTGTCGTTTTGAGTTAGTCCTTTTTGCATTAATCTCCTATTGAAATGAATAGCTAGATTTATTTGGAGAAACTTAAAAATTGCTTACCTACGCCATTGGTAAAATGGCTGTTTTGAAGCAAGAAAATATATTATTTATGCAGATTTAGAATGAATATTATTAAACCGCGTTATCCAAACACTATAATATGATGAATTAAAGACTGAATAATTACATACTTAAATATAATTACTCAGAGATAACTCTTTTATCTTTTAAAATAGAAAAATCTACAATGGTCATTGTATATACAATCGTTTGTTTACCTGTAAAATAAAATTCCTATCTCCTTTTCTCGCTGCGACTTCGGCATCCGTAAGCACAACAATTCACCATTTTTAAGTTCAAAAATAAATCACAATATCAATAATTTTCACTTAAAAATTCACAAATAAAGCACACGCTGTATTCGCTTTGTTTGCCACAGAAATAATGGCGGCTGCTAAAAATGTATCATAGAACGCAAGCTCAAAATAAAGCGAAGTGCGGTATCCATATGCTTTCCTAATCTAAGTTCGAACCAATCTTCGAACAATTCGGCTGTAGTATCTTGGTGGTAATCCAACGACGAATCTTGAATGTTCTTCGCCGAAAGTCCCAAACTGGTGGGAATCCAACCATCTTCTGATCCAGCATGAATAATCATGATCAGTTTTCCTTTGTTCGATGGAACTTTTGATTGGAATCGCACTGTTCCATCGGTCCATCCTTTTGCCGGCGTATCGTTGGTATCATACCATGTCTCATCCAAATAGATTATTGGTCTTTGTAAAGACCTGTAATCACTTATGGCAGTCAAATATTCAAAACGCCATTGCCTAATCCGTTGGGATTCCATAATAACTTGCCTTTTGTCAATTTTGCAGTATTTGAAACCTAGTTTGGATAAAAGTGTCCAATTGATATCCTTACCTCATGAAGCTCCTTAGTCTTGTTTGCAATGATCTGATAGTAGGCACCAAGTTTTCTTCGTACATAGAGTAGATAGTTCTTCTTATCAAATCTTTATCACCGTCATCAGTGGTTCTGGAAACATCACTATCGTTTCATTTTCGACTCGGATGAATTGGCCTCGAAATGTGAACTCCTGATGATTCCGGTATCCCTGTCAAATCGCTGGTTTCTCTTACAGCAGGAGTAAAAGCCCAACCCCTTTGGACTAGCTTCTGATGAACATGTCTGACGATTTCTTTGGCATCAAGGGATACAACTCGTCGTCGAACAGGAACAGTAACATAGGGCGCCGCTGATGCAGTTTCCCAAGGACAAAACATTTTTCACAGAAATTATTAAACAGCACAGACTAACTCTCACTACGGGAACGCAAATATAAATGATTATACTCAACCCAAATTATACAAATACAAGAACCGATCCTGTATTCAAATTTTGACCATAATTAATAAACCATGACGAACGATCGCAATAAAAGTGGTTTATTACCATCAGTCCTCTTTTATTGTAGGCACTATATTGTTGAACACACTTTACAATTAAAAAAATAAGTTAATAAATAAAAAGACTGTAGACTTTGTACACACTTGATAAAATAATAAAACGAAGAAAATTTTGTACAATCAAAACCGTAGGTTAAGTATACAGGGTGTTTCAAAAAAAGGTAACACCGTCTCTAGGATAGGTAAAAAACAGAAAAATAATTGGGGTTGGCTTAGTGAAATTTTTTTCTAACGCCATCCGTTTTCAAGATAAAGGGCGTTGAAGAAAATTAAAAATTACACATTTCTTACGATTTTGCCGAAACTACTGGCACCATTGCAATGAAATTTTATACGAATATGTTTTGGAAGCTGATATATCCCATGAATTTGTTTTTATAACTAACTCTCATAGAGGGCGCTAGTTACACGATTCATACAACGTATTATTCAACATAACTTTTTTTAGGGTAGAATTATTAGTCAAAACTCCAAGTCAACATAAACATCGTTTAATTCTACACCAAAAAGGTACTCTTGGTAAAACTCGATATTATGTACCGTTTTCGGAATATTTTGATTTGAAAATTATGAAGTAATAATCGCTCCTGGTATAAACTAATGATAAAGTTCGCTTTTCTCTAAGTTTGCCATGTAAAATTTATCTTGAAAACGGATGGCGTTAGAAAAAAATTTTACTAAGCAAACCCCAATTATTTTTCTGTTTTTTACCTATCCTAGAGACGGTGTTACCTTTTTTTGAAACACCCTGTATAAATTTTATTATATTCAGTCACTAAGCGCTTTCGGCCATCATCAGAGTTACTTCGTTGAATAGATAAAACCCGTTCAGAAGAAACATTACAACACATTAAAAGTATAAAAAATAATATAAAGTCTGTGAAAATAAAACAGTTTTAACATTTAAAACATTTTGAAGATAATATATGAAAAAAAGACATTTTTTAACCATTCCACAAATGTAATTTTGAGTCTGTTTAATTGTTTTGTAAGTGTATTAATCTTATAGGAAGTTTTTTTTTGTTTTCAGTATTATTTTAGTAAAATGTTATTATTATAGCCAACAGATGGTATAAATAACTAAGTAAATTTGTAAAACATGGTGTAATACCTACATTAAAAATCAAATTCCAACAAGAAAACTTATCCAATCCATTTATTAAGAAAGTTTGGTAATTAAATCAGCAAATAAGCTTTTATCATAAATGTATATAGATTACTATTGATCAGTTTGATTTTTAATTGTATGTAGGTACCTACCTAGATAAATTTATTTTTGATTGAAAAACACAAGACAAAACTTACTTAGTTATATTGTGCCAAATTATGGTTTGTTACAAGGTAGATACAAATTAAAGAATGAATCTAAGTTCTTTGTGTTTTAAAACTATAACTATTTAATCTCAAAAAAGACATTTTATTCAATTTTGTAAAAGGCTACAGGTATTTAGGTATATTTTGTGTTTTAGGTTAAAAGATTTTAGATATAGACTAATTTTTTTTAAATATATAATTAACCATTTATTTTAATTTTAATTTGTTTTTAAATAATAATTTGAAACACTGTTCATAAGCAGTATCCATTTTCCTTTCAACTAGGTATGGTGTCAAAAATCTACATAATTATTGTGATAGTATACTTATTATTATTGTAAGTTCAATTTTAAAAAGGTATAGGTACCTACTACCAAAAACATTTTTTGCTTATAAATCTTGGCAGTACAAATATTTTGAATATTTATATTAAAATCCCAAAACATATATCAAGGAATATAATTAATCTAGTTTTTCCATAGATATTTTTGAATATGAAAATAATATACTATCCTAAAAGTACAAAATATACACAATAACAATTTAAAAAACAATAAAAATACAGAATACATACCTGGGTGGGAATATCATGGACATTTTTTAGTATAAAAATTATGTTTTAGGAATATTTAAAAAATATTTTTTGGATATAAATTTTACATACATGCATGAATATGATGTAAAAATGCTATTTGTCTGTGGGTAATAGAATTAGGTACTGATTACATGATCCTAACTCCAAACATTAATTAGGTCTTTAAAATAATCCCACAAACTATAAAAATGGTTTTAAAGTACGAACCTAGAAGAGAGTACTTTAATAAAGTTGTTTATGTGATTTTTTGTCGATCAAAAATATTCAGAACAATTCTGGCATTAAAATAAATTAAAAATATGCTTTATATATAGAGAAATTTAAAAGAATATCAAGAAATATACCTACCCTGCTGAAGCGTAACAATTATATATTATTAGGTACTCTCTTCATAGGCTTGATTATAAAATGACGGAATTTACTGCTGGAATTTACCTACGATAATGGATCAGTCTTCTGGTTGCACAGTTAGGAAAATGCCATAAAACATCCACTTGTATTTTACCTCTAATTTATTAAAAAACAAGGAGTTCACGGGAATTGAAATTACATAATAATGTAGATAGAAGAAGTAGAATAATTAGATTACCGTAAAAAAAGCACTTCACTACTTCAACCCCTGTGTCTCTATTGTAAATTGTAATTATTAATTATCTGTAAAACGGCCCATACACGATGCAATTTGTTGTACGGTTGTACTACAACAGATCGCATTGAAAATCGTATAGACAGATCGTAAAGAATTTTGCCCACAGACGTTAAAACATTTCAAGCATTTTGTTGTACAACAAGTTAGTGTATTCCAAGTTCTTGAACAGGTCAGTGGATAAAAAAAGCAATAGTTGGTGCAATTGTTTCATTATTTTCTGATAAAAATAATAAAAAATTAATAAAAAGAAGAAAAAAGTTTGGTGCAAAAATTGGTTACTGCAAAGATATAAAAATTCGCAAATTAATTTATTAAATGAGCTACGTACTAAAGAACCTGATGATTATAAAAATTATCTTCGAATGGATGATGATGCGTTTAAAATGTTGTTAGAGTTGGTACGACCAAAAATTACTAAACAAAATATTATGATTGCATTTCTTTTATGTTTGTTGGAATAATCATTGGATTTTACATCCCATAAACAGTTTTGATTTTTGTATATTTCGATAAAGTCCTTTAAAAATTCTTGATCATTATCCATTTTTCTCTTGAAGTACAAATACTTTTGAATTAAAATTGTACGACAAATCGGCGAATACCCACACACGCTCAGATCCGTCGCATATCCAACTGAGTTGTACAACAGATTTTTAAGCAAGCTGAACTACCAAACGATTCGACCGTGCCTTACGATTTGTCGAACGACTACCCCACACACGTACCAATTTTCTTTCAAACGGTTTGATAGACATATATCGTACGATTTGTTGTACAACAAATTGCATCGTGTATGGGCCGTTTAAAACGTGCAGATTTGCAGATTAACAACAAGTTGCTTCATCCCCGTCATGCGCACTATTTTCTATGTTTATGTTCCCAATATTTGTAACATAGGCGTAGTAACAAGAGGTTGAAATCTCAACAATATCTGTTTCGAATATATTTTATCTAGGCATTAACGACCTTAACCTTTAAAAAAGGTTCCAAAAACGGTGAACATAAAATAAGCATAGATACCAACCTGGTTAGGCATCCGGAAGCATGTTCCTGAAGAATATTTGCAGTAAGAGAGTTCTAAAGTAACTTCCATACAATCGAACCAGTCAGAATCTTCCATTTTTCTTGTTACTGGATACCACTTAGTTCCGTAAGTTATGCCCTTAAGCTATTAATAGAAACGATATTTTAAATATATTCCTGCCGCAGTAAAGTATACTTACCTTTCTGGAATCGGTACGAGAATTGTTACGTGACTTTGAGCGACTCATTTTAGCGTGATTAGTAGAATATCTAATGGTTAGATGTTTGAATGCGTCGTTGTTTTATGTTCAAGACGAAGTTGAAAAACTCTGAAACAGTTCAAACCATATGTATAATGTTAAAATACTATAGAACATGTATATAGTTGACCAAAACACCAAAGTCATACATACATAACCTCAATTAGGTTACGTTTGTTCAAAACATATTCTTTTATTGTAGAATTAGCAAATAAAACCAGGTTAGTTTATATTTTTTTTGGGCATAAACAAATAATGAAGTAGCAAAAAGCTTCGGTATACGATTTTTAAAGAACCTCCATTTTGAATTATTTAAAAGAACATATATAGCGGTAACGATCTACATAATTAATTACGGTAGCAAAGTAAACTCAATAAACAATCTTATTTTTTAAATAACCTAAATATTATATTTACTTCAAAAGTTTTCAATTATATTAGTACTTACTTAATTTGATGTACTATCGAATGGGTAGCTTGCAACTAATGTTCCACCATGTAAACCGTCAATTCTAACGAACTGTATTTTAGAAATCTTACTGTTTTGGCGTTGAGTTTTTTTTTTAATATGTTGATTAAATTAAATACACTTATAAATTCCTATTTCGGTCAAAACTTCTGGATTTTTAACGAACTAGCTAATAAACAAATCAATCTTTTAATAATATAGCGTCACTTCGGCTTTATTGGACGAAGTTCTAATTGCGCAGGACTGGATTAAATGCGATTACTGCGCCGACGTAAACATAATCGTAAAACAATCCGTATCCATAGCTTTATAACCCTTTCCTTCTATGATCAGAAAATAATTCTTAATATCAACCAAAGACTAATCCAAAAATTCATGAGTAAAAAGAGATTATGGTAATTCTATAAAACGATTCAAACATTTTAGTTTGAGAACGATATTTTACTGCGCAGTTTGCTAATAGTTCGGCAGCAGTTAAACGTGTTATCAAATCGTTTGAAACGTGCGCAGTGAGGAAGTAGTATCGAATATTAGTGCTAAACGCACGTTTCAAAGACTGTTGCTTGCACAGACTTAATAAATCCTGATTAAAGCATTATTTGTGTTACATTTTACTAAAAGTGCTTATAACGCCATCTACAATTCTATAAGCGAAGTAGTAGAGTTGTAATTCAAAAGAAGTTAACTGCTATTACCATTGTACAAAGAATTAATACAATGCTATTACCATTGTATCTATGTGTTACATTTTAATAAATATAAATCAATATCAATATAAGACAGTTTTATGTTAAATTTGAAACTCTAAACTTTAATTATAAGCGTTATCATGCACCCTGTAACGCCATCTACAAATCAATCAGCGAAAAACTTAAGTTGCAAAATAAAATAAGGTGTATTTCTGCGATAATTATTGAACTAAAGTCTTGAGATTCCTTTTACTTCGTCGAGTAATTCTAAATAGGTTGTTGGAAAAATTCAAAAATATGCATTTTCTAATTTTTTATTTACAATTCGAAAATATGCCAAAATTTAAGATTAAAAAATAATTATCAATACAATTTTTTTTATATTTTTTAACACCATTGTTTTAAAAATTGGTAAAAATATGCATTGTTTATGAGCTCATTTTTTTTGTAACATATTGGGTAGTACAATTTATGATTTTTAGTGAAAAAACGGTTTCTTAAAAAAATTATTTGGTGGTAAAAATGCGTTTGTTAATTAACATTCTATTTTTGCAATTATAAATAAATTTAGAAACCATTTTTTCTCTAAAAACCATAAATTCTATTGTTCTTTTGGATTATAAAAAAAATTTTATTCATTTTTTGTTTATTTATCTATTTTTTTATCTTTTTATACAACTTTTAATATTTTTGTATCTTGAAACTTTTTTTTCATCATTTCTTTTTTTTATTATTTAAATAACTTTGGAAATATGGCAGATACGATAATACTTCAAGTCCTTTTTGTTAACTTTTAGTTAATTAATAATTTTAGGTTTTAATAAGAGTCCTAACTATCTCATAAAAATCTGACTACCTATTTCTATCACTATTTTCAGGGCTCTGTAATAGTATATTACGTAAACAGTTAACGTGTGTGGTAAACAGTACTAGTTACGTACTATATTTTACCTATGACCTACTTGTACCTGCATCTTACAAATATAACATATAACATAGTTAATGGTGTATTAACAACAATATATTTTACCTTCATAAACAAATATTTATCGTCTGGTGCAATTCTTAGGAAATTGTTGATGTTCCCGTTTGTTAAAATTTGGGATTTTTTGGGTTTAAATCCGTCAGATTTTCTTTTAAGTAGGGCTTGTAATTTGGAATAAGTTGCAATGTTTATATTATGATTTATGTTTATTGTGGTCCGCAACATAGAGTAAAAACACCAAAGTGAAGAAGGCTTCATATTTTTTGACAAATCTTGAAAATATGCCATTATAACATTTTCGGAAAACGAGTTTACATCTAAAACATTTTAAATATGTCGGTTCAATGTACTCCTTATTGTAGTAAAACTCATTTTCGTCATTTTTGAGTGATTAATTTAGTGTTACTGATCGATTTCTCGCGTAATATTAACATTTACTGCATTCTTAATATTTAAAACGGTTTCGTATAGTAACTGAAGTGAAATTATAGTACAAAACGAGTAAAAATATATAAATATATATATTAAATGCAATTTTATATCTAATAAATATTATCTATTATATGTAGTTTAAAATTTACCTTCAAATATGTAAATAGGAAATTTTGAATAAAATAGCGATGTCTATTGACAGTTGCTAAGTGGTTGCTAGGGAAGCCTTGCGTTTATTTTACGGTGCGTAAAGAGATACTTTACATAGGTTGTAGATTGTGTGTTATTGACGGTTTAGAGGGGTGGTCGTAGGTAAAATTTGTAAACATAGCTTGCGGTTATCGTACATGAAAAATCAAGGTTACAGATGACATATGATATGTCACTAGTGCAAGTTTAAAAATGATCGCTAAAAATAATTAATAAAACTAAGAAAAATAAAAGAATCATGAACAAAGCCTTGGTAAACCTGATTGTATATACCTATATAGTAACATTGGTTATTGAAGATTTCCTTCTATATACTGCTTAACAAAAAGCAGTCGCAGAAAGAAAAATACTTGATTCTAAAAATTAAATTTATATAATTTATAATTGCAGAGCAATAATTGTAGCTTCTTGTTTCGTTTTGAAAAACAAAACATTATTTAACTATATAAACAGTCATAATACAACAATTTACAATGTGCATTTGTTGTACCATGAAAGTAAATTATAACCATTACAATCTGATTGGTTAACGTTATTTTCAAAAATAGCGTATAAATAAACTTTATACGGTATAATTTTTACTACATTTTTTCTTTATACATTATAACGGAAATTTTTATAACGTAAAACACCTTACCGGAAACTCTATTGTCTTAAAATTTTTTTAGCTAAGTTTAGTTAGCTTTTCTCCCCATTTTTTTCAAATTTGAATAATGTCAATATCATATAAATCTTGTTTTGTATCATACTGCACGAACACAACAGTTAGAACTCCTCATAAAAAATTTGTAATCGTGCCTGCAGTATAAGTTGTGGTTTGTGGATCAATATTTTAAAAAAGAAGACGACAGAATTGCGGTTCTATGTCGATCCGTATGTAGCTAACTTTACTTTTGGGTTATCTACGTCATAGAACGAATGACGGACTATTTCAAATCTACATAAAAACCGTGTGATAATAAATACAATAAAATTAATTGATTTCCTAGTATGATTTTGTACACCCTCAACTATTAACATTGAGAAAACATATTTTTGTTAAGTTTAACACCCCATTGATTTAATGGTATTTTTTATTTTCTTTGTATGTGGAAACATTAATGCGGAATTTGCGGTATGAACAAAGGTTTTATATTTAATATTAAAAAACAGCTAATTTAGATTAAAATACTTTAATCTTAACATTTGTAAATGTAGTTTACAAAAAATAATAACAATAAATAACTTTTATATTACTTAAACTAGTTTTAGAATCTAAATTAAAGAGAACATAATCTATTTTTTCATTTGTACTCGCTTGCTATGAATTGATATGAGGTAACACCACTATCCGAAATAATTTACTAAGTTTGAAAACCCATTGGTTATCGAAGAAAATATTCCACTTTCTTCGGGTTTTGGTTGGTATACGGGTCGATGTAGTGACTGTTGGGTCTGATAATGACCTTCTTTCCTCTGAAAATATAGAAATGCAGGTTAAAGTGCAAAAAACCAGACAATAAAACCTATGAGTAATGCAAATACAAGGGTTTTTCAGTAAAAGTAAAGAAAACTTACTTTCATACATTAATTGTTACTATCTCTTGAAGATTTTTGTATATTAGCATTGTCATTAGATATTATAGTTTTAGGAGGAGATGTCACAGGAGGTACAAAGTATTGCCAAGGCTGAAATATATACAAAATATGCCCACTACTACCATCACCAAATTTAAACAACTACACATTAGAACTTACTTTTGCTACATGTAATGTCACATTTAATAACGTCGGATGCTGTTCGACCACCATGAATTCAATTTCCTTGGGAATATATCCGTCAGCGTATACCTAGACAAAAAACATTACCTTCAGAATTATTTGAACCCCGGAAACTTACCTTCAAATAGGTAAATAAAAATAATTTGAATAACCACTGCGGTTATACTGATTTAAAGTTATAACTATGCGAAAAACTTCTATTTAACTTGTACTCTACTATTACATAATTTCAGAATTTTACTTACTTCCATTTTGTATACTCCTGGTAAAAGTATCCTCCAAAATTCCCCATATTTTGTAGTCTGAAAACCAACATCTCTAGATCTTATTTTTAAAGAAGCTTTTCCCAAAGGATTTCCATTTTCATCCATAACAAATCCTTGAACTCCCCTATGAACTTCAGCTAAAAATTTGATGAGTGCCTAAAAGTTATAACAAACCTTAATTCTCCCAAGCAACACGTTTGTTACGTTAACACAAATATTACATAAATTTGAGAGAACATAAGTTACATAAACCTGTTACATAAATGTTACATTTTATCCTATAAATATCTTTATGCAATATTTACATAATATAATTATATAAATTTGATATAAAGTTAGAAATAACCGAGACGTCAGTAATAAATAAAATCAAAAATTATTTATATGTTGTTTTCTAAATAAAAGAACTTTAGATATTAACTGTTATTATAAAGTAGATAGAAATGACTGCAAAAGAATATCCATTTTTTTATTAAACGAATACCATCATGGACACCGGCTAAAAGTGAAAGTATTAACTAGTTAAAAATTCTGAGGATTGCAATGAATTTTCTGAACAGAGTTCACTTTATATTTAGTGACTCTGATGATATTAATACCCGCCAATACACCGATCTATAGAAAGTCCAGAGGTGTGTAGTATCTACTGAGAGTGTATATCAGCCTGATAGAGAAAAGTCAAATGTTTTCAAAAACATAATGTAACGTTTATTTATTTTTACTAGTCTTTTTAATTTATTTTTATACTATTTAAATTACTAACACTGTTTAATTTATATAACACAATTTATTTACAATACTTTAATTTATGTAAGACAATATTTACAATCGCATTTATCTAACAACATACCACTAACTAACTAACTGACTCAAAATATTCGAATCGGTCCTTTATAAAGGTAAATATTGTCGAGCATATTCCATTCTATTCTGGAAATCATCTCGATGATTCCGCGCTTCGCTCATCAAGCGCCGTATATTCCAGAACGTTCTCGCATCATCTGTCTGCTTCGCGTCTGGGTCATAGCGCCAGGGGCGTACTCGCACAACAATAATGTTACCAAAAGTTGTATATTTGACTTTTATGATGTTATTAACAATTTCCAGTTTGGTAAAAAATCACATTGAACAACTCATGGTGATTACTGTAAAGGGAGCAGATTTGGATAGGTACACCCTGTAATTTAATGGTTACATAAAATAGGTACCTGTAACCATGAAGTAATATTGACTGGAGTATACGTGGTTGGGATAAAGTATGGAACCAAGTAAATATCTTTTAAACGAAAAGAACGATACTTATGAAAATTTGCAGGTAAGTGCAATGGAACAAAACGCATCTGATGTACCTACATTTTTTTGATAATAATATACTTCCGGTTTAACCGGAAATGCCATCAACTTCTTTAATTTAAATGGGACACCCTATACATTTTTACAGATTTTGAAAGAGCTTGTTATTTTAAATTCATACATACTGAGTTTAGTGTAAAAAAAATTGTAAAAACGAGGAATAACTCACTGTTAGTAGTACAATAGATGTACATTTCATTATTTTAGAATAATGAGAAACAAAATTACTTCAAATGTTCAAAATGCTCGCCGTTTATTTGCTGACAATATGCCATCCTATTAACAAATTATTAAGTCACTCTTTCCAAGACTTCTCCACGTTTTAGTTCAAATTCATCAATAATTATTTGTCTCAATGCCTGTAAGTTTGTTGGTCGTCTAACGGAAACACGTGATTTTAGATAACCCTAAAGAAAAAAATCTAACGGGCTAAGATCCGGAGAACGAGCAGGCCACTCTATGAATCCTCTACGTCCAATCCATCGATTTGGAAAATTCGCATCCAGAAAATCCCTAACCCGTCTATCATAGTGGGGAGGTGCTCCATCTTGTTGAAACCAAATATTTTGTGGTAATTGCCCATTCTGTTGAAGTGCAGGAATAATTTCGTTATTTAGTAGATCCAAATACTTGTCATCATTCAAGTTTCCGTCGATAAAAAATGGGCCTATAAGCTTATTTTCGACAATTCCCATCCAAACATTTAACTTCTGTGGATGCTGGGTATGTGCTTCATGAATCCAATGAGGATTCTCATTTGACCAATACCTTGAGTTATGGCGATTAACTGTTCCATTTAAACAAAAAGTTGTCTCATCGGAAAAAACTATGCTAGAAGCAAAATTTTCGTCGACATCCATTAGCCGTTCGCAAAATTACAGCCGTCGCGTCGGTCGGTCAAAATCATCGTATGACAATTCTTGAACCAACTGTACCTTATACGGATGATACTTTTCACTTTTTAATATCTTTCCTACAGAACGTCGAGTGATACCATGGTTTAGTGCCAAATTTGTGGTGGAAGTTTGAGGTGATTCTTCTAAATCGATTGCAATATTTTGTTTAACAGTTTCGTTCGTTGCAGTCCGCGGTCTTCCAGGTTTTAGCAAATTTTTTACCATCCCAGTAGTATTAAAACGTTGTAATGTTTTAGTTACTGTTGAGCGTGATATAGGATTTCTCTCCGGATGCAAATTATTAAAAATATGACACACTTCATCATGAGTTCTAACACGATCACCATAACCGATCATCATTAAAATTTCAATACGCTCTTTTTCACTTAATTGAACCATTCTAAATTGTGCAATTTATTTCCGTCAATTAGAAGTTGACACTTGAAAAACAAAAGACGTACTAAACAGTACTTGTTTATTTATTACTACGCATACAAACAACATCAATTAGTTTATCTAAATAGTTTTTTGCTCTAATGCAAAAAATTCAAAGGTTGGTTAAAGTGCTATATTCTTCGTTTTAACAAATTTTTTTGCACTAAACTCAGTAACAAGTTCTTTCAAAATCTGTAAAAATATATAGGGTGTCCCATTTAAATTAAAGAAGTTGATGGCATTTCCGGTTAAACTGGAAGTATATTATTATCAAAACAATGTACATCAGATGCGTTTTTTTCCATTGCACTTACCTGCAAATTTTCATAAATATCGATCTTTTCGTTTAAAAGATATTTACTTGGTTCCATACTTTATCCCTACCCCGTATAACATAATAATTACATAGAGTATATGTAAAAAACAGGGAACAATTTATATAAATGTAAAGTAATTATTATGTAACAAGTAGATGGCAATGCTCCGGACAATTTAATGTAACATATATGTAAATATTATATAAAATTATGACGTAACATATAACAAAGTGAAAAATATATAAATTTTATACAATATGGTTTGCTGGGGCTGTAACAAAAATGGAATGACTTCTATAAAGTTAATAGCAATTAGTGCCCAGAAAACAAACAAAAATATTGTTTAGTACACAATAATATACCGAAAATGATCTCAGGATTATGTAATTTCACTGCCTCATGAGTCCTTGAAATGAGGCAGAGATTGCTAAGATAGTGAAATGTAAAATAATCATACCTGTTTATTATCTTCCCAATACTTGGGCAACTCGTGTGCCGGAGGATATTTGCAACAAGATACCTCTAAAGTAACTTCCATACAACCATACCATACATAATTATAATCTTGCATTCCTCCAGTTAGTGGATACCACTCAGCTCCGTTAGTTATGCCCTTAAATTTTTAATAATAGCAATGTTTTACAGGTTTAAATTATCCAGGAATAAAATATATTTACCCTTCTGAAGGCAGTACGAGAAGTCTTACAAGACACTCCCCTACTCATTTTAGCGTGATTCGTAGAATATGTAATGGCTAGATGTTTGAATACGTCGTCGTCTGGTGTTAGAGATGGAGTTGAAAAACTCTGAAACACTTCAAACCAAATATATAACGCTCAATCGATCCAAATACCTTAGAAAAGTTGTATTACTTTGTAGTTGGACAGTGATACTTGTTCTTTTATTGTAGAATTAGCCACTATATGAGGGTTGTCTGAAAAGTTTCCGACCTAACAAAGATACTAGACATTTTTTCTTCAAATTAATTTTTATTTTTCTACATAGTCTCCTTGTAAGTCTATACACTTCTCCCAGCGATGCTCCCATCTCTTCAACCCGTCCAAATAGTACTCGGCGTCTTTCTCTGCAAAATAGTTGTTTACGAAGGTGATGGCCTCCTCATTCGACGAAAATATCTGTCCTCCAAGCGCAACTTTTAGCTTAGGGAACAAAAAAAGTCGCTTGGGACTAGATCTGGTGAGTAAGGAGGGTGGTCAAGCAGTTCAAACCGTAATTCGTGAATTTTCGCCATGGCAACCGCTGAGGTGTGAGACGACGCATTGTCTTGGTGAAACAAAATTCTTTTTTTCTGCAAATGTGGCCGTTTTTCCGCAATTTCTGCCTTCAGCTTGTCAAGTAATGATGCGTAGTATGCTCCTGTAATGGTTTTTCCTTTTTGAAGATAATCGATTAAGATAACTCCATGACTATCCCAGAAAACAGTTGCCATCACTTTCCCAGCCGAAGGAACAACCTTTGCTTTTTTGGAGCCGATTCCCCCTTCGCAGTCCATTGTTTTGACTGTGTTTTTGTTTCTGGAGTATAATGGTGTATCCAAGTTTTATCTACAGTAATTAATCGGCGCCAAAACTCTGATTTATTGCGCCTAAACTGCGCCAACAGAGAGTTGGAAATGTTCATTCGAACACGTTTTTGGTCCAAAGTGAGCAAACGCGGCACCCAACGCGCGGACAGCTTTCTCATGCCTAAATCTTGATTCAATATGTGACAAACACGTTCTTTGGACATGTTTATAGCCTCTGCTATCTCTCTAATTTTAATTCGACGGTTGCCTAGCACCATTTGGTGAACTTGAGCGATATTATCGTCAGTGGTTGCAGTTTTTGGACGTCCCGAACGTTCATCGTCACCCAAGCTGGTACGGCCACGTTTAAATTCAGCAGCCCAAAATTTCACGGTGGTAAATGATGGTGCAGAGTCCCCGTACACAGCGTCCAACTCGTTTTTGATTTGCGTAGGCGTATTGCCTTTTAAAAACAAATATTTAATGACAGCTCGATACTCGATTTTTTACATTTTCATAAAAACACTCACATCGACTCACTCAAATGATTGTCAAACAACTAAGCGTCCAAATTGGCTGAAATTTTAGTGGGTACCTTTCAAAGCATGCGCAAACACATTCCTCAACTTTTGTTTACGAGTGCTGCCATCATGTTGAAGTCGGAAACTTTTCAGACAACCCTCGTAACTACGAAAGGTTAAACTTTTTGAAGATAAAATGGCTAAGATTAAACAAATAAATGAAAAGCAAAAAACATTGGTATTACTTACGAGAACACAGCGCTGACGATCTACATATTCCTTATAGCAGCAAATAAAACTCAATAAACAATCATATTTTTAAATAGATTGATTTCAAATGTTCTTAATTTTATTAGTAGGTACTTACGAGAATTGGGTGTACTATCGAATGGGTAACTTGCAACTAACGCTCCACCATGTAAACTGCCAGATAGGACGAACTGTATTTTTGAAATCCACTCTTTTACTGCTTCCGTTTCCGGTTGAGTTCTTTTGTTATTTTGCTTAAAATAATCTGGGAAATTCCTATTTAGGTCAAAACCTCTGGCATTATACCTAGAATTTTAAGGTTATAGCTAACAAACGCTTAAAATTAATTCAGTAATGACATTATTAGGTATTATTCCTACAGAGAATAACCTAAATCTAGGCTCAAATGTATCTATAAAAATCCCTTAATTTTAGAAACTCATCGTCCTAAACTTTTATTTTCCATTACTACTACATAACTATTATTTGTTTCATTTAAAACTTAAATAATACTAATATTGATAACGCCATCTACAAATCAATGAGCGAATTGTTTTGAAAAACTTGGAAGATTTCTTTGTTTAAAGCAGTGAAATTAACCTAACCTAAACAAGACATAATGCAATATTAACTATATTATTTGTTTAATTTACCTTCCCTGACTACCGTCACAATTTCCTTCTTTTGATACTTCAAATCCATCTGGGTTCATCGATGGCATTATATGAATCCTAGTATTATCTAGAAGCCAGCGAATATATGGATCCGTTGAGTAGTTTGTAATCAAGTACTAAAAGTTAATTATGTTATATACAGTGCGTCCATAAAGTAACGCATAAATTCATTATTGGCTGAATGAACAATAAAATTAGAAATTCCCAAAACAGGTCGATTTTTGATTTCAATTTACTATTGTTTCAAATCATAATCTAATATACAGGGTGAACCACTTTCGTGTAATGAGGTCATCACCATTTTTTTCAAATGGAACCCCCATTTTTTTCAATTTCCAAATTGCCTTTGCTGAGCTGATTTTAAAAATGTATAATATGTTGCTTCAAATTGGTACAGGGTGGGCAAAAATGCAAAAAAATATGAAAATTGTTTATGGAAAATACGTTACTGAATGTTAAAAACAAATTAAATGGAATTATGTAGTTATGCAATTGATGTGATACACTTCCAAAAACAAACAAACGAAAATTTACAATAAATGTTCAAATTGTTCTCCATTGACTGAACCGGGCATTACTTTCGTCTCTAACATTCTGTAGCATAGCGGGTGTTATGCTCTGTATTTCTTGTCTGATTCGGTCTTGTGGGGTATTTCCAGGTCTGTTAAGTAGATTTTAGAATTTAAATAACCCCATACAAAGAAGTCTAATGGGCTCAGATCAGGTGATTTAGCAGGCCATTCCACTGGTCCTCTTCTTCCTATCCACCTTTGTGGAAAAGTTGTGTTTAAAAAATGGTGCACAGCTATTGCGAAATGTGGCGGTGCGCCATCATGTTGAAACCAGATTCTGCGGTCTACATTAGTGGGTATTTGAATATCAGCAAAAAGCTGGATCAGATCAGGAATTAATGTATTTTGTAGGAAATCCAGATATAATGCTCCTGTTAAGTTTTCATCAAAAAAATATGGAACAATAATTGTATTTCTTACAATACCAGCCCATACGTTAGTTTTTTGTGGTCTTTGCGTATGGTACTCTTGCATCCAGTGTGGATTTTCATCAGACCAATAACGGGTGTTTTGCCGGTTAACATGACCGTTCAAATAAAACGTTGCCTCGTCCGAAAATAAAACGTTATCAATGAAATTGTTATTTTGGTTCATCATATACTCGCAGAATTCAGTTCTTCGGCCAAAGCCGTCTTCAGCCAATTCATGGATGAGACGTACTTTATAAGGATGGTATTATACCTTTTTAAAAATGTTTGATACTGAAGACTTTCCAATACCAAAATCCCTAGATAATCCTCGCACTGTACGTGTACAGTGTGGATTTTCTACAGCCGAGAAAATTATATCTTGTTGAATATTTTCATGGTCTACCTTGCTTTGCTGCATCCCTCACATCACATGTCCTAATTCTCTGTATTCTACTAACCGTAGATTCCTAATTTTATTGTTCATTCAGCCAATAAATGAATTTATGCGTTACTTTATGGACGCACTGTATATAACCTTGTCTACCAGTCACACAAAGGAAATAAATCTAATTTTGTAAATCATATAACGGTTGTATGAGTAAAATTAAGTTACTGGAATTCCTTAATTATACTGTCACCAAAAATAATTGATTTACTATTATAGATATAAACAATATCTATTAACATGCAATGTTTTTATTACTTTTTTCTATATCAAAGGCAATCTATTAGATGTAGGTTTTTTTGTGATTTTTTTGGCAAAGCAACATTTTCAAGTAGGTACTTATTCAAAATGGTTCGATCAGAAATAACGTTGTAAAGATTCTTACTCTGATATCAGAATAAATAAACTGTATGAAACCTACGTGAATTAATTGTAACAACAATTCTCTACTGACTGCTTCGTTTCCATGCATGTTGCCGATGTATTTAACATCAGGTTTTCCGATCATATGTTCGTAAGGAGATGCGGACACAACCATAACCCAAAGATCTCTACCTAAAAAGGAATACTTTAATTACTTTACACGTAATAATACGTTACAAGGTCGGTAGGTGACTTATTACAGTACGAGTTAGTTTACGGACGAGCCGACGTAGAAGAAATAAAAACGAGTACTGTAATAACACCTAACGACCACTTGTATACTATATTTTATTTCATCCTGTTTTTATAAATTAATAAATTCTTAAGAATTTTAAAAATAGTTAGGAACTTGACTAGTTAAAGTATGTACAAAAAGTACGAGGAGTAATAAACCCTAATTAAGTATGCAACACCTTTACAGGGAGCACCATGAAATTAAACTTTAAATTACATTTCTTCCGTAAATCTAAAAACCAGGTAGATCGACCCCGTATTTGTTTCAGTTGTAGCAAAGTTTAGGGTTTCTTCATTGTTAAAGGATTAGCAGCTAAGCAATAACGCAATGCAGTGGTGTGTATTTTGGGAAAAAATACGTTTTAAATTATAATATAATAAAAAATGAAAAAGAAATAATTATTGGAATACATTTATTACTTACATTTTATTCTATATCCGACTCGGAAGAGGAAGAATCGTTGTTGACATTAATAATAATAGGGTCGATTAAATCATCACAAATATTGTCAATTTTCCACATATTTGCCTCTACTTTGATAACATGCTCGATACAGTTTGTCCAATTTTCCTTACTAACATGACTTACAGCACTCTCAAACAATTTCACAACATCGTTTATTTTAAAAGTAGTATTTTTTTTTCAACTTCCTCCTTTACCTGAGCCCATATTAATTCTATGGGATTAAGTTCACAATGATAAGGGGGAAGTCGAAGAACTGATATACCACGAGAAGAAGCCATTTCTTCTACAATGTAGATTTTGTATTAATTCTTGTTTATTTTTGCAGTTTTTTCCTTAGTGGATCTTTTGGAAACTTAATATTTTTCGAAATAAGCCACTCCAAAAGCTCTGCTTTACACCAACGACTTATGGGCAATGCTTCTCGTAACCATGAATGGTAACTTGCGTTGTCCATAACAATAACAGCCCCTTTTGGAATCAGATCCAACATTTGAACAAACCATTCCTCGAAGACATCCCCATTCATATCTTCGTGATAGTCCCCCGTGCGTTTTGAAATAAAAGTTAATAATCCACTATCAACAAAACCTTCAGAACTTTCAACATGGACAATGATAAGTCTTTTTCCTTTTCCAGATGGTGGCTGCAAACCTAACGACAAACCTTCCACGAATGCCTGCCTTCCGCTTTTAATGTTTTCATCTTGCCAAGATTTGGAAACTGTATATCCAGCATTTATCCATGTTTCGTCTAAGTAGAAGATTTTCAAATTTTGTTCTCTGGCATGTCGAATGCTTCTTAAATAGTCTCTTCTGCAAAAAACTATTTCCGGTTTATCTATCAATAAAGATTTTCTATTATGTTTTGTATATCTGAAACCCACATCTTTCAAAAGTTTGCATAATGTCATTCTTGCACTGATGTCATAATTTTGTCAAGTGTTGGAATTTCCTTTCGTAAGTAAAATCCATGGACTTTACGCCTTAGTCTTTGTTTTAATGACTCATCGATCTCAATTGGTTTTCGGCCTGAAGGAGTTTTAGGGGGTTGAAGAGTTCCATTCTTGCTTTCTTTTAGTAATCTATAAATTGTTGATTTAGCAAACACACAACATAGCAGCCGTTAATTCCATTTTTTTCATTTAAAGATAATGGACCTGTTTTTGGTCGTTTAGATGGTCCTTGGCTTATCGACATTGTTTGGTACTTGCACAATTAACATTCAACAAATGTTTTAAATATATTCCAACTGTTTACAATATTATGAAAACCATACAACTTCATACAACTTTACTCAAAGAACTAATACTAAGTACTGATTTAATGTACCTACTTTCTTTTAAAATAATATTCCCGATAATGTTTCTAAGAAAACTGGGTTGTTTGGAAAATCCCTCTCAATAATCGAATAATATCTGTAAATAGGTGTAATCGTATTAAGCCGATTACAGTAGGCCACTTGCCATTTAAAATTTTTGAGAAAAATTCCCCAAACACTACATTTAGGAGTAATACAAATAAAAAATATTCATTTTGCTTCTTTGAATTTAATAAAAATTGTAACGATATCTTGCTATCTTGACTTTAATTATTTTTTTTTAAATATATTTCATTGTAATTTATTTGTGACAATATTCAAATTTTGAATTAATTTTTTTACAAAAAGAATAAAAATATATAAAATAATTATTGTTACAGATTGGTTTGTTTTCTATTATGAATAAACTGTGTTGCCTTTCTTTATCAAACTTACTAAAATTTATGTACCTCTATCACTTTTTTTATTAAAATTAGTACATCCCGTTACCTCTGACCTAAATCGTATATTCTTTAGCATAGCTGCAACTCATTCGTTCAATACAAAATGTACCTTACGGTATACCCTCTTAAAATATATTTTGGTACGTCTATGAAATCTACTTAAATGAATGATTTATTACTCCTTGTCCTTTTTATATAGACTATAGGTATCTACTACGTCAAATTACCTTAACTGTCAATTTTAAATCGTTTAAAATTTTAAAATATACTATTAATTGTAAATACGTGTTTTTAAATAAAAATATAAAATTGAATAACATTGATTTCTTTTTAAATATGACAGTAAAAGTAAGTAATTAATTATTTTATTTTTATATAGCATTTTTAAACGTCAAAAATGAAAAGTTATTGTCTTCCCTTTAGCAGCGTTGCTAGGCAACACATTATACTACCTGATACCGTAATGTTCTACTTACCGGCGCCAAATTGATTATAAGAAAGTGTATTTACTGGACAGGATGAAATAAATAGTATTGATATACCTGTTAGGTACCTTGTACAGATTTTCCGATTGAATACAGTGCGGTTAATTCGGGGTACCTAGCTGTTGTCTGTCTTAAAAAAGCAGTCATTTTTTCGTAGTTATGATATTTGTATTCAATGTTATACGGTTCGGTATACGGATTGCCGTTGTTTTCAAAATTTTTTCCTTGGACGTCGGGATAAGAATTGACTGCCGTCTGCAATATATTTCCCTGAAGATTTTCGTTAATTACGTTTTTATTTTCGACGTTTTCGGATATATCTTGGGCTAGACATGTCAAATAATGAGCTGACAATAACCAAGTAAGGATACGCTTCATTCTGAAAAAAACTTTAAATAAAAACATTTTATTAAATGCAATATACATACTTGGAAATTGAATATTTCTTATTAGTTTTTGTCGAAATGCAAAACTGATTCAATCAATTTGAATTTTGTATTAAGCAATTTTTTTCCACGATGCATAAATTAACTTTTGAAAGATTTAATTGGAAAGATTAAAACCAAAAAAACCTAACCTCATCTAGCTTAACTAAAAACTGGTTAGAACTATTTATTTATTTTTTATTTACAAAAATAAACAAAGTAGTATACAGGGTTTGGCTAAAGTATGGAACCAAGTAAAAATCTTTTAAACGAAAAGAACGATATTTATGAAAATTTGCAGGTAAGTGCAATGGAACAAAACGCATCTGATGTACATTTTTTTGATAATAATATACTTCCGGTTTAACCGGAAATGCCATCAACTTCTTTAATTTAAATAGTGCATCCTATAAATTTTTACAGATTATGAATAAAGAGCTTGTTATTTTGAATTCATACATACTGAGTTTAGTGTAAAAAAATTTGTAAAAACGAGGAATATAGCACTTTAACCAACCTCCTTTGAGTTTTTGCATTAGAGCAAAAAACTATTTAGATAAACTAATTGATGTTGTTTGTATGCATAGTAATAAATAAACAAGTACTGTTTAGTACGTCTTTTGTTCTTCAAGTGTCAAATTCTAATTGATGGAAATAAATTGCACAATTTAGAATGGTTCAATTAAGTGAAAAAGGGCGTATTGAAATTTTAATGATGATCGGTTATATATGGTGATCGTGTTAGAAGTGTGTCATATTTTTAATAATTTGCATCCGAAGAGAAATCCTATATCACGCTCAACAGTAACTTTACAACGTTTTAATACTACTGGGATGGTAAAAAATTTGCTAAAACCTGGAAGACCGCGGACTGCAACGAACGAAACTGTTAAACAAAATATTGCAATCGATTTAGAAGAATCACCTCAAACTTCCACCACAAATTTGGCACTAAACCATGGTATCAGTCGACGTTCTGTAGGAAAGATATTAAAAAGTGAAAAGTATCATCCGTATAAGGTACAGTTGGTTCAAGAATTGTCATACGATGATTTTGACCGACGGCTGGAATTATGCGAACGGCTAATGGACATCTGTAATGTCGACGAAAATTTTGCTTCTAGCATAGTTTTTTCCGATGAGGCAACTTTTTGTTTAAATGGAACAGTTAATCGCCATAACTCAAGCTATTGGTCAAATGAGAATCCTCATTGGATTCATGAAGCACATACCCACCATCCACAGAAGTTAAATGTTTGGATGGGAATTGTCGAAAATAAGCTTATAGGCCCATTTATCGACGGAAACTTGAATGGTGACAAGTATTTGGATCTACTAAATAACGAAATTATTCCTGCACTCCAACAGAATGGGCAATTACCACAAAATATTTAGTTTCAACAAGATGGAGCACCTCCCCACTATGATAGAAGGGTTAGGGATTTTCTGGATGCGAATTTTCCAAATCGATGGATTGGACGTAGAGGATTCATAGAGTGGCCTGCTCGTTCTCCGGATCTTATCCCGTTAGATTTTTTTCTTTGGGGTTATCTAAAATCACGTGTTTACGTTAGACGACCAACAAACTTACAGGAATTGAGACAAAGAATTATTGATGAATGTGAACTAATACGTGGAGAAGTCTTGGAAAGAGTGACTCAAGAAGAGTGTTTATAGGATGGCATATTGTCAGCAAGTAAACGGCGAGCATTTTGAACATTTGAAGTAATTTTGTTTCTCATTATTCTAAAATAATGAAATGTACATCTATTGTACTACTAACAGTGAATTATTCCTCGTTTTTACAATTTTTTTTACACTAAACTTAGTATGTATGAATTCAAAATAACAAGCTCTTTCAAAATCTGTAAAAATATATAGGGTGTCCCATTTAAATTAAAGAAGTTGATGGCATTTCCGGTTAAACCGGAAGCATATTATTATCAAAAAAATGTACATCAGATGCGTTTTGTTCAATTACACTTACCTGCAATTTTTCATAAATATCGTTCTTTTCGTTTAAAAGATATTTACTTGGTTCCATACTTTATTCCAAACCCGTATATTACAAGATTCTTATCATTAAATTGATATTTTTATTTAAAATCACAGTGTCTTAACAGCAATGGCCATTGACACGGGTAAACAATTGTATTGAAAAAATAGTTAACACTTAAAAATTGATATTACAATTACTTTAATAAATTGACTTGAATAATTCAATAGTTTTTTTTTGATTTCTGTTGATATAGTAAAGAATGACTTTTATATTTTACATGCTTTTATCAGAAGATCGATCATATTTCCTTGGAAGTTTTCATTAAAAATAATAATGACAAAATGAAAGATAAACCAGTCCCATTTGAAAAAACTGACTTAGAAGATGATTCATCTGGTATAGTAGTTCTCACAATAAATGGTATTGACTAAAGAATTATCATAAAACCAATTAGACCCTTAAGTTGTAAAATCCGAGATGCACATCATAAATGTAAAAGGACCTGATTCAGGTAATTTTGTTTCTCAAAGAGGGATTGTAGAGGATTACAGCTTACACTTCTTGTTCATTTTAGTCTTTGTATTTCATTGGAAGTGTTCACTTGTGTTACGGCGTGCAATAATTTTATAACATTTATTTGTTATTACAGACATTAATAGCAAAGATTTTATACCCCAACGTACAGAATAGGCAGTATGTGGCGTCCGTGGATAAAAAGTAATAGTGCTTCTTCCAGTGGTGAAAGATTAATCAAGAAATTATGTGACAGCTTGGCAATGCTGCATTGTAAACATTAAATTACTTTCTCAAATAGATTCAAGTCTCTCTTCACAAAACATCCTCATATATCACCTCCGTATTATGAAAGAATCAATAGAATTTGTTCAAGATACCAACTATCACTCCCACCTGTAATGCCCCATAGCAGTAACAATTCACAGTTAATTCTGGACCATTTCCAAGCCATCTTGAGCAGTTACCAAGAATATGAACACATATACACTGACGGATAAAAACGGAAAGAGGTACCTCCGCAGCAGTAGTAACAAGCAACGGAAGCCTGGGTTATAGACCACCAGAAGAATTTACAATTAATTCGTCAGAATTATATGCAGTGACTGAGGCCCTGTTACACTCTATAGAAAGTCCAACCCAAAAAATTCTAATAATAACAGATTCCCTCAATATAATAGATAACCTGAAGCAATGGTATCCAACTAACACTTTAGAGCTACAGATCAAAGAGCTTCTTCAAAGACTTCACACTTTAGGCAAGATAATCGAATTTATTTGGGTACCCTCTCATGTGGGCATCGCTGGAAATGAACGTGCCGACGAAATCACTAGAGAATATTTCTAAATCAACCACTGAATCTCCAGTGCCAGCTACAGTTTTTGGCAACGCAAATGGACCGTTTCACAATCCAAACTGAGGGCAGTCAAACCATCGACACTACCATGGACATATCTACCATCTACGAGGAGACTACAAACAATTCTTGCTCGGCTAAGAATAGGTCACACAAGAAGCACCCAGCGGTAACCAGCCACCAAAGTGTGAAACGTGTAACGTACTAGTGGAGTGTCCTAAATACAACAAAGAAAGACAAACATTCACCACTCAGTGCACCTTGTTGGATATATTAGGTGAAAAGTGCAAAATTGAAAATGTTATAAGTTCCTAAAAGACACAAATATGTATTCCCAAATCTGAAAACTTGTTTTTAATCAATACTCTAACGCTACTAATAACCCTTCGTGGTTGATGCAGATAAAATTAAATAAAAAAAATATATTACAATGATTTAATTTTTCTTTAATTTTTATGTTTAATTTATTTTAGTTTGTTTGTTAATATCCCACGTTGGTATTGTCAATTTATTATGATTTAAATTTAGTGATTATTATTATTTATAATTTTGTTTTGTTTTATTGGTTTGTCAAATGTTTTGATTGATTTTAATGATTAAATACTATTTAATTTTATATAAAGTTTACTTGTTCTTCTGTAATTCTATGGTTGGGCGCCTTATTAAAATTTTAACTAGCTCAGACTATTTGTTTTGAAATTTAAATTTAAAATCTGACTCTTATCAGGGTAGGATTCAAATTAAAATATTATTTAATAATTAACACACAATAAATTTAATGTCAAATATTTCAAAGAAATTTTACAAAAACTGTTAATTGGTTTTCATATGTTTAGTACAAATAAATAAATGAATAGCCTTATATGAAAAGAATGAAGATGATACATACAAATAAAATTAATTTACAGTCACAAAATAACAAATATACAAATACTAAACCTTAACTATGACACGTACCTTTTATTATAAAGTTCGTTCTCTAAAAATTGCTACTGTCTAAATGGAATGGCACGAAAAATTCGGATCGGCTTCTCCTCGTCTGCCTTCGGAACAGTAATACCACAATATGGCGGCTAAGGACCAGTTGCAGAAAGAATGCTCAAATTTAATCTTTCAAATTCTTTTGGAATCAGTCTCTGATTTGACAAATTTATTACTTTGGTAAGTAATTTAATAATGGTTGATTATTTTACTGCATGTATTTTTAATATTACATGTATTACTTTAACATAAACAGCTTTTAATTAATGCAAAAAATTTTCTTCTAGTTAGTAATCAATACATACGATGTTAATTGCTCTGCTACCAAAATCAAAAGAGAGTGAATCATCGATTTTCCGGCCTTTTTATAGGCTTCCAGGAAAAATGACAAAAATGACATCAAAAAACGAAAATCCATTGTTTAAATGCAAAATTCTAACCAAAATTCTTGAATATGAAGGTAATGAAATTACAAAACTAATAGTATCTTTGTTAACTTATAGTGAGATCTCATCCTTATGTTTACCAAAAAAAATTTATTTCTTTAATTTTAAATAGACTTTTTCCTTGTAAATTCATTATTAAAAAATAGGCAGTTTGCTGGAGCTGTCATATTTTCTAGACTTTAAAATTTGAAATAAAACTATCAATTGTACTTAAAATTACTATAAATCAATTAAACTAATCCTATCTTAACTAAAAATTACTATTTTTAAACCCTAACAACTATTATTTAAACTTTTAAAAGATTTTGTTATTTGTATCTCTTACACATTATATAAGATAAGAGTCTCTGTGTTAACAAAGATTAACATTTTAAAATTTATATAAACACCTTACTCACTTATCCTACATACATTTTGTTACATAAAATGTCCTTTGTTAATGTTTATAAACTAAATTTTTCAATAGTTTTTTTCACTGTGCACTCTTTAAGTGTTCTATTAAAAAAAAATTATGTGATTAAGACCAACACTATTGATATGAGAATTAGTTTACTATATTTCACCACACCTGCTACATGTTTTTAATTGTTCTTGTGTCTTTTTTAGGTACTCATGATCTATTGGTATATTTGTTTGTACAATATCGAAGACTATAATTTGTCTTTTTATATTTTTGTAAGTACTTCCTTTTTATAATATTAATTTAAATACTTTACTAACTAAAATTACATGTTGATTTCTTAAACATGTGAAAACCATTAATACTTTTGATTTTTATTTTCTTTTTATTGTTTCAGATTAAACTTAGAATTTTAAAAGAGAACTAGGACAAAAAAAATTGTTATGTAAAAGTGTACTTATTATGGATTGGAAATATTTAATTGTTATAAAATAGCAAAATATGGATCCTATTCAATATAAAATGCCCATTACATTCTTTGTTTATTTTAAATGTATGTCTTGTGAAAATTATGAACTTGGAAACTTTAGATGTACAAAAGAAAAAGTAAATGCTGATTCTATAAAACTTATTAATATATCCTTTTATTGTAAATTATAAGGTAAGTTCTACTTATTAAATTTTTAACTATTAGATATCTATCTCAATATATTAAATTAAAACTATGCAGAATACGTATTTTTTAAATGAAATTAAAATGTAATATTGAAAAATTTGTAAGTCGTAGGAAAAATTGTGTAAATAACTTGTGGGAACATGTATTTCTTGCACTAGCTATGTTTCAGCGATTGTCCCTTAGTGGATTGTCAGTTTCTAGATTTATCAACTATTATTTCTTCCGATCCATAACCAAGAAATAATAATTTAAGAAATAAAAATGAATAGAAGTACAAAAAACCAGTTTTATTATTATCTTAACTTGAGGCAATCCTCCCCCAATCAAATTTCTCATGTACAAAAGTTTAACAGAGAAAAATACACCTTTGTTTTTGATTTTCATCACATCAGTTTGGAAAAGTTAATTTCCAAACACTGAAATTATCTGTCTAGTGAAAGTAAAGAAAGTATCAAATAAATCGATTTTTACTGTTAGTGATGAACATTAGACAAGAAGTAAGTTTTAAATATGGTTGTGAAAATAAGGAAAGCGTGAAATTCATTCCATAGGATTTTAAGTAGATTACGAACTAACAATAATTGTCCTCGTACGAGTTTTTTAAAGAAGTCGAATAATTATTATGTGGCCATTATACTTTTACTAAAACCACGATTATACATTACGGATACAGTAGTTTTTCAAATTTTTTATGTCTTAAATAGCAATAATAGATTATTATTTTTATAGATTTTTTGGTAGAGTGATTTGTTTTTCTGTTATGTTTACTATCAACACAAAATTTTTGCACTGTCTTAACGCCATGCGCTATTATCGTTTTACCTTATTTGAAATATGAAACTGTGCAATATAAAGCAAGAATAGTGTTATGTACCTACCAGTTACTAGAGATTAGAGAGATATTAGGGAATTATTGAAAACGCTATATGATAAATGCCTTATTAGGCTCGTTCCGAAAATGACAGGTACGCAAGCGTATTAAAATGCACCATGAAATTTTTGATAAATCTCTTACTTTAAATTACATTTCTTCCGTAAATGTAAAAACCAGGTAGATCGACCCCGTATTTGTTTCAGTTGTAGCAAAGTTTAGGGTTTCTTCATTGTTAAAGGATTAGCAGATAAGCAATAACGCAATGCAGTGGTGTGTATTTTGGGAAAAAATACGTTTTAAATTATAATATAATAAACAATGAAAAGAAATAATCATTGGAATACATTTATTACTTACATTTTATTCTATATCCGACTCGGAAGAGGAAGAATCGTTGTTGACATTAATAATAATAGGGTCGATTAAATCATCACAAATATTGTCAATTTTCCACATATTTGCCTCTACTTTGATAACATGCTCGATACAGTTTGTCCAATTTTCCTTACTAACATGACTTACAGCACTCTCAAACAATTTCACAACATCGTTTATTTTAAAAATAGTATTTTTTTTTCAACTTCCCCCTTTACCTGAGCCCATATTAATTCTATGGGATTAAGTTCACAATGATAAGGGGGAAGTCGAAGAACTGATATACCACGAGAAGAAGCCATTTCTTCTACAATGTAGGTTTTGTATTTATTCTTGTTCATTTTTGCTATTCTGTGAAGTTCTTTCCTTAGTGGATCTTTTGGAAACTTAATATTTTTCGAAATAAGCCACTCCAAAAGCTCTGCTTTACGCCAACGACTTGTGGGCAATGCTTCTCGTAACCGTGAATGGTAACTTGCGTTGTCCATAACAGTAACAGCCCCTTTTGGAATCAGATCCAACATTTGAACAAGACATCCCCATTCATATCTTCGTGATAGTCTCCCGTGCGTTTTGAAATAAAAGTTAATAATCCACCATCAACAAAACCTTCAGAACTTCCAACATGGACAATGATAAGTCTTTTTCCTTTTCCAGATGGTGGCTGCAAACCTAACGACAAACCTTCCACGAATGCCTGCCTTCCGCTTTTAATGTTTTCATCTTGCCAAGATTTGGAAACTGTATATCCAGCATTTATCCATGTTTCGTCTAAGTAAAAGGTTTTCAAATTTTGTTCTCTGGCATGTCGAATGCTTTTTAAATAGTCTCTTCTACAAAAAACTCTTTCCGGTTTATCTATCAAGAGAGATTTTCTATTTTGTTTTGTATATCTGAAACCCACATCTTTCAAAAGTTTGCATAATGTCATTCTGGAGATTTTGGTATAGTCCGTATCTTCTTGCACTGATGTCATAATTTTGTTAAGTGTTGGAATTTCCTTTCGTAAGTAAAATCCATGGACTTTACGCCTTAGTCTTTGTTTTAATGACTCATCGATCTCAATTGGTTTTCGGCCTGAAGGAGTTTTGGGGGTTGAAGAGTTCCATTCTTGCTTTCTTTTAGTAATCTATAAATTGTTGATTTAGCAACACACAACATAGCAGCCGTTAATTCCACAATATCATCAACACTTGCACTAAGATCCTTGTTTTTCAATGATATATAACAATTCAATATCAGAATTTTTTCATTTAAAGATAATGGACTTGTTTTTGGTCGTTTAGATGGTCCTTGGCTTATCGACATTGTTTGGTACTTGCACAATTAACATTCAACAAATGTTTTAAATATATTCCAACTGTTTATAATATTATGAAAACCATACAACTTCATACAAATTTACTCAAAGAACTAATACTAAGTACTGATACTTTCTTTTAAAATAATATTCCCGATAATGTTTCTAAGAAAACTGGGTTGTTTGGAAAATCTCTCTCAATAATCGAATAATCTGTAAATAGGTGTAATCGTATTAAGCCGATTACAGTAGGCCACTTGCCATTTAAAATTTCTGAGAAAAATTCCCCAAACACTACATATAGGAGTAATACAAATAAAAAATATTCATTTTGCTTCTTTGAATTTAATAAAAATTGTAACGATATCTTGCTATTTTGACTTTAATTAATTTTTAAAAAATATATTTCATTGTAATTTGTTTGTGACAATATTCCAAGTTTGAATTAATCTTCTTACAAAAAGAACAAAAATATATAAAATAATTATTGTTACAGATTGGTTTGTTTTCTATTATGAATAAACTGTGTTGCCTTTCTTTATCAAACTTACTAAAATTTATGTACCTCTATCACTTTTTTTATTAAAATTAGTACATCCCGTTACCTCTGACCTAAATCGTATATTCTTTAGCATAGCTGCAACTCATTCGTCCAATACAAAATGTACCTTACGGTATACCCTCTTAAAATATATTTTGGTATGTCTATGAAATCTACTTAAATGAATGATTTATTACTCCTTGTTCTTTCTATATAGACTATATATTAAGGGAACCATAATAAAATATTGCCTTCCCTTATTTACGACTAGATACTGTAAGTATTTAAGGATTCCTTAAACCGAACCTCTTAAACAAGAACAGTAAATAACTAAACTGTTAAATGAAACTTTCACTATTTATTCGAAAATTACGTTTTTAAATTCAATTTGAAGTCACATTTGTCAATCTGACGAACAATTTTTGTATTCGCCAAATGTTAATTTCTTAGACCATATACAAATAGACTGGCTGTGACGTCATTTTTATGAACAACATACTGAAGCCAATATTATCTCTCTTTGTCGCATGAAGTTCGTGGAGCTACGGGATGAGGTGTGTGGGCGGTACTGTTTACAAACAAAAAATACCAGCGGCGCAAATGTCTTTTAATAGGAACCTAACAAGGTTTTAACTCTAATCAAAATTCTTAAATCATAACTTTAACCCAAAATTAATACAACGAAAACAATACCACAATTAGTTTATGAACAGGGTAAGATTAATGTTTACTGTTTACATATGATTCGCAATGTTCCATGCTATAAGAGACAGTGCAGTCGAAGATATACGAAAACAACCGAAGAAGTTTTATTCAAACGTGGATTTGTTTGTAAACATATAGTTATAGGACACAACATAAAGTTATTTGTCTTCACAACAAGGACAGAAAATTGACGTCTATTTGTATATGGTCTAAGGTTAATTTGAAAGACGTTAATCATAGATGATGCAGAAACTCACTAAAGTAAATAATAAAATAGTGTAGATTGGGTCTAACAACATATAGACTTGGTTTTTTAACTCAATTAGTCGTATGAAGAGTGTTAATGTTATTAATCGTTTAATTATAATTGAAATGAACAGTGCTTACTGCTGTAATTTAATAATGTTTATATTAAAACCCTCCGATCATAATTTAGACATCTGAAGATGTATGTCAATCAACCAGCTTACATTATTTATACAATAAAAAAACGTCTGGGTATTTCCTGTTTTAACAAAAATTATATTTACATAATAGAAAGGATATAAAACAACTTTTAAATAAAAGGTCATTGGTAATTAGAATAATAATAATAACAACAATTTTTTCGTTTTATTTTAAAGCCCGATTTCGTGTTTACATCGTACAAGGTATTTTTTTAGTTTACAGCCTTTTTTATGCTTATTTACCAACTAGATTTTAGAATTTGTTTCCACAATGTGTAACACTGTAAAATCCAATGAAAGTCTCCAAAGGAAATTCTTTAATAATTTTACGAAAAATTCCTAATCTAGATTAAAATAAATTATTTATTTCTTACTTTGTATTAGAAGAAATAGTATTACTCGCTTTGTATTTAATAAATAAAAAATATATAACTATATTATATTTGTTCCTTAAACAGGGTTTTCAAAAAAAGGTTACAAATGAGCTTTGTTTTGTATCAGGGGGGGAAAATAAATGTCATATAGTGTCCATTTTGAATTTGTGTGTCAAGTCGAATTGTCACATATGTCATTATTGTCAATTTATTTTGCGTCTAGAGTTATTTTTACAATTTAATAGTGTTTGGATATTACTTTTAAAGCCATTTTTTAAATTAATTTGAGTATATATTATTTGGTGAGAGTTTGTGTGATTTGTAAATATAAATATGAAAATGAATCATCAAGGTCGTTTTACAAGTAAATATGCATTAGCGTCTCTTACACTTATTTAAAAATAGGAAAATGCATAAAGCAAATATACCGCCATATTATTAAGAATACTGAAAATCTAGAAATTTATGCAATAAATTCAACTTTCTATTTCATAAAATATCTTATGATTCCATGTAAATAATTAATTACTATTACTACTTAAATTCAAGTCTAAAAAATCTTTTGTTATATGTTTCAAAATTTATTATAAAGGTATTAATTTCAAACCCCCTAAAAATGATACGACACTGGCTGTAGTGTCTGATGGTTTCCCCTCTGATACAAAACAATCACTATTGCTTGCTGTCTCTAAGTTAGTATATATGCTCGAAGTATTGTACAGTTCTTAAAACTAGCAATACATGAAAAATCCATTAAAAGTGAATTCTCAAGATACTAATATTTAAATGATTTTCTTCGAAAAGAAAGTGGTAGAGTAGAACCAAACTAAGAATGGTACACCACATGGCTGAAACCTGCGCGAAGGTGTGACGTCAGAAACAGAGGCGGACAAATTTCTAGTTAGTTTTTAATCATTAATATTAATATTATGGATGATTTCCCTTACTTGACTATTAAGGGGTCTTCCTTTTATTCCAATTTTTTTTGGAGCCATTTATAAAATAATAACAAATAAAAAAGTATATAGTCAGAACTCACAATAATCACTTTTCGCTTTCAGCTCACTTTGCACTTACTCTACTCAACCAAGTCACGCCACTGAATAATTACATTTCGCTCTTTCGGGAGTCGTTACTATGGTAACTGCCACTGCGCAACTTATGCGGTCGCCATGTTGTGTACCATTCTTAGTTTGGTTCTACTCTACTTTAAGCAAAGGCACCAGTAGAAAGGAGATTCAAAATAAATCCAAGATTGGATGGAAACAACGAATATAATACAGTGGACGGCTAATTTATGGAATATTATCATTATTTCGAGAACCGTCGAGTTTTGAGGGTAATCTCGATACAGGTCGATTTTTGTTATAAAATACCCATCTTATAACGTACATGGAGTAAGGATGACGTCACCGGTGTGGGTGTAGTGACGTAATCGTAAATTTTTTTAAATAGAAATCGGTATAATGCGACACCTCACTTGAAGGAGAATTTAATTCTCTATTTAACGACATTACATTTGTAACTAAAATATTTTTAAGGGTACAAAAACATTTCCTTTTTATTTAAATTCAACCAAATTACAACTAATGATTTAATTCATAACGTCCTTCAAAGTAACAAAATTATGCATAGTAATTATTTTAAATTAAATGTTCGAAAATTAAATGTTCTTGACAATATGCGAATCTACGGACACATTCATCAAATACGTTGCGGATGACTTCTGGAGTAATGAAACTCATTTCATGCCTAATTCTATCTTTTAAGTTCTGTAAATTTTGTGGTCTATTAACATAAACTTTTGATTTTATGTAACCCCACAGGAAAAAGTCTAGAGGTGTTAGATCTGGCGACCTTGCTGGCCACTCTATAAAACCTCGTCTTCCGATCCATCTCCTGGGAAAGCAATTATTTAAAAATTGACGTACAGGTATAAGTTGATTTCTCAAAAAAGTTAAATAACGTTCTCCTGTTAGATTTTCTTCAAAAAGGGCCAATGATTCTGTCATCGATGATCCCTGCCCATACATTCACTTTCTGAGGATATTGCGTGTGTGCCTCAGTCATCCAATGTGGGTTTTCTTGACTCCAATACCTGCAATTTTGACGATTCACGGTACCATGTAAAAAAAATGTGGCTTCATCGGAATAGAGGATTTGATTGATGAAATGTGGATTGCCGATACATAAATCGTGCATAATTTCAGAAAATTGAAGCCGGCGATCGGGATCGTCGTCATTTAATTCCTGGTGTAGTTGAATTTTGTAGGGATGGTATTTTTCTTTTTTTAAAATACGTAATACCGATCGTTGGGAAACTCCAGCATATTTACCCATTTGTGTTGAACTACTGTGAGTATTGTCATGGACATTTAATAAAACATCAAGTTTCACATTGTCTTCAATTTTAGGACGCCCAGCGTTTGGAATATGTTTAACGTGTCCAGTTTCTCCAAATTTTCGGGCTATTTTACTTACTGTTGATTGGCTGATGGGTCTGTCTGTATATTTTGCGTTGAATAAATTGCATACCTCGTTCTGTGTTCTTTTTTTATCTCCACATCCGCTAAGAATTAATATTTCTATGCGTTGTGTTTCATTTAGGTGAGCCATAATTTAGTATTCAAAAGTAAAAATTACAATTGACAACTGATGCCAATTATTCACAAAATCAAAAAATTTTACGACAATAAATATTACAGTAACTATGCCAATATCACTTGCTTGATTTAACATTTGACAAAAAGTTTCAGTGTTTATGAGATAACTTTTTGTGTCCATAATTATTTTTACTTAGTTTTGCTTTTTTAAGTGTTTATTTCATGGCAGGAACCGATGGATGGCATTTGGAACATTTAATTTAAAATAATTACTATGCATAATTTTGTTACTTTGAAGGACGTTATGAATTAAATCATTAGTTGTAATTTGGTTGAATTTAAATAAAAAAAAAATGTTTTTGTACCCTTAAAAAAATATTTTAGTTACAAATGTACTGTCGTTAAATAGAGAATTAAATTTTCCTCCAAATGAGGTGTCGCATTATACCGATTTCTATTTACAAAAATTAACGATTACGTCACTACACCCACAACGGTGACGTCATCCTTACTCCATGTACGTTATAACATGGGTATTTCGGGATTACCCTTAAAACTCGACGGTTCTCAAAATAATGATAATATTCCATAAATTAGCCGTCCACTGTATATGGTTTCCATAACTGCAGCTACATATCGTCCATCTTCATTCAACGAAGGTCAAAAATTAATTTCTACTCAAAATATCCTAATACATCTCCAAAATAAAAAATCAAACAAAGGGAATGCACAGAACACATTTTTAAAATAGTAAATAATAAACAAAATAAAATGTATCGACATTTGCCTACTGCCTGTTTTTTTTTTCAAAATTAAACTGTTAAAATTTGGAATATCTTTAGATTTATTCAAGTTTTGAAAAAAATTGTTATTTACTTTCATTTTTAAAATTATACCCGAAAACTTTGATGCAGTAAGTAATTGCAGTAAATACATATTCAACCTAAATCTGATAGGTACCTATATGGAACGCATTCTTTTAAAAATTATTTGATTAAAAATAAACTTTTTAAGATTATATTCCCTGTGCTATAATAAATAACGAATCAAAGTTGGATATACAGTTATGTATTTATTGATGGTATACATCAACACGTGCTGCTGCAAGTTTCGCTGTTTCTCTATTGGCGAAATAGCAAAACTATGCACGATTTTCAAAAGTTAAATAATTTGATTTGATCTGATATCAAATTCAAAGTCTACAAATTGTTGCGGTACCTAGGTAGGTACCTATCAATCAAAATAATTTACATTTTCGAACTAAACAGTAATTTTAAAAACCGTTATTATATCTTATTTCCGCCGACCTCTTTTTGGTGAAATGGTTTGTTGGTTTTATAAAATACCAACCTCGTTAAAAGTCTTTTGTGTCCACGTTTTATACACCGTTTTATAATTAGAATAATCAATGCCTAAATATAGGAAAAGTATCTTACAATTCCCATATTACATTAACCTTGAACCAGTTACCGAGTAATAAAAAATGCCGCTCGTCCTACATTTACGAATAAATTGAATACTTTACCTCTTATTGTCAGACTGTTAATTACACTAAATTATTTTCTCGTATCGTTAACATGTGGGCGAAATTTAATTTGGTTTTGTCTACTTTGATATTGATGTTACCTCACTGATGTTTCAACGAATACTGGCTCTTCGGTTGCTCTTGAAAACGAGACCCACAAGCATTTGCACCTGAATTGAATTAAATTTCCCACTCCGCCCGTCTTTCTCCTTTCTTTCCGGGAAAATGTGATGATGGGTAGCCGCTCTCCCACGATGTATCAAAAACTCTTTGATCTAAACATAACGAGAATGGAAATCAAAGAAGTGAAGCTATAACACACCAACCTTTACAAATAAAGTGCCCATTATATCATATTAATAACTAAAACACAAATAAACAACAGTTTAATAATTTATTTAGTACGACATTAACGCAAAAACTTTAATTGTCAGTAGTACAATGAATTCTATATCAATAACAAAGAAAACAAATCGACCTTGCTAAATATGTTCTTGTTACGAAATTATTTTACACACCCTTGTCCACGTTGAATGTATAGTAATTCTTCGTAAATAAGTTCAGAATGAATGTATATCTTATTCAAACCGAATCTAACCAACAATATCTTTTAATTAGATACTATTGAAGTTTTTGTTTAAGTAAGTAGGTATATAATTATTGGATGAAATTTTTATTTTTTATATCAAAGCCTTATTAGAAAATTAAACAGCTCAATCATTTTACACCCCAGTATGTAATTTTACTTACTTTAATTTACTATAATTCGTAAGAGATCCTCATATAATACAACAGGAAATTAACGATCAGGCATACAGTATGATGCAAATGTATGGAATAAATTAATTATTTCATAAACAGACAACTTTTAAAAAAATCTTGAAACACGTCAATTTTAATTTTTGAATGACCATCAACTGCTATAATAGATGTGTTGGACACTACGTCATTAGTGTCCAAGTCATTGTTAAGTAACATGGAATTACAATAAATATTCATTCACTGAACTAAAATACACTATAAGGACAGCCACTGGAAATAAAACAAAATAGTTTTTTATGGTACTAACCCTTATTGTGTGAAAATTCATCTTATTAAGAACAATAAACAACTAAAAAGTTGTATTAACTTTCACTATTTATTCTATAAATTGCAATGACAGCCGTTTCGCTATCGAAATAGCATCGTCAGATTGACATATTGAAGTTACACTTTGTTTGTTTGTAACTAGGTACTTGATGTTGATAGGTAGTTAAGGCTAGACCAAGTAAGGAAGTAATAAGACATAACAATATTAAAGCCTAGATGTTATTAGCCCTAAGGGATTATCCTGGATGTATTTCCCTCTAAGATCAGTATAACTGTGCAATGATATAGAAAAACCAGGAAAAAACTATATCCTGCTGATCTTTACAATAACTTAATATATTTGTGTTATAATTACGTCTTATCTATGTATAAAATGAAGACTCAATCAAAGTAAACAGTTTAATAGTGGTGAACTTCCAAGATTTATTTGTTCATTAACTACTTTATATTGTTGATCTGCTAGATGTCTTTTGATTTGAAGTTCTTCGAGGAAATCTAAATTTTGTTTTTTATCACAGGTGTGTAATATTTGAATGTCATTAGTGTGTATGAGTGAGTGTGGATGTTCAAGAACGTGTTTGGCATAGTTTGACTTATCTGGTTGTTGTAATCTATATGCTCTTAAATGTTCATTGAATATTATTTCAAAATTTCTTTGTGTTTGACCTATATATACAGCATTACATTTTGGACAATTATTTTGTAAACACCAGATTTTTTTAATTTAGGTAATTTTGTTTTTACATTTAACAATTTTGTACCAACATTATTGTGTGATTTGAATGAAATTATTGCAGATGTTGCCGAAGATATTATTTTTGAAATTGTAGTAGAAATATTTCCACAATATGTAATACTTTTATAACTTTTAATTTCTTTTGGTTGTTGTAAAGATCAGCAGGATATAGTTTTTTCCTGGTTTTTCTATATCATTGCACAGTTATACTGATCTTAGAGGGAAATACATCCAGGATAATCCCTTAGGGCTAATAACATCTAGGCTTTAATATTGTTATGTCTTATTACTTCCTTACTTGGTCTAGCCTTAACTACCTATCAACATCAAGTACCTAGTTACAAACAAACAAAGTGTAACTTCAATATGTCAATCTGACGATGCTATTTCGATAGCGAAACGGCTGTCATTGCAATTTATAGAATAAATAGTGAAAGTTAATACAACTTTTTAGTTGTTTATTGTTCTTAAAAACAAAATAGTGTTTATTGTTGGTTCCGAAAAAAATACATTGATAAAAACAATGCTACATTATAATTTGAAATTAATTATTGTAGTTAGTACTCGGAATTATTTTTACAAAAATATTTAAATCAATAATGTCATTGACTCGTCAATGATCTGTGAATCGTCTAATAGACGTCAAATTTTTACTCTTTTTGCCGACATTAATAACAACATTTACAAAAATGAAACTAACAGAAACAGAACAAATCGAGATTTTAACCATGACTGGTTATGGAGATAGAGTGAGGACTCAAGCAGAAGTTCGTAATTTATTTAATACTAAATACCCCAATCGCGATCCAATTACTCAATCAACAGTAAGTAAAATTGAAAAAAAAATTAGAGAAACGGGCCGTGTTAAAGATCTTCCCAGAAGTGGTAGAACATCAATATCCGAAGCCAATAAACTGGACGTTGTACTGGCGTTTCAAGAAAATCCTCATACCAGTTCTAGGCAGGTCGCATTAGATAATAATGTCCACCAATCAACTGTTGTAAGAGTGCTAAAAAAGGAGAAGTGGCATCCATACAAGCTACATCTGGTCCAGGAGCTATTAGAAGATGACTTTGATAGAAGAATCGAATTCTGCGAAATTGTTATGGAACAATGTAACAGAGATCCGGGTTTCATACAAAAGGTATTTTTTTCAGATGAAGCGTTTTTTATGCTGAACGGTCACGTAAATCGCCAGACATGTCGATATTGGGCAAGTGGAAATCCACATTGGATGGAAGAGTATAGGACACAATATCCTGAGAAGGTAAATGTTTGGGCTGGCATTATAAACAATCAAATTGTAGGGCCATATTTTTTTGAGGTAACCTAACTGCTGCTAGTTATCTGGAATTTCTTCAAAATTATCTGTTGCCACAGCTAATTGTATTAATAAACCAACAGTTTTGGTTAACCCTGTAGAAATAAATATTCAAATGATTACATTGTTGCAAAGGCAATAAGGAGACCTTTCAAATGATCTGTCACGTGATCTCGGTTTGTATTTAAAAAATCGTCGATGACGTGATTACGCCACCACTAATGACGTAATGTCCAAAACATCTATAGCAGTTGATGGCCATTCAAAAATTAAAATTGAGATTTTTTTTTAAAGTCGTCTGTTTCTGAAATAATGAATGTATTCCATACATTTGCATCATACTGTATGTTTTAAAAATGTATTAACGATTTTTTTCAACTACAAGAAACAAAATATTATAACTACATAACTGTATAAAATATTAGTTCCACTTTTCCAGTTTTCAAACCTTCAAATTTAATTATTATTGATGTATGAAAATGAAAAATAAGCCTCTTTATCGTAAGCTCATATTTTTGAGTGTGAATGTTTTTTCCCTAGGGATTAAAAGTACCACTTTACTCCCTTAGGCCAAGAAATGTATACTCTGGATGGAGGTGAAAAAAATATAGGTATTCTGTGCTGTTAAAATAGTAATTATATACCAAGGTAGAAAAGTGAGTTATTATTGTCGAGGTCCATTAAAGACCGAGAAGCTAGGCTTCGAGGTTCTATATAATACCTACTTTGTAATACCTACCTTGGCTCGTATAGAATTTTTTTCACTACTGGCATTGTATTTTTTAAAATATTAGTTTTTGAAGCTAATAAAAGTTGTTGACGGGTTTCACACTTTTAAGAACAGTGCTTTTCCCACGTGTTACACACTATACTTTTTCTACGACTGCAACTAAAAATTAAAATAATGTGGTAATACTTTATTCTAAATTATAATTAATTTTATGGTTAATTGTAATGTTTGAACAATTTTTTAATACAATTCCAGGAGAACCACTAGACCCAGACGAAGTGGTGGTTCAACAATTGTATAACTGTATACCTAGTATAAGTAGTATTATTAGTCTCATCGGTGATCTCTGTACTACCACTTGTGTGAATAAAATTGGTGATTTTATTGGCAACATCTAATTTGTTGTTAGGTTAGGTTATGGTGGTCTATGAAACCTCCGCCACTATGCTAGACCGCCAACAAATTTTATGAAATTTATAAATTTATAATCTATTGTCTGCAGCTTAATCAAAAGCAAATTACAATTTATAAAAACTTTGACGTTTATGACAGTAAACATAAATCTCAAGAACCTAAACTGCAAGCCATAAATGATTAAAGTCGTGGGATAGATTCATTTATCCCACGGCTTTGGAAACGTCTAACATTGTAGTATCGAAAAATGTGAGAATAGAGCTAGATTGTATAGCAGTCGTAGAAAAAAAAATTCTCTGGTGTTAAAATAGTATAAAACTCATTTTCTACGGTAGTAGTATAAAAATAAGCTTACCCTGTATATACTTCATCAATGCTTAGCGTGTACAACTGATAAACATAAAGTTTGGTTGTTGAGTGTTGAGTTTATGTGTAAATTAATATAATAATTGTTAAGTTTTGGTGAGATGCCTTGAGATTTTTATTATAAACAAAATTCTAACTGCTAAGTCCTTCGCTTTAAATCAAGGTTATTATTTTCGACAAGTGGAAACGAATTTAAATTTCAGTAGGGCATCAGAAATAGAGCATGGTCAAGATATTTAATCCATGGAATTATCAGAAGGTCTTGCACTTGACGTCAAAGGGCCACGAAAAAGATTGCACGCACGCTTATTGTACTGAAGGTATCAGAATAATCAGGATACAGTTACATTTTCACCGAATAATTCTTTAATATCCTCCTCTAGGAAAACGACGGTCTGACTAATTAAAGAAACTGCATATTTGAATATGAAAAATATCTATACAAATATTTATTCCAGAATTTTAAAACTGTTATATGGCATTAGCACAAACTCTACCAGTGTCCTAATCATGCATCCCTGAAGTAATTCTTTCGGACACCCTACTGAGGGATTATTATTCATATAATCATATGTTGTAAACAGAAGTTAAGACGAAATATCTTGTGATAAACTGTATATATAGTATTTGACACAGTAAATGGTATTGGCTTATTAACTGCAATAAACTACCCGATTTAATCTCATTGTGTAGAACATCATCAGGTAAAAGATGCAAATGTGCTACAGGGTCGAACTTAGAAATTTGAATTTTGCATAATATAGGAGATATACAAGTAATTTATTTAAATGTTACAATTCTATTCTATATATAGTTCAGTGTCGTCGCTATTGCTATCCTCATCTAAATTAATTATAATTGGCGCAATTGATTTTACAAAAAGGTACGAGTTTTCAACATTTATAACATGACTAACAGAACTTTTCCAACTCTCGGTGGGAATGTCATTCATACAGTTCCTAATTAATTCTACCAAACTACCCCTTAAAGTCGGAGAAGTATTTTTTCCGCGCACACTCGATTGAAGTTGGTGCCACATTAGCTCCATGGGATTGAACACGCAGTAGCAGGGAGGTAGTCGTAATACTGTATGTCCCAATTCTTCTGCAATTGTATCACAAACATACGTTTTTTTTAAAGAAAATGACTGCAGCACTTGTAAAAGTTCTTTTTTGTATAATTTTCCTCAAAATATATGTCATTTGCAGCCATGAAGTTTTGAATCTCCAATTTCGTATTCTTTGAGCCAGGAATTTTTTGCAATTGTCGACTATGATAGCTTGCGTTATCCATTACTATAACGCTGTTTGGCGGAATGTTGGGTAACAGACAATTTTTAAACCAATCTTCAAAAAGCTCTGCTGTCGTATCTTCGTGATAATCAACACAAGAGTTCTTAATATTTGTGGCTAAATCCGCATAGCGTTTGGGATCCAACCATTTTCTGATCCTGCGTGTAATATTATGATTCTCTTCCCTTTATTTGATGGTGGTTTTGTTTTACACTTATCAAAGGACCATCCTTTGGAGGGGGTGTCAAACCACGTCTCGTCGAGATAGAGTATTGGCCGATTTTCAGACGGTATTTTCTTATTGACGTTATGTATTCAGAACGCCAGTTTATTAAACGTGTGAATTCCAATATTACTTGTCTCTTGTCAATTTTGAGATATTTAAAGCCCATTGCAGACAGAGTTCGCCAAAGAGTAGTGAGGCCACAGTTGATGTGAGTTTCGTCATTGATGAGACGCTGTTTCAGACTTTTGATTGTAGGGACACGCTGCTCATCGCACATTGTGTAGATTTTTCGCCTTATTAAATATTTTTCCCAGTCGTCTAGACTTTTTGTGACACCGAAATCTTTACGCTTTTTTCTTGATTCCATGGAATTTTCAACAATTCGTCTAGCTGAAGTAAGAGGCACCTTCGTCAAATTAATGGTTACTCTTGCTGCAGCACCCGCGTTATATCCTTGCTGAAGTATGGAACTATACACATTTTTATAATGATTTTCGCGTCATAAGATAAGTGATTCTTCTTTAACGAACCACTGGAAGAAGCACTATTACTTTTTATCCACGGACGCCACATATTGCCTATTTTGCACGTTGGGGTATAAAATCTTTGCTACTCGTATTAATGTATGTAATAACAAATAAATGTTATAAAATTATTGCATGCAGTAACACATGTGAACACTTCCAATGAAATACAAAGACTAAAATGAACAAGAAGTGTAAGCTGTAATCCTCTACAATTCCTCTCTGAGAAACAAATTTACCTGAAGCAGGTCCTTTTACATTTATGATGTGCATCTTGGATTTTACAACTAATTGGTTTTATTATAATCCTTCAGTGTTTTACCATTTATTGTGAAAACTACTACTATATCTAGATTTGTTCTCGAGGATAGATAAACCAATAAGGTATGATGAATTTCAAACAGTTAAATACAAAGCATTTTTGCAAAACAATATAAGTATACTTACTATGATGAATTATTAAAGCTTCCTTTTAACAATTTACATTACAACTTACCGATTCTGAATAAGCCATAGAAACACTGATTGCAAAAAGGTGGATGTAATCAGTTGAAAATAAAAGTAAAGGTGTGTAAAAAATTGTTTAAAAATTCATACATTCTACAACTAGAATATAACTACAAAATGTTTGCAAACAACGAATTATGACAAGATAACAAAATTTAATTATAGATAGGTAGCTAACAGACAGACATGCATTAAATAATCGTAAAAAAATTTATTAGAAAACTAAAATTAAAAATATATTACACAATTTTATATTTTCTAACAGAGCTTTTTTATTTAAATTGGAATTTATAGCAACCTCAAAACATTATTAGAAGCATACAGAAGAACTGAATAAAAAATAATAATAAAAAAATCAGATGCTGGTGCTGATGGTATAACAGCAGAAATTTTAAAAGTAATATTTGTAAATATCCACCTTTTAACATTTGAAATAGGTATATAAAGTTTGTTAAAAATGTTAAGATAAAACAGTTATAGAAATGCTTTGTAAACCACTGGAGAAATAGCTAAAAGGATTGAATAAATAGGTAACTAATACATAGATTTTAACAGTTTTTAGTAGTTAAGGGGGGTTTTACCATATAAATCTAAAGAAAATAGTATCTTATTAATCATACACATAAAAAATGCTTTATTGATGATGATAATGTAGCAAAATGATTTCAATATACTGTCAACCATCAAAAGTTCATGGGTATTATGGATGACCTTGATTACAGAGGGGCAGTACTAATTTTAACATAAACTTTATGTCAATAACCAAAAACATACAAGGGCAATTAAATGAATCTATTAGTAATTGGGTATACCACAGGTAAGAGTTTCCATACCCTTTCAAGGACACTCTGTATAAATTAAAAAAAAAGTTGACACTAAACCAAACAAAACCAAAACTGGTAGAAAGTAGCATCGTCAGATTGTTTTTAGCGAAACAGCTGTCATTAAGTAAAAAAAGGAATTTTTTGAATAGAGTGGAAATTTTGTTTAAAAGTTTCGTTTTTAAATATTATTAGTAAGATGGACTTCCACGAAGTAAAGGTTAATACAATAAATTTCATTAAAACATTAAAAGCATTTTTGCAAAACAATAAAATTGGGTGTATCACAGGTAAGAGCTGCCATATCCTTTTAAAGACACTATCAAGTAAAAAATAAAGCTAACACAAAACCAAACAATAGAAAAGTTAGCTATGCTACTATAATGATTAAAAAAGGCATTGCTTCCAGAATTATGAACTTAAATTAGTATTTAAGTTTAAAATATATAAAAAATTCGAAAAATATAGTTTAACACATTACTTTATCGCAATAATATCAGCTTAGAAAAATTAAGTTTCTTCACAAAAATGAATTATAAGTCTAGTCATTTTAATTCCTGTAATCACTTACTTTAAACTGGTTTAGAATTTTCCGAATTCGAAAAAATGTTTTATTCCAAATAATTTAACCTTGTCTTTTTTATTAAATCTACATTGTCACACACATTACACTATTTAATTCATAAACATTTAGGAATTAGACGGATAAATTTATATATTCATCATATATCGTTTAAGAGAAAGTATTTATCGTTATTAGGGAATTAAAAACTTTTACCATATTCACAGAATGATTAGTCAACGAAATGCCAACTAAAAGGAAATATATTTTTAGCAAGAAACTTATTTAAAATTAAAAAAGATAACCACTAATTGTCGCTGAGTAAATGGACAAAAGAAAGTAATAATTATAATTATTTGTCAAATTAAATTAACGTATGTAATGGTTTTGAGTTGATAGCCGTGTTGAAGAGTCTAGTCCCATATAGCACACGACGTACTGGGGACGTACATATTAGGTCCGATTTGGGTCTTTACGTCCCCGGACCAGAGGGGACGTTCTGAGTACGTACATATCTGGACTTACTTGGTACGTCCGCAAATGGACGTTTTCAGTACGTACATATTGGGTCCATTTCAGATATTTATTCCTAAAGCCAATCGGATACGTTCTGAGTACGTACATTTCTGGACGTACCTAGTTCGTACTAAAATGTACGTACCTAGTACGTACGTTTCTGGACGTATTCAGTACGCACCTAAATAGACGTAGTTATTACAATGATTTCAATGTTTGTAAACATGTTTGTTACAGAAAAAATGTAAATACTAAACAGTACAAAAAAAAACCAATCCTAACCGTGTTAATCAGCAGACCTAACTGTTTAGCTAGAGAAAAAGCGCCTATAATGTTTTTAAATTACGCGCCAAAGTTTGGGTTGGGTTTTGACAATATGTTATTCTAACCTATATTCTATGAGTGTGTGTGTGATATGTAAAAGGAGGAATATTTGCTTTGGTACTAAAATAATACATACCTACACAGACAATACAGATTACCATACCATATTTGTGATTGATAGTGAACTGTTAATAGTGAAATTGTAGAAGGTAAGCTATCTTTTAATATTATATGAATTATATGAATATATGAATCGATCAAATATAAGTAAACATCTAAAGTATGCCCGGCAAAGAGTTCCATTATTCGAGCGATTGCTAGTAGTTGATGGTTCACATAATAGTGACAGGGATAGCGTTGATGGATTTAATAGATAGTTAATAGATGCTATTTGATTAAAGATGCTGCTGATGAAGGAAAGTCGTCTGGTTCGTTCAGAGAGACAGAACTAGCTCTCAAATCATGGCTAAAGAGGGCGAAGGAAAGGTCCATGAAACAAGCATTAAAGCTAAAGTATTATTTAGGTATTTTTTAACAGAATTCTTTATTACTTTTGATTTTATGATTTTTATTTTATTTTGTTATTACCTATTACCTAGTTTTATTTTAAATTTTATAAATCATTGTGAAATAAAAATGGTTATTAAAAATTGTTTTATTTAATTAAAATATTGAGATTATTTTTCACCTATTTCCTGGATACGTCCCAGAACTGTCCACAGTTTGAGCCAAAAGAGTACGTACCAAGGACGTCCATTTGCGAAAAATTTGGACGTCCCAGATTTGTCCACATTAGGCACAGTTTGGACCAAAAGTGTACGTACCTGGGACGTCCATTTACGCGGAATCAGGACGTACCCGGTACGTCCATAGGACGTACACTGTCCCTAATCCGTACGTCCCCAGGACGAACGATACGTCCGTTTCGTACGTCCCCAATACGTCCATAGGTCGTACATGTGCTATATGGGGTCATTATTATTATCCAAAAAAATCTACAATTAATGAAGCTAGTAGTTTCTCAACTGATTTACAGTGGAAAAACATCAATTTACTAGATCTTAGCAGTTATTTAAAACGGATATTGATCATCTTCAAGAACATACCGACGATGAAGATAATATTCTAGAGTTAATTCAAATAGAGTTGAATCTGCAGGTGCCACGCATTTTTCGACAGCGCCCCAGCAATGTTCATTCGGGCCCCTTGTCCAAAATAATATGAAGAGGAGTTAGACCTAGAAGTCTCTCTGTAGCCGCCTTCCCGTAATGGCAATGCATGCAGTTCTCTGCAGCGGTTGTTTGTAGTCCCTTAGACCACCAAACCACTGATCCATACGTGACCATTGTAAATCTAAATCTATTTGGGATTCATCCCCCACAATTTACCATAGACCCTACTCAGATTTCATAGATATACCCTGGCTTTGTTAATTGTTCTTTCCAGATGGGAATTCCAGTTAGGTTTGGTGTTTAGGATTTTTTATCCAATGACAGATAATTCCGTCAACTCCTCTACGCTGAAGGGTATCGCAGACTGAGGTAAAGCGTTGAGGTAATCTCTTTGTTTCCAAGATAATGGCTGGTTCTTTAGAACCAGATCCGCGGACTTCTCAACCTGATATGCAAATTGATAGGGATTCAGAGGAAAATTCCTTAGGTTCCCCTCTCTAATGTGCCTAGCTAGAATTCATTCTAGAGTTTTTAATACAAAATATGTGTTAGACTGATCCTTGGGGAATGAATTATTCACCTTCGTGTATACATAGGTACCCTTATCTACATTTCTTTTTATCTTAGAATCTCATCCTTATCTGAAGGAAGGAAAGCCTGCCATTTGAGTGCATGAATAGTTGTTTCTTTCAAGGGTTCCGCTGGCCCACCTCTAGTGCAATAGAAATATTATTTTTTCTTCTGAAAAATTTTTTGTTATTTTCTTCTCGTTAATATCTTTGCTTTTGGGCACATCCTGGTCTCAATAAACAGACACGTGCTCAATTGGGGCCTAGGTAACAATGTGACATCATTATGTCGTTGAAAGAAGTTTATTGTCTCTTGCGACATGTGGTCGGGCATTATCTTGTTGGAAAGTTGGATTTGCCAGAGTGATTAGATAGGGTAAAAGATGGGGTTCTAAAACTTCTTGGATATAACGCTGCGCGTTCATGTTACCTCCGATGAAGGTTAAAGGTGATCTCGAACCATAAGCTATAGCATTGTAACATGATATGTTAACTAAAAACGTAGTATTTTTAAATTAATTATATGGCTAACACTAACACCATCTATTGTATAGAGATCTTAACATGTTAATTATTATAAACGATTCCTGTCAGTAATTCCAACTTTATACACGATCTTTAATGTGGCATAGTCCAATACCTTAAACCACGATTCATTCTCTTATTGTCATTGGTGTTATACACAGGTATGTTTTTTGATTTTTATTTTTGGTAAAAGATTTTAAATATAATTTCTATAAATCTTGACAGTACCTACTATATAATCAGATGAGAATTTTCATATTAATAATTATTTCAAGTATATTTTGAGGGCAATTTAAAAGTAATAATTGTAAATTTTTTTATAAAAAAATACAAAATGGCGAGTTGAGTACTTTTTTGGAATTCTAATTGTTATATTAATTTATCTTTTGTTACTACTGTATTTTCTATAATATATCCTAATGATCAATGTAGATTTCGGAATAAGCTGTTTTGTACTTTTTGTACGGAAAAAAATAAACGAACACGTGGCTGATGCTGACAATTATGCACAGCATTGGAATATACAATACCAAAAGACGTTACAAATTTCAAGTTAAAAGACGTTACAAATTTCAAGTCAAAAGACGTTACAAATTTCAAGTCAAGAGACATTACCAATTTCAAGTTCAAAGACATTACTGGGTTACTATCGAATTACCGCTGATTGGTTCTACATTGGTGCCCTTCACTGGACCACCCTCTCCTGTATCAACCAATGGATCAGATGTAAAAAAAGATGTCGACCAACGTAAATGCATTTATAATATTATACAGCTGTCTCGTTTTTTCTTTATTTCTTAAACGTAATATCAAAATCATTTTCGTATCGTCAACTGTATTAGAATAAGTTTTTGTAAAGAACTGTTTGCGGATTATTTTTTTTTGTAACGTATTCTCAATTTCATTCATTTTAGCACCAAGGAAATCTATTTATCTTTTATCTTTTGGTATATTTTCATATCATTTTTTTTATCTTCATAGACAGTTTTTTCTGACATCTTTCTGTCATCTTATGTTACTTATTTAATAACACAGCACACCCTCCTAGCAGTTTAACTCTTATCTACAATTTGTATCCAAGTTATATTATTGCGCCCACCCACTTGAGGGCGTATCTGTAGCGTGACGTTACAGTATCGCCCAATCGGAGGAAACGTGAACTGTCATCACATATTTATAAACTAATCATGATTTGTCATTTCATTTTTAATTGTTAACCGTTAACGTTTGAATTTTGAATTGTGTTTCGCCTGTGCTTTTTCCGTTGATTATCTTTTAATTTATTTATTAGTTATTATTTGTGAAAGTTTCTTCCAGTTTATTGAATATTATATTTTAGTTTATTAACTTTTTAATTGTTTTCTGTATTATAAGAGAATTAGAGCAGTGTAAGTATTGTGTATTGTGTGTTAATATTTAAATGTTAACAATTATTTCATAATTATATAGTGTAGCATACAATATCATACTATAATATTTTTTTACTTTTTTTAGTATAATATAAGCATGGCATCTCGTAAAAGAACGTGTTGTGTTCCTAGTTGTACCAATCAAACAAGTAAGAGGCATCGTTTCACCAAGGATCCCAACTTAATTAATATTTGGATGGAGAATATAAACAATCCTGTGTTAAAGGAGAAAACTCCAAAACAACTTTATGACAATTATAGAGTGTGCCATCAACATTTTGACCAGCAGTTTCATAACGCAGGATTTCAGAAAGAGTTGATACCCAACTCTACTTTTATCTGGTAAGTAGATACAACTTCAAGTTATATTGTAAATGAATAAAATTATTTGATTTCAGATACTTCAGTTATTCTACCATCATCCACAGCGGTGTCTTTGGAAGCTCCATCTACATGTGGAGAAAAAGCCTGCAGGTTGATCATTAGATGCAGTAACTTTTTTTGATGCAAACAAGTGAATAAAATAGCTGCAGGGAAAGACTACAAATATGAAAAATATTTAAATATGGTCAAGAATGCCTCCTACATTGACCCAATAAAAGTATAAGCACACAAATCCTATATAAATAGAATCAACAGAAAAAAGTAAATTTAATTTTTTATATTTCTTATTTATTTATATATTTTTTATGTATATTTATTTAATATAAACTTCATGAACAACGTCGAAGTTTTCTTTAAAACCTACTTTCCAAAAGTATTAATAAAATTTGTATTGTTATGTATAGTTCTGTGTTCTGGGCTGCACGTACACTAGCGCTCGCAACATGAGGCGGGTGGGCCCAGTACTAATATATTAGATCTGATAATTAGTAGAAGAGTTAGCCTGCTAGAGGGTGTGCTGTGTTTAATAACTCAGCTTAAAACAACTTTCTTCATTAGTATCATAAAAAATAAAAAGATTTCAGTGGCGCCCTTATAATTTCTTAAAGAAACAAATATCGTACTATAGTCAGAGCTAATGAACTTACTCACCCCTAGCCGAGGTATTTAACTATCATAATTTTTGCTGTGATAAACATTTATAAATTTTGTTAATTATTGAAGTATCTTTTATAACTAATTAAAAACGAAATTAAGATTAATGGTTGTCTTATTGTAAATTACATTTTTTCTTTTGGTATATTGTTATTTTTGCAAAAAAGTTAACTAAATATTTTTATAAATTCACTATCAACAGGTAGATCATATTACAAATTGACGTCCAACGTAATAATATGGTTACAAATTAGCGCCCAACGACCAACTTATATTACAGCATCCCAAACCATAACTCCAACAGTTTGATGAATATGCCATGCTTTTCAACAAAAAACCGTGGCTTTCTCATTTCACCACGTCGTCTTCCAACCCTCGCTCGACCATCGTGCATGCCTAAACAAAATCGAGACTCGTCACTAAAGACAATACTGTTCCATTCCTGATCCCAGAGTGACCGCTCTCTGCATCACTCAAGTTGATTACGTCGGTGTTCTGGAGTTAAAAAGGGAGAACCCAGTGTGGTCGGTATAAAAACAGGCCAAAACGTCTTATTCGTCGGTAAACACTTCGCATGCCAATAGGTCTTCCGTGTTCTGCAAACCATTCATTTGCAATGGACCTGGTAGTGAAGAAACGGTCCCCCAAGGAGGCGATCTTCACGGTCTGTTGTTCTACGGGGGCGTCCAGAGCCCCTTGCTCTTTGCGTACGGCCTTCTTGAAGCCATGCCTGACAACACCTAACCACGGTGTCTACACTTCTTTGCACTCTAACTGCAATTTTCCGAAAAGAAAATCCAGCTTCCCGAAGTTCCACTATTGTACGACCCCTATCAAACTCACTAAGTTGACGAAATCGTACAAGTCTCCGTACCCTAGGCATCGTAACCAATCGTAAAGAATTTCAAGAACCAAAATCAAATTTGGATCTTTACTACGGCTACAATATTCATTTTTGGATTATTGGAGGATTTTAAAAAAAGCAGTATAATAACCGGAATCTTCAACTGATAAGGCTGAAAATTTTATTGTTTATTAAATCATTTAAACTGGGTGTTCGGATTTTTATGTCACTTAGTACATATGAAGACTTTTTATTTGATGAAATTCCAATTTTATGAAAATTCCTCTAAAATAATTGCGAGCTTCTAGGTTCAGTAGATTATAGTCTTATTTTACTTACCATTCAATAATATAGTTTCCAAAAATAAGACACTTAATTCCAAAATATTAGCCCTGTTCCAACCAAGCGGAGAACTGTTCTGGAACAGTAATTTTACCACTCACAAGAGCAAATTAGTGCACTGCGCAACGCACAACAAACCTATTACCTTTGGCGGTACAATAAACAACCAGTAATTTTGTAAAACTTTAATTCATTGTTAACAATATAACACATTTATAAAAAATAAAATTTCCTAGAAAAGGCAATTTTTTTAAGTACATACTTATTTGTAACAATATAAGTACGTTTTTTGTAGAATTATACAATTTTCACTAGGAAGTTCAATCCAATTTGATTTTCAGCATTTTAACAATAATATAAAATATTTGACTACAAACTATCTCTTTGATTTTTCCATATAAATAAATTATTTTGGTATGGCTTATAAATCATTGTTTAAGTAATTTCATTTACTTTTACTTAACACATTGACTTGCGTGTATAATACTGCGTCATGGACAGTTGGAAAAATAAAAAACTTCTTTTCTTTCTTCTCTATTTCATCACATTTGTGCATAACCTCGAATACCGGACCTAAAATGAATTTCAATGGATAACAGTGATAATAAAATTCTTTCTCGAGCTTTAAATAATACCTGAACATCCAGATATCAGCATGCAAATATTCAATCGTTTATAATCATCCTGTAAAGTTCTTAAAAAATCTACTCCGGCTGGATCGACGAAAGTAAGACTTGAAAAATCTAAAATTACGCATTTTAATAGAAACTCTTCGTCGTCCTGCAATCCCTTATCCATCAGTTTGGCCCTTCGTCTTAGGACTGCTGCTGCGTCGAGCTCAGTTTTTTTAACAAGTAACTCTTTGAAACTGGACCTTGACGCAAAACTTAGACCGCCGGAATAATGGAAGATTTTAACACCGTCTATTTCTTTAGCCTAGAAAGAAAAGATACATAATTAACAGAAATGAAAAAATACACCCAAGCCTTAAGAGGGGCGTCCAAAATGTGACAGCTGAAAACGGGTGGCAAGCCTGAATTATACCCAAAATTTCAATCATTTTGTAAAAAAATCTAAAGAACGCCTTTAAATTACGTATTTAAATTTTAACAAGATATGGTTTAGACTTTTCTCTAGGAGATAAGGTTTTTTAGTTGAGTGTTATATTGTAATAAAAGAGATATTGGCGTTTAAGTGATGGTATGTTTTGAAAAAGTTTGACAATTTGTGATCACGAATTATAACGCCAGAAGCTGTCAATTTAGATCAACAGTTTTGGTGGCGCTTTTTTCCGAGACGTATGTTTATTCTAATTCTCCAAATCCAAACAAAAACTTCACTTAACATAACCTTACCTTCAAGATCACAGATCTTGAAGTAAAACTCCACCAGATGTAAGAGAAGCCATCCAATCGCCTACATTTCTTAAGTTAGCATTATTTTTAATAGTTTTATGATTAGAGTCACATTTCAGTAAAAATTTGATGCTAATGAACCCTGCATAGTTATTTCCAGAGTATCCAGACTCCTGTCTGTCTGTATATGTATGTTTCTCATATCCCTATCAATTTTTCTTTCTGATTACAACGGTTTACTGGTTTACATTTCAGCATATTGTCTTGCTGTTGATGTACAATAACAGAATAAAAATATAAATGAATTAAATTGTTTATATGTCACTGATTTTAATACTTGAAGAAACTTTATAATGTAAATTTTTCTACTGGATTCTGGATTTATGGAAATTGTTGCACTATGTTAAAATATTTATTAACAATATGTGTACAAAAAAATAATGTTGCTTACCCCTTTATATCTTTTAATATCGAGATATAGATCGGTATTGGGTACTATTCCCAAAAGGCACGTATACGGTTTGTGTCCTTGCACAAAGATGCTTAATAAAGAGATTGCGACACCTGCTGCTAATCCGTAGCTAATTTGAATGAAAAGTGTAACTGAAAACGTAATTATCCAAACGACAGCATCCCATCTACTTAATCTCCAGTATCTGGGAAGTGATTTGCACTGGAGGAGCATCCCTTTTAAAGCAACAACTATTATACTTGCCAACACACACTGTAAACAATAAAAAACACTTTTAATAGTAAATTGTATCATGCATTTTTATGAAAATTAAAATAAAATTGAAAAGTAAAATTCAAATTATACAGTTTTCAGTAATTACATGTATACATTTTTAAACAAATCTACCTTTGGTAATGTTTCGAAGAATGGACCAATCCAAAGTACAATCGCTAGTAATATGCTAGCTGAAACTACTGATACTAACTGTGTAACTCCTCCTACAGTTTGTTGAATCATGGATCTTGATAGTGAAGCCGTAATGGGTAAACATGAGAAAAATGAACCAACTGTGTTACTTAAACCCTAAAAAAAACATGAGTTGTTATAAACCAGCTTAACCTGCAATTTTTATTGGTTGAGACATTATAAAAAATAATTAATATAGCAGCTGGTAGTTTTAAATTAATAAATAAGTTAAATAGCTTTTTTCTCGATTCAGCATGTCTACATGCCTTTTTCAAATGAGTGTGTAGACCTTCAATATATTGTGAAAAGGACTATAACCAAAAGTTTTAAAAACGTTGAATGGATCAAGAGAAGGCATCTATGGAGTCAGACCCACAGTTCTAAACCTTATTATGGATTATTTTGGACTTACACTAAAAGACACCCTTAGTAGGAAGTGTGAGAATACTGAAGAACATCTCAATTTTTACTATCATCAGTGGCGGGTTTAACGGGTGGCGTACCTGGCGGCCGCCAGGGGCCCCACGCCTCCAGGGGGCCCCGAAATCGCGATAGAAAGCTACAGTTAAAAATAAAAAACTGCCAGAACAGAAAAAAATCTACAGATGATGATGATGGATTTTTGATATTTTTATGCATTTCATTAAAAAAAGAAGAAAAATCGATAATTCTGGCAACACCGTACCATAATTTCTCCGTCGGCCTGGTAACACTGCAAATGCAGTGTTAGCAGTCCTGGCAGTGTTACCAGTACTGTTGTGCACTTCACACGCATACCTGAACTCTGCACTTGTTTGTGTGTTGTGAGTTTTGTCTTAGACTATAGCGTATAGGTTTCATCGCACTATTAGTATCAGTGGTAAGTAAATAAACAGTATACTATGGTGTGACGCATGACAGGAGCAAGCATCTTTTGCCGTATAAATTACGAAAGTTTTGGAGTTGAACCTCTAAATATTTATTATTATGTAGACTAAAAAATACAAAAACTATTTTTTTCAGAAAGGAAACATGAAACGATATCAAAGTGGGGCAGAAAAAAAGAAAAGGTTAAAACGAAATTTAGAAATTGCCGAACAGCAGAAAAATTCATTGCACAAATTTTTAAACGTTAGTACGGAAAATGAGCAACCTTGTACAACTTCTGGTAACTCCGAAAACGAAAACCCTACCGTGGAAATTTCTTCCGAAACATGCATCGCTGGAACATCGAAGGAAAAACTTGATGAAGTAGAACAGGAACGCGGCGAAAATCCGAAAGTTGAAAATTCCAGTTACGTCCAAGATGACGAAGACACCGATTTTGATGTTAGAAAGCTGAAGGATATAGCTTTATGGCCCGCGATATTAACGGATAAAATGATTGACTATATTCTTAGAAACAAGCCAACGAATGTAGGGAATATTGAAGAATTAAAATCAGCGTACAAAGATAGAGATGAAGTTTATTATAGAGGACTTTCTCACAAACATTTTTATCGAACGAAGTCAAATGGAATTAAGGAAGACCGAGACTGGTTAAAGTTTTCAGAAACAAGCAAAAGTGTTTATTGCTACCCTTGCAAACTGTTTTCTGCATCAAAATCGAAATTGATTACTGGTTTCCAGAACTGGAAAACGATTATCGTTACGTTATCGGACCACGAACTTTCAAAGGAGCACATGGCAGCTGTCTGCACTTTATATAAAAGAACTTCAAATTTTAACAGAGTTGATACTCAGTTATTATTGAGAAAAGAAAATGAGGTAAACTACTGGAAGAAAGTCTTGCAGCGGGTTATATCCACAATAAAACTGTTAAGTAGTTTGGGGATTGCGTTCAGAGGGCATAACGAAGGCAAGGATTCCACAAGAAAAGGGAATTATTTAACATGCTTAGAATACCTAAGTGAGTATGACGACTTCTTGAAATTGCACCTACAAAAATACGGCAATAAAGGACGAGGAAACGTGAATTATCTGTCTCACAATGTTTGTGATGAATTTATCACCATTATTGGTAGAAAAGTCACAGCACACATAATTGATGAAATTAAGGCTGCAAATTATTATGGGATCATCGTTGACTCTACGCCTGATGTTTCGCATATAGATCAATTGACATTTGTCATAAGATATGTTACGTCCAATGGTGACATCAAAGAGAGATTTGTCGGATTTATACCAATAGAAGGCATACAAGTTCATATTTGGAACAACAAATATTGGATATATTGGACAAATTGGGAATAGATATTAAAAACTGTCGGGGGCAATCGTTTGACAATGCTGCCAATATGTCAGGAAAATACTCAGGACTTCAGGCGCGGGTTAAACAACACAGTCCGAGTGCGGCATATATCCCTTGTGCCAGCCACTCGTTAAATTTGATTGGAAATTTTGCAGCAGAAAGTTGCAACGCTGCGATTGAATATTTTATGTTTGTGCAGAATTTATTTACTTTTTTTTCTTCATCAACTCATCGTTGGCAAATTTTGTGCAAACAGTTAAATAAGTGTGAAAATGCCGTTTCGGTGAAGAGAGTCGTAGATACACGATGGTCAGCAAGAGCGGATGCTGTACGAGCTATAAGACTTGGGTACACGTATATAAAAGCGGCATTAACTGAGATTTGCAATTCGAGCGAAGAGAAAAAAGTCACGATTATCGAGGCAAATTCAATTTTGAAAAAAATGGGCAAATTTGAAACCGCGCTGATGACAGTGATTTGGAATACGATTCTACAGCGACTAAACGCTACGAGTAAATCACTTCAATCAGTTGAGTGTGAATTGTCAAAAGGTTCATCTCTCCTGAAGTCTCTGTACAATTTTATTGACAATTTCAGAGATGAATTTGAAAAAGTACAACTGATTTGTCAGGCCTGACATTTGAAGAAGACGGACAAAGTCGACGACCTCTTAAGAGAAAAACTTTTCATGACGAAGTGAAAGGAGGTGAACACGAATTTGGAAAGAAGGAAAACTTCCTTGTAAATTCATTTTACGTTATATGTGACAACACCAAGGCAGAGTTAGCTCGGAGAAATCAGACATACGATGCAAACCTAAAGCATTTTATGGTATTTTTTGATAAAGCATTGTCAGACGAATCAAAAACATCCGCAGTAAATTCTCTGAAAGAAATTTACAAGAACGATATTGATGTGTCCAACTTCGAAGACGAATTAAACCAATTTCTACTCTTCCTGCAGGAAAATAACGAGTTAATGACCACCGCAAAAGATATGTACCGAGCTGCCAAAGAAATGTCATCGACTTTTCCTAATGTTGAGACAATTTTAAAAATATTTTTAACGATACCAATTTCGAACGCATCAGGCGAGAGATCTTTTTCTGTACTAAAAAGAGTAAAAAACTATTTAAGAAGTTCGATGGGGGAGGAACGTTTAAATAATATGGCTATATTGTATATAGAACAAGATATATTGGATAAAATTGAGACCGACAAAATAATTGATGAATTTTCAAAAGAAAAAGTAAGGCGTAAATTCATTTGAAATGCGTATGTATATTCAGGAAAAGTGTATGTACTTATATATTATATAACAATAGTAATTATTAGTCATATGTACATACTACCTACTGTAAATGTTTTTTTTTTCAGAATAAACATAATTTTGTTTCGTTTAAAATCGCATGCGTGTATTATTTAAACCACCTACTAACGACTGCTAGTCGCAGACAAATTGGTTACTGGCAAGTTAAAAGATCCATAAAATCGTTATCGTTAAGGCTATTCGCTTTTGTCGAAGGGCCCCGAAATTTTTCCCGCCAGGGGCCCCCAATCGTCTTAATACGCCACTGACTATCATCTATCATTACTCAAGGTAATTCTGGACTATCAAAGCAAATACTTAGGTAAGCAGAAAAGGGATGACTGCAACATCTTCTTGGTGTTGCCTTACAAGTGATATTTTATTTTCAGAAGATCTAGCACCATCACCAATACCTACTTTAGACAGACCCAGTTTTGTATGTCAATGAATGATTCTGTTTGTTTCTTTTCTTTTTGCAAACTGATTAAGTCACTTTTGGCATCACTGCAAACCGAGTGCCATGTTCTAGTCTCTATATATTTTAAGTGATATGCAAATGTTGATCGATTGTACATACCAAAGCTAAGAGTTCCTGATTCGAATCAACTTCGTACATTAATTTTCGAGCAAAGATAAGAGCCATCGACATGGTTACTGTGTAGGAAACCATGGTAATAATGAAAGATTCCAAAAAGACGTCAGGTATAAGTTCAAATACCGGCAAGGCTGGTGTAGGTAACCTAAAATAGAAATTTGGAATAATAAAGAAATATTAACAGTTTCGTAGAAAACTTACCCGGTTGGAATGTAACCAACTATGGTGATGTTATAACTCGAGTTAAAATTCATTAAATAACTTGCCGCCGTTCCAAGTACTACTGCTACTAATTCTATCGGAAAAGGAATCTTGCATCTCTTGGCTAACCATGGCTAAAATATTAAAAAATGCAAAGTAGTGCAAGTTATTATTGGAGAAGAATTTGTATTTTTTGTAAAACACATAAAGTAGATTTAAACACACTTTATGAGTTTAGGTTGGAAAAAGTATGTGTATCTATTGAATTGCAGAAGTATCCTTTTTTTAACCACTAAAAATAAACTAAGGTTTAATTTTTGAAATATTATTTTATAAAGTAGTGGTTTTCAAAGTTTAAGGCCCATATGCACCAACAGTCGGTTCCAATTCAACCCACGGTTCAACCGTCAAAAACTGCAAATTTTATATGCACCAACCCAACCAGTGGTTAAATCGGATCGCCCATATTCGGCTGGTTACAAATTCAATCGACGTTTCATAACCTCAATTTAATTGATATTGTCTTATTTTTTTAGTAGTTATAATATGATCTTTGGATAATGTAAATATAATATGTTATATGTATTTCTTAAATTACTGTTTTTATATGGTATTTATTACTCCTAGATAAATAGTATTTAATAGTATTATTGGCACAAACCACTAACCTAGCGTTAATTATTTTTGATTATTGGTCATAGAAAATACAGAAATATTTTTCAGCTCTTCTGGTAGTGTATAAAATTACGTTTTACAGTGCAGGTATATTAAAAGTAATTTAAATTTCAGAACAAATGGATTTATCTTCTACGTCTTCTTCTGATGATATCGAAATTATAAAAGCGTTACCAGCAATTCGGCATACAAAACAGAAAGTAGATTTATATCATGATACAAATATACAAGGTATGATATCTAGCGGTTCAAAACTCGTCTGATCTGCGCATGTGACGTCATTGGTGGTATTCTATAGCGCGTTTCAATGTTAATATATAGGAATTTGATATTTATTTGGTCAATTTATTGTTTAAAACTTTTATTTGTTGGTTATTTAACATTATTTATCAAAACAAAATTCAAATCATACATGTATGGCTTAAAATTAAGAATAAATAAATTGAGAATTGTTAAATTATATTTAATTAAAGGGAACGATGGTAGACGTAGACTAGGTAAAATAATTAAGTAATTAGGCAAGGTATAATTATATATAAAAATATAGGTCTATTGTTTTTTAGATTGAAAGTAAATTCCAAATAAATTGTAGGTCTTATCAACGTAATCAACACCATCAGAAACATCCACTCTACAAAAACAAAATACCTATTTTATTTATCCATAATACAATCATTCTATATCATACAACTTAAAATATGATTTAATAATATTATGATACTGTGTTAACTTACTCTTTAAAAACAGTTTCCATTAACTTTTTTCCCTATTATTAATGTGTTCTTCCCTACGAGATGCACTTTTTTCTTTATTAAGATTTTGAGGTTTGCTTTGTAAAGGTAAGTTTTTTGACGGAATAACTCCCTTTTTTAGGGGTTGGTAGTTTTTTGGGGTGTATCCAAGCAACTCAAGTTTAAAATTTCGTTCGTAAGGGAAATGTTTTGAGTAAATACGGGCATTTTTTACGTTGAAATTGTTAACCAGCTTACATAAATATTTCCATTTTGCACTTTCTTGTCTTTTGGAAAGCTAAAGAACTTTATATCACTCGAAAAATGTTTAGTGTTATTGTCAATACCACACCCGTATACAGCACAACGCATTTTAATTAATTTATTTTGTATTTTCCGGGAGAAATTTAAAATTATAACCTGTAAACAATGGCGTCTGATCTCCAGTGACGTCACTAACCACGCCCCTAACATGCGCGATATCTTATCTTGTATATTTGTATCATGGATTTATATAATAATTATTTAGAACTTTAACAAAAGCAACAGCAATGGGATTATTAAAGCGGTTTGCACATAATTTAACTTATCTTCACTCGCCATTTTTAAGAAATAAAACAAAATTTTATAATTGTAGTGGCTATACTCACAGAACATCAATAGTGTAGTGGCTACACTGTTGGTTCACGATTGCTATAAAATGTCAATAAATTGCTATAATGTTGGTGCATACGAAGTTTGTTATCGTTGGTTGAAATCATCGGTTAGAGGCCAACCGTTGATTATTCAACCAATGGTTGATACGATTGTTGGTGCATACGGGCCTAGGTGCTCTGTTCGCATTTTACGAATTGGCAACAGCGCAACAACCACGAAGGTACTTGAAGGTAAGCATACAATTTTCACTAGGAAGTATATAAGTTCAAGTTCAATAACAGTATATTACGTAACGTGTGTGGTAAATAGCATTTTACACACGAATGGAATAGTTGCGCACGATGCCGCGTAGCGGCGAGTGCGTAATTCCGTGAGTGCGTAAAATGCTTTACAACAATAGTTACATACTATACTTTACCTAAGACCTATTTGTACCTGCATTAATAATCTTTTTGTTAATAATAACTAAAGAGCAACAATAGATGTTTTTAATAATTTTATTGTATAATAATTAAATACTTAAAATTAGTTATATTGGGTGGAGTTAAATTCATTTCACTATCACCTGACATTTTTTAATAATTGTATAAAACTTCACGCATACAAACAAGTTATAAGAACAATAAAAAATGGGATATTTTTTGATACTTAATCGTTTTTTGATAAATAAAAACGTGTGCGCATGCGGTCATACGTCAGACGCATGCGCAGACGCTCAATGTATAAAAGATTTTAAATACGTTGGTTCAATGTACTCCTTATTATAGTAAAACTCATTTTAGTCATTTTTGAGTGATTAATTGAGTGTTACTGATCGGTTTCTCGCGTAATATTATCATTTACTGCATTATTAATATTTAAAACGGTTTCGTATAGTAACTGAAGTGAAATTATAGTACAAAACTAGTAAAAAGTGTCCTTTATATGTTACGATTGTATCCACAAGTTGAAACAGCTTTGTAAGTATTTTTAAAAAGTATCTCGGTAATAAAAATTTTATAAATGTTAAAATAATTAACTTAATTACATAAAAATAACGTAAATTAATCTGGGAAACGTAATTAAGTACATTTATATTATGATCCATTTATACAGACAGAAAGTAGGGTTAATGGAAACGAATCAAATATATTTTTTCAAATAACACTAAATAAATATATATTAAATGCAATCTTATATCTAATAAATGTTATCTGCCATTTATATGTAGTATAAAATTCACCTTCAAATATGTAAATATAGGAAATTTTTAATAAAATAGCGACGTCTATTGTTGCTAAGTGGTTGCTAGGGAAGCCGTGCGTTTATTTTACCGTGCGTAAAGAGATGCATTACATAGATTGTAGATTGTGTGTTATTGACGGTTTAAAGGGGTGGTCGTAGGTAAATATGTTTAAAGGTACCTTCTTTTCATAACGTTAATGGACTGGGAAAGTGTGACGTCAAAATTTGTGTTCTATGCTGTTGAACTGGAAAATGTCAACGAAATGATTCCAAACGGCAACATTATAGATCTGAAATAACTTTTGTTCGAGTTATTCGAGCAAAATCTTTCCAGATTCTATTTTTAAAGTACTAATTTCGTAAGTATTCTTAAAATTTATGACAATGCACAACTTTGAAGGTTATGTTATAATATTTTTACGGAAATTGTTCGTCTATCTAACCTACCATAAAAAAAGTTGTTTGGAATCATTTGGTTTGACACTTACGTCACTACTGTCCCAGTCCATTACATGATTAATATTTGATAGGAGGAGACTTTCCCATAATATGCATTAAATGTAAGCAAACCAGTCATCTTGTCAATTATAAAGTTATGAAATATTAGATTAACTTACCTTAAATAATTCGTTGTTGATAACTAATATCGTACAAGCAATAAGTGAAACTAAGAGAGCACTGGTGTTAGCTTTCGGAATTGCAACTATGGCATCATATATAGCCTAAAAAATAGTAAATGGACATATTTTTTCAAATTTATAATACAAATGAAAAAAACGCATGGCATATGACGGCCTAAAACATTAACGATTTGTTTTTTCTTAAATAATCATAGAAATAAAAACCTTATTTGACAAATCCAGTGATGTGAATTATTTTGGGATAATGTTGCTCCATTTATAAATAAAAAATATATATAGGTTGGACCAATATTATAAAAAGGTTATGTTTGATAAATATTTTTATTTATTTATTTATTTACATACCAAGGGAAATTGAAAATTTCCTCTCCGTTTTCCCACATTAAGTCCAAATAAATCCTTCAGTTGAGAACCAACAACTTGAAACGCCGATGCACAAGTAAAACCATTCACTAACGTTTCAGACAATAATTGCGAGACCATTCCAAGTCTTAAAAGATACATAGCTAACTACAGAAAAAATAAAATATGTTCAAAAAACATTTTTAAAATTCCAGTAACACATTAGAGAAGAGTTATCCAAAAAAAGCAAAACTATGGACAGCCTGAATACACCTCTACATTTTAATTTCTAGATTTTTATGCTACAACTAGTCTTAGAAACTCACATAACTGAAGTGCAATTGCAAATTTTAAAACATTCACGTCACAGATAATAGATTCTTAAGAAGAACTTATGTTTAAAAATTCTGTTTTGTAATTAAAGCTGGAAAAATCATGCAAGCATTTAAAAAATGTGTTACTGGAAAATGAGCCATATAAAAAAAATATATACCTGTATCATGGCTACTGTAAATGTTACCGTCATGGCTACTTGTACATTTGTATATTGTGGTAATGTTTCGCTATAAGTATCCGATACTAATGACCTTTGTGTACCATTTTGCATTATTTCTATTGTAGTATATTGACTTACTACTTTTCCTGTCATAAGACAAACAACTGCAAAGGTACCTATAAGGATAATTAAATTATTATTTATTTATTTTGATAGCTGATATTGTAAAACAGCTGAAATAACTTATATAAATGTGATTCTTATTTTCCTTGAAAAGGAATATCAGTAAAGAGTTCTACGCGGGTTGTCTGAAAAGTTTTCGACCTCAACATGAAGATGGCAGCACTCGTAAACAAAAGTTGGGGAATGTGTTTGCGCATGCTTTGAAAGGTACCCACCAAAATTTCAGCCATTTTGGACGCGCAGTTGTTGTTTGACAATCATTTGAGTGAGTCGATGGGAGTGTTTTTATGAAAATGGAAAAAATCAAGCCTACGCAAATCAAAGACGAGTTGGACGCTGTGTACGGGGACTCTGCACCATCATTTACCACCGTGAAATTTTGGGCTGCTGAATTTAAACGTGGCCATACCAGCTTGGGTGACGATGAACGTTCGGGACGTCCAAAAACTGCAACCACTGACGATAATATCGTCAAGTTCACCAAATGGTGCTAGACAACCGTCTAATTAAAATTAGAGAGTTAGCAGAGGCTATAATCATGTCCAAAGAACGTGTTTGTCACATATTGAATAAAGATTTAGGCATGAGAAAGCTGTCCGCGCGTTGGGTACCGCGTTTGCTCACTTTGGACCAAAAACGTGTTCAAATGAACATTTCCAACTCTCTGTTGGCGCAGTTTAGGCGCAATAAATCAGAGTTTTGGCGCCGATTAATTAATGTAGATGAAACTTGGATACACCATTATACTCCAGAAACAAAAACACAGTCAAAACAATGGACTGCGAAGGGGGAATCGGCTCCAAAAAAAGCAAAGGTTGTTCCTTCGGCTGGGAAAGTGATGGCAACTGTTTTCTGGAAAAGTCATGGAGTTATCTTAATCGATTATCTTTAAAAAGGAAAAACCATTACAGGAGCATACTACGCATCATTACTTGACAAGCTGAAGGCAGAAATTGCGGAAAAACGGCCACATTTGCAGAAAAAAGAATTTTGTTTCACCAAGACAATGCGCCGTTTCACACCTCAGCGGTTGCCATGGCGAAAATCCACGAATTACGGTTTGAACTGCTTGACCATCTTCCTTACTCACCAGATCTAGCCCCAAGCGACTTGTTTTTGTTCCCTAAGCTAAAATTGCGCTCGGAGCACAGAGGTTTTCGTCGAATGAGGAGGCCATCACCTTCGTAAACAACTATTTTGCAGAGAAAGACGACTAGTACTATTTGGACGGGTTGAAGCGATGGGAGCATCGCTGGGAGAAGTGTATAGACTTACAAGGAGACTATATAGAAAAATAAAAATTAATTTGAAGAAAAAATGTCTAGTATCTTTGTTAGGTCGCAAACTTTTCAGAGAACCCTCGTATATTAAGTTAATGTTTGCAAAACCTGTAAGTATTAAAAAAATTCTAAAGTAGCTACTTACCCATCGAAACATGCCTGGATGTTCCAAAAACAAAATATACTAACACTGGAAAAAATGCCATATATATTCCTATTATCGGTGGTACATTACCTAATAAAGCGTAAGCCATGCCCTAAAAAATATAAAAAATAGATTCATGAGGTAATTTCCACACTAATAAATACCAACAAGCATTATATGCCGATGATACAGTCATAGTAGCTAGTGATATATTTGAAATTGACTCGAAAAAATGGAAACAAAATACAAAACTTGAAGTTAAATTATCTGGGTTTTAACTGGAACAGACATAATTAAAAATTAAACCATAAAGTGACAAAGAACCTAAATAGTTTGCACATTTCTGGACGCTAGTAGAAAAAATAGTGTGCCTAACACTAAGCGTTAAGTTACTTTTCCGCACTGTTAGGTAAACTATTATTGTGGACCATAGTATTTCTTCTTTTTTTACGAAGAATTGAACCAAAACATAATGTGTTGATGCATCAAGCGCGGTAGCCAAGTTGCCATTCGCACTTAAGAGCCTGCTTTTATAGTCTTTCCAACATTAATTGCTAAAAACCATTTAAAAGTGTTATACAGAGTGAGTTAGTTTACTAGGCTTCAAAGTAGAAAGAATGGCATGAAAACAACCTATTTGTCCCGTTAAACATCCACTCTGTATCGTCGGAACCCAGCTCTCTCTAGACTGGTAGTTGTACAGCGCGAAAACAAGTGGGGTACGCACGCGATTTGATGGTCCGCTGTATTCTGTTACGTGCAGGGGTCTCGGGGTTATTTTTTGCGGCAGTTTTTATATAACTCATAAAGTCGGTGTCTAGTTGTAATACACACGGAAATAAACGCCTATGGAGACAATGTTTCGACAAAGGAAAGTTTGCCGGTAGGCGGTACCCTTTGTAGCAACTTATTTAAGTTATATACGAAGGGTGAACAATAACAATACGACAATCAAAGCGTCTTCGAATTCAGTCAAATACACTTGTCCAGGTTCTAGAATGTCAAAATCAGAAGTTCCAAAAGAAAACGTATTCCTCCCATCCAAAATTTTATAGAAATTTGAATGTTTTGTTTATTTTAACAAATTGAACAACTTATCACAAAAGAGATGTTGTGTATACTAATAAAGATAGCCTGTTCTTATTTCAACAATTTTCCTCATCAATAACAAATATGTTTCAGTTCAATAAACAACTGATATATTATCAATAATGAAATAACTGAAATGATTCATTTACATCCTAAATATTTAACAACTAAAGTTGCCAATAAGTCTAAACTGTTTTACTTATATTTTGGATATTATTTTCAAATACATAGGTATTAAAAGTAAGATGTACCAACTACAGAAATTAAAATAAATTTCTGGTTATTTTTTAACTTCTAAAGTTATCTGCAATTTATAGGTTATTCATTTATGAACAAATTTTCTACATTCAGTGAATGTTTTCAAAAATAAATTATTAGATTACCCAAAGTGGGTTTATTTGTATAAATATTTAATTTCGATACTAACCTGAGGTATGTGCATAATGGCTACTGTTATGCCACTAATTATATCACGGGAAAAACTTTTCTTCCAGTTGTATTCAGGTAACCATGATAATAAAGGTATTGTCTCTTTGAGCCATGCACTAGGATTTATAGAACTGCACGTACTTTTGCATCTTGCTTTTACTAAAAATAAAAGAAAAACATTATACACAGCGGTCGTTTCGATTTGAAAAGTAACTACACCTTAGTAGCAAAGAATACACCAACCTAACCTAACCTAATCTAACCTAACCTAACCTAACCTAACCTAACCTAACCTAACCTAACCTAACCTAACCTAACCTAACCTTACCTAACCTAACCATTATTTGTTAGTATTCGGATATTATATAGGAATAAAATAATTATTGGAATGCACCACAACAAAAGAAGAAAAACATTGTAGTCCAGCAGGCGTCTACTTCTCTCAAGGGCAGAGTCTCCGCATAAAAAGCATTCTCATAAATTTATTTATTTTGTACCTTTATTTTTTGTTCTTTAATCTTTGTCATGTTTTATGTTTCGTTAATTTTCTGATGTTTGGAAAGAATTAAAAATTTCCTGTTATAGTTTTTACTTTGGCTACATTTTTTCGACATCTCGAAAAATCTCGCTCGACTTTCTCGATTTCAATCTCGTTTCGAAATCGAGAAGAGACGAGTAATCTCGGATTTCGAGAGTCTCGTGAAACCCTAGAGTCATCTGTAAAGGCAGTGTTATGTTTAATTAAATATGCTTACATTAAAAAGCTCATATAAGTATTCGAAAATCTCCTGTTAAAAATTCTATAAAATTAATATTTTTCAGATAGTGATTTCCGCCTCTATTATTATATACTGTTGTATACCTATTTATCATTCACTATTTTTTTAAATAGTATATATTATGAAGAACAAAATTAACATAATAAGTAAACATCCCCATATTTATATCCTTCATATTTTTTACTTTAAATGTAACCCATGTTAAAGATGGATGATGACAAAAATGGGTACAAAAAGTATAGTTGAAAGAATAATTTTGTAGGTTTAAATGATCTTCATCCAAAAAAGAAAATTTAATTTGTCTTTGTGTAAATAAAAATACTTGTTTCCGTAAATGGTGTTGCAAGGTCAAATATTCCGGTCACTGCAACATCAAAAGATACCGCCAGCAAGATTCGCTTCTGCTTAAGTTAGTGTTCTACAGTGTGTAAAAGCCGAATGGAATAAATTCATTATTTCGGCTACTGTACATATTTATAAAAAATCACGAAACTTAAAAAAACAATTTACTACTGCTTGTTAAAATAGCGTTGCCACGGAAATTCTTTAAAGTTTCTTAATGGTTACCATCTAAAAACCACATTGCTATGGTTTTTGTTCACTTTCTCATTATCAAGACCTAAACGGGAAATAAGTTTTAAGTATATTGTAATAAGTTTCGAGTATATTTTAGCGAATTTCGGTAACAACATGATATTAAATTATTTTATGTTAATTTTTGCATTAAATTTAAAAACAATAACATTTTTGAATAGAGAATGAAGAGACCTTTCAAATGATATATTACAAGCCTATACTTCCCATTTAAAAAATTGGGGGTTGTACCCGTCATTCTAAGGGGGTTGAAGGTAGGGGTTGCATTTTCACGTTAAAGAATGTCAAGTTATAATTTAAATTTGACGTGTTTCGTGATTTTTTATAAATATGTACAGTAGCCGAAATAATGAATTTATTCCATTCGGCTTTTACACACTGTATAGTAGGGTCGTTGTTTTTGGGGGCTGTCTTGACATAATTCATTAGATGTATCGTCCTTTTTACTGGATTCATCTATCAGATCTTCCTTTCTCCTAAGGACGCATATGATCAGCATGTCTCCTCTTTTTATAACATATGGCATTTTGTGATTTGATTATGTATAAGTACCTATGTGTACGATTTACTACAACAGCGGGTTACAATATTCATTCATTTTTTGTCTTGATAAAAATACCTATTAATGCTTAAAATTAATCGTAGTTAAAATTCAGTCACTTTCAAAGCACTTACTGTCCTTATACGAATATAAAAGCAAATGAATAACTTTAACTAGACAACTTTCAAGTTTTCAAGAGCTACTTACATGTATGATACGGTTTTTCGTATTCATAGTCCCTATTTAATTCTTCGATTTGATAAACTGGCCTTTCTACGAGCAAAGCTGATTGTTTTTCACCATCATTTTTCATAATACTGTAACAAACAATTAAACAGTCTTGTTAAATTGGAATATGAAACAGTTTAAATATCTTTTTATGTAATCAAGGGATACTACTCGTTTTTGTGAACGAATCTATTCTTAAAACGAATTGATAACAATTAATTCAAGGAAATGATGAATCCTTTTAAATACAGTGGTAAAAATTTGATTATAAATGTGATAGTATGTAAAGCTAATAAGAGCGGCAACGTCGAAGATAGAGCTTAGAGAGAGAGGAATTGAAGCCAGTATAAGAGTGAGATGCAACGAGTCGAATCAGCTGATAAAGGGCAAAATTGTATTGAATATGGTTTATAATTTTTTCAAAAATTATTAGACTTAATGGTTACTTCATGTTCAGTCAATGGTTGTAAATAGGTTTGACAAAAAAGAAAATATATCCTTCCATGGGTAAGTTATTTAAATAGGTAAAATATGGGTAATAAAATTCCAATTTAAGATTTATTTTCTCAGTAATGTATCAGTGCATAGTTGTTATTTGTATTTTAGTATTTCAAAAAATGATATTTCACTAAAAATGGGGAAATATTTTCTACCAGGGAAAAATGCTAAATTATATTTGGCTCATTTTTCTCCCACAAGATTTTGTTATCAGTTTTGGACTGATAACTTTGAAACCAGAAAAACCGCCACACTATGTAGGTAGTCTAGCTGAAAATACATTTCAAAGCACTGAAAATTTTACTGGAAATCTAATATACACCTTATGTTTTCTATAATAAAAAATCAAGTAATGTTGCTGGGATTTTACCAAAATTAAATTACTATTTACATCAATACTTCATAATAATCTGTTGTAGTTGATAGATATTATTTTACAATTATCATAAGAATAAAAGTGTAAATAATAATAATGTTTAGGTATTCAATTTAATATATTATTACAATATACAAGTGTTGGTAGTATAAACAGGTTTGTATATTGATAAAAATTTACAATAATTATCTACCTATATTTTAACTTAGCATCAGCAACAAATAGACTAATACTATTTTATTGATATAAATTTACACAGTTAATTTGCCACTACAGTTCAATTTTCTGAAAACTTTAAATGCAATTGAAGATAAAATTTTAGATACAAATATTTCAAATTGTTTTTATTTAAACATCAGTAATAATAGTTAGTTACGTTACAAGTACAGGAAGTGACTTATTACGGTACGAGATAGATGTTTATGGACGAGGCGACGAAGGAGCCGAGTCAAGAATATCTAATCGAGTACCGTAATAATCACTTCACGGACGTGTATCGTACTATATTTTTTTTTCATACTTTGGTTTTAAACGCAATAAAATATGAAACTGAAATGACATATTTGATCATTTTATTAGGAAGTCATGTAGACTGCTATGAAAAAATTATGTTACTTGATTTATTCTTAACTTGGTTGATTTGCTTTATAAATAAAAAATGAACAGCGGTTACCAATTAACAATGTAAATAAAGGCAGACATATTGAATTTTTTTGCACACACGAAATATCTGCGGAGAAAATGGATCTGAAATTAGATGAAATTGCTGAGAAAACTGCGGAAGCGATAGAGCAAATCATTCCAATTAAGTCTGCGAAAAGATATGAAAAAGAATATGCGCTGTTTTGCAACTGGCGTGAACAACACAATTTGAAAAGTAGTGCTGATGAAAATGTGATGTTGGCTTACTTTTTTGATATGGTAAGAACAGTTTTTTTAAAGAATATTCATTTCAACAGTTTAAATTTTCAGTCAAAAACATTCAACCCTGCTTTATTATGATCCAAATACTCGATGGTAAAATCAATGATTATGGTTAATGATAATGTCAATACATCAAGTTTCCCAAAGTTGATAGCTTTTTTGAAAAAACAAAATGTAGACCATCAGCCAAATCAGTCGAAGGTGCTGACAAAGGAACAAATTGAAAGCTTCATGAGGGATGCTCCAGATAAAGAATATCTATTACTTAAAGTGATAGCATTACTTGGAGTTGCTGGAGGTTGCAGAAGGGAAGAGATCTATAATTTAGAAGTTAGTGATGTGGAGGATAAGGGTACTCAGTTAGTAGTTGAGATTAACCAGACAAAAACGCATATTCGACGAGATGAGGTTCACTATTTGGATGTGTTTAGAAAATACATGAATTTACGGCAACACATCTCCCTGAAAGCTCTTTTGGTGGGTTATAGACAAGGAAAATGTCTGTCTCCAAGAGCTGATAAACATACTGTTGGCGGAGCACCTAAGAAAATAGCTGAGTTCTTAAAACTAGACCAACCAGAAAAGTATACAGGTCATTGCTTCAGGAGGACATCCTCAACGTTGTTGGCCAATGCTGGAGCTTAACTTAAAGTTCTAAAACAGCACGGAGGATGGAAGAGTTCTTCAGTTGCAGAAAAGTATATAGAAGAATCGATTAAAGGCAAAAACAAGATTGCAAGAATGATCCTAAGGGGTGAAACTTTTGTTGAAGTGCTACATCACAGCCACACGTCTTCCGCCATTACAGAAAACACTTTAAATCCATAAACAACTCCATTAATACATATTGCTGGCAACAGCAGTTGTACAATTAATGTCAATCTTCAAAAACTAGAATAAAAGCTTAGTTTATGTTGATTCACTTACTATTTCAAACAACATTGGGAGAATTGAATAGTACTGTAAAGTACAAGTGTACCGTAAAGTGCCATTTCCCGCACAGTATGAAAAAATATTTTACATATATATTGGCGTTTTATTCACACTTTCTTCATACTCATAGGAAAAATTGAAAATTTTCTGTTGCATATTTGTTTTATGTAAATTTAATTATTATAATTAATTAAATTAATTGAATAAAAAAATTACAGGTTACTCAATATTGTATTTACATTTTGATATGACAGTTAAACAGCATATATATACTTCCAATTTGTGTACTATTTTATAATTTTTCAAATTTTACTTTTTAAAAGAACAAAACTTTAAGGTTACCTAGCTAGTTTATAATTGGCAGTGGATTACATTTTCAAGCTATTAAGCATATTTCAATAAACAGCAATGTATTAATCTAATATTTTTAAATTTCACTCTAGTTTCTCTCTATTATTTTTTTCAATTTTTCTATATAATTCCTTACAACAATTCGAATTGTTTCCCTATGTCACATGACCAAATGTGTCTATTTTTGTTACACATACAATTTCTTCTATAGTTCTCACTCTCTCTAATGTTGGAGTCAATGCTTAGTATTATACGACTGATTGTCAAAAGCGCATCTAATAAATTGTATATATTATTATCATTGATTATAACCTTAAACTTGCAAAAACTTGACCTAATTAATCTAAAAAAATATTAACTTAAATGCAAATCTATCTGACCTTTCGCTATCCTCACACAGCGTGAATTTATCGTAAGTATCTGTATGGAAATAATACAAAAAAGTTTTAATTCCTGGAATATACAGCGTTGCCCAATTGTATCAACAGTTAAAGTTGTAAAAATATCTATTTTGTTTTATAGTCAAGTAACATTTGTTATGAATTACTTTTTACAAATGATAAATTAGATATAAGTGGATTTTTAATTTTTTCACAAATGTTAACTTTTTATATGTATATATATACCTGTAGTAAGAATTGAAAGTTTTCCTCATTAACAAAGGATTCCTTTCTTTTTTATTTTGTTCGCCGAGTTTAACCATGTTTTACTTTGGAAACATAAATTCTCTTCTAGACAAACTATACCAATCAGACAAACACACACACACTGACAATTTATTAAACGAGATATTTTTCAAAAAGGAAATTTTACATGGAATCGAAGAAATAACGAGCGTTTTGATAACAGAATAAACAACATGTTTTTTTGATAAGGATTGGTCTTATTTCTTTATTTATATTGGTAAACATTTTCAATAATATTTAAATTAATGCTTATTAATTAAATCTATTGGAGGCTGGGAATTTAAAATATTAATACATTGCACGACAAAAACTAATATGTAAAATACAAACCACTATTAGAATATCTACCTTCACATACATGTTAACCAAATTTTAGAAGCAATTTAATAACCAAATCTTTGCGTAAATGTGTAAAAAATACATAAAGTTTTTACTTTAAATAAAGATGTATTTAAATTGAGATTGTTTTGTATTAAACCTAAATCCTAGCGTAACTTTGATGTTTATAAAATTGAAGATTAATTTACTTAACTATAGAAATGTTTTATTATGTGAGATTTGATATCATTGCCCATAAATATATTTATAAGGTCATTAAACAGATAAGATACTTTTTTTTATTCTAGTTATTGGTTTTCAGTACTATTATTTTGTATTACTTCAAATTTTTAATAATTTTTCCAATTTTTTCAAGTAGTGAGCTAATTTCATACAAAGACTCAGTACATAACCCCCACAACTTCACCAGAATGCTGCGAAGTTTTAGAATATTTACATTGTAAAATAAATTGATCCTGACATGACCTAATAAGGGATGAACGTTGTTTTCCAGTAAATGTTTCTCGTTGTACAGGGTGATTTATTAAGGTTGGCGACCGGCCGTTTCTCTGAAACCGTATGTCCTAGAATTTGGGGAAAAAAATTCTTATAACAAAATCGGCTCTAAGAAAATGCTTTCAAATGTTTTTAAGTCCGTAGTTTTCCGCTAGATGGCGCAATCTATCACTTACAAAGCTTAATTGCGTTTTCGACAAATTTTTTCCTAATTAAGGTTAGTAAAAAATATCAACTTTAGAAACTGCTGTCTTTATTCTACAACTTTTGTTTAAGTCATTTTTCTGTATCACCTATTCTTAAGTGGTGGGGGAAGTGTACTTTCGTTGAGGGAGAAAATACTCTAACTTCCATATACCTGAACCGATTTTCACAAACGTAGGGTTCATGCAAAGAGCATTAAAGTTAGAATTCAGAAACAAATTACAACAACACATTTAATATTTCAATCGACAACTAGGGGGCGTTATGTAAGACGTTATGTTAACTCTATTTATGATTTTTACTAAGAAATTTCTAACCAGTTTAAAAAGGGCAAATAAGATGACTGATTGACCTGTCAAAACCACAATTTGATATCTCCTGTCATCCCGAAGATATTAGCATTTGTTTTATTTTGATCAGTGTTGGCTCACCCTGTAAGTTGTAAGAGAAATTATGTTATCGTCCAGAACTTTGTTTAAAGTTTGAGGTGAAATAGCCCGTATTTCTGTGGTCATCCTTTCTTTGAGGTCTGCAATGCTAGTTGGCTGTGTTACATATACTTTGTTCTTGAGATAACCCCACAGAAAAAATCCAAGGGCGTAAGGTCCGGCGATCTAGCTGGCCACTCGATAGTACCTCTTCGTCCAATCCATTTATTGGGGAAAATTTAATTCAAGTAATTTCTTACAATTAAAGCATAATGGGGTGTTGCTCCGTCCTGCTGGGACCAGATATTTTCATCTGGTAGGTTCGGATCTATTGCGTTGGGATATAAGTGGGCCAACTCAGAAACAACTTCGTCTCTAATCATGCTTAAATATTTCTCGGCTGTCAAATTTTCATCTACAAAAATAGGACCAGTAATACGATCACCTATGATACCTGCCCAAACGTGCAACTTTTGAGGATACTCAGCAGAATATCTACAGTTTTGTCTGTTTACTTCCCCGTTCAATGTGAATGTTGATTCATCGGAAAAAATAATTGTACCAACAGCTATTTCATTTCTGTTCAATTTTTATGGATAAAGTTTTTCTTTATGGAAACACCTTAGGACAGTTGTGTGACTCACATTATTTTGACGAGAAATTTGACGTGAACTTGATGTTGGATTCTCCACAATACTTAACATAATATCCACTTTCAAATCATCTTCAACGAAGTGCGGTTTTATCTTTAATGGTTTGACATGTCCAAGTTCTCTAACTTGTGCATGAATTTTAAACACAGTACCTTGTGAAATATTAGGCAACTGAGGATACCTATGATTAAATAAGTTTTCCACTTGAACTTGACTTCTGCAATTATCGCCGTAACCAGTTATCATTAACATTTCAATCTGGTGAGTCTCGGTTAAATATTTCATTATTACTTGGCAAGATATTAGTTTTTGATTAAAATGTCAACACATCAACAACTGACACACATTATTTACCGATTTAGTTTAATTATATTGGCATAGCTATCTATACAGTTTTTACCTGTTCGTGACAAAAAATGTTAACAAAACCCAAAATATTGCTACTTAGTGAAGAAATTAATTTGTGGTACGCATTCAGCTAATTAAAAATAAAACCATTATTTAAAGTGAGAAACATTATTATTTTTACAATTTTATATATTTACTATCTTGAACAAAATTATATAGTTACAATGCAATGACATAAGTAGGAGAAAAACAAAATGTGGCCAAAAGGCAGAGTTCAGTTTCTAATATGCGAGGCAACATTAGAATCCTGCTCTTCGACTCAACCTGTACAAAAAAAAATTAATTTACGCTTACACATTAAAAATAAAAATTAATAGCAATGTAAAAACTGTATATATAAAATATAAATAAAAAAAAGATATTTTGTTGTACAAATAGGCTGGAGTTTTTGTAGTCATTATCTTTCTTAGAACATAAAATAGTAAGGAAGGAGTTTGTGTTATATCTACAATGTTAAAATCTGGCGACGGAAGTCGGCCATATTGGATAACCATTTATGACTCATACTTTGTTTACAAGTTATAAAAATTTAGTTTTTTGTTAAAAATTTGGATTAATTATTTATTGGTAAGTAGCTATTATTATAATAAATATACATTATATATACGTAAACTATATTTTTATGTTTAAATTAAATTAATACTTTGTATTGATCCCTAACCTATCTACTTAAATTGACATAGGCGTATCAATAATGGAAAGAGGATATTTTATTTTAATTATCATTAATTTACAATTTTATGGTTAATCTCATAACTGTATATGTCAATTATTTTTATGTCTAAAGCAACGTTGTACAATAAATGTATTTGTGTTTTAATTAACACATTATTACATTCACAGTTTCCCACGGGATGAAAATATTAGACGGAAACGATTAAATATTGTGGATAAAGATAACTGGAGTCCAGGCAAGAATAGTTTTTTAGGCTCACAACATTTTACAGAACAATCATTTGATAGAATTTCTTCAGTAATAGTTTTACTAGTACCAAATGCTACACCTACAATTAAAATCGCAAGAATGAAATATGTAAGTAATTATTACATCCACAAATTGCTTTAATAACATTGACCAAATGTATATTTTTTCTCAAATCTATTTACAGATATTTTACTTAAACATATATTTCACTAATATATACCTTTTCTATGCAGGTAAGTACTAACGACCCTTATGCTGAAGAGATAATAACTACTAGCAGTGAAACTATTTCACCAGTTCCTGTTCCTGAAACTCTACCATCTACTTCTGAAAGTCCTCGTAGGAAACAACTTATAAAAAGCATCTGTGTAGTATATTTAAAAACAAGAATTTATTATGTATGTAAAAGTAAAATAAATAATGTAGAAAAAAATTAGACATGTTTACACAAAATTCAATTTAAGGGCCAATAGTGGTAGAATGAAAAATTTTAATAAAAATTGTGTAGTATATAACTGGTTTTATTTCCTTAAATCTAGTACCACCATTTTAGGCAATGTTATACTATTTTTTTCCTCTACTTTCCTTATTAAAATGGTTATTTTAATATATAATGATTAGTGTCCATACTGAATAATAATAGGTATGTTTCAATAAGGACATTATTTTTCTACAAATAAAAATATAGGACGCCACTGTTAAAAAGTAACTTCCGGTAGCCATCTTGGATAACCATCCCGGTCACCTGTCCTTGAACGAGCAATACTTCCTTACTATTTTATGTTCTAAGATTATTACAAACAAATCAATAAAGATAAAATGGAGCAAATTCATTATATTATGTTTCCTAAAATCGTTTCACTTACTACACTGATAAAACTGGGAGGCCAATCTGTAAAAAATTAATTGTCAGCAAGGGCGTGTCCAGCTTCCCTTCGTCACGCTGACTATGACAGCGTAAAGTATTAAAAACAATGAATGTATAACCAGTGGCGGCTCGTGAGGTAGTGCCACTGTGCCATGGCACTACCTTATTTTTGACAAAAATACATTTTTTATTTTTAAATCGTCTTATATTTTAATTTTATGCATTTCTTTTTATTTTCATAAATTATTTGAAATGTGGCAACCTCGCGCTGCATAGATCTCGAAGCAAGCTGTCCCCACAGCTAGTGCGGTGTGCCATTTCTCAACCACGCACTAGGGCAGCAGCCTATGTGACATTTCACTAATATTTTAAATGGTAAATTCACTGAAAGTTTTGTGCCTGGCACAGTCTCAGCTATTGCTAACTGACGTTAAGTAACGCGTGTCTTTTTGTTTTCGATAAACATGCTTAATTATCTTATTTCCTAGTTTTTAATTTATTGTGACAATGAATAAAATTGGCGTCTTAAAAAACTCTTTTAGTGGTTTTTCGCTAAAAGAAAAACTACAAATTAAAGAATTAAGCCGGCCGATTCCCGATTTAAAAATTGAAAAACAAACTGGAAATGGACAAAAATCGCATTTTATTGCAAATAAAAACAAGATTCAACTTCTCTGGACATTTTGTCGCTTCTAATTTATTTATATCGGAGAAGTTTTCGGCATATAGGAATCAGTTTCTCGAGTTATTTCTCAATGAAACGTATTCAATTTTTCATTTTTAGACAAAAATATGCTTAAAAATGAATATTACAAGTATTGTATCAGAGACGAATTAAGTACCATTTCCGGAGCTGTCCCGCTGTCAATTTTATTAAATGAAGAAGGTTAAAATTGTACATTTCGGGAAACTCTTAACATTTTAGGTATTTTGATAACAATACCTATGTCAACATCTGAAGCAGAGCGCTGTTTTTCAATGCTTAAACGGATTAAAACATGAACAATGGACTAGTTTAGTGATTTTTTTTATATTTGCATCTTATAAAATAGGTTTTTAGTGGTTCAACTGTACAAATAAAATTTTTATAAAATTAATCCTCTAGCCATAATCGGCTTTTGAAATTTAAATTTAATGGTTACATACGTCATAAGTGGTAAGTGACGTGTTTCAATAAGATTGGTAGAAAATTTGCGATGTTGTCGATATGCTTTAATATTAACCGAGAAACTTATCTCTCTCTCTTATTTGTTGTCATTAGAAAGAGATAAACATATCGATATTTTTGTTCTCTGTTTGACACTTTATCAAATAAGGAGTAAAACACTAAACAAAATATTCTGTCACTTTCGTTAGTTTAATTTGTTGTTTGGTTGTGTTTGGTTTATGAAAGAAATTACTTCTATACTATTTTTGGTTCGAAAATAAAAATCCCTAACACCTTCTCTTGGTGTTATAGCGGTTCCTTAAAAAATAACCAATAGAAGTAATTGTTCACTGGGAGAGCAACCCTTCTATCGGTACAGTGGGAGAACGAATTTCAAGAATACCGTTTTGGCATTTTCAATAGAACCACGCCCACTTTCTGTTGGCTGTTCTATTCTATCACCGTCAAGAATAGGGGTCTTGTTTGTTTATTACAGATAAACACGATTTTCTCTCCTGTCATATATCTTGTCAACTGGTACAATCAGTTCACAGAACACGGTGTTTTGTGCCGCCAGTTTTTTGAGAATACTTGAAACGAACATAGCTAAAATGTGACAACGTTGACTTTTAAACACACTTCATTATTGGTTATTAGTTGTCGCTACGTTTAAAACTTACTAATTATTTATTGCTAAATTTTACGAAATGAGAAAAATTACTTGCAAAATGAATACCAATATAAGTAAGTAGGTATTTTATCCTAAATATATATTGCTATCATTTTGATTAATATGATCCTACTAAACTAGTCCATTGTCCTTCATTAATTTTTTTATTAAAATGTTTACATATTTTGACAATACCGTGATCGTTTTTTGCCCGAAACCAGTTTTTTAAGCGATTTTTGGGTAAAAATTTGGACATGGCCCCCCAAAAAATGTTTCAGGCGGGGTTTTCATATTTCTTAAAAATCTGGCACTACCATCTTGTATTAACACGAGCCGCCACTGTGTATAACACAATCCATCCAAGCACACATATTTAGTTGTGACTATAAAAATACCAAACATTAGTCACATACAAATCTTACTTCTTTATCACAGTCAACATTTCACCTCACTAGTCGCCAGTAGACGACACTAAATATATCGAACTGATTAAATCCAGACAATAATTGTATCGGTTCTTATTCCAATTTAAATCTCCAAGAACTTCCGAGGTTGCAAGTCATCCTTAGCTAACTTCAACGAAGCGTGTAGGAAATAAAACTGCTTCAATTACTTTTTTACGGTTATTTGATTTTCGCTTTTTATCCGTTAAAATTAAATGTATCAACCGTAATTAAATAACAAGAAATAAAAAATGAGGATGTCGATTCTAAAGACCTTCTCTATTTGTGCGGTACTGAAAATCTTCAAGAAATAATCGGAAGTTGAAATATTAATTGTTTTTACGAGGGTTGCCTTTTATGTTTCAGGATTTGGCAACCCTGGTGTTGCAATCTGGCAAATGACAGCTCTATTGTAAAGTTGGACATTTTTGAGGTTATACGTAAAGTACGTTTCACAATAATTCGTTGACTTGTTACCTGCTCTTAACTGCTCTTAAGGGATTACTAATAAAAGGTGGTTAATATTTCTTCGAACATTTACAGAAAGGTATTATTTATTTTTGTCCAGGAAGACATATTTTGGATTTTTTATTTTTCAGGTAAAATTTTAAATTATTGTTACTGACCATCAATAGTAAATCATTAGTAAATGATTTTTGATTTTCTTAATCATCTTGGAAGAGAAAGTGGGAGTTTCGGGGTAATTTGTTTTTAAAATTCTCTCCTAGAATTTTAGTTTGTACTAAACATTATACTCTGAAAGTAATCTTGTGTTTATAACTAAGTATGTGGCGTCCTTGGGCAAAAAAAGTGCATTTATCGCCGGATGCGAAACAAATTGTGAAAAATGTGTTTGAAACATTAAATAATCGAGGTTATAGTGTAACCTATGCAGCAGAAGAAACCAAAAAAAAGTTAACCAAAACCCCAATGTCCACAGTAAAAGATATTATCAATAAGCCAATAAATAAACGAAAAAAACGAAGTGACGTTAATAATACCAAATGTGTTGATGAAATACAAAAAGATATAATCCGACGAACGATATATGTCCTATACCAAGAACAAATGATACCAACCCTAGATTGTATAAAAAAACGGTTACTTAAAGACGACACGAGAATTATTTGTAGCCGTACAAGTTTGTGGAGAATTATTTCTCAAATGGAATTTAAATATTGTACCATTAATAAAAGACAAGTGATAATGGAGTCATATCGTTTACGAATGTGGCGTTGTCATTACTTACAAGCTATTCAAAAATATAGAAGTGAAAACCTTTCAATTATCTACCTCGACGAGACATGGTATGACACCCATGATACTCCAACGAAGGGTTTTGTTGATTCATCGGGAAATTGCAAAACAAAGGCTCCATCAAATAGAGGACAAAGAATTACAATAATACATGCCGGATCAGAACAAGGTTGGGTTCCAAACGCTTTATTGTTATCAGCAAAGAAGATACGACAGCAGAACTTTTTGAAGATTGGTTTGAGAATTATTTATTGCGAATATACCGGAAAAAGTATAATTGTAATGGACAATGCACTTATCATAGCCGTCAATTAAATAAAGTACCAAATAGCAACAACAATAAATGGGAAATTCAAGAGTATTTGTTAAAAAATGACCTTTATTTTGAAGAATCGTACACAAAACGTGATCTCTTACAAGTTGTAGCAGCGTTCGGTATTGAAAAAGAATACGTTTGTGATACTATTGCTAAAAATATGGGCCACACAGTGTTACGGCTTCCCCCATATTATTGCATGTTCAATCCTATAGAACACATGTGGCATCAGCTAAAATCCAAAGTTAGATCGGAAAACGTTTCACCCACATTAAACTCAAGTGTTATAGAGTTAATCAGAAATGTGACAAGTAATATTCCCATTGATAGCTGGAAAAATTCGATTCAGCATGTTATTAAGGTTGAAGGTACATATCGAAATGTTAATGTAACTGTAGCACCCTTAGTTATTAATTTAAATGAAGACGATAGTGATACTGAACTACATTTAGATTAAATAGTTGTAAATAATGTAGAATTAGTTTATTTGTTTAATCGCAATTAATAAATAAAGTTAAAATTTGTTTTTAAAAAATTTCTAAATTTTTTTACAAAATAAATTTAAGTTTTAGTAAATGTTAACTTAGTTTTATTTAAATCAATTTTTTGGGATACCCTGTAGTACAAAATATTTTTAAAGTGTGGCCATGATTAAACTACATCTTTTTTATTTGAAACATTTTTTGACAAAATCTGCCAATCAGATGAAATAGACCAAAGCGTATACGTATACGTAAGTTTCAACAGTTTTGTTTAATTTCAATTAATAAATAAACTTAAAATTTGTTTGTTTGTTTGTTTTTAAAAAAATTCGTGATTTTTTTTACAAAATAAATTTAAGTTTTATTAAATGTTAGCGAGTTTTATTTAAATCTATTTTGAAAACCGGATTACGAATCTGTTAATGTTTACTGTACAGTGAGAAATTTATAACCTTTCAATACTAATCCCCTAAAGTCAGGTACCGAGTCAACGAATTAATGTGAAACGTACTTTACTTAGAACGTTTTGACATACGAGCCTATTTGTGTTGTATACAGTAACTTAAAAGATTCATCTCGACCTACAGTGAGATTGAGACAACCTTAGGCATTAGTGGGACCAGCACACATTCAATATTGCATAAATATTTGACGATCAAAAAAATTTGTTCGCGTTAGATCCCACACAATTTGTCAATCGCTCAAAAAAAGGCTCGTGTCGATTGGTCGAAGGAAATGCTCAAAAGTACGATCGCGGTGCTTCGAAACACGTCTATGACATCGTGACAGGTGATGAATCGTGGATTTACGCGTATGAGCCCGAAAGTAAACAGCAGTCGACTGTATAGATGTTTCAAGATGAGCCCAATCCAACAAAAGTTGTTCGCGCACGAAGCTCTTCCAAGCAAATGGTCACCTGTTTTTTCGGAAAAACTGGACATGTCGCAACCGTACCACTAGAACAACGCAGTCAATTCTCAGTGGTTCACAACCATTTGTTTTCCAGTTGTTTTCAAAAAACCAGAAAAAACCAACCGTCGAAGACGGATCACTCTTCACCACGACAATGCGAGCTCCCACACATCGGCTCAAAAAACTGCATTTTTGAGCAACCAAAACATCGATTTGATGAGTCATCCGCCGTATACTCCTGACTTGGCATCGAATGACTACTTTTTATTCCCCTACGTAAAAAACAAATTGAGAGGTCAACGTTTTTCGATACCTGACGAAGCAGTTGCTGCATTCAGAATGCATGTTTTGGAGATACTTCAATCAGAGTGGTAAAAGTGCTTCGACAATTGGTTCAAACGCATGCAAAACTGTATAGATCTTCATGGGGAATATTTTGAAAAACAATAAAGTTATTTTTGATGATCAATATTTGTTTTTGTTCTCAAACCCCGGTCGTATGTACACACCTAATTTCTACTTAATTCATATACACTCGGTATATCAATTCGGTGTTTTCCATTTTTTTCAAAATCATGCAGAAAGACAGAGCAGCAATCAATTACCCCAAAAACCAAAAAAACTTAAATTAAAAAAATTTTGTAGCATAGTTATCCTATCCTCAAATTCAAATTCAAAAATTTGCCGCGTAAACGATTGTTGACGTCACTACTCATATGTGTCATTGAAAGCGCCCATTTTATTGTAAACAGTGTATCTGCGAGATTGTGCGAAGTTTTTTATTTATATTTATTCTCTCTTTTCTTTATTTTTTGTTGATTTTCATAAAAATAAGTCAGTTAGACATTTTTTAATGCAAAAAGCACAAAATAAGTATTTACGCTGTTGCTTTTACATTTCGAAATTCAGCTGCATTGAAACCTAACCTAACCCAACCTAACCTAACCATGAAAATGTCTAAGGATGGTAAATTGTTTGACAATGCTTTCACAAACCCTACTGACGACATTTTATGATTGCATAACACAAATAAAACCAATAATTCACAATCAAATCAGAAATAAAGGTCGGTTCATGCAACGAACATTATAATTCCATTAACATTACATTATAATTACACTTTCACTAAAAAAATGTTGTCGTTCATGCAAGACTTCATTACATTATAAATTCTGTATTAGCGCATGCGTATATTGTCCACTATTGACACTTGAAACTTATGTTATGTTCTATACATCTGCTACAATATTCAAAAAGTTCAAGTTGTTATACTACTATTCTATTTTTGATTTTGTTAAAATATTTTTTATTGCTTGTAAAAACGGCCTTCAATATCAACATAACCTAAACATAGGAATTTTGACATAAATACGAATTCACATTTGCATGCTATCGTACTGCGCATGCGCTTTTACTGTTTGCACTAAGAATATAATGTAATGTAAATGAAAAGTTGAAAGTTCCCAACTTCCTAGTGGGCTTAATGTAATTGTAATGCCTTAATGTGTTGCATGAATGCCTCCACTATAAATTGGGTGCTCAACTTTTCTTAATGATAATGTAATGTTAATGTAATTATAATGAACGTTGTATGAACCGGCCTTTAAAGTTCAACTCTCTCAATTACCACACATTAAATGTAAACAAACTGTCATCGATATAAGTTTTGACGTCACGACCGTTTCGACTTCTCTATTTGAATTTATCGATTTTAACTTACTTTCAATTTGATATTATATAAAAAATAACCAGAATTGTTGCGTTGTAATGAGTTTAGGTTTAAATATTTATAATTTACTATATGATTACAAAGGAATTTCATTGATTTATTTCTAATGAAAACACCGAATTACTGTAATAAAACACTATTTATATAGACTTATTTTACTCTTCGCTTGCTTTCACGCTTGCTAAAACCGTTAGATTAAAACTGACTGACTCACAGAAATGAAGTTGCGCAACTGAAAGGCTCGTGACATTATCGATTACACGCAGTTAAAGTCGTCGACCCTAATTGAGCAGTTCTTAGCATAAGACATTTTTTGTGCGACATGTGTCCGTGATAAAAGCAGTCTTCGCTCAAGTCTATTCCGACCATCATATGTGTTTGTCCTTGAGCTTTGCTTGTGGTCACAGTGAAACATATCCTAGAAAAAAATCTTAGGATTGATTTAAAGGTATGAATACTGACCCCCCTTGTCTACATCCCGTGATAATTGTTTGTTTATTATTAAGAATTGGGAGGGTTAAGAAAGTATAGTCGGTGCAAAACAAAATTTGATACACGTCATCATAATTTTACGCTGACACGTATAAACATTGTTGCCGGATTTTTATAAGTTTACAAGATTTAAAGATCGATTCGAATAAAACTATCCAAAACAATTTATTCGAAGTGACATCAAACAAAGTACCAACATAATTTTTATATTTTTTTTCCTTTTGGGTATATGGGTTTAATAAAATAAAGAGTATAATAATATTTGCTGTAGTGAATGTGTACCACTATTTTAAACATCAAAATCCCTCAAACACTATTGACAGTGTAGTTGAAACAACATCTAAAGGCAATGGGATATGGAAAATCTACAATATATAGAGTTCTAGAGGAAAAATCAGGTGGAGTAACCTCACTAAAGCCGAAACCAGGTAGACAAAACTATTAAAAGTCAACGTGGACGAGTTTTTTAAAAATGCTATTCGTATCGTAAGCTTGTTTACTCATTTTTTATAAACAAGCAAATACCAACTTTAGATAAAGTTTTGCAAGCCATTACGAATGATGTTGATTTACCCACAATAAGCCGGGATAAACTATGGAAAACGTTACATGAGTTAAACTTTAAATTTGAAAAAATGGGCAGACACTCAATGCTAATTGATTCTGAAGAAATTGTATGTTGGAGAAGACAGTACCTCAGAAGAATACAACAAGTTAAAGCTCAAAATAAAAACATTTATTATTTAGATGAAACATGGGTTAATGAAGGACATTGTGTAGAAAGACTTTGGAAAGACAAAAATATAAAATCATCCCATCAAGCTTTTCTAGAAGGATATACTACTGGTTTTAAGGAACCTATAGGACATAGGAAAAGGTAAAAGATTAATTATTTGTCATATAGGCAGTACAAACGGTTTTCTTAAGAATGGTTTACTCTTATTTGAATAAAAAAAACCGTTGATTATCACGAAGAAATGAATGGAGACGTGTTTGAGGAATATTTTGAACAGATGATTCAATCCATACCAAAAGGATCGGTTATTGTAATGGACAATGCAAGTTACCACTCCAGATTACTTGAACCTTTACCAACCACTAAATGGAAAAAGGATTAAATTGCAAAATGGTTATCTTCTAAAAATTTAGCCTTTGACAATACAATGCTGAGGACAGAATTGTTAACTATTGCTAAAAAACATAAGCAAAATTATAAAAAATATAATATTGAGGAGATAGCCAAAAAACGAGAAATTGAAATCCTTCGTTTACCACCCCACCATTGTGAGCTAAATCCGATAGAATTGATATGGGCTCAAGTTAAAGGTTATGTTGCCAGAAATAACACTACTTTTAAATTATCAGATGTTAAAAATCTCTTCAATAAGGCAATATCTGAAGTAACAAGTGAAAATTGGCAAAAATGTATTAGACACGTTACAGAAATAGAAAAAAAAATGTGGGAGCTAGATAACATAATTGATATTACTATAGAGCCCATTGTAATTTCTCTAGAATCAGATGGTGAATCTTCTGACACAGAGTGCGAGGAACCATAACTTTAAAATTATTAATTTATGTACTTTAATTTTATTTTTAGATTTTTATTTTTTTTTAAGATTTAATATTGTCGTATTTTTTGCATGTTGCTCGTCAAATTTTATCCTTGCGGTTGGTTTTTTTTTTCCTCATATACCTAATTAATTGTTTTTTTAGCTCCTCTTATTAATTTATAAGTAATTGTAATTATCTGTACATATTATATACATATTTTGTAAATAAACATATGCCTAAAACAAAATGCCTAAAATAATATTGACTTTTTCTTCATTTTACCCAAATTAAATTACTACTTACGAATTATGTTTATCTATCTAAAATTGGTAATCTAGGTATAAATAACTAAAACAAATTAAATATTTCTATTTCCATATTAATTTAATTTTGAAAACGCACGTCTATGGTTTACTGCTTATAACACTGATAACTGCAAAACATTTCTGGGAATTTACTCTCTCTTGATTTTCAAATACACTATAGTTGTTTTGGCATTTTTTCACTTATTACATTGTTTTTGTTCTTAAAAGAACAGTTTTTTTATATTTCAAAATAACAACAAGAAAGAATAACACAAAAACCACAAACAAAATGACAAATACAAAACTAAATATACTAATCGGTGACAACGGCAACGACGCGACTTGTAAATCACGGCTACCAACTTTATGTAAAAAAATTTAAGTATTTTATATTGATCTTAGACAAGGAAAGAGAGAGGACTGCGCATTGGAATGAATTTGTGTAACCCAATTACCACCAAACTAATGGCGGACAATATTGACATAGACATATCATACGATTTTTCTTATACGATTATTAAATAATCATTTTCATTATTTCGTATTACAAATCTAATTTAAAAAAGTTTTTAAATATGTACTGCTCCAAAAAAAAACAACAATCATTTTAAAACATATTTATTTAATAAATATTACAATTTTAATCAATTTTATCTATTTTAAATATATGTTTTTGTTCCACGCCACTGGAAAACTATTCAATCTATGAGCAAATAATAACAATTAAATGAAAAATAATCTTTAAAACTTAATGAAAACAATTTTCAAAATGTATGTACAATTAATTTAAGTTATCATACATAACATATGTGATTTAGTTAAACATCTATTAACTGAAAGCTGTAATATTAATAAAAATAAATTTCAAGGAAATAGTTGTAAAATACTTTTTACCTATGAAATGAAATTCCTTGCTCTTTTTTAGCACGGTGACTGTTGCACTTATAAGCTACACAATTAACCATTTTAAAATGTCTATTCAGGTTATTGAAAAAGGTGAAAATTAATAAAAAAACTAAAAAAATACAATTCGACGTTCCAAATTTGTTTGCCACCAAACGTTTGAAAATTGGCTTCACTCACACGCATAAGGTTTTCATTGCCATGCGCTGTCCTCTCTCTTTCCTAGTCTAAGATATTGATTTATTGAATGGAACATTTAATTTGAAAGTTGGGAACGATGCTTGGCAATTAAGACGAAATTAGTGACGTGAATCAAATTTTGTTTTGCACCAACTATATATCTTATTACATGCTTGCAATGAGGTTACTGCCGCATTGTTGACTGAGGATTACTGTGAGTAAATAAGTGAAAACTTATGTTTCAACAGAATGTATAAAACTATAAAAAATTAGGCAATACAGATAAATAATTATAAGCATGTCAGATGGAATTAAAACGAATCCCTGTGCCAAATCAATGTAAATTAATTTCATGCTCTTTTTCTATTATAATTGATAAAATTAATTAACTTATAATGATTGTAAGACACTTCAGATATAAAAATAACTTAAATAAGATAAAAAAAACACTTTAGGATAAAAATCACGAGTTAATGCATTTTTATCATTTTTACTAAAATCAAAGTTCAATCAACGTAATCTTTGGGATATCAGAACTGTGCTGCGTTGCCAAAGCATTTGAATAGTAAATACCAACATTTACCTACTTATTGTAAAGTCCATAATACATATTTGCTGTACACTGCGCGTTATATACAACTGGTACAACTATTATAATCAAAAATAGTGTTTTTGTAGTTGTGTAAATTGATCTTCTAAAAAGTGTTAATGCTAAATCAGCTGTTATGGTAAAATTTCTAGGGCAGTGATGCCAGCTCAATAAAAATGTTAGTAGATGTATTGATAACATTAAATTTTGTATAGCAATAAAACAAATTGGAAATAGTATATTACATAACGAGTGTGGAAAGTGAAGTATTACGCACAAGGGAAGTTTAGCACGAGCCGCGTAGTGGCGAGTGCGGAAACGTAACGAGTGCAAGAAATACACTTTCCAACGCGTTGTGTACACGATTTTTCCTACGACCCCAATATTTCTTATAATATATCTTAAATTTATTTATAAAATTTATTTTAATTGTTAGTCATGTTAAAAATTAGGATTTAAACGAGTTTATATATTGCATAGAAATATAATTAATTAAAATCAAATAACCACCTTTCTCAGGAACTCACATCAAAATTCTTTATTAGCTAAATGACATTTTTTTTGTGGGCTCTATAAAAATTAAAAGTAAAATGGTCAGTTGGTGAAATTAATTGAAAAGTAATGTAATAATAATAGACACATTGTAAACAGAAACACAAACATAACTTCAAAAATCCACATTCGACACATGCACGGAACATAAACACAATATAAAAAAGAAGAATAAACTGTTCTTCTTTCTAAAAGTGTTTTTATAAAAATAATAATACTGAATAAAAATCTGTTTATTTTTTAAAAATTTAAAAACCTATAAGAAACTTTATTCTTTATACTTACTTTATACAGAAAAATTTGTATTGGCAATTACCATACAATATTTGACACAAGGAAGATTTAAAAAAAAATTAAATGGTCCTTGCTTTGACATTCATGTGTTTTTACTATTGATAAATTTGACGTATATGTCACAGATCATAGAACTATATTTTTTTAATTTTCAATACGTGTATTGATATTTACTTTTCAATACGTGTATTGATATTAGCTACTTTCTTAAGTACCAATAAGTGTGCAATCTAGCACTTTCATATGTGGTCGTAGGAAAACTAATTTAAAAAAATGACAAGACAAAGATCAAACTGTTGTAGGAAATGGAAGGGGAGTTTTAACTAGAATAGAGCTAGGTAAAGCTTTTACTGATTATTTAACTTAAATGGGCTGGCATCGTGGATAATGCGCTTTGACAAATTTGACACGTGACTGTTTGTCATTTTGATTAGTTAAGTTTGATTTACATAAGGAAAATAAAGATGAACCAGTTTTATATGACGCGGAGTGTACGATTGGTATTAAATTTAAAACATTTCTGATAAATGAGTTCCATTTTTGATCATTTGGTTCATTTCAGTTATTTGTTCATTTTGTTTTATGGAGGTTAGAGTTAAGGAAGCCCAACTTGGTCGAAAAACTTTCCAACGGTAAGGAACAAATAGTAGATGGCGCGAGAGTAGCAAAAGGGTAAAAAGACAACGAGAAGTCAGTAACCCTCCATAGCTTATAGAGTGAAGTGAGCTGAGTTGAAAAATTTAATATTTTTCGTGACTTCCTACAGTTAAAAACTATGCAGTATTTAAAATCTCAACTATTTCCGTAGTCAAATGTAATTTAATTTCGTTTGTTACTCTAACAATTCATTTTGACAGAGCCGATCACAGGACAAATAATTCTTCTTTTCTACTATTTGTAACGTCCTGTGACACTTACTCTTGCTACAGTGGCGCCACCAATTTGTTCCCTTTCGATGGACACTTTTTAATACTTTAAGTTGATTCTCCTTCTTCTACCCTCCATATTTTGTATAAAGAAATGCCAACATTAAACCAGACTGTAGACTGCTATCTTTTACAAAATTTCAGTAAGCCTTCAGGGCATGCGCAATCAAGTTTTATGACGTTACCAAATCTCATGGGCGTATCGTTTGCAAGAGGTATTGGATCTATTTTGCAAAATATGAAAATGTGTCAGAGATTATTCTTTGTCGTATTGGGAAATAACTCTTTTGACTGGTTCCCCGGGAATATATTAATTATTAATATATTTTATTTCACAAGCACGAGATTAAGATAACTAACCTACCATCTTTTAGGTACACAATTCGTTATTGGTAAAACTTTAGCAAACAAAACACTCATTATCAAAGCCTAAGTAACTAAGTTAAAACCAGATAATAGTAGGAAAAATTCCATAATAAATATTGAATTTACAATGAGCTGCTTTGTTTGCAGATATTACAATTTTACACATAGCCTAAATTTGAGGTGCCTAGACATAACATAAATAAATAAAAACACAACTAATACCCACTAAAATCATAAATATTAATATTTATAATATAAGCTTATAAATGTAATTAATGTTTATTGTTACATTTTTATAGTTTTAAAATAGAACAATGACCTATATATTATAAAGCGTTGGACTTTATAACACTAAAATTATTATTATTAAACAATTTGAACGCACGATCAAAGCGAGTGCAGTCATTGGCTTGAGTGGGTAATAGACAACGACGCACGAGTTGCACATACTATTTTGTATCACAAATGCAAAAAAAAAAATTACTGACGGTATATTTCTTCATGAATACGTGAAAATGTATAAAAAAGTTTATCATAAGACTACAAAAGCAGCAAAGGACATCTACTATAATAGGAGACTGAGTGGATCCAAAAATATTACTAAGGAAACATGGTCCATACTTAATGATCCACTTTCCTATTTAGCCTTAAGACGGCCATAAACATTCCTTTGCATAAAGGAGGTGATAAAGATCATGTTTCTAACTATCGCCCAATCGCGCTTCTTCCTACGTTATCCAAGATCATTGAACAGTTGGTAAAAAGGCTTCTTTCATTTGTGGTTAAATACAATATTCTAGCTAAAAATCAATTTGGATTTTTAAGTGGTAAATGCACAAATGATGCAATGTTTTCTCTTTTTAATAAGGTCTACTCCAGCTTAAACAATCACTCTACAATATTTGGTTATTTCTCAGTAGCTTTTGATTGCGTGGATCATAAAATACTACTTAAAAAATTGCAGTACTATGGATTTGGAGGCACCTCGATCAGGTAGTTCGAGTCTTTTCTTAGTGAGAGACTGCAGCTTGTACGAGTTGATGAATTAAGGTCTTCATGCAAGCAAATAGAATATGGGGTTCCACAAGGTTCGGTATTGGGTCCTATATTGTTTTTGCTATTTATCAATGATATTACTAACTAATAAAATTTGTTTATTCGCAGACGACACTAGCTTTTCTTGGGGTCACCCGGATATCACCGAACTGCATAGAATCGTTTCACATGACTTAACCATCATCAAATCATGGTGTGATTCTAACCATATGTGTTTGAACGTTTCTAAGACGAAAGTTTTACCATTTGCAATTGTAATTCAACCTATTATATTGAATAATTCCGCTATACAGGGTGTTTCTTAAGTAATCTAAAATATTATATGGGACGCTTCGTTACTCAATTTTAAAACGAAAAGTTCATATAAACATGTGTGATAGGTGTTGTCGTTTATGAGATACAGGGTGTTGAATTTATTGTTATAAGTCAGTTCTGATTGTACGTGAAATTAATTTTTCCCGGTGACGCTACTGGTTTTTAGAAGTAATACGCAAAAACATGCTTATTCTAAGTGGCCTTTGAAATAATGTTGACAAGTGTCAAATTTGAAAACCAACGCAAAAATCGTACATTTTTATTTGATTGACTCTGTGTTTAGTTAATATAACTATGCCAGTGTTTACTAATGTTGAAATGGCTAATATGCATTTTTTGTACGGATTAGCAAATGGTAATGCCTTAGAACCTAGACCTACGTATGCCCAGCGTTATCCAAATAATCGTTTACCATGTTCAGATACGTTTACTAAGTTACATATTCGTTTACAAGAAACTGGAACTTTTGCTAAATCGAAGAATATTATTGGACGACCAGAACTGTGAGAAATCCCCAATTGGAAAACCAGATTCTTCAAATTATGGACCAACATCCAGAAACGAGTACAAGAAAAGTTGCAGATGAAGTAAATGTTAGTAACAAAACTGTTTGGAATATTCTAAAAGATAATTTATTGTATCCATATCACGTTCAACGTGTTCAACATTTCTTACCTACTGACTATCCATTACGCATACAGTATTGTCAATGGATTTTACGTGAAATCGCGAACAATCCGAATTTTGTGGCCAATATTCTATTTACGGATGAAGCCAACTTTTCTAGACATGGGATTATGAATTTTCATAATGACCACATATGGGCAGATGTAAATCCACATACCATAAGTGTAAAACGATTTCAACAAACATTTTCGGTCAATGTTTGGCTTGGCATCATCGATGATTATTTAATTAGACTATTTTTCCTTCCTGTACGGTTAACCGGTGAGACATACCAACATTTTCTAGAAAATGAACTTCTTTTGGAAGATGTACCTATTATAATTAGAAGGCGCATGTGGTTCATGCATGACGGAGCTCCTCCACATTTTTCAGTGATTGTACGCGAGTTTTTAAATAATGTTTTTCCAGGCCATTGGATCGGACGAGGATCTCCACACCCGTGGCCGCCTGGATCACCTGGACACAATCCTCTGGATTTTTGTGTGTGGGGATATTTGAAATCGCTTGTTTACACAACACTGATATTAAACGTACAAGATCTTCAAAATCGTATCATAGACGGCTGTAATGTTATTCGTAACAATCCTGGTATCTTCGAACGTATTCGACAATCCATTAGACATCGAGCGGATTCTTGCATTTTAGCTGGAGGTGGACATTTTGAACATTTGCTCTGAAATGTATTATTTTTTCCTTATGTTTAACACATGTTACTTGTGATAAAATAATAAAAAAATATAAATCAGTAGCGTCACCAAGAAAAATTAATTTCACGTACAACACCCTGTATCTCATAAACGACAACACCTATCACACATGTTTATATGAACTTTTCGTCTTAAAATTGAGTAACGAAGCGCCCCACATAATATTTTAGATTACTTAAGAAACACCCTGTATAGGTCGTTGACTGTGAGATTTTTGGGACTTGTCGTTGACAGCTCTCTAAAATGGGATGTATCTACACATTGACGCTTTGTCAAAAAAACTAAGCTCTTCTTGTTACGCGCTGAGAACAATATCTAGGGAGCTTCACCTGTCAGCTTCCAAAACCGTCTATTTTGCCCTCTTCCAGTCACATCTCCGATATGCACTTCTTTTTTGGGCTACATGTTTTGTGACTCAATTTTTTAAATTACAAAAAAGAGCTGTTCGGTATACGCTGAAACTAAGCAGTAAAACTCACTGAGGGGAATTCTTTAAAAAACATAAACTATTAACACTATTTATCTTTGAATCTATTTTCTTAATTCGGAAACATTTACCTGAAGTCTCAGATAGACCATCTCATAACAACTACTCTCTTAGAAGTGCAGAGTATAACCTTTATTTACCAAAACCACGCACGGAACTAATCAAAAGCTCTATTTTTTATAACGCTAAGAAAATGCACAACAATCTACCCTTTGAAATAAAGCGTTTTATGTTTTATTACTTGTAGATACTTTCATTTCATTAATAAATTAAAACTAAGACCTAAAATTTGTATTTACAGTATGATGAAAAAAAAAAAGATTTACATACATTTAGGTACACACTACAAGCCCTGTAAAACGCACTTTTGATGAGCACTGCCTTGTAGGAAACGGAAAAGACGAAAACACGATGAAAAACCCAAAACCGAGTGAAAACTTTTTGAAGAATTCCTCTTGATATCCACTCAATGGACATCACTTTTTTGCTATAGCAGCGTATTGAAAATGTTCGCTATGAATTATTTCAACTAATAAATAAATACTTCTCTAAATTTATTGTACTAACCCTTACTTCTTTTATTATTTTAAAGTTCATAAATCAATAGGAAATATATATTTATAATTTCAATTATTTTTAAATCATGAATGGTGTAAATTAGGAGGAAAAAAATTAACATCCTTATAATTTTTACTTCAAAAGTGAAACATTTTAAATATTAAATGCAGGAAGAAGAATAAAATTTTGAATGATGAGAAAATTTGATATAAAAAGAATAGTGTAAAGAATAATTTTGTAATTTTGCAAGTATCGAAAAACACCTATTTTTCAATAATTTTTATTATTTCCTGATTTATCTCACAAAAAATTACTCTGAAATAATTTTTCTAGTCTTAAATTTACCTTGGTGTTAGTAAAACTACTTTTTTATCAGTGTATAGTTCTGTAAATTATTTTCAAGGCCAATTATATCGGTCGTCGCAACATCAAAGTGAATGTCAGTAAGATTCGCTTCTGTATAGGTTATTGTTCTGTGACGTAAGCAGCGGATACATTTTTTCCACGATATCGTTCGTTAAATAATGCCGCTGTTGTCAATATTTTTAAAATATAGTTTTAACATTTCCACCCTTTCTTCTACGTTTTGAAGGAGGAATTGTGAGCATTTCTTATACGCTACACAATCTTTAAGGTATAGGGTTTGCATTCTTAATTTTTACAAATTTTTGCCTGCAGACACTTTATAGATTTGCTCTGAATCCGACTATTAATTCTACTACAAATTTACAATCGCTTTGATACACGTGTAACGTAGTTAAACATTCAAGATAAATTAAAGTAAATCAAAAACATGGTCCATATAATTCTTTTGAACAAAAGTAATACTTTTTTGGACAAAAAATGATCAACTAATTACTGATTAGATTAGAAATCTGCCGGATACGAACAAATACATAAATTCCACACTGCCTTTTTCAATGGCTGTTTCATCAGATAGTACTCGATCAGATCTTCAAAATGAGGTATCGCAACACCCCTAATCCGTATTCAAAATAAAGGGGTTGCGCTCACCCCCAGTATATAGGGGGTTGAATTTACGGGGATGCATAGAACGGAAAGGTAGTTCTCCTCCAATCATAAATTGACGGGCCCGAGCGATTTTCCACATTTTCATTTTAAAGTTAAAAAATCGATGTATTAAATTTTCGTTGGACGTCTTATTATTTTGCAACATTGCAAAATTAATTTTATCTACTTGTTGTAAACTCATCGATTCTTGGTTTGGGCAATGATCCGTTATTATGAAATTATTATTGTGAGATCATCTAAAATCCGCAATAACATAAATGCTAACCACTGAAATCTGTGAAAAGTTATAAATAATAAATGACCGCAAAAAATATGTTTTGTTTATTTAAATTATGACGCTATTTAATATAAATAAAATACAATAACAGGAATGTTTTCGTTTTGGAATTTTTATATACGGGTACAATGTTTTAAACATAATTTTTAAGTTTTGTTCAATGTTCTGTAATTCTTTGTAATATTTATGGTTGTTTATTTATTAGTAGTAGAATAAATAGCAGTAGCTGAGACGTTGCAAATTAAATCAACAAAAAATTAAAATGCTATTACCGTAAAATAATTTATTTGTACTTGAGTGTGTTCTCTTAAAAATTAAAATGAGGAAGATAGATTTGGCTGTATTATTTTCCAAGTTTTCTTGGTTTCTAATTATCCAATAGACACGCTTGACCTCCCATTTTGTAAGCATTTTATTTACCTACAAATTCTTCTATACTCCTCATAGCTATATCCTTGTTTGAATTGCATTCCATGTCCGTTGGGGCATATAGCCCAGGAAGTAGTTGTTTTTTCATAGAAAACGGTCAAGCTTGGTATAGAAACTATTAAGTTTCTTTACCTTGGGTGCAGGTAGAAACAATTTTCTATTTTTCAGTTTTATTATTGACTGCACCTTATCTGAAATTATTTTCAGTATGTATTGGTTTATCTTCGATTAGCAGTTACCTTTGACCGACAGAGTTGGTTTTAAGTATCGACGAAGTCGGTCGCCATCACGTTTTCTATTGGAATGTAATTCATGTCCGTTGGGGCATATAGCCCAGGAAGTAGTTGTTTTTTCATAGAAAACAGTCAAGCTTGGTATAGAAACTATCAAGTTTTTTTTACCTTGGATGCAGGTAGAAATTATTTTCAGTATGATTTGTTTATCAAAAAATAATGTTTACTGTGGGTGCTATAACCTAAGAGATGTCAAAACTGTCGAATCACTCAAGCTTCCTTCAAGGATATTCACGTCTTCATTTGAATTAAGAGTGGTTTGCATGAGCGACCCTTAGATCTTGAGGGTTGTTTAAGGGAGGACTATGAAAACCCGCATTAGCTAAGTTAAAATCTGTTCCTAAGAAAATTCTGAAATAATTATGATATAAACCGAGCACAACCTTTCTCTCAAGAGTTTTAAGATGGACCCGAGCGAAGCGAGGTTCGTAGCACCAAATTAATTATAACTAAATTTGATCACGCGGTCATTAATATATAATACAGATTTTAAAAATAGTTTTTTAATACTAATATGCAGACATATTTAACATTTTTCCAAACTAACATAAAAAATGAAAATAAAAAAATTATATTTTAAGAATCAAAAAAATGTTTATAATATGTTTTTTTATAAATCGCGTTGTAACACTGAAAACGGTGTCACACAGTGTGACACTGATTTAGGAACTTTTTTGTCGAGCAATTGGATGTACTGTTACTATCTAGACAGACATAAGTTGTGTGACATTTGATTGACAAACAATATTCTTATTTTCAGCAAATGTCCATTTTTTCTTAAACACTTTATGTAAATGACATATTTTTAAAATTCCGTCACTTGTCAAATTCAAACTTGTAATACCAACATCAACAAACTAAGATTACAATCTCTAACTGCAATTTGATTCTTTTTATTCTGTTAAAAATATTTCTGGACGCAAATTATAAAAAATATTTTGTAAAACTCGTGTCAAAATGACCTTGCAGGTTTTGTGACATTATATATACATAAAAAACATTGCATTTCAGTTTAAAAAAATGAAATGAGTGTCAATCTAGTGGCTAAAATGATTCTAAATCCTCGATTTTGATTCTTTTGCATTTTGGATATCTGATTTATATTGATAGAGGACAGAATAGAGGAGCAGTAGTCAAAATGTGGTTGAATTATCTCACTGTGATTGCAAATCTTTAGATATTATAGAAAATAAATACAATTTTTTAGATATATTTTTACTTCGACCTAGGAGGAAGAAAATGTTTCATTAAGCAATGCTACGGTAAGAATCTATTAATTCATCAGAAAAGAGGCTAAAAATGCATAATGTTAAAGAAAATATTGTTACCCTCCAAATGTCAAATAACCTTGTTTCAATTTAGAATAAATAAGACCGAAAATTGTACTCTTATTTCATTAATGAAACACTTTATTAAATACCTTAAACCAAGTAATGAAGATTCTATGCACACATTTTAGTTATATAAATATAATAACAAGAGGGTAATACTTGTGTAGATTATGTAATAGATTATATAAAAGATATATGATTTATTTAGATAGTTTAAGAAATATCGCCAGCTTTACTTGTTTTATGTGCCATCACAATAAAGTTAACATGTATTAATTTAAATTGATTGTACTAACCCTTACAAACAAAATGTAACTTCAATATGTCAATCTGACGATGCTAAGTCTAGCGAAACGGCTGTCATTAAAGTTAAAAAAGCAATTTTTTAAATAAATATTGGAAGTTTTGTTTAAACGAAGAGTTTTTTATTATTCTTAATGTATTAATTTGTTCATCTCATTCCATACCTACCTTTTATTTCCAGTGAAATCTAAAATATTTCTATCCTTCAGACCCATCGTCTGATTCGACTATCACAATCACTTTAAAACCTTACTACTATAAATCTAACTTATTTCACAATTCACAAATCGTGAAATGAAACATTCATTAAATTGATGTTATTAGCGGAATCTCTATTTATTCATCAATTACTACATAAAAAATTGCGTACCGCTTTTATATTTGAATTTAATGTACTTGAAAATATTTAAACACGTCCAGGGCAAAATAAAAGTTTGCATTGACATTAAAAAAAAACTCGATTATTATTTTATGTTGTATGCAAATATGTATCACGAGTTTAACCACAGATGTAATTTGTGTACTATCCGAAATAAATTTATTATACAATTCATCAAGGTGGATTGTTTGAAAACTATACAGTGTATAAAAGCCAAATGGAATAAATTCATTATTTCGGTTACTGTACATATTTATAAAAAATCCCGAAACACGTCAAATTTAAATTATAACTTGACATTCTTTAACGTGAAAATGCAACCCCTACCTTCAACCCCCTTAGAATGACAGGTACAACCCCCAATTTTTTAAATGGGAAGTATAGGCTTGTGATATATCATTTGAAAGGTCTCTTCTATTCAAAAATGTTATTGTTTTTAAATTTAATGCAAAAATTAACATAAAAAAATTAATATCATGTTGTTACCGAAATTCGCTAAAATATACTCGAAACTTATTACAATATACTTAAAACTTATTTCCCGTTTAGGACTTGATAATGAGAAAGTGAACAAAAACCATAGCAATGTGGTTTTTAGATGGTAACCATTAAAAAACTTTAAAGAATCTCCGTGGCAACGCTATTTTAACAAGCAGTAGTAAATTGTTTTATTTAAGTTGTCATTGTTGTAATTTAAGTATAAAGTTTGTTCAATTCAATTCTGAAAAATTGTTAGATAAACGGAAATGCATAAAATAACAGTTTTACAAATCATAGGTTACGGAGATAACATCCGAACACAACAGGAAGTAACTCGCCTATTTCATGAGAAATTTCCCAATTTACCGCCTATATCCCAAGGAACAATAAGTAAAATAGAAAAGCAGTTTCGCGAGTTTGGTCATATAAGGCAGATAAAAAAAGCAGCTGCCAATGCACTGAGTGATGAACTCAAATTAGATGTGTTGCTTGAGTTTCAGGAAAACCCACATACATCGAGTAGACAGGCATCCACTACATTCAATGCTAGCCATACATCGATAGCAAACATATTAAAAGAAAATAAATTGCATCCGTATAAGATGATACCTACTCAGGAGCTCATGGAAGACGATTTTGATAGGAGAACTTTTTTTTGTGAGCAAATGATGGACATGTTGGGTAACAATATTATCTAATTAGAAGACGTTATGTTTTCTGATGAGTGTACTTTTTTACTTAACGGTCATGCTAATCGGCAAAATTGCCGCTACTGGTCCACGGAAAATCCTCACTGGATGAGAGAAGAACACACTCAATACCCTCAAAAGGTTAATGTTTGGGCAGGGATTGTAGGGAACAATATCATTGGTCCCTTTTTTATTGAGGGCAACTTGAATGGCAACAATTATTTGGCACTACTTCAAAATGATGTCATTCCAACGTTGGCAAATTTATATCCTGATCCAGGTAACCCTCAAGTTCCAGCGAATACGATATGGTTTCAGCAGGATGGAGCACCACCACATTACCAACTTAATGTCCGGCAGTATCTCGATACAATATTTCCCAATCGGTGGATAGGGAGGCGAGGATCGATTGAATGGCCAGCGCGATCACCTGATCTTACATTATTAGATTTCTTTTTATGGGGATATGTGAAGAGCCATGTGTACAAAACTAAACCTTCTGATTTAAATGACTTAAAAGAACGAATAACGCTTGCGATTAGGTCGATCACGCCTATGTTAAATAATGTTAGAAGACAGTTTTATTTGAGATTAGGATGTTGCCAAGACGTTCGCGGAGAACATTTTGAACATCTACTTCATTAACATTCATAATTCTTTTTCGTGTTTTACATTTTATTACGTTTTGCATTACATTTTAGTTTTTGATTGTATTGTAGCGAATTTCGGTAACAACATGATATTAATTTTTTTTATGTTAATTTTTGCATTAAATTTAAAAACAATAACATTTTTGAATAGAGAATGAAGAGACCTTTCAAATGATATACCACAAGCCTATACTTCCCATTTAAAAAATTGGGGGTTGTACCTGGTCATTCTAAGGGGGTTGAAGGTAGGGGTTGCATTTTCACGTTAAAGAATGTCAAGTTATAATTTAAATTTGACGTGTTTCGGGATTTTTTATAAATATGTACAGTAACCGAAATAATGAATTTATTCCATTTGGCTTTTACACACTGTATAATCGGTAATACATTAAGTATTATAAATAAAGGTTAATATCCCAATATTAAATGAAAGAAAAAATGCAATATATTTAATGTCTCGAATTAAAATTAAAATATTTAATTATCTAAAAAGTAATCAACTAAATGTTATACGGTATGGAAACCACATGGAATAAATTTAATTTTGCTCTTAGCTTTCAGGCTTATAAGAAACGATTTTTATTTTACATAAATATTAAGACGATTCACTTGAGTCTAGCATAGCCCGTGTACACTTTTTTTCTATGGAACACTCTATATCATATTTTATTTTTGACAGCTGCTTAAGACCCTTACAAATAAAACCATACTTCATAGAAGACTACGTGAATGTATTCACAAAGTAAAACAGCAAAGACACACTATCGGGTGGCCAGCCAAAACCCCAGAACTAACGCCGTTGGATTTTTTGTGGGGTTACCTTAATCGAAAAGTATATGCAACACAGCCAACTAATATTGTAGACCTTTGAAAAAGGATAACAACAGAATTAAAAAACATTTCACAAGAGACTAAATAAAATTTGGGAGAAAACTCATAATAGACTAGGGGCCGGTTGCATAAGCGCTTGTCAAACATCTGTTACTTAACAACGTGTTAGTTAACTCTATGTTAAATTGGTAATGGTTATATCCTCCTGAGGTATGTACATGCGGCGTTGTCATATTTCTTAAAGAAAATCATTAGACTAGACTTATTTGGAAAGATGAAAATTTTAAATGTTTTGAAATTTAAACGGACTTCTTTACCTGCTAAGTACCTGATGTTGATTAGGTAGTATTAAGGCTAGACCAAGCATGGAAGTAATAAGACATAACAATATTAAAGCCTAGATATTATTAGCCCTAAAGAATAATCCTGGATGTATTTCTCTCTAAGATCAGTATAACTGTGCAATGATATAGAAAAACCAGGAAAAAACTATATCATGCTGATCTTTACAATAACTTAATATATTTGTGTTTTACAATTAAGTATGTCTTATCTATGTATAAAATGTAAACTCAATCAAAGTAAACAGTTTAATAGTGGAGAACTTTCAAGATTTATTTGTGCATTAACTTTAAATTGTGGATCTGCTAGATGTCTTTTTATTTCAAGTTCTTCAAGGAAATCTAAATTTTTGTTAAATTTATTGTACTAACCCTTACTTTCTGGAAGTCCATCTTACTAAGAATAATAAAAAACTCTTCGTTTCAAAGCAACTTCCAAGTTTAATTGAAAAAAATTAGGTTTTAAATCACATTTAAACTTGGAAGTTTACTGCACTACTAAAATATTGGGAGCCGATCTGATCTGAACGAGAGGCAATCAAAGAATGAAATTTTAGGGCTAACTTTATTAGGATAGTTAGTACATCCCTTTTTGAACGTGAACTGCTACGCTTCCGTTCAAAGCTCATCTCAAAAGCAATTACCTCTACTACCTAAACCTTTTACAAACTATAGAACAGCTGCAAAAATATTCTTTTACTATAAATTTTACTATTACTTTTTTCTTTTGGATCAATTTTTTAATAAACGCACTTAAAAGTAAGATTTAATTTTTTTAAACCTTGAAAAAAACACAACTCACCCGTTGCTGCCTGTTACCACCAATAAATTTTCCTTCAAACCCATCACAAGAAATATATCACTAAACTCGCCAGCACGTCAACAATCCCACCGTGCCATATTGTACGTAGCAACAACTCCAAATTAATTGCAAAACTAAGTATTTTGTTTATGTGACTTTAAATTTGTTAATAATTACTAAATTTCGTACGATTAATATGACCCTATTTACTGGACGTTATCAATTATTAAAATTCCAACAGACTCTAAGCATCTGTGGAAAAAAATTAATCTACAGACCGATTCATTTTATTTATATACATTGGTACATAAATTATGAAGAAAATTATCAAGTATTTCATTATCATTCATTTTTATCTTGTTAACGAACATAAGGTAATTACATTTGTATGTTATCTGTCGGTAAAAATGTTTTATACAGTTACGACAGTTATTAGAACATCAAGTCTAAAGAAGTCATTTTTTTATTTTATATTATATCTATTTGTTCTTTATACAATAAACTTAAGGGTGTTGATACTTTTTTTCTGTCTATACTTTACAATGCAAAACTATTTCGCTTCTAGTTCAAAAACAATGCCACAGAATTTATATTGTTTTTTGAAAAAGTCAATTTAAAAATCGTTGTTCGCTCATTTCTTGTAAATAACTCATAAAACTTATATTTAAGTCACGTAAAGCTGTAAAATAATCATTTTAGTTCTTAAATTTATTTTCAAAAATAAATTTTAATTATTAGTTTGTTAGTTGAAAGCGAAAAATAATTAATTGCTCCTCCCCTCATCAAGCTCTTTCTTCTTAATAGAATATTTACCAGTTGCCACACAATATTTGAATTGGTGTATCGACAGTATGTACAGTCGGCTTTAGAATAGCATATACATGTTAAATGTGAATTCCGTTTACCTACCGAAGTTATAAAAACGCCCTTCTTAAACAACATAGGAATGGCAATTTTTAAAACGCCTACATTAAATGGTTTTTAGGGATTAAGTTTATTTACAAGGGACAGAGGGACAGGCAATTTGTGAATAAAATACCTTATGCTGCAAACATTAAAGATGTGGGCGTGGAAAACTGTTTAACTGATTTCAAATTTATTATTATTTAAACCGTGATTGGTTATACACAATAAATAGGCCGTCCTTAAAATTAATTCATTGTAAGTAATTTGAGTTTGAAAATGTATATGCTATTCTGAAGCCTATAGTACTTTTCAGAGGGTGGTTAACTGAGACGTGGTACTTTGATATTTTATGGTTTTTATTTTGCGGTCTTTTTAAAATGATTAAAACAAAAAAGTGTACATCAAAAGTGTTAAAGAAGACGAACGGATCAACAACAATGCGTAGACTAAATCAATTGAGGACATTAATTAATTTAAAATTCCGTAAGTATGGATTAAAATAAAATTAGGCATTGCTACTTGAAAATTCTTATAATTATAGTTGGGAGTTGGAAATAGAAGTTGACCCAATATACAAATCAATTGGGCAATTATTACAAGGGCGTCAAATTTTAAATTTTGGTCACGTTCTTCAGGAGCAGAGGCCATAGGTACAAGTCAAAGTGTTATGTGTAGTTATAAAAACGCCCTTCTTAAACAACATAGGAATGGCAATTTTTAAAACGCCTACATTAAATGGTTTTTAGGGATTAAGTTTATTTACAAGAGACAGATGAGGGACAGGCAATTTGTGAATAAAATACCTTATGCTGCAAACATTAAAGATGTGGACGTGGACAACTGTTTAACTGATTTCAAATTTATTATTATTTAAACCGTGATTGGTTATACACAATAAATAGGCCGTCCTTAAAATTAATTCATTGTAAGTAATTTGAGTTTGAAAATGTATATGCTATTCTGAAGCCTATAGTACTTGTCAGAGGGTGGTTAACTGAGACGTGGGTGGTACTTTGATATTTTATGGTTTTTATTTTGCGGTCTTTTTAAAAGGATTAAAACAAAAAAGTGTACATCAAAAGTGTTAAAGAAAACGGATCAATAACAATGCGTAGACTAAATCAATTGAGGACATTAATTAATTTAAAATTCCGTAAGTATGAATTAAAATAAAATTAGAGGCAATGTTTCTTGAAAATTCTTATAATTAGTTGGGAGTTGGAAATATAAGTTGACCCAATATACAAATCAATTGGGCAATTATTACAAGGGCGTCAAATTTTAAATTTTGGTCACGTTCTTCAGGAGCAGAGGCCATAGGTACAAGTCAAAGTGTTATTTGTAGACTTTGGCAAAGATATCGTAATACAGGCAGTGTTCGTGGAACAGCATTTGGGCCCACAAAGCGCGAAAACACCAAATCAGAATCAGAACGATTTTTATCATGGATAAAAACGATTGTTACTTCCTAGCACTTAGCAATGAACCGCCACTGAATGATATTAAATTAAATTATCAATGACGAAATACGTTTCAAGAATCGGGTCATAATTAAACATTTATGTAATCACACGACGATCCTACTATTAAAAATTTTGCGTATATAAATTTTCCTAACTCTGATTAGAATCCGATAACATTTCAAACATAATATACATAATAATGATAAAAATATAAATGTGTGTCATTAACGATATGTTTTGTCGAACTTAAATGATAATACAAAATTAATAAGGTACCCTAAAAATTGCTGATACAATTACATGGAAAGATGTACAAAAGTATTTAGGATTAATTTTTTGTCTACATACTTTTATTACAAACCATATAGATATTTGTGTAAGAAACACAAAATCGACAAATGAAGAATATTTAAATTATGCATTTAAAAGTTTGAAATCAAATATCCATTAGCAATATTTGAAAATAAATGCATAAAATCTAAAGGCAATATTTAAATGGAACAAAATGGAGGGTAGGTACGAATTACGAAATTTTTTTGAACCTGGTAAATATGACCTTCAAAATTAAAAACGACTAATGCTACCTATTTGTTTTATTTCAGCTTTTTTTGAAATAAATACTAAATATATTTGGTTAATTTTAAATAGTTAATAAATTTGTATTGTAAATTTTGTTTCGTATTTTTATGGTTTATAAAAAAACACTTTACACTACAACGGCCAAATGTTTCATCTCTTCTAATTATGTTAATGTTAATTTTGCAAGGAAAAAATTATTATTTGCAGTATTTACTAACACATTTAACATAAATAAAAACTGAGTAACCATATTTAAAAATATTGTATGCACGCCCATGGTTTGTTGTATATTGTATACTTATTTTATTACTGTCGCCTTAGGGCAGGTAATGGTACCTACTTATTATTTTTTCAGTACCAAGCAATTATATTTATTAGGAGGCCAATTTTTTAAAAATGTTTTTGCAAGTATTCATTTAACCTAACAGAAAAACATTACCTACGACATGATAAGTAAATTCAAAACCCTCACAATACTTATTAATAATTTATATAAATAACAGCTGATTAAACTTACCTGTTATTATTTAATTCTTTTTCTTAATAGTACCAACCAAAAATCACGTTTAATACCTCACAAAAACAGCAAACATTTGCTGTTGCTGGGTTTGCATAAAAACACAGTAAGTAAGTGGTACAAATTCAGTCAAGTTCATTGAAATCATATACGCGAATAAACCAATGAGTTTTTATATTCCAGGGTTTTACCGAACGCACTAAAAGGAATTTCCAAGTTAACTGACAGGTAGGTATACATCTCAGATTTAAAACCTTGCACAATAAAAAGTTTTCTATACAATTCTTGGAATTCAATAACAGAGGTAAATTACCTGCCAGGTAATTAAATGTATGTAGGTATGCATTTTTTTTAAATCATATGAAAGTATTAGAGTTTCAGTAAACAATATTTTTACAAATTCTATTGTCTCAATTTTGTATATTTCTAGTGATAAGTTTTCCTGGATTTGTTAAAATAATAAAAGATAAATGTATTTACAAAAATGAAGTTTCTCTTGTATTTAACTCAACACTTGGCTATTTTTAAAGGATATTTTTCAATATTTCTTAATTTACAAATGCAACTATATTTATTTAAATTATTTAAAATAATTAAAAACTATTAAAATTGAATAATTATTTTTAATGAATTCAATAAGCAGAAGTGATTTAGGTAACATTATTTAAAAAAATAATTATTTTTAAAGAATGAAAGTATATGGACAGATAAAAAGAAAAAAATTAAAAACTAATGTTTAAATAATCAACAGATTTTATTAAATCAAAAAACACTTTCTGTGGTACATACTTAGGATTTTTTTGAGTTTTTACCCATCATCAATTGATCGTTAGTTGTAGTTTATAGATAAAGATAATACATATTTAAAGAATTAATAAAACAAATATTTCACTTCTGCCTCACACACTATACTACAAAGTTAAAGAGAATAGAGTAATAAAAAACTTGATCTTATAGAAAAGTAAACAGAAAGAAAAATGTTTCCAAGACATGAGTAGAATAAATCAAAAAATGTAAACAATTAAATATTGACTAAACTTTTAAACCTTAACAATCAATTATGGTACAAATTTATTGAACTTTATGTACACCAAAATAGCAAAACAAAATTACAGGTTTTAAAGTTTCAATATGTAGATTAAATTTAAAACATGCACATTTAAGTAGGTATACAATAATTGCACAAAAAGGCACTTTTCATTCAAGCAACTTATCAAACTATTAAGAGAGTTGTTTTATTTCTGATATATTTTTTGGAAAAAGCTTAAAGCTGAAGTATAATATTTAAATTAATAACACAATCAACGAAAAGATGTGCAAAATGATTGACAATAAATAATAATTGTGAAATAAGTATGGGTAAAATTAAATCATTACCTGAATTTATAGTTAAGTTCAAATCTAATTACATCACAGGTTCATTTTCATAAATAAATTGCACATATACGATCACATTATTTATTTTTAAAACATTTTTATTTTTAAGTTTGAAATGACAAATTTGGCATATTTTTAATATGCAAGGTTATTTACCTGACAGTTGTCTACAACTTGGTCTGGAACTAATACAATTCTATCTAATATTATAACATAAAATTAGCTGGATTTAAAAAGATACGTAAAAAAGAATCAGAATGTGTATAACCTCAATCTGTAGATTATTGGCGGGAAAGGTGTGAATTAAATATAAATAGAGCAATATAATTTTAGTTTACTTAGATTGTTCTTAAAATATATTAATACCAAATTAAGATAAATGGATACTTCAACAGGTAGAAGAAGGGTAAAAAAAATTATTCAAAATGCTGACAATGAAACACAGTTCGCCCATGATCTGAACATGTACAAAATAAATCCTCTACACTCCATTTCTTTAAATGAATTTGAAGAATTAGCTTTAGAAAGACTGCAGCTATTAAGAACAATAGAGCAGGCATCCGCTAAAGGACATAAACAGTTTTCAGAAGATTGGAAAACCTGTATAAAGGAAGAACTTGCAAAACTAGGCTTAAAAAAATATTTGAGATTACTTCTTGGTTACAATGGGTAATGAATATTATAATTTATTATAGTCTTATCAAAATATACTTACAAAGTTAAATAATAGTAATATGTTCTTATTTAATTTTTTAGACAAACTGAACAAGATTTGCAAGCAAGACGAGCTGACCACCTTTCACATTTTATTTTAAGATTAGCATATTGTCGATCAGAAGATTTAAGAAGGTGGTTTTTAACTAGAGAAATGGAGTGGTTTAAGATGAGATTTTTATCTCAAAACCAACAAGGTATCATGAAATTTCTGCAATTAAATAATCTTACATATCTTCCCATACCATATGATGTGAAAGAAAAACTTAGACATCAATTAATAACAGCTACTGGTGGTATGTATAATAATACAATTTTAATATTTTTAATTGTTTTGAATATATATGAATGGAAAAACAAAATAGTCACAAGGGAACATTTTGTCTTCATAAGTACCCATTATTCTGTGTACTCCACAAAATGTTTTGCTTTTTTAACTTATATTGGCAATCATGTGTCTTGGTGTAATGGTAGTGTAAATTGTTTCACTATCAGTTTTTCCAATGGTCCAAGATTGAATATTTTAGTTAAATTGGCAAACTTTTTCATTGTTATTTACAAAAAAAGTGTATGATTGAAAGAATACCTTATTTTCATTCAAAATTAATTTATTTCCATAATAATGTTGCAGCTAACAATATTTTTCATTTAAAAATTGATAGTACGTATTTAAATCTCTGTACTATTTTACAGAAATACTATGTTTTTTTAAATTCTTCTTTCAGATTATATTTTTCTTAAAGTTATTTGAGCACCTATTTTTGTAGTTTACACATTATTTAAATTTGTCAACTATTGGACTATTGGCAAACATAGACTTATTTATGTTTCTTTGACCATTCTTCCCAACTTCCTTTGTAATATCTAGCACTAAAACAAAAATAATACTTAATTTACAGTTATTTTAAATATATAAAAAATATTGTATTTTTGTACAGTATTCTATATGTATAATTCGTAATTTACTTTACAAATCCTAAAGATTCTGATAATTGAAGAGCTTTTAATGCCCTAACACCCCTCATACAGTAAAATATTAAAGGAGTCGTTGAAACTGGTTTTGATTGACCATACATTTTATTGAAGTCTTCATTGGTAGTATCTTTCAGCTCATGTTGAAGTTTATTCACTAAAATAAAATCGAGGTTTATTTTATAAATGCCATACATTTTCAAACATATTTTGACTTACAAGGTATATTAATACTGCACCCAATCTTACTTGTGGATTTAACTTCATCTGGTTCTCTGACATCTATTATTAGTACTTTTTTATCATGTGCAAGTTTTTCCATTTCTTCAAAATTCACAACTTTATCTACAGCTGCCATACTTAAGCTTCTAACTGTCAAAATATTTATTTTTTTACTAATTAGGCTTAACATTTTAGAAACAATATATTAGCATATCAATCTAATTTGCTATACTTAGACTGTTTTACAGTCGATTCTTACCATGTAAGACAGATTTTATGAGAATATTGTTAATTTTGTTATAAAAGTTTGTTACAAATTTTTGGAGTAAATTTTATAATTTTTGGGGGTTCTAATCATAATATGTCTATTAGGAAAGTGAGGTTATTTTTATGTTGTTGATTGCTTCATCTGTCATAGTTAGTTACTAGCTTAGACAAGGAAATCTAAGGTTACTCAGTGTGAATCCATAGATATGAAATAGAAAGATATCGGTGATAAGTATCACAGTTTCCATAAATTATAACGATAACAACATTTCACAGTCTAACCGACCACTGGATGAAATCAATACCTTTTGCCGATTCTTTCGTAATGTAGTTAAAACATCGACACATGAGTTTGTTAGTTTCCTTCTTCTGGTTAATGGGCAGGGGGAGTTTGACCTCATAAACACAGAGAAGAAATAAACTTCTTTCTAATCTATGTCAGAAACTGTCAAACTGTCAACAAAAATGTTTCCAAACAAAACAATCATTGGCAACATTATAAATATCTTCTGTATGTTCCTTGGTTTAATTTCCTAAAAAAATTAACAAAAAAATTATAAATCTCCAGAAGCAACTCTTGTTTGAGTTATTTTGTTATTATTATACATTAAGATATAAAAATTTTTTTTCATCTGTCAAATTTGAGATTTCAACAGTGTTCCTACTATTTTTTGATTGTTGTTTCAGCCAATGGGCATGCGATTAGGCGATTATCGTGCACTATTATCGATAATCTGCACTAGTGACAGTTTGATTTGATTTGTTCAATTCATAAAATGTTCTTATTAAATAGACTTATCTCTTTATTTAATACTCATGCGCAAATATTTTTGAATTTTCCGCTTCCACTTCTTTCCATGGAACACAACGTATTGCTACCCAGGAATACCACTACTTAAATGAAAAAAACCCTTGTAGCTGTCAAAAGCTAGCTTCTATTTGCCGGATAGACCCGGCAGCTCAGGCCATAAATCACAAAGAAGAAGTTCCAATTTTTACACTTACTTCACAGCACATACGTGCTGTTTTGACGTCATACAGTGTATAATGGTTCATTATTCACTAGTGAATAATGGGTAACATTATACTAGAGCAAGCACATGTATAATTAAGGTTTTATAGCACGGTCGTGGACAAAATGCTTTTACTTATTTTGTAATTAATTTAGGAATTACCCCAGATAGGTAGATAAGAAAATCTAATTGTGCACTCCACATGACCTCTTAAAAACGAATTGAAGATACTTAAAAAATATCTTAAAAATATGTGTTATATATTGTAACATTTAAATATTCGATAATAGTATAATATCAACAGAAGTTGTTTAATATTACCTTAATCAAATAACTTTTATCATATATTTTTTGTATGTGTAATGTATCAATATTATATTTTGTACATAAATAAGTTATTTAAACCTACCAGAAACTTCGCGAAATTAAGTATATAATGTGTAAAAAGCAGACAAGTATATTTTTACTATATTGTGATCTAGAAAGATCGACAGTAGACGAAGTGAGTATGTCTAGTCATATAGAGAGAGATGCATATAGTGTTCTTAGAAAATGGTTATTCCCGAAGTTTCTGGAAAGTTTGAAACTTATAAAAGGACTTGAGCTGAGGTCGTTGGAGGGAAGTATATTATTAGAAGTCTGCCATAGAAGATCGGTTGTAGTGAACAGTCAGAACAAAGTGAACAAACAGTTTTTAAAAAGTAGTAAAAATAAAGTGTTAAATAGTAACATTAAAAATACAAGTTAAAACAATCAAGAAGTAAAACAAAGTGCTAAATAGTGACATTAAGAAGTTTAAAATTAATACCAAAGTAATCAAAAGTGTAATTAAAAACATTTTCGGCGCATTAAAAAGAAGAAATTATAAGTGTACTTACTATTTATAATACAATTAAAAGAACTATAATCCAACAAACAGTGAACTATATCCATTTGGAGGAACAAAGAACAATAATATTACACAAGAAACCAAACAACACGACCATATTTTGCCAAAGTCGGAAATTCCACGTATCACTTCGTCAGAAAGCAGGACTCTACATTAAGGTCAGATAACATTGTAAACAATTTGAATTTTTGTAGTAGTTAGTTAAGTTTTATAATTTAAAAACAAAAGAATTTATTTGATATTCAATAATTACTGTATTTCGATAATAACTTACTTACCATTACATAAATAACAATAATTAATTTAGCACAATTCTAACGTCAAGTAAGTTCTTTCCTACCAATTATTGGACATTCAATATAATACTGTTTTAATTTAACTCTTGTAATAAATTTGTAATTATAATTAATCAATTTTTCATTCATATACCTACCTAATTATCCAACTAGAAGCTTGCAGAACAAAACACACCTGAGAAAAAGAAGATCTTGCTATTATTAGAACATTTAAATAATATCAATCAAATAAATAATATCAATCAATCAATAAATAATTATTGAATCATAATATTCATTACAATATATACTGTTTTAAATTTTAGGTGTAAATGAAACAACATTTAACTCAATTGATTTTTACAAAGTACCATTTACAGAAGTTTTATCACTAATAAAAAGTAGAAGAGTATTTTTAGAACAAGGTTATGCTTACATTCCCACTTCAGATTTGGTCGTTTCCATACAAGCCCAATTTAGGGCATCGTTGAATGAAGCTTTAAGTGTAAGTTACTAATAATGGCGTAGTGAGCATCTTCCTCTATAGGGAATAGCAAAGAACTGTTTTGTTATTTTTTAAAATTTTAGATATACAATCAACGTCTTCCGTCCGTAGATGATGATAGACTGAATTCCTTGTTGAGTAATCTTCATAATGTATATACAGGAAAAACGCATGTGGTAGAAGACTCAAAAGAAGGAATCAATCCCGCCAACTTAGATTCCTATTCCCAACAACATTTCCCACTTTGTATGCAACACTTGTACAACTGTTTAAAAACCTCACACCATCTTAGACATCAGGGAAGATTACAGCTTAGTTTATTTCTTAAAGGAATCGGTAAGCAAAGTATAAGGGTATGTTGTCTTTATAGACTATAAAAAATCTATTGTTTTGGTTACTTAGGTTTGTTATATGAGGATGGTATGGAGTTTTGGAAACAAGAATTTACAAAAAATCCCCAAATCGACCAAAACAAATTCGATAAACAATATTCATATTCTTTCCGACATGCGTATGGTAAAGCAGGTGCTATGACAAATTATTCACCATATAGTTGTATTAAAATAATAATGGAAAACGTCGGACCTGGGGAACACCACGGTTGCCCCTTTAAACACTGGGATCAGAGTATCTTGAAGAGTAAACTGGTAGAATCTGGATTTGCTACTCAAGGTTCGTATTATTAATAGCAGTACAGCCTTTATTTGCCGGTTGAAGTAGCTTTTAATTAAAACTAACTGTTTTTTTTCCAGCAATTAATTCCATTATGGATTTAGCGAACGGAGGACATTATCAAATAGCTTGTAGCAAATATTTCGAATGCGTTAGTGGGCAACCGCCAATGATGAATATTAATCATCCTAATCAATATTTTTCTGAAAAAATTAATCTTTTTAAAGAAAAACAAACTAAGAAAAATTAAAAAAAAATAGCTAAGGGTATATTATTTATTGTACTTGTTTATAGGATATACAAAATTTATATTTTTTACCAAAACTGTATATAAAGGCACTTTGCATAAGTTAAGCATTGAAAATATTCAACAGTGAGTCTTTATTTCCATAAATACATCCTTTTCCATATTTTTTCCACTAATATACGCGACTGATTTTAAGATCGTAGCGCAACTACGGCCAAAAGCGGAACTATTTGAAAGTTCGTTGTCTTATTGTTCTATTGGTGGTGATTCAAGCAAAGCAGATTGTATCTGACCAATACACACCAGTTGCACTGCTTCAACTGAAGTATCCAACATCACCGGACTACTAAGTCCAATGAAGCTAAAGAGGGTCACCTAAAGTAGGAATATTTGGTATATTCACTTGCACTTTGCACTTCTGTGTCCGGGAAAAATTAAGGAGGAATCTGTTGCAATTGCTGTCCTGGACCCGTATTCTCAAATTACTCCTACTAAAACATATCTATCTATCATATCTTTATTTTCGTAGGAACTCAGGAATATTTTCCTTTTAGCAATCCTCTTACACGCGCCTACACACCTAAATTTTACTGATAGATTGCTTAAACTGAAGTGAGTTTTTGAAAATGAACTACAATCTTCCTTAAATTCTGTCTATTAGAACGATTTACCCCTGAAAATGCAATGATATGATATAGAGAACAGATTTACATGTATTTGAACATTGGGTTGCCAATTCTCAGTTTCACAGCCTAAGGTTTTTATCTGTCTAGAGTGACTTTGTTTCTCATCTCTTTTTCCCGGGCAGAGATGGGAAACTCATGTTCGATGGGTCCTTATCCAGAACCCAACAGTGTTGGACTTACCCTCGAGAGGACGCCTACCAACCAAACTCGCTGTTACCCCCGTCTCGGAATCACTACCCTAGCATACTTCACCCATTCATACTACTCGCCATCAGAACCATTTCCTCCACAACTTCGCTAACCTCCATCCATTCTTTCTCCCCTCTCAACATTATCTCCACCATATTCCCCCAAGTCTCCTCTCTAAATCATCCTTATTCTTCCAACATCTAAACCCTCATTATCCTCTATCTCACGCATATTCCAGTCTCTCTTCCCAATCTTGTGTAGATCCTCCACCCATGCCCAGTGAGAACTTGGGTCAAGAAGTAGTTTACCTCCCCAAACTCTCGGTCCATCCAGTCCATTTCCTCCTCCATCCAATCTTGAATTTCCTCTTTTGTGGCACCCTTCCACCGTTGCCTCTTTGCCTTAGCCATCAGGTCTAAAGGGTATGATCTGACAGCACAGCTGCTGCTATTGCACCCACTGTCCTGTACCCCTGTACCACTCTCGACAAAATCCCCTTCTGCACCTGCAGTAGTGGCTTTATCCTCGCATGGATCCCCGCTCTTTCATCCCACACTTCCGCTTCGTACAGGATATTCTGCTCAATCGTCCTACCAATAACTCTCCTCTTCCATTCTCCCGGCTCTTGTACATTACACATTAAACTCCCCAACCATGCTGCTGGTACTCTCGACTTCTATGCTGCCTTCATCATATGGTGCTTGAAGAATAGTTGGCTATCCAACCAAGCACTTAGATACTTCACCGACTCCTCCATGTAAATTTTCTTCCCCTTCCCCTAACTCATCATGGTCTCCATTTAAGCACGCTCTTTGCAGCTTCAAGAAATAAATAAAAACGCAATAGACCCATCTCGTTAATGGCACAAATTGAATACTCGTGCGCGAACCAACTCCCACTCTCGTAGTTCCCCCTAAATATTCGTGCCCCTTATAAAATTGTGTTGGTATGACATGCAAAAGTAATCATCAGTAATCCAAAGTAAAGTAAATCCAGGTACACACACAAGTCGTTAATATTAAATACACAAAGACAAGAAAAACACAATAACAACTAGCAAGCGGCGTACACGAACCAAATAAAAATTAAAACTTCTCCTTTTTGTGGTTTATGGCCTGGGCTGCCGCGGCTATACGGCAAATAGAAGCTAGCTTTTGACAGCTAAAAGTTTTTTTTCATTTTAATTGTGGTATTCCTGGGTAGCAATACGCTGTGTTCTATGGTAAGAAGTAGTCATATTTTAGCAGTGGAAGGGGAAAATTCAAAAATATTTGCGCATGAGTATTTAATAAAGAGATAGGTGTATTCAGGATTTCTTTTAGCCTAAGAAGTACAGTGTGGAAATGAACAATGTTATGATTCGCCATTTTCAAAAGGTTTTTATGTATTTAAAATCATTCAATTTCGTATCAAACCTGATGCAAAATCAAACACAATCAGATGTACTTTGAAATAGTTACAACGAATATCCACAAGAGAGCGCATGGAGTAGATTTTCAATATTATTTGTAGGACATCCTAACATCTGACGTTTTAGTGTCATAATTATATTTTTAATAAAAGTTGTATATATTCCAGTACAAAAACTAAGATAAAAAGAGTCAAGTTTAACAACATTAATACACGACTCTAGTTCGTCATCAAGTATGAAGTAAATTTTGTATTTATTGTTTTTTTAACTTTCGAGTTATCTTCAGGAGTAGATTTTGTATAATGGAATCGACATACTGTGAGTGTGGTTATCCTACAGGACCTTCGAAGTTGTTAAATCAAATCGTATCTCTCATTGAATGCGACGTAACCCAAAATGACACCCCGAGAATTATAGATATGCTTTGCTGTTACGTAAAGAACGCAAGAAATGGTTTTGTATCCTTTTTTGTTGCTTCGTCGGTTAACTTTTAAATTTTAATTGAATCTCAAATTTTCTTAACGTTATTTCCAACAGACGATAGAAGATTTACCAAATATAATGACTTTACTTGAAATTTTGAGCGAAAGATTAAAGGAAGAATCGGTATTTGGTGACTTGTTAAAAGTGCTTTTGGAAATTTGCAAGATACCGATTTATTTAACGCAAAGTTCAGATGTCCTTCGATTCGCTATCGATCTACAGGAATATTTTTCCGTATTGGGTAAGAGATTGTAAATATTGGAACTACTTAATTTTTTATATCTTAGTTTCTTTAAGGTTACGTACTACTACGAGTGGAAGACATAGATTTTCAAAAACTTGCTTTAGACACTATCGTAACCCTGCTAGAGGTGCGCAACGAAAAGCACAAGAACCAAATATCCTTGGAAAAGCGGAGATTGGCGGCCATATCGGGCAGATTTCCAGAAATTTTAAGCCAAATAATATTTTTCGTCAACGACGAAATTTTTCCTGATATTTTAAATTTGACATTTAATTTGATGACGGAGTTTTCTGGAATAAGTAAGTAATATTTTACACCTAGAATACAATACAGAATCCTTTTTAGTGGCAAAAAATTGGAGGCAGCAACTTTATGGTGACCTATAAGGGTCGAAATTACCACTTTGCTACTTTTAATGCCACTATCCAATTAAAAGTTATTAGTTCTTGTGGCCGGAAAGACCCCGTCACTTAAGTTGTCACTATAGAGTGGCAAAGTAAGTAAGTAACTGGCACTTAGAAAAGTTACCATATAGTTTCTGGTCTTTTATGGTGACATTTTGAAGGATTTTGGTAGTTCCGGATTCTTCTCGTAGTTATATTGTTGCTACTTCAAATGTGGGTGTTTATTTTCCACCAATTTTGCTGGCAGGAACCAACCAGGAACTCCTAAGATATACTATAAAGTGACCATTGCCTATTAAGTTATATTTTAAGTAGCAGCGTGGTTCCAGGAACTATAACTTAGTGGCAAAAACTTTTTGAATGTTCCGGTGCACTATAATTGCTAGTTGGGATTCCAGTTCCCATATCTAACTCGGAACCGTCCGTATATCACTTTATGGAATTCTGGTTTAAATTCTGTATGTTGTCTTCTTCCCATTCAGATTTAGTACTCAACTTTGTGATGAATTTTTTCACAAAGTTGAATTTCTTTGGCATATCATCTTGGGGCATTTCCCAAGTTTTATCAATTGGAAGTGATCGAGGTTTTTCCCTGATAATTCCTTCTTTGATCATTCTGTATATTGTTTTCTTCCTTACATTTTCTAGCTGAATATGCAGTGGGGTCAAATTTAGAATCATTTCCATTGCAGCAGTGGGACCAGTTCCCATTACTCCATTATGTCACTTAGTATATTAGTAATACTACTCAAAATGTTAGTTTGTAGATATGAAAATATTAGTTTTATGTCCCACAGCTTTATTTAGATTTTTATTCCTTTTTTATAGTATGCTTCATTAGCTAGAAATAATTTTTGAGAGAGTTGCATACTTTTATATTGGAGCAACAAATTAAAACATTAAAAGTTCAATGGAATTAACCAAATAATAAAAAAAAACATAGTGGAGAATTTTTTAAGAAGAATATTTCGATTGTCTTCAAACTCATACTCTGTTTCTTTCTAGGTAAAATTATGACCGAAGAGGATGTTCTAAATTCCCTTTTAATTCGATTAGAAGACGGTTGGAGAACTAGAGATCTTGTAACACCAGATTGTAATCTACCCGATACGCCGCCTTCTTTTAAAAATCTAAGAATGATTGCGTCCATTATTAATTTAGCAGTAATTTATTTGCAAACGCACATGGATCATTTGCAAAATGTACCAACAGTGACCAGATTTTCGCTGTGGTAAGAAATTGAACGTGACCAAATCTAATACCTCATATTCTGTATACCTGTGTGCGTTGGAAATAATGTTTCCCATTTTATTATAAACAAACCTAGAAACATGCACCGGGCCAAGATTCCCCACACTTATTAGGAACCTTACTTTATCTTCTCAGTTTCATTTCCGCTCATGACTTTGCTTCGGATAAAATCATTCCATCGGGTATAAAACCGGGAATAGCCTACCAAGCTAAAAAAAATCCAACCTTGCTTGCAAAAATCTGCTTTCCATCCTCTTTCCTTCCTCTGTACTCTAAATCTCAGTCAATGTTTACTCAAACACTATTCCCCTAACAATTCTCTATAGGTGTTGATTTCTTAGGCATGACACCTGTAGAGGTTTGTCTTTCACCCAATTTGGTGGATTATTTATTCACCCCATCTTTGCCTCAATATATTTTTTGCTCTCTGTACCCTTAATCTCCATAGATTCCATTTCCACTGCTGTGTTAAGATACCTTTTAATAATTTTATATCCGACAATCTTATAAAGGCAAAAACGTTTAAGATAAAGACGTGGACAAAGCACATCGAAAATATAAGGTTATAAGAATAAAATTATAAAACTTCCAGTCCGTTATTACCGGCTAAAACACTGGTCCTTCGAGCCGGAGTGGTACAAATACAAAAATAAGTCCTAGTAATAAAACTATTTATTATAAATTTATCTTGTTTTCCCTTGCTCATTTCGTCCTCTTTTAGGAATTTAAGATATGTGTTTGTTCATTTATCAAAAAGTAGAAACACCTCGGCAAGAAATCTTATTTTAACTTGTATTGTGTGGCTGGTAGATTTGTTTCCGGAATCTGATTTTATACCTAGCGGTTTAGCCCACGGTAAGATTAATTTCTATCGAACATACATCTCTTATTGATTGGTTATTTTCAGATTTTCTTTATTCAAGTTGCGAAGCAAGCGAAGAATTTATCACCGACATAATTCTAATTCGCAATAATGCAGTCGTACCGGTGGATGATTATATGTTCCTGAAATTGTTTATATGTTTCATCCCCACATATTTGTCGTTTACTGGAGGTAAAACGGTAAGTTTGTACATAAAACACTTTTCAATTTAAGAGAAGAAATGTAAAAGGCAAATCTAACCTATAACGAAGGTTTTAAAGAATCCCTTCAACTTCTTCCTTATAAGCCTACGTATAATAATGACATAAATATTTTTTCTGTGCATATTGCTCTACAGTATAGATTTCAAATGGTTGTATAATTGTTGCAGACATTTAATGCTATCTCGGCACATATGTGGGCAAATGGAAACAAGGGAAATGCTGCCAACAAAACGAACAAAAAAATACTGAAAAAGGTTAGTCCCATAAGGAAGCGGTTTTTCCAATACATTTTTGGTTTTTCTTATATATTTTGGGTCCCTTTACCACCCATGTTGTACCAGAAAAGTATGGAATATGGAAGTCTTTTAAGATATTTTTAATTTGGAGTATTTCACATCATTCAGTTGACGAAAAACTAAATGACAGTTGTCAACACATAAACGTATCGTGTAGGTATTGGGGTAGTATTATTCATTATACAGCTTCGTTTGTTTGGCTTTGTTGTTGTTTCTAGGTGACTGTTTTTTATTATTCTATTTTTATCGATTTGTGTTTCTCTGCTTTTTTTATTGCAAATATCCTCGAGAAGAGTTAGACATTTTACAGCCTTTCTAGTCTAGTATTTGATTTCAGTTGGACATGGATTCTATAGTGCTTTTACCGGCAGATGTACTATCGGCTTCAGAATAGCATATACATTTTCAAACTTAAATCGCTTACAATGAATTTATTTTTAAGGACGGCCTATTTATTGTGCACAACCAATCACGGTTTAAATAATAATAAATTTGAAATCAGTTTAACAGTTGTCCACGCCCACATCTTTAATGTTTGCAGCATAAGGTATTTTATTGACAAATTGCCTGTCTCTCTGTCCCTTTGTAATTAAACTACATTTAATGTAGGCGTTTAAAGGGCGTTTTTATAACATGCATATGCTATTCTAAAGCCGACTGTACCTGGGGCAATGTTACAAGAAAATTTAAGTTTAGAGGACCATTCTGTCAATGAGTTAAAACGATGCTTGGAGTTCTGGTCCCATAAACAAACTTCCCATTTCTGCATTTACCTTAACGATACGTTTGTGTGTTGACAGCTGACATTTAGTTTTTCGTCAACTGTAAGATGTAAAATACACAAAATTAAAAATATCTTAAAAAAAGACTTCCATACTTTTTTGATTCAACATGGGTAGTAAAGAGGCCCAAATTATATAAGAAAAACCAAAAATGTATTGGAAAAACCGCTTCTTTATGGGACTACTACTTTTTCAGTATTTTTTTGTTCGTTTTGTTGGCAGCATTTACCTATTGTATAGAACTCATCCATTGATAATATATAATTGTTTTTCCGCCTATCTTATCGGAAAACCAATCATTTGAACACCAAAAACAGGGGGGAAAGTATTGTTTATCAACCCAAAGGCGGAAAATTCATAACGCTACGATTTTTTTATTCTAGAATTGAAAAGGCGTGCATTGGATTTGACATTTTTAAAGCAGAAATAATATAAATTTCGTCTAATTCCACACAAAGTGAGAGCTTTTCTCAAACAAAATTCTATAAATCATATAAATTTATATTTTAATTCTGATAGAAATTCCATTAGCACCGAATTCGCAATAATGACATATTATCAGTTTTTGCAATGTATGCATTATTAATCGTGAACGATATTATGTTGTCATAGAAAAAGTATAGTATGCAGCTCGCAACAAAATGGCTATTTTGCACTCATATGAATTGCAGTACTTGCCTTCGACTCTGCAAATGTCATACTCGTGCAAAATGGGCATCATTTTGTGTTTTCTAAATAATTTATATAATTACTGATGTTAATTCAAAAAATGTATAAAAATATAAAATATTAAAAAGGTACAGATTTCTAATAGCACTTTAGTAATGTTTAAATAAACCTAGAATAAAACACACATATTAAGTAATTTTGGACATGTGGCAACCAATTCACAAATCTGTGCATATTTATAATTTCTAGATTTTAGAACGAAACAGAGTCATGTACAGGCTATTGAAAGTATTTACCTATCCACCGAGTAATCCTAAGGAGCATGCTTGTGTTATAAAAATTTTAAGCTTTAAGGTTTTGAAACTGCTGATACCACACTTAGAAGACGAATTTATTGAAAATTCAGGAACAGCCATGTAAGTTTAAAACAAAATAAATTCAGTTTATAGCTCTTTTTACAATAGAAAAAAACTGCTAAAGAGACTTTTAAAAAGTTTGATACGGGATAGATAGAAAATCAGATGTATGGGGAGAAAACTGTATATTTTTGTAACCAGGCGTCGCCACTGTTTAGCTTGACTCTGGATAAAGGCTTGCAGATTAAAAAACTTACAACAAATTCTAAGTTTCGTTCAAAACACTGTACCGAGGCACATTTTCAAGGAAATAGTTATTATACAGATATGGTTTGCTGCCTTTAAATGTACATCTCGTGATTATGATCTATACCTTAGAACAAAAAGAAACAGGAAGTATGGGGGGTAGAAGGAAGGAGGACCAACTTATCACAGAACAAATTCTTCTTTTCTACATGTAACGTCCTGTGACACTTACTCTTGCTACTGTGGCGCCACCAATTTGTTCCCTTTCGTTGACGTACCGCAAAATAAATAGTTTTTATTTTGAATATAATTCATCCAATCAAGCGAGTGAATACAATGGGGTGTTAAACTTAACAAAAATATGATGTTTTCTCAATGTTAATAGTTAGGGGTGTACAAAATCATACTAGAAAATCAATTAATTTTATTGTATCTATTATCACACGGTTTTTATGTCGATTTGAAAATTCAACTTTGGATGATTTAAATAGTCCGCCATTCGTTCTCTGACGTAGATAAGTAAAGTTAGCTACATAAGGGTCGACATAGAACCGCAATTCTGTCGTCTTCTTTTTTAAAATTTTGATCCTCAAACCACAATTTTCGTCTAACTTTTACTGCAGGCACGTTATAAATTTTTTATGAGGAGTTCTAACTGTTGTGTTCGTGCAGTATGATACAAAACAAGATTTATATGATATTGACATTATTCAAATTTGAAAAAAAAATGTGGAGGAAAGCTAACTAAACCTTTTTTTAACAAAATGCTTATATTTTATTGAAACGTCAAGCTCCTACTGTAGACAAATGTAAGGTACAGAATACTCATTTATTTTGAAAGTTCTTTAAACTTCAAATTAGATTGGCCTTTTTTTAACTGGCTGTTAGCTATAAATTCATAAAACATCTGTATCAGAAAGTGGCTTACTTCATATATGAGTTATTGACGTATCTGTAGTGAAAGTTGCAAACATTTAGTAATTTTCAATTTCCAGTTTTCTCCCAAAAATATTTGATTCAAAAATTTTTTAAATATATTTTTGCAAAGTAGTGCTAATATACTTTAATAAAATACCAGGACCGGATATCGATTTAACACCCCATAAGTATTGTAAATCATTTTGTGTCTATAAGAACCGAATGATATGCCTATGGGCTCATTTTTTACTTTTTATGCAATTACTTTGAGAGTATACTGTAAACATAGAAGGAGCTTCAAGATGGCCGACTTCCGTCGCAAACTTTCCTTAAAGTTAAAATATGCCAGTCTCATTTCTGTTTATTTTTGTACCTATCCTTCTTCGGTTTTATTTTGTTCTTATATTGCTTTTAAGGTTATGTTCAAAGGCGTAAAAATCATAAAATGTTTGAGATAACTTAGCTTTATTTAAAGCAATTGCATCCAGTTAAAGCAATGTATCTTGAAGTTTTACATAAATGACTAGCATTTTCATCACAATTGGCTAGAAAATCAACATGAAAATAAAGGTTAAAGAAACTTCCCGATTTCTTAACTCCTCTTTCAATATTTTTACCGGGTACATGTTTTACAGAAGCCACAAAAATACAATGCAAGTATTTTTGTTTCTTATAAAAACTCAAAAATCATTAAATCAAACATTTGGATGCTAGCAAGCAAACTGTTTTCTTCCTCATTGAAAAATATTTTTGATTGCAGTTTAATCCAAAAAAATATTGCGAACACTGCAAAAATTTATATTAGTACCTGTCGGTTTATAATATGGCATTCATGTTTTAGTTTGTTAAAGAATATTAAACAGACAGGTTTGTCAGAAAGCGGACTGATATTGCTCACAAAATGTTTAGAAACTCTAAGGAAAACTTTGCAGTCCGATTCAAGAAAAGTGATATTAAATTCCATTATATTCAACGACGGTCGTAGTACTCTAATAGGTAAGTAATAGTATATTATATACCAAGCGAGTAAAGTGCATCTTTTAGTCTGAGGTTTCATGCACTCGTTATGCAAAATGTATCAGATTCCTCACTTGTTAGGTTAGGTTATGTTAGGTTAGGATATCCTAAAGCTTTTTAACGATTTTAATGATTTTTTGCAGACCTCGGTCGAGAACTACTAAAATTCGATATATTTAGCGAAAAAGCTCAACTTTGTATACAAGAAATTTTTCATATCTTATCGACAGTCTCTATCGACTGTCAAAACGATGCCGTAGCGATAGATCTTGCCGTTGGATTTTTAAAGCGTCTATTGAAACAAACACCGGACGAACCGATGTACGATAACAGGATTGTCATAGCTATAATGGATTTTCTTTGGGAAGTAATTTTGCAAGATGGTTTTCAACTGGAACAATTTTTCAAACTAGAAGGTGTCTTCGTAATGTTGGATGTTCTTCAGGTAAGATTTTTAATAATTTGTTCTTCGATTTGATTTTAATATTCATTTTTTTTTTTCTTTAAAACATCTATGAAACTAAAAGTTGTACGAAAAACATTTAAATTTGGTGAAAAGTTATTTGTAAAAATTACATTACAAGCTGTTGACTTACTATTAGTATTGTGTTAAAAATACAAAAAAAATTATAATATAGATTGAGTCGCGTTTTAAGCATCATAACAAATATCTTAAAATAAAAATGTACATTTAATATATAAATAAAGATTAAAATTTGAATTTTCCTTGTTTTTCCTGTCATTTTCGGACGTTAGTGTGATGTCAATACACCTATCTCTTTATTGAATACTCATGCGCAAATATTTTTGAATTTTCCCCTTCCACTGCTAAAATATGACTACTTCTTGCTATAGAATACAACGTATTGCTACCCAGGAATACCATAATTTAAATGACAAAAACCCTTTTAGCTGTCAAAAGCTAGCTTCTATTTGCCGTATAGCCCAGGCAGGCCATAAACCACAAAAGAGAAGCTCTAATTTTTATTTCGTTCGTGTACGCCGCTTGCTAGTTGTATTGTGTTTTTCTTGTCTTTGTGTATTTAATATTAACGACTTGTGTGTGTACCTAGACTTCTCTTTGGACTACTGATTACTTTTGCATGTCATGTCAACACAATTTTTTAAGGGGCACGCAGGAACATTTAGGGAAATACGAGAGTGGTTCCCGCATGAGGATTCAATTTGTGCAAAGATGGGTCTATTGAACATATTCGCGATCACTACGGAGTTGGCGCCATCTAAATTTGGAAATAAAAAACTCCGGGGAAAACAAACATCTTGTCATAAGACCTGTGTTGATGAAGTGTTATTTATTTCTTTATTGTTGTACGAGGGTTGTCTGAAAAGTTTCCGACCTAACAAAGATACTAGACATTTTTTCTTCAAATTAATTTTTATTTTTCTACATAGTCTCCTTGTAAGTCTATACACTTCTCCCAGCGATGCTCCCATCTCTTCAACCCGTCCAAATAGTACTCGGCGTCTTTCTCTGCAAAATAGTTGTTTACGAAGGTGATGGCCTCCTCATTCGACGAAAATCTCTGTCCTCCGAGCGCAACTTTTAGCTTAGGGAACAAAAAAAAGTCGCTTGGGGCTAGATCTGGTGAGTAAGGAGGGTGGTCAAGCAGTTCAAACCGTAATTCGTGGATTTTCGCCATGGCAACCGCTGAGGTGTGAGACGGCGCATTGTCTTGGTGAAACAAAATTCTTTTTTTCTGCAAATGTGGCCGTTTTTCCGCAATTTCTGCCTTCAGCTTGTCAAGTAATGATGCGTAGTATGCTCCTGTAATAGTTTTTCCTTTTTGAAGATAATCGATTAAGATAACTCAATTACGATCCCAGAAAACAGTTGCCATCACTTTCCCAGCCGAAGAAACAACCTTTGCTTTTTTTGGTGCCGATTCCCCCTTCGCAGTCCATTGTTTTGACTGTGTTTTTGTTTCTGGAGTATAATGGTGTATCCAAGTTTCATCTACAGTAATTAATCGGCGCCAAAACTCTGATTTATCGCGCCTAAACTGCGCCAACAGAGAGTTGGAAATGTTCATTCGAACACGTTTTTGGTCCAAAGTGAACAAACGCGCGGACAACTTTCTCATGCCTAAATCTTGATTCAATATGTGACAAACACGTTCTTTGAGCATGTTTATAGCCTCTGCTATCTCTCTAATTTTAATTCGACGGGTGTCTAGCACCATTTGGTGAACTTGAGCGATATTATCGTCAGTGGTTGCAGTTTTTGGACGTTCCGAACGTTCATCGTCACCCAAGCTGGTATGGCCACGTTTAAATTCAGCAGCCCAAAATTTCACGGTGGTAAATGATGGTGCAGAGTCTCCGTACATAGCGTCCAACTCGTCTTTGATTTGCGTAGGCGTATTGCCTTTCAAAAACAAATATTTAATGACAGCTCGATACTCGATTTTTTCCATTTTCACAAAAACACTTACATCGACTCACTCAAATGATTGTCAAACAACAACTGCGCGTCCAAAATGGCTGAAATTTTAGTGGGTACCTATCAAAGCATGCGCAAACACATTCCCCAACTTTTGTTTACGAGTGCTGCCATCTTCATGTTGAGGTCGGAAACTTTACAGACAACCCTCGTATATTTGGTTCGTTTTTTTTATTTAATGCAAAAAGCATAGCTTTTGTACGAATAGTAAGTCAAAATATGTTTGTCCAGTTCCACAGTGCAAGAATTATACATCTGAAAATGTCTTCATGTATTGTTTTCCCAGCAAATAGCTAAAACAAAGGGAATTAGACTCAACTGCCCTTAACTGTCAGCACTCAACAGTAAATAAATGAGTTTTACGTTGTTTTCCCGGAGTTTTGGAGCGCCATATCTGCTGGCAATGGTGATCGCGAATTGAAAATGTTCTTATAAGTATATCGTACAATTTTAATGAATTACTGATCTTTAAATGACTAAAATCGTTTCTAAAATTAATTTCCATATATGCTATGTACTATTTTCCTCCATATAACCAGAACTTTATATTTTTCTTGGTGTAAGGGTTACGTTATCTGTCATTTTTAGTTATTCAAGGTCATAAATTTTGTCCATATAAACATTAAAGTATTTTTGTCGAGATTCGCTTCTTTGATTCTAATAGTCCATGCTGGAAATAGTGGCTGGTTTGTTTAGGAGTGTGAGGCCTTATAGAGTGACGTCATACCCGTATTAGCGCGCATTTAAAATTGCAATATCCGTAGTTCTCATCGATAAGCTTTAAATTTCTAGACCATTAACAAATCAAATTACTTTTTGCATCACCATTGTTTAAATACCACCAACAACTTCCTATCGATTGATGTACTTACTATAACATTGATTTTATCTAAAAAAAAAGCCCATGGCAAAAGAAATGCGTTCCTAACACTTTTACCAATCCCTAAATATGAAATGTTTCATATTATAAATCTAGTTTCAGTGATAGGGACAATATAAAATTTATATTTACTACACAACGTTTGTAGGTGTATCCTAGGTCTATTCAAATAGTAACTTTAGGAGCCCTGGTGGACTTATGCGATTACAGTGATGGTAAAAGCATCCCCTACATGATAACGTGGAAAGGTAAAAATGGTGTAACTCTCATGCCATTATTAATGGATATATTCAGAAAGGAAAGTAAGGATTTGGGAGTTGAGACCGGACCACATGGTGAAATTTCAGGTAAAACAGCCAATTCTACTTTGTTACTAAAATTTTTACCATTAAGATTATTAATGGTGGCCGTAGTTGTTGTTGTTTTTTTAAGCTCTTCTGAATTTGCATATATTTATATCCATATAATCAATGAACAAAACTCTGCCACTTGTCACAGGTACAAGGTCTGCAATGTCCATACAATGTTTCTAGAACCATCAGCTTAGGTATTAAATTTTAACTTAACCTGTTAATATGATGATGAAAGTAATTTCTAAATTGCTGCCATTGAGATAAAAAGTTATTTTTTTAAATAAACCGTTGATGTTTTATTTACTGTTCTTAATCTAAGTTTTATTCATATTACAACAGTATTGTAATATTATTACACCATCGACATGTAATAAGTATTATACGTTATGTCTTATGACAGTGCGACCTACCTAATTTGACTAGTTAGGTACCTACGTCAAATGACCTTAACTGTCAGTTACTGTCAAATCATTTAAAATTTTCAAATATACTATTAATTGTTAATGCGTGTTTTTAAGTAAAAATATAAAATTGAATAACATTGTCTTCTTTTCAAATATGAGAGTAAAAGTTGGAATTAATTATTTTATTTTTATATAGTACTTTTAAATGTCAAAAATGAAAAGTTATTGTCTTCCCTTAAGCAATCAAAGCAGCGTTGCTAGGCAACCCATTACAGTACCTACCTGATACCGTAATGTTCTACTTACCGGCGCCAAATTGATTATAGGGAACTGTATTTACTGGACAGGATGAAATAAAATATTTTAATTCAAATCATTTTTTTTCAAGATGGTAGATATCCCTTGATGGGTAAAGATCAATACGACTTAACGTTCAAACAACACAATGTAGATGACAATCCAGCAATTACCGACATGTACGCCAGTTGTCGACCAAAGATTTATGCTCTCTTGTGTATGATCTTCGATAGATATGAGAATGTGTATGAACTAGCAAACGAAACCTATAAAACTTGCAATGAGCCATTGCAAACCGAAGATCAAGTATGTTTTGATTTTACTACATACTTCCAAAATCATCTTTAATGTGATATAATTGTAGATAACTTTGTTGTTGGCCGAAAACTTTCTAGGATTAAAATTTGGCGAAGTTTGGAAAGAATTGAAAGTGCAATTTGACGTTATGAGTTTCGAACCTTTACCCAGCGATCGCATTGTTTTAGATTCTTTGGTCGAACGAACGCATAAATGGGGAGATCACTTAAAAGAAGTGCAACAGGATTTGTTAAAAGCGCAATTAGTTGACGTAATTACATCATCGCCCAACTGAACGCTAACTCATTACTCTATGAGCAAAATAAGTAACTTAAAATTATTATTGCCCCCTATGACTGCTCGAGCATTATATCATCCCAACAATTTAGTTTCACATCTAAAAGGTCTGCTAAAATTGGGTTTACTCACATATGTTGACTTTTTGGCTGATGCATTGGAGAAGAGTCTGCAAATTGATGCTATTTACACTGATTTTTCCAAAGCTTTTGACAGGGTCAATCATAAACTCTTATTACATAAACTTTGTATGGTGTAGATGGTCCTGTTTTGAAATGGTTAGATAGTTATCTATCGGATAGATTGCAAGTGGTGAGGGTTAATCATTACTATTCTCATACTCTTCCAGTGACTTCTGGAGTTCCCCAAGGGTCTCATATGGGTCCTTTATTATTTAACTTGTTTATTAATGACATAATGTATTGCTTTCAGTGTAGCAAAGTTCTTTTATTTGCTGACGACTTCAAATGTTTTAAAATAATTAATAGTGATGATGATGCCTTGATTTTGCAATCTGATTTGGATAGCCTATCAGATTGGTATGCAAAAAGTGGTATGTATCTTAATGCATCCAAGTGTCATATTATGCGTTTTTATCGAATACATCACCCAACAGCTTTTGATTACAGCATTAATAATGTCAGAATCAGTTCAGCACAATTTTTTAAGATACATTGCCTTCAAGATGCGTATTTTCCATCGTTATGATATGTTAGAGCTTTTATTAAACATCCCTACCCTAGAGATTCGCAGAAAGCAAAGAGATCTCATACAGCTTTTTAATATAATTAATGGAATGTGTAATAGTCCTGAGCTTCTCTCTAAAATATATTTAGTTGTACCTCCTTGTGTAACTAGGCAAGTGCAAACCTTTCATGTTTCATTTCATAGGTACAACTATAGTTTTCTCCCTAGGACACTCAGATTAGCTAACTCCATTAGGCATTTTCGGAAACCTACTCCGGGTTACTAACCCGATCCACTTAGGTCACGTGACGGATCACCATGGATCACTTACCCACCAACCATGTTTACGAACATCACAGGTTTCAGATCGGAGTATTCAATATGCTGTCATAAGTCATTCAAATTATCAACCCTAACCCAACTATTTTCAATTATTTACTTTTTTTTATCTTGTTCTTGGTGTTAGATGTTGTTGATTTTTTTGGTATTTTTCAAATCTTTTCTGTAATTTTGGTTATTTATTCATCAACGTGAAACAATTATTAGAAAAAAATTGATCCTATTAAAAATCTCAGAAAAGAGATTATGAAAATGCTGAATTCCCGCGCTTTTAGAGAATGACAAAATTTAAAAATGGTTCGAAATGCGCATGCGGTGTCTGAAGCGATATGAACGACCCTACTTTTCGATAGGGTTATTGTAGATCAACCCGAGTCGGTGATCGAGTTAACAGCTCTGTGGTTTACGAACACGGGTAGGTAGTTCGGGTTAGGTAAACGAACGCGTAGGTTAGGGATCGGGCCAACCCGAGTAGGTTTCCGAAAACGCCTATTGAGAACATCCCAATTTTTAATGTGTCAACTTTCAAGTTTAAAAAACATCTGATGGAGCTTAAACATTGATATCAAATTTTCGAGTGTTGGCTGAAGTTATGGTGTTGCCACCCTCTACACTGTATTTTGGGTTTTGGTTTTGCTGTTTTTTTCATAAATTTAATACCTGACATGTTTTCTTTTTATATTTTTAGAGCAATTTAACACTGTATATTTATTGTGAATTGGACTTGCCCGTGAATAAATAAATAAATAACAGCAATCAGCTAAGTGGATGACATGTTTGGATGGTATTTTATTTTTCACACAGATACAAAAATTTACTCTTATTCTATCTAAACCTCTCATTTGAAAAGCTGACACTTGAATCTACCAAATGGTTACTGTGTAGTACAGATTACTGATCAATTTTCAATTTTTATGTTAATTTTTAATTTCGTTCTAAATGTTCATGTTTTAAGTTTGTTTTATAAGCTCAAGATTTGTCTCTTTTCTGGAACCCACTCATGGTAGAATTTACTCCAGTCATTTTTGATTAAATTCCTTCCCCAATTTTCAAAACTATCTCCACAGGGTCTAATTTAGGAATATCACAAAATATGTGCAATGACATCTACTGTTGTATTACTCAGTCACTCAAGAGTTTATAGATTGGATTCTATCCAGCTGTTTTGGACCCAGCCCGATAGAATCTTCAATTTGCACTAACTGCCCATTAAGGCAACTGTGTCCAGTCAGCCTTGGTCCATAGTCACCTTTGATTTCTCCATAGACCCCAGTTCCAGAGCAGCTCTTAGAGCAGTCTATGTACCAACACTAGTCAGCCCCTTCTCAGGAATAGGGCAGAAGGATTAAGTTGCATTACGATTCTCCCTCCAGCACTGAAGGGAATGAAATAAATACATAAAATAAATTGTCAATAAAAAGACCAATAATACCAGTTGATAATATTATATATTATGGTATCAATAACATTCCACAAAAAACCACCAGATTAATAATATATTTACTCTATGGACTTCTTACATTAACAGAATACACAATAATTTGTGTTACTTTTTGCATCTGCACAGCTTTTAATCTGAAACTTAAAGCTTAAAAAACTCTGGAGGAGTATCGCTCAGTTGGGCAAACACAGTACATCAGTCGTGCTTTTGTGTAAGTCCACATATCAAAAATTGTGATGGATTTTCAGAATCTGGTAGATGAACAAAATACGTATAGGACTTTAAATGACGCTCGCATAACTCAAGCTTTAGAAAGTATTAATGAAGCCAAATATCTGGCAAGATGTACAGAACGAATGTTCCGAATTGCCCAAACGTACAAACAAGCTTCCCAAGTGGAGAAGTTTATGGAACAAAGAAATGCACCTAATGTACACCAAACATTTCCCAAGAGTTTGCGTGTCACCGTGAGTAAAACTTTAAAGATGAAACTATTTTTTGTTAGATATTACTTTTTATCTTTAATCAATATCCAAAATAATGAACTTGTTTGGTATTTTCAAATTGAAGTGAATTATAAATAGACATACTTAAATTTTTCATTCCTACCAAAAAAAGAAAACAAAAATAATCCCAAATACTATTGGTTTTCCTCAAGGTTATGTTTTAGATTGAATCCTTTTTTAGTTAGTAACAATATAAGGGAAAATATTGCATTAAATAAAATATTTTTATGGTTGAAATATTTTATTTTTTTAAACAAATCTATATTAATAAATTTCAAGGTATTCATACTCCTTTTTCTTTACTCCATAGAACCATTCTATGGTTATGCTGGAACTCTATTTTTGACAGCATACCTATTGAAATAAACACATTTTTGTTTAATCTAAAACAACTGAAATCTTGTTTTTTAATTCTTATTTAACCCTGAAATGAATAATCACTTGGTGCAAAAGATGGATGGTTTGACTGAGGATCATGAGTTTTTACATGAAACCATATCTTGCTACTACATAATAGTGGGCTGCTTATTTCCGATTATATAAGAAACTCTGCAAAAAAATTAACAATACTTATTTATTTTTTAGCCTGTTTTTAATCAATTTATAACAATTAATGAAGAAGTGTCATATAATGATATTACTTATAAACTTGTATCTCCAATAGAATCTGAAACTGCTGAGAATCATGAAGAAGCTTCAAATAGTTCTGTACTTAATACGTTAAAATAACATTTTTTTATGAATGTGTGATAAATTATATTTGTGTCCTTTCCATATTTGTTGTTTTATTTTATCATTATTTGTGCTAAAATTTACCCCATTGGGTATGAATAAAAAATAGGTATATATGTGAGAAATTAATTGGGAATTTGATTGCAAGTGTTGTTGGAGTTGGTGCAACAAAAAAAAAATTATATTTAATATGTAAATGTATATTTCCACATAGAAATGAGACATTTGAAAATTAAATCCCAATAAGTTTACCTTTATGTGTCACTATATCATTAAAAAATGTTCCTTTTAAGTACTTACTAAATTGCTAATTGATTATAAGCTGTTTTTTCCATTCCATTTCTCCCTAATTGTCGAAAAACTGGTTTTACAGTTTCCTTTGGTGTAATAGGAAAGCAACACCAAAGTATAAAAGCTACAAAGGCCACTAAAGTACCCACTACCAATATAAAATCTTCTAATGACTAAAATTTAAATTTTTTGTTATTACAGGTGGAATTTATTTACTAAGCAAATTGGTTGGCTCGATACTTACAGATTCTCCCACGATAATATCATTTAAAAGATAAACAAACTCTTCAATTTGACTAATGATTGTTGTAGATGTTTTCATAATAATAAAATAAAAAATTTGCCTTTTTCTTACATATTTCAAACTACTCGGCTTTTACATACGAAAACAATTCATCAGCTGATTTTATTTGTGTTTGTGATGGGTGTCATCTGTCGACTAAATAGCACAGAACAGAAAGTAGTAACGGAACACAATACACAACGAAACGTTCTTTGAGGGAAATATCAGAAAATTATCTTTCCCGAGAATCCGGGAAAAATTTTATTAATAGGGTATTAATACTCATTATTATTTAGTCAGAATAAACGAAAAAAATCATTCTTTTCTGTGGGTACAAAGTCTTGTACGATATGGATATGAGTGACGTTATTTATATGGGCATTTTCCAGTATTCACCGGGGGAATGCCACGGGGTCAACCGGTTGCACACGAAAGCGTTCCAAAATTAATCATTCCTGACTTTGTGAGTGTTTCTAAATTCACCGGTAACTCTACCGGTCAAGCACCGCAACTACCAGGTTTTTGGGTTGGAATTTCGGTGTTTTTTCTAACCTTTAATACAATTCGAGGTTTTGTGTCAGATTGGTATTTTTAAAATATAAATATTTCTATAAAAAATGGAAACTTGGAAACCGGTATTTGATTGATGAGAATGGGAAAGTAATGTTGAACGGAAATAATATTGTCCTTCAAAATATAAATAGTCAGTAAAATAATTACTAAAATTTATAAATCAAATTTAATATTATTTCAATTTATTTTGGTCTGTTTAATTGGCTAATAAAATCATAATGATAAACAATCTAAAGAGATAACTCAAGTCTCGTTTACTTCAAAAATATGATAAAACAAATCTAAATACAAATTCATAACACAGAACACAAAAAAAAAACAAATTGAAATGTCAAAACATCGGTCATCTACCAAAGCGTTTCAATATTCCACACTTATTCCACAGAAACCATAGAGAACCTGACATTGACCATAAAAAAACCGGTTTAGTTGACCGGTTTATTTACGGTGAATATTGGAAAATGCCCTATCAAGGCGTAAAAATCAAATTTCGGACTAAAATTTTTCTCTTCTTCACAGAGTAAAAGTATTCTTAAGAAAACAAAAGAAGTGTTAAAAGAATTAAACTATTTAATTAGAAAATCAAGTTTTTCGTTCCGAAACTAGGTACTTTTAGTAATTTCCGTTTTATTAAACTGGTGTGATGAACTTTACAAATAAGGGTTGAAACAGTTAATTTTACTAAACTGATAATAAATAATAAATTACATACTGAGAGATTTAGTCGAAAAGTGCGCGTTAAGAGGAAAATTTGCTTCTCCTTGTGGCCCGTTTCGTTGCCGACCGGAGTGGATATGTGCACGTGGATATTAAACAATCAGCTGATTTTTATTTTTGTAAATTTGATAGCTGTCAACTACAGAAATATTGAATATGATGGACTTCCACAAAGTAAGCCTTGGCACAATACATTACAACAAAAAATCAACTAGAATAGATATTTGCAAAAATAAACTTACTTATTGGACTCGATATACATTTATCCCCACCTTTTTTAATCTTAACATGTCTGGTTAATAACCAGTACCTACATTCGCGTTTGTGTCAAATTCTTACGGCTCAAACTTCAGTAGCATCATATTTGAGTACATTCTTTAAATATTCTATAAAAGAAGAAAATAGTTAAATATGAGGAAGTTGTGTAGGTGCCAAATATTATTTGTGTATTATTTATTGCTTAATATTGAAATATTAGCGGTCTCCGGAGAAAATGGTATGATTTGCTTTATTTTTATTATTTTCTTTGCAAATATCTATATTTATTTAAACAAAATACGTAAATATAAAATGTTATTTACAATTTTCTTCATTTTGAGGATAAAACATTTTTGAGCAAGGTCAAATAATGAAAATGCCCTCTTATGAAACAATAATATCTGTGAATGTACTTTAGTACTTTGTAACAGAGACGTTTTCAGAATTTCTAAGTTGTTGTTTATAAACCGTATAAGAATATTTAGTAGGTATTCTTATAGGGATATTTGTATTGCGATTATTTATTTGTCAAAAAATGTAATAGTAGGTATTCTCTAATACTTTAACTACAAGAACCTTAAACAAATAAAGTATTTTTAAACATAAATAGAAACTAGGTACAAATATTTTTGATTTTTTAACGATCTAATTTTGAACTAATAGAAATAAATTCTATAAGAACATTATTTGTATATATGATGGATCGAATAGGGATCGGTTTTTAGCATCTGAACATTTTTTAACAAAAATGTTTTACTAGTTTGGTCGGAGCTTCTGAATAAGTAAATACTAAGTGACGGTTCTACAAGTAGTAAATCTCTACATGGTGAATCTTTCATAGTATTGTAAGAGGTATTATTTATTTGGTAATAAATAAAAGAGGGTTCCGTTCAACTAAAACGTATATTGTGCAAATTAAAATATATAATCATGTGGTACGAAATAAAAAGGTTCGAAAGCCGTTACGCGCTATCGATGCACCCTCTCCCGTAGCTTGTGTATCACTGACTCGACTGACTCTCGGCGTCGGGGTTGGTTCCCGCGCGCTCGGCGCGCTGGCCTTCGGTTGTACCCATAGGCGGGTACTTCGGGGTTTCGGCTGTTACAGTATATATTTTTGGTAACTCTAAAACTCTAAAAGTTGTCTTACGATGTTCCTCTCCAATTCTACAAAAGCTCAAAGTCAAACTTGAAATATTTCTCTCATATCCGAACAGATTTTAATTCTATCCAAAATAAGGTCATGGGTTTTATAGAGGACAAGATCTCAACTTCAAACTAGACCCAATGTCAAGCCTCTTCTTTTGTAATGTCGACGAGTATTATTTTTGTAAAAACTTTTAACACATCCTGCACCATCTACCCGTCGGTCACAATAGCGACAAGAGCGTTTTAACACTCGTTAAATTTGTACAATGTCTGAACTCAAACTACTACTTCTCTGCATAAAAGTCTTTTTATAATTCGGAGAACGTCCGGAATATTCGACTTCATTCTCGAAGCTGTCCATCCCCGTTTGACAGTTCGCAGTGTAGTGTTTTTCTGATTTATTAAAAAATCGATTGGTGAGATTTTTTAGTCAATATATGAAGGGTAGAAGGAAGTAGAACCGTCACATATGGAGGAAAAATTGAAAAAGTGTCCACCTGTAACCCAAGAACGATAAACTATCGTTCTTGCCTGTAACCAGCAAATTATAACTCAAAAAATCACCGAAATCGCGCTAGTGTAGCGAATGGAAAGATATGAATTTAGCGGTAATAAACAGAGTGAAGTGAGCTGGGTTGAAAAATTTAATATTTTTCGTGACTTTTCTAGTTAAAAATTATGCAGTATTTAAAATCTCAACTATTTACGTAATCTTTCTTTGTTAAATTTCGTTTCTTACTCCTAACAAGGCATGGCGCTGTTTTCAAAATTCTTACTGTAGTGACTTCGTTTCCGTTACGAGTTTTTATCTTTTATTTGATTTCTGCATATACGTATTGGCGAAAACGAGCAAAGGTAGAATGGGGAAAACAAACATATTCTCCATTTGTTTGCGTATTATTTTTGAGCAGTGTTTTAGAATAAATGAATCACCACACGTACCATCTTTCACTAACGATCTATACCACACACATTTTAAAATAGAAATGGTTGAATTAATATTGAATTAAATGGCTGATATTATTGTTTTCCCCATTCCACTGACAGTTACTGTGGCGCCAACTATCGGAAAAATTTCCGCGAATTACGTATATGGATTTCTGTCATTCATTAAGTGTCAATTTTGATGGGTCAGAAATATTGCAATAATATGCCTGATTTTTTATGGCCTTGGCGGAGAAGTGAAGTAAATGACGTGTATCAGAAAACAGAACCAATCGGTCTCGGTTTGTTTGAACACGTCACCCAAGTTTTTAGGAATCACGTCTGCTATATTTTGTTTAGAGATGTTGGGTTTCCCGGAAGACGGTTGCCAGGAGAAATATATTTATATAATATAATGAATTATACTTTAAAAAATAGAAAAATATATATATCTTTACGAGAATAAATGTTAATTTTGGTCTTCAGAAGTTCAAGTTATAAAATTATTTTTACATTTGATGTTTCGGCATTTAATTGAAACAGCTCCACACTTACTCTTGCTACTATGGCGCCACCTTAATTTGTTCCCTTTTGATGGACACTTTTTAATACATTTAGATGGTTCTCCTTCCTTATACCCTCCATAAGTCAAGGATAGAAGAGTCCCTGACTCGTTTATGGAATCATTGAACCTCTCTTGTCTCATATTATTTATAAAATTATTATTGTTTCAGTTAACAGACTCAGCCCTTACTGGTAAGATTTGAATAAGATTGTCAAGTACCAAAGTTTTATCAGAAAAATATAGAATATCATATTAAAGAATTCTTTACATTTCAAAAATTAAATCTATTGGAAAATATAGTCCAATATCTTATGCGTACTACCGTACATTTGATGAGTATTATTGGATTTTATCAATATTTCATTTTTTTAAATCAATCGGTCAAGTTTTACAGTTTTATTTATCTCGGTTCAAGTTCAATGCATTATCTGTTAAGTATTCACTTCAGATAACATCAAAGAAATTCAATTGAAATGATGTCAATAAACCATGTGATTTTTTGCATCACGATATAGTTTTTTTTGTTTTTTTATATAATTACGCAGTTATACTGATCTTAGAGGGAAATATATTCATATTATAGTAAAATTCCAAAATAATGAAAAATGGACACAAACTTATAAAACACAAACATTGACTATAACATTTGTTACTGCACATAAAATAAATATAGTGTCTTTTTTGTTATAGAATTGGATCATAATTCGAAACAAAATTTGAATGAATTAGTTAATATTAAAAAAAGCATACCGCACCGCATTGCCAAAAGAGATGTTCTTAATTCCGAAATGGACAACAGCTCTTCTACAAATTTTACCAAAAAATTAAAGGGACCTATTCCTGACCAGGTATGGTATTCGTGGAGGTCCTTAAATAAAAAATTTTTCCCATTCATGTGAACGCGTGATTTTAACATAAAACAATTACATTTGTTTTTTGCAGTTGGCAACACGTGTTATGGGGTTGATACTTAGAACAAAAAGAAACAGGAAGGAGTCTGTCATATATTAACTTTAAGGAAAATTTGCGACGGAAGTCGGCCATCTTGAAGCTCCTTTTATGACTCATTGTTTATGTTTACAGTATACTGTCAAAGCAATATTTGCATAGAAATGTCAAAAATGAGCACATAGGCGTATCATTCGTTTCTTATAAATACTAAATTATTTAGAACACTAATTGTATTCACACACTTGATTGGTTGAAATTTATTAAAAATAAAACCCTTGATATAATTTTTATTTTTTTTTCGGTACGTCAATGGAAACGGAAATTAAAATTTGACAATTGGCCGCCATATGCAAGCTCCTTTCTGGACTCAAGGTCATTTTGCATATACTCCTTCCTGTATCTTTTTGTTCTAAGGGTTGATACAATGGCCTCGGTCCGAATCACGCTCACAGCGCTGTGCGCACGATAGGTATGCAGTGACTGTACTACTAACAGTAGTGACAATAGATGTATCGATTTTGATTGGACAACACCCCCAAACGCTCAATTTTTAGGTATAGTTTCTCATAAAGTACCAAAATGAAATATATTTTCTTAAAATACTTTAAAAATAATGATTTTTAAAAGAAAAATTTAAATTCTCTGTCCTAAATAATATAAATCCATCAAAAAGTTTGCCTCTTAATGGCGTATGGGCGGAGCTAATCGCCGATTGTCTCAATCAAAAACTTTGCGGCCTATAATGGCGTATGGGCGGGGCTAATCGCCGATTGGCTCCATCAAAAAGTTTGCCTCTTAATGACGCATGGGCTGGACTAATCGCCGCTTGTCGCCATTGTTAGTAGTACAGTCACTGTAGATGGGTATATATGACATCATCATTGTTAATAGAAAATATAGGCGTGAGCGTGATAACACAAATCGCACCGCGGCCATTATAAATCCCGACTTGTAAATATAATACGAATTATTTTTAAAACATAAATAAAATTTCATTTCGCTATTGTTTGTAACCCCAGTATTAATGAAGTTATACTAGCTCTTCCTAAAGACTATTTTAACGTCTTATGCAACACACTGAAAACTAAATCACAGTAATTTTGTTCTAAAAGAACAGCTTTTAGTAATAAATAAAAAAAATAACTTCACTTGTCTTGGCAATTAAACAAAATAGATATAACCACGTAAATTAAAAAGACGTGGCAGCAATGTACTGTGTAAGTCTGACGTAACTAGAGGCGTGGTCATAAAAACCTTTGTAAACAAACCGAGTGCATTTAAAGGAAAAACAAAATATTTGCGAGTCTTTCTTTCACTATAATGGTCACAACCAAGTACAAATAAAACACATTACCATTTTGAAACTATCATTGTAAATCTGACAAAAGAAATCATATTTAAACACACATAACCTCACCTCAGTTTACACTGTGTTAAAAACGCTTTGCAAAACTTACCTTGCACTTTTTATTTATTTCTAATATCGATGACTCCTGTTTATTATTATATTAACAGAAAACCCCAAATTAAAAATCTTTTTGGAAAGATTGTGACGCCAGAGCTTAGGCTCAATTTATGTTAAATTATGTTATTCTACGTTTTTCGCATTGTACCTAACCTACGTTCGCTTCAAAAATGTTTGATCAAAACTATTTATAGTTCACATAAACTTACATTTCTAGGTGGCATCGGTACTCGTACAACAAGCCGTTAACGAACAGGTGTCATTTAAAAACGGAAGTAATACAAAATTTAATGAATTTTCATCTAAACAGAATGTGACCTTTTCAGAAACGGTAAGTAAGTATTTTTCATTATATACACATATGTCCAAAAGTTTGGAATAATGGAACATTTAATCTTTTTATTTATTAATTTTTATAAATAATTTTTTTGATTTTTTGAAGTAAACATCATTTTGCTACAACTCTAACCAATACTAAATAAATCTCGAAGTCAGATAAACATAAAAAAATGATTTATTCTTTTAAGATAAAAAATGTACAATGTATTTTTTTTAATTAACAAGCAAAAAAAGTTTTTTAAATAAAATTTATAATCAGTATTTCCTCCATGAGCCTGTATGCATGACTATAGGCGATATGTGGCATGCTATCGATTAAATGGTCGTGCTTGCGGAATTCTCTCCCATTCTTCACGAGCAGCATCTTTCAGTTCTCGTAGAGTAATTGGGGAGGGTTTCGCTTTTTAATGCGTGTTTTAAGAATGTCCCAGGCATGTTCAATGACGTTCATGTCAGGGGAATTTGATGGCCATCTTAATGTGGATATTCCTTCCTTCCAAAAAATTTTGTACTGCAGCTGTTCGATGTGGAGGTGCATTATCATGCATAAACACAAATCCATCATCTACCGCTCCCCGGAATAGACGCACAACAGGATTTAAAACTTCCTCGATGTACGCAGCACCAGTGATTCTTCTCTCCAAAACCAGGAGAGGCGTCCATGTACCCCTCATAATACACTACAATCCATAATACTCCCACCTTCAAATGGAACACGTAGTTGGGATGTTCCTAATCGGGCTTGTCGTCCTGGGGCCCTCCAAACTAGCTGCTACGATATTTTCAATTGGTTCGATTCTTTGCAGGATTGTACTGCTTACATAGGGGATAACGACATCGGTTCGCGGATATCGAGATCAGTATAAACACGAGAGATATTTAGGGCGCCAGGTATTTTCTCAAAAATACCAAAAACCTATGTAAGTTGTACAATTTTGCTTGTCAGTTTTAAAGGGAATGGAGCAGAAAGAAAACACTGTGTATACCAAGCCTATGTACAACATAATATTTAATATTTACAATTTTCAAACCGTAAGAAAATTCTAATATTACTAGATAGATTTTAGCAACACTAAGTTTTAAATAAAACATAAAAAAAATATAAATATTTGTCAGATAGTTTTCCGCAATACTAAGTTTCAAAATAAAAAAATTAAAAAACAAATATATTGTTGTCAGATAGATTTTCAAATAAAACGTAAAACAAATATATATATATAATTGCCAGATAGATTTTAGCAACACTATGTTTCAAAGAAAACATAACAAAATATAAATATTTGTCAGATAGATTTCAGAGCAATACTAAGTTTCAAATAAAAAAATTTAAAAAATATATTGTTGTCAGATAGATTTTAGCAATGCTTAGCCTCAAATAAAACGTAAAAAAAATATATATATAATTGTCAGATAGACTTTAGCAACGCCAAGTTTCAAAGAAAACATAAAAAAATATATATAATTGTCAGATAGATTTTAGCAACGCTAAGTTTCAAAGAAAACATAAAAAAAATATATATAATTGTCAGATAGATTTTAGCAACACATCCTAAGCTCAGAAATTGTCTATGGAGAGATACTTCCTTTGATTAAAGGTCTGTTGAAATCCCTCGATGACACTAAAGGGAGTAGTTGAATGTGGTTAAATGTCCAATTAAATGTCCAGTTGGCCTGGGAGGTCTGGATACTGGCGCAGTCTCGTTTTCCACTCAAATGCCTGCCCGGCTTTTTGCTAACTTGGCTAAGCTGAACTGGTCCCTTTTTTTTTGCGGAATCTAATTTGGCATAACCTTTTTCCGCAAATACACTAAATTTATTCTCAAAACAGAGTACCTCTTTACAAGGTAGCTAGCACCAGAAAGAAAGTCTATTTTACTAAAATCACCGATAAAAATCCGAAATTGAAACGTGTGTTTTTACGAAAAATATCGATTCTATGTCCAGCTAGTTTTTTTTAATAATTTGGTTGTGTCTACTGAGACGTTTGCCCGAACATATTTAAGGTTTTCAATTAGTTATCCATGAATTTTAGTTGAAACGTGAATTTCACGTTACATAGCGTTCTTAGCGAATCAGAAACCAAGCCAATTCTTGATTCATCAGAGAACATCACGTAATTCCAGTTAGGACCATGGTGTAACATTTCTTGAGCCCATTGCAACCTTACAATTTTTTGTTGATAGGTTAGTCTGGGAACACGTAGAGGTCTTCTGCGATACAAATTTACCGCATTTAATCTTCGTGTAATTGTTTGCCTTAAGATATTCAGTCCTTCATCTAGCAATTGCTGTGGATATGCCACTTGTATATTCCTGTCGATTTCTTCGAGCTATCAATATCTGCCGGTCTTGTGCTGCTGTTGTACATCGACTTCTGCCACTTCTGGGACGATCCTTCACATCATTTGTGTCTTGGAATTTTTTTTTAATTTTTGATACAGCACCCTGAGTAACACCAACAATATTCGCGATATTACTTTGACTAAAGCCCTGTTGTAACAAAGCAATTACTCTAGACCTATTAAAATATGATATCATGTCTCTGGGCATTTTTAAACAGCTCAAATGAAATTTAAACAAGAATTGGAATAATGTGAAAGCACCCAAATCAATTAAATATGACCAAATTAATACAAAAACGAATCAAATTTAGTATTATTTTGATTTAAAAACGCTTTAAAATAATCAACAAGAGTTTTTAAAAAACCATAGCGTAGATATATTATTTCTAAATATTCCAAACTTTTGGACATTATATGTATTTTGTAATGGAGTAGCGAATTAGCAGCTGCCTATGGTTTCTGTTACACAGCGGAATGAAATCTGAAAAACGCACTTATATTTTGAAGTAAACAGCTCTATTTCGTAACCTCTTTTTTACTTTGTTTTAAACTTCCTTAGTTGAGAATGGCATTGCCGTCTATTATTAGAACAACTATACCCTATAGGGATGAGCCACAATAGATCTTTATTCAGGTTCTGATATACTTTTTTATTTCATTGCTTTATTTTGGTATCAACTTGAATGACAGCTCAAAATATAATGTTTGATATATTTTTAAATATGAGTTTTATTTTTAGGAACCCAATTTATATTATTCTACTTCCGTATCGGAAGATCCAGCCGTCAATCATTTCTATTGGGTCAACCTGTTAAATAAACCCGATTTTAAAGTCAATAAATTTTTATCAAACTCGTACCCGTACCGCAAAACAACAGTAAGTATATAGGGTTCTAGTGTATCTAGCAATTATTATATCTATTTTAAAAAATGACCAACAATATTATTTACTCTATTGTTTAATACTATTGAAACAAAAAATTAATTAATTAATAATGATACAGCGTTGCCAGCATGAGGACGGAACAAAGAGAATCGATTGGTATTTTTTTTATCATACTCATAGACACTCTTGTAATCGTTGCTACAAAACAGTTTTATGAATTGAACGTAGCTTCTCCTCTGATAATAGGTCTATGGATTGAAATATCGAAGTTACATTTTGGACTTCCATAAAATAAGGGTTGCTACAATAAATAAATCAAATAACAAATCTATTTATTCACTTTATTTACTTCATAAGACACATATACAGATATATAAGTGCTAATTGAAAATTATAAAAACATACCTACCTATATTTCGTTTTCTTTTAGCCTGTCAAATTGTCATTCAAGTTTCCCTTCTACGGACACGTAATTGAGAACATAACTATAGCTACTGGAGGTTTCATTTTTACAGGAGACTATGTTCATTCTTGGTTAGCGGCAACTGAGTACATAGCACCTCTGATGGCTAATTTTGATACAAGTATCTCGAACAATAGTTTCATTAAATACTACGATAACGGTACTGCTTTTACTGTTGAATGGGAAAAAGTAAAATTGCAAGACCAATCCGAAGAAGGAGAATTTACTTTCCAAGTAACTTTATTTAATAACGGCGATATAGTTTTCGTTTACAAGAAAGTGCCACTACTCATCGATCATTTTCAAAATTCGAAACATCCTATCAAAATCGGCCTATCAGACGCTTTCTCATTGAACAGAACTATGTTTAGTAAGTATACATTAATCAACTCTGGATATTACTATGGTACAAAAGAAATCACAGCTTTACATAAATGTTTTTCGTTTCTGACAATTTGATTTTAAAGGCTTTAACAGTAATTTTTGGAATTACCTGTTGAATTTCTTTCACAAACTATATCAAATTTTATGGCACAAAATTACAAACAGATTAACATAAAAAATGTTTCTTATTTACTAAGATATAAAACACATTTTGTTTACCAATTAATGCTAGGATCTATTGTTTGCATTGGTGATTTTTTTAATTGTGTACCAGTCAACAATTCAATTCTTCATCATTAACAGACACTTTTTAACATTGTTTTGCAGATACCTTCAGAAGAACATTATATGAATATGATAGACTCAAGATAAAAGGAACGTATATTAAAGATTGGACTACAATAATTTTGAAAGCTCTGCCAACATGTCTGGATGCTCCAGATTGTAATTCCTGCCTTTCTAAACAACTAAAATACGATGTTCGTAAGATTAATATTATTTAATTAATTTTTATGTATATATATTTTTTATTTCAGTGTTTTTGGTGTCCTACTATAAATAAATGCTCCAAAGGAGGATATGACAGGGGTCGACAAAATTGGTTGAACCACAAATGTGACTTAAATAGTTTTAAAAATGTATCATTGTGTGAATTTAACATTACGAAATAAAAGTTTTACAATTGATTGTTAGGTATGTAGTTTAAGTAGTGTTATGTACTACTTATTTATATAAAAAGGTGTAGTAGATAGAATTATTCAAATTTAGTAGTTGTTAAATTGACAAATGAATTATTTTTATTATTATTTAATCCTTAATTTGTGATCTCTTACAGTGATCATGTAAAACTGTAATCAGAATATTTTTTGTATTTAAAAGTAAGTATAACTAAACATTTGTAAATAAATTTAATAACAGTACCTAATTAAAAAATAGATATATTGAAGTTAATATATAATTTTACTCTAAATACACTTGATAAATTCAGCAGTTAATTTTTTGTCACAAAAAATCTTTGTAATTAAATTATTAAATTAAAACCAAATTATACAAATTTTTAAGATATTTATCTATCTATTTATCTAAATAATACCAATTCTGACTAACCAATTTTATGATAATGATTATGGCAAAGAAACACTAAAACAAATTTATTTTGGTTGTTATATTTATAAGTAAAATTTATCACAAACTTACTGATTCATCTAGTACTATGAAATTTAAATTCTTTAATCTGACTGACTAGTTTATACATTTTAGTAATCAATATATTTAACTATTTTTCTTATAAATTAAAAATAATACTGCAAAACAAAACTAACAAAATATCAGCTGTTTTCTTATTTTTTATAGTTAATTTGATAGCTGTCACCTGTCAAGTACGTAATAAAAAGGGTTAGTTTAAAAATTTTACCCACGATGACGAAAGTATACGTTTTGGAACTTTTAGAAAATAATGTTAAATGTTAAAACCGATATATTTTAAATACAGAATTTAAAAAATATTTTCATTTATTTCTTCTATGGAAACCTGTGATACAAACCATTCAATAAAAAAGAAGAATCGATTGTCATAAGTCGTAGCTATTCTAATGTAAATAAGCACGATGAATTTATGGTAAGAGAACTTAGAATGGTTGGAACTTTACTTATTTACTGTTCTTAATTCATCCCCTCTTCTGTCTCAGCTTGACATGCCTTAGCCTTGCTATTCACAAGATGATTTGTGGTTCACAAACGCATTAACTTAGTAGTGGTTCTGTTATCTTTATAAAGTTGTTTTAACTGAAGCGAGTTGTATTTAATTATTTAAGTTGTTACAGCATTATAGATAATTTTTGTTTATTCGTTTGACTATTTTTATAATTTAAGTGTATCCTTTGGATTCAATCTGTCATTAAATATATAAATAAAATAGTGTTAAACATTACTTAAATATGGCGAAGTGGTGTAGGTGCCAAACATTTGTGTGTTTATTTCTTTACTTTGGAATATCATCGGTTATAGGACAAAGTGGTAAGTATTTTAATTATTCTGTTGATGTATATATACACATACACAAATACTTGCCTTACATGATACTGTATCTGCAAATGTAAAAACCTGTTGTAAGATTTTTGTTTATTGCTTAAAACGACTTTGTGGAAAACCAATATTATCATATCTTTAGATTAACGTGGGCATCTTCTGCTTTTCTGAGAATAGATATGTACCAAGAAGCTGGACAAGTATGATTAATTACAGAAAATATAGACAGTTGAGTACATTCAAACAAATAAGGAAACATGTTTATAATTATGTGGTTTTTGTTATATAAATACAATTATTGAAGTGAAATTTATCACTATCCTTTAAACCATTATAAAAATTCTTAAGTAAAAAATATTTTGGTTTATTTTCTGTAACAGTTACAGGTATATATTACATATTCATTAGTATAAGTCTAAGTACAAAAATAGTTATTTAAAACCTCAAAATATTATCCTCTAGTAAACCGTAACTTGTTTTTAAAATTTTATGTCCCTATATACTTTATAGCAAATTATTAAATGGAGCCTACTATAAAAATTATCCCATTAACTAGATGGTCAAATTCATTAACTTGTGATAAAATGAGTTAATGTGCACTGGTTCCTAAATCAAAACCTTGAATTGTTTAAATCTTGGGATACATTGCTCTTTGTTCTTGTAATTTGATATTGACCTTTTATTTAAGTTATAGTTATGAATTGATAAGGTTGATACAGTCAACAAACAATAGAATGGATATGGCATTTATATGCATTTTCTTATATAATAACAATAATAATATTGAAGTACCATAAACAAAAATATTTTTGTAATATTTAACATTAACTTTGAATCATAAATACTTTTATATAGAGACATTGGATTCAATTTGTTTTAGTATAAAATAGATAACCTTAAAGTACTTGGCTCTTATTTAAATAGGAATTTATTTTTTGGCACTGGCAAAGGCCTGTTATATAATAATGATTTCTAGCTCTCATACTCTTACCTACATGTTTGTCTAGAGATTTTAGCATTTACAAAGATTTAAAAATAGTGTAATGTGTGAGAACTCAGTGAGATCCTTTGTTTTGGCCAAAGGATTTAGATTTATTTTTTCCATAAATGGGATAGAGATTAATATAATGTTTATGATAAAAATGAATTCTTATTGTTAACCAAAATATATGAAAGTTCATTTCCAATTTTGTAATCAATTCATTTATATGTTTTTGTTAATTTTTTTCAATTTCCATAAACTATGGTAATTGCATCTCTTAAATTTCATTTTGATTGACTGCAAAAATATAATGAAACTCTATCAACATAACCTTACATTTTTGTCTAGAATCTCTGCATTCTTTGTTAAGTTTATAATAAAATATTTTGATCTTCATATTAAAATTTTTTCTTTGCAAAACGTCAATTTCCTTTAGATTCGAATTAGAGTAATATTTTTGATTTAGAAACTGATTATAATAATAGTATGATTCATTAACATGCCCGTAAAGGACAATGAACTTTTATTAATGTTACCTGTATGATAGGTAAAATGCCGGATATGCTATATATTGTCAGTGTTGCCGGTGGTTTTATAGATTTTGATTTTATTATAAGCAAATGTAACAGGAAAAAAGTGATCCATGACTAAAATCAACAAGATTGGATATATGCAATTTTCACCATTCATTAGACAAAAGAAAAATACGTGCACATGCAGTTTAGAGTGTTACTGTGCCTATATACAAGTAGATATTTAAGATATTTTAATGTATTCAACCAAGCTATATAGTCATTACCACCGAAAAATAAAGCAATTAATGGAATTCCTGTAAATTGTTTTTCTTCATTTTTAAATAAAACAATAAAAGAATATAAAGCAAGAGGTAGCAAATAATGATCAGTTAAAGATCAACATTTTATGGTACAAAAATTCTAAACCTAAAGGTGTTGTGAAATAATGTGAAAATCTATAAAACCACCATTAATATCATACAACAGTCAATACCTACTGAAAGAACCTAAGGTAGCTTCTCCTTTTTAGAACATTATTATATTGTATATTTATAAATTTAGGTTTCAGTAGTCTTTACTATCTTTGTCAGATCTTTCCTTATTACTGAATAATAACAAATTATAAATGGATCACCCTCGGGATCAGCCTTTATCATCATAATAGGCACTAAAATTTGCACAAGGAAAGATTGCCAATAAACTGTGTCAGAAAACAGCCACTGCAGATTGGTATACAGGTTTCCCTTAAATTAGAATAATATCATTGCATGTCTTGACTTGTTTTATAAGGTCAACAGCATTATATTGAAAACATGTATTTATACTGGACAAAAGTGGTTTTAAAAGCTTTGATATTTTTTAAAATGAATGTTTCTTTTCATTTAAAAATAATCAGAACAATCTGGCACATTTCTTTTTACTATATATCTATGGTAAATTAAATTTAACCCATGTTTTCTCTCATTGAAGCGTACAATATTTGTTTTATTCTTCTATTGAATTTATGATCTATTGTATTTGTTCACATTAAAGTCTTCATACAATTATTCTATCTATGTATTTATTACAGTACTATTCAAATTAATATGAGTACATAAAGATGCAATTAAGAAAATTACAATTGTTTTTGCATTTGGTAGTTTGTAATGCCTAAAAGTCTATGCCATATCAATCAACTTTTTGTCTTCATGCTACATTAGTCAGCTGGCACAAAATGCTAATAGAAGTTTGCCCCTGATATATTATTTTAGACAACTCATCTGAAACAATTTCTGATGGCAACCATTTGCACTGTTTAATTAGGGTAAACTGGAGTAATCTTGTTTCCTCAATGTTATTTAGATTTTAATATAATCAGAAAATTCTGTCCGCCGGTTACGAGGGAGTTATGATAATATTTAAAATAGGATCATTACTTTATACTAAAAAGTCTTAGTATTCATATTTATATATTAATAAAGGTCAGAAATCTTTAATAATAATAAAAATATTGAAAAGCATTGAATTAATGGTAAACAAAACATATAATTGTTTCTTCCTTTGGAACTGGGGGGTAAATGAAGATGTCCATGAATGAAATTTTGCACAGAGGTAGAAAAAACAATTCTCTTTTATCTGGTGTGTCCAAAAATGAAAAATGTTCCTAGTAGGCTAAAAATTGATTGTAACTAAACTTTTTTATCAAAAATCGGATATTTTCTTTGGAGCTGGGGGGCAAATGAAGATGTCCATGAATGAAATTTTGCACAGAGGTGGATAAAACAATTCTCTTTCATCTGGTGTGTTCAAAAGTTACTCACAAACGTTCCGAGTAGGATAAAAATTGATTATAAATTAATTTTTTACATACAACTTTGTCGTCAAGTTGTAATGCAGAGTGGATTTTTATGCGCTGTTGCCAAATGGGTTGGTTGTCGTATTTCTACTGTAGGAGCTAGGAGCTAGCTTCTCACCGATTAATCTGCATGGTAAAAAAGAGCTATCGCCACGGTATTTCTGTAAGATAATATGTTAGTTATAATCTAGATAAAAGTTAAAAGTTGAATGATAGGCGCTATTTTTCTTTAGTTTTGGAAGTAAGGTTTCAGAAAACCATTTCTCAAAAAGAGGGCTATCCATATATTGATGGCAATCTAGAAAACAATTTTTTATGTTTTTAGCGGAGAGAAGGAGCGCTCCTTCAACCCAATCGTCAAAACTGCCACAATGTAGAATGATAATTATTTTTCCTTTGTTTGAAGGAACGTCTACACTGCATTTTTGCTGGTTTTGATCAGTCCATCCTTTCTTCACCGTTGCATGGGTGTCGTACCAGGTTTCATCCAGATAATAAATTGGTCTGCCGCATTCTCTATATTTTGTAAGGGTTTGTAAATATTCGTTTCTCCATACAACCAGTTTCTTGCTCTCCATAATATACTGACGTTTATCGATAGTCTTAAATTTAAATCCGTTGTTCTTCAAAAATCGCACAATCTATCACTTCTTTCCTTTTCAATCGATTTGAATGCTAATAATAACTAATAAATAAAATAACAACACTAAATAACAAGAATTCCATGAAAATATTAAACCCAAACCTGTAAAGGTTAAAACCAGGTAATATAATACAATGGAAGTGATAACCAGACCGTCATCGTTAATCCCTAATAAAAATAAGATAGTCAGTTCGCAGGATCTTGAAATGAATAATACAAAAAATAGGAGTTTACTTGTGCCCACAGCTCAAAAACTTTGAAATTCAATAACTTTAAAACTGTGATATCACTTTCGAAGTGATCCTAGGAAAGTGCAATTCATTATTGTAAATTGTAAAAAATATGTACACCTGGGAATCCCCGTAGACCCCATATATCAAAAAAAATTTGAATATATATCATATTTGCGACAACGTATTCGCCTTGGCATCAGATTTATCTTAAATTGTATTTGATTTCTAGAGTAGAAAATAATAACCTTGACCAAAGGCAGTATCAATAATAATTTTCACACATTGATCGATTAATCAGTTTAATTGCTCAAATTCAAACATGCACAATTACATACTCATCCATGCAAACATTGTTTAATAAGATTCGCACATGACCCAAATTATGTGGGATACGTGGGTCGTAACTAGGGCAGACGAATTATTCCATGAGACGTTGTACCTTACATATATATATTTTCCCTAAACGATGATTATACTGGATTAACTTTAATTTAGATTGTTTTCTTTTTGGTATATAAACTAATAAAAAAGGTCAAGCACGAACATTACAACAATTTAAACAAACAAAAAAAAGTTGATTGGGTTGAGATCAATAATTTGAAGTAATTTTGTCGTTTAGTTGTTGTACGCTTCGGTATGTAGGTACAAGGTCGTCTATCTGAGTAATTATAGAGTGTTTTGCGTAACCGGTTCGAAAATATTTTGAGAAAAGATTATATCGCAGAGATGTATACGGGTCTGTTCAAATTGGAAATATAATATTATTAGAACGAAAACAAATAAGAGAAAAACAATATTCTTTTTTAAGCAAAATAAAGAAACGATACGTCAGGTATAGGTAGGTAGGTATGCAGGTTACATTTCAACAGCAATTCCAGTTTCTTCTGGTATACAACACGGCCCCTTACTTTTTAAGTTATTTATAACTGATGTAGTCGAAATTAGACCCCATTCGACTATAGGGAGTTATGGCACACCAATTTTGTGCGTTGTTTTAATAAAGGTTTTGAAACACTATTAGCTCCTCAAAGGCGCTAATTTGCAACTAAATTACTCTCCAAAAGACATCCCGGCTAAGAGACCCTCTCCAGGGGGTGGTTCGACTCCAAGTTAATGCTCACTATAGGAAGGATTGTGATGTATAAGTAAAAAGGGCGCCACTATCTTTTGAACGCTAACGATTAAGTAAACAAACTACACAAAAACTAAGGTGAGAAAGATAGAAACACATTTTAATTACTTTAATTAAACAAATAAAGAAGTTACTTGAAATAAAATACCGACCACGCTACACCCTTAAGACTTATAGTCTAAGGTATACAAATGAAACTGTTTTTTTAAAACTATTGTTTATTTATTGAAAATGTAAGTACTTGCTGATAATGAACTGGAGTTGTAAAAAGATGACTTAACTTTGAATTTCTGTGCTGTCTAGAAGGGCGGCTTCAGCTTCTTTGTGGAGAGATGAAAGTTTCTGTAATGGTTCTGGCTGCTCAAAATGTAATAGTATTCTTAGCTCAGAAGTGGTTTGAAGGGCTGTCTACACATAGGCGGTAACTGGGCTCTAAATTTAGGGGTATCTTGACTGTGACTCGACTCAAACTTAGAGGTATCTTGACTGTAACTCGGCTCAAACTTAGAGGTAATTTAACCGTAGCTTGGCTCCAACTTGGAGATGTCAGGCTCCCACTTAGGGGGTTGTATCTTTCTGAAAGTTTTATGTGGGTGAGAATGAATCATGGAGGTATGGGCGTTGGTATTGGACAGACTTTTCAGATAGGACAGCAAATTACTAAATTTCAACAAATAAATTGTCTTATCTTTAAGTCTTCCAACACAGCGTCCATAAATTTAATAAACAAATAAGCAATATTGAAAATTATTAATGTACAGGACGGTGAAGCCGGTCCTGTTCTTTATAATACAAAAAAATGATCAATAGACTAATAATGGACTAGTTTAGTGATTTTTTTTATATTTGCATCTTATAAAATAGGTTTTTAGTGGTTCAAATGTACAAAAAATTTTTATAAAATTAATCCTCTAGCCATAATCGGCTTTTGAAAATTAAATTTAATGGTTACATACGTCATAAGTGGTAAGTGACGTATTTCAATAAGATTGGTAGAAAATTTGCGATGTTGTCGATATGCTTTAATATTAACCGAGAAACTTATCTCTCTCTCTTATATGTTGTCATTAAAAAGAGATAAACATATCGATATTTTTGTTCTCTGATTGACACTTTATCAAATAAGGAGTAAAACACTAAACAAAATATTCTGTCATTTTCGTTAGTTAATTTGTTGTTTGGTTGTGTTTGGTGTTTGAAAGAAATTACTTCTATACTATTTTTGGTTCGAAAATAAAAATCCCTAACACCTTCTCTTGGTGTTATAGCGGTTCCTTAAAAAATAACCAATAGAAGTAATTGTTCTCTCGGGGAGCAACCCTTCTATCGGTACAGTGAGAGAAGAAATTTCAAGAATACGGTTTTGGCATTTTCAATAGAACCACGCCCACTTTCTATTGGCTGTTCTATTCTATCACCGCCACGGTCAAGAATAGGGGTCTTGTTTGTTTATTATAGATAAACACGATTTTCTCTCCTGTCATATATCTTGTCAACTGGTACAATCAGTTAGTCACAGAACACGGTGTTTTGTGCCGCCAGTTCTTTCAGAATACTTGAAACGAACGTAGCTAAAATGTGACAACGTTGACTTTTAAACACACTTCATTATTGGTGATTAGTTGGCGCTACGTTTAAAACTTACTAATTATTTATTGCTAAATTTTACGAAATGAGAAAAGTTACTTGCAAAATGAATACCAATATAAGTAAGTAGGTATCTTATCCTAAATATATTGTAATAATTAAATATTCTATAATAGTATAATGAGCATTATCAACAGAAGTTGTTTAATATTAACTTAATCAAATAATTTTAATTATATTGTATTATTTTATTGTATATTTTGTGTATTTGTAAGAAAATTTTAAGTTGGAAATTATTTTATTATGTAATGTATCGATATTATATTTAGTACATAAATATGTTATTTAGAACTTAGTAGAAACTTCGCGAAAATTGATTATATAATGTGTAAAAAAAGGACAGATAATGTGTAAAAAGGAGACAGATATATTTTACTATATTTTTATTATGGAATGATCGATGATAGACTAAGTAAGAATGTCTTGTCATAAATAGGAAAGAAAGAGATACAACACATATTTTCCCAGAAATGACTAATCTCTAGAACAAAAAAACGAAGCTTCTAGAAGTTTGAAACCTATAAAAGACTGAACAGAGGTCGTTAAGAGGAAGTTTATTATTGGAAGTCAAAGAGAGAAGATCAGTGAGTGTGAACAGTCAGTTAAAAAGTGAACAAACAGTTTTTAAAGTAGTTATAATAAAGTGACGTTAAAAATACAAAGTAAAACAATTTGAATTTTTATATTGACTAAAGAAACTTCTATTTATTCTAAGACCTAAGTACTTATTTAATTTAACTATCTTAACTGATCATATTCCACTTATTACCCTTCACTTTTATTTATCTTTGTGGCTTTGTCCCTTTTCTTGTCCTCCAGTTATTGCCTTTATTTCTTGAACTCCAGTTGTTTTCTCTAAAACTCTTCAATACCAATACCGTTCTTTAGACATCCAATCAACTACCTATATCCATTCTAATCTATTAAATTTTGTTTCTTTTATTATTTTCCAATTTTTTTTTATAATCTTAAATGATTTCTTTTGTTTTAAAATTTGCTTTTCTCCTTTTTACTTTATAAAATTATATTTTTTCACTACTAGCCTCTATATCTAACTTAATTGACTTTTAATGAGGTAGTAAAGTGGTCCATTACCAACCAAGGTAGAAAAATACAAAGTCTACTTGATTAGAACTAAATCTCAATCTATTTGACAGAATGTGAGGTTAACTGATGCAAAGACAAAATGAAAACATATTTTTCTTACTTATTTAATAGTCCACCTACCTATTCAAAAATGAAAATCACTTTCCGCCCTTCTTACACAATATACTATTGAAACATTACATTACTAACATTCTATGTATTGACATTAACTTCAAATTTTAATTTTCAGAAAAACTTTAATCAAAATAGGTTTTGACACATTTAATAAGGTCAATCAAATTAATTATTTTATAATTATTATAACATTTAATTTTAATGCATAAACAATATGCAATACATTTGTTTCCTTTCATAATTCTATTTTGAATTTCCTCTTCTGTGTTGAGTTTTAGTGGTATTTTCTTTAGAATGTTTGTTCAATTAATTTTTAAATAAAATTTATTGTCTCTAATTGAGAGGCACAAAAACAAACAGTTTAACACAGTCATTATATTGCTTATTAACTTGTATACAAAAATTACTTAGAGACAATTACCAAGCTTTATCTTGCTAATAGATCAAAGTCCGATGTGCTATAACTTATATAGTATACTAAGTGACATAAAAATCCGAACACCCAGTTTAAATGATTTTATTTCAATAAATTCAGTGAATTTATTTATTTTACTGAAATAAACAATTGATAAAATTTTCAGCCTTATCAGTTGAAGATTCCGGTTTTTATACTGCTTTTTTTAAAATCCACTAACAATCCAAAAATGAATATTGTAGCCGTAGTAAAGATCCAAATTTTGCGGATTTTGGTTCTTGACATTCTTTACGATTGGTTACGATGTCTAGGGTACAGAGACCTGTACGATTTCGTCAACTTAGTGAGTTTAATAGGGGTCGTAGGGTGGAAGCTGGATTTTCTTTTCAGAAAATTGCAAAGAAGTGTAGACACCGTGGTTAGGTGTTGTCAGGCATGGCTTCGAGAAGGCTGTACGCAAAAAGCAAGGGGCTCTGGACGCCCCCGTAGAACAACAGACCGTGAAGATCGCTGCCTAAGATTATTGGCCTTGGGAGACCGTTTCTCCACTACCAGGTCCATTGCAAATGAATGGTTTGCAGAACACAGAAGACCTATTGGCATGCGAAGTGTTTACCGACGAATAAAGGCATGTTCATCAAACCGTTGGAGTTATGGTTTGGGGTGCTATAGCTTTTAGTTCGAGATCACCTTTAATCTTCATCAGAGGTAACATGAACGCGCAGCGTTATATCCAAGAAGTTTTAGAACTCCATCTTTTACCCTATCGTGACACCCTGGCAAATCCAACTTTCCCACAAGATAATACCCGACCACATATCGCAAGAGTCACAATAGACTTCTTTCAATATAATGATGTCACATTGTTACCTTGGCCACTAAAATCTCCCGACTTATCCCCAATTGAGCACGTGTGGGATATGATCGGTAGGAGATTGCTCAATTTGCAACGTCCTTCTCAGACTCTAGAAGAACTTCGAGAGGAGTTGGTGGTTGCCTAGAATGAGATACCACAGGAGGATATTGACCACCTGATCAGGTGCGTTGGAGGATGCGTAATACATCTGAGTGCATCCACACATTATTAAAGGTAAAAGTGCTTTGAAGCTATGGACTCATTTTGTAACAATTTTCATTTATCTAAATCTTGAGATAAACCAAGTTCGGTAATATTAGATTTTTTATTTTTAACATAATTTTACAGATTTTTTGGTTAGCACCAATATACTTTTAATCCATTATTTTATCCTTTGAATTTTCTGAGGATGGAATTCAATTCTTTCAATCTATAATCCTTTAGTGTGCTGAGGAATAAATGGTATCAAAATGAATTTCTTATCGTTGTGTTCACATTGGAAAAAGTTGTTTCTTACAACTAAAGAGATTAATTTTATCTACTATTTTCTTATCATATCCGTTAATTACAGCAATATCCATAATTAAATTATTTTCCCTATATTATCTTGATTTCTTTAAATAAAAATTGATTAATCGATGAACCAAAAAAATTAAAACTCGCCATGTTCTGTGAACTACAATAAAATTAATCTGTTATATAGAAAAATAATAAAAGTTATTTGTATTTAGTTGTGTTTAGTATTTATTGTAACAAATTTATTAAAAATTACAAAGAAAGTATTCCATTTTATGTTCTCTAATAAACTAAAATCAACAATAATAAAGGAAGGAAATCCAAATTACAATTTTGGTAGGTACCCAAAAAAACTTAATTTCCGCCATATCTTACAAACGCATAAAAATTGATATAGGAAAGTAAATACAAACTTACCTTATTTTTCTAAGAGAAATCAAATAAAAAATGGGGGTTGTAATTCAAAAAAAAAGAAGAAATCGTCGTTTTCTCAAGTTAACATTTAACTCAACGTTGTGACCACCCTGTATAATTAATTTCTTATTTAAACACTATATGTTAGGCTCTTAGGTGCAAAACGATGTAATAATTTTTAAATTTTATCAATTAGTTAATTGAAATAATTAACATTTTATTAATCGTCTTTTTGGCATTTTTTTCAAAAAAACTTAAATTTCTCTAAAACTGTAAATTTTAGGTACCTGGTACCTTACATAAAGTGGCCCTTAAATTTAATCGTCTAACCAAAAAAAAAATGTAGTATTCCATTTAAAATAGTGAAGTTGATGTCAATTTCCGGTATAACCGGAAGTGCTATAAATTTAAAAATATTTTAGTTGAATTCAGAAGTATCGAAAACCCCTGTATACCAAATTTCGTGCATCTAGTATTTATTATCCGTTCCCCATAAACTTGTAGATGAAGGTCGATATGGGACACCCTGTATACCATGTGTGGCACATTATTAAAAAGGCATTTACATGGAGTTTTGTCCACAATGTTTTTTAATATTAACACCATCTTTGCAAGAAAAGTATTAATGAATTTAAAGTACACCTCAAAAATGAATTGCAAGGGCTATGGTTTTCTAAAGTGTCATTTTTTCTGTCACAACTGCAATTGAATAATATTGAAACGATTCAAACATTAACTAATAACAATGTAAAGCTGTCTCAAACTGTATCAAATTACTACCTTTTTGATTTCATAGTTTTAATTTACTTTTTATGTGACTGTTTTCTGTTGCCCGCTCTGTATATTAAAAGCGAACCGCTTAATTTATTAATTGAAAATTGAACTCAGAAGTATCGAAAATCCATGTATACCAAATTTCATCCATCTAGTATTATCCGTTCCCCAAAAACTTCTAAGTGAAGGTCGTTTGGTGTGAACACCCCGTATATTTTGTATGTTTAATTAAATTGTTTATTAGAAATATCGATGGCCTAGACCACCTTAGTTTGTTTATAGTATGGCACGTTCAATGCCACATCGTGTCTGCAATTAAGGATGAATAAACAAAAGATAAACATAAATACACAGCAATGTGTAGACGACGGGTTCAATATATGATATTCACGATCAAGTTCACTAAGTTGCTGATACAGCATTAATTTAATTTATTTATAGTAATTAAGTGTTGTACTCTAATTCATTCATAGAAAATATAGTTTAATGTCTATAGTGTGAAAAGTGTTTATTCCATACACCCTGTGTAAAAAATGTATTGAACATGTTACAACTTTATCTAATTTGTATGCTAATGATAACTCTTCTTTAAATAATACAAAATTTGTTTTATTGCCAATACAAAACCTTTTACAATATTTTTTATTCAATATATTCTAAGCGTGTTAAGAAGGAAATGTCCTAATAGTAATTCCGATGCTGTATGAATAGCGACAATGTTCCGTACAATTTCCGGATGTTCAATATAGGTAGGTCTGATGATTCTATACAATGTTAACACATCGGAAATCATCTTGAGGATTATTAATAAACCGACCAGTGGCGGATCTGAGGGAAGCCATGAGGGATATGCTCCACAGAAGTCTTTTATCATCCAATATAACTGTTAATTACAGTGCAGTACAAAAAACACAGACAGGCAAATCAAATCAAATGGGCGACGAGGTTTAGTCGTTCATTTTATACGAAGTTTTTATTGAAACAGTATATAAAATTAGAATCACTTGAATTAACTACTTAGGCCCAGTTTAATCAACAGTTTTAATTCCGATTTAACTCTTAAATGGAGCTTTTAATCACGATTAACCTAGTGAAACGTTTCACCATGCTTAAAAATGGGATTGAATCGACAAAATAGGCCATTATACGCGAGTAAAATACTAAAGTTTATCCACGACCCTAAATATTTTAGTAAAGTTTTTTTACAGCCATTATACGCGAGTAAAATACTAAAGTTTATCCACGACCCTAAATATTTTAGTAAAGTTTTTTTTTAACAATTTTGCTACGTTACATTTATATTTTTTTCCATAGTTAATGTTAAAGTGTTGCTATAACAACTGTTTTGAGTAGATAAAGCATCACTTTAACCGCAAGGGTAGATAAAGTGACAATTTAACAGCAAGAGTAGATAAAATGTTTTAACTTTTTTTTATTCAATAAAATTTACAAATTCAAAGAAATTAAGGATTAAAAACAACTGAAATTTTATAATTAACATTTTCAGAGATAATTGAATTTGAGACGCATCGTCATCGCAACGTTTTTCATTAGATTAATTTACTGTTGGAATTGTTAAATTTAACCATAAAAACACTTTCCGTCGAACCATCATGGAAAAAATGTAGGTTATTGTGTTACCATTCCCGTATTAATCAAAGATTTCCAGTAATTTTTTATTTTACAAAGGCCATTTGCACAAGTAAAAGTTATGATTAAATATACATACAATATGCATTACAATGTTTATATATAAATATACAATAGTTGATATTTACAATTTATTGTATAAATTACATTTTTTTTAAATGTTTAGGGTTAGTTTAAGAATAGTTGGGTTAGATAGGAGTTGTTGGTATGTGATAGGTGGGTGAAGGGTGGTTAAAAGAGATTACAGTAAGAGAGTAGGTGTTTGATTGTTAGTTTGGTGGGGCATTGGTTGCATAGAAGGGGAGGCGAATTCTTTTGGTAGAACTCTCAGAGTAATAAGTAAACATAGAGATGCCACAACAACACAATAACATACAGTTTGTAGTCAATTGCAATGAACCTATAATTGAGAGAGATGGAAAATTTACTGGTGTAGGTAAACACAGCCGTACAGTGGCGTGTAATTGGTTAGAGTTCACCGTAATACCTATATAAATGTTAGTTAAATAATTTAATACGCATATTTTGGTAAGGAATTTATATCTACACTTATGGCATGACACTATACTTCTAACATATTTTTATCGGAAAGAAATCTAAAAGGATATTATATGTATTTCATTATTAATTTGATTTTCTTAATTTTAATTGAAATTGCTAATTGTACGCCAATGTAGTGAATAACTTACCGGTGATAGGTTAGATTATCATTTTGCGAAGTACCACATATTATACACGCTTTTCGGGGTTTCACCATTTTCAATATTGAAAATAAATAAAAACACTTTATAAAGTTCACTTAAATACACAGAAATTCAAGAAAAATCGAACAAATTGCTACTCACCTCTAAACAATTACAAACAAAGGCACTGATGCCAAATTTTCGGTGTTGGTATTTGATACAATTGGTCTAGAGCTTTTTTATCAGTATTATAGAAAGGTAAGAAAGTGAATATTAAAATGTATTAAAGAATATTTTCTCTGAATAAAAATCTTCTCTTAAAAGTAAAATAAAATTGTTGTAAATTATATTCTTACGTTTTTGTTTCCTACTTTGTACTTACAAAACACAACGTCTGGCAATGCTCTGCTTGTAAACAAATCTGTCTCGACGACAAGTAGTAGGGAATATGCCTACTCTATGTTTACTTATTACTCTGAGGTAGAACTCGTGCCGAGCCAGTGTAGTTCTGTCTTTTTTCAACTCTATATTGAAGTATGAGAATGCACGAGTTCTGTCAAAAATTGCACGAATTCTTCTAACAAGAAGAAGATTATAGGTTATGTTTTATGTTATGTTCATATTGTTCTTGTTATGTTTGTTGTACGTAAATGTGAAATTGTGTTGAAAAATGATAACAACAGCTACCAAATGCACTTTACCAAATGTTTTTTCATTTTGAAGTTTTGTAAAAATGTTCAGTATTATAGTCTATATAGAAAGGACAAGGAGTAATAAATCATTCATTTAAGTAGATTTCATAGACGTACCAAAATATATTTTAAGAGGGTATACCGTGTTGATGCAAGTGTTGATGATATTGTGGAATTAACGGCTGCTATGTTGTGTGTTGCTAAATCAACAATTTATAGATTACTAAAAGAAAGCAAGAATTGAACTCTTCAACCCCCTAAAACTCCTTCAGGCCGAAAACCAATTGAGATCGATGAGTCATTAAAACAAAGACTAAGGCGTAAAGTCCATGGATTTTACTTACGAAAGGAAATTCCAACACTTGACAAAATTATGACATCAGTGGAAAAAGATACGGACTATACAAAATTCTCCAGAATGACATTATGCAAACTTTTGAAAGATGCGGGTTTCAGATATACAAAACATAATAGAAAATCTCTCTTGATAGATAAACCGGAAATAGTTTTTTGGAGAAGAGACTATTTAAGAAGCATTCGACATGCCAGAGAACAAAATTTGAAAATCTTCTACTTAGACGAAACATGGATAAATGCTGGATATACAGTTTCCAAATCTTGGCAAGATGAAAACATTAAAAGCGGAAGGCAGGCATTCGTGGAAGGTTTGTCGTTAGGTTTGCAGCCACCATCTGGAAAAGCAAAAAGACTTATCATTGTCCATGTTGGAAGTTCTGAAGGTTTTGTTGATGGTGGATTATTAACTTTTATTTCAAAACGCACGGTGGAATATCACTAAGATATGAATGGGGATGTCTTCGAGGAATGGTTTGTTCAAATGTCGGATCTGATTCCAAAAGGGGCTGTTATTGTTATGGATAACGCAAGTTACCATTCACGATTACGAGAAGCATTGCCCACAGAAAGAAATTTACAGAATTGCAAAAATGAACAAGAATAAATACAAAACCTACATTGTAGAAGAAATGGCTTTTTCTCGTGGTATATCAGTTCTTCGACTTCCCCCTTATCATTGTGAACTAAATCCCATAGATTTAATATGGGCTCAGGTAAAGGGGGAAGTTGGAAAAAAATACTACTTTTAAAATAAACGATGTTGTGAAATTGTTTGAGAGTGCTGTAAGTCATGTTAGTAAGGAAAATTGGACAAACTGTATCGAGCATGTTATCAAAGTAGAGGCAAATTTATGGAAAATTGACAATATTTGTGATGATTTAATCGACCCTATTATTATTAATGTTAACAACGATTCTTCCTCTTCCGAGTCGGATATAAAATAAAATGTAAGTAATAAATGTATTCCAATAATTATTTCTTTTCATTTTTTATTATATTATAATTTAAAACGTATTTTTTCCCAAAATACACACCACTGCATTGCGTTATTGCTTTCTGCTAATCCTTTAACAATGAAGAAACCCTAAACTTTGCTACAACTGAAACAAATACGGGGTCGATCTACCTGGTTTTTAGAATTACGGAAGAAATGTAATTTAAAGTAAGAGATTTATCAAAAATTTCATGGTGCTCCCTGTAAAGGTTTTGCATACTTAATTAGGGTTTATTACTCCTCGTACTTTTTGTACAGACTATAATGTTTGAATTTATCCCAAAATCTAAATAAAAATTGAAATAGGTAATAGGTTAAGTTTATCCTTTTATTTTACATAATATTTGGTTTTTCTACTACTACTGACTCTTGGTCAAAAACTATCGAAAACTATGGGTAATTATCGATAGTCACGACTATCGATAGTTCTCCACCTCTAACTGTTTCTACTTTATGATCAAACAAGTTGTATATACATACTGTATTGTTTTTTATACTTATTAGATGGTTTATTTTTTTTTTAATTTCACAGCTGCTACCTGGACAGTACCTAAACTGTTTTTTAATTAAAATGTTAAAAAATATAAATATATAATTATATTAATAATAAATAGTTAAATTTATACCTAAAAACTAAATCTTTTAAATTAATATGAGAAATTATCATTGTTGGATTTATTGTTAAATTTATTATTTTTCTACCTCCAAATTATTGTTATTTTAGTTTAAATTCTTAACTGTCTAAAATCCTATTAATTTGTCTGCCAATATTTAACTTTCTTAATTTTCCTAATATGAAATTGATTCGGAATCCAACACTTTTATTAATTTCAAATTTCAATTGATTAAAATTTACTTCCCTCGAACAGAACAACGAAAGATGCAACTTGGTTACATTATGTTCAATTTAGATTTCTAGGAAAGTTTTCCCATTTATCTTTGATCGCTATTAATAATGTCGTAAATTTAAGATGTTTAGAATAAAATTATATTTTTGTGGTCAGAAATAAGAACTACTTTCATTGATCTAGAACTTTCTCCTAGGTAGAATTTATCACATTCACAGTTCATTTTGTAAACTGAATCTTGTAATTTATTACTTGGTTTTTTGTTTAATTATCGTGGACGAAACCGGTAGCTAATTTTGGGAGAGGGAACGGTCCGTAAAAGTAACCTCAAAGAAAATTTTACAAACATGAAAAAATAAAATTTTTCGTACTAAACCAAACACCGTGGAAGTTGATAAACAAAGTTATTTGTTTAGTTGTCTTAATAAATTTTCAAGGTCAAGAGATGTTATGAAAATGCTGTTCTCTCGTTCTGTGTCCTGTCAGAGGTCCTGTACGCTTTTACTGTATTTTTACATCGATGTGACCAAAACATTCGACGTTAGGAATGTTAAAACTGTGTTTAGAATTGTAATTTTTCAAGAAATACCTAAATCAAAATGAACAATATCATCCAATTCTTAACATACGGTTTACATGAAGCAGATTACCGAAGTGTATTTGTGTGTTATATAAGCAAAAAAGTGTCAAATTTGAGGTTATAATTTGAAATATTTTTTTAAAAATTATATGCGAATACAATTAAAAATATTACGTGATTCACAAAATCTGTTTGATATACCGGAAGACCTGATCATGGACTATTACAGGCTAAATACAGAAATTGTTGGGGAATTAATTCATTACCTATAACCACATGCAAAATACAAACGGCTTACCATTTGTATTGAAGGTATTATCTATATTAATATATAAATTAACAATAAAGTTAAGGTTTATCTATACTTTGTGCTTTTAATATTTAAAATAATAATATACCTATAAAACTAATAATAGTAAATATCATTCAATAAATATAACGATAACCTAAAAAGTCGGCAATTTATATTAACCAACATAATATAAGTGAAGTTAGCTGTAATGTAATATTGCGTTGTCAATAACTTTTTTACATCGCGATTTTAATAACATCGATGTTAAATTTACAGCTGTTACGAATATTTGTACAGACTAACCCTATAAGTTGTCTGTGAGGTTATTATGTGAATTTTGATTAACCCCTTTAAAAAAGGATGTTTACTATAACTAAGTACTACCTATTTGTATTCCCTCTAGTTATAATTTTTAATACCTAGTTGGTTTAAAACTACTAGGAGTAAATTTATTGTAATAGATTAAATTGCGGAAAGGTTTTTCCACACTAAATATTCCTTTGATAAAATATACCTTTAACATGTTACTGCTGATTATAAATAAGCCAGCTGCTATGATTTATGGGTTTTTATTTAATATTTACATTTTTAAATATTCAGTTATTGTTAGAACTAATAAAAGTAAATAATTTATGTTTACTTAATAATGTAATACAAAATGTGATGTACTATGAAACCAGTTAATAAATTCCTAATTGGGTAACAAATTAATGATGACAAAAAATATAACAGGAGATATCTAAATACTTTTTTAGTAACTATACTCCACTACCAATCAACGCAAAGTAGTAAAACCTGTAAACCAGTGACGTGCAACTAAGAATTAAAATAATAAATATTTAAAACATATTTTTTTAAATACCTACTGTAAATAAAACAGATAAACTGGCTAATTATAATTTTTGTGGAAATATTCTAAAAACAGATCAAAATGCATTATCAAATATTTTGAAGTCTGTTAATCCTGTATAAGTGTATAAGTAAGTTTATTTTATTTATTGTTCTCAGAAAACCCAGCCAGGGATTATAGAGTATAACAAGTTTTACTACTTAATGTTATATAATAAAATCATCAAAAATATCTATTGTTGTTGTTGTTCAAGTATAGTTAATAATAACATTATTAATACAAGTACAAGTAGGTCGTAGGTAAAGTATAGTACGTAACTTGTGCTGTAATGCATTTTACTACACACGTTACGTAATATACTACATTCTACTCCCATCATTTTAAACTATTCATTACGTGTTTGACAGCAGGCTTATAAAATTAACAAAAGAAAATGAATATACCACAAGGATCATATAGAAGAGATTAGTCCAGGAGGAATCGGCGCATGAGGAATTGTTATTTTTCAAACGGACAAATTTTTTTTATATTCTTTATTGAAATACCAATAAAAAAGGTCCTATGACTTTTCACGATAAAGTTAATATTTTTAAAGATATGAATTTTTTAAAATTCGAAAAATCTCAAATTTGGGTACTTTCGACCCATGAAAAATATATTAAAAAAAAAAGATAATGTGAAAGTAATATTTTTTTTAATTCTCTATACAATAGTTAATAATATTGTTAATAGAGATTTAAAAAAATTTCATTGTTTATATCTTTTTTTTAATTGTTAATTTGTATGCATCGCTTACCTTTAAGTATCGCTGTCTCTCTCTGACTCATGCGTTGCGTCGGCTTCTCTGTGTCTTGAATCATTATTTATCATTTATCTTAAAAACCATCAACTTTATCAAAATTTTTAAAGAAAGCAATGTTATTAGATAATAACTAAATTGCCTACAAATTGTTTATAATAAATTTTTTTCTGAAATCAATTTTTCAAAAGTTAGCATATGTCATTAAAATTACTTTTATCAGTTTATATTACTTTTTTGTTATTATCATAGTAATTTTTGCATTTATATTAACAATAATAAGATATAATGGTATTTGAACATTTTTTGAAATCACAATTATTTATAAATAATAAAAATATATTGGGTATTTAGAAAAAACATTCAAATAAATTGAATAAAAATAATTTTATGTATATGTATCATAGTGTGTGTATGAGTGTGTCTGAGTAAGAAAAAAATTCTTTCTTTTATTTTTTATTTTATCAAGGTTACTCTTTGTATAAATAATAACGTTTAATAGCAAAAAGTAATATAATCTGATAAAAAAGTAATTTTAATGACATGTTCCGATTTATGCTTAAAGAACTTTTGAAAAATTGATTTCAGAAAAAATTTATTAAAAACAAATTGTAGGCAATTTAATTATTATCTAATAACATTGCTTTCTTTAACAATTTTGATAAAGTTGATAGTTTTTAAGATAAATGATAATGATTCAAGACACAGAGAGGCCGACGCAACGCATGAGTCAGAGAGAGACAACGATACTTAAAAGTAAGCGATGCATACTTGTGAGCGCGCCAAATTAACAATTAAAAAAAAGATATAAACAATGAAATTTTTTTAAATCTCTATTAACAATATTATTAACTATTGTATAGAGAATTAAAAACATTTATTACTTTCACATTATCTGTTTTTTTAATATATTTTTCATAGGACGAAAGTACCCAAATTTGAGATTTTTCGAACCTTAAAAAATTCATATCTTTAAAAATATTAACTTTATCGTGAAAAGTCATAGGACCTTTTTTATTGGCATTTCAACAAAGAATTTAAAAAAAATTTGTCCGTTTGAAAAATAACAATTTCTTGTAATTGTTTAAACAATTTCGGTTTAAACAATATGGCACCGGGTTGCGCCTTGGCAACATGCATTTATATCATTAGGAGGGCAATTTGAAAAGGATCACATAAAAAAATTCAGGTGGAATAGTTTTCGGTACTCATGCGCCGATTCCTCCTGGACTAGATCTCTACTTATATCGTTTTTGGGTTCAGAGTAAATGAAAACATTATTGGATAATTTCTAAATGATGGAAATAATTATGTTAATTAAATTTAAGAATATTTGTGAATCTAATACTCTTTACACTTAATGAGCTATTGATGTTGATTGTAAATTAATTAAATTAATTTTGTTACAGAATTGGACTGGTACGAATACGATTCAAATGGCAATTTTCACCCATTAGTAGATATTAAATTACTTAAAAACAGTATTTCACACACTCTACATAAAAGGGATCTTCCTAATACCATGCCTATATTGAACACATCATCAATTACAAATGTAACTGAGAAGCCATCGGCGAATTTGACAAAAAAGGTATGGTAAGAATTTTTTTTATATTATTTTAATTTTATTAGTAATCATACTTTCTACGAACTCTGTAACTAATGTCCTCTATGAGAATCAGATATAAAAACAAATTCATGCGGTGTATCAGCTTTCAAAAGCATATTTCTGTAAAATTTCATTACAATATTGCCAGAAGATTTGGCAAACCTTAATAATTTTTTAGTTTTTTACCTATCCTATAGACGGCGTTGCATTTTTCTACACCCTGTATATTAATGTGTTAGATTTGTTATAAATAGTTATGCCTACTCTTAGTTTGAGACAAATATTCAAATAGACACAAAGCACTAAGAACAGTAAATGTATTTCTGTTTTTATTCTTATACCATTTGTGCAAATTCTGTATTTTACCTGCAAATTTCAGATGACCTAGTTAGAATATGAAATAATTATGGGTTTTATTGGTACAGTCTATTAAATTAAACTCTTATAATTATTAATAGTATCAGTAATACATATTTTTAGTTTGGATTACTAACGTTAAGTATTTGTATTTTAGGTTGAAATGGTGCCCATACAAAAAACCGTTGACGAAACTCTCTTGGGTAAAAATCTAGGCGAAAATGGAACGGGAATTCGACGTAATATAACGGTTTCTACAACAATTACACCTGTTACTAATGTTACAATCAATGTTACAACACCAACGCCTTTACATTCAGATACAAATGTAACCATAGTTAGAACGAACAATATTACCGTTAATAAGAATACGGTCAACCTAACCACCCAAACGAATATTGACGAGGACGCTTATGACGATTTCAACCTCCCAATGGATTTTGATAACGAAGAAGGGAGCAAAAAATTTAACGAATCGTTATCCAAACATAACGTAACCAGTTCAAAAACGGTAAGTATCTTTCTTGAAAAAAATATCTCTCACCTTCCGCCTTCCAGTCCAAGTTTAATTTTTCTTTGTTAGCATTTTCATTATTTTCATTTTTTTTTAACTTTTTTATTATATCTATGAGTTTAATTGAGTTTATTTGTAATATACTTAAATCAATTTAACAAATCATCACTATATCTAACATATTACTTTGGAGATGATGAAAATCCCAGCAGCTCTTAAGTTATTTAACCTCAAATATCACTACTTCTTCTTTTCTATAAATGAGATGATACTTACATAGTCTTTGTATTATTGGCGGAAATTAGTTGGCGCTGCAGTATCTGTTAGTGGCCAGTGGAATGGGGAAAACAATAATATCAGCCTGTTGGAGATTCAAAAATAAATATTTTATATTTTACATTTCATTTTATGGAATGTTATTTATTATTTTTAACAACCTACCTAAAAGAAGGAAATAAAAAATAAAGATGTTTTGAAAAGGGATTTTAATCCCAAACAAACATTTATTATCGAGGGTTCCAAACTAAGTGATATTTTTATAACCCTCTTGGAATTAAGGAGTATATCATCTGTTGTGCAGATGACCAACCACCAAACATTCTTTGTTTAATACCAAACAAAAGGTTGAAATGGAAAACAAGAATATTTTTCAAAATGTCTAATAAAGTAAAATAAAATATATTAAATATACAAAAAGACATTTTTATTTAAACGAGTTATCCCCATTTCCCAACACAGCTATTTGATTTAATGTTAATTCAACCATTTATATTTTGAATTTTTTGTCGTTGGTGAAAGATGGTACGTGTGGTAATTAATTTATTCTAAAACACTGCTCACAAATAACAAGCAAACAAATGGAGAATGGATTTGTTTTCCCTATTCTAGTAGTTCAGATAGAGGGCGCACCCTTTGCTAGTTTTCGCCAATACACATATTTTCAATTATATATCAGAGTATTGGGGGGTAAACACCTTAAGCGTTAAGAAGGAAGTATTCATTTTGAGAATAACAGCATCGTATGCTTTGAACCTGAGTAGAAGGAAATTGAGAAGTGAATGGTCTTATTACTAGCCACGGAGATAGAAGTCTTCTAAATAAAACTGGACACTGACCACTGGATATCAAGCGGAAAAACTTGCTTCAGTAAGGATCTGGGATGTGATGGACCTTCAATTTACAATAAAAAAAACAACAACAATAACTATCTCAAATTCTATAGTGTTAAGTTTTATAAAAAATATCTATTTACTATAGGTAGATCTATGTAAATATTTTAAAGTTTGAATTTTTTAAAATTTGAATCTGGCACTACAAATAGTAGTTTTTATTATAATTTTTCTTGTAAGCATTTAATATTTGATTTTCTCATTTTGTATATTTTTAATTTCTATTTCTATTTATTTTGATAAAATAACTAATGTGCATAAATTAATTATGCATACAGATTTTATTTTTGTAATAAGCTAATTATGTACATTTCTTATTTGTGTTTAATGTATAACCAAAACAAGTGCTGTACACTGATCGGTTACTTTGTACTAAATCATGTTGATCTATACCTATACAGAACAGAAAATATTATGTTTATAAAAATTATCAGATTTGTCACATTCATTCCAGATTTAGTAAAATATTTAGGAATAACTTTGGACAGCAAACTAAATTTCAATGAACATATAAAAAACACAAGAAGAAAAGTAGAAGTAGCTGGAAAATTCATAGGACCATATAAAACAAACCCTATAAAAAAGAAATTAAAACAACAAATTTACAACTCATATTATATAAGATCGGTAATGTTATATGGAGCACCAATTTGGAATTCAACATCAGACGAAAATATAAAATCATTAGGAAGAAAAGAAAAAAAAAATTACAGATTAATAGAAGGAGCAGAAAGACATACAACAAATGCAGAAATTAGAGAAAAATATGAATACACGCCTTTGGCAGAAATTATAAAAAATAAAACAGAATACTTTTATCAGAAAACAGTGAAAAGAAACCCATTAATAAGAAAAATTGGTAAAGAAAGTGTAGCACAAATTGGATGGAATGCCAAATATAAATTAATTCAACATAGAGCTAATATACCACTAATAGGAACATAGGAAAATAAACTTGACTGGAAAAACACAGCCGAAACTAGTTCCAAAGAAAATTTACAAGAGAAAAATAAGGAACAAAAACACAAAAGAAAGTTAAAATAATCAGGTGCAATTGCAATTGGGGAAAAATAAGAAGAAATTAAAGGAAAATTAGGAAGAAAGGGCTAAATTCAAATTAAATGAAATGCCATTCATTCCATCCCTGTAACCTATGCAGTTTTTACCTCTATTATTTTATGTCCCAGTATTTTTATTTAATTAACTACTTACTAATATTTTATTTCACGAATATATTTTTAGGATCCCAATTTATTTTACACTTCAACCATTTTGGATGATCCAAAAGTCGGTCATTTCTATTGGGTTAACCTTTCGGATATATCTGAAGTTAAAGTGAACGAACTTCTATCTAACTCCCATCGTAGAGCAGCGGTAAGTATCCAATAAGTTGTGTTATTAACTATAATTAAAATTAATCATCGTTCTATTTATTTTAAATTATTTAATTTTAAGTACTACTCGCTTAATGAATCTAGTTTTGTGATATTCATTTCACCATAGATGGAAGTTGTAGAGGGATTCTTCTTCTTTAAAAGCTCATATTCAATTAAAAGGTTAGGAATCTTAACTGTAAAACAGTTTTTTAAACTGTCGTTTTTGACTTTTCCTTAATTTACATATGAATTACAAGAAAGGGATGTTACAAAAAAGGGTATCATTTCACAATTCCCCCTATGGTTAAGTGAACATCATGAATTATCATATTTTATAGATAACTTGAGCAAAAAAGAAGATTCTTGCTGATTATTATATGGGTAGAACTTTATATTAATTCAGTGATTTCTTAAAACTAAAGCTCTTCTTTGGTGATTTTTTTTTGCAAAATCACTTATGTTTCTGTACTTTTTTCTAAGTAAAGTTACCCCACCTTTCTACTCATGTTCTTTTTAATTCTAGTGAAATTCTGCTAAACACAAAAATTGGATATTTTTGTTTGTGTTTTTTTGAAATCAAGACACTGCACGCTTGATGGTTCATTGTTTTTTGTTCAAATTGTAAAAGTCATTTATTAATTAAAAGTATATTAATGTAAAGTTATCATTGTTAGAAATAAACAAAATAATAGAAAAAAAAGGATAAAGGTGGTTATCATTGAAAGTGTTTAAAAGCAATTAGTTTTTATCTTTAATGATATTGTTTATAAACTAGGATGTTTCCATAAATTTTCTTTAAACAACAATAGGTAAATAACGGAAGCAATTAAAACTACAAACTTTTTTACAATAATAATAAATTTATATTAACAATTACAGTATATTTTTAATCACTAATGCTGCTCTAGAATTGATAAATGTCAGGAATACTTATACTTTGAGGCAGTGCACATTTTAGTTAAATAAAAACTCTCTAAATAGAAGAAAAAATGGAACTTTGATTAAATGGATTCACATTTATTAAATAAAGTTGGTATTAAAATTAATTGGTAACCTTTGAATTGTTCTGAAAATATTTGTACATTTTTTTATAAAGCAAAATGTAAAAGAGTATTCTTACAATAATTTTTTATTAATATACAGGCGCTCGGCTTTTGAATGGAATAGTTTCTGAGTTAAAAGCAGAGTTTAAGCTCCCAAGTTTTGGTTTTAAATTGGACTATGATATAATTGTTAAGTCTCAATATTTATCTTAATATATAAATCGAATTTTGTAGTTCTCATTTGTCAAGTCTCTGGTATTCATTTATTCATCAACGTCTAAGGAGTGTCTTAGTCTACCTCGTTTCCTTCTTGTTGGTGGTGTCCCTCAGACTAAGAATAAAAGATAGACACAACATTCCCTTCATAAAACCCATTTGTTTTGATAAAATTCATACACCTTATCCTACCTTCGCCATGGGCGTGGGTTACTGTGCAGTGAATGTAAAAAAATATTTATTTTAAATTCAAATATATTTTTATTGCAATAGTAATAATACATAAGCATGTTAATAAGCAAGTTGGAGAAATAATAGTTGATAGAGGTAAAATCTAATATTTTTCCTGTATTATCTATATACTTACCATTTTATGTCATTTGGGTTCAAATTCACATACCAAGCCAATACTTATAAACAGAAAAGGTATAGCCAAAAAACTAAATACAAAATTTAAAACAATACTATCTTAGTTTCCTTTTGTTTTTTCAACACATTTATTCACACAATCAATTATTACAAACTAATTGTGAAGATATAACAATTAGCAATTGATTTAACCAGTTCCAGATTTCTCCTTCTTTTTTCGGGGTTTGAAAAATCACTGCTTGCCAAATCTCCAATATACCTTTTCCTAAAATTTAAACAAAATTACTTTGTTATAAATAATGTATATATATTTTTTATAAAAACCTTTTTTAACTTGTGATCTTTTTCCTTGTTTTTAAATGCAGTAATATTATTTGACAGTTGTTGCTGCATTGGACTGCAAAGAAAACAGATAAAAAATTATGAAATTGAACTAAAATTTTATTCACACAGTAAGGGTTTGTACCATAAATTTATAAATAATTATTATGAAAATAATCTACCTCTTTATTATTACTTCAGATTCTGAGGCAGTGTCTGACTTTTCTGAAGATGAAGAGATGGGCTTAATCTCTGAAATTTGGCTGTAATTTTTGTTTATTAAACATATTTATATATTATAATATATAATCAAAATGCTTACAAATTTGAAGGACCACCTTGATTTTGTTCTAAATTTAACTGGGAAATATTTGGAGACCCTGGTTTGTTAAAAAAGTCTTCACAATCTGTATCAAGAGACCTAAAATGTTTGTTTTATTTAAAAAATCTATATTTTAATGAAAGTTATTGCATCAGCCCTTGCTTTTAAAATTTTTCCAAAGTTTATTTTCAAGCAGATATTCATTACTGAGGTAGACAATAAAAAATTATTTTCAATAGCAAGTATAGGTTATATAATGATCCTTTAATGTTTTATTGCTTTCACAAAAGTAATAAAATAATACCCTCTTGTAATAAAAATGTATTAGGTATACACCTGGAAGATTTTGTAGGAGAATTTCTACTAATGGTAGTGTCTGAACTAAATGAAAGAAATTATATACTACATATACTGGGCATATACTACAAATGTGGCTCAGCTTTGGGTCTAATTTGTTTTCGACCTGATATCTTAGTAATTATATCGCCCTCATTAAAATGGTCTGAGCAAATTGATGCATATTTAAAAACATGTTGGTTATTTAAATTTGAAATATTTAGCCACCTCTGTCAGCGTTCCTTGTTTAATGGAAAACTAATATAATACAAAATAAATCTATATAGGTACTCATAAAAATTTAAAAATACATGTAACAAGATTTTCTAACTCAAACTGAAAAGTTAAAGGTTTTATAGACATACAAAATACCAAATATTTGTTTACTAAAAATTTTAACTCTGTACCAAACAATCGTAATGTCACTTTTCACCGAAATATTAAGTTTGGGTTGGAAAAATCCATTTTTTTACAAACTATACACTGACGAAACCATTTTTAATAAAGTTTAACAGTTTATTTAAATAAATAATACTAAGAAACACTAATGAATACTAAACCACCGCACCCCAACACTGTAAATCCAAAACGGGTATGAAATACTGGAAATAAATAGCTCATCTTGTAGTAAGTCCAACCCCACAGCGTTGCCAACGCATTTCCTAATAAATTTTAAAAGTTTTGTAATAATGTACTAAAAAGCAATGTTTGAAGCCAAAAGATAAAAGAAGATGCTTAATTTAAAAAGAAAATATTTAATGAACGTAGTTTACAAAACTTTATACGTAAAAATACTCTTATTTTAATATAAATCAAATTGTTTGTTTTCAAACATCGTCAGTAAATCTAGGGAACGTAACTCAAGTTCGGCAACGGGTGTTTTTCTCGATAAAGAGGTGTGTTCGCTTTTAAAATGTAAACAGTTGGGTCTATTTAAATTTTATGTCTATGTGGTGAACTCTTCCAGATCTTATTTGGCCATCCCTCGGTTAGCATTATTTGCAAGTGTCCATACCAGTGTTGTATTTTGGCTTCAATCGTCTCGATTATACCTAGGTTAACTTCCATCTCTTTCCAGATATAGTTTCTTACTCTGCTAGGTCCAGTAAGCCGGCAGCAAGTTCTCCAGTTGTCCATTTCCCACACTTTTATATTTGACCTGTTTCTTTGGTTCATCTCTCAAAATTTGTCGCCATATAGTCCTAGGCTTTCTATTATAGTTTTACAGAATAGTCCGTGTAATTCTCTAGTAGTAGCTTTGCCCAGTCATGTGAGTATTTCCTCATTATTTGCTGAATTTGAATTTGTGACGGTCTTAGCCTCCTGCAAGCGAGAAAGCGGAACAGGCGATCAAAAGGCACGTTCGGCCCAAGCGTCGGCTTGTACACATTGAAAAAATTTTTTAGGGGTACATATATTATTATAAATTTTTTTTGTTTTAGACGGTTAAATTGTCATTCAACTTCCCATTCTACGGACACTTAATTAAGAACGTAACCATAGCGACTGGTGGTTTCCTTTATACCGGCGACTACGTTCATACATGGTTAGCGGCCACCCAATACATAGCACCTCTTATGGCCAATTTTGATACCAGCAAATCCAACAATAGTTTCATTAAATACTACGATAACGGTACGGCTTTTACTGTGGAATGGGAGAAGGTTCAATTGCAAGATAATCCCGAAGATGGTGAATTTACTTTCCAAGCAACTTTGTTCAATAACGGCGATATAGTTTTCGTTTATAAGAAAGTACCTCTACTGGTCGATCAGATTCAGGAGTTACATCATCCCGTGAAAGTCGGTCTGTCCGATGCATACATAATGGATCAAACTGTATTTTGTAAGTATAAGTTTGTTTATACATCGGAACTTTTCTCTACAATGAAAAATAGAATTTCGATACAGAAATAAACAGATTCTGGAATGTTTGGATTATATTTGTATCCAGTATAAGCACTAAAGATTATTTAAAATTCATAACACAGTGGATACGTGTATAAAAAAATGTTGCAATGGGTGTTATCACTCTAGATAACCTTGGTATGAAGAGAAAAATGTCAAGATGATAGGTAGGGCTTGTTCATTAATATTTAAAATATTTATTTAGAAAATATGTTACCGTTAATGCTACTCGCATATTTTAAGTTTATCAAGAGTTGATAAAAAAGTTCATAGAAAGAGATAAATCATTTAAAAAAGTATCATAATAGAGTATCAAGAAAATACCAAGGAAAAAAGTATAAAAATACATTAGAAATGAAATAATCAAAATAAAAAGTATATCCCCAGAAAGAAAAGATATTACCAGGCAAGAACCAACGAAACTTATTGTGATAATTGTTTATGATGATCTAAACAATGTTGGAATGTTGCTAATTACTTATTTTTTGTTTTTTGTTCTTATAGTAAAGAAATAATATTGACTCACTTAATACAAAGCACTTTTGACTCTTGATACGCAGTGATTTTAAATGCATACAGGTTTACAAAGTTATATTATAGTAATTAAGCTGTATGCACCAATATCCTTAATAAAATCATCTGTGCTGTAGGTAACGCAGAATATTATTAAATATTTGATATTTTGTCAGACAAATTTTGATTGTTGATTAAATTGTGGTCTCATATAATGAATGATACAATACAAAATTTAAAAATGAATAAAAATTAAAATGAAAAGGATATTTCCCACAATTATACAAATTTAAGAGCTAAATTACAATAATATTTTAAAAAAATAAATATATATCAAAAATTTTAAAAAAGAGACATGTGTACTATGACACAGAAATAGAAAAACACAAAGATTAAAGAGTAGATCTTAAAATTTTATCCGTATTCAAATAAGAATCTCTTTTTTTTAAAAATGTCTACATATTTTTGAATATTATTATACTTTTTTCAACTATAGTCGGTGCAAAACAAAATTTGATACACGTCATCATAATTTTACGTCGACACGTATAGACAGTGTTGCCGGACTTTTATAAGTTTACAAGATTTAAAGATCGATTCAAATAAAACTATCCAAAACAACTTATTTGAAGTGACATCCAACAAAGTACCAACATAATTTTTTTTACCTTTTGGGTATATGGGTTTAATAAAATAAAGAGTATAATAATATTTGCTTTTATTCGCTATAACTAGTTTCAGTTTCTACATTGGGATTTATAATTATAGGTGCAATCTCTAGTGTATCCAACAATCTCTTTCTATCAAACCATTTAAAAATTTTCTCTTCAGTATGATATATAGTTTTTTCCAAATTTCTGGTATAATCGTTTCAAGAGCTTCAGACCATATATTTAAACAGTCTGTTTCAGTGGTTCCGTCTCTGCCAATGTGTCTGTTATAATATTGTTTTGATGTACCCCATATCAGTTCTATGGGATTAAAAATACAATGATATGGGGGTAAACGTAGCACTTTGTGTCCATATTGCTCGGCTAAATGGTCAGCCATATATATGACTGGTGGTTTATTTCTTAAAATTAAATGATTATCCCAAGGAAATTTCCAAAATTAAGCTTAAAATTCAAAGTATTACTTTCATTTCTTACCTATTAACAATGTTCAGAAGTTCAACTTTTAGCATATTTTCTGTGAAATCAAGGTTTTGACTAGTCAACCATTCTTTAATTTGTGGTTTGTTTCAACTTGGAGCATTGTCCATAACAATTATGCTAGGTTCTGTGAGATTAATTAACAGCTGATTCTCAAACAACTTTAAGAAATTATCCTGATTTATTTCACCATGGTAATCGCTTAATTTGGTCTTTGAGGAAAATATTGCTTTCGCACCGTCAATAAACCCATTTTCATTCCCAGCATGGAGTATGATATATCTACGAAAAATAAAAATTTTTGTTGAACAGAAACATTTAAAATTACCATGTAAATAGGTACAGAAATATATACTATTAATTATACTAAAATAACCGGAGAGTTTACCTTTTACCATCAACTTTAGTCGTTTTGACACTCCTTTTATCATTATTTTGCCATGAAAGGTTTATGCTACCATTTTGAAATATCCATGTTTCATAAATAAAAACAAATTTATATAGACCTGCTTCTTTTTCTTTAATGTAGTTCCTTAAAAATCTAACCCGTTTTACAGAAATCTCAGGAAGCTCCATGAGCTTGGTTCATTTTTTTTCCATTTGAAACCAATTTCCTTTAATAAATTTAATAAAGACCTTCGACAACCTTCAAATAAGTGCCTTACTTTTAATTCAGCAAGTAAAGAATTTAAAGTTACATCCTCTCCTGAAAACAAAAAAATAATATTTTTTCTAGTCTTACAATTAAAAAGAATTTAAATAGCTGTGTGCAGAGGAAAAAAGGCTTACTTTTTTCACACATATTGTAGATTACATTTCAAATTCCACTTGTATTTAATACATCAGTATTAGCATTGTATAAAAAGACATAGTAGGACAATCCTTATGGTAGATAATTTTGAAGCTCTGTACGCCCGTAACGTGGTGGTACCTGGTGACGAATAGAGTAAATATACAAAATAAATTACAGTTTTTGATCGCAAAGAAAATAGGGGTTGTTCGATAAATTTATTATTTAGCCGAATTTCTTCATGGAGATGTAGGCGTAAAACTTTTAGCCAATACATTTTAAATAGAAAAAGTGAGTAAGTATTTTTTAAAAAATTATACATAGAAAGAAATATTCTGTTGGTACTGAGAGCAGAAAGTCAGTATAAATTATCTGTAAAAATTGATTTTCATTAATTACAGGGTTGTAAAGATAAAGTAAATTAAATTTAATTTAATTTTTTAATACATATTAGCTTATTAAAATAAAAAGTATTGTTATTCTAAAGTACCTTCGGACCTCGGTACTATTTTATGATCTTTCTTTGTACGTTTCAATTTTTCAAAAATTTTACCGTTTTTTGGGATTTGAAAAAAGTGATTATCCCGGAAATGTTTTCATCTAAGATCAGAGCTGTGCAATGATATAGAAAAAACAGTTGAAAACTATATCGTACTGATGCTTAGAATAGCTTATTATTTTATTGTACTTATTATCTATTTATAAAATTAAGCTTAATCAAAACAAACAGTTTATATATTGATAAAACATAAAGTTATAGTAACAATCAGGATCAGGATTATTCCTTAGGGCTAATAATATATCTTTAAAATTGTTGTCTTAAAAAATGTAACTTCATTATGACGATCTTTCATTTAGTCGAAAAAGCTGTCATTTACTATAAAAAGGATTGTTAGAATACATAGTGGGAATTTTTACTAAAAATGTATTTGTTTAATTTTCATATTACGGATTTCCAAAAAGTAAGGATTTCTACAATAAATAAAAAAATACTACAAAAAATATTTATTCATAAATAATTACATCATCATAAATACCAAAAAAAATTAATGTTTATAGAATATTTCAACGATTTATTAAAAAAATTCAATAATTCAATGAGAGCTGTTTGGATAATAATTACCAACGTCAGATTCTAAGCAACTGTGATTGATTTATAAAAAGAAATGTTTTAATAAATCGTGGAAATATTCTTTAAACATTTTTGTGTGTGGTTTATAATAACATGGATTTTTACAAAGAGTTTCTACAACAAATCTAATTACATTTTTCGTTCTGAGTAACTAAAAAACATTTATTAAAGTAAAAATCATACATAAAGATGAATGTAAATTAAAAAAATAGTTGTATTTTGTATAACTTAACAATGCAGAAATATGTTAGTAATTGTTATCGGTTATATCTTTAAAATTGTTTCAAACCTTTTTTCTACCTGCGGTTTATTGCCTAAAATTATGATAGGAATGAAATATTCCGTTAAAATTAAATACACAAGGATTTTATGTAAAAATTTTATATCACTTAAAATTATATTTTAGGATGGATAAATAGATAACATTATTTGTTTTGTAGTATTGCTAACTTAGAGTTTTTTTTTACTTCTTGAGAATTTTTACTTTTTTTATGTTAGTTTGTTACCTAATCTGTTAATTTTTTTTTGAAACTCCTGTAAACGCTTTTTAAGAGTCGTTATTTCTTTATGATCTTTTTCCAAAAGAAGAGGAGATGAGGGCATATCAATCAACTGGAGTATAAATGGATCGATGGTTTTTGTACTCGTTTCACTCAAACTCTCACTTTCGTCACAATCAAAAGTATTTTTATTGGTTGATGGTACTGCCGCAAACCTGCTGCTACAGATAACTCAGAAAACGGCATTTGATCATCATATTTTTGTGGAACAGCAGTCTTTGGTAAACGTTTGGAATTCAGCAGTACAGGAACAAAATGCTTGCTACATATAAATTTTCCCTTCAGAATATTCGAACTCAGGGTCGCCAAAGAAGTATTTCCTGCAATGTAAATAATTACCATTAATAAAAAAATGCCAATAACTAATCTAATTTAATTAAAACTTATAAATATGATTTATTAAACTATGTTGTAATAATAAAATATATGTAACCAAACCGTTGCTGTAATTTTTTTAGAAACATTAAAGATTATTATTATTCTATCATTATTATTATTGTTAAGCACGACAAATTCAAAGCACTAATTCGATTTCTTTTTATTATTTTTTCACGCTAGTACATGGTGAAAATAGTATAGAGTTACAATTCCCTGAATTGAGAATTTTTGTTGAAATTTACCGCACTTTCAGAATTTTTTTTATTATTTAAACAATCAGTTATACTTTTTTGGAGGTATTGGGAAGAAGCTGGTGGGCTTTTTTTCCAAAAGTTTTTTGCTAATAACAATTGTAATTTTTTATCCGAAAAAATAAAAATACTTCTTTTTCTAAAACTATTTCGAATCGTTTAAGCCATTAACTACATTTTTAGGAATTTTATCTTGTACACTGTTGTACAATGTTGAGTAACCAAATTTTTATATTCATAAATTATTGGTTTATTTAGAATTATCGAGATTATCTATATTACCGGAAGTACGATAAAATTGTTGTGGAGAAAACGGTACCTATTGTTATATTAAAGTAGAGGTTGTATCATGGGGTTTAACATAACGGCTTATTTATAGCAACAAAAATTTAGTGTCTAAGCTAATAAATTATCAAAATTATTTTTTGCAAGAAAAAATACGAAAATGTTTATTAAGCCAGTCCAAAATTGAATTACATTTTCATATTTATTTAATATTTTTCAATTATAAAACTTTTAAAGCAGAAAATATTTTAATTTTTTAAAAAAGTAGCCAAGTGAAGAGAATTAAAGTCGTTTTTCTAATTATAAGTACACATATAAAATTTAATAATGCTACAATGGTAATAACCATAGATACATAAAAAAGAATAACAACGTTGCGATTTATTTTGAAGTGACAGTTGATTTTTTGTTTGATGTTTGTCGAACAAAATTAAAAATTAAGTTTACATCAAATCGTTGCTCTTAGAAAAATGTTTAAAAATTTTAGTTTTTAAGTCTACTACTTGTCTTTACCAGGATGGTCCATTTTTAAAAATATATCAACAAATTTTATTTCCGTAATACAGAAAACTTTATGCAAGTCAGCTGATTTCAAATTAACAAAATTCCAGTGTCATAGTCTTAATGTACATATTATAGTTTTATAAGAACTGTGTCAATGACCACGGTATCGATATACGTTACTTTTCATTAAAAAAAATTAATTTTATGTTTTTCAAATTTTATGTTTTATTTCTTTATTGTAATGAAAAAACATTTTAAAAATCACCGGTTTAAGACTTCTATATTAAACATAGTTTAACATAAAACATTTTTAACAACTATTAAGTTAAAAAGACATTGATTATTATTTCAAAATGTTTTTGATTTGATTTTTGATTAAAAACAATTAATCCGTCTTAGTGTCATTTAAAATTTTAATATAATTCAATTATTTTAAGGGTATAAATTTATTATTTTTTATTTGAAAAAATATTAGTCTTACCTGAGTTTATTATCCATTGTTGACATACTGCTGCGTATGGGAACATTCTGATAGTTGAATCTTTGTATGTGGAATTATCGCATTGGTAGTAAACATACTAATGTCCTGACATCTGTAAAATTTATATATGTATTATTTACCGGATATAAATGTATGTCTAATGAATAGCAATAATTTTTGATTTATGCTTACCTCAAAATAAAAAATCAATCACAACACTATTCAGTACGTGTACTCTATAACAGAATAGAAAGGAAATTTCTTTCTATGTTAGGAACACAAAACAGTCTAACAGTCTAACATCCCAGACTTTAGATTGTTTTGTGAGTTAGACTGTTTTGTGTTCCTAACATAGAAAGAAATTTCCTTTCTATTCTGTTACAGAGTACACGTACAGTTTTTCTGTCACTAAGTAAAGTTTTTTAATAATAAATATACTATAACTATAATACAAACACTCCAAAAACAAAATAACCGCAAACCACAAACTATAAGAACGAATCAGTTGATACTAAGATCGTCAATAATAAACTTTGCAACAAGAGCACAACAATTGCAATTACCCCTATAGAAAATAGTGAGAATTTAGTTTCTGACGCACCGCCATCTACCAAATATTAGTAAAATTAGTACTTATTTTTAAAATTGGGACCAAGTCTTTACCGACATCTGGTGGTCGTCCCAAATTGTGTCAAAGCAAATAAAGCATTGGGTTGTCCTACTATGTCTGTTTATACAATGGTATTAGTTACTCTTTTTTCATACAGATGTTTCTTTGGAGGCTACTTTAATATTCCATGGTCTTTCACAGTTTTTGAAATACTGGAAACTGTAGCCATACTGAGGTTGAGTGCAGCTGCCACACGCTAAAATAAAATGTTTTTGATTTTATTGGCTGTAACTTGATGGATATCCATAACTGAGTTAAATAAACACACAAATGTTTTCACGATATCCACAATATACTGTGGATACCATCAGCAACAGGTATGAAAGGGACTATTTAGTTGTTTTGGCATTTTTTCACTTTTTAATTTAACAGATCTGTATCAATCTGTATTTGGTGAGAAACAGTTTTAAGAAAATTAAGAAAAGAGACAGTAGTTCTGAGAATCAGGAAAAGAGCAGGAGTTTTGTCTTCAGTTTTTTTAGTTTTGTTGGTGTATATCATCTCTGGTTTTGTGCTTTCAAATAATTCTGTCCCTAAAATGGATTCAAACTATCAACCCCCCTTATCTAAAAGGAAATGTTGTGTACATGTACAAATCGTGAAGGCAAAATGCATCGTTTTCCAAAAAATGAACCAAGTGTGTTTAGTGAGTGGATTATAAAGATACAGTCTTAAAATTATAAAGACTTGTCAGTTGAAGACATTTAAAAAAAATGTATTTTGTGAGGAACATTTTTTTAGTAACTCTAAAGTTTTAGGTACCAAAAGAGGTCTTATAAGAACAGCAGTTCCAACTTTAAATTTACCTGGTAAGTGAATGAATCAAATTGTAATTTATAAAGAAAGAAAACCTGTACTAGCAGATCATGCAAACGTTTTTATGGTGAAAGGACTGTATAAACAGTGGAAGCAACCATTAGCTTTTACATTTAGTGAAGGACCTCATAAATCCATGGCATTAAAAAATTTGCTTAAGGTTCTAATCTGCAAAGTATAGGTTTGAAGGTAGTATCGACAGTTTGTCACCAAAGTGAAAATAATGTCGGAGCTATTAGACTGCTAATAAGTGAAACGAAGGAGGAATACTTAAAAAGAAAAGAAGAGAATAGAAATTTTGGTTTTGTGATCAATGACCAAGAAATTATTCCCATATTTGATGTCCCTCATATTTTCAAGTGTTTGAGAAATAATGTTTTGAAACATGACTTGCATTTTAAGCAAAATAAATAAATAAATAATAATTTTTTGATTGTAAACATATATATTTACTTTAGTTTCGTTGAAATGTAGCTGTCTATTTTATCGCAGAGTACTTCTTATTGACAGATAGATGGCACTAGATATAAATTTAAGGAATCTGTATTATCGACAATACTTTTTAACACAACCGCTGCTACTCGATGTCGCATACGGATCTAGACAGTAACTAGGTTCTTGCCATTCTATTCGTAGTTCCGTATTCGGTGATATACTAATGGGTGACAACGGCAACGACGCGACTTGTCAATCACGGCTACCAACTTTATGTAAACAAATTTAAGTATTTTATATTGATTTATTGAATGGAAAATTTAATTTGAAAGTTGGGAACGATGCTTGGCAATTAAGACGAAATTAGTGACGTGAATCAAATTTTGTTTTGCACCAACCATAAATTAAAAAATTTTCAGACCAATCATTCCCTTGTCCAATCTATTAATTTTGAAAAATCACTAGACTGTTTTTACTTTTAGAAATCGTATGGAAAAGTTCATAATGTCTAATGGAATAGGAAAAATACTTAAATTAGTTTTATTTTACAGTAGTCCGCAGAAAAACGATATATGAATACGACAGAGTCAATTTTAACAAGACCTACATCAAAGATTGGACAACCATCGTATTGAAAGCACTACCAACATGTCTGGACGCTCTCGATTGCAATTCGTGTCTTTCGAAAAAATTAAACTACGAGGTTCGTATGATTATTATAACTTCATCTATTTGTTTATAATATTTTATATATTTTCAGTGTTTTTGGTGTCCCGCTATGAATAAATGTTCCCAAGGCTACGACAGACATCGACAGAATTGGTTAACGTACGGCTGCGACAAAACTAGTTTCAAGAACGTTTCTCTGTGTACCAAATCGAGTTCGCAAAGCAATAATGCTTATATATTTAATCACGATACAGATTCGCTCAAAGAGGATCCCGATAAGATGGCTTTAGCCGGAAAAGTCGTCGTTACTGGCAACCAACAAAAAGATTTAGGAATGTCGGGGATTTTCGCGATACTGTTTTTAGTGGCGATGGTATCCGGATTGTCGTTTTGGGTGTTTTACGCCTACAGGAACCCGCACACTACCAGCGGACAGATTTTGATCAGGGTAGGTGAATTTTTTTGTTCAACTGGTATTTCTACTATACTAGCTTCCACTTGTTGTTGTACTGTTTTTTATATACGTGTATTTGAAGTATTGATCTCATGTAAATATCAAAATCGTTTACTTTTAATGTGGGATTGGTTATGTATCTGTATCTGTAATTCTGGAAGGGTGGGTCGCCCCATAGTACTTAGGCCACATTTGGCCCATTGTGCGTCCTTCTGAGATTGAGCCTAACTTATTGGCTAGTCAACCATCCTGCCTGTTTAAAGTAGGTGATAACGTCGCCTGTAGGCAGCTCCCTCAAGTTGGCATGTGTTAGCTAGTTCTCGCCGAATACAGAAAGTCTTGTTAGAGGGAGTGCCAGACAGTCACAAAGGACGTGCTCAACTGTCTCATCCTCTTGTTCACATCCTCTACATAGTGGGCTGTCCGATAAACCCAACCTGTTCAGATGTTTTCGTAGGTGACAATGGCCAGTAAGTATACCTGTGACCAACCGCAGGTCCTTTCTGGTCATGGCCAAGTATTTCTTGGCTGCTTTGCTATTTGGATATTTCAGAAGTTCCTTGGATAGTATGTAGTATGGTTATGTATTATGTTAATTACTTTTATTCCTACAATTTTAGTTTTTTTAAAATGTGCTTGTGTCTTAATGATTTAGGGAACAATTAAATTTATCAACTCCACAAAATAACTAAACTAAAACTAATAATGAAATTGATTGTGGTACCTTTACTTTATGGAAGTCCATCTTACTAAGAACAATAAATATTTGAACGGTTGAACTAAACTTCCAAAATGTAACTTCAATATGTCAATCTGACGATGCTAGAGCGAAACAGCTGTAATTGCATTTTAAAATGTATTTTTCGAATAAATAGTGAAAATTTAGTTCAACCGTTCAGTTATTTATTGTTCTTAAAACCAATAATGATTGGGAGTAGAAGTAGGCCCACTTGACAGCAAATCGGGGGCGTGCTTATTAATTTTTGAGAGGGTTAAGAATGAAAGAAATATTCTAAGTATAATTATTTCAAATGTTCATACACATTTTTTATTTATTTCATTAAAACTTTGCAATATCGTAATTTACCTTATCGTTGTAGTCATTAGTGTTGGACTATCGACAATTTCATGATACCTACATAGACCTATAAGTCCGTTCATAAATTGTCGATAGTACAAAATGTGCGTCCAAGTCATAAAACGGTCGTAAAAGTACACTGGTCAGTCATTTCCACTCAAAATACCTACATAATCGTATTAAATGTTCTATAGCTGTATTGTATTTCTTCAGATAGGTGGGTTAGTCGAAAACATCTTAAACTGTCAGTTTTAGGTTGGTTTTTGTTTTTTATATCATATTACCTGTCCTCTCTGTACTTCAGTTTTCTAATGAGGGTCAAACTTGCAGTGAACTATCAACAAATTGTGTACGGACTAAAGTAGAGTAAAAAACCAAAAGTAGGACAAGGGTTGAGGAGTGGAAGGGAAGGAGGAATAATAATTTAGTTTATTTTGTAAATTACATTCATCCAAATTATAAGGACTATATCACCTATCTTAAAATTTTCTAATCACAGCTGTCTTATAATTTGTCTTTTACTTCTAAGCTCAAATGAGTTGCTGAACTACCTAAGGACTCGTGGTGTTTTCAAGCAACTCAGTTTCGTTTGGAAGTAAATTAGGGCCAATAATATCTAGCCTTTAATATTGTTATGTGTTATTATTTCAATACTTGGTTTGGTCTTGTCTAAATAGTCTAAATACTATTCAAACATCAAATAGTTTTCTATCTCAAAATAAAATATAACACTAATCTGTCAATCTGACAATGAAAGTGACTTTCGAAAGAGTTGTTAATTTTTCTAATTAAATAGTTGACGTTATGTAGAGGCAGTTGAAAATCTCATGGGCTATGGCCTTGAAAATGTATGCGCCAAACTTAATGGCAACAATGGTCAAAATGATTAAAATGCGATCTGAAAACGTTGACTCAATTGCACGTTAAATTCAATAGCCTAGTCGAAGTTGGTTGATTATAGAATTTTTTATTTAATAAAAATTTAACATTATATTTATAAATTAAATATATTATATTATATTTATATTTATAAATATGAAAGTTTGTGACAAGTTAAAATACACAAAAATACAAATCACAACAATGGTTGACAACCCAGATCATCTTCATTGTCTTCATATTCCGATTAGCTCTCGCTACTTTCGTTTCCTATATTTACTTGAAAGTGACTTTACAGAAAGCTACGTCACTCTTTACCAGTGCCCAAATTTTTTCTATTGGATTCAGTTCCGGATGGAAAGGTGGCAAACGCAATGTTAGCATGTCATTCTCTGCTAATATTTCGTCGATTACTAATCTTTTATTTAGAAGTTTGTGTATTAGAATTAAATTGTACAATTATGTTTTAGTGTCAGCCATATTATAAAAAATGTTTCTTGCACTTAGCCACTTTTGCATCGCATCTTTCTTCCATGATAAATTGGGCAGTGGTTCAACGAAAGTATTAATGGTAAGGTGTATTATCTAATACTAGTCCACATTTCTTCGGAGCGTTATGAATAAACTTTTCCTTTAACCATTTGCAAAAATTGTTGGTATTCATTTCGTTGTGATAATCGCTCGTTTTAAGTCCTGATTTGAATATCAACACATCAGGGGCCCGATCCTGGAAAATGTCACTAGTGACAATGACAAAAAATGTCGCTAGTCGTCAAATGTCAAATAAAAAAGTCGACCGCAGACACAAAATTGCTATTCTTGAAAAGGTGAGAATATTTAGTAACTTTTTCTATTTATGGTTGGTACTCCCGTTGAAACGAGGAGGCTCAACAATGGCACTAATAAATTTCTAACCGAATTTTTGTTAAGCCGAAATAGTTTTATAAATGAAACATCACTCAAACTGAATGGGTCCACTGGGGTCCTCCTCCTTCGTACAACCTCTTCTTCGTCCTTATTTTCTTCTAAATCATTTAACATGTTCAGAAAGATGTTTAAGTCCATTTTTAATAACAATAAAGCTTGTAAAAACTTTCACCACCACGTAATTAATCGTAACTTTTTGAAGGTTAAAAAAATAAGGTTATCCTTCATGAAAACACCTTTGACAGTAACCTAATGCGCCGAATCGGAAAAAAGTCTCTCGCGACTTTAAAAGTCTCCACTACTTTACGAGAGACATTTAGGGTGTGTTCGGGGAGCACGCTTTCGAGCTATGTAGCGCCAAGAGCCATATAACGCAAACGAGGAATAGTACTACATAGCGCCAACTGGCGCAAATAGCGTGCTCCCCGAACACACCCTTAATGTCACTTCAACGTTGCCAGTTTGCAAGCGACATTTGTTGTCATTGTCACTAGTGACATTTTTCAGGATCGGGCCCCAGGTACAAAACGCGATACACCTCCAGCATGTAAAGTAATCAATCTTTTTACCTTTGGCTACTGGTGATTTCAAACACATATTTTGTCCATCGTCCCACATTTTAGGTACAGTATGTGAGCCGTGAATGTACGTTTCGTCACAATATATTATTGCTCGTCCTTCTTCTTTATATTTTTTTAACTTTCTCAAGTATTCAATCCGTTTTGATTTCTCCGTTAAAATTTTTCTATTATCCTCAGTTTTCTTCAATTTTAATCCCATCTTTTTCCTGCTTCCTGCTTCCTCTGAAACGGCTTGGAATATTGTCTTCATAGTTGGTCTCATTTTATGAATAGGTATAGGAATAAATGATTCGGCGAATTATTTCTTCTTCAAATGTATCTGACCCTTTGGAAGTTGAAGGTTTATTTATAGTCTTTGAAGGCAGCAAGCGGTTCTTTTTTATTAGCCTCGCTAGTAATACGTTTTACCTTTTTATTAATTTATGTATACTTATGTTCATATTTAATACAATATAGAGAAGGAGGATGTTTATGCTGCACCCTGAATAACTAGTCAAAATGCAAATACTGGTAATATTCAACAAGCTAAGTGAAGCATTTACTGTTTTGATAACATCCAGGTTATAATTTAGTTCGCATCACAAAAAATTAATAATTATATAAGTAGGTACTATCCCTTTTTTTACTAAAACTAAGAGTACTGTATGGTCGTCTTGTTGTCTCTCGGCTTGCATGAGTTGGTACACATTGTAAAATATTCCGCTACTATGAATAACTTTCTTAGAACTCGTGGCTGTCTGTAACAATCAGATAAAATAAATATATAAATAATGATTCCAACTTTTCAAATAATTTAGAATACCTGCATTAAACTTAAACTAGAGCAGGGCTTCTTAAACTATGGGTCGCGAGAGATAAAAATACAATTTAACAGAAAATGTTCTTGTAAAATTATTGTTAAAAAGATAAAATAACAATTATCGTAGATAAATATAGGTATCATAAAATCTTCTAGTTCGAAAAGATTGTTTGTACCTGCATTTCTATTAGGTGTATTATAATAACTTGAATAACATTTACTATGAATTATGAAATGTTATTGGAATTAATATGTATGTATGTATGAATTAGGGGTGTTAAGTACACTGCGACCTATAAGATCTATTGTGTCCCCCCTTACTTGCCATGTTCTGATGTTTTCTCAGATTTATAGCAGCTCTTCTAGTCCTATCTTCCTGAGGAAGTTTAGGACATCGTCGGGCTTCAAATCAGGTAGATCCCCCTCTTCTATTTCATGTGCTCCTAGGTATCTGGCCCTAAAATTCTGCAAGGCAGTGCATTCTGAGAGTATGTGTATTGAGGTTTCATCCTCTTCCTCACAGAATCTGCACTTTGCTTCATCTGCTAACCCGAGTTTCTTCATGTGGCTTTTTAACCGGCAATGCCTGGTTGGTATTCCCGTTAAAATTCGGAGCCTTTTTTTACTGAGGTTGAGGCAGCTAAGAGATCTCTTCTGGTCATAGTTTCCAGTAGTATCTTAGATTGCCTCAGTCCTTCCAAATGATTCCAGTACTTGGATTTTTGGATTTTTCCTTCTCCATTTCTTCCCTTAGTTTTCCTAAGATTACTCTACTACTGATCCCACAGGATGGCTCTGGTCCCAAGTGTGGGGTTTCAGCTCCTTTTTTTTGCCAGCTTGTCTGCTGTTTCGTTCCCCTCTATTCCTATGTGTCCTGGGACCCATAGAAGGGTGACAGTGTTCTTCTAACCTAGTTCATTTAGTTTGCCTAGGCATTCCCAAACCATCTTCGAACTGATTATATTTGAGCTCAGCGCTTTGATGGCTGCTTGACTATCCGACATGATCAAAATCTCTTGTCTGCGGTAGTTTCTTCCAATATTGAATTCCACACACTTCTGACTTCTGCTTGAAAGATGCTCGGGTATGTGCCCAAGCTTTCTGAGTATTTGGCTCTCGGTCCAAAAACTCCTATCCCAGTTCCCTCGTCTAGCTTGGAACCATCCGTATACCACTTTATGGTATTCTGGTTTAAATTCTGTATGGTGTCTTCATCCCATTCAGATTTATTAGTCAACTTTGTGATGGATTTTCTCACATAGTTGAATTTCTTTGGCATATCATCTTGGGGCATTTCCCAAGTTTGATCAAAATGAAGTGATCGACGTTTTTCCCTGATAATTCCTTCTTTAATCATTTTATATATCGTTTTCTTCCTTACACGTTCTAACAGAATGTGCAGTGGGGTCAAGTTTAAAATCACCTCCATTGCAGCAGTGGGGCAAGTTCTCATTGCTCCAGTGATACATGAACAGGCTAGTCTCTAAATCTTCTAGAGATTTTTTCTCGTCGTACTCAGATTAGCCCTTGCGGCCCAAGCCACTGCCCCATATGTGATTATTGGTCTCACTATTGCTGTGTACATCCATTGCAGAATACGTGGGTTGCATCCCCAGTTCTTTCCTGCAATGTTCCTGCACACCATGAGGGCCTTGGTTGCTTTGTGTATTACTTCGTCTTCGTGTTTATTCCAGAGTAACCTTCTATCTAGGATTAGCCCTAGATATTTTACCTCTATTTTCCACTCGACGATGTTCTCCCCTATTTTTATGATTTTTAGATTAGGTTCCTTTTTCCTTGTAAAGGCTACTAGAGTGGTTTTGGTGGGGTTGATGCTGAGTGCCACTGAGTCACACCATTGTTTTGCAATATTCAGTCCTCTTTGAGCAATATCATTAATAAGAAATATAAATTTATTTTTGTCAATCTCTTAAAGCAGAAATAATTATTTTCAACCAGCACACTAAAATTCACTTAAGTATTTACTAAAAATACAACTAACTAATAAAATACTAATGTTCAAATACAAAACCACAAAAATAAACTAACTATTAAAATACTAAAACTTCGACTGTACTAATACTCCGTATGCGACACGATGTTCAATCACTGGTAATTTAGTTTAGACTAAAATTATCTACTGATGTTTTCACAATAGTTAATAGGGTTTATTAGAAACTGAATCGTGTAGACTGCGCAAGGGTGACTCATAGCCCATGAGATTTTCAACTGCATCTAACACTGTTGTTTATTTTGGGGTCTCAATACAGAGATTTTTTAATGAAAACGAGCGTCTAATCTTATTTCATGTTTCCGTCTCAAAATCGTCAATTGTGCGTTATACTTAAAGCATTTTTTTTGTTGTAGTATCGTCCTAGCCAATGGGGATGGAGGAGAGGAGAAGCTAGATATACAGCTGCTACAATTCACATGTGATTCAATAAAAACATTTATATGTAATTTAGGTTTCGTTACCTAACGAATTAGTTAAATAAATTAACGTCGTACGGTTAACCAAAATGTTATAGAACCGCATATTTTTCTATTCAGTGTTGTGCAACATAATTTTCTGTGATAATGAAGAAAATATATTAAAAAAAAAGATATGTAAGGTGTTACCAGATGAAGAAATATATAATTGATTGCGGAGACCGACTAAATAGATTTTTTTTTCAATATAAACAATAGTTTAGTGATTTTCTAAGCATTCTCTCCAACCTGAGAGAAGGGAATATATTTCAGTCCATTTGTTGGTTGCTTCAACGCCAGTATTATGTCATTTCTTCGTTAATGTATCTTTTAAGTAAACACAAATCGCACTTTTGCTAGTTTTAATTTCCGTTCTTTTCGCGTTTTGTATTGTAAATAATTTTGATTTTATTTTTAAACCTCGTTTCAATCAAGTATAATTTGAAGTTTTAATGAATATTGGAAAAATAGTTTAGTAACTATTTTAACTTTGATGAAGTCAGCTTCTATAAAATAGGATTCCACCCAGTGTTTAAAATAAATATGTGATGTTATAGATGTCTTCCTCTCTAAAGTCAACCGAAATCATTTTGGTCTATGTGAAATGTACAGGATTTTTTTATAAAATGTGCTGAACAATAGATATATAATGGAAATTTTGAAAATTAACTGAAGCAGTATAAACTAATTAACTAGCAGGTTAAATAATAAAAATAATTAACTTTTGGTGATTGATTATTTTAATATTGGCTGCTGAACGTATTTAACGTCCCACTGTAATCAATTAATATTTTCAATTCTGCGCCTGCCTGTAAACAACGTTGCCTTTTGCAGTGTCTTAGATCAATTCGTGATGTACATTTAATTAAAAAATATATTTTCAATGATTAAAAAATGTATATGTTTTATATTGTACATTTTAATCCAATTGTTACTACAAGGATGAGTGATTAATTGCTACCTAAGAATTTGCTTGTTCTCGACATTTAAAATTTTTATAAAGTACTCTTATTTAAAATTTAAAACCAAATAATACTTAATAACTGAAATGCGTTTATTAAAAATAGTATTAAAAACGCATTTGAAAAATAATGTAACATATATATAAATATTAGGTGCAGATCTATCTTTCTTGTAGGAAATTTTAGTTAGTAGGAGTAACGTTATAGTTTATCGATAATTTTCTTAATAATCTTGTTGTTGAAAGTTTATTTTTTATGATAATTTCACTATCGTCTAGCGTGTTTCTATTGTAAAGATTTTACTACTCATAACTCCATCTATTGCCCTTTTATTGGTGGTAAAAATTAAAATAAGTTTCATAACTGTGACATTTAAACTCCTTTTAAAAAAGTTTTCATTTTAATGCAACAAAAACATCAACTTCTAGGTGCGGCCAAGCAGATTTGATCTTGAACTTCTGTGTTTCGATATGTATGTACAGTCGGCTTTAGAATAGCATATACAGGTTAAATGTGAATTTCGTTTACCTACCAAAGTTATAAAAACACCCTTATTCAACAACATAGGAGTGGCAATTTTTAAAACGCCTACATTAAATGGTTTTTGGGGATTAAGTTTATTTACAAAGGTCGGTCATGTCCCGAATAAATAGGTTTTTTTTGCATTTTTGCACTGATATAATAAAAAAAAATGTTTTGAAAAGGGATTTTAATCCCAAACAAACATTTATTATCGAGGGCTCCAAACTAAGTGAAGTAAAAAAGGAATCAGTAGAGAGGTTGCAATAAAAAACAAATAAAACCTTACTGTATAATACACGGGCAATTTGTCAATAAAATACCTTATGCTGCAAACATTAAAGATGTGGGCGTGGACAACTGTTTAACTGATTTCAAATTTATTATTATTTAAACCGTGATTGGTTATACACAATGAATGAACCATCCTTAAAATTTATTCAATGCAAGCGATTTGAGGTTGAAAAAGTATAAATATGCTATTCTGAAGCCGATAGTACAGGTTCGTAGTAAAAGATATTAAATCTTCAATTTGGTTACTTCACCCATAGATCCGGTAACATTTAATTATAAAACTTTCGAAAGTAAATCAGCATTTGAAATTTTAAAAATCGTTATTAACAGTACATATACTCGCTGCCTCTATACGCTCTTTTAATTTATTTACTTTCTAAGTTGAATAAAAACCATTCCAAGTTGTGGCGATACTATTCCTACATCAAACATGTAGAAATAATTCGATTATTTACAGTTTTAGGTTATATTTCTTATTAACGTTGTGGCTCTTGATGTTCGTGAAACTAATGTTGATTGGAAATTGTATTAAAAAATTAAATAATGGTTGTGAATGTTTGTATGTTTGTACAGATTTATACTTTAATCGGTTCTAGCTACCCGAAAGTTTATTGTTATAAGCGAATTGCAAGTCAAGTCGTTTTTTATTTTTTGAACCGTAATCGCGGATTTTGTCGTATTTTTTTTTATATAAATATTTGGTAGAAATAAATTTGCAAGAAATTAAAAATAAGTTTTTTCTAAAATCTATGTAAATGTAATGTAATGTAATTTTCCTTTCCGTGTAATAATACGTAAACAGATTTTCGACCAAATTTTAAAATGGATATGTAATTATTGTGATTGAATACATTTTATTTTAAGAATAGTTTGTTTTTCCTGATTAACTTCATTATTTTTTTCCAATCCTATGCGTTACTCTCGATTTATAAGAGATTAAAAGAAATTCCTCGTGATACATATTCAATAAAAAACTAGAATAATCAAAATTTGCAGGATTGAGAGTAAAACTACAAGCAAGGGCAATAGTAGGTATGCTGTGGGTATCTGTATCTGTAAATACAGGAAGACAGGAAACCTCATTAGATCTATTGTGCTTCCTCCTGAAAATTTGCAGGATTCAGCGATTCAGCGTACCAAAAAACCCTATTTCCTATATTTTTCGGCCATTTCTACAAAAAAAAATTTACTTGAGAAAATGGCAAGGCAGACATTTGAACTTGCTGCCTTCAAAATTTGGCCAAATTCTAATTTTAGTTATTTTTGATAAAAATAGTCTAGAACCACCAAATCGACCACGTAGAACACGAAAATAGCGTCAAAATTGCAAAATTCCTGATAGTTTCTAAGAAAATTGAAAACTATCGAGTTTTCCTGTACTATTTTACCTCCGATTCATTCCCACCCTGATCTAACAGTGTTCCATACATCCTATCGAAAAACTGATTGCACCAATCGATTCAGCGTACCAAAAAACCCTATTTTCCATAATTTGAAGCATTTTCAAGAAAGAAAATTTTTACCTAAGAAAATGGCAAGGCTAATACCTTTGAAATTGGTGTCTTCAAATCTTGGTCAAAATCTAATTTTAGTTAATTTTGATAAAAATAGTCTAGAACCACTAAATGGACCACGTAGAACACGAAAATAGCGTCAAAATTGCAAAATTCCTGATAGTTTCTGAAAAAATTGAAAACTATCGAGTTTTCCTGTACTATTTTACCTCCGATTCATTCCCACCCTGATCTAACAGTGTTCCATACATCCTATCGAAAAACTGATTGCACCAATCGATTCAGCATCCCAAAAAACCCTATTTTCCATAATTTGAAGCATTTTCAAGAAAGAAAATTTTTACCTAAGAAAATGGCAAGGTCAAAATCTTGGTCAAAATCTAATTTTAGTTAATTTTGATAAAAATAGTCTAGAACCACTAAATCGACCACGTAGAACACGAAAATAGCGTCAAAATTGCAAAATTCCTGATAGTTTCTGAGAAAATTGAAAACTATCGAGTTTTCCTGTACTATTTTACCTCCGATTCATTCCCACCCTGATCTAACAGTGTTCCATACATCCTATCGAAAAACTGATTGCACCAATCGATTCAGCGTCCCAAAAAACCCTATTTTCCATATTTTGAAGCATTTTCAAGAAAAATAATTTTTTACTTAAGAAAATGGCAAGGCTAATACCTTTGAAATTGGTGTCTTCAAATTTTGGTCAAAATCTAATTTTAGTTATTTTTGATAAAAATAGTCTAGAACCACTAAATCGACCACGTAGAACACGAAAATAGCGTCAAAATTGCAAAATTCCTGATAGTTTCTAAGAAAATTGAAAACTATCGAGTTTTCCTGTACTATTTCTCCTCCGATACATTACCCACCCTGATCTAACAGTGTTCCATACATCCTATCGAAAAACTGATTGCACCAATCGATTCAGCGTACCAAAAAACCCTATTTTCCATAATTTGAAGCATTTTCAAGAAAGAAAATTTTTACCTAAAAAAATGGCAAGGCTAATACCTTTAAAATTGGTGTCTTCAAATTTTGGTCAAAATCTAATTTTAGTTATTTTTGGTAAAAATAGTCTAGAACCACTAAATCGACCACGTAGAACACGAAAATAGCGTCAAAATTGCAAAATTCCTGATAGTTTCTAAGAAAATTGAAAACTATCGAGTTTTCCTGTACTATTTCACCTCCGATTCATTCCCACCCTGATCTAACAGTGTTCCATACATCCTATCGAAAAACTGATTGCACCAATCGATTCAGCGTCCTAAAAAACCCTATTTTCCATAATTTGAAGCGTTTTCAAGAAAGAAAATTTTTACCTAAGAAAATGGCAAGGCTAATACCTTTGAAATTGGTGTCTTTAAATTTTGGTCAAAATCTAATTTTAGTTATTTTTGGTAAAAATAGTCTAGAACCACTAAATCGACCACGTAGAACACGAAAATAGCGTCAAAATTGCAAAATTCCTGATAGTTTCTAAGAAAAATGAAAACTATCGAGTTTTCCTGTAATATTTCTCCTCCGATACATTACCCACCCTGATCTAACAGTGTTCCATACATCCTATCGAAAAACTGATTGCACCAATCGATTCAGCGTACCAAAAAACCCTATTTTCCATAATTTGAAGCATTTTCAAGAAAGAAAATTTTTACCTAAAAAAATGGCAAGGCTAATACCTTTAAAATTGGTGTCTTCAAATTTTGGTCAAAATCTAATTTTAGTTATTTTTGGTAAAAATAGTCTAGAACCACTAAATCGACCACGTAGAACACGAAAATAGCGTCAAAATTGCAAAATTCCTGATAGTTTCTAAGAAAATTGAAAACTATCGAGTTTTCCTGTACTATTTCACCTCCGATTCATTCCCACCCTGATCTAACAGTGTTCCATACATCCTATCGAAAAACTGATTGCACCAATCGATTCAGCGTCCTAAAAAACCCTATTTTCCATAATTTGAAGCGTTTTCAAGAAAGAAAATTTTTACCTAAGAAAATGGCAAGGCTAATACCTTTGAAATTGGTGTCTTCAAATTTTGGTCAAAATCTAATTTTAGTTATTTTTGGTAAAAATAGTCTAGAACCACTAAATCGACCACGTAGAACACGAAAATAGCGTCAAAATTGCAAAATTCCTGATAGTTTCTAAGAAAAATGAAAACTATCGAGTTTTCCTGTACTATTTCACCTCCGATACATTCCCACCCTGTTCTAACAGTGTTCCATACATCCTATAGGAAAACTGATTGCACCAATCGATTCAGCGTCCCAAAAAACCCTATTTTCCATATTTTGAAGCATTTTTAAGAAGAATAATTTTTTACTTAAGAAAATGGCAAGGCTAATACCTTTGAAATTGGTGTCTTCAAATTTTGGTCAAAATCTAATTTTAGTTATTTTTGATAAAAATAGTCTAGAACCACTAAATCGACCACGTAGAACACGAAAATAGCGTCAAAATTGCAAAATTCATGATAGTTTCCAAGAAAATTGAAAACCATCGAGTTTTCCTGTACTATTTCACCTCCGATACATTCCCACCCTGATCTAACAGTGTTCCATACATCCTATCGAAAAACTGATTGCACCACTCGATTCAGCGTCCCAAAAAACCCTATTTTCCATATTTTGAAGCATTTTCAAGAAAAATAATTTTTTACTTAAGAAAATGGCAAGGCTAATACCTTTGAAATTGGTGTCTTCAAATTTTGGTCAAAATCTAATTTTAGTTATTTTTGATAAAAATAGTCTAGAACCACTAAATCGACCACGTAGAACACGAAAATAGCATCAAAATTGCAAAATTCCTGATAGTTTCTAAGAAAATTGAAAACTATCGAGTTTTCCTGTACTATTTCACCTCCGATTCATTTCCACCATGATCTAACATTGTTCCAAACATCCTATCGAAAAACTGATTGCACCAATCGATTCAGCGTCCCAAAAAACTCTATTTTCCATATTTTGAAGCAATTTCAAGAAGAATAATTTTTTACTTAAGAAAATTGCAAGGCTAATACCTTTGAAATTGCTGTCTTCAAATTTTGGTCAAAATCTAATTTTAGTTATTTTTTTTTAAAAATAGTCTAGAACCACTAAATCGACCACGTAGAACACGAAAATAGCGTCAAAATTGCAAAATTCCTGATAGTTTCTAAGAAAAATGAAAACTATCGAGTTTTCCTGTAATATTTCTCCTCCGATACATTACCCACCCTGATCTAACAGTGTTCCATACATCCTATCGAAAAACTGATTGCACCAATCGATTCAGCGTACCAAAAAACCCTATTTTCCATAATTTGAAGCATTTTCAAGAAAGAAAATTTTTACCTAAAAAAATGGCAAGGCTAATACCTTTAAAATTGGTGTCTTCAAATTTTGGTCAAAATCTAATTTTAGTTATTTTTGATAAAAATAGTCTAGAACCACTAAATCGACCACGTAGAACACGAAAATAGCATCAAAATTGCAAAATTCCTGATAGTTTCTAAGAAAATTGAAAACTATCGAGTTTTCCTGTACTATTTCACCTCCGATTCATTTCCACCATGATCTAACATTGTTCCAAACATCCTATCGAAAAACTGATTGCACCAATCGATTCAGCGTCCCAAAAAACTCTATTTTCCATATTTTGAAGCATTTTCAAGAAAAATAATTTTTTACTTATGAAAATAGCAAGGCTAATACCTTTGAAATTGCTGTCTTCAAATTTTGGTCAAAATCTAATTTTAGTTATTTTTGATAAAAATAGTCTAGAACCACTAAATCGACCACGTAGAACACGAAAATAGCGTCAAAATTGCAAAATTCATGATAGTTTCCAAGAAAATTGAAAACCATCGAGTTTTCCTGTACTATTTTACATCCGATACATTACCCACCCTAATTGCAACAATCGATTTAGCGTCCCAGAAAACCCTATGTTCCATATTTTGAAGCATTTTCAAGAAGAAGAATTTTTTACTTAAGAAAATGGCAAGGCTAATACATTTGAAATTGATGTCTTCAAATTTTGGTCAAAATCTAATTTTAGTTATTTTTGATAAAAATAGTCTAGAACCACTAAATCGACCACGTAGAACACGAAAATAGCGTCAAAATTGCAAAATTCCTGATAGTTTCTAAGAAAATTGAAAACTATCGAGTTTTCCTGTACTATTTCACCTCCGATACATTCCCACCCTGTTCTAACAGTGTTCCATACATCCTATAGGAAAACTGATTGCACCAATCGATTCAGCGTCCCAAAAAACCCTATTTTCCATAATTTGAAGCATTTTCAAGAAAGAAAATTTTTACCTAAAAAAATGGCAAGGCTAATACCTTTGAAATTGGTGTCTTTAAATTTTGGTCAAAATCTAATTTTAGTTATTTTTGGTAAAAATAGTCTAGAACCACTAAATCGACCACGTAGAACACGAAAATAGCGTCAAAATTGCAAAATTCCTGATAGTTTCTAAGAAAAATGAAAACTATCGAGTTTTCCTGTAATATTTCTCCTCCGATACATTACCCACCCTGATCTAACAGTGTTCCATACATCCTATCGAAAAACTGATTGCACCAATCGATTCAGCGTACCAAAAAACCCTATTTTCCATAATTTGAAGCATTTTCAAGAAAGAAAATTTTTACCTAAAAAAATGGCAAGGCTAATACCTTTAAAATTGGTGTCTTCAAATTTTGGTCAAAATCTAATTTTAGTTATTTTTGGTAAAAATAGTCTAGAACCACTAAATCGACCACGTAGAACACGAAAATAGCGTCAAAATTGCAAAATTCCTGATAGTTTCTAAGAAAATTGAAAACTATCGAGTTTTCCTGTACTATTTCACCTCCGATTCATTCCCACCCTGATCTAACAGTGTTCCATACATCCTATCAAAAAACTGATTGCACCAATCGATTCAGCGTACCAAAAAACCCTATTTTCCATAATTTGAAGCATTTTCAAGAAAGAAAATTTTTACCTAAGAAAATGGCAAGGCTAATACCTTTGAAATTGGTGTCTTCAAATTTTGGTCAAAATCTAATTTTAGTCATTTTTGATAAAAATAGTCTAAAACCACTAAAACGACCACGTAGAACACGAAAATAGCGTCAAAATTGCAAAATTCCTGATAGTTTCTAAGAAAATTGAAAACTATCGAGTTTTCCTGTACTATTTTACCTCCGATACATTCCCACCCAGATTTAACGGTGTTCTACATATCCTTTAATTGTGTCCTTTAAACCTCAATGACTTATTTAGTATTATTTTCACTACATATTATACCTTTAATAAATACATATACCTATATGTTTTAAATATTTCATTTCTACCTATATAGCAAAATTGTTATTCTTATCTAGAGCGATACCATTAATACACAATATAAATACACAAACACACACTTCAAAATATCAATGTTAAGATGGTAAACAAAAAGATTAGATTAATACAAATTCTGTTTAATAAATAAGTGGTTGGGTCGCTTCAAATTATAAAAGAATAAAAGTTATCGTACTTTATTTTGTCTAAAGTGTAGTTGTTGATATTGACAGTAAAAGGTAAGATTAGAGTTTTATGGAATATTTTCGACATTGAAAAATACGTTTGACGAACATAACTTACCTAATAGTCGTTGAAGAAATTGCTATACGATTTCTAATTTCTTTTTTTTAACACCTAGACAACCTTTGAGCTCAAAATTTTGCGAGGTCAGAATAAACTTGTAACTTGTTAAATTCACTATAATTATCAGTAAAAATTGCAATAGTAAGTCTCTTACCCAATCAATAAGTACTTTTTTTTAACTTACAATTAAATTTAATGATAAACCTACACATATGTCCAAAAGTTTGGAATATTTAAAAATAACATATCTACGCCTATGGTTTTTTAAAAACTCTAGTTGATATTTATTTTAAAGCGTTTTTAAATCAAAATAATATTACATTTTATTCGTTTTTGTATTAATTTGGTCATATTTAATTGATTTGGGTGCTTTCACGTTATTCCAATTCTTGTTTAAATTTCATTTGAGCTGTTTAAAAATGCCCAGAGGACATGAAATCATATTTTAATAGGTCTAGAGTTATTACTTTGTTACAACAGGGCTTTAGTCAAAGTGATATCGCGAATATTGTTGGTGTTACTCAGGGTGCTGTATCAAAAATTAAAAAAAAATCCAAGACACAAATGATGTGAAGGATCGTCCCAGAAGTAGCCGAAGTTGATGTACAACAGCAGCACAAGACCGGCAGATAACATTGATAGCTCGAATAAATCGACAGGAATATACAAGTGGCACATCCAGAGAAATTGCTAGACTTGAAGGACTGAATATCTCAAGACAAACAATTACACGAAGATTAAATGCGGTAAATTTGTATCGCAGAAGACCTCTACGTGTTCCCAAACTAACCTATCAACAAAAAATTGTAAGGTTGCAATGGGCTCAAGAAACGTTACACCATGGTCCTAACTGGAATTACGTGATGTTCTCTCTGATGAATCAAGAATTGACTTGGTTTCTGATTCGCGAAGAACGCTAGTTTGGAGGGCCCCAGGACGATAAGTCCGATTGGAAACAGCCCAACCACGTGTTCCATTTGAAGGTGGGAGTATTATGGTTTGAAGTGGTATTATGAGAGGTACACGGACGCCTCTTCTGGTTTTGGAGAGAAGAATCACTGGTGCTGCGTACATCGAGGAAGTTTTAAAACCTGTTGTACGTCTATTCCGGGGAGCGGTAGGTGATGGATTTGTGTTTATGCATGACAATGCACCTCCACATCGAACAGCTGCAGTACAAAATTTTTTGGAAGAAGAAGGAATATCCACATTAAGATGGCCATCAAATTCCCCTGACATGAACGTCATTGAACATGTCTGGGACATTCTTAAAACACGCATTAAGAAGCGAAACCCTCCCCCAATTACTCTACGAGAACTGAAAGATGCTGCTCGTGAAGAATGGGAGAGAATTCCGCAAGCCCAGCTCGACCATTTAATCGATAGCATGCCACATTGCCTACAGTCATGCATACAGGCCCATGGAGGAAATACTGATTATTCATTTTATTTAAAACCATATTTTTGCTTATTATTTTATTTTAAAAAATTTGTAATACATTTGTAGTACACTGCGACCTATAGGATCTATTGTGTCCCCCCTTACTTGCCAAGTTCTGATGTTTTCTCAGATTTACAGCAGCTCTTTAAGTCCTATTTTCCTGAGGAAGTTTAGGACATCGTCGGGCTTCAAATCAGGTAGATCCCCCTCTTCTATTTCATGTGCTCCTAGGTATCTAGCCCTAGAATTTTGCAAGGCAGGGCATTCTGAGTGTATGTGTATTGAGGTTTCATCCTCTTCCTCACAGAATCTGCATTTTGCTTCATCTGCTAACCCTAGTTTCTTCATGTGGCTTCTTAACCGGCAATGTCCGGTTAATATTCCCGTTAGAATTCGGAGCCTTTTTTTACTGAGGTTGAGGCAGCTAAGAGATCTCTTCTGGTCATAGTTCCCCAGTAGTATCTTAGATTGCCTCAATCCTTCCAGCTGATTCCAGTACTTGGATTTTTCCTTCTCCATTTCTTCCCTTACTTCCCTTACTCTACTGCTGATCCCACAAGATGGTTCTGGTCCCAAGTGTGGAGTTTCAGCTCCTTTTTTTGCCAGCTTGTCTGCTGTTTCGTTCCCCTCTATTCCTATGTGTCCTGGGACCCATAGGAGGGTGACAGTGTTCTTCTGGCCTAGTTCATTTAGTTTACCTAGGCATTCCCAAACCATCTTCGAACTGATTATATTTGAGCTCAGCGCTTTGATGGCTGCTTGACTATCCGACATGATCACAATCTCTTGTCTGCGGTAGTTTCTTCCAATATTGAGTTCCACACATCTTTCTATGGCGCGGACTTCTGCTTGAAAGATGCTCGGGTATGTGCCCAAGCTTTCTGAGTATTTGGCTCTCGGTCCAAAAACTCCTATCCCAGTTCCCTCGTCTAGCTTGGAACCGTCCGTATACCAATTTAGGGTATTCTGATTTAAATTCTGAATGGTGTCTTCATCCCATTCAGATTTATAACTAAACTTTGTGATGAATTTCTTTGGCATATCATCTTGGGGCATTTCCCAAGTTTGATCAAAATGAAGTGATCGAGGTTTTTTCCTGATAATTCCTTCTTGATCATTCTATATATCGTTTTCTTCCTTACACTTTCTAACAGAATGTGCAGTGGGGTCAAGTTTAAAATCACCTCCATTGCAGCAGTGGGGCAAGTTCCCATTGCTCCAGTGATACATGAACAGGCTAGTCTCTGAATCTTCGAGAGATTTTTCCTCGTCGTACTCAGATTAGCCCTTGCTCCCCAAGCCACTGTTTTATTTTCGATTATTGGTCTCACTATTGCTGTGTACATCCATTGCAGAATACGTGGGTTGCATCCCCAGTTCTTTCTTGCAATGTTCCTGCACACCATGAGGGCCTTGGTTGCTTTGTGTATTACTTCGTCTTCGTGTTTATTCCAGAGTAACCTGCTATCTAGGATTAGCCCTAGATATTTGACCTCTGTTTTCCACTCGACGATATTCTCCCCTATTCTTATGATTTTTAGATTGGGTTTCTTTTTTCTTGTAAAGGCTACTAGTGTGGTTTTGGTGGGGTTCAGTCCTCTTTGAACAATATCACAGAGGACATTTTCATATTTTCTTTTGCCAGGATAACCATGTCATCGGAATACCCTTGACATAAAAAGATGAAATATTCCATTATTCCAAACTTTTCGACAAATATGTATATAAAAAAACTTCTCTATAATACCTTCTGGATTAAAAGCATCACGTAACGTTAGATGATATCTGTTAATACCTCTTATACATAAAAACTCACGTGATACGTCAACTTTCAAACAAATATTTTAAAAAATTTAAAACTGTTTATACTTTAAGTGTTGATTACCTTATCGCGACGATACGCCTCTGTATTTTAAACTTAAAATGAAGGTCAAATGAGAATAATTAATTCTCATTACATTAAAAAACTAGCGTCATTATTAGACCCAAACAAACAACCAACACCAAGATTTTGTAGCATATATTCATATATTTTATAATGACCACGTAAAAACCGTTCAAATTGTTCAAATAAATCAAGGTGCATCTGCAACCGTCAAGGTCTTTTCTGTTTTGAATATTATTCTTTGAAGCGTTTACAAGATTTGTGGCTCTGCTATGTTGAAAAAACGTTGAAAGCGCAGTCATTTGATAATATCTTACACGCATTGTAGAAAGTAGTTTTTTATGTGTGAAGTTAGTTACGCTTAATCGAAAGTAGGCTGGTAAGTGTACTTTATTTACTTAGTAAATTGCATTCAATTATTATTGTTGATTACCGTAATTTTTTTAAATGAGTACTTCTTTCTTAATTCATAACAGTTAGTTATTATATACCTAGGTATTTATTACGCATTAAGTAAATACTCTTAGTATAGGTAGGTACCTAAACGATTCATTATTTTGTACTTATTGGTACTAGAATTCATTAGGATAATAGGTTTAAACGTTATAACGAGAAAGTAGATATTATACATTATGTTTTTAATTTATAACATTTTGAGATAAACCGAAAACAAAAAAAAAATATTAAAACACAGACAGAAACATTTGATCAAACCAGATGTTTAAATAAGGTATTTACAATTAGAAAGTTTTATATATTTAATATAGTTGCATTAATATAAACTTTTAGGAAATAAAAATAGAATTTTTTTCTTTTTTAAAATTTCAAATATTGTGAAAAATGGTTTTAAAATAATTTATTTTTGGCGCTATTGGTTTTAAAAACTTATTAACCTGGTAATAGGTTTATATTCATTGGTACTAATTAGTCTGTAATTAATTAATAACAAAAATATTCCCAAGATGATCATTAAAATTTTAAAATTCTCGTATTACGTAATGTTTCCGTTTAGTCTTGACGGCACCACAATTTTTAATTACTATTTAATATGCTAAATATGATATTGTCAATACCGACCTGTAAACAAAAAATCATGATTTTACGTCAAATGTATAAAATATCCATGACAGCAATTGTTCTACCTTATTTAACATTTTATGATTTCAAAAATTGTTCTGATAGGTACCCCTTTTTTTGACGGCACTGGGTTTTAGAGCATTCTTTTTTCATTGTCTCTCTAGAATTGTTTCCCTTCTTTCTCAACAGGGGTTTAATTTATTTGAAAGTAAAATGTCTTCTATTTACTGTACTAATTAGTTCAAAATTATTTATTGTATAAAAAAATTATTGTTTCCATTTGTTTTGATGTTATTATTATTGTTTTGTTTATTCTTTGCGGTTACTGAATTATACCTTATGTGGTTAGCGATTAAATTGAATTTGGAATTCCTAAGTTTTGTTATGAACTTTATTTTATAATAATAATAATAGTGATTTTTTAAAATTATTCTACACCAACTGATATTTCAAACAAATAGTTTTTTGTAACATCCGCGAAATTAGATTCACGTTCTATTTTGTTTATTGTCTTTTATTTTAGACAAATCATGATATTTTACACATCTCAAAGAATCCTTATGACCTAAATTTCGAATTTGGTTGATAATTAATAAAATTGGCCATTTTGATTGGGATATTGTCGGATCAAAATATAAAATTACATTAAACAAATATAATGGACTAGTTTATTGATTTTTTTTTTATATTTGCATCTTATAAAATAGGTTTTTAGTGGTTCAACTGTACAAATAAATTTTTTATAAAATTAATCCTCTAGCCATAATCGGCTTTTGAAATTTAAATTTAATGGTTACATACGTCATAAGTGGTAAGTGACGTGTTAGAAAATTTGCGATGTTGTCGATATGCTTTAATATTAACCGAGAAACTTATCTCTCTCTCTTATTTGTTGTCATTAGAAAAAGAGATAAACCTATCGATATTTTTGTTCTCTGATTGACACTTTATCAAATAAGGAGTAAAACACTGAACAAAATATTCTGTCATTTTCGTTAGTTTAATTTGTTGTTTGGTTGTGTTTGGTTTATGAAAGAAATTACTTCTATACTATTTTTGGTTCGAAAATAAAAATCCCTAACACCTTCTCTTGATGTTATAGCGGTTCCTTAAAAAATAAGCAATAGAAGTAATTGTTCTTCTATCGGTACAGTGAGAGAACGAATTTCAAGAATACCGTTTTGGCATTTTCAATAGAACCACGCCCACTTTCTATTGGTTGTTCTATTCTATCACCGTCAAGAATAGGGGTCTTGTTTGTTTATTACAGATAAACACGATTTTCTCTCCTGTCATATATCTTGTCAACTGGTACAATCAGTTAGTCACAGAACACGGTGTTTTGTGCCGCCAGTTCTTTGAGAATACTTGAAACGAACGTAGCTAAAATGTGACAACGTTGACTTTTAAACACACTTCATTATTGGTTATTAGTTGGCGCTACGTTTAAAACTTACTATTTATTTATTGCTAAATTTTACGAAATGAGAAAAATTAATTGCAAAATGAATACCAATATAAGTAAGTAGGTATCTTATCCTAAATATATATTGCTATCATTTGGATTAATATGATCCTACTAAACTAGTCCATTCTTCAGCTTGGTCTTGGTCTTGGTCTTGGTCTTGGTCTTGGTCTTGGTCTTGGTCTTGGTCTTGGTCTTGGTCTTGGTCTTGGTCTTGGTCTTGGTCTTGGTCTTGGTCTTGGTCTTGGTCAGCTTTGGTCCTAAATATCGAATGATTGATTCATTTGTGGCAGAAGGTCGCTTCCTTATTTTGCAACCGTATAGGATAAATGTCCGGACCTGCAGATTTATTCTAGTCTAATGATTTGATTGCCCATTTGACCTAATCTTGATCCACTATCTGTTTTGCCACACGCCATTTTTTCCTAGATCTGTATTTTATATCATGTCAGTCATGAAATCTGCATGAACTTCTTGAAGTGTCCTCCGCACAGCCGTGACTTGAATCCAATTGAGCAGGTTCTAAAAATAATAGTTTGGCTTTAATATTGTTTTTATCTTTATTCATACCATAATAACTCTAAATTAAGGGCCGGTTTTTCAATCTCCAGCTAGGCAAATTTAGCTATCAGTTAACCCTTAACAAGGAGTCAAAGTGTTTCTTCAACTAACTGTTAAGGTTGACTACAAGCTAACGTTTCTGTTATATTAGCAAACACTTCAAAGTCTCTGTTTGGATTTGTAACTAGTAGTTAGCAAGTTGTTTAACGGAAAAATGGAGATATTTGATTTTTGTATGAGTGATGATGATGAAGAAATATTGGAATACCTTGAATATGAAAGGAGACCATTATATTGTTAAAGAAAGGTCGAACCCTTTTGAAAAGTTTGATGATTTAGATTTTCGCGTAAGATTACGACTTTCAAAGGAAACTGTTGTTATTATTAGAACAAATCGAAAATCAAATTGAAACACCCATAGACAGGTAAGCTTTTATTTCAATTCTCTTTTAAAACTTAAAATATTTTTCTCTCCAAGTAACGGCATCCGTCTTTTTGCATTCAATAGTTGTTTTAAAATGATTTGTCAATTTTAATAACAAGGATTTATCAGATAGTGAAAAATTAGATATCCTGTTTTTCTTTGGTGTTTCCATTTGAAAATATAAAATTTTTAAAATAATACTCAACAAAATAAATAAAACTAATAAAAACAAAGATCTTCTTTTTCTATTTAAAACCATAAAAACTTAGGTTAACTCAACTAAATTGAACCCAAAACAATATCTTTATTTACCGTTCTAAGAAATTAACAAACCAAACCAAAAAATCAATTTTACCAACCCAGCAAATTTAATGATAGCTGGCAGTTTCGTAGCTAAAAGTTAGATAGTGCATTGAAAAACGCCATAACCTTTAACAGAAACTTTAGCTGTTGGTCACGGTTAGCTGTTGGTCACGGTTAACTTTTGGTCAAGTAACAGAAGCTTTTAACAAGCGATTGAAAAACCGGCCCTAAATGAATAAAGCATACAAACATAATTACAAAATTATAGTGGTACCTATACATTAATTTTTAACAATGTATTTTACTGAAAATATGTAAAAGGGTAAAATGTTATGGATTATCATTCACAATATTGCATATAAATCAACGAAATATTTTTACATATCATTGTACTTTCAACTTTATTAAAATCAATTGATTATTAATGTTTTCACTTTTTTAAATCACTTTTTGGGATCGATATCAATATTTACACTTAATTTTAACAAATTATGATAATAGATTAAATCAATTCAAATATTCGTTTAAAACATAGCATTCTACAATTTTTACCTTTTGCTATGGGATATATCCAAAGGATTGCGTGAAAAATTCCCTTAAAATCTATTTTTTGGCCACTCGAAACTGTTGTAAGTAATTTTTGAATATGCCAGATGAAAGAGAATTGTTTTTTTTACCTCTGTGCAAAATTTCATTCATGGACATCTTCATCTACCCCCTAGCTCCAAAGGATATATCCGAATTTGCGTGAAAAATTCCCTTAAAATCCATTTTTTGGCCACTCGGAACGTTTGTAAGTAATTTTTGAATATGCCAGATGAAAGAGAATTGTTTTTTTTACCTCTGTGCAAAATTTCATTCATGGACATCTTCATCTACCCCCTAGCTCCAAAGGATATATCCGAATTTGCGTGAAAAATTCCCTTAAAATCCATTTTTTGGCCACTCGGAACGTTTGTAAGTAATTTTTGAATATGCCAGATGAAAGAGAATTGTTTTTTTTACCTCTGTGCAAAATTTCATTCATGGACATCTTCATCTACCCCCCAGCTCCAAAGGATATATCCGAATTTGCGTGAAAAATTCCCTTAAAATCCATTTTTTGGCCACTCGGAACGTTTGTAAGTAATTTTTGAATACGCCAGATGAAAGAGAATTGTTTTTTTTACCTCTGTGCAAAATTTCATTCATGGACATCTTCATCTACCCCCCAGCTCCAAAGGATATATCCGAATTTGCGTGAAAAATTCCCTTAAAATCCATTTTTTGGCCACTCGGAACGTTTGTAAGTAATTTTTGAATACGCCAGATGAAAGAGAATTGTTTTTTCTACCTCTGTGCAAAATTTCATTCATGGACATCTTCATATACCCCCAAGCTCCAAAGGATATATCCGAATTTGCGTGAAAAATTCCCTTAAATTCCATTTTTTGGCCACTCGGAACGTTTGTAAGTAATTTTTGAATACGCCAGATGAAAGAGAATTGTTTTTTCTACCTCTGTGCAAAATTTCATTCATGGACATCTTCATTTACCCACCAGCTCCAAAGGATATATAATTTGCTTTAAAAATTCACTGATATGTCAATTTTAACACACTATGAACATTTATTAAGTATATATTAGTATTTTAATAATATTTTATATCATTTTATATTTTTGTTTTTATTAAATTAATTTTAAAATGTTTTTTATCAACCACTAATTATCATGTGCGAGCGTTCAATTTTATCTACAACCAATCTACAACCTGCTGGTCGAGTATGAATGCACAGTAGATTTTGATGCGCTGTTGCCAAATGAGCTGCTTGTCGTATTTCTACGGTAGGAGCTAGGAGCTAGCTTCTCACCGATCCTTTTGCTACTCAAAACAATTGAGATTGACAACATTTTAACTCATTTTTTTTTAAATTCTAGGAATATGTAGAGAGGTGATAAATAATAAGGCAACTAAATTATCTTATTTAAATATTTCCCGAGTGATTGTTTTTAAGTGGAATAAGAACGTCCTCCAATTTTACCAAAAATGTTTTAGATACCTATATTGAATCTCTCGTAGGACAACCAGTATATATAAAGACGGAAATAAATACCTATGTAGAATGGGTAAATAATAAATAAACAAGGTCTAAATTTATGCAACAAATATTGTACTAGTGTTTGTGTGTTTAAAATAAATAACTAGGTAAAAAATGCTAAACAAGGGTGTAGTTTCTTGTTTTATTATTTAAAAATGTCATTATTTATTCCTTTCTAGTGGTAAAGGTGTTAAAATTAAACAATTGAATGACTAGAATAGAATCGTGATAATATAATAGATAAAGAAAATAAGCTGCAAATCAGGCGTTTCCACCTACAAAAAAAAATTTTATACAGTAAATGGATGATAATCCATTTTTAGTGAAAAATGTCATTCTTGATCAAAAGTTTTAAATCTGACAAAATCAAACCTTCGTCAATAAGTACCTAAATACAAAGTTGAGTTTAGGAAATACAGCATCCAGAATCAATTTTTTGATTTTAGAAAGAGATAGTTACGAAGATACAATTTATAAACAGGCCAAACACCTGGATCGTTGCTGTCAAGGCTGATCTCTTCATCTTTAGTAGAAATTAAGACGTTTTGAGGATCAGGTTCTGAAGGATCATCGTCAGGGTTATCAGACGGCAAAAAATAAGTTGTTAGTTATTTATCTTTATTTTTATTGGGAATAGATGGATCTCCCATCATTCAAAAATGTACCTAGCGCTTCCTGTTGTGATTTTTAAAATTTCTCATAACTATTTTAACATTTTCTAAATTTGTCTTTGGAATATAAATCGTCCGAGAAATTCGTCAAAATATTTTTAGTTACAAAAATATTAAATATGTATTCAAACCTTTACGTTCTCACTGTATGTTGATTTTTTTAAATTTTTTGTGGAAGTTATTCTTCAACTTAAATTTTGTGAAAGTTCAAAAATTAAAACCTCTCCTTTCCATCAAAGACGTTTCCAATTTTAACTATTAAAGTATTAGAGTACCTTACAATAATGTTGGTTTTAAAATCTAGAAAAATTTTATATAGGTATTTTTAAAATGTCTTCGCTGAAAAATTCACTATCATAATTGGCCTTGAACGTGAAAAAATTAATAGGGATTTATACAACATTGAATTAAATATCTATAAAATAGAACATTTTATTATTATTAGAGGTTTTAAAACAAACACACAATGAGAATAAAATTCTACACTTCGTCTCAGAAGTTATAAAACGAAAATGTTCATTTTCTTAAATCCTCATAAATATACATATTTTCTTAGTTTCAGTTTTCAAATTATGTTACCGGTATGTAGAAAATCCACAAGACTTATAAGAAAACTTAAAACTATCCCAAGGCAAGTTGAAAGAACTTTAAGTACCACCCAAGAAGTCATTAGAAAAGAAGAAAAATATGTTGCTCATAACTATCGTCCACTACCAATTTCTATTATTAAAGGAGAAGGTAATATTAACAAATATTTTTAATAACTTGATTTATATTTTAGTTGGGGTTTCGGGCACGCGCATAACATTTCACCACATATTTCACGTCTGAATAACGGAGACATATTATGTCTGCACTGTTTGGTGGACATCCTTTTCCAGACTTCTACAAGCAGTATGTGTATTAAAATATTAGATTCAAACTAACTGAGTAATATTTTTATTTAATAGCAGTCTAATTTTTTTCCTGAAAGCAATTTTCACGCCATTTTCGTGTTCTACGTGGTCTTATTATTGGTTCTTGGCTATTTTCATGAAACATACTCGATTAAGATTTTTAGCAAAATTTTAAGGCAGCAAATTCAAAGGTATTTCTCTTGCCATTTTCTTGGGTAAAAAAATGTCGTCCAAAACGCTTAAATATATGGTAAAAAGGGTTTTTAAAGACGCTTAATCGACTGGTGCAGTCAGTTGTTCGATAGAATGTGTAGAACATTGATAAATCTGGGTGGGAATATATCGAGTTTGAAGTAGTAGGTACAGTAAAACTCAAAAGTAGTCAATTTTGTTGGGAATTATTGGGAATTTTGCAATTTTCACGCCATTTTCGTGTTCTACGGAGTCGATTTAATGGTTCTATGCTATTTTCATCAAACATAACTTATTTAAATTTTTTAGCAAAATTTGAAGGCAGCAAATTCAAAGATAAGGTTAGGTTGACATTTTCTTAGGTAAAAAAATTTTGTCGTCCAAAACACTTGAAAATATGGGTTTTTGAAGACGCCAGGGGGGCCAACATTACCAACTTGGTAACGTCTAGTATACAGGGTGTTTCTTAAGTAATCTAAAATATTATATGGGGCGCTTCGTTACTCAATTTTAAGACGAAAAGTTCATATAAACATGTGTGATAGGTTTTGTCGTTTATGGGATACAGGGTGTTGTACGTGAAATTAATTTTTCTTGGTGACGCTACTGATTTATATTTTTTTATTATTTTATTACAAGCAACATGTGTTAAACATAAAGAAAAAATAATTCATTTCAGAGCAAATGTTCAAAATGTCCACCTCCAGCTAAAATGCAAGAATCCGCTCGATGTCTAATGGATTGTCGAATACGTTCGAAGATACCAGGACTGTTACGAATAACATTACAGCCGTCTATGATACGATTTTGAAGATCTTGTACGTTTAATATCAGTGTTGTGTAAACAAGCGATTTCAAATATCCCCACACACAAAAATCCAGAGGATTGTGTCCAGGTGATCTAGGGGGCCACATGTGTGGAGATCCTGGTCCGATCCAATGGCCTGGAAAAACATTATTTAAAAACTCGCGTACAATCACTGAAAAATGTGGAGGAGCTCCGTCATGCATGAACCACATGCGCCTTCTAATAATAATAGGTACATCTTCCAAAAGAAGTGGAAGTTCATTTTCTATAAAATGTTGGTATGTCTCACCGGTACAGGAAGGAAAAATGGTCCAATTAAATAATCATCGATGATGCCAAGCCAAACATTGACCGAAAATGTTTGTTGAAATCGTTTTACACTTATGGTATGTGGATTTACATCTGCCCATATGTGGTCATTATGAAATTTCATAATCCCATGTCGAGAAAAGTTGGCTTCATCCGTAAATAGAATATTGGCCACAAAATTCGGATTGTTCGCGATTTCACGTAAAATCCATTGACAATACTGTATGCGTAATGGATAGTCAGTAGGTAACAAATGTTGAACACGTTGAACGTGATATGGATACAATAAATTATCTTTTAGAATATTCCGAGGAATATTCCAAACAGTTTTGTTACTAACATTTACTTCATCTGCAACTTTTCTTGTACTCGTTTCTGGATGTTGGTCAATAATTTGAAGAATCTGGTTTTCCAATTGGGGATTTCTCACAGTTCTGGGTCGTCCAATAATATTCTTCGATCTAGCAAAAGTTCCAGTTTCTTGTAAACGAATATGTAACTTAGTAAACGTATCTGAACATGGTAAACGATTATTTGGATAACGCTGGGCATACGTACGTCTAGCTTCTAAGGCATTACCATTCGCTAATCCGTACAAAAAATGCATATTAGCCATTTCAACATTAGTAAACACTGGCATAGTTATTAACTAAACACAGAGTCAATCAAATAAAAATGTACGATTTTTGCGTTGGTTTTCAAATTTGACACTTGTCAACATTATTTCAAAGGCCACTTAGAATAAGCAAGTTTTTGCGTATTACTTCTTAAAACCAGTAGCGTCACCGGGAAAAATTAATTTCATGTACAATCAGAACTGACTTATTACAATAAATTCAACACCCTGTATCTCATAAACGACAACACCTATCACATATGTTTATATGAACTTTTCGTCTTAAAATTGAGTAACGAAGCGCCCCATATAATATTTTAGATTACTTAAGAAACACCCTGTATACTATGTAAAAAAAACAATTTTAATAAAAACAATCTTACTTAGCACTTTTAAGATAACCTTTAAGGACATCTAGAGCTGGTGAATCTTCTCCATAATCCTTGATTACTACACAGGAACATCCAACAACTTTACGTGCTTTACCAGTATTGTCAATTTTGCAGAGTCCAGGCCATTCTCCTAGTTTCTTATTGTTGTCTACTTTAATAAGAGTAATTTGATGTTCAGAACATAAAGCAGATACTAGTTTCTTGTACATGGGTTCATCACAATTTTCTGCTAATATACATAATACAGCTCTTTTGTCTAAAGCTTTAACAGCCTCATGTAAACCATGGACTACACCATCATGAATCAGTGCCGTTTTTAACACTGCCTGAAGTGCTTGGTTTACGTCCATTGGCCCTCCAGTTTGTACTGGTGCTAGTACCGAGGGTGCATCATCAACTTCGACATCAGACATTTTTAGTTGTTGTTAGCCTTCCTTGGCGATTATTGTAAAAAATTTTGTCACAACTTATAATTAAAAAATCCTTAAGATAGTATTTAAACGCAGTAAAACAATTACGTACATGTTAGGCCATTGTAGTTGCCTATAAATTTTAATACTTCACAATGCAATGGTAAGCTAAACCTAACCTAAAACTGCTACAATAAATGTTCGATTTGACCAACTTGCACAATTATTGATAGTTCTCTTCATAATGTCTGTCTACAAAATATGGCGATCAGATCTAAAAGTTCAAATTTCTCCTAAACCCTTAATTTTATCGAGTTCAAACAAGAGTACATTTTCATTAGTAAATGGATTGGAAAATTTATTTTTGAAATTTAAATATTATTCAGATGGTCCCTATTAAAATTACGGATTATTAACCAATGGGCACAAGCCGTCTCTGCTTATCTGTACGTAATGTAGATTCATTTATACCGTCAAACACAGGACATGGATGTATGCAATCCGTCACTGGAATTTTATAGTATTCCAATGTATAGTTTAGAAATTATGACAAAACAAAAGTTTTTATTTCGAAACTTTAGAGGTCTATAACCCGGAAACGAAGGCTCGTATGACAAAAATTTATTTGAACTTCTAACATTATTTTGTGACCAGAGGCTGTCCACAGGGAGGAGTTGCATCCCCGCTTATGTGGAGTCTCACTGTGGACAGTCTACTTAGTCAATTGACCAGGGAAGGCATACCATGTCAAGGGTATTCCGACGACATGGTTATCCTGGCAAAAGGGAAGTATGAAAACGTCCTCTGTGATATTGTTCAAAGAGGATTGAACATTGCGGAACAATGGTGTGACTCGGTGGGACTCAGCATCAACCCCACCAAAACCACACTAGTAGCCTTTACAAGGAAAAAGAAACCTAATATAAAAATCATAAGAATAGGGGAGAACATCGTCGAGTGGAAAACAGAGGTCAAATATCTAGGGCTAATCCTAGATAGTAGGTTACTCTGGAATAAACACGAAGACGAAGTAATACACAAAGCAACCAAGGCCCTCATGGTGTGCAGGAACATTGCAGGATGCAACCCACGTATTCTGCAATGGATGTACACAGCAATAGTGAGACCAATAATCACATATGGGGCAGTGGCTTGGGGAGCAAGGGCTAATCTGAGTACAACGAGGAAAAATCTCTCGAAGATTCAGAGACTAGCCTGTTCATGTATCACTGGAGCAATGGGAACTTGCCCCACTGCTGCAATGGAGGTGATTTTAAACTTAACCCCACTGCACATTCTGTTAGAAAGTGTAAGGAAGAAAACAATATATAGAATGATCAAGGAAGGAATTATCAGGGAAAAACCCCGATCACTTCATTTTGATCAAACTTGGGAAATGCCCCAAGATGATATGCCAAAGAAATTCATCACAAAGTTGAATAATAAATCTGAATGGGATGAAGACACCATACAGAATTTAAATCAGAATACCCTAAATTGGTATACGGACGGTTCCAAGCTAGACGAGGAAACTGGGATAGGAGTTTTTGGACCGAGAGCCAAATACTCAGAAAGCTTGGGCACATACTCGAGCATCTTTCAAGCAGAAGTCCGCGCCATAGAAAGATGTGTGGAACTCAATATTGGAAGAAACTACCGCAGACAAGAGATTGTGATCATGTCGGAGAGTCAAGCTGCCATTACAGCGCTGAGCTCAAATATAATCAGTTCGAAGATGGTTTGGGAATGCCTAGGCAAACTAAATGAACTAGGCCAGAAGAACACTGTCACCCTCCTATGGGTCCCGGGACACATAGGAATAGAGGGGAACGAAACAGCAGATAAGCTGGTAAAAAAGGAGCTGAAACCCCACATTTGGGACCAGAACCATCTTGTGGGATCAGCAGTGGAGTAATCTTAGGAAAAGTAAGGGAAGAAATGGAGAAAGAAAAATCCAAGTACTGGAATCAGCTGGAAGGACTGAGGCAATCTAAGATACTACTGGGGAACTATGACCAGAAGAGATCTCTTAGCTGCCTCAACCTCAGTAAAAAAAGGCTCCGAATTTTAACGGGAATATTAACCGGGCATTGCCGGTTAAGAAGCCACATGAAGAAACTAAGGTTAGCAGATGAAGCAAAGTGCAGATTCTGTGAGGAAGAGGATGAAACCTCAATACACATACTCTCAGAATGCCCTGCCTTGCAAAATTCTAGGGCTAGATACCTAGGAGCACATGGAATAGAGGAAGGGGATCTACCTGACTTGAAGCCCGACGATGTCCTAAACTTCCTTAGGAAAATAGGACTCGAAGAGCTGCTATAAGTCTGAGAAAATATCAGAATATGGCAAGTAAGGGGGAACACAATAGATCCTATAGGTCGCAGTGTAATTATCACCCCTAACTTATACATACATACATACATACATACATACAACATTATTTTGACCTCTTCTATTTGCTCCCGAATTTTTGGCATTAAGTTCCTGGACACACCCTGTATATATTTATATATATTTTTTTTATTTTAGGAGTATTTGTTTGGGACGTAGAAGGAAATAGATATTTCGATTACGAAAGCGGTTACTCGGCAAATAATTTAGGTCACTGCCATCCGAAAATCGTAAAAGCCTTACATGAACAAAGCGCAATACTCCACCATACTTCCAGAGCTTTTTTCTCAGATCAACTAGGACCATATTCCGAATTCGTAACCAAATTGTTTGGATATGACAAAATTCTACCAATGAACACAGGTAATCGATCCTCTATATAACTTTTCCACAGTTTGTTAAATTTTACATTGTAGGCGTAGAAGCAGGTGACACCGCTTGCAAGCTATCCAGAAAATGGGGTTACAGAAAAAAGAAAATCCCTAAAGATTTAGCTAAGATAGTTTTTGCTGCTAATAATTTTTGGGGGGGATCTTTAGCTGCTTGTTCGTCTTCTACGAATCCAATTTGTTTCGAAGATTATGGTCCTTTTATACCTGGATTTAGTTGCGTGCCTTATAATGATTTAACAGCATTAGAAGTAAGTCGGTTGGTGTATGTAAACTCCATTTTACGAAAACCATCTTTTGTAGAATACCCTACAAGATCCAATGGTGTGCGCTTTTATGGTGGAACCGATACAAGGTGAAGCAGCTGTCAAAATACCAGATGAAGGTTACCTCAAAGGTGTTCGGGAACTTTGCACCAAATACAACGTTCTATGGATAGCAGATGAACATCAAACTGGTTTAGGAAGAACCGGAAAACGATTGGCTGTAGATTATGAAGATGTTAAACCTGATATTTTAATACTTGGTAAAGCCTTAGGGGGAGGTGTGTATCCCGTGTCTGCTTGTTTAGCTAATGACGATGTGATGCTAGTTATGGAACCCGGTAAGCATAAACTGTTTTGTTGTAGTATATTGTGTCACAAGTGGGCATTAGCAGCCCGCGGTTGTGTTTGCTGCCTGAGCATAGCGAGGACAGCAAATACCAGCTAAGAGGTGCTATAAAATACAGGGTGTTCTATTTAAAAGAAGAGAGAAAATGAGAGATTCGAATTTCCGTCCACCCTGTATACAAAAGTAAAAATTACTAATATTTAATAGGATACGGTGATATTGCTTCATGTTAAGAAACTCTTTTAAGCAAAATAATTTTTTTCTTCATCATACAATAAGCTACAGAGCGTTGATTTGTCTACAATATTTACATAAAAAGCTCCTAGCTTTCAAAGGACTCTGTATAACTTATCAAAACCCTATATCAAAAGCTTCAAAAAATGTGAGCAGTCCGAATTTGGTATAATATACAACTCGGTCAAATATTTGTATTTAATTGGAAAATTAAAAATGGTATTATATTATTTAATCTGTTAATTGTTAAATTTAAAAAGGAAAATTAATACTGTTGACATGGAAACGAACAACCTTTGTATATGCTGTTAGCGGCCACTCCCGAATTTGAGATATTTTCGCAAAAATAGAAGAATAATCTAACCTTAAAATAGTTGTTTATTAACTGTTTGTGCTATTGTTGTCGTTATTAGTTTTTATTTTTGGTTTGAGTTCTTTTACATTTCAGTAAGTATTAACAAATATATTGTTTTGTGAAATTTAATGTGTAACATCAAATAATACACTGTTAAAACAAATTAAAGACAATACGTTTTTTATTCATTTATCCATAATATTTTATGTTAGTGATTATTTATGTAGATGACCCAAATTTCTATTTTTATACTTGATTTTTAAAACAAGCAATGGAAAATCTAAGAAAACATCAAAAATACCGCTAGAAAAGGGGATACAATAGATCTTAGGCTCTACCTTACAAATGTTTGAAATTGAAATAGAGTTGTTAAGATTAAACAAGTAGTTTCAGTTGATTGTGTTTGCTTTTCTCAGATGTATGTAGACATACTGTTAACCTAACCTAACCTAACCTAACCTAACCTAACCTAACCTAACCTAACCTAACCTAACCTAACCTAAAACTAAAAACTACTAAAAATGAAAATTACAAATATATCTGACTAAAAAACAAAATATAGGTTTGGGCCTTAGAACAAAAAGAAACAGGAAGGAGTCTGTCATATATTAACTTTAAGAAAAATTTGCGACGGAAGTCGGCCATCTTGAAGCTCCTTGTATGACTCATTGTTTATGTTTACAGTATGCTGTCAAAGCAATATTTGCATATAAATGTCAAAAATTAGCGCATAGGCGTATCATTCGGTTTTTATAAACACAAAATTATTTACAACATTAAATGTATTCACATACTTGATTGGTTGAAATTTAATAAAAATAAAGACCCTAATATAAATTTAATTTTTTTACGGTACGGCATTGGAAACGGAAATTAAAATTGACATTTGGCCGCCATATGCAAGCTCCTTTCTGGACTCAAGGTCATTTTGCATATACTCCTTCCTGTTTCTTTTTGTTCTAAGGTTTGGGCAGTTAATTCTGCCAGATCAGTGTACTTTTTTAAAATGTTACGTTTTTGTTTATTTTTTTAAATACATTTTTTGTTTACATAAACAACAGTTTTTTATTAGTATGGTATATATTTTTTTCATGTGAAATGTGGACTTTTCAAATGTCAATTAAAAGTCCCTAAATGGTCCAAAATTGGACCTTATATGGATCCACTGTGGATGTCCAGTGGAAGTCCATTATATGTCCCTAAATAGTCCAAAATTGGAACTTATATGGATCAACTATGGACCTCCAAAAGTGTCACCTGTGGATATCCACTATGTACTTGTATTACATGGGTCTCATTTAAGGGAGTTATACAATACTCTGTATACTTTGAGATAATTTCAAAATATGATCCTTAAACACATTTAGGTACTATTTATGTTAAGAACATGTTTTGATATCACTTAAAACAACCCATATACCTTACTTTGTCTTAAGATTGGTACACCCTGTGTAGAGACTTTCAAATCACTCCCAATTTTTTAACTTCGTTTGTTTAGTTAAAACAAAACCGGGTTACTAAAATTCACTTTAAGAATATTTTCCATTAATTCCATTAGCTTTATTTATTTGTCACGTCCTGTATAGTTTGTTTTGTGTGTTGCAGGAACTCATGGTTCCACGTTTGGTGGTAATCCTTTAGCATGCAAGGTAGCAAGAACTTCTTTAGAGGTTTTAGAAGAAGAAAATTTATCTGAAAATGCATTTAAATTAGGAGAAATATTTAGAATAGAATTGAGGAAGAAGCTCAACAACGGGAATCCAATTGTTAATATGATTAGAGGAAAAGGACTGTTAAACGCTCTCGATATTAATACAAGTAAGTTACTGTGTAAAATCTTAATTTTATGTGTGTTAAAAGCACACCTACCAATGTAGATCCCATTACATCCCCTATTACATTGATCAGATACCTAGGAGCACATGAAATAGAAGAGGGGGATCTACCTGATCTGAAGCCCGACGATGTCCTAAACTTCCTCAGGAAAATAGGACTCGAAGAGCTGCTATAAATCTGATTAAACAACAGAACTTGGCCTTGTATTGTAGACGCAATAAGTTAAAGTTTCATTTTTGTTAAAACTCTTTCACCCTCTTAGTGGTAATTTTTAATAAACAATTTTAGATTATTAAATTTTTAAAGTTACTTTATTGTAACGTTTTGTATTATATGCCAAACCCTTTTTTTGCATGTCTTTTTTTCAGATATCACAAATGCTCGAGACGTCTGTCTAAAATTAAAAGAAAATGGCCTTTTAGTCAAGCACACTCATGAATATAGTATAAGATTTTCACCACCGCTCATAATTACGGAAGAACAGATAAAGGAATCTATTGATATTATTGTTAGAACGATCACTAGCATCGAAAATACACAATAAATTATAAAATCGCACATTATAAACGAAGAATTTTTTTGTACTTATGTGTGTTTTTCCAATTGATTTGTACGTTTATATTCCAATTTTTTTATTGTTACCTACTTTTGATTTTTATTTACAAATACAGTCGAAGTAATTGACCTTTACCCTGACGTCACTGACAGTGACCACTAGTAAACACAAACTTTAAATACCTCATCCTTTTCTACCGCTAGTAGAAATACATAAAACAATTATGCACACTACTTGTCTATAAAGCAATGGCATACGTTCTTTCCAACTTTAATTATGACGTTCGAATGTTGGAAAGAGATAGTGCCAAAAACGTTTAAATGGTTGTATTCCTAAGAATTTATTTCGTTGTCTTATGACAACTGTCGTTAATTTGAGTTTTGTTCAAAGCGTTTTATCATTTGCATTCAAATAAATTATATAAAATCGGTTTTTTTTTCAAAACCTCTTATTTGTTATTTTTATTTTACAATAAGAACAAAATTAACTTCAAACACTACACCACACACGCACACGACAATGTAACAGTAGCCATTTTTGACAATGGACTGAAAAAGTAGTGACGTAAGTGTCAAACCAAATGATTCCAAACAATTTTTTTTATTGTATGTTTTTTAGGTGTTATTAACTATTTTATTGTATTTTCTTGATTTTTGGGAGTTAATTACTGTTTTTTCATTGGTAAGAGTTCATTCATATGATTTACATATCACTAAAGTAGATAGACGAACAATTTCTGTAAAAATATTATAACATAACCTTGTGCATTGTCATAAATTTTAAGAAAGAATACTTACAAAATTGGTATTTTAAAAATCAAATGTGGAAAGATTTTGCTTATGTATTTAATTATGATACTTCCGTTATATTTCAAAGTATAATTATAAGAAAATAACTCAAACAAAAGTTATTTCTGGAGATTTATATTTATAATATTGCCGTTTGGAATCATTTCGTTGATATTTCCCAGTTCAACAGCATAGAACACAAATTTTGACGTCACACTTTCCCAGTCCATTCATTTCGTGGGGTTTGTAGGTATGACGTCAGAGTAAAGGTTCATTTTTTATACTATATGTTCATAAGCTAGTAATACGAACATTAAAGGTAAAAAATATACATTTTTTTTAATACTATTCAATACTAATAAAAATTCCATCAATTTAGAATTATCCAAATGATGGTTGAAGATTTATTAGAATAAAACGGGTTCAATATATTCCTTTCTGTTGTTTGTTAAAAAAGATTTCTTTTTTATTTGTTATTATCTATCAATAAATGGTATATTACCATTTAATATTCAATACATATAAAGTGATAACTTCTGGGTTTGCTTTTGTCTAAACAAATGGTTTTCTGCGGGTTTTTACCTATATGTATCAAAATCGAAATGCTAAACTCATCTAAGATGAAAGATAAACATTTTAACTACTTACCTCAATAAAAAAAAGTTGTTATAATTTTTTCATAAATATATTTTATATGTATTTAATTTTTCAGATTTATTAAAAATATATGAATACTTTTTAAAAATATTTGTAAATATAATGTTACAGTTATTAAAAAAATTTACTGAGTAGTAGCGTTTTATTTAAAAAAATCACAATATTATTAAGAGCTCATTAATACACCTATCTCTTTATTGAATACTCATGCGCAAATATTTTTGAATTTCCCCCTTCCACTGCTAAAATATGACTACTTCTGGCCATAGAACACAACGTATTGTTACCCAGGAACACCACAATTTAAATGAAAAAACCCTTTTAGCTGTCAAAAGCTAGCTTCTATTTGCCGTATAGCCGCGACAGCTCAGGCCATAAACCACAAAACGCATAAATTAGCAGCTTATAATTCCATGATACATAGAGCATTTTCAATTCCAATGAACAAAAATAATTTTAATAAAGAAATTGAGATCATAAAACAAATAGCTACATCTAATGGCTATCCAATACATTATTTGATAAATAAATTAATTAATAAGAAAGAACAGAAAGTGTCACTAGAACTAATATTTCCAAAACACACTAAAGAAATTAAAAGCTATAAAAGTATTACATATTGTGGAAATATTTCCAATGCAATTTCAAAAATAATATCTTCGGCAACATCAGCATTAATATCAATTAAAACACAAAATAATATTGGAACAAAATTGTTAAATGTGAAAACAAAATTACCAAAATTAAAAAATCTGGTGTTTACAAAATTAATTGTCCAAAATGTAATGCAGTACATATAGGTCAAACACAAAGAAATTTTTAAGTAAGATTTAATGAACTAAGTCGAACTATGCAAAACACCTACTGGAACATCCAAACTCACTTATACAAACCAATGACATTCATATACTACACATTTGTGATAAAAAACAAAATTTAGATTTTCTAGAAGAACTTGAAATTAAAAGACATCTAGCAGATCAACAGTTTAAAGTAGTTAATGAACAAATAAATCTTGGAAGTTCTCCACTATTAAACTGTTTACTTTGATTGAGTCTTCATTTTATACATAGATAAGACATTATTGTAACATAAACATATTAAGTTATTGTAAAGATCAGCATGATATAGTTTTTTCCTTGTTTTTCTATATCATTGCACAGTTGTACTAATCTTAGAGGGAAATACATCCAGGATAATCACTTAGGGCTAATAACATTTAGGCTTTAATATTGTTATGTCTTATTACTTCCTTACTTGGTCTAGCCTTAACTACTTATCAACATCAAGTACCTAGTTACAAACAAACAAAATGTAATTTCAATAATCTGACGATGCTAGTTATTAGCGAAACAGCTGTAATTGAATTTTAAAGCGAATTTTTCGAATAAATAGTGGAAGTTTAGTTTAACTGTTCAGTTATTTATTGTTCTTAGTAAGATGAACTTCCACAAAGTAAAGGTTAACACAATCAATTTCATAGATAGTAAATATTGTAAAAACGAGATGCTTCTCATAAAACGTGTAATAAATAGCCTTTGAATGGCACTTTGTTCCTAGATTGCCACAACCTGTAGCATTCATGGTATTTATACCGATTTACCTTCAGCTCATTCTCTTTGGTCACTTGCTTAAGAATACCCTGAAACCTTTCAAGCAACCTATAATATAGTAATATTAATAAACAGGTGCTATTCTACAAGTTTTTTTTCTAGCGCTTTGTTCCTGAAATTATAGGTAAATATATTATTGTTAAGTACGGTCCTGTCTTCTAAAGTATTTGGAAATCTAAAGAAAATTAACAAGATGTCTTCCTCAGATCCTAGTTGACATTTTTAATAATCAATTGATAATGTTGGCACCCTTGTAATCCAAAAAATGAATACCAAATGGCCAAATCGATCGGCATTAGTGGGGATACAGGATTAGACATGGTAGGTAGTTATTTAATTTTTTATGCTCATAGATTGGGCTTGAATACATTTCTGTATTGTCTTTTGGTAGAAAGAATGGGAACAAATAGGTACAATATACAGGGGCTTCGAAAGATACTGGTAATAAATAATTAAATAATTTTTGCTGATAAGCTACTACTTAATTTATGTATTTAAAAATTTTGTTTACTAACTGATAAATATTCTACAAGTATCCAAGTATGCCTTCTAAGAGACTGATAGGTAATTTATATCAAATAATTAAACGAGCAAATATCTGTTTTGCAATAATAATAAATATATAATGAACATTATCATAGCATTGATAAGACATTTTTTGCTGGTAATAATGATGTGTAAAATTTTAAGACATAATATATTGTTTATATATTTATAATGAAATAAGTATAATAGTTTATATTTTTAATGAAACAAAGAGTAAATCCTACTAGCCAATGATATGAATAAAATTATTATTATTGTTGCATTTAAAAAAAAACTTTTTCAATATAAATGAATTGTTTCATAATAATGAGCTTACTACTTAGTTATTATTTTAAAAAAGACGACAAACATTATTATCTTTAAAAATTATCTCAGCTGTTTTTGTCGTACCACGTGCGACACGCGAGATATTGGATAAAACGTGTTTTCCAAGATGGCGGCTGAACTCGTCCAGCCAACAATCGTTCTGGAGCTTGGCATAATACATAACACATCGTCAATTATCGTCAAGAAATCGGTGGCCAAAAATTATCCAACAAAAACCTTCTCTAGAAATATCCATTTTTTGTTCAAATTGATATTCTTAACTCACTGTAAAAAAAAACACTTCAAAACCAAAATGATAACAGTTGAACATATTTTTCAAACGTCCTTTGTTGGTATATTCTCTAGAATATTTTTTTCCTTTTAGCCTCATGTGACAACCTGTATTTTTTGTGTTAATGTAGACATTATTGATAAATTGGTAAAAATAATACAAACTATTCGTACCAAAGGATTTATCAATCACAATATTTTTATTAAAATGACCTTTCTGGCTAGTTATCTAGAAGTTATCTTGGATTTTTATGCTTTTTATTTCAGTTTATGGTAAAATAATACCTCAGTAGGTTTACATTCTTGATCGGAATATTATTATTAAACGATACATACTTTAATGGTCTGTGGATACATTAGTATTTGTTAATACTCGACATCTTTAACGGTAAGTGTCAATTATCTGATTTTTAGTTGCCGAATTTCTATATTTAATTACCTATATTAAAAAGATAAGTAGATTATCTACTGCTAACTCACACCGGCGGGGTGACAGAATTATAAAAAAAATCATCCATAAATAGTCAGTTGTAATTCTCTAATAAAAATTCTTTAAACTTTAACCTTACCTAACTTTATAATTCCGTTTCACGTAAGTTTAGACACTTTCTTATTTTGCGTCACAGTTTTAAAACTTTTCTTCTTGCTGTTCTAATTATTAACTCACAGCAGTGCAGTGTAAATAAAAATTAGCATTTTTTACTTCATTTTTATATACAGTAGTTGATAATCACTAGAATAAATATGATTTAACCTGCCATACCATAATCTGGTGCCTAGATGTCTCCTATTTTTGTTCGGTAAATTATTTTTAATTGATCATACAGTATCAACTACTATTTGCATGTTTTAGATATTTGTTTTAAGTGAAAGTCACAATTTTATAGATTCCTTAAAGATTAATTATTGTACTTTATTATTTATTGTACCTACTAACCCTTAACTTTGTGGAAATCCATCATATTAAGAATACCAAACAAATTACTTTATAACATAATTTTCACTACTTTAATTAAACAATTAACTTTTTACCAAATCGGAAGAAGAAATTATTTTTCGAAACAGCTATCATTGACTAAAAAGTAAGTTTTCTGATAGTGGAAATTTTTGTGCAAAGTTATTTGTTTAGTAATGTTAACAGCTTCCCAAGGATAGTAACCAATTTAGGTGACCAAACACCAAACAAACATTTAAGTAGGTATGCAACTAAACATACATTACAAAGTAAAATTGACATCTCAGGTCGTTGGTATTTTAAATAATATAAAGAGCAGCGTTCTATTACCTTGACCGCTAATAAAACAAAGTCAAATTAAATGAAAATTAACTATATTTTTTAGTTTTACCAGGGAAATTCTAATTGTAAATAAGATATGCTGTATTCAAAGCGAAAGTAATCAAGCTGCTTTATGTATAAATGTCCAATATACATGTTAGATATCCTTTTAAAATTTTAAATAAGCAATGTTAATTTCTATGAATAGATATGTCTAGTATATCCTAGAGTCCATAGTAGAGAGATAAAATATCGATTTTTTACACATTTATTGGAAATATTTGTATTTATAAGGGATACATTTTTTTATCGTGCTTGTATTGTAATAATACAATGGCTTAATTAAAGAATTCGAGGTCCCGATGTTTACCTAAATTGTTCATCAATAAATAACTCTAAATAATGTAAATATTTTCTTAACTATTATGTTATAATTAATAATCCATTACTAATATATTTATTTATTATTATTTACTTGGGTAAATAAAAAGTTCTTATATTATAATGTTATTATTGTATCAAGAAAAATACTTTAATTACATTTTAAACAGAAAATAATTAGGTAATCTTCTATAAGATATAATTTGTTTTCCATACAATATTTATAATAATTATAAATAGCATAAAACCCATCCTTATAGAAGAAATCACCATGAGAATAAATAAAGTAATTAAATGCTTGTATGGAATAAACCATCTGAAGTCTAAACTGTTGTCAAGGAAGTTATAAATTGTATAAAACTATAATAAGACCAATAGTTACATTTGTCTGCGAAACGTGGATTTTAAGAAAGACTGATAAAGATATATGACAGAAAGCAAGTAAACGGTGAATAGGAAAGAAGAACAATTCAAGAGCTAAAAAATTTATACACAGAACTGCCATAGTAAAAACATAAAGGTTAAGGTGGATGGGACATACACAAAAGAGAAAAAGTGTCTAGACTGAAAGAAATGCATAAACATCACTCACAAAGCCTTGTGCCAACTGGGCCTGTAGAGCTTTGAATATATATATAAAACCTATAGGAAATGAAAATATTTGCAATAAATATGAAAAAATTATATATTTTTACATTTGACCTTGGAAATTCTGTAGTAGCAGACACCCTACGATAAGTTGGTTTTGAGACAAGTTTTAAGGTGTCAAAAAAAGGTTTTCATAGTTCTTTTCACGATCTAAGAAACTTACTGCAATAAAACCATAAAACTTTTTGCATTTAACATGCAGGGTCGCATTATATAACTGATGGAAAAGAAAAAGTAACTACCTACCTCGTAAAATAATTTTTACATCCTCAACAGAATCCCTAGGGAAATTATCACTAGAGAGGGTTTACACTAAAGTCACTAAGTACACTTTTATGAACTATTTCGCTTAATTTTTATCTTTTAAGAAGGAAAAATCAAATTGGAGGTTATATATTAATAAATACTTTATAATATAATACAACATTAATAATATATTTAAAAAAAATCGCAATTGAAATACGAATTCTATGCTTTTCCACAACTAATGGACTGGGAAAGTGTGACGTCAAAATTTGTATTCTATGCTGTTGAACTGTGAAATGTCAACGAAATGATTCCAAACGACAACATTATAATTCTTCAGAAATAACTTTTGTTTGAGTTATTTTGTTATTATTATACTTTAAAATACAACGCAAGTATCATAATTAAATACATATAAACAAAATCTTTCCAAAATCCAATTTTTAAAGTACCATTTTAGTAAGTATTCTTAAAATTTATGACAATGCACAACTTTGAAGGTTATGTTATAATATTTTTACGGAAATTGTTCATTTAACCACTTTAGTGATATGTAAAACATATCAATGAACACTTACCAATGAAAAAGCAGTAATTAACTCCCAAAAATCAAGAGAATACAATAAAATAGTCAATAACACCTATAAAACATACCATAAAAAAAGTTGTTTGGAATCATTTGGTTTGACACTTACGTCACTACTTTCCCGGTCAATTCGAACGGTAAACCTGGCTTAACGTCATGATGTTACGTCAAATGCCAAACTTGTGACAATTGGCGAATTAAATCGCGAAAATATCGACAAATTAATCGATGAAAACACGCCGCAAAATACATACTATTAGAAGCAAGAAATATATATGGAAGTTTTTTATGAAATTTTGTAATTAGAGAAAATATGTACTAGACGAAAATAGAAAGATTTAGCCTTGATATTAATAAATAAATTAATCTAAAATGCCAAAAAATTTTCTTTCGTAATTTTATTAGTTTCTTTAAAAACGTGCTTTCGAGAATTAATAAAATTATTTCGTGATTATCACTGTCCTTGGGATATTACTACTGATAATTGCAGATTGCGGGTGCAATTTCACAGCCCTCTTAATTTGACTACTATTTATTTTGGCGGATATTAATACAGGGTGTCCCGAAAAGAATGGTCATAAATTATAACACAAATTCTGGGTTTCGAAAATATGTTTATTGAATCCCACTTACCTATATACAATAGTGCACACAAAAAAAGTTAGAGGGTGCTAAAGTTTTTTTTTACTCTAAAACGGTTTAACGTTAATGTATGAAAATTTATAGGAAATACTAGTAGAGAATACCCAATAAATTGGAACCAGTTGCATTCAATTATTTTGATTTATTATGGATTTTCAGAGGGGATCAACATGGCCGTATCTGGGGCATGGCAAAGGTGGCACTTGCCACGGGCGCAGGATCCGCAAAGGCGCCAAAAAATAGTAGCCACAACAAAGGTCTAGTCTCCCATTTTTTAATAATGTTTCACTCTACTGCATCAAGAGCAGATCCTTCGGATAAAACATTACATGCATCTTTTCTTCCTTGGCATGCTGTCAGACATCGTGCCTGTTGTTTTCTTGATCAGAATAACAGGCTGCTTATTAAAGATTTACTGACGTTTTGTCTTTTTTTATTACAAATTTCTTCAACCATTTAATCAATGAACTATTTTTGTTAATGTTAAAAACTAAACTATTATACAAGGCTCGTAAATTTGGCGCCCAACGTGGAAAAAATACAGAGTTAAAGAATGTTTTTTTGGATGTATAACTACTCGCGAAAAAATAGATGAAGGGCTTGCAAACAAAGAATGTAAGAGGCAGTCTTATGATAATTGGGGTTAATGTGACTGGAAAATACAAGTCGTATCCTCTCCTTGGGACAAGAGTGATTATCAAATCCTCGAAAAATTAATGGCATCTACCTTAGATTACTCTGAATTGGTTGATATGTTTGTCGAAGTAAAAGTAGGAATAGAAAGATTTCGAAAAATTTACTATTATTTTCTAGTAATTAGCCAAAAAAAGTTTTGATTTTTATTTGAAATATAAATTATAGGGATAGGTGAACATCCATAATATTGCTTAATATTTTTAAACTGTAACCACAATGTATGACCACAATTATAAAAAAAATACTGGTTGCAAAAATCTACGCAAATAGAGGGCGCTGTTTGGTATATTGCCACAGGCGTAATAGTACCTAGATACGACTCTGGGGATCAACACCCCTTTCACCCCCCAACTTTTTTTAGGGCTATAATTTAACAAAATATGGACCGCCACTAGAATCAAACGTCTATTCATAAACATTTCTACATTTGTATTTCTTTATAAATATTTTATTATGGAAGCATACAGCCACCCTTTAAAATGTCAATTTCAATATTGAATATTTAAACTACATTTTCACAAAAATTAAAAACATCTTTATTATTAAATTACAATTTATAAACAAACAAAAGATTTTTGCCTTAGCTCAACAAGTGTTCAATATGACCTCCCCCAGCCTTCCTGTATACAAGTTCTACATCGTTTCAACAAGGAATACCGAATATTTTGAAAAATTAAATGTTTTTGTCGAAACTCGTTAGCAATTTGGAAAATTCGGTGCCTCAGTTGATCCTCACTGGTTATTTCCACAGAATAAACATTTTCATTCATATATACCCAGAAACAAAAATCTAATGGATTCAAACATGGACCGCGCGGTGGCCATTCAATTGGTGCATCTGGCCCCCTTCCAATCCAACGTCCTGGATATTCTTAAAATATAAAAGCTCTAACGGCGTTACTAAAATGTGGTGACGCACCATTTTGCATAAAATACATTTTTCGTTTAATTGCTAATAGGACATTTTCTAAGTAAATTGGTAGATCATTTTGTAAAAATGATAAATTAATAATGTTCCCCGTTTAATTTGTTTGGAAGAAACACTGGCCCTATCAAATAGTTATCGATTATTCCAGCTCAAACGTTTACACTAAAATTAACCTGATGATGATGCACTTTTTTAACTTTGCGCCTTGCAGCCGCCGCACCATTTCCTTCACATTCACCTAATTATAAAATGAAAGTAATACATACAACCGCTATTTTCATAATGAAATCTTTACCTAATACTAAGTGCATATCATCCATTTCTGAGAAACTGTAATTATTCATTTTGAGTTATTAACTAGAAAAACTTTTCTGCTTATGTCAAAAAAGCAACAACAAATACACCCTATCAGTAAAAATTATTTAAATTTTTAACTTTAGCACCCTGTAACTTTTTTTGTGTGCACTATTGTATATAGGTAAGTGGGGTTCAATCAACATATTTTTGACCCCAGAATCTGTGGAATAATTTATGACCATTCTTTTCGGGACACCCTGTATAAACATACAATTGTTAATTTTTTACATATTCTACTATAGCAATAGTTGAACTATTATAGTTCTCCTACAGATACAATGAATTTCATTTAAGTTTTAAATCCCCTATAAATAAACTTCTCTACGTTAATGTTTTCGTTATGTTATGTTATCTACGTTAATGTTTTTATTTGTTCATTAATAAAATTTGTGTAGTTTTCATTTGAGTAGTTTTTATTGCTCAGTTGAATCTAAATTGTTCAAGAGTATAGAAACACTTCACTTCACACGGAAAATTTTGGTATTTGCAGATAATATATACTTACACAGTATTATATAAGATGATACCGTCACGGAAATTACCTAGATTTCTAATAAATTTAAAAGAGCAGCTAAATTTGACGAAACGGGCAATAAGTAGTAAAGAAGTCATAGAAAAAGAAGAAAAGTATGCCGCTCACAACTATCATCCTCTACCCGTTGCTTTGTCGAAAGGCCAGGGTAAGTATTTCATTTGTTTGTCATATTTTTAATTCATTTTTATTACAATAAACATTGATGTAGGTCATTTCATATATCAATGGAAATTTCCACTATTTACATTCTAAAAATAACTTGTTTGCCATGTGAATTAGGTAAGACCAAGAGCGTCACATCAGTAAATAAAAAGGCAAGATTATTTAGAAAAATTATTTATATATATGTAGGTACACAGAGTGTTTTATGCCTAACCAATTACAAAGTATTTAAATAGAATCATCCAATTTTCATTTCATATTCAGTTTATTAAGACCTCGTTTTTAAGATATAAGATATGTTTGGGATATAAATATTTAAACCGTTTTAGGAGTTTTTGTATGGGACGTAGAAGGAAAACGATATTTCGACTATCTGAGTGGTTATTCAGCAAACAATTTCGGCCACTGTCACCCGAAAATAGTAAAAGCCTTACAAGATCAAAGCGCCGTACTTCACCACACTTCTAGAGCCTTCTTTTCGGACCAATTAGGCGAGTATGCCGAGGTCATTACGAAACTTTTTGGATACGACAAAGTTTTGCCAATGAACACAGGTAACAAGATTTAAATTTTTTACGAATTTTCTCTTCTTTTATAGTAAAAAAAACCTTTAGTTAAAATTATTTTATTCACGTAATGACATCTGTTTCGAACATGCAGAACTCATTATCATAGCTTTACATTTTGTTTAATGGGATGTTAAACTTAACAAAAATATTATGTTTTCTCAATATTAATAGTTAGGGGTATACAAAATCATAATAGGAAATCAATTAATTTTATTGTATTTGTTATCACACGGTTTTGATGTCGTTTTGAAAATTCAATTTTTGGGTGATTTAAATAGTCCGCTATTCGTTCTGTGACGTAGATAAACCAAAAGTAAAGTTAGCTACATAAGGGTCGACATAGAACCGCAATTCTGTCGTCTTCTTTTTTAAAATTTTGATCCTCAAACCACTGCAGGCACGGTTACAAAATGTTTATGAGGAGTTCTAACTGTTGTGTTCGTGCAGTATGATACAAAACAAGATTTATATGATATTGACATTATTCAAATTTGAAAAAAAATGTGGAGAAAAGCTGTAGACAAATGTAAGATACAGAACACTCGCATATTTTGAAAGTTCTTCAAACTTCAAATTAGATTGGCCTTTTTGTAACTGGCTATTAGCTATAAGTTCATAAAACATCTAAATCAGAAAGTGGCTTACTTCATATATGAGTTAGTGACGTATCTGTAATGAAAGTTGCAAACATTTAGGAATTCTCAATTTCCAGTTTTCTCCCAAAATATTTGATTCAAAAATTTTTTAAATATATTTTTGCAAAGTAGTGCTAATATACTTTAATAAAATACCAGAAACCGGATATCGATTTAACACCCGATTAAGTTATTGTAAAGATCAGCATGATATAGTTTTTTTCCTGGTTTTTCTATATCATTGCACAGATATATTATTGATCTTGGAGGAAAGTATATCCAGGACAATCTAGGTTTTTATATTCTTGTTCAAAATCAATTGAGTTGTCCCTCGAAACAGCAAGTAAATTTTAAAGAAAATATCGAGGAATAAATTATTTAAAGATTAAACTGTATTGATTGGTAATATATTTATTGTTATACGACTGACTATTTTTTTGCACGAAGGTGTTGAAGCTGATGATACCGCATGCAAATTGGCAAGAAAATGGGGCTACAGAAAAAAGAAAATACCAAAAAACCAAGCTACTATTATTTTTGCGCAAGAAAACTTTTGGGGTAGATCTTTAGCCGCTGTTTCAGCTTCTACTGACCCAACGAGTTACGAAGGATATGGTCCTTTTATGCCAGGTTTTAAAATTATACCTTATGACGATTTGCATGCACTTGAGGTAAGTAACAATAATTGTTTTAATTTTGAAAACAGCTTTTATTAGCAAAAAAGGTGATCTTTTGTATGTAGCTATTAAAGTGCTTGAAGCGATTCTAGTTGAATCACTTTTTATTTTACTAACATTTCCAGGAAGTACTAAAGGACCCTAATGTATGTGCCTACATGGTGGAACCAATTCAAGGCGAAGCTGGAATCAGGGTACCTTCCCCAGGTTACCTCAAAGGCGTTCGAGAACTTTGTACCAAATATAACGTGCTCTGGATAGCAGATGAAATACAAACTGGGTTAGGAAGGACTGGAAAACGATTGGCTGTAGATTATGAAGATGTTAAACCAGACATCTTGGTACTTGGTAAAGCGTTAGGAGGAGGTGTTTATCCCGTCTCTGCTTGCTTAGCCAATGACGATGTCATGTTGGTTATTGAACCTGGTAATTAACCATTAATTAATATTTAATTGATGTATTAATGATTCTACTGTGATTTTTTTTAGGTACCCATGGTTCTACATTCGGAGGAAATCCTCTAGGCTCTAAAGTTGGTATAGCTTCTCTTGGAGTTTTAGAAGAGGAAAATATAGCCGAAAATGCATTTAAAATGGGGGAAATATTTAGAAAAGAATTGCAAGCCAAACTAAACAAAGATGTTGTGACAGAAGTTAGAGGAAAAGGACTTCTGAATGCTGTGGTCATCAATAAAAGTAGTATTTTTTTACCAATTAACATGGTTTAAAAATCCCTTTTTTCATTCCAATTCCAGTGGTTCAAACACTGAGCCTCGATCTTCTTTAGTTATTTTTTTTACAATCAGTCCTTTTTTATTACCACCACTCCCTCTAGATTTTTTTATCAACATGAAAACAAGTTGTCAGTGCAGAGGAGATTCAAGTTTTTTTGATAAATAAGGAGTTTAATTTAACTTACATTTTTTAGATGTTGCTGATGCTTGGGACGTATGCTTGAAAATGAAAGAAAACGGTCTTATTGCTAAACACACTCACGAAGATATCATCAGGTTCGCACCCCCTCTCATCATAAATAAAGAACAGCTCGAAGAATCCATGAATATTATTGTAAACACTATTAATAGCTTACAAAAATAAAAATAAAATAAGTTTGTACAATTATTCAACAATTACTGATATGATTTTAAATCTCCTGCCAGGTGCTACACCATTTTTCCTGATAGCCCAGGTAACTCAGAACCATGGGGGTTCCCACAATCCCATTGAGGTTATTACTATTACTAAAGGTTGGTACACTTGTTCAGCAGTTGTAGTATAACCCTAATATTTGTAACTTCACTAGTAGAACTAAATAATCTGTTTATTTATCACCTATTTATCAGTAGCCATTCTGCCTATGATGAAAGAGTCTAAAATAGACTTCCATCAGAAAAGTATTGATAAGAGGTTATAGGCATCCTGAGATTTCCAGCTTTGATATACTCCAGAAGCATTAAAAACAGGCAAAGGGATTCAGTATTATTTTCGTTGTCTGTTATTTGCTCTTTGTAGCAAAGGTAACTAGAACCAGCTGGGGCTTCACAGGTCCAAGAGATAACAAAACTACCTTATTATTTTGACTGTCTCATGGAAGATGCAGAGAAGCTTAAAAATTTCATGTGCCTACTACTAGGTATATTACAGGCATTGGACAAAATTATAACACTTTCTCCAATTCAAACTTCTTTAAGAAAACCAAGAATGTTTTCTGTGTAGGTATATATTGAAAGTCAATTTGGTGTATGTCCAATAAAAAAGCTTGAATATGCATTACATCTAGCTTCCAGTGCTCAGTAAAGGAATCTTAGTAATTTCTATTAAGAACAACTAGTAGCTTAGTTAGGAGTGAAAGCTAGATTCAATTAAGCAGGGTGATTCAGGTACATATATTATTATTTTCTTTGTGGTATATTCAAGAGATTCTAATTATATACAACAAAGATGACAGTTAAAATTTAATTTTCTTCAAAGGGGTTGAGATAGTATTTTCTCTAACTGTTGAACAAACCTAAAATAAAATTACTTCCATTTTTTCTCAGATTTTCTTAAAAAATAAGGGTAGGTATGGATTAATCAGTCAGAAAAGAAACAAACTTTTAAAAACAGATAGAAAATATGATACTTATACTGAAAAATGCTATTAGGTACTTACTACAAGTAGGTCATTCTTCCAATAGGCCCTCAAGCAATACTTTTTTCTAGATATTTAGTTATTATTGACTTAGATCTTTCAATTGGTACCTATACCACTCCTTGATTGAATAGGCATGATAACTGATTTTTAAAAACTGATCCACGATGTTTTCACGTATATACTTTATGTAAAATAAATGTTATTTTTGCAAAAAAAGAGTTTTTAAATGAGAAATTTACTTTTTAAAAATGCATTTTAGATTTTACGCCAAAACGCTAGAATAGTAATGGCGTCTATCTATGACATCATCGATTCGTAAATACCATTTATACTACACTGCGACCCGTGTCATCTGTGGATTCTGTGGTAAAAACGTCAAGTGTCGGGGAATTGGTTATGTACCTAGAATAATAATTGGGTAAAGGTGTATTTTAGGTCACCCCCTAGGCGCATGCGGCAATTTTAATTCTAAAGAATAATTTTATTGGTGGACGAGAGCGGTAAACTTTTAATGTTAAGCTACGTTGCCACATTGGTGTGAAAAAATCATTGTTAGCTGAAAACGGGTAGCAAGAATGAATTGTACTGTATGGTGTTGACATTTTTCCATCCTGTAAACAACGAATAAAGCTCTAAACATTTTCAGAAGTTCATCTAAAGTTATCAAAAGGTAATATTTTATTACCTACTAGGATTTATTAAATTTTGTTTATATTATTTTGCTAAATATGTTTTTAAGAAGACGAAAGTTTTAAATTGATCAGTTCATTTTGTAAATGCAGCATATTATTTTATCTTTTAGTTAACCTCAATATTAGATTTGGTATGGCGGTCACCATAAGGAAAAATAAAATTTTCAAAAAAAATGTATATAAATTTATTTAGTTTGGTAACAGCACTACAAAATTCTATTGACATACCTTAAAGATACAATTAAAATAAAAAGCTCTTACAAAAGTCAAAAAACCTCACATAATTTACAAATTATAATGAAATTTTATAAATAAATAATAATTACAAATAAATAGTGAGAGAAAAACATTGGAATAATAAAATCCTATTTATAGGCTAACTAAACTTAATATAATTTTTCACTGAAAATAATATTTCACTCAAGCAAGCAAATTTAAATTTTAAAGTCTCTTATTATTATCTTAATTATTATTTATTGGTAAAAATGAATCTTATTCTCTAAAAGTCCTAAAGTTGCTTGCTCAGAGAGAAACATTGACCAGTCACAGCAAAAAATATAAAAATAAAACAAATACAAAAACTTAAAATACAATTTTTGTAGTTTTGAAGTCATTAGCATGATATTTCACTTAAGCAAGCAAATTTAAAGTCTTTTATTATCTCGATTATTATTTATTGGTGAAAATTAATCTTACATATTCTCCAAAAGTTCTAAAGTTGCTTGCTCAGAGAGAAACATTGACAGGCCAGTCACAGCACAAAATAAATAATACAAAAACTTTAAATACAATTTTGGTGGTTTGGGAGTCATTAGCAAATAAATAATATTTTTATTCTTTCACATAGTGAGAGTACAATACATTAAAAAAAATGAAAATTAATAAAAATAAAACCAGATAAAAATACAATGCAATAAATTGAATTTTATTCTTTCAATTAAAAAAATCTAAGAACTAAAAAACTAAGAAAAAAAATACTTTTATATTCCCATAAATGTATAGATTTATCATGAAAAAACCTGAACTAAGAAATTGAACCAAAAATAATACACTTGGTAATAAATTTATGCCAAAAGAATCTAGCTACATCCCTTGGAATTCTAATATCCCTATAACTTTATCAAGAAATGTAGAAAAAGAAAAACAAGAATGTTTTTCAATCAAAAAGAGTCTTACTACTTCTCTAAGAATTCTGAGTTAAGAACTCAGAAGTGACCTGAGATATGTAGCAAGGTGTCATATAGCAACTTCTTACGTCCCTTAGATATCTGAGATACTAATTCAGATGTACTAAAGACGCAGCAAGGAGCTAAAAAACACTGCAGATAATTATTTCTTCAGTGATATCCCCAATTCCTTCGTAGGATTCTGCCGAAACATATGGCATTGCATGTAGCTATGTACCAAGTGCCAGAGGTAAGGGGTTTTCACCTACGAAATATATCTACCACCCTGTTTAATTGAAAAGGGATGAAATGACCCAAGGAAGGATTGCAAAGAAAAAAATTCAAACCAGAAACGTCAAATACCGCAATAAACATTTGAGACCCCTACAACACTAATTTGTTCTTCAAGAAATGTAGAAATAGAAAAACAAGAATGAATTTCAATCAAAAAGAGTCTTACTACTTCTCTAAGAATTCTGAGTTAAGAACTCAGAAGTGACCTGAGATATGTAGCAAGGTGTCATATAGCAACTTCTTACGTCCCTTAGATATCTGAGATACTAATTCAGATGTACTAAAGACGCAGCAAGGAGCTAAAAAAGACTGCAGATAATTAGTTCTTCAGTGATATCCCCAATTCCTTCGTAGGATTCTGCCGAAACATATGGCATTGCATGTAGCTATGTACCAAGTGCCAGAGGTAAGGGGTTTTCACCTACGAAATATATTTACCACCCTGATTAATTGAAAAGGGATGATGAAACGACCCAAAGAAGGATTGCAAAGGAAAGAAAATCAAACCAGAAATAGAAAAACAAGAATGAATTTCAATCAAAAAGAGTCTTACTACTTCTCTAAGAATTCTGAGTTAGGAACTCAGAAGTGACCTGAGATATGTAGCAAGGTGTCATATAACAACTTCTTACGTCCCTTAGATATCTGAGATACTAATTCAGATGTACTAAAGACGCAGTAAGGAGCTAAAAAACACTGCAGATAATTATTTCTTCAGTGATATCCCCAATTCCTTCGTAGGATTCTGCCGAAACATGTGGCATTGCATGTAGCTATGTACCAAGTGCCAGAGGTAAGGGGTTTTCACCTACGAAATATATCTACCACCCTGATTAATTGAAAAGGGATGATGAAACGACCCAAGAAAGGATTGCAAAGGAGAAAAAACAAACCAGAAATAGAAAAACAAGAATGAATTTCAATCAAAAAGAGTCTTACTACTTCTCTAAGAATTCTGAGTTAGGAACTCAGAAGTGACCTGAGATATGTAGCAAGGTGTCATATAGCAACTTCTTACGTCCCTTAGATATCTGAGATACTAATTCAGATGTACTAAAGACGCAGTAAGGAGCTAAAAAACACTGCAGATAATTATTTCTTCAGTGATATCCCCAATTCCTTCGTAGGATTCTGCCGAAACATGTGGCATTGCATGTAGCTATGTACCAAGTGCCAGAGGTAAGGGGTTTTCACCTACGAAATATATCTACCACCCTGATTAATTGAAAAGGGATGATGAAACGACCCAAGAAAGGATTGCAAAGAAAAGAAAATCAAACCAGAAATAGAAAAACAAGAATGAATTTCAATCAAAAAGAGTCTTACTACTTCTCTAAGAATTCTGAGTTAGGAACTCAGAAGTGACCTGAGATATGTAGCAAGGTGTCATATAGCAACTTCTTACGTCCCTTAGATATCTGAGATACTAATTCAGATGTACTAAAGACGCAGCAAGGAGCTAAACAACACTGCAGATAATTATTTCTTCAGTGATATCCCCAATTCCTTTGTAGGATTCTGCCGAAACATATGGCATTGCATGTAGCTATGTACCAAGTGCCAGAGGTAAGGGGTTTTCACCTACGAAATATATCTACCACCCTGATTAATTGAAAAGGGATGATGAAACGACCCAAGAAAGGATTGCAAAGGAAAGAAAATCAAACCAGAAATAGAAAAACAAGAATGAATTTCAATCAAAAAGAGTCTTACTACTTCTCTAAGAATTCTGAGTTAGGAACTCAGAAGTGACCTGAGATATGTAGCAAGGTGTCATATAGCAACTTCTTACGTCCCTTAGATATCTGAGATACTAATTCAGATGTACTAAAGACGCAGTAAGGAGCTAAAAAACACTGCAGATAATTATTTCTTCAGTGATATCCCCAATTCCTTCGTAGGATTCTGCCGAAACATGTGGCATTGCATGTAGCTATGTACCAAGTGCCAGAGGTAAGGGGTTTTCACCTACGAAATATATCTACCACCCTGATTAATTGAAAAGGGATGATGAAACGACCCAAGAAAGGATTGCAAAGAAAAGAAAATCAAACCAGAAATAGAAAAACAAGAATGAATTTCAATCAAAAAGAGTCTTACTACTTCTCTAAGAATTCTGAGTTAGGAACTCAGAAGTGACCTGAGATATGTAGCAAGGTGTCATATAGCAACTTCTTACGTCCCTTAGATATCTGAGATACTAATTCAGATGTACTAAAGACGCAGCAAGGAGCTAAACAACACTGCAGATAATTATTTCTTCAGTGATATCCCCAATTCCTTCGTAGGATTCTGCCGAAACATGTGGCATTGCATGTAGCTATGTACCAAGTGCCAGAGGTAAGGGGTTTTCACCTACGAAATATATCTACCACCCTGATTAATTGAAAAGGGATGATGAAACGACCCAAGAAAGGATTGCAAAGGAAAGAAAATCAAACCAGAAATAGAAAAACAAGAATGAATTTCAATCAAAAAGAGTCTTACTACTTCTCTAAGAATTCTGAGTTAGGAACTCAGAAGTGACCTGAGATATGTAGCAAGGTGTCATATAGCAACTTCTTACGTCCCTTAGATATCTGAGATACTAATTCAGATGTACTAAAGACGCAGTAAGGAGCTAAAAAACACTGCAGATAATTATTTCTTCAGTGATATCCCCAATTCCTTCGTAGGATTCTGCCGAAACATGTGGCATTGCATGTAGCTATGTACCAAGTGCCAGAGGTAAGGGGTTTTCACCTACGAAATATATCTACCACCCTGATTAATTGAAAAGGGATGATGAAACGACCCAAGAAAGGATTGCAAAGAATAGAAAATCAAACCAGAAATAGAAAAACAAGAATGAATTTCAATCAAAAAGAGTCTTACTACTTCTCTAAGAATTCTGAGTTAGGAACTCAGAAGTGACCTGAGATATGTAGCAAGGTGTCATATAGCAACTTCTTACGTCCCTTAGATATCTGAGATACTAATTCAGATGTACTAAAGACGCAGCAAGGAGCTAAACAACACTGCAGATAATTATTTCTTCAGTGATATCCCCAATTCCTTTGTAGGATTCTGCCGAAACATATGGCATTGCATGTAGCTATGTACCAAGTGCCAGAGGTAAGGGGTTTTCACCTACGAAATATATCTACCACCCTGATTAATTGAAAAGGGATGATGAAACGACCCAAGAAAGGATTGCAAAGGAAAGAAAATCAAACCAGAAATAGAAAAACAAGAATGAATTTCAATCAAAAAGAGTCTTACTACTTCTCTAAGAATTCTGAGTTAGGAACTCAGAAGTGACCTGAGATATGTAGCAAGGTGTCATATAGCAACTTCTTACGTCCCTTAGATATCTGAGATACTAATTCAGATGTACTAAAGACGCAGCAAGGAGCTAAACAACACTGCAGATAATTATTTCTTCAGTGATATCCCCAATTCCTTCGTAGGATTCTGCCGAAACATATGGCATTGCATGTAGCTATGTACCAAGTGCCAGAGGTAAGGGGTTTTCACCTACGAAATATATCTACCACCCTGATTAATTGAAAAGGGATGATGAAACGACCCAAGAAAGGATTGCAAAGGAAAGAAAATCAAACCAGAAATAGAAAAGCAAGAATGAATTTCAATCAAAAAGAGTCTTACTACTTCTCTAAGAATTCTGAGTTAGGAACTCAGAAGTGACCTGAGATATGTAGCAAGGTGTCATATAGCAACTTCTTACGTCCCTTAGATATCTGAGATACTAATTCAGATGTACTAAAGACGCAGTAAGGAGCTAAAAAACACTGCAGATAATTATTTCTTCAGTGATATCCCCAATTCCTTCGTAGGATTCTGCCGAAACATATGGCATTGCATGTAGCTATGTACCAAGTGCCAGAGGTAAGGGGTTTTCACCTACGAAATGTATCTACCACCCTGATTAATTGAAAAGGGATGATGAAACGACCCAAGAAAGGATTGCAAAGGAAAGAAAATCAAACCAGAAATAGAAAAACAAGAATGAATTTCAATCAAAAAGAGTCTTACTACTTCTCTAAGAATTCTGAGTTAGGAACTCAGAAGTGACCTGAGATATGTAGCAAGGTGTCATATAGCAACTTCTTACGTCCCTTAGATATCTGAGATACTAATTCAGATGTACTAAAGACGCAGTAAGGAGCTAAAAAACACTGCAGATAATTATTTCTTCAGTGATATCCCCAATTCCTTCGTAGGATTCTGCCGAAACATATGGCATTGCATGTAGCTATGTACCAAGTGCCAGAGGTAAGGGGTTTTCACCTACGAAATATATCTACCACCCTGATTAATTGAAAAGGGATGATGAAACGACCCAAGAAAGGATTGCAAAGGAAAGAAAATCAAACCAGAAATAGAAAAACAAGAATGAATTTCAATCAAAAAGAGTCTTACTACTTCTCTAAGAATTCTGAGTTAGGAACTCAGAAGTGACCTGAGATATGTAGCAAGGTGTCATATAGCAACTTCTTACGTCCCTTAGATATCTGAGATACTAATTCAGATGTACTAAAGACGCAGCAAGGAGCTAAACAACACTGCAGATAATTATTTCTTCAGTGATATCCCCAATTCCTTCGTAGGATTTTGCCGAAACATGTGGCATTGCATGTGGCTATGTACCAAGTGCCAGAGGTAAGGGGTTTTCACCTACGAAATATATCTACCACCCTGATTAATTGAAAAGGGATGATGAAACGACCCAAGAAAGGATTGCAAAGGAAAGAAAATCAAACCAGAAATAGAAAAACAAGAATGAATTTCAATCAAAAAGAGTCTTACTACTTCTCTAAGAATTCTGAGTTAGGAACTCAGAAGTGACCTGAGATATGTAGCAAGGTGTCATATAGCAACTTCTTACGTCCCTTAGATATCTGAGATACTAATTCAGATGTACTAAAGACGCAGCAAGTAGCTAAAAAACACTGCAGATAATTATTTCTTCAGTGATATCCCCAATTCCTTCGTAGGATTCTGCCGAAACATATGGCATTGCATGTAGCTATGTACCAAGTGCCAGAGGTAAGGGGTTTTCACCTACGAAATATATCTACCACCCTGATTAATTGAAAAGGGATGAAATGACCCAAGGAAGGATTGCAATGAAAAGAAATTGCTGAGATACGCAGCAAGGTGTCATATAGTAAAATGTCCGATACCAAATTAAACATTTGACCAACTGAAATTGAAACAGTAACCATCCAATTTTTGTATTCTGCTCCTGAAAAGGTATTGAAATATACTAAAGGTTAATAAAGTTATCCCCCCTCTATTCTTATACCCCTAAAACACTATTTTATTTATTAAGAAATGTAAAAAATGAAAAACAAGAATAAGTAAATTTTAATTCAAAATTGTCTTACTATGGTCCACGGAACCATTATATCTTATCTATTTTCTTATAATTAACCAAATCTAAGCATTTTTATATGATAATAATTAAATTTTTGGAAATATTTGTGGAAATAAATGATGTACATTAAATAAAACTTTCAAAAAATAGAATAACTTCTCGACTTCAACTATCAAAATTTCAATTTATAAAGTTTGTAAGTGTAAATAGTGGTTTTATTTTTATCATTTTAAAATATACATTTTAAAAATTTTTCACTGATAACTATAGTAAGTTTCTTCTACCCTTATCTGTAATAAAGAAGGAAACAAAGTTTAGATTCCACGTATATTGCGTTACTTTCAAAGAAATATAAAAAACAAAAATAATGTTAAATAAGTAAATAACTTACCCCGAACGTCTTGGCTACATTCTAGCACATATTTATCTTCTAGTTCTACGGAGTGATTGATCTGGTCCCAGGTCCCAGCGTGTATTCCTCTTCTATCCATCCATCCACATATAACCACATATAACTACTCAGCAATTTGGAGGTTAGGTACCGTCGTACATTGATTGGAGATTGAGAAAATGTGCTTGTTGTTACTGAAAACAAACCAAAGAACTGGATTCATATATTTATTTTCTGATCCTAAATCAAAAAGAAAAACATCTCTTGAAGTCTTAATGAAATAATTTGCGCAAAATTTTACCCTAAAGAAATTAAATATTGGTTATAAAAAAATAATATTGACAATCTAAAACATAGTATACACAAAAAAGCAACTAATTTGGACGAAATTCCAGCTAAAAACCTGAAAAATGTTGTTTATGAATTTACAAAATTATAAATTAGTGCTACCTGACAAAGAGATTTACTGCGAGATTTTATTGAAAATGGTTTACATTTATCATAACTATAGAATAAAGAAATCTACCGTCCCATTATTTCTAAGTACTTGCCATAATCAATAATAGATTATACGCGAAGATATACACTTTGGTAAAGGAAAAGGTACCTACCAGAGAGGACATTTTAATCCTAAAGAGAAAACTGCTCTTATAGCATGCCATCAAATTAATACTAAATATTTTAGAAAAAGATAAATGTTTGTAATTTAATGTCTAGAAATACTACGAGATACGTATTTAATTTCGTAACATCTTTAAAATTTATAAAGAAGGAAGCAGAAATTAGTACAGAAGTTCCTTGTTCTTTCTATCAATTTGTTTAGTATTTTTTATTATTTTCACTGAAAATGTTTTCTTTAAAAGTTTAACTAGGTGTATAATTATAAAATATATAAAAATAGCTGTCTCAAATTTATGTCTATATAGTCTATATAAACTCACTCAATTTCAAAGATTAAATAAAAGTAAATGTACCGAGACTGGTCAAAATTCTTGTTAATACCATATAAAAAAATATGAAATTGATCATTAGACCTCTCAAAGTCTTGCCGCTGTATGCCGTCTGTATCTAGATGAAGTTTTTATACCGATAGCATAGAATAGACTACAAAAAATATACTTAATTATTACAATTGTCAACCTAAATTAATAAAGACGAATTTAATTTGACTTGTAATATTTATTATTATATATTTCAAATGCCATATTAAAATCCTCAACTGACGTCATATTTTCAAAATTTTAAAACTTTGAAAACATTTTTTTATAATTTGATAGAATCTCAGATCATAACATAACCTAAAATAAATTATGGTTCTGCCCCAAGAATGATAAACTTATCATTCTTGGGTTCTGCCAATTAATAAATAAAAATATTTTAGAAAAGTAAATTATATGTTAAAAGCTATGATAAAAAACGCTAACGATTATATTTTTTATTAAATCAAAACACATTACTTGGAAAATAAATGGATATGTTCTACAAACAAACTTGATAATCTGATATGTCATTTTAGTAAGTACCAACATAATTTGATGAACACAGAAAGTACTAATTGTTGAATAATTTTATTTAAAAAACATTAATAAATGCGAATTATAAAAAAATATTGAGTATTTTACAAATAATTATTGTTAAACTTAGTTGAATGGTGAAATGTATTGTACCAACAACCTTTGTGGAGGTCAATTTGAATAATAAAAGTATTTGTGGAAATAAATGATGTACATTAAATAAAACTTTCAGAAAATAAAATAATTTCAAGTATTAAAATTTCAATTTATAAAGTTTATAAGTGTAAATAGTGGTTTTATTTTTATCTTTTAAAATATAAATTTGAAAAATTGTTCACAGATACTCTACTAATAAGTTTCTTCTATCCTTATCTGTAATAAAGAAGGAAACAAGTTTAGATTTCACGTATATTGCGTAACATTCAAAGAAATAATAAAACCAAAAATAATGTTAAATTAGTTAATGTACTAAACTCACCCCGAACGTCTTGGCTACATCCTAGCACTTAAAATTCTTCTGGTATCATATTTATCTTCTAGTTCTTCGGAGTGGTTGATCTGGTTCCAGCGTCTATTCCTCTTCTATCCATCCATCCACATATATAACTACTCAGCAATTTGGAGGTTAGGCACCGTCGTACATTGATTGGAGATTGAGAAAAATGTGCTTGTTGTTGCTGAAAACAAACCAAAGTACTCTGGATTAATAAATTTATTATCTGATCCTAAATAAAAAAAACCATCTGAATTGTGTATTTTATAAATAACTATGGTTAAACTTAGTTGAATGGTGATATTTATTGTACCATCCTCTGTGAAGGTCCATCCTATCACGAACAAAGAGAGAAATTTTTAACAAAACTGCTTCCACTGTTTTATTTTAATAATAATATCGAAACAGCTGTCAAGCTAAAAAGTTAATATTTTTTAAACAAACCGTAGAAACTTTGTTAAAAAGTTCTTTGTTCTTACTTGAATAAAGAATAAATTGTTAAGTAATCAAAAGAAAATGTCGAAGAAACTTTTGAACAAAATTTCTCTATTTATTTAAAAAATTACCTTTTTTAACATACCTATTGGAGTTGCATTTTATTTTTAGTCTTAAGTTGATTAAGTAGTGTTAGACTAGACCAAGCATAGTAATTAGACAAATATTAAAGCTTAGATGATAAAAAACAAAATTTAGCTTTTCTGGAACTGGAAATACATAATTTAAAGTTGTAAATCAACATCAAACTGTTTACTTTGATAGAGTCTTCATTTTTTTATATATAATATAATGATCACGGAAACCGGTGTCCTAACCTAACCTAACTTTTTGTTGTCCGATATCGATAGTTTTTAAATATATCACCTATTTAAAATGTTTGGTTGATTCAATGGAATAATTGTTAAAATGTACAAACATTATTTGTTATTTTTCCGTGCTCGGGTACCTACCTATAAAAACCTATCTTGATTATTAATTAAATATTTAATTTTGTTAAATTATTAATACTATCGGTGTCTGATTTCTAACAATGGATACAAGACATAAGTGTGGCACAAATATATTGTTATTGTAAAAATCAACTTGATTTAGTTTTTCCTGGTTTTTATAGGTATATCATTATACTGATCTTAGACGGAAATATATCCAGGACAAAACCTTGGCTAAAAAAACTTACCTAATATGTATAAATAATTAATATAAAAAATCACTAGGTATTAAAATTTACACAATAAATTTATCACCGGCAAATTATTTTACGATTTAGTTATTAATATTAGATTTGTTCCAACCAAGCAAAGAACCGTTCTAGAACGGTAATATTACCACTCACGAGACCAAATTAGTGCACTGCGCAACTCACTACACCACTGCGCACAAAAATTACTATTTTAGAACGGTTCTCTGCTTGGTTGAAACAGACCCTAATACTAAATCTCTGTACTAAATAAAGAAATACGTTAACACACATTCAAATTGGACTAGACCATGACTAGACAAAAAGAAAAAAGACATTTTACAGATTATTAGTGGTTTTTTTGACAATTGGATTTTTATTACTTGTTCCGTGATCATATAAATTACGCCGGTAGGAATTTTTTTTGTTTCGTCTAAATAAAATAGTTTATCACAAATGTAAAAATTACCTAGTTATATATTATACCAAATTACTTTGAATAATCAGTTTAAAAGAATATCTAGATTTTTTTAATTATATATAATGTAGGCCATTACATAATGTAGGCTACAGAAGTACATTTTTCGATGAAAAAAATCAGTTTATAGTTATAATAACGGCCTATAGAAATACAGCTTTGGAAAAAAAATCAGTTTTTAATCCTTATCAATGTAATAACTTTCTTAAAGTAAACCTACACCTAGAAATTGAACATTATAATCCGAAGATTACTAGTAAATCGTAATTTTAATTTTTTATTTCAAATCAATAAATAAATCATTCGTTTAAAGCATGAAATAATAAAAAATCATATTTTTAAACTAAATTATAACAAAACCTACAGTTGGGTAAATATTACAGCAAAAAATCAAGTTCGTAAATTCTTTCTAGCTTTTTCATTTAAAATTATAGTTTTATTAAAATTAAAAACTTACCTAATATATGTTTTTATAGATAATAAATATAAAAGAACACTATAATAAATTTTAACACCGGCAAATTATTTTATGCACACAATCCTTTGTCTACCTAATTGTTAATAATACTAAATAAAAACACGTAATGACGCTAACACGCATTGAAATGAGACTAGACAAAAGAAAAAAGAGCTTGGTGGATTTTTGACAATTGCATTTTGATTGGTTGTTACCGTGAGCAAAAAACTAACCTAGCCAAGCTAATAAGACAAAGATGATAGAAAACAAAACTTACTTATTAGATTTTCTGGAACTAGATTTTTTAAAGTTGTAAATCAATAATAATTGAATAATTTCTTATATAATTTTATAAGTAGTTTGTATCTCAAGAACCAATAATATTTAATTAATTTATTTAAAACATAAAATAATAAAAAAAGTCATATTTTTAAACTAATAAATTGTTAAAATAAAATTATAATAAAACCTACAAAATAGGGCACATGCACATATAGGTATTACAGCAGAAAACTAAAATTCTTTCTAACTTTTTCATTTAAAATTATTGTTGTATTCAAATAAAAAAACTTACCTAATACGTATTTATTTATAAATAATTAATCCTCTAAAACGACACCAAAGCCACTATTAACATTTACACAATAAATTTATAAAAGCCGATAAATTATTTTACACACACAATCCTTTCTACATCTAATTTTTAACTGGACTGAATTATGTATTAAAATGCAACTAAAGAATCAAAAATTTTAAAGCTTGCTTGGTGGACTTTTTGAATATTGGAATTTGATTGGTTGTTACCGTGTGCGCATAAATCACGGTGGTCACCAAAAAAAGCTTTTGTCTGGGAACTTTTTTTGTTTCGTCATAAAAAATTTTATCATGAATGTTGAAATTACATATAGCGTTTTCTTTTGAGTTAAGTAGAAAGTGATCTGAGTGCGCCCTCAGTGCGCACTGAGATTGCTCTTGCACTGCCCCAGTTTTTACTGTGCACTGGCAACGGACGTTTTCAGGGCGAACTGTGTGTTTTTGACATTTCAAAAGAATGCATTTGATATAGTGCACTTTTTTGGTTATTATTAGTACTAGAAATTTTTTTCTGAAATTACCGAAGGCGATTATACGTTGAAGGAGAACTTAAAGTATAGAGCTGTTTTGATGAATATTTGATTACAGGCGTGCTAAAATAAAATAAAATAAAGAAGCGTTTTATATATTCTGCACAAACTTTATGTTCTAAGCGTTAAACGCTTGAACCTAACCTATTCGTATTGTCCTGTCCTGTAAATTTGTTGTACCATGGTATTGCCCCGAGTCGAATAGTCAGAGCAGTTTTTGGTGCCCTCAGGTCACATCGAGAGCGAGCAGTCTATTCAAAAGAACATGTGTGACAGATTGCTCTCCCTAATGACATTTCAATAGAACACACAACTCGCTCTCAGTGTGCACTCAGTGCGTTGCTCTGGTCTCAAAAGAAAACGCTATTAGTTATGTATCAAATTATTTTGATTGATAGTATTATAAATAAATTTAAATACTTAAAAATAATTTATCTTTTTTATTGTATTGGACGCATTAGCTTATAATTTATAAAATTAATTAAAACAACTATGATTTTCACTTCTAAAGTTTTTTCCCTATGATTTGGATTTCCGATTTCCAAAGATTAATATAAAATAAAATTTACATCGTTGACAATATAGAGAATATATTTTTTAATATATAATGTAGGTACTTATAAATAAAATATTATAAAAATATTAATTAATAGTATATTACGTAACGTGTATGGTAAATACAGCACTAGTTACGTACTACCTACGACCTATTTGTATCTGCATTAATAATATTTTTGTTAATAACAATCGTAGGTACTCCTTTATTGTAGTGAATCTCGTTTTCGTCATTTTTGAGTGATTAATTTAGTGTTACTGATCGGTTTCTCGCGTAATATTAACATTTAGTGCATTCTTAATATTTTAAAACGGTTTCCTATAGTAAATGTAGTGAAATTATAGTACAAAACGAGTAAAAAATGTCTTTTATATGTTACGATTGTATCTACAAGTTGAAACAGCTTTGTATAAGTATTTTTCAAAAGTATCTCGGTAATAATAATTTTATAAATGTTAAAATAATTTAATTACATAAAAATAACGTAAATTAATCTGAGAAACGTAATTAAGTACATTTATATTATGATCCATCTGTACAGACAGAAAGTAGGGTTAATGGAAACGAATCAAATATATAATTCCAAATAACTCTAAATATATATATTAAGTGCAATATCTTATATCTAATAAATGTTATCTGCCATTTATATGTACTATAAAATTCACCTTCAAATATGTAAATAGGAAATTTTGAATAAAATAGCGACGTCTATTGACAGTTGCTAAGTGGTTGCTAGGGAAGCCGTGCGTTTATTTTACCGTGCGTAAAGATATACATTACGTAGGTTGTAGATTGTGTGTTATTGACGGTTTAGAGGGGTGGTCGTAGGTAAAATAACATTTTCTATACCTCTATTTACATTAGGTACTTGTACTTCATACGATATTACACATGGTGTAATGGCGTTTTCAGTATATAATTTATTATTTTTTGGATTTTGGCAATAGAACTCTATTAATCTTATTATTTTTTGGATTTTGGCAATAGAACTCTATTAATCTATAAATATTTATGAACTTCTTTTTTTAAGAGGGGCGTCAAAAATATGACAGCTGAAAACGGGTGGCAAGTCTGAATTGTACCCAAAATTTCAATCATTTTGTAAACAACAAATGTAAAGAACGCCTTTAAATTACGTATTCAAATTTTAACAGGATATAGCTTAGACCTTTCTCTAGGAGATAAGGTTTTTTGGTTAAATTTTATATTGTAATAAAAGAGATATTGGTGTTTAAGTGATGGTATGTTTTTAAAAAGTTTGACAATTTGTGATCACGAATTTTAACGCCAGAAGCTTAACTCCTAAAGAATGCATAGAGAATGCGACTAGCAAAATATGAAGTTAAAGAAAGGTATATTTTTTGAGATTTGTTGCACGCAAAATTTGAACATTGCACTAACCTGTCAATTTAGTTCAACAGTTTTGGTGGCGCTTTTTTCAAAGACGTATGTCGATTCTAATTCTCCAAATCCAAACTTCACTTAACATACATAAACATAACCAACCTAACCTTATTTCTCGTTTATAACGTCAAAATATATTATTTTCAGTGTTTTGCTTTTAAATATATAATTGTCTATATTAATATTCGTTTATAATTTACCAGAAGTTAAAAAAATTAATTTTAAAGTAAATTTTCACAATTTGCGTTGGTTTTTACATCGTTTATAGCATTATCCAACTATGATGTCAATGTGCAAAGAATTTAGTGTTATGAACCAGTTGTTATTTTCTAAATTACTTTTTACTTAAACACAGTTGTCTTAGTCGAATTGGTAAAAATGTGAGTTTTGAGAGACCCGATTTTTTGTTTATACTTTTTTTAATCTTTTAAGTTACCTAATCATTATCTTATATCTTTATTTGTTAAATAACTAAACTCAACCTAAGGGATTTACATTTATAAATTTAAACCACATATGTAAATATTAACAGCTAACAGTGTTAAACTGTTCAATATGCATAAATATAATAGCTTTTTCTTTAGATAATATGAAGAATTAAAATTTACAGTCAAATATGTAATATTTTTATTAAATCAGTTTTACAAATTTGGGTTGGATACTGGATACATCTGTTATCTTTATACATAATACATAATATGGTGAACTGGGTACATATAATTGAGAAAATGAGTCCTAAAAAAGAAAAACATTTACTTGTTATTTACTAATAATATGCAGATGTTATTTGGTAATGTTTAAAATGTAATTGAACACTAAAATAAACATTTGTATTTTAAAACACATAGTAGCCCACAATAGGTTTCATATTGATGTAGCCATGGGTTCTATAATGGTCCAGATTCATTGTTTTTGAAGAAAGAGTTCTAAAAAATAAAAGATTAGAATTAACAGTAAAAATTATTAATTATTTACTATAAATAGAATAAAACCTGTGTAGGCAGTTACTTCAGGTCCAAAGTTTTTGAGGAAACAGTTCTAAAAAATTAAAGATTAGAAATAAAATATAAAATAATTCATAACATTACTAACTCGGTTACAAATTTTGTCAGTCTTCTTACTATCAACAGAATACAAACAGTGTAGGCAGTTACTTGAGGTCCAAAGTTTTTGAGGAAACAGTAGCATACATTTTGAAAACCATCGATTTATTTCTCCAACAATTTAATTATCTAAACATAGATGAAATAACATATATGGTTGCCAGAAAAAGTATATTGCTAAAAATAGTATTTTCAGAACATTTTTGAAATACTTTAGAAAAGTAGTAACCTATTGAATCTTGTAGAAATATTTTGTTTACCATACTCCACCTAATAAAATAATCAAAACTTAATCAAATAGTTTTGTAGCATTAACACTTCTCTGAGATGCCCTAATAACGCCTCTTATATGAACTCAAAAAGGTATAGGTACTCAAAAAAAAGAAAACTTATATATCTAATATGCAAAATACCTATATCAATACATCTTTTAAAACTAAATTTGATATTTAGATCTGAATCATAGATAATAAAATAAATAATACCTACCTATTAATTGTAAAAAATTAAACCACTAAATAAACAAATTAAAACTTACCTGTTACCACTTCTGATTACCAGATGGAGAGTGCTTTCAAATGTAAATAAAATATGGATCTTTATAAAATAAATAAGATTTTTTCATTTGTGTGAAAGATACCAGTTAAAAAATTAAAGTTACAATCCTATTGGATACATTTTAATTTCAATTGATTTCATAAAGTATGGGGTTAACATTTTTAGAATATAATTAATAGCCATAATTGAATGATACAATTAGTTTTATTAAGACACCCATTACATTAACAATTATGTTATTGTTGGCCAATCGCTGATAGTCAGCTTATCCCAATTCTTTAGGTATCTTGAAAACAGGTGCACAAAGTGTATTTCTATAGATACTAGATTGGTTAGTTATTATTGTAGGTTATTGAAAACATGGAAATATTTTTTTCTTGTGCCACATTCTCAAAATAAAAATAAACTATAGGTAAGCTTTATTGTAGGGTGTGCTTTACTTTGTACTCCATTTTTCATTAAATCATGGATCTGGGTGGTAATTTAGGAATGTCCAATACTCTCTAAAAAATAAATGATATTTATTTATTTAGGCAGTAAATAATTAGCAAGATACTTACTTGAAGTCATAAGACAGACTAATCTGTTAATGTTTACAAACATTATAGTAACACTTTTGCAATAATCATCAAACGTTTTAGAAAATTATTTAAATTTTTCCCAACAAAATATATTCTAAAAATTTACATCTACTTCAACACCTTCAAATAATACATCCATCAGAAAGTAAATAAAATAATCTCTGATCATCAAACTAGCATTGTTTAATTTTGCATTGTTGCCAATACATTTTAATCTCAATTTTAAAAAAGGTATAAGTAATTACATACTTTCCACTTTATTTCAATTTTTTCTTTAGACCATGTTGATGTGTGTATATTCAGAAACCGTAATATGTTTTTATTATAATTAATATATTTATTCTAATAAATACCTTAATTAGTAAGGGTTAGTACCAGAGCTGGGTAGTATCCGGATACTTCTGTATACGGATACAATTTCCGGATACTTTTTATGTATCCGAAAGCTGTATCCAGATACTTTTTAAATTCTGTACCCGGTATCCGTGACCAAATTTTAAAGTATCCGGTATCCGGATACTGTTTTTGACATTCGGATACTTTTAAATATTATTTATCGCCCTCCGATAATGCACCTAACGTAGGCACAACACTGCCCTTCTTTTAATTCAGATGTGTCTAACATGTTAAATCGCATTTTTTGTACTGGTCACCGTTATAATATAGATATTATTATATTCTAATGGAGCTTTGTTTTTACCTATAAATGAGTTATAAAGTTTCATAAGTACGTTATTTATTTATTTTTTTTTTCTATATCTCTCTTTTCAAGAACCCCTTTGTACCCTGTATTTATAATTATTAGAAGAAATTATTTTTCGGATTATAATAAAGGACATCCTAATATATTTTTATATTAGTGTACCTACAAGTACAAATTTACACCCCTAAAAAATTTGAAAACTCGGCTGGTCCGACGCTGGCCAAATTCAATATCAAAAGCTCAGGCAGTGACACGAAAAAGTTTTTCGTTGGCTCATCATTAAGTGTATTTTTATTATTATTATATATTACATTAAAAATACATGCACATCACATAGTTTTAATACTAATAATTTATGTCCTTTTTAAAAAAAGTATCCTAGGAAGTATCCGGATACTTGTATCCGAATATATTTTTAAATGAAATACCTATTCGCACTTTTTAAAAAAGTATCCGGATACATTTTGAGTATGCGTATCCGGTATGCGGATACTTTTTTTCAATATCCGACCCAACTCTGGTTAGTACAATAAATTTAATAAATTAATTATTTATTAGAAATGCCGAAATCTTATTTTATTTTATTTTTTTTTATATATCGATATTTTAAATCCTAAAAACAATTAATTTGTTACGCCTATGACACAATAATATCACAACAAACTTCCAAAATATATCCAAATAGGATATTTAATAAAAAATATACAGGTATTTTTCATCTGTTTATGGTCTCAAGGTCAAATATATGTGTGTGTCGTGGAAACATTCAAAGATTTACGAAGCAAAATTCATATTTTCATCTCTGTCTTAGACAAAGAAAGTCAACAAGCTCTAAAAATATTCAAATTTATAACAAAAATACTAATTTGAAACCACTATCGCCATCTACTCTACATTCTTGTAATTTAAAAATAACCAGATTTTTTACTAAATTCAGGCAGTTTTACCAAATTAGAAACGCCCCTCTTAAACATTTTGCAGATTAAAAGAGGGTGGTTAAAAAACTTTATTTTGTGCGATTATAATAGTTATTATGGTCATGAATTCTAATGTGTATCGATGGTGTGCGGTTCCACAATGTAAGAATATATCAATAAAACTCAGCTAATATGGCGGATTGTTAAACTTAGTGCTTATATTTTTACTAAAATAAATGTAATCACACATGCAATATAAAAATGAGTAAATTCTTTAGAATCTCCGTATCTTATATAATTATAACAAATCAATATTTTATTGATTCTTACTTACTGTCATCATGTCTATTGGTTTTTATTTGAAAAATTCGGATGATGGTTACTATAGAGCGGGTCACAGTTATTATGCAGCGTGGCCGGCATATAGTAGGCCACTGTAAATCTTATGGGCGAATATTCAACACTGTTGCCGCTTTGGTTACGGCTTAAACCACAATTAACTCAATTAACGCAAAACAGATGTATTCTATATAATAAATATTATTAGGCCGCTGTATTTATTTATCTAAAAGCATAATTATAAATATTCTTAATTACTCACTAAACGATTTTCAAATGAATAATTTAGTCAACATCTAAATCATAATAGTAACACAATGGCAAGTTATATTCCCGCGCCAGTTGGAACCAAATTCGAAGAACATGCCGATATGGCAACGCCGTCGTCCATAAACGCAATGCTGCATAATAACTGACCCGCTCTATAGACATGTAACGAAGTTTCTTAATCTGATGATTCATAAAAGGATGAAATTAAATTTGTAAATAATACAACACAAAGGATGGATTTAAGAGAGGATATGATTTTTGTTATTTGAAAGTGCAAGTACTATATTCATTTAAAATTTTTACATTGTGCCACAATAAAAGTTTTCCCCAGAAGACTCAGGGTGCTAGTTCGGTTATTAACTGAGTTAAAACCTCAGAGTAATAACTAAACATATAGTAGGCATAATCCCTACTGCTTGTCGTCGAGACAGATTTGTTTACCAGCAGAGCATTGCCAGACGTTGTGTTTTGTAAGTACAAAGTAGGAATCAAAAACGTAATAATATATTTTACAACAATTTTATTTTACTTCTAAGAGAAGATTTTTATTCAGAGAAAATATTCTTTAATACATTTTAATATTCACTTTCTTACCTTTCTTTAATACTGATAAAAAAGCTCTAGACCAATAGACCCATCTCGTTAATGGCACAAATTGAATACTCGTGCGCGAACCAACTCCCACTCTCGTAGTTCCCCCTAAATGTTCGTGCCCCTTATAAAATTGTGTTGGTATGACATGGAAAAGTAATCAGTAATCCAAAGTAAAGTAAATCCAAAGAGAAGTCTAGGTACACACACAAGTCGTTAATATTAAATACACAAAGACAAGAAAAACACAATAACAACTAGCAAGCGGCGTACACGAACGAAATAAAAATTAAAACTTCTCTTTTTTGTGGTTTATGGTCTGGGCTGCCGCGGCTATACGGCAAATAGAAGCTAGATTTGGCAGGTAAAAGAGTTTTTTTATTTAAATTGTGGTACTCCTGGGTAGCAATACATTGTGTTCTATGGCAAGAAGTAATCCTATTTTAGCAGTGGAAAGGGAAAATTCAAAAATATTTGCGCATGAGTATTCAATAAAGAGATAGGTGTATTGTATCAAATACCCACAACGAAAATTTGGCATCAGTGCCTTTGTTTGTTATTGTCTAGAGGTGATTAGCGCTTTGTTCGATTTTCCTAAATTTTTGTGTATTTATTTGAACTTTATAAAGTGTTTTTATTTATTTTCAATATTGAACATGGTGAAACCCCGAAAAGCGTGCATAATTTGTGGTACTTCCCAAAATGATAATCTAACCTGTCACCGGTAAGTTATTCACTACATTGGCGTACAATTAGCAATTTCAATTAAAATTTATTACAATTAAGAAAATCATATTAATAATGAAATACATATATCCTTTTAGATTTCCTTCCGATAAATGCCATGCCATAAGTGTAGATATAAATTCCTTACCAAAATATGCGTATTAAATTATTTAATGATACCTATTAATATGTATTAAAATTTGACTTGCTGAATTTTTCTTGATAAAGATATGATCTTTTGAAGTCACTTTGTAACAGTAAGTCGAATTTAAGAAAATGTGACTTGGTCACTTTTCGCAGTATACCGACGATATATTGCTACCATTGTTAAAGAATTTTGGAAAACAGGTTTTTTTGTTTACAAAATCACACCCAAATGTTTTAGTTTCCATACTTACATACAGAGCTATCACAGATACTTTGGAAAAGTGTCTAAATACAAGATAAGTTACTATTTGTATCTGAAGTTACTTGAGTATCTAGTATCTAGAAAACCATTTCGGTAACAATAAAATTTTTTAGAAACAATCCGATTCCCCCACTGCAATAGCTTTTGTTATCCCTCAGATTTAACTAAAAACTTCTAATAATCTTTTAAAATCTCGAAAAAACCAAACAAGATACACAGCTCATGCAGAGTAAAATGTCATCTGTCAAAAAAAACTATAGAACTCAGTAGTAGTCACACAAACTACAGAAAATACACTGTTGCCTTATCTCCCATAGTGCTGAGTATTCAGTAAGTACTGAACGAATAAAATACGCTGAATAAACACAAACTGCTTACAAGCGACCTTTAAGTTTAGTGAACAAATAACTAACGGATACTTTACTGGACAGATGAATAAACCGGCTATAAGAAGAATAAAATTAGGGCCACCTAATAATTTAAAGTTATTGTAGACATTTTTATTTTTTTCCGATTTTTCTTTGTTGTAAACACAGTTTACTAACAATTTGCTTGAATACACTTATCTCTTTATTTAATACTCATGCGCAAATATTTTTGAATTTTCCCCTTCCACTGCTAATTTATGATTACTTCTTTTCATGGAACACAACGTATTGCTACCCAGGCAATACCACTACATAAATGAAAAAACCTTGTAGCTGTCAAAAGCTAGCTTCTAATTGCCGTATAGCCCAGGCAGCTCAAGTCATAAACCACAAAGAAGAAGTTCCAATTTTTATTTTGTTTATTTTTATTAGTGCGTATAACAATAAAAATACTGCGATGGTCCAAAAAAAACAAAATACAGATCCACTCAAATAAAATAAACAATGAACTAACCTCGTATGGATAATGATTGCATAATGATTGATAGGCTTTCCAACACAATTTTATAAGGGGCACGAACATTTAGAGGGAACTACGAGAGTGGGAGTTGGTTCGCGCATGAGTATTAAATTTGAGCCATTAACGAGATGGGTCTATAGGAACAGGTTTTGTAGTTTAAAGTTTATTGAAAGCAATAAAATAAACAATTTTAATTTGGTACTTATGCTTGATAAATTTATTTTTATTCATATTGTTTTCATTAAAACAAAAGAATTTTAAGAAAAATTTAGTAGATGGTATTCCCTACTCTGGCAGTAATAGTCAAGATATTTAGTCAAGATATTTAGTAACTATTCAAGCAGTGGGGGGACGAGCATAATCATGCATAAACGTTGCTTCGTCTCTAAGAATTAACATACGGTAAAACATGGTCTTCTGCTAGAACCTCTACCAAGTATCTATCCGCAGGCAAAGTCCCATTATCGATATAGGCTAATTCCGTGCGAGTGTCAAAAGATATGCCTCTCCATGATCCTTCACCTAATGGAAGTCGCTCAACAATACACGCTTGAGCATATTTCTCGACTTCGCCGCACTCTTACACGTCAATCTGAGCCTGCGAGACAGAATCGCGATTCTTCAGAAAATAATAGGCTATTTCAATCCACTATTTCCAACCCAAGTGTTCTCGTGCAGAATTCAACCTAGCACGAGAAAACGCTGGTCCAGTAGTCATAGGCGCAACTAGGGGGGGACTAGGGGGGGCTTAGCCCCCCTTGGCTCACCATTAGCCCCCCCTTGAAATTTTAAATTTTTTGACCAGATTGTACAGCTAAATATTGTGTTGAAATCATTTTAAAAATATAAAATTAAACTTTAGAATAGAAATCAAGCAGTATCATCCGCCAATATCTGATACTACGAAATTGCTACCAGATATTGGCGCCACAATGTACTGAAATTTGAACATTTCTATCAGCCGGCCATCCTGCGACTTCAGCGCTGGCACGGCGCGGCGCTTACATACACTATCACCGGCACGAATGCTCAATCTATGTGAACATCGGTGTCGCAGTTTTAATAATTTGATTTTCCAATCTGGCTATGTTGTATATTGAAAAAGACATTTGTTTAGATTTAGTTGTAGACGACTTTTCAAAGAAACAAAGAAAGTTAAAGTTAACTTTAAATTAAAAAAAAATACATGTATTCGAGTCCCCCTGAATAAAATTTGTTCAATTTTGCACTGATAACTAGTCTTATTTTTGTTAAAATATTAATTAAAACAAATTTAGTTTCGACATTTTTTTATTGGGGTGATTCGCAATGAAACGGGACAAAGTGCCATGTCTAGACTCTTATTATTTTTATTAATTAACTTAATATAATAATTACACTATGTAATCCTTTACTAAAAATGTAACATGCATGTCATTGGTATTTTTTTTTCTAAACTCTACTGAGATCTGAGATTAGTGTGGTGGCTGGTTAGATGTAGTGGGTGACAATGTTTTTTATACGAAAAGCTATGTGGTTAATTTTTTTAGTGATTTTGGGGTAGTTTGGGCGTGGCACCTAAACAAAAATTTGCCACCTGAAAAAATGGCGGGCTGTTTGGGTTCTATTTTTATTCCATATATAGCCTTGGGGCTGAAGCCCCCCCAAAAAAACGACTCTAGTTGCGCCTATGCCAGTAGTTCTCATTCAAGAAGATAAATCCGCAGCGTGAAGTCGCCTCCAAGCTTGTCCATTCACTTATCTTTACATCACCTCTTGCAGAAGATCTCGAAGGGCAATTGCCGTTGCCCTTCATATTATCTCAGATTCTTTTTGGTTTCTAAGATATTTCTCAGTAACTAAGATACTCTTACAAGATACAGTTCCTTTTAAGAAAGTATCTTAGATACTATTTACTTTTGCCCAAAAAATAAGGAGCAAGAACTAAGTTACTCTAAAGTAAGATTAATAATGTGGTTAAAAACTTTTTTCTTCAGAATCTCATTTATCTTCTTCACACATAACTTGGTTATATTTACGTTTCAACTTAAGCTAACAACTTAAATGAATGTCATATAAAGATAAAGCTCATCTCCTTATCAGATGATACTTATTGTAAATAGGAGTTCAATAAACGAAAAAGAATTAATTGCAATAAATTTATATTCTCACAACTATTTAAGTATAAATATTTTAGATATTATAGAGTAATACAATTTATGTCGTAACAGTCTTTAAAAATTGTACAGTGATGGCATATATGTATGCTTTTTATAATATTGATATTTGAACACTTATTGCCGTCTTGTTTATACATCTAATATTTACAAATACATTAAGGCAGCTATGTAAGCATTTGATACATCATTAAAAACATTTACTCTTTTTCATCATTATTATTATTATTACAAAAGAAAGTTTAGAACTGTTGTATTAAATATTACTATTATGCTTGTGAAACAGTGAACATAGATTTCATAAATCCACCTTCTTATTTAAAAACACAAAAAATGATATATTGAACTCAATTGATGATGTATCACATAAGCAAATATGTATATATAAACATTCGCATTTCCTTGGCTAATATACAATTCCTTCTATATTTTTTTAAAATAATTAACTGTTTAATACATTATAAAAATGAAATAACTTAACCTAAATCACAACTTTTCAAAAAATGTACAAGTTACATTAAACATGTACCAAATTAAAATATACAGAAATCAATAAAAGAATATGGTTTCAGTTACAAATTTTTAAAAACATGTTTATTTGTTAGTGTTTTCTTTTAATAAAATAAATCACTATTGATGATAGGTATGACAATTGTGCTGATATAAAATAATGTTAAATAAAAAATCCTATTTTCTTTATGACACATAATTTTTAACCAGGTTCTTGAATAAATAGTTTAAAGCTTATTTATTTCCAAAATTATTTCTGCAACATTTAGTTGATACAAATATGTCACATAAACACTTAATTCATAAATAATAAAGTATGAGTTTTAAAATGAAACCAAATATCGTATTTCTAATGAGAATTGTTAATTAATATCAAATAGCAATAAGCGCTTATAGTGTATCCACTTAAATAGATTGTCACGTTTCTAAAACCAAGTAGATACTTTCTTTAAAGCAACTTTTTAGCCAAATACATGGGGATAATTTACTCCAGCAGCCACAACAATGATTGAAAGTATCTAGTTGTATAGAAGCTCAAGTTAAGGAAAAATATTTATTGAGAAATAGTTTAACTGAAGAGCAATTTTTATAATATCAGTTTGAATTAAACAATTTAGAACAAGATTGTTAAAGATTTAACGTTTTAATGTGACATGTGCATAACCTAAGTGAATACCCTATACAGACATTGTAACGTTGTTTTTAGATTTAAACCCACTATCAGTTGAGTAATATTTTAAATTGAATACTTCACAAGAAAGCACATTGCACATTGTGAGAAAGCTTGTTTATATTCTGCGCGGTGAAGCATCTATCGATTACAGACAGTAAGTCTTCATCTAAAAACAACAAACTAGAAATAAACTATAAAAATAATCGCATTATTTTGTACCACCGTTTCTTATACAGCATAGAACGACCAAATGAAATAATTTAATGTTTTGCAAAGAAAATTTCCCATCCTAAATCTGTTCAATGAAAAATAAATTCCTGTCTTCTAAGTAAATTATTATGTGGAAAAGATTAGGTGCCAAAAAATTATCTGGTCTATACACAAAATGACAATTCCAAAGATGGTTGTTTATGGAGATAAAATATTTAAATGTAAATAAACTTCAACTTGCAAGGTGGAGGTAACCTCTCCAATCCAAAATATGTGTAAGTAAATCATTGTTTAATAATTTTACCAAGTTTGTGTTAAATTTATTACCCTATCAATAATATTTTTACAAATAATTGACTAAGTAAATCAGATATATAAATATTTTATTATGTTCGAAGGAATTTCATCTATTTGAAGAGATAACGCTGATGATGGTTTTGTAAGCCAAACTGATTCAGTTAAGAATTCCTGTTTTTTTAAAATACAAATTTATTTTCCTTTTATGATTTACTTGATAGTTTAAAACAGTAAAAAATATAAAACAAGTTCGAATAGATGTTGAGTTGTATATTTTCAACCTCTTTTGTTAGCCTTATACGAGGGTTGTCTGAAAAGTTTCCGACCTCAACATGAAGATGGCAGCACTCGCAAACAAAAGTTGGGGAATGTGTTTGCGGATGCTTTGAACGGTACCCACTAAAATTTCAGCCATTTTGGACGCCCAGTTGTTTGACAATCATTTGAGTGAGTCGATGTGAGTGTTATTATGAAAATGGAAAAAATCGAGTATCGAGCAGTCATTAAATATTTGTTTTTGAAAGGTAATACGCCTACGCAAATCAAAGACGAGTTGGACGCTGTGTACGGGGACTCTGCACCATCATTTACCACCGTGAAATTTTGGGCTGCTGAATTTAAACGTGGCCGTACCAGCTTGGGTGACGATGAACGTTCGGGACGTCTAAAAACTGCAAGCACTGACGATAATATCGCTCAATTTCACCAAATGGCACTAGACAACCATCGAATTTAAATTAGAGAGATAGCAGAGGCTATAAACATGTCCAAAGAACGTGTTTGTCACATATTGAATCAAGATTTAGGCATGAGAAAGCTGTCCGCGCGTTGGGTGCCGCGTTTGCTCACTTTGGACCAAAAACGTGTTCGAATGAACATTTTCAACTCTCTGTTGGCGCAGTTTAGGCGCCATAAATCAGAGTTTTGGCGTCGTAGATGAAACTGGATACACCATTATACTCCAGAAACAAAAACACAGTCAAAACAATGGAATGCGAAGGGGTAATCGGCTCCAAAAAAAGCAAAGGTTGTTCCTTCGACTGGGAAAGTGATGGCAACTCTTTTCTGGGATAGTCATGGAGTTATCTTAATCGATTATCTTCAAAAAGGAAAAACTATTACAGGAGCATACTACGCATCATTACTTGACAAGCTGAAGGCAGAAATTGCGGAAAAACGGCCACATTGCAGAAAAAAAGAATTTTGTTTCACCAATCTATGTGCCGTCTTAGTCTTACACCTCAACGGTTGCCATGGCGAAAATCCAAGAATTACGTTTAGAACTGCTTGACCACCCTCCTTACTCACCAGATCTAACCCAAGCGACTTTTTGTTCCCTAAGCTAAAATTTGCGCTCGGAGGACAGAGATTTTCGTCGAATGAGGAGGCCATCACCTTCGTATACAACTATTTTGCAGAGAAAGACGCCGAGTACTATTTGGACGGGTTGAAGAGATGGGAGCATCGTTGGGAAAAGTGTATACACTTACAAGGAGACTATGTAGAAAAATAAAAATTGATTTGAAGAAAAAATGTTTAGTATCTTTGTTAGGTCGGAAACTTTTCAGACAACCCTCGTATTATAACATTATTTCCGAATTACTAGAAAGATCAAAAGGGTCACAGTATAAATACCTATGTAAGGGATTTGACAAATAACTAAGATGTTGGTACAGGAGGAAGTAAAATTGACCTAGTGTGACACGGACCTTTTGTTTTCATTTTAAAATTTAGGAAGTTTCAGAATTTCAAATCGTTTATATTATTTCTTTTTGGATATTCCACGTTGTCTAATAAATTTATACGCACTTTAAAAAATAGAAATATATTTTCGCTACGAAACATCTCATATAGGTATTTCTAGGAAAACGAAACTCTGTTGATATATAAAAATAAAAGTGGTAACGTCATAAAAAAATAAAAAAGCTATTCAGCTACGGTATCATCAAAAAGTTATCAGTTATATTAAAATTTAGTATAAGGAGTTGAATGAATCGTCATTGTACCCCATAATTTTTTTAACCAGTTTTTGACATAAAAGATAATTATAACGTCACACTTTCTTCGACGAAACAATCCGATTTCTAGAAAATAAATATATTATTTCACTAACGTTTATATAATATGTACATTAATTAATTTAAATAAATAATAATATGATTAATTATCCTAAAATTATATAAAGTAGTATTTAATCAATAGTCTTATTACACAGGGCTATTTGTGTATCTTCAAAATGGTTATATATAGATATAAAATAGTATATTGTGCAACAAGTGTTCCCACGTGTTACACACTATACTTTTTCTTCGACTGCAACAATTAACCCAGATTAATAATAACTGCTTTTCTAAATTATGAAACTGGTACCGTCATCCGGGGTGAAGTGGATCAGTCGTGGACCGCGATGAAGTTGATCAAACTAAAAATCTAAACCAATTGTCTAACAAGTGTTTCCAACGTCTGATTCCCTTGCGAACAGGTCGCTGCTTGGAGTGAGTGTCATAGTGTTGTTGTGTACAAAGTGAGTACTTAGAAATAAAAAATAACTCCATAAATTTGCTTTTGTCAAATAAGTATATACGTTTGTGTACACAGCCTTAGGTTTTAAAGCAATCATTTTACCGGCTGTCTAGATCGATGTAATGATGTTTTAAGAATAGGCTACACATAAAAAAATCAAGATTTGTCCATTTGTTTATAAAAAATTAAAATTTTATGTATCGTCGACAAATCTTGGGGTAAAATGGATCAATACTTTTATAGGTTGATTCATATATATATTACGGTTATAGGTTATGTTTACTAATCCTTTCAGATACCTCGCACATATACTAAGAAATAAGGAGCTTTTGGAAAAAAATATTACAACCCGCTAGTTTTAGCAGCTGTGAAGGCAAAAAAAATGTCTATGAGACAAGCGTCGGAACAATATGGAGTTCCCTACACAACTTTGAACTACCGCGTAAATAATAAATATTCTGGAACCTACGGAGGTCAGCCAGCATTGACAAATGAAGTAGAAAGAGTGCTTGTTGATGGTCTTCAGCTGTGTGCGGAGTGGGGTTTCCCGCTAAAATCAATAGATGTTCGTCATGTGGTCTAGCAATATTTGAACAAGCGCGGAATGAACGAGAAGCGATTCCATAATAACTTGCCCGGTCATGAATGGTTCCTGGGTTTCATGAATCGGCATCGAGAACTTACAACAAAATTTGCCGAGAACACAAAAAGAGTAAGAGTTGAATGTGATAAATTACGACGAAACAAATTTTGTAGATGATCCTGGCGCAGCCAAAGTAGTGTTAAAGCGGGACACTAAACATGCGTTCAGGGCACTTGATGCAAGCAAAACTAGCACTACGGTAATGTTTGCGGTTGCTGCGGACGGAACTCGTCTTCCTCCCTATGTAGTGTACAGAGCCAAGCACATTTACGAAGGGTGGAATAGAAGGAGTCTTATATAATCGGTCGCAGAGAGGTTGGTTTGATTCTACTCTTTTCGAAGAATGGTTCTACTCAGTTGATTTGCCTTATTTTCGACAGCTGGAAGGTGATAAAGTAGTGACATTAAGCGTCATTCAAGAGTGTGAAAAGAATAATATTCGTTTTGTCTTGCTTCCACCAAATTCAACGCACATGCTACAGCCCCTGGATGTCGCTTATTTCCGCCCGTTGAAAGCATCGTGGAGAAAAAATCTAGAAATGTGGAATCTGCGTAACAGAGGTGTCCTTCCCAAGACTTTATTCCCTCGAATGTTGAAAAAAACCATAGAGGATCTCGGAGATAGATCTACAATTAACGCCATGGCGGGATTTAGGGCATGTGGTATAGTGCCTTTCAGTGCCCCACCCCGGTTTTGGATAAAATAAAACATAGAACTGAAGACACAGGGCCGGTGGAAACCACATGGAGCGATGTGTTGATAGAAAGACTTGACGAACTTAAAAGAGGGCCCAGTCAAGCACCGAAACGGGGGAAAAAATTTAATATCGTGGCGGGTAAAAGCATTACCACAAATGATGTCACATCGACTCACAGACCAAAAAGCAATAGTGGTCGTGAAGTTGATGATGCTGAAGATTCAGATCCAGACTCTTTGAGATCAGTACAAGAATGCAGTATGCAGAGAATGCAGTACAAGCGTGCCAGATCACACCGCTGATGCTCTGGACGTGGGTGACTTTTTTATTGTGAAATTTAAAACAAATAAGCTTGACCGCCTGTATGTGGCCAAAATCGAGGAAGTTTCCAAAAACGAGACAACGGTCAACACCATGCGTAAAGTTTTTTCAAAAAAGGATAATGTCTTTGTATTCCCCCCAAATCCCGATTTATCTGTCGTTGAACAGGACCAAATCCAAAGAAAAGTGAATCTCAAAAACGAGCGGAGAGGTCGCCATGTGTTTTTTTTTTAAATGGTGAAGAAGAAAACTTACAATAAGACTATTTATACGACTGACTTACCAACGAATTAATTTTTTATTTCATGTGTGGATTTTAAGTTTTCATTTATTCCTAGTCTATTGCTACAATCAAAATGTTGGCTGTGTTGTGCACATATTACCAAATAATTTATTTTTTATTTTGTTTTACATGCTATTTATTGATGTTGATAGTCGATAGCAACAATCAAAATGATGGCTGTAATAGGCAGATATTATAAGAAATAACTCTTTTATGTTTTTATAAACCTTTAAACTAACGTTTAATAAAATGTTTAAAATATAAAAATTTATTTTTTTAATTTTTAGTGATCCACTACACCTCTGATTTCGTTTAAAATGAATTTCAGGCGATTTTAAATGGGTGATCCACCTCACCCCATATGTTGAGGTGAAGAGGTGAAGTGGATCACGCTTTGACTAAAAATAAATCATGCAACTATTTGGCAAAAGAACCGACAAAAGCGACAATTGATCGAAGAGGTATGTAGGAATCTAAATTTTAAGTTTTAGTTGAATCACAAAAACGGTTTAGAAGTTATTTCAAAATTTGTGATATTTTTGATCCACTTCACCTCGTGTCCTACGTGTCCTATAAAACAGTTTATGGATGACATTTATATTAGCTTGGATTATTTTCTACGTGCAAACATTTTAAAGCAGTTTTTATATATTACCAGCATGTGTCCGGTTTTAATTTTATTTATTTACTTATATCTTTACTTGACGCAATATATAAACGCAAATCAAGACACACAATTCAACCTTTATATTCGTGTAAGGAGCTTTAAGTTCGATTATTTTACAGATAAACTAGTTGCCCTACAATGGCTGATCACTTTATAAGACACCTCTGCATCGAGGATATACGTATATTCGAAATTATGTGTTTATCTTAAACTTTAAAATAAACGTTTGGCATCTAAAGCGGAAGTGAATTCAACTAGAATTACAAAAACTTGTAGAGTATGCATACGAGGTAATCACCATACTCTGTCTAAATACTTTGGAAGCAATGAAAAAGTATTTAAAATTGAAATCTTTCAAAACAAAATAAAATGGTTAGAATAAATTAGAAAAATATAAATAATTATATAATTATAATAATTTTTACTCTAAGAGACATGTAATAGTACAAAAGAAATAAACTAGCTAGGTGAAAATATCACTGGGTGACAATTTTTATTACACTGATAAAATTCTATCACTGTAATGCCATTTTTCAAATTCTAATTTATTAATTTGAATGTTTTACTTTAACTTTAAATTTTTTAAGTAAATGGGGGTTGAATTTAAAAGTTTGATTCTTATTTACTCTTTTACTGATTAACTCATGAAATATCAACGAAAATGTCAAAATAATAGGGTGTTTAACTAATTTTTAGATTCTGTTTAAAACCTTATAAATACTTAGCACTATATGAACAAACAACGGCACACTAGTTTCTTTTTAATTTTAATTGCATACATAATTTTTATGAGCAAAAATAAAAATTTTATTTTGTACTTTTTGAATATTGCGCCATTTCGAAAATGTCGTCACAGATGCTCGAAGCGAAGTTAGGTACAAGTTTAATGTCAAAATTGTCAAGTGTATGTCATAGGTTTTCAAATAGAGTAGGTATATTAAAATGAGATATTGCATTTAAACAAAGTATGATGATTGATTTTATCTAACAGAAATTATAACACGTTACTATTTTACAGTTCGTCCTTCTTAAAAACCGTGAACCCTATCACGATTATAAATAATACCAGCATTGAATGACGATCTGAAATTTCAAACTCTAGTTTCAACATCGTCACTAATTATATCAAATTCATCGTGACTCCTCAAATCCCTCCTTCTATGCCTACTATCGCTTATAAACGAATTAATCTCAGAATCCGACAAACAAGGACTGCTATAAATATTTTTATGCCGTTTCGTTTGCGGCCCTCTCCTAATCTGCTGGTACAATTCGTCTAAATCACTAACCGATACGCTGCTCGCTCTACTTCGTCCATCCCCTTTACCTAACCTCAAATCTTGCGGATTTACATAAATCCTAGGCGTGGAAGTTCTTCCTACGGAAGAAGTATCCATACCGCTAAAGTTGCAACTCGTAGATTGTCCCGCGTTGCCGGTTTTCTGGAAATACTCGCTCCGAGTGGGCAAATCGTTGATGCGGCAATAATTCGGATCGTGTTCGGTTAAAAGACTAAGCGGACTGTTTTCCCGTCCTAACGGGTCGCTAGTTTCGGTCGCGTTAAAACTCTCTTGAATCGGCAAGACAACTTTAAGCGGACTCGTTTTATCCAATATCGAATCGGATATAGTTTCAGAACTGTAATCCAACGTGCATTGTTGCGACATGGAATGCATGATTTTTTCCGGTTCGTTTTTATTTCTACACTGATCTTTGTTGCGCAACCTTTCCGCGTGTATAACGATATTTTCCACGGGGATGTTACTCTCCGAATCAAAATCTTCAGCGCTGTCGGAAAATATGTTGGGATTCTTTTGATGCCTCCTGTGTTTACGTTCGACGTGTATATTAGTATTATTCACCTTAGAATTCGTGCCGAACATGTTCTGTTCGGAGTGATTTTTAATTTTTAGTTGCGGTTCCGAGAACACGGAAGCGGTATCGCTATTAACGTCTCTAGGGGGTTTAGGCAGGTTATTTTTTCTTTTTTGTCGTTTAAAAAACTTTCTAGCAACCGTACTTTGGTGCGGGTTGTAAAAAACTTCGGCGTTCGTTGGATTTTCTATGATATTCGGGATAATACTAGTCCTATATTGGGCTCGGTGTAAAACCACAAGATTGACGTTATTAATTTTAGCTCCGTGATTATCGCGGAAGGTTTCGTTTAAATCTACGGCTCCTTTGAGAATATTACTGTTTCTAGAATTCGATTTAGAGTGACTGCTAGTTCTACTCGTAGATCTAGATATCATCTGAGCTTCTATGTTACTAACCGGCGGTAGAGGTAAGGGTTGTATTTGAATTTGAGGTATATTTAAAGCGGTATCGGTTACGTGTCTGGATCTCGGTCGACACAACCGTTTCCGTTTCAACCATCTGGTTAAAACAACCCACTGCGTCCTTACGTCATTACGCGCTATACAATAAAAGAATAACGTAAAAGCGCTTAAAGTCGTCGCTAATATAGCGAATAACACACTGAAAAATTCCGCTTCGAAAGAGAGGATATGAAAGGGAGATTCGGTGGCGAAAGCGCAACTTATCCAAGTCATAATGTATATAAATAAAAATATAACGTAAGCTTTCAGTTGAGCGGACGGAGCGTGTTCGGGATCCTCAACTTCGCTGGAACCAGTTTTAGTAGACACGCTTCGTGTTTCCAAGCGTGGAAAACTAGGTTCAGGTTCCAATAAATCTAAATCGACGTGTTCAGTAGCTTGGGTACCTTCGCTCAATTGACCGTTCGAATCCAAATTGTAAATAGCACATCTAATGAGAAGGAAAAACGTCACTAGGAATATTATGAGGATCGCACAGGGGATGTATAGAGCGCTCAACGCAGGTCCGGATTTGAGAAAACAGTGACTAGAAGAAGCGTATTCGTTGATATTTATAGCAGCGGAGAGACCGCATATTATCAAACCTACACCCCAACCTACTAAGTACAAACCTAAAATGGGTTTCTGTATGGGATAATCCGATGGTAGGTCGTCATCTTGGAGACCGATTATGTTGTTTTTGCTTAACCGTTTGTACATGCAGTTAACGCCGACGCACATCCATAGCAATGAACATAAAGTAAAATAATGCAAAATCATACCGACCACTTGACATACCTTAATATCTTCGGTCTGATAAATTCCGAATATGTACATGAAACTCAATAGAGAGATCGATATCCAAGTGTTTATAAGAGAATGTTTGGTTTTCTTGGGAATTTGAATGGACACGTAACAAAGTAAGTAGGTTAATATGACGACTAAAAATGTCGTGAACAGTACGAAAACGCCTACGTATACAGCTGGGTGATTTAATTTAAACCTGGCACCGATTTGTTGATCGTCTAACATAGTTACTTCTTGTAAAAGTCCATAATATCCGAAATTTTCGCAGGAAAATACTAAATGCTCCGGCAGATCGTGGGAAAATTTACATCCATCCGAACTCCAGCTTCCCGAACCGTTGTTACTATGCGGATTCCACCATACTGGTAAAAAAGGTGTGACTTCGTATGCCATTGTGGTTGGCGTTCGAAGCATCACATAGACAGGATCAGTCAGATTGGTTACAGAAAAATCAACTAAAAATAAAAAAAACATGTTAAACATTTTATTAAAATGAAGGATTTGCTTAAAAAATATATATACAATATACAGTGTGGAAACCACATATGAAAATTGCCCAAGTCCAAAATTATCCAAATTGAATGTTTGTCACAATCCGGTTCAAAATGATGATACCTACATGCACATCGTTAAAACTTCCACAAAAAGTCAATAGATGTCGCTAAAATGGCAAAAAGAATACTGCGTAACTTCATAATATTCTGCAATCAACATAAACACTGCTTAACTCCATCATTTTGATAAATACTGACACCACTTTGGATGGTGAACCTTATTACTCTTTTTTTTTCGCCTAGTATATATCTCAAACATTCTGTATTTTTGTGAAACAAGTGCAAAACTCATAGTTCATAATTTTATCATCTTTGACTTCCACACTAAAGAAGCAAACTGTTTTGTTTCTATTATTTATAGATTCTTAACAACCAAGGTTTTACCACCTATCGACAAAGAAGTCAAACCATACATCATACTTTATAGTGACGGCTGCGGAGCCCAAAATCGTAATGTACTGTCTAATGCTCTTTTGAATTTCATTATACTGAATATCTGCATCATCCACAAATATTTTGAAAAGGGGCATACTCAAATGGAGTGCGACTCTACGCACTCTACAATAGAACGAAAATTGAAAGGAAGAGTAATTAACTTTCCTGCTGACTATGTTGAGGTTGTCAAAACTGCCAGAAAGGTGCCGAAACCCTACTTTGTAGAATACCTACAGCATGACTATTTCAAAGTTGGAGATCCCACTATTCAAGAGATTAGGGCTCTAAAATACAATGGATCCATTCAATATAAAATTCGCCACTCTGATAGTTACAAAGTTCTAGCAGTTAGGCAAAATAGAAATGCGAAAGAAGTGTCCTTTCACAAATTACCCAATTTACATGAAGGTCCTCTAAAAATCAAAAAGGAGAAATATCATGTCCAATTTCTAAAGAAGACCATGGAACAAGATTATCATAATTTCTAAGATAATCTTAAACATGATTAGTCTTTTAAAATTGTTCCCATTCTTCACGAGTAGCATATTTCAGTTCCCGTAGAGTAATTGGGGGAGGGTTTCGCTTCTTAATGCGTGTTTTAAGAATGTCCCAGACATGTTCAATGACGTTCATGTCAGGGGAATTTGATGGCCATCTTAATATGGATATTCCTTCTTCTTCCAAAAAAATGTGTATTTCAGCTGTTCGATGTGCATAAAGACAAATCCATCACCTACCGCCCCATGGAATAGACACACAATAGGATTTAAAACTTCCTCGATGTACACAGCACCAGTGATTCTTCTCTCCAAAAGCAGGAGAGGCGTCCGTGTACCCCTCATAATACCACTCCAAACCATAATACTCCCACCTTCAAATGGAACACGTGGTTGGGCTGTTTCTAATCCGGCTTGTTCTGGGGCCCTCCAAACTAGCGTTCTTCGCGAATCAGAAACCAAGCCAATTCTTGATTCATCAGAGAACATCACGTAATTCCAGTTAGGACCATGGTGTAACATTTCTTGAGCCCATTGCAACCTTACAATTTTTTGTTGGTTAGTTTGGGAACACATAGAGGTTTTCTGCAATACAAATTTACCGCATTTAATCTTCGTGTAATTGTTTGCCTTGAGATATTCAGTCCTTCAAGTCTAGCAATTTCTCTGGATATGCCACTTGTAGATTCCTGTCGACTTCTTCGAGCTATCAATGTTATATGCCGGTCTTGTGCTGCTGTTGTACATCGACTTCTGCCACTTCTGGGACGATCCTTCACATCATTTGTGTCTTGGAATTTGTTTTTTTTTTTGATGCAGCACCCTGAGTAAGATCAACAATATTCGCGATATCACTTTGACCAAAGCGCTGTTGTAACAAAGCAATTACTATAGACCTATTAAAATATGATATCATGTCTCTGGGCATTTTTAAACAGCTCAAATGAAATTTAAACAAAAATTGGAATAATGTGAAAGCACCCAAATCAATTAAATATGACCAAATTAATACAAAAACGAATCAAATTTAGTAGAATTTTTCAAGCGGATGGTTAAACTGGATGATAACCAAGACTAGAGATAGAGATAGCGTGAAACTCACCTAATTGTACTCCAACAACCGCCGATGTAACGTCTTCCTTGCCAAATCGTTTGCTATCGATGGAAAACAATTTACTGTTGGAATGCATGGCAACGAGTATATCAAAGTCTTTGTTTGTAACATTTTCTACACTCTTTAACTGTTTAAAAAGACTTTCCGGTATTGTGACAGATGCCTCTGTCGTTTTTCCTTGATAACTCGAGATTTCTTGTCGATGACTAGGCGCACAAGAAAACAACGAATCCATTTTGTTGTTAGGATTGCTGTAGAGAGTACAAGTCAGTCCGCGGAAATCTTCTTTTTGCACTGGAAATATTTCGATCGCAAGGTTGTTCTGAAATAATTATATTATTTACTAAATTTTTATTGCAGCTTATGAAAACATTAAAAATGATCTTAGATTCGAACAATAATAAACAACATTTTCAGGCCTTCGTATTTCAATATTGAACTGCACTCTTTAGACTATCTATTTCTAAGGAATTTCAGCTTTTACAAAATAACAACCACCTGTGAAATATTTTATTTTAAGTATGAAAAAAAAAACTTAAGTTAAAATTCCAATTCAATAGTTAAAACTAGTAAAGTAGACACGTGAAAAATCTATACTGTTTGTTGTCTTTTTATTTTTATATTTTATGACTGTTTTTTACTCCAAGAGTACATTTTCTAAATTTATTAAATTGAAAAAAAATCAAATTAATAAAATTAGATGTGAAATATCAATAGAGTTTAAGACTTTCTACCAAACTCATGAGAAAAAATTTGGAAAATCCATGAAACGATACCGTTTTTAAACTCAATTACTTAATTAAATTATTTCGAACATTCGTAGAATTTAGTTTTTGTATGATAATATTTAGCGAAACGAGACAGGACAACTGTACCGAGACGAGACCGAGACTTAAACGAGAATTGACGAAACCGAGGCGAGATTTTTGAAAGTCTCGCCCTATCTCGTCTCGTGTGAAGCCCTAGATACAATATCTATACAAGATGTTCTACAACATCCAGCAATTTTATATTTATACATATTCTTTGAATGTCAACATTAATTTGAGGTAAATAATTATTTGTTGTTTTACTTAAGTTGTAGAAATAAATAGTTTAACAAAAACAGTTGCTTATTTTGCTAATGAGACTATGACCAATAAACAGATAGCTAGGAATCAGCATAACATAATCCAATTCAATAGAAGTTGAAGCAGAATGCTAAATTAAAAAATAAGAAATCAAAAAGTAATCAGAAGACTGACTACAAGGTTAAAGAAGACAAAAAATTATTGAAAATAAATTTAAAAATACCAGGGACAGTCTATAATTAAGAAAAATCCAAGACGCTCTGAATAAAAAAGAGACCGTGGTATGTGCCTTTCTAGACATAGAAGGGGCCTTTGACAATAGTTTGACAGTTAAAAGAGCACTGATTGAGAAAGGAGTAGATAGAACGACTTCCATCTGGATGTCGCCACTGCTATCTACAAGAAATGGAGGCAGGACAAGACACCATCTTCATTAATGTGACCAGAGGCTGTCCACAGGGGGAAGGTGCATCCTCACTTACGTGGAGTCTAACTGTAGACAGTCAACTCTGTCAATTGAATAGAGAAGGCATACCATGTCAAGGTATTCCGTATTCCGACGACATGGTTATCCTGGCAAAAGGGAAGTATGAAAATGTCCTTAGTGATATTGTTCAAAGAGGACTGAACATTACGAAACAATGGCGTGACTCGGTGGGACTCAACATCAACCCCTCCAAAACCACACTAGTAGCCTTCACAAGGAAAAAGGAACCTAATAACCCATAAAAATAAGGGAGAACATTGTCAAGTGGAAAAGAGGTTAAATATTTAGAGCCAATCCTAGACAGCAGGTTACTCTGGAATAAACACGAAAACAAATTAATACACGAGTAATACTACGCGTAGTATAACTTTCAGTTGCAAAACGACAGAGATGGTCTTAAGTATCAACATGGTCGATCGTCATGTTTTTTGAAATGTAATCCTATGTCCAGAGGACCATATAACCCAAGAAGTAGTTGTTTCTTTTTAGAAAACGGTTAAACCTGGTTTGGAAACGGCTCTTAAGCCGGTCGCACATTGAGACGTAGGTGACACAGGCGACGCAGTGCAGATTTTTATATTCTGTGGAATTAAACAGAACCGCGCGAATCGGGACACAGAGTAGGGTAGCACAAAGCTGCGTTTGAATTAACCTGCGAAGCGCAGTGTTTCGTACACAGTTTCCTATGCCAAATGTTGGCAATTTTTCGGTTTGTTGTTTTTATTTTTGTGAAATGAAGGAACGAATAATTGAATTGGTAAGAAAGCATACAGTGCTGTATGATACTAACGATGCTTCTTACTTAAAATCAAAATTAAAAGATGAAATATGCAATCATTTGAATGAATATTGTTTTCCATAATATGATGCCCTGTACTGCATCGCCTGTGTCACCTACTTCTCAATGTGTGGCAGGCCTAAACTTCATAGGGACAAGTAGAAATGTTTTATTATTCTTAAAATTATTTTAATTCAAGGAAGCAAGGAGCGAATTGTTAAAGTTCGTTCAGTTATGTACGTCACATTATTTAACTGACTAATTTCTTAACCGAAATTGAAAAATAAAACTATGTATAGTAACAAACCTTATGAAAGTTGGAAGGATTCAAAAACAGCGCAATCTTTTCCGTGACGGATATCAATCTTCGTGAAGTACCATATTCCAAATCGGCCTGCCTTAAATAATTTCTTGACAAATCCATCAAATTATTCGTAGAGTCCATCAAAATGGAAGCTATTGTTCCCATATGTTCTTTGGGGGCATATTTTATGTAATTTTCTATAGTGCAAACGGCGAAATACAAATCAACGACATCTTGAAATATACTCTTATTTATGGTGTAATTTCTGAAATGTTTCGCGCTTTCTTCGATGCTAGTTTCGACCATAGAAAATTGTTTTAATCTTTTCGTCATATCCGAAATATAGGAACACATCGTAGTATTTAAATTCGACCATTCGCCGGTTTTGGTGCAAGTGTAGGAAGCCTTTTGGTAAGTTGTGGGGTAGTTTAAGTTGAGAGATTCGCACGGAAGAGTTACTGTAAAGTTAACTATAGCTCTTGGCCAATTATAGACTCCTTTATTATTTTTTGTTACCGTCATAGGGCAGTACTTGGTTTCATTGGATATTACCACCACGGCGATCCCTGTAAAATACAACATATAGCTTCGTAAATCAGTTTGTTTTGATTGAACTCCATTTTTAACTATTGTGAGTCTATTATTCGGACATTTAAGCCTTTTCTTGTTTTTAATTAATTAATTAATACAACAGAAACTATGTACTTAAATTACTTACAATTCCTACCATATTCTTTCAATCTTTCAATGGCTTGATAAGCATATAAGTTGACAGACAGTATTGATTTTAAGTTATTATCTTAGACACTGTTTTTACTTAAAGTTTTAAGCTATTAATATACAGTAAAAAATCCCCTTTCATAAACTCTGAATTTAAGTGAATACACACAGTTATGATAAAGTGTCTAAAGTTAAATTATACCTTTTGAGTGGTTTCCACGTAAAGACAGAAACTGACAGTTCCAGATGCCAGTGTGATTTTTTGTTAGCTTGGGTACTACAAGAGTACTAGAAATTCTTCCTGCACTACCTAATAACTCATTTTCAACATGGATATCAGAAAAGTGTAGCTGTGGATTAAAATCCAACCAAGTCCATTGTATTCCGCTTTGCAGATTATCTTCAAGGGAATCAGAAATGCTTGGAGCATAACAATGCATAGTTAGGGAATCTCCTTCAAATACAACCTATTAATAAAATACAAAGTGTTATGATATTTTTTAAGTTGTTTTTACAGAAAAGCACAAATTAAAATATATTATCTTGATTCAGACCTGCTTAGGAAATATAGTTCTTCTACAAATACTTTGTATTACTGTGAATTTGTACTGTATTATACACATGTGAGCAATATTAAAAAACATTTTTCTCATATTATTAATGAAATAAAAAAGATACTTTTTTCAATGCTTAAAATAAAATAAATGAAAATAAAGTAATTGAATTAAATTGTACCACAGAAATGTTACCTGATCTTCATTGGGCCTTAATTCTATAAAAGCTAGACCATTATTTCCTGCTGGTGATTTGCAATGTATATCATCTCCAATTTTCAATTTTTTAAAAGGTCTCCCTTTAAAAGTTGATGGAGATGCACATTTAGGATTTGATAATAATTTTACTGGCTGTTTCTGTATCCAATCATGTAACCACAGCAAACTACAATCACATACTAATGGATTATTAGATATGTCCCTGAAAAAATACACTTTTAGTTATTTGATATAAAATTTCACTATGTTTACTTAAGAAATGTATATCTAGTTCTACTATAAAAAAATTATTTACTACATGTCTATAATGTACTTACAATTGCTTTATGTTGTCTAAAGGTGAAAATGTTCCAATGGTGATGGCACTGATCTGATTTTGATTTAATTTCAACTTTTCCAAATGACTTAAGCTACTAAAAGCTAAGAGATCAATATGTTTAATATTATTTGAAGATAGGTCAAGCCTTTTTATATTAGGAACTTCAACAAATTGATTGGCTTTAAGTTCTGTTAGTTGATTTTTACTTAGATCTCTGTAACAAAATGATTTATTTGTTGTTGAACCTCACACCTATAAAACTTTACTTACAATTTTTGAAGTGCCATAAGCTCAGCTTTAGGAAAGAAAGAAGTTAAACCATTCCCTGATAAGTTTCTACAAAAAATACATTTTTTTAACATTTTGTATATAAATATGATATTGCTTCAAAGAACTTAATAATTTTATATTAAAGTGGATTTAAAAAATTTTAACTCATTGGGCTTAAGATAATACTACAAATACACTTTTTAAAAACTGCGAAATCTAGTACTTACAGTTGTATAATTTCGCTAGCTAAATTTAATAAGTTTAATTCATCTAAGTGATATACTTTATTCAGTTCTCCACATGACATTTTAATATAAGCTTCATTCGGAGTGTTTTTCTTACAAACACATTTGATTGGACATATTTCAATATCTCCAAAATTTTTATTTATTAGTAATATACACAAGAATAGCATAAATATCAGTGAACGCATTTTCTTCACTTAGAAAACTGTATACCTAAACATCTCTAATGGTGTCTAACTAACATTACTAAAAATAATTAAGTTTAATTCATTGTTTATTAAAATACATCACCATTTTTATTAAATTTTATAATTTACGCCAGTTTAAATTGTTAGTTATAATCTTAAAAATCAAAGATAAAACAATAATCATGACAACAAATCAACATTGTGACAACTGACAGCATTGATAGAATATTGTTAAAGCTATAATCTTCTTCTAATAGTTCATTACATTGGTCTGGACTATGAATGCATCATCTATTATTAAATAATTATTTCCAAAGATAAAAAACTAGTAGGTACTATTTAAGAGGGGCGTTTCTAATTTGGTAAGCCTGCCTGAATTTAGTGAAAAATCTGGTTATTTTTAAATTACAAGAATGAACAGTAGATGGCGATAGTGGTTTCAAATTAGTATTTTTGTTATAAATTTGAATATTTTTAGACCTTGTTGACTTTCTTTATTTAAGAGAGAGATGGAAATATGAATTTTGCTTCGTAAATCTTTGAATATTTTCAAGACATACACATACATTTGACCTTGAGACCATAAACAGATGAAAAATACCTGTATAATTTTTATTAAATATCCTATTTGAATATGTTTTCGAAGTTTTGTTGTGATATTGTTGTGTCATAGGCGTAACAAATTAATTGTTTTTAGGATTTAAAATATGGATACCTATATAAAATAAAATAAGATTTCGGCATTCCTAACAAATAATTAATTAATGAAATTTATTGTACTAACCAGAGTTGGGTCGGATATTGAAAAAAAGTATCCGGATACGCAAAATGTATCCGGATACTTTTTTACAAAGTTCGAATACTTTATTTAAAAATGTATTCGGATACAAGTACCTATCCGGATACTTCCTAGGATACTTTTTTTAAAAAGGACAAATTATTAGTATTAAAACTATGTGATGTGCAGGTATTTTTAATGTAATATATAATAATAAAAATACATTTAATAACGAAAAATTTTTCGTGTCACTGCCTGAACTTTTGATATTGAATTTGGCCAGCGTCGGACCAGCCGAGTTTCCAAACTTTTTAGGGGGTGTACTTATTTGTACTTGTAGGTACACTAAAATAAAAATATAAATATTAGGATGTCTTTTATTATAATATCCGAAAAATAATTTCTTCTAATAATTATAAATGCAAAGGGGTTCTTGAAAAGAGAGATATAGAAAATATAAAAAATAAATAACGTAGGTACTTATGAAACTGATTTATAGGTAAAAACAAAGCTCCATTAGAATATAATAATATATTATAACGGTGACCAGTACGAAAAATAGGATTTAATATGTTAGACACATCTGAATTAAAGGAATAAGGGCAGTGTTGTGCCTACGTTAGGTGCATTATCGGAGGGCGATAAATAATGTTTAAAAGTATCCCAATATTAAAAACAGTATCCGGATATCGGATACTTTAAAATTTGGTTACGGATACGGATACCGGGTACAAAATTTAAAAGAGCTTTCGGATACATAAAAAGTATCCAGATATTGTATCCGTATACAGAAGTATCCGGATACTACCCAGCTCTGGTACCAACCCTTACCAATTAAGGTATTTATTAGAATAAATATGTTAATTATAATAAAAACATATTACGGTTTCTGAATATACACACATCAACATGGTCTAAAGAAAAATTGAAATAAAGTGGAAAATATGTAATTATACCTTTTTTAAAATTGAGATTGAAATGTATTGGCAACAATGCAAAATTAAACGAGGTTAGTTGTTAGTTTGATCCTTAGACTAGGAAAGAGGACAGCGCATGGCAATGAAAACTTTATTCGTGTGAGAAGCCAAGTTTCAAACGTTTGACATATGTTTGGTGGTAAACAAATTTGGAACATCGAATTGTATTTTTTTAGTTTTTTTATTAATTTTCACCTTTTTTAATTACCTGAATAGACATTTTAAAATGGTTAAGTGCAACAGTCAGAGTGCTAAAAAAGAGGAAGGAATTTCATTTCATAGGTAAAAAGTATTTTAAAACTATTTCCTTGAAATTTATTTTTATTAATATTACAGCTTTCAGGTAATAGATGTTTAACTAAATCACATATGTTATGTATGATAACTTAAATTAATAGTACATACTTTTTGAAAATTGTTTTCATTCAGTTTAAAATATTATTTTTCAATTGATTGTTATTATTTTCTTATAGATGTAATAGTTTTGCAGTGGCGTGAAACAAAAACATATATTTAAAATAGATTAAAATTGTAATATTTATTAAATAAATATGTTTTAATATGATTGTTTTTTTGGAGCCGTACATATTTAAAGACTTTTTTAAATTAGATTTGTAATACGAAATAGTGAAAATGATTATTTAATAATCGTATAAGAAAAATCGTATGATACGCCTATGTCAATATTGTCCGCCATTAGTTTAGTGGTAAATGGGTTACATAAATTGATTCCAATGCACAGTCCTCTCTCTTTCCTTGTCTAAGGTTTGATGTTTGATCAGAGATTAATTTATTTACTTTCTGATGGATGTATTATTTGAAGGTGTTGAAGTAGATGTAAATTTTTAGAATATATTTTGTGGGGAAAATTTAAATACTTTTCCAAAACGTTTGATGATTATTGCAAAAGTGTTACTATAATGTTTGTAAACATTAACAGGTTAGTCTGTCTTCAATATGACTTCAAGTAAGTAGGTAGGTACCTTGCTAATTATTTACTGCCTAAATAAATAAATATCACTTATTTTTTAGAGAGTATTGGACATTCCTAAATTACCACCCAGATCCATGATTTAATGAAAAATGGAGTACAAAGTAAAGCACACACTACAATAAAGCTTACCTATAGTTTATTTTTATTTTGAGAATGTGGCACAAGAAAAAAATAATATTTTCAATAACCTACAATAATTACTAACCAATCTAGTATCTATAGAAATACACTTTGTGCACCTGTTTTCAAGATACCTAAAGAAGTGGGATAAGCTGACTATCAGTAATTGGCCAACAATACTTTTGCAAGTACTAAACATAATTGTTAATATGGGTATATCTTAATAAAACTAATTGTATCATTAAATTATGGCTATTAATTATATTCCAAAAATGTCAACACCATACTTTGTGGAATCAATTGAAATTAAAATGTATCCAATAGGATTGTAACTGAATTTTTTAACTGATATCTTTCACAAAAATGAAAAAATTTTATTTATTTTATAAAGATCCATATTTTATTTACATTTGAAAGCACTCTCCATCTAGTAATCAGAAGTGATAAGAGGTAAGTTTTAATTTGTTTATTTACTGGTTTAAATTTTTTACAATTAATAGGTAGGTATTATATTTATTTTATTAGGTATCTATGATTCAGATCTAAATATCAAATTTAGTTTTAAAAGATGTATTGATATAGGTATTTTGCATATTAGATACATGAATTTTCTTCTTTTTGAGTACCTACCAATAGTATTTGCCCATGTTGAAGTATTTTCTTTGGAAAATTGAAATCAGTGGTATTTTGTGTACTACTGCTACTGTGTGCTTTTTCCCCTGTGAATTTGCCTCTTGATACTAAATACTTAGCATTATCTGGATGGCATATTTCTTTGGTTTCATGTAAGAGTCTTTACTAGGGCATCTCAGAGAAGTGTTAATGCTACTCGTCCTTTAAGCCATCCTTTGTGTACTTTAAATACTAGGATAGACCAGGAAGAATATTAGTATCATTTTCTAAGTCAAAACTATTTGATTAATTTTTGATTTTATTAGGTGGAATAGGGAAAACAAAATATTTCTACAAGATTCAATAGGTTACTACTTTTCTAAAGTATTTCAAAAATGTCCTGAAAAATAATATTTTTAGCAATATACTTTTTCTGGCAACCATATATGTTATTTCATCTATGTTTAGATAATTAAATTGTATAAATCAATGGTTTTCAAAATATATGCTACTGTTTCCTTAAAATCTTTGGACCTCAAGTAACTGCCTACACAGGGTTTATTCTATTTATAGTAAACAATTAATAATTTTTACTGTAAATTCTAATCTTTTATATTTTAGAACTCTTTCTTCAAAAACATTGAATCTGAACCCTTATAGAACCCATGGCTACATCAATATGAAACCTATTGTGGGCTACTATGTGTTTTAAAATACAAATGTTTATTTTAGGGTTCAATTACATTTTAAACATTAGCAAATAACATCTGCATATTAATAGTAAATAACAAGTAAATGTTTTATGTTTTTCTTTTTTAGGACTCATTTTCTCAATTATATGTACCCAGTTCATTCTGACATGAATATGGAACCCTTTGGTCTGTTTTATCATTTACCAACAAACTTTTAATGGTGAGGGGGATATATATATATATATAAAGATAACATTCAGTATCCAACCCAAATTTGTAAAACTGTTTTAATAAAAATATTACATATTTGACTGTAAATTTTTATTCTTCACATTATCTAAAGAGAAAGCTATAATATTTATGCATATTGAACATGTAAATAAATATTGTAGAAACCCTTACTTTGTGGACATTATCCTGCCTATTTAGAAAAATAGTTTAACACTTAGCTGTGAATATATGTAGTTTTAATTTATAAATGTAAATCCCTTAGGTTGGGTTTATGTTATTTAACAAATAAAGATATAAGGTAACTTAAAGATTAAAAAAGTATAAAGAAAAATCAGGTCTCTCAAAACTCACATTTTTACTGTGTTTAAGTAAAAAGTAATTTAGGAAATAACAACGGTTCACAACACTAAACTCCTTGCACATATCACAGTTGGATAATGCTATAAACTATGTAAAAACCAACGCAAATTGTAAAAATATACTTTAAATTTATTTATTTTAACTTTTGGTAAATTATAAACGAATATTAATATAGACAATTATATATTTAAAAGCAAAACACTAAAATTATATTTTGACGTTATAAACGAGAAATAAGGTTAGGTTGGTTATGTTAAGTGAAGTTTGGATTTGGAGAATTAGAATCGACATACGTCTTTGAAAATAGCGCCACCAAAACTGTTGAACTAAATTGACAGATTAGTGCAATGTTCAAATTTTGCGTGCAACAAATCTCAAAAATATACCTTTCTTTAACTTCATATTTTGCTAGTCGCATTCTCTATGCTTTCTTTAGGAGTTAAGCTTCTGGCGTTAAAATTCGTGATCACAAATTGTCAAACTTTTTCAAAACATACCATCACTTAAACACCAATATCTCTTTTATTACAATATAAAACTTAACTAAAAAACCTTATCTCCTAGAGAAAGGTCTAAGCTATATCCTGTTAAAATTTGAATACGTAATTTAAAGGCGTTCTTTAGATTTGTTGTTTACAAAATGATTGAAATTTTGGGTACAATTCAGGCTTGCCACCCGTTTTCAGCTGTCACATTTTTGACGCCCCTCTTAAAAGGTAGTAAATTATTCAATATTTATTTAGGTTATTTTATTTTTTGACGCACTAAGTCTTAAAATATTAAATAATTTAATTTTTCTGATGTATAAGAATTTAAAAAAACAATTTAGACTGATTACATATCATAAAACTTAATGCCTTGATGTGATTGATAATTAACAAAATTAAATAGGGGAATTGTTATTTTTCACTAAAAAAAAACACATCCAATTATAAAATTTTATGGGTTAATACAATAATTATTTCATTGCCACTAAACCATAGCATCTTGGAGAGACTACAGGATCAAATACCTGTACTAGGTAGGAATCTTCAATTCCTAATTCTTGTAAGTATAAAAGTCTATCCAAAAGAATTAAACATTCTATTATTGGAGCTAGCATGTTTCTTATTAAAAGGAAAAAGTAGAGTTCATATTCTTGATCTTTATGTTCTTCAAATAAATCTTCAAGTTGTGAATCAGTTAAATTTGATGGCAAATTTAGTCTATTTAAGGCTTTTTTTGTATAGTTTACAAAACTATCACACTTTTTCTTTATTTTACCAACTTGCCTTTTATTAGAAGGTAAATCATAATATTTTTCCAATACAATTTCAAACAATGCCCTATAGAAAATACTCTCTTTTGGTAGTTCTCTATTATATAGAATCCTTTCCATTGATTGGGCAGCAATCATTCTCCCAGCCCTACCAATTGTAAACTTTTGATCTTTCAAGAAATTACTCATGGGAAATCCATATGCATCATATTCATTTTGGTAATATTTCTGCAGTTCAAATTGTTCTGATAACAAATGATAGCAACAACCAACATTGCAAACTGTCTTTATATTTGGATTGCTACTAAATATTCTCAATGAAGTAGGAGATAAATTTCCACATGTATGTAAACCAACTAGTCCCAAGCTTTCAGGTTTTTCAAGAAAAACATTTGAAACAAGCTCTAAAAAGTCTACATTAACATTTACATATTTTGTCACTTGTTTGTATAAGTTGGCTGAAGCAGGAATCCCTTTTTTATTTTCTGTATCAGTACTAACACAATTTGTAGAAACTGCACTTTTCCAAATTTTGGAAAGCTTTTTTACTCTTGAAACTGCTCCACTGGTATTAACTTCAGATGCATCCACTCCTAGAACTGGTATCTTATGATGTAGAGCCAGCATAGAGCTTAAGTATCCCTTACCATCCCCTATGTCTACTAAGTGAGATGTTCCAGATATATTGTTAATAGCAGCTGCTATAGAACTAAGAATATCAACTTCATGGGATTTTTTAGATGTCATAAATATATTTAATTTTAACCTTAGTGGTTCACAGCAGCCTAAAGATTGAAGTTTATTAAGAAAATCCTCAGTTTTAAGGCATATGTCTAAATTTTTTAATGTGAATTCTTTCGATTTTTGACTATAAATATTTAAATTTTCTAAATGTTTATAGTCATCATCAAAAATACAACCAATAACTTCCTTAAATCCAATGTTTAGTACATCTTCTTTTATTTCATTAGGAACATGTTGTTCATATGCATTTTTTAAAAAGTAATCAACCATATGAAAATTTGCTAATGGTAATAGTGGTTGCAAATACTCTATTATTAAAGTAATTTGTTGTTGTATTAACTTCATTTTAAAAAGACATGTTGCTTTTTTCAGGATAGGCTATATGTATTTTAATCTGTGCACATAGTTTTTTATATTGTGCTCTAATTGTATTAATTAATTCTAATATATCAACTTCTGCTGAATTTGTTCTAGGAAAATCACATAAACTTTTTTTTAAACTCTCCAAGGCATTTAGAAATTTGGTTGATTTTTCTGATTCAATTGAAGAAAAATATTCTAAACATTTCTCAGTTACACCTAGGTAAAAACCTATTTCAGCACCTATCTCTGAACCTCTATGATAACCTAAATGAAAACCTTCCTTATTTCCTTGCAGAACCCCAATTTTAAAACCCTCTTCATATGCTTCTTCTATAACATTTTCTTCAAAAAGTAGTATGTCATTAAAAATTTCGTTAATGTCTTTATCTGCAAAAACTACATTAAAAATGTTAAGTACGAGAAAATATTGTTTTCGTTACCTGTATGCATTCTTAATTTAAAATTTTATTGTTATATTTATTCATTATGTACTTTGTTCTTAAATTTGTTGGTTATTTTAAAATCCATAAACATATGTCAATGTCAATTGTCAGTGTTATAGTGGCCTCGTATAACTAGAAGCAACAGGTAGTTACTTCTTCGCAGACATCCGAAAATGTCATATTCCGTATTACTTTCTACAAAAAAAAACTGTAAATTCCGTACTCATGAACTAAACTGTGCGGAAAATTATTACCCGCTGACATTCCGGAACACCTATATTTATCTATGCCGTACACTCTCAAAATGCTTGGAGAATATACTTCTATATCTGAACATTACACAAACCACCTTGCTTATAGTCTGTCCAATATTAATTGCTAAAAACCATTTAAAAGTGTTATACAGAGTGAGTTAGTTTACTAGGCTTCAAAGTAGAAAGAATGGCATGAAAATAACATATTTGTCCCGTTAAACATCCACTCTGTACCGTCGGAACCCAAGTTGTACAGCGCGAACACAAGTGGGGTACGCATTGACGGCTTTTAATGGGCCGCTGTATTCTGTTGCGTGCAGGGGTCTGGGGTTTATTTTTTGCGGCAGTTTTTATATAACTCATAAAGTCGGTGTCTAGTGCGGAGGCGGTACAATAGATGCACATTTCATTATTTTAGAATAATGAGAAACAAAATTACTTCAAATGTTCAAAATCCTCGCTGTTTACTTGCTGACAATATGCCATCCTATTAACAAATTCTTGAGTCACTCTTTCCAAGACTTCTCCACGTATTAGTTCACATTCATCAATAATTCTTTGTCTCAATTCCTGTAAGTTTGTTGGTCGTTTAACGTAAACACGTGATTTTAGATAACCCCAAAGAAAAAAATCTAACGGGCTAAGATCTGGAGAACGAGCAGGCCACTCTATGAATCCTCTACGTCCAATCCATCGATTTGGAAAATTCGCATCCAGAAAATCCCTAACCCGTCTATCATAGCGGGGAGGTGCTCCATCTTGTTGAAACCAAATATATTGTGGTAATAGCCCATTCTGTTGAAGTGCAGGAATAATTTCCTTATTTAGATCCAAATAATTGTCACCATTTAAGTTTCCGTCGATAAAAAATGGGCCTATAAGCTTATTTTCGACAATTCCCATCCAAACATTTTACTTCTGTGGATGCTGGGTATGTGCTTCATGAATCCAATGAGGATTCTCATTTGACCAATACCTTGAGTTATGGCAATTAACTGTTCCATTTAAACAAAAAGTTGCCTCATCGGAAAAAACTATGCTAGAAGCAAAATTTTCGTTGACATTACAGATGTCCATTAGCCGTTCGCAAAATTCCAGCCGTCGGTCAAAATTATCGTATGACAATTCTTGAACCAACTGTTCCTGATACGGATGATACTTTTCACTTTTTAATATCTTTCCTACAGAACGTCGACTGATACCATGGTTTAGTGCCAAATTTGTGGTGGAAGTTTGAGGTGATTCTTCTAAATCGATTGCAATATTTTGTTTAACAGTTTCGTTCGTTGCAGTCCGCGGTCTTCCAGGTTTTAGCAAATTTTTTACCATCCCAGTAGTATTAAAACGTTGTAATGTTTTAGTTACTGTTGAGCGTGATATAGGATTTCTCTCCGGATGCAAATTATTAAAAATATGACACACTTCTTCATGAGTTCTAACACGATCACCATAACCGATCATCATTAAAATTTCAATACGCTATTTTTCACTTAATTGAACCATTCTAAATTGTGCAATTTATTTCCGTCAATTAGAATTTGACACTTGAAGAACAAAAGACGTACTAAACAGTACTTGTTTATTTATTACTATGCATACAAACATCAATTAGTTTATCTAAATAGATTTTTGCTCTAATGCAAAAAACTCAAAGGAGGTTGTTTATAGTGCTATAGTTTTTTACATTAAACTCAGTATGTATGAATTCAAAATAACAAGCTCTTTCAAAATCTGTAAAAATATATAGGGTGTCCCATTTAAATTAAAGAAGTTGATGGCATTTCCGGTTAAACCGGAAGTATATTATTATCAAAAAAATGTACATCAGATGCGTTTTGTTCCATTGCACTTACCTGCAAATTTCCATAAATATCGTTCTTTTCTTTTAAAAGATATTTACTTGGTTCCATACTTTATCCCAACCCCATATACTGCTCTGCGGGATGAGAACTACTTACCTCGTACTGATGAGACACAATAATGTCGAAACCGGTCTACGAGTAGTGTTATTCCCGTTGATTTGCAAATCGATAGAGATGGTTTTAAGTATCGACGAAGTCGGTCACCATCACGTTTCCTATTGGAATGTAATTCAATGTCCGTTGTGGCATATAGCCCAGGAAGTAGTTATTTTTTCATAGAAAACGGTCAAGCTTGGTATAGAAACTGTTAAGTTTTTTTACCTTGGGTGCAGGCAGAAACAATTTTCTACCTTTTTAGTTTTTTTTTTTAATTACTTAGTGTTTTTAATATGATGGACTTCCATAAATACAATAAATTTCATTATTAAAATTCGAATTTCCTGGACATTCTAAATAACAATTCACTCATAAATTCTTGTTGCTCATTTTAATTGTCTTGATTAAGTTTTACAACTTTTCATGCTTGAAACATTAAATCAAACAGTTTTTAAAGTAATTTTACTGTTCTACAAATCACTTCACAGATTTAGTATGTTTCAAACATATGAATGGTATTACATTATTTATAATGTTCACACCAAAATAGAAATCCCTGTAAAATATAATGCAAATGCTTCTAAAACTAAAAACTAGTATCAACCAAGATGAAAATTACCAAAGAAAATTTAATTATTGGATAGCACCCTTGATTATAAATTAAGTAGAAAAAACTTGCAGTTTGTGCATAAAGGGAATCTATAAAATAAATATCCAAAGTATATTTTTTTATTCCAAATCCAAATATATTTGATAATATACAATAAAATTAACAAACGAATTAAAATACACTAAACGTTCACCTAAATGTAAAAGTTGCGAGAAAAATGTAGTCTCAGTTTTAGTCAAATTTGAGATTTAAAAAATCGAACAAAAACAAGAATTGAAATTAAAAAAATGTGTTACACTGGTGTTAAGCGATTTTCCATAAATTAATTATTCCTACAATGGCAACAAATTTTTTACAATGCGTGAAGTTTAAACGCATTTCCAATCTTGTCCTTTCTCTTGAAAACCTCAAACAATTTGAATTTGACCAATTATGCATTATCAATGAGGTTAGGATATTCTTTTTATTCAATCGTTTGTGAACTCATTACTTCAATTTGTACATCAATATTATTCAAACTCCCATACAAATAACAATCCTTTTTAAACAATATTAACATAAAACATTCCTAAATTTATTTTTAAATTTGAACTAAATCAATGGGTAAACAACTCGGGAGACAATTTACAAATCTTACAAGTATTAAAAAGTTTAAAAATTGTTTTGACTCACTAATAATAAGTATCCCACACATATTGATTATTAATGTTGGGAACAAATTAACAAATTTTGCTACATAACTCCAAAATCCACCAATATCATTGTTTCTTATGCTGCCCCTTTAGCATCCTAGGAGTAAAATTTTATATCCTAACATCATTGACCAAAAAATTAAATGTTAAGCAACATTAATCAATATATTGCGCTAACCAACGAAAACCCTCACCATACCCTTGACGTTTTAGAATAGAACACATAAATAATTCTAAAGGTCGTCCTGGTAGATCACTTCGGGGGACTTTGCCTTTGCCTGTAGTTTCACCATAAAGTTCATAGAAGTTTCGGAGTTCATCTTCTGAAGCAGCAGCTGGAAGGTCGATTTTATTACCTAAGATGAGAATGGGACAGTTGGCCAGGGTTTCGTCTGTAAGAAGGGCACTTAATTCTTGCTTACTTTCATAAAAACGGCTTCTGAAAATAAAAATAATCAAATATTACTCTGCTTTATAATTATAAATTGGTACAGAAGCTTTTCACATTTTTTCTCTTGACTAATAAAACTTCATAAATCACATTTTTCGGTTAAGCAAGGATAAGTTTTAAATTATAAGTGTTACTTAAAGAAAATTTTACATTTTCAAACATAATACAGACTAAAATACATTATGGAAAACTTATGATTAAATAAATTCAACACAGATGCACAATTTTGTCTACAACCTATTAGATATTAAACAGAAGAAAGCTAATTAAAATATTTTACTCAAATTATATAAAATGTATAAACTTTTTCATAATCAATTAAAATATTATAAAACAAGATTTATCAATTAAAGGTTATCATAAAATCTCAAAAATAATCAATTGCACAATTTTAACCACTTATCTGATAAGTTTATTAAAAAAAAATAAGCATTCTTTGCAGAAACAATAAAGCCTAGGTTAAGAAATTTGCCAAATCATTGTTACTGTGCGTAATTAATAAAAGAATGTAAAAGTATACATACTTGTCATTAGCATCAATTAGAAAAACTATTGCATCTACAGCTGGAAAATAGTCCTTCCAAACTCTCCTAGCTTGATCGTGTCCGCCTAAATCAAATGTTGTAAATCTCATATTTCCAATTGAAAGTTCTTCCGATGTAGGATGTAACGTTGGAAGATGCTGTGCCAGTCTATCGTCTTTAAGCATATGTAACAATGTAGTTTTACCAGCATTATCTAAACCAAGGAATAATAATTTTCCAGATTTTTTCCATAGTCCTAAATATCCAAGCACTCCCGTAAACCAATCCCACAAAAACATCTTGTAAAGTGTATTTTGACTAAAATTGTTTGAAAAAAGCCTTTTTTATTACGACTTGTTGGAACTGGGACTTTGGAGCCCTAACTATTTAACGAATAAATTAGAAATAAACTGACAGTTGACAAAACTGACACGATGAGTTGGAGTTGTTGACGTCAGTGTCATTCTTCTTTTCTTAATTACTTGAAATAAAAATATCATCTAACTATTCAATTACAAAATTATTAAATCATATACAAACTTTATTTTAGAAATTTTAAATGCACATTTCCCAAAAACAATTTTTTTATATCATACTACGACATAATAAAGAAATATTTCTTCTCTTTTTGAGATATTACTGGATCTCCTCCTCGTTACATTTTCCTTAATACGCTATAACATTTTTCATTAACCAAATTTATTTTGAATTTTCCTGTATTTTAAATTTCAATGCTATCTCATATTCGATGTAATAAAGTAGTAGAAATTTCATATCTAGCTATGCTGTACAGGGTTGCACAGTATACACAGGAATGAGAGGTCAAAACTTGGGAATAAGTGGTTTAAAAAATTCTTATTAAACAATAGTTTTGGTTATATCTAGCATTACCGATGTTCAGGTTGATATTTTAATTCTTCCATCATTATTCGTTTAACACTTCATTAAACTTTTTTCCTAGTGTAATATATGCTTTTAATATGGCTCTAAAAGTGGTTTTCATAAAAATATTACAATGTAAAGTGAATTATTTATTATGTAAATGTATCTACCAGTAAAGCAGATGTAGGTAAAGGGTCAGGACTGGACTTGGCCCAATAGTTAAAAGTATTTTACCTACCTTTGCTGTGATAAATTTAGAAACATTAAGAGACTGGCAATAATATATTTCCTTTTTTCGTCATTCTAGCATTCTAGCGCCGTTACACATGGGATTGATGGTCAGTCCTGATCATCCGCGAAGGATATTATATTAAATACGACATTTCATATGTACAGCGTACCGTCAGTTCGTAGTTTCGTACGCCGGAGCCTACGTCGAGCCCGGGCGCACAGCCTATGGTACGCATCAGGACAAGCTATTGTTCATATGAGATTTAACACACGTATCCTGATGGTCAGTTGCGTACAAAATCACAATAGACCCATCTCGTTAATGGCACAAATTGAATACTCGTGCGCGAACCAACTCCCACTCTCGTAGTTCCCCCTAAATGTTCGTGCCCCTTATAAAATTGTGTTGGTATGACATGCAAAAGTAATCAGTAATCCAAAGTAAAGTAAATCCAAAGAAAAGTCTAGGTACACACACAAAAGTTAATATTAAATACACAAAGACAAGAAAAACACAAATAACAACTAGCAAGCGGCGTACACGAATGAAATAAAAACTAAAACTTCTCCTTTGTGGTTTATAGTCTGGGCTGCCGCGGCTATACGGCAAATAGAAGCTAGCTTTTGACAGCTAAAAGGGTTTTTTTCATTTAAATTGTGGTATTCCTGGGTAGCAATACGTTGTGTTCTATGGCAAGAAATAGTTATATTTTAGCAGTGGAAGGGAAAAATTCAAAAATATTTGCGCATGAGTATTCAATAAAGAGATAGGTGTATTGAATACACCGTTGTACTTTTACTATTTTTTAAAGCACGATGGCGAAAACCGAGTTACTGATATACAGAAATTCTTATAAGTCTTATAGAAGAAAAAAGATATATTTGGGACAGCTCAAATGAGCATTACAAAGATCGAGACAAGAAAAATAAGGCATTTGCGGATGTGGCCGTTCTACTTGATTCCGACGACATGGTTATCCTGGCAAAAGGGAAGTATGAAAATGTCCTCTGTGATATTGTTCAAAGAGGACTGAACATTGCGAAACAATGGTGTGACTCGGTGGGACTCAGCATCAACCCCCCTAAAACCACACTAGTAGCCTTTACAAGAAAAAAGAAACCCAATCTAAAAATCATAAGAATAGGGGAGAACATCGTCGAGTGGAAAACAGAGGTAAAATATCTAGGGCTAATCCTAGATAGCAGGTTACTCCGGAATAAACACGAAGACGAAGTAATACACAAAGCAACCAAGGCCCTCATGGTGTGCAGGAACATTGCAGGAAAGAACTGGGGATGCAACCCACGTATTCTGCAATGGATGTACACAGCAATAGTGAGACCAATAATCACATATGGGGCAGTGGCTTGGGGCGCAAGGGCTAATCTGAGTACGACGAGGAAAAATCTCTCGAAGATTCAGAGACTAGTCTGTTCATGTATCACTGGAGCAATGGGAACTTGCCCCACTGCTGCAATGGAGGTGATTTTAAATTTGACCCCACTGCACATTCTGTTAGAAAGTGTAAGGAAGAAAACGATATATAGAATGATCAAAGAAGGAATTATCAGGGAAAAACCTCGATCACTTCACTTTGATCAAACTTGGGAAATGCCCTAAGATGATATGCCAAAGAAATTCAACTTTGTGAGAAAATTCATCACAAAGTTGAGTAATAAATCTGAATGGGATGAAGACACCATACAGAATTTAAACCAGAATATCATAAAGTGGTATACGGACGGTTCCAAGCTAGACGAGGGAACTGGGATAGGAGTTTTTGGCTTGGGCATCTTTCAAGCAGAAGTCCGCGCCATCGAAAGATGTGTGGAACTCAATATTGGAAGAAACTACCGCAGACAGGAGGTTGTGATCATGTCGGATAGTCAAGCAGCCATCAAAGCGCTGAGCTCAAATATAATCAGTTCGAAGATGGTTTGGGAATGCCTAGGCAAACTAAATGAACTAGGCCAGAAGAACACTGTCACCCTTCTATGGATCCCAGGACACATAGGAATAGAGGGGAATGAAACAGCAGATAAGCTGGCAAAAAAAGGAGCTGAAACCCCACATTTGGGACCAGAACCATCTTGTGGGATCAGCAGTAGAGTAATCTTAGGAAAACTAAGGGAAGAAATGGAGAAGGAAAAATCCAAGTACTGGAATCAGCTGGAAGGACTGAGGCAATACTGGGGAACTATGACCAGAAGAGATCTCTTAGGTGCCTCAACCTCAGTAAAAAAAGGCTCCGAATTTTAACGGGAACACTAATTGCCGGTTAAAAAACCACATGAAGAAACTAGATTCTGTGAGGAAGAGGATGAAACCTCAATACACATACTCTCAGAATGCCCTGCCTTGCGGAATTCTAGGGCCAGATACCTAGGAGCACATGAAATAGAAGAGGGGGATCTACCTGATTTGAAGCCCGACGATGTCCTAAACTTCCTCAGGAAAATAGGACTCGAAGAGCTGCTATAGGTCTAAGAAAACATCAGAAATTGGCAAGTAAGGGGGACACAATAGATCCTATAGGTCACAGTGTCCTTATCACCCCTAATTCATACATACATACTTGATATTCGGAAATAATTGAAAAACTTGTGTTCGTCGTTTTTAAATTTTTAAAAATTGAAATTGTTATTAACAAGCAAAGTAAACAAATGCCATTTTAGATGTAAAAAATTTAAATTTTTTTAAACAATTGTTTACAGTCGTTTTAAATAAGCCATAAACAATATAAATCCAATTTTTAAAAATTATTAAATTTTATTATGTAACTTTGTTCAGTGGCTTAATGATAAAGGATTCCAAGGGTTAAAAAAATTCTTGCATTTTTATTATACTCACAGTAACGAATTTAAAGTTAGTAACAATGAAAATGTAATTTTTTAATTAACAAATGGATAAAAATGTGAAAAATAACGACAAAAATTTTTTGACTGCAGAAATTCGTTCTCTGATATGTTCTGTTAGTGCTAGAATTTTTTTTTATTAATATTTACTTATTGAAAAAAAAAATTATGTCATTTGGTCGTTGCGACTGTGACACGCCGCCCGTTTTTTATGCTATTTTCAACATTAATTCAGACCTATAAATAATTGAGCTACAATTCGGGGAGTTAGGACTTTTTTGTTGGAAATTTCCTGCCCTTTAAGAATCCGTTCAGTTTTTTGTTTTAGCTATTATAGTTTTTGAGTTATTAACAAAAATGTAAGCCTCCTTTTTTTAAAATCTTAAATTGTTAATAACAATAGGAAATTTTTAAAAAAATATTTTAATATTCAGGAACTTTTTTCTATTTGTCATTTCGAATCTGATTTAAATGACTTCTCGTCCAGACTATGTAGTTTATGTAACTTTGGAATTTATATAACTTCGGAATGACAATATATTATATACTATAAATATAACAACGCGCAAGCTAAGTACCTATGAAAAATTAAACGCAGTCACCTATGTTACGTCTAAAGAAGTGAGGTGTACTGTTTTTAATAACTTCTCGTAAATCACGTGGGTGTTTTTTAGATGTATTTTGCTCCGGCAAGTGTTTAGCACTGCTTAAATCCTTCCTCACGTAATACGTTCATGATAAGGTGGTTCTAATCAGTAGTGTTTTTGATCTTTATAATAATAGTTCGACCTTTCAATTTATAAATCTAGTGTAATAAACTAAAAAAGATTTTCCAGTTGAATTTTAGATTTGGTGAGCTGTAAACGTGTTTGTAGAAAAGTGACTAGTTTGTTACATTTTGTGTTTTAAGATGGCACCAGAAATATCGGTAAGGAAAAATTACCAATTTTGTGTTATATTTACATAATAATGCAAAATTTTTTAACACAGAAAGAATGGTAAATAGGTACCTATAATAGATTCCAACCATTCATATTTTTAGGTACCTATCAGTTATGTAATTTTGTGAAAATAAAGTAAATTGGTTTACAAAAGCTAACAAATTCGTAAATCCTATCGTATATTCCATACTCTAACAAATAAACTAGCACAAGGGTATAATATCTTGTTTAAAATTCATAAATACGTCTATTAGACACCGAAATACTCTAAAAAAAATTACACCATCAAAATTCAGTTAACCTTTTTGCTCTCTGAAGATGATAACTTTTTTATCGCAACGTGCATCAGATAGTTTTTGTAGTAATAGTGTAATTTTTGTATTAGGTTTATTTAATTTGTAATTTAATCTAATATAATTAATTAATTAAGAAGCTATTTAAAAAGTTGTATTTTTTATATTCAGAATTAGGTATTTGTCGACACCAGCAGTTACCAAGAATAATAATAATTAATAGTGCTGACCTGCGGTGCTTCACCTCAGCATTTACCTTAATAACATTTGACTTTTTACATAAAATACAAAATTGACACCATATTCCTTTCAAAAAATGAGTAAAATTATATTTTTAGTAAATAATAATTTTGAATAAATATAATTATAAGAATTAAAAATATGTCATGCATATTGTGTAGACTTTTTATTTATATTAATTTATTTATAAATAGCTAGACATCTTAACAAAAATATAAAACTATAAAATGATTTATTCAAAGAGTACGAGGGTTGTCTGAAAAGTTTCCGACCTAACAAAGATACTAGAAATTTTTTCTTCAAATTATTTTTTATTTTTCTACATAGTCTCCTTGTAAGTCTATACACTTCTCCCAGCGATGCTCCTATCTCTTCAACCCGTCCAAATAGTACTCGGCGTCTTTCTCTGCAAAATAGTTGTTTACGAAGGTGATGGCCTCCTCATTGGACGTAAATCTCTGTCTTCCGAGCGCAACTTCTAGCTTAGGAAACAAAAAAGTCGCTTGGGGCTAGATCTGGTGAGTAAGGAGGGTGGTCAAGCAGTTCTAACCGTAATTCGTGGATTTTCGCCATGGCAACCGCTGAGGTGTGAGACAGCGCATTGTCTTGGTGAAACAAAGTTCTTTTTTTCTGCAAATTTGGTCGTTTTTCCGCAATTTCTGCCTTCAGCGTGTCAAGTAATGATGCATAGTACGCTCCTGTAATGGTTTTTCCTTTTTGAAGATAATCGATTAAGATAACTCCATGACTATCCCAGAAAACAGTTGCCATCACTTTCCCAGCCGAAGGAACAACCTTTGCTTTTTTTGGAGCCGATTCCCCCTTCGCAGTCCATTGTTTTGACTGTGTTTTTGTTTCTGGAGTATAATGGTGTATCCAAGTTTCATCTACAGTAATTAATCGGCGCCAAAACTCTGATTTATTGCGCCTAAACTGCGCCAACAGAGAGTTGGAAATGTTCATTCGAACACGTTTTTGGTCCAAAGTGAACAAACGCGGTACCCAACGCGCGGACAGCTTTCTCATGCCTAAATCTTGATTCACTATGTGACAAATACGTTCTTTGGACATGTTTATAGCCTCTGCTATCTCTCTAATTTCAATTCGACGGTTGTCTAGCACCATTTGGTGAACTTGAGCGATATTATCGTCAGTGGTTGCAGTTTTTGGATGTCTCCAACGTTCATCGTCACCCAAGCTGGTACGGTCACGTTTAAATTCAGCAGCCCCAAAATTTCACGGTGGTAAATGATGGTGCAGAGTCCCCGTACACAGCGTCCAACTCGTCTTTAATTTGCGTAGGCGTATTGCCTTTCAAAAACAAATATTTAATGACAGCTCCATACTCGATTTTTTCCATTTTCATAAAAACACTCACATCGACTCACTCAATTGATTGTCAAACAACAACTGCGCCTCCAAAATGGCTGAAATTTTAATGGGCACCTTTCAAAGCATGCGCAAACACATTCCCCAACTTTTGCTTACGAGTGCTGCCATCTTCATGTTGAGGTCGGAAACTTTTCAGACAACCCTCGTAAAATGAAACCCTAAAACATTTTGTTAATCAATCAATATTTCAAAGACTTTTTTAATTTCTCTAACTCTGGTTGGTTATTCACTTGAAGTGATTTTTTAATTATTTATTTTAATAATTTTGGTGTAGTTAATAAAGATATGTAAATAAATAAATAAATAGGTATATTTCCATTTCTTATTATCTTGACATTTAAGAGTTTCCTAGTACGTATTTAAATATTACTTTATTTTTTTTCTGTTAAATTAATTATTTGTAATTAAGATACCTATTATATTCTTTACTTCATACGGTATATTAACATAACAACTACTTCCATTTCTGTATAGTTTATATTTAATCAAAATATATAATATTAAAACTGTCAATGTGTAGTTAATTATCCAATTTATAATATTGAAAGCGTAGAAATCGAAATACACTAATATATAACTTTGCCATTCACTGTTGGAATATATTCAATGTTAAATTAGTTGGAAACAATCGTGACCTCTTAAAATCGTTTTATTTTTAGTGTTCGTCAGTAAATATAATTGCTAGTGAACATTTGAATGTACATACCTATTATTTTTAATCTAAATATCATAATAATAATATGGTATATTAGCTGAAGATAACCTTTACTATTTAAGAAACAATCTATTTGATGATTACTTTCGAGAGAATTTATATTTATTATATTTAATTAAAAAATTCAGAACATAAATGACGTTTTTAATTACCACTCCAATGTTATGTGCAATATCTAGAACATTTTCTCATCTCTAAATAATGTTTTGGCACAAACCATCCTGGTTCGCAGATGGTCTTTGTAATTAGGTCAATGTCTAGTGCATTGTCAGTTTCACTACATGTTTTATAACAAAGAGAATCATACTATTTTGAGTGTTTTAATCCTATGTTAAATGTTTTCCAAATTTAAAGTCTATGATTATGCAGCAATGTGATACAATATCCACTATTTTTAAAAAGAATTTTCAATGAAATTTATTGTACCAACCCTTATTATGTGAAAGTCCATCTCATTAAGAACAGTAAACAACTAAACGGTTGAATGAAACTATTTATTGACATAGAAATCAAATGTCCAAGTCAATGTCACAAAGTTTTATTAAGAGTAAGTAATAAGTAAAGTTGTTAACAGCTACTAGTTTCGGCTTTTAAGAAGCCATCATCAGGCTAAAATACAAACAAGTTTTACAATATAAGAAAATAAATTAACAATTAAACAATTGTATATCCAGGCAGCTTACATTATATGGGTTAGGCTTGTGGGTAAGAGAAATGTTATAACGATATGACAATGAAAAGAAAATTAAAATTGTTAACTAATTAAGATAAAATTAATTAATGTTTAAAGTAAATGATAGAATTTAAGTTAAATCAACTAGCACAGTTCAATGATTGAAATTTAAAGAGTTAGGAGATACAAAATTATTCATCAACAAGATATCATGATAAAAGGAGTTGTAGACTAAATAAATAGTAAAGTCATAGTCCCAAAGGGCTGAGTCTAGGGAGTAAAAGAATAGGAGAAAAGGAGTTTGAAAATCCTTAAATGTATAAACAGTAGTTGAAAAGCCTTCAAGAGTAGGAGGCTGAATATCTTGTAAGTAAAAGATCAAGAGAAGAGGAATTTGAAAGTCCTTAGATGTATATACATCAGTTGAAAAGTTTTCAAGAGTAGGAGGCTGAAAATCTTGTGATGAATGAACATCCAAAGGAGAGAAATCACCAAAATGGTGATGTTTGACTGTGAGTAACAGTACAAACATTGACATTTTTGGAGTTATGTCTGACGATGCTAGTTTTTAACGAAACAGCTGTTATTGAATTTAAAACTTATTATGGAATAAATAGTGGAAGTTTCATTCAACCGTTTAGTTGTTCACTGTTTTTAATAAAAAATTTTCAGCTTTTACGAAATAATAAATAAAATAATCATTTTAAATAACAAAAGTTGCACTTTAAACAAATTATAATTGCATGGTTTTAACTTAATTTGTTCTACATTTTAATAAATATAATATATAAATATATACGTAAGCTCATTGGAACAACTATAAATTTATAATTTAATTTTTTTGCTTTTGATTCCGACCAGAAAATAATTAGAACCTAAGTACCTATACCTACCTGTATAAGTTCCAAGTTTATGCTTTTTAATATAATTAAATATCTTTTATAAATTAGATTTTCAAAAACACTGTATTAATGGTGTTGGGATATTTTTGTTTTTTATCTTTTTATGTGTTGAAAATAGCCTCTAATCCACTGTGTTAGTTTAGAGAGAAATAAAGTTAAGGTTACAGCACTTTTTCACGGTTTTTATTGTTTCAAGTGTAACTATAACAATCCATTTTAAAAGCAACAAACCAGTATATCGGAAGAAACTTGTAGGTAGGGCATAGAAGGCAGATTTTACATTAATTAGTACATATTCGGGTGCATTTTTTGATGAGGTGGAAAATTTGACGAAGGTTATATATTAAAAATGAAAATATTCGTTACAAAAAAATCACATTACACATTATAATGATAGTACAACATGATATCTACAAACAATAGACACTACTAAAATGGTTTTGATCTGCAATTAAAAAAACTACTATATTTATTATTTTTTTCAGCACAAGACTAATATTCACCCACCAGAAGAACACCCGCCGTTTTCGGAGGCATCAGCATCCAAATCGGTGAGTATTTACTTTGTTAAATTTATACTTATGCCAAATTTAATTTAGCATAATTATGTTATTATACAGAAAATAGTGGTATCAATACTAGGTATACATTATTTTACATATGTACAAGGTTGTCTTTACAAAATTATAGTAGTTAATAAACAAATATATATATAAATTAGAATAATATATCCACTTCATATCTCTTAAAATGAAATTTTATCTTTTGAATTATGTTTACTCAAGCTTCAAACACTTTTTTAAAAACAAAACTTTTAAAAATAATTGATTAATATATAATTACAATTAAATAGTTAATTATAAACTTTAACAGCAGTTCAAACAAAACGTAAAACAAACTTAATTCACATTAAGAATTAAATTAAAATGCACAAATAGGTAACTGGTGGGTAATTTACAAAAACAAGATTTTCAAAAATAATAGGTATTCTTGTTATTGTCTGAAATAACAAAACGTAATTGTTTTAATACAATTACTTATTGATACGCAAATAAAGCGTAATGTTTACTAATAAGGCACACAAAGAAAATAGTTGTAGATTTGTATAAGTATAATGTTGATACTTTGGTAAATACCTACATAGGACCTAGTTTTACTGAGTATAATTAAGTGATATAAACGGGTCTTCATGCAATTTTATACAATAGATTATTTAATTTCTGCATTTTCACTTATAGATTATTTAAACAAATCATAAAACTATTTTAGTGTTGAGTAATATACTGTAAATTTCTATGCATATAATTTTGGTGAATGTTGTGTTGTCTACGTTTAGAACTAGTTATGAAAATAAATATTCGTGAAATTGGTAGTTGCAAAATCTGTTCAAGATATTTAAATTATTCTAAAATTCCTATTTAATAATGGATGAGGGTTGTCAATTAAGAAATGTACCTTTGTGGATTAATAAATATATATATATTGTAATGAATATTATGATTTTAATAGTTACTTATAGTTTAATTAATTAATTTATGGATATTTAATATACCTATCGATATTATTTATTTAAATGTTCCAACATAGCATGATCTTCTATTCCTCAGGGTGGTTATGTTCTGCAAGTTTCTAGTTGGATTGTTAGGAATTTAAATGAAAAATTGATTAGTTAAAATTACAAATTTATTATAAAAGGCTAATTTAAAACAGCAATATATTCAATGACTTAAAGAAAATTATAAGTAGGAAAAATAAGAAAAAGGCCTTTTAGGTATGAACCAAAAAATTGTGTCAAATAAATTATTATTTAAATAATTATAAATGGGTTATTATCAAAATTCATTAAATATTAAATATCAAATAGGTAAATTCTTTTGGTTTAAATTATTTAACTTAAATTAACTACTACAATAATTTAAAATGTTTTACAAAAGTATCTGACCTTAACTTGTGTACTGGATGTTTCTCATTGGTTGAAATAGATCTGTACTTGCTCTATAACGGATTTTGATAGAACCTGATACAACCTGTAGTTTCTGCCCTTAGATTAGGAAAGCATATGGATACCGCACTTCGCTTTATTTTGAGCTTGCGTTCTGTGACACATTTTTAGCAGCCGCCATTATTTCTGTGGCAAACAAAGCGAATACAGCGTGTGCTTTATTTGTGAATTTTTAAGTGAAAATTATTGAGATAGTGAATTATTTTTGAACTGAATAATGGTGAATTGTTGTGCTTACGGATGCCGAAGTCGCAGCGAGAAAAGGAGATAGGAATTTCATTTTACAGGTAAACAAACGATTGTATATACAATGACCTTTGTAGATTTTTCTATTTTAAAAGATAAAATAGTTATCTTTGAGCAATTATATTTAAGTATGTAATTATTCAGTCTTTAATTCATCTAATTATAGTGTTTGGATAACGCGGTTTAATAATATTCATTCTAAATCTGCATAAATAATATATTTTCTTGCTTCAAAACAGCCATTTTACCAATGGCGTAGGTAAGCAATTTTTAAGTTTCTCCAAATAAATCTAGCTATTCATTTCAATAGGAGATTAATGCCAAAAGGACTAACTCAAAATGACAAAAGAATTATTCACTGTAAAATAGGAGAATTTTCACTAGAAAAACATGTAGGTATTTTATGAACTTTTTATTTTTTGTTACAGCCTTCCTACAGATGTAGAAAAACACAAATTATGGATATGTAACACCAAAATTAAGGATTTGGGAACCAACTAAAAATGATAGACTTTGGTCAAAACACTTTGAGGAATGTTGGTTATATAAAACTGATGTAAATTCAAGACTACATTTGCTCCATGAAGCTGTTCCAATAATTTTTCATCAATTGCCCACATAACTGCAACCCAGGAAGGTATGTACCTACATAACTAATAACAATAAAACACTTTGGCAGTTCTAAGTAAAACATAATTTAATTTTTTTGTGATTTGGAAATATTTATATAAAAATATTGTTTTTTCTAGGCCAAATAGAGAGCACCATTCAAATATATTCAGAGTACAGAACCTGGTCCTTCTACTTCCTCAACACAGTCATTAAACCCAACAGCTGACTGTCCTGGTTAAAAATACTGAAATGGAAGTTACTTCTAGTAGAAACTATTAGAAGTTAAGAGAAGACTAGAAAAATTAGGGTATTGAAACAATCTATAAACAGGCTAAAAAGAAAAGTTGTTTTCCTTAAACAATTAATAACCAGTTTGAAAAATAAGAACTCGATTGATAATGAAAAATTATTAGAAAATGTGAGTAGTGTAAATAAGCAATTGTTACAAAAAATGCAATGTCTAAAAATAAAAAATACCCACTTTTCACAATTGAATAATTCAATACTCTGAGTAAACTTATAGAAAATTCAAATAAACCATTACTTTGTTCTCTTATCATTGATGAGATGTCAATTCGGCAGCACTTGGTATGGAATGGTAAAATTTTCTACGGTTAGTCAATTTTGGGGTTGATTTGGATGATGATTCAAATGAATTAGCCAAAGAAGCTGTTGTTTTAATGATAGTTGCAATTAATGACACATGGAAGCTTCCACTTGGCTATTTTTTGTCTAATGGTTTAAATGGTGAACAAAAATGTTCTATAGTCAAACATCACTATTAATATCAGCAAATAAACAGTTTTAATTTAAGTATTTATTTAATATTAAGGTAGTTATAGATTAATTATGTTAATATTTTCATAACAAATAAAGATTTTTTATAATTACTAGTAAATTTTATTCACTTCCTTCTTTTGATACCAACCTATTATTTGTATCTAAGAAACATACAATTATTACCTATTATGTGGGAAAAATGTATTGTAAACATTATGTTACGCCACTGACCACATCGACTATGTGGCAAGTGGTAACAGTTTCACGACTCGGGTTACGCGTCCTCTCTCTTTCCTTGTCTAAGTTTCTGCCGCTGGAAAGATTGTTGGCGTTGTTAGTTTTATTTTTATTCTGGATTCTGGGATATAATTCTTTTTCCCAATTGATTCTTGGATACAATTTAGTGATTTTGTGTGTTATTACAGTTCTTGAACGGATTTGATAGGAGAGAAAGGATGTAGGGTAAATAAAAACGGTAAGGTTACTTTAAAATTGGAAATGGGGTGTTCAACAGTTAGTTTAGTGAAACATTCATTGCATACTCAATCCTTTGAAATGTTTGTATCATATTTAAACTGAATAACCGGAAATTTAAAATTAAAAGCTGTGTACTAGCCAGCTTTTTGATTTCTTTTATTTAGGTATGTGTTATGATGATCCACATCATTTTTTACAGCTGAATTGGAAAATCGTTAAAGTTAATATTTTCTTCTTCCGATAACAACAATATTTGAAAACGCGCTAAATAACTATAAATATTTTTTTTTACAAAGCACTATCTCTATAACCTCTGACATGTTCCACAGATATAAGTATAATTAACGATTTGATCGTGAATATTAAAATTTCGCGGTCTCAAAAAAAACTGCTTGTTTTTGTGTGTGACATCATCATTTTACTTACTTTTATATGTAAATAATCTAACCTTTTAGTGCAAAGAATAATTTCTTCTAGATGTTAGAGCCTGCACTTACTCTGAGCCATTCCATATTTAACAGTTAAAAAATCTAATCAGTCAATTATTAATTGGTTACTCTAATATTATTGTCTATTTGCTAGCAGAAATAATTTTTGTAAATATGTTAGTTTGCAAGAGGGTAGGGATTTGTGTTAAACTGGATTGGATCATTGAATTTTTTTTGAATAAGTAAGATAAAAAATTAGTTCAAGTTGGGTTTCACTGAGATTTCAAACAAATAATTAAACCTGTAATATTTATGAAAAAATATAAGTGTGACATTAACATTTTTCAGGTAAAAGTGTATCACGAGTAGTTTACGTATAGTTAATATAAAAAATCTTGGCTTCCCATTATGCTAAAAAATTATAGTTAATTTGTAAATATCTCACTGGATTGATTTGTGTAAAATTGCAAATAGGCTTCCTATTGTTTTCTTTTCTTGGGTAGGTCTGATGTCTTTAAAACCAATGAACCTAACCTAACCTAACCTAACCTAACCTAACCTAACCTAACCTAACCTAACCAATGAAGCCATTTGGCTTATCGTTTTTGTAATAAAAAATTGGAATTGGAAACGTTTCTGTTACTCATTACAAGCAGTAACAACTTCACCACTTGAATTGAAATGTAAAAATGTCTATTATAAATTTGTCACACACTTTTATTGATCTCTTATTTTATCATGAATGAGTTATATTAATTATATTTCGCCTTATATATTTTTACATTATAATTAAAGCCTTAATTATAAATTATTTCAATGTTTTCCACTAAAAACATTTTTATTGTAATCTAGTCCTAAAATCCTTTATAAATAAATTTACATGGTATTTTTGGCAATGTAAATAAATTTCAACAATGTTAATACCATTTATCTTTTCTTCTAGATTATTTGCAGGTAATTATATTCTGTTGTAATTTTAAATGTTAGTTACATACTTCTTAAAGTTCGTAAAGAAATTATGAAACGTTTTTTATACATGAAGGTCATGTATGAGGTTGACGTATGCGTTATTTATTAGCGCACCCGCCCATTAGGAGGGAAATCATTTATAAATTCTGTTGTAAACAGTATTGGACTAACGGTAAATAGAGTCAAATAAAAGTAGGTGTGTTATGATAGACCACTTTCTTGAGAGTCCCCACATTCATTTATATAGCTATTCTCGAGGCACTTCTTATAATACATAGATAAATCATAAACATAAAATAAACATTTTCTGGCACTTGTTTGTAATATTCTTTGGTTTTCCCACAGTACAGTCTTAGGACCTCTATTATTTAATATTTATATATATATTTACTAAATAGATTATTTTTTGATTCCAATCCTACTCAAATTAGGTACCTTTTATAGTATGTACAAAAAGTACGAGGAGTAATAAACCCTAATTAAGTATGCAAAACCTTTACAGGGAGCACCATATAATTTTTGATAAATCTCTTACTTTAAATTACATTTCTTCCGTAAATCTAAAAACCAGGTAGATCCGTAGATCGACCCCGTATTTGTTTCAGTTGTAGCAAAGTTTAGGGTTTCTTCATTGTTAAAGGATTAGCAGATAAGCAATAAAGCAATGCAGCGGTGTGTATTTTGGGAAAAAATACGTTTTAAATTATAATATAATAAAAAATGAAAAGAAATAATTATTGGAATACATTTATTACTTACATTTTATTCTATATCCGACTCGGAAGAGGAAGAATCGTTGTTGATATTAATAATAATAGGGTCGATTAAATCATCACAAATATTGTCAATTTTCAACATATTTGCCTCTACTTTGATAACATGCTCGATACAGTTTGTCCAATTTTCCTTACTAACATGACTTACAGCACTCTCAAACAATTTCACAACATCGTTTATTTTAAAAGTAGTATTTTTTCCAACTTCCCCCTTTACCTGAGCCCATATTAATTCTATGGGATTAAGTTCACAATGATAAGGGGGAAGTCGAAGAACTGATATACCACGAGAAGAAGCCATTTCTTCTACAATGTAGGTTTTGTATTTATTCTTGTTCATTTTTGCAATTCTGTAAAGTTCTTTCCTTAGTGGATCTTTTGGAAACTTAATATTTTCGAAATAAGCCACTCCAAAAGCTCTGCTTTACGCCAACGACTTGTGGGCAATGCTTCTCGTAACCGTGAATGGTAACTTGCGTTGTCCATAACAATAACAGCCCCTTTTGGAATCAGATCCAACAGTTGAACAAACCATTCCTCGAAGACATCCCCATTTATGTCTTCGTGATAGTCCCCCGTGCGTTTTGAAATAAAAGTTAATAATCCACCATCAACAAAACCTTCAGAACTTCCAACATGGACAATGATAAGTCTTTTTCCTTTTCCAGATGGTGGCTGCAAACCTAACGACAAACCTTCCACGAATGCCTGCCTTCCGCGTTTAATGTTTTCATCTTGCCAAGATTTGGAAACTGTATATCCAGCATTTATCCATGTTTCGTCTAAGTAGAAGATTTTCAAATTTTGTTCTCTGGCATGTCGAATGCTTCTTAAATAGTCTCTTCTCCAAAAAACTATTTCCGGTTTATCTATCAAGAGAGATTTTCTATTATGTTTTGTATATCTGAAACCCACATCTTTCAAAAGTTTGCATAATGTCATTCTGGAGAATTTTGTATAGTCCCTATCTTCTTGCACTGATGTCATAATTTTGTCAAGTGTTGGAATTTCCTTTCGTAAGTAAAATCCATGGACTTTACGCCTTAGTCTTTGTTTTAATGACTCATCGATCTCAATTGGTTTTCGGCCTGAAGGAGTTTTAGGGGTTGAAGAGTTATATTCTTGCTTTCTTTTAGTAATCTATAAATTGTTGATTTAGCAACACACAACATAGCAGCCGTTAATTCCACAATATCATCAACACTTGCACTTGGATCCTTGTTTTTCAATGATATATAACAATTCAATATCAGAGTTTTTTCATTTAAAGATAATGGACCTGTTTTTGGTCGTTTAGATGGTCCTTGGCTTATCGACATTGTTTGGTACTTGCACAATTAACATTCAACAAATGTTTTAAATATATTCCTAAATATATTCCAACTGTTTGCAATATTATGAAAACCATACAACTTAATACAACTTTACTCAAAGAACTAGTACTAAGTACTGATTTAATGTACCTAATTTCTTTTAAAATAATATTCCCGATAATGTTTCTAAGAAAACTGGGTTGTTTGGAAAATCCCTCTCAATAATCGAATAATCTGTAAATAGGTGCAATCGTATTAAGCCGATTACAGTAGGCCACTTGCCATTTAAAATTTCTGAGAAAAATTCCCCAAACACTACATATAGGAGTAATACAAATAAAAAATATTCATTTTGCTTCTTTGAATTTAATAAAAATTGTAACGATATCTTGCTATCTTGATTTTTTAAAAATATATTTATTTGTGACAATATTCAAAGTTTGAATTAAACTTCTTACAAAAAGAACAAAAATATATAAAATAATTATTGTTACAGATTGGTTTGTTTTCTATTATGAATAAACTGTGTTGCCTTTCTTTATCAAACTTACTAAAATGTATGTACCTCTATCACTTTTTTTTTATTAAAATTAGTACATCCCGTTACCACTGACCTAAATAAATTCTTTAGCATAGCTGCAACTCATTCGTTCAATACAAAATGTAACTTATGGTATACCCTCTTAAAATATATTTTGGTACGTCTATGAAATCTAGTTAAATGAATGATTTATTACTCCTTGTCATTTCTATATAGACTATAGATTTAAACAAACAAAAATTTTTCAAAGTTTTTAAGTGTTGCTACCTTCTGCAGATCAAAAAGTGAATTCCTAGAATAACTTGGATTAGTTATCTATCTAATTGTACATACTCTTTTTGTAAGATCTATATATTACATGGAAACATTTATCTCTTTTAGACACATAAAATGTAATTAAACTCGAGTAAATTTTTTATTTTTAAAGTTTATTGTAGTTATTTATTTTATATTTATTGTGGTACAATCACCGAGAGACTATCTACTTATCTTTTTATGTTTTCTCAAATAAAATATAATGAAGGCTCGTTAATTTGTCCCCCATACCTCATTTATTGTGCTAAAAAGAACCGTTTTTTGTTTTATTTTAATTTCCAAAAGAAATTTCTACTCTAAGAACATTAAAAATAGAACTTTTTAAACAAAACTTTCACTATTTATTCAAAAAATTGCTTTTTTTAAAAACAATGACAGCTGTCTCGCTAAAAACTAGCATCGTCAGATTGACATATTGAAGTTACATTTTGTTTGTTTGTAGCTAGGTGCTTGATGTTGATTAAGTAGTTAAGGCTAGACCAAGTATAGAAGTAATAAGACATTGCAATATTGACATTTAGATGTTATTAGCCCTAAGAAATTATCCTGGATGTACTTCCCTCTAATATCAGTATAACTGTGCAATGATATAGAAAAACCAGGAAAAAACTATATCATGCTGATCTTTACAATAACTTAATATATTATTTGTGTTCCAACTACGTCTTATCTATGTATAAAATCAAGACTCAATCAAAGTAAACAGTTTAATAGTGGAGAACTTCCAAGATTTATTTTTTTCAATAACTACTTTAAATTGTTGATCTGCTAAATGTCTTTTTTACGAGAGGTGAATCACACCGCGAAATACAGTCACAAATTCATTCGCAATCCCACGAAATCGGTCGCAATCTCGCTAAATCGTATGCAATCCATCGAAATCGCACGCAATCCCGCGAAATCGCACGGAATCCACGAAATCCCGAAAAATCTTGTAAAGTTCAACGACGTTTAACCACTCAAAACTCTTAATGAACTTGCTGTCACGTGATGTCTGTACCTGTTGTTACATGAGCACAGCGTCGCCGTTTGCATGTTTGCTGTTCAGTCAGTTGGCTTTGTGTTTGTCAAGATCGACCAAAATCATGATTTATCGCTTGATTTTTACAATTAAAATGATGACTTAAATCAATTTTTTTTTCTATTTTATTCAGAACCAGATAACAGCATAATATAACAGTTTTCTCAAAAACAACAAAAAATAATTAAATAATTCGAAATTTATTGGTCTTAGGTATTTACCAGTAATTTAACATTTATGAATGTTTTTAGAACATTTCGTGTTTCCCAGAGAAAGAAACAAGAAGCTTGGTGCAAATTTAATAAATACGGAAACATATGTTCCAACAATCGAAGAATTACATAACGTCATAATAAAAGACCGAGATAATGCTATTAAAGATTGTAAATCACTAGGAATCAATTTGCCAGAAAACCAGTGGGAAACAGCTTTAATGGGAGTCTATGTATGTATGTATGTATGTATGTATGAGTTAGGGGTGATAATTACACTGCGAGCTATAGGATCTATTGTGTCCCCCCTTACTTGCCATGTTCTGATATTTTCTCAGACCTATAGCAGCTCTTCGAGTCCTATTTTCCTGAGGAAGTTTAGTACATCGTCGGGCTTCAAATCAGGTAGATCCCCTTCCTCTATTTCATGTGCTCCTAGGTATCTAGCCCTAGAATTTTGCAAGGCAGGGCATTCTGAGAGTATGTGTATTGAGGTTTCATCCTCTTCCTCACAGAATCTGCACTTTGCTTCATCTGCTAACCCTAGTTTCTTCATGTGGCTTCTTAACCGGCAATGCCCGGTTAATATTCCCGTTAGAATTCGGAGCCTTTTTTACTGAGGTTGAGGCAGCTAAGAGATCTCTTCTGGTCATAGTTCCCCAGTAGTATCTTAGATTGCCTCAGTCCTTCCAGCTGATTCCAGTACTTGGATTTTTCCTTCTCCATTTCTTCCCTTAGTTTTCCTAAGATTACTCTACTGCTGATCCCACAAGATGGTTCTGGTCCCAAATGTGGGGTTTCAGCTCCTTTTTTTGCCAGCTTATCTGCTGTTTCATTCCCCTCTATTCCTATGTGTCACGGGACCCATAGGAGGGTGACAGTGTTCTTCTGGCCTAGTTCATTTAGTTTGCCTAGGCATTCCCAAACCATCTTCGAACTGATTATATTTGAGCTCAGCGCTTTGATGGCTGCTTGACTATCCAACACGATCACAATCTTTGGTCTGCGGTAGTTTCTTCCAATATTGAATTCCACACATCTTTCTATGGCGCGGACTTCTGCTTGAAAGATGCTAGGGTATGTGCCCAAGCTTTCTGAGTATTTGGCTATCGGTCCAAAAACTCCTATCCCAGTTCCCTCGTCTAGCTTGGAACCGTCCGTATACCACCTTATCGTATATTCTGGTTTAAATTCTGTATGGTGTCTTCATCCCATTCAGATTTATTACTCAACTTTGTGATGAATTTTCTCACAAAGTTGAATTTCTTTGGCATATCATCTTGGGGCATTTCCCAGGTTTGATCAAAATGAAGTGATCGAGGTTTTTTCCTAATAATTCCTTCTTTGATCATTCTATATATTGTTTTCTTCCTTACACTTTCTAGCAGAATGTTCAGTGGGGTCAGGTTTAAAATCACCTCCATCGCAGCAGTGGGGCAAGTTCCCATTGCTCCAGTGATACATGAACAGGCTAGTCTCTGAATCTTCGAGAGGTTTTTCCTCGTCGTATTCAGATTAGCCCTTACGCCCCAAGCCACTGCCCCATATGTGATTAATGGTCTCACTATAGCTGTGTACATCCATTGCAGGATACGTGGGTTACATCCCCAGTTCTTCCCTGCAATGTTCCTACACACCATGAGCGCCTTGGTTGCTTTGTGTATTACTTCGTCTTCGTGTTTGTTCCAGAGTAACCTGCTATCTAGGATTAGCCCTAGATATTTTACCTCTGTTTTCCACTCGACGATGTTCTCCCCTATGTTTATGATTTTTAGATTAGGTTTCTTTTTCCTTGTAAAGGCTACTAGTGTGGTTTTGGTGGGGTTGATGCTGAGTCCCACCGAGTCACACCATTGTTTCGCAATGTTCAATCCTCTTTGAACAATATCACAGAAGACATTTTCATACTTCCCTTTTGCCAGGATAACCATTTCGTCGGAATACCCTTGACATGGTATGCCTTCCCTGGTCAATTGACTAAGTAGACTGTCCACAGTGAGACTCCACATAAGCGGGGATGCAACTCCCCCCTGCGGACAGCTTCTAGTCACATTAATGAAGATAGTGTCTTGTCCTGCCTCCATTTCTGCGATTCTTGTAGATAGCAGTTGCGACATCCAAATGGACGTCGTTCTATCTACTGCTTTCTCAATCAGTGCTCTTTTGACTGCCTCATGTGGCGTATTGTCAAAGGCCCCTTCTATGTCTAGAAAGGCACATACCACGGGCTCTTTTTTGTTCAGTGCGTCTTGGATTTCGTCAGTCAACTGTGTTAAAGCGGTTTCCGTGGACTTTCCCGCTTGGTACGCATGTTGACGGGGGTGCAATGGCACCTGTTCCAAGATTCCTGTTCTAATGTAGTTGTATACAGCTTTTTCCATCGTTTTTAGAACAAACGATGTGAGGCTGATCGGCCTAAGGGATTTGGGGTGCGTAGTGTCCCGTTTCCCTGCTTTTGGGATGAAGGTGATTTTGGCCCTTCTCCACGTTTCTGGTATGTATCCCAGTTCAAGGCTGCTCCGACTAATTCGGATCAGGTGTGGAATTATTGCCTCTTGGCCCTGTTGGAGTAGGGCAGGAAATATTCCATCCGTTCCAGGGGTTTTGAACGGCTGGAAGGTGTTCATAGCCCATCTCAGCCGTTCTTCACTGCAGTGTCTTCCCTGGTAGGTCTTTTAGCTTTCTCACTTGTTGTTCCCGAAGGGACAATTCCTCCGGGAAAGTGAGTTTCTAATAGGAACAGAGCTCGTTCTTTTTCGCTTTCTGTGAAGCTTCCATCTGGCTTCCGTAGTGCCATTACAGTGTCTACTTTTCCTTTTGCCAAGACTTTGTGTAGCCTTGCTGCAGAGGATGTAGCGTCTATTTCTTCGCAGAATTTTCTGAAGCTGTTTCTTTTAGCTTTTCTAATCTCCTTATTATATGTTGTAAGTTTCTCGGTGTAGCTCTGGGAGTGTCTATGTTTCAAAACTTGATACCTTTGACCACAACCCCGAGGAAAACAACTAGGTACTTTCAGGATGTGTGACAGTCTCAACTGCAATATAAAATGAAAAATATGTATTAGAAGCTGAATTAGGCGCTAATGAAGAGGATTTACAAGATTTTGACAAAGATGGATAGATTTTAAATACTTAAAAATATTAGCCATTAAAGATTTTAGCGGATGTAAAACAGCGGCATCGAACACATCACTACTTACTGTCAAGATTAATAACAAAGAAATGGTGGTTAAAAAATCTACTTTGTGTTGGTTGTTTTTCAAAAAAAAGTACGTTTATCAAGCAACAGATTAATTCGGTGCAGAGCTGTGAGCGGTTCAGCAACTACTGTAAAGAGAAAAACAACTACTGGAACTAAAAAATAATTAAAAAAAACACAAAAGGTGACGGATCAAAATAAGGAAAATCTTGAAAGCAAAGGACAAAAGAAAAGTAACATTTCCGATTCTGGAATGTCATTCAGTGATTCGTATTTCGGGCACAGCCAATCAGAGAGTTAGTTCTATGTATTGTAAATTTTTAAAGCTTATTTGTAACTGACCTTTACGTTCTGACTCGGTGGCATTTCTTTAGATTTTATTTATGAAAATTCAAAATGTTCCGATTCGGCCCTGTCTATCTATTTACCGGGAGGGGCAAGGGGAGACAAGCTGACAAGAACGTAATTTATCTTTCTAATTAAAGTTAACTTGTACACATACTAAACGGACGGTCTTTACTTAACTTCAATCAGTTCAAGTTCAATTTCGACCTCGGTTTGGTCGTTGCTGCTTAGTTTGTGTGCCGCGTTTTTTGTTTTGCTGTTTTTTGTGTACCACTTTTTATTTACTGAAAAAAAAGATGAGATTTCAAACAATTTTCGATCAAATCAACGAATTGGAAAGCTTAGAAGGAAGCTACGAAGGTTTCGATGAATTTCACGTCACAAACGAGGTAAAACCATTAAGTATAACAATTAAAACAGTTTTTCTCTAATTCGTTAATACGTAGGTTTTTTATAAAATGGAATGTGAAATATTTTAATTTGAAATGAAGCAATTGCTTGCGGTATTACATGGTAACTGTTATTGCAAACTTGACTAAAATTAATAGTAAATGTTCAGTCAGTCTTCATGTTTGATTATGAAATAATAAAAAACATTTTTGTTTGTTAATTGGGTTTATTTGTCCAATGTTAGTGGCTGGTTCTCTATGAAAACATTAACTATGTTGTTTTTAAAACGTTTATGCTGTCAGAAATTTGTCAAAAATGGTACAGGAGGATTTAAAAAACAGTTACTTAATAAGTATTAGGTCGAACAAAGTTTGGGTAGCATTAATACTGGTTCTTAATTGAGAGAAAACTTCTTCCTAGATCAGAACAATAAACAACTAAAAGGTTGAATTAACTTCCACTATTTATTCTATAAATACTTTAAATTCAATGACAGCAATATGTCAATCTGACGATGCTATTCCGATAGCGAAACGGCTGTCATTGAATTTAAAGTATTTATAGAATAAATAGTGGAAGTTAATTCAACCTTTTAGTTGTTTATTGTTCTGAATAAGATGAACTTTCACACAGTAAGGGTTAGTACCATAAATTTCTTCCTAGATTTATATACACAGTGAAACATATTTTAAGTGATTTCAAATTTAAATGACTTCGAATCATGTTTTCATCACTTTCACTATTACTTAATATATCACTTTCGTCACCACTATTTAAATTTTCTTCGTTGAAACACTACTATAACTATAGTGTATTTGAAAATCAAGAGAGAGTAAATTCCCAGAAATGTTTTGCAGTTATCAGTGTTAAAGGCAGTAAACCATAGACGTGCGTTTTCAAAATTAAATTAATATGGAAATAGAAAAATTTAATTTGTTTTAGTTATTTATACCTAGATTACCAATTTTAGATAGATAAACATAATTCGTAAGTAGTAATTTAATTTGGGTAAAATGAAGAAAAAGTCAATATTATTTTAGGCATTTTGTTTTAGGCATATGTTTATTTACAAAATATGTATGTTGAGACCATAGGTTCAACAATTATTTTCTACCTAGTTGTATTTTTCATTTCTTTTATTAATTTTAAAATTTCTTATCGGCGCGCCCATGAATCCTAGAAACACCTGCTACAAAACTAGACTTTTTACCGAGAGGGTGACTATGGGCGTGGCTAGGTTTCTAACGAACAAATTTTACACGCCGAAATCCATTCCATATTATTGACTCTCGAAGTCAAGTATTCACGAGAGTAATAAAATTTTTCTATCCTGATATTTCAACAACAGTTAAATTGTAACTTTCCTACCCAATGGGTAAATTTCCATATAATTAAAATTAATTAACTTCTTTCCTGCCTAATAAGTGCAATTTTATTTCGTACCAAATAATAATGAACGTACAGTGAGTTTAGTTCTTATAGTGATTCAGTGCTTTGAAAACTGCAACGGAAAAAGTAAGATTGTTCCTAACAATTAATAACATTTTACAAACTGAAAGGCTTGTCTACATTCATTGTTTTTACCTATATGTACTTTCGACGTTTGTTACTTGTATGAATTTAATACAAATTGTTTATTACAACGTATATTATTTTAATGCTGAACCGGCCTTTTGAAATCCAGTCCACTAATTCGAAGGAAGAAAATTACAACCCCGTGTTGTGGCCAACAGCCCCAACATTTGGTCACTTCGACCGGATATATTTGCATTAAAATAATTTTTATTTGAAATTCAGTTCGACAGCAAGACATGCTGTTATTTCTACGCATTCCTTCATAAATCCAACCGGCCGGCATTAGACGAAGGCCGACAACAGGTTACATTTCCTATTGTTCTGTTCGAAGTAAAAACATTTGGGTTTTTATGTATATTCAGTTAAGTTGTACCTATTTATAGCATTTAGAAATTTTTTTATCTAATTAGACAAAGCTTTTCAGAGTCGATTTAATTTAAAAGAGTAACTTAAATTAAATGTTCAGTGCCGTATTAAGATAGATTCGTACTTACGTAAAATATTTACATAAAATTTAGATTAAAATTTTAAATTGTTATTTCCTGCTGTCAAGTCAAGGCAACTATTGAGATTTGATTCGTTTTTCCAGGGGCGTACTTAAAAGTTTTACTCTCCTTTTTCGCGATTGTAATTTAAAAAGAAAGTTTTTAAATAAAATCGACTTAAATTTAGACCTTAATTAAATAATTTCGGTCATCATTTATTATTGTGCATGTACATTTTACAAATCTTTTAGGCATATCTGATTGATTTGATTTATTTGACTTATTTTTGTTTATATTCGTTTCATGAACACTATTTAGTGAATTTTCCTATTGTTTTGATAAACATTGTATTTTTTATTTAGATTAAGTACATTTACGCGAGTGTTTGATTGTCAGTGCCGCTAAATAATTGATTTGTGATTGATTTGTGCTTTTCCGAGATCACTGTTTGATCTTTTCATATTATAGTATAGTTGTAAAACATTTCTTTTTGACTCGAACTAGCTTACTTTTTCATTTCAAAGCACAAAATGGAGGACTTAAAAGCCTTTAAGAAAGTTCGAAAAAATGCTAAAGCCGCGATCACCCGGATCCAAACTTGGATTACGGATAAGATAAATTCCGAAACAGATTTATTTAAAATTCAATCCAGACTTAATTCACTAAATATAGAAATGAGTAGATATAATTCCGCACAAGATGAAATTGAAGATTTAGATTTAGATCATGTAGATTTAGAAGATAGAGATAATTTCGAAGAAATCTTTCATGAATTGGTATCAAATTTGAATGAAAAAATTAGTAGTCTAAGTAGACATGCACCTCCTATTCCATCTCCAAGTAATTCTATATCCACCTCCAATGATCAACGAACGGGGGTAAAACTCCCCAAATTTCTATTCCTCAATTTTCAGGAGATTATTCCAAGTGGGCATCGTTTTATCAATTATTTAATGCGTTGATCAAAAATAATGCTTCTTTAACTGATGTTCAGAGATTAATTTATTTAAAATCCTATTTGAAGGGAGAACCTTTATCTCTCATTGAATCATTAGAAATTATCAATGATAACTTTCCAATTGCATTAGAGATCTTAGAAAAAAAGATACGAAAATAGTTTGGCCATTGTAAATTCCCATTTAAATGCCATTTTAGATTATCCAAACCTAACCAAATGTACATCAACTTCACTCCGAGAGTTTTTAGTCAATATCCGAAAAAAATTTAGATTCATTAAAAAAATTTGAAGTGCCCAGTCGAGCATTGGGACTTGGTTATACTCAACATAATTATGAGAAAGCTAGATTACGGTACTAAAAAGGAGTATCAATCAAACAGAGACTTAAATTCAACCCCTACATTAAAGGAATTTTTTCGAGATCATTGGAGATAGATGCAATGCTCTCGAATCCCTAACAGTCCTTCCTCATTTGTTTCCACACGAACCAAAATCCGAAAAAGGTGTTTATAAGCCAAAAACCACCTTGCATGTAAATAATGCTCCTCCTACTTCACCAACAAACAAACGAAGAACTTGTTGGTACTGTAAAACCGCTAATCATGACATTTATAGATGTCATAAATTTTCAAGTCTAGCTTCAGAAGATAAGTATAATTTCCTTAGGTCACATTCGTTATGCTTTAATTGTATGGGAGCTAAACATTTTCCGTCAGAGTGTAAGTCTAAGGGTTGCACCATGTGTGGTAAAAGGCACCACACTCTCCTTCATAGGAATCCTTCTCAAAATCCTACTACACGTCATTCCAGTGACCAAAACTCCCAGGATCCTAGTCATAGTCCGAGGACCATTTCCAGGCCTCAAGTCAGTAACTCTTCTAATAGGTCTTTCAATGAAAACTGGAGATCTCCTTCTCGTTCTTCTCCTAGCTTGAATGCTAACAATATACAATCCTCAAGACACTCCGAGCCTGAAGCTCGAGGCAATTTTCCGACTGTTTCCATGCCATCCTCTCTGCTAGTAGGTAAGGGAGACCCTGAGATTCTACTAGCCACGGCTGTAGTAGACGTTCTTTCCGACAATGGTCCTCCTATCAAGGCCAGAATTATTCTTGATAATGGCAGTCAATGCTCATTCATTTCCGAAAAACTCGTAAGAAAGTTAAATGCAAAAACTTACGATAATCCACTTCAATTTTCCGGCATTAAATGCACTCCAACAATTTCCAACAAAATGTTAGATATTGTTATTCGTTCTAATGTACAAGAAGACTTCCAGTTGAGGGTGTCTTGTGCAGTACTTCCGGTAATTACTTCAAGGTTACCTAGAATTCCAATAAACAAACAAGGTTTGAATATTCCTCCCGGGTTCACTTTAGCTGACCCAGGATTCCATGTTCCTTCAGATGTAGAACTACTGTTGGGTGCTGGAGCATATTATGAACTTCTGCTTCCACAGGTCCACAAGTTAGGCCCTAAACTCCCTACCCTTCAGTCAACAAGGCTGGGATGGGTGATCGGAGGACAGTTACCTCCACAAACTTCTTCAAATAAAACTCAAGTGTCTCTGTTCTGTCAAGACTCATCCGAACCCACTATTACTTTAGATAAAGTCCTTTCCAAGTTCTGGGAAGTCGAAGAACTCCCAGAAACCAAGCCCTTGTCAGCTGACGAAGCGTTGGCTGAACAAAGTTTCATTAAAACACACGTACGTTGTGAAGACGGAACTTTCCAAGTAAATTTCCCTTTCAAGGATCCCACCGATAGCAATCCACTTGGTGATTCCTTCCATATTGCCAAAAGGCGATTTGGTAATCTAGAAAAACGTTTTCAGAATAACCCGAAGTTATTCTCTGATTATCAAAAATTCATTGACGAATACGTGGAGTTGAAACATGCCACATACGTTCCATTTTGATCCCAACGACAAATCCGTTGAGAATAAATACTTCCTTCCACATCACTGCGTGATTAAAGAATCCAGTGAAACCACTAAACTCAGAGTAGTTTTTGATGCTTCCAGTAAAACTTCCAATGGAATTTCCTTGAATGATATCCTGCACAAAGGTTACATAGTTCAGCCGGACCTATATGACATATTATGTCGATTCCGCTTATACAAGTTTGTCCTGACCTGCGATATCGAGAAAATGTATCGCCAGGTCAAAATGAATCCTTCACAATTACACTTCCAGAATATCTTGTGGAGAAACTCGCCTCAAGAGGATTTTAAATGTATCCAACTTTCCACGGTGACTTATGGAGTCACTTGTTCCTCATTCCTGGCTACAAGAGTTTTAAAAGAACTCGCCTCCAATTCCGATAAATTTCCTTTAGCACAAAGGGCCGTGTTATATCAAACATACGTAGATGATGTACTTCATGGTGCTGATTCCGTCCCCGAGTTGGAAGAGTCCTATCACCAACTTAATACATTATTGAATTCCGCGGGTTTCCGACTGCATAAATGGTCATCCAATTGCTCACAATTTAGACAAAAATATTGTGAGTCCTCTAACCCAATTAAATATGAAATAGAAATGGACGATACTCCCAATAAGGTTTTGGGGTTGTCCTGGAATCCGTCCTCGGACGAATTTGCCATTTCCTTACCAAAATTTCCTCATACTGAAACTCCTTCCAAGCGCAAGGCTTTGTCTCTCCTGGCTCAGATGTTTGATCCAATTGGATACTTGAGCCCATTCATAGTCATAGGAAAGATCTTCATGCAAAAGTTGTGGCGATCAAAGCTTTCCTGGGACGAACCTCTAACTCCTGAATTATCTCAAGAGTGGAAAAATTCATAGATTCTATTGATTCATTAAAAAGTTTGAAAATTCCTAGATATCTGTTTTCCGAAAAATCAATAATAAGGGTTGAAATTCATGGCTTTGCTGATAGCAGCGAGCGAGCTTATGGTTCCTGTTTATATTTCAGAACCATTTATTCCGACGATACTGTCTCCAACACGTTAGTAAGTTCCAAATCGAGAGTTACGCCTCTTAAGACTGTTTCTCTTCCGCGCCTTGAACTATGTGCAATGGTGTTCTTTCCAAGTTAACCCAAAGGATTCTCCAAATATTCGAGAGTTATTTAGAATTCGACTCCGTAAATCTGTGGACTGACTCCCAGATAGCCCTTTACTGGATTCAATCACATCCATCCCGTTGGCACACATTTGTAGCCAACAGAGTTTCCCAAATTCAAACTTCCATACCACACGCTAACTGGAGACACGTTCGCTCTGCTAAAAATCCTGCCGATTTGCTGTCAGAGGAATGCTAGCTCCTGATCTCTTAACTTCAAGGCTATGGTGGCATGGCCCTGATTTCCTGTCCGACTTAGATGTAGACTTTTCTAAATTTACCCTGAAACCCCCCAATGTTGTACCAGAAGAAAGGGCTGACAAGCTCCAAGTGCTGGTTGCAAGCACCAACTGTGAAATGAAATTCTGGAACTCCATATTTGAAAGGTTTTCTTCATTTAATAAGCTGCTACATGCTGTAGCTTATGTGCTGCGGTTTGTATCCAATTCCAAAGGCAAGGAATCAAGGCTCCGGCCCCTTGTCCATATTAGAAATAAATTCTGCCTTAGTGCTGGTCCTTCGAAACTTACAATTCAAATACTTTTCCAAGACGATTTCAGAATTGAAATCACTCAAACCAATTTCCGACAAAGGCATATTATCCCTCAATCCTTGTATAAACAATCAAGGACTCCTCTGCGTTGGAGGCCGTTTGCAGCATGCAGACGTTCCTGAGCCTCATAAGCACCCTGTACTTCTTCCTGCTAAAAATCATGTAGTCTCCCTTCTGCTCAAAAGAGAGCACATCAGATTGGGACACGCTGGTGCCCAAGCAGTTCTTGCTAATGTTCGTTTGCAATATTGGCCCCTGAATGGAATCAGGGAGGCAAAAAGAGTCATTCATCAATGTATGACTTGTTTCCGTTTCCGAGCTGTTTCTGCTCAACAAATTATGTCCGATCTGCCATCCGACCGGGTCACTCCTTCCAGACCTTTTGAAAGGGTAGGCATTGACTATGGTGGCCCTTTCTTTATAAAGTCTTCTCGCCTTCGCAAGGCTCCTCTCACAAAGTGTTACATGGCAGTATTCATATGTATGACTACCAAGGCCATCCATTTAGAGTTGGTGTCCTCCTTGTCCACTGAAGCATTTCTGTTAACCCTGAAGCGTTTCATCTCACGCAGAGGGATTCCTACCGTCATTTACAGTGACAACGCTACCAATTATGTAGGCGCGAGAAATCATCTGAAGGATTTGCGCGACTTCTTCCTTAATTCCGATCTGTCCGATCACATCAAAGTTTTTGCTTCTGAAACCTCTTTCGAATGGAAATTCATTCCTCCTCGCAGCCCCCATTGGGGAGGTCTGTGGGAATCCGCTGTCCGTGGTGCCAAAAGACACTTATACCGCATCGTTGGAAACGCTCAACTTACTTTTGAGGAGTTGATTACCGTTCTTGCCCAAATTGAGGCAATTCTCAATTCTAGGCCATTGTGCCCAATTTCCAGTGACCCCAATGATTTCCAAGTCCTAACTCCTGGACATTTCCTGATTGGTCGTCCCTTGACCTCTTATCCTGATCGCATCATCTCACACCTGCCAGAAAATAGACTTACATTCTGGCAGAGATGTTCGCAAATTCAACAGTACTTCTGGAAAAAGATGGACTACAGAGTACTTGAACCGTTTACAAAACCGGCCTAAATGGCTAGCTCCTTCAACGAACCTCCAGGTCAACGACATGGTCCTGTTGAAGGAAGATAATATTCCTCCCCTCCAGTGGCCTTTGGCAAGGATTGTCGAGGTTATTCCTGGTGTGGACCAAAGAGTCCGCGCCATAAAACTCCGTACCAAAGAGGGTACATTCGTCAGACCGATTACCAAGGTTTGTCCCCTGCCTAATGCAGCCTCCGTCACGTAATCAGTTCTCGTTTCTATGCATCGCTGTCTTGCGTGACATTGTTCCGTTTTGCTTGCGAGTTAATCCACTGTTCGGTTCTGTCCTTCTTGTTGAATTCAGAGATTTCAACGGGCGGGAGTATGTTGAGACCATAGGTTCAACAATTATTTTCTACCTAATTGTATTTTTCATTTCTTTTTATTAATTTTAAAATTTCTTATCGGCGCGCCCATGAATCCTAGAAACACCTGCTACAAAACTAGACTTTTTACCGAGAGGGTGACTATGGGCGTGGCTAGGGTTTCTAACGAACAAATTTTACACGCCGAATTCCATTCCATATTATTGACTCTCGAAGTCAAGTATTCACGAGAGTAAGAAAATTTTCGATCCTGATATTTCAACAACAGTTAAATTGTAACTTTCCTACCCAATGGGTAAATTTCCATATAATTAAAATTAATTAACTTCTTTCCTGCCTAATAAGTGCAATTTTATTTCATACCAAATAATAATAAACGTACAGTGAGTTTAGTTCTTATAGTGATTCAGTGCTTTGAAAACTGCAACGGAAAAAGTAAGATTGTTCCTAACAATTAATAACATTTTACAAACTGAAAGGCTTGTCTACATTCATTGTTTTTACCTATATGTACTTTCGACGTTTGTTACTTGTATGAATTTAATACAAATTGTTTATTACAACGTATATTATTTTAATGCTGAACCGGCCTTTTGAAATCCAGTCCACTAATTCGAAGGAAGAAAATTACAACCCCGTGTTGTGGCCAACAGCCCCAACAATGTATATAATATGTACAGATCATTACAATTACTTATAAATTAATATGAGGAGCTAAAAAAACAATTAAGTAGGTATATGAGAAAAAAAAATCAACCGCAAGGATAAAATTTGACGAGCAACATGCAAAAAATACGACAATATTACATCTTAAAAAATAAAATTAAAGTACAAAGATTAATAATTTTAAAGTTATGGTTCCTCGCACTTGGTGTCAGAAGATTCACCATCTGATTCTAGAGAAATTACAATGGGCTCTATAGTAATATCAATTATGTTATCTAGCTCCCACATTTTTTTTCTATTTCTGTAACGTGTCTAATACATTTTTGCCAATTTTCACTTGTTACTTCAGATATTGCCTTATTGAAGAGATTTTTAACATCTGATAATTTAAAAGTAGTGTTATTTCTGGCAACATAACCTTTAACTTGAGCCCATATCAATTCTATCGGATTCAGCTCACAATGGTAGGGTGGTAAACTAAGGATTTCAATTTCTCGTTTTTTGGCTATCTCCTCAATATTATATTTTTTTATAATTTTGCTTATGTTTTTTAGCAATAGTTAACAATTCTGCCCTCAGCATTGTATTGTCAAAGGCTAAATTTTTAGAAGATAACCATTTTGCAATTTCATCCTTTTTCCATCTAGTGGTTGGTAAAGGTTCAAGTAATCTGGAGTGGTAACTTGCATTGTCCATTACAATAACCGATCCTTTTGGTATCAATTGAATCATCTGTTCAAAATATTCCTCAAACACGTCTCCATTCATTTCTTCGTGATAATCATCGGTTTTTTTTATTCAAATAAGAGTAAACCCTCGAGTAAACCATTCTCAAGAAAACCGTTTGTACTGCCTATATGACAAATAATTAATCTTTTAACTTTTCCTATAGGTTCCTTAAAACCAGTAGTATATCCTTCTAGAAAAGCTTGATGGGATGATTTTATATTTTTGTCTTTCCAAACTCTTCCTACACAATGTCCTTCATTAACCCACGTTTCATCTAGATAATAAATGTTTTTATTTTGAGCTTTAACTTGTTGTATTCTTCTGAGGTACTGTCTTCTCCAATATACAATTTCTTCAGAATCAATTAGCATTGAGTGTCTGCCCATTTGTTCAAATTTAAAGTTTAACTCATGTAACGTTTTCCATAGTTTATCCCGGCTTATTGTGGGTAAATCAACATCATTCGTAATGGCTTGCAAAGCTTTATCCAAAGTTGGTATTTGCAGTATTTGCTTGTTTATAAAAAATGAGTGAACAAGCTTACGAATAGCATTTTTAAAAAACTCGTCCACGTTGACTTTTAATAGTTTTTGTCTACCTGGTTTCGGCTTTGGTGAGGTTACTCCACCTGATTTTTCCTGCTTTAGAACTCTATATATTGTAGATTTTCCATATCCCATTGCCTTAGATGTTGTTTCAACTACACTGTCAATAGTGTTTGAGGGATTTTGATGTTTAAAATAGTGGTACACATTCACTACAGCACTCATTGAGCGATAAATGGTCTAGTTTTAATTTTTTCACTGGCGTATACTCACAAACTGCTTCCATTTTTAGTCACTACTATTGTCACGTTTATCGAAAATCAAATAACTGCATTTCTAGAAACTTAAGCACTATTTAAGTCAAAATATCTGTCATTAGAAGCTGTTGCCATTCGGAGGTCGTTAAATAACAATTATCCCTTTCTAATCTGGTTACGCCTATGACGCACGTTAATCCTCTTAGGCCTACTGTAGTAACAATGAAAGATCATAAAATAATGTGATATAGTCCAAGAAATTTAATAAATTTTGTATTGAAATTAACAAAAACAATTTAGAATGCATTACAAATATTGAAGTTTTACCGCACGTACTGTACTATAGTTTTGCATACCGAATTAGTTTTTATTCTGGGAATTTACTCTCTCTTGATTTTCAAATACAGTATAAGTGACATAAAAATCCGAGCACCCAGTTTAAATGATTTTATTTTTATAAAATTTTGTATACGTACTTACTGAAGCATAATAAGTAAATGATAAAAATTTCAAAATGATTGCATTGCTTTAAAGCCCTTTTACCTTTAATATTGTGTGGATGCACCCCGATGTGTTGCGCATTCTCCAACGCGCCTAGGCATGCTTCTGATCAGGTGGTCAATGTCCTCCTCTGGTATCTCATTTCAGGCAACCACCAACTCCTCTCGAAGTTCTTCTAGAGTCTGAGGAGGACGTTGCAAATTGAGCAATCTCCTACCCATCATATCCCACACGTGCTAATAAATTGGGGATAAGTTGGGAGATCTTGGTGGCCAAGGTAACATTCCCAGATAGCACAAACGTTCTCAGAATATTACAAAAAGGTGCGAAATAAGTAGAATATTTTAAAATATTCCAAAGAATATTTATAGGATATTCCAGTAATATACCAAATATTCATGGAAAATTCTGAGCTAGTATTCTAATTACATTTTTAAAAGTTATTCTTAGAATGTTTTCCCATATTATTAAAAAAATTTATGAATAATATTACTAGAAAATGATAAGATAAAATTATATTTTTTGGTTAAAAGAATATCTACAGAAGATCTCAAGTAAATATTTTAAATATTATTTTGGAGTATTCTAAAGAAGTTATTCTCAGAATGTTCTTCATCCATGTTATAAAAAAATTTATGAATAGATAAAATTCCTGGATTTGAACTAAGAAGATGAAATTATATTTTTATGATAAAGAGAATATCTAAAGAAAATTCCAAGTGAATATTTTAAATAATATGCTGGAATATTTTAAAGAGAACAGAGAACATTCCATAAAAGTTAATAGAATGTGGAAGTCAGTCCTCTTTGAATGTTTATAGAACGTTCTAGTAATATATAAAGTATGTTGTGGTAATATTATAAGAATATTCAAACGTTCCAGCAGATACTTCTAGGAGCATTATAATAATATTCCTGTGCTATCTGGGTTATGTTGAAAGAAGTCCTTTGTGGTACTTGCGACATGTGGTCGGGAATTATCTTATTGGAAAGTTGGATTTGCCAGGTTGTTAAGGTAGGGTAAAAGATGGAGTTCTAAAACTTCTTGGATATAACGCTGCGCGTTCATGTTACCTCTGATGAAGATTAAAGGTGATCTTGAACTAAAAGCTATAGCACCCCAAACCATAACTCCAACAGTTTGATGAACATGCCTTTCAACAAAAAATCGTGGATTTCTCAACAAAATCGAGACTCGCCACTGCCACTAACGACAATACTGTTCCATTCTTGATCCCAGAGTGACCGTTCTCTGCACCACTCAAGGCGATTACGTCGATGTTCTGGAGTTAAAGGTGTGATCGGTATAAAAACAGGCCAAAACGTCTTATTCGTCGGTAAACACTTCGCATGCCAATAGGTCTTTCGTGTTCTGCAAACCATTCATTTGCAATGGACCCGATAGTGGAGAAACGGTCCCCTAAGGCCAATAATCTTAGGCGGCGATCTTCACGGTCTGTTGTTCTACGAGAGCGTCCAGAGCCCCTTGCTCTTTGCGTACGGCCTTCTCGAAGCCATGCCTGACAACACCTAACCACGGTGTCTACACTTCTTTGCACTCTAACTGCAATTTTCCAAAAGGAAAATCCAGCTTCCCGAAGTCTCACTATACGACCCCTATTCTATTCTATTCTATTCTTCTGGGGTGCGTTTCATGCATGTACTGGAGCTCTAGGCTCATTGTACCCCCCTGAAGTAATCATACCAGGTTCGTTTCCTTCATGTATTCTAGAATGTCCCTGATATTCGCTTTCACGATTTCCTCCGGCTCAGGAAACTGAATGCCAAAGTGTCTCTGTCTAAGCCACTTATGGCTCGGACAGTGACATATTACGTGAAGAGGAGTTTCGTCTTCCTCACCACATTTTCTGCATAATGGGTCCTCAGCGAGTCCTATTATGTTCATGTGTTTTCGGAGATGGCAGTGTCCTGTTAGCAGTCCCACTGCCTTTCTCAATTGGGTTCTACTTAGGCTGAGTAGTTCTGTAGTTTTCTCCCTGGATGGACCTCTTATGAATAATCTGGATTGCCTGAGTCCAGGCAGTTCCATCCAGAGTTTCTTATGTTGTTCCCTTAGTCGTTCCTCTATTGTTTCCCTTACATGTTGGTATGAGACCCCACATGTGGGAAGAGGTCCGATCAGGGTTCCTTCTGAAGATACGACCCCTATCAAACTCACTAAGTTGACGAAATCGTACAGGTCTCCGTACCCTAGGCATCGTGACCAATCGTAAAGAATGCCAAGAACCAAAATCCGCCAAATTTGGATCTTTACTACGGCTACAGTATTCATTTTTGGATTGTTAGTGGATTTCAAAAAAAGCAGTATAAAAACCGGAATCTTCAACTGATAAGGCTGAAAATTTTATCAATTGTTTATTTCAGTAAAATAAATAAATTCATCAAATTTTATTACAATAAAATCATTAAAACTGGGTGTTCGGATTTTTATGTCACTTAGTATATTTTGTTCTCAACATTAACGCTGACTAAAAAAAGTAGGAAAAAGTAAAATTTTTGCGGTTTTGAATTTTCATATTCTGCAATAATTCCAATGAGTTTCATTATCGATTTGATTTTAAATTACAATATTTAAACTGAAACCAGTTTTTAAACAAGCTCTTTAGTTTTATTTTCTTTTAAATGAAATACAACCTCGCGACAAACTTTTTCTGTACATAGTTTTTTAGTTTAGGGTTTTCTTTCTTATAGTACATGAAACAAATAAGAGCTTAAAATACTATCACTGTTTTGTTGTAGTTATTTTTATTTTTGCGGTTACTGAATAATTTTTTATAGCTATTAAATTGATTTTGGGGAGTACGAAGCTTTGTTATGAATTTGATTCATTTTTTTTTCTTTTAGACATCTAAAGGAATCATTACTTAAATATCGAATACCTATATACAGGGTGTAATTTAATAATAAAGATGTTTTTAATATTTGTGAAAATGTAGTTTAAATATTCAATATTGAAATTAGCATTTTAAAGGGTGGCTCTATCTTCCATAATAAAATATTTACAAAGAAATACAGAGAGACACTAAAGTTTAAGAATAGACGTTTGATTCCAGTGGCGGTCCATATTTTGTTAAATTATAGCCCTAAAAAAAGTTAGGGGATGAAAACGGTGTTGATCCCTTCTGAAAATCCGTAATAAATCAAAATAATTGAATGCAACTGTTTCCAATTTATTGGGTATTCTCTACTAGTATTTCCTATAAATTTTCATACATTAAGGTTAAACCGTTTTAGAGTAATGTTGAAAAAAATTATTTAAATTTTTAACTTTAGCACCCTGTAACTTTTTTTGTGTGCACTATTGTATATAGGTTCAATCAACATATTTTTGACCCCAGAATCTGTGGCATAATTTATAACCATTCTTTTCGGGAGACCTATCTTTGGGCATATGCTTATTGGGTCCCAAGTAGCAGGTAGTTCAAAAATAACGTGCTTATTGGGTCCCCAACTTTTGTCCTACCTGAGTAATAATGTATGGATTCGGTCCCATCCACCTGTTGGTAAACCAACAGGTACCTAATAAAACTAATTTAAAAATTTGATATATTTATTTAATTGAAATATTATTGTAAAGGTATACATTTTAGGATTTAAAAATTTCTAACCTAACCTAACCTAACCTAACCTAACCTAACCTAACCTAACCTAACCTAAAAAAATATTTGCTACGTCATTTGTTGTAATGGTTGATGGCAGATTCTCTTGAAGTACACGACGAATAATTTTTGCAGGCTTTTCGGACAAGTCTTCAACTGCCTTGCGTTTGCAAGAAGAGCTTACAATTTGGCGATTAAATTTATCTATATTTGCGCTATGACAATGCTCTTCAATATGTTTTGTCAAAGTTATATCTTTCGATTCACCCAAACTAAGTATATATGATTTACACTTTTTATTTGTACATATCCAAATCTTCAGGTAGTTAAGTACCATTGGGACCCAATACGCCTATAGATAAAAGGATTATAATTTACACTAAAAGGATTGTACTAACCTTTAATTTTTGGAAGTCCATCTTATTAAGAATAATAAAAAACTCTTCGTTTTAACAAAACTTCCAATATTTATTTAAAAAATTGCTTTTTTAACTTTAATGACAGCCGTTTCGCTAGACTTAGCATCGTCAGATTGACATATTGAAGTTATATTTTGTTTGTTTGTAGCTAGGTACCTGATGTTTATTAGGTAGTTATAAGGCTAGACCAAGTATGGAAGTAATAAGACATAACAATATTTAAGCCTAGATGTTATGAGCCCTAAGGGATTATCCTGGATGTACTTCCCTCTAAGATCAGTATAACTGTGCAATGATATAGAAAAACCAGGAAAAAACTATATCATGCTGATCTTTACAATAACTTAATATATTTGTGTTACAATTACGTCTTATCTATGTATAAAATGAAGACTCAATCAAAGCAAACACTTTGAAAGTAGAGAACTTCCCAGATTTATTTGTTCATTAACAACTTTAAATTGTGGATCTGCTAGATGTCTTTTTATTTCAAGTTCTTCAAGGAAATCTAAATTTTGTTTTTTATTACAAGTGTGTAGTATTTGGATGTCATTGATGTGTAAGAGTGAGGTTGGATGTTCAAGTAGGTGTTTTGCATAATTTGACTTATCTGGTTGTTTTAATCTATATGCTTTTAAATGTTCGTTGAATCTTACTTCAAAATTTCTTTGTGTTTGTGCAGAATTGAAAGTTTTGTTAAAACGAAGAGTTTTTTATTATTCTTAATAAAATTTACACATTTTAATCTATGACCTGCCGGGACCGAATCCATCAACACCGCTATCTTTCAAAATAAAAATTGATTAAAATTTAAATTAGATTGTAATATTGTGTTGCCCCACTTACTAGTAAACATAGGTAGTCTGAAATCACCAAAATACATTTTAATTTCTAGGAAATTAATTTGATGTTATCTCTTCCGACAATTGTATGTCTTAATATCCGCTTTATCTTTATTAAAATGAATGATGTGTCAATAATAAATTTACAATTCTTTTTAATACAATAACATAAATAGGTATTTAAGTATACTTATATTAAGGTAACAGTTGTGAAATAAAAACAATACTCTTGTTGATAACATTGTAATATTTAGTTGTGATAAATGGAATTTTCGCAATTTATTGTAGGTGTGTTAATGTAAACAATATAATAAAATGTTTATTGCAAATTATCGTTATAAATCTTATAATATGTCCAAATGTATTGTTACAGCAATAAATTTAATGGTGGTAATAAATAGTCATACTAAATAGATAAAAGATGTAGTTATTTTAAACAAATAAAAATATATGATGGCCATATCGCACGAGAACGATGTGGACAATCCACACGAGTCGAACAATATATTTTTTCTACGACCCATTTAGAAAAAATCTGAAAAAGAACATTTTGTTAAACTATAATATAACTTCAAATAATTAAAATCTTTTAACAATTTTGTTTATAATTAAATTACCAATTAAATTTTAAATTTTCACTGATATTATTTAATAAAATAAACATTAAAAAGTAAAGTAAAGTAGTACCATATCAAATAGGTATATAAAAATATAAAAATCATAAACTAACGCCTTTTGCCTTTTATTTATCAAACAGGGTTGCCACCTAATTTGCATCATGATATTCTCTGACTTTTCCAGGTTTTCCCTGACCAAATTTATAAAATTCCATGACCAATTTATATGTGTAATTTATTTTAAAGATAACATCTATTCTGTAAAATAAAAGATGAAAGATTTATAATACCTCTTTACTACTCTAAAATTTTTTTATTGTGTATAAAATATAATAATAATATAATAAAATAAATAAATAAAATAAAAAATAATTATTGTCAACGTCAACTTGTCAAGTCAAGGAATTAACCTCGACAAAATAAGTAAACAGCAAAGAGACTGTGTAACCGTAAATTGGGTAACGAAGCTCAGAAACAGAAAAAGAAGACTGATTTTATGGCCTCTACCCATATGAGGTATTTAAGCAATTGTTAGTTGCTCGTTTTAAACTAAAACAAAAGTATAAATCTTGAATGTGTTGGATGTATGGTTTATAGAAATAAATATTTAAATGATTAGATTGTTGCAAAGGCAATAAAGAGACCTTTCAAATGCCACGTGATTTCGGTTTGTATTTAAAAAAATCGTCGATGACGTCATTACGTCATCACTAATGACGTAATGTCCAACACATCTATAGCAGTTGATGGACATTCAAAAATTAAAATTGACGTTTTTTAAGATTTTTTTAAAAGTCGCCTGTTTCTGAAATAATGAATTTATTCCATACATTTGTATCATACTGTATACATAGATATTTATTTTATAAGCATCTTTATAAACATGTATGTTCTTTAATCAAGTGTTAAAAGGTTTCAACTTGACATAATACTCGACATAATATTATTATAACACAGATAATTATACCATTAATTAAACAGTCTCGACTTTCAAATATGATCGATAATATTGTTTAAAAAAGAATAAACAAAATGTTGGTAATATTGTCATTACAATAAATAACATAAATTATAACTTGTAAATTCTAATTGATTAATCATCACCATTGTTTATTTATACACAAAGCGTTCATTGGTTATTGCATCAATTTAAATTAATTGACGGCTGATGTTCTAGATGCTAAAATACATCGATATTATATTCAAATGGATCTGCAACACATTCCTATTAAAAATGATCTATTGCTAATAAATTGGTTATGATACCTCTATGAAAGCAGTACGTTTCTAATTTTTTTTTAAATACTGTCTAGATCAAATTCATAGCAGATTAATGTAATTGGTAGTTCAGAAATTAATCATCATTAATATGTCATTGGTTAATCTATCGTGAAGGTCATTTAAAATCAGTTGTTGTGCCAGAAAACATGGATGTTGTCCGGAAACTAATTTTGAAAAATCGTTATGTAACTTGGCGTGAGACACAAATGTCCTTGATTATTAGTATAGTCGAAATATGTTTCTTTTTTGGGTTGAAAAATTAGGACTGGTGATAGGTGATTTTATTTGCGAACGTTCCTGTAAATAAAACATTAAATTTTGTTGGAATTTTTGTAAAGATCGATCAATGTGAAACGATTTTTTTAACAGTACTTTGTAATGGTCTCTCAAAATGCGTAGGAAATATTGGTTATATGGAATATGTTGAAAATAATAAATACTGAAACAATATTTATACATAATTAAAAACCTGATTTGATTTCTTAGTGCAGTCGAATTACCTTTTTTTCATGAATTAAGTCCGAATTGAGGTAGCTAAGTGGAAAGGGGTAGGTTTGATAATTACAAATCGAAAGGTGACCATCCAAGATCTTAGATGCGTGCAAGGGGTGCGTGGTAGGGGTGGAAAGGGGGTGAAAACGGTTTTTTGCAATTTGCAGCGTAAATACGCATTTTATTGAAAAAAGTTAAATGGAAAAGTTGTAGATAAGAAAAAAATCGACAACTTTTGTCTGAAACATTTTTTCACATAACCTAAAAATAAAGGCTAAAAAAGCGAAAAACCATAATATTAGTTTTTTATTTTTTACTCAGCGAAGAATCAATAATTTGTTATGAAATTCAGTACAGTGATCGCTTTTTGTATCCCAAAAGGTAGAATTTTTTTTTTTACGATAACTCAATTTTTTTCCGACATATTAACGATTTTCAAAAAAAAGACCTCATTTTGTAACGGCTCCCAAGGTCCGAATTTTTATTTTAGACGCCTCTTGAAGGTCTCATTTTTTTCGTAATGACTTTAATTTCCATATACAATAATAAAAAAATACTACTCCTAGCAAAAAAAATCGTTTAAAATCGAAAAAACTGAAAAAATCACAATTTCTTACGCGTATCTTTTTCCTACCCTTCTACACGTTATATTACTCTCAAAAATATTTCATGTACATGCATTTAATTTATCACACCTTATTGCAGTTTGTAGGATTAAAATAAAGGAAATTATGGACGTCTATATTGATTAAAAAAATAAAAAAATTTATTTTATACGTGCATACGATGAAATTATACAAAGAAAGTACAATTTTACTGTTTCTTATTTTTAATTATATCTCGCCCCTTTTGACTTGCGAATTACATTCTTCTTCCTCTTGTACTTCTACTTCATCGTCATCTTCATCATTTTCATCTTTATTTTCATCATCTCCGTCTTCATCTTTATCATGTTCGTCTTCATCTTCATTATCATTATAGTATAGGCCCTGGTATAGGCTCTGGTAGCGTGGTTTGCTCCGATTTTTCACGATTGGAGCGTTTGTGTGAAGATGCCACAATAAAGTTACATTTGAGTACAGGCAACTGTAAATGTTTTACATAATATTAATCATTACAAATTCTACGAATTAATAACAAACACCTTTTAAACAATTAGCAATTACTCTATTTAAAATTTCTTGGTGTTATTAACTTTAATTGAAAAAATTAATATTTTTTACATGAAATGTTTTAAAGAATACATACGTTAAATTACTTACGTTATTGAAGAAATAAACTAATAACACTAGTCATGTATAAATAATATAGAAACGATTCACAAAATATACAAAGCTACTAAATAACTAAGTTATGACAATCAGTGGAATGATTTTTTAAATTTTTTTAATCAATATAAACGTCCATGATTTCCTTTATTTTAATCCTACAAACTGCAATAAGGTGTGATAAATTAAATGCATGTACATGAAATATTTTTGAGAGTAATATAACGTGTAGATGGGTAGGAAAAAGATACGCGTGAAAAATTGTGAATTTTTCAGTTTTTTCGATTTTAAACGATTTTTTTTGCTAGGAGTAGTATTTTTTTATTATTGTATATGAAAATTAAAGTCATTACGAAAAAAATGAGACCTTCAAGAGGCGTCTAAAATAAAAATTCGGACCTTGGGAGCCGTTACAAAATGAGGTCTTTTTTTCGAAAATCGTTAATATGTCGGAAAAAAATTGAGTTATCGTAAAAAAAAAAATTCTACCTTTTGAGATACAAAAAGCTATCACTGTACTGAATTTCATAACAAAATATTGATTCTTTGCTGAGTAAAAAATAAAAAACTAAAATTATGGTTTTTCGCTTTTTTAGCCTTTATTTTTAGGTTATGTGAAAAAATGTTTTAGACAAAAGTTGTCGATTTTTTTCTTATCTATAACTTTTCCATTTAACTTTTTTCAATAAAATGCGTATTTACGCTGCAAATTGCAAAAAACCGTTTTCACCCCCTTTCCACCTCTACCACGCACCCCTCGCACGCATCTAAGATCTTGGATGGTCGCCTTTCGATTTGTAATTATCAAACCTACCCCTTTCCACTTAGCTACCTCAATTCGGACTTAAGTCATAAATTGGTCACTTTTTCACGTAATTCGACTGCACTATACACGCTGTAACACAAGTGAACACTTCTAATGAAATACAAAGATTAAAATGAACAAGAAGTGTAAGCTGCAATCCTCTACAATCCCTCTCTGAGAAACAAAATTACCTGAATCAGGTTCTTTTACATTTATGATGTGCATCTCGGATTTTACAACTTAAGGGTCTAATTGTTTTTATTATAATCCTTCAGTCAATACCATTTACTGTAAAAACTATTATACTTTCATATCTAAATTATTTCTGTTGATTATTACTGGTTTAAACCAGTTGGTATAGTATAAAAATCTTGATTCGACTGTTCAATAATTAAAAGTCAACAATTTTTTATTATTCAAGTTGTGTTCAGCTTATAAAACATTTACGACTTTTTTATACTTATATAACAATGGGCGTAAGGTGACATTGTCACCAAAACTCCGTCTCCGTCGTGGTTCCATTACATTCATTGGAATTTCAAAACGGTAAAATTGAATAGGTACCTACCTACATAAAGAGACGGTGTTAAATTTTTTATTAGGTATAATTTTGGTTTGTAAATTTAATTTACTGATGGATCGCTGTAATTCAATAACAAACTTTAATTTCTTTGGAAATCAGGTGGAACAATTTGATAAATAATGGAATTTAAAATGTGTTGATACGATTTTAAAATATTAAAATTACGTCTAAATTTAACAAACAATTATTGTAAATTGAGGGATTAGCAAATATTAGCAAATATTCTAATATATAAAAAATAATTAATTCAATGCAATAATAAAATAATTATTAGGAATCACATTTTAATAAATCAAATTAACTAAAAACTAAAATTGTTGTTTTTCTGGTTTTGATTTCAAGATTATTTTTTTATTGCATTAAATTGGCAATAAAAATAGCTTCAATAAGGAATCACACTTTGAATTTTGTAACTGTTATTTTTCCCTTAGTCCATTGAAATGTTACATTTTTTAGGCCCCCCTGTGTAGGGGGGGTCAGTGTAAAGCTAAAACCAAGTTTGTGGGGTCGCCACCCTTGTCCCACGGCCGCCATCTTGAAAATAGGGGTTGAAACGGTTTTTATGATGTATCTCTTAAACTATTTATTTGATAAAAAAAATTTGTTAACATTTTTTGTTGCATATTAAATTCTCTACAACTTTGGTCCAGTAACTTTTTATCGTAGCACTATAAATAAAATAGTTATAAGCGAAAATCTTCAGAAATTCGAGAAAAAAATTTTTATTTTTCGATATAACTTTTTTTTATCATTTTACGAAAAAATAATATTGGACCATTTTTGTAGATCGTTTTTTGAGGAACAACTTTTATAATCAACATTTTTTTATTAAGTTAATAGCTAAGGTTTTATCGAAAAATATAAATTTTTTTCTCGAATTTCTGAAGATTTTCGTTTATAACTTTTTTATTTATAGTTCTACGATAAAAAGTTACTGGACCAAAGTTGTAGAGAATTTAATTTGCAACAAAAAACGTTAACAAATTTTTTTTATCAAATAAATAGTTTAAGAGATATATCATAAAAACCGTTTCAACCCCCATTTTCAAGATGGCGGCCGTGGGACAAAGGTGGCGACCCCACAAACTTGGTTTTAGCTTTACACTGACCCCCTTACACATCAAAAAAATAAAATTGCGTCCTCTAAAAAACGCAACCCCAAATGTAACTTTTCAATGGACTACCTGAAGAATAAAATATTTGCATCTATTATGTTTAGTGTCTGACAGTGGTATTTTGGGTATTACCATTAAAACATCTGCAAGGGATTAAGTATTAATAATATAATCAATCAGCAGGTAGGTACCGAAGGAAATTATAGCATTATCTTTCCTGTATTTGAGTAGTAGTGTCGTATATTTTGTGTATTTTTCGGAGTTATCTTTGTATTTTTGTGTTTTCGAGTGTTATTTTGATATTTTTACGATGCCTCTTCGAAAAAGTGCCAAAAAACGATTATGGATGTCGTCTAAAAGAGTATCAACGCGATCCCTAAATCGCAAGCAAGCGGCTTGCAGCCGCTGCTGCGTTTGGCTGCTAGTAGGAAGTGGTTCACCTTGTGCAGTGGAAACGCAAGACGCAAGCGTTTTTAAAAAACTCGAGTAGACTCGGGCTAGTCTAGTCAGTTCATTTTGAGCCTTCATGCTGAAATAATGAATCGTGGTGCATTATTAAGGTATGGTTCCGCTTGTGCAGCGGACGCATTCAGCCACTGCTTGCAGCCGCTGCTGCGTTTGGCTGCTAGTAGGAAGTGGTTCACCTTGTGCAGTGGAAACGCAAGACGCAAGCGTTTTTAAAAAACTCGAGTAGACTCGGGCTAGTCTAGTCAGTTCATTTTGAGCCTTCATGCTGAAATAATGAATCGTGGTGCATTATTAGCTCTTTATTTGTTAGACGAAGAAGAAGACGATGCTATTGTGCGTATAAGTATCAGGAATGTTCAGAGAAGACCACAACACATGATGTTTTGACAAAGAAATACGGAAGGAACGTATAAAACTTTAATATGCAAATACCTAGTGGACGACGAAAAAAAGTTTCAGCAGTTCTTTAGACTAACAAAAGAACAGTATCACTTTGTTTTATCTGCCATTAAACCAGACATTCAAACCCAAAACCACGTGTTCTGGTACAACGACTGCTCGACCGCTGCGGCCAGACTGGTCACCCTAGCAGTCGATGCAGCCGTCGCATGCGATGTGATGCGACCGACGCGCTAGTAGAACCAATGCCATAAAGATGCACGGATATCAGTCACTGCGACCGCTGCAGCAGCGGCTGCAAGCAGTGGCTGCATGCGTCTGCTGCACAAGCGGAACCATACCTTAAGTAAGAAAAAAGAAAGTAGTGAATAAATTCATGTATTACTCAGGTTGTTTCATAAAGAGTTGACTAACTTTAGACCTATTAGCAACGTAACTATATGTATGCGGTGTGTAACGTACAGTGTCTATGCAAATGTGAATATTTTTTTGAGAAAAACATCTTTATTTATTGAAGAGAACTGAATTCTGGTTTTCGTATTACACATTCTACATATTAACATTATATTTTGTAAGAAATCTTGGGCTTAAAATAATAAAGAAATACATGCGATTTAATGGATGAGTTCTATACAAGGGAAATGCTGCCAACAAAACGAACAAAAAAATACTGAAAAAGGTTAGTCCCATAAGGAAACGGTTTTTCCAATACATTTTTGGTTTTTCTTATATAATTTGGGCCCCTTTTACCACCCATGTTGTACCCGAGAAGTATGAAATTATTTTAAGATGTTTTTAACTTGGAGTATTTTACATTTTACAGTTGACGAAAAACTAAATGTTTGTGAATAAATTAAAATGTCAATGGAGGTTGTCTTGTTAGTATTTTGGGCGACAAACGGTAGGTATTTGTTACAAACAATTCCCAACAAACATGAACTCAAACAGTGATTCCTATTGTTTAAAAAAGAATAATTACTAAATTCGTTAAAACCGAACTTCAATAATTCAATAATGTTATAGATCGTAAATTTTTAATTGCATATTGATAAATAGTTATTGTGTAAAAGTTTTATTTGAGAATTTATTACGTCGCATTTTGAAGGTTATGCTAAAATCTTGTGATTTTTGTTAAATAAATATAAAAAAATTCTAGGTAATAATATTAGAATGCTGTCATCGGTAAAACGAAATTATTTGTACAGCGCCATTAAAATTCGACAAAACGAGAAGCAAAAAAAGAAGTTTGAAAATTTTAGATAAATTAATACGAGGTTTTATCCAAAGATGCTATCAAATTAAAAACATGTATAAAATAGATTGGAAAATAGACTCGGAAGTAGGAAGTGTTATCAGTTACATCTAGCGTTTAGTAACGTAATCACTCAAAATAAATAGAAATCTTTTCTAATTCGAAGTGAAATATTTCATTCAGCGCCATCTGAACGTTTGGTCCGGCTTTCACAATACGCAATCTACATTTCATCACAATTACAAAAAAGTGTTAAATTTTTAGTTCGTATGGTTTGATAGACTATTTCTATTTCTAGACAATGCTGCAACTATGGCTGCCTGAGTACAAAACTGCTCAGACCTGAAAATTGATTATTTGGTATCTCAACATTTTATAAATAACAGTTACTGTAATACAGGAGTAAATTAGAATTAATTGTTTGATTTAACAACTATTTAATAAAATTGGTTAATTTTTGTTGTACCAACTGACCCTCACTTATTCAGTCACACAAGGAAAATAGTGCCTGTTCTCTAATTGCATCTTATTTAGGTACTTGTTTGTTGGTAATTTTGACATTTTTTTTAGTAGTTTTTGTTGGATTTTAATGAAATTTTTCAGGGTTGTAGAAGAGATTGATGTGTGTATTTTGGCTATTTTTTTTCTTGATCCGACCACCCCTAACGAGGGGATGATTTTTAGAAGAAAAATCCCTTTTTTCACCCTAGCTCGGGCAATTTTTAACGAAATTTAAAATTTTTCACATCGTTTGATTTGGGGTTTAATTTCGAAAAAAATTGTAGTTGAAATTTTTTGATATCATCATCCCTTATCGAAATAATCCATTTTTTCAACCCCCATGTTGTGCTCTACTTAAGATTTCACAAAACCTTAGAAAATAAGGAAACTATAAGAGATATCGAAATGAAACAAAAACTGTTGTTTTCAGCTCGTCGAAATCTATTAGAAACTGTCTTTACCTATTTTTTTTTTTGAATTAAGGCCTTTTTGGTACCGTCGTGAATGTTGAAAATTTTTTTCGAGGGTACATTTTTTTACTTAATCCGGTCTTGTACGAAAACGAAGAACTACAATTTAATGAAATCTAAAAGGATTTCTTCGTAATTGGACAAGCTTTCAGATGATCTATTTTTTTTTTGAAAAATTTTTTCATTTTACCCCCTCCATAATAGTTGAAAATATGAAAATTTCGAACTTTAATTTTTACATCATTTTTCAACTTTGAAACCTGATGATGGCAAAACTGTTGATCCGATCTAAACCGGACCACCACCAATCGATTCCTTATTAAATTCTGTACAAAATGGACCCCTCGAAATTTTTCATCCCATACATAGTTTTGATGGAGAAATTATTTTTTAAAGTCATCTTTCGTTTTTTCGAAAATTAAAAAACTACCCTTAAATTTACAACCCAAATCCGATTTTGATGTAATATTTTTTTTCGGAAAGTACTTTTGATAAGCTTTCCAACGATGTATAATCCGCCAAAATTCTTATTGCAAGGGAACTCGAAACTTATTGGGGTAAAAATTCCAAAAATTGCAAAAAATCGGGGAGTGGTTCAGCGTCTCTCCCTTTTGATCGATTTTTATGAAATCGGTCTTAAAATGTGGGGAATCCGATTCTACAACAAAAACATTTGAAACATTTTTTCAATTTCCGCCCCTGAAAAAAACGGCGCCCAAAAAACCCCTTTTTTTGATTTTTTCGAAAATTTCGAATCGCCGCCATTTTGTTATTTTTCAAAATTTTAAAATCTTACGCAGCGTGACATGGATATCTTTTTAAGGATGTTATTCATGAATTTTTTCAAATTATTAAAAACATATTTACTACCCTAAAAAGGGGTATCTTTGTTTTAAAATTGACATTAAATTATGAAAATTTCACATTTTTTGTCATTCTTGAATTTTTTTCACCTACAAGTCGACATTTTCAAAACATCGCATATAAACATTCTTAAAGAAAATTTTATGAGCTATCCGATACATATATCGTTTTTTCAATAATGACTTTGCCAAGGGGTTAAATTTGGCTTTAAACATAACGATGTCATGTTGTTCAACCCCCTTTACCTATTTGGACTGTAGCTGATCAAAATTCGTTGAAAATTTGTATAAATTTTTACATAGATCTCTTTAATTTTGAATAACTTTTTATCTATGACGATTTAAGAAACCAAAAAAGCACAGATAGTTAGAGAAAAGATAAAGGTATATAAATCGAATTTGGTCTTTTCGATTTCATAATTGTGGAAATTATACAGGGTCAAAGTTGGAAATTTTTTTTTTTTAAATTTTCCTTTAAAAATTAATTACGTCTACATTACTAGATATTAAGGAACCAAATACACATCAAACGAAAGTGGGCCACCTATACTATCATAAAAAAAATACATTTCGAAATTATTTTAATTACAGTTAAAGTTACTGCACTTTTTTTCTAATTTCAATTTTCATTTCAAAGGATTTCTTGGATTTGGACCTATCCAATGTTATATTGTGGACACATTCACATTATGATGATTTACAGTGTGTAAAAGCCAAATGGAATAAATTCATTATTTCGGTTACTGTACATATTTATAAAAAATCCCGAAACACGTCAAATTTACATTATAACTTGACATTCTTTAACGTGAAAATGCAACCCCTACCTTCAACCCCCTTAGAATGACAGGTACAACACCCAATTTTTTAAATGGGAAGTATAGACTTGTGATATATTATTTGAAAGGTCTCTTCATTCTCTATTCAAAAATGTTATTGTTTTTAAATTTAATGCAAAAATTAACATAAAAAAATTAATATCATGTTGTTACCGAAATTCGCTAAAATATACTCGAAACTTATTACAATATACTTAAAACTTATTTCTCGTTTAGGTCTTGATAATGAGAAAGTGAACAAAAACCATAGCAATGTGGTTTTTAGATGGTAACCATTAAAAAACTTTAAAGAATTTCCGTGGCAACGCTATTTTAACAAGCAGTAGTAAATTGTTTTATTTAAGTTGTCATTGTTGTAATTTAAGTATAAAGTTTGTTCAATTCAATTCTGAAAAATGGTTAGATTAACGGAAATGCATAAAATAACAGTTTTACAAATGATTGGCTACGGAGATAACATCCGAACACATCAGGAAGTAACTCGCCTATTTCATGAGAAATTTCCTAATTTACCGCCTATATCCCAAGGAACAATAAGTAAAATAGAAAAGCAGTTTCGCGAGTTTGGTCATGTAAGGCAGATAAAAAAAGCAACTGCCAATGCACTGAGTGATGAACTCAAATTAGATGTGTTGCTTGAGTTTCAGGAAAACCCACATACATCGAGTAGACAGGCATCCACTACATTCAATGCTAGCCATACATCGATAGCAAACATATTAAAAAGAAAATAAATTGCATCCGTATAAGATGATACCTACTCAGGAGCTCATGGAAGACGATTTTGATAGAAGAACCCTTTTTTGTGAGCAAATGATGGACATGTTGGATAACAATATTATCCAATTAGAAGACGTTATGTTTTCTGATGAGTGTACTTTTTTACTTAACGGTCATGCTAATCGTCAAAATTGCCGCTACTGGTCCACGGAAAATCCTCACTGGATGAGAGAAGAACACACTCAATACCCTCAAAAGGTTAATGTTTGGGCAGGGATTGTAGGGAACAATATCATTGGTCCCTTTTTTATTGAGGGCAACTTGAATGGCAACAATTATTTGGCACTACTTCAAAATGATGTCATTCCAACGTTGGCAAATTTATATCCTGATCCGGGTAACCCTCAAGTTCCAGCGAATACGATATGGTTTCAGCAGGATGGAGCACCACCACATTACCAACTTAATGTCCGGCAGTACCTCGATACAATATTTCCTAATTGGTAGATAAGGAGGCGAGGATCGATTGAATGGCCAGCGCGATCACCTGATCTTACATTATTAGATTTCTTTTTATGGGGATATGTGAAGAGCCATGTGTACAAAACTAAACCTTCTGATTTAAATGACTTAAAAGAACGAATAACGCTTGCGATTAGGTCGATCACGCCTGATATGTTAAATAATGTTAGAAGACAGTTTTATTTGATATTAGGATGTTGCCAAGACGTTCGCGGAGAACATTTTGAACATCTACTTCATTAACATTCATAGTTCTTTTTCGTGTTCTACATTTTATTACGTTTTGCATTACATTTTAGTTTTTGATTGTATTTTAGCGAATTTCGGTAACAACATGATATTAATTTTTTTTATGTTAATTTGTGCATTAAATTTAAAAACAAAAACATTTTTGAATAGAGAATGAAGAGACCTTTCAAATGATATATTATCACAAGCCTATACTTCCCATTTAAAAAATTGGGGGTTCTACCTGTCATTCTAAAGGGGTTGAAAGTAGGGGTTGCATTTTCACGATAAAGAATGTCAAGTTATAATTTAAATTTGACGTGTTCGGGATTTTTTATAAATATGTACAGTAACCGAAATAATGAATTTATTCCATTTGGCTTTTACACACTGTATTTCTGTAGTACTGTTTACTTTGGATTGCACCTACTTATAATTTATATTTGTACATTTTATTAAATAAACTTTGCCACTTATTTACTTGGTAGCTATCGATTTTCTAATATACTTAACCCACTGCGATCTAGACAGATATAATACGTAGCAGACCTGATATTTCACCTCTTTTAATGACGTCACGTCGGATCGAAGTTTTCTGGGGGTGTGGCATATTCGGCGCGCCGAAAATTGGATTAATTGGCGACAACGTTGACAAGTTTAATTGATATTGATGAAAATTTTAACAAGTTCCGGTTTTAACAAGTGTTTTATTATTTTTATCCTTACCAAACACCAACACTACAAATCCGATAAAAATAATTGTTCATCTGATAACTAAATTAGAACAAAGGAAAAATAACAATTAAATCAAATACTAAAAATATAATATTTAGAAAATAATTGTTAACTACTAAATACAGATTTAAAAATGTAGAGTATCAAATAAAATCATATTAGTTTTTAGTATTGAGCTGACAACAATGTAGAGAATGAAAATAGCCGATAGTACATGCGCAAAAGCTTTATGTGGGTGTGTGAGAAGGGTAAGTTCATATTAAGGGTAGCAAGTAGTCTCAAGGTGACCTTTCTTTGCGGGAAGTCTATCTCGTTAGTTAAATGTCTATGTGTTAAATAATCTCAAAAAAACATGAAAATGGTCAGCGAGAATCAGGATTTAACATGTTACGTTTCGACAAAGGTAAAAACATTTTTATACGATTTATATTGTCAATATACATCGCAGGGTTACTACTATCAGGAGATTAATTACCTACAAATTATTTGGTTTTGTGAAATAACTAATCTTATTGCATATTTTTTAGCATAAAAATAACAAACATTGCTGATTTATTTTTACAAAAACCACTTTTCCATCCGTGTATTTTTGTAAGTGTTTATATTTATCTTATTTATTTATTTAACTTGCAATTTTTATTGATAGTAACAAACAATATTTATATTACGTAAGAGAGCATTATACTTTGCACAACTTAATAATTATATATGTGTAACAGTAAAGTTCAAAAACTGAATCACCCACTCTCATTATTATTATTGCTATCATTATTACTAGTGTTTGTAAAACATTAATTACCAAATTCTAAATATTTAAATAAAATGAACAATTATTGCACAACTTATGCGTAGTTATGATAAAAATGAAATTGCATCACTTCAATTTATAGTTTTAAAGGAATGTATCAATCAAGTAGGATCAAGAAGTGCTTAGAATGTAACCAAAAATAATTAAGACGTCAATTCTGGTCAAAACAATTGCTGCTCATTGTGCAACTGTTTGTACTATTATATCTCTCTGTAATATTCTTCGTAAGGGTTTTTACATAAAATGTAGAGGTATGTATATTTATACAGAGCTTTTTAGATAAAAGTATACCTTTGCGCGAGAGTTATGAACAGTATTTTTTTCTACGAGCTACAACTATGTAACAAAAACTAATTATTTCATTTAATTATTATTGACTGTATTAAAAGTAAATGAACAATGTGAAGCATTATGCAAGGTTAATGATGAAGATGCGGTTCCTTCAATGGAGGAAATTACTTGTTTTGCATTGTTTTTGTAGGTTCTGTCGATGCCGGTTGGAGTTGAAATAATATTTTCTTGCAAACGATTTTCAGCAATATCTGGTGAATTTAGAACATTGTTATGGTGGGTCTCGACGCTTGTAGAAGTACTGCTAGTAGTGGTGGTACTATATGACATCTGCAAAATTTTGTTTGACATTTCTTTCTTATTTTTTAATGACTCCTCCAAATATTCTTCCGTCACAGCTGTGGATTTCCTCATTGTCTTCTGCTTCAATGTTTTCCATTGTTTTTTAAAAAATCTGGGCTAGGACTTACTTATTAGTTGTAGTTAAAATTAAATTTTGCGCTCTCAAGCGCGTGCGCAAAGTACCTATTTTGCGCACGCTCGTAGAAAAAAACATTTTTTTAAATATTTCTTTATTCATTTTTGAGACATTTTCTACTGGGGAAAAATATTTTCCTATATAATATAAAATAAAATTATACAATATTCAGACAAATTTAGAAAAGCTAACTTTTTTGAAAAAATTACAATTATTTTTATGAAGGAAAATAATAGTACTTTGCGCACATGTTGCACACAATACTTTTTCTTCGATCACGATTTATAATAATTAAAATAAGAAACTTATTTGAAATCTGTAACTATTTTTATTATTATTAGGTATATTACAGGAATGCAAAATAATAATTATAACATTTAATTTAACCCAATTTAAATGATTATATTGAAGTTCATTAAATTTAAGACAAAACCAATAAACATTTTTATTTGAAATTATAATTTATGGTAAAATTTGAGCAATTTTGAAGTGTTAATTCTCTGTAAGTGTTAAAATATTTGCCGATGATGTGGAAGGTTTTTCTTTTTGATTAATAGGGGAGTCCACTGTGTTTACAATTTTATTGGATATCTCTATTTTATTGGCGATGGCGTCATCGACATAACTTGCTGCAATATTGCTTGATCGCCATCCACCATGGCGTTTAAGAGTTAATAAAACTCCTACTGCTTTCACTAAAATAGTTGCAGAGGAGCGTCGAAAAGAATGGCCAGTATGAAGATTAGGGTTCGGCAATTGTAAACATTCTGCCACTTGTTTAGGCATATTGACAATTTTGTTAAATCCGACAATTTGCTTTGTGCATTTACCCCCTTGATAATTCACAGGCGTCTGTCAGTGACGTTATCAGGTCGCAGCAAACGTACTTTTTGTATATATTAAAAAATTCTCCAGTTACCGTAAAGGATCTTTCAGTTTTAGTTTTCGTACTTCGAAGCCTAACCAATACAAGTCATCTAATTTTAAATTCCACAATTCTTCTCTTCGACAGGCACCAGTTAAACCGAGCGCAAGAACAGTCTAGAAGTTAAAATATTTATTTTTAAATAACTTATATTATAAATAATGAAACATTTATTTACCTATGTTGATAAATATTTATAATCGGGTGCTTCTTTCAAAAATTTATGGATTTTTTCAGATGTTAACGTTTTTGATTTTTTAGGTTTGTAATTGTCATTTTGTCTTTTCAGAAATGCTTTTAATCTCACATATTTCGAAATATCCAAATTTTTTTTTACTTAATGTACTTCGCAACATTGAATATTGGGACCATAGTGTCCAAGCTTTATAAGATTTTGTTTGTTCTTGAAAATAAGCAAGCATTACATTTTATTTCTTTATTTTCTTTTGATTCCATAAATTTTCGATAAGCGCATTCATACTTTTCTCTTGATTTTTCTGGCAAAAGGTTTACAGTAGCATTCAAAGCAGTCTCCAAAATTTCTGGTGGTGTGTTTTCCATATATTCGTCTTCTGAACCTAACATTCTAAATATGGTAGATGCACAAATCCTATATATTAAAAAAAAAAAACGAGAATTTGATCATAACTTCTGTATTTTAACACAAATTTTAACCACCTTCAAAGTATTCTCCATTGACCACGACGCACTTCTGCAAACAATTCTTCCATTGCTCAAAACAGTTTTTAAATTCACTCATCAGGATGTCCTTTAAACCTTCCAGCGTTTTTTACCTCCACCAATGGCAAAACGTTTTCTTTCATATTCCTTTTGAGTCCGGGGAACAAACAGAAGTCACAGGGGCTTAGATCCGGTGAGTATGGGAACAATCGATGTCAAGGCGTTTTTGGTCCACAATTGCTTCTAATATCGATGCTCCCTTTGCTTGTCTGTGAAAAGGCGCGGGATGAATTTGGCTGCAACCCTTCTTAAGTGCAAATCTTCTGATAAAATTCTCTGAATTGAAACCTATAGCATTCCCGACATCTAACAGAGTTGATCAATGGTTCGACGACGGTCTTCCGAAGTGAGGGTATTGATTTTTTCGACGTTTCCATCATTTCATGGGGCGTCCTGAACAGGTTGTTTTAAAACATGAAAACCAATCGCAAACTCTGGTTTTACTTAAGGCAGCATCCCCATAAACAGTCATAAGCATTAGTAGGGCAGATTTCCTCATCAGGAAACAAAATTTCACAGCCACTAACGGACATGTGGTCAAACAATAGATTCCCCCAATCTCTCTTCCCGGAACTTATGGGTACCCCCTCGTATATTGTCACGTTTTACAATATATTTGATTAATTAAAATTGATGAAAACACAGTTGTTTCTGGAAACTTTTAGTTATATTTAGTAAATTTAGTGGAAGTCTTTTTGTAATATAAATCTTTGGTTATACTGGTTTCAATTAACTACACTCACAAACGAAGTGTTTGGAAACAAATCAGACATCTTGATAAAGTTCGATATGTGCACATCAACTAGCAGAATTAACCTACAGGGTGAGTCAAAAGTAGAGGAAAACATTGTTTTCTTTTCTCCCCTGTATATGAGGGGGGTATAAAATTATTTCAAGGAAATCAGAATCCACGTTCGGAAGTTCGGAGCATTTTTAAATACGAGTAAATTAATATTTTGAATGGATTGAATTTTAAGTCGGTGAGTGTATAATGATTGGGAAGACAACATTACAGGAGGATACATCAAAATGTCCCAGTTTGTTGTATTATTTCTGAATCAGTTTTCTTTTCTGTTAATTATAGATAGATCAAGTTTTATGGCATTAAAAAGGCAGGCAGTTGAATCTGCCTGTAAAAGATACAGATACACCAATTACAAATTCTGGTTATCCCGTATGCATTATTATCAAGCTATAACAGGTCGGCTGAAAAGTCCCCGGTCTGACCTATAGATGACGACACTTGAATTAAATCCATTCCATTTTTAGATAGTATCAACCTTCAAAAGATTCGTGTAAAAATTTGACAGCTGTCGGACTATTAGTTTGTAAGATATTGCATTTTTAGTGAAGTAACTTTTGTTATTTTCAAAAAGATGTAAAAAAAAAGAATTTCGTATGCTTATTAAATATTGTTATTTGAAAGGAAAAAATACAGTTGAAGCAAAAGCTTGGCTTGATAATGAGTTTCCGGACTCTGCGCCAGGAAAATCAACAATCATTGACTGGTACGCAAAATTCAAGCGTGGTGAAATGAGCACCGAAGACGGTGAACGCAGTGGACGCCCAAAAGAGGTGGTTACCGACGAAAATATCAAAAAAATCCACAAAATGATTTTGAGTGACCGTAAAGTGAATATGATCGAGATAGCTGACACTCTAAAGATATCTAAGGAACGTGTTGGACATATCGTTCACGAATATTTGGGTAACGGAAGCTCTGTGCGTAATAAACCCGATGTTTTGCGTCGATATGTGACTATGGATGAAACTTGGCTCCATCACTACACGCCTGTGTCCAATCGACAGTCAGCTGAGTGGACTGCGGCCGGTGAACCGCCACCAAAGCGTGGAAAGACTCAACAGTCAGCTGGCAAAGTTATGGCCTCAGTTTTTTGGGATACACACGGTATATTGTTCATCGACTATTTGGAAAAGGGAAAAACAATCAACAGCGACTATTACTGTGCATTATTGGAGCGATTGAAGACCGAAATCGCGAAAAAACGGCCCTATATGAGAAAAAAAAGTGTTGTTTCATCAAGACAATGCACCGTGTCACAAATCATCGAAAACGATGGCAAAATTGCATGAATTGGGCTTCGAATTGCTTCCTCACCCACCGTATTCTCCAGATCTAGCCCCCAGCGACTTTTTCCTTTTCTCTGACCTGAAGAGAATGCTCGCGGGAAAAACATTTGGCTCTGATACTGAGGTAATCGCCGAAACTGAAGCCTATTTTGGAGTACTACAAAAATGGTATCGAAAAGTTGGAAGGTCGCTATAATCGCTGTATCGCCCTTGAAGGCAACTATGTTGAATAAAAAAAATTTTGTCAAAATATTGTGTTTTACTATGGTAGACCGGGGACTTTTCAGCCGACCTGTTACGGTATAAGTTAATGCAACTATTAAATTGTTGTTAAGCAGTAATTATCATATTAGTTTATTAAATTCATATAGATAAAATAAAAATTTGTTTAGATATTAAAATTGAATCAAATCATTTAAATATCGTCTACAAAATAAAAATGAAATAATAAACTGACAAAATGTGCTCATGTTGTTAAGGAATATGCATTGTAGTCGAGAGGCCACGGAGTTTAGCATTGAACTGAAATGAGACTATAATTAAGTTATGCTTTCACTCAAGTATACATAGTATACATTTTTCATTCTTCAATACAATGACGGATTTTTTTTTCTAAAAATACTACTTTTGTTGAATTAAATATGCTGATAACTGAGTTTTGAATAAAATTAATAAAACGGCTTTAAAAACTGACAATAAATCGAATCCAAATGAAAAACTCAAAGTCTATGTCAAAGAATTTTATTCTTTATGTTGATGGAAAACAATAATAGCAACTAGTTTCGGACTAATATTGCGGCCATCATCAGGCTATAAAAAGTTTATTTTAGTGGTGCAAATTAAAAAGAAAAAAAAAATCATACCTTGGTGTAAAAATTAATACAAATATAAATATAAAGACCACAATTAAAACATAAAATATAAAATTACAAACATTTTCAAACGATCCAACAGATAAAAAATAAAAAAATAAATATAAGAACATGTAGGATAAAATGTATAAAATGTGTGGTCTAAAATTAACTTTTTATATGTTTTAAAAAAGAAAAAAGAGAGGGGGCGAGTTCAACATAGACGTATAGATTTGAAAACTTTCCAGTGTAACTGTAGTCCGACATAACAGAGGGCAAGAAGAATAAGGCACAAGAAGAAGAACAAAAGGTTTGTGAGGTTATGTTGACAACAACAATTAAGTTTAATTTAAAATGAAGATAAACAACCTAGTAAAATGTACGAAGCTAAGTCACATTAGAAAGAAAGCAAAACCAATTATTGAAGAAAGTGGACAACAGAAAACAAATAAGGGAAATATGGAAGACAAAGTAAAATCTGTTAGAAACACATGCCGTTAAAAGGGAAGACTAAGAAATATGTAAGGGTCCTTTGGTGTCAACTGTTCATTCATACATACAACTGCACTGTCTCTTGATGCTTCATTGATCTTTAACATTTCAAGTGAATTCATCCTAGGACCTTTAACTTCGAAACGTTGGAATTAGAAAAAGTGTGATTTTCAGCAATGATATGGTTGGCAAAGGCAGATGGTGAATTAGGTGGGTCAAAGTCTTTGTAATTTTTAACATGTTCTTTTATTCTAGTATCTAAAAGGCGTCATGACTGACCAATATACAATCGAATTATTGTAATGGTATAAATTGACAATTTTAAGTCTAGTCAGCAATTTATTGACAAATCTTTTAAGCAGGTTTGGTCCAGCATTGCTAAATTCATTCATTACTATTGTAATTATTTTCATAACTAATTCTTGAATAATACAATTTGCATTGAACAGAACAATGTGTCATGTCACCTTCCAGTATGTCAAAATAACCTAAACTAACTTTGGGATACAGTTTCATCTAAAAATAAATGAGTGTTATTTATATCGATCAATAAATCTTAAAAATTCATTACAACAAATCGGTATATATAAATACCAAAATAAATTGTTGAGAATATTACTTTTAACAATGTAAACGGTAGGTATGTACATAACCTACTAGAAAAATCTAAGAATTTTAATACGTGTAGGAATTTATATGAATAAAAGTTTTATGATCGTGCTTATAATTAATGTTTAAAAATGTTCAAAACATTGTTAAACACTTATAAGATTATAATTTGTTTGATACAAAATGCTTTGTTATTTAGGTACACAGCTATTTGAAATTCGGAGAAGGAAAAACTGGATTTAAATATTTGTAATAAAGGAATAGGAATGTACAAATACAAATAAAAATATGCTATTTACTATAAATTAAATTATTGATTCTGTAAAATGGTTTACAAAATACCTATTACCTACTTCTTCACCTACACACTGAACATAATCATAAGTATTTAGGTACCCCATCTTCATGGTAAACATAAAGAAAACGAACACCTGCAAAAATAATTTACTCTAATTTACATAGGAATGTTAAAAAGTTTGTAATGTAAGTAACTGGATTTTTCGGTAAAATCTTGTACCATTATCCATTATTTTAGCCTTGGGCTAAACAATAATTATAATTATTATTATACGTCGGGTTTGATTTCCCATCACGTGATGTTCCGTGTTTAACATTTTTCACATGTGTTGAAGTAACAAATATTCTGATGCAACGTTGTCGGCTCTAAATTATTAGGAGTTCACGAATAATTTGCATTATCTATGCAACCAAATATACACATAGGTATAGTTTTAGTTCTAAGTAACAGTAACAGAAAGAACAGGATTACAGGAGATAAACGCAAATAAAAATGTTAAAAGCACGTTGCTAACACATAACGTTTTCCAAGTTCTAATTAATTTCACCAATTGTTGCAATAACCATTTTACTTTTAATACTCAGTCCACGAAAAAAATTAAAATGTCATTTAGCTAGTAACGAATTCTGATGTTATTTCCTGAGAAAGATGGTTATTTGATTTTAATTAATTATACTTCAAAAACAATAATAATTAAAATAAATTTTATAAATAAAGGATACAAATTCCTGTTTTTTAAAACCTTTCTAACAATACCTATAATACTAATTTTAGGGAATAAACAATCTAAATTGAGTTGGTCTTGAAATAAATTCGACAATAATAATACAAGGCAATATTTTTATAAAAACTTTCTCCAACATTATTTTAACTAGTTAAATGCAAAGTTGATAGCAGATATGAAAAACCAATTAGGTATGTAGGTAAGTATTGACTTGTTATAGATTAAAAAAAGATACATAATAAACAACATAATTCAAATAAGCAGATTTGCATAATAATAAAATCAATTAAAAGTAAAATTAAAATTAGTTTAAATTGAATTATGAAATTTACACTATATATTAGTACGTAAATAATATTTATAATAAAAATAAAGATAAGTAGGTACACTGTCACACTAGAAGATGTAGTTTATAAGACAAATGGCATCAGTGCATCAGTCTGTCTAGCCAGTTCAATTTGTAATATTTTTACTTACCTTATAAAATTATAAAACAAATTAGTACATAATCTACAAACAAATACAACAAAAATTATTACTACAAAATGAATCACAAAGAATTTAAGAGTTTAAGTATAAACTAGAATAGAAAGATGAGAGACATTTTCAATATTGTAATTTAAAAAAAGTATCAAATCGTTGGTATTTCTAACATTGTCAAAGATGCTTCTCTTGCAGTGGAGGGAGACCCAGCATCACCATTGATGTTGCTGTGAGGCACGTTGTTATTGCCTCGACAAGCCAACAGCCAATCGCTGCACTTTCTCCAACTTAGTACATGCCGTTGATTATTGAATTTTTGGTCACCATACAAGTGAAGCATAGGTGACTAGGGGCTTGGTAATCGTTTTGTAGGACCTGAAGATCATTTTCTATTACAAGCCCTATGTATTCCCAAAAATTCTGCAGCAAGTCAAGCTCTCATCACAAAGGCTTTGTAAATCTTTTTTTGATATATGATATTGATCCAAGTTAGTTTTCGTTCCATGATCACTCCTAGATGTTTTACCCCCTTGAAAAATTACCCGGTATTACTTAGACTAGCCTTAACACTATTCATTCAACATCAGATAGTTGTCTAACTATAACTATAAGTTAATATTTTTTCAAAAAAGTTTTGTTAAAAACTTTTTTTTGTTTAATATTCCTAATAAATAATTTAAAATCAAAATATAGAACTGCTATAATTCACCTGTCTGCTTCATTCGGAAACAAGTTACCTACTTGATATTGTATAATATCGTCATCCAGACTGTTATTTTATTAATGACCTTGAACCGTTCTCGGTGGTTTTTCAACACTGCAGTTAGTTTAAACAGAAGCAGATTGCGTATAATAAGTTTTATCTTGTGCATTTTTACGATTTATCTTTTATCATCAGTAACTGTTCAACCAATTTGGAATTTACACGTACGAAAATCCCTGTGGATGTTCAAGAAAAGATGACGTAAATTAGTAAAAACAATTCATCAGACAAATTTAAAATTTTATTTATTAAATTTCGTCTAATAACATTTTGTAAATGGATTAAATAGTTTGATAATAGAATTATGCATCATTTACATTCCTATTCAATTGAAATGGTATGCGAATATTTTTAAAATGCCGATCAGTACTACAAGGTCAACCGGGTAATAAATAAATGCGAAAAAATAGCTGTTGAAAAATCATTCGTTCTACTTCAATGAAAGTACTTTTTTTTATCTTGATGCACAGTAATAACCATCGACTTCGTAAATTATAAGTACACTCTACACGCATTCTTTTTCAATCAACTTAAGGAGGTATCTATAATTTGTTTTGATCATATTTAACATACTATTCATTTTAACAATTTCTTTATTTCTTGTTATTTAATGCGTCATTATTATAACGACAAAAATAACCATAAATAAGGTTACTATTCATAAACAGATTTATATAAATATAAAATGCTTTGAAAATGGTTTATTTATAAATATCTAATAAACCGAAACAAATAATGTAATTCCCTTAAACCCAGCTGAATAATCCCTAGCCTATTGTTATAACAATAGCAGATAACTAAATTTTACGATAGTTCGTATGATATGTCAAATTTTCTATCTAAATAGTAGAACCCAATGTAGAATAAGCTAAAATATTGACGTTGTACGAAAAGCACACGTACTACAATTTGCATAACAAATTAGTTTTTTTTTTCTGAGAATTTACTCCGCCTTATTTTTCAAACGTACTATAAGCTGACCATCTAAGAAAGAAACTTCTTTTAAAAACTTTAATAAAAATCAAGCGTCTGAAATGTATGTAAAATATACCCCAACTTCCGACGTAATGACTGAACTAAAATGAAAAAAAGTAATATATTGTAACATTTAAAATATTAAATGAGAGTATAATAAGTATAAAACAGTGAAATAATTTCATTTGTACATAATGAAAAGAAATCAATTTTAATACAACCATAATATTAAGGACAATATATTATTTTAGTGATATAGGTGATATAGAATTGTTTAAAATTGATTTCATGTAATGTGAAAAAAGAAGACAGATATATTTGTACTGCATGTGCTCTAGAAAATTCTACAGTAGACAAAGTTAGTATGTCTAGTTGTATATAGGGAAGACAAAGATGCTGATAGTGTTCTAGCACATGATTAGCTTCCTAGAACCTCCAGGAAACTTCTGGAAGCTTAGAAGTTTATAAAAGAACTTGAGAAGAGGTTGTTGTGGTCAGTATATCATGAGAGATCAGTTTATCATTGTAAGCAGTCAGTACATCATTGGTAGTCAGTTATAGGCAGTAAGTCAATAGTGAGTGAAAAAGAAACAGTTCTAGTGTTGATTAAGAGTATAAATAGTTGATCAATTTTTCATTTACATACCTAATAATCCAACTAGAAACTTGCAGAACATAACCACCCTGAGAAATAGAAGATCATGCTTTGTTAGAACATTTAAATAATATAGATATCAAATATCTACAAATGAATGAATTACTCGTAAACTATAAATAATCATTCAAATCATAATATTCATTACAATATACAGAGCGGTCGTTACGCGAGAAGAACAACACATACGGAATAGAGATAGTGTTAATGTTAACATTAGTGTTATGCTCAATATTAACTATGAATTTTGCAATCCAGTCACAAAGTCAATGGGAACGATCGGCCCAAGCGTCGGCTTGTACAAGACAATAATAATTATTAATTGTAATTAAATAAATTAATCATAAACTATAAATTAATAAAATAATTACCTAATAATAAAATAAAAATAAAGGTTAGTTAAATATTAAAAAAAAAAATTAATCTTCAATTGACTCCTTTGTATTGTATAAAATAATGATAATTCAGTGATAATAATTCAATCCAATTCATAATTTATGCAAACTATATATCGTTCGTAAACTGACTTTACAGACAACCAATTTATTACATCCGATTGCACTGGTTTTTCAATTATCAGTAAACGTTTCACGAACAAATTGATATACTGTGTTATATATTGTTTTTTTAATGTGAAATATATGTATTTATGTTTATTTTATGACATTTCTGACACATAAAATGCTATTAATCGTATTCACCACTAGGATTCACAATATATCGAGTAAAATATATTAAAATAAAGAAAATTTCAGGAAAAATGAAACAATAGCAGTCGAATAAAATTAGCACTTCAAAACTTTATGCAAATTTAATGAAACGTAAGAAACGATGTGTTAACATCAAGAGTCGAGACTTATGTTGTCCATAGCCGTTATAGACACTCTAAAAATGTTTAAATTATTTATATAGAACTTGTAGATGGTGACACATGCTTCATGATGAATAGAATAAATATGTATAATTATGTGTTTATCATTATATTTACATATTTACAAGTGAAGTATACATATCCAGTGAGAATTTAGTAATTAAATTCTAAAGAAAATTTGCATGACTGGAATACATATATTATAATGGAATATGGGGTCTATTCTGTAACCATAACGTTAAATTTTATAGGGCGTTAAGATTTTAACGGGCGTTAATATTATTTCGGTATTCACTAACTAAGTTTCCGTTAAAATTTTAAAGGATTCCGTTACAACAATCCGTTAAAATTGTATTATTTAGAGGCATGTTAAAACAAAGCTTTAAAAAATAAATGAGTGTTAAAATGGCGTATTTTGATATTGTTAGAGATAGTGTTGAAGAAGAAACAGTAGATTTAGATTATCACAATGAGGATAATAATATTCATAGGAACAACAATTAGCAAGCAAGATGTCAATAAATAAGGGCTATGATTATGCAGCAATATTTTATGAATTAATAATGCTGATATAATTATTAAAAAGTACTCCACTAATTTATAAGAGTCTTTAAAATAAAATTTTTGATTATTTATTTTAATGATTGTATAATTGTAACAAAACCTATTATAACAAAATATTTATTAAAAAACATAAAAACATTACTAGATTTTAAAATAAACAACCATAAAATTCCTGGCAGAAAAACAAAAACACTGATCTGAAAGTAACAACATGAGTAACACTATTTTTGTCTTTTTTCTACTTGTTTTTAGCCAATTGGTTTAAAACTGTGGCTAAACATCTAATAGAGCAGGCAATTGCAAATTTGCCAAATTTTGCAATTGCTTATTGTGTGAGTTTATTGCATGTTCAGCTCAAACTTTTCTAGTTTTAACCCTATTCCTTTGTATTTTATTTCTTTTTTCTTCTCTTGATACATTTCCAACAGGGAGAGGCAAGTTTACTTTTTCCAATTTAAGTGCTTACTTGGTTGAGAATTCCTTAAAATAATATTAAATGAATAAATATAATTAGTTTTGAAAGACTTTAAAAAAATTCTATGAATATTTAGGTACATTACTGTTAGAGTCACCATGGTTTTGGGACAGGGACTTTTTGACAGGAGTTGTCACTTTAAAGATAGAACATTTTGTCAGTTACTTATATAAATACATTTTTACTAGTTATTGACGAATATTTCATTATACGGAGATTGATAACAGTTGGCGACGAGGATAATGGATTCTGGGGCGTTAGCGAAGTTACTAGAACAGCAGAACAAAATTCTAGAAATGCTCGTACTGAAGGTGAATGATAAAGTACCAGAATCAAAATCTGAAAACACTGAGTTCATAATCGAATCACTAGCGAGAAACATCGTAGAGTTTGTACCAGATCCGGAAAACCATATCACATTCGACTCTTGGTATAAAAGATATGAAGATCTGTTTCTTCTCGATGGAAAAAAGTTGGATGACGCAGCCAGAGTTCGACTTTTACTACGAAATCTCAATACTTCAGCACATGAAAGGTACACTAACTTCATTTTGCCAAAACATCCCAGAGATATTCAGTTTGAGGAAACAATAAAGATTCTCAAGAAAATTTTTGGAAAACAGTCATCTATATTCAGTACTCGTTACAAGTGTTTACAATTGAACAAGGTCGAATCCGACGACTTTTTAACATATGCTGGTATTGTTAATAAACATTGTGAAGCTTTTCAATTAAAGAAACTGAACGAAAATCAATTCAAATGTCTCATGTTCATAATTGGATTGAAATCTTCCAAATATCCGGATATTACAACACGTCTCTTATCAAAGATTGACAAAGATGAAAAAGACGACATCTCCTTAGAAGATTTAGTGGATGAATGTCATAGAATTTCGAGTCTGAAGGAAGACACTGCCCTCATTGAACATAGAACTAGTCCGACGGTTCATGCAGTTTTCAGCAAAGAAAAGAATCCACATAACAGTTTCGATAAAACCAAACCACATAACAGTTCCGATAAACCCAGAACACCTTGTTGGCAATGCGGCGAAATGCATTTCAAGAAGGATTGCAGTTTTTCACAACACAAGTGTGGAATCTGTTACAAAATTGGACATAAAGAAGGTTATTGTTCTTGTTTTGCAGATAAATCAGCAGAAAAATCACAAAACAGAAACAAAAATGGTTTTAGAAAGAATAAAGGTCAGAATAAAACTACTACAAAAAGTATATTCATACACCGAATAAATTCTTCACGAAAATACATTAACTTGACCATTAATGGTGTACAAACATCACTTCAGTTTGACACTGCGTCAGATATCACAATCATAGATGAAAATACATGGACATCTATTGGTCGACCAGAAATCATTAAAATTAATGAAGTTGCGTTCAATGCCTCCAGACAAGAGGTGGATTTACTTGGAAAAATAAGCTGTCAGGTGATACTGGGTGATCATTTACAACCGGTAGTGAAGACATGCTTTGTGACATCAATCAAAGAGTTAAATATATTGGGAATCGATTGGATCGAGGAATTTGGACTATGGAACATTCCGATTAATTCAATCTGCAAGAAAGTTGATTTGTTTTCCCAAATACCGTCAGAATTTGGTTTAGCAGATTTACAAGGCATTTTTCCAGAAGTTTTCAAAGATGGTTTGGGACACTGCACCAAATCAAAAGTGACACTTCATATAAAAGCAGGAGCGAAACCTATCTTTCGACCAAAACGACCGGTGGCTTACAATGTTAGGAAAACAGTGGAAGAGGAATTGGACCGATTAGAAAAACAAGGGGCAATTACACCTATCGATTTTTCTAATTGGGCAGCACCGATTGTAGTTGTTCGCAAACCGAATGGAAAAATTCGCATTTGTGCCGATTACTCAACAGGCCTCAATGATGCCTTAGAATCACATTGTTATCCATTGCCAGTTCCAGAGGAAATTTTTTCAAAAATTTCGAATGGAGTTATATTCAGTAACCTTGACTTATCTGATGCTTATCTACAAGTCGAAGTTGACGATGAATCCAAAAAACTACTAACGATTTCAACACACAGAGGGCTCTACTTATACAATCGTCTTCCTTTTTGGAGTTAAGGTGGCACCAGGAGCTTTTCAGCAGTTGATGGATACCATGTTAGCAGGTTTGGATATGGTAGCTCCTTATCTGGACGACATAATTGTTTCTGGTAGAACGGAAATGGAACATAATCAAAATCTCTTCAAGGTTCTACAACGTATTCAGATTTATGGTTTTCGCTTGAAAATAGAAAAATGCAAGTTTTCCATGTCACAAATAAAATATTTGGGACATATTTTAGACAAAAATGGAATCAGGCCCGATCCATCAAGAATTGAAGCAATTTCACGAATGCCACCACCGAATGATCTCACAACTCTTCGATCATTTTTAGGTGCTATCAATTATTATGGGAAATTCGTTAACAACATGAAGCAGATTCGTGGGCCATTAGACGATCTTCTGAAGAAAAACGTAGAATGGAATTGGTCAGTCAAATGCCAAAAAACATTTGAAAAGTTGAAGGCTGTTTTATCTTCTGATTTATTGCTCACTCATTATAAACCAGAACTACCTATCATTGTAGCAGCTGATGCATCAAGCTATGGTCTTGGATCGTGTATCCTTCATAAATTTCCTGATGGAAGTGTAAAAGCAATATGTCACGCATCTCGTTCTTTGACTTCAGCAGAACAGAAATATAGTCAAATAGAGAAAGAAGGTCTTGCACTCATTTTTGCGGTAACAAAATTTCATAAAATGATTTTTGGAAGAAAATTCACACTTCAGACAGATCACAAACCACTTCTGTCAATTTTTGGATCAAAAAAAGGTATCCCTGTGTACACTGCGAATCGTATACAAAGATGGGCTCTAACTTTGCTTTCATATGATTTTGATATCGTGTACACATCATCTTCGGTATTCGGACATGCAGATGTTTTATCGAGACTGATAGATCGCGAATCGAAACCTGATGAAGAATTTGTCATTGCAGCACTATATATGGAAAATTCTGTCAAGCAAATCATCGAGACAGCTGCAAATTCTTTACCAGTAACAGCTGAAATGATAGCAAAGGAGACGCCAAAAGATACAGTTCTCAAAAAAGTATCACACTATATTTCCCATGGTTGGCCTAAAGAAATAGATAGAACCAGATATTCGACAGTTGTACAATAGAAGGGAGTCTCTATCTATAGCCGAAAATTGTATTCTTTTTGGATATCGAGTGGTAATTCCCACCATATTTCGAAAGAGGATCTTGCAACAATTACATAAAGGACATCCTGGAAGAGATAGAATGAAGACTTTAGCGAGGAGCTATGTTTATTGGCCTTTATTAGATAAAGAAATCGAGAATTTCGTTCATCAATGTGATTCCTGCCTACAAGCTTCCAAATCACCTCCAAAAACTGAACTTTCATCTTGGCCAATACCAAAAGGACCTTAGACTGGGGTACATATGGATTTTGCTGGTCCTGTAGATGGACCCAGTTTTCTCGTCATAGTGGACGCTTACACCAAATGGCCGGAGATTTTCAAAATAAAAACAACTACTGCTACAGAAACTAAAAGAAGTATTCTCCATTTTTGGACTACCAAGAACCATAGTTTCAGATAACGGCACCCAATTCACTAGTTCATTTTTCAAAGATTTCTGTCAAGCCAATGGAATTGATCATATCCGAACACCAGTTTACCATCCTCAATCAAATGGTTTGGCAGAACGGTTTGTGGATACTTTCAAGCGTGCATTCAAAAAAATGAAAGGACAAGAATCTACAAATGATGAGGTGATAACTACATTTCTACAGACTTATCGTTCGACTCCGAACAAAAATGCTCCAGAGGGAAAATCACCATCAGAATTGATGTTTGGAAGAAAAACAAGATCACTCATGGATCTAGTTGTACCTTATCCAAAAGGGGAGAACATTGATAATTCGAGAATGGGACATCAATCAAATGGAAAACATGGAGCGAAGAAAAGAAATTTTGATGTTGGTCAACTGGTTTTTGCAAAAATCCATTCACACGACAATGTTAAGTGGGTTTCAGGTAAAATCATCGAACGCATCGGACATGTTATGTATAATGTGTTTCTAGAAGAAGATCGTAAATTAATCCGATCCCATGCAAACCAACTAAAATCAAGATTTGTCAGTACTGAAGAAGATTATCGCCAAGATCAAAATGAGCTTCCAATTGATATATTATTGGATACATTCGATGTTACTTCTAAGAGAAAATCGTCTGAAACTAATTTGACTGAGTCATCACAAGGAAATAGTTCTAGTCAAGAAGAGAACAATAGAAGTCAGGATCATTCTAAACAGTCAGATCAGCCTGAAGAGTCAGATGAATCAGTCAATAATATTGGAAATTTCCTGATTCAGAGACCAAGACGAGAAACTCGTTTACCAAAAAAATTGGAAAATTTTGATGTAGAACATTTCAAAAGGGGGAGATGTTAGAGTCACCATGGTTTTGGGACAGGGACTTTTTGACAGGAGTTGTCACTTTAAAGATAGAACATTTTGTCAGTTACTTATATAAATACATTTTTACTAGTTATTGACGAATATTTCATTATACGGAGATTGATAACAATTACCAGCTTCATTATAATAATATGAAGGTCTCATTATAAGTAGGTATAGTATCAGACTCAATATTTATAAATTTAATCTGTCTGATATGTCTTCAACTGAATTATTTAAATTTTGAGAGATTCCAGCCTCCACTAAATCTGCTCCTTCTGCACTAATAGTTAAAATAAGGGCCAGTAGTCTTTCTTCTAAGTCAAAGGTTTAACTGGACCACCTCCTCCTGTGCCTTGGGGACCATATTTGATGTCCCTTGTGTCTTTTAATATTTGCCTCCCTTCGTCCCTTCACTTAAAGTCTAAAATAACATTTAACTTATAAAATGGTCCTAAATATTATAATAGTATTTTATATAATGATAACCATTAACACAGATAGCTTATTTTTTTAAAGGTTTAAAAATCTGTATTGTAATGTAATGTATTTCATTATGATACAGATTTTTCGCCTTGATTAAGTGTATTATAAAACAGAAGTATAGTGTTTTTGTAAATACTTACATCTTTCCACTGTTTTGTTGTTTTAGGTCAACACAGACTATTTAATTTCGTCCACAGTTCATTTATTTTAAATAAATCCATAGGTTTTATCTTGCTGTTCATCAAAATTTTCTTTTCTATTAAAAAACATAAAATATTCTTTTTGTTTTCTTGTTATTCTTTTAGCTCTAGACAAATTCAATTAATTGTTTGAACACAAAAATATTAAAATAAACCACAAATTTAACTATATTTCACTATTATAGGTTAAAATTTCTTCTTTTTTGCTTTCTTTGATTGACAAAGCTAAGTTATATCAATGTTGCCAAATATTCTACACTATTTTTAAATGTCCTCTAAAAACTGCGCCTACAGAATATCTATTCCGATATTATTATTTAACGCACCTTTAAAATATATATTTTTAACGGCCTTTAAAATTTAAGGGAATAGTTACAGAAAAGACCCCTATACTAAAACCAACTATACTAAAACCAATAATGATTGAAAGTAAAGCGCGTTGTCATAATATCTAAATTTTACGTTACCAGTTTATAGCAGAGTCAAAATATAGTAAGCAGTAGAGTTGTAGGTTGTGGCAAATTGTAGATAATACACAATACTAGTACGATTAAAAGGTATTATTTATGACAAAAATCAGTAATGAGCTTGTAATGAGTAATACGTATACACAACTAGTGGCAACGCTGTACGCAACGATATTTCTGTCTTTGTCACTTTACCGTAACTTCCATCACATCGTCGCAGGACACAGTAATATAAATGCAACCACGAGCGTATCATTGTTTTGGAAAAAAACAGCAATTCAAGAATGGTTAATTAATAAGAATATCCAATATAACAAAGATAGCGATTTGCTATCAACTGTGCCTACTTCTACTCTCAATCATTATTGGTTTTAGTATATAGGAAATTACAACCAATTTTTTTAGAATCTAAGAATCTATTGACACTGCCTCACTAGAAGCAGTCGTATAGATAGTGAGAGTTAATTTTTAAAATTTTCTTTTCTTTTTTTCTTCAATTTTCAAAATTCCAGATTTGTTTAAGTAAAAACAAATTCATTATTCTGCCCCTCAACCATAATTTTAAATTTTTTCATAAAAATGGAACTTAACTAAACTAGTAAAGTAATAAGAATGATATTTCCCACATTTGTGGTTTTGCATGAACGAGTTGGATTGTTTTAAACATAATGTTGAAGCACGCATTCTGTATTTCCCAATTTATTTAAATTCCTAAAATTACCAACATTGAGTACGTGATTATTTTTTAAATACACTGGGAAAACCTCAACTGTTGAGATAAAATTATATGCCTATTGCATCTACGATTAATCGACCATCAATTAATCGAAAGTTTTACAGTGCTAAACCAACACTTGTTACGTAATTTAATATAGTTTTCTTATTAATTCCTAATACTTGATATATGCCAGGGTTTAGTTTTTTTAATATCTCGAAAAACATTTTTTCTGTGAATATTCAAAATATTCATGGGAAGGCAATGAGACCTATTGTTTCAGCTATATGTACACCTAGTTATAAGATTTCAAAATGGTTATCGAACGAGTTTGAAAATCTACCCAAAAAATGTAACAGTTTTTCAGTTAAAAATTCATTAGAATTTATCAAGAAAGTTAAAAATGTTGTTCTAGAAGATGGGGAAATTTTAATCTCGTTCGATGTTAGTTCTTTATTTCCTAGCGTAGCGATTCCACAAACTTTACAGTATCTAGAAGAACTACTCATATTGAATGATCTGGGTGTTGAAGTTAGAACTGAATACCTACGATTAGCTAAACTATGCATGGACCAAAATTATTTTCAATACAACAATCAGGTTTATCAACAATATGAAGGAACAGCAATGGGTAATTGTTTATCACCATTTATAGCCAACCTTTTTATGAGCAATTTTGAAACACAGATCAGTCAAGAGTTCGAGTATTTCCCAAGGATATGGTATAGATATGTGGACGACATTTTCGCAGTTTTAAATACGAAGAAATCATCAGTAGAAGATTTCATTTCAAAATTAAATTCAAAATTCACAAGCATAAAATTCACGTTAGAACGAGAAAATAATGAACAGTTACCATTTTTGGACACATTAGTAATAAGAAATAATAACAAGTTAGAATTTGATATTTTTAGGAAAGACACCGCTACGTATAGATATATTCCGGTAGATTCTTTTCACTGCAGTCAACACAAAAGTTTTCATTTTTTGGTTCATCGATTAATTCATTTTCCTTTAAACAAAACAAGATATAACAGAGAAAAGAATTTAATTGAGGATATAGCTGTACTTAATGGATATGATAAAAAACTAATTCATAAGCTAATCAATCGCCATAGTTTTAAGAAATCTCTTTGTGAAACCACCTTTTTCCAGCGAGAACACAACGATATGAAATTCATTTCATTACCATTTATCCCTCAGTATACCAAAGGATTGAATACAATTTTCGGCACGGTGGGATTAGGTTTAGTTCATAAAACTAGTAGCACCCTGAGACAATTGTTAGGAAATCCGAAGGATAAGAGAGAAGGTCTGGAAAAAAGTGGTATATATGAAATAAGTTGTAATGATTGTGATAAAAAGTATGTTGGGCAAACAAAAAGATCGGTTAAAACTAGATTTAAAGAACGTTTAGCTCATATAAAATATGGACGTATAGAAAAATCTAGTATTGCCGAACATGCTTTTACCAAAAACCATTCTGTAAATGTAGATAGTTTAAAATTGTTAAAAAATGTATCGAACAATAGATTGTTGGATGCATTTGAAAGTATAGAAATTATTAAATGTAAAAATAGATTAAATAAGGACAAAGGACCTATCCCAGATAGTCCACTTTATAGTTTATTATAAGAAAACTTATTGTAAAAATGTTATATATTGTAATGAAAATTGTGTTTTAAGAGATTATTTATTGATTTATTTTTTTATAAATTTGATATTACTTATTTAAATGTTCTAAGTAGCAAGATCTTCTTTCTCTCAGGGGTGTTTGGTTACGCTAGTTTCTATTGGATTTTTAGGTAGACGGTATTTGAATAAAATTGATTAATTATTATTACAAATTTATTATAAGAGTTAAATAAAAACAGTAATATTGAAAGTAATTAGGAAAAATAAGAGAAAGAAAGGCCTTTAGTAATTATAAAAGAACTTTTACTTGATGCGAATTAAGTTAAACTAACCAATTTTGTTTATGTAATGGCAAGTAAGATTATCAAATACACTAATTATTAAATATCAAGTAAATTCCTTTGTTTTTTAAATTATAAAATTCAACTAACTACTACAAAAATTTTTAAAAGTTTACAATTTTATCTGACCTTGATATAAAGTCCTGCTTCCTGATTGGTGAAAAAAGTCTGTAGTCGTTCTATGAAAAACGGAGACGAACGAAGTGATACGTGGAATTTCCGTCTTTTTTCGTGTAATATTATTGTGTTTTGTTTGTTCCTCCAATTTGATATATTTTTAGTGTTGTTGGATTACAGTTCCTTTTATTGTACTATTAATAGTAAGTACTCTTATATTCTTCTTTTTTTACCAACCGAAAATATGTTTTAAATTCACTTTTTGATTAGTTTTTAATGTCACTTTTTGGCACTTTATTTTACTTTATTGGATTTAGTTATATTAAACAACTTCTGTTGATATTATAATCATTATACTATTGTCGAATATTTTAATATTACAATATATAAGGTTAGTTAGTCTCTGAAGAAGATAACTTGGTTATCGAAACGCGCGTAAGGCATATAAAAGTGTGTGTTGGTGTAGTGGTAGTGTAAACGGTTTTCGGTATAAAATCACCATCCATCTACAGAGAAACGTTCTGTATAACAGTAATATTTTAAAAATATTTTTCTGTACCTTTATAGATTATATGCCCATAATCCCTTTGTTATCTTTACAGATTATTAATCAATAGATACCCATAATTATTCAATAAAGCATACATTTGACGTTTTCTAAAGATTCCTATGTAAATTTTGAAACTTTAACAAAATAATTTCATAGTCCCCTCATATACAGGGAAGAAAAAAAAACATTGTTTTCTTTTCTCCCCTATATATGAGGGGAGTATGAAATTTTATTTATTATTTATTTTTTAAGAAATAATTACAATTATTATTAAGAATAATGAAAAACTCTTCGTTTTACCAAAACTTCCAATATTTATTTAAAAAATTGCTTTATTAACTTTAATGACAGCCGTTTCGCTAGACTTAGCATCGTCAGATTGACATATTGAAGTTACATGTTTGTTTGTAGCTAGGTACCTGATGTTTATTAGGTAGTTATAAGGCTAGACCAAGTATGGAAGTAATAAGACATAACAATTTAAAGCCTAGATGTTATGAGCCCTAAGGGATTATCCTGGATGTACTTCCCTCTAAGATCAGTTTAACTGTGCAATGATATAGAAAAACCAGGAAAAAACTATATCATGCTGGTCTTTACAATAACTTAATATATTTGTGTTACAATTACGTCTTATCTATGTATAAAATGAAGACTCAATCAAAGCAAACACTTTAAAAGTGGAGAATTTCCCAGATAACAAAGTATATATTCAAAATGAGGGTCTTCCAATGGGAAGTTCCATTTCTCCAATTTTAGCAAATATTTTTATGGATAATTTAGAAAACATAATATTTAATTCTAGTTATAAAAACAATATTGTATTTTGGTATGTTGGTATGTTGATAATGTGTTAGCAGGATTTGTAGGTAGTGAACAACAGTTAGATATATTTTTTAATTATATTAATACCTTGCATCCTAAAATTAATTTTACTTTAGAAGTTGAAGAAAATAATTCAATTAATTTTCTAGATTTAAAAATTGAAAAAGTTAATAATTTACTAAATTATTCAATATACAGAAAACCAACACAAACAGATGTAACCATACCATATAATTCAAATCATCCTAAAACACATAAATTAGCAGCTTATAATTCTATGATACATAGGGCATTTTCAATTCCAACGAACAAAATTAACTTTGATAAAGAAATTTATATCATAAAACAAATAGCTACATCTAATGGCTACCCAATTCATTTAATAAATACATTAATTAATAAGAAAGAACAGAAAGTGTCACTAAACCTAATATTTCCTAAACAAACTAAAGAAATTAAAAGTTATAAAAATATTACATATTGTGGAACTATTTCCAATAAAATTTCAAAAATAAAAACTTCGGCAACATCAGCATTAATATCATTTAAAACACAAAATAATATTGGTACAAAATTGTTAAATGTAAAAACAAAATTACCTAAATTAAAAAAATCTGGTGTTTACAAAATTAATTGTCCAAAGTGTAATGCTGTATACATAGGTCAAACACAAAGAAATTTTGAAGTAAGATTTAACGAACATTTAAGAGCATATAGATTAAAACAACCAGATAAGTCAAATTATGCAAAACACCTACTTGAACATCCAACCTCACTCTTACACATCAATGACATCCAAATACTACACACTTGTAATAAAAAACAAAATTTAGATTTCCTTGAAGAACTTGAAATAAAAACACATCTAGCAGATCCACAATTTAAAGTTGTTAATGAACAAATAAATCTTGGAAGTTCTCCACTATTAAAATGTTTACTTTGATTGAATTTACATTTTATACATAGATAAGACATAATTGTAAAACACAAATATATTAAGTTATTGTAATGATCAGCATGATATAGTTTTTTCCTGGTTTTTCTATATCATTGCACAGTTATACTGATCTTAAAGGGAAGTACATCCAGGATAATCCCTTAGGGCTCATAACATCTAGGCTTTAATATTGTTATGTCTTATTACTTCCATACTTGGTCTAGCCTTATAACTACCTAATAAACATCAGGTACCTAGCTACAAACAAACATGTAACTTCAATATGTCAATCTGACGATGCTAAGTCTAGCGAAACGGCTGTCATTAAAGTTAATAAAGCAATTTTTTAAATAAATATTGGAAGTTTTGGTAAAACGAAGAGTTTTTTATTATTCTTAATAAGATGGACTTCCAAAAAGTAAGGGTTAGTACAATCAATTTTTTTACAATTATTATGTTCAATATTAATACCCTAGGATATCCCATGAATTACCATAATTGAAGAAATACGTGTAATTAGGTACTGTCATTGTTTAAGCATAAATATGATATTTAATAGTTCTTCAGTATTTATCAGACGTAGAAAAAATAACGTACGCAACTCTCATGTAATAGTTATTACAAAACCGTAGCATAATACACCTACCATTTTCTATTATTCTACAAACCACTCAATTTTCTATTTTGTTTTATAAATTCTAATCTCCCCGTCTATTATTATAGATTGACACTCATGGTATTTAAATTTTATTCCGAGGTTAGTTCCAAATGATATACCTACCTGCACTGTAATCCTTAAAAAGAATAACGGTAGCCAATCGTGGTGAATCTACTTCTTTTATTTTACGTGCTCTTTTACCTGTAGACCATTTGATCCAAGAAAATTACACATACTTGTGCAAATGTGTATAAATATATATTTTCAATTTTATAATCTTGGTGACGTCGCTATCGACACGTACACACCTTTCTCCACAACCAATCGGAATACGTTCGTGTAGAGGCTTGGAAGTTTAGAAAGAGACGAAACACGAGAACATGACTTCTCCCACTACTCTTGGGTTTTGTTCATAAAGCTGAATGAGGCATGAAACCGGCAAAATCATTAGTTTAGTTTGTTTCGTTTGTACGTTCATCAGACGTACCCAAACCGCTGGCATTTTTTTCGTTATTATTGAAAGTTCGGTGTTTGCTAATTTTATTTAAAACAATGGGATACAAGAGGGTCGTTCAGGCCACGCCTATGGTGAGTTTTTGTTTTTATTACACTTATATATAAATGCCACTGCTAATCGATTTTTAAGTCACCAAATAATAATGGTAAATTTTAAACGGTTCTTACATACGTCATTGAATACAATCTAGAAATTAAAATAGAACTTAACCTTGCTTTTTGAAGTTAATGTATTTTTGTGTGCGGAGCTTTCATTTTTAGATCATTTACTTCCAACATAAAATATATTTGATGTAGGTATTGCGTCAGCTAAACTCCAAGGGTAAAAAGTTCGTATCTCGATATTTTTATACTTTACACTGGGAGATTATCGGTTTCATTTTTATAAAAACAAATATTTAGGCAGGTAACGCATCTGGAATAATCGTATCTACTTGGTTGTTTAAAATTTTCATAACACTGTGAAACTCTGAAATAAGTGTGCACATTATTATAAAATTTATTAGCCAAAGAACCTTTTGGTTATTTTTGTAGGTATTATATTAGCATTTCTTTAAAATACATTAAGTAAGTACCTACATATTAAAAACCGCACAAAACTTGACCTTATGTTAAAAATTTTAAAAGTTTACAATCACATCTTAGGTAAACATTTTTACATTTTTATGATAAAACGGACGATGACGTTAAAAAGCATGATATCGCATATTTGGATAAATACAGTGCGGTCCATATGTATGGAATAAATTCATTTGTAGCGTTATTATGTACTATATGAAAAAAACCTGAAACAGGTCGATTTTTATTCTTAAATTGACAATTTACAGTATGAAAATATTATCCCCCTCCAGCACCCCTTCGGAATTATAAGCACCCCCTCGAAAATTTTAAATTACAAAGGGGGTCGTGTGACACCTCGTTGAAAAGGGATTTTAGTCCTCTGTTCAGCAATATAAAAGTTTGGTGCAATCATAACTGAGAAAATTGATTTTTAAGATGTAAAATTTTGATAATGTCTCTAACACAAAACTTTACGTAGAATGAAGATAATAATGTCACATAATGATTAGAATGTGTTTTTTAATGTATTTGACACTTAAATTAAATGTTCAAAATGACCACCATTCACTTCTTGACAATAACCGAGGCGATATTGGAATTCTCGTACAACATTTTGTATGACCTCGGGGGTTATTTTGTTAATTTCTTCCGTTATCCTAACTTTTAAATCAGCAATATTGTTTGGTCTATTAAAATATACTTTAGATTTTAAATAACCCCATAAGAAGTAATCGAGAGAAGTCAAATCGGGGGATCTAGCCGGCCATTCGATCGCCCCACGTCTTCCAATCCACCTATTGGGAAAAACCTCGTTTAAATAATTTCTAACAGTACGTGCAAAATGCGGTGGAGCTCCGTCTTGTTGGTAGTAAATAGATCGATCTATCTCATTTGGATGATTAACATCAGGAAAAACTCTTTGTAATGTAGGCACTAAAAAATTGATCAATAAATCTAGATAAACCTCACCAGTAACTGTGCCCTCAAAAAAATAAGGGCCAATAATTTTATTGTTAATGATACCAGCCCAAACGTTAACTTTTTTAGGATATTGAGTGTGAGCCTCACACATCCAGTGAGGATTTTCTCTGCTCCAATATCTACAGTTCTGTTTGTTAACCGTTCCGTTTAAATGAAACGTCGCTTCATCAGAAAAAACTATGTATTTTGTTTATGAACTGCAAATCTGCGTTCATTCTATCCATCATCAATTCACAGAATTCTTGCCTTCTATCAGGATCATCTTCATTTAACTCCTGAACCAACTGAACTTTGTAAGGGTGGTATTTTTCTTTATGCAGAACTCTCAAAATAGATGATTTACTTACATCATTGTCGGCGGCAAGTTCTCGAGTTGTCTTATACGGATTTTCCTCAATTTCTAGAAGTACATCTAACTTTTTCATCAGTAAATTGAACATTTCTACCTGGTTTTTCAATATTTTTTACATGTCCAGTTTCACGAAACTTTTTTTCAATTTTGCTAACTGTAGACTGCGAAACGTGTTGACCAGGGTATTTATTATTAAAAATTTCACAAACCTCCTTTTGAGTTCTGGTTTTATTACCACAACCAATCATAATTAAAATGTCTATTCTTTGAGTCTCGGACAAATGAGCCATAATTAAATTTAATACGCGCACAAATATTATACTAACGTCTTTTAGTAACTTTAAATACCTAAATGACAGCAGCCTACTAGATTTATATCAATTGTTTATTTAGTTTTTTGACTATTATTTTAATATCTTCAAAGTTTTTTCCTAATATTTAGCAGAACAGGTACGAAAATACCTGATTATTTCTAAAGTTATTTTAATAGACCAAACAATATCGCCTCGGTTATTGTCAAGAAGTGAATGGTGGTCATTTTGAACATTTAATTTAAGTGTCAAATACATTGAAAAACACATTCTAATCATTATGTGACATTATTATCTTCATTCTACGTAAAGTTTTGTGTTAGAGACATTATCAAAATTTTACATCTTAAAAATCAATTTTCTCAGTTATGATTGCACCAAACTTAAAAAACTTTATATTGCTGAACAGAGGACTAAAATCCCTTTTCAACGAGGTGCCACACGACCCCCTTTGTAATTTAAAATTTTCGAGGGGGTGCTTATAATTCCGAAGGAGTGCTGGAGGGGGATAATATTTTCATACTGTAAATTGTCAATTTAAGAATAAAAATCGACCTGTTTCAGGTTTTTTTCATATAGTACATAATAACGCTACAAATGAATTTATTCCATATATATGGACCGCACTGTATAATCCATTGATATTTTTTATAAAACTCGTTGAATATGTTTTGGGATTGCCTAAAAAATTAAACATCCGCTGCAAATAACTTGTGGCTTCAATCTTCAATCGATTATTTTGAATAGTAATATTAGTTGGTCGTTGGGCGACAATTTGTAACCATATTATATCATAAGTATAAGTTTACTCAGTGAAGGTTAAGTTTGTGTCTTCATTATTGTCTGATTTGTCTTCTACATTGTCGTCATTATCATTATTTCCCGATAAATTTTTATCAAAGTCAACAAAAGATTTCAAAAATTTTAAAAATACCAAACTTGCGAATGTCTCGAGAAAAAACAAGTCCTGAATAATCAGAATAAAAGCAACTCGATATAAAGTACACCAAAATCAAGTTATTTTAAAAAAGTACAATACTAACCAAAATCCTTTTAAAATAAGACAACAACAAAAATACAGGTACTAATTAGAACAAAAAAAAACGACAAGAGTGTAACGTAAACAAATTAAAATATTCGGTTTAATTCAACTACACAAATTTGTAAATAAATATCTATCTCAAAAGAAAATTAAAAATATTAAATATTTTAAAAATGCAAAACTTGTTGAGAAGAAAAGAAAGACAAAAAAAACCAATCCCAAACGAATAAAAATCAAACTGCTTTAATATAAATTACTAAGGTTATTTTTAAAATCATGCTAATATTAAAATTTCTATTTTAAAGTCATTAATTAAAAAACAAAAAACTGGTACCTATTTAAATAAGCAATAAAAAGTACAAGTTTTATCGCTACAAATTTGAACAATCAATATAGTTAAGCAAATAAATATACCTATCTATCAGTATTGTACGTCAGGGATAATATAGGTATTAAAAATACAATAGGAAAAATCAAAGGAAATTGATCTGTTTATAAAAATATTTAAGATAGTTAAAAACTAATTACGAAAGATTAATATTGAGAATATTAAAAAAATGATTTAAGAAAAAATAATTTGTAGATATTTTCACCAAGTACTTTTCTCGAATAGAAAAACTATTTCCCAAAGAAAAAAATAATCATACAGTCAGAGAAAAATGAAACCAGCGGTTGGGCGCCAATTTGTAACCATATTATTACGTTGGACGTCAATTTGTAATATGATTTACCTGTTGATAGTGAATTTATAAAAATATTTAGTTAACTTTTTTGAAAAAATAACAATATACCAAAAGAAAAAATGTAATTTACAATAAAACAACCATTAATCTTAATTTCGTCTTTAATTAGTTGTAAAAGATACTTCAATAATTAACAAAATTTATAAATGTTTATCACAGCAAAAATTATGATAGTTAAATACCTCGGCTAGGGGTGAGTAAGTTCATTAGCTCTGACTATAGTACAATATTTGTTTCTTTAAGAAATTATAAGGGCACCACTGAAATCTTTTTATTTTTTATGATACTACTGAAGAAAGTTGTTTTAAACTGAGTGATTTAAATAAGTATCATCATAAGATGACAGAAAGATGTAGGAAAAAACTGTCTATGAAGAGATAAAAAAATGATATGAAAATGTAAAAATACCTATTCTAATACAGTTGACGATACGAAAATGATTTTGATATTACGTTTAAGAAATAAAGAAAAACGAGACAGCTGTATAATATTATAAATGCATTTATTTACGTTGGTCGACTTATCTTTTTTTACATCTGATCCATTGGTTGATCCAGGAGAGGGCTGGTCCAGTGAAGGGTTGGCTTGATGAACAGTCTACCAATGTAGAACCAATCAGCGGTAATTCGGTAGTAACCCAGTAATGTCTTTGAACTTGAAATTTGTAACGTCTTTTGAACTTGAAATTTGTAACGTCTTTTGGTATTGTATATTCCAATGCTGTGTATAACACCAATGACAATAAGAGAATCAATCGTGGTTTAAGGTATTGGACTATGCCACATTAAAGATCGTGTATAAAGTTGGAATTACTGACAGGAATCGTTTATAATAATTAACATGTTAAGAACTCTATACAATAGATGGTGTTAGTGTTAGCCATATAATTAATTTAAAAATACTACGTTTTTAGTTAACATATCATGTTACACAGTAACGTGATAACAATGGCCCATTGCTACCTTTGAATGCTGTAAGAGAAGTAAAAATAAGTTTTGTTTGGGCTATCACACATAATAACCTTTTTGATATTTACTAGATTCTAATACTATTTTAAATGCTTGGCAACATAGTCCCGTTCTGACAGCTGTTACGTGCACCTATATTTATACTGGACAAAGTATATCTATGAAATAAACCTGGCACTTTTGTAAAAAACTAAAATTGACCAAAAACAATCAAATTCTTACTTTTGAATTCGCAGATTGTGACAATCCCTTTTATATTAATTTACTACAAATGTCTGAGAAATATCTAAGAACGCTAAAATCCCTGAGTTAGATAAGATAAATAATTTAATTAAAGTAGATATATCTTACAAATAAATGCTGAAGGATACAAAAATAGGTACACCTCCATTTCCTAAAACCTTGGAATTTTGTCGTATGTATAGAGCTGATAGCAGTTTACTTATACAAAATATTTTTATTGTACAGACATATTTTTATTGTACAAACCACTATTGTAATATTAATAATACATAATGATCTAAATTACACTTTGCATTGAAGAATCGCTAATGGTTAATCGACTGGATAGTTCTTACTGTCACTCACCAAGCGCAATTGGTCTTAAAATATTTTAACAAATAAAACTTAAATGGTAAATATCTCGAAGAGTAAATATTGTATTTGTATTCTTCATTTACAACAAAATAAAATAATATGTTGTAAAAGTTTACAAAAATCAGTATGCTGATTTCAAGTAGGTACTTACTTAGCATCCAGTACGTTCAATATATAAGATGCTTGTCTCAAGGTTATCTAATCGTTGTCATAATTTTATTAATTGGGGCAAAATAATCATTAGTTTTATATAATAAGATTTCTTTGTTATTATTTTAAGGTTGTTTATAAATTTATAAATTTTTTTGCTAATGCTACAACAAACACAGTATGGAAGATTATAAATGTATTTTTAGATAGGTGTTTTAACCTTTTCGGAAGAACCTGTTCTATAAAAATAAAAATTTATAGTAATTGACATTTTTCGGGGAATTTATAAATGCTAAAAACATTTACATAAAATGAAGTCCAGCTAGCTTTTTTTTTAAATTGAGTTGTATTATACAGACATGTAAATGTTCCAACACTTGCTTGTGGAAATAAAATAATATACACATATATGTTCAAAAAATCTCGAAGTCAGATAAACATACAAAAAAAATGATTTATTCTTTTGAGGTGAAAAATGTACAATGTATTACAATTTTTTTTATATAAATTAATAAGCAAAAAAAGTTTTTAAATAAAATTAATAATCAGTATTTCCTCCATGGGCCTATATTATATGCATGACTGTAGGCGATGTGGCATGCTATCCAGTAAAAGGCCGAGCTGGGCTTGCGGAATTCTCTCCCATTCTTCACGAGTAGCATCTTTCAGTTCTCGTAGAGTAATTGGGGGAGGGTTTCGCTTCTTAATGCGTGTTTTAAGAATGTCCCAGGCATGTTCAATGACGTTCATGTCAGGGGAATTTGATGGCCATCTTAATGTGGATATTCCTTCTTCTTCCAAAAAATTTTGTACTGCAGCTGTTCGATGTGGAGGTGCATTGTCATGCATAAACACAAATCCATCACCTACTGCCCCCCGGAATAGACGCACAACAGGATTTAAAACTTCCTCGATGTACACAGCACCAGTGATTCTTCTCTCCAAAACCAGGAGAGGCGTCCGTGTACCCCTCATAATACCACTCCAAACCATAATACTCCCACCTTCAAATGGAACACGTAGTTGGGCTGTTTCTAATCGGGCTTGTCGTCCTGGGGCCCTCCAAACTAGCGTTCTTCGCGAATCAGAAACCAAGCCAATTCTTGATTCATCAGAGAACATCACGTAATTCCAGTTAGGACCATAGTGTAACATTTCTTGAGCCCATTGCAACCTTACAATTTTTTGTTGATAGGTTAGTTTGGGAACACGTAGAGGTCTTCTGCGATACAAATTTACCGCATTTAATCTTCGTGTAATTGTTTGCCTTGAGATATTCAGTCCTTCAAGTCTAGCAGTTCCTCTGGATATGCCACTTGTAGATTCCTGTTGATTTCTTCGAGCTATCAATGTTACCTGCCGGTCTTGTGCTGCTGTTGTACATCGACTTCTGCCACTTCTGGGACGATCCTTCACATCATTTGTGTCTTGGAATTTTTTTTTTAATTTTTGATACAGCACCCTGAGTAACACCAACAATATTCGCGACATCACTTTGATAAAGCCCTGTTGTAACAAACAAAGCAATTACTCTAGACCTATTAAAATAGGGCATTTTTAAATAGCTCAAATGAAATTTAAACAAGAATTGGAATAATGTGAAAGCACCCAAATCAATTAAATATGACCAAATGAATACAAAAACGAATCAAATTTAGTTTTGTTTTTGATTTAAATACGCTTTAAAATAAATATCAACAAGAGTTTTTAAAAAACCATAGGCATAGATATATTATTTCTAAATATTCCAAACTTTTGCACATATGTGTAGGTATCTAGACTAAAACCAATAATAATTGAAAGTAAAGCGCGTTGTCATATCTAAATTTTATGTTACCAGTTTATAGCAGAATCAAAATATAGTAAGCAGTAGAGTAGTAGGTTGTGGCAAATTATAGATAATACACAATACTAGTGCGATTAAAAGGTATTATTTATGATAAAAATCAGTAATGAGCTTGTAATGAGTAATACTTAATTGTACATTTCCTGATTACTGATCAGTTAAAATTCATTATTTTCTATATTATAGTGTCAGGTATTTATTACAACTAGTGGCAACGCTGTACGCAACGATATTTCTGTCTTTGTCACTTTACCGTAACTTCCATCACATCGTCGCAGCCCACTGTAATGTAAATGCAAGCACGAGCGTATCATTGGTTTATGAATTATACATTATGAAAGATGACTTTGTGCATATGTGCTGTAATTCTACGTGTGTACCTCCGAATAACCAACCGGGCATTTTTACGTCATTAAGTTCCACAATTACAAAAAAATTAGTTGATATGTGCTCTGATTATACCGGTGTACTAAGCATTTTTCTTTCATTCTTAACCCTCTCAAAAATTAATAAGCACGCCCCCGATTTGCTGTCTACTGGACCTACTTCTACTCTCAATCATTATTGGTTTTAGTGTGGTAGTATTTTTAAAACTATGTATTTAATGTAGTAGGTATATATTTTGAAATTGCATCGTGTTATTCTCAATTTTTTTTACATTTTTTATTAAATAAAATAATAAAATGTTCTCTTCAATTTATGAACTTAGATTTTGTTTCTAAAAATTAGTATTTATTTAATTGAATTTCAATATCTCAAACATTTGCATCTGTACAGTTTAAAGTAGAAGTAACAAAAATAAAATCTTCTTAATTCTTATAAATAAAACGTTTTTTGTTTAATATTTTCGTGTGTTTGGAAAATCCCAGCCAACAAGTTTTAATAAAATCCCGTTGACTACATGACGACATAACACGGAGGCTTCGGTTAATCCGCATTTATGACAGGGGTGTTACTAAAAAACTTTATTACCTTATTGGTTTCTACACATCCTATTTATTTAAAATTATATTTTTTCTATTCTATAAAGTTAAAGTAAGTAAGTAAAGTAAACAGACAAAGGATTTTTAAATATATAATATATAATAATTTTGCATTAGGGAATTTACTATGAACTTCTTTCACTGGTGTGAAGTTAGCGGTCAATTTCTAGCAGCCGTTTTCAATCTAGCCGCCAAATGACCAGTGGCGTCGTATGTATATTTTTAATATATAAAAATAAAGAAAAATTGATTAAATGAAATCTTCTTATAATTTTGTTTTAATAAAGAAATATTTCTGAACTAAAAATTCACAAAAAGCCATGTGTGCTAATATATAAGACCAAGTGAGAAAAACGGAGAAAAGTTAAATAACGAAAGTACAAAAATGTATATTAGAGTCCCTAGGAAATATTTAGCCAACTTAATATTTTCACCATAACTTCATCTTGTTCTTAAAAACCTTCTCCATGAATTTTATGGAATCGCAAGCCGTCTAAGGGGTAGAGTGGGGTCATTAATAAAGAGAAATTTTGAAAAACATAGATTAGAGTGTCCCTAGGAAATATTTTCACCATAATTTTATCTTATTCTTAAAAACCTTCTCCATGAATTTTATGGAATCGCAAGCCGTCTAAGGGGTAGAGTGGGGTCAATAAAATGGAGAAATGTTTCCAAAACATTGATATTGAAGATAGAAAATGGACAACATTTAAAGAACTTAAATTTTTGCACAATGGACTGATAGCTGATTCTTTATATTATAAAACTTTGCCGAATAAACATAACTATATTGTAACCGATTTACCTGTCAAAGAAACTGGTGAAAATGTTAAGTTGGCTAAATTATTCCTAAGGACTCTAATATACATTTTTGTACTTTCGTCATTTAACTTTTCTCCGCTTTTCTCACTTCGTCTTATATATTAACACAGATGGCTTTTTGTGAATTTTTAGTTCAGAAACCTTTCTTTATTAAAACTTTTAACACAAAATTATAAGAAGATTTCATTTTATAATTTTTTCTTTATTTTTATATATTAAATATATACATACGACGCCACTGGTCATTTGGCGGCTAGACCGAAAACGGCTGCTAGAAATTGGCCGCTAACTTCACACCAGTACTCCTTTCGACCACCTAATTTTAAGACCCCTTTTCTTATAATATGCTCAAAATAGATTAGGGATATTCTTAATTATGATTTGTCATAAAAATAAATTAAACAGATTAGATAGTTCTCTTACTCATAACAGTTTTTGATTTGCTATTACTGTAGGCCCATTTTTTATTGTATTGTTATTGTAATCATTATTATTATTTTATTTGTATGTTTTTATGTACGCATTAGTTTTTACGACAGTTTATAGAGAAGTGGATTTTATGGAAAATACAAAAAAAAGTTTTTATCGACGTAAACTGAGAACTACATTTTCTGATTGACTTTGCTACATTTCCTTCTCCAAATATTTTTTTATGTTTTTATCAATTGTTTATCATTATTAAAAATTTTAAAAGCTAAGCCGGTAACCAAAACTACTTATATTTAAGATCCTACCTACATTTTTTTTAAGTCAACCCTTTCATTTACAGATACGAGATAAATGTCGAGAGTTGATACTTAGCAATGAGAAACTTCGCCAAATGATGAAAATATTCTTGGAAAACGTCCATAGAGGTCTGAATAAAGACACCCACCCGACATCTATAGTGAAATGTTTCCCCACGTACGTCCAAGACCTTCCCAACGGCACAGGTAATATATTTTTTCTACGGCCATGTCTGTAAGCGTCAACAATAACATGCACGTAATGAGATCTCATAACATACACGTGCGTTTCTAAGAAAACTTAAATTTCTTTGTTTAATTACATTGGAAGAAAATGTTTATCGTATGTGGTCTATTTACATACTTTTAGTGAATTGAAAAGCACAAATGTTTTTAGAATAAACGATTAATGCCCCTAAATGTCGGCAATACAGTAGAAGTGAAAGAAGTTTTCTTGGCATGTTTTGTCTCTGCCTGGCGGAGAAAAAGAATAGTACGTTAAACGTATAGTCGGTGCAAAACAAAATTTGATACACGTCATCATAATTTTACGTCGACATGTATAGACAGTGTTGCCGAACTTTTATAAGTTTACAAGATTTAAAGATCGATTCGAATAAAACTATCCAAAACAACTTATTTGAAGTGACATCAAACAATGTACCAACATAATTTTTATATTTTTTTTCCTTTTTGGTATATGGGTTTAATAAAATTAAGATTATAATATTTTTATATTTTCCACTTATAAAAATCTTTTGGTATTTTTTCACTTGTGAATCTGTTTTTGTTCTTAAAAGAACAGTTTTTTTATATTTCAAAATAACAACAAGAAAGAATAACACAAAAACCACAAACAAAATGACAAATACAAAAAAATATACTAATCGGTGACAACGGCAACGACGCGACTTGTCAATCACGGCTACCAACTTTATGTAAACAAATTTAAGTATTTTATATTGATTTATTGAATGGAACATTTAATTTGAAAGTTGGGATGCTTGGCAATTAGTGACGTGAATCAAATTTTGTTTTGCACCAACTATACTCTTGTAATATATCATTTGAAATACACCCCATTCTCGTAACAATCGGACCAACTATTATTTTGATAATTTTTTTTTTTTAGAAAACGGCAAGTTTCTTGCACTAGACTTAGGCGGCACCAACTTCAGAGTTCTTCTGATTGAACTTAGCGGAGAACATTTCGAAATGAAGTCCAAGATCTTCGCCATTCCACAACACATCATGTTAGGTTCGGGCGAACAATTATTCGATCACATCGCCGAATGTTTGGCAATATTCGTGAAAGAAGAACAAGTCGCCGATCAAAAGTTACCCCTTGGTTTCACTTTCAGTTTTCCGTTGTCACAAAAAGGTTTAACCGTCGGGTACTTGGAGAGGTGGACGAAAGGATTCAATTGTTCGAACGTCGTGGGTAACGATGTTGTCCAAATGTTAAATGAGGCTATAGATCGAAGAGGGGTAAGTGATATCTCAACCTTTTTTTATTTATAAAACTGGATATCTTAATGAATACGTTCATGGTAATTAGTAGATACTATTGTGACGTCACGGTCGCCATTGTTGGAGATAGGTCATAGTACCTTATTCAAGTACAAAATAAAACTTCTTTAAATATAACTCAAACTATTTCTTAAGGATAATAATCTAGGCTTTAATATTGTTATGTCTTTTACTTCCATACTTGGTCTAGCCTTATAACTACCTAATAAACATCAGGTACCTAGCTACAAACAAACAAAATGTAACTTCAATATGTCAATCTGACGATGCTAAGTCTAGCGAAACGGCTGTAATTAAAGTTAAGAAAGCAATTTTTTAAATAAATATTGGAAGTTTTGGTAAAACGAAGAGTTTTTTCATTATTCTTAATAAGATGGACTTCCAAAAAGTAAGGGTTAGTACAATCAATTTGATAATAATCTGTCTAAATAGCTTTTTTATAATTCACTCAACAGAGTGACACTCGTCTAGGTATTTTTTGTTTCACAGTTGGTAGTTTTGTGACAATTTTGAAAAACTAAGATTCTTCCATTTTCTTTTGAATTAATATCATATATTATATTTTCTTAAATTATTTATCACTCCAATTTAATATTCAAATCAAATTTAAATTTCAAACTTGATATATCTGACATATGTCATTTTAGTAAGTACCAACTTAATTTAATGAACACAAAAGGTACTAATTGTTGAATAATTTTATTGAAAATAAATGCGAATTATAAAAAATATTGTGTAAAGCTGCACACGTGTTACAAAGTGAGTTATTTTGTCATTCGTTGTACAAATAATTATTTAATATCTCAAAACTTCACAAAAACGAGAGAATAAACCAACTACCTTATCGCCAAAGTTTGACGTTTCTAATAATGGTGCATTACAGATAAGTTAGGTTATAATTATTATTAATTACAGTAATAACAATAAAATAACTACCGTTATGAAAAGAAAGTACCAAAGTAACCCTATTACCAAATTTTTAGCTTTTGATTTACAGATTTTCTATAAAAAAATTTGATTTTTAAAGCGTCGTATCCTTGGTGATAGATGTGGCAACAGCGCATTTAATATTTACTTTATTTATAAACCATAACTATAAGATCAACTCATGGTCTTACTAATATTGCATTTTTATTATAATATAATAGTATATTGTGCAACAAGGTGGAAAAGTGTCTTTTCGACCGTGTTGCACACCATACTTTTTCTACTGCGGCTGCATATTAATAATAAAAATGAAGAAGTGAATTCATAACATTTTATTATTATTATTGGTTATAAGATAAACGGCACATACTTAATACAGATTAATATTTTAATTAATTGTTTTACTCGCCTTTCAGGCTGGTGCCACAAACAAACACTCGTGAGAAAAATTGAGCTTTTCCCACGTGTTGCACACTATACTTTTTCTACGACTGCAAATTAATAAATAATTTAACAATTTCAAAGTAATATATTTCAAGTAGGTACTTATAAACTAATTGTTATGATAATTTATAGTTATATTAGAACAGTTTTTCAATATTATTCCTGGAGTTTCGTTTAGTGTTGACGATGTTGACGGCTCAGCACCAGCACTCTTCTCCAATCCATAAATTTTGCATAAGCCATTTCATATTTCTTTCTTGAAATTTCTGGCAATAGCTCTAAGGTGACATTTTCAGCTTTTGCTGTTATTTCTGGGGGTGTGTTTTCAAACTCACTGTCGCTGATGTCCATAATTAGGTACCTACTTATTTTTTTATATTTTAACACAAAATTTAGTTGAATTAAACTAAAATTAAACACCTTCTCTCTACTTTCATAACACTAACATTTGGGTACTCTGTACTTTTTAACGTTTGACGTTTTATGACAGTAGTCCAAAGCATTCTATAATCGAAAATTGTGTTGATTATTTCTCTATGGTACCGTGGCCCAAGCCGTGGGAAAGATTTTTTCCCACGGCTTAGGAAAAGTGACACTTTGTAGTTTCGTAAATTGTGGGAAAAGGACTATTTTCCATAGCAGTCGTAGAAAAAATACTTTCTGCTGCAATTTTATTTTAAATTTATTTTTTTGCTCTGATAATATCGCACGGTTTCCTACATAGACAAGAAACTTGGCCAAATAGCCCTGGCAGCGCATACTCAGGCCACAAATTATAAAAAAGAAGAAGAAAATCCGATTGGATAATGATTTACCGGGTTTGTTTACTTTCGTTGATTGGTGTTTTGGTTTTGTGCTTTTTTTATATCCTATTAGTGATTTTACTATTTTGGACAGTATATACATAATATATAAAAACTTTTAATTTATTATTGTCTATATAGAAAGGACAAGGAGTAATAAATCATTCATTTAAGTAGATTTCATAGACATACCAAAATATATTTTAAGAGGGTATACCGTAAGGTACATTTTGTATTGAACGAATGAGTTGCAGCTATGCTAAAGAATATACGATTTAGGTCAGAGGTAACGGGATGTACTAATTTTAATAAAAAAGTGATAGAGGTACATAAATTTTAGTAAGTTTGATAAAGAAAGGCAACACAGTTTATTCATAATAGAAAACAAACCAATCTGTAACAATAATTATTTTATATATTTTTGTTCTTTTTGTAAGAAGATTAATTCAAACTTTGAATATTGTCACAAATAAATTACAATGAAATATATTTTTAAAAAATTAATTAAAGTCAAGATAGCAAGATATCGTTACAATTTTTATTAAATTCAAAGAAGCAAAATGAATATTTTTTATTTGTATTACTCCTATATGTAGTGTTTGGGGAATTTTTCTCAGAAATTTTAAATGGCAAGTGGCCTACTGTAATCGGCTTAATACGATTACACCTATTTACAGATTATTCGATTATTGAAAGGGATTTTCCAAACAACCCAGTTTTCTTAGAAACATTATCGGGAATATTATTTTAAAAGAAAGTAGGTACATTAAATCAGTACTAGTTCTTTGAGTAAAGTTGTATGAAGTTGTATGGTTTTCATAATATTGTAAACAGTTGGAATATATTTAAAACATTTGTTGAATGTTAATTGTGCAAGTACCAAACAATGTCGATAAGCCAAGGACCATCTAAACGACCAAAAACAGGTCCATTATCTTTAAATGAAAAAACTCTGATATTGAATTGTTATATATCATTGAAAAACAAGGATCCAAGTGCAAGTGTTGATGATATTGTGGAATTAACGGCTGCTATGTTGTGTGTTGCTAAATCAACAATTTATAGATTACTAAAAGAAAGCAAGAATGGAACTCTTCAACCTCCTAAAACTCCTTCAGGCCGAAAACCAATTGAGATCGAGTCATTAAAACAAAGACTAAGGCGTAAAGTCCATGGATTTTACTTACGAAAGGAAATTCCAACACTTGACAAAATTATGACATCAGTGCAAGAAGATACGGACTATACAAAATTCTCCAGAATGACATTATGCAAACTTTTGAGAGATTTGGGTTTCAGACATACAAAACATAATAGAAAATCTGTCTTGATAGATAAACCGGAAATAGTTATTAGGAGAAGAGACTATTTAAGAAGTATTCGACATGCCAGAGAACAAAATTTGAAAATCTTCTACTTAGACGAAACATGGATAAATGCTGGATATACAGTTTCCAAATCTTGGCAAGATGAAAACATTAAAAGCGGAAGGCAGGCATTCGTGGAAGGTTTGTCGTTAGGTTTGCAGCCACCATCTGGAAAAGGAAAAAGACTTATCATTGTCCATGTTGGTTCTGAAGGTTTTGTTGATGGTGGATTATTAACTTTTATTTTAAAACTAACGGTTTTTAGATTTACGGAAGAAATATAATTTAAAGTAAGAGATTTATCAAAAGTTTCATGGTGCTCCCTGTAAAGGTTTTGCATACTTAATTAGGGTTTATTACTCCTCGTACTTTTTGTACATACTATACTTCATTTCAATATTATTAGCGTGTCTATTGACCTTCCTTCACTTCGCTGTTGCAACATTTAACACCAAGAACACAACGTTTTAAACTTTAAAAACCACTACTTTATGAAGGAATAATTAAAATAATAAAAAATGAGACTTCCCCATTATCTTATAATTTGAAACTTGAATAAAAAACTAATATCTTAAACTATTATCACTATTATATTGAGTGCATTTAATTTTTCTGTCACTTTAGTGTATCTGCATTGAATATCCCATAGGTCTAATAATTTTGTTTATTTAATATTTTAATTGGTGACTACGGAACAATTTTATGAGAACATGCCATATTTCATTGCAGTAAAAATATTGTTTTTTAATAACTGATGTGTGACAGATATAGAGAGAAATAATTCTCTGTTTGTCTAACAAATGAGGGATAATAAAAAAAATAGTATTTCTATGTGTGAGTCGTATTTCAATTATTTAAAGTATTATTAAAGGACATTCCGTTCTTTCTTTAGTGCTCATTGTCGATTTCACTCTTGCTACGCACCTCGGACAACTCAGACACCGAGGTAGACTTGTTAGCTATACAAGTTGTGATACAAATTATAAAACACTCTCGCTCTTAATCCCTGACCCTTCTTTTATCAGATCGGTTGATGGAATTTACTTACACCTGCTTAAATCATAAAGAATAGTAGTCGTTCGGGTTAGTTATGCCCTTTAGTACTAAGCTTTAAATCAAGTTGGAACTTTAAAACTAAAATATTGACTTTTGTATAGATATCTTTTAAATACAGAAATAGAAGCTCAGTAGTTTCTTTCTCTAGACATTTTTAACCGTCGCACATAAATTAAGATATTTGGTTTATTCTTTTTGGGTGTTCCCTAATTTTAACCTTAAGTTTTACTTAAAGAAGTTTCATGTAAATAACTTAAATTTTATATTATTTACAACACAAACTGGGAACTATATGTGGGAGTAATTTTATCACAATTATTTTTAAGTGAACGTTATCCAACAGGGGCGATAACATTTCTTAGTCATGAAAATACATAATTTCTGTTTTTTATTTCTCTCTCTACTAGTTATCATGAATAGTATCGTTCTTGATATAATAAAATATAAATCAAAACCGCATTAAACAATAAATTAATCTTGTGGACTCTTTTATAATCTGATTGTTTGCTTTTATGTGCCGACGTAAAACAAAAAAGTTTCGTAGTACGATTTGAAAATTCAAGAGTCAAGATTTATTTGTAATGAAATTTTGGTTATTAAAAAATAAAGTTTGGATCTTGGAATGCAATGAACATTTATATATAGGGTGGCGCACCGAAAACGAAACAGATGCATTTACTGGCAGATGATTTCTTTTTGTTATCGGGGTGGCACCATCCCTAAAATCTTAAATGGAAAGGGGGGTCGATGATCCATCATTTAAAAGGTCTTTCAGCTCCCTTTACAATGATGTAAAATTCATGTACTTCAATTCAGTAGTTTTGGAGATTTATTGAGTTATGACTATTGGGACATAGACTAAGGACAGGTTATTTGGACCAAAATATGGCTATTGGGTCAATTATGCCTTAATATAATGTTGCTGAGAAAAAAGATACAGGGTGTTAAAGTTAATTTTTGTTTTTCGTTTTTTGCTAATAGTTTCCCTGTATATTTATAAATTGATATCAAAATTGGCACAGAGGCATAATCTTAGACAAGAAATAGTATTTTATTTACAATTTTACGTTTTGTCATAGAGGGCGCCACGTGGATCATTCCTAATGATCAAATTGAGTCTAAACTTTTTCTGATGAAATTTTTTAGTAATTTTTATTAGAAAATATGACGTAAACATCATTTTTACGTAAAATTGGTACTCTTGTTTAAACATGATAATTTTAACCGTTTTCGATAAAAACGTAGTCGAACTGCTTAGAGTCTTAAAAAATGATTTCAAATATTAATTCATTTATGAAAAGTATGCTTTGGACTGTCAGATAATTGTTGTTGGTAAATGTCATTTGTTCAGAGTAAATTATTTTTGATGTGACAGTGTAGTGTAATGTTGCATTTTTTAAAAGTAATCATTACTTTTTTTGATTGAAATGCCTCATCACAATCATTTTACTAATGAAGAAATGCGAAATATGATTTGCGTATACGCACAAGAAAATTTTTGCGGTCGCTCGGCAGCCAGAAGGTATGGAATGTTATACGCAAACAGAAGGCAACCAAATCACAAAACTTTTGCAAGATTATATCGTAGTTTAGGTGAAACTGGGTCATTTCACACTAAAAATCGGGGTGGTCGACCGAAACAAATCACACCTAATCAAGAAGATGAACTTTTGGTTCGAGTAGATGAAAATCCTGAAATAAGTTCACGACATCTATCAGCAGCAACAGGAGTAAGTCAGTCGTCTATAATTAGAATTCTAAATAAAGAGAACCTCCATCCTTATCACTTCACTCCTGTTCAAAATTTACTTCCAACAGATCTTCCACGACGGTTACAGTTTTGCCAATGTATTCTGAATAAACATCGCAATAACAGACACTTTATTAAGAATATTATGTTCACCGACGAAGCAACTTTTACCAGACGAGGGGTTTTTAATTGGCGAAATAGTCATTATTGGGAAGAAGAAAACAAGAGTACCAATTTTACGTAAAAATGATGTTTACGTCATATTTTCTAATAAAAATTACTAAAAAATTTCATCAGAAAAAGTTTAGACTCAATTTGATCATTAGGAATGATCCACGTGGCGCCCTCTATGACAAAACGTAAAATTGTAAATAAAATACTATTTCTTGTCTAAGATTATGCCTCTGTGCCAATTTTGATATCAATTTATAAATATACAGGGAAACTATTAGCAAAAAACGAAAAACAAAAATTAACTTTAACACCCTGTATCTTTTTTCTCAGCAACATTATATTAAGGCATATTTGGCCCAATAGCCATATTTTGGTCCAAATAACCTGTCCTTAGTCTATGTCCCAATAGTTATGACTCACCCTGTATAGATTTGCTTACGTTGTCCTTGAATAATGGTACTAATGTAAATTTGAAGAATTTAAACAAATCAAAAGTGGCTGCTAAATACCTATTTTAATAATTAACTTTTTTTTACAATTAATACATTGCACACTAGGTATATTTTTAAATTCTGTTTAGGTTAGGTCTGTTTCCCACAGTTCAATAACCTTTTTGTTTTTGACAGACCCCCTTTCGTCTATATTATTTTGTAAAAATTCGTTTTAAGCTCTTTTTCTTCTGGACTGTTAATATGATTTTTATTTTATTTTTCATAGTATTTTTCATAGTTTGCGTTTTCTTACAATGATTAAATTGAACTTGAATTTTCAAATCGTCGATGACGATTATATTCTAGAATATGCACATTTTAGTATATTTCAGGATTTTGAAATATCAGTCATGGCTATATTAAACGATTCGACAGGCACCTTAATGTCTTGTGCTTGGTTGAATCGCCAGTGTCGCATAGGTGCTATTGTTGGTGAGTTTTAAATTAAAGCAGAAATTGGAAGGCGGTTATTTGGTTAGAGCATTTTATGCATACATACACGCAAATCTTTTGCATGACTGATTGTTTTTTTAGACACTTTATTGCCAACCATAGAAACTTTCTGCAAATTACAATGAATAAACTTACGACGGGTTATGATGCCCAATCACTAAATAGTCAAAGGTCTACAGTGTTATTTTTATTTGTAGAATATTTGATAAAAATAGATAGTTAGTTGCATTTTCAAGTTAATATTTATAGGTTATGTACGAGAACTACTCAGTTAGTCCTTTAATATTTTCAATAACAAAGTAAACTTTCTGAAGTTATTGTCAAAATAGTTTTGTTTAGAAATTCTTAGCCATAAAATTAAAGAAGAATCCATAATAATGATATTTAACTTAAAAAAAAAACACCCTGTTGTAAGTTTGTAAATTGTTACTCTGTATATATAGTCCGTGGCTGTAAATTTGGTCAAATACAAATTTATTTATAGCATGCTTTGCAAGAGACAATGAACGAGACAAATATATATTCAGTGAATTAAGTTAACAAGGTATTGATGGTAACTTTTTGTGGATTTTTTGGTTTTATTTCTATGCTTCTACTGAAGATATATTTGTCGTGATCCTGGCACAGCACAATTCATGAAAACAAGAAAATTTAAAAGGAAATATTTATAATACAGAACAATAATTACTGACACGACATATTAAATCAGTTGTAAAACCTTTAAAAAGTATTTTCTAGTTAATTATATAATTAACAGACAAGAATTTCTTGATTTGATTCTGATTCTAAGTCTAGAGACTTATACAGGATGTACCAAACTTATGACAAAGTTCGGTATATGGGTTGTTATAGAAGGTATCAAAAAATGTTATTAACAAAAATAGTAGATATCTTTAGGGTCCATATTTTGAAATTACCTTAAACTATACAGAGTGTTGTATAACTCCGTTACAAACCAAACATATGATTTTTTAAATGGGAACCCCTGTATATTATACCGAATTCGGACTGCTCACATTTTTTTGAAGCTTTTGATGTAAGGTTTTGATACGTTATACAGAGTCCTTCATAAGATATGGACAGGTTTGTATGAAAATCGTAGGTAAATAAACGCTCTGTATCTTATTGTACATTGAAGAAAAAAAAATATTTTGCCTAACAGAGTTTCGTAATATGATACAATATCACCGTATTCTACTAAATATTAATTATTTTTCCTTTAGTATACAGGGTGGACGATAACTCGTACCTTTCATTTTCTCTCCTCTTTCAAATGGAACACCCTGTATTTTATATCGTAAAAAGAATATTCGATTATGTAACTTTAATTTTTGTTAAGCATTCCCTATACCAAAAGTTTATGAAAACAGAGTTATTTTGTAATATTTTTTGAATATCATAATTATTAACCTATTATGTGAAAGGAATAAACGTTGAATGTAACAAACGATCCTTAAAAATAAAACATTTTAATAAACAAATTATTCTAAATAAAACAAGTCTCCAAAAGTATAATTCTAACCATAATAATAAACTATATGTTCAAAGTGTTCACCGTTAACATCAGTGCAATGCTGCAGTCTAAGTTCAAATAATTGACTAACATTTTTCAGGTTATCAACGTTAACAGATTGAAATGCCGCTGTTCTTCCCTCTTTCATGTCGTGTCTAGTAGTCGGGGGTGTTTTATAAACCTAATTTTTTTTAAAACTCCAAAAAAAGAAATACAAAGTAGTTAAATCAGGAGACCGGGCTGGCCAATCAATCATTTGGGCCCCTTCTTCCAATTCATCTGTTATGAAATTGAGATAATGTTAACGGTTAGTTTAATATTATGGTTAGAATTATAATTTTGGAGACTTGTTTTATTTAGAATAAATTGCTTATTAATAGTATATTACGTAACGTGTGTGGTAAAATGCTTTACAGCAATAGTTACGTACTATACTTTACCTACGACCTACTTGTACCTGCATTAATAATCTTTTAGTTAATAATAATTGAACAAGAGAAACAATAGATGTTTTTAATCATTTTATTGTATAATAATTAAATACTTAACATTAATTATATTGGGTGGAGTTAAATTCATTTCACTATCACTTGACATTTTTTAATAATTGTATAAACCTTCACGCATACGAACTGGTTATAAGAACAATAAAAAATGGGATGTTTTTTGATAAATAATAACGTGTGCGCATGCGGTCATACGTCAGATGCTCAATGTGTAAAAGATTTTAAATATGTCGGTTCAATGTACTCCTTATTGTAGTAAAACTCATTTTCGTCATTTTTGAGTAATTAGTTTAGTGCTACTGATAGGTTTCTCGCGTAATATTAACATTTACTGCATTCTTAATATTTAAAACGGTTTCGTATAGTAACTGAATTGAAATTATAGTACAAAACGAGTAAAAAGTGTCTTTTATATGTTACGATTGTATCCACAAGTTGAAACAGCTTTGTAAGTATTTTTAAAAAGTATCTCGTTAATAATAATTTTATAAATGTTAAAATAATTTTAATTACATAAAAATAACGTAAATTAATCTGAGAAACGTAATTAAGTAGGTACATTTATATTATGATCCATTTATATAGACAGAAAATAGGGTTAATGGAAACGAATCAAATATATATTTTTAAATAACTCTAAATATGTATATTAAATGCAATCTTATATCTAATAAATGTTATCTGCCATTTATATGTAGTATAAAATTCACCTTCAAATATTTAAATAGGAAATTTTGAATAAAATAGCGACGTCTATTGTTGCTAAGTGGTTGCTAGGGAAGCCGTGCGTTTATTTTACCGTGCGTAAAGAGATACATTACATAGGTTGTAGATTGTGTGTTATTGACGGTTTAGAGGAGTGGTCGTAGGTAAAATTTATTATTTTTAAGGATTTTTTGTTACATTCAACGTTTATTCCTTTCACATAATAGGTTAATAATACATATTGCAAAATAACTCTTTTTTCGTAAACTTTGGGTATAGGGAATGCTTAACAAAAATTAAAGTTACATAATCGGGTATTCTATTTATGATATAAAATACAGGGTGTTCCATTTGAAAGAAGAGAGAAAATGAAAGGTACGAGTTATCGTCCACTCTGTATACAAAAGGAAAAATAATTAATATTTAATAGAATACGGTGATATTGTATCATATTATGAAACTCTGTTAGGCAAAACTAAAAAATCATATGTTTGGTTTGTAACGGAGTTATACAACACTCTGTATAATATAAGGTAATTTCGAAATATGGACCCTAAAGACATTTACTATTTTTGTTATTAACACTTTTTGATATCTACTAAAACAACCCATATACCTACCAAACTTTGTCGTAAGGTTGGTACACCCTGTATATAGTTTATAATTAATAAGTGACTATTGCTAATTTCTTATTTTCAAATATAAACTTGTAATGTCACCAGTCTCAATAAAAATAAAAATACTTTTTCCAATTTATTATTAGATATTTCATTTAGACAACTAATTCTGTGAATAATGAAAATTTCCGCTTTTTTATGAAAGCTGAATCGCAGACTATTTCATCAAAAACGAGTATCTATCTAAGTGGTAGAACGTTGAATTTTCTACATTTTTTTGTTTGAACTATTATTCGTACACTTGAAAAAATATACCGCTTTTATTGCATAGACCTCGGCGAAACCTTCAAAAAATGTTAATTAGTTTAGTAACTACGTGCTGAACATAGCTTTTAGCTGGAAAAATATGTGTAAAATACCAAAATGTTTAGAATGTTAAATAAGGTGGAAAGACCGATATAGGAATAGTTTTTAAAATTTTATTAGCTGGATTATAATAATATTTTTTAATAAAAGAATGGAACTTTAATACACATATATGTCCGAAAGTTTGGAATAATGGAATATTTCATCTTTTTATTAATTAAACGAAGAAAAATATCAAAATCAATGTCACAAAATTTTATTTTATTAAAAAACAGCAACTAGTTTCGGCCTATCAATAGGCCATCATCAGGCTAAAAATTAAAAGAGAAAGTGAAAACAATACAGATCAAAGAATCAGCATAAACCTACCTTAATAACTCTAGTTGTAATTGAAAAATATAAACTTCTACCATGCTTGCATATAGCAAATATGTATATAAAAAAAATTAATTTTTATAAATAATTTTTTTAATGTAAGTAAACATCGTCAGAACATACAAAAAAAATGATTTATTCTTTTGAGGTGAAAAATGTACGATGTATTACAAATTTTTTTAAATAAATTAATAAGCCAAAAAAAATTTTTAAATAAAATTAATAATCAGTATATCCTCCATGGGCCTGTATGCATGACTGTAGGCGATGTGGCATGATATCGATAAAATGGTCGAGCTAGGCTTGCGGAATTCTCTCCCATTCTTCACGAGCAGCATATTTCAGTTCTCGTAGAGTAATTGGGAAAGGATTTCGCTTCTTAAGGCGTGTTTTAAGAATGTCCCAGGCATGTTACTTCTTCTTCCAAAAAATTTTGTATTGCAGCTGTTCGATGTGGAGGTGCATTGTCATGCATAAACACAAATCCATCACCTACCGCCCCCCGGAATAGACGCACAACAGGATTTAAAACTTCCTCGATGTACACAGCACCAGTGATTCTTCTCTCCAAAACCAGCAGAGGCGTCCGTGTACCCCTCATAATACCATTCCAAACCATAATACTCCCACCTTCAAATGGAACACGTGGTTGGGCTGTTTCTAATCGGGCTTGTCGTCCTGAGGCCCTCCAAACTAGCGTTCTTCGCGAATCAGAAACCAAGCCAATTCTTGATTCATCAGAGAACATCACGTAATTCCAGTTAGGACCATGGTGTAACATTTCTTGAGCCCATTGCAACCTTACAATTTTTTGTTGATAGGTTAGTTTGGGAACACGTAGAGGTCTTCTACGATACAAATTTACCGCATTTAATCTTCGTGTAATTGTTTGCCTTGAGATATTCAGTCCTTCAAGTCTAGCATTTTTTCTAGATATGCCACTTGTAGAATCCTGTCAATTTCTTCGAGCTATCAATGTTATCTGCCGGTCTTGTGCTGCTGTTGTACATCGACTTCTGCCACTTCTGGGACGATCCTTCATATCATTTGTGTCTTGGAATTTTTTTTAATTTTTAATACAGCACCCTGAGTAACACCAACAATATTCGCGATATCACTTTGACTAAAGCCCTGTTGTAACAAAGCAATTACTCTGTCTAGACCTATTAAAATATGATATCATGTCTCTGGGCATTTTTAAACAGCTCAAATGAAATTTAAACAAGAATTGGAATAATGTGAAAGCACCCAAATCAATTAAATATGACCAAATTAATACAAAAACAAATCAAATTTAGTATTATTTTAATTTAAAAACGCTTAAATATCAACAAGAGTTTTTAAAAAACCATAGGCGTAGATAAATTATTTCTAAATATTCCAAACTTTTGGACATGTGTGTAATATGGAAGCAACAATAACAGAAATAATTATATTGTAAAAATATTATTCTGCCTTTAAAGTAGTTTTTTGTGAACAAGTTTCTTCCGAACTTATCAGTCAATTTAGTAATACTAATTATTTAAAATATTTACTAAAATAGGTTTCATATAAACCGATATTCTGAAGTTAAAAATAGATTGATCGAAATCTTAACAAACTACATTGAAATACAAAATGTTATAATTTAAAATGGATTAATATACAGTGCGGTCCATATGTATGGAATAAATTCATTTGTAGCGTTATTATGTACTATATGAAAAAACCTGAAACAGGTCGATTTTTATTCTTAAATTGACAATTTACAGTATGAAAATATTATCCCCCTCCAGCACCCCTTCGGAATTATAAGCACCCCCTCGAAAATTTTAAATTACAAAGGGGGTCGTGGAAAGGGATTTTAGTCCTCTGTTCAGCAATATAAAGTTTTTTAAGTTTGGTGCAATCATAACTGAAAAAATTGATTTTTAAGATGTAAAATTTTGATAATGTCTCTAACACAAAACTTTACGTAGAATGAAGATAATAATGTCACATAATGATTAGAATGTGTTTTTCAATGTATTTGACACTTAAATTAAATGTTCAAAATGACCACCATTCACTTCTTGACAATAACCGAGGCGATATTGTTTGGTCTATTAAAATAACTTTAGAAATAATCAGGTATTTTCGTATCTGTTCTGCTAAATATTAGGAAAAAACTTTGAAGATATTAAAATAATAGTCAAAAAACTAAATAAACAATTGATATAAATCTAGTAGGCTGCTGTCATTTAGGTATTTAAAGTTACTAAAAGACGTCAGTATAATATTTGTGCGCGTATTAAATTTAATTATGGCTCATTTGTCCGAGACTCAAAGAATATACATTTTAATTATGATTGGTTGTGGTAATAAAACCAGAACTCAAAAGGAGGTTTGTGAAATTTTTAATAATAAATACCCTGGTCAACACGTTTCGCAGTCTACAGTTAGCAAAATTGAAAAAAAGTTTCGTGAAACTGGACATGTAAAAAATATTGAAAAACCAGGTAGAAATGTTCAATTTACTGATGAAAAAAAAGTTAGATGTACTTCTAGAGATTGAGGAAAATCCGCATAAGACAACTCGAGAACTTGCCGCCGACAATGATGTAAGTAAATCATCTATTTTGAGAGTTCTGCATAAAGAAAAATACCACCCTTACAAAGTTCAGTTGGTTCAGGAGTTAAATGAAGATGATCCTGATAGAAGGCAAGAATTCTGTGAATTGATGATGGATAGAATGAACGCAGATTTGCAGTTCATAAACAAAATAGTTTTTTCTGATGAAGCGACGTTTCATTTAAACGGAACGGTTAACAAACAGAACTGTAGATATTGGAGCAGAGAAAATCCTCACTGGATGTGTGAGGCTCACACTCAATATCCTAAAAAAGTTAACGTTTGGGCTGGTATCATTAACAATAAAATTATTGGCCCTTATTTTTTTTGAGGGCACAGTTACTGGTGAGGTTTATCTAGATTTTTTTATTAACTTTTTAGTGCCTACATTACAAAGAGTTTTTCCTGATGTTAATCATCCAAATGAGATAGATCGATCTATTTACTACCAACAAGACGGAGCTCCACCGCATTTTGCACGTACTGTTAGAAATTATTTAAACGAGGTTTTTCCCAATAGGTGGATTGGAAGACGTGGGGCGATCGAATGGCCGGCTAGATCCCCCGATTTGACTCCTCTCGATTACTTCTTATGGGGTTATTTAAAATCTAAAGTATATTTTAATAGACCAAACAATATTGCTGATTTAAAAGTTAGGATAACGGAAGAAATTAACAAAATAACCCCCGAGGTCATACAAAATGTTGTACGAGAATTCCAATATCGCCTCGGTTATTGTCAAGAAGTGAATGGTGGTCATTTTGAAAATTTAATTTAAGTGTCAAATACATTTAAAAACACATTCTAATCATTATGTGACAATATTATCTTCATTCTACGTAAAGTTTTGTGTTAGAGACATTATCAAAATTTTACATCTTAAAAAATCAATTTTCTCAGTTATGATTGCACAAACTTAAAAAACTTTATATTGCTGAACAGAGGACTAAAATCCCTTTCCAACGAGGTGCCACACGACCCCCTTTGTAATTTAAAATTTTCGAGGGGTGCTTATAATTCCGAAGGGGTGCTGAAGGGGGTTAATTTTTTCTTACTGTAATTTGTCAATTTAATAATAAAAATCGACCTCAAGTTTTTTTTTCATATAGTACATAATAACGCTACAAATGAATTTATTCCATACATATGGACCGCATAGTATTATGGATATTTACAAAATGAAATGGCATTATACTTGACAATGATGGACACAAAAATTATAATCATTTGTTGGCCTTCCACAGAGTAAATACAATAAATTTCATAGACCATTTTTTTTTTCTTAAATATTACAGTTCATAATAAGTATTTGTTAGTTAATTAATACTTTGATCTCAAGAGATTTAAAGACTGCAAAGCTACTTTTAACAGTAAGCTTGCAAGACTAAAATTTTAAAAGTGAAATATTTTAATATTTACTTGAAAATAAATCTTTTATCGCTATTATTTATATGCATCTTAATTTCTAACTGGTTGAATATCAAAATTTGTAAAAATTAGGAATTTAAAAAAATCAAAAACATAAAGTAAACAACAGTTAAACAAAACTTCAATTTAATTAGAAAAATCAACTTTTCTCTCAATGACAGCTGTTTGAAGAAAAAATTAATTTTTCTAATTAAATAGTAAAAGTTTTCTGAAAAATTCTGGAAATAAAAATAAGATCAGTCGAAAAATTTGCATAAAGGTTAATTCGATCTATTTTTGCTTTTAAAACAGGTGATGTTTTTTATGACAATATTTTTCGTCTGGTCTATAAGTATGTGGAAAAAGTATTTTTAGTAGAACTTTTAAAAAACAACGTTACAAATACGCATGAGACATTTTACAATAGATACTTCAAAACTATATCAAATAAATCGCTTTTATTATGATTTTTTATGCATGGCAATTTTTTTTATTATTTGTAGGATGTACAAATTGAAATATGCGCTATACTGAATGATACGACAGGAACTTTAATGTCATGTGCTTGGAAAAATCACGCTACAAGGATTGGGTTGATTGTCGGTAGGTGCATTTTTTAACCAATTGCCAATTTTAATACGACTAATAACTTTAACCTAAAAGATTTACTGTTTTCTTTCTATAATTTAACTGTATCAACTAAAAGCGAGTTTTTCTTTTATAATTCTTCGTAATGATATTCGAACAAGTAATGATTTTATAACAATGAAACTATAGACAATTGTTTAAAAAAAAGTGTAAATATAGCAATCGTTGCGTTTCTGACCGACATTTTATGAATTAATAGAATGCTTATATATAATGTATGATAAACTAATATGAAAACGCCTATTAATATATTTAGTTAAAAATAATGCTGCTTTTATCTGCATGAATGTTTTGATTCACATTCTTTCTTTGGCTTCGTTTACGCAGATATATTCATAGATTCAAAAGTTTTGTATCACCCAATATGTCCAAAAGTAATTTTTTCTTCATCAGGAATGGACTGAATAATTAATTGATTTATTGTATGTAAAAAAAATTGAAAAAAAAAGAGAGGGGTTCCATTTGAAAAAAATGGTGATGACGTCATTACACGAAAGTGGTTCACCCTGTATATTAGATTATGATTTGAAACAATAGTGAATTGAAATCAAAAATCGACCTGTGTCGGGAATTTCTTATTTTATTGTACATACAGTCAATAATGAATTTATGCGTTACTTTATGGACGCACTGTATACGTTTTATTAGGTATCCACTAATAAATTTGATTTAAACATAAGGGTATTTCTGGAAGGTAATTAAATTTATTGATGACTTTTTTAGGAAAATAATAAATTAAGACTTTTGTTTAATAATGAGCATTTCCACCTCTAGAAATCGTACCAAAAAGGTACTCTCCAACAAAACAAATGAGACTGGTATTTCTCAACAAAAACAAAATTTTTACAAAACCCGTTGATGCTTTTTTACTTGAAACTTATCAACTGATTAGTACCCAGTCCATTCTTAGCGAAGGAAAAATTAGTTACAGAAATATAGGGTGATGCAGAACTTTTAAATCTATGTGTAGTTGGAATATTCTGAGTTGTTTTAAATATGATGTTAAGCATCACAAATAATCTGCTAGTAACGTAAAAATTATTTTTCCTTAATGGGAGTTAGTAGGTATTAATAATTTGTTGATATTTCAAATAATTGGTGTATACATAGATAAAAGAGGACCTTATGAAAATATAAAATATTTGATTGTTCTTATTTGGACCATAATTGGATTGCATTTGTCAATCCTATACCATTTTATTTGTTATCTTCTCTGTGAAAACTTTAGTGTCAAAGATTTGTTGGTTTCGGATACAAAATAAGAGGGATTTTTAAATTACAATTAACTTTTTTCTGTGTACTTTGATTTTATAGTTGAGAAATGTATTAATTAATTCCTCAGAATTATCCAATTTCTATATGATTACCGATATGTGACGGATCAATTATTTACAATTACATTCATATGAATCAAATAACACCCGTTTTTAAAGTTTCTTATACGGAGTTTTGTGTAAAATTTTACAGTTTGAACAACATCATGGATTGTCACATGTCGATAAATACTTAAGTGTAAATATTTATTATTGTGTATATAGTCTATTCAAAAAACGACAGAGGTTGCTTAAACTGCAATTACAGACACAATTTTATCCTGAAAATAAGTAAATTGTTTTATTTTTACATTTTACGAAGTATGTTTGAGTACACAATGAGATGTAGTTATAATTTTCAGCATGACTCAAATATTGATAATTAGCATGATTCAATAAACCGATTATATAAAACAACTGCAAGTGATAAAAATAATGGAAAAATGTCTAGAATCTTATTTACAAGTGACCATGATTCACAGAATCGTGTTTTACAGTCTAAAACAAATAATTTTATTGTAAACATTGTGTCATTGCAGGTGGTACGTTCACACGATACCAACTTCACACAGACTAATAGACTTCTATAGAATTTAGTCTGTACAAAAAATAGCCTGTATCGTGTAGATCCACTATTACAGAAACACTTACTTTAGCCCCCATATTTCCACCAGGAGGATGACCTATTTAAAAAATTGATGTTGATTTAATTGACTACTGTCAATAAGATTATACCAAGTAATGAAAAAAATGTTATTAGCTCCGAGGGATTATCCTGGATATATTTCCCTCTATAGTATATTTGTGCAATGATATACAAAACCATACAAAACTTACTGTATTTGTGTTACATTTAATGTCTTATCTATATATAAAATGAAGACTCAATCTTAGTAAACAGTTTAGTAATGGAGGACTTCCAAGGTTTATTTGTTCACTGAACTAAGTACAATGAACACTCAAGAGAATATACAATGGACGGCTAATTTATGGAATATTATCATTATTTCGAGAACCGTCGAGTTTTGAGGGTAATCCCGAAACAGGTCGATTTTTGTTATAAAATACCCATGTTATAACGTACATGGAGTAAGGATGACGTCACCGGTGTGGGTGTAGTGACGTAATCGTTAATTTTTGTAAATAGAAATCGGTATAATGCGACACCTCATTTGAAGGAGAATTTAATTCTCTATTTAACGACATTACATTTGTAACTAAAATATTGTTTTAAGAGTACAAATCATTTTTTTTATTTATTTAAATTCAACCAAATTACAACTAATGATTTAATTCATAACGTCCTTTAAAGTAACCAAATTATGCATAATAAATATTTTAAATTAAATGTTCGAAATGCCCTCCATCGGTTTCTTGACAATATGCGAATCTACGGACACATTCATCAAGTACATTGCGGATGACTTCTGGAGTAATGAGACTCATTTCATGCCTAATTCTATCTTTTAAGTTCTGTAAATTTTGGGGTCTATTGACATAAACTTTTGATTTTATGTAACCCCACAGGAAAAAGTCTAGAGGTGTTAGATCTGGCGACCTTGCTGGCCACTCTATAAAACCTCGTCTTCCGATCCATCTCCTGGGAAAGCAATTATTTAAAAATTGACGTACTTCACGTGCGTAATGCGGAGGGGCTCCATCTTGTTGAAACCAGATATTGTCACTAGGTAAATTTGCATTATTGGCATTTGGATACATGTTAGCAAGGACAGGTATAAGTTGATTTCTCAAAAAAGTTAAATAACGTTCTCCTGTTAGATTTTCTTCAAAGAAAAAAGGGCCAATGATTCTGTCATCGATGATCCCTGCCCATACATTCACTTTCTGAGGATATTGCGTGTGTGCCTCAGTCATCCAATATGGGTTTTCTTGACTCCAATACCTGCAATTTTGACGAATCTCGATACCATGTAAAAAAAATGCGGCTTCATCGGAAAAGAGGATTTGATTTATGAGACGTGGATGGCCGATACATAAATCCTGCATAATTTCAGAAAATTGAAGCCGGCGATCGGGATCGTCGTCGTTTAATTCCTGGTGTAGTTGAATTTTGTAGGGATGGTATTTTTCTTTTTTTAAAATACGTAATACCGATCGTTGGGAAACTCCAGCATATTCACCCATTTGTGTTGAACTACTGTGAGGATTGTCATGGACATTTAATAAAACATCAAGTTTCACATTGTCTTCAATTTTAGGACGCCCAGCGTTTGGAATATGTTTAACGTGCCCAGTTTTTCCAAATTTTCGGACTATTTTACTTACTGTTGATTGGCTGATGGGTCTGTCTGGATATTTTGCGTTGAATAATTTGCATACCTCGTTCTGTGTTCTTTTTTTATCTCCACATCCGCTAAGAATTAATATTTCTATGCGTTGTGTTTCATTTAGGTGAGCCATAATTTAGTATTCAAAAGTAAAAATTACAACTGATGACAATTCACAAAATCAAAAAATATTTACGACAATAAATATTACAGTAACTATGCCAATATCACTTGCTTGATTTAATATTTGACAAAGTTTCAGTGTTTATGAGATAACTTTTTGTGTCCATCATTATTTTTACTTATTTTTGCTTTTTTAAGTATTTATTTCAGAAAGTCATGGCAGGAACCGATGGATGGCATTTGGAACATTTAATTTAAAATAATTATTATGCATAATTTGGTTACTTTAAAGGACGTTATGAATTAAATCATTAGTTGTAATTTGGTTAAATTTAAATAAAAAAGAAATGTTTTTGTACCCTTAAAAAATATTTTAGTTACAAATGTAATGTCGTTAAATAGAGAATTAAATTCTCCTTCAAATGAGGTGTCGCATTATACCGATTTCTATTTACAAAAATTAACGATTACGTCACTACACCCACACCGGTGACGTCATCCTTACTCCATGTACGTTATAACATGGGTATTTTATAACAAAAATCGACCTGTTTCGGGATTACCCTCAAAACTCCAAAGTTCTCGAAATAATAATAATATTCCATAAATTAGCCGTCCACTGTAGATTACAACAACCGGATAAATCAGACTATGCAAAACACCTACTTGACTTAAACAAAACAATAATATTTAAATACTTCACATTTGTAATAAGTAACAAAATTTAGATTTTCTTGAAGAACTTGAATTAAAAACTTCAATTAAAAGTTGTTAATGAACAAATAAATTGGCAGTTCTCCTCTACTAAACTATTAACCTTGGTTGAGTCTCCATTTTATATATTGATAAGATGTGACACAAATACATGAATTAAAAATCAGGAACTATTCTTCGAATACACAGGGATTCATAATTGTGTCCCCTATACCTAGTACTGGTAATTTTAAATTGTCGAAACAAATTTGCAAATTTTACCTAAGGCAACTTAATTGCAAACTTATTGTACAAGAACAAATTGAGATGTTTTGTACTGCTGTATATCAAAAATCCTCAATGATGAAGTTTCACATATTCTTAATCACTCAAAAGTACCTACTTCAGTATGATCTTTAGTCGTAAATTATATTGTAATTTTTTAAACAAAGTTGTACTATATTACAATTACTACAACTGTATACGAGGGTTGTCTGAAAAGTTTCCGACCTCAACATGAAGATGGCAGCACTCGTAAACAAAAGTTGGGGAATGTGTTTGCGCATGCTTTGAAAGATACCCACTAAAATTTCAGCCATTTTGGACGCGCAGTTGTTGTTTGACAATCATTTGAGTGAGTCGATGTGAGTGTTTTTATGAAAATGGAAAAAATCGAGTATCGAGCTGTCATTAAATATTTGTTTTTGAAAGGCAATACGCCTACGCAAATCAAAGACGTATTAGACGCTGTGTACGGGGACTCTGTACCTTCATTTACCACCGTGAAATTTTGGGCTGCTGAATTTAAACGTGCTTGGGTGACGATGAACGTTCGGGACGTCCAAAAACTGCAACCACTGACGATAATATCGCTCAAGTTCACCAAATGGTGCTAGACAACCGTCGAATTAAAATTAGAGAGATAGCAGAGGCTATAAACATGTCCAAAGAACGTGTTCGTCACATAGTGAATCAAGATTTAGGCATGAGAAAGCTGTCCGCGCGTTGGGTGCCGCGTTTGCTCACTTTTGACCAAAAACGTGTTCGAATGAACATTTCCAACTCTCTGTTGGCGCAGTTTAGGCGCAATAAATCAGAGTTTTGGCGCCGATTAATTACTGTAGATGAAACTTGGATACACCATTATACTCCAGAAACAAAAACACAGTCAAAACAATGGACTGCGAAGGGGGAATCGGCTCCAAAAAAAGCAAAGGTTGTTCCTTTGACTATGAAAGTGATGGCAACTGTTTTCTGGGATAGTCATGGAGTTATCTTAATTGATTATCTTCAAAAAGGAAAAACCATTACAGGAGCATACTACGCATCATTACTTGACAAGCTGAAGGCAGAAATTGCGGAAAAACGGCCACATTTGCAGAAAAAAAGAATTTTGTTTCACCAAGACAATGCGCCGTCTCACACCTCAGCGGTTGCCATGGCGAAAATCCACGAATTACGGTTTGAACTGCTTGACCACCCTCTTTACTCACCAGATCTAGCCCCAAGCGACTTTTTTTGTTCCCTAAGCTAAAAGTTGCGCTCGGAGGACAGAGATTTTCGTCGAATGAGGAGGCCATCACCTTCGTAAATAACTATTTTGCAGAGAAAGACGCCGAGTACTATTTGGACGGGTTGAAGAAATGGGAGCATCGCTGGGAGAAGTGTATTGACTTACAAGGAGACTATGTAGAAAAATAAAAATTAATTTGAAGAAAAAATTTCTGGTATCTTTGTTAGGTCGGAAACTTTTCAGACGTAATGATGTTTTTCGAATTCAATCATAGTTGCATTGAGTATTATAAACTCCCTCTGTATAATCCAAAAAAGCAATTGAAGAAAGGAAAAACACAGTCAATGTTACAAACTTTTATTAAAAAGGTGTAAGTATAAAGCTACTAGTTTCGGCCCACAATAAAGGCCATCATCAGGCTAATGGAGTTACAATTAGCAAGGGGTTAAATAAGTTCCGAAATGTTTGCAAAAATGTAGTTGAATTTTATGAATAAATTAGAAATTAGTATATATTAATACAACATAGTTAAACTAATGGTAAAAACAGTAAGTTACAGAATTAATACAACATAGTTTCAATTAAAAAAATTATTGCTGTTTATAGCATCAATATATTATATGTAAAATTAATTACCTTACTTTACTACATCATCGAATCAATGTTTATATCGCATTGTGTTTCTTGTTATCATAAAGCTATGATATCGTTAGTAAAACTCGTGTAATTAACAAACTGGCTTCTCATCTACTAATTGAGGCTAAAACAGCTAATATAAGGTGATTTCTTTTTGTCGGCAAGCACTTGCAGTAATTGTTCTCTAAGTATTTCTATTTATTTGTAATAAAAAAATATATCTTTAACTGTGTAAGCTATTTGTATAGTTTTTCTTTTGTATGAGTTGGGCGGAAGAGCAAATACATCTAAGGATAAGTTTTCAGTTTTCACTACTTTAAATATCTTCTGAATCATGATGTTTTAATCTGTAACCATATTATTGCGTTTAGCGTGAATTTGTAATATGATTTACATGTTGATAGTGAATTTATCAAAATATTTAGTTAACTTTTTTGAAAAAATAACAATATACCAAAAGAAAAAATGTAATTTACAATAAAACAACCATTAATCTTAATTTCGTCTTTAATTAGTTGTCAAAGATACTTCAATAATTAACAAAATTTATAAATGTTTATCACAGCAAAAATTATGATAGTTAAATACCTCGGCTAGGGGTGAGTAAGTTCATTAGCTCTGACTATAGTACAATATTTGTTTCTTTAAGAAATTATAAGGGCGCCACTGAAATCTTTTTATTTTTTATGATACTACTGAAGAAAGTTGTTTTAAGCTGAGTTATTTAAATAAGTATCATAAGATGACAGAAAGATGTCAGAAAAAACTGTCTATGAAGATAAAATAATGATATGAAAATGTACAAACAGATAAATAGATTTCCTTGGTGCTAAAATGAATGAAGTTGAGAATACGTTACAAAAAAATAATCCGCAAACAGTTCTTTAAAAATACTTATTCTAATACAGTTGACGATATAGATAGATATAAACGGAGATAAAAGAGAAAAAATATGGGAACAGTAAACTTGATATACCACAATAAACTTATCTGTTAACAATAGTGGACGATCCTTCGCCGCACCTTGGGGTCGCTACGGCACTGTCTAGGTGGTTCCAAATTACTATGGAAGATCACGAGTGGAGGGATGATCTGCCCAAGTTGTAGAGATGATCCAGTTAAAAATGTTCGTGCATACGAGAGCTTAAAGTTTACAAGCTGTTCAAGTTTACTGAATCTTCAAATTAAAGAGATGCTTCTAGTTTACTGTATTATATTCCAACTGTATATGACAGTAAACCAATAAAAGAAATGAGACTGGGAATAATTATTAAAACCTCTTGAACTCGATAATGCCAACTCATTAGTACACCTCGTAGCGTAACTACTTTGAACTTCCAATTATAATTATAGAGACCGTATTCATTATTTTATTATTAAAAATTTTTTAGGAAAGATGGAACTACCTGTACTAATTTAATTTAATATTTAGGATACCAGGTGCTTAAAATATTAACAGGTACTGTTACAAATCTTAGAACTAAACTGTCTATGCTATTTTTATGTATCTTACCTAATAAGAGATGTAAAAAAGATATGCCCGCCTGATTTTTGAATAGACTCTAATGTTACACGGTAAAATTGCAATGCACAATTTGTTTTAGAGTAATAAAAATGAAAGCTCAACCTACTTTCAACACTTTCTCGTAGGTCTCGTTGTCATATTTATTACTCTATAATTTTAAGGATACATTTGATTTTCTATTATTGACGATTGTTTCGATTACAAAATAGGTACCGGATCTAACGCATGCTACGTAGAAAAACAAGTAAATGCCGAAACGTGGAATGACGTCGACATGGGATCTGGCAACGTGTTAATAAACTTGGAATGGGGAGCGTTCGGAGATGATGGTGCTTTAGATTTTATTAGGTGCGAATATGATGAAAACATCGACAAACATTCAGTTAATCCATCAAAACAGAAGTAAGTATTGTTATTTGTTTTAAAACAACAAACTATCCCAATTATTACCTAGTTAATTGGGGTATTATTTGGTAAAATATACTAAAATAACTTTAAGCTCTGGGGCTTGACTTTTGAATCTCGACCGAAATTTGTCGAATTCGTAATTTCTCATTTTTAATGTCGATCGATTTGTACGGGACATATACTTCAGTACGAATCGACATTCGAAATTCAATCGATATTTGATATCGAAAGATTAACTGGCAACAACGTGATATTCTGACACGGAATACCATAAACAAAATTCTGTTTACGTCAAGTGTCACATTTATTTTATTAGAAGAAAAAATTGTTGTTTGGTTTACGGAGAATAGAAATAATAAATATAATGAAATTGGATCTTCATCAAGTGAAAACCTCATCAATTCAATTAAAAAGAAAATAATGTTTACGCTTCTTTTAATGGATGGTGCAGATGCCCGATTTCGGAAGCATGAAAACTTGCCTTAAATGTTCGTGTCCCTTATAAAATTGTTTTGGCAAGCCTATGAATCCGTATATTATTATGTACAGGACCATAAGAGGTTAGTTAATTGTTTATTTTATTTGAGTGGATCTGTATTTTGTTTTTTTGGACCATCGCAGTATTTTTATTGTTATACGCACTAACAAAAATAAACGAAATAAAAATTGGAACTTCTTCTTTGTGGTTTATGGCCTGAGCTCCCGGGGCTATACGGCAAATAGAAGCTAGCTTTTGACAGCTACAAGGGTTTTTTTCATTTAAATTGTGGTATTCTTGGGTAGCAATACCTTGTGTTCTATGGCAAGAAGTAGGTGTATTGCCACTGCCACTCCTAATGCTATATTTGGATTAATTTTGAAATTAACATTAAACAGTAATACTAACGAAAAAAATAATAATACCGATAACAAACAACTAAATACTAATAAAACGTAATAAAAATACATTGTAAGTAAATAAAATATCAAGAAAATTTTAAAACTTTTTTATCTTTTATCTGTGTTTATGACAGACGCCAGCTGTGTGACGTCATTGCAGTCCTTCATTATAACGTTTACCATATAAATGCATGGAAATAATAGGAATTAAACAGTATTTTTATGATTTCTGAAATACTAACGTACCACTTTAAAATTAACAAAATTTATAATAAATAATCCCATAAAATCGTTTTAATACTTATATTTAATTAATTTATTGAATATTATTTGGGAAATAGGTAGAGTAAAGAAAACACTATTTAGTTCTATTTTTATTTTAAAAAGTACATTCAAATAAATTTATTATTACACAAAATCATGCCTAAAACTAGTGTTTTTTGACAAACAAAGAAACTAAACAATTTGCAGCATATTACTAGTACAATCCGTGAATCTTTTATGGAGCGACATAATATGTATTCTATAGAGAATTTTTAATTACAAATTTAAAATTAACAAAAAATACTACATATTAAAAAAATAGTAAGTAAGTAAACTATCTCACTAAAAACGTAAAATAAAAAATGTATTCACTATTGAATATTAACGTAGACACTCAACGATACTAACCAAGCAATGTCCAGCCAAGCAGTGTAACACATGAAATTTAAAAGTCCGAACTGGAGTTTAAAAGAACAGTTTTTTAAAAATTTTACACAAAAATGCAACGTACACTAATGTATCCACAATATCAACCAGTCAAAATTTTGAATATTTTTATAATAAATCTGAAAACGACGATTGAAAACGACCTAAAATGCACTGTCAAGGTAGGAAAAATACGGCCGAGGACTGCAGTGACGTCACAGGCCACCACGTGCAATCGATTTTTTGGCGAATGTACGTCTTATGGGATTAAGCAATCCTGGTAAATGTTTATCGTTCTTGTCGAGCCCCTGTTAGTAGATTTATCGATATGGGATATCTCTTTAATATTAATAGGAACATCGTAATTTCAAATTAATTAAAGATGTTGATAGGTTTCGGAAGAATCAGTTAATCTAAGGTTTCGATAATATAAATATATGTTTTACTTTATCATTAACACCCGCAGAAATAAAATTATTCATAAATTAATATTTCCACGAAATTCTATACAAAGTATACCTACAAAAGCGGTGTGAAATATCTTACAGTTGATGAAGGTCAAATCTAATAGTTTAAATGTAATTTATTCATTATATTATATTGATTTATCAGAAATTAATGACATTGTACTACGACAAATTGATATAAATATTATACTAGGTGATTTAATTGAGATAATTCAACTAGAAATCAATGATAATTTTTCTTCTTGTACGAAAACATTTACTTGATTTTTCCTTTTTTTGAAAGATTTTACAAAGATCTTAAAATTGATTATATTGAATTATTTTTTGTTTTATTTAGACAACAAGTATTATTTTTTCCTAAATAAACTCAAAAAAACTGTCGTTGATTTTTAAAAATATTCCTAGACTTTTCTGATGTGTGTATGTTCACTATCTGGTACTGAATATTTTTGTTTCCTAATAAGTGACCTTGGAGACAAAAGAGAAAAATAAATTTGTATTGTCCAAAATTTTTGAAATAACTAAATACATCTTCAAAAATCTAACTTAGAATTTAACAAAATTTGCAGTGTTAATGATTTTTCTGGCTTAAAATGTTGTGCATTTTAAATATACAGTGATTAATCTACATTACTTTGTTCATTGATACTATGAGTTGTAATAATGTATCTATCAGCATTTCCTCTTTTTATCTTCAGTATAAAGATATACTTAATATCACCACATTGTTAGCCACTAATAATATACCATTTTAAAATAAAATACAACCATAGTATAATTTATACACTTTCTCTGTTCACCCTATTTCAATTTTTATAAGCCATTCAAAATTATGCAAGTTTTATTTTCAACATCCCTCATGAATGATTTGTTTTGGAAGAAAATGTTATTGTTAGTACAAATAGAATTAATAAATAAGCATTTTAAATCGATTTTATTTTAGTTTCATCTAAATGTATATTAAAACGTCTTTTATTAAATATGTACTTTTATTTTAGACTCGAAAAAATGATATCTGGAATGTACATGGGCGAATTGGTGAGATTAGCCCTAGAAAGATTCACAAAAGAAGGTTTATTATTTGGTGGCAAAGGTTCAGATGCTTTATTTGAAAGGGGAAGGTTTTACACAAAATACGTTTCAGAAATAGAAAGTGATCCACCAGGAGTTTTTAACAGCCTTAGAGATATATGTGAAGAATTAGGTAAGTTTTGTATTTGAACGCGCGGTTTTAGTTACACACATAACACAATGGGGTGTTAAACCAATATCCGGTTTCTGGTATTTTTATTAAAGTATATTAGCACTACTTTGCAAAAATATATTTAAAAAATTTTTGAATCAAATATTTTGGGAGAAACCTGGAAATTGAGAATTCCTAAATGTTTGCAACTTGCACTACAAATACGTCACTAACTCATATATGAAGTAAGCCACTTTCTGATTTAGATGTTTTATGAACTTATAGCTAATAGTCAGTTACAAAAAGGCCAATCTAATTTGAAGTTTGAAGAACTTTCAAAATATATGATTGTTCTGTATCTTACATTTGTCTATAGTTTATAGGAGCTCGACGTTTTTTTCAAATTTGAATGATGTCAATATCATATAAATCTTGTTTTGTATCATACTGCACGAACATAACAATTAGAACTCCTCATAAAAAATTTGTAACCGTGCCTGCAGTAAAAGTGGCTTGAGGATCAAAATTTTAAAAAAGAAGACGACAGAATTGCGGTTCTATGTCGGCCCTTATGTAGCTAACTTTACTTTTGGTTTATCTACGTCACAGAACGAATGGCGGACTATTTAAATCATCCAAAAGTTGAATTTTCAAATCGTGTGATAAATACAATAAAATTAATTGATTGCCTAGTATGATTTTGTACACCCCTAACTATTAACATTGAGAAAACATCATATTTTTGTTAAGTTTAACACCCCATTATTGTTTTTTACCTAATATATTAGGGATTAGGGTTAGAGTGACCGATTCATATTTTACAAAAAATAGAATGGAGTTGACAGCTACCGAAAGTTTTATAGTATCAATAAAGGTTAACAAGTATATTTCAGTAAAATAAATGGAAATAAAATTGTAACAGTAACTTTTTAACATTCAGATTATTTACAAGCAAAACCAGAAGTTTCTAATAAAAAAGAAAATGTTCACTATAAATTGAGTAATTTTGGAATATTAAGATAATAGATTTTTAAAATATTTGTCTGTATAATGATCTAATAACTGTTTGGTAAAATTCCCAGAAATCTATTACTTTTTTTTAACATTTTGTATGATGCAAGACCATATCTATTTCGTGCAACTTGAGTTCTAATTATATTATTCTTGCAGCAGTTCACTGGTGAATGATGTAATCAGTTTTTGTTGAATATTTTACTTTTCATTTTTCTGATACATTTTTGTTTAATTCTTTGTAAATTATTTTTCTTGTTGTTTATTTAAACTACTTTTATAATCTTCATTTGTCATAGTCCCATAAAAGAACTTGCTACTAGGTATATAATTAAATTTGAACTGTCTAATTTTATTTTTCAATTTATATACATACTTAAATAGTCTGTTTTATTTTTTAAAAACTACTTTCTCTCAGAGAATTTTAATATCCTTATTTGATTTAATTACCAGGACTATTTTATATCTCCAGTAATTTTAATTATTTAATAATTTTTATTCTTTCGTTAAGGCACACTGTTTTCTTAAACACTACCATTTCTTAGATATAATTTCGCTTTATTTTCATCTTTACTATTATCATGTTTAACAGAAACTTTTATCGGCAATAATATTTTTTTTATTGAAAAATGTTTAATTTTTGGTTTTTCAGGTCTTAAGCATGCAACTGAACAAGATTACATTAACGTTAGATATATCTGTGAATGCATTTCTAGAAGATCTGCACATTTAGTCTCTGCTGGTTTGGCTGTATTGTTAAATAAGATGGGTGAGAAAAAAGTAACAGTTGGTATTGATGGATCTGTATATAGGTATCACCCGCATTTCCACAATCTCATGATGGAAAAAATTAAGGAATTAGTGGATCCTAGCATAGAAGTAAGTTTTTTAATTTGAAGTAAATATAAATGTTTATATACTTTTTTTAAGAAAACTTTGTATATTCATTATTTTCTTTTTAGTTTGATTTGATGTTGTCAGAAGATGGCAGTGGTCGCGGAGCAGCCTTAGTAGCAGCGGTAGCAGCCAGATTACAAAAAGAAGGTCGCAGAACATAACGTCCGCTAGGCAAAAGAAATTGTTGAATGCGTTATTTTATTAGAATAATTAAACAATTATTCAATATTGAATAAAAAAATAAAAACTCATAAATAGTTAATGTGTTAATTGGGTTCCTATAGACTGGATTTGTAGATATTTTAAATTAAAAGGAATCATGATTTTGTCAGCTGCGCCCTAGGTGAAGTGGAACTATTATTATTAAATTATCTTAATTTTTTTATGTTGTAGTTTTTATTTGCCTACCACGACTATTTACCTAATAAAATAAGTAAAGAATTTTATCTACGATCATAGCATAATACAAACTTTAATGTTGTGAAAACCCCACTGTAAATTTTCATTTTACCCATCGATAACCTAAAGGAGAGCTTTGATTGGTTCTCAGCTGTGGGTAAAATTGACAGGAACTTTTATCCACTGGAATGAGGACCGGACATATTTTGGGATTTTTATATTTTCCCCATTATTACGTTGGCAACAGCTTTCAGTTGCTACGGTGACATAACCAAAAATTCAAACAAACAAAACGTATAAAGTGAAATTCGTCGGTTTTAAGGTAGTTTTTTGTGACTGCGCCTGAAGTAAATGTACACAGAAGAGAACGAGATGTCCACCCTAAATTCGCAATATTGCAACGACTGCAAATAGAAAATCTTCTACCACAAAAATCACAGCACAAGTATGAATGTGTTTATGAAAAGTTTTTATATACTTGATCGTAGATAAAGTATAGTATTATACTCGCAAGCAAAGGTTTTTATCCACTCAAATGATTACATGCATCTTTCGTTTTTGTGGATAATAAACCTTCTTTACTTGCTCGTGTAATAATATACTATTTCTATTTTTACACCAAAGCATGAAGGGATTTGAACTTAATTGAAAAACTCAATAAATTGAATGCAAAAAATGGCAAAATAAACCAGATTAAGAATAGAGAAAAGTTTAGAGGAGAATAGGAACACGGACTAGGAAATATATACATGAAGCATTAAACTTGCTTTTTATTAGTTCAGTTTATTTCCTTTAAGATAGCAAAAAATAGCCAAGCTTGTTTCATTAACAAGCTCCCACTAACATACGTCGTAGTATATCAATCTACTTCAGTCTGAATCGCTTAAGAATTTCTGATGATAATTCCCTCTTGGACTTCCCTACTTTGGACAACAGAAGTATAAAAGCTTGGATTTGTACATACAACTTGGTTCAGGAAGGGAACAATACAGCCACAGCTCTGTACCCGACTCCCCACGATGTCCAATCGCCGCCCAAATTTGGACCCGTTCTCTGCGAATTCTTCAAGCCTCGCTACCCCCAATTGGCACTCTTCAGCCGCACCGAGCCATTATCTCCCAACCTCACTCAAAATTCACCCAGGACAATACGACTTCCACACAAAAACAACGCCAACCCAGCCCTGTAGAGGATCTTAAATCCTAATCTGGACTCATCTATTTATTCTCTAACCCTCGTAAAAAATTATGAAATCTCCACCAATCTCTTTCGCTTATTCATTCATTCATTCATTTATACAACTTGGTATTAAAAATTCTGAAAAGAGTTTATTTTTATGCTAATTTATTTGAAACTGTATTATGGAGGGTAAAAAGTGTCTCCTAAAAAGCTGTAAGCTCCATACTATGTTCCTTTATAACAGTAAATAAACTATCAAAATAGTGAAAGTAGACATTTGCGATTGGAAATCAACACTAATGTGTTATCATTAAAAGTTGACACATTAAAACTAGCTTAATATTTGTAATAGGCATTTATATTTCTATAAAATCATTTTTTCTGAATCACAGTTACATTTTGAATAACTAGACCAAGTATTAAAGGAATAAGAGTAAACAAAATCATCATTATAACTGCAATGATAGGAATAACCAGAAAAATACTATAATGGTATGCACATCTTTACAATATCTTATTCAAATATAAAATGAAGTATCACTGTTTAACAGTGGAAAATTTCCCAGATTTATCTGCTGATGGACAACTTTCCATTGCTGATTCAAGTAGATATCTTCCAATTTTGAGCTCTTCAAGAAACATTCATGGATTGGATTTCTTTTAAGATCAAAAATGGGAAGAGAATTAATCATGTTTGCATAGATTTATTGAAAAAATACTTTGTTAAAGATCAGCCCAATGCTTTTATCTGTTATATAACTGAAAAATAGAAAATTGTTTCTACCTGCACCCAAGGTAAAGAAACTTAATAGTTTCCATACCAAGCTTGACCGTTTTCGATGAAAAAACAACTACTTCCTGGGCTATATGCCTCAAAGGACATTGAATTACATTCCAATAGAAAACGTGATGGCATCTCTGAAATTATTTTCATTATGTATTTTTTGTATCTGTTATATTTATATCATTAAACAGGTATATTATCTTAGAGGGACATATATCTAGGATAATCTTATTTTTAAGACAAAAATAGTGGATGCAGTTAATAAACTATTGTTTATTCCATATTATAAATAAGTATGATTTCCACAAAGTAAGGGTTAGTACAATAAAGTTCATTAAATAATTGAAAGTTTGTATAAAGTTTTCCCTAATATTATGCTTTATGCTTAAGTAAGTTATATTGATTCAATTATATAATACTTTTGGTTATGATATATAAATTAGTATATGCTAATTTACATTGTACAATTTGTAAAACTGTCTGTATATAATGTAGTAGAATATATTTAATATGATTGGTAAAGTTATTTTTTCATGTTATACTCTTCTAATTCAGCAGCATATTTTTCTTTAGAACGTTCATATCTATCTACATACACTTTTCTATCGGACATTGGCAAAGTTTTCCATTTAATAGCTAATTGTCTTGTTAGTTCCTGTTTAGTTGGTTCAACTTCACCAGGTTTTAATTCTGCAGCTATTTGTTCCATCAAAATTTGTCGCTGCTCTTGACAAAACTGAAAAAATGGGTTTGAAGGTCTCTTTGGAGCATTAGGATCTTTTTCGGACCTGGGTGATTTCCTTTTAGTTGTTTTCTTCAAAGGTTTTTTGTCAAGTTTTTCTTCATCGTCAAGTTTCTCTTCTTTAATTTTGCCAGATAATAACAAATGCTGAATGGATTGTTTATCATCTTCTTCATTTAAAGTTTCATCTAAGTTAGGAATAATAGACCAATTTTCTTCATAATTATTCAATAATCTTTGCTTAAAGAATTTAATATCTTTCAGTCTTCTTTTTGTTATTTTATTTACTTCCTGTATTCTAAAAACTAATATTTCATTGGATCGCTGTAAATTAGAACATTCTTCAAGTAAAAGTTTGTATTTTTTATAATAAACGTCTTTTTCTTGTTGATCTACATAAGCACCATCATTTTCAGATTCATCTGACATCATTTTGTTTTATTATAACTGGACATGCTAAAAAACCATTTGTGTTCTTAAAATTATTTTTAAAAGTACTAAATAGGGTACGTCTTTGTGAATAGTAAACAAAACTTTTTATTTATGTTTTTAGGTTAGGTTAGGTTTTGATATGTTTTGGGCAAATTATCTCCAAACCCAATAAAGGAAAGAAGAAGAAGAGAGGTTATAAAACTACGATATATTGGGGCATCGATACTTTTACTTATGATACTCGATTTGATATTCGATATATTTTCCGATCGTGTTTTCTGACTGTTGACAACAATGTGCACTACTAAACTAACCTTAAATATATATCAACTTATTTACCACGTTTATACACTTAAAACATGAGTAAAAAAAGGAAATTAAAGCAGTCAAAAGAAAATGAATTCGAATTTGATCCCCTGCCAAAACACTTGGTAGTGGCACATTTGAAAAACCAAGAAAAACGTCTTATAGTAATTTTAGAAGGAGCGCAGCTAGAGACTGTAAAAGTAAGTTATATTATATTACATTTAATACATAGTTTGATTTTCAATGATTACTATTTAATTAATAATTGGGTTGTTTCGTTTTATTTTTAAGGTTGGAAGTAAATTTGAATTATTAAACTGTGATGATCACACACATATTATAAAAAGTAATAATCGAGATGTAGGATCTTGTCGACCAGATATAACGCATCAATGTTTGTTGATGTTATTTGATAGTCCTTTAAATCGAGCAGGGCTATTACAAGTTTATGTTCATACAGCAAATAATATCCTAATAGAAATCAACCCACAAACAAGGATTCCAAGGACGTTTAAACGTTTTGCCGGATTGATGGGTTGGTATAAGAACTTTCTTTCCAAAACAACATATATAATTACTTATTGCTGCAATTAAATTTATTGGCATCTTAACTCATAACATTTCTTGTAGTTGGTTCACTGAATAAAATCAATTTTTAAGCTCAAGTTTTCACGATAAATTAAATAATCCAGTCCCAAACTCATTTTACTACTTGAAACTTTTAATTTTTATCTACATCTTGTTTGAAATTTTATAATATTGTAGTGGTTGCAAATTATCTTAAATAATTTTTGTTTCTAGTTCAACTATTACATAAATTTTCGGTAAGGGCAGAAGATGGACCCAAGCTACTGAAAGTAATTAAAAATCCAATAACAGATCATTTGCCAGTTGGTATAAAAAAAATTGGAACTTCTTTTGGTGCCAAGCAGGTTAAAAACTGCAAAGAATTAGTTCCTAAAGATGAAGAACCTATTGCTGTTGTGATTGGTGCAATTGCAAGAGGAAGTATTAGTGTTGATTATACTGAAGATTTCTTTTCTATAAGTAATTATCCTCTTTCTGCTGCATTGACTTGTACAAAACTTTGCTCTGCCTTTGAAGAAGTATGGAACGTTCTTTGAATTAGCCACTGAAACCTTTGTACAAATGGATAAAGTAATGTAAGTCTTTATTACTTGTGCATGAGCAATTTGCTGATATAGTATAGTTTGATTTAAATATAATTATAGGCATTTTTATATACCAGTTTTTTTTTATTTTGAATACATGACCACTTAAAATATTTCCTATAAATATTGTATATCATAATTTAATAAGGACTAAAACTTGGTAAAAAATAAGGAATTATTAATTTATACTTTTAATAAATAATTGGATTACATTATCTGCATAGTTACTTTGAACTTGTTCAAACAGACAGTGGGATAATTAACAAAATGCTCATAGGGCAAGTGATGTAGGGTTAAATGGATCAATACATGTAAACAGGCAAGCTGCAAGAGCCCCAAAATAGCTTCAAGATTAATGTGGCAATGCCAAGAAGAGTCTTTACATTAAGAAAAATTCTTTTAATAATATTGACTTCAACTTATAAATAATTGTGAAATAAAAACATCCATCTAGAACTTCCACGGTTTATTTAATACATTTTAACTTTTTCTATTGTCAGACTGACAATCTGCTGATGATATTTTTGTAAATTTACAAAGACTTATAATTGGGTTTCAGATTGCATCCTACTCCATCTAATCCCTAAAGGATTTTAAAAGGAAGAAAGTTCAGTAGTGGAAGTAAATCTCTAACACTAAGGACCATTTTGTCTCACACATGTTTAGTAAGGTCAGGACTTCTTGCTGGTCAAGGTAAAGTGAAATTTTCCTGAAGGTAATTTATGTATGTCATGAGAGAACCCTCTAAAGGATTTTAAAAGGAACAAAGTTCAGGAGCGTTATAAGAGTTTTTGAGGATCAAAAGTATTCCAACTTAGCGTTTGTACCTTCTACTTCTTTTTTCCTATAAGCACTTCAAATATCTCAGCTATCCTTTTATGGTCTTAATTAGCAAATAGAAGGTATTTGACACTTTTGGCATCATTGAGCTTGATCTTTTTATTCCATTGAAAACTAGACTTCAACATGTTCTGTTGCAGGCAAGACTCTAAGAATGGTACACACTTTTTGCAACATCAGAAATCTGGACAGAAGCTGTTTCTTAACTTTAGTTTTGTTGTCCATATCACACAGGAACAGACAAATCTCTAAGTGTAATAATGTATTTTTTACACCGCGGGGAATAAAAGTAGTACTTTAGTCCCACATTTGCGCGATTTAGTGTCACTGTTACTCCTTAGGGACTCAAAAATTGGTAGGTAATTAAAAAAAAATCAAACATAAATCGAAAACATTTATTTTTTAAAAATTACATTTTTTGGTTACCGAGAACGAGCCCTGTTGCATAAGTTTTATCACATGTTTACCTTAAATCTAACATTTTTGTAAGGTCCCGAATAAAAAAATGGAAACAAAATATATCACAGAAACAATTGAGATATTCGAATTTTGCTTGATTTGACTTTATTGCATCTTGATAGAACAAAATATATTAATTTATATTCGACAGATCGAAAAACCTGTCATAAGATCCCATATCAAAATAAGCTATCCATCAACCAATACAAAATATTCTAAATTAAAATTCTAATAAAAAACAATTTAAATATCTCCGATAAAAATAAATAATTTGACACGATGAAAAAGCTAAAACTATAGATAACTTGCACACTGAAAAGCTTAATCTTACGGGGAATAATAATCAGAGATAGTGAACCAGTAAATAATTTTAAAATAAATGAAATGTAGATTTTACAGAAAGAGTTTCAAATAAACCAAACCCAGATTTATATACTTACTATTCAAGACATAATGTAACTATTTTAATAAAATTCGAGTAAATATTGAATAAAACGTGAGAAAGTGCTTTTAAAAAAACTAAAAACACAACAAAGAAAGATCCTTAACACTCTGAAACGATTATTTACAAATCGTTACGCTACCTTTTAGAAAATACCTACAAAATACCCAAATAAACTTTGTATTTTTATTTTAGTTATAGTAGAATATCTACATTTGGAATATTTTTTAAAAAAAGTTATGCATTTTCTAAAATCACATCAGATAATGTCCAATAGCAAAATTTATTATCTTAAACATTTTGACATCGATTCCAAAAGGAAGAAATCGTATTATTTCTTCTTGTATACAATATAAGTTTAGAAAATTGATAATTACTAATGAAAAAATCTCTCATTTACATTGTAAGAGATTTAAAAACCATTCTTTAACATTTCTGTAAAATCTACATCACCTAGTACATTCTCAGCCTTTATATGTCTAAATAAATGCGACCGTAGTTCATCAGTCTTTTGATTTGAAAATATTTGTGTAAAAACCCAAAATGAATGACATAAATTCTCTAATAACGCTGCCTATACAGTTATAGGTCAATTAGAAAATGAAAAATATTCATACCATTGCGGACATTTATAAAGATGTGCACAATAGCCGCCAAATGGATTGTTTTACAAATATCCTAAATTTTTATTTTTAGAAATGTATTTTCCTAAATTTTAATCACTTACATTTTATAAAAATGGTAATTTGTATCATTAAGAATGGCAAAAATCAAAAAATCCCCATTACCAATCCAATTACTGAATTATTTATTCATTTTCTATTTTTCGACATTTTCCAATTGCCCGTTCACTCTAAACTGAAACCATATGAGACGGCGATGGTTAAAATTAATTGCAGATATATAATATTATAAAAGAAGGAAAAAGCCGTTAGGGTGATGATAGCAGTAGTTGTCTCAGTAACAGTAGAAAGTGAAAACTGTCCGTCCTTTACAGATAGCCAACACTTCTCTAAAAATAGCCAATAGCATAGAAAGTTACGTACGTTAATCAATAAAATTTAACTTGACTTCGTTTAACTAAACCATTCTGAAAATAACAGAGACGTATGCCGAAGTAGTACAACAAATGTAACACATTGTAATTTATTTAATTTCGTTAAAACTAAATAGACTAAAATTTACCTATAATTAATAATTTTATAAATATTTAAACGCCATATGAAGTTTCAGAATAGAGCCATTTAACTGTACTTAATAAAAATAAAATGTATTAAAAGGTAAATCTTAAAATCATAATTATTCGTTATTTTGTACACTATTGTTAACAGCGATTACACATGCACCCGCTCGCCCCGTTATTAAGGGCGCCAACGTGGTCCATTCATTACTATTTGGATCATATTGTTCTACCGTGCGAAGATAATGGCTGCCATCGTAACCGCCTATTGCAAACAACTTATCTCCAAACAAGCATGCCGCCACAGCATCTCTTTTGTTTGAAAGAGATGCCACTGTTGTCCAAGTATCAGTATCTGTAATTAATATAAATAGAACCAATAAAACTTTTAGCATATTTTTTTTTTAATTAAAACTCTCAGTGTAATCAATTATATATTAAAATTTGTAGCAAAAGTTGATGAGTAGTCAAATATTTTTAAGATGAAATTTTTGTATTTGTATTAGTATAAGTAATAACATGTTTAAAAAAATTATATACAATTTAAATAAAAAAAAGGTTTACCACCACCTACAGTGTTCGGAACTTGCCTCCTAGTTAGTTTGGAAAAGAGAAGCCGGATTTTCTAGCCAGAAATGGTGCTGAAGAAATATTTATGATAGCAAAACCAAACACCAAGATCCTTCAGGATGCCCTAAATATGGTTAACAGTTGGTGTGAGGTGGAGCAGTTGTCTGTTAACTCCCGCAAGACTGTTATTGTTCCTTTTACAAAAAGGAGAAAGCTAACTAAGCTTCGCCAACCAATTTTATCTGGGGATCATCTTGGATAGTAAACTTATCTGGAACGCCCATGTGAAAAGAACAATAAATAAAGCCAGGACTTCCCTGCGGAATCTCAGGAGAATCTGCGGCTAATCTTGGGGAACGAGCCCCAAACAGTGATAAAACCAATGATCACGTATGGCTCGGTGGCATGGTGGTCCAAGGGACTCCAGAAATCCACCAGAGCAAGATGGTCTGGACTTCAGCGACTGGCATGCGGGGCCATTACCGGGGCAATATCCACTACCCCGACAGCAGCAATGGAGATCATCCTGGATACAACCCCACTCTATTTACTATTGGAGAAGGAGGCCAGGATGGTGTCCTATAGGCTGCTGTCGGTGGATAGTCACGTAAAAGGGGAGAGGCTCTGAGACCACTCGGGCCTGATGCGTGAAATTAAAGATCACCACACGCTTGGGATGGTCTCAGATATCCTAGCTACCCGGACTCACGTAGAACACTTCTTTAAAGTCCTCTTTCCGAAGAGAGGACTGAGACGGACTACGTACTATACATTGATGGCTCCAAAACTCCAGAAGGTGTTGGAGCAGGAGTGTATGGCAGCAAACCGAGGGTTGAAATCGAAGTCCTCGGCACACTTGCTACCATCTTTCAGGCAGAGGTTTTCGACATTGAATTGTGTGCAAGAGAGCTGATAAATCACCCTCTTGTAAACAAAAACATACATATTGTATCAGATAGCCAGGCAGCTCTTAAGGCATTGAGCTCCAACCGGCTTAATTCAAAGCTGGCATTGAACTGTATTAAAGGGTTATAACGTCTTGGTTCCAACAACAGGGTAACTTTGCTCTGGACACCAGGACATAGCGGAGTGGTGGGTAACGAAAAAGCCGACACTCTTGCCTAAAAAGAAACAGTCTAGATTTATAGGACCTGAACCATTCTTTGGCATTACCAAAAGTACTGCCAAAGATATTATCTCCGGTTCGATAGAGAGGAAAATCCTCATGTACTGGAGTGATATCCCAGGACTAATCCATTCGAAGGCTTTTATTTCCAAACCCTCGAAAAATATAACTAAGCAGATTCTAGAGTGGGATAGGAAAGACCTACGCATTCTTATAGGACTGTCGTCTAAGATACCACCTGAAGAAAATAGGTCTGAGTCAAACTTCAGACTGCCGCTTCTGCAGTGTGGAAGATGAGACTGCAGAACACATATTATGTTCTTGCTCCGCCCTGGAAAATACTAGGCACCGCATTTTTGGTTTCCCAAAATTGGAGCCTAACGACTTTAAACAGGTCTCGCCGCAGACAATCATCAACTTCGCAAGGAGGATTGGCTTGTATCACCCTTGGGGTGAGCCACAATAGACCCAACGGTGGTCGCAGTGGAGGGGTGGTTGAGCGCCCCACTCACATTGAACCTAACCTGACCTAAACACTAAGGGTCATATTTATTAAAATATTTCAAAACATTAAATTTGAAGCAACACAAGGACGTATAGTTCGAAAAAGAAGCGTCAAAAAACAGTTCAGTTATGCACACAAAGATAAAACTCCTCAAATTCCAAAATCTTTTTGTTTCTATGTAGTTTTAAACAAAACGGAGTTGTTTAGAGCAACAATATGAAAAATTAAAAAATAAAAATGACCATTTTGATGTTTTATATAATAAAAAAAATAAGGAAATATAATCAGGAAATGCTTAGAGAAAAATGTCAAGTTTCAGAGACCCGTAAAGATGATTAAGATATTGTGTCAATTGAATTGGTTAATGAATTGATATCTTTCAAAAATCTGTTTGTGTCTAATTTACGTAAGTCATCAGAATCTAATGATTTTGAATCACTGTACTTCGTATGAAAATAATTTAGTATCATTATATGTAAATTTATGTATTTCTCTAAGAAATATTATCAGTAGCAAGTGGAGAATCTGTTAAAAACTTATTTAAGAAAGTCAATTTCACAAATCATGTAGTTTGCTATTGAATAAATGATTTCACTACAATCAAAGCAAGAAAAGTAATATTTTATAGTTATAGTTATCTTTTTTTTGTTTCAAGATATCCATTTCTATTAATAGTTAGTTAAGTTCTAAAAATTACTCCTGACAATCCAATAATAAACAAAAAGAATTGACATTATATTTGGGAACAATCTAGGAAATGGTCCAAATACTAAATAAATATGAAACACATTCTCCACAAATTGCCAACATATGTGTTACACTTACTTGGATCATATCTCTCAACACAGTCGAATCTAGAGGCAGCGGGATTGCTAGTAGGAGCATCTTGTCCACCCATAGCATACAAATATCCATTGGCAACAGCTACTCCTACTCCGCCTCTTCTTTTAGACAAGGCCGACACCATCGTCCATTTATTGGTATGCGGATCATAACATTCTACCGTTCGAAGACAAGAAGCACCATCGCGACCACCAACAGCATATAATTTACCTCCCAAAACAGCCATGCCAGCCGAACACCGTTGATTTTGCATTGGAGCAACATACTGCCAAGTACGTGCCAAAGGATCCCATCTATAGTTATTGTCATTATTAGATACATTTTGTATAAATAAAGGGTGAAAAAATCCAGTGTAGTTACCTTTCAACTGTATTCAGATAGCTCCACCCATCATGACCACCGACAGCATATAAAGTGCCTCCTAAAACTGCAACACCTAAACCATGTCTGTGTGTATTCATAGGAGTCAGTTGTGTCCATTGGCCGCTCTCCATGTCCAAACATTCCATACTGTTCAAAGTTTTCAACCCATCTCTACCGCCTACTATCAGTAACCTATTAAGAAAATCTAATCTTAAAAATTGTTTTATCACACAAATTAATGTTGACCAATATAATTTCACACCTTTTTTTAAATATCAAATGCTCATTACTGTTTTTTACCTATCACCCAAAAGAGCTATTCCAAATTGCAATCTCCTTCCATTCATGTGATGGGTCACCATCCAAGCATCACATCTAGGATCATAGCTTTCTATTGTTGTAGCTCCTTTGTTTTTGTCCATGCCTCCGACAACAAATAATTTTCCCAATGTCGCTTTTCTTGGTCTAGTCCTAGCACTGGACATCTGAAGTCTACGTTCTGGTAGCAAGTGCCACTTCATAGCTTCCAAAATTAGTTTTTGACAAGCCATATCTGCTTAAAAAACAAGATTTGTCTTATTTAATCACTATTAATTCTTTTGCTGTAGTTTTGGTCAAAAATTAGATCCCTACCATCAAATGTATATGTCCAAGTATCACAGTTATCTATTCAAATGTTATCTATCTAGTTATCTATTCATAAATAAATAATTTTGTATTAAAAGAATTATAGCTACCTTCACAGACAGCTTCCACTTGATCAGTCAAAAATGCAGGAGATAGAAGAGGCAATTTCACCAATCCTAACAATTGCCCAATATATTGACGTCTACTTTCTGGATCATGTTGAATCCACATCATCAGAGCTTGGAAAATGTTTTCTTCACATGTTACATTTAAATCATCATTATTTAGTAAAGCCGACATCTGATCAACATTCAGTTGGAGAAACTCTTGATTTTTTATTACCTTAAAATACAGTTTTATGAATGTTTTAGTGCTAAAACAAATTAAAATCATTTACCTGCATAAAATGTTGGCTGGTGTAAGCATTTGCTTCTTGAAGTAAACTAGAACAAGCTTGATGTTCTGCAAATACTGCTATTCCCAAACAATTACTGGGATGTAATTGGTGTGCTAAAAATCTACCAAAAATAAATAAATAATTTATATTTCTGATGTTTAATTTATAGATCATATCAGTTTTGAATAAAGTAAATATATAAAATCCTCATAAGTTTAAAAATTAACTAAATGTGTTACATACAGATCTAGAATGCACATTTACCTGGAACATGCTTCTACAACTTCATGTAGTAACATTAGACATGCTGTAGATAGTAACGTCTCTACATTGTCTTCTCTAATTTCTATACAACCAGTATAACAATAATTTACTACAGCCTGTAATATATCTCCATTTATATTAACTAATGTAATTTCAGATTCATCATTATTACTGAGACTTCCTGTGAACATTGCTGAAAAATACTCGCTTGCAGCTGATAATACCAATCTAGAAAAACATATACAATGTGTACATTCAGATAATAAAATAAAGTTACTGAAAATTTTATTTTGACCAATGTACTTAACAAAAAATATAAACTTATTACCTATGTGCTTGTACTCTTTTTCCATTTGATCCTGCAATAAGGGTAACATCACAAAGCTTCCCTGCTAGTAAATAGTTTTTCATACATGAAAGACTATGTTCTGCATGACCCTCGCATCTGAAATGCTCGAGTTGGGTAGATGATACCGTTGAACAAAGAGACATGGATAATATACTAAATTCACTCGACAAATTATTAATGCTACCTTCTAAACTTGTATTTCCCGAATCTTTGGAAGGGCTTTCTGCAAGAGACATATCTCTATGCTTTACAAAACTTCCAAACACTTTTGATATTTACTCTTTGTTTAGTTGTAAAGCATTGTGTAAAATTATTTTGTAAGGTCGGTGAACCAGTATCGTTATAAATAAGAAAAAAACTACAAAATTGTAAATGTAACAAAACAACTGTTGTTATCCTTATATATTTTGTGATTGTGATGATCATGTCAAATCACTTGATCAGTAGACAATTGACGTGAAAACTGTCAATAATGATATTTTAAGGGGGTGTTCCACATATTTATGTACAAAATAAATTATGGGGGATGTTCTACGAACAAAGCTTGGAAGCGATATATGGCGCTGGCACTGCTAAATAGCTATTTTCCCCTAGAATGCTAAGTTAGCTGTAATTTAAATAATTTTAAATAATTTGTTGTGGCAAATCTCACAGGTATTCCCGTATATAATTTTTTGGGCGGACATAATTTCAATAATACATACTGTAAGGAAAATGTGTTCTGGCCGACATGCCGACAACTGTTTTGTTTGTTTCTCAGTGCTCGCAATTGAATTATTCGCAATTTGATTTAAGGATGTTCTACACATCCTATCGAGGAACTGATTGCACCAGTGGATTCAGCGTCACAAAAAACACCGTTTTCCATAATTTCACGCAATTCGAAAGCCAAAAGTGTTTTTGTCAAAAAAATGAGCAAGGCTATAGCCTTGGATTTTTGTCAAAATTCAACAAAAATTTAATTATCATAAAAATGGTTTAGAACCACTATTTTGATTACGTAGAACACGAAAATCGCGTTTAAAATGCAAAATTATGGCTAATTTCATTAAAAGTTTACTAATTTTGAATGCTTCCCATGAATTATTCGCACCTCGATTTAAGGATGTTTTATACATCCTATCGAGGAACTGACTGCACCAGTGGATTCAGCGTAACAAAAAACACCGTTTTCCATAATTTCACGCAATTCGAAAGCCAAAAGTGTTTTTGTCAAAAAAATGAGCAAGGCTATAGCCTTGGATTTTTGTCAAAATTCAACAAAAATTTGATTATCATAAAAATGGTTTAGAACCACTATTTTGATTACGTAGAACACGAAAATCGCGTTTAAAATGCAAAATTATGGCTAATTTCATTAAAAGTTTACTAATTTTGAATGCTTCCCATGAATTATTCGCACCTCGATTTAAGGATGTTTTATACATCCTATTCAGGAACTGACTGCACCAGTGGATTCAGCGTCACAAAAAACACCGTTTTCCATAATTTCACGCAATTCGAAAGCCAAAAGTGTTTTTGTCAAAAAAATGAGCAAGGCTATAGCCTTGGATTTTTGTCAAAATTCAACAAAAATTTGATTATCATAAAAATGGTTTAGAACCACTATCTTGATTACGTAGAACACGAAAATCGCGTTTAAAATGCAAAATTATGGCTAATTTCATTAAAAATTTACTAATTTTGAATGCTTCCCATGAATTATTCGCACCTCGATTTAAGGATGTTTTATACATCCTATCGAGGAACTGACTGCACCAGTGGATTCAGCGTAACAAAAAACACCGTTTTCCATAATTTCACGCAATTCGAAAGCCAAAAATGTTTTTGTCAAAAAAATGAGCAAGGCTATAGCCTTGGATTTTTGTCAAAATTCAACAAAAATTTGATTATCATAAAAATGGTTTAGAACCACTATTTTGATTACGTAGAACACGAAAATCGCGTTTAAAATGCAAAATTATGGCTAATTTCATTAAAAGTTTACTAATTTTGAATGCTTCCCATGAATTATTCGCACCTCGATTTAAGGATGTTTTATACATCCTATCGAGGAACTGACTGCACCAGTGGATTCAGCGTAACAAAAAACACCGTTTTCCATAATTTCACGCAATTCGAAAGCCAAAAATGTTTTTGTCAAAAATGAGCAAGGCTATAGCCTTGGATTTTTGTCAAAATTCAACAAAAATTTGATTATCATAAAAATGGTTTAGAACCACTATTTTGATTACGTAGAACACGAAAATCGCGTTTAAAATGCAAAATTATGGCTAATTTCATTAAAAGTTTACTAATTTTGAATGCTTCCCATGAATTATTCGCACCTCGATTTAAGGATGTTTTATACATCCTATCGAGGAACTGACTGCACCAGTGGATTCAGCGTAACAAAAAACACCGTTTTCCATAATTTCACGCAATTCGAAAGCCAAAAATGTTTTTGTCAAAAAAATGAGCAAGGCTATAGCCTTGGATTTTTGTCAAAATTCAACAAAAATTTGATTAGCATAAAAATGGTTTAGAACCACTATTTTGATTACGTAGAACACGAAAATCGCGTTTAAAATGCAAAATTATGGCTAATTTAATTAAAAGTTTACTAATTTTGAATGCTTCCCATGAATTATTCGCACCTCGATTTAAGGATGTTTTATACATCCTATCGAGGAACTGACTGCACCAGTGGATTCAGCGTCACAAAAAACACCGTTTTCCATAATTTCACGCAATTCGAAAGCCAAAAGTGTTTTTGTCAAAAAAATGAGCAAGGCTATAGCCTTGGATTTTTGTCAAAATTCAACAAAAATTTGATTATCATAAAAATGGTTTAGAACCACTATTTTGATTACGTAGAACACGAAAATCGCGTTTAAAATGCAAAATTATGGCTAATTTAATTAAAAGTTTACTAATTTTGAATGCTTCCCATGAATTATTCGCACCTCGATTTAAGGATGTTTTATACATCCTATCGAGGAACTGACTGCACCAGTGGATTCAGCGTCACAAAAAACACCATTTTCCATAATTTCACGCAATTCGAAAGCCAAAAGTGTTTTTGTCAAAAAAATGAGCAAGGCTATAGCCTTGGATTTTTGTTAAAATTCAACAAAAATTTGATTATCATAAAAATGGTTTAGAACCACTATTTTGATTACGTAGAACACGAAAATCGCGTTTAAAATGCAAAATTATGGCTAATTTAATTAAAAGTTTACTAATTTTGAATGCTTCCCATGAATTATTCGCACCTCGATTTGAGGATGTTTTATACATCCTATCGAGGAACTGACTGCACCAGTGGATTCAGCGTCACAAAAAACACCGTTTTCCATAATTTCACGCAATTCGAAAGCCAAAAGTGTTTTTGTCAAAAAAATGAGCAAGGCTATAGCCTTGGATTTTTGTCAAAATTCAACAAAAATTTGATTATCATAAAAATGGTTTAGAACCACTATTTTGATTACGTAGAACACGAAAATCGCGTTTAAAATGCAAAATTATGGCTAATTTAATTAAAAGTTTACTAATTTTGAATGCTTCCCATGAATTATTCGCACCTCGATTTAAGGATGTTTTATACATCCTATCGAGGAACTGACTGCACCAGTGGATTCAGCGTCACAAAAAACACCGTTTTCCATAATTTCACGCAATTCGAAAGCCAAAAGTGTTTTTGTCAAAAAATGAGCAAGGCTATAGCCTTGGATTTTTGTCAAAATTCAACAAAAATTTGATTATCATAAAAATGGTTTAGAACCACTATTTTGATTACGTAGAACACGAAAATCGCGTTTAAAATGCAAAATTATGGCTAATTTCATTAAAAGTTTACTAATTTTGAATGCTTCCCATGAATTATTCGCACCTCGATTTAAGGATGTTTTATACATCCTATCGAGGAACTGACTGCACCAGTGGATTCAGCGTCACAAAAAACACCGTTTTCCATAATTTCACGCAATTCGAAAGCCAAAAGTGTTTTTGTCAAAAAAATGAGCAAGGCTATAGCCTTGGATTTTTGTCAAAATTCAACAAAAATTTGATTAGCATAAAAATGGTTTAGAACCACTATTTTGATTACGTAGAACACGAAAATCGCGTTTAAAATGCAAAATTATGGCTAATTTAATTAAAAGTTTACTAATTTTGAATGCTTCCCATGAATTATTCGCACCTCGATTTAAGGATGTTTTATACATCCTATCGAGGAACTGACTGCACCAGTGGATTCAGCGTCACAAAAACACCGTTTTCCATAATTTCACGCAATTCGAAAGCCAAAAGTGTTTTTGTCAAAAATGAGCAAGGCTATAGCCTTGGATTTTTGTCAAAATTCAACAAAAATTTGATTATCATAAAAATGGTTTAGAACCACTATTTTGATTACGTAGAACACGAAAATCGCGTTTAAAATGCAAAATTATGGCTAATTTAATTAAAAGTTTACTAATTTTGAATGCTTCCCATGAATTATTCGCACCTCGATTTAAGGATGTTTTATACATCCTATCGAGGAACTGACTGCACCAGTGGATTCAGCGTCACAGAAAACACCGTTTTCCATAATTTCACGCAATTCGAAAGCCAAAAGTGTTTTTGTCAAAAAAATGAGCAAGGCTATAGCCTTGGATTTTTGTCAAAATTCAACAAAAATTTGATTATCATAAAAATGGTTTAGAACCACTATTTTGATTACGTAGAACACGAAAATCGCGTTTAAAATGCAAAATTATGGCTAATTTCATTAAAAGTTTACTAATTTTGAATGCTTCCCATGAATTATTCGCACCTCGATTTAAGGATGTTTTATACATCCTATCGAGGAACTGACTGCACCAGTGGATTCAGCGTCACAAAAAACACCGTTTTCCATAATTTCACGCAATTCGAAAGCCAAAAGTGTTTTTGTCAAAAAATGAGCAAGGCTATAGCCTTGGATTTTTGTCAAAATTCAACAAAAATTTGATTAGCATAAAAATGGTTTAGAACCACTATTTTGATTACGTAGAACACGAAAATCGCGTTTAAAATGCAAAATTATGGCTAATTTAATTAAAAGTTTACTAATTTTGAATGCTTCCCATGAATTATTCGCACCTCGATTTAAGGATGTTTTATACATCCTATCGAGGAACTGACTGCACCAGTGGATTCAGCGTCACAAAAAACACCGTTTTCCATAATTTCACGCAATTCGAAAGCCAAAAGTGTTTTTGTCAAAAAAGTGAGCAAGGCTATAGCCTTGGATTTTTGTCAAAATTCAACAAAAATTTGATTATCATAAAAATGGTTTAGAACCACTATTTTGATTACGTAGAACACGAAAATCGCGTTTAAAATGCAAAATTATGGCTAATTTAATTAAAAGTTTACTAATTTTGAATGCTTCCCATGAATTATTCGCACCTCGATTTAAGGATGTTTTATACATCCTATCGAGGAACTGACTGCACCAGTGGATTCAGCGTCACAAAAAACACCGTTTTCCATAATTTCACGCAACTCGAAAGCCAAAAGTGTTTTTGTCAAAAATGAGCAAGGCTATAGCCTTGGATTTTTGTCAAAATTCAACAAAAACTTGATTATCATAAAAATGGTTTAGAACCACTATTTTGATTACGTAGAACACGAAAAATCGCGTTTAAAATGCAAAATTATGGCTAATTTCATTAAAAGTTTACTAATTTTGAATGCTTCCCATGAATTATTCGCACCTCGATTTAAGGATGTTTTATACATCCTATCGAGGAACTGACTGCACCAGTGGATTCAGCGTCACAAAAAACACCGTTTTCCATAATTTCACGCAACTCGAAAGCCAAAAGTGTTTTTGTCAAGAAAATGAGCAAGGCTATAGCCTTGGATTTTTGTCAAAATTCAACAAAAATTTGATTATCATAAAAATGGTTTAGAACCACTATTTTGATTACGTAGAACACGAAAATCGCGTTTAAAATGCAAAATTATGGCTAATTTCATTAAAAGTTTACTAATTTTGAATGCTTCCCATGAATTATTCGCACCTCGATTTAAGGATGTTTTATACATCCTATCGAGGAACTGACTGCACCAGTGGATTCAGCGTCACAAAAAACACCGTTTTCCATAATTTCACGCAATTTGAAAGCCAAAAGTGTTTTTGTCAAGAAAATGAGCAAGGCTATAGCCTTGGATTTTTGTCAAAATTCAACAAAAATTTGATTATCATAAAAATGGTTTAGAACCACTATTTTGATTACGTAGAACACGAAAATCGCGTTTAAAATGCAAAATTATGGCTAATTTAATTAAAAGTTTACTAATTTTGAATGCTTCCCATGAATTATTCGCACCTCGATTTAAGGATGTTTTATACATCCTATCGAGGAACTGACTGCACCAGTGGATTCAGCGTCACAAAAAACACCGTTTTCCATAATTTCACGCAATTCGAAAGCCAAAAGTGTTTTTGTCAAAAAAAATGAGCTAGGCTATAGCCTTGGATTTTTGTCAAAATTCAACAAAAATTTGATTATCATAAAAATGGTTTGGAACCACTATTTTGATTACGTAGAACACGAAAATCGCGTTTAAAATGCAAAATTATGGCTAATTTCATTAAAAGTTTACTAATTTTGAATGCTTCCCATGAATTATTCGCACCTCGATTTAAGGATGTTTTATACATCCTATCGAGGAACTGACTGCACCAGTGGATTCAGCGTCACAAAAAACACCGTTTTCCATAATTTCACGCAACTCGAAAGCCAAAAGTGTTTTTGTCAAGAAAATGAGCAAGGCTATAGCCTTGGATTTTTGTCAAAATTCAACAAAAATTTGATTATCATAAAAATGGTTTAGAACCACTATTTTGATTACGTAGAACACGAAAATCGCGTTTAAAATGCAAAATTATGGCTAATTTCATTAAAAGTTTACTAATTTTGAATGCTTCCCATGAATTATTCGCACCTCGATTTAAGGATGTTTTATACATCCTATCGAGGAACTGACTGCACCAGTGGATTCAGCGTCACAAAAAACACCGTTTTCCATAATTTCACGCAATTCGAAAGCCAAAAGTGTTTTTGTCAAAAAAATGAGCAAGGCTATAACCTTGGATTTTTGTCAAAATTCAACAAAAATTTGATTATCATAAAAATGGTTTAGAACCACTATTTTGATTACGTAGAACACGAAAATCGCGTTTAAAATGCAAAATTATGGCTAATTTAATTAAAAGTTTACTAATTTTGAATGCTTTCCATGAATTATTCGCACCTCGATTTAAGGATGTTTTATACATCCTATCGAGGAACTGACTGCACCAGTGGATTCAGCGTCACAAAAAACACCGTTTTCCATAATTTCACGCAATTCGAAAGCCAAAAGTGTTTTTGTCAAAAAAATGAGCAAGGCTATAGCCTTGGATTTTTGTCAAAATTCAACAAAAATTTGATTATCATAAAAATGGTTTAGAACCACTATTTTGATTACGTAGAACACGAAAATCGCGTTTAAAATGCAAAATTATGGCTAATTTAATTAAAAGTTTACTAATTTTGAATGCTTCCCATGAATTATTCGCACCTCGATTTAAGGATGTTTTATACATCCTATCGAGGAACTGACTGCACCAGTGGATTCAGCGTCACAAAAAACACCGTTTTCCATAATTTCACGCAATTTGAAAGCCAAAAGTGTTTTTGTCAAGAAAATGAGCAAGGCTATAGCCTTGGATTTTTGTCAAAATTCAACAAAAATTTGATTATCATAAAAATGGTTTAGAACCACTATTTTGATTACGTAGAACACGAAAATCGCGTTTAAAATGCAAAATTATGGCTAATTTAATTAAAAGTTTACTAATTTTGAATGCTTCCCATGAATTATTCGCACCTCGATTTAAGGATGTTTTATACATCCTATCGAGGAACTGACTGCACCAGTGGATTCAGCGTCACAAAAAACACCGTTTTCCATAATTTCACGCAATTCGAAAGCCAAAAGTGTTTTTGTCAAAAAAATGAGCAAGGCTATAGCCTTGGATTTTTGTCAAAATTCAACAAAAATTTGATTATCATAAAAATGGTTTAGAACCACTATTTTGATTACGTAGAACACGAAAATCGCGTTTAAAATGCAAAATTATGGCTAATTTAATTAAAAGTTTACTAATTTTGAATGCTTCCCATGAATTATTCGCACCTCGATTTAAGGATGTTTTATACATCCTATCGAGGAACTGACTGCACCAGTGGATTCAGCGTCACAAAAAACACCGTTTTCCATAATTTCACGCAATTCGAAAGCCAAAAGTGTTTTTGTCAAAAAAATGAGCAAGGCTATAGCCTTGGATTTTTGTCAAAATTCAACAAAAATTTGATTATCATAAAAATGGTTTAGAACCACTATTGTGATTACGTAGAACACGAAAATCGCGTTTAAAATGCAAAATTATGGCTAATTTAATTAAAAGTTTACTAATTTTGAATGCTTCCCATGAATTATTCGCACCTCGATTTAAGGATGTTTTATACATCCTATCGAGGAACTGACTGCACCAGTGGATTCAGCGTCACAAAAAACACCGTTTTCCATAATTTCACGCAATTCGAAAGCCAAAAGTGTTTTGACAAACTAGTCACCAAGGCTATAGCCTTGGATTTTTGTCAAAATTCAACAAAAATTTGATTATCATAAAAATGGTTTAGAACCACTATTTTGATTACGTAGAACACGAAAATCGCGTTTAAAATGCAAAATTATGGCTAATTTAATTAAAAGTTTACTAATTTTGAATGCTTCCCATGAATTATTCGCACCTCGATTTAAGGATGTTTTATACATCCTATCGAGGAACTGACTGCACCAGTGGATTCAGCGTCACAAAAAACACCGTTTTCCATAATTTCACGCAATTCGAAAGCCAAAAGTGTTTTTGTCAAAAAAATGAGCAAGGCTATAGCCTTGGATTTTTGTCAAAATTCAACAAAAATTTGATTATCATAAAAATGGTTTAGAACCACTATTTTGATTACGTAGAACACGAAAATCGCGTTTAAAATGCAAAATTATGGCTAATTTAATTAAAAGTTTACTAATTTTGAATGCTTCCCATGAATTATTCGCACCTCGATTTAAGGATGTTTTATACATCCTATCGAGGAACTGACTGCACCAGTGGATTCAGCGTCACAAAAAACACCGTTTTCCATAATTTCACGCAATTCGAAAGCCAAAAGTGTTTTTGTCAAAAATGAGCAAGGCTATAGCCTTGGATTTTTGTCAAAATTCAACAAAAATTTGATTATCATAAAAATGGTTTAGAACCACTATTTTGATTACGTAGAACACGAAAATCGCGTTTAAAATGCAAAATTATGGCTAATTTCATTAAAAGTTTACTAATTTTGAATGCTTCCCATGAATTATTCGCACCTCGATTTAAGGATGTTTTATACATCCTATCGAGGAACTGACTGCACCAGTGGATTCAGCGTCACAAAAAACACCGTTTTCCATAATTTCACGCAATTCGAAAGCCAAAAGTGTTTTTGTCAAAAAAATGAGCAAGGCTATAGCCTTGGATTTTTGTCAAAATTCAACAAAAATTTGATTATCATAAAAATGGTTTAGAACCACTATTTTGATTACGTAGAACACGAAAATCGCGTTTAAAAATGCAAAATTATGGCTAATTTAATTAAAAGTTTACTAATTTTGAATGCTTCCCATGAATTATTCGCACCTCGATTTAAGGATGTTTTATACATCCTATCGAGGAACTGACTGCACCAGTGGATTCAGCGTCACAAAAAACACCGTTTTCCATAATTTCACGCAATTCGAAAGCCAAAAGTGTTTTTGTCAAAAAAATGAGCAAGGCTATAGCCTTGGATTTTTGTCAAAATTCAACAAAAATTTGATTATCATAAAAATGGTTTAGAACCACTATTTTGATTACGTAGAACACGAAAATCGCGTTTAAAATGCAAAATTATGGCTAATTTAATTAAAAGTTTACTAATTTTGAATGCTTCCCATGAATTATTCGCACCTCGATTTAAGGATGTTTTATACATCCTATCGAGGAACTGACTGCACCAGTGGATTCAGCGTCACAAAAAACACCGTTTTCCATAATTTCACGCAATTCGAAAGCCAAAAGTGTTTTTGTCAAAAAAATGAGCAAGGCTATAGCCTTGGATTTTTGTCAAAATTCAACAAAAATTTGATTATCATAAAAATGGTTTAGAACCACTATTTTGATTACGTAGAACACGAAAATCGCGTTTAAAATGCAAAATTATGGCTAATTTCATTAAAAGTTTACTAATTTTGAATGCTTCCCATGAATTATTCGCACCTCGATTTAAGGATGTTTTATACATCCTATCGAGGAACTGACTGCACCAGTGGATTCAGCGTCACAAAAAACACCGTTTTCCATAATTTCACGCAATTCGAAAGCCAAAAGTGTTTTTGTCAAAAAAATGAGCAAGGCTATAGCCTTGGATTTTTGTCAAAATTCAACAAAAATTTGATTATCATAAAAATGGTTTAGAACCACTATTTTTATTACGTAGAACACGAAAATCGCGTTTAAAATGCAAAATTATGGCTAATTTCATTAAAAGTTTACTAATTTTGAATGCTTCCCATGAATTATTCGCACCTCGATTTAAGGATGTTTTATACATCCTATCGAGGAACTGACTGCACCAGTGGATTCAGCGTCACAAAAAACACCGTTTTCCATAATTTCACGCAACTCGAAAGCCAAAAGTGTTTTTGTCAAGAAAATGAGCAAGGCTATAGCCTTGGATTTTTGTCAAAATTCAACAAAAATTTGATTATCATAAAAATGGTTTAGAACCACTATTTTGATTACGTAGAACACGAAAATCGCGTTTAAAATGCAAAATTATGGCTAATTTCATTAAAAGTTTACTAATTTTGAATGCTTCCCATGAATTATTCGCACCTCGATTTAAGGATGTTTTATACATCCTATCGAGGAACTGACTGCACCAGTGGATTCAGCGTCACAAAAAACACCGTTTTCCATAATTTCACGCAATTCAAAAGCCAAAAGTGTTTTTGTCAAAAAAATGAGCAAGGCTATAGCCTTGGATTTTTGTCAAAATTCAACAAAAATTTGATTATCATAAAAATGGTTTGGAACCACTATTTTGATTACGTAGAACACGAAAATCGCGTTTAAAATGCAAAATTATGGCTAATTTCATTAAAAGTTTACTAATTTTGAATGCTTCCCATGAATTATTCGCACCTCGATTTAAGGATGTTTTATACATCCTATCGAGGAACTGACTGCACCAGTGGATTCAGCGTCACAAAAAACACCGTTTTCCATAATTTCACGCAACTCGAAAGCCAAAAGTGTTTTTGTCAAGAAAATGAGCAAGGCTATAGCCTTGGATTTTTGTCAAAATTCAACAAAAATTTGATTATCATAAAAATGGTTTAGAACCACTATTTTGATTACGTAGAACACGAAAATCGCGTTTAAAATGCAAAATTATGGCTAATTTCATTAAAAGTTTACTAATTTTGAATGCTTCCCATGAATTATTCGCACCTCGATTTAAGGATGTTTTATACATCCTATCGAGGAACTGACTGCACCAGTGGATTCAGCGTCACAAAAAACACCGTTTTCCATAATTTCACGCAATTCGAAAGCCAAAAGTGTTTTTGTCAAAAAAATGAGCAAGGCTATAGCCTTGGATTTTTGTCAAAATTCAACAAAAATTTGATTAGCATAAAAATGGTTTAGAACCACTATTTTGATTACGTAGAACACGAAAATCGCGTTTAAAATGCAAAATTATGGCTAATTTAATTAAAAGTTTACTAATTTTGAATGCTTCCCATGAATTATTCGCACCTCGATTTAAGGATGTTTTATACATCCTATCGAGGAACTGACTGCACCAGTGGATTCAGCGTCACAAAAAACACCGTTTTCCATAATTTCACGCAATTCGAAAGCCAAAAGTGTTTTTGTCAAAAAAATGAGCAAGGCTATAGCCTTGGATTTTTGTCAAAATTCAACAAAAATTTGATTATCATAAAAATGGTTTAGAACCACTATTTTGATTACGTAGAACACGAAAATCGCGTTTAAAATGCAAAATTATGGCTAATTTAATTAAAAGTTTACTAATTTTGAATGCTTCCCATGAATTATTCGCACCTCGATTTAAGGATGTTTTATACATCCTATCGAGGAACTGACTGCACCAGTGGATTCAGCGTCACAAAAAACACCGTTTTCCATAATTTCACGCAATTCGAAAGCCAAAAGTGTTTTTGTCAAAAAAATGAGCAAGGCTATAGCCTTGGATTTTTGTCAAAATTCAACAAAAATTTGATTATCATAAAAATGGTTTAGAACCACTATTTTGATTACGTAGAACACGAAAATCGCGTTTAAAATGCAAAATTATGGCTAATTTCATTAAAAGTTTACTAATTTTGAATGCTTCCCATGAATTATTCGCACCTCGATTTAAGGATGTTTTATACATCCTATCGAGGAACTGACTGCACCAGTGGATTCAGCGTAACAAAAAACACCGTTTTCCATAATTTCACGCAATTCGAAAGCCAAAAGTGTTTTTGTCAAAAAAATGAGCAAGGCTATAGCCTTGGATTTTTTCAAAATTCAACAAAAATTTGATTATCATAAAAATGGTTTAGAACCACTATTTTGATTACGTAGAACACGAAAATCGCGTTTAAAATGCAAAATTATGGCTAATTTCATTAAAAGTTTACTAATTTTGAATGCTTCCCATGAATTATTCGTACCTCGATTTAAGGATGTTTTATACATCCTATTCAGGAACTGACTGCACGAGTGGATTCAGCGTCACAAAAAACACCGTTTTCCATAATTTCACGCAATTCGAAAGCCAAAAGTGTTTTTGTCAAAAAAATGAGCAAGGCTATAGCCTTGGATTTTTGTAAAAATTCAACAAAAATTTCATTATCATAAAAATGGTTTAGAACCACTATTTTGATTACGTAAAACACGAAAATCGAGTTTAAAATGCAAAATTATGGCTAATTTAATTAAAAGTTTACTAATTTTGAATGCTTCCCATGAATTATTCGCACCTCGATTTAAGGATGTTTTATACATATTATCGAGGAACTGACTGCACCAGTGGATTCAGCGTCACAAAAAACGCCGTTTTCCATAATTTTACGCAATTCAAAAGCCAAAAGTGTTTTTGTCAAAAAAATGAGCAAGGCTATGGCCTTGGATTTTTGTAAAAATTCAACAAAAATTTCATTATCATAAAAATGGTTTAGAACCACTATTTTGATTACGTAAAACACGAAAATCGAGTTTAAAATGCAAAATTATGGCTAATTTAATTAAAAGTTTACTAATTTTGAATGCTTCCCATGAATTATTCGCACCTCGATTTAAGGATGTTTTATACATATTATCGAGGAACTGACTGCACCAGTGGATTCAGCGTCACAAAAAACGCCGTTTTCCATAATTTTACGCAATTCGAAAGCCAAAAGTGTTTTTGTCAAAAAAATGAGCAAGGCTATCGCCTTGGATTTTTGTAAAAATTCAACAAAAATTTGATTATTATAAAAATGGTTTAGAACCACTATTTTGATTACGTAGAACACGAAAATCGAGTTTAAAATGCAAAATTATGGCTAATTTAATTAAAAGTTTACTAATTTTGAATGCTTCCCATGAATTATTCGCACCTCGATTTAAGGATGTTTTATACATATTATCGAGGAACTGACTGCACCAGTGGATTCAGCGTCACAAAAAACGCCGTTTTCCATAATTTTACGCAATTCAAAAGCCAAAAGTGTTTTTGTCAAAAAAATGAGCAAGGCTATCGCCTTGGATTTTTGTAAAAATTCAACAAAAATTTCATTATCATAAAAATGGTTTAGAACCACTATTTTGATTACGTAAAACACGAAAATCGAGTTTAAAATGCAAAATTATGGCTAATTTAATTAAAAGTTTACTAATTTTGAATGCTTCCCATGAATTATTCGCACCTCGATTTAAGGATGTTTTATACATATTATCGAGGAACTGACTGCACCAGTGGATTCAGCGTCACAAAAAACGCCGTTTTCCATAATTTTACGCAATTCGAAAGCCAAAAGTGTTTTTGTCAAAAAAATGAGCAAGGCTATAGCCTTGGATTTTTGTCAAAATTCAACAAAAATTTGATTATCATAAAAATGGTTTAGAACCACTATTTTGATTACGTAGAACACGAAAATCGCGTTTAAAATGCAAAATTATGGCTAATTTAATTAAAAGTTTACTAATTTTGAATGCTTCCCATGAATTATTCGCACCTCGATTTAAGGATGTTTTATACATCCTATTCAGGAACTGACTGCACCAGTGGATTCAGCGTCACAAAAAACACCGTTTTCCATAATTTCACGCAATTCGAAAGCCAAAAGTGTTTTTGTCAAAAAAATGAGCAAGGCTATCGCCTTGGATTTTTGTAAAAATTCAACAAAAATTTCATTATCATAAAAATGGTTTAGAACCACTATTTTGATTACGTAAAACACGAAAATCGAGTTTAAAATGCAAAATTATGGCTAATTTAATTAAAAGTTTACTAATTTTGAATGCTTCCCATGAATTATTCGCACCTCGATTTAAGGATGTTTTATACATATTATCGAGGAACTGACTGCACCAGTGGATTCAGCGTCACAAAAAACGCCGTTTTCCATAATTTTACGCAATTCAAAAGCCAAAAGTGTTTTTGTCAAAAAAATGAGCAAGGCTATCGCCTTGGATTTTTGTAAAAATTCAACAAAAATTTCATTATCATAAAAATGGTTTACAGTCACTATTTTGATTACGTAGAACACGAAAATCGAGTTTAAAAGGCAAAATTATGGATAATTTCATTAAAAGTTTACCAATTTTGAATGCTTCCCATGAATTATTCGCACCTCGATTTAAGGATCTTTTATACATCCTATCGAGGAACTGACTGCACCAGTGGATTCAGCGTCACAAAAAACACTGTTTTCTATAATTTCACGCAATTCAAAAGTCAAAAGTGTTTTTGTCAAAAAATAGCAAGGCTATAGCCTTGGATTTTTGTCAAAATTCAACAAAAATTTGATTATCATAAAAATGGTTTAGAACCACTATTTTGATAGCGTAGAAGATGAAAATCGAGTTTAAGATGCAAAATTATGGCTACTTTCATTAAAAGTTTACTAATTTTGAATGCTTCCCATGAATTATTCGTACCTCGATTTAAGGATGTTTTATACATCCTATCGAGGAACTGACTGCACCAGTGGATTCAGCGTCACAAAAAACACCGTTTTCCATAATTTCACGCAATTCGAAAGCCAAAAGTGTTTTTGTCAAAAAAATAAGCAAGGCTATAGCCTTGGATTTTTGTCAAAATTCAACAAAAACTTGATTATCATAAAAATGGTTTAGAACCACTAATTTGAATACGTAGAACACGAAAATCGAGTTTAAAATGCAAAATTATGGCTAATTTAATTAAAAGTTTACTAATTTTGAATGCTTCCCATGAATTATTCGCACCTCGATTTAAGGATGTTTTATACATATTATCGAGGAACTGACTGCACCAGTGGATTCAGCGTCACAAAAAACGCCGTTTTCCATAATTTTACGCAATTCAAAAGCCAAAAGTGTTTTTGTCAAAAAAATGAGCAAGGCTATCGCCTTGGATTTTTGTAAAAATTCAACAAAAATTTCATTATCATAAAAATGGTTTAGAACCACTATTTTGATTACGTAAAACACGAAAATCGAGTTTAAAATGCAAAATTATGGCTAATTTAATTAAAAGTTTACTAATTTTGAATGCTTCCCATGAATTATTCGCACCTCGATTTAAGGATGTTTTATACATATTATCGAGGAACTGACTGCACCAGTGGATTCAGCGTCACAAAAAACGCCGTTTTCCATAATTTTACGCAATTCGAAAGCCAAAAGTGTTTTTGTCAAAAAAATGAGCAAGGCTATCGCCTTGGATTTTTGTAAAAATTCAACAAAAATTTGATTATTATAAAAATGGTTTAGAACCACTATTTTGATTACGTAGAACACGAAAATTGAGTTTAAAATGCAAAATTATGGCTACTTTCATTAAAAGTTTACTAATTTTTAATGCTTCCCATGAATTATTCGCACCTCGATTTAAGGATCTTTTATACATCCTATCGAGGAACTGACTGCACCAGTGGATTCAGCGTCACAAAAAACGCCGTTTTCCATAATTTCACGCAATTCAAAAGCCAAAAGTGTTTTTGTCAAAAAAATGAGCAAGGCTATAGCCTTGGATTTTTGTCAAAATTCAACAAAAATTGGATTATCATAAAAATGGTTTACAGTCACTATTTTGATTACGTAGAACACGAAAATCGAGTTTAAAAGGCAAAATTATGGATAATTTCATTAAAAGTTTACCAATTTTGAATGCTTCCCATGAATTATTCGCACCTCGATTTAAGGATCTTTTATACATCCTATCGAGGAACTGACTGCACCAGTGGATTCAGCGTCACAAAAAACACTGTTTTCTATAATTTCACGCAATTCAAAAGTCAAAAGTGTTTTTGTCAAAAAAATGAGCAAGGCTATAGCCTTGGATTTTTGTCAAAATTCAACAAAAATTTGATTATCATAAAAATGGTTTAGAACCACTATTTTGATTACGTAGAACACGAAAATCGCGTTTAAAATGCAAAATTATGGCTAATTTAATTAAAAGTTTACTAATTTTGAATGCTTCCCATGAATTATTCGCACCTCGATTTAAGGATGTTTTATACATCCTATCGAGGAACTGACTGCACCAGTGGATTCAGCGTCACAAAAAACACCGTTTTCCATAATTTCACGCAATTCGAAAGCCAAAAGTGTTTTTGTCAAAAAAATGAGCAAGGCTATAGCCTTGGATTTTTGTCAAAATTCAACAAAAATTTGATTATCATAAAAATGGTTTAGAACCACTATTTTGATTACGTAGAACACGAAAATCGCGTTTAAAATGCAAAATTATGGCTAATTTCATTAAAAGTTTACTAATTTTGAATGCTTCCCATGAATTATTCGCACCTCGATTTAAGGATGTTTTATACATCCTATCGAGGAACTGACTGCACCAGTGGATTCAGCGTCACAAAAAACACCGTTTTCCATAATTTCACGCAATTCGAAAGCCAAAAGTGTTTTTGTCAAAAAATGTGCAAGGCTATAGCCTTGGATTTTTGTCAAAATTCAACAAAAATTTGATTATCATAAAAATGGTTTAGAACCACTATTTTGATTACGTAGAACACGAAAATCGCGTTTAAAATGCAAAATTATGGCTAATTTAATTAAAAGTTTACTAATTTTGAATGCTTCCCATGAATTATTCGTACCTCGATTTAAGGATGTTTTATACATCCTATCGAGGAACTGACTGCACCAGTGGATTCAGCGTCACAAAAAACACCGTTTTCCATAATTTCACGCAATTCGAAAGCCAAAAGTGTTTTTGTCAAAAAAATAAGCAAGGCTATAGCCTTGGATTTTTGTCAAAATTCAACAAAAACTTGATTATCATAAAAATGGTTTAGAACCACTAATTTGAATACGTAGAACACGAAAATCGAGTTTAAAATGCAAAATTATGGCTAATTTCATTAAAAGTTTACTAATTTTGAATGCTTCCCATGAAATATTCGCACCTTGATTTAAGGATGTTTTATACATCCTATCAAGGAACTGACTGCACCAATCGATTCAGCGTCTCAAAAAACACCTTTTTCCATAATTTCACGCAATTCGAAAGCCAAAAGTGTTTTTGTCAAAAAAATGAGCAAGGCTATAGCCTTGGATTTTTGTCAAAATTCAACAAAAAATTGATTATCATAAAAATGGTTTAGAACCACTATTTTGATAGCGTAGAACATGAAAATCGAGTTTAAGATGCAAAATTATGGCTACTTTCATTAAAAGTTTACTAATTTTGAATGCTTCCCATGAATAATTCGCACCACTATTTTGATTACGTAGAACACCAGTACGAGTAACGAGTAAGGGTAGCGAATTTTCGTCAATCTATTTCAAATAAATGATCGAAAGCCATCACGTTTTCTGTTGAAATGTAATCCAATGTCCGGTGGGTATACAGCTCAGGAAGTAGTTGTTTCTTATTTAGAAAACGGTCAAGCCTGATGAATTGGAAACGATTTAGAGTTTCTACACCTCAGATGGTTATTTACTCCATATATTTATCTATATTTTTCAAACTCTTAGTGTTTTGGTCCACTTTTTATATAATTCTAGTGATTTAAAAAAAATGGTACACTTTATGATTTTGGTAAATAATTAAGTTAGGTATGCTCTATTTTGCTTTAGTATTTGAAAATCTTTTGGGACACCCCATATATAAATCATACAAGCCACTTTTCTGCATTTCGACCTACTCATACCTTAGGTCTTAGAATGTGGACCAATTAAATTATATTTTTATTCCAAAATTAAAACACTGTAGAATGTTGAATATATTATTTAATCAGAAAATTAGAGCAACATCCAAATGTTTGGACATTTATTATGTTTTATGTTCAATAAAAAGCAATCACCACTCAAAATTATTATATTTATATTAACAGATGTAAATAGACAATAATAAAAAAATATCACAGAAAAAATAAACATTATTCTATGGCATAAAAACTGCTACTTTTCTAAAATGCACGTCCCTATCCTTTACTACTTTTCTACCTGATGTTGTTCATTTTCTTTATTCATTAAGTATGATACTTATTGTGTTAATTTTCTATTTTAATTTTACACTTTCTCAACAAAGATGAGTAAGTATTTACTGAAAATCTTTTACCCTTTGTAACCCTACAAAATCTATTAATCTGGATGGCATCTTTACATAAAAACTAAGTTTTAAATTTATTTAAAAAATGGGGTAAACACCAACCATTTAATCTTTGCTGATAAAAAATTAGAAAGAAAACAAGAAAAACTAAAATAAATCAATAGCTCTTGGTGGATATCCTCTTAACTCACTAATAGTTGCTGCAAGTCTTCTAGTTTGTTCCAATACCAGTGACGCAGTTACTAATCCTAAATGGAGACAAAATAATTCATAACATCTTATTTTAGAAGGTGATGTCTTCGGGAAACAAATTTTTTTTAGTTTGCTAAAAAGTAAAACAATTATTATTTAAGCAGGTTTCTGTTGAAGTTTTGATCCAATGTTGACTCTCTGGCCAGAGAGACCACTCGATCCATAATCTTTGGACCCAAACCTTCTTTTGAATCTTATATAATATTCTACTTTATTATAAAAAAACTAAATCTCACTTTAATGGCTCATACAAAGAGTTTAATCTTTTGTCTACGTAATAAACTTACCAATCACAAGCAGAAATTCAACAGGAAATATGATAAAAACATTTAATTATTTAAATAATAATAACCGAATAACTTACTAATAAAAATCTTGGCATAATATACCCGGCCAACCAGACACATCTTCGGGAAAAACAACAGGTTTTAAAGCTTGCCCATTAGAATCTTCAAACCATAAAAAATACGCATAACTATAGTTTAAATCTTTCCATATTATGGACATCAAACCGTTTTGAAGTTTACTTTTAGCTACACTTAACATTAACCATATCTGAAAGTAAATTATGTTTTGTTTAATACATATTTCTATTTTTTTTTTGGAAATCTTACCTTTTTCTTGTTGAATCTACCTTCTTCAGTATCTAAATCTAGAGTAGGGCTAGTAACTCTGTGGGAATTTCTGTCAACAAATAAAAAATGGACCAAACCAGGAAATTCTTCCAGATACTTATTGATGGTTAGGGAATCTCTAGTTCACAGCAATTAAGGATAATTTAGTAAAGGGTTGTTAATATAATTCAAAATGATTTTGTTAATTTTTGTTAGTTGGTAGAACATTCCACATCAAAATTCTTTAAGACACTTCCCACAAGATTAATAATTTACATCATAACAATTATTGCAAGGAATGAATTAAAGTTTTAAAAGTTTATGATTATGATAGTTTTAAAAGGATATGATTCAAAAGAGAAATTCTTTATACTTTTTGCCTTGAAAAAATCCTCATACATAGCTAATTTTTCTCGAACTGTTAAAGCTGCTTTTATAACATAATTTGCACTAGAATTTAAAATACTATTGTCAATGGAAGTCAGACTAAGCAATTGTTTTAGATTTTCCAAAAATCCCAAAGCTAATGTTTCAGCTCGTAATAGTGCTTCTTCTGAATTATTCTTGAGATATTCTTGGTATTTTTTCTTAATAATATCCCACTTCTTCATTAATTGTTTATGTGAATTATCTATTGCGACGTTTTTGGTTTTCTTTAGGCTGTCATGCAAACGTTTGGTTGCTAAATCCAAATTTTCAAAAGCTGTTAGAAGTATTTGTTTATCACGTTGTATCTGGACCTAAAAGTGATCATGATGTTTTGATGGAACTACCAAAAATTTTAATTATTTATTTATAAAAGATTTATCAGATACCTGTTGTAATGTATGTAAATGTGAAAAACTTTCATATAAACTTGCAGCTACTGCTGCATTCCCAATTTCAACTAAATAAACTAATTGAATACCATTGGTTTGATGCATAATATGAACAGCATGTGGAAGACATTTTGGAGTATCTTCTGGACCTGATAAAAGTATTTGATAACTTAAAATTTTTTGTTCTGACAATATTTCTGGTGACGACAAATGGATACTTTGGCACAAAATTATAAGAAATAGTATGTCTGAAGGTGCCAGTTCTTTTGCAGATGGACTAAAAAATATTTTAATCACAGTTTATTTGATTTTTGAAAGCTTTAATTATAAATTTTATTTTTAATTATTTTAAATTAGATATTTAATTAATATAAATACTTTTTATAAATGCTGCACTGCTTCATAGCTTACACTTAAAATTTCAATTTTAGAAAACTAATAAACCCACCTTGAGTAAAGTGATAACACTTTATTTTGTATCAAAATAAGTCCATGCACTTTTTTACATTCTACATTGACTGAAATACTATCAACAGATTCTCTTAATATTTTTAGTGAAGTGGAACTCAATTCGGAATTGATAAACAGCTGTTCAACAGCTTCAACATACATTGCTTGATCTTGAGAAATTAATTTTGTCCAACTATCAATCAATTCACTTGTTAATTTGGATTTGTTATCATCTGCTTTTAATCTACAAAAACACTATCAACACTTTTTTCAATAACCAAACATAACAAACTTACTGGTATACATCTGGACCACTTAAATATCTCACAATTGTTACACAAATGTTGGTAAATCGTTGCAGATAACTGACTTTTTCTTCTCCTATTGCCAGAAATAAATATCCCATGTACTACAAGAAAATTGTAACATAATTATTTAAAATTTAAGAAAAAAACTACATACATCTTCAAAGTACACAGTTAAATTGTTTTCACATTCTATTGATGTATAAGAATTACCAAATTGGCAACTCATTATCCTGTGTGATGTTACTATTGGCGAAAAAGCTTGTATTAATATATTTACATCTATCGTGGTCGTAGCATCTTCCTAAAATTAAATACATTTTGCGTAAGTGATCAAATATTACATTTATTGCAAATCTTTAAAAAAATCAAAATCAATCTTACTGGTTTTAACATTTCTTGTTCAACGGCAAAGTTGTTCATATGTTGAACAAATGGTTCATTATATTTTGTATAGACGATATCATTCAAATGATCAAAAATTAATAAACAGTTCATAATTGTAATCTTTTTTTCTAAATATTAGGCAATCCAACAACCTGTCAAATATGGCCTCCCAGGGCAAATATTGACAGTGACAGTAAACAAATGGTAAACAACGTTTATTTGTAAATGATCGTGGCTGTGTGTAATAGATAAATTGTAGGATTTTGCGGCAAAGGTGTGTTTTCGTGTTTATTGAAGGTGTTTGTGTTCGATAAAGGATAAAAGCTTAGCTTTCACGAACTTTTAACTTTGTGTGTTTTGTTTAGCAGATAATGCCTGCAACTTGTATTGTGGTTTGTTCTGGAAGCCGTTCAAACCGCGATCAATTAAGCTTTTTTGCAGTTTCAGCTATTAAAAAGAACAAGTTTTTCTTGGACAAAAACGAGTTAGGTAAAAACGAAGAGAAAAGTGGTTAGCGGTCATTAAAAGAGATGATCTTACAACTTAAAAGGCTGTGTGTAGCAAGCACTTCGTTACAGGTAAGCTTTCAATAGTACTTCTGTACTTGTAAAAATATATGCATCAAAATTAAAAGTTTCTTGTATAGTCCGATTCAATTATTACAATGTATAAGATTTGCACAAAAAATAAAATAATAAATAAATATCATAAAATCCATGATAAATCAGCAATCAAAATTTTCAACACTATTTGCATGTAATTCTGTACTAAAATTTGAAACTGATGTATGATAATAGGACTTAACCCCAGTACTAGGTGTATTTTCTTTGAGGAAGTTTTAATGATTTTAGGTAAGCCGGCATCTTTGGAGGATGAGAACCATCCTGATTGGGTTCCTTCGCAGTTTATGGGACACAAGTCTCAAGCAGTTCAAAGAGACCATGGAGATGTTGACAGAGAGGAAAGATTGGAGAAAAGAAGAAAACTACAATTTTCTAATGTGAGTGTTTACACTGTGTACTAAAAACATTTTTATAAATATTCAAAAAATAAACAAATTTATTATTGGATTCACTTGCTTACTCCATTTGTTTGAATTAGAATAGTTTCAAAAGTAACATTTGCATAAAAAATTAGCTAAACATTTAACTTTTTTTAATAATACTTGTGCCAATGTGTCACAAGCAATATAATTAGAATAATTTGTAATAGTTTAATTTTGTTAACAGGAAACAAATTCTGAAATTGATGAAAGTACCAGTACTTCTGTCCAAGGAGAGGATCAATCTTCTGGAACATCTGTTCAGACAGATTTGACCATGGATCAACTGGGTATAAACTTTGAACAGCTGAGTTTTGCAGCCAAAAAAATTAAAGACCTACAAAAAAAGATAGATAACTCACCATATGGTTTAATGGATGCAACTTCAAATATAAACAAATGGAAATATTATACTGGTTTTGAGTATAATATTGTCCATTTAGTAATATTTAAAAGCATTGAAGAACATATTTCCATCACAAGTACCACAGCTTTAAGTGGCTTAAGGATCAGCTGATCCTTACCCTTATAAAGTTAAGATTGGATTCACATTTTAAAGATTTGGCATATCATTTCAAAATTTTCCCAAGTACAGCATCTAGCTATTTTGAAAGCATAATACATATTATTTATAGAAGATTGCAATCCTTGATCTATTGGCCTGAAAGTTCACAATTATGAAAAATATACCTGCTTGTTTTAAAGAAGTTTTTCATGAAAAAACAACAATAATTGTGGATTGCTTTGAGATCTTTATGGAAAAACCTCCTGTAATGATAACCCAACAACAATGCTGGTCAAATTATAAACACCACAATACTGTTAAATTTTTAATTGGTATTACACCCCAAGGTTTAATTTGTTTTATAAGTAATGCATGGGGAGGGAGGGCTTCTGATAAACAAATTGTGGAAAATACAAATTTTTTAAATCATATTTCACCAGGGGATATTGTGTTAGCTGATAGAGGTTTTCTAATTAAAGAGTCTTTGGCTATACTTCAAGCCAAATTAATGATTCCTGCATTCACAAAGGGCAAGGATCAGTTACATCCAATAGACCTGGAAGAAAAACGACAGTTAGCCCATGTAAAAATACATACTGAAACAGTAATTGGACATAAAAAATAAATTTCTTATTTTAAATTATACTATTCCAATAAGTATGTTGAAAAAAAAATGATGGTGATAATTTATTGGAGATTCTCATATCCTGCTGTGCACTTGTTAATTTGTCTCCGCCAATAATAAGTCTTTAAATTAATTTATTAGCACCAAATAATTTAGACAATACCTATCTTTTATTTGAATTATGTGAATATGATTATTATTATATAAATCTTTTGGTTTTCTAAGTGCTTTATCAAAATAATGAATTTTAACTTACTGCAGATAAACACCAAAATATAAAGATTTAGCTCAGCATGCCTTATAAAAATGTTGACACTTATTTACTTTGGTCAAAGATTTAATTTTAAATTTTGATGTTCACCCTATAATATGTTTCAGTTTCCCAAAACTTCCAGTAGGAAATATGTACTATAGATGATGATGTAGATATTTTGTTCAATGATTTTTAATTAAAAGTGAACAATAAAGCAAAATTAAAAAAGTCTTTATTTATAATTACCCATCAGCCTTTGCTTTGGAGCAATTATTGCAATACCAAGGTTCATTCAGAAGAGTGCTTAAATTTATACTCAAAATGAAACCATTTTATCTCACAATCATCTTCATCACATTGGATCATGGGCCTACCATCATCAATTCCATTACAAATACAATATTGGCTTATTTCTGCAGCACCCATTTCCTTTGTGAAGAATTTACCCAAGAGTTCTGGCATTACAATTTCAGCATGATACTTGATTGCAATTTCTAAATTTTTAAGCCAAAACTCCCAATTTGGATAAATTCTTTGTTTAAAAAATATACTAGGAGACCATACAACAAAATCGCAATATAATAAATTTGATACAAATATTTGCATTTGCACTTGAAAATAATAAGTATGATCATTTTTTAACAAAATTTGTCCATTATCTTTATAAAGACATGAACTTTTCAGTTCAAGGTAATCATCAATATCTTCAATGTCTTTTAATATATATGGGCATTTCACTTCCAAACACCCTCCCCTACAACACTCACAAAACACTAGTCTGTCAGGTGATGCACCTAGCTGAGGCCACTTTTGACTTACTAAAAAGCCGACCTCATTTATACTCAAAAACTGGTGTGTTTCCTCTTCCTCCATATATTTTTCATAGCTTTTAACTGCAATATGTTCATGAGATGAACCCCAAACTGTTGCTTTTGTGCTAAATAACACCTTTGTTGGATAACAAATTGCCTTTAATAATGACAAAGATGGTTTGATTTTATTTGTTCTACAAACCAATTTAAATTTGGATGCAGTGATTCTGCCAGCTCTTTGGGCATACCAGATTTTATTTTCACTCTGCTGTCTAGAAGCCTTCTCTATTTCTGAAATTTCTTCCTCTGTAACAGAAAAATCTATGCCTTTTGCAATTGAAATTATTTCGGAGTATGTTTTTGTTACATTTAGCTCATTAAAAATATTAAACTTAGATGGTACACATTTGGGGATTTTTTTCTCAATTTCTGAGGCAAAAGGATCAATAACATACATTAGCGGTGTCATATGTCCTAAATCAGAGCATGATTTTAATAAATTTGCCACATCCATAGCTGATACTGGTGTATCTCCCTTCTATTATGTGTAATATTAGAGCATTTGCCCCAATTCATGTCAGAAACAGGAACCTTTGTAGATAATGTTGGCATGGGCCATACTGCTTGCAGATCTGTACATAACATTGCTTCCTTTTTATTATTGGCATACCCAGCTGCGAAAAGTACTGCTCCAACGTGACTACATGTACATACTTCACTGATCCCAGCCATGCAGGTACAATGTGCTGTAGAAATCGATCCATGTTTTTGGATTAAACACCACACATCCAGAGGTTTCAAGGTAGTTTTTGGGAATGTTTTACCTAAAACAATAAACTAATATAGAAACCAAGTTCAATAAATATTGTAATCAAAATAAAAACTTGTCAAAGAAGTAATTATGAAACGTTGAACCAAAATATTACCTTGCCTACTAAAACATAAATTCCATCCCTAACAGTAGTCCCCACTTTCAACACAAAGCCTGATTCAAAATATTTGTAAGCTTGTAAACTTTTAAAAGCCTTCATCTGCTCTCTTGTATAAAAACTATGAGAAAACACCAAGTAACTGATGATATCCATGTTGGTAACTGGCGGAACTCCATCAAGGGTATGGTTTAAAGTGTCCATATCTAAAGTAAATGGATCTAAACCACTAACTAACTTTAGTTTCATTTGATATCTGCAAAAAAAAAGAAAACGTTAATAAGTAAACAAAATATTTTGCAAGTTTTCATCATTACCTTTTACCAATATCAGGATGTTCTTGTAATAACTTCTTTAAATAACTACTCTCCATCTCAAAATAGCCAACAAATCTCACGCAAATACTACAAAAATTGATCTAAACACAGCAAAAACTTTCGACACAATGGTTTTCTACCTAACTTCAGAGCTAACTGTCACAAAATTTGCCCTGGACGGCCATATTGTGGGTCACGTGGTTTGGATTGCCTAATTGTTGATATTTCAGTTTGAGGTTATGTAAGTAAGTCAGTTTATTTGGCCCTTTACTATTCGACAAAGTAGTGACTACAATCAGAGACACAACTACAATCCAAAAATAATATTTTAACTTTAACAAAAGTCGAAAATTAAATAACATGCTGCCTATAGCAAAAATAAATACTACATACCTCGCAAACTTAGATGTCTCCAAAATAGCCCTCAGGCTGCGTTTGTTGGCGATTTGCAAATATGTGTACAGCATCTCAAAATGTTATCTATGAAGTCCTTTTACTTTTGGTATTCCCCGAAAGACTAGTTTTTCCATACAATGCTCAAATATAGCATTAAGGCTATTTCTTTAATGAAAAAGCCTGTATTTTTTAATATAATTTAAAATACCTCCCAAACTTTTAAAATAAAAAGCTGCTCGACGAAAATACATTGATTGTTTGTGTTTATATATAATGCAGGGTAATGCTTGAAAAAATTTTAACAAACAATTTGTGTTAGACCTACCTTGCATTAAATTTAAAGAGTATTAACAAAATCGATCATTTGTGTGAATGTTTACAATCATTTAAATAATCTACAAAAGGTTGGTACTTTTGAACTACTTTTCAATTATATAGTTATTGAGCTTTATAACTTTTTAAATACTCTGTATAACACAAAAAAACTTTGTACTCTTTCAACGAGGAGATGAAGTAAATTTTAAATATAAAAAAATTATATATTTGATGCGGTATAAAAAAGAAGTATATTTGTAAACAATTTTATAAATATTTTGATAATAGATAGACTCAAAGTTGATCATGGTATATATTTTGCAGGTTTCAATAAAAAAAAAACAAATGAAAACATTTGATTAATAAATAAAATATATTTAGTTAATAAAACAATATATAAGGGAAAACGGAATGAATCTTATAATACTGAAAAAAATCAGTTAACATAGATAAAAATAAACTTAATATTAAATAATAAAAAGCAGTAATCATTAAATGCGATAAATACACATCAAATTAATTGCAAAGTTATTCCAGTAGTTTAAATAACTAAATATTATAAATACACATGAATTCTGAATTCTAAAAATACTACAAAATTTTACAGTTTATAAAGCCAGAAATTTACTTCTAGTACACTATCAAGACTTATTTTTTTATTATATACATAACTCTACCAAGTCAACAAATGACTAATAAAGGAATATAAAAATAATAACAGTACATTGTATTAACAAATCCTAATCACTCCAAACTGAAAATTTGAATGCGGAAAAATTGTAAATTTTGCTAGATTTGCACAATCATAAACTGTAAAATCCTTATAACTATGCTCTTACAGGCGTCTAAATCTTTCATCACTATTATTAAGTAACAATATTTCGTTAATTATTATCAGACTTTATTTTTCTAGATCCAAGAGAAAGATGACTATATAATAAGAGATCCAATTTTTAAAACGTCAAAAAATAAACTATATTGAAAAGAAAAATATTACAAGGAATACCTTCTTTTGTAAAATTGTTTTGTACATAGTATTTATAAATCATCTTTCATCTTGGACATGGACTAACGGTTAAAATGCACAACTTAACTAGGCATTAAATGAATGATGCGCAGAAATTGAACAACTACTTGATTTTTTTTTCAATCTTTATACATTCATGTCAGTGGATTAAAAAACAAATTAGTTATTTTCGGAACTAGATGCCACATTGCAGTTGTCATTATGTGTAAATATTTTTTTCAAAAACTATATTCGAATATTTCAATAACTTCAAAAAGAAAATTAATTTAAATTTTATTTGATATTCCTTTAAACTTAAAAACAAAGCTAACGACAAAAACTGTAATTAGAAATTTCTCTATCCATCAGGACTTAAAAATATCTGAATCTACAGTTTATCTAAAAGTAATAAAATGAATGAAGAATTCTATAAAGTTGATAAATATTAAGTGTAAAACGAAGTATAAATTGTTTAAAAATTCTTTATACTATAGTATGGGCACAAAGAATAATTCTAAGTTATTGTAGATGTAATTACAAATGAATTTGAGAATAAAGATTCAGTTATGATGTCAAAACTCACCATAAAAGAACATGATTAACAGAGATTTTTTATAAATAAATCATTAAAAAACGTTATTGCTATAAATAACAATACCAAAAGGAACTTTTAGAATTTAATAAGTATTATGCAAATATAAACTTTAATTGACAGTCTTCGCATTAAAAAATAGGTGATGATTTGTAGTCTGCGCATAAAATTTCGCAAGATAATTTTCTTAAAATGCATTACCAGTGGCATAAAAACATTCTAATCTTTGTTATTGATTAATATTGGAAAATGTTGGTCAAAAGTAATTTAATGAAGTTAACTTTACTCACTGCCGTCTATTGTATCATACTCTGAAGTATTTATTTGAGTCCAAATAGAGACAAAAAAATCATGTACTGCTGTTGTAAGTACCAGGCCATAAGGCGATTAAAGCTGAAATTATCGCCTAAGAAAGTTGACATCTGGACAGAAAAATATTTAGAATAACTCACAAGAAACTAACGATCATCATCTCAGTTTCATAGATCGAAAAACGAGAAATTGCCTTAATGCGAAAGCAGTACTGAAGTTTCTTGAAGGGGTGGGGTTCATCAAGCATCCAAATCTGTATAAAAAATAGATTTGATATAGATTATTAAGGGTAAATACCAAAAAATTAAATCGTGATGAGGAAAGGCGACAATCTTTCAACAAAAATGGAATGGATATAAAAAAGAAGATTGTGATTTAAGAGGTTGATTCGAGATAAAACACAAGTGCATTTTGGTTTCTCTAAATCTACCGCTCTAATCTTATATATACAGAAAAGATCAAGATATAAATCTATTTAACAATATTTTTGGAGAAAACTAACATGGTTGTCCCAACATTAATTGATAACATAAACAATTATCTAGCGAAAATGTGAACCCTTATAAAATTTAACCTAGTTAAAAATTACTATTTAATTCAAATAAAAAATAAGTATTTTGTACTTAAATATTCTAAGGGAATGATTCAATGATGTTTTTAAAATTATTTTAGTAAGATGTAAGTAAACATTTTAAACAAACGGTCAACCAAAAATAAGTAAGAAAATGTTACCTTCTCAAGACTGTTAGGAAGTTTAATTAAATCGTGTAAACACTTAATTATATAAATAAAAAGTAATCAGATTCAACTGTATTTAAATAAAATAATCATTTTTATAACCTATTTTTTAACTATATTTATATAATATGACCGAGAGGTATTTTACATGAAATACTTATTGTTGTAACCAAAAATAGAGATCATTATATGACACAATATGCAAGTAGGGTCTACAAGGACGATTATAATACAGTTTTAAAAACGTTTTTATTGGCGACAACAAATATTACTCCTTATCTTTGTTGACAGTTTTCCTTTTTTAAATAGTGTATGTACAGTACCTCATAATACGCTTAAAATTAAACATATATTACTGAAAATAAATTCCGATTGGCAACCGCAATAATCTATAATTCGTCCATTCTTTAATTTCAAGCGTTTATATTAAGGAACAAGTTAGCTTATGTACAATCTATCTATAAATTTTACATGTTTATCTTAGTAACTGTGTATTGCAATAACATCATTTATTGATTTCATATATATAGCGTTTTCATTTTCCTGGCCATTCGCTGATTCTGCCGTTGTCAAAAACTAAATTATGCCTAGGAAGGGGTACGAGGCGGCCTCGTTTTAAAATCTCCATGTTTTCACCAGGATAATACTAAAATAATAAATACATTTCAATAAATTTACTTAAATACGTTTAGATGATGAAAGTTATTATACTATTATATATAAGAGATTATTTTTTAAAAATACTCTTTGTAATTGTCTTGAATATTTTAACTGTACTGTAAGGTGGCAGGGATAATTTTTATATTCCAGGACTAGACATGAAAAACAGAGATTAGGGAAAAAATTATTTTAAACTATAGTCCCTTTTTTAAAATACAAGTATTGTACTGTTTCAATTAAAAAAATATTCTCTCATGTCCTCATAAATGCATTCAACATTCGTAAGTTCTTCATTGTTACTTAAATTTGAAACCCATCGAGTTTTTTGACATTTGAGAACAATTGTAGGGTGTCTGATGTGGACTACGAGGGTTGTCTGAAAAGTTTCCGACCTAACAAAGATACTAGACATTTTTTCTTCAAATTAATTTTTATTTTTCTACATAGTCTCCTTGTAAGTCTATACACTTCTCCCAGCGATGCTCCCATCTCTTCAACCCGTCCAAATAGTACTCGGCGTCTTTCTCTGCAAAATAGTTGTTTACGAAGGTGATGGCCTCCTCATTCGACGAAAATCTCTGTCCTCCGAGCACAACTTTTAGCTTAGGGAACAAAAAAAGTCACTTGGGGCTAGATCTGGTGAGTAAGGAGAGTAGTCAAGCAGTTCAAACCGTAATTCGTGGATTTTCGCCATGGCAACCGCTGAGGTGTGAGAAGACGCATTATCTTGGTGAAACAAAATTCTTTTTTTCTGCAAATGTAACCGTTTTTCCGCAATTTCTGCCTTCTGTTTGTCAAGTAATGATGCGTAGTATGCTCCTGTAATGGTTTTTTCCTTTTTGAAGATAATCGATTAAGATAACTCCATGACTATCCCAGAAAACAGTTGCCATCACTTTCTCAGCTGAAGGAACAACCTTTGCTTTTTTTGGAGCCGATTCCCCCTTCCCAGTCCATTGTTTTGACTGTGTTTTTGTTTCTGGAGTATAATGGTGTATCCAAGTTTCATCTACAGTAATTAATCGGCGCCAAAACTCTGATTTATTGCGCCTAAACTGCGCCAACAGACAGTTGGAAATGTTCATTTGAACACTTTTTGGTCCAAAGTGAGCAAACGCAGCACCCAACGCGCGGACAGCTTTCTCATGCCTAAATCTTGATTCAATATGTGACAAACACGTTCTTTGGACATGTTTATAGCCTCTGCTATCTCTCTAATTTTAATTCGACAGTTGTCTAGCACCATTTGGTGAACTTGAGCGATATTATCGTCAGTGGTTGCAGTTTTTGGACGTCCCGAACGTTCATCGTCATCCAAGCTGGTACGGCCACGTTTAAATTCAGCAGCCCAAAATTTCACGGTGGTAAATGATGTTGCAGAGTCCCTATACACAGCATCCAACTCGTCTTTGATTTGCGTAGGCGTATTGCCTTTCAAAAACAAATATTTAATGACAGCTCGATACTCGATTTTTTCCATTTTCATAAAAACACTCACATCGACTCACTCAAATGATTGCCAAACAACAACTGCGCGTCCAAAATGGCTGCCATCTTCATGTTGAGGTCGGAAACTTTTCAGACAACCCTCGTATAAGGCGGATGGTCTATTTTTACGAAAATACGTTCAATAATCGCAACTTTTGCAACTCTTGTCTGCGCCTTTTCAGTTTAATAGATTATGCTCTCCTGTTGCCATTCCAAGCTTAATCAATTAACTCATTAAAATTCCTCAACTGTACCAGAATATGCACACTTAATATACCACTACACTAAACAATGACAAGTGACATTTTGGAGACCTGTCGCTACACTAGCGCCTCCAGCGGCAAATTCACATGCTATAGCCCTCATTCGCTTATATTGGTTCCCTTTTTATTACAGTACTGTGCACGTCAAGTTTGTATATAAATAAAACTTTAAATAAGAAATTGATGAACTTACCTGACATTGAGATATAAAATCCAATAAAGCTGATCCAAGCTTACGATTTGATTCAACCAAAATTTCAAGGCTAAAATTATAAAGATAATATTTAGGTAAAATTTAATGTGGTTATTCTAAAGGTAAATACCTGGAAGGTTCAGCTAGGCCGCCGTAAACTATAGTATCACAGATTTTTGTGTTGGCATTAACATCAAACAGAGGTATTCCAAAATGGCAATCCAGTAAAGTCCAATCCTATAAAAGTAAATTTTATTATATTAAATTACCCAAGATTAATTGGTGAATACAAAAAAGGGATGAAATTATAATTGACAGACCTTCTCGGAATGGAGGTCTTGCAGTGGTTTATTCATTAGTTTTTTTTATTTTAACAGTATAGATATAAGATATTAAAATGGGAATTTGAATAGATTGGACAGCTCCCACGCAAGGAAACATTACTTAATATCTCGAATGTGCCAGATATAAAACCAAAAGAAAAAACCCAAATACATAAAAAAATAACCTACCTCTGAAGTATTCTGATCTTCCATAATATTTTCCTTGTTGCGATTTTCTTTCAAGTTGTCTTTAATTTCGGCATCTAATTTTTCGTCCAGAGAAAACATATTGATATTTTCATCGTTGGGGCTAGTAAAACCATCAATAGATAGACTATTTTTTAAGCTCAACTCTAAAGTTAAATTTTCTTTATCGGCAACCTCTTCGCTAACCACTAGTTGATCTAGTTCCTCTTGCAACAGATTAGATCCTTCTTGAGTAGTAAAACCATTTGCTGGCGAAGACGATTGACTTGTATTCGAAATGGGAGTAACCGCAAAATGGCTTTCCACCGGCGATTGAAGTTTGGAGTCTTTGTCCGTTGGCTTTTCCTGATTTTTTTCCGGAGTAAATGCAAAGTTCTCGTTGGAAATCGACAGCGGTTGGTTATTATTCTCCGTTTTGGTCCGTGAAGCTTTAGAATAACCTAAAAATGAAATTATAATTTTCAATTTGAACTAGTCATAAAACTGTTTGCACACCAATCAATTGCGACAAATTTGTGCAGTAATTATAATGGCGGAGTCTCCATCTTTCAAATATCAATAAAGTAATTACTGTTATGAAAATAAGTTGCCAAAATAACCCTATTACCAAACTGTTGTTTTTAATTTGCATATTTTCTTTAAAAAAATTTATAATTAAACTCGGGTGTCTAATTTTTAAGGCGCAGTGTTCCTGTTTTCAAAAGGGACAACAGCGTATTTTTATTATTATATGAAACACTTTCTGCTTGCAATATTAATAAATTTATTATTTATTTACATTGATTAATATCAGATGGTTTCCTACTGAAACAAGAAACTTGGTCGGATAGCCCTAGCAACTCAGGCCACAAATTATACAGATAAAAAAGAAGAAGATTCTTTTGGTTTGGTTAATTTGTTGGTGCACTGTTGCCAATTCGTAAAATGCGAACCAAGAGCTTAAATCCGCTACTTTATGAATATTTCGAAAATTATTAATTATTTAGCATAAATTAAACCATAATTTATTAACTAATAGGATTTATTTAAAATAATAAAAAAATGTGCTTCCTCATTATTATTAACCATAATATGCTTATATTCGTGGTAAGAATAAAAATAGGAGCATAATGGTGAAGTGTTATTGGAGATTCATTATCAAAATTGCACAAAATCGTCATAATAGTATATTGTGCCACAAGTGCAGAAAGTAATCAATTCCACACGATGTGTAAAAGTTGTGGCACAAGAGAATGCAAGTTTTCTGCAGGAGTAGCACACTATACTTTTTCTACGATCAAAAAATAATGTCTATTTAACTTCAAATTATTGCAATATTAATTACAGGTACATGATCTTAATGTTTATTCATAAAGTCGTATTTATACTATATCTGTGTAACATATGTTAGTGTAGTGGAAAGTGTGTAAGTTTGATGACCACCAGGTCCCAAGTTTGATCCTTGGCCTAGTTAAGATTTTTATTTTCTTTAGTTTGACATAATAGTGAGGGAATGTGTAATTTTCTGTATATCATAGAAAAACATTAATGTTTACCTTCTTGGAACCAATGAAGTTTGTAACTTGAAAATAATAAACCTTAAAGTTATAATAAACCTTGATTCAATATTTACACAAAAAAGATTGTCACATTTCTAAAAAATAATGTCAGTAACATATTCAGTAATTATTGCGCTTTTCTGCTGTTTTAATTACATACTCAATGTATACTATATTTTAAAGAATTCTCTTTTCGTCTAAAATTATTGAATAAATGGAACTTCCACACATTATAGTTATCTTCTCTGATAAATAAATTATCTAAACACTGACAACACTTACCTGTTCCAGTAGTTCTACTGCTTCTACCTAACTTAACTTGCATTTCTCTGTTGGGACAACCGAAATCCATTACCCCAATATTAACAAACGTTAAATATCCGCAATTGTGTTCTAAATTAACCAGTTCTTCTAAAAATTTCACCGCTTTGTGGTTCCTTAAAGCTAAATCGGTAGGTTGTTCCTTGATCGTTTTGCCGTTATCTTTCGTTGGAGTTATAGGTTTGAATGGGAATGGAATTATGTACGTTTGGGCAGGTTGATGGACTCCGTAAGCTTGGATTAGGACAGGACTGAATTGGAGGGTCGCGTTTACGTAGAGGATATTGGCAACGGGAATGACGGCAGGTTCGTGAAGCCACGAATGGATTAGCAGTCGGCTAAAACCAAGAAACATGCGGGGCAGTTGATTTAAACTTGATCCTAAAAGATAAAGTCAGTTCATACAACTTATATTGATATATAACGAAATAAATGGCGTACTTATCAATAAAAATGATTTGCAAATGAAAAAGTTGTTTGATATTAGTGATAGTCAGCACAAGATCCTTCTGATTTTATGATTAACTTTTGAAACTGCAAATACCAATAGATGTTTATCTACCTTTTACAAGTAATAAAGATGGTGGTCCATATCCAGTCAAATGGTACAAAAATAGTTTGAACCACAGTGTATTAACTTCAGGTACAGCTGGTCCCAAATGTGGTGGTAGAAAACTTGTTACAGGCCTAACCTCTCTACTTAAAGGTGCCATTGACACTAATAATCTAAAATGTTTACATATTTATTTCAGGATAATTAATTTTATATTAAATCACTCAATCATATAAAGTTGTATTCTATAATTTGTTGATTGGATTTGGAATAACTTAATGTAAGAAGTCGATTGCTATAGCCCTTTTTGCTAAGATCATAAATAACTGAAAAATGTACCACACATTTTTGGAAAAACTCTATTAAAACTTTCAGTTTTCATTTTTCACAAATAAAACCAAAGACTTATATATTAAAATATAATACTGTGAATAAAATCCATAACCTTAAAATTTGACCTACTTTTATTAATTCATCTAGAGTATTTTCAAGTTCATAGGATATAAGGAGATGGCTGCAATTAAAAATGAGCTTTTAGAGCATTAAAAATCACTTACTTATACTTTTTTTGTAGTAATCTCAGACATGTAGCTTCATCTAAGGAATGTAAACTTTCTAATCTCACTAAATCTAATCCTGGACTGGGTAGTTTTCGCAGAGCCATTACTGTGGACCTTAATATAACAGCGTGATCAAAAAATCTTCTTGCTTCACCTAAAATAAACAAACAACGTAATGCAAATTAACATTACCTGCATACATACATTTGTATACATTTCCATAAAAAAATGTATCTTATCAAATGATAAGATTGATTGTCTGTATATTGTCTGTGTTTGAGAGTCACTTTAGAATGAAGTTTATATAACTATAATAAAACAAAAAGATAGAACAGATTATTGATTACCTTCTCCGTCAGCGTCAAGAACAGAAACCTTCTCGAGTTCAGCCAAAAAGCTATCCAAACTTTCATCGGACAGTTTACCAACTTCGAACATGGTCACAGCGTGCTTCTTCAAACCTGGTGAGAGATTTCCCATCATAAGATATGCCGTAAGCGTTGAATCAAATAAAAATGCCACTCGTTGGCCTTTTCTCGGTAAACTACTGTTTGCGGGACTTTCTGGAAGATCGGATTGCGGAGACTGAATGTCGGAAGATGTATTTAATGGCGAATTCTTTAGATTTAAAGTTAAAGGAGTTATATCCATGTTCCTGAAAATCAGTTAATTATATAAAATGGTTATTTATAGTATTTATAAATAATGCAACTACCAAAAAGTCTGACTGAGTACAACAAAAAAAATTTTAAGTCTAAAAAGGCATCATGGAGAAACATGTGCCAGGGAATAATAGAATTAGCCCCAACTTGAAAAAAGTACTTTCAAAATACCATGCAAACAAGTTTGGCTTACTTAAGAAGTCAAATGAAAACAAAAAATAGTTCAAGAGTGCTTTTACAGATTCACTTTCTGAGTCTCAGGAACAATAGGCACCTGGCAGATAAAATCTACACAAATAAGATAAATAAATGGACAATAAAGCGTTTCAAACCTTATAATTCACCCGACAAGTACGACATTTCTCCATCCTTACTCCAAAGGGATTAATCAAAAATCAAAATCAAAAGCAGTAAATTTTTTTTTTTTGAGCTATTCAAAACCATGGGTAGTATACATACCAAAAGTCTGGACAGAATCACAGGTGGCTTTTATATCTATGTATGATCCAAATTTTTAAAACTATAGAGAATCTAATAAATTATCACATAAGAAATGAAAATCTTACAAGATCATCTTTACAGAGGACAGGCAAATCCACTCTACAATACTAACTGAAAACATAGAGAAGATACTAATGGCAGAAAAGAGAGACTTTTGCGCATTCATTGACAAAGAGGGTTTTTAATAAAACCTCATTTTAATCTATCAAAAGAGGAACCCAAAAGCTTCACCAGCACAATGGAGACAATGAATGTTAAGGCTCAGAATGATTACACCTAATATAGGAGTGGAATCAGTGGCAGTGACTGCAGTAGAATGGCATCCTCAAGGAGGAGTGGTATTGCCCCTGCTGTGGTGCTTGATCGTCAACAATCTTCTATCAAAGCTGCATGACTGCAATATTTAATAATAATACCTTGAGATCTGATTTGTCATCTAAGAACACTGGACACTGGCAATCTTGAATCAAACATTGGACACCATGCCAATTGGTTTGATGCACTGTTTAAAGTGGTTGGAGAAGTTGAACCAGAGCTGGAAGAGAACTTACTTTTGTGGTACACAGATGAGTTCAAGATAGATGAAACAGCTGGAGTAGAAGTCACTGAATATTTGGTTATCCAAATCCATTGGGAACAAACATCAACTTCTGAACACTCTTTTTAGTTAATAATATAATAAATAAGTAGAGATAGATATTTAAAATAAATTGTGAAGAACAATTTAACATAAGTATTAATATAAAATTTGTCCAATTAACTTACAAGTTTAAATTGCAAATATATAGAACTAGTAGTTCTTTTTTAATATTTCTTAAGAAATATTTTATGTTTCAATTAGTTTTTAAGAATGCTGATTTTCTAAATTTTTGTGCCTAAACAATTCTTACTTGGAATGTTGGTTTGGAATGCTAGACCATGTTGAATGCCACTGTATTCTTTCCTGCTCTGGGTCAACATTTAATTTATGGGCAAATTTAAGTCGACAATATAAGGACACAGCTTGCTTAACCAATTCTGTATCAACTTGTAATACACCTGCAAGCTAAAAACATAAAACAATTAAAATCTTGTTCTATCTGTACTCATCCATTATAAACAAAAAAAATTATGATTACCTCTCCAACTGTTGTATGTTCATCAATTGACACAAATATCTTATAAAGTAATGTTTCAAAATAATCTCCTAGTATTCTATTCATCACAAAACCTTGTAGAGGAGGTACTTGTACCATATCTGCAGCAGTTATTGGCACATCTAAGTAAATTAGACCTTTTCTAAAATAAATGTACCTTTTTAGAGACTCAGAAAAAGTAAGAAAAGTATATCTGTTTTGAAAAATAGGTCCCAAAATCATATTTTTAATCAATCCAAAAGTTTTTAATTTGCCTATTACAAAATTATTATTGCTTTAAAAATATTTAAAATTAGGGATGCACCGGAATTCCGGCGGTACCACTAAATCCGGCCGATCCGGCCAGTTGGCCGGAATTTTCGGAACTTTTTGAAAATGTTTAAGTTTTAAATTTTTAATATAATTTAAATTCAAATATATGCAAAAATAAAGAAAATAGAAAAAATAGATAGGCCGAAACTAGTTGCTGTTTTTTAATAAAAATAAAATTTTGTGACATTGATTTTGATATTTTTCTTCGTTTAAAATATTTTAAGTTTTTTAATTGGTACCTACTTACCTATTAAGTCGTTAATTAATCACAAATAATTTTTTTTTGGACAAAATATTTTATTTCCAACAATTAAAAAACATAAATAGGAACTAAAAACTTTATTAACAGCCAACTTCTAACAGCTAAATTCCCTGTCACGGATAAGTCTTATAAGTAGGTATAGACTAAGTGGTTATACATGAAAAATTACAGCGAGAAACTTAGTATTCATAATTTATTTTTTTGAGATTATGGTGAATAAACAAGATACTGTAGCTAATTTAAAAAATAGATAAATCAGCCTCAATTTTTTAATGATTTAAATATTAAAGTAGGCATGCACATACATTTTAAATTTAGGTCCCGATCCGGCCGGAATTCCGGCGATCCGGTGCGGCCAGCAGCCGGAGTTCCGGTTCCGGCCGGATCGGCAAAATATCCGATCCGGTGCATCCCTATTTAAAATCCAAAATTTAAATTTTAAAAAGAACTACGTAGAAAGATACTTACTTATACAAACTCATTACTATTGAATATGGTAGATCTCCAGCATTTTGAGAACCTAAATCAATTAGTTTATCTATAATTTGTAATTCTTCTTCATTAACCATCTGCAACATACAATTTATGTACATATATATTTGCAATCAGTATTTACAAGCTAATTAACAAATAATTATCTTAAGTATAAATCAGTAAAATTTATAAATTAAATTAGGTATACCTTTATATCTTCTTCAAGTACTAATCCCACTTCAACTCTCCACCATGGTTGCATATAAATATCACATGGTACCATTGGCAAAAGTACTCTAACATTCTTTCTTCCAAACAATCTACCCTTATTTGATCTACTTCTATTCATAAGATCAATATATTCATTTCTTCCTATACCTAACAATCTCAAACCTACAATAATCATTTAAAATATAAATATATAAACCATAAAACAAAAAGATCATAAAATACATTAGGGAATTTTACTACACTACACTCATTTTTATGTAGGAAAATTTGAAAATGATGACTAGTATAAAATGATTAACTTTTCACATTTAAATACTTACAATCTGCTGCAGTAAAATTTGGCAATGTATCATAACTCTTCTCAGCCTGCATCAACCGCTCAACTACAGATATATAATAATTAAAAGGAGTGATCCTCAACCCTTTTACTATCATATCTGCCAAATGATAAGGAAACAACATAAGGCGTTCTCTACTGTAAGTAACAATCCTTTCATAATACCTTTTTTCATCTTTAAAAACATGTCGCACTAAAATTTATTTATTAATCAATTTAATTTTAAACAGTACGTTTAGTATTAAGTGGAATTTTATATTTATTACAATATGACCACAAAAAGTAAACAATCCAACTTACCTAAATTACCGCGATAACGCAGTTGATTCTTAATACTAAAGTTAACCACACATCTATCATATTCTTTAGGAGAATTGCTTAATATCTACAATACAAATAATTAAGACATATTTTATAAGCAGAGTGAACGTAATTTTTACCTGTTTGATATGTGATGGAAGTAAAGACCAAGGGACTTTTTTACGTATATTTTCTTCGATTTCTGCATTCATTTTGTTTCACATCGGATTTTCAACATATTTATTTAATGACACAACCTAATACAAATTACAAAAAGATTATAATAAATCTTAAAATTTAATGTAGAACAAGGATTTTTCTGCCATTTCTTCTTTTTATTCTTAATTCTCTCGACTAGACATATTTATATCTCAACAACCACAGACTACACACTGACTGAAATCCTGTCACATGTGTAGTACTTTATGGTTTTATTTGACACAAAACTAAGCAAATCTCATTCAATTTCATTCAATTTTTTCTTTTCTGGAACGCCAAGATGTACGTTCAAGCCTAATCAAATAATAAAAAAATACAACAATTGACTACCTGTAATTATTTTTATTTGTTTGCCATTGTTTAAAAATTTTATTTTGCCTTAAACGTTATTGAAATTTCGAATGATTGAATTCGATTATTTCTAGCTTTTACTTTTTTAGCGTTCGATTGTTTGTTCGTTACTCGATATCTATGATGAGGTATGTCGCCCACAAAAAGTTAATAAAAGCTATATTTAATTATTAAAGTTTTAGTAAATGAAAAAAATATAATTGGACAAAATGTGTACGCCAATATTGGTATCATTATCCGCTCCAGCATTTTCATATCTACTATATGAAAATGCAAAATGTTATTTTCAACAGGTAAGACCAGTAAACAAAATAAATACTCTGACTCAAGTGTTTTATCTTATTAGGAAGGATTTTTGTTGGGAGAAATAATAAGAAAAGAAACTAAGATAATAACAGACAGTGATCAACAGCAGATCAACGTTAGCAAAACCATAAAAATCAATTCAGTGATGCCTTGTCCTCAAAATCATTATTTTTACAATGGTACTGGTAAAATAGATCAGGATAAAATAAAAAACTTTCTGGGAAATCAGTTTAGTCAAGTCGTAGCTTGGTACAAATATCAGAAAACTTCTGATGCAAAATTATGCTTTAGAGATAAAATAATACACAGACAACTTTTGGAATTATTTGATACCAATCCTGAACTCTTTAGTTGTTGCTTATTAACTCAAGAAATATCGTGGAATGGTGCAACACAACTTTTTTCACAAAGTTTTGTAAGATATAATGGCATAGGATGTGATAAATTACCTTTAAGTATACCAAATTTAAGTGAACCAAACAATACTTACAAGAGTTCTGAACCTGCTTCTGCCACATTTACTAAGATAATTGAAGATTTAAAAATTGAGAAGAAAAATACACAAGGAGTGGTAATTATTAATAAAATTCAGAATGCTTTGCAAAAACACATTGAGACTTTGGTAAAAGATCTTTCGGAGTCAGAGACCTACCTTTATGAATTAGAAAAAGAAATTAGGCAATTGGAAATTTATAAAAAAGTAAGTATGACCTTATGTTTAATAATTTTACTCATTGATGTGAATATTAAAAAGTTAATGATAACTTTGCTAAAATATTTAATGTATTTATAAATTTATGAAGTTCTAAAAAATATTTATTTTTACAAAATTGTTGTAATTTTTTATGATAATGCATTATTTATACTTTTTATTCTTTAGCTTAAGCAGAAAAATTCAGAATCTTCATGTGAGGAATTAAATAGTATTCAAAGCACAAATCAAGCAACACCCAACAAGTCAGAAAATAAAACTAATCCAATTGATACCCCCTCAGATGAAAGTTCTCCAGAAGAAGTACAAAAATCATTAGCTAAAAAACCTTTGCCTAGAGGTAGAGGGAAGGGAAAAAAAGAGTCTAAAGAATTAAGAAAAAACTCAAAGACTGAAGAATATGGTGTTTTATAAAGAACTGCTACTACATTTTGTATTTTAAGTATACTCAGCATTAACAATTTCACCACCAAATGAATCATAATTTTTTTGTTTCATATTTTTTTTAATTTCATATTTTTTTCCTTTGTGTGGTTTTTTTATTTTATAAAATATTATTTTTTAAAATGTAAGTTTAAAAACCACATTTTGATTTTGGAGAGTGTCCAAAAAAAACATTAAGAACTAATAATAATAGAGAAAAATAATCTGATATTTTATGACATGAGAAATTAAATTTTCACTTTAAGCCTTCTGCTTTTTTTTTAAATACTAAATTTCAACTACCCACCTAATCTTAAAAAATACTTTTGTTTATTAAAAAACAAACCATAACAAAAACTCCAATTATATAATAATAATTATTGATTGTATAAAATACTTCATATTTGGATTTTTCTACTATAAGTTACTTCAATGTAAAAATGCCACCTGTTGACCTATTTTATGTTTAGATTGTAAGATTAATGTTGAAATATAGATTTTTTTTTAACCTATACAGTCTATCAGTTTTTGGTAGTTTTATTTATTTTCTAATAATAACAATTATTGTTTATATTCCAAATATCTTTTGTATATATGTATGTATGTTTAAACTTAATATTTTTGAATTAAACTTCAATATGTTATTTTGTTACCATTTGTTTATTTTTATATGAAAACATAATGTTTGACAGTTAATGCTTAACTATGACAAATTCTTGAATAAATATTTCTTAACCATGAGGATTTTTTAATATTGACCAAGAGGAGATTTTTGTTAAGGGGAATATTTGAAAACACTTAAGATGGTGTGTAAAGTTATCTTAATATTGTTACTGCAGTAACGAAATTGAGACAGACTGTATTATCAAAGTTTCTGAAGTTTATCCCAATCCTGTATTTTATCTACAGGGTGTACCAACCTTACGACAAGTTCGGTATATGGGTGGTTTTAGAAGATACCAAAAAATGTTATTAACAAAAATAGTAGATGTTTTTAGGGTCCATATTTTGAAATTACCTTAAACTATACAGAGTGTTGTATAACTCCGTTACAAACCAAACATATGATTTTTTTAATGGGAACCCCTGTATATTATACCGAATTCGGACTGCTCACATTTTTTTGTAGCTTTTGATACGTTATACAGAGTCCGAAGTTATGGACACGTTTATGTGAAACTCGTAGGTAAATCAACGCTCTGTATCTTATTGTACGTTGAAGAAAATAGTATATTGTGAAAAAAAATATTTTTTATAGGGCTGCTATGGAATGTGGTGCTTTTGACACATTTGACAGAACTACAAAAGTATTTTGCGTAACAGAGTTTCGTAATATGATACAATATCACCGTATTCTATTAAATATTATTTTTCCTTTTGTATACAGGGTGGACGATAACTCGTACCTTTCATTTCCTCTCTTCTTTCAAATGGAACACCCTGTATTTTATATCATAAATAGAATATTCGATTATGTAACTTTAATTTTTGTTAAGCATTCCCTATACCCAAAGTTTATGAAAAAAGAGTTATTTTGCAATATTTATTGTCCACAAACACACGAGTAAGAAAAGTGTCTTTTCCTCCGTGTTGCACACTATACTTTTTTTACGGCTGCATATTAATAATAAAAATAAAGAAGTGAATTCATAACATTTTATTATTATTATTGGTTATAAAATAAACGGCAAATACTTAATACAAAAAAAAAATTTAAGTGTTACTATGAACTCAAACATACCTTTATCAGTAGATATTTTTCATCTGGCGCTTCTCTCATAAATTTTTGGAGTTCCTCCGCTGTTAAAATTTTTGATTTCTTTGGAGCATAATCCACGAATTCTCTTTTCAAAAAAGACCTTAATTTTGCATATGTGGAAATATCAATATTACTTTTTATACTGAGCGTACTTCTCAGCATTGAGTATTGCGACCATATTGTAGACGCTTTTAGTGTTTTTGATAAATCTTCAAAGTATACTATTAAGACGGATTCTGAAAAGGACTTTATTTTTGAGGTTCGTCTCCATTCCATAAATTTCTCATATGTCATTTCATACCTCTTTCTTGAGAGTTTTGGCAGTAAGTCTAACGTCACAGCTGCAGCTTTCTCAGCGATTTCGGGCGGTGTATTTTCAAATTGATCATTGTCGTCGGTATCCATAATTAATAGTATATTACATAACTAGTGTGGAAAGTGAAGTATTACGCACAAGTGAAGTTTAGCACGAGCCGCGTAGTGGCGAGTGCGGAAACGTAACGAGTGCAAGAAATACACTTTCCAACGCGTTGTGTACACGATTTTTCCTACGACCCCAATATTTCTTATTACAATAAATATTTTAAATTTATTTATAAAATTTATTTTAATTGTTAGTCATGTTAAAAATTAGGATTTAAAGGAGTTTATATATTGCATGGAAATATAATTAATTATAATCAAATAACCGCCTTTCTCAGGAATTCACATCAAAATTCTTTATTAGATAAGTGACATTTTAATTTTTTTGTGGGCTCTATAAAAATTAAAAGTAAAATGGTCAGTTGGTGAAATTAATTGAAAAGTAATGTAATAATAATAGACGCAAAGATAATTGTAAACAGAAACACAAACATAACTTCAAAAATTCACATTCGACACATGCACGGAACATAAACACAATATAAAAAAGAAGAATAAACTGTTCTTCTTTCTAAAAGTGTTTTTATAAAAATAATAATACTGAATAAAAATATGTTTATTTTTTAAAAATTTAAAAACCTATAAGAAACTTTATTCTTTATTCTTACTTTATACAGAAAAATTTGTATTGGCAATTTCAATACAATATTTGACACAAGGAAGATTTAAAAAAAATTAAATGGTCCTTGCTTTGACATTCATGTGTTTTTACTATTGATAAATTTGACGTAAATGTCACAGATCATAGAACTATATTTTTTTACTTTTCAATACGTGTATTGATATTAGCTACTTTCTTAAGTACAAGTAAGTGTGCAAACTAGCACTTTCATATGTGGTCGTAGGAAAAAATTTTTAGATATTTTGAAATGTACAAATTACGCAGATTATACCAAAGGTTAAGAGAGACGATTACTTTTGATAAAAACACTTTAGTTATTCTGTCAACTTTTATGAAATATAAACTTTTGACATCTATAACAGTAACCAAACAAGCAGCCAACTACGTTAATTTTCAATTTTGCTGAATTCCCTTTTAAATTTACGTGGTGTGGGAAAAGACCCGTGAGGTAGATTTTTTCCCACAGTTGATAGCAATAAGTTACTTTTTTTCTTCAACGTAGGGGTTCCCATTTAAAAAATCATATGTTTGGTTTGTAACGGAGTTATACAACACTATATAGTTGGTAATTTCAAAATATGGACCCTAAAGACATCTACTATTTTTGTTAATAATATTTTTTGATATCTTCTAAAACAACCCATATACCGAACTTTGTCGTACGGTTGGTACACCCTGTATATATAAAGTTGACACTTTTTCTTAAATATTTTGTTAATTTTGCTCATTAAATCTATCGTCGATCAATTTTCGGGTCTACAATTTTTTTCAAAGTAAATGTAAGAGATTTATATTATTTTTAACAAAATAAGGATAAACAAGGACACTGGCTTTTCGTCCGGGGAATGTAAAAGATTTTTAATAAAATATATGTTATTATAAAAAATCTATTTATTTAAAATCATATAGTACAAAGCAGGTGATCTTAAAAACTAAGAAAAACAGCAATTGTTGACATCTATGCTGTCAACATAGTAAAAACCATGATAGTTTACTTAAAGATATATCTAATCAGTACTTTTTACAAGAAAAATCAGTTGACTACATGTACCGTTGTAAAAAAATCGTATATTATAAATATATCACCAACTGATTTTTTTTCTATACACATTTCAAGATATTCCACGAAATTTCAAAAAATCTCATGAAATTATTTAAACGCAGTAAAGTTTTGATTAAATGTAGAACATTTATGATTTGAGATAATAGTTTCTAGAATGTTATTTAAACTATTTGAAAAATTTCATGAAAGTTGATGGAATATCTTGTAGAACAGGGCAAATTCTTTAATTCCCTAAATATGCAATAAGTGTTTTTTTATTTATTTTTAAGATATAATGAATTACAGTAAATCAAGGCAACTAATAACTATAACTAAAATTTTTTTAAAACACATTTCGAAAATTCAATTAATTATATTTTTATATCCACTTTATATATTATATTAAGTATTCGTTGCCTTTTTTTATTTAATTTACATTTAATTTTTAACAAAACTTGCCCTCATATTTTGCAATTTAAATTGTTTAATTTTTATTCTTAATTAATCAATTTTTTTGAATTGAAGAAAGTGCCTTAAACTAAAAACAATTAAATTTTGCTAATTTTATGAACACTATATAAGTTTGTTACGAAAGACATCTTTTGATATCCCAAAATGTGGAATGTGCGCTTTAATATATTTTTAAAAATTTTATCAAAAATATTTATTGTAATATCACTAATTTACAATTATTGTCAAACATTGATTTTAATAATTACAAGAATTGAATCACAGACTTTTAAGATGTTTTAATGACACACAAACGAAATAAAAAGAGAAATTGAATGATTGAAAAAATCTGATAAAACATTTTATACAAAAATATCGTACGTATGTTCGCATATATTTAACAATTTAATGACATTTAGACGTTAATGATGCCATTTGAGAAATTTTTTAAATAATAACCAATAAAACCTAACTAACTGTATCAAAACATGCCTAAACGAGTTACCCAAATTTTAATAAGAATATAAAACTCAAGTTACACGGATGGAATATTCCATTTTAGTTTTTTATTAGTTTTTATTAATGAATTTTTGTTTAGTAAATAATTAAAAGATCGTTAGGAAATAATTAACAAGTTAAGTTTTTGGGATAATGTAGATAAGAATATTGTATAAATAAGGAAATCTTGGAATTGTTGGAAGAATTATATATTATATTTAAATGTCAGAATCGATGTAAGCAGTTGTAGTTAATAAAGTTATTTTTTAAAAAATAATCTATTCCATCGTGGAAACGTAATTGGCGCAGTCAGTAGGATACTGTGGACCTTAATCGAGAATAGTCTCTTACTAGTAGAAAAAATTCGTCGCTCCAAGAATAAAATTAAATTTTGTCAAGAAAAAGATAATTTAAATTTCGTCAAGAAGAAAATAATTTAAAATAAATTAATAAGAAGATAGAAGAGGAAGAAGAAAGAAGAGGAGGAAGAATGAAGAAAATGAAAAATACTCCGTATTTTTCATTCTTAGGGATGGAGGAGTTATATGGATGGAATATTCCATTTTAGTTTTTATTAATGAGTTTTTGTTTAGTTAATAATTAAAAGATCGTTAGGAAATAATTAACAAGTTAAGTTTTCGGGATAATGGAGATAAGAATATTGTACAAATAAGGAAATGTTGGAATTGTTGGAAGAAATATATATTATATTTAAAAGTCAGAATCAGTTGTAGTTGATAAAGTTATTTTTTAAAAAATAATCTATTCCATCGTGGAAACGTAATTCTCAATTTTATGAAAAAAAATTTTGTGACACGCTATATATTCGAAGGGATGACATCATCAACATCCATTTATACAAGTGTAAATGTAAAAACATAAGAAAGAATATGAATAAATATTGTTTGCAAACATACGAGTCAATAATTATTAAATAAACTAGTTCGCCTAAAAAACTATGCTAACAATAATATAGCTACTTAAAATATGTACAAAATAGAATTTTTTTTTTGTATTCTATATAATATTACAAACATGTTTTAACTTGTAACAACTCGTCAAAGGCACGACATGGAGATTTTTTCGTATATAAAAAAGTATAAGGCCTAAGATTGACAAAAATAAATACTGTATTTTAAAATATAGAGTAAACTCTGTTTAATGTTATTGAGACCACAAGTTTTAATAGGTTGCACTCTTCATATTAAAAAAAAAATCCTAATCACTTAGTGATTCAGTGTAATTATCATTTATTTTGAATTTTCGATAGCAAGAATAACCGAAAAATATAATCGAAGAAACCTAGCACAAAATTTTGTAAATCTCAACGCAAATATATTTTTTTATTATTAAAACAGCGCAACCTGTTACTTTTGTGCTAAATAGAAACCTACCTAAAAAATTAACAAGATCACAACGCAGCTCTTAGAGTTGACGGAAATTCAACGAAATGCAATTAATCTGCTCTTAAAAAAATTTGATTTGGAGATTTAGTAAAGAACATGCTCGGAATGACAGATGGCAAGGTATTAAAAATTAAAAGTAGAAAATTGTTTCTACCTGCACCCAAGGTAAAGAAACTTAATAGTTTCTGTTTTGAATTACGTTCCAATAGAAAACGTGATGGCGACCGACTTCGTCGATACTTAAAACCATCTCTGTTTGTTTGCAAATCAACGGAAAGAACACTACTCGTAGACCGGTTTGGACCTTATTGTGTCTACGAATAGTGTTCTTCCCGTTGATTTGCAAATCGACAGAGATGGTTTTAAGTATCGACGAAGTCGGTCGCCATCACGTTTTCTATTGGAACGTAATTCAATGTCCGTTGGGGCATATAGCCCAGGAAGTAGTTGTTTTTTCATAGAAAACAGAAACTATCAAGTTTCTTTACCTTGGGTGCAGGTAGAAACAATTTTCTACTTTTCATTTTTACTATTGACTGCACCTTGTATCTGAAATTATTTTCAGTATTTGTTTATCTTTCGGCAAGGTATTAGGTTTGGATCCAATCTGATTAAATGGACCTAGAGAGCTTCACCGACATGCACAAACAATCCCTAGAGCCGATTAAATTTTAATCATAAGTTGAAATTATTTGTTTATCAAGAGTATTGACGATAAGAATAAACAATAAATTTCGTTGAATATTTCCTGCAACGTATCTATTCATAAACGCCCCTAAATATAAATGGCGTCAGAGCCTTTGTTAGTTTGGTGTCCCGAGGACACGTAAGTGTTCGGACTGGCTATATTCTCCGACCAATCCGAGTTACAGGATCTTGGCGAGCTCGAAGACCAATGTCCCGGACTTTCCGGACTAGGTGTTGGAAAGTTTTCCGGCAACAGATGGTCGGAATGCTGAGAAGGGGGCGTTAGATAAAAATTTTGGGAGAACTGTTGAGACGGTACGTTAGCCTGATTGGAACCAGCTAGACCTGAATATGTAATAGGCAGCTCAATACCAGTCTGACTGAAATCGAAGCCCATTTGCATATTTTGATGGGTGGCAGCTCGTATGGCTGCTATATGCGTCGGACTAATGGGTAGCGAGGGACGTGATTTGGCTGGTGAAGGGGACCCGTTATATCCTTGTGGGGATAAAGACATATTCGAATGCACCGAATGGGGAGGGGATTGATTAGAATATGGTGGACTTAACGTGTTGGCCTGCAATTGACGTTGTTGCATTATAATGGCTTCGGGGAATATACCAAAGGTTGCACCGTAATTACCATCCATTGTGAAACCGAGATTATTCTTCACTACATCTTCGTAACTCGGCGGTTGTTTATTAACCATCAAATTTTCTAAGCCTTGTGGTAAATTCATATTCGAATACAATGAAGTAGCGTCGTAAGGGCTGGGTAAATTCGTCATTGGTGATTCGACGGGACTCAATGTCGAATTAAGAGAATCGATATTTTGTGCGATCTCCGTCTGTTGCGCTTTTTTGTTATTTTTCTTAACGCTAGGTTTCCTTCGTATGCTTCCTACTGTCATTATACCATCATTTTCGGGACTCGTGGGACCGTTATTAGCTTTGCTCGGCCTCTTCGATTTTTGGCGTTTAGGAATTATAACTGTTGGTTGTTGCAGCATGTGTCCGGTGGGAGATGCTAGAACAAAAAAAATTTGTTAATAATAATCCAAGACAATTTAGACATATTTAGACCAGGCGTAATAAATATGTAAAAACATATCGTGGAATGGCCATTACATATAGGACTTATTTAATTTTCTGAAATCCTCCCTTCCCAAATAATAATGTCCAAATGCGCCACTTTATAAAGTGTGAGCATTTGTTTTCTTTTTAAAAATTGTGAAGAAATCACAAAATTACTCTTTTCTATTGAATTATGCTACATCGTTCAATAAGTCCCGGGGCTAACCCAGAGATGGCGTGATTTATGTCAATCTTATTTTTTAAAAGTACCAACCTTCAAGTGACATGTGTCAAAATTTCATGTCAATCGAACCCACCGAATACGGAACTACGAATAGAAATGAAAGCAAATATACTCCCGCCAAAACTTATTAATATTTTTAACACAACCATGGGATGGCGCTGATCGTTGCGTTTACTCATTTTAATTGCTCTATTTTTCGGAAGAGGTCTCTCTACTAATACTATTAACGACAATACTTTTTAATCTAACAAATCTGTATCAATCTGTATTTGGTGAGAAACAGTTTTAAGAAAATTAAGAAAAGAGACAGTAGTTCTGAGAATCAGGAAAAGAGCAGGAGTTTGGTCTTCAGTTTTTTTAGTTTTCTTGGTGTATATCATCTCTGGTTTTGTGCTTTCAAATCATTCTGTCCCTAAAATGGATTCAAACTATCAACCCCCCTTATCTAAAAGGAAATGTTGTGTACCTACATGTACAAATCGTGAAGGCAAAATGCATCGTTTTCCAAAAAATGAACCAAGTGTGTTTAGTGAGTGGATTTTAAAGATACAGTCTTTAAATTATAAAGACTTGTCAGTTAAAGCCATTTATAAAAAATATGTATTTTGTGAGGAATATTTTTCTAGTAACTGTAAAGTTTTATGTACCAAAAGAGGTCTTATAAGAACAGCAGTTCCAACTTTAAATTTACCTGGTAAATGAATAAATCAAATTGTAATTTATAAAGAAAGAAAACCTGTACTAGCAGATCATGCAAACGTTTTTATGATGAAAGGACTGTATAAACAGTGGAAGCAACCATTATCTTTTACATTTAGTGAAGGACCTCATAAATCCATGGCATTAAAAAATTTGCTGAAGGTTCTAATCTGCAAATGTCAAAGTATAGGTTTGACGATAGTATCGACAGTTTGTGACCAAAGTGAAAATAATGTCGGAGCTATGACTGCTAATGAGTGAAAGGAAGGAGGAATACTTAAAAAGAAAAGAAGAGACTAGAAATTTTGGTTTTGTGATCAATGACCAAGAAATTATTCCCATATTTGATGTCCCTCATATTTTCAAGTGTTTGAGAAATAATCTTTTAAAACATGACTTGTATTTTAAGCAAAATAAATAAATAAATGATCATTTTTTTGATTGTAAACATATATATTTACTTAAGTTTCGTTGAAATTTAGCTGTCTATTTTATCGCAGAGAACTTCTTATTGACAGATAGATGGCACTAGATATAAATTTAAGGAATCTGTATTATCGACAATACTTTTTAACACAACCGCTGCTACTCGATGTCGCATACGGATCTAGACAGTAACTAGGTTCTTGCCATTCTATTCGTAGTTCCGTATTCGGTGATCGAACCATAAACAACAAAGAACCATCAATAACGACTATTACATTGAGTTATTGGTGCGTTTAAAAGACGAAATCGTGAAAAAACCACTCCACATGAAGAAGACAAGGCACCGTGCCACAAATCAATGAAAACAATGGCCAAATTGAACTAGTTGGGCTTCGATTTGCTTCACCATCCACCATACTCTGGCCCCCAACGACTACTGGCTCTTTGCTGATCTCAAAAGGATGCATCAGGGAAGAAGATTTGGCTTGAATGAGCAAGTAATAGGTGAGACTGAAGCATGGACTGGAAGCATGGTATCGAATAGTTAGAAAAGCGTTGGAATTATTGTATCGCACTTAAAGGTGATTATGTTGATGAATAAAAAATAATTTTTCGAAAAAAACGCATGCAAAAGATATGATTCGTCAAAAATTTCAAAATGGAGAAACAATTTCAATTTTCATCGATAACTAGCTTTTAAAGGTTGAACATTTTTTATTCCACTCTTCAAATATTGCTTTTATTTTCCACAGTTTATCATTGTTATTGGGGCGGTGGAAGGTTGTTGTTAGCAAAATGTATATAACGCAACGTTGTATATTATGTCTCTTGTCACATATTTAATGGAATATCATATCTTATGTAAAATTTATCAGAGCATCTTTTTTATCTTTTTAACTTTTTCCTATAATCAATAGTTTTTCATATATACTCGATAAATAATATGAAAACATGGCATTTTTGTGATTTTTTCAAAATATGCTTAAAAAAATCTATACACCACACTTTTAAATGAGGCGCACATCGAAATTATTATTTAGGATGGTATTATGAAGGATTTAAGAATGAAATGGCCAACCAATTACATATTCCACTTGGTCTAATTACAGCAAAAATATCATGGGAATTTTTGATTTTAAATACTTACTCATTACGTTGTTGTTTGGAATAACGTTCACCATTTGCGGACTCCTAGGTACGTGTTCATCGAGTAACCGTACAATGTCATGATGTAATCTTTCACTTGCGACGTCTCTGGGTAATCTGTCCATATGATCCGTAATTTCTCTATTAGCGTATGCTTCTAAAAGAGCTTTGCAAGCTTGATAAGAACCTTCTCGAGCGGCCAAGAACAACGGCGTCTCATCCTAAAAATTATTCAAATGTTTTAGAATACAAAAAAATTAAAAAAGAACAATTTTCATTCAAGTACTTTGTAACTGATTAATTACCTTATCGTCTTGAGCATCTCTGTTGGCTCCGTGCGCCAGGAGAATATTAACAGCTTCTACATTATTTACGGCAGCTGCCCAATGCAAGGCCGTTTTACCGGAATTGTCGGCCGCATTGATATCCGCCTCGGCACTTATGAGATCTTGTACCATACCTTCGATGGCTAAACGAGCGGCTAGAATAAGAGGAGTGGTGCCTTCGTGCATTCTAGCATTTAGATTGGTAGCTCTGTTTCTTAAAAGAATTTGAAAAACTCCTAAAGCATCAGCCGCTACCGCTGCGTGTAATGGAGTTCGACCAGTATTGTCCTGTGCATTCGCATCGGCACCTGCATCGAGAAGCCGTTTTGCTGCATCCGCCCTTGCATATCTACAAAACAAGAATCAAATAATACATCACCAATAAATTTCATATTATTATTAAAACAGTATAATTGATAGGATACGCCACATGAGGCTGTCAAAAGAGCACTGAATTAGAGAGGAGTGGATAGAACGACTTCCTTCTGGATGTTGCAACTGCAATCTGCAAGAATTGCAGAAATGAAGGCAAAACAAGACGCTATCTTCATCAATGTGACCAGAGGTTGCCCGTAGGGGGGAGTTGCATGTGGAGTCTCACTGTGGACAGCTTACTCAGTCAACTGACCAGACATACCATGTCAAGGGTATTACGACGACATGGTTATTATTGCAAAAGGAAAGTATCAAAAAGTTCTATCTGATAAAGAGGACTGGACATTACGAAACAATGGTGTGACTCGTTGGGACTTAACATCAACCCCTCCAAAACCTTAAAAATAAGGGAGAGCCATGTCGAGTGGAAAACAGAGGTTAAAACAAAGTAATACACAAAGCCATCAATGCTCTCATGGTGTGAAGGAACATTGCAGGGAAAAACTGGAACCCATGTATTCTGAAATGAATTTACACAGCAATAGCGAGACCATTAAACACATATGGGGCGGTGGCTTGGGGCACAAGAGCTAATCTGAGTACTATGAAGAAAAACCCATCGAAGATTCAAAGACTAGCCTATACATGTATCACTGGAGCAGTAGGAACTTGTCCCACTGTTGCAATGGAAGTGAAAAAACCATACAGAATTTAAACCAAAATGCATTAAAGACGGACGGTTCCAAGCTAGAAGAGGAAACTGGAATAGGGGTTTTAGGACCGAGAGCCAAGTACTCAGGAAGTTTGGATACGTACCCAAGTATTCTTCAGGCAGAAGTTCACGCCATCGAAAGATGTGTGGAATTTAATATTGAAAGAAACTACCGCAGACAGAAATTGTGATCATGTCGGATAATCAAGCAGCCATCAAGGCTTTGAGCTCACATACAATCAGTTCGAAGATGGTTTAGGAATGCTTAGGGAAGCTAAATGAACTAGTCCACAAAAACACTGTCACCTTCCTCTTAAGACAAATAAGAAGAGAAGGGAACGAAACAGCTGATAAGCTGTCAAAAGAAGGAGCCAAAACCCTACATCTGGAACCTGAACCATCTTGTGGGATCGGCAGTAGCGCAATCTTAGCAAAAATTAGGAAAAGAAATGGAGAAGGAAAAATCCAAATACTGGAATTAGCTGAAAGGACTGAGACAAGCTAAGATACTCTAATTTCATACATATAGTCGGTGCAAAACAAAACTTGATTCACGTCAATTATTTTCTCTGACATCTCAAGCATCGTTCCCAACTTTCAAATTAAATATTCTACAATATGTATGAAAAAAGTAAGCCTTTTTCCTCTGAACACAGCTATTTAAATTCTTTTTAATTGTAAGACCAGAAAAAATAATATTATTTTTTTGTTTCCAGGAGAGGATGTAATTTTAAATTCTTTACTTGTTGAATTAAAAGTAAGGCATTTATTTGAAGGTTGTCGAAGGTCTTTATCAAATTTATTAAAGGAAATTGGTTTCAAATGGAAAAAATATGAACCAAGACGGGGGCTCATGGAGCTTTCTGATATTGCTGTAAAACGGGTTAGATTTTTAAGGAACTACATTACAGAAAAAGAAGCAGGTCTATATAAATTTGTTTTTACTGATGAAACATGGATATTTCAAAATGGTAGCATAAACCGTTCATGGCAAAATAATGATAAAAGGAGTGTCAAAACGACTAAAGTTGATGGTAAAAGGTAAACTCTCCGGTTATTTTAGTACAATTAATAGTATATGTCTCTGTACCTATTTACATGGTAATTTTAAATGTTTGTGTTCAACAACAAGTTTTATTTTTCGTAGATATATCATACTCCATGATGGGAATGAAAAACGGGTTTTTTGACGGTGAGAAAGCAATATTTTTCTCAAAAACCAAATTAAGCGATTACCATGGTGAAATGAATCAGGAAAATTTTTTAAAGTGGTTTAAGAACCAGCTGTTAATTAATCTCACAGAACCCAGCATAATTGTTATGGACAATGCTGGATATCACAGTGTTTTACTCCATAAAACACCTAATACAAGTTGGAACAAACCACAAATTAAAGAATGGTTGACTAGTCAAAAACTTGATTTCACAGAAAATATATTAAAAGTTGAACTTTGAACATTGTTAATAGATAAGAAATGAAAGTAATACTTTGAATGTTAAGCTTAACTTTGGAAATTTCCTTGGGATAATCATTTAATTTTAAGAAATAAACCACCAGTCATAAATATATGGTTGACCATTTAGCCGAGTAATATGGACACAAAATGCTACGTTTACCCCCATATCATTGTATTTTCAATCCCATAAGAACTGATATGGGGTACATCAAAACAATATTATAACAGACATATTGGCAGAGACGGAACCACTGAAACAGACTGTTTAAAAATATGTGGTCTGAAGCTCTTGAAACGATTACATCAGAAATGTGAAAAAAAAACTATCCATCATACTGAAGGGGAAATTTTTAAATGGTTTGATAGAGAGAGATTGTTGGATACACTAGAGATTGCACCTATAATTATAAATCCCAATGAAGAAACTGAAACTAGTAGTGATGAATCTAATTATAGCGAATAAAAGCAAATATTATTATACTCTTTATTTTATTAAACCCATATACCCAAAAGGAAAAAAATATAAAAATTATGTTGGTACTTTGTTTGATGTCACTTCAAATAAGTTGTTTTGGATAGTTTTATTCGAATCGATCTTTAAATCTTGTAAACTTATAAAAGTCCGGCAACACTGTCTATACGTGTCGACGTAAAATTATGATGACGTGTATCAAATTTTGTTTTGCACCGACTATACATATATTACATAATTGATAGGAAATTTAACTTACCTTGCCGCGAGATGCAACGAAGTCTCTCCAGTTTTATCCATAGTGGCGTTAAGTTCTGCTCCTTGAGCTACCAAATCTTGTATAATCTGTCCCGCACCATCGTCATCATCTTCATCAATTCCGGTATCCATGCCACAACCTCTCAAAGCCGGAACCATAATGGGAGTGATACCACACGGACCTCTGGCATTGCTATCACCAACATCGTTACCCTGAGGCGGAGATGACTTTATAGAAGGTCTCATATCGGTGGCAGCTTCCAAGTGTTGTTGCGTCCATCTCGGTTCGGCTTCTTCGTACTCAGTGATAGCTGTGTGATCGCTAGCATAGTCCATATCGTTTCCTCTGAATCTTTTTGGTTGTGGCATGTCGCTCTCATCGTCCGACCATTGGGGAACGTGACCGTGAGGAACGTTTGGATCGATGTCCATGCCGGGTATCGAAGGGTTCTTACTTAAATTTCGAAGTTCTTGACCTTCGGGGCCTCTACGTCGCGATCTACGTCTCGTACCGGAGTTGGTTCTCAAAAATCCTTCCGGAAACCATGTAATGCCAGCTGCCCGTTTTCTTTGAGTTTGAATTACCATGAATACTAAACCGCTGATGCAAATTACTATGAATATTCCTATAAGGACATATTTGGCGTTAGCCGGAGGGTTATCCTCCGGATCTAGACTGGATCCGTTCACTTGGTATATTGGAAATGATGATGACAGAGTGTGTTTGGAAGCTTTGGCGGCTAAAAAGTCGGCAGCAGCGCTAGCAGTTTGGAAACAGAAATCCGAATTTTCCGTTAAGGAAGTACATTTTCTATTGTCGATTTCTAAAAATACTTTAACGCCAGTTTGAGCTTGTTCGGAAAACGCTATGTGATGTTTCTTTTTGAAATAATCGTCTTGTAGGTTATTGGTAGGCGTCGATCCCATCCAAGGATAAATCATGTCATTTCCCAGTTGATCTTTCTTTACGCGTACGGTCGTTCTTAACTGATGGCTCGTATCTCTTAAGAAAACCACCAAATCGTTTTTAAATCTTTCCATATCGATCAATATCACCATGGATATGACGCCGTCGGCCAGCTCAGGCGGTTCTTTTTCACAATCCAAACCGTCCCAATTACATTCGGCGTTATTACAACCGTAATCACAATATCCGTTGGCGTAATGTTTCTGACAGTAAGCGTCGTAGATAGGATTACAAGCTTGGAGTTTCTTCTCGCAATCTCTGCCGTCGAAAAGACATTGGGGATTGTTGCAGTCTTCGTTGCAAATTCCGTCCATGAAAACCTCCCAACATTTGGTCGGTGCCGTGCAATTGATCCAAGGATTTATACCCAAAGAGCAGTCGTTGCCATCGAAATCGCAAGCGTATGTGTTGCATTCATCGTCGCATCTCATGTTGCCTCGCTTCGAGGGACATTTATTTCTCAGGCATTGCTGACGTTGTTTTTCCAGATCCATGGCGTAGAAACTGTCGTAGTCCTGTTGTCTGATGGGTTTTCCGATGCCGGCAGGAGCGTTGCGGTCGAAAATTTCGCAGTTTTTACCGACGTGCTTAGGTGGGCAGTAGCAGACGTATTCTCCGATTCTATTTTCGCAGGTAGCGTCGGGATGAAGACATGGATTGCTTTCGCATTCGTCGATGAGATCTATTTCGCAATTGGCTCCAGTTGTGGACGACGGACATTCGCAGAAATATCCGTTTTCTGTGATGCGACGGATTCCTCCGTTTTTACACGGCTCAGAATCGCAATCGTAACCGCTTAATTCGCAATATCTACCGCAGAACCCTTCAGCGCACGTACAATTATAACCTATGCTCGTAGGTATACACATTCCTCCTTCCCTACACGGATTAGCAGCGCATACATCCACTTTACGTTCACAATGGCGACCCATGAAACCTGCCTTGCAATTACAATGATAGTCGTTAATGAGTTGGACGCAATCTAATGTTCCTGGATTCGAACAAGGATTAGAAAGGCATTCGTTGATGTCGCCTTCACATCTAGGACCTACGAATCCTGGTGGGCATTTGCATTCGAATCCACCTACTCTGTCCATACAAGTGCCGTTGTTATGACATGAATCTAACTGACAGTCATCGATGTTGATTTCGCAGATGTATCCCAAAGTTCCTGGAGGACACGAACATGAAAAGCTGTCGACCAAGTCGTGGCAAGTGCCTCCGTTTTGACAAGGATTCGGTCGGCAGTCGTCTACGTTAAGTTCACAATTTTGACCTTGGAAACCTTTGGGGCAAATGCAGCTGTAAGAACCAATTAAATCTTTACACGTTGCACCGTTTTGACAAGGGGCAGTCTCGCATTCGTTTATCTCCTTTTGGCAATACGAACCAGTATAACCTTCTTTGCAGTGACATCTGTGGGAATTGCCAATAGTTTCGCACGTGCCATTGTTACATAGATATTTCAAAGGGATTCCTAAAAAGAAATTATATTTTTACTGTTAATTATAAGTCTATAACAAAAGATTTTTAATTACCTTTCTTAGTCGCAGCATCTTTACAGCTGACCATTTCGACATCGCATACTTTTCCGGTCCAACCAGGACCACAGGCACACGAATATTGATTTTTAATTTGTCGACAAGTAGAATGATTTTCGCAAGGATTTGTGGCACACCAATCTACGTATTCTCCGCAATTTTTCCCAGTGTATCCGAAAGGACAATGGCATGTGTAATGCGTGGTGTGATCTTGACAAGTGGCGCCGTTTAGACAAGGTGAACTGTCGCAAAGATTTATTCGATTTTGGCAGTTAGAACCAGTGTACCTATAAAATAAAAAAAAATTACAATGGTAAAATTTGATAATACAAATTTAGTATTCATTTAAATCAATATTAAATAGACTTACCCTGGTTTACAAGTACAAACATAACTGTTTATACCATCGATGCACGTTCCGTCATTCATGCAGCTACTTTCCGTACAATCTTCATCGTTAGTTTGACAGTTGGTTCCAGAAAAACCCAATGGACACGTGCATGTATAGGAATTTACGTACTGATTGCAAGTGGCACCGTTTAGACATGGATGAGATGCACACTCGTCGATGTCCCTTTCGCATTGTTTGCCATCGAAACCGCTGTTACACAAGCACGTGAAGTCGCCTAAATCATCCAAGCATGTACCGCCGTTCTGACAAGGAGCTAGAAATTGATAAATTATTGATTAATGAGTTATTCAAACCGTAACTAAATATATTTGGATGCCACATATATTTGAAAACGAAAAGAAAAATTAAATGTTATCAGACTGGGATATGTAAGGAAGTGTGGTATTGGAAAAAACATTCTAAATTTTAGGATAAACAATAGATCAAACTAAAAAGATGAAAGAAGAAATTTATATAGAAGAAAAGTAACAAATGTGATGAAAGGTAATAAAAATTATGAAGGAGTTATTCAAACACTCAATAAGAGATTGATTAAGAAGCTTTTCTGTAAAAGGTTATGATTATTTAATAAATAAAAAATATAATGTTGTGAAATTAACTAAGAAGTAAACTAAAATAAACCATTTTCATTTTCATATTGTAATGATATTACAAATATTCAACGTTTTATTTTATTTTAATTAAATGTAAATTACATAAGTTGACACTCAGAATGACAATTCTATCAACATAACAACAGCTTACAGAGTGATCACTATTCTCCTACAAGCCCCTCCTTCAAGAAATCATCAATCCTATGATGATACTCTCTGATATTTGCCACGTTAGCAGTTTCTTGCTCCGTACCATTCTTAAATTTAACATTTGACAAAATTCCATCTATATAATTTGTTTTTATAATCTTAAAGGGCCCTTTTATTACATACTCTTTTCCAATTTTTCGATGTCTGGTCAAAATCAATTTTCCTATTTTTAAATTTGGTAGGAATAACCTTTTAGATTTATTAGCCTGCTCTTGAACTCTTCTTTTATATTTTTGTTGTTGCTCTTCTGTCTTCGGATTTTCAACAATTTCTATATCTAAACCTAATATATTATCTACTGATAATTTAATTGCCTTTTTATGTAACTTATAAGGTGGTGAACAACCTAAATATTCATTGTGTGAATAGTTGTGATGATGAATTGCAGCCTCTAAACCCTTTTTCCATCCTCCTTTAAAATATTCATTTTTTTTTCATATATATGTTTTTATCTCCCTTATCACTCTTTTAGCTATTCCGTTGCTACAAGGATGATACGGACTAGTATGGATTATTTTAATATCTCTTTGTTTTGCCCATTCTTTTAAATCTTCATACATAAAAGATTTTCCACAATCGGTCACCACATTCTAAATTAAACCAATAAATTTTAATTGTTCCAAGTAATGTTTGATTGATTTGCTGTTTTCTTTCATTGCTTTTCCAAATAAGTATCTCGTAGCTTCATCTATTACTACCATAAATGATTTAGTTTTAGTATTTGTATCAGATCTCTTACACATTTCTCCTCCTCTATACAAATAGGTTCTTTATCTGACTCCGCCATATTGTAATGGTATTACAAAGATTCAACGTTTTATTTTATTTTAATTAAATGTAAATTACATAAGTTGACACTCAGAATGACAATTCTATCAACATAACAACAGCTTACAGGGTGATCACTATTCTCCTACACTTTGTAATAAGACTAATGGATCAAACTAAAAAGATGAAGGAAGAAATGTGTATAGAAGGAAAGTAACAAATGTGATCGATGAAAGGCAATAAAAATTATGAAGAAAGAGTTGCAATTATTTAAACACTCAATAAGAGATTGATTAAGAAGCTTTTCTGTATAAGATTATGGTTATTTAATAAATAAAAAAGTTAATGTTGTGAAATTAACTAAGAAGTAAACTAAAATAAACCATTTTAAGTTCCAATTTGTAACATTTGACTTCTGGTTATTTATATAAAAAAATATGTAGTATACTTACACGAAGCGCAATCATCTGTATTGATGGAGCAATCTTTTCCCTCGTATCCTCTCATGCAAAGACACATGAAACTTCCGTTGGTATTTCTGCATGTGGCTCCGTGTCTGCAAGGTTTGGAAACCATACATTCGTCGACGTCTTGTTCGCAAAATCTTCCAGTATAACCCACGTCGCAGGTACACGCGAAATCCAAAAAGTTCGAACTCGGTGTGCATTTCGAATTATGTTGACACAAGTTTGGTTGGCATGGATCTAATCTATCTTGGCATTCGCGTCCGGTGAATGGCGGTTCGCAGACGCATTTAAAATCGTTGACTTGATCGATACAACTACCGCCGTTCTTACAAGGATTAACGGCGCAGTCGTCGATGTTAAACTCGCAGTTGATTCCAGAGTATCCGGGTAGACATTCGCAAGTATAAGAAGCAAGATGATCTCGGCAGTTACCTCCGTGTTGGCAAGGATTAGAAGCACATTCGTCTATGTTGATTTCGCATTGTTTGCCTCCGTAGCCGGGAAGACAATGACATATGAACTGATTGACGCCATCCTCGCAGCTACCTCCATGTTTGCACGGATTAGATTTGCATTCGTCGACATCGCTTAGGCATCTGGCATCGAAGTATCCCCGCGGACATTCGCATCTGAATCCGTTGATGAGATCTATGCAAACTCCTCCGTTGGCGCAAGGGTTCGAGGCACATTCGTCGATGTCGTTTTCGCAATGCCTGCCAGTAAAACCAGCGTGACATTCGCAAGTGTAACTGTAACAGAGTAAAGAATGTTAATAAATTGCCAAAAGATGTAAACTAAAAGCAAAAGAAAAATCGTTGCACGTCAGAATTATAATGTTGTCAGTTTGTTTAATGTACTTAATGTGATGGACTTCCATAAAGTAAGGATCAGTACAATAATTTCAAATGTATTTATTTTAAACATAAAAATGGTTTGAATACCACATCTAATGACATTCCAAACATTTAACAAACAGTTTGAAGGTTAATATAGAAATTATTTTTAAATATAATACAGATACCTATGAGACTGGAAATGCAAATTTATTTTATACATAAAAATGGATTGCAAGAATGAAATATATTATAGAATAGTAACAGTAAATAGTTAAAATATATAGTGTAATTCTGAACTGGAATAAAACAGTATATTACTATTTAGTCACATTCTTGAATAGTACTACTGGTCTTTAATTTTAATTCCAATGCAACATAAGCATTTTTTTAAATGTTTTTAATAAAAGAAAACTAATTCCTTATATTTTATATGCACATGTACAAAATAACACAAACAAAATGAATATGTATTACAACAGAAAGTATACAACATGTACAGATTTGGGTCTATAAAATAAATTTATAATTATTGATACTTGGGATTGATACAAAATGTAGTCAATGTCAATATAGAGAATTTATCAATATAGGGGTCCAATATCATTAAAATATTCATTCAAAGCATAAAAAATGTTGTTCATTACAATTTGTAGTACCACACAACTTTAAATGTTCAACAGTAGTTTAGTAGAAGAGTTAAACAAATAATTTGTGAGTTACTATTTTGTTCAGATAAAATACTAATAGTTTGTTGTCTGAGAAGACAGAAAGAACAGTATATCTGATAGTTTATCTAGTTTCCTTATAAAACTAAATTTTAGAAGAGATATTTTTATTCTATGACGTGCAAGGGTATTTCTTTTGCGTTTACCATAGTTGTTTAGTGTTTTGAATTAAAGGGCAAAGTATACACTTTTCAGCACATACTATAATGCAATTTTTTATTCATTAAGTTCCTTTAATCAAATACACATTATAATATCTAGTTTACTCTTTGGTTTATAAGAAACATATCAAATACCTTAGAATTGTCTGTGGATTTGCAAAATTGGAATAAGGAAATTATTCCACTAGATACATAGATAGAAAAATTAAAAATTGATGTAATTAAATAAAATCAAATTAAGTATAGTTTTCTGTTTGATAATTTTAGTTTATTAAAATTATTTCTCAAAGCCAGCTAGTTAAAAAAATATATAAATAAAGTGATTTTTCTCACAATTAGTATTAAAACAATCTAATAAATGGAAATTGCATATTCAACAGTAGGGGAGAGCGGGTCACAGTGGCCACATTTTTTGTTTATATTTTTTTTTCTCTTCTGAAAAAGCCTTCAGTGATATGTGGCCACTGTGTCCTTATTCGAAGTGGCCACTGTGTACGAAATTAACCAACAACAAAAAAGTAGCAGTCCCACAACTTCTCATGGATTTCAATAGTTTTGAAATTAAACATGCTAGGGGACTAAGTGACTAATATAATGAACACACAGCGAAACGGAAACAATTGTAAGATTTTGATTTACACTAAAAACAAAACTCAACTTATATTTACTCAGAGCACCTGCAAATCACTATCGACCATATAATTGACACGTGTCACTTTCAAGACTAGAAATACACATGGCTCAATCCAAGATGTACTTGGACATCTCTCATCAAGAGGGCAGCACATGTATTGAATATTCATGGAAAATAATCCGAAGTGTCCACTGTGCCCCTATGGCCACTGTGACCCGCTCTCCCCTATAATACAGTGTTGTCATACGATTTTAAAAAGTTCAATACAGAAAAACAAACAATAAATAGAAATAAAATATATATTTATCAAGAATCATGCAAAAAACTCTAAAGAAAACATTTAAAACATCTTTTTTCTTGCGATAAATCATGCGCGTACGAGAGTGGATTCCTATATTTTCCTTTTTTTCAACCAATCATTCATTTTGTTGTTGAAAACTAAATCTAAAGAAATAAGCAAATCCCAAGAAGTGGGTTCTGAATCTGAACTGGATTATGAAAAAACTATGTGAGAACTAAATATCTAGATTAGGCTCAAACCAAAAATAAAATACCTAGACAGCCTAGACACACTATATCTGAAGTCATAAGGATAATCATGCTGTCAAAAGAAGAGCACAAACACAAAGTGCAGCAAAAGAACAATTTTTAAATTGCCAATACTGTCAGATCAAAATCAATTTGAAATTATTTGAGCCTTATTGTACCACCAACCGATTAATGAAAAGTTAGAGCCAAACAGAGTATTCCTGGACATGTGCAGCAAACCTTTAGTTTAAAAATATAACTTGTTCCTTATCCAGTGTAAATATACTATCGGGGGATGGTCTGCTCATTTTTTTGAATAGTCTAGGTTGGAGGAAATGGTTTAGAACTTAAACACAACAAATATTTGGTTGCAGTCTAAAATACTTAATATATACACAAAGAAAAATCGAGTGGAATAAATAGTTAAATCAACTAGAGTATATTTAAAATAATTTTCTGAAAAAAATTAAAATATATTATAATAATTTTCCATCACAGATGCTATTATTAATTATTTTGTATGGATAGGATTAATTAAGAAGACATTTCACCAGATTTAAAGTTAATCTCGAACATAATAATTCTAAACATCATCATATAATATAGATCATCAAATTGTTTTTCATTGTGTTTGTTTCATATTACCCAATATTACATATTATTTTAAGCAAATTTGTTTCGACATTTTATTGCAAATCTCGGTCAATTTTAAATAATTATATTGTTTCAGTCAAATATGCAAAAGGAATTGAAACATGAAAAATTTGTAGAACTCACACAACCTCCGCGTAATAAATGTGTAGGCTACTAGACATAGGTATCCACCTTCATATACATCAAACAACACAACAGACGTGACATCACGAAAACATGCAAACATACATATATCTCAATCTGAAAATATGTTCGAAAGACTTACGATTCGTAATATGGAAACCCACTGAATGCGTGTAAAAAAATCAATCTATTATTGTTTGGATAAAATATGATTATGAGAGATTTAAAACTCGTAGTATAATTTAAAAGAAAAACTTACCTATTGATACCGTCCAAGCATCTAGCTCCGTTTCTGCAAGGATTGCTCTGGCATTCGTTAACGTTTATCTCGCAATTAGGACCGGATGTGCCTGGTTTGCAGATACATTGATAACCGTTTACCAAATCTTGACAGATGCCGCCGTATTGGCAAGGATTAGATTCGCATTCGTTGATTTGTTGTTGACATAAAGGGCCGGCATAACCGGGATAACAAGTGCAAGTAAACGAGTTTTCACCATCGATACATTCGCCTGAAAAAAAATATAAAAATTAAAAACAGGTGTATACATTAATATCTGGCTTTCCTAGATAACAAGTATCTATCCTGCCTATCCTATAACCTCAATTTCATTTGATAATCAATTTTCAAATTTGAAATCAATAATACTTAATACTTATTATTAATAAGGGCTTCTCAAAGTATTTATTATTAAATACCTATATTAGGAGATTATATAATATAAGAAACTGTTTTTAAAGTACCCATACAGTTAATAAAATTTGATTTATTTTATTCTTCATAGAATATCAATCTGTGTAGCTCTTCTTGTGTAGCTCAAAGATACTGCAGAGTTTCCTGAGATAGTAACATATATAAAACAGTAAAATGTACTTTAAGAGATGACCGATGCAAGATTTTTTTATTTCAAAACTTAATGGAGGTAATTATGCCCAATGGAAAGATAAAATTAAAATGCTTTTGATAAAATATACTTATGGGAGATTGTATTAAAACAAAGACTTGAACCAGTAAGAGAAATGTGGTCAATAAATGATAGAAGGCAAGAGCAACTATTGGTCTTCTACTGAAAGATTTTTAAATCACATTTAAGAAATGCAATTAGCAGTAAAGGAACTTTAGGGATTGTTTAAATAATTATTATAAATAATTATATGATTTTTATACTTTGTTACTTGAATTTGAAAAGTGTTAACCATAGTTTTTGAATTTAATCAAATAACCTCTACTAATCATACTTTGTTATAACTATTTTTGATTCTTCCCTGATACCATTGTTTTCTTTATAGCCTGATGATGGTCAAGGACCGAAACATGTCGCTTTTACAGTTATAAGCTTCTTTATTATTAAAATTGTGGATTGACTTTGAGTTTTATTGCTACTGTATATCTGTATCATCCACATTTGAGAGATGGATTACCTTTTCAATAATTATAAAACCAAAATCAACTAAATGAAAATAGTAATGTGGAAGAATTGCTATGATGGAATGAATTCATCATTTCGATACAGTAGATAGGAGATACTATGATACATTGGTAACTTTAGAGAAAAGAGAAGGGAAAGATTTAAGTTTAGAGATGGTAAAAGAAAAATTACTTCCAGAATTTTAAAAACCACAAGAATCCTTGAGCTTCAGATATAGTTTTAAAGGTTGAATATGTCAATAAGTCGAAATTGCTCTTAATTTGTAATTACCTGACATAAAAAATTAGGCACTTAAAGAAATATTGTAATTTTTTAAAAAGGAAAAATAATAAGAGTTAGTTTTGAGCAAATTAAATGCAAGAAGATTCTGAAAAAGAAGTTAATATTGAAGAAAATTCGATTTTTTTATGATGAAACCACAAGAATTAATAAACAAAAATGCATGGTAAGTATGTACACTATGGGTGCACTTCTCATGCAACAAATAATCCAGAATAGTTTAAAAAACTTTCAATTATTATAATTGGTTAGGATAATCTTTATTAGAAATACAGAAAATAATTTAGGGAGTGTCCATTTTTTCTTGCCTAAGAACCATCTTAGTATCGGTTATATTTTAGTTGTTTTAAATGTAAATCAACAAAATCGAAAAAACACTTACTGAAAAAGGAAAAAAAAGCCTTAAAAGATATAGGTTGTGTTAGCAAGATTTTTGACAGAACAAAACAAGTGCGCATGTGCGATATTTCTTGAACCAAGTTTTGTAAAGGTTGGCTCAATAATTATGAGCTGAACAACCGAAATAGTTATTTATGATTGATTAATTAATGGTTTTTAAATAAATTTATTCAACAACTAGTACTTTTTGTGTTCTTTACATTATGTTGGTACTTACTACAATGACATATGTCAGATATATCTAGTTTGAAATTGAAATTTGATTAAATTGGAGTGATAAATAATTGAAGGAAATATAATATAAGATATAAATATAACCAATTTAAAGGAAAATGGAAGAATTACAAGTGCAAAGAAAATGCATACAATTACCAACTGTGACACAAAAAATAACTATACGAGTGTGGAAAGAGGTTTCATTTCCCCATTCCGATGAGTGTTAGAATGAAGTCTATAGTAAAAGCAAATTATAAAAAATATTTTTTATAATTTGCACTTATAAAAATCTTCATTATAAAACGCATTTGCGTATCGTAATGTAACTTTTACGCACGCAAATTTTTGTTTTAAATGGTTGGCCACATGATTGAAGTATCCAATGACAAGACTATTGACCAGTGTTGCCAGGTGTGGCGTATTTGCGCCAAAGTGGCGCTTTCAAAATTGAAATGGCGGCTTTAAATATGGTAAATGCGCCGGGTGCTTCAAAATAGTGTCTAGTGCCTTACTCTCTATGGTCTGAGATAGACTTATGCGTCTTATATAAAAAAAAAGAATTGGTCTTGTTTTCATGTAATTGTAACTTAGACTAGGAAAGAGAGGACAGCGCATGGCAATGAAAACCTTATGCGCGAGAGTGAAGCCAATTTTGAAACGTTTGGTGGCAAACAAATTTGGAACATCGAATTGTATTTTTTTAGTTTTTTATTAATATTCACCTTTTTTAATTACCTGAATAGACATTTTAAAACGGTTAATTGTGTAGCTTATAAGTGCAATAGTCAGAGTGCTAAAAAAGAGCAAGGAATTTCATTTCATAGGTAAAAGTATTTTAAAACTATTTCCTTGAAATTTATTTTTATTAATATTACAGTTTTCAGGTAATAGATGTTTAACTAAATCACATATGTTATGTATGATAACTTAAATTAATTGTACATACATTTTGAACATTGTTTTCATTCAGTTTTAAAGATTATTTTTCAATTAATTGTTATTATTTTCTCATAGATGTAATAGTTTTGCAGTGGCGTGGAACAAAAACATATATTTAAAATAGATAAAATAGATTAAAATTGTAATATTTATTAAATAAATATGTTTTAAAATGATTGTTCTTTTTTTTTTTGGAGCAGTATAAATTCAAAGACTTTTTTAAATTAGATTTGTAATACGAAATAATGAAAATGATTATTTAATAATCGTCTACGAAAAATCGTATGATACGCCTATGTCAATATGGACCGCCATTAGTTTGGTGGCAAATGGGTTACACAAATTGATTCGAATGCGCAGTCCTCTCTCTTTCCTTGTCTAAGAATTGTAATAATATAGATAGAATACAGAATTTTTATGTTTGTGCAATAAATGAAATAATGTACCTTGTTTTTAATGTTATAAAAAAAATACATATTTTAGTATTGCTGGTTTTGTTTTATTAATTTTTAAGATTAAAATATTTCTATCGACAGGTTTGTTTTTATACGGCCAATACTATGCCTCTTCCGCTAATCCAATAACTGGGATTTTAAAATTATTAAAAAAATAATAAAAATAACCATATTATTGTCTTTGCATGGCCTAATAGCCGATGTTTAAATCTCCCGCTACTTTTTACTCCAGTGGCGCTATGGTGGCGCATTTTAATGGTAAAATTGGCGTATGAAAGTTGATAATACCTGGCAACACTGCTATTGACAATGACATTTGTGGCTAATAGCAATTTATTATTAATTATATTGTTCTTTAAGAAAGTATTTGTGAATATGAATATCATTTTTTACTTATATAACATATTATTATTGGTGTATTAGTCATTTTAAAATATTTGAAAATATTAACATTTTATAATTGAAATGTTAAAACTGTCAAATGTTATAAATTACACAGTGCTACCTACATACTTTTTAAAATAAAAATTTTCGTAATTACATAAAAATAAAAAATTAATTTAAAAAATGGTAAAAAGGGCAAAATATAAAAAATATTATAAACAACTTATTTCATATGGCTGTTGTGACACTCGTTCTTTAAAAAACTCATCGCTTCGCGATTCGTTTTTTAAACTTGAACTCGTGTCATAACAGAATTCCATATGAAATGCGTTGTTTAATATACTATTTGAAATCTGGAATCTGCTCGCATCTAAACTGTTTTGTTTTTTGTGTAACTCATTAGTATTGTCATTAAAATGGAATTTTTTTGAAAAGTGAATCTCTTATTGATTTAACAAGTGAATTTTTAAATGTTTTTGAATTTGTTCGTATCAAGTCGACTTCATACGAATACTGACCGTGTAAACAAGGCGAAGACAGGCAATCGTTTATGTTCGTTTCGCATGATACTCCTGTAAACCCCGGTGGACATTCGCATGTGTACGAAGCTATACCGTCATGACATAATCCACCGTTGCGACAAGGACTCGATGCGCAATCATCGATATTAATTTGACATCGGGAACCGGTAAATCCAGTTGCGCATGTACATTTAAAGCTGTTGATGAGATCGTGGCATGTGCCGCCGTTTAAACATGGTCGTTCTTTGCATTCGTCGATGTCGATTTCGCATTGGGTACCGGTGAATCCTGAAAAACAACAAGATAAACAATTAAAAATAAAAATAAACCAAGCAAATGTTTAAAAAAAATACAGAAAATAATTTTTTTGTGATTTCGTCCAATGGAAAAGCTTAATATTCAATGTTCTGTGCTAAATGTTCTATAGCGATAAAACCACTAGTCGTTTTACCAGGATCGATAAAATTATAGAACTGTCAAAAATCAATATTGCACAATCAATTTTCTTGTTTATAAGTACCTTACTATAAATCAACATTTATTTATATTATCTAAATATTCTGAAATATATTTTGTTATTATTATTATCAAAATTCAATTCATCTAAACGATAATGAAAAACCAAATATGTAGTTATTTTAAAACTCTAACCTGCTTCCTGGTTCTGTATGCATTTAAAACTTTTATATGCCTACAGGCAAATGTGGTCTTGTAGGTAAACTTTAAATAGATATACCAATAATTTTTATTTTGGTAATTTTCTCTTTAAAAATATAATTTTATAAATACATAGGTATAAAAATGAATATTTATTCAAATTATAACTCTGTTCTCATGACGCTCACGACATCTGACAACTGTCAATACTATCTAGTGTACCTATAGGATAAGTTAATAGGAGGGGTAACGGCATTTCGTGGACCATATTGATTACGTCATTAAAGTCGGGCTTGTCAAATTTTTTATTAATGTTATTAAAAGGTCAAAAGATTATAAGTATTTTCTCTTAAAATAATAATATATTTATTAAATATAATTCTGTGTAAACCCACTTCCTTTCTTTCTCTTGATTATTAATGTGTTAATAAATTAGATCATAGGTAGGCAACACAAAATACACCTATCCTAGTTGGCTTGTCAAATTTGTTATTAAAGTTATTAAAAGATCAAAACATTATAAGTAAAATAGTAAAAATTGGTAAAAAGATAACGATAAGTTATTAAATAAAGTGGTTTTTGTACAGAATGGTTCAAAAAATAATCTTCTCAAATACCATTCGTCCTGTAAAATTTTACTAGATAAATTTTTATTTTCTAGATTCAAACTTTTTTTATTTTAGGCAAAACTACTCAAACAAACTAAAGAAGATAAAATCACCTTTCAGTTTGTTTGAGTATTTTTGCCAAATAAAAAAGTTTGAGTCTAGAAAATAAAAATTTCTCGATAAAATTTTAAGGACTCGTGGTATTACCTTTGATAAAACCACTAGTCGTTTAACCAGTATTGATAAAATCAGGTAACTGTCAAAAATTCAACAATATTGAACAATAAAACAGCGAAATTAGTGAAAAGTAAAAATTAGTGAAAATATAACGATAAATAATTAAATAAAGTGGTTTTTGTACAGAATGGTTCAAAAAATAATCTTCTGAAATACTATTTTACTAGATAAATTTTTATTTTCTAGACTCAAAATTTTTATTTTAGGCAAAACTACTCAAACAAATTGAATAAGATAAAATCACTCATCCTACGGACTCGTGATTTTATCACATTTCAATTTGTTTTCGTATTTTTGCCAAATAAAAAAGTTTACCTTTGATAAAACAGATATCCAAACTGGAAGAGAAATGTTATTTTAATGTGATTTATTTAGGGTGGGGACGATATTTTACATAATTCGCACTGCAAACTGGATATTCACCGAATTGCCTTAATGTAGGTAATTTTAAAATGCGAAACCTCGTTAATTCTTCTCAATCAAATTAACCTTTATGATATACGTGACATGACCTGCAAAATATCTGGGCTAATCACTATTCTCTTCTGATTTTCGTACGGCGTCTTTTAGTAATTGACTGATTTCCCATTACATCCAAGCAAGAGGTATGTACCTACATATTTAAATCCGTATACCAAAACATAATTTTTGTAACATTTTAATCTTGAAGGTAATTGTTCACTAAATTATATTGGTATAATGGAATAAGTCTCGAAAACATCATTACTTTGAAAAAAAAGGTTTAAAATTCCATCTCTAATCCACCACCAGTTAGATTACTTTATCTTCGACATATTAAAAACCATGAAGGGGTTAATGCACACGTTTATTGCTAACAATTTTTAGAAAATTAATAATTATAAACCAAATTTAAGAATTTATCTTTTGTTAATGTTAACGTTAAAATGGGAATAATTTTCAAAAAAAACTCAATCGAAAAACTCATTATACACTTGTATAAATAGTGGTAATATAACGTAGAATTAAATCAAACTAAATTAAAATAAGATAAAACTATTTTTTTGACATTTAATTTGACAGGTAATAAATACAAAAAAATAAAATCGTATTACATTTTTGGAAAAAAATTGTCCAACCTACGTCCTGTCGCTTACAAGGCGAACGCTCTACCTCTGACCCACCATCGCTTTTAAGTTTGACAGGTAATGCTAATTTCATGAATTTTAACATCAACAGATGCGTAATATACTGATATGGGAGTAGATAAACATTATTATACTACGGAAAGCGTTAATGATAATACAAGAATATACGAGGTGTTGCAATTTAGGCAATTACAGGGTTTGCGACTTTTCCCCCATAATTGGAAGCACCCTTGGTAGGTTTCCAAAGTTATGCCTTTCAAGACGAGGATCGCAGCCTCTAGGACGACCTCTATAATGCCATGGAGGGTTCCTTTGAAGCGAGTCTTCAGTTTAGAGAAGAAAAAAATCGCTTAGGGTTAGGTTGGGGCTGTACTGTGGATACGACAACCGCTCCAATCCTGAGAAACATATTACATAGTCCCTTAGTCCTTAGGAACTTCAGAGAAAATGATAAGAATTACATACAGCCACGATTACGACATTTTTGCTTTTGTTGGGAGCCCCCCACCCTTTCCCAACTACGAGGGTTGTCTGAAAAGTTTCCGACCTTAGCATGAAGATGGCAGCACTCGTAAACAAAAGTTGGGGAATATTTCAGCCATTTTGGACGCGCAGTTGTAATTTGACAATCATTTCAGTGAGTCGATGTGAGTGTTTTTATGAAAATGGAAAAAATCGAGTATCGAGCTGTCATTAAATATTTGTTTTTGAAAGGCAATACGCCTACGCAAATCAAAGACGAGTTGGACGCTATGTACGGGGACTCTGCACCATCATTTACCACCGTGCTGCTGAATTTAAACGTGGCCGTACCAGCTTGGGTGACGATGAACGTTCGGGACGTCCAAAAACTGCAATCACTGACGATAATATTGCTCAAGTTCACCAAATGGTGCTAGACAACCGTCGAATTAAAATTAGAGAGATAGCAGAGGCTATAAACACATCCAAAGAACGTGTTTTCACATATTGAATCAAGATTTAGGCATGAGAAAGCTGTGTGCGCGTTGGGTGCCGCGTTTGCTCACTTTGAACCAAAAACGTGTTCGAATGAACATTTCCAACTCTCTGTTGGCGCAGTTTAGGCGCAATAAATCAGGGTTTTGGCGTCGATTAATTACTGTAGATGAAACTTGGATACACCATTATACTCCAGAAAACAAAACACAGTCAAAACAATGGACTGCGAAGGGGGAATCGGCTCCAAAAAAAGCAAAGGTTGTTCCTTCGGCTGGGAAAGTGATGGCACCTGTTTTCTGGGATAGTCATGGAGTTATTTTAATCGATTATCTTCAAAAAGGAAAAACCATTACAGGAGCATACTACGCATCATTACTTGACAAGCTGAAGGCAGAAAGTGCGGAAAACGGCCACATTTGCAGAAAAAAAGAATTTTGTTTCACCAAGACAATGCGCCGTCTCACACCTCAACGGTTGCCATGGCCAAAAATCCACGAATTACGGTTTGAACTGCTTGACCACCCGTCTTACTCACCAGATCTTCCCTAAGCTAAAAGTTGCGCTCGGAGGACAGAGATTTTCGTCGAATGAGGCGACCATCACTTTCGTAAACAACTATTTTGCAGTAAAAGACGCCGAGTACTATTTGGACGGGTTGAAGAGATGGGAGCATCGCTGGGGGAAGTGTATAGACTTACAAGGAGACTATGTAGAAAAATTAAAATTAATATGAAGAAAAAATGTCTAGTATAATTGTTAGGTCGGAAACTTTTCAGACAACCCTCGTACTGAAGGCTTTCTTTGCGAGCCCTGGAATATCCAGAACTCATCTTCATTAACTATGTGGCCCATAGTGACCAAAAACGAAGGTTGAGTCGGTCCTTATTGCGACCGAGTTGATGATACTAACTAACCAAGCGCATGCGCGCCAATAATGCAGTGTTGCCGACCCACACTCAACAACATTCTCAACATTACTTAAATTGACACATCGTACATTCATATTTCTGAAAGGAATTAGATAAGTCAGATCCAAATTTCTTGTAATGTATGAGTGAGAATTACTCAACCCAAAAACATACTGAATTGCTCTTTTAAGCTATTTAAAAATGATTCTACTCGTACTTCTTTCTGATGATCTGAATTGACTTGAGTTAATGCCTTAACTGTCGTTACTATTTCACCTTGCTTATTAATATTTATATTCTTTAGTCAAACATAATATTAAAAGAGTAAATTACGATGTATATTTTCAGTATTTTTACCTTTTAAACAAGAACATTTTTGGAAAATTTTAATGATATTCCCTTTTCAGATAGATATAATGTGGTGTCTTGCAAAATAACCTGTTTGTGCCTCAAGACATGCATTAAAACGACAAAAGAACCCCGTTGATTACCGGTCATTATTAATAGTCTATGTCAATTCATGTCGATACTCATCACATTTTATGAATAATAAAAAAGTAATTACTTTAAACCTTCCAGTGAATTAGTGACTAATTATAAAAAAAAATGAACATTACTTTGTGCGTAAAAGACTCAATTAGTTTTTGCAACGGAATTTAAAATACATTGAAGATATTTTTCTTTTAAATCTTTCAAAATATTTTAATTTACTGGTTTTCAATGAATTCTTAACAAAATCAAGTCTGACGTTTCATTTCATAGCCAGCTTTTAAATTTCCGATAATTTTGAATAACATTCCTATAGCGCGCGTTTTTACCCCGCAACACGTACCAAATTTTGTTCTAAATTCAACTATAAGGGAGATATTCATTTTTTTCTAAATTTAAAACTTATCTTTTGAAGCTTATAACTTCTCAGGGAAGCAACTTGGCATAGAGGTAAGTTGCGTTAAATCGCCCTATTTTGAGTTCCCCTACATGTCCTTGCTCTATGTCGGTTCTTATGCGAATCACCCTGTATATTGCTTAAGATGTTTACTTCAAAAATTGGAATTATCGAAATTTTTATTCATATTTAAACCGCTTGATATTATTGACAATAACAAAAACAGTTTGTAAATTATCAAGAATAATAATAAATAAAGATAAGTCAATTTTAAATATATGCAACAAGTGTTCAAGGTGATTTTAAATAAGGCAAACCAAAGGTTCAGTCCGTGTCACATTGGAAATTGAAGTAATAGAATAATTTGAAAATGATCCTTTAATCAACCACAATTTTTAAACGGAGCATAATTTAATGACGGAGATTTAGTTTCTTTAGACAGTAGTTGGAGTAATTTTAATGTGTCAAAAAAACAGAGGATCTTGAAGAAATTTTGAAAAATAAAAATCCTTCCTTTTTAGGTCCCAATTAAAAATAAATAAATAAAACTAACGAGTTTTGTTTTGGTTATAAATTATAAACATTGCGAAAAAATGGTTAAATTGCAATTTTGGTTTATATTCTAGGAATATCCGTAGTTGAAACTGAGTTTTCTAGAAGTACTTTGAACTCCTGAAACCTAATTTCGATTTTGTAAGAGGTAACTTTCCAAAGCTATTAAAAATTTAAATGATTATAACCTTCAACTCTTTTCTATTGCTTATTTTAGGTAAATATAAAGTTACAACAAACAAATATTATTTTCAGGTTGAAAAAATATTAAGATAATATATAGTCTATATAGAAAGGACAAGGAATAATAAATCATTCATTTAAGTAGATTTCATAGACGTACCAAACCTCTGATATTGAATTGTTATATATCATTGAAAAACAAGGATCCAAGTGCAAGTGTTGATGATATTGTGGAATTAACGGCTGCTATGTTGTGTGTTGCTAAATCAACAATTTATAGATTACTAAAAGAAAGCAAAAATGGAACTCTTCAACCCCCTAAAACTCCTTCAAGCTGAAAACCAATTGAGATCGATGAGTCATTAAAACAAAGACTAAGGCGTAAAGTCCATGGATTTTACTTACGAAAGGAAATTCCAACACTTGACAAAATTGTGACATCAGTGCAAGAAGATACGGACTATACAAAATTCTCCAGAATGACATTATGCAAACTTTTGAGAGATTTGGGTTTCAGACATACAAAACATAATAGAAAATCTGTCTTGATAGATAAACCGGAAATAGTTTTTTGGAGAAGAGACTATTTAAGAAGCATTTGACATTCCAGAGAACAAAATTTGAAAATCTTCTACTTAGACGAAACATGGATAAATGCTGGATATACAATTTCCAAATCTTGGCAAGATGAAAACATTAAAAGGCAGGCATTCGTGGAAGGTTTGTCGTTAGGTTTGTAGCCACCATCTGGAAAAGGAAAAAGACTTATCATTGTCCATGTTGGAAGTTCTGAAGGTTTTGTTGATGGTGGATTATTAACTTTTATTTCAAAACGCACGGGGGACTATCGCGAAGATATGAATGGGGATGTCTTCGAGGAATGGTTTGTTCAAATGTTGGATCTGATTCCAAAAGGGGCTATTATTGTTATGGACAACGCAAGTTACCATTCACGGTTAGGAGAAGCATTCCCCACAAGTCGTTGGCGTAAAGCAGAGCTTTTGGAGTGGCTTATTTCGAAAAATATTAAGTTTCTAAAAGATCCACTAAGGAAAGAACTTTACAGAATTGTAAAAACGAACAAGAATAAATACAAAACTTACATTGTAGAAGAAATGGCTTCTTCTTGTGGTATATCAGTTCTTCGACTTCCCCCTTATCATTGTGAACTTAATCCCATAGAATTAATATGGGCTCAGGTAAAGGGGGAAGTTGGAAAAAAATACTACTTTTAAAATAAACGATGTTGTGAAATTGTTTGAGAGTGCTGTAAGTCATGTTACTAAGGAAAATTGGACAAACTGTATAGAGCATGTTATCAAAGTAGAGGCAAATATGTGAAAAATTGACAATATTTTTGATGATTTAATTGACCCTATTATTATTAATGTCAACAACGATTCTTCCTCTTCCGAGTCGGATATAGAATAAAATGTAAGTAATAAATGTATTCCAATAATTATTTCTTTTCATTTCTTATTATATTATAATTTAAAACGTATTTTTTTCCCAAAATACACACCACTGCATTGCGTTATTGCTTATCTGATAATCCTTTAACGATGAAGAAACCCTAAACTTTGCTACAACTGAAACAAATAAGGGGTCGATCTACCTGGTTTTTAGATTTACGGAAGAAATGTAATTTAAAGTAAGAGATTTATCAAAAATTTCATGGTTTTGCATACTTAATTAGGGTTTATTACTCCTCGTACTTTTTGTACATACTATAATAATAATTTATTGCTTTTGCTAGTTAAGTACAAGGACTATTACGGACTCAACAGCTTGATTGACTTCTTTTTTAACATTATACATCATTACTTATTTATTTTATATTCTATTACAAACAAAGCATTTAAAAACAAATGTATTTGGTTTGGGGTTTTTGTAAAAACGTTCTTTTTACAGTTATACATTTGCATTTGGTTAAAAATGTAACTGTGCATTATAATCATGCTGAATGTTTTCGATTAAAATTGCGGTTAATGCATAAATATATTATACGAGACGATTTAAAAAACAAATAACGAAAGGTTCGCAGCACCAAATCAATCTAAACTTTCGCATTATTTGAAATGTTGTTATTTAATAAAAGAAATAGATCATTCATATATCAAATGTGACAAACCAATGAATAAAGGAAAATACCATAATCAGTGTCACATGTTTTTATTACAAAATTTACAGGTTTACAGGAACAGCGACTAGTTTCGGCCTATAAGCAGGCCATCATCAGGCTAGAAAAAACATAGGTGAGAGGTAAAAAACATGCAGATTATAATGTGGTTAACAATAGACCTACCTTAAAAATTAGTTACACGTAATGTTCACTAGATCATATGATCGATCGAACCAACCAACTTATATGTTAAATATTAAATGGAGTATATGGTAAAACCAGTGACATAAAGAAAAAGTGACATTAAGATTAAAATTAAACTAAGAGAAATTAGATGAGAAAAAATTACATTATATAGAGGTATGAATAAGATTCAATAAGATCTGATTCATTGGAGAACAAATTAAGAAATTTGATATTTTATTTAAATATATGTGAAAACATTGAGTAGGTAAGAAAAAATTGAGTGCCAACACATGGATGGAAATATTAAATGCCACAAATAGTATGTGAATGAAAGTCAAGGGTGACAAGTACTCAAAATGAAGCCCTAATATGAGCTCCAGAGAAAATACCAGTGACCCCGGTATCAAAGAAGACCATTCATGATAGTCAAAGGATAGAAAAACCATGAGTATAATCAAAATTATTAACCAATAATATAGAAACATTGTATAGCAGTGTAAAAATTGTCCATCACACTGAAAACACCAAATAACTATTACAATTAAGCACCAGTAAATTGAAACACATACTCTGAATGCAATGGCGGCGAACAGAACATCAAAGCATATAAGAAAATCATAGAACTAAAAAACTATATAAGAAGAGCATACATTACGGAACTATAAAATCTATGGATGAAAGATGTCAAAGAAAATTAAGAAACAAATTATTAATGTATTGGAATCAAGATAAGTGATTAAGGCCGATCGACAGTTAAGATAACTATGGAATTAAGTAATAAGAGTAACAAATTAAATAATGTTGACTGGCTAACAAATTCTGAAAATACAGTTACTGTCAACTATTGGTAAAGAAGAAGAACAAGATTAACAACAGTATACAATAATATATAATGATAAATGATATAAATTTAAAGGATAAGTATGTACATTAAATTGAATATAAGTATGAATACCATGTGGAGGAGAAAAGGCATGACAAAATATATGAAAATTAAAAAGGTAGATTCAGAAAAATGTATGGATCTTTAGGTTTAAGCTGTTCATTCAAACACAAAAGATCATCTCGATTAGCAGCTTCATTAATCTCCATTATTTCTAACAGATTAATTCTAGGTCCTTTAAAGCATTTATGTAATCTAGAAAAATTAGAGTCAGAAAAACTATGATTTTCAGAGATAATATGGTTAGCGAAAGCTGAAGGTGAGGTAGGTGTTTCAAAATCTTTATATTTCTTAAGTAGAATACGATGTTCATTAACTCTGGTACTCAGGAGACGGCCTGGGTCGGTATTCTCAGGTCCTCGCTTGGAGCGATATCGATGTCGTTGAATGCGAGTGGAGTGAAATTCACTGCCAAATCGATTCTCATGCCCTCTCCTCGCATGGATCGCTCCTGTCAAAGAGGAGTGCTTTATTTCACTCGCTTTCATGTGTACCAGTTGCTCGTGTTATAAATTTGCGAGCGGAGGGATACATGAGAATCTAGAAAAGCCATATCGCTGCCAATCAAATCACTCCCTTTTGTGATCGCTCGCTGTGAGAGGAGTGAGTTGAGAATACCGGCCCTGACTGACCAATGTAAACTGCATTACAATCATTACAACACAATTTGTATATTCCAGGTGTATGTAAACAAGAAACTGGATCTTTGGTGTTTATCAAGAAAGAGCCAAAATTATTATTGGTTTTAAAACCGAACTTAATGTGTAACGCTATCACCCAGAACCAGGCCATCGCCAGCCACTTCTGGCTGGTATTTCTTGCAAACGAGACCACCTACCTGGGATGAAAGGAGACAGATGACAGGGCGCGTGAATAGACACTCTTACTTGTTTTGTTGCTCTGTGTAAAACATTTTTATGCTTCACTTTTATTTTCCTTAAAAGGGCAAATATAGTTAGTTTTGGGTAAAGTTACTACGTTTATTATTTTACCCCAAAGAACCCGCAATAAATGTTATATTTATTCAAGATATGACCAAACTTATAAGAAACAGGACCAAAATAACTAAGAGAACCCAAATTGTTATTTAATGTTTCATGTTTAATAAAGCTTTGGCGTACATATTAGTAGCAATTTATGAATTCCGATGTGTGTGTATGTAAGAAAAATTCAACAAATTCAATTACTATTAATTCAAAAAAGGAATTTTAAACGATCAGTTTATATAACGCTCTTGATAGTAACTTCAAAGAAAGTTTTCTCGCTATTCAATAAAATAAATATAAAGCACTTTACTAACTAATCACATATATCAACTAAGTTAAAAATGGAAGTAATTAGTAAGAGCCAAATTTTTATCGAGTCACATACCTCGACAAGAAGTGTAGATGTATGTTTCTCAGGGAAATGCCGTATTTCTTTTAGAAACCCGAAATGGGGAGATTGGGGTCGTTGGAGTTTTAAAGTTTTGCACATAATTATTATTATTACTTTTGCTTAAGAAATAAGTTCCAAAGCTTAGTGATTTTAAATATGCTAACCAAGGGATTGCCGTGAATCCATCATAGAGTTGTGAGTTGGTTAGTTATTATACAGGGTGTTTCATTAAAAATTATCCATATAGTAACTGGAGAAACCTCAGCACTAAATATGAAGATTTAATCCCAAACACTTAAATAAAATATTCCTCCCAACCGAGATACAGGGTGTTTTATTTTAACTATTTAGTGAAATTTACATGTGAATTTACGATTAGAATTAACAAATTTTGTTATCAAGGTGGTTAAATTATTAAGGAAACTCGTTAAATAAGGAATAAAACAAAAATAGATATTTTAATCATTATCTTTAAATGCAAATAACTCGAAAACTACTCACTCTATTGTATTGAGACAAGAGGTTGATATTTACGTAGAAAGTGACGGAGAATCAAAAAAACTGTAACAGTACCTGTTAACATTTTAAGCACCTGGTATCCTAAATATTAAATTCAATTAGTACCGCTAGCTCCATCTTTCCTAAAAAATTTTTAATAATAAAATAATGAATACGGTCTCTATAATTATAATTGGAAGTTCAAAGTAGCTACGCTACGAGGTGTACTAATGAGTTGGCATTATCGAGTTCAAGAGGTTTTAATAATTATTCCCAGTCTCATTTCTTCTATTGGTTTACTGTCATATACAGAAAGTTGGAATATAATACAGTAAACTAAAAGCATCTCTTTAATTTGAGATTCAGTAAACTTGAACAGCTTGTAAACTTTAAGCTCTCGTATGCACATTTTTAACTGGATCATCTCTACAACTGGGGCAGATCATCCCTCCACTCGTGATCTTCCATAGTCATTTGGAACCACCTAGACAGTGCCGTAGCGACCCCAAGGTGCGGCGAAGGATCGTCCACTATTGTTAACAGATAAGTTTGTTGTGGTATATCAAGTTTACTGTTCCCATATTTTTTTTCTCTTTTAACTCCGTTTATATCTATCTATATCGTCAACTGTATTAGAATAATTTTTTGTAAAGAACTGTTTGCGGATTATTTTTTTGTAACGTAGTCTCAACTTCATTCATTTTAGCACCAAGGAAATCTATTTATCTTTTATCTGTTTATACATTTTCATATTATTTTTTTTTTATCTTCATAGACAGTTTTTTCTGACATCTTTCTGTCATCTAATGATACTTATTTAAATAACTCCGCTTAAAACAACTTTGTTCAGTAGTATCATAAAAAATAAAAAGATTTCAGTGGCGCCCTTATAATTTCTTAAAGAAACAAATATTGTACTATAGTCAGAGCTAATGAACTTACTCACCCCTAGCCGAGGTATTTAACTATCATAATTTTTGCTGTGATAAACATTTATAAATTTTGTTAATTATTGAAATATCTTTTACAACTAATTAAAGACGAAATTAAGATTAATAGTTGTTTTATTGTAAATTACATTTTTTTCTTTTGGTATATTGTTATTTTTTTAAAAGTTAACTAAATATTTTTATAAATTCACTCTCAACATGTAAATCATATCACAAATTGACGCCCAACGTAATAATATGGTTACAAAACAGAAACAATTATTACGACGATGGCGTAAATTGTAGGGGGATAAAAGAAAGTATCCATCCCTAACGCACGCCTCTGGTAATCGAGAAAAACTATCTTTTGCCACTGTTTAAAGTGTAAACTCTTTGCCAAGTATGAACAAAAAATATTGGAAGGTGTCAAAAATGTGGGATTCAATCATTTAGAATGGATAATTCTTAATGAAACACCCTGTATACTTATAGAGAAAAAATGTATTATATACGTACGATAAATCCCTTTCTTGGAAAGGTTTATCCATATTTTGAGTAGGTTAAAGCCTCTTTTTGGAGAGGTTTATCCAAAATTTGAAGAGGTTAAAGCCCCCTTTTTGAAAAGGTTCATCCAGATTCTGGAAGAGGTTTATTCAGATTCTTGAAGAGGTTTATTCAGATTCGTGAAGAGGCTTATCCAGACTTTAAAAAGGTTTATTTAGATTTTGAGTAGGTGACAGACCCTTGTTGGAGAGGTTTATTCAGATTCTGGAAGAGGTTTATTCAGATTCTCGAAGAGGTTTATTCAGATTCTCGAAGAGGTTTATTCAGATTCGTGAAGAGGTTTATCCAGACTTTGAAAAGGTTTATTTAGATTTTGAGTAGGTGAAAGACCCTTGTTGGACAGGTTTATTCAAATTCTGGAAGAGGTTTATTCAGATTCTGGAAGAGGTTTATTCAGATTCTCGGAGAGGTTTATTCAGATTCTTGAAGAGGTTTATCCAGACTTTGAAAAGGTTTATTTAGATTTTGAGTAGGTAAAAGACCCTTGTTGGAGAGGTTTATCCAGATTCTTGAAGAGTTTTATCCAGAATTCGGAGAGATTTATCCAGATTTTTACCGAAACATCAACCAAGATAAATAACAATAAACAATATTGTGAGAGTAGTTAAACCTACGTCGATCTCCCCTATACGCAACAGTTTTCAAATATTCCAGGCATTTCTTTTATCGGTCCGCACTTGCGAGTGCATTTCTCGTTAGAAAATTGCGAACAGATCGAAGTATGCCATCTTCGGCTAGTTGTTAGTCAGTTGTTAATACGATTTTGTCCTTTTTAATTAAGTACTTCAACTTTTTCATTCCTTTTTGTTGTAATTGAATTAATTATCGTTAAGTATGCATTAATTAGCAGTCGATTATGCAGAGGACTGATTATTTAAATATGGTAGTGGATTATTATCTACCAAGTTTATTGCAGTTTCGAAAAAGAAAAGCATCAACGGTCGTTTGTATAAAAGGCGCAGCCTCAAATAAATCCAATCGAAATATTATTTCACTGGAGAAAAATAAACGTTTCAGAAGGATTTATTACTTCGCGTCGATTATAATGAAAAGTATTTTCAAAAAGTGAGATTTTCACACAATGTAATAAACCTCAATACGAGGTCTGGCTATTAAATAACGCGAGACTGCGCGAGCAGAAGGCGTCCTACAGGGGTAGGGTGGGAAACGAATGCAGCGTTAGATAGCTGGAAGTGTCTAGTATTCCAGTAAAGAAACACATTTTTGTCGCTGTAGTAGTATTTTTTCTGTAGAGGTTAGAAACAAACGTGTTTTTTTCTCGGGCCGATAAAAATGTGTGAGACTGAGACTGTAAACGCCGATAAAGAATATGTCAGAAAAATTTTACATGATGAATTGAACATAAAGAAAGTTGGTCCAAAAACATTTGACGCCTGACCAAAAGCTCGTCAGACAACAGATCTGCTCAGATTTTCTTCAGAGGTTAGGTGAAGAGCCGGAATTGATGGAAAACAACATCACCATGCACAATCCCCCCCCTCCCCGAGAGACCTAAAGTATATCTATAAGGAAAATACAAAACATGGTCATCAATATTTTGTACCCTTTTATCATTTTAAAAATAGAAGATAAGTACAGTATTATTAAATTAGCCTGGCTCTTGATATTACTTACTTCATACTCATAAAGAAGTAAATGTAGATATTGAAAAAGTAATTGATAGATTTGCCAACTCAAAGAATAGAAGATTAGATTTAAAGTGAAATAATAAAACATAATGTTGTATTTATTCAGGTTTGTTATTATTTCTTCGTGCCTAAATTAATTGCGTAAGTAGGCTTACTTTTAAGGCGTAAGCAATAATATATGTTGGAAAACCACTACTTTAAAGTTTGTAGGCCTAACATAAAAATGGTTTCAAACATGTATGTGATTAATACATTTAAAAAGGTAATTAGTACAAAACTCTATATTATATATGCTGATAAACTAAGAATAATGATCAAAAAGTTGATTGCAATTTACATTCGTACACTACTGTATTGTACTCAAACCACCTTCTAAAATGCATTTTTTAGGGGGGGAATGCCACCCCGGCATTTGGGGTGGTCCCCCCAGAAAACCTGCTCTGGAGCCGCCTCTGATATAGTGCACATACGCTTGTCAAAAGTTAACATAATGTTAGCTGACATAGGTTTAACAGGCGTTTATGCAACCGCCCCGAGGTCCAACTAGATTTACATGGATAAAACTAAAAAAGGACAAAGTACGGGATCAGCACTAATCAGTCAGGAAATAAACTCGAGATTTAAATTGGGAGTGCTGCGATTTAAGAGAAAAGGAATAGTGTACTTGCCCTATTAATTTTCCAAGCTTTCGTAAATTTGTATTTAAATCATCAAACTAAAATTTCAAATATAATAAGAATAAGATAATAGAAAAAAAAACATTGAATTCCACGTAAATGGTCAACAATTTTTTTACACTGGTTAAATAACATATAAAATTACAACTCTATAAATTAGGAATAGCATAATTAAAAACTTTTTAAAATAATTTTAAAAGTAAAAATTTAAACTTTTAAAGCACGTCCCACATTTTTAATAACACGAAAAAAAGCAACCAAAAAACTATTTCTTTTGATGAATTACCCTGGCCTCTTATCCCATAGGACATCCAGCTAGCGTTGCAGTTTTAGTTTATTTAATTCTTTCTGAAGAGTGCACTTTACAGTGCGTCTGGGTAGTAGCCCATTCTCTTTTTAAACTTAATTATCAATTTAATTTTTCGTTTTAGTAAAGGTATTCGTACATTTCAGCCTTTTTCCTGCAAGTCTATTTTGAATTGCTAGCAAATTTTTACCATGCCTTCGTACATTGCCGCAACTTTTGAGAGATTTTTTTCGTCATTTGACAAGTGTTGTCAGTTTCTGAATATTTGAGGTTACGTTACCTTTAATTTAAAACATGGCTTTTCATACAAATACAAACTGTAAGTACAGTTGACAGAAGCAAACATGAACCCTGGGTGGGCGTGTCCTTGTCGCTGTAATTGTATTTTCATCTCACTTATGCAGCCACTAAAATTGATATTATCGTTAACATTGGCTCGTGATTGGCTGATTGTGATAACCTTGAAATTAGTTGTCATATTTTCCGCGGACCATGTTTGCTTCTGTCGACTGTACACACGAACTTCGGAATAAACATAAACATAAAATACTTCAATGTTTATTATGCTTCTAGGGCAACAGGATAGAATCAGCTGACGTAAACTGACATTTCTGCCAACATAGATTTTGGGTTGTTCCATCAAAATTCCCTAAAAAGAGAGGCGAGATTGCGAGGAATTGACCTTGATTAAATAGAAATGATTCTATACTTTTGTGCGCCTTTTTGTTGCAGTCAAAAGTCTGAAAGGCATGTGCAGTTGTTTCACAAAAAAGCTAGCAATAGAATTGCGAACAAAAGGCTGAAATGTACGAGTACCTTAATAAATTAGTAATTTGGAAATTAGTTAGATGGCGAGAAAGAAAAAAAAAGAGAAACAGAATGGAATAGAAGAATAAATTACAAAGGAAAATTGTGAAAGACTTTAATAGAGTAATTGAAAAACTAATTTCTTCGAAATAGATACATCCCCTTTTAAATTAAATTAACTAAATTTGTTTCTAGATTTATTAATTATAAATATATCTAGATAACCAATACTGCAAATTGCTTACTTTTAAACCAAGTTTGACGTTTCGCTTCACGGAATTCACAGCGCAGTAAAATTACACAATGTTCATTTTATTTAAATGAACCGACTTATTAGGTAATTATTTTTATTAACTCCACCAAATCTACTTAATCATGCAAATTTTAATGACACCGTGTTGGGAAACAAGTATTCGCGCTCAAAAAAAAACCAGATGATCAAAGCAAACCCTGCATTTAATACAGAACGGACCGAAATTCCTATATGCTCGCTAATGATGTGTAGGTTGCATGCGGTGGCGCTCTATTTTTATAAAACCGAAAGGTAATAAAGAGAAAAAGAAACGTCGATTTGACGGTCGGTGTCCATCTACCTGTTAGTTGCCTACCAACAATCAAGAAGGACCAGCGCTGTGAGGTCAAGCGAGTTTACAATAAAAAAAAAATCCGATCTCTTGATGCTAAAATTCACTAAGTTTGTATTTTAGTAAAAGCAACAATTTTTTGCTTTGGCAATTTTTACGAATTTTAATTTTAGAGTATGCACAATTTCAAAACACCGGCAGTATTAGTGACTTTTATTTTAAACCGGTCCTGGGTTGGTTTAGAATGGGCGTGCCACTAGTTGGTATTTTATTTTCCATGTGTAGAACCGTTAGCAGACCAAAGAACTAACGAAGAACTGCGCTGTGGTCTAAGAACGTTCCGACTCTAATAATTCACGTTCCGTAATAAAGGTACATAACTAATAGAGATGGACGATCGGCAAATAGAACGTATCACATACCGTAACAGTGATAATTTGTTCTTTTGTTCAGGTATTCAATGAAAAAAATAATATGTATTTTTAAGACAGATTCATAGACATATAATTTAAAGAGACCCAACTGTTTACATTTTAAAGCGATCACAGATTTACTGACGATGTTTGAAAACAAACAATATGATTTATAATATTAAAATACGAGTATTTTTTAAGTTTAAAGTTGTGTAAACTACATTCATTAAATATTTTCTTTTTAAATTAAGCATCTTCTTTTATCTTTGGCTTTAAACATTGCTTTTTAGTACATTAATACAAAACAATTAAAATTTATTAGCAACTCTGTGGGGTTGGACTTACTACAAGATGACAGTAAACAACTGAAAAGTGACAACTGACAGTTCAAAATGACAGTTGACAGCTGAAAAATGACAGTTGACAGTGAAAAATGACAGTTGACAGCTGAAAAATGACATTTGACATCTATAAAAGAACAGTTGACAGCTGAAAATGACAGTTGACAGTTAAAAATGACAGTTGACAGCTGATGTTTTTGACATTTGACAGCTGATATTTTGACGTTTTGACATTTGACAGCTGATATTTTGACATTTTTTGCCATTTAACAGCTGACTTTTTGACAGCTGACGTTTTGACATTTTTTGCCATTTGACAGCCGACATTTTGACATTTGACAGCTGACGTTTTGACATTTGACAGATGACGTTTTTGACATTTGACAGCCGAAATTTTGACATTTGCGATTTTGACAGCTAACGTTTTAACATTTCACGGCTAAAATTTTGACATTTGGCAGCTGACATTTTGACGTTTTTGACATTTGACACTTGACAGTTTGACATAACACATGACATTTTGGTGTGTGAGATATAATACGTGACACATGACATATTATGCGTGACATTTTTGGATTTACAGTGTTAGGGTGCGGTGGTTTAGTATTTAATAGTGTTTCCTAGAGGCGATTTTTCTTTAAATAAACTGTTAAACTTTATTAAAAATGGTTCGTCAGTGTGTAGTTTGTAAAAGAATGGATTTTTCCATTTTTTTTAAAATATTTATTTGCCATACTTGGTAGATAGGTAGGCTACATCAAATATTAAAAATACAGCTTGAATATTTTTTCGGGACTTGAGCCCCTAATTATTGGCAACCATAATCAAACAGTAAACAATAGAAATTCAAAAGTTTATTACAGGTTTTCTTTGTCTCTAATAGAAACATCTTTTAGATAACCCGTTCTAGAAATGCATCTTAAGTTATTTAGTATAAATAAATCGTCCATCTTTATATACAAAACAACAGCACTTTTGTTAAGTACTTCTTTCGTTATCGATAAGGTAATGCTGAACGTAGGATGAAATATATTTCGTGTGGGTGGTACTGACGAAGTATTCTTGATGTACCACTTTAATATATCTTTGTCTTCCAGCAAAAAAAGAAGACATTCTAGTAATATTTTCCGAACAACATATATTGCAAATATTAATTAATAGATATAAGCAACACACCTTGCTCATTTGACTATACGATGTAAAAACGTCAAGTGCACAAGTAATATGCGATAATGGGATGCTTCAATTTGTTCAAGCAAATGAGTAGAAAAAAGAAATAGTTTACGTTTTTATTTGTACCCAAGAGTTTTTATATGTTTTGTCAATTACCTTTACTAATTTCTGGGATTATTTGGCAAGTCCTGAACATAATTTAACATCAAATTTATCAAATATTTTTACTACGTTCTACCGCTTTATGTATTCCCCTGTAAAATAATAATGCTAAAAAAGCAGTATTTTAGTTTTGCTGGACTAAAACAAGAACATTTAACGAGTTTTCAGTTCATATTGTTCCCTAAAAGGTACCTTACGTACTCGATTTGACAACTGGTTCCTAATTTTCGGTAAATATTAAAATATTTTATGAAAAATCATAAATGTGAACCAGACTAACAATTCAAAAACGATATTGTAGTTATTTGTTATATAAGTAAGTATTTGTAAACAAGACTAGACTATGCATGAGAATTATTGAGGATTCGCTCTTATTTTGTACGATGTTGCCACAAGGTAATAGACGCTGGCTGCAGGATATCGGAATTTATGAACAGAAATAATTAAATTCTATAATACGCCGAAATTATACATTATTTTAAAAAAATATAAATAGAAAAATGATTCAGTTTGTTGCATTTCAACTAGCTATCTCCTACCGAAAACCGTTTACACTACCATTACACCAACACACACTTTTATGGTCCGGCTACACACAACGTTTTGCCTGAGAGCATGCTTGCAGACACTTGTTTGCGCAGGTAAGAGCGTGCGTATAGACGGCATGTTTATACGACGCGCGATAGGTACCGTCTTGCCGTCTCTGCAGGCATGCTCTCAGACAAAACGTTGTGTGTAGCTGGACCATTTATATGCCTGACGCACGTTTCGATAACCAAGTTATTATCTTCAGAGACCGAAGGTAAACTAACTTAACTTTAGCTAAACTTTAACTAAACTTTAGTTTGCCTTCGGTCTCTGAAGATAATAACTTGGTTATCGAAACGTGCGTCAGGCATATAAAAGTGTGTGTTGGTGTAGTGGTAGTGTAAACGGTTTTCGGTATCAGTTTCGCCAACGGTTCCAGATTCAACATTTTAGCTATCTCCTTATTTTTTTATTTATAAAAAAAACGATAAAAAAATTAAAACTATTTATCAAAAAAAAGTTTAGAGCGAGTTGATGTAAGTCAAAATAGACACTTCACAAATGTCAAAAATAGCAAACGCCCATAAATATATTAATATTTTATTTTTTCACTGTTCTTTTGTGTTTTAAGATGCAGTATAAAATAAAATGTTGTACGTCACACTCGTACAAGTGTTCTTACGGGATAGTAACATAAATATCTATTAAATAAAAGTAAATAATTATTCCCGGGTTCATGTTTATTACCAGGTACTTCGGTGGTATAATACACATTTTTGAATGACAACAAAAAAATTTGCGAAATTAAAATTTCTTAACGCAAGATTTATTTATGCAACACTCATTACATTAAGGTTAGTTTTAAGAACTAATTTTTTGTTTCTCAGTAATTTTTCGTGATTATAATTTGAAATTGAGAAAAAAACTATATTATAAAATTAAGTTTTCAATAGTTTCATCGTTTTATGCAGTACGAATCATCTTCATCCGAGCAATCAATTTTATTTTATTCATGAGAATGAGGTCAATTAATTCAATCGAATGTTAAACTGGTTTGTTTACTTTACTTAAGTTTAATTTCTACAAAATGTTAATTTTGATAACAATAAGAAACAATTTCAACAGTAAAAAAATAATAGTTTTCATTACAGTTTATCTTTTTTTCCTTTTTAATTTGTTTGTTTTTATATACCAATAAAAAGTTACTTTACCTGACATGCAGACGCATCTGAACGTTCCGGGATCGTCCAAACAGGAGCCGTCATTGTGACAAGGATGAGATTCGCATTCGTTGACATTTATCTCGCATCTCGGTCCAGTGAAACCTTGAGTACAATTGCACGCGAAGCTTCCTGGCGTATTTACACATATTCCATCGTGTTCGCAAGGAGAACCTGAAAACGAAATGAAACCGTTTCAAAAAAATTTATTCGATTAAAGAAAAATGTTTCGTTTATCAATTTATTATTTAAAGTTTTAAAGCATATCAGCCCATTAACTAAATTAGACAATAATTTGTTATTAAATTAATTATACAAATAGAAAACGTTTTGTATCCTGCTGCGGGTTGTATCATATCCATTTCTATCTCTATAATCGTTTTTATATATCTGTTATACCGAGAGTTATTACTGGACTCGTATACATTATACAATTAACGCAGTGGCGTAGAAACGTTTTATTATCCAACACACCTACGAGTAAGGCTATTTAATGGTTTAACTGCTGATATATATATCACATATACTACACGTTTATGACCTAAATTTATAAAGGTAATATAAATCATTCTTCAGTGATATGGTAAGTTCAGCCTACGCAGACATAGAAATACAATATGGATATCTTGACATAGACAAAAACGTTACAAATAAAAGTGAAAAACATTAAAAAAAGGAAGGTTCAAAACATACAGTATGATGCAAATGTTGTAATATTTGTAACCATATTATAACGTTGGACGTCAATTTGTGATATGATTTACATGTTGAGAGTGAATTTATAAAAATATTTAGTTAACTTTTTTGAAAAAATAACAATATACCAAAAGAAAAAATGTATTTTACAATAAAACAACCATTAATCTTAATTTCGTCTTTAATTAGTTGTAAAATATACTTCAATAATCAACAAAATTTATAAATGTTTATCACAGCAAAAATTATGATAGTTAAATACCTCGGCTATGGGTGAGTAAGTTCATTAGCTCTGACTATAGTACAATATTTGTTTCTTTAAGAAATTATACGGGCGCCACTGAAATCTTTTTATTTTTTTTATGATACTAACGAAGAAAGTTGTTTTAAGCTGAGTTATTTAAATAAGTATCATAAGATGACAGAAAGATATCAGAAAAAACTGTCTATGAAGATAAAAAAAATGATATGAAAATGTACAAACAGATAAAAGATAAATAGATTTCCTTGGTGCTAAAATGAATGAAATTGAGAATACGTTACAAAAAAATAATCCGCAAACAGTTCTTTACAACTACTTATTCTAATACAGTTGACGATACGAAAATGATTTTGATATTACGTTTAAGAAATAAAGAAAAACGAGACAGCTGTATAATATTATAAATGCATTTATTTACGTTGGTCGACTTATCTTTTTTTACATCTGCGATCCATTGGTTGATCCAGGAGAGAGCTGGTCCAGTGAAGGGTTGGTCTGATGAACAGTCCACCAATGTAGAACCAATCAGCGGTAATTCGGTAGTAACCCAGTAATGTCTTTGAAATTGGGATTGTCTTTGAAATTGAAATTTGTAATGTCTTTGGTATTTTATATTCCAATGCTGTGTATAACACCAATGACAATAAGAGAATGAATCGTGGTTTAAGGTATTGGACTATGCCACATTAAAGATCGTGTATAAAGTTGGAATTACTGACAGGAATCGTTTATAATAATTAACATGTTAAGAACTCTATACAATAGATGGTGTTAGTGTTAGCCATATAATTAATTTAAAAATACTACGTTTTTTGTTAACATATCGTCATTGTATAAACAGACATAGTAGGACAACCCAATGCTTTATTTTCTTTGACACAATTTGGGACGACCACCAGATGTCGGTAAAGACTTGGTCCCAATTTTAAAAATAAATACTAATTTTACTAATATTTGGTAGATGGCGGTGCGTCAGAAAATAAATTCTCACTATTTTCTATAGGGGTAATCGCAATTGTTGTGCTCTTGTTGCAAAGTTTATTATTGACGATCTTAGTATCAACTGATTCGTTGTTATAGTTTGTGGTTTGCGGTTATTTTGTTTTTGGAGTGTTTGTATTATAGTTATAGTTTATTTATTATTAAAAAACTTTACTTAGTGACAGAAAAACTGAATAGTGTTGTAATTGATTTTTTATTTTGAGGTAAGCATAAATCAAAAATGATTGCTATTCATTAGACATACATTTATATCCGGTAAATAATACATATATCAATTTTACAGATGTCAGGACATTATAGTATGTTTACTACCAATGCGGTAATTCCACATACAAAGATTCAACTATCAGAATGTTTCGATTCCCATACGCAGCAGTATGTCAACAATGGATAATAAACTCAGGTAAGACTAATATTTTTTCAAATAAAAAATAATAAATTTATACCCTTAAAATAATTGAATTATATTAGAATTTTAAATGACACTAAGACGGATTAATTGTTTTTAATCAAAAATCAAATCAAAAACATTTTGAAATATATATAATATAATCAATGTCTATTTTTAACTTAATAGTTATTAAAAATGTTTTATGTTAAACTATGTTTAATATAAAAGTCTTAAACCGGTGATTTTTAAAATGTTTTTTTCATTACAATAAAGAAATAAAACATAAAATTTGAAAACATTAAATTAATTTTTTTATTGAAAAGTAATGTATATCGATACCGTGGGCCTTGACACAGTTCTTATAAAACTATAATATGTACATTAAGACTATGACACTGGAATTTTGTTAATTTGAAATCAGCTGACTTGCATAAAGTTTACTGTATTACGGAAATAAAATTTGTTGATATATTTTTTAAAAATGGACCATCCAAGTAGTAGATTTAAAAAACTAAAATTTTTAAACATTTTTCTAAGAGCAACAATTTGATGTAAACTTAATTTTTAATTTTGTTCGACAAACATCAAACAAAATCAACTGTCACTTCATAATAAATCGCAACGTTGTTATTCTTTTTATGTATCTATGGTTATTACCATTGTAGCATTATTAAATTTTATGTGTACTTGTAATTAAAAAAAACGACTTGAATTCTCTTCACTTGGCTACTTTTTTAAAAAATTAAAATATTTTCTGCTTTAAAAGTTTTATAATTGAAAAATATTAAATAAATATAAAAAATGTAATTCAATTTTGGACTGGCTTAATAAACATTTTCGTATTTTTTCTTGCAAAAATAATTTTGATAATTTATTAGCTTAGACAATAAATTTTTGTTGCTATAAACAAGCCGTTATGTTAAACCCCATGATTCAACCTCTACTGTAATATAACAATAGGTACCGTTTTCTCCACAACAATTTTACCGTACTTCCGGTAATATCGATAATCTCGATATTTCTAAATAAATATACCAATAATTTATGAATATAACAATTTGGTCACTCAACATTGTACAAGATAAAATTCCTAAAAATGTAGTTAATGGCTTAAACGATTCGAAATAGTTTTAGAAAAAGAAGTATTTTTATTTTTTTCGGTTAAAAATTACAATTGTTATTAGCAAAAAACTGTTGGAAAAAAACCCCACCAGCTTCTTCCCAATACCTCCAAAAAGTATAACTGATTGTTTAAATAATAAAAAAATTCTGAAAGTGCAGTAAATTTCAACAAAAATTCTCAATTCACGGAATTGTAACTCTATACTATTTTCACCATGTACTAGCGTGAAAAAAATAATAAAAAGAAATCGAATTAGTGCTTTGAATTTGTTGCGCTTAACAATAATAATAATGATAGAATAATAATAATCTTTAATGTTTCTAAACAAAAAATTACAGCAACGGTTTGGTTACATATATTTTATTATTACAACATAGTTTAATAAATCATATTTATAAGTTTTAATTAAATTAGATTTTAAAGTTATTGGCATTTTTTATTAATAGTAATTATTTACATTGCAGGAAATGCAAAATTATATATGTAGCAAGCATTTCGATCCTGTACTTCTGAATTCCAAACGTTTACCAAAGACTGCTGTTCCACAAAAATATGATGATCAAATGCCGTTTTCTGAGTTATCTGTAGCAGCAGGTTTGCGACAGTATACCATCAACCAATAAAAATACTTTTGATTGTGACGAAAGTGAGAGTTTGAGCGAAACGAGTACAAAAACCATCGATCCATTTATACTCCAGTTGATTGATATGCCCTCATCTCCTCTTCTTTTGGAAAAATATCATAAAGAAATAACGACTCTTAAAAAGCGTTTACAGGAGTTTCAAAAAAAATTAACAGATGATTAACAAACTAACATAAAAAAAGTAAAAATTCTCAAGAAGTAAAAAAAAACTCTAAGTTAGCAATACTACAAAACAAATAATGTTATCTATTTATCCATCCTTAAATTTTTACATAAAATCCTTGTGTATTTAATTTTAACGGAATATTTCATTCCTATCATAATTTTAGGCAATAAACCGCAGGTAGAAAAAAGGTTTGAAACAATTTTAAAAATATAACGGAGAACAATTATTACTAACATATTTCTGCATTGTTAAGTACAAAATCCAACTATTTTTTTAATTTACATTTACTTTATGTATGATTTTTACTTTAATAAATGTTTTTAGTTGCTCAGAACGAAAAATGTAATTAGATTATTATTGTAGAAACTTTTTGTAAAAATCCATGTTATTATGAACCACACACAAAAATGTTTAACGAATATTTCCACGATTTATTAAAACATTTCTTTTTATAAATCAATCATAGTTGCTTAGAATCTGACGATGGTAATTATTATCCAAACAGCTCTCATTGAATTATTAAATTTTTTAATAAATCGTTGAAATATTCTTTAAACATTAATTTTTTTTGGTATTTATGATGATGTAATTATTTATGAATAAATATTTTTGTAGTATTTTTATTTATTGTAGAAATCCTTACTTTTTGGAAAACCGTAATATGAAAATTAAACAAATACATTTTTAGTAAAAATTCCCACTATGTATTATTCTAACAATCCTTTTTATAGTAAATGACAGCTTTTTCGACTAAATGAAAGATCGTCATAATGAAGTTACATTTTTGAAGACAACAATTTTAAAGATATATTATTAGCCCTAAGGAATAATCCTGATCCTGATTTTTACTATAACTTTTATGTTTTATCAATATATAAACTGTTTGTTTTGATTAAGCTTAATTTTATAAATAGATAATACAATAAAATATTAAGCTATTCTAAGCATCAGTACGATATAGTTTTCAACTGTTTTTTCTATATCATTGCACAGCGCTGATCTTAGATGAAAACATTTCAAATCCCAAAAAACGGTAAAATTTTTGAAAAATTGAAACGTACAAAGAAAGGTCATAAAATAGTACCGAGGTCCGAAGGTACTTTAGAATAACAATACTTTTTATTTTAATAAACTAATATGTATTAAAAAATTAAATTTAATTTACTTTATCTTTTCAACCCTGTAATTAATGAAAATCAATTTTTACAGATAATTTATGCTGACTTTCTGCTCTCAGTACCAACAGAATATTTCTTTCTATGTTTAATTTTTTAAAAATACTTACTCACTTTTTAGTATTAAAAAAAAATCATTCTATTTAAAATGTATTGGCTAAAAGTTTTACGCCTACATCTCCATGAAGAAATTCGGCTAAATAATAAATTTATCGAACAACCCCTATTTTCTTTGCGATCAAAAACTGTAATTTATTTTGTATATTTACTCTATTCGTCACCAGGTACCACCACGTTACGGGCGTACAGAGCTTCAAAATTATTTACCATAAGGATTGTCCTACTATGTCTTTTTATACAATGATATCATGTTACAATGTATGGAATAAATTCATTATTTCAAAAACAGACGACTTTTAAAAAGATCTTAAAACAGGTCAATTTTAATTTTTAAATGGCCATCAACTGCTATAGATGTGTTGGACATTACATCATTAGTGATTGCGTAATGACGTCATCGACGACTTTTTTAATTACAAACCCAAGTCACGTCACAGCTCATTTGAAATGTCTCCTTATAGCCTTTGCAACAATGCAATCATTTAAATATTTATTTCTACAGGGATAACCAAAATTATGAAATTTGTTAAGTAACATGGAATTACAATAAATATTCATTCACTGAACTAAATACACTAAGTACCGCCACTGGGAATAAAACAAAATAGTGTTTATTGTTGGTTCCGAAAAAAATACATTGATAAAAACAATGCTACATTATAATTTGAAATTAATTATTATAGTAAGTACTCGGAATTATTTTTACAAAAATATTTAAATCAATATTGTCATTGACTCGTCTTTATTCGTCAATGATCTGTGAATCTGTCAAATAATAGACGTCAAATTTTTACTCTTCGAGTTTTTTGCAGACATTAATAACAGCATTTATAAAAATGAAACTAACAGAAACAGAACGAATCGAGATTTTAACCATGATTGGTTATGGAGATAGAGTGAGGACTCAAGCAGAAGTTCGTAATTTATTTAATGCTAAATACCCCAATCACGATCCAATTACTCAATCAACAGTAAGTAAAATTGAAAAAAAATTTAGAGAAACGGGCCATGTTAAAGATTTCCCAGAAGTGATAGAACATTAACATCCGAAGCCAAAAAACTGGTCGCAGTAGATAATAATGTCCACCAATCAACTGTTGTAAGAGTGCTAAAAAAGGAGAAGTGGCATCCATACAAAGTACATCTGGTCCAGGAGCTATTAGAAGATGACTTTGATAGAAGAATCGAATTCTGCGAAATCGTTATGGAACAATGTAACAAAGATCCGGGTTTCATACAAAAGGTACTTTTTTCAGATGAAGCGTCTTTTATGCTGAACGGTCACGTAAATCGCCAGACATGTCGATATTGGGCAAGTGAAAATCCACATTGGATGGAAGAGTATAGGACACAATATCCCGAGAAGGTGAATGTTTGGGCTGGCATTATAAACAATCAAATTGTAGGGCCATATTTTTTTGAGGAAAACCTAACTGCTGCTAGTTATCTGGAATTTCTTCAAAATTATCTGTTGCCACAGCTGAATCAGCTATTTCCAAATAGAAATGATTTATGGTACCAACAGGATGGGGCTCCCCTACACTATGGCGTTGAGGTACGAAATGACCTTAATAACGTTTTCCCAGGAAGGTGAACAAGTAGAAGTGGCCTATCGAATAGCCACCAAGGTCTCCAGATTTTACTCCGTTAGACTTTTTTTGTGGGGATATTTAAAGAGCAAATTATATCAAAATCGACCGAATAATGTAAAAGAGTTGAAGGAGCGAATCCGAACGGAAATTGCACAAATAACACCTCGAAAAAGTTAGGAAAGAATTAACTGCTCGCTGATTGTTTTTTAACAAAGTAAAATTATAAACACTTGAAACTAGCCTTTGTAATTTAAGAAGGTATAGACTAAGTAGATTTGATAACAAAGTGAGTTAAGAACATACAGAGTCTGCGAAATCACAAATGCATTTTATTATTTCAATTATTAAGTATTTTTTTTTATTTTTTATAGGTTGGAGCTTGTAAACTGATTAACTAGCTAATTTAACTTTAGATGATATTGATTGTAAAAGATCCAAACACTAAAACACAAATTCCAAGAACCTTTGTGGTTACCGATATGGAAAATTATGCTTGATTTGTTAAAAAAATATCCGCCACTTTGTCCTCTCCACATCAAGCATAAGCGCCCTTTTTTTATGCCACAAAAGCAGGAAAATGTAGTTCGCACCAAGTTAGCAAGAATACCATAGGAAAAATCGCATTTAAAATTACCTGATACTTCATGTTATACTGGTTTTAGTGCTTACGAAAATCTTCAGCGACATTACTAGAAGATGCTGGTGTAGATATCACGACAATATTTATATATTTATACTTAAGTTTCAAAATTCCGAAAACCGAAACATTTTTGAAGGTATTTTTAAAGAGAAAACTACTTCCCAGACTAAGCGCGGTTTGAATTGAATTGAATTTTCCAAATTTAGATCGGAAACTAGAAAAGCAATTGCTTTTTAATAAATAAAAACTCTTTTTTGTCTGTTTCGTATTAAACATTCAACAAAAATGTTATTAATAATACTAATTAGCGAGGAAAATAAATAGTAAAAAATGTAAATCTACTTAATTTATCTCAAACTGATTATTTTTATTAATTAGTTGTATTAAACTCCTCATAAGAGACGTTGAAGATACGCCATTTTCAACTACAAATGTTCCCAGGTTATTGCTAATGCTAATGATCCATATTAATTATAACGGACGTAGATACAAGTTTTAACGTTGAAATAAATTTTCGCGTACTTGCAAATGTTCCGGATAAATCATCACATCGCATCGATATAATATGTGTATATCATACACCGATGCCATCCTCTATTAGAACATTTTACAAAACTGGTTCCTCTCTCTTCTTCTTCTTTTACTACTACTTGACTACGCGTTCTTGAGTTACGACTAATTGCATCGGCAGTCACTCATCGGACTTGATCTGATTTGACTTCCAACTTGCTAGCAATAAGTTTTCTATTGAGGGAATCACAAATCGTTCGGATTACCATAATTAATTAATTTATTAATTAATATATGTAAATTAGGTATGGAACTATTAAAACCGAAAAATTCGAATCAAACGGTGTATAATGCAAAGTATACGAGTATAATAGTGTATTATTCAACAGAATGTCCGCGAATTTCAAATAAAATTTATTAATAATTATAAAATCTGCAAGATAACACGGTAGTAGATACGATTCTCAAATTTGGACGAAGTACGTTATGGAAACTCCTAAAAGAAATTGAAGTTAAGTATGAGTAGCATAAAAAACGAAAATTTTGGAATGAGACAGAAGAAATTATTTGATGAAGAACACAATACTTAAGAAGTATTAAAAAGTTTCGGAGCGAGGGAAGATCTATCTTTTATTTAAATGAAACATGGTTGAATGAAGGACACACTGGTTCTAAATGCCGACAATTAAAGGAGTAAGTGCTTTTTGCATTAATTTATATTTAATTCTTACTTTTTAATATGTAGCATATTTTTATTTTACTTTTAATTTTTATTTTAATTTGAATTATGCTTTAAAAAAACTTCGGTTCTACGGTCATGGGATCTATTCAGCTACCTGTTGTGACAATATTATCTAGGGTTTCTATTGTGTTTCGGTTAGTTAATATCTAATTACAAGGTGGAATCTATGAAAAATAACAACTATAACTAAGTTTCCATAGAAATGTATACTACTTTTAGTCATTTTTCATGAACCACCCTTGCTTGGGCTTTGAAGGGTTTTGTATTTATAATGAATTCACTGTGCTGCCAACTCCAAACAAATGAACTATACATAAAACTTAAAAATCAAACACTATTGCGTGAAAAAGTATATACAGTGTATAAAAGCCAAATGGAATAAATTCATTATTTCGGTTACTGTACATATTTATAAAAAATCCCGAAACACGTCAAATTTAAATTATAACTTGACATTCTTTAACGTGAAAATGCAACCCCTACCTTCAACCTCCTTATGGGAAGTATAGGCTTGTGATATATCATTTGAAAGGTCTCTTCATTCTCTATTCAAAAATGTTATTGTTTTTAAATTTAATGCAAAAATTAACATAAAAAAAATTAATATAATGTTGTTACCGAAATTCGCTACAATACAATCAAAAACTAAAATGTAATGCAAAACGTAATAAAATGTAGAACACGAAAAAGAACTATGAATGTTAATGAAGTAGATGTTCAAAATGTTCTCCGCGAACGTCTTGGCAACATCCTAATCTCAAATAAAACTTCTAACATTATTTAACATATCAGGCGTGATCGACCTAATCGCAAGCGTTATTCGTTCTTTTAAGTCATATAAATCAGAAGATTTAGTTTTGTACACATGGCTCTTCATATATCCCCATAAAAAGAAATCTAATAATGTAAGATCAGGTGATCGCGCTGGCCATTCAATCGATCCTCGCCTCCCTATCCACCGATTGGGAAATATTGTATCGAGGTACTGCCGGACATTAAGTTGGTAATGTGGTGGTGCTCCATCCTGCTGAAACCATATCGTATTCGCTGGAACTTGAGGGTTACCTGGATCAGGATATAAATTTGCCAACGTTGGAATGACATCATTTTGAAGTATTGCCAAATAATTGTTGCCATTCAAGTTGCCCTCAATAAAAAAGGGACCAATGATATTGTTCCCTACAATCCCTGCCCAAACATTAACCTTTTGAGGGTATTGAGTGTGTTCTCTCATCCAGTGAGGATTTTCCGTGGACCAGTAGCGGCAATTTTGCCGATTAGCATGACCGTACATTCATCAGAAAACATAACGTCTTCTAATTGGATAATATTGTTATCCAACATGTCCATCATTTGCTCACAAAAAAAGTTCTCCTATTAAAATCGTCTTCCATGAGCTCCTGAGTAGGTATCATCTTATACGGATGCAATTTATTTTCTTTTAATATGTTTGCTATCGATGTATGGCTAGCATTGAATGTAGTGGATGCCTGTCTACTCGATGTATGTGGGTTTTCCTGAAACTCAAGCAACACATCTAATTTGAGTTCATCACTCAGTGCATTGGCAGCTGCTTTTTTTATCTGCCTTACATGACCAAACTCGTAAAACTGCTTTTCTATTTTACTTATTGTTCCTTGGGATATAGGCGGTAAATTAGTAAATTTCTCATGAAATAGGCGAGTTACTTCCTGTTGTGTTCGGATGTTATCTCCGTAACCAATCATTTGTAAAACTGTTATTTTATGCATTTCCGTTAATCTAACCATTTTTCAGAATTGAATTGAACAAACTTTATACTTAAATTACAACAATGACAACTTAAATAAAACAATTTACTACTGCTTGTTAAAATAGCGTTGCCACGGAAATTCTTTAAAGTTTTTTAATGGTTACCATCTAAAAACCACATTGCTATGGTTTTTGTTCACTTTCTCATTATCAAGACCTAAACGGGAAATAAGTTTTAAGTATATTGTAATAAGTTTCGAGTATATTTTAGCGAATTTCGGTAACAACATGATTTTAATTTTTTTTTTTATGTTAATTTTTCATCAAATTTAAAAATAATAACATTTTTGAATAGAGAATGAAGAGACCCCTTTGAAATGATATATTATTACAAGCCTATACTTCCCATTTAAAAAATTGGGGGTTGTACCTGTCATTCTAAGGGGGTTGAAGGTAGGGGTTGCATTTTCACGTTAAAGAATGTCAAGTTATAATTTAAATTTGACGTGTTTCGGGATTTTTTATAAATATGTACAGTAACCGAAATAATGAATTTATTCCATTTGGCTTTTACACACTGTGGAATATTCCAATCCCAAGTTTGTGACTTCATACCGTAAATAATGGTACTTTATTCACTAGTGAATAATAGGTAAGATTATACTTGAGGAAGCTTTTTGTGTAACTAGGGTTTTATAGGACTGTCGTGGACAAAAATAATTTATTTCCAAAAAAAAATAACAGACGATATTTTCCTGAAGACCGAATAATATATTCCGCCCTGTATTAATAACAGCCAGTCAGTCATCGCAGTAAATTTCTCATGATTGTTCCTTTTATCATTCAAAATCGTTTCTATCTAAATTCCGCCCACTCATTGTCCCTAGCTCGGTCTTTATCTAACCACAAACACTTCTTTTAACAATGGTTATCTTCTTTTTTTTTTCGAAATTTCAACCTGATGTCGCAGCAGGGAATTCGTCTTTCTTTAGACTTTCTTTAAACTCTCAGAAAAACAAGTCAACATTTTATAAGTAGCCATATTCATGTGCGGAAGATAAGATAAACACTTGCTTGTTAATATTTTTGTGAGGTTCGACACATCCTGTTTTACCTAAACATGTTCGGTTGTGTATTATTATTTATTTGTAATTTGAGGATTGAAAAGTAGATAATAGAACGAAAAACAACTCTAGGAAGGTAATTTTTTAACTGCTTATCGGCCTTATTTTAAAATACATGATAACATTTTGTAATTTTTAAAGTACACAACAAATCTATATGGATCATAAATATGTTTTATCTAATTTTGACATATAAAGTGATACTTTTTTTTAACCAGTAACGAAATAGTATATTACATAACGAGTGTGGAAAGTGAAGTATTACGCACGAGAGAAGTTTAGCACGAGCCGCGTAGTGGCGAGTGCAGAAACGTAACGAGTGCAAGAAATACACTTTCCAACGCGTTGTGTACACGATTTTTCCTACGATCCCAATATTTCTTATTATAATAAATATTTTAAATTTATTTATAAAATTTATTTTAATTGTTAGTCATGTTAAAAATTAGGATTTAAACGAGTTTATATTATTGCATGGAAATATAATTAATTAAAATCAAATAACCACCTTTCTCAGGAATTCACATCAAAATTTTTTATTAGCTAGATGACATTTTAATTTTTTTTGTGGGCTCTATAAAAATTAAAAGTAAAAAGGTCAGTTGGTGAAATTGATTGATAAGTAATGTAATAATAATAGACACAAAGATAATTGTAAACAGAAACACAAACATAACTTCAAAAATCCACATTCGACACATGCACGGAACATAAACACAATATAAAAAAGAAGAATAAACTGTTCTTCTTTCTAAAAGTGTTTTTATAAAAATATTAATACTGAATAAAAATATGTTTATTTTTTAAAAATTTAAAAACCTATAAGAAACTTTATTCTTTATTCTTACTTTATACAGAAAAATTTGTATTGGCAATTACAATACAATATTTGACACAAGGAAGATTTAAAAAAAAAATTAAATGGTCCTTGCTTTGACATTCATGTGTTTTTACTATTGATAAATTTGACGTAAATGTCACAGATCATAGAACTATATTTTTTTACTTTTCAATACGTGTATTGATATTTACTTTTCAATACGTGTATTGATATTAGCTACTTTCTTAAGTACAAGTAAGTGTGCAAACTAGCACTTTCATATGTGGTCGTAGGAAAAGTAATATACAAATATGTCCAAAAGTTTGAAATATTTAGAAATAATATATCTACGCCTATGGTTTTTTAAAAACTCTTGTTGATATTTATTTTAAAGCTTTTTTAAATCATTTTTGTAATAATTTGGTCATATTTAACTGATTTGGGTGCTTTCACATTATTCCAATTCTTGTTTAAAATTCATTTGAGCTGTTTAAAAATGCCCAGTGTAATTGCTAGAGTAATTGCTTTGTTACAACAGGGCTTTGGTCAAAGTGATATTGCGAATATTGTTGGTGTTACTCAGGGTGCTGTATCAAAAATTAAAAAAAATCCAAGACACAAATGATGCGAAGGATCGTCCCAGAAGTGGCAGAAGTCGATGTACAACAGCAGCACAAGACCGGCAGATAACATTGATAGCTCGAAGAAATCGACAGGAATCTGCAAATGGTATATCCAGAGAAATTACTAGACTTGAAGGACTGAATATCTCAAGACAAACAATTACACGAAGATTAAATGCGGTAAATTTGTATCGCAGAAGACCTCTACGTGTCCCCAAACTAACCTATCAACAAAAAATTGTAAGGTTGCAATGGGCTCAAGAAATGTTACACCATGGTCCTAACTAGAATTTCGTGATGTTTTCTAATGAATCAAGAATTGGTTTGGTTTCTGATTCGCGAAGAACGCTAGTTTGGAGGGCCCCAGGACGACAAGCCCGATTAGAAACAGCCCAACCACGTGTTCCATTTGAAGGTGGGAGTATTATGGTTTGGAGTGGTATTATGAGGGGTACACGGACGCCTCTCCTGGTTTTGGAGAGAAGAATCACTGGTGCTGTGTACATCGAGGAAGTTTTAAATCCTGTTGTGCGTCTATTCCGGAGGGCGGTAGGTGATGGATTTGTGTTTATGCATGACAATGCACCTCCACATCGAACAGCTGCAGTACAAAATTTTTTGGAAGAAGAAGGAATATACATATTAAGATGGCCATCAAATTCCCCTGACATGAACGTCATTGAACATGCCTGGGACGTTATTAAAACACGCATTAAGAAGCGAAACCCTCCCCCAATTACTCTACGAGAACTGAAAGATGCTGCTCGTGAAGAATGGGAGAGAATTCCGCAAGCCCAGCTCGACCATTTAATCGATAGCATGCCACATCGCCTACAGTCATACAGGCCCATGGAGAAAATACTGATTATTAATTTTATTTAAAAACCTTTTATTTTAAAAAAAATTTGTATCAAAAAAATTATTTATAAAAATTATTAAAAAGATAAAATATCCTTTATTACAAACTTTTGGACATATATGTGTATTTCCTAACTGGTGATGAAATAGTATATTACATAAGTGAAATTGCACGAGTGCAATAAATACACTTTCCAACGCGTTATGTACACCATTCTTTCTACGACCCCAAAATTTCTTATAATAATAACTTTTTTAAATTTATTTATAAAATTTAGTTTAATTAGAGAGAATATTAGTTGTAGTGGCATTTTCTGTTCTTGCTTACTAATTAATTTATTTATCAAATGTAATGGATACCTATGTAGCTATTTGATTTATAACTGAAAGAATACAATCTAGTTTCTGGAAAAATCTTCTCTACAGCGAACAACTGCTTCTTACATAATAAGACTAGAAATAAACTTGTGCAAGCTGGAATATTACACGATAAAACAAGCTATCGATCTAATAATTAGAATAAGCAACCAAGATAATACAAGATACCTTCATAGGGCACTGGAACGACTTAAAAAACTTCAAACATCTAGATGTGGTAGTCTTAAATATAATTGGCTTGAACAGTTAACCTCTATTGTTAGCAAATACTATCCTAATTTTAATCCAGAATTTATCAATGAAAATATAAATATAAATATAACCAAATATGTGGTCAGAAACATCCAGGACGACTGGAATAAAGTATTACTTAGTATTCATCACCCAACCCATAAGTTTTTACTTGAAAATAACTTTAACAACTACATCTGCGGACCATCTCCATTGCATGTCAAACGCTTAATTGCCCAGGTTCGCACAACAAATAATAAAACAATCAGAGCTGGGCAGTACTCGAGTAAATTGTACTCAATCTTGTACTCGAGTACTCAAAGTACTCAGTTGCCAGTACTCGTGATTACTTTTATTTTGAAGTACTCTGTACTCGAAAATTTTCGAGTATTTCAAATTTTACAGTACTCAGTACTTTTGATTCATACAGTTGGCGAGTAACGAGTACGAGTACCGACCTTCACGCACGCCTACAGACTTGTCTCAGCTTGTGCATTGTGTCATTGTGTGTAGTGTAGCGTCGCATCCATAGAGACTATAGGTTGCATCGTTGGGTTTTACTCAGTGTTTCCACTATTACGATTTCCTTCCCCCACGTCTCAACTCAGCGCATATGTTTTATTGTAGACCACAGAATGGAAATAAATATTGATAGATAGTGTCAAAATTCACCATTCACGTAGCAGTTAGAGCCATCATTTCTCAAATATCTAAGGCTAGGTTTTATCTATGATTTCCCGCAATTTCCCCTCATATAGTCTTTCCCCTTTTCCTTCCCCTCTGGGTACTAATTTCCCCTTAAAAGGGGAATTTCCCCTCAATGTGGAAACACTGGTTTTACTGTCGTTCCGTGGTTGTCTGTCACGGGGCGTGACGTAACGTCGCCCGATTGGTGATCAATGTCACGTGACCAATGCCTACATTTTATGTAGGTAACCTATTGTAACAAGTAACCTATTGGCAAATTTACGCTGACGTAAGCTTAAGCGGTTGACATGTCCCCTTAATAACAAACTAATATACTGATATAGTGACACTGATTTTTGTTTTCATAATGTGATTTTGTTTATTAGAAATATGATTAGAAATAATGATATTTTGTTATTTTTTATTAGAATTTTATATTTTTGTTTTTGGTGTTTTTTACATTTTATAAATATATAACTGTTTTTTGAGTATTCTCTACCTGCATTATCATCCTGTCACTCTACCTTCTACTTTCTACCTTTATTATTTATTTCTATACTTAAAATAAGAAAGTTGCACTTAATAGTCAGTGCTGATAATTAATAGGAAGTAATTGAAATGACGTTCCCATTTCATGTTTTGTTACTGATTTTCTTCTTTTTAAACTGTACCTAATAACAATTATTTAAAATACTCGTACTCGTAATTTTTACTCGTTTTTCACGAGTACTCTCTAAAATTTGGTAAAGTACTCATTTGCTTTGAGTAATTCTCATATAAGTACTCATACTCGAATAAGTATAAGTACTTTCCGAAGCTACTCATTGTGAAGTACTCACGAGTACTTTAGTACAGTACTCTGCCCAGCTCTGAAAACAATATACCTGTATGTCAATAACATCTCACACAAAATAAAACTTGACGAAAGATGTACAATCTGCAATAGACAAGTTATGGAAACACTAGAACACATATTTCTGGATTGTCCAATGTACAACAGCTTAAGACCAACAATTCTAGGAAATCAATATCATTCAGACGCGCTGGATACCTTACTTTCAACAACAAACACTAGAACTCTCCAACTTATTTATAACTTTATAGGGGGTGCTATGCGAATAAGATCATTTATTATCAACGAATAAAATGCACAAGGCTTTTCTACCCACGTACTTACAACTTCTAATACTACTTAATGGTTATCTTCTTAAAAAGTCAACTTATTTGTTTATAATTTATACCGTTCTCTTGTTCATGTACCTTGTATAAAAGAACAATAAATCGATCTATCTATCTATCTATCTATTTGATTTATAATGTCAATTTCTTTATCAATTCAGTGTGCAAGACTCTCGTAGTAATATTAATATGTCATATAGAAAAAATTCAGAATAAATTGATCCCTTACAAAAAAATATACACAGGGTTTTACTACCCAATCCTTCAGCTGTAATTCTCCATTTTTTGATGTTTCTGTTATACCCACAGTACAAATAAAAGGATATAATAAACATTTTTTTATAAATAATTTTTTCTGAGCATAAAAATCTTCATCGCAAATGAGATAAATCTTGATAAACCCCTGAACACATAAGGAATATGGATTTATTGATGCAAACAATATTTTTAAAAACTATAATAAAAAAAATTTCAAATTTATGACGACATTAATCATAGTCATATGATTAATTTTTTTGTGGTAATTGTAAGATATACTTTGGTCAGCCGATAAGTGACTTATATGTCTTAGGTACATACTTTCTTCTAACCGTGAAATAAAATTGAGAAATGGAATACCAAATGCCACAAGTCGATGTTGGTGAGCCGTCGAGGTGCAAGGAAAAAATAAACATTGTATAATAAGAATAAAGCTCAAGTAACAATGCCGTATCTAATCGGCATAGGTCGGTGATCTGTACATATCGATTATCTCCACTATTCACTTTATTTTTAAAACAGTGGCGCACCATTTTAAAAGATAAAAATTGTTCACTGAAAATGTGTTATTTTATTTAAAATTCAACGTGATAAAAATATAATTATATTAATTTGATACTGTTTTGGTCTGATAGTTTGTAAATGTAGACAGTGAATTGAGATTTAAACTGAAAGTTTTATTATTAATGATAGGTAAATTTGGAAACATTTAAATCAAAGTGTATTAGTTTAACCTACAGCTGTATAACACCTGGAAAAATATTTTTTGAACTTTGTGTATGTTTTGAACGCCATAATGTAATTATAAAAATAAGGGTTAACATAAATAATTATTTTTGATACTAAGAACTATTTCAGATTTGTAAGAATTGACAGAAAAAACATAAGATAAAAAACCAACTGAAAAAACCACAGTCTATGTCACAGAATTTTATTAATTTAGATGAACAAACACTACTCGCGACTAATTTCGGCCCAACATTGAGGCCATCATTGGACTATAAAAACATTGTTATGTTTAATAGTGCAAATTAAGAAAGAAATAACATAACTTAGTGTAAAAAAATATAGATATAAAGTTGACACAATTAAGTACTCGAATCACCCACTCGAATAAAAATGTGGCCTATAATTTACGTTTAAATAAAAATACAGTATATTGTGGATATCGTGAAAACATTTGTGTGTTTGATTGTGTTAACCTCTACTTTTTGGAAGTTCATCTTACTAAGAACAATAAATAACTGAACAGTTTAGTTTAACTGTTCAGTTATTTATTGTTCTTATTTGTGTGTTTATTTAACTTAGTTATGGATATCCATCAAGTAACAGCCAATTCAATCAAAAACATTTTATTTTAGCGTGTGGCAGCTGCACTCAACCTCAGTATGGCTACAGTTTCCAGTATTTCAAAAACTGTGAAAGACCATGGAATATTAAAGTCGCCTCCAAAGAAACGTCGGTATGAAAAAAGAGTAACTAATACCGATGTATTAAATACAAGTGGAATTCGAAATGTAATCTACAATATGATTGAAAAAGTAATCTTTTTTTCTCTGAACATAGCTATTTAAATTCTTTTTAATTGTAAGACCAGAAAAAATAATATTATTTTTTTGTTTTCAGGAGAGGATGTAACTTTAAATTCTTTACTTGCTGAATTAAAAGTAAGGCACTTATTTGAAGGTTCTCGAAGGTCTTTATCAAATTTATTAAAGGAAATTGGTTTCAAATGGAAAAAAGATGAACCAAGACGGGGGCTCATGGAGCTTCCTGATATTGCTGTAAAACGGGTTAGATTTTTAAGGAACTACATTAAAGAAAAAGAAGCAGGTCTATATAAATTTGTTTTTATTGATGAAACATGGATATTTCAAAATGGTAGCATAAACTGTTCATGGCAAAATAATGATAAAAGGAGTGTCAAAACGACTAAAGTTGATGGTAAAAGGTAAACTCTCTGGTTATTTTAGTATAATTAATAGTATATGTCTCTGTACCTGTTTACATGGTAATTTTAAATGTTTCTGTTCAACAATAAGTTTTACTTTTCGTAGATATTTCATACTCCATGATGAGAATAAAAATGGGTTTATTGACGGTGCGAAAGCAATATTTTCCTCAAAAACCAAATTAAGCGATTACCATGGTGAAATGAATCAGGATAATTTTTTAAAGTGTTTTGAGAACCAGCTGTTAATGAATCTCAGAAAACCCAGCATAATTGTTATGGACAATGCTTCATATCATAGTGTTTTACTCCATAAAACACCTAACAGGTCGGCTGAAAAGTCCCCGGTCTACCATAGTAAAACACAATATTTTGACAAAATTCATTTTTTTATTCAACATAGTTGCCTTCAAGGGCGATACAGCGATTATAGCGACCTTCCAACTTTTCGATACCATTTTTGTAGTACTCCTTCGGTTTGTCCTCAAAATAGGCTTCAGTTTCGGTGATTACCTCAGTATCAGAGCCAAATTTTTTTCCCGCGAGCATTCTCTTCAGGTCAGAGAAAAGGAAAAAGTCGCTGGGGGATAGATCTGGAGAATACGGTGGGTGAGGAAACAATTCGAAGCCCAATTCATGCAATTTTGCCATCGTTTTCGACGATTTGTGACACGGTGCATTGTCTTGTTGAAACAACAGTTTTTTCTTCTTCATATGGGGCCGTTTTTTCGCGATTTCGGTCTTCAATCGCTCCAATAATGCACCGTAATAGTCGCTGTTGATTGTTTTTCCCTTTTCTAAATAGTGGATGAACAATATACCGTGTGTATCCCAAAAAACTGAGGCCATAACTTTGCCAGCTGACTGTTGAGTCTTTCCACGCTTTGGTGCGGGTCACCGGCCGCAGTCCACTCAGCTGACTGTCGATTAGACTCAGGTGTGTAGTGATGGAGCCAAGTTTCATCCATAGTCACATATCGACGCAAAAAATCGGGTTTATTACGACTTAACAGCTGCAAACACTGCTCAGAATCATCAATTCGTTGCTGTTTTTGGTCGATTGTGAGCACGCGCGGCACCCATTTCGCACAGAGCTTCCGCATACCCAAATATTCGTGAACGATATGTCCAACACGTTCCTTAGATATCTTTAGAGTGTCAGCTATCTCGATCATATTCACTTTACGGTCACTCAAAATCATTTTGTGGATTTTTTTGATATTTTCGTCGGTAACCACCTGTTTTGGGCGTCCACTGCGTTCACCGTCTTCGATGTTGATTTCACCACGCTTGAATTTTGCGTACCAGTCAATGATTGTTGATTTTCCTGGCGCAGAGTCCGGAAACTCATTATCAAGCCAAGCTTTTGCTTCAACTGTATTTTTTCCTTTCAAATAACAATATTTAATAAGCACACGAAATTCTTTTTTTTTCCATCTTTTTGAAAATAACAAAAGTTGCTTCACTAAAAATGCAATATCTCACAAACTAATAGTCCGACAGCTGTCAAATTTTTACACGAATCTTTTGAAGGTTGATACTATCTAAAAATGAAATGGATTTAATTCTAGTGTCGTCATCTATAGGTCAGACCGGGGACTTTTCAGCCGACCTGTTAATACAAGTTGGAATAAACCACAAATTAAAGAATGGTTGACTAGTCAAAAACTTGATTTCACAGAAAATATGGTAAAAGTTGAATTTCTGAACATTGTTAATAGACAAGAAATGAAAGTAATACTTTGAATTTTAAATTTAACTTTGGAAATTTCCTTAGGATAATCATTTAATTTAAAGAAATAAACCACCAGTCATATATATGGCTGACCATTTAGCCGAGTAATATGGACACAAAGTGCTACGTTTACCCCCATTTCATTGTATTTTCAACCCCATAGAACATCAAAACAATATTATAACAGACACATTGGCAGAGACGGAACCACTGAAACAAACTGTTTAAATATGTGGTCTGAAGCTCTTGAAACGATTACACCAGAAATTTGAAAAAAAACTATCCATCATACTGAAGAGGAAATTTTTAAATGGTTTGATAGAGAGAGATTGTTGGATACACTAGAGATTGCACCTATAATTATAAATCCCAATGAAGAAACTGAAACTAGTAGTGATGAATCTAATTATAGCGAATAAAAGCAAATATTATTATACTCTTTATTTTATTAAACCCATATACCCAAAAGGAAAAAAAATATAAAAAATCATGTTGGTACTTTGTTTGATGTCACTTCAAATAAGTTGTTTTGGATAGTTTTATTCGAATCGATCTTTAAATCTTGTAAACTTATAAAAGTCCGGCAACACTGTCTATACGTGTCGACGTAAAATTATGATGAGGTGTATCAAATTTCGTTTTGCACCGACTATATGTGTAATGTGTATAAATAACAGAATGTACAAATAATTTCTAATTTTCATTAAAACCAATAATACATTACATCGCACTTTTTCCATCAGTTATTTATGCAAATAGAGTTGAAATTTTAACAAACAATATTTAAATAGTTTCTTCCTTGAACAGTAAAATAACAATAAGACTTTACTGTAATAAATATAATCAACTGGAACACTTTTTATTTATATCAAAACCCAGTGTCGTCCAATATTTAGGGAAATTAAATATTTTTATTTCTCCTATCATATTTCTATAACAAGATTTTCATGTTCCGCCCATGTTCTTATTAACTTCTTATATACATTATAACAAAAAAGAGTATACAATATCCGGATCATTCATGGTTATAAGTTAAGCAAATTCAAGTCCAATAAAAAAATAAATTACTCAACATCGTTTCAATGAAGTGTAAAAAATTCAAGTGACTATAGGTAATAACTTATCGATCGAAGCAGTGATCGATAGTTAGTAGCTTTATATAAAACGGTTTACATGCATGTAAGAGACACTATAAACACCCTGTACATTTGTACGTAATTGTAGAATATGTCATTTTAAAATCAATAAAACCAATTACGATGAATTGTTAATTGATAATTAAAGTAGGTATTGACCTTTGACACAATAGAATCGGCGACATCTCGTACATCCAACTAAGAGAGAGAGACAGAAAATAGAGAAACTCGACATGCTAATTAATGACCTTCGATGACCTTTATTTGATCCTAATTTGTCTGACGAGCGGATCGCAGTTACCTGAGAAATGATGGTGACTGGATAGCTTGCATTAATATTTTAATTATTTCTATTTCTTTAGGTGGTGGATGTAATAGAAATTATGATTGATTGTAATTTAATTATACTGGAACTATCTTCGGTAGTGCAAAAGGATCAAACGAAAGAGAGACATTTAAGAGTTATATTGCCTGGGGGAAAATAATATTGGACGGAGATGGGATTGTGAAAGTCATTTTCTTAAATGTATAACATTCTTGTTTCAATAAATAAAAATTCTTCTTGCTTAAGAGGGGGATTAACCTTGTAAATATCAGTATTTGAAATGCTTTCGTAGTCCCCCACTTTTAAAATTTATTTTAACTTAGGATGACGAAAAAATATGTAATGTAGATAAAAGCCCAATCTGTGTTCCTATGGAGAGATATTTTAAAAATCTTATCTAGTTTTTTCTAAAAAAATTGGTATAATGTCATTTTTTTACCCATTTTTCTCAATTTTTTTAAGAAAACCTAAATAAAATTTTTAAAAACTCTCTCCACAGATTGGACTTTTACTTACATTACATACTTTTTTTGTGAGCCTAAAATCAAAAATAAACTTTAAAAATGGGGAACTACGAACTCTTTGCAAACCAATATTTTGCTTTTATAAAGTGGCTCCGCCGATTGGAAAATAAAGATAATAAACTCATTCACAGATGTTTGCATTTTACCGGGGAACGATGAAAAATACTTTTTCATTTTTGCCTTTATTTCTATATATCTTTAGTACCTTCATAAGTAATTTTTGTATTCTCTTTATATAAAATATTTGTATCACTACGCATATTTCTATCTTATTAAGTTATTAAAATCTGACAATAGTTTTCAAGTTAAAATATTAGCAAATATTCTAATATATAAAAAATAATTAATGCAATGTAATAAATAAAATAATTAATAGGAATCACATTTTAATAAATCAAATTAAGTAAAAACTAAAATTGTTGTTTTTCTGTTGTTTTCTTTTTATTGCATTAAATTGGCAATAAAAATAGCTTCAATAAGGAATCACACTTTGAATTTTGTAACTGTTATTTTTCCCTGAAAAATAAAATAATTGCATCTATTATGTTTAGTGTCTTACCATTACCATAAAAACATCTGCAAGGAATTAAGTATTAATCAATCAGCAGGTACCGAAGGAAATTATATAATTATCTTTCCTGTATTTGAGCAATAGTGTCGTGTATTTTGTTTATTTTTCGGACTTATCTTTGTATTTTTGTGTTTTCGAGTGTTATTTTGATATTTTTACGATACCTCTTCGAAAAAGTGCCAAAAAACGATTATGGATGTCGTCTAAAAGAATATCAATGCGATCCTTAAATCGCAAGCGTCAGAAGAAAGTAAGTAAGAAAAAAGAAAGTAGCGAATAAATTCATGTATTACTCAGGTTGGTCAAAAGGGACATGTAAGTCGTTTTTTCTAATTTTGAAATTTTAGGACATAAAAACACAAATCTTTTAAAAAGTGTGATTTTCTAAATTCTGTCTTACCTAATAATACACCCATCTCTTTATTGAATACTCATGCGCAAATATTTTTGAATTTTTCCCTTCCACTGCTAAAATATGACTACTTCTTGCCATAGAACACAACGTATTGCTACCCAGGAATACCACAATTTAAATGAAAAAAACCCTTTTAGCTGTCAAAAGCTAGCTTCTATTTGCCGTATAGTCGCGACAGCCCAGGCTATAAACCACAAAGGAGAAGTTCTAATTTTTATTTCGTTCGTGTACGCCGCTTGCTAGTTGTTATTGTGTTTTTCTTGTCTTTGTGTATTTAATATTAACGACTTTTATGTGTACCTAGACTTCTCTTTGGATTTACTTTGGACTACTACTACTGATTACTTTTGCATGTCATGCAACCACAATTTTGGGAATTACGAGAGTGGGAGTTGGTTCGCGCATGCGGATTCAATCTGTGCCATTAACGAGATGGGTCTAGTAAAAAAAACTTTGTCTTACCATTACATATTGGTACGTCCTGTAATTTTCAAAATAATTCAACTTTTATCTCTGACGGTTAAGATGACAGAGATTTTAAATTTTGTCATAGATAGGACACTGTGTATATTTTTCCTGTAAGATTTTTTATAAAAGACAATAATCCGAAACAATATCTCAATATAAAATCATTTAAGAGTTTTTATTTAAAATATTTCTTGATGCAATTGATTTTTCATATCTTTTTATTATCTCTTATTTTTTACGATATTAGCGAAAATCGATACTTTAAGCCCTTTTTTAACTTGTGATCAGTATGACAGATATTCACTATTCGATAAGTTATGACAGAGTTGACATTAAATAAAAATGTTCAAACAAAAATTCATCTTATTTTCACAATTATTTACTGATATCTAAATACATACCATTTATATATGTATATGTAACAAACTCTAAAAAGGAATTAGTAGAGTGTAGGGTATAGGTATTACAATATTCGGTCTAGAAAAAGATTTACCTCCCACTTATTTATTGTATGTATATATTATAATCCTTATTATTGCAGATTGCAAAATAAGTCTTTAAACTTATTTCAAAGATTTCAAATCCCCTCGTTTTTATTATACTTAGGTATAAGGGAGATTATTTTCTTGTAGATATCTGTCATGAAACGTAATTTATAGTATTTATGCTCCACCCATGAGTAGCAAAATATTTACCTCCGCCGTTACCGATTCCCCGCAGGTCTTGCTCTTGGTAAGGTAAATTCCCCACTTAAGTAAAAAAACTGAAAATGTGGAAAATTGTTTCCACCTGCACCCAGGGTACAGTTTCTATACCAAGCTTGACCATTTTCTATAAAAAAACAACTACTTCCTGGACTATATACCCCAACGGACATTGAGTTACATTCAAATAGTTTTTTTATTGACTGCACCTTATAGAAATTATTTCTTGTATTGTTATCTTGCTTAAGTACCTCATGTCTGAAAGTCTGGCTAATTTTAGTTATAAATTTTGCACTTCTTAAACTTTTGACATAATATGGTATGAAACGTATCTGTTACTACAAAAAATGAACGTCTCGGTTTAGTTTTAGAATCTGGAATATTGATTACAAAAGAATTTCCTGTATCCTGAATGTCTTCCATTTTTATATTTCTAAGTTCTTGTTCAAGGCAAGCCCTGCTTAATCCAATAATAAGGATAACCTGAAAACCCATTATGATGTGATGATAATTACGCAATATTTTAATTCTTTACCTTTGACAACAAATGCTTATCGTCTGGAGGATCTTTCAGATACGTATCAATTTGTTCTGTAGACGGGATATTCGATTTTTTACTTTCAAATCCATCCGATCGCCGTTTCAGTAGGGTGATTAGTTTTGGATAATTTGATAATATGTTAATGGCCCATAGTGAAGATGGTCTCATAGTTTTTGATAATTCTTCAAAGTACGCAAGGAAAATATTCTCCGAAAATGATTTTACGTTGTGCTTGTGTCTACAATCCATAAGTTTTTGATAGGTAATTTCGTATCTTTCTTTGGATTTTCGCGGTAACAAATTTTGTGTGGCAGCTTGAGCTTTTTCTAATATATCTGACGAAGTGCTCATAATGTCATCATTTTCACTACTAGAAGACATTTTTGTAGGCGAAGTTGAGAAAATGTTCATTCGCATACAAAACTTGATAGTGTAAATGACAGGACGTTTATTTCCATAACATACTATGAGAAAATGAGACTTATTTTTGAGAAATTGTATAATATGTTTCAGACATTTAGAGGCATTACTATTTTAATTTAAATGGAATGTCTCTAATATTAATAGTTTTTTAATGTTTTTCTATTTACTAACAGTATGTAAATCGACCAAATTTTGCACGTGTATGTTATGAGATCTTATTACACGCATGTTATTGTTAAATGTCACAAACAATGTTGACAATGCAATTTTTGACTTTTACAGACGTGGTCGCAGGAAAAATTATATTAATATTGTTTTAGTATTATTAAAGAAAATAGTTTTACATACCCTGTTCGCACTCGTCGATGTCTTCTGAACAGTCGATGCCTTTGTATCCAGAGGCACAACTGCATGTGTACGATCCATTGATGGGGCTGGTGTCACAAATGGCATCAGCATGACAGGGGTTGCTGGTACAAGCGTCGTCCAAATGACAAAGAAGACCTAAAAAAAAATTTTAAAGTTAAAAAAATGTGTTCTTTTATTTATAATTTATATTTTTTATAGAAATATGATTAAAAAATTAGTTGTAATAGTGTGTTCTCACTCATTTATTAATTAATACTTTGGTAAATTTTGAAGAAAATGGTGTCAAATTTACTCATTTAACCAAGGAGAATTATTTTTTACTATTAAGAAGAATAAAAAATTTTCAGAATAAATTGTCTAAGGGAGGCTAAGTTTATTTTGGGAAAGGACCTACTTGTCCAAAATAATAGACATATAAAATAGTATAGAAAGAGATGGTTACAAAATGTAAACTTGCCAAAATTTATTTTTTACGTATTACGAATTATTTTGTAGTAATGCAGCACTGTCAGATAAATAATATATATTTATTTGTAAAGCTTAATTTTCAAAATTATGTATTAGTGAATATTTCTCTGAAAAATAAATATATTTTTCAATACGTAGGATAAATTTTTAAATTTTTTCGAAATTCGGCAATGCCGCTAGCAAACTACACAACAAGCTGCCGCCATATTCCAATATAATTTCATTGGCAATAAAAGTGACAAATACTGGTGTTTGTGTTTATTATGTGGTATGCCGGAAAATTGGCTATTTCAATCCAAACCTATCTTTCCACTGATAAGTGGGAGTAATTAATTTAGTCATAGGTAACCTCTAATATAATTAATATACGAGGTTTGTCTGAAAAGTTTCCGACCTCAACATGAAGATGGCAGCACTCGTAAACAAAAGTTGGGGAATGTTTTTGCGCATGCTTTGAAAGGTACCCACTAAAATTTCAGCCATTTTGGACGCTCAGTTGTTGTTAGACAATCATTTGAGTGAGTCGATGTGAGTGTTTTTATGAAAATGGAAAAAATCGAGTATCCAGCTGTCATTAAATATTTGTTTTTGAAAGGCAATACTCCTACGCAAATCAAAGACGACTTAGACGCTGTGTACAGGGACTCTGCACCATCATTTACCACCGTGAAATTTTGGCCGTACCAGCTTGGGTGACGATGAACGTTCGGGACGTCCAAAAACTGCAACCACTGACGATAATATTGCTCAAGTTCACCAAATGGTGCTAGACAACCGTCGAATTAAAATTAGAGAGATAGCAGAGGCTATAAACATGTCCAAAGAACGTGTTTGTCACATATTGAATCAAGATTTAGGCATGAGAAAGCTGTCCGCGCGTTGGGTATCGCGTTTGCTCACTTTGGACCAAAAACGTGTTCAAATGAACATTTCCAACTCTCTGTTGGAGCAGTTTAGGCGCAATAAATTTAGGCGCCGATTAATTACTGTAGATGAAACTTGCGATACACCATGATACTCCAGAAACAAAAACACAGTCAAAACAATGTACTGCGAAGGGGGAATCGGCTTCAAAAAAAGCAAAGGTTGTTCCTTCGGCTGGGAAAGTGATGGCAACTGTTTTCTGGGATAGTCATGGAGTTATCTTAATCGATTATCTTCAAAAAGGAAAAACCATTACAGGAGCATACTACGCATCATTACTTGACAAGCTGAAGGCAGAAATTGCGGAAAACGGCCACATTTGCACCAAGACAATGCGCCGTCTTACACCTCAACGGTTGCCATGGCCAAAAATCCACGAATTACGGTTTGAACTGCTTGACCACCCGCCTTACTCACCAGATCTAGCCCCAAACGACTTTTTTTTGTTCCCTAAGCTAAAAGTTGCGCTCGGAGGACAGAGATTTTCGTCGAATGAGGAGGCCATCACCTTCGTAAACAACTATTTTGCAGAGAAAGACGCCGAGTACTATTTGTACGGGTTGAAGAGATGGGAGCATCGCTGGGAGAAGTGTATAGACTTACAAGGAGACTATGTAGAAAAATAAAAATTAATTTGAAGAAAAATTGTCTAGTATCTTTGTTAGGTAGGAAACTTTTCAGACAACCCTCGTAAACTACAATTTACATTACTTATACTGTCAAATTTAAACTTTTAATTTTAAATATTGTTACAAACTCGCCAAGCTCAACCTCCTACACTGACTAACTAACTAATTCGCCGGTTTTATCGGCATTGTTACTCGAATGTTCCGGAACACGATGTCGATTAGAATCATCTGGAAGATCTCGACGTCATCCTGACGGATTGGACGGGTATATATAAGCGCGATACCCGCGCTAAGTCAGTCAGTTTTAATCTAACGGTCTTAGGAAGCGCGAAAGCAAGCGAATAGTAAATTAAGTATATATAAATAGTATTTTCCTACATTAACATAAATAAATTAGGATTGATATACCGAGTGTATATAAACTAAGTAGAAATTAGGTACCTATAAATTACTTAATTTTAGTAATTAAATAGATAGTATCTAGTTAGCCATAGTGTGTAAAGTTTATCCCACTTACAATAACGGTATAAATAAATAAGGAAAACATTACAATATTGTGAAGGAATTCCCGAATGAAGTCAATTCAACCATCAGCTTTCCTTATTTCTACGACTATGTTGATCTACCTCACTCCTGAACAAAACCGTGTTGGAGTAAATGAATAGCTTTGTCTTTGTATATTGTATTTTATATGTCTGTGTCCACAATAGTTTGGGAATCACTGCTTTTAAAAGAAACATTTCTACACTATTACGTATCCAGACTAAGAATTGGATAACCCATTTAGTGCAGTCGAATTACGTGAAAAAGTAACCAATTTATGACTTAAGTCCGAATTGAGGTAGCTAAGTGATGACGGCAAGTACATTTAAAAATAATATAGAAACGATTCACAAAATATACAAAGCTACTAAATAACTAAGTTATGACAATCAGTGGAATGATTTTTTTAAATTTTTTTAATCAATATAAACGTCCATGATTTCCTTTATTTTAATCCTACAAACTGCAATAAGGTGTGATAAATTAAATGCATGTACATGAAATATTTTTGAGAGTAATATAACGTGTAGAAGGGTAGGAAAAAGATACGCGTGAAAAATTATGAATTTTTCAGTTTTTTTAAATTTTAAATGATTTTTTTGCTAGGAGTAGTATTTTTTTATTATTGTATATGAAAATTAAAGTCATTACGAAAAAATGAGACCTTCAAGAGGCGTCTAAAATAAAAATTCGGACCTTGGGAGCCGTTACAAAATGAGGTCTTTTTTTCGAAAATCGTTAATATGTCGAAAAAAAATTGAGTTATCGTAAAAAAAATTCTACTTTTTTGGGATACAAAAAGCTATCACTGTACTGAATTTCATAACAAAATATTGATTTTTCGCTGAGTAAAAAATAAAAAACGAAAATTATGGTTTTTCGCTTTTTTAGCCTTTATTTTTAGGTTATGTGAAAAAATGTTTCAAACAAAAGTTGTCGATTTTTTTATTATCTACAACTTTTCCATTTAACTTTTTTCAATAAAATGCGTATTTACGCTGCAAATTGCAAAAAACCGTTTTCACCCCCTTTCCACCCCTACCACGCACCCCTTGCACGCATCTAAGATCTTGGATGGTCGCCTTTCGATTTGTAATTATCAAACCTACCCCTTTCCACTTAGCTACCTCAATTCGGACTTAAGTCATGAAAAAAAGGTAATTCGACTGCACTAATTTCACCGTACACCATAGACAATTAGTAGGAATGACAAATGCAAAATATTTTAAAGTTCGTGTCTAAACTTTATTTCATATTGTAAACGACTTACACTTTAAACATTTACATTAATATATCTCTAGGAACAGTTACATGCCTCGACCATTGCCCACTGTGAAAATCCGTAGTACGTTCCACACAGGATGTTATTAAACGGCATGAATCTCTGTTATTAAAAGTAAGTCAGATTTTTTTAATGGCATTTTAATTACACAGAAACTTCAAGTTGTGATTAATTATATCTTGTCTTAAAGGCAACAAGAGAAATTTAGATTGTATCTAATTAAATTTTTCGGGCGTTCACGGTCTCTTTTTATTTTCGAAAATGAAAAGTATTGGTATTATGCATAATTATTTCACCTAGGAATAGTTTTGCAATAGCACATACTGTCTATCTGAATTGTTTTTGATAAAAAATAATCGATGTACGGTGCATAAGTTTGTTTTATTTATTTTACTATGAACCAGGGATTATGGAGAGGGTCGCCTATTGTAATAAGCCAGGAATACCTATACAAGGCAAAAAAACTATTGTGATAATTTTTTTTATGGAAAATATTCCAAGTTGTTGATAAAAAAGTTGCAGGTAACTTTTGTAAGCGTCAAAGTGACAATTGTATTGTTGCAAATGCAATTTTTATATACGAGTTAAATTGTTATTAGAATTAAATGCATTCTAATGTTAGAGTAAGTTCAAACTTTCATGACCTTGTCGCTGCGCGGAGGAGGAGTTAAAATTTAGAGAGGGGTATTGTATTAACCATAAGCCCTTGCTCCTCTCTATTCTAAAATGAACCCCTCGCTTCGACAGCTCGTATCTCACTAAGTTTATTTCGTAGTCAATATTTTTAGCTCAACTAGTATGTTTTTCAAGAAAAATGGTTGACTACAGTCAAGCTACCTGCTTTAATCCCATTGTGTAGGAAAAAGTTTGCCAATAAACATGGAAAATAGTAAATTTATGTAATTTAATATGATTTTAAGTAAAACAGGTGCTAAACTATGCTGATAGAGCGTAATAGCAACGTATTAAGTATTAAATACAACTGAAGACTTTGCGAGAAATGAAAATTGACAAATTTGACCAAAAAAGCTTAAAATCGGGGATATTTATGGCCGAATTTGGCATACATAATGAGATTTCCTCAGGTATCTTAACTGCAGTCAACCATTGTTCTTGTTCTGCGTTGTGGTCATGAGTATTTGAACCAACTCTACATTTTTTGATCAACTCCATTGAATTCAATACACAATTTTGCTATTATCCTATTATACTTATCGTATTTTTAATAAGTGTGCTTTTATTCTCAGCTCTTCGTGTGAGTCGGCTTACTCGTTGCAAGAAATCCATAGTTTTATTGGTCCACACTTTTTTTGCACAGATTAGAGTGACATATAAATCGAAATAAGAATAAAAATTGTCGTAAATATACGATTTGTATCGGTATTATGCTGAATTTGATTTATGTTTAAATTATGGAATTATCATTGAGACGAATATATCAATTAAATAAAAAAAACTGGAAAGTCGACAACTGTAATGGCGAAATTATACGACCTTTTTTATTCAATACCATAAAAATAATCGAGTGGCATCTGCCTAATAGTCGCTTCAAAATTAAGTAGATGTTTTTTTCTTAGAATTTAAATCTTGATGTATAATCATGGGACAGATTCAATGATTTGCAAAATACAAACTTATCTTCTATTATTAGCAAACGTTTTAAAAATGGTTGTTTTTTTTTATTATTTTTATTTACTTCCTTCAGTAAATTTATTGTAGACTATTTAAACTATTTTGATATTTAAACTAATAATCATAAGAACCAAATTTATCGATTCTAAGAAATTAGCCTAGTCAGATATTATTATGTTATTATTCCTTTGTTTGCAAAAACATCAGTATCTGATGTATTTTGTTTTCAATCTTAATGTTGACTTCATTAATTTATAAATAATTATTCTGATAAACATAAATTGAATGTGCATGTCTCATGATTATAACGGGTTGGGATAAAGTATGGAACCAAGCAAATATCTTTTAAACGAAAAGAACGATATTTATGAAAATTTGCAGGCAAGTGCAATGGAATAAAACTTCTTTAATTTAAATGGGACACCCTATATATTTTTACAGATTTTGAAAGAGCTTGTTATTTTGAATTCATACATACTGAGTTTAGTGTAACCTAACCTAAATTTGTGAAAACGAGGAATATAGCACTTTAACCAACCTCCTTTGAGTTTTTTGCATTAGAGCAAAAAATTTAGATAAACTAATTGATGTTGTTTGTATGCATAGTAATAAATAAACAAGTACTGTTTAGTACGTCTTTTGTTCTTTAAGTGTCAAATTCTAATTGACGGAAATAAATTGCACAATTTAGAATGGTTCAATTAAGTGGAAAAGAGCGTATTGAAATTTTAATGATGATCGGTTATGGTCATCGTATTAGAACTCATGAAAAAGTGTGTCATACTTTTAATAATTTGCATCCGAATAGAAATCCTATATCACGCTCAACAGTAACTAAAACATTACAACGTTTTAATACTACTGGGATGGTAAAAAATTTGCTAAAACCTGGACGACCGCAGACTGCAACGAACGAAACTGTTAAACAAAATATTGCAATCGATTTAGAAGAATCACCTCAAACTTCCACCACAAATTTGGCACTAAACCATGGTATCAGTCGACGTTGTGTGTGTAGGAAAGATATTAAAAAGTAAAAAGTATCATCCGTATAACGTACAGTTGGTTCAAGAATTGTCATACGATGATTTTGACCGACGCGACGGCTGGAATTTTGCGAACGGCTAATGGACATCTGTAATGTCGACGAAAATTTTGCTTCTAGCATAGTTTTTTTCCGATGAGGCAACTTTTTGTTTAAATGGAACAGTTAATCGCCATAACTCACGTGTTTACGTTAGACGACCAACAAACTTACAGGAATTGAGACAAAGAATTATTGATGAATGTGAACTAATACGTGGAGAAGTCTTGGAAAGAGTGACTCAAGAATTTGTTAATAGGATGGCATATTGTCAGCAAGTAAACGGCGAGCATTTTGAACATTTGAAGTAATTTTGTTTCTCATTATTCTAAAATAATGAAATGTACATCTACTGTACTACTAACAGTGAGTTATTCCTCGTTTTTACAAATTTTTTACACTAAACTCAGTATGTATGAATTCAAAATAACAAGCTCTTTCAAAATCTGTAAAAATATATAGGGTGTCCCATTTAAATTAAAGAAGTTGATGGCATTTCCGGTTAAACCGGAAGTATATTATTATCAAAAAATGTACATCAGATGCGTTTTGTTCCATTGCACTTACCTACAAATTTTCATAAATATCGTTCTTTTCGTTTAAAAGATATTTACTTGGTTCCATACTTTATCCCAACCCCGTATATGCATCTATTTGTATTACTGGTTGCCACTTTTACAAAACCGACGGAAATTAACATTCTAGGGACAAATTGAAACTTTACTTCCATGTAATACTAATGATTTTTCCCATTACCCACTTAATAAAACACGTATTTTCTTTCACCTAAGAGAAAGAAGTTTTAATTTTCCAACTGATATGAAAATGGAAAGTGTGTACTTTCTATAGAGGTGGGAGAAAAAAAATACATTTCTTCTACTTATTCTTTTTCCGCAACATATCATCTTTTAAATCTAACTAATATGTCAAGTATACATATAAATGAAGACTTCGCCTACAATAGTATGTAAGACTTATATAAGTAGTACCTTCCAACCGACTTAAAATTTGATAAAAAACTTAATACATAAATAATACAGAAAACCGTACATGTAACGGTCAGTTACAGTTTCAACGAAAATTAGCCCTAGCCATGTCAGGCTATTTTCGTTGACGATAGTACTTCGGACCCATCACAATGCACCTTGCTTGTTGCAGTGATTAATGGGTACATGACAAAAAAATAAATAACTTTACATTATTTTGCAAATATCTCAATAAAAATCTTTTTGCAATTTCTTGAGCGAGTTTTGTTCTAGTACAAGTGGCTCATTTAAAACAAAGTGTGTTAAAATCACTGTTTTAAATGTTCATGATACACTAATAACAGGTCGGCTGAAAAGTCCCCGGTCTACTATAATAAAACACAATATTTTGACAAAATTCATTTTTTTTATTCAACATAGTTGCTTTCAAGGGCGATACAGCGATTATAGCGACCTTCCAACTTTTCGATACCATTTTTGTAGTACTCCTTCGGTTTGTCCTCAAAATAGGCTTCAGTTTCGGCGATTACCTCAGTATCAGAGCCAAATTTTTTTTCCGCGAGCATTCTCTTCAGGTCAGAGAAAAGGAAAAAGTCGCTGGGGGCTAGATCTGGAGAATACGGTGGGTGAGGAAGCAATTCGAAGCCCAATTCATGCAATTTTGCCATCGTTTTCGATGATTTGTGACACGGTGCATTGTCTTGATGAAACAACACTTTTTTCTTCTTCATATGGGGCCGTTTTTCGCGATTTCGGTCTTCAATCGCTCCAATAATGCACAGTAATAGTCGCTGTTGATTGTTTTTCCCTTTTCCAAATAGTCGATGAACAATATACCGTGTGTATCCCTAAAAACTGAGGCCATAACTTTGCCAGCTGACTGTTGAGTCTTTCCACGCTTTGGTAGCGGTTCACCGGCCGCAGTCCACTCAGCTGACTGTCGATTGCACTCAGGCGTATAGTGATGGAGCCAAGTTTCATCCATAATCACATATCGACGCAAAAAATCGGGTTTATTACGACTTAACAGCTGCAAACACTGCTCAGAATCATCAATTCGTTGCTGTTTTTGGTCGATTGTGAGCACGCGCGGCACCCATTTCGCACAGAGCTTCCGCATACCCAAATATTCGTGAACGATATGTCCAACACGTTCCTTAGATATCTTTAGAGTGTCAGCTATCTCGATCATATTCACTTTACGGTCACTCAAAATCATTTTGTGGATTTTTTTGATATTTTCGTCGATAACCACCTCTTTTGGGCGTCCACTGCGTTCACCGTCTTCGGTGCTCATTTCACCACGCTTGAATTTTGCGTACCAGTCAATGATTGTTGATTTTCCTGGTGCAGAGTCCGGAAACTCATTATCAAGCCAAGCTTTTGCTTCAACTGTATTTTTTCCTTTCAAATAACAATATTTAATAAGCACACGAAATTCTTTTTTTTCCATCTTTTTGAAAATAACAAAAGTTGCTTCACTAAAAATGCAATATCCCACAAACTAATAGTCCGACAGCTGTCAAATTTTTACACGAATCTTTTGAAGGTTGATACTATCTAAAAATGAAATGGATTTAATTCTAGTGTCGTCATCTATAGGTCAGACCGGGGACTTTTCAGCCGACCTGTTATATCAAGATGCATCAGCAACTGTACGTGATGTGGTGACTAGGTGCTCCAATATGACCGGTGTTAGTGAACGAAGTATCTATCGATTTTTAAGTGAGAGAAAACAGGGAAATGTTAGTGAACCAAAAAAACACGTAGGAGAAAAGTCCATTATGGTGGATAACTTTAATAAAGATATCATTAGAAGACAAGTCCATTATTTGTACTTAAATAAAAGAGATTCCGACTTTGGACAAAGTAATTAATGTTAAAGCAGAAGTAGATACGAAAGCGGACAATAACTTACAAAATATACGTACCTGTTTTTCCCGGCGTACACCTGCAATAAAAGCTACCGACTCTGTCGATGCACGTGGCTCCGTTAAAACACGCAGCTCCCGCGCAATCGTCAATATTAACCGAGCAATCCGGACCTGTCCATCCGTTGACGCAAATACAGGAGTAACCTCCAATGGTGTTGGTACAAGTGGCTCCATTCTGACAGACAGTAGGACGCATCGAACATTCGTCAACATCTCTTTCGCAAAATGTACCAGTGTAAGTAGATTGACATTTGCAGGTGTAGCTATTTACTCCGTCCACGCATACGCCACCATTTTGACATTGGTGTCCGGGACAGTCGTCGATGTTTTCTTCGCAATTTGGACCTCGAAAACCTGCAAAGAAACATAATTATTAATAAATAAATAAGTCTTATCCAGTATATTATAGATATTTGGTTAGAAAAAATGATTTTTAAATTAGTTTAGATTGATTTGGTGCTGCGAACCTCGCTTCGCTCGGCACGCAGTGGTTATTTTATATTAATACCAAATTTAAACATAATTGAGCTGGCAAAACATATTTTAATCACGCTATTGTCCATTGATGGTTACATATTTTATAATATGATGTAAATTTAAAATGGTAACTGAGTTACTGAGTACCTATAAGTTAAAAAAATAAATAAAAAACATAAACCAAAAATAATTTTATTCTTAAAATATAAGATACTACAAAATTCGGATAATAGCTTAAACAAAGTTATAGAACTTTTACAGTACAAACACAAAATACATTTCTGACAAAACAAACAAATAAAAATAAATTTCCTAGGAACTAGGTAAAGAGAAAAAATAAAAAGCAAAGTTTGTAAACAAAGTTCTATAAATTTTGCACAAAGGAACTCAAAATTCAGTCATTCATACAATGTGAAAAAAGGAAAGTCTATCTGTACATTTAAAAAATATGAAAAATAAATATATAATTAAAGGTATATTCAATATTCAGTCACTTAAAACTATTAAAGCAACTAAAAATTTGGTCGATGAAGGTATAAATATTTGAAGTTAATAATTAATTTTTCGTTTCAATAGAATGAGTGAAGGTTCCCAGTAGTGGCAGCATTTGTCATTTAATAATTCTTTGGTGTGTAAACTGGTGTCTAATGTGTCAATTTCAAGGCGGTTTCTAAGTTTTGTTTTTAATAGTGTAATCTGCAAAAACCTTCGTTCAGTAGCTGCTGATGAATGTGGCAGAGAAAAATGATCTTGCATTAGCTTTGTAAGACATGGAAACATTAGTTCGTTGAGATAGTTTTCCAATGAAAATATACTCGACCAAAATGATTCCATATCTGCCGTATCAAATTTTTTTATTTCTGTTAGATCAGCTAACATTCTCCACTAAGAATTCAACTTTTTAACGTCATCTACCAGCTACGTTCTCCAGTATTCATAAATTGTAACAAAAATAGTAGATAATGTAACGATGTAACAAATAGCTCAAAAATGTAACAAATTTGTTACAATTGTAACTAACTGGCAACGCTGCTGAGAATTTATTTTTATACTGATTTCGTCATTAAATATAGAGTATTTATTATTATTTATTTACATGCATTTTTGCTTTCGTGTAAACTAAAGTCTGTATAGTGTGGATTCATCTTTAAATAAAAATGTTAAAAATATTCTGATTTTAATGAAACTTAACAAAATAGTTATTGATGTACCAAGGACAAAAAAGTGTCGGTTACAAGCAGAATCTGCATATTGCAGCAAGCAGATGAGGCATTTTTCATTTGATCATACGTTCCGGTAATTGCCATTTTGTTTAGAATACAGTTAAATAAGACATTTTTAAAGGGTTTTGAGTGAGGCTGCATGATTGCTTTAGCATAATCAAAATTAATAAAATATATATTAATATTATATATTATTACAAAGCGCAACGCTACCATTATGTAGTGATTACATCAACAAAATTATGTCTACCTACTGGGAGCAACGTTGCCAGATTACGGTGATTAAAAATATTTGACTAGGACCTTATTAAAAATTTTGTGTACGAGGCTAATATTCAATTAATCATAACGTTTCACCTTTTTCCAAAGAACTAAATATTTTATTATACATCAAATAAGGGTTTATTTGTTATGCAAATCTGGTATGTGTTCTAGTCCTTGAGGTGTCCAAATTGTGGACGTAACAGATGGTAAACTCCATTTTTTACATTTTACGTAGGCTATTTTTTTTTCTATTGACCTGACAACACAAATTGTAGTTTATTTTGTTGTATATAAGCGACATTTTAGTTTAATTTACTTTTCACGAATTTAACCGACAAGATTAAATCCCGGTAAAATGTATTTCTCCATTGAAAAACACTACTGCGCATTTTACTACCACTTACAAGACAACAAATATCTATATCTGCAAATACAATGTTGCATATAAATCCGAAATAAATTTGTTATCCAATGTAGACCAAAGAAACAACTTTACACGATCGTCGTAGCGTGCCGTGCACCTATCGTATTCTTCTTATTTCGTTTTCTCTCTTTTTCCAACTTAGACGTTACGAATATACAATTTATTTGTTTGAAGATGTACGTTATACATTGTTTTATTTAGTAAATAAATACGTAAATACCGCCGTTGAAAAGTAACGTAGATATTTGTGTGAAAACATGTCATTTAATTTGGTAAAATACCTCAAAACATTCTTACAGAATTTTTACCGGACAGTAAATTATTAGATCTATTTAATCGACGTACACGAGAACTAGGAAAATCACTTAAAAATGTTTTAGTATAAGTTTATGTTATGTGCGACCAAAAAAAACTTTTTAAACGAGTTAGAGTTTAAAATTATGTTGGGCAATTAATAATTATGAGGATGAGGAAGAAGTGGCACAACATTAATAACATGTGTGAAAACTGAATATGTCTCTTTTGATTAAAAATCGAACTATGTTTGCTGTAAAACAATAGTTATTTATGATATAAGTGCTAAAAGTAATATTTTATTTTGTGAGAACACAAATAAAATAAAATATCTATTATATATTAATTAATTGCTGAAATAATAGCCTCGAGATGATCAGTTTTGAATCCAATTTCATCTATAGAGCGGGTCACAGTTATTATGCAGCATTGCATTTATGGACGACGGCGTTGCCATATCGGCATGTTCTTCGAATTTGGTTCCAACTGGCGCGGGAATATAACTTGCTATTGTGTTACTATTATGATTTAAATGTTGACTAAATTATTCATTTGAAAATCGTTTAGTGAGTAATTAAGAATATTTATAATTATGCTTTTAGATCAATTTTACGCGTTTAATGGAAACCAAGGTAACCAAAGCGGCAACAGTGTTGAATATTCGCCCCAAAACTATACTTAGTGACATAAAATCCGAACAACCAATTAAATGATTTTATTTTAATAAAATTGGGTGAATTTATTTATTTTACTGAAATAAATAATTGACAAAATTTTCAGCCTTATCAGTTGAAGATTCCGGTTTTTATACTGCTTTTTTTGAAATCCACTAACAATCCAAAAATGATAGTGAGTTTGATAGGGGTCGTATAGTGGGACTTCGGGAAGCTGGATTTTGTTATTATGCTTTATAAAAATAAAATTATTTAAACTGGGTGTTCGGAATTTTATGTCACTTATAATTGACAAAGTAATTAAGAACAGAATTTGTTGATTTATATTTCTTGACAACTAAAGTCAATAAATCAAGAATTATTCTTTTTCACTTCTTCGTTCCTCGATGGAAAGTCATCCAGAAAATTAATTTCTATCACCGGAAAATGAACAAGCTCCCAATAAAGCTGCTTTTCAATTATTGTCTAGTAAATCAAAGCGAAAATACGAGTTTTCATACGATCGTTTCTTGAAATGTTGTGGTCACAAAAATGTCAGTGGCAAGGAGGCCAGAGAAAAAGTGCTTCTGCATATTTTGAAGAAGAAAAAGTCCAAAATATAGAAATCGTTAAGGCTTTGATCGAATTACTCTTTGGTTAACATAAAAATTCATGCCATAAGTGGATATTACAAGCTTGTACTTTTTTTCCAGCGAAAGGGAGATGGATATCGACCGAAAATGTCAAAAATATTGACAAGGAAACAAATAGACAAATTTCTCTAAGAAACCCCATATGAAATATATCTAACGCAGAAAGTTGCTGTGATTTTTGGTATTTTTGGAGCCCACTAGTTGTACATATACCAGACACAAAAACTATTGTGCCATGCACCTTTGTTGTAAGTGGTACATTGGATATGAACTACTATAAAAAGTATTAAAAATAAGTGTGCCAGGACTTTAGTTGGAATCTACACATTTGATAAGAAGAATGTCAATTTTGCTGAATTTATAAATTCGTCTGTTTCCCATCTTTATACTGGACGTTGTTTCCGACGTTCCTCAGCAAGTTTGTTGACAAACTCTGGTGCTCATCGTCTCAAAGTGACTAGTCTGTACAGTTTTATGCAGTGAGCGATGGCGTTTTCTATCTTTTAAAATAAACGGAGTAATTAATATGTAATCAAAAGCATGACAAAATCATTTGTATTAAATTTTCAAGCGGAACCCGATAATCCGGATTTTGAGTTTTTTTATACTTTTTTAATTAAATCAAGATCCAAGTTTGCAGAGAAGTACGGCATCGATGTTGTGCATTTACCCTGTACAGACAGACTAGTCACTTTGAGACGAAGTACTTATAGTCTTACTACAATTAAAAGACACGGTCCAGTATTTTAGCCGAGGGTTATATAGATTTTATCCAAAACTCTTGCAAATAACATTGTTCTCTACCCTGATACAAGCTTCACAACTGTAAATTCTGTTACATCTTCAAACCATACCGGCCATGGGTTTTCTTATCATAATTGTAATTTTACTAATAGTACATTTAATTGAATAAACACTCCATTTTGAATTATGTTTTGTATTTTATTTTCTCTACAAATAAATCACTTTTAGCACTAATGCTAAAAATGATTTCCTTTCAACACCAGTTTCATTAAATAGCATTTCAGAAACTGACAGCATGCCTCAAAAATTATACTTTTACTAACGCTTGTAGAAACATATTTTTTTATACGTATTGTAACACGAATTGAAGTTTGGTACCACCTCTTAGCCATTCGATAAATCAACGTTTAACACTGTGACGAAGTTTGATGTTTTTTTTTAATTCTTTATCTCCGATTGAATTATATTTGCAAACGCCCAAACATAAAATATTATCTCACTGTTACAAAAAAAATTTGCATACAATGCAGCAGTCCCACCTTTCACTCCAGAAAGAGACAGACGCAAAATCAATTACCGGTTTCTCAATCTCTATACTAGGCGCATTTTTTAAACATTCTCTCATAGCTGTACCAGATAAAATATACAATATATAAAATTGCTTACTACAATCTTTATTATAATTGAAACAAACTAAGCCGAAGAATTACACACTCCTTTTTCTACTATATTATATATACACTGCCGAGCAAAACATTTAGGTCACTTTAAATAATTTAAGAATAGCAAATAATCTTAAAAATAAAACTAATCAGGGAGTCATGGGCAAAGTAGGCGATGAAATTTATATTGCTGTATATTATGGATGCTATTTGTCATAGTTGTCATAGTTTACTGGTCCTAAATGCCTCTAGATCCTATTATTGTGGCACGAGTTCTAGCATTCATACAAGATGGTAGAGGACAATGTAAAACCGCCAGAATTGTTGGTAAGAGCCTCTGTGCTGTACAAAATGTGTACCAACGTTACCAGGAGAATGGTCTTATAACCAAACGACCCGGATCTGGCAGAAAAAGAGCCACTAGTCAAAGAGATGATAGATTTTTCTTAATGTCAAGTTTGCAGAACAGAACAGCTTCTGCAGTTTCGCTACGTAATCAGCTTCAAAAGGTTAGAAACGTTCATGTTAGCGAATGGACAGTTAGAAGAAGGCTTGGTGCTAGTGGATTGTCTTGCAGAAGGTTGGCTACAGGACCAACATTGAATCGCCAGCATCGAATTGCAAGATTGAATTTTCCTCGAAATTACTTGTTTTGGAAAGATGACGACTGGAGCAAGGTACTCTTTACAGACGAGTCTCGTTTTTGCCTCAATGGATCAGGCGGACGTCGAAGAGTATGGAGAAGACCTGGAGAAAGATACGTCCCCGCTTGTATTCACCATAGACGTAAATTTGGTGGTGGGTCTATTATGGTTTGGGGAGGTATTACTTCAGAAGCACGTACAGAGTTGGTTTTAATAGAGAACGGCTTTCTAACAGCTCACAGATATGTAACAGAGGTCCTGGAAGATCATGTTGTACCTTGTTTGGTCATTATGGCATTTTTATGCATGATAATGCAAGGCAACACGCTGCCAGGATTGTCAGTGAATATTTAGATAAGGTAGGAATAAGGCGGTTTGATTGGCCAGCATGTAGTCCAGATATGAACCCCATCGAACATGTCTGGGAGGAGTTAGAGAAGCGTATTCGAAGGCATACACCAGCCCCAAGAACTATCCAGGAGCTAAGAGAGTTTCTATTGCAGGAGTGGAATAACATGGATCAGAATGTAATCCTTAATTTAATTCAGAGTATGCCTCGTCGAATGCAAGCGGTCATTAATGCAAGAGGGGGTAATATAAGTTATTAGTAATATTGTTATCATTTATTATTATTAATTTTTAAATAATGTTGAGTTTTATTCCTTTATTTCGTTTCCAATAACAATATTCGAACTTCGTTTAGGGTTTTCAAGAATAAATCATAAAAAAATGAAATATATTGTCTGATTCCATGTTTAAAAGCTACATACAAAAATGCAGTATAATAAGAAAAACAGATCGACAATTGATTACACTACTTAACTGTCTTAATATATTGTCCTATTTTTATGTTTTTTGACAATACTCTTGTCTCCTACATAATCCTTCTGATGGTCTCCATATTAATTGTGGAGACTTTTAATTTTTTAAAATTCGACCGAGAATACCCACAAGTCTATAAAGGAGACTGCGTGGTTTTATTAACTAGAAACCACATAGTTTCTTACTATAATGGTATCTATGCACTTTTTACATCTTTAATCTGTTAATCTTGCTATTTCCCCCTATCATTGGAGCAGATTTCCTCAAGATCATCATCTTGTGATAACACTGAGTTGTTTCCTTATCTTTTCTAATTATTAATAGATTTTTTGCAAATATGCTTATTGTGTCTAATACAATTTATTTTCTTTTCTTTTTTCTGCGATGTCGCCATAAAATATGTTCATTATAATGTCGCAACACATTTAACTGTTTTAGTTTTATGTATTATGTACAGCCTGGTGATGGTCTTTAACTAGACCGAAACTAGTAGCTTTACAATTACTAGTAGCAGTACAATTGTTTATATGAATAAATACTTTTGTGACACTGACATTGGTCTTGTCCTTTCTTTAAATAAATAATAAATTACTAATAATTTGACATTTCATACGTAATCCTTTCTGATAAATCAAAGACGTACGCCCATGTGCTCGTAGTCAATAGAATCGTGAACCGACCAAGAGCGCTAGTCGTTTATTATTTTCATAGAAATCGTTTTGGTTTTGCAAAAAGTCGCAAGATCGTCGTCAGCAAATCCGTAATGGACCAGCAACGTTTTGTGGGATTATTAGCCAGTCCATCGTCGAAAAAAACACTAGGTATATACACAAACACGACAACTCGAGGCGAAACTGTGTCACAATAAACAAGCGATGATAATATCGTTGCGAAATTAGATCGTTATATTATAATGTTCATTGGAGAAATCTCAGTATTTACTTGCTAAAAACCATTTTTAATCGGGGTTCAAGGATTTACCATTTTTTCACAGCTGAGGATTGTTTATTTATTTATGTCATACTAGTTCATTATTGTGTTTTTATTGCTTAGTTACCAACTATCTAATGTCGTACTTTAGGCCCGTACGGGCATAAAAAGAAATATGTAAATATTTTAAAATTAATATGTTATTTATGAAGAGTTTACTTTTTAGGTTACCTTAATATTTGGTGTTGCCGGTGCATGTCGCCGTGATGAACTATATCAAATGAATTTGAATGACATAGAAGATTTTGGATCTAAGCATTTGATTAAAATACCTGATAATAAAACGAATAAAGCAAGATCTTTTATAATAAACGGATCTTATATGCCATTATATAGAAAATATGTCGCATGTCGTCCACAAAATTTTGAAAGTTGTCGCTTTTTCTTTAAATATTTAAATGGGAAAGGTTGCGGGCAAGTAGTGGGAGTACATTAGTTTGGCAAAATGCCTCAAATTGTTGCAAAATTTTTAAATTTGCCAAATTCAGATGAATACACAGGACTTTGTTTCCGTCGATCCTCTGCAACAATTTTGGTAAATGCTGGAGCAGATTTAGTTGCTTTAAAAAGACATGGGGGATGGAAATCCTCAAGTGTTGCCGAAGGACATATAGAAGAATCTTTCACAAATAGAGTAGACATAGCAAATAAAATATTTAGAAAGGAAAAAGACAGAGGATTCTGTTAATACTATTAGTTTCATTGCCGAAGAAGAAAATAGTAATAGCTTTGCTTAACTATTCAGAAATAACAAATAAAGAGGAAAGTAACAAAGAAAACCTTTCGACTGGATTACACCCTATTTTTAATAATTTGCACAACTGCAGTATAACTGTAAATATTCAAAAATAATTAAATAAATACGAGTTGGTTATTTGAGTATATTTATTGAATTTACTGTACATAAAAAACTGACGTAGGCTGAATTTTAAGGCCTAGACCGGGAAAAATTTTCCTGTACATAAACGAATTTTTTAGAATAGCGTAATTTGGGGTCCAAAATTAGTCTGAAAAAATAAGTATTCCGAAACGATTTCAGAAAAAATAATATTTCGCTGGATGTTTATTTTTTTTTACAATCCCTAAGTTCCGGTGATTCTCACCGATTTCATGATTTTGTCGTATTTTTTGGAAAAGCGGATGCCGTTCAACCGCAATCTTAAAGTATCTCCATAGATAAAGAAAGTATGGCAGATCGTCCTCGATCCCAGAATCGCGACCGGTAACGCGTGGGTTCCCTAGATATAACTCTGTCACTTCGTGGGAATATTTCTATTTTATTTTCGAAAGCAATTCGGTTTGTTTGGTTGATTGGTTAGTTCTTATCCAAGAGGAAGTGGACGGCGGTTTCGATGTCTTCAATTGAAAAACAACCTATTTTTATTAAAGTTACTTTAACTAATTTTATCAAACCCGATAAATTACATAATACACAATCTTAATGCGAAAAAATGTAAATTTTAAAGCGAATCAAGTCAAAAAAATTGTGTTTTAATATCGCACGTGTGCTGTAGATCCTTCCCCGTCTCATATAACTTAAAATTCATTAAGTTTACACGCCTGATAAACTTCAACATCTAAAATCTCGAATTTCATGGTTAAAATTTAAAAATTCTTGAGTTATTAAGGTTCGAAAAATGTCATATTTATCGTTCAGCTACGAAACCATGTGATTAAAAAATTATTCGTACAAAAATCACACATGTTGAGGAATATGTTTAAATTACAGATCCATAATTAAGAAACCAAAGTAAAGGAGAGATGGTAAATGATAAAGACTGAAATAACTGAAGTGGCTAATGAAGTATTAGGAAAGGAACCATCAGAGAAAATAAATAAAGATTGGTACGATCAAGAGTGTAAGATTAGCTCGAGAAACTAAGAATAGAGCTAAAATAAAATGGCTTAGTACACAAACGGATGAAGATAAAAAGAAATACAAGAGAGCAATGAATGTATAACTATAACTGTAACTTCAATATGTCAATCTGACGATGCTTAGTCTAGCGAAACGGCTGTCATTAAAGTTAATAAAGCAATTTTTTAAATAAATATTGGAAGTTTTGGTAAAACGAAGAGTTTTTCATTATTCTTAATATATTTAAATGACTTTTAATTGTATTAACATATTTTTTAAATTATTTTTAAGAACTTGAAACATAAATACTTTTAATTGGCCAAAAAAAAAATATTTTACAGAATTCTTAAATGAGAGGGTTGTTTTTCAGGGTTAAAGAGAGGTAAAAAATATGATGATTAAAGTAGAGAACGTAAAACACTTTTCAAGTTATACAAAAGTAATTTTTTATAATCTTTTAAATGTAGGGGTCGTTTGTAGGAGTTGTAAAGTTTTTTAGGGCTTCAAAATGTGTTACACATGATGTCACTGTGTTAGACAACAGTTTACGATGTCACTTATTATTATTAAATAAGTTTTCTAGAAATAAAAAGGCTAAATGTAAATTTTTTAATCAGGTCCTTTCACTCCTTATAAGAAGCTGAGGTCGGTTCGATTTCACTTTTGAAGTTAAGGGTAAGATAAGCCCTATTTTCAAAATTTCATGTATATTAGTTAACAGTAGGGGCTATAAATAATTAATAACAACAATTAAAGCTTACAGTCTTTTATAAACAATCATTGTGTAAAAGCTACCATTTTTCTAGAATCTCTTACAAATCATCATCGGTTTACTATAATAATTATCTGTAAAAATAAAACTGATTATATTTGATATGCGTTTTAATAACTAGTTTACTTTTTCAATTAGATACAGGGTGGTCCAGAATTATGTACATTAATTTTTAGAGGTCACAGTAGGTACGTCAAAAAATAAGGGTACGTCTTTATGTGCACTTTTTTATAAAATCGAATAATAAGGGGGATAGAGATACAACCCTTTAAAAAAATTACACTTTTCTATGCAAAAAAGGTGCTCTTGTAATAATTCCATAAATATCACTGTTTCCGATTTATTTAAACTCGAAGGTATACATTTGGTAGGAAAGTATATATTTGTAATCAGGAAAGCAGGGCTACTTAAAACTATAAAAAAATACAGAGTGTCCCATTTAAAATATTGAAGATGCATTTTATTGGGCACTGCCTTTATACAAAATTCAGTCTGTTGCTACATTTTTGGTCGGCACAGATAAAATATTACAACTTTTATTTGAAACTTTTTTTTGTATTCCCGAAATTAAGGAAAATAAGTGAGGGTCAAAATATAATGAGAAACCCTGTACATAAAGAACCCTTATTTTTTGACGTACTGTGACCTAACCTAACCTCTAAAAATTAAAGTGCATAATTCTGGACCACCTTGTATAATTGCTTCGGATTGAATATTAACACTAAATAAATTCATCCTATTCTATCTATTTTAGATGCATAAAAATCATCTCTTCTTGATGAATTCTTTGCATACCAAACACTTATTTGATACAATTTACTCAACGAAAAATATTGTAGAGATTCTGGGTATATTCAGATATTTTCTCACAGTCAGAACTGCCAACATGAAGTGGGCGTTGATCGCCGCGCGGCTGCGTGCAACCAATATATTGTCCTAAGGCAATCAGGACTTTTCTACTACGATACTGTGTATTACAGCAAGTTAAAAGGGTTATCCGTATTTCTGAATCGACCTGAGGCTACTTAGTCATTTTTGTGGTAATGTTACTGAATATTTAACTTTTTTTTTGGTTAATTGCGACTATGCTGCGTCTTTAGGAATTTGTTACAATCAATTATGAATAACTGATGTGTGCGCACAAAAAACCACTTCTCACTAGTTTAAATATCGATGGTGTTTGTTGCTTAGCTTGCGTGCTAATACGTTTCAAGAGAATTATGTGACGAAATTTTCAAATCAGCATTGTCGGTGTATCTTGACTTATTTATGTGTGAGATAATAACTTTCTGATGAGATACGGTTATTTGTTCATTAACATTGCTTGTTATAAACAATATTAGTGAGAATTTAGTTTGATGCGAATAACTATTCGTATCACTTTCTATTAGTCCGGTCAAATTGGACCAAAATATAAAAAAAATATATAAAAATTCACAGATAGCTGAAAATGGGTAAACTTGTTTAAAACACAATCAAAAACAATCTCTCCTATCGTTCCGTTTTAAGGAAAAATATTATAGTCTATATAGAAAGAACAAGAAGTAATAAATCATTCATTTAAGTAGATTTCATAGACGTACCAAAATATATTTTAAGAGCGTATACCGTAAGGTACATTTTGTATTGAACGAATGAGTTGCAGCTATGCTAAAGAATATACGATTTAGGTCAGAGGTAACGGGATGTACTAATTTTAATAAAAAAAAGTGATAGAGGTACATAAATTTTAGTAAGTTTGATAAAAAACACAGGTTATTCATAATAGAAAACAAACCAATCTGTAACAATAATTATATTATATATTTTTGTTCTTTTTGTAAGAAGATTAATTCAAACTTTGAATATTATCACAAATAAATTACAATAAAATATATTTTTAAAAAATTAATTAAAGTCAAGATAGCAAGATATCATTACAACTTTTATTAAATTCAAAGAAGCAAAATGAATATTTTTTATTTGTATTACTCCTATATGTAGTGTTTGGGGAATTTTTCTCAGAAATTTTAAATGACAAGTGGCCTACTGTAATTGGCTTAATATGATTACACCTATTTACAGATTATTCGATTATTGAGAGGGATTTTCCAAACAACCCAGTTTTCTTAGAAACATTATCGGGAATATTATTTTAAAAGAAAGTAGGTACATTAAATCAGTACTTAGTATTAGTTCTTTGAGTAAAGTTGTATGAAGTTGTATGGTTTTCATAATATTGTAAACAGTTGGAATATATTTAAAACATTTGTTGAATGTTAATTGTGCAATGTCGATAAGCCAAGTACCATCTAAACGACCAAAAACAGGTCCATTATCTTTAAATGAAAAAACTCTGATATTGAATTGTTATATATCATTGAAAAACAAGGATCCAAGTGCAAGTGTTGATGATATTGTGGAATTAACGGCTGCTATGTTGTGTGTTGCTAAATCAACAATTTATAGATTACTAAAAGAAAGCAAGAATGGAACTCTTCAACCCCCTAAAACTCCTTCAGGCCGAAAACCAATTGAGATCGATGAGTCATTAAAACAAAGACTAAGGCGTAAAGTCCATGGATTTTACTTACGAAAGGAAATTCCAACACTTGACAAAATTATGACATCAGTGCAAGAAGATACGGACTATACAAAATTCTCCAGAATGACATTATGCAAACTTTTGAAAGATGTGGGTTTCAGATATACAAAACATAATAGAAAACCTGTCTTGATAGATAAACCGGAAATAGTTTTTTGGAGAAGAGACTATTTAAGAAGCATTCGACATGCCAGAGAACAAAATTTGAAAATCTTCTACTTAGACGAAACATGGATAAATGCTGGATATACAGTTTCCAAATCTTGGCAAGATGAAAACATTAAAAACGGAAGGCAGGCATTCGTGGAAGGTTTGTCGTTAGGTTTGCAGCCACCATCTGGAAAAGGAAAAAGACTTATCATTGTCCATGTTGGAAGTTCTGAAGGTTTTGTTGATGGTGGATTATTAACTTTTATTTCAAAACGCACGGGGACTCACGAAGATATAGATGGGTATGTCTTCGAGGAATGGTTTGTTCAAATGTTGGATCTGATTCCAAAAGGGGCTGTTACTGTTATGGACAACGCAAGTTACCATTCACGGTTACGAGAAGCATTGCCCACAAGTCGTTGTCGTAAAGCAGAGCTTTTGGAGTGGCTTATTTAGAAAAATATTAATTTTACAAAAGATACACAAAGGAAAGAAAATTAAAGAATTTCAAAAATTAACAAGAATAAAAAAAAAAACAACAATTTAGAAGAAATGGCTTCTTATCGTGGTATATCAGTTATTCGACTTACCCTATATCATTGTGAACTTAATTCAATAAAATTAATATGGTCTCATGTAAAGGGGGTAGTTGGAAAAAAATACTACTTTTAAAATAAACGTTGTTGTGAAATTGTTTGAGAGTGTTTTAAGTCATGTTAGTAAGGAAAATTGGACAAACTGTATCGAGCATGTTATCAAAGTAGAGGCAAATATGTGGAAAATTGACAATATTTGTGATGATTTAATCGACCCTATTATTATTAATGTCAACAACGATTCTTCCTCTTCCGAGTCGGATATAGAATAAAATGTAAGTAATAAATGTATTCCAATAATTATTTTTTTTTCATTTTTTATTATATTATAATTTAAAACGTATTTTTTTCCCAAAATACACACCACTGCATTGCGTTATTGCTTATCTGCTAATCCTTTAACAATGAAGAAACCCTAAACTTTGCTACAACTGAAACAAATACGGGGTCGATCTACCTGGTTTTTAGATTTACGGAAGAAATGTAATTTAAAGTAAAAGATTTATCAAAAATTTCATGGTGCTCCCTGTAAAGGTTTTGCATACTTAATTAGGGTTTATTACTCTTCGTACTTTTTGTACATACTATAACTCGAGGTCAAATGTCAAAAAAATAGGTTTCTTCGCGATTTTCTCAAAAATGGTAAGATTTTTCGTAAAATTACCTCAGACATAAAGTGTAGATAATAAAATTGTCTATAAAAATGGTATCAATAATTTTTTTCCTAAATACAACCGTTTATAAGATATAACGATGCAAAAAGTTGCAAGTGTCGAAATTATGCTTTTAAAAACTTCGGTTCTACGGTCATGGGATCTATTCAGCTACCTGTTGTGACAATATTATCTACGGTTTCTATTGTGTTTGGGTTAGTTAATTTTTAATTACATGGTGGATTCTTTGAAAAATAACAACTATGACTGTATTTCCATAGAAATGTATACTACTTTTAGTTATTTTTCATGAACCACCCTTGTGCTTGGAGTTTGAAGAATTTGCTTTCGTAGCTGCTCATAAACTTGTCATATTAGCAGATTTGTTGTCAATCACATGTCATTGCGAAATAACGAAACAATTTTCATTGAGAGAATAACAATGTAGGTAAAGTTTTAAATAACGTGTGAAATGTTTCACGTAGAAAATCAATACTTGTAGGTATTATGTGAAAATCGATTGATGATAGTCTGTTATCTAGCCGTGATCGGCATAAAAAATCACGCCTTCTTAACGTCTAACCATTATAATTTACTAATGGTGGTTTTCTAGCTTGTAAAAGTATCGTGCATTGGTTACGAGTCCATCAAATAAGAGTCCAAGCCGCAAATATCGATAATAGTAATTATTTAAAGCGGTCGAATAGAACAAAAAAAAAAACAAAATAACAATTCAACTGTATTCATTTTGTTTTATCGAAATAGATAATTAAATCAAATATAAAAAAATCAATGGAATTAGTAAAAGGAGTTTAATCTGTCCATTTTGGAGTGCATAAAAGAAGAATTTATGAAATATAAGTAATATTAGATACAAAAATTACCCTTCTTGTATTTATCTTACATTTTAATATTTCTTTTCTTAGTAGAACAAATTTTTGAAATATCGTAATATATTGTTTATAATTATTAATAATAACGTTTGTTTCCTATTTTAGTTATTTTACATAATGTGTAGTCAAATAAATTTAAGAAAAAGTGTATATCCAAAATAAGAAAATGTATTTGCTAGAAAATATCGGGACTAATATCGTTCCTTGCGGAACACCATAGTGTATAGATTTTTCATTACTATATAAATTTATTTTGATTATTTCCTTTTAAATAAATTTGATGCTACGATAAGTAAAATTAAAATTAAACAATTTAAGGCACAATATAAATAATAGTGATTTCTCACTTTACTAATTTGATTTAAATAATTTAAAAATTTAGGGAGTTACTTTGAAAGAAACGTGGAAAGTAAGATTTAAAAATAAATAGAGATAGGTACTTGCAAAAACAATAAAAAAGATATATGAAAACAAATAAAAATATACTAGGTGGGAAAAAACAAGAATACTAACTAAAAACTATTTTAAATGAACCATATTTGAAGATACATTTTTGTTGCTATTAAGAAAGGCCAACAGAAAATATTTGAAAATCTTAATTTACTAATTTAAATTTAACAGAAAAACTAAAAAATATTATAATATCGTAACGAACTTCGAGATATTTTAGTGACGTTATTTGTTACATTGACAGATATTAGGTTAGATTTTTATTTCCTTTTAAGTTTGTCTGTCCCCTTTGCTGGAACGTTCAATGGTTTATGTAAGAATCCACTTCTGCATTAGTCATAATTGCATTTATATGATCTATACTTTATGTATAAATATAGAATGTCAATGTCAATATATTTGTTTTTTAATTAATAAATATCTTATTAAAAAGAAGTATATTCCTACGTGTATCAAATTTTGTTTTGCACCGACTATAGTAAATATTACCGTTGTCTGTAAAAAACTATTAAAAATGATCAAAGTTTGTTACAATATTATATTAATTGATGAAATTCAACTTTACCAACATCACCCCCAATTTAATGTGAGTTAATATACTACAATTTCATTGAAGAAACAACTAAAAAAATGTGACAATTTAAAATTGGACATTCATCAACAATCATTGATAGTATCTCTTTCTCTCGTTGCCGAATTGAAATAATACATTTTAATTCTCAAGCTACAGAATTTATGAATAAGTCAAACATATAAATATAAACACATCGACCAGATCCATCTCAATCAAGCAATTCTTTGAATCAAAAGTAACGATATTGATCTAGAATACCTCTTTCAATAACTTATCTCTCATTCATTTATTTATATTTATACACGATACAACTCAGGAGCGGATAGGTAGATAGAAGAGTGTATTATAAATAAGAATACGTTTTTGGTTTGACGACACAGTATATTCACTGGAAAATTATACTCAACTTTCAGTGATTGGTTACGCTAAATCGACAAACTATAAAAAAATGTGATCGCTGAGATTTTTTCAAAACTAAATATTTCATCATTACCTTAAAAAATTTAAAATCACAATGTCATTCAGCCAGAATTCATTAAAAGAGAAAATAATCTAAAAAAAGCAAGACAATATCTCTCAAAACTTAAAACGCATTTTAACAATTATTTCTGTGGTTTTTCTTTGTTCAAACAGGTTTTCACGGTTTCAAAAGCAAACAATACTTATGGTCTCTTATTAAAAATCTTAGCCAAAACTTCATCTAGTTTGATGTAACTACTTCCAAAGAATTGAACATTAATTTAATGATTGTATTCATATGAAAAAGACAAATTTTCCTAAAGGATTTTCTTCTTTCAGTTTTTTCTTGTCACCTATTGAATTATTTGCCTAGACCTTTATACAGTAGAAACAAATTATTAAGAAAAAGCACGGAAATAGGAGTTTCCAGATACCCTCTTTATTAAAGGATACCTTCGTGAAGACAGGCCTAAATATTAATTATGAATAGAATTAAATTTATTGTACTAACTCTTACTTTTTGGAAGTCCATCTTATTAATAATAATAAAAAACTCTTCGTTTCAACGTAACTTCCAAGTTTATTTGAAACTCTACTAATGGCTATCCAATTCATTTAATAAATAAATTAATTAATAAGAAAGAACAGAAAGTGTCACTACAACTAATATTTCCTAAACAAACTAAAGAAATTAAAAGTTATAAAAATATTACATATTGTGGAAATATGTCATACAATTTCAAAAATAATATATTCGGCAACATTAGCATTAATATCATTTAAAACACAAAATAATGTTGGTACAAAATTGTTAAATGTAAAAACAAAATTACCCAAATTAAAAAAATCTGGTGTTTACAAAAGTAATTGTCCAGAATGTAATGCTGTATATATAGGTCAAACACAAAGTAAGATTTAATGAACACTTAATAGCATATAGATTAAAACAACCAGACATCCAAATACTACATATTTGTGATAAAAAACAAAATTTAGATTTCCTTGAAAAACTTGAAATAAAAAGACATCTAGCAGATCCACAATTTAAAGTTGTTAATGAACAAATAAATCTTGGAAGTTCTCCACTATTAAACTGTTTACTTTGATTGAGTTTACATTTTATACATAGATAAGATATAATTGTAAAACACAAATATATTAAGTTATTGTAAAGATCAGCATGATATAGGTTTTACCTGGTTTTTCTATATTATTGCACAGTTATCCTGATCTTAGAGGGAATTACACCCAGGATAATCCCTTAGGGCTATTAACATCTAGGTTTTAATATTGTTATGTCTTATTACTTCCATACTTGGTCTAGCCTTAATACTACCTAAACATCAGGTACCTAGCTACAAACAAACAAAATGTAACTTAAATGTCAATCTGACGATGCTTCTTAGCGAAACGGCCGTCATTGTGATTTAAAACATATTTTTTTTAAATAAACTTGGAAGTTACGTTGAAACGAAGAGTTTTTTATTATTCTTACTATGAATAGAAATCTTTAAAAGACCTTAAGACATCCCTATACAAGACATCCTTAATTACACCTTCAAGTACTACTATGAATACGGTTCTCAGTCTTACCATTTTCAAAAACATTATTCTTAGTATCTTTAACATTTAGAATAAGAAATTATTACGTTCTCAGTTGATGTCTGCTTCAACACAAACCACATTTTTTCTTCCATTAATAATTTATATGATTTAAATATTCTAAAATATATTTTGTTAATATTATCACGACAATAAAATTAAAATAGGTAGGTACTTTAGACAGATACCTACAGATAAATTTGGTCTTGTAGGTTAACTTCAAATAGATATGCCTAATATCTTCATTTTGGTAATTTTCTCTTAATATAATTATGTAAACAGCTATAGAAATAAATATTTATTCAAATTATAACTGTGTTTTTACGCTGCTCACAACAACTGCCAGCTGTCAATAATATCTAGTGTACAGGTTAAATAAATAGTAGGAGTAACGGCATTGTTTATTATTATTATTGTTTATTATTCGAGTAATGTACAATTATTGCAACTAGTTTCGGTCTAAATCAGACCATCATAAGACAGAGTCACAAGAGTAGAAATTGAGGATATTGACACAACGTAGGTAGGTGTAAATTGTAATATTACATATAATTGATACTAAGAGAAGTGGATTTGAGTATTGTAGTATGTGGTTTTTAAAATGTTTTATAAAATTATTAATATTAATGAAATATAGGGGAATTTTAGGGAAATTTTACTAGATAGAGTAAGGAATCAAAAGTAGAGAGGAATTTAAGATTTCCCTACTGGATGGAGTAAAAAACAATAAGTAGGGTAAGGGTTAAGGAGTGGAAGGGTTTATTGATGCTTCCTCTGTGCATACCTATTTTATATTTGGCGCCCAACGTGGGGAAAATTAAGTAATAAAGTATGTATTATTGACTTTATAAATAGGGGACGGTTTGGTAAATTGTGACAGGCGCAATAGTACCTCTGTAATCCATTAAAAATACCCCACATTATTAGAAACGTTACTTTCAAGCATTTTTTGAGAAAGATAATGGTTTTATCCACAAACTTTGGCTTTATGATAGTACATGCTTCGGCGATAAAAATAGATTTATAAAAAAAGACCTGAAAAGGGAAATAACCTTTAAATAAAACTATAATTTCACTACACGAATAACTTATCCAAAAAAAAACTCTTGTGCTTTTAACTGTCATAAATATATTCTCATGGATAACACTCAATTATCCAAAAGCCAAAATTAGTGAATTTTCTCTACAAATTTCAGTAAATTTATTGTTCTACAGTATAGTGTGAGTCTAGTTGTGCGTTACATTGGTCTTTGACTGTACCATCATTTTAGTAAAAGTTATCCTGATAAAAATTTGCAGAAAATAATGTCACCAATTTTTAAATCATTTCATTGAGTTTATACTTGCTGAATAAATGAGTTTATTACCCAAATCCTCAATCTTAACAACTATATTGTATCGTTCTTATCTACGTCGTAGAAAAACTATAGTACACACCTCGAGGATAAGGCCAATTATGCCCACTCAGTCGACTAACATCTCGTTCTTACAATTTTTGCTGATGAGTGATTGACTTCTTATCGTGTAAAGTATATACTGTTCCAGTACTATTTTTCTATCTTATAAATATTTTGTCACCGTGTGCTCAGTTTTATTAGTCCTTTTTAAACATTTAAAAACAATAATAATGGTCCTAGACCCTTTTTTTAACTTTTATTTCTATAATTTGCATCAAATTAAACTTAACTCTACTTCATTTTTGAAATTGTTTGAAATTTAAATTTAGTAAAATGATATATCAGTAAGTCAGTCTTAGTGGAACGTGAAACATTTAAACCACCTAAAGAGTCTATGGAAAATATCTCAAAAGGTTCTGTAACTAGCTTTTTATCTTCCTGATATTTTCATTAGAAATTCACTACTTTAGATTATGGCTTTGGAATTTTTTTCAAAATCTTGTAAATTTTATTTTTCACAAGAAAAGTCTAGAACCATATAATCGGCCACGTAGAATACGAAAATAACCTAAAAACTTAAAAATTCCTGATATTTTCATTAGAAATTTACCACCTTTAATTTTCGCTGCACTACTTCAACCTCGATATTTTCCCATCCAGACTTATCAATATTGTACACATCCTATGGAACTACTGATTGCACCAATCGATTCAGAGTCTTAAAAAACCCTATTTTCCATATTTTCCAACATTTTTAAGACCAAAAGTGTGTTTTTTCCAAAAAAGTAGCTAGGTTATAGCCTGGGAATTTTCCTCAAAATATTTTTCACAAGAAAAGTATAGAACCATATAATCGGCCACGTAGAATACGAAAATAACCTGAAAACTTAAAAATTCCTGATATTTTCATTAGAAATTTACCAACTATAATTTCCTCTGCACTACTTCAACCTCGATATTTTCCCATCCAGATTTATCAATATTGTACACATCCTATGGAACTACTGATTGCACCAATCGATTCAGAGTCTTAAAAAACCCGATTTTCCATATTTTCCAACATTTTTAAGACCAAAAGTGTGTTTTTCCAAAAAGGTAGTTAGGCTATAGCCTGGGAATTTTCCTCAAAATATTTTTCACAAGAAAAGTCTAGAACCATATAATCGGCCACGTAGAATACGAAAATAACCTAAAAACTTAAAAATTCCTGATATTTTCATTAGAAATTTACCAACTATAATTTCCTCTGCACTACTTCAACCTCGATATTTTCCCATCCAGATTTATCAATGTTGTACACATCCTATGGAACTACTGATTGCACCAATCGATTCAGAGTCTTAAAAAACCCTATTTTCCATATTTTCCAACATTTTTAAGATCAAAAGTGTGTTTTTTCCAAAAAAGTATCTAGGCTATAGCCTGGGAATTTTCCTCAAAATATTTTTCACAAGAAAAGTATAGAAACATATAATCGGCCACGTAGAATACGAAAATAACCTAAAAACTTAAAAATTCCTGATATTTTCATTAGAAATTTACCACCTTTAATTTTCGCTGCACTACTTCAACCTCGATATTTTCCCATCCAGACTTATCAATATTGTACACATCCTATGGAACTACTGATTGCACCAATCGATTCAGCGTCTTAAAAAACCCTATTTTCCATATTTTCCAACATTTTTAAGATCAAAAGTGTGTTTTTTCCAAAAAAGTATCTAGGCTATAGCCTGGGAATTTTCCTCAAAATTTTTTTCACAAGAAAAGTATAGAACCATTTAATCGACCACGTAGAATACGAAAATAACCTGAAAACTTAAAAATTCCTGATATTTTCATTAGAAATTTACCAACTATAATTTCCTCTGCACTACTTCAACCTCGATATTTTCCCATCCAGATTTATCAATATTGTACACATCCTATGGAACTACTGATTGAACCAATCGATTCAGCGTCTTAAAAAATCCCTATTTTCCATATTTTCCAACATTTTTAAGACCAAAAGTGTGTTTTTTCCAAAAAAGTATCTAGGCTATAGCCTGGGAATTTTCCTCAAAATATTTTTCACAAGAAAAGTATAGAACCATATAATCGGCCACGTAGAATACGAAAATAACCTGAAAACTTAAAAATTCCTGATATTTTCATTAGAAATTTACCAACTATAATTTCCTCTGCACTACTTCAACCTCGATATTTTCCCATCCAGATTTATCAATATTGTACACATCCTATGGAACTACTGATTGCACCAATCGATTCAGCGTCTTAAAAAAACCCTATTTTCCATATTTTTCAACATTTTTAAAACCAAAAGTGTGTTTTTTCCAAAAAAGTAGCTAGGCTATAGCCTGGGAATTTTCCTCAAAATATTTTTCACAAGAAAAGTATAGAACCATTTAATCGACCACGTAGAATACGAAAATAAAGTCAAAATTTTAAAATTCCTGATATTTTAATTAGAAATTCACTACTTTTGGGTGCCACTGTATTACTTTACACCGGATACTTCTTCATCTAGATTAAACAGTGTTCTACACATCCCATTAAACAGCTGGTGGCACTAGTCGATTCAGCGTCTTAAAAAACCCTATTTTCCATATTTTCAAGAATTTTCAAGACCAAAAGTGTTTTTTTCCAAAAAATTAACTTTAAAACTCCCCATTAGAAATTCACTACTTTGTTCTTTAAGCAGATTTCACAATGGACTAGTTTAGTAGGATCATATTAATCAAAATGATAGCAAAATATATTTAGGATAAGATACCTACTTACTTATATTGGTATTCATTTTGCAATTAATTTTTCTCATTTCGTAAAATTTAGCAATAAATAATTAGTAAGTTTTAAACGTAGCGCCAACTAATAACCAATAATGAAGTGTGTTTAAAAGTCAACGTTGTCACATTTTAGCTACGTTCGACAAGATATATGACAGGAGAGAAAATCGTGTTTATCTGTAATAAACAAACAAGACCCCTATTCTTGACGGTGATAGAATAGAACAGCCAATAGAAAGTGGGAGAGGTTCTATTGAAAATGCCAAAACGGTATTCTTGAAATTCGTTCTCTCACTGTACCTGTAAAAGGGTTGCTCCCCGAGAGAACAATTACTTCTATTGGTTATTTTTGAAGGAACCGCTATAACACCAAGAGAAGGTGTTAGGGATTTTTATTTTCGAACCAAAAATAGTATAGAAGTAATTTCTTTCATAAACCAAACACAACCAAACAACAAATTAAACTAACGAAAATGACAGAATATTTTGTTTAGTGTTTTACTCCTTATTTGATAAAGTGTCAATCAGAGAACAAAAATATCGATATGTTTATCTCTTTTTAATGACAACAAATAAGAGAGAGAGAAATAAGTTTCTCGGTTAATATTAAAGCATATCGACAACATCGCAAATTTTCTACCAATCTTATTGAAACACGTCACTTACCACTTATGACGTATGTAACCATTAAATTTAAATTTCAAAAGCCGATTATGACTAGAGGATTAATTTTATAAAAATTTTATTTGTACAGTTGAACCACTAAAAACCTATTTTATAAGATGCAAATATAAAAAAAAATCACTAAACTAGTCCATTGTCATAAGTTTTCAGTACAACTTTTAGCTGTAGAAAAATGGTTTAGTTTTGATTCTCATTTGTTTTCGTTACGTAGTAAATCCAATTAAAAACGCAAAGAAATATATGATACAATTTTTATTTTCCTCCACTAGCCATAACAATATTTCTATCGCTAGTAACATCATTTTTGCGACGTTTTTCCCATCTCACAATACCAAATCGGTCGTCGATCGTCATTCGATACTGCCTTAAGAGTAGCTTTCATAATAATGCGCACTTTGCGGTATAAATTTTAAGCCCAATTCACATTAATAATTTTTATGACAACTATAAATTGCAATTACCTTTTAAAATCGGCGGGTATAAATAAAACTGCTATGCGGATTCTAACCTAACACAATGCCGAAGAATTTTTTCGATTGAAAAGAGCTTGTGGTGAGTGCTCGACAAGAATATAAAACAGGTGTGACTAGAGAGACAGAGACAGAGAGAGTCTTCTATAAACAATAGTTCAGGTCAACTCACAGAATACAGAAAATTATAATTTGTTATTCAAATCGTACGCTGCAAATATAATAATTAAACATTTTTAAAATAAATTGAAATAGTCCAGGAGGAATCGGCGCATGAGTACCGAAAACTATTCCACCTGAATTTTTTTATGTGATCCTTTTCAAATTGCCCTCCTAATGATATAAATGCATGTTGCCATGGCGCAACCCGGTGCCATATTGTTTAAACCGAAATTGTTTAAACAATTACAAGGAATTGTTATTTTTCAACATGTCATTAAAATTACTTTTTTATCAGATTATATTACTTTTTGCCATTAAACGTTATTATTTATACAAAGAGTAACCTTGAAAGAATAAAAAATAAAAGAAAGAATTTTTTTCTTACTAAGACACACTCATACACACACTATGATACATATACATAAAATTATTTTTATTCAATTTATTTGAATGTTTATTTCTATATACCCAATATATTTTTATTATTTATAAATAATTGTGATTTCAAAAAATGTTCAAATACCATTATATCTTATTATTGTTGATATAAATGCAAAAATTACTATGATAATAACAAAAAAGTAATATAAACTGATAAAAGTAATTTTAATGACATATGCTTAACTTTTGAAAAATTGATTTCAGAAAAAAATTTATTAAAAATAAATTGTAGGCAATTTAATTATTTTCTAATAACATTTCTTTCTTAAAAAATTTTGATAAAGTTCATAGTTTTTAAGTTAAATGATAAATAATGATTCAAGACACAGAGAGGCCGACGCAACGCATGAGTCAGAGAAAGACAGCGATACTTAAAGTTAAGCAATGCATACAAATTAACAAATAAAAAAAATATATAAACAATGAATTTTTTTTAAATCTCTATTAACAATATTATTAACTATTGTATAGAGAATTAAAAAAAAATATTACTTTCACATTATCTTTTTTTTAATATATTTTTCATGGGTCGAAAGTACCCAAATTTTTTCACCTCAAAAGAATAAATCTTTTTTTTTGTATATTCTTCTACCTTCGAAGTTTATTTAATATTCGTTAGAATTGTAGCAAAATTATGCTTGCTTATATCAAAAAAAATATTCCATTATTCCAAACTTTTGGACATATGTGTATTTCTGTATGTTCTCATTAATGGTTAAGTATTCAAATATTGACAAAAATCTATGAAAAAGTATAAAACTGGTTGCGTGCAGTTAAAAACCATTGTTTTTTAAGAGAATATATTCCTTTGATCTTTCAATAACTTGAACATATATTGTTAAGGTTATGGCTAAACTAGCAGAATAAAAAATTAGAGGAGTAACGACGTTTGGTAGTATTATGAAGAAGAGGGTAACTGAGGTAAGGGAAACGAAAAAGTCAAAAGAAGCTGTTTTTCTTTATTTTTATAACAATTTTAAAAATGTATCCTTAACAGATTCTACTTGATCAGAATGAAACAACAGGCAGAATGTTTTTTGTCTATGATTAGAAAGAAAAAATATGAGCATCTGCTTTTCATCTAAAGTACAGTGAATTTATTGAAAAATAGGAGAGTTGGCCTTTGCTGTGGTTTCTATTTTTTGGCGCCCTTACGGACCTTGCGCTCTTGGCCAGTGCCACCTTTGCCACGCCCTACATACGGCCATGATGGCTTATGTTTTGTTTGTATCGTTTTATTAACGAATCACACGGTATATCAAAATTAAACCTATTGTAGTAAAAGTGTATTACCTAATAAATTAATAATTTTTCATAATGAAGCAACTAAATTACCACAACTTGTACACGTTGCTAGAGATATTTTCCAACAACGTGTACAATAAAAAGTTTGGCCAACTTCACGTTAGTTTCCCACATTCTTTTGTTTGTTTAGAACATCGTATAATAAAATAATTAATCATTATTACGACTACTACTACTACGACTACTCTAAGCAGGGTTACCGTGAGACATAACGGATTTACTGAACAACAAAACTTTTGTAACTGAATATTATTGCTTCATAATATATTGTACCTACAATCAAACCAGTAATTTGGTACTGCAAAGCTTTGGTTTATCGCCGGACACGTGTATCTCACCAGATATTCTTATTTTTAAATATAATATAAAATATTTTCTATCGTTATGAATATGTTTTTATTGATTTGTCGGAAAAAAGTTAATTCGCCGTAAGGAGTTTAACTTTAAAACATATTATGCACGTTTTTAACATTACTACGTAGTATTTTATACTGTTATTAGTAAACAGATTGTCGTGATAAGGGAATAATTAACTACTTTTCTTATTGCGACCGCGAAACGGGCATTAGAAAGACAAAATCTCAGCAATAAATGCCAGAGATACATTGGTACAATAGAACTCGTGGATCTTCGCCCAAGATTATGGGTAATCATAGTTAAATTTTTTACTTTTTATAGTGGACTAAACTTTTAGAGATACCACAATGGATTGATCACGAAATTTAAATTGTTATCTGTCTCTGTGGTGTTGTTTTTGGTAAAAAGATTTAAAAAATTCGTACTCCCGGATTTGGATACTTAAAATTTCTTCTATTAGTGAAATAAAAAGTTAATTGCGTTGCTCGGAAAAGAATAATGTTTTTGTAACACTAAACCACCCTTAAGGGCGCCAAATAAATATAAATATAGTTTTCACAATAAATGATATTGACTGAAGGATTATAATAAAACCAATTAGACCCTTAAGTTGTAAAATCCGAGATGCACATCATAAATGTAAAAGGACCTGATTCAGGTAATTTTGTTTCTCAGAGAGGGATTGTAGAGGATTACAGAAGATGGTTTGGGAATGCCTAGGCGAACTAAATGAACTAGGCCAGAAGAACACTGTCACCCTCCTATGGGTCCCGGGACACATAGGAATAGAGGGGAACGAAACAGCAGATAAGCTGGCAAAAAAAGGAGCTGAAACCCCACATTTGGGACCAGAACCATCTTGTGGGATCAGCAATAGAGTAATCTTAGGAAAACTAAGAGAAGAAATGGAAAATAAAAAATTTTTTATTTGTGCACAACGGAATGTTAACTTTTTCTTACATACTGAAATAGCATTTTGTAATGTCAATTCTGGAATATCTTTCCCAGTTAAAATTGCCTCTTTGGCCATTTTATCAGCTATTTCATTTCCTCTAATTCCACAATGACCTTTGACCCATATAAATACTGTATTTACTTCCTTGTTGTTGAGAAGTGACAGGATTTCTAAAATTCTTACGATATCAAGTAAAAAAGTTTTCGTAAAAGTTATTTAAATTGAATTTTTATATATTCAAGCATAACTTCCCAAACACTGTAGATGTTTAAATATTCGAAAGAAGAGAAAATGTACACCACATCCTGTACATATTTTGCTTCGTACGTTAAACAGTATGGAAAAGATGATACGCGCACAACATGCAGGTAGGTTTATTATTATTATTTTTTTTTTTGATAAAGCTCATATTAAATTACAATGACGCGTATAATTTTTAATCGACATGACACTTTTTCCGCTTGAACTAAACATTGCTTGATTTATTCACCTCTGTCTTTGTTCATCTTGAAGCTATCTATCTTCGTTCCTCCATAACTTAGTGTGTTTCGTGTGCCATAATAATTTTATATCCACATCGTTTTCAGATCATATTAACTTGTAATTTTCATAAAACGTCCGAGACTTAGATATAAATTAACGTTTTATGGCATTTATACGAGGCGCTTTTAAATCATTTTCTAATATTATGACGTTATGATAAAAAATATTCAATTAAAGTTATAGAAGTGTACATTCAACAACTTATTTCATTGGTTATTATTCAGTCGTGTATGTCGTGTGCTAAAGCCTTTAAAAAAGGTGCGAAGTGATAATTTTTCAATGGTCATTCTTCAATAAATATTTGACAAAAATGTCAACTGTTCAAGAATTATAATCACTATCAATAATAACAGTACAGAATGATAATGTAAGAAACAGTAAGTAAACAAAAAAAAAACATCTATTCAATATACTGTATCATAATCATAGGGCCGGTTGCATAAATGCTTCTGTATCTATAATTCTGGAAGGGAGGGTCACTTAGGCCACATTTGGCCCATTGTACGTCCTTCTGAGATTGAGCCTAACCTATAGGCTCGTCAACCATCCTACCTGTTTAAAGTAGGTGATAACGTCGCCTGTAGGCAGCTCCCTCAAATTGGCATGTGTTAGCCAGTTCTCGCCGAATACAGAAAGTCTTATTTGAGTGAGTGCCGGACAATCACAAAGGACGTGCTCAACTGTCTCATCCTCTTGTTCACATCCTCTACATAGTGGGCTGTCCGATAAACCCAACCTGTTCAGATGTTTTCGTAAATGACAATGGCCAGTAAGTATACCTGTGACCAACCGCAGGTCCTTTCTGGTCATGGCCACGTATTTCTTGGCTGCTTTGCTATTCGGATATTTCAGAAGTTCCTTGGATAGTATGCAACCTTTTTCTTCGTCCCATCTTCCCCTGAATTTGTCAAGGGAGCGTTCCTTTACTAGGTCAACCACCGCTGATGCCGGCAAGCTGACAAGACTACCGGGTCCCAAGAGCCTTTGGGAGGCAGCTTTTCTAGCTGTGCGGTCGCCTTTTGAAATTCCATGACCTTTTATCCAGCCTAAAGTAACCACATTATTGTTGCAGGCTTCCGTAAGGGCCATGTGACATTCTAATACCAGACCTGATGTGATCCGTGGCCTATTCAGGGCTAATAGTACTTGTCTGCTGTCCGTGAAGATACGGATGGTTTTGCCAGTGATTTCCCTTATGGTAATCTCATTTGCGGCTATGGAGACGGCAGTTAGCTCTGTCTGAGCTATACTTGTATTAAAACCCATTGCCCATTTTATATTTAGGTTTAGGGATCTGGATTAAATTCCACATCCTGAACCTTCTTTTGTCTTAGATCCATCGGGGAAGATACATATAGTACCTGTCGCCAATGCATTTTGAGCGTTGTCATCAATGATTATCTTGTAGGGCCTGTGAAAGGCATATCTTGGTGAAATCGATTCTGTATTTGCTTGTAGCATTGGAAGCTCGTTTATAGCTTCGCGCCACCAACCACACCTCGTAGCATGGTCATCAAAACCACCTCCTTGATTTATATATCAAGTGGGGTGAGACCGAGGATCACCTCCATCGCTCTAGTTGGTGTAGTTTTCATGCCTCCTGTTCTTTGTAAATGGTCAAGTTAGCGGACGACTGTCAGCTGGTTTGTTTTTACTCTCCAAGCAATCGCGCCGTAGGTTAGCATAGGTCTTATGATTGCAGTGTAGATCCACTACGTGACCTGCATAAATGCTTGTCAAACCTCGGTTAGCTAACAAATTGTTAACTTTTAACAAGTGCAACGATAGCGCGTGGGCGGGAATTTCATATTTATTCTTTTTTAGATGAAGTTAACTTTTAATGCCAAAATATATAAATAAATAATTTTGTGATATTAATCTGTACTTTTAATCTAACCAAATTAATTATAACTAATTATAAACATTTTTTAAAAATAATTGAGTTACAAAAAATGATTTTTTAATTAGTTCATATTGATTTGGTGCTGCGAACCTCGCTCTGCTCGGCACGCAGTGATGGATTTTTAATAAAACAAATTTAAACATAGGGCTGGCAAAATAGTTAATTAGTTAAAATTGATTTGGTTTTATTATAAACTGATCACTGCGTGCCGAGCGGAGCGAGGTTCGCAGAAAAAAATTAATTTTAACTAATTATAAACATGTTTTTAATATAGTTTCGAATTAATGAAAAATATAAACTATTAGATTAAATACCATGGGGAATTAAAAAAAAAGCATTCAAAATACAAATGAAAGAAATTTGTTGTCGTTATTCAAATTATATATCGAATAATTCTTGTTTTAATGGTAATCTGTAATTTTGATGAACTAACTCTAATTTACTCATAAGATAAAAACTAATAAACCGTTAAGATAATTAAAAATATCGTAAATCCACATAGCCCAGGAAGTAGTTGTTTTTCCATAGATAACAGTCAAGCTTGGTATAGAAACTGTTAAGTTTCTTCACTCTGGGTGCAGGTGGAAACAATTTTTTACTTTTTCAGTTTTTTTATTGACTGCACCTTATAGAAATTAAATCTTGAATTGTACTGCTGTTACAAAGCTACTAGTTTCAGTCTAGTTAAGTCTAATGTTTCTCTATGGTATTCTTATTTTTAGCCAGATGATGGTCTTTAACTAGACCGAAACTAGCAGCTTTGTAACAGCAGTACAATTGTTTATATCTATAAATACTTTTGTGACATTGACATTGGTCTTTTCCTTTCTTCAATTAAAAATATCTCTAAATTTCATTATATTAAGGAATTAATTAATTTAGTAACATTACGACACACAATTTTCCTTCTTTCCATAGTCTAGTCTACTTATTAACTCTAAGAAAAAATTTAATTAGTATATCTTAGTATATTTAAATATACCCCGGCGACAGTAGCGGCGCACGCCACTGCGAGATTCTTATTTAATAAACAAAACAATAAAAAAAACAAATTCTTATGTTCGATTAATTTAAGTTTTCAATCTTTACTTGTAACCGCATCTCGGGTTCCATGAAATTCAAGATCAGATAGAATACGATTTCTTTAATTTTTTTTTAATATACTCCTTCCTTTTTTTATCATATTTAATCGAAATATATACTTTGCGGTCGAAGTTTGTTAAAAATGATTCAATCTGGACCAATAGGTTGGAACATAAGGTGTAGATTACCATTTTATATGCGCCAGGGTTTCAAATACCTTATACATTTATTTTTGGAAGCAATTAAACACATTTTAAATAAATTATAAACTGTTTTATTGACACTTGGCTAAAAATGCCACATGTCAATGTAGCTCTAACTTTTTCAGCGTCAAAAATGAGACCTAATAACAACCAAACTATTTTTTTGGCATTTAATTTGACAGGTAATAAATACAAAAAAATAAAATTATCAATATCCCGACTTAGTTCTATTAATTTGATATGTTTTAATTGGTTTGATTATTATAATTTATAATTTTGTTTTGTTTTATTGGTTTTGTCAAATGTTTTGATTGATTTTAATGATTAAATACTATTTAATTTTATATAAAGTTTACTTGTTCTTCTGTAATTCTATGGTTGGGCGCCTTATCAAAATTTTAACTAGCTCAGACTATTTGTTTTGAAATTTAAATTTAAAATCTGACTCTTATCAGGGTAGGATTCAAATTAAAATATTATTTAATAATTAACACACAATAAATTTAATGTCAAGTATTTCAAAGAAATTTTACAAAAACTGTTAATTGGTTTTCATATGTTTAGTACAAATAAATAAATGAATAGCCTTATATGAAGAAAGAATGGAGATGATACATACAAATAAAATTAATTTACAGTCACAAAATAACAAATACACAAATACTAAACCTTAACTATGACACGTACCTTTTATTATAAAGTTCGTTCTCTAAAAATTGCTACTGTCTAAATGGAATGGCACGAAAAATTCGGATCGGCTTCTCCTCGTCTGCCTTCGGAACAGTAATACCACAATATGGCGGCTAAGGACCAGTTGCAGAAAGAATGCTCAAATTTAATCTTTCAAATTCTTTTGGAATTAGTCTCTGATTTGACAAATTTATTACTTTGGTAAGTAATTTAATAATGGTTGATTTCTTTCTTGTATGTATTTTTAATGTTACATGTATTAATTTAACATAAACAGCTTTTAATTAATGCAAAAAATTTTCTTCTAGTTAGTAATCAATTAATACATACGATGTTAATTGCTCTGCTACCAAAATCAAAAGAGAGTGAATCATCGATTTTCCGGCCTTTTTATAGGCTTCCAGGAAAAATGACAAGTATGACATCAAAAAACGAAATTCCATTGTTTAAATGCAAAATTCTAACCAAAATTCTTGAATATGAAGGTAATGAAATTACAAAACTAATAGTATCTTTGTTAACTTATAGTGAGATCTCATCCTTATATTTACCAAAAAAATTTATTTCTTTAATTTTAAATAGACTTTTTCCTTTTAAATTTATTATTAAAAAATAGGCAGTTTGCTGGAGCTGTCATATTTTCTAGACTTTAAAATTTGAAATAAAACTATCAATTGTACTTAAAATTACTATAAATCAATTAAACTAATCCTATCTTAACTAAAAATTGCTATTTTTAAACCCTAACAACTAAAATTTAAACTTTTAAAAGATTTTGTTATTTGTATCTCTTACACATTATATAAGATAAAAGTCTCAGTGTTAACAAAGATTAACATTTTAAAATTTATATAAACACCTTACTCACTTATCCTACATACATTTTGTTAAATAAAATGTCCTTTGTTAATGTTTATAAACTAAGTCTTTCAATAGTTTTTTCACTGTGTACCTTTAAGTGTTCTATTAAAAAAATATATGTGATTAAGACCAACACTATTGATATGAGAATTAGTTTACTATATTTCACCACACCTGCTACATGTTTTTAATTGTTCTTGTGTCTTTTTTAGGTACTCATGATCTATTGGTATACTTGTTTGTACAATATCGAAGACTATAATTTGTCTTTTTATATTTTTGTACTTCCTTTTTATAATATTAATTTAAATACTTTACTAACTTAAATTACATGTTGATTTCTTAAACATGTGAAAACCATTAATACTTTTGATTTTTATTTTCTTTTTATTGTTTCAGATTAAACTTAGAATTTTAAAAGAGAACTAGGACAAAAAAAATTGTTATGTAAAAGTGTACTTATTATGGATTGGAAATATTTAATTGTTATAAAATAGCAAAATATGGATTCTATTCAATATAAAATGCCCATTACATTCTTTGTTTATATTAAATGTATGTCTTGTGAAAATTATGAACTTGGAAACTTTAGATGTACAAAAGAAAAAGTAAATGCTGATTCTATAAAACTTATTAATATATCCTTTTATTGTAAATTATAAGGTAAGTTCTACTTATTAAATTTTTAACTATTAGATATCTATCTCAATATATATATTATTGCATCACCATCACGTATCTGTTGTTTAAAGTTTTAAATTTTGAGAAGTGTATTTATTATTTATAATTTGTTAATGGTCGATATTTTATTGACATCGGTCATTAACCCAAAAACCATTTTGAGAACCTCTGGTATGATGCAGAAAACTCATCATCGGAATTATGAAAAAGAAACCCGATTAACTAAGTTTATACCAATATAAATAAAAAAAAAGTCAAATCTCTGGTGATAAGTTACATTGTAAAACGTGTCAATTATTTCCTCGATAACATATATAGAACGAGCTTTTCAGTTTAATCTTAAAATGTAAATGTAATCATTAGAGCAAAAATAATAAAATAACAACAATTTACCATCACAAGGTAATAAATATTCAAATGTAATCTTCAAGCTGGAACTACTGCTGAGAAAATGCTCCATAAAATAATCAATTTCTGTTACATTTTTTTTTTTAATAAAATATTGAGAGGTTTAAGCAACTGTTTTTAATTTAGATTTGAAGAATACCATAAAACGTATTATTCAAATTTGAGTCATAAACAAACGTTTAGGAGATTTTGAAAATGTTTTTTGATCAAGCTATTTTAAATCTCAAATAATAAATAAAAAAGCATATTGTGCCAAGAGTGCAGAAAGTAGCCTATTCTACACGATGCGTGAAAGTTTGGCGAACGTAAATGCCGCAGTCATACGAGTAATAGATTTCAGCACAAGAAGCACACTATATTTTTTCTACGACCAAATTAAAAATGTATTAATAGCTAATTATAAAAACACCGCATTGATTGCAATTATTATGCAATGATTTTGACAGATATCCATCCCACTTAATTTTATATGAAAAAATATAAGCAACCATGTTCATGCATAAAACCTTATTATTATTCATGCATGCAAGGTGTAATATATCTCGAACTATAAAAACTCAACGTTATTCTTCGAGAAGAGCTACTTGCAACATGACAAATCTCCAGAGGCGTAATATATAGTCCGTCTAGAAGGTATCCGGAAAAAAGAATGCCCAATTATAATTTTGCAGTATATATTTTTTTCTTTGAATTATAAAATAACCACAAACAATTCATCTCATTTACTTATAGAACCTCCATTTAATTCTAAACACTTAAGTAAACGTCCAGGTGCACCAGAAAGTAGGTCACTGCCATACTGCTCGGTGATGGTGGTCCAGGCCTGTAAACCTTCTTTATTTCGTGGGGCTGCTCGTTCCACTTTAATCTTCATTAATCCCTATATGTTTTCAATGGGATTAAGATCTGGTGAAGCTGCTGGCCATGTTTCTATACAAAAATTCCACCATTTTTCTTTTTTTTTACTTGCGACATTATTTTACAAAACTCACGTCTGTTTACAATCAACAATATTTGATTGATACTGTTGTGATGCGATTTTATCCATAGCCTACTATCGGCACAATCTAACAGGTCGGCTGAAAAGTCCCCGGTCTGACCTATAGATGACGACACTAGAATTAAATCCATTTCATTTATAGATAGTATCAACCTTCAAAAGATTCGTGTAAAAATTTGACAGCTGTCGGACTATTAGTTTGTGAGATATTGCATTTTTAGTGAAGCAACTTTTGTTATTTTCAAAAAGATGGAAAAAAAGAATTTCGTGTGCTTATTAAATATTGTTATTTGAAAGGAAAAAAATACAGTTGAAGCAAAAGCTTGGCTTGATAATGAGTTTCCGGACTCTGCGCCAGGAAAATCAACAATCATTGACTGGTACGCAAAATTCAAGCGTGGTAAAATGAGCACCGAAGACGGTGAACGCAGTGGACGCCCAAAAGAGGTGGTTACCGACGAAAATATCAAAAAAATCCACAAAATGATTTTGAGTGACCGTAAAGTGAATATGATCGAGATAGCTGACACTCTAAAGATATCTAAGGAACGTGTTGGACATATCGTTCACGAATATTTGGGTATGCGGAAGCTCTGTGCGAAATGGGTGCCGCGCGTGCTCACAATCGACCAAAAACAGCAACGAATTGATGATTCTGAGCAGTGTTTGCAGCTGTTAAGTCGTAATAAACTCGATTTTTTGCGTCGATATGTGACTATGGATGAAACTTGGCTCCATCACTACACGCCTGAGTCCAATCGACAGTCAGCTGAGTGGACTGCGGCCGGTGAACCGCCACCAAAGCGTGGAAAGACTCAACAGTCAGCTGGCAAAGTTATGGCCTCAGTTTTTTGGGATACACACGGTATATTGTTCATCGACTATTTGGAAAAGGGAAAAAACAATCAACAGCGACTATTACTGTGCATTATTGGAGCGATTGAAGACCGAAATCGCGAAAAAACGGCCCCATATGAAGAAGAAAAAAGTGTTGTTTCATCAAGACAATGCACCGTGTCACAAATCATCGAAAACGATGGCAAAATTGCATAAATTGGGCTTCGAATTGCTTCCTCACCCACCGTATTCTCCAGATCTAGCCCCCAGCGACTTTTTCCTTTTCTCTGACCTGAAGAGAATGCTCGCGGGAAAAAAATTTGGCTCTGATACTGAGGTAATCGCCGAAACTGAAGCCTATTTTGAGGACAAACCGAAGGAGTACTACAAAAATGGTATCGAAAAGTTGGAAGGTCGCTATAATCGCTGTATCGCCCTTGAAGGCAACTATGTTGAATAAAAAAAATGAATTTTGTCAAAATATTGTGTTTTACTATGGTAGACCGGGGACTTTTCAGCCGACCTGTTACTTGACGCATTTCTTTTGTCTTCGAATGTTACGAAAAGAAAATATATTAAAATTAGGAAAAATAAAAAATTCCGGATACTTTCTAGACGGATTATAAATTTAACTTCCCTATAATTAACAGTTGGTCTAGATATATTAAAACTCAGTACATTGAAACGAAGAACTCTTCCTAGTTTATTCCTGGTTTATTGGTTTTATTTTATGCTAAATCTCTCTCTAGCCCTCTCATTAATTTTACCGAATCTATCAATATATACAACAATAACTAAAAAAGTAAAAATAAAAAAAATAGTACAGAGGCAGCATATTTTAACCTACAGCTAAGAAAGTTTCTCTTTCTCTAGGATTAAGAGTCCCCGAAGGTCATTTGTCTTTTATATTTTTACCAGCTGTTCCACAAACACACAAACCCTGTATTTAGTTTAGCCCAAATGCATTTTTCATGAGACATTGTATCTACAAAATAAGACCTAAAAAAAACACGCAAAATATCTTCAGTACTCTTTTTGTTTCCAATTACATTCAACGCCCATACAATAACACTATAATTTGTTTCTTTCGAAGTTTTTCGATCACATCTTCATGTTACATAAGCCAAATACCCGAGTATCCATCGACCAAATGTGCATTACTTCTGATGTCATATCCACCGCATTTGTATAGAAAGAAAACATCGATGTAACGAAACCAAAGTACCATAAATACTTTATTATTTCATGAATAAGAAAACGGTAATACCTTATTATTTGTTGCACAAATAAACAACAGCGTATAAATAATGACACAGGATGGCTATTCGAGAAAAAAATATATTCACGAGAATGAGAAGATAACGAAAAACAAATCACTTTCATCAAGATAAAACTGTTGATGTTGCAGTGCGGGGTCATTCGAAAGGATAAGAATAAATGTGCATCCAAGATAATTTACCCAGGGTTGTTCTAAAAATACTTTTTCAGCTTTTTTATTTACTAATACAAATAGAGTTGGAAGAGTTACAATTTTACAAAATGATGTAAAGCACAGGAACCTCGAAAAAAACAGCCCATAGTGAAGGTGAGATTCAAATAAAGAGAAATAAGCTATTACAGACGTTGAAGGTGAAAATTCCTTCGAAATAGCTTTAATACGAAACATGCAGAATATAATCTCTTAGATAAGGTATCTATTTGCTTAGACCATTTAAGGGACAAAGAAATTTAGTTGATTTTGAAATTTTAATTGGATTATTGTTGAGCATAAGAGATTGTAAAGTACTCTTGAAGGATAAATTTATCGTTTTGTCTGTGTTAAAGCAAAGTCTACTTGAATTTAACAGGACCTTTATTTAGAACCTATAGAAATCACATCTCTGTTATGTTTAATTGTAAGATGGCACCAGGATACCAGGATACACTGGTGTCATCTGCAAATGGAGAAATTTTCCTATTTAATTAGGAATAATAAAAAACTCTTCGTTTTACCAAAACTTCCAATATTTATTTTAAAAATTACTTTCTTAACTTTAATGATAGCCGTTTCGCTAGACTTAGCATCGTCAGATTGACATATTGAAGTTACATTTTGTTTGTTTGTAGCTAGGTACCTAATGTTTATTAGGTAGTTATAAGGTTAGACCAAGTATGGAAGTAATAAGACATAACAATATTAAAGCCTAGATTTTATGAGCCCTAAGGGATTATCCTGGATGTATTTCCCTCTAAGATCAGTATAACTGTGCGATGATATAGAAAAACCAGGAAAAAACTGTCATGCTGATCTTTACAATAACTTAATATATTTGTATTACAATTACGTCTTATCTATGTATACAATGAAGACTCAATCAAAGCAAACACTTTAAAAGTGGAGAACTTCCCAGATTTATTTGTTCATTAACAACTTTAAATTGTGGATCTGCTAGATGTCTTTTTATTTCAAGTTCTTTAAGGAAATCTAAATTTTGTTTTTTATTACAAGTGTGTATTTGAATGTCATTGGTGTGTTAGAGTAAGGTAGGATGTTCAAGTAGGTGTTTTGCATAGTTCGACTTATCTGGTTGTTGTAATCTATATGCTCTTAAATGTTCATTGAATCTTACTTCAAAATTTCTTTGTGTTTGACCTATATATACAGCATTACACTTTGGACAATTAATTTTGTAAACACCAGATTTTTTTAATTTAGGTAATTTTGTTTTTACATTTAACAATTTTGTACCAATATTATTTTGTGTTTTAAATGATATTAATGCTGATGTTGCCGAAGATATTATTTTTGAAATTTTATTGGAAATACTTCCACAATATGTAATATTTTTATAACTTTTAATTTCTTTAGTTTGTTTAGGAAATATTAGGTTTAGTGACACTTTCTGTTCTTTTTTATTAATTAATGTATTTATCAAATGAATTGGGTAACCATTAGATGTAGCTATTTGTTTTATGATATCAATTTCTTTATCAAAGTTAATTTTGTTCATTGGAATTGAAAATGCCCTATGTATCATAGAATTATAAGCTGCTAATTTATGTGTTATAGGATGATTTGGTTGGTTTTCTGTATATTGAATAATTTAGTAAATTATTATTTTTTTCTATTTTTAAATCTAGAAAATTAATTGAATTATTTTCTTCACTTGTAATAAAAAACAAAATTTAGATTTCCTTGAAGAACTTGAAATAAAAAGACATCTAGCAGATCCACAATTTAAAGTTGTTAATGAACAAATAAATCTGAGTTCTCCACTTTTAAAGTGTTTGCTTTAATTGAGTCTTCATTTTATACATAGATAAGACATAATTGTAAAACACAAATATATTAAGTTATTGTAAAGATCAGCATGATATAGTTTTTTCCTGGTTTTTCTATATCATTGCACAGTTATACTGATCTTAGAGGGAAGTACATCCAGGATAATCCCTTAGGGCTCATAAAATCTAGGCTTTAATATTATTATGTCTTATTACTTCCATACTTGGTCTAGCCTTATAACTACCTAATAAACATTAGGTACCTATAGCTACAAACAAACAAAATGTAACTTCAATATGTCAATCTGACGATGCTAAGTCTAGCGAAACGGCTGTCATTAAAGTTAAGAAAGTAATTTTTTAAATAAATATTGGAAGTTTTGGTAAAACGAAAAGTTTTGAAGGGTTGTATCTCCATTATTATTCGGTTTTATAAAAAAGTGTACATAAAGAAGTACCCTTATTTTTTTACGTACTATGACCTCTAAAAATTAATGTACATAATTCTGGACCACCTTGTATAAGTCTTGTTCAGATATTTTATCTGGACCAGATGATTTATTGTTATGCTTTACAGATTTTACCTAGTTCTCTTAATTATCCCCAACATATGTATACAAAATTATATTTCTGTAGACACGTTCGACATAATTTGGTTGTAAAATACCGATTAGCATAATATTACGTTGCCGTTATTTCAGAAAATCGCATTTCTCTGCGATTGGTATGCACCTATCTATCTACATCTGCGATCGATCTCGCCGTTCGACGAATTAAGTCAATAACATGCATTCACGACAAAACTTGAAGCAAATCTCTGCCATTTCCTCAACAAATCTTGACCATAGAGCATAGAAACACTAAATTGTTCGTATTCGATAATAAACTAAGGATTTTCTGAGATACACGAAGCTCGGAATAGTAAAATGGACGTTTACAATGGCTTATTCGCTGGCGGTATATTAGAAACATGAGTCGAGGCGCTCCTTGAAACTTCCATACGACAAAACAACAATAAACCTATTCATTCTGACACGTAGATGACGTATGGAGACGTTCAACTCGCTGGTACGACTTCAAGAAAAGGGTTATGGTGTTTTATTCTTTATAACAACGACGCAAGAAGCATCATACCAGCATCGCGTAATGTCTTGTTTCACTGACAAACAAAATGATCTAAATAGAGGCAGAAAACAGGAAAGCAATATTTTTTATTTAATTTACAATAAAAGTATTATAGTTAATGAGGCTAAAGAGGCCACCAATGTTAAATAAAAGTATTCTATTATGACTGAAATAATTTTTTTTCTAATAGTTCAAGTCCTTACTTATCGAATAGAAATTATACTTTACCGTGCACATTTACGAAAAAAAAATTTTTAAAACGTTACTATTTGTTCCAACTTTTCTTGAATTATACTTAGATGTAACGAAAAAAAATATATTTTTGAAATATTTACTTTACTGTGAAATTTATTGAGAAATAAATGTTCAAAAATCACAATTTGGCAACATTGCGTAAACGCGTGAGATTCAGGACATTGAAAACATTCAATATAATCTCGAACGCATTTAAACATACGGATATTGATAAATGATTAAAAAATACAAAAAATATGAATAATTATTTAGAAAACTAATATATTTTATGTAAATCACACTTCTTGCACTATAAATTATTTCAATGGATTCAATATCTAACACTCAGTTACTGACGTGAATGTATTATACATCTTGTGTATTATCACGGCATTGTTTACCTTTAAACTTACCAATAGAGGACTTCTGTTAAGAAATCAGTGTTGCCATTTCCGAATAAATCCCTAAAAAAATCACTAAAAACATACTGACGCTTTTTATTGCTTTCAGTCATTATGTTAGGATAAAAAAACCTCAATAATTCCTTTTCATTTGATATCACACTGCATAATAGTCTAATTTTTCAGATATTGCAAATACAAATTGCTATAAATTTGTTTTTATGCAGTATCTTTCAATTCGAACTATTATGCACTATTTTGTTTATTGTACAGGGCATTTCGAAGCGTAAAGCACCTTTGAATAATTGGAAATTATGAAAAAAAGCGTCAGTATGTTTTTAGTGATTTTTTAGGGATTTATTCGGGATTGGCAACACTGATTTCTTAGCAGAAGTCCTCTATTGGCAATAAGGTTAGGCGTGGTTATTTTGTGTGACAGTAGCATCACAGCGTTGCCAAATCACGGACAGTTTACGATCATGTGATTTTAAAAAATCAAACTAACTTTCGTATTTGAAATTTTTTTATAATTTTTCCAAATTTTGGTGTATAACCTACTGTTAAAGATTTCAGTGCCTAATTTGTACATTTTCATTCAGAATTTTATAATGGGTTTCAGATTAACCCTAAAATTTCCATTTTTTTGAATAGGCGTGCATTTATGGCAAGGTCACATCGAGTGAACATTTTTAATATCTTGAAATAAAATACTATAATATGAGTAACTGGTTACTGCATTGTGAACCCTAGACACATTAAATATGTCTTATTAATTTCTTTTGAAATTAAATATTCAATTAAAGATTTGGTTGATATATCTATAAATAGAATTGTCTTAAGCTTTTCTCATAGATACGCCACTGGTGTGTATTGTTTGGTGCACATTTGCCTCAAATTTGTGTGTTTGTTATGAGTCCATATATCTTGCCTTGTCTAAGGAATATAAACATCATTTTCGACTCTTTATAAATTTTATACTTGCCATAAGAACAACTTTCGATAATTTAGACTGTCAAAACGATGTGGGACACCCTGTATTATAAACTTTGAATTTAATACATTGTCATACCTTAATGTTTACATTGTTTACCTTAGTGGAAAGAATTTTAGTAAATATTTCTTATTAACTGTCTTTTTAAAAATATGTTTGTCCAAATGGTAAATATCAAATTCAGTTTATTTTGATTTCTGTCTTATTTGCTTATAAAAACATACGAATATGTTTGCAAACTCAACAAAGCCTCTACTGCTGTTCTAATCAATTTCTTGCAAGTCTAACTAACGTCTTTGTACTTGCAAAGAAAGGGTTGACGTTCGTCTTTTATTATTTCATTTGAAGAATTCTCGTTATAAGATATTTTGTTATTCAATTCACTGTGAACGGACTGTGAGGCATATATAATCTACAGGTTGGTACAACTGAGTGTATAATGTTTATATATATGGTTCTTGTCACAAAAGAGGCGTAGTGTGAACAAGACGAAATAATAGTGCTTCTTAGAGAACAAAGAAATCAATTACTGGGTACAATAAGTACAGAAGGAGTTGGTAGCCAATTGTTTGGCAATATCTTTATGCGATGACCATTCAAAATGGTGTTGAGGAATTTGAGTAAAGGAAAATTATACTCGATGTTTTATCTTAAAAATCTCTACGTAATATACAATTGATGGAAATATTTAAATTTATAGTATAATATCTTAATTTTAAAAAAGTTATTCCGGAGTAGTTACTCGGGCATAGGTTAATTTTCCCCGTGTGTAAGATATATATCTAAATTACGACTTGCGAGATGTTCGTGTTGTCAAGGGGATGCATTGTTTGACTTACTCAGTTATTTCATTATCATATTGTTGGCTAACGTGATTACTGTTATATTCGACATATTTACATCGCCTCTCAGACAAAGCAGTACCATAAAAATTTAAATGGGGAAATTTTAAAATAAATATATATCTTGTATACGTATATTTATAGTGGAAGTACAAAACTAAAACTTTCTAGGGTTAAACGAATGCGTTTAACAAGAATGTATGAATCGAATCGAAAGGTGCTTGAAAGGAAGTAAAAAACAGAGGCAGTATTGACTATTAAAATCAGACAGCTACAATACCTAGAGTATATCAAATATCAACTACTGATTGGATGATTATGCAAGTTAAGCTTGGTGGGAAGCGCAGTAAAGAAAGAAGGATGTCTTGGTTCAGAAACCTCAGAAAGTGGTTCACTTGCAGTTCCATTCAACTGTTTCGGAAGGCAACATGCAGGATCAAAATGGCCATGATGATTGCCAACCTTCGCATTGCTGACGCATTGTTTTCTGTCCTAGATGAAGTACGAGGTCTGGCTATTAATCAGCACGAGAAAAAAACACGTTCGTGTCTAACCTGTACAGAAAAAATACTACTACAGCGACAAAAACATGTTTTCGTACTGGAATAGTAGACACTTCCAGCTACCCCTCTAGGACGCCTTCTGCGCGCGCAGTCTGGTTATTTAATAGCCAGACCTCGTAGATCTTATTGTCAAACATTTAGAATCTATAATAAACCACTACATTAAATTATCAATTTTTCCAGATTATTTAAAACTTGCAAAAATTGTTGCAGCACATAAAGGTGGTGATAAAGGGGAAATGTCTAATTATAGACCAATCGCAATATTGAATGTATTTCCTAAAAATTTCGAGAAGGTATTAAAAAAACAGCTAGCAAATTTCATTGCAAATAAATTTCAATATGCTTTTCAAAGTAACAGTAATACTGAAGCAGCCGTGATAGACTTTTTAAAAAATATATATATATAATAATTTTGTTACAGCCATTTTCTTAGAAATTCAGAAAACCTATGACACTATAAATTATGAGAAATTTAAAAAAAAATGATTAAAATCAAATTTTAAATTATTTAATTTTTTTTTTGTTCCAAGATTTGTTTAATTTTTGTTTTCATTTATATATTAATATGTATTTGAATGTTAATTTATTCACCTATACCAGCTTTAGCTGGTATTTTCGGAACCAAATTTTTGGTGTATAGCAACAATAATTTATTTATTTATATAATAATTATAATAATAATAAGCTTTATTGCCCAACAGTTACCCATTTACAAAGCAATATAGTAAAATAATAATTTAGAAAATACATACATTAATATTAATAAACAGTAAAAATAATAGAGGTCCCAAATTAGATCCTTGTGGAACACCACTAGTAGAAATAGTACTTTATGGACTATCATGTAAGCATGCAATATTTTGTTTCTTTAGTGCTTAGCATTGTTTGATAAACTTTTAAAACTTCCCTGTCTATTTTGACGAAAGTACTTATCATGGATAAAGAAAACTGTCAACTAAAAATTTCCACAGTAACCAATTTATATTAGGTCTCTAGATTTTAAAAAGGGTTACCAGTAAAATATTAGTAATTATTTCATATATTTTCTTACTCATACTAACATACTCTGATAATACAGAATGTCAATAAACTTGATTAAATATAATTTTAAAGAAACCTCATAAAATTATTTATCGGCTATGAATATTCAAGATATTCTCTAAAAACTCCATAAACCTGTTATTCCTGTACCTATTAGAAAACTTTATTTTTTTCGACATTACTTATACCTTATACAATATGCATGCGGTAGTATAAAGTCGACCTTTTCGGTATTTGTCTCATTAGAGAGATTTCATTATAAATACCGTGTGATTTGTTACTTTTAATTTATCACTGAATATTAATGAATTATAATAACTTAGTTATTTAGAATTAGAAAGAGGAGTAGATACAGTTAGGGCAAAATGAATATTATTATTGTGGGAATTTTGAGGAGACTCTTTGATCAATAACTTTTGTTTTGCTACCAGTAAGCAAAATTCAATCGCGACGTTCCGTTCATAAAACTCTGTTAGTTTTGTCGCAATGGTTACAAGAAAGTGTCTATAAGTATGACGAAGAATACTAATCGATTCTCTTTGTTCCGCCCCATCTTGATGTATAAAATCTTTATTTTTGGGTGTAAAGAGTAACTAACAGGTCATCCGACAAAATCAGTAGACGTATTCAACATTAAATTTGTTTTAACCCGAAATCTACACTAAAAATCCAAAAAAACAATGACCATAGGTCATTCACGTAATATGTCTCCTTTTTTATTGGAATCTTTATGGGTACGCCGCTGTATTCTAGGCAAAGCGTTTCTTATAATCGAAGAAAAACGTATGTGACACGATCACGAAGTAGTAGGAAGAAATTAATAGAGAAAATTACGAATATCGTGTAGTCAACGGTATTTCGAATGTCGAAGAAAAGAAACGGAGAAAAAAATTTGAAAAATATATTAATCGTTTCAAACGAGCTGCATAATTTTGTAAGGAGACTCTTGGAAAATTGTATCTATGCCAAAGAAACCGCTATTCAATCTAGCAATTCTAGTTCTTTATGGAATCAGAATCAGAATAAAAACATTGCACGGTCATCTATTAAAAAGTATTTGGTTCTTTCGATTTCTTATACTCATTAAACATTTTTTTTTGTTTGACTAGATGTTAATTAAATTTTTCCTTTCTATTCTATTTTTTATTTTTCAAGAGTTGGTTCCTTTTTCAATGTTACTTAAAAAAACTGGACCTAGTCCTAACCTAACTTGCATAAAACAATAATTGCATTTCTTTGATGAATAATTTTTATAAACATTTTGATCTGTTAAAAAAATAATATTTAAACATTAGTTGTGAAGTTTTTACTTTACAATTATTTATTTTTACATTTGGAACTGATTAATTGTTTTAAATTTGTTGTTAAAACTTTATTGGTTGCAGTTTTGCTCTTGCATTTATGTTTTCATATACTTCGTTCAAACATTTTGCTATTTTAATTGTCTATTTCTCATAAATATGATTTGCTCATTTCTTGTTCTATGACAGCGTTCTTTTCTAAAAGGATCTCTTAACTCTACAAATATCGTTACTGTGGCCAAATTGGATTGACTTCTTCAATTTTTTTAGGGACGATGTTCTTTTAAAATAATACTGTAATGTTTTTCTTATTTATTTATACAGTTTTTGTGGGTGGGATAAATTATAAACACTATAACTAACTATTGTCTATTTATTTAATAAAATACATACGTAATGTCTACTAATTTATATACACCCGGTATATCAGTCCTAATTTATTTATACCACTCCGATATAACACTATTTATATATACTTATTTCACTGTTCGCTTGATTTCCGCGCACTCTTCACTGTTAACTAAGACGTTCAACAATTGATGTCACTATTTTATTTAAAATTTCCTATTTACATATTTGAAGGTGAATTTTATACTACATTTAAATGGCAGATAACATTTATTAGATATAAGATTGCATTTAATATATATATTTAGAGTTATTTGAAAATATATATTTGATTCGTTTCCATTAACCCTACTTTCTGCCTGTATAAATGGATCATAATATAAATGTACTTAATTACGTTTTCCAGATAAATTTACGTTATTTTTATGTAATTAAGTTAATTATTTTAACATTTATAAAATTATTATTACCGAGATACTTTTTAAAAATACTTACAAAGCTGTTTCAACTTGTGGATACAATCGTAACATATAAAAGACACTTTTTACTCGTTTTGTACTATAATTTCACTTCAGTTACTATACGAAACCGTTTTAAATATTAAGAATGCAGTAAATGTTAATATTACGCGTCAAACCGATCAGTAACACTAAGTTAATTACTCAAAAATGACGAAAATGAGTTTTACTACAAATAATATCTCTGTTCCTTAAAGATATGGTTCCACTCCACAAACATTAGGTTTTTTGCACGAAGAAATGTTTCAAGCACATTTTCTTCTCATACGTACAAAACTACGTACAATGGAAAAGTTATTAAAATTTGCAATACAATTATGCTGACATCCCATAATGAAATTATTCATAACATTGTACTGACCAATTTAAATGCAAATTGTGCATAATAAGACGACAAGTACTCAAAAAAAGTTTGCTAAAGAAACCAAACCATCGCATCGGTATTATTAAAGGCGCATTCAAATGCACTTCATAATATTCTAAAGAATCAATTTCAATAAGAAAATATTCTCTCGAGTTAGATGATTAAAATATGTAAAAAGCTTAGAATTAGTTACAGATTTATTCTTGGTCATTATAACGGGTATCTTTATACTCATTATAATACTTTCAATAATACGTATAATAACGGAAAAAATTGTTTGTTTTTCATTAAATACCGGATGTATATTTATTGGTATCTAAAATATCTTTCTAATAGTATGTCTAAAAATACATAAAATCTACTTCTCAGTCGAAATGAGGTTAACAACTATGCAGACTTACTGAAATATGTTGTTACAAGGGGAGCTAAGGGTCAATTGTTCGAGCGAAGACAATTATTTTATAGGTAATGGCTTTTGATATGAGCTATGGCCTTGAAAGTAGCTGCAGTCCATAGTATATTTATAGTACAGCAAATTATGTTAATAATAACAAACTTTTATTGCAAAATACGAGGTCTGGCTATTAAAAAACGAGACTGCGCGAGCAGAAGGCGTCCTACAGGGGTAGGGTGGGAAACGAAACGGCCGTTTCGCTGATTAGCATCGTCATTGTAATCTAAAACCTAATTTTTCAAATAAACTTAAAAGTTACGTCAAAACAAAGAGTTTTTTTATTATTCTTAATAAGAGGGACTTCCAAAAAGTAAGGGTTAGTACAATGAATATAATAACTAAATTTACTGCACTACTAAAATATTGGGAGCCGATCTGATTTGAACGAGAGGCAGTCAAAGAATGAAATTTTAGGGCTAACTTTATTGTTAGACAGATGTCGGATGTCATTGTGATGTATGTTTTGTGATGTCGTTTATGTTAAGTTTGAGAAATAAAAAATAATTTAAACAATTTAGAAGAACATTAAAATTTCAATCGACGTCTGGTTTCACTTCTCATTACTGAACATAATGAAGGTACATCAATTAAGAGTATAAAAAGGTCAAATTATACAACCCATCAAATACGTTACGAAAAATATTCTAAAAAGCGCACGAACCTTTCAAAACAGACCTCGCTTAATGTTAAAACCATTTTTTTTTTGTAATTCATGAAAGCTCATTAACATCAGACATTTATTGATTTTAATAATATATTGATTAAGTCTCTATTATACAAGTAACTATCTAAAATACGGTTGCAAATTATTGCTCATACATTTTTAACTTAAATAGTAACATAGAGAGGGACTTTTTTTACATTTGGATGTATTTTCTTACTTTTGACGGCAAACTTTTAAATAGTTATGTTACTGTAAGGAAGATCTTGATGAACTCTTATTATCTACAAAGACAGAGATTGTTTTTTTTTTATAGGAAGCAGCAGAATACTTAAGAAGCCCATACTAGCTAATGAAATTTCTTTGTTATGCTTCAAACTTAAAAGAATACTTAAAAATATCTCAAATTGATTCTTTATTTAATCGTGTGATACTCAATTTGAAAATAAACTCACACTTATACTTTAATATAAAAAAACATAAACTCATTTTACTCTAAAATCCAATTTTTAAATGAAATACATTTCAAAGTAATCTGTATTACACTTTTTTCGATGTAGCTTAAACTGGAAATCAGAAAAACACAATATTTTTCCCAGTGTAATAAACGGAATTAATGTCGCTTGCCAATGATGAAGGTCATAAAATTTGGAAGCGAAAAGATCAAAGGAACAGATAAAGCTTTCCCTTCTGTATGATTTGAGTATTCTGAGATGGAAACATATTTTTGTAACAATACAAGAAATAATTTCTATAAGGTGGAAAATTGTTTCCACCTGGACCCAGGGTAAGGAAACTTGACAGTTTCTATACCAAGCTTGACCGTTTTCTATGAAAAAACAACTACTTCCTGGGCTATATGCCCCAACGAAGTCGTTCGCCATCACGTTTTCTATTGAAATATAATTCAATGCCCGTTGGAGCATATAGCCCAGAAAGTAGTTGTTTTTTCATATAAAACGGTCAAGCTTGGTATAGAAACTGTAAAGTTTCCTTACCCTGGGTGTAGGTGGAAACAATTTTCCACTTTTTCAGTTTTTTTGTAATTATTCATAATTTTTCACAATAAAGTCTTGATCACATATCACGAACAAAGCAAAATTCTAGTTGAAAACATCTAAATTCACTTACCAGATGGACAATCGCAGGTGTAAGTATGTTTATCCCTCTGTCGACACTTCCCTCCATTTTGACAGGGGCTAGGTTCGCAGGGGATGTACTCGCTTTCGCAATTCTGCCCCGTGTAACCTTCATTACAGGTACATCTAGAAAAGAAATTAAAATAATTAAAAACAAATTAATAATGTTTGAATTGAACCCGAGTCATCTGCGTGAGAGGCAAGCACGTATACCACTGCGCCACGATCAGGTGGTGTCGAAAACATTCATATTGTAGAACGTATACCATTTTTATTATGTATTTGCTCACCTTCATCAACAGGTATTCATTTATAGGATTTTTTCTGAAAAATGCTCTCACAATTTGAAATTTGTTAAAATTTTTATTACTTTTGATTTAAAAATATCAAATCCAAAGCACTTTTTCAATGCTAGAATAAAAAAATCTTGACGTTATGAATTTTCCGCACTTGTGTTGATAAAAAATACTTTTCTCCCCATTTGAGTCGAGGAATGTGCTTTTACTCCGAGGTGCACATACTATTTTTTCTGAAATCGCATTCAATATTGCGATTTTCTATTTAAAATTGTGTGCTTTCCTAAAACGTCAAAGTGACAACTAAAAACCCAAAAAATCAACAGTTTTGAGCGTTGAGCATATTGAAACTTTTATTAATCATTGAACGACGTAGAAGATGGATCTTAACTTTTAATTAAAATACCTGATAATAAAACTAATAAACCAAGGACATATATCCTTTTATAGAAAATATGTAGCAAGGAAGACAGATTTTTCTAGGCCTAGGCGGGGAATATTTTTCTCCTACCGTACGGGTATGTTCGTTGGCTAGCAACGGACTATTGTACCAGATTAGCGTACTTTGGGGTTAGAAATTGATCCGAGAACATAGCCATTTCCAAGCGATTTCAGAAAAAAGTAATTTTTCATTGAATTAGTTTATATTTCTTGGAAAAAATATTTACGAATAGCAAATGTGAGAGTAAATAAGAGATAAGTAACGGATGATAGCGCATAGAATAGTTATTGCCCGTCAAAATGATCCATCCGCATCCATACAAGGTTTTCTGTACGTTTGCGAAAGATGAAATCAATTCAATAGGTAGTACAAACAAACTGAAATATTGTATGAAAGAACTACTGCATTTGGATGCTACAATACGAACGCTTTCGATCTTTTAAATGCAGACAAGATTAATTAATTTGTTTCTATAATTATACTTGTTATTTTGGTCTGTATCGATGGCGAATTTATGGAGAACAGAAAAAAAATGACTTTTGTATATTTACGATACTAATAACATAAACAAATAATATTCGATGGTTTTTTTTAGAAATAAATGGATTCGACTTGATTTATTTAAATTGATATGTATTATATACAAGTTAATTGGAATAGAACATTCCCCATGATATTTAAATCAAGTTTTCTATGCAGAAGATATGTATAACCAATAATTAGTCAAAGTAACATGCTGGTTACATTTACGAGTATCAGATATTTATGCATATATGCGATTTATGATATACGTTGCAGTAGACAGATTATTCTCGTTAATGTTTAATAAAAATAAATAGAATTTACATTATTTATACAAGTTAAGCCAATTTTAGAATAAATTTGTTACGCAGGTAATAGTGTGAAATATAACTGGAAGCAGGATTGAAAGAAACATATATAGAGAACAAGCTACTACAGTTTATATCGTGAGTAGAATCTATCCATTATATAAATGACGTTACAAAATGATGTTTTTATTTTTATTACCTTGATATTGATAAAAAATAACACTTTACTTTTACAAAGAGTTTTAATGACTATCGAAACGAAATGTAATAAACAATTGTTGGTTATTGAATATTATGTGCCGTCCATCTTCAACGCGATCTACAGAAATTTCAGTCAGACGTCCAACCAAGTATGGAAATAATAAGACTTAACAATATTAAAGCCTAGATATCATTAAACCTAAGAGATTATCCCGGATGTATTTCCCTCTAAGATCAGTATAACAGCTGTCATTCTAATTTTAAATCTAATTTATATAATAAACAATTGCTAGTTATTGAATATTCTATGCCGTCCTTCTGCTGTACGATAGATACATATGTCAAGTAAGATGGTCGACAAGTACTCCAGAATTATGTAAATGAGTTTATGTTTAAAAAACAGGAAAAAGTCACTACTACTCCTAGTAATATAATATATTATTGTTTTCAAAAAGGATCTTATCTGTGTGCAAGTAAATTACATTTTAATTAAAAAGGTCTGATGAAAATCATTTGGGCTATTTGGGCTATTTGGGCCTAGTTCTTCTTGTAGTCGCTGTGGTGTGCTGGTCAAGTGCATTGGTTGGTATGCGAAGGGTTTTGGTCTCGGTCCCCAGTACGATCAGCAGCAGCCCAATCTCAGAAAAACTAAAAAAGGAAGTGGAGAAAGACATACATACATACATACATACATACATACATACATACATACATACATACATACACACATACACACATACACACATACACACATACATACATACATACATACATACATACATACATACATACATACATACATACATACATACATACATACATACATACATACATACATACATACATACATACATACATATCTGGGAGTGCAGATAGATGTCAGGCTAAGATTCTACGAGCACCTTCGAATCGTTAGTAGTAGAGCAGCAGGAGCGGCTAATGCCCTCGCCAGAATCATGCCCAGCATAGAGGACCCCGGAGAATGCCGACGGAGGTTATTGTCTAGTGTGGTTAACTCTATGATGCTGTATGCGGCTCCAGTTTGGTCATCAGCCACAGCAGTCAAATCGTACATGGCAATCGTACTGTCATACGAGGCCGCTTGTGTAATTGTTAGCATGCCACCGATTCAACTGGTTGGAAAAGAGCGTAACTAGAGCTACAGACGGAGAAAAGAAGATGAAACAACTGACAGACGCGTCATAGACCAGGATGCAAACGCAGCAGTACTCGAGCGGTGGCAACACCTTTGGGATACATCAGAAGCCATGGAGAGATGGACCACTATCTCGCGCAGTTGTTGACAGGTCATGGTTGCTTCCGGGCCTACCAGCTTCGGTTTGCATTAGACGACGACGAGTCATGTCCCACTTGCCATCCAGTGGTGGAGGATGTCGAGCACATCCTATGTCACTGTCCACGGTTGGATAGAGATCGACATATACTGCAGGAACACCTCCAGCAACAGCTGGCACCGGAGAACATCGTGAATGAGATGCTAGCTTGGAATGCGGTGTCTCATTTTGCAGTTGCCGTCATCAGAGAGCTCAGACGTGAAGAGAGGGAGCGCAGGGCTCAACTCATCGACGAAGGGAGCCAACTCCGTAGCTAGTGTAGGGCGAATAACAGCCATTCCGCTCCCGTGAAGTAATGCCTGGCGGCGGTCCCATGGGGTAGTGAAACGTGGGAGGTTTTTTAGTAGGTGGATATCCCACACTGTTGTGAAGTACGGCCTTTACTTCGTCTTTGAAAGATTTTTTTTACCTACCATCGTACAAAAAAAACATACATACATACATACATACATACATGGCACGCGAAGAAGAAAAAGAAGTTCTTCTTCCAAGGAAGAGTAGTATGGAGGAGTGTTCAAACCATTGATTGATTGTTAGTTGGTGAATGTGAATAACTAGGTGTGATTTATCTAATGGGGAATAAGAGGCTAATTAGGATTAACTGTTGTTATATGTAAATAGGTGATTAAATAAGATTTTACCTAGATCCGGTTGCATATGCATTTTATATGTGAAAAAAAATGTATGGTGTATGGAAACGGCCTTGCCTACGGGTAGGCTGGTAAAACATTTTATTTTCTATTTCAATTAATCACAATTGTATAATTATTGTACATACACTCGTACGAAACATTTTGTTTAAACCGTTAAGAATAAATAAATAAAAAAAATATCGATAGATTAAGATAAAAATAATTAATGTTCACTGTATTGTGTAATAAAAACAAAGCTGCTCGCACGTTATTAATAACAGTACTTATCCTTTCTAAAAAAAAATGTATATTCGATATTACTATTAATTTAAAAGTACCAAGTTCATTTAGGATGTATTGGCAAGGATTTATTTATCTGATTTAAAAATTTCAAAAATAGTAAAATTATAGTGCAATGCAAAAAAGATTTGCATAAGTTTTACACGTATTTTTTGTTAATGAATTGATCGAAAAATAAAAATAAAATATTACAGATATACACTTTTTTTTAATGGGTATGTTCTGTACTATAGTCAACGAAAACTGCCTGACATGGCTAGGGCCAGTTTTCGGTGAAACTCTAAATTCCATGTAACCTCCTGTCTCCCTCGCGTTGATTCCTGGTTATTTGCAGGAATAGTTTAACTGTATTCCATGTCGGGAATCTAATATCTCGTCTTTCTCTGAATGTTTTTCTGATTGGAACATTACCAGATTAAACACAGTTTTGTCTGTTTTGCCACATGTAAATAGGTACCATCATTTTGCAGTAGCAAACTTCATCGTGTACATTTGGACTGCCGCCAGTTTTTTATAAATTAAGCACACAGATACATTTCACTGGAATTAAGGTTTATGACATGACATTTTTCGAAACGCAGTTAGACATATTAATGGTTCATAGCAAATTAAAATAATTACTTTTTGAAATTTTAATTTACGTAGATTGTAATATTTCTGGTGATTATTATTACAAATACTTTAAAAATAATTAGTTTTAAACTCGTCAAAATATACGTTAAATGTTTATTACTTACATTTCATAGGTAGGTAGGTGTTTCTATTAAAATAAATAAATTCCTCATGTGAATAAACTTAAGTTTACAATCTGCTCGATACTAGGAGTATTGACGTTACATTAAGAAATGGGTTGTAACAACTATATACACCAAATATTTAGAAATAATTATAAAACATGCATTTAATGATATTGTAACCTATTTGGGATCATAATTTAGTTCAGAAAGGCAGTTCTAAGTACTAAGTTCAAGTCAATATGTTCCCCTGTGTATACAGTGTGGAAAAACCAAATGGAATACTCTAGAAGCTAGACCATATAAACAAAAGAGGACAAACAAGAGCATTCTTACGCAAATCAAAAAGACTGCAAAGACAAAGAAAATTGCAGAATAGCATGTAAATAAAAGTTCATATAAAATACTCGTATTGAATAATATTCGTGTGTATCTGTGTATAAAGTATACCATAGGTATACCAAAGTACATTCTGTATAGGCAACACTTATTACGCGTGTGTGTATTGGAGTGTATGCTACCGTGTTATGAACAAAGAATATTCTCATACCAAGTTTAGACATACGTGCTGTTTTAACGTCATACAGTGTATAATGGTTCATTATTCACTAGTGAATAATGGGTATGTAACATTATACTTGAGCAAGCACATGTATAATTAAGATTTTATAGCACGGTCGTGGACAAACATAATATATAGTATTAGTTTGAGCTGTAATATTTGGGTTTTCTCAATTAGCAATGGTTTATAGGGCAGATATAGATATTGCAACTTGCATAAAAGGTATAATAGAACCATAAGGAAAACCACTTATATCTGGACCTTATATCTAAATGGCTGCAAACGTCTTTAAAAAACACAACACAATACACAATCAATCTGGCAATAACCAACTGATGATGACCAACATCGCACAGACCCTTATCACGCCAAATCACAGCGAGTTTATTATTTCCGGTATGAAGTAATTTATATTTTACAAAAAAAAATAAACATGAAGCAAGTATTTTATGACGCACGCCTTAACGAATGTATTAAAACAAAAAAAACCTATTCTCTATCTATTACAAACCTTTTTCAAGAGTTTATTGGCCGCACAACACACTCATAAATGGTATCATAAAAAACCAATAAGCATAATACGTAATATTGAGGAATAATAAAATCTGCAACTAGTTATAACTATAAATGGTTAAAGGCTTTGTACCTCCACTACAAAGAGTTATTCTTGCATTTATAACCAATCGACTATGGCTCCTTTTTAACTCATTATTGTTAATATTGCCGGACTCAGTGAAGTATCTGACGAAGGGGTTCGGAAATGCAAATCCAAAATCAAGTTATAGTTACTGAAATTCAAATATCAGTAATTTTCAAATACCAAATGAAAAACCCAAAGTCTATGTCACAGAATTTTATTTTATTGTTGATGGAAAAACAATATTCGCAACTAGTTTCGGCCTAACATTGAGGCCATCATCAGGCTTAGTGTAAAATTAAAACAAATATAAATATAAGGACCACAATTAAAACATAAAATATAAAATTACAAACATTTTTAAAACAAACAAACAGATAAAAATTAAAATAAATATAAGAACATGTAGGATAAAACTTATAAAATAAAATTTGAGATATGGATGGTTTACTTCGTTTAATTTTCAAATAGTTACTGAACTTCAGGAAGATACTTTGATATCGGTGGTAGTTAAACAATTTAATTGCATTAATAAGAAAAATTGCCGCTTCAGTAAATATATATAAATCAACATTTATACTGCATCACTTCAAATTTTTCAAAATAAGCGTGTCTAAAAAAAATTAACATTCTCACTCTACTTTTAGATAATATTTAATTAAAAAAATGATAAAAAAAAATTAACAAAGACATTTATTCCAAAATAAAAAAAATTAAATACCTACATAATCTGCATAAATGACAAAAGTTCAATTTATATTAAATTAAGTTTCTGTTAAAAAAAATTTAACAAAAGATTTAATAATATTCAGTCGGACCTCCTCTTGCTCTTATACAAGCTTCTATTCTTAGGGGAACACTTTCAATTAGAATTTTTATAAGCTGCTGAGGAATATTCTCCCAAATCTCGGTAGCAGCATGGATAAGGGATGCAAGACCCCTATAACCCCGATTTTGTTGTTGAACTCTTCTTTTTAACATATCTCATGCATGTTCGATAGGATTTAGATCCGGAGACTCTGGTGGCCACCGTAAACTAACAATATCCTCGGTTTCCTTAAACTCAATAACCCAATGGGCGCGATGTGATGGCGCGTTGTCGTCCATAAACAAGAAATGTTGCTCCATAAACGAACAACTGGGTTTAACACGGAATCGATGTTGCTAGGGATCAAAGTAAGAGGTGTCCGACCATTCCATATTATACCTCCTCAAAACATTGTTCTACCACCTTGAAATGGGCCAACTTCTTGGTAATTAGTGGATCTAGATTGAAATCCTGGAACTCGCCAAACATGTACCCGACGATCGTCCGACACTAAACCAATCCTGCCATTTTGGTAATCACGGCACCAATTCAAACAACCTTATCACCTACATTATCACTCTACAGGCCCTTAAATTAGCCTCATGAAGTCTTCTTCTAATGGTTTGATCGGTAACTTCAATTTGGTGTGCTTCCTGAAATTGCTCTTTGATGGCATCGGCAGAAATGTTCTTGTTTCTTCGGTCCAATTGAACAATAAATCGATCTTGATTAGGGTTCGTAATGAGATGAAGACTTGCTCTTGTGCGCGTGTTTTCGAATGGTATAAAAGAATTTCTGAAGGTCGAGAGGGCATCGAAGATGACCAACGTCCAGGTCGACCTGTCTCTGCTTCAACTCTGCAAACAGTGACCAAAATAAATGAAATTGTGCGCGGAGATCGTCGTATGAGCTTTCAGATGATTGCTGACACTGTAAACGTCGATAAAGAAACTCTCATAAAAAAATTTTACATGATGAATTGAATATGGAGAAAGTCTGTGCGAAATTAGTCCTAAAACATTTGACCACTGACCAAAAGCTCGTCCGTCAACAGATCTGCTCAGATTTTCTTCAGAGGTTAGATGAAGAGCCTGAATTGATGGAAAACATCATTACTTGTGATGAAACCTGGATATTGTAGAATAATTTTTCTCGTACAATATAACAGGTCGGCTGAAAAGTCCCCGGTCTACCATAGTAAAACACAATATTTTGACAAAATTCATTTTTTTTATTCAACATAATTGCCTTCAAGGGCGATACAGCGATTATAGCGACCTTCCAACTTTTCGATACCATTTTTGTAATACTCCTTCGGTTTGTCCTCAAAATAGGCTTCAGTTTCGGCGATTACCTCAGTATCAGAGCCAAATTTTTTCCCGCGAGCATTCTCTTCAGGTCAGAGAAAAGGAAAAAGTCGCTGGGGGCTAGATCTGGAGAATACGGTGGGTGAGGAAGCAATTCGAAGCCCAATTCATGCAATTTTGCCATCGTTTTCGATAATTTGTGACACGGTGCATTGTCTTGATGAAACAACACTTTTTTCTTCTTCATATGGGGCCGTTTTTTCGCGATTTCGGTCTTCAATCGCTCCAATAATGCACAGTAACAGTCGCTGTTGATTGTTTTTCCCTTTTCCAAATAGTCGATGAACAATGTACCGTGTGTATCCCAAAAAACTGAGGCCTTAACTTTGCCAGCTGACTGTTGAGTCTTTCCACGCTTTGGTGGCGGTTCACCGGCCGCAGTCCACTCAGCTGACTGTCGATTGGACTCAGGCGTGTAGTGATGGAGACAAGTTTCATCCATAGTCACATATCGACGCAAAAAATCGAGTTTATTACGACTTAACAGCTGCAAACACTGCTCAGAATCATCAATTCGTTGCTGTTTTTGGTCGATTGTGAGCACGCGCGGCACCCATTTCGCACAGAGCTTCCGCGTACCCAAATATTCGTGAACGATATGTCCAACACGTTCCTTAGATATCTTTAGAGTGTCAGCTATCTCGATCATATTCACTTTACGGTCACTCAAAATCATTTTGTGGATTTTTTTGATATTTTCGTCGGTAACCACCTCTTTTGGGCGTCCACTACGTTCACCGTCTTCGGTGCTCATTTCACCACGCTTGAATTTTGCGTACCAGTCAATGATTGTTGATTTTCCTGGCGCAGAGTCCGGAAACTCATTATCAAGCCAAGCTTTTGCTTCAACTGTATTTTTTCTTTTCAAATAACAATATTTAATAAGCACACGAAATTCTTTTTTTTCCATCTATTTGAAAATAACAAAAGTTGCTTCACTAAAAATGCAATATCTCACAAACTAATAGTCCGACAGCTGTCAAATTTTTACACGAATCTTTTGAAGGTTGATACTATCTAAAAATGAAATGGATTTAATTCTAGTATCGTCATCTATAGGTCAGACCGGGGACTTTTCAGCCGACCTGTTAATTATTCTTACTGCCGCAGTATGAATTTCTTTCGATGCATGAATACCAAAGTTTTCGGATACTAGCGACCTTACGGCTTTCACCACACCAGATGATAATGTAATTCAATTAAAATTGATGTAAATTTGATCGAGAATTTATTGTAAACAGTATTCCAGCGACACCTATGACATCACGATTGGGGGATCGTGTATATCGTGTCCGACCTGCCAGAGGTCAATATGTTCGTACAAAATGGTTATCGTCTATAATAAACCAAACGACATAAAAGTAACAATAGAGAAATAAGTAAATCCTACATTAAAGTTTAATGGTTCCACCTATGATCGCAACGTATTGTAAAATTGTCAGTTTATTGGTAAATAACCCTATCTCTATCAAGTCCATACTATACACACTATACACACATATATGGTATAAGATAATTAAAAGTTGCTAATTCGTCTTACAAGGAACTTTCTTGAAAACAATAGTCGCAACCACCGGTTACTTTTTAATTACGTTTACCCAATTAATTATATATTGTAAAGAATTTGTTCCCACGTTTTCAAGCAACTGCCAATTAAGTATATTACTAAATAAATTTATATTGTTAGAATTGTCTGGTTCAGTTTTTATATAATATAAGTTATGGAAAAAAACAAATGCAAAAGTATTGCTCTTTTGAAAATTATCTCCTTTAATATATAGACAAGTTTTAAATCTGTTGAATTAATTTATCCAAAAGCGATTAAATTATATTGCGAACCATTATTACAACCATTTTGGTATTTTTCTTGTACAGTGGGAATCTGTAAATTCTATAAGCAGGAACTCCGAAGAGAGTCAATATAGAAGAAGGACATTTAGAGGCAACTCTAATTTATGTGTAACATCAGTCGTTTAATAGTTTGTTTGGCTTTTCAAAATAATTGGTACTTAATAACAAAAAAGTACGTGAAATTGATTTTCCATATTTGTTTTTTCGAATTTAACCATCAAGGACCGTATTATAGTATGTACAAAAAGTACGAGGAGTAATAAACCCTAATTAAGTATGCAAAACCTTTACAGGAAGCACCATGAAATTTTTGATAAATCTCTTACTTTAAATAACATTTCTTCCGTAAATCTAAAAACCAGATAGATCGACCCCGTATTTGTTTCAGTTGTAGCAAAGTTTAGGGTTTCCTCATTGTTAAAGGATTAGCAGATAAGCAATAACGCAATGCAGTGGTGTGTATTTTGGGAAAAAATACGTTTTATATTATAATATAATAAAAAATTAAAAGAAATAATTGTTGGAATACATTGCTGCTCGATACAGTTTGTACAATTTTCCTTACTAACATGACTTACAGCACTCTCAAACAATTTCACAACATCGTTTGTATATCTGAAACCCACATCAAAAGTTTGCATAATGTTATTCTGGAGAGTTTTGTATAGTCCGTATCTTCTTGCAGTGATGTCATAATTTTGTCAAGTGTTGGAATTTCCTTTCGTAAGTAAAATCCATGGACTTTACGCCTTAGTCTTAATGACTCATCGATCTCAATTGGTTTTCGGCCTGAAGGAGTTTTAGGGGGTTGAAGAGTTCCATTCTTTTAGTAATCTATAAATTGTTGATTTAGCAACACACAACATAGCAGCTGTTAATTTTCCACATTTTCATCAACACTTGCTCTTGGATCCTTGTTTTTCAATGATATATTGTTACGGTTGCATTAGAAGTAGTATACAAATGAGCATGTTTATTTATAAATATTATGAAAAAGATACTGAATTGGTGTACAACATTCGGGGGGAAACAATAATTAAAAATCATTATAAGACTTTGTTCGATTTTTTTTTATGCAACTAAATTAATAGAAAGAAAGATAATAGCAAAACTACAAGTTGAGTTTAATTTATTCCAGATAATTATTCCATAAATTTTATAAATTTCTTAAATTGTACCTTGAAAATAATTGATTAGTTTTAATTTCTAGATGTTAAGGACAAATTTGTGATCACTCCCAAAATCTGTAGGAATAATTTTAGAATTCCAAATCTCACTAAAATAAAATCACCCTGTACAACAAGGTTCCAATAAACATCATTTGAGCTTACCAGTCACCAACATAAAAAACTGATATTTTTTTTAGTAACTTTGCTTTCATTGCCAACATAAATTTATTTATTTTTGTTCAAAAGGAAAGCTGGGAAAACAAAAGAATTTTCGGTAACCATGGTGCTGTTGAATCTAAAATCTCTCTCTTGTTTCTTGTTCCTGAAAGCGAAAGGAGGGTAAGAAATTTGTCCTGATAAAATTAAAATTTTTATAAGTAAAATTAAACAATTAACGCATAATAATGCAAGATAAATACTTAAAACAATAAAGTGTGTGTATAAAAGTGTATTTTCATAAAAAAATTTAACATACCTGACAAGAAATTGGGGCCAAAGTGTATTGGCATCCAATACCAGCAGTTCCAGGAGAGCAAGCAAGTTATTTAAGCCTTAAGGAACATATTCCTGTCCATTTGAAGGTGACAGCAGTTGTAAGGATTCTACATTTGAGGTATTTGGGGCCAATTTTGCTCCAACACATATTTAGCAAGAATTAAGTACCAGGACTCCACAACATCCACGTATGGACCAAATTCTGAACATTTTTAAGGTGATGTCAATTATTATTGTTCTATTTTAATGTTAGACATTTTCGATAAACTGTAGAATTTCATACTAATTTTTTGTTTTATCACTAATTCATTTGTACGAGATCCATATTTATTGTCAAAATTTATTCGTATTATAAAGGTTTTATTTAAATTAGCACGTGCTACAACTTTGATGTAGTCTGTTCTTGGAAGAGAAAACAGGATATTCAGGAATTTTCACATCCATACATTTCAATTAAAGAATACGGTTTTATAACTAAGAACACACTATATATTTATTTAAGGTACATTTCATAGGAATAAAAGTATAAATTGTACTCACCAGTAAACCCAATTCATTTTAGAATCTTTCTAATACATTTTCTTTTAGCGACATTGAACAATAAATATCTCTTTTGAATTTCTGTTTATTTCAAACATAAATTAATCTGGAAATTTATTTAACGAGAACGATCACTTCTTAATTTACTTCAATCAGCTGTAACGTCTCAGAACTTTAACCTCACAAAACACAGAATTTGACTAGAGGGAATAATCGCAGAACTTGAACCTACACCAGTAACCTGAGCGGGTGACGTCATACAGTGACCGGAGGAACTACTTAAGTATCTTTTTCGTTATTTGTTTTTAATCATAAAAATTTTTAAGAGTCTCATTGCTTTGAGCAGCTTGGTTTAATTCAATTTCATTGGCGTCATATTTTTTTTTAAGAAAATATTGTGGGAGATCATATTGTTGTCGTAGGCGTACCGCTATAGGCAACACGTTTCACACAAATACTTTAAGAAAATATAATTTTATAGATTTAACAAAATTAAACCCCACAATATAACAATTCAATATCACAGTTTTTTCATTTAAAGATAATGGACCTGTTTTTGGTCGTTTAGATGGTCCTTGGTTTATCGACATTGTTTGGTACTTGCACAATTAACATTCAACAAATTTTTTAAATATATTCCAACTGTTTACAATATTATGAAAACCATAAAACTTCAAACAACTTTACTCAAAGAACTAATATTTGTTTTATTAAATTAGTACATCCCGTTACCTCTCACCTAAATCGTATATTCTTTAGCATAGCTGCAACTCATTCGTTCAATACAAAATGTACCTTACGGTATATCCTCTTAAAATATATTTTGGTACGTCTATGAAATCTACTTAAATGAATGATTTATTACTCCTTGTCCTTTCTATATAGACTATAAACAACTAACAACACTATTTTAATTCCTTCTTAAAACTCTATTGTGTTTGTCTTCCTTACTTTTTTTTCAGTAGATCTTTATTTTCTCTGTCTTTGTTTTTCTTTTTGTTTATCTCTACATAGTGTTCCTTCTATTTTTCTTTTTCCTTCAATCTAAATGAATTCTTGAATCTTCTCATACTCTCCTTATCGTGATCATTGTTAAGCATTCAGAGACATACAGATTTTAATAGATAGAGATTTTTTGTTATTTTTTATTAGGTTACATTTTTCTTTACATTCTTGCTTTGTTTATTTGTTCCTCTGAAGCATTTGGATCAATAATTTCACCCAAATATTTCAATTATTTAACTCTCTTGATCTAACTATACTTTGTATTCATGGTGTTGGGAAATTCTTTATCATTTATGAAATATTATACTTTTTTTCAAAAGACATTTTCAACCCTGCTCTCTCCGCTGTTTCCTCCAAGTTTTCAGCCAAGATCGCTCGTCGGCAAAAGCAAGACAATCAACTTAGATCCTTTGTTTTTGTCTTCTATTTCTCCATTCTCTTATTTCTTTTTTTTACATGCAATTGAACAATAGTGGGGATACATCTTAGGCCTGTATTAATTTTAAACCGTTCTGAAACTTCCCCTCGGAATTTTATCTTGAACAAAGACCATTGATTTTTGATCCGCTCCAAACTCTTCTAAGCTGTCAACCCCGACTCACCATATATTAGACATTGTCAACCCTCATCTATAAATCACGATACTCCCAATACATTGCCCTTTTTCTTGCCGATAACTCGACGAAGACAGTCGCACCACAATACTGCAATTTATCGTGTCCATTTGGCAGTACACAAAAGATACAGCCCGGACGAATAAAAAGATTATAATAAAAATTATAGTAAAAATAAACATTTTAACAAAATAAAACGAGACAAACCATGGAAAGAGTACATTAATGGAATAAAAATAATAAGTAGTACTAATTCGACCTGTCAAAACATATTGTAACCACTTTTGGAGGAGTTTATTTACAGAAACACAACCAAATTAATTATAAATAATGTAATAATCATTTTTTGTAACTCAATTATGTTTAAATTTTTGGTAATATTACAAATGAATCACTGCGTGCCAAGCAAAGCGAGGTTCGCGGCACCAAATTAATTATAATGATTTTAATATTATTTTAGATTGATTTGGTGGTCTTCGGCCTTGCGGGTTGGTTTTCCATACCAGTTTAAACCATCGATCATCTAGTTCGCGTTGGTTCTTCCAGTTCTTTGTTTGTTCTCATTCGGTATCTTTGCGTTCCTTTACCTCTGGTTGGTCCGTATATTTTTTTAAAGACTTTCAGTTCGAAGCACCTTTTTCTGTTGCTTTTATCAGTGTCCAGGTTTCACTTCTATAGGGTACTATCGGCCTTATAACTTTTTTTGTATATTTATACCTTGGCTTTTCTTGAAATGTGTTTAGTTTTGAGGATGTTCATCAAAGCATACAAGCCTTTGTTTCCTGCGATGATTCTAGCTTTAATTTCCTTTTGCATGTCATTGTCGTCAGTGATTATCGCTCCCAGATATTTAAAGCTTGTAACCAATTCTGTCTGTTTTGTTGTGGGATTGTGTGCTGAGCCACACATGTACTTTGTTTTGTTCTCGTTTACTCTCAGTCCCATTTTGTTAGTCTCATGTTCTAATTTTACGAATTGCTCCTTCGCCGCTATTGTGGATTTCGCAATCATATCAATATGCTACTAGCAACTTTGCGGTCCATGAAAGAAATGCTGCTCTATATTCTAGTTGTTTATTTTCTTGAATGACAGAATGTTCTCGTCAACAATAGAACCTTCTAGTAATCTCCAGACAAACCACAAAACCTAAAGGAAGACTTAAAGAAAAAGATAAGAATCACATCGGCTTGAAAGCAATTCTAATTGTCAATGATCGAGATAATATATTGGTTTCAAAATTTCCTACATCTTATCAAGTTCGAATTATTTCGAAATACTTTAAAGAAGTATATATAAAAATTAATTTTAATAGAACAATGGCATGTTAACCATTATAGCCACACAGCATCTTCAACGAATTTCGTTCGAGCCATACCTACTTAAGGCTAATTGAATGAAATAATGACTGCAAAAAAAAACAGAAAAACAACAACAAATAATTGAATAACGAAACTACGACAGCGACACTCGTCGGTCGTTATAAAACAATAAAAAAAATCCGATTTTGAACGGATACCTTTTCTAGACGAGTATTTATTCGTCTATTGTCTGAGAATTTACCTAAAATGGTGACCGCTCGATACAAAAAAAAAGTATTTCAGTGACACGTCGATAAAAACGTCCGTCGTCGATTCGTGGACGCGGACAGAAGTGGAAAAATAAAAGAGAAGAAGAAGGAAACGAGAAAGAGTGGCCTTTACAACCATATGGTCGACGGCCACTATTCAATGGTCGAAACATCGATCAGGTCCGTTGAATATACAGAAAAGAAGAGATTGCTACGTTCTATTCTATGCAGAAAAGAATAATTTACTCCCGTAGATCTCAATGGGATTTATTAGACGTAGTATTTTAAAAAATATAAGTTTTTACCATCGATATATGGCTTATAAATGAATTGCAAGTTGTTAATATTAATAGATACAACACGTTAGGTAATTCGAATAGTTTTTCATTAAAAAGTTAAATATTTAAATTTGTAAAAACAGATAAAAAGAAGATAAAGGATGGTAGGTATTTAGTGGCCAACAAATTCACCAGATCTGAGCTTCATTGAATAAATACAATAAGTAGAAATTTTATATAAAAAAAACTGTTTGAAGATAGCTGAGGAAAGTACAATAGAAGATATTCAAGTATGGCACTTCTGATTTACTTTTTTTGTTACTTATCCAGAATATGAGCTTGTTACAATTATAGCCCTTATCTGAAGATCTCTTCTTTCCTGTAGAATATAAATTTCTAAATTTTATTTCTATAGTTTTACTGCCACAGTCAATCAATATTTTAGTAATTCAAATATTAGTAAATCTTGTTTTACTGTCACAATTAAATCTTCTAGCTGAGACACATACCATATAATTTTTCTTACTGCCGCAGTATGAACTTTTTTCGATGTAATCTGGACAATTTTTATTAACATTATTCTAATTATATCATCGCCCGTATTTTTAGTTATGCTGTAAACAACTTTCTCTATGGCACAGTTGAAAGTTTATTTCTAGGTACTTATGATTTTTAATGTAAAAAAAATCAAGTGAAATTGATTATATTAATAAATCGACATATAAGCATGTGAATTAACATAAAAACATATGAAAAGCAGAAGTGATTGGACTTCCAAGTTGTAAAATCCTTCTAATCTCTTCTATCTTGATACAGCAAACAAGTTCTGTGCAAAGCACATCGTCTTCATTTATTTCTCATTACGGTTTGAGTTATTTCTTTTAGCTTAAGTAATTAGATAGATCAGATTTATCGATATGATTTTTTTTATTTAGATTAACATGGCTTTTGCTTCAAGATACTTGATTTTGTTCTAAAGATGTATCTTGATATTGGCGTAATCTGGACGGAGTTCTGACTAGTTCTTCCTGCTAAAAAAAGATGGCTACCAGTGTGCATCGAAAAGTAACACTGCAAATTTACTATTAACAACAAAGAATATTTTCATCCACATATATGAGTATAGTATGTACAAAAAGTACGAGGAGTAATAAACCCTAATTAAGTATGCAAAACCTTTACAGGGAGCACCATGAAATTTTTGATAAATCTTTTACTTTAAATTACATTTCTTCCGTAAATCTAAAAACCAGGTAGATCGACCCCGTATTTGTTTCAGTTTTAGCAAAGTTTAGGGTTTCTTCGTTGTTAAAGGATTAGCAGATAAATAATAACGCAATGCAGTGGTGTGTATTTTAGGAAAAAAATACGTTTTAAATTATCATATAATAAAAAATGAAAAGAAATAATTATTAGAATACATTTATTACTTACATTTTATTCTATATCCGACTTGGAAGAAGAAGAATCGTTGTTGACATTAATAATAATAGGGTCGATTAAATCAACACAATTTTTTTGTTAATTTTCAACATATTTACCTCTACTTTGATAACATGCTCGATACAGTTTGTCCAATTTTCCATACTAACATGACTTACAGCACTCTCAAACAATTTCACAACATCGTTTATTTTAAAAGTAGTATTTTTTTCCAACTTCCCCTTTACCTGAGCCCATATTAATTCTATGGGATTAAGTTCACAATGATAAGGGGGAAGTCGAAGGACTGATATACCACGACAAGAAGCCATTTCTTCTACAATGTAGGTTTTGTATTTATTCTTGTTCATTTTTGCAGTTCTTTCCTTAGTGGATCTTTTGGAAACTTCATATTTTTCGAAATAAGCCACTCCAAAAGCCCTGCTTTACGCTAACGACTTGTGGGCAATGCTTCTCGTAACCGTGAATGGTAACTTGCGTTGTCCATAACAATAACAGCCCCTTTTGGAATCAGATACAATATTTGAACAAACCATTCCTCGAAGACATCCCCATTCATATCTTCGTGATAGTCCCCCGTGCGTTTTGAAATAAAAGTTAATAATCCACCATCAACAAAACGTTCAGAACTTCCAACATGGACAATGATAAGTCTTTTTCCTTTTCCAGATGGTGGCTGCAAACCTAACGACAAACCTTCCACGAATGCCTGCCTTCCGCTTTTAATGTTTTCATCTTGCCAAGATTTGGAAATTGTATATCCAGCATTTATCCATGTTTCGTCTAAGTAGAGGATTTTCAAATTTTGTTCTCTGGCATGTCGAATGCTTCTTAAATAGTCTCTTCTCCAAAAAACTATTTCCGGTTTATCTATCAAGAGAGATTTTCTATTATGTTTTGTATATCTGAAACCCACATGTTTTAAAAGTTTGCATAATGTCATTCTGGAGAATTTTGTATAGTCTGTATCTTCTTGCACTGATGTCACAATTTTGTCAAGTGTTGGAATTTCCTTTCGTAAGTAAAATCCATGGACCTTACGCCTGTCTTTGTTTTAATGACTCGATCTCAATTGGTTTTCGACCTGAAGGAGTTTTAGGGGGTTGAAGAGTTCCATTCTTGCTTTCTTTTAGTAATCTATAAATTGTTGATTTAGCAACACACAACATAGCAGCCGTTAATTCCACAATATCATCAACACTTGCACTTGGATCCTTGTTTTTCAATGATATATAACAATTCAATATCAGAGTTTTTTCATTTAAAGATAATGGACCTGTTTTTGGTCGTTTATATGGTCCTTGGCTTATCGACATTATTTGGTACTTGCACAATTAACATTGAACAAATGTTTTAAATATATTCCAACTGTTTACCGTATTATGAAAACCATACAACTTCATACAACTTTACTCAAAGAACTAATACTAAGTACTGATTTAATGTACCTACTTTCTTTTAAAATAATATTCCCAATAATGTTTCTAAGAAAACTGGGTTGTTTGGAAAATCCCTCTCAATAATCGAATAATCTGTAAATAGGTGTAATCGTATAAAGGATTAACAGATAAGCAATAAAGCAATGCAGTGATGTGTATTAAATTATTAAATTATCCACATAATGAGTAAATCGGTAAAATTTTCACAAGTTATTGTCAAGTTATTATATCTTGCTCTGTTAATAGACGGCTTATAGATGAAATTGAAATATAAAGCATGCTCCTATTTTCTACACCCTTCTATGATAGGATAACTGTAAATTATCCGTATTAGCAGAGAGTATAGGGATCAAGAGTCTTAACTTTTTGTTTCAAACGAAGAAAAACAAGCACCAGATAAAGACAAACGTCATAATAGGTATTATAAAGGAAGGAAGAAAGAATTCCCGAAGATCGGAATGGCGCAAGTTTGGTGTTGAGTATGGCTAAAGGAATGGTGTGAATCAGTGTATATGCCGCTACACAAGAAAGGCTCTCCAACAGACTGCACTAACTACAGAACAATAGCGCTTATGTCACATGCAAACAACATTCTGTTTCACATCATAAACAATTGCTTAAAAGCTTTTTTACTGCCCTGTCTAATTCCGCAAATTAGAATTTTCCCATTGATCTCGATGTTGCGAAAAAAATATAAAAGGAGAAAAGCGTCAACGTAGGGCGAGAAAACGGCCACCCACTTTGGATACGTCCGTTTTAGAGCGTTACCGATTATTTCTCTCTTTTATAAAACATTGCTGGAACGTGGTTATCAGCTACTCAGAAACGTTTTATCAATTAATTTGCCACGTTTTAATTGGAAAATTACCCTGAACCATATGTAAACCATTCCTGAACATTGTTCCACAAATATACCTATTTACCTCAACCCAGAAGGTTTTTGAACAAAATAGAGAGCCCCTAGAACAGTAGGTAACCTTTATAAAGTACGTTTCACAATAATTCGTTGACTCGGTACCTGACCTTAGGAGATTAGTAATGAAAGGTTATAAATTTCTCACTGTACAGTAAACATTAACAGATCCGTAATCCGGTTTTCAAAATAGATTTAAATAAAACTCAGTAACATTTACTAAAACTTAAATTTATTTTGTAAAAAAAATCACGAAATTTTTTAAAAACAAACAAACAAATTTTAAGTTTATGTATTAATTGAAATTAAACAAAACTGTTGAAACTTACTTATACGTATACGCTTTGGTCTATTTCATCTAATTGGCAGATGTCAAAAAATGTTTCAAATAAAAAAGATGTAGTTTAATCATGGCCACATTTTAAAAATATTTTGTACTACAGGGTATTGAAAGGTTTTCACTTCTATATTTTTGAATAGCTTGTAAGTAATGACAACGCCACATTCGTAAACGATATGACTCCATTATCACTTGTCTTTTATTAATGGTACAATATTTAAATCCCATTTGAGAAATAATTCTCCACAAACTTGTACGGCTACAAATAATTCCCGTGTCGTCTTTAAGTAACCGTTTTTTTATACAATCTAGGGTTGGTATCATTTGTTCTTGGTATAGGACATATATCGTTCGTCGGATTATATCTTTTTGTATTTCATCAACACATTTGGTATTATTAACGTCACTTCGTTTTTTTCGTTTACTTATTGGCTTATTGATAATATATTTTACTGTGGATATTGGGGTTTTGGTTAACTTACATGTTTCTTCTGCTGCATCGGTTACACTATAACCTCGATTATTCAATGTTTCAAACACATTTTTCACAATTTGTTTCGCATCCGGCGATAAATGCACTTTTTTTGCCCAAAGACGCCACATACTTATTTATAATCACAAGATTACTTTCAGAGTATAATGTTTAGTACAAACTAAAATTCTAGGAGAGAATTTTAAAAACAAATTACCCCGAAACTCCCACTTTCTCTTCCAAGATGATTAAGAAAATCAAAAATCATTTACTAATGATTTACTATTGATGGTCAGTAATAATAATTTAAAATTTTACCTGAAAAATAAAAAATCCAAAATATATCTTCCTGGACAAAAATAAATAATACCTTTCTGTAAATGATCCAAGAAATATTAACCACCTTTTATTAGTAATCCCTTAAGAGCAGTTAAGAGCAGGTACCAAGTCAACGAATTATTGTGAAACGTACTTTACCTGAGAACAAATTCAGCTCCCCATTAAAGATTCTCACCTCTAACCCAAGGATTTAAGACAAGTGTTTTTTTACATAGTTTTACTTCGGCCTCACCATTTTTACGTATGGTGCCTGTGTTAGTACTTTTTACCTGATTTATAAAATATTTTTATTGTCATACCGTCATTTCTCTTTTAATATATCTCAATTTTAACTTTATATGTAACTTTACTGATTATTGTATCTTATTTGTTTAGAATTCAATACTTTCATTAGTAACTGTAACAACAAAGATTTCAGTGGCGTCCAACGACTAATTTCCAAAAAAAATACATTTTGTACAATTCGTCAGAGATACTAAACTTACTCACGTCAATTGCAGAGGAAATTACGATAAATGGGGTCACAGATAGTTTAGTTATCATCGTAAACAAGAAAGAATAACTGAAACTACTGATCTTAGAATTTAGAATTGTGTTGTTTAAAGGGCCTCCTTTAAATTTGTTGTTAAAATTGGAATATATAACCATACCTGACACTGTTTTTAAACTAACAAAACTAAATATACTTGAACAAAAACATTCTGTATCAAAATATCTCATAGATCTTTGAACCTCGTATATTTTCGTTCTTTTTTTGTTAGGTCACATCTGAGTAATCCTACTAAAGCCGTTAAACCGTTTTATTACAATAATAACTGGTTCTATTATATTTATTTCTCAGAAAAATGTCATAAAACTTACTTAACCGTAGGTACCTGATACACAACTTGACATTATATGCGGTCGTATGTTATGCGACCTTTCCTCGAGAGAGGGTTAACCTCATTGTTTATACTTCTCGTTTTCTTAGGATTATTGCTACCAAATTATTTCAGTACCTATGTGGTTATAGCTGTACATTTTTTTAACAACTAGATTAAAGAAAATAAAATACTTTATATAATAAGTAATGTTAAACTTTATTTAAAACCTGCTGAAATTTAATTCCGCGTATCTAACATCTTTTGAGATTAAATAACATTAACTGTCACTAATCTCGACACTTTGCATCAATAAAATTATGTGCGTGTTTAAATAAGAAGTTGTAATAGCCAGTGGAACAAGTAAAACCATTATCAAAAGCTTTTAAGCGATTTCATATCAAACTAAAAACTTCGGTAGAAAATAATGATGGTGAAGAAAAAGACGAGACACAAATACATTCAAAGTCCAAAGATGAGGACATTTAAAAAAAAGGAGTTTCAGTATAATCTTAAAAATGATAAAACTATTATACTGTGTTTTAAAAGGGTTTAGATTAATGAAATGCGAAGTAGCATAAAATTTAGAAGAATTTCATAATAAAAGGACATGTTTTCTTTCAGATGATGTGATTTTTTTTTTTTAATTTTTTCATTTTACCCTCTCTCTAATCAAAACAATTGAAAAATTGAAGAATTTCGACATTGAATTTTTACATCATTTTTCAACTTTGGAATCTGATGATGGCAAAACCATTGATCGAAATCTGACCACCACCAATCGATTCCTTATTAAATTCTGTATAAAATGGACCCCTTACACAGTTTTGCTGGAGAAATTATTTTTAAAACTCATTTTTTCCATTTTTTCAAAACTAAAAAACTACCTTTAAATTTACAACCCTTATCCGATTTTAATCGAGTATTTTTTTCCGATGGTACCACCGCAGATTGCAGAGTACGGTAGAAACGTTTTAATTTCCACCTCTTAAAAATTTTACACCGCAAAAACGATTTTTTCAAAAATAACGAATTGCCGGCATTTTTTTTACTTTTCAAAATTTTCAAATTTTTTATAGTCATTTCGTGAACTATTTTTAAAAAGATCGTTCATAAATTTTTTCAAATTTTTACCACCCCAAACAGGTACAAAGGTAATTTTCGATTTTTGAAACATTTTTTTTTATTTTTTCCACCCCCAAGTTGATTTTCTCCAAAATTCTAATAAAGATATTCTTAAAGAAAATTTTATGAGCTATCTGATGCATATTTTGTTTTTTTCGATTTTTCTAATTTCAAGGGATGAAATTTGGTTTTAAACGAAAGGGGTGCATTTTTATTCAAATTTTAAACGGCCGCCATTTTATTATTTCTTAAAATTTTCACATTGTTCACAGGTATTTTTCATTATTAAAAATATTTAAAACTACTATTTTTAATTATTGATGATATGTCATTTACAAATAAATTGAACAGAATAGGCCCAATATGGGATCCTTGTGGAACTCCTGAGGTCACTGATATTACATCAAGGTAAACAATTTCCACATTTTATATATTGACAACCACCAGAAAAAAAACTACTTATCCACTCCACTAGGTGGCGTGACAAAGAGCAACTCTCAGTCAACCCTACTAAACCAACAGCTATCAGGTTCACCAGGAGGTGGAAACTGGATAAATTCCAAATGCTACGTCCAGCACTCTCACCGCTGCCATCGAAATTATAATAGATCTTTCTTTGCTTCACATCTGGTTGGAAAGGGAGGTGATGGTCTGTGCATACATAGAGCCAGGTCCAATACTGGTACCAGATGCAATACAACCTAAATACAATTACCACAAGGGCTCTAAGACCGAGAGGGGTATTAGAGCTGGGGTACATGGAAGGAAGCCAAGCAGAGGCTTTTGCAATGGAGATGTATCTGCAGGAGATGCTTAAGCGTGATTGCAAGAAGAAAGCCAGGGGCACTAAAGTCACTGGAATCAAATCGGATCGACCCCAAGTTAGTTTGGAAATGCCTTCAAGATTACCATTCCTAGGCACAGCGAATAGCGTAGCCAGAAGAACAATATCGAACTTGGTAAATACTGAATCAAGCTAGAGGATTTAAAACACTCAAAGGCATTTTTAAGAGATCTCTCTAAAAAAAGGTCTGAAAAGATGCTGAAGATGAGCAGACAGAACCTACGCATTATGATAGGACTACTGTCTGCAGATTCCGTCAGACGGAGGATAAAACGGCAGAGCATATCTTGTGTAATTGACGAGAGCTCGAGAAACTACGGATCAATAAATTTGGTCTGCATCAACTCGAGGAACCTAACCTATTTATCCACTCGAGAATTTTACTTCCAAATCCATAACTTTCTAACTTGGCAATAAGCAAATCATGGTTTACGCTATCAAAGGCTCTATGTAAATGAAATCAACTTGAATATTTACAATGCCACTTTAAAATATTGTTTACAAGGTAGTCAAATAATTTAGGTTACAGACAACTCGATAATTTTCAATATTATTCTTATCACCCGACTTGAATATTGGTGGTAAATAACTGGTTTTCCAAAACTACTACACTACCGAGTGTCTCAGTGCCATTTATATATAAAAAGCTGCTTTTAATACAAGCAATCATTTTCATTATAGACTACTTAAAAACTAGCCATTTCCGAGAGTAAAAGTATACGTGCTATGCGGAGGTATTCGATGTGTGGCCCATTTAATTGCTCTCTTAGAATATCAGAGAGCTGTACCTACTGTAGTACGTACATTTAAAATTCAAGGTGGTATGTGTATAAACTAAACTTCGGCAAAACCAGTCGAACGATAATTTTTTGGAATGCCAACAAGTCCATACGTTGGACCACGGCATCTCCAAATACAACAACAAGAATACCCAAATAAGCGAATGACATTTTTTTTTAAAGAAGCTACAAAGAATGTCTTAGCCAAATTCATTAGTTATCGTTACTGGGTCCTCTTTTTTCTCGACGGAAAATAATATTTTGTAAATTATACAATTTCGATTATATGGAACAGGTGTAGAGATGGTAAATTTATTCAGTTTTAAGAGGGACCTCAAATAAATCAGTTTATCATTTTAGATTCTTTTCAATATTCTAGTTCGAGTTCTGAAAAAAATTACACCTTGTATAAATAAAATAAATAAATATGTTTATTCAAAAGAATTTAACCAGGCTGCATAATATACAAAGTACCTATATATGTGTACAGTGTGTAAAAGCCAAATGGAATAAATTCATTATTTCGGTTACTGTACATATTTATAAAAATATCCCGAAACACGTCAAATTTAAATTATAACTTGACATTTTTTAACGTGAAAATGCAACCCCTACCTTCAACCCCCTTAGAATGACAGGTACAACCCCCAATTTTTTAAATGGGAAGTATAGGCTTGTGATATATCATTTGAAAGGTCTCTTCATTCTCTATTCAAAAATGTTATTGTTTTTAAATTTAATGCAAAAAATTAACATAAAAAAAAATTAATATCATGTTGTTACCGAAATTCGCTACAATACAATCAAAAACTAAAATGTAATGCAAAACGTAATATAATGTAAAACACGAAAAAGAACTATGAATGTTAATAAAGTAGATGTTCAAAATGTTCTCCACGAACGTCTTGGCAGCATCCTAATCTCAAATAAAACTGTCTTCTAACATTATTTAACATATCAGGCGTGATCGACCTAATCGCAAGCGTTATTCGTTCTTTTAAGTCATTTAAATCAGAAGGTTTAGTTTTGTACACATGGCTCTGCACATATCCCCATAAAAAGAAATCTAATAATGTAAGATCAGGTGATCGCGCTGGCCATTCAATCGATCCTCGCCTCCCTATCCACCGATTGGGAAATATTGTATCGAGGTACTGCCGGACATTAAGTTGGTAATGTGGTGGTGCTCCATCCTGCTGAAACCATATCGTATTGGTTGGAACTTGAGGGTTACCTGGATCAGGATATAAATTTGCCAACGTTGGAATGACATCATTTTGAAGTAGTGCCAAATAATTGTTGCCATTCAAGTTGCCCTCAATAAAAAAGGGACCAATGATATTGTTCCCTACAATCCCTGCCCAAACATTAACCTTTTGAGGATATTGAGTATGTTCTTCTCTCATCCAGTGAGGATTTTCCGTGGACCAGTAGCGGCAATTTTGCCGATTAGCGTGACCGTTAAGTAAAAAAGTACACTCATCATAAAACATAACGTCTTCTAATTGGATAATATTGTTATCCAATATGTCCATCATTTGCTCACAAAAAAAAGTTCTCCTATCAAAATCGTCTTCCATGAGCTCCTGAGTAGGTATCATCTTATACGGATGCAATTTATTTTCTTTTAATATGTTTGCTATCGATGTATGGCTAGCATGTCTACTCGATGTATGTGGGTTTTCCTGAAACTCAAGCAACACATCTAATTTGAGTTCATCACTCAGTGCATTGGCAGCTGCTTTTTTTATCTGCCTTACATGACCAAACTCGCGAAACTGCTTTTCTATTTTACTTATTGTTCCTTGGGATATAGGCGGTAAATTAGGAAATTTCTCATGAAATAGGCGAGTTACTTCCTGTTGTGTTCGGATGTTATCTCCGTAACCAATCATTTGTAAAACTGTTATTTTATGCATTTCCGTTAATCTAACCATTTTTCAAAATTGAATTGAACAAACTTTATACTTAAATTACAACAATGACAACTTAAATAAAACAATTTACTACTGCTTGTTAAAATAGCGTTGCCACGGAAATTCTTTTAAAGTTTTTTAATGGTTACCATCTAAAAACCACATTGCTATGGTTTTTGTTCACTTTCTCATTATCAAGACCTAAACGGGAAATAAGTTTAAGTATATTGTAATAAGTTTCGAGTATATTTTAGCGAATTTCGGTAACAACATGATTTTAATTTTTTTTTATGTTAAATCAAATTTAAAAACAATAACATTTTTGAATAGAGAATGAAGAGACCTTTCAAATGATATATCACAACCCCCATTTAAAAAATTGGGGGTTGTACCAGTTATTCTAAGAGGGGTTGAAGTTAGGGATAGCTTTTTCACGTTAAAGAATGTCAAGTTATAATTTAAATTTGACGTGTTTCGGGATTTTTATAAATATGTACAGTAACCCAAATAATGAATTTATTCCATTTGGCTTTTGCACACTGTATAAATTTTCATTTGATGAATTTCTTACCAACCATTTGCTGTTTGCCAAACTTTTTGACCCGCCTTGAGTTGTTTTCGAAAAAATGCTGTTGTATTCAATTCGACCCGTAAATTCTCCCATAATATCAATTTCCTTCAGGAAAAAGTTAATCTTGCAGTTTACGGCCTCATTGCCTCTCCAAGCAAGTTCAAATAAGCAAAAAGTGAAAAAATTTTTTTTGTGCTTCATCGGGGGTTTCTTCGTCGTAGCTTTTGATCATTTTTAATAGTTCTTCGGTGGATAATGCTTTTGAACTGAATTTTCTTTTTTCTGGACAACTTTGAAGCTGCCTTCGCTTGGTGTGTCTGGCCAGTCTTGTACATTTGAAAGATATATCCGTGAAAGGGTCTATTTTTATGCCGTATTCCGTAAAATATTTTTCTTGTACCATTTTTGCTGTTGTATTCCATATTGACTTTACAGACAACTCTTCATAGTCTTCTTCACTGCCTTTTTTCATATTAAAGGCGTAATCCTCGAGAATTTTTGCTAGTTCCGTTATGGTAGTTCATCTAGAACTCCGAGAATTGGTTCCAAATAGAGCTTATGGACTTCTGTGTGTTCAATGGGACATTTTCCGAAACCAATTTTCTGATTTCTTCACCTGACCAGCACCCGAATCTTGATATTTCATCCGGATTCATTATATCTTTTCAAAATTATGAAGACGCTTCAATGACGTTTCTGAAACTGACAACTATAGAAATACCAGACACCTTAGTAACGGATCTGTCATAATTTTGTCGCTGAGATATTACTGAGATATTTTGCCAGTTAAAAATAGTCCCTGAAAAACACTAGCTTTTCAATCAAATCAGCAGAAACGCACAAAGATTCTACGAAATTTTTTTTCAAATAATTCTTACCGTGATTACTGCACAACGACATCACAGATAAAAATCGAAATGGCCGTTTTAACCGTATACGGAATGCGAACAAACGTTTCTAATTTTTTGAAACACCGGTGTTAAAACACATGTCCTAACAACAACAAAGTATCATGAGAATGTACGCTTTTTATTCACGTAGAACATTTTTAATATGTCAACGACGTTGGTTTACGTAGTGAAAAACCGAACTGGAATGTTTTTTGAAAAGTACACGACTACCATCGGTATTGGAAATTGTATGTGTGTAGAATATATACGTCGTACCTACTCGTTTTACTAAGACAATTAGTATGAACATGGTGGTGTTAGATATTCAACAAATGGCTGCTCGGGTATATCTTTTTCGAACGATATCCGATAACGACTTCACGGGCGATATAAATCATTACCGACAGCCTCTTAGGTACGGAGTTTTCAATAACTATCAACGAAAGAATAAAAAACTTATAATTAAATTGTTTGTATAATTTTTCCCTATAATTTTTACCAAATTATAAAATGAGAAGTGAGATTTACAAGTAAGAAGTGGCAACACTGCAAAAAGTTATCGACAGCGCTCGTTGTGCACAAATTAGTGAGTTATCGCAATAAAGGTGTACATATAATGTATTCTAAATTTTCATTTGTTATTTGTGATAACCTGTGGATATACTAAGGTGTCCGTTATTTACCGATTTGATTTTTGAGTTTGCGGCGCCCCTAAAATTTTCAGTGTATGTCCCAAAAAAAAAATATCGAATCTATATAAGCCCTTAATATTGATAATAAACCGTGCCACAAAGGCGATTGATTTCCCATTTAAATAACATGGGGTTTTTGTAATTTTTGTAATCAATTTTTTGTTCCTCAGCCAGCTCATACAAAGCTGCGGCAATTAATTATTTTTGTAGTGTAAATTTTATTTTAGGGGCGCTGCAAACTCAAAAATCAAATCGGTAAATAACGGACACCCTAATGAGGGTCACAAGAATCTATGGTTCAGGAATATCAAAAACCCATCGGGTACCGACCAGGAAAATAAAAGCTGTGTTTTAGGGCTGCTCTAATAACCTCTGGCAAATCATCTATTAAGAGTATAAAGAAAAGTGGCCCAAGATTGGATCCTTGGGGTACACCTGATTTTGTGGGAAACTCGTTTGATTTTAGCTCTTTAAACACTACATATTGCGTTTTTTGATAAAGATAAGATGCACATAGTTTCAACAGTCTGTCCGATAGTCCACAGGTGTATATTTTACTTAATAAAACACCATGATCAACCTTGTCAAAGGCTTTACTAAAATCCGTAAAAACAACATCAAGTTGATTGTTATTTTCAATTGCTTCATTAGCTTTTTGAGTAAAACACATTAAGTTAATTATGAAAGAACAAAAAAAGTTAATCAATATTTGAATATTGCTTGAAGAAACAAGTTTATTTAAATTTCTAAAAACCAATTTAATTTTTTAGTGTGTTCCAAGTATACGGACCAACTTAAAAAATACTAATTATTATGTGAAGCAGAAGTTATATGAATTAAATATTTTCTCAATTCAGAATAGGTTAAATGATGTCAACAACTTTCTAGATAATTTAAAATCTCTTTAGAATTTAGAACCTCTAATGTAGGATCGTTTGGACAATAGCGTAAGTCGAATATATAAATTACATTCGTTATTTACAGAGTTTAAGACACATATCTGAGGCAATTTTGAAATGAACCTTTATCTAAAAAGGAGAATGGCTTCAAGCGATAATTACCTGCACGCGAGATACGACTAGAGGAAATGGAATACACTAGTTACTACATGTAGCTTAAAAACCGTACAAAGCTAATGTCTACACCTGAATGTTGTGTGTATACATTTTATTTGAAACGTTCATGTAATATTTGTACGAATGACCCCACCTAAACAGAGTTATACGGAGTTCCTGATTTATAAAAACCAGCTTCAAAGATTTTTAAATTCAATCCATTCAAAAAGTTGATTTATTTAAAAATGCTCTAACTTCCGAATGCGGAGGCTGATTTCTTTGAATTTTTTGCAACTTGTAGATAAAAATACACATACACAACCTTAGGTTTTCCATTTTTCAGCCTTTTATGGCTTTTTTTACCATATCTTTATTGCTTTGAACATTTGTAACAGTACCTGTTTACATTTTAAGCACCTGGTATCCTAAATATTAAATTAAATTAGTACCGCTAGCTCCATCTTTCCTAAAGAATTCTTAATAATAAAATAATGAATACGGTCTCTATAATTATAATTGGAAGTTCAAAGTAGCTACGCTACGAGGTGTACTAATGAGTTGCCATTATCGGGTTCAAGAGGTTTTAATAATTATTCCCAGTCTCATTTCTTGTATTGGTTTACTGTCATATACAGGTATGTTTTTTTTCCAATTTTATAATTCCTTTTTGTTAAAATATTTATAAAACATCGAAAGTTATATTATATTTTATTATATCAGATGAGAATTTCAACATATTTCATTATTATTCAAAGAATCTTTTTATGGTAATTAAAAGTATTAATGATAATTTTTTATAAAAAGGCTAGTAAAAGTACATTTCTGGAATTTTGATTAGTGTGTAAGGTTGTTACAAAGTAAATTTAATGTAAGAATGTATCTTTTGTAATCTATTAAAATACGTTAGCATCTAACTGTAGATTTCGGACTATGCTGATTTGTACTTTTTGTGCCAGAAAAGTAAATGTAACACGTGTTTGACACTGGTAATTTTCAGAAAGTTGGAATATAATACAGTAAACTAGAAGCATCTCTTTAATTTGAAGATTCCACTCGTGATCTTCCATAATCATTTGGAACCACCTAGACAGTGCCGTAGCGACCCCAAGGTGCGGCGAAGGATCGTCCACTATAGTTAACAGATAAGTTTATTGTGGTATATCAAGTTTACTGTTCCCATATTTTTTTCTCTTTTATCTCCGTTTATATCTATCTATATCGTCAACTGTATTAGAATAAGTATTTTTAAAGAACTGTTTGCGGATTATTTTTTTGTAACGTATTCTTAACTTCATTCATTTTAGCCCAAGGAAATCTATTTATCTTTTATCTGTTTATACATTTTCATATCATTTTTTTATCTTCATAGACAGTTTTTTCTGACATCTTTCTGTCATCTAATGATACTTATTTAAATAACTCCGCTTAAAACAACTTTCTTCAGTAGTATCATAAAAAATAAAAAGATTTCAGTGGCGCACTTATAATTTCTTAAAGAAACAAATATTGTACTATAGTCAGAGCTACTGAACTTACTCACCCCTAGCCGAGGTATTTAACTATCATAATTTTTGCTGTGATAAACATTTATAAATTTTGTTAATTATTGAAATATCTTTTACAACTAATTAAAGGCGAAATTAAGATTAATGGTTGTTTTATTGTAAATTACATTTTTTCTTTTGGTATATTGTTATTTTTTTTAAAAAGTTAACCAAATATTTTTATAAATTCACTCTCAACATGTAAATCATATCACAAATTGACGCCCAACGTCATAATATGGTTACACATTTTCGCCTTGAATATCTATAGTCTCCGTAAAGAAATCATTCAGACATTCCCGCATATCTTCATTTAGTAACTCTTTGTAGTGGTAGGAGCAGTAAAGATTCTTCTTATTAAATCAAATACGCATGTACACCATTAGTATGTGAACCAACAAATTTAGTTTGATAGCTGAAGTTCTTGGTGGTCAAATGGACACCGATGTTGGAAAAAATACCACACCGCAAGGCGAATAAAAAAAAATACCAAGACTCACACAAACGTAGGTACGTACATATACGTTGCCGTGTACTTGATAGAAACATGTAAGTTTTAATTGTTACTGCCCAACCTTAATTTAATGATAATCAGACACCAAATACGAATCAGTTTACCTATCTCAATTGCAATTTGAGTGATTTCTTTGAAAACGGCTTATTTCGAGCTTTATATGTAACCGCATTTTAAACAAAGCAATTCATGTTACCACACCACGTCGTCGACTAAAATGGCATCATGACATTCTTTCTATATGGTTTGTCGTTCTGATTGTCCTCACAGATGCGCTCATTGTAAAAATTATTATTCACTTTTAAGGTATTACTACAGCTCTACGAGAATCCGTAGAAAAAATTACGGTTCAAGGGCATTTCATACTAAATGATGAGATGAATTTGTTAAATAAAAATACGCATTCAAAAAAGGAATGAAATACACTGCTCAGCAATAATTGGAAGTGGATATTTTTTAAATCTCCAAAAATTGCGTAAAAAAATAATATTGTAAAATAAAAAAAATGTAAAATATATAATTTATTATTTTCCACAAAAAGGATAAATATGAAACAATTCAAGTTCCTAGAGTACATCACGGTTAATACAGAGCCATTACGTCTTAAGTTCAACTTGATATGAAGTTTTAGTGCTTTTTGCATTTATTTATATTTAATTTTTACTTTTTAATATGTAGCATATTTTTATTATATTTTATTTTAACTTTTTATTTTAATTTGGATTATGCTTTAAAAAACTTCGGTTCTACGGTCATTCAGCTACCTGTTGTGACAATATTATCTAGGATTTCTATTTTGTTTGGGTTAGTTAATCCCTAATTACGTGGTGGACTCTTTGAAAAATAACAGAAAGTCAACTAAGATCATCTAATCTTGCCGGGAACACCATTGGAAACGCGATTGCGGTAATCAATGGATACTGACTTGGAGAATGTCATGCTGCAACATATGGGAATCACACAAAATAATGACTTCTTGAGAAGCAGTCGAGACAAAAAGTAAAAAGAGTCGATCGTCCGCTAAGGACCGTAGTCAAGAGTATCTCAGGTAAGGTGACCTTAAGTCTTCCTCGAAATTTCTGTTTCATAGTGTGTTTATTTACCTTCCTTCCGTAAGTGAGACTTACATTTGGCAATGTCGCATTTTCTGTCAGTTTTACGTCAACTTTCGACATGGCTTGTCTAAGGCTTGAACGATGTCATGAAATGACAATGACATCTAATTTGTTGGTTATTTTCTCTTATATATCTTTTAGGAATTATTACTGCTTCTTCTTCGGCATCAACAATTTCTATAAAATCTTCGTAGTCCATAACAAAAATCTCCAACAACAACAACTAGCGATCACAAAACACAATAACTACCGTTTTAATATTAAAAATCCAACCTCAACACGTCAAAACTCAGTCAAGGTAGACTTAAGGTACCTCCGAAGCTTCCTTACTCTTAAGGATCCCTCAAGTCGTCTTTATAGAACTATGAAACACAAAATAGTGCATAGGGAAAACTTAAGGCATGAGGAAGTCTTAAGTATTGACTATGAATACGACCCTTACTCTCACTGTCCTACTCTAACCAAGATATGACTTTGGTACAGTCCCATTTTGATACTGGTTCTGAGTGTGATAACCAACCCAAGAGTCAACACAACGAGTCTTTCTTTGGTCTAAGTGGGTTTAATCTCGGACCACCGTCTAAATTAAGATAATTTAGATCCAAGTTAACGCTATTAATTTAAAATGTTGATATAATAGACACTGTTTTAAGGATTCAAGGAGGGTTGTTGTAATTAAGCCCTCCGAAAGCAATTTTTTGCTTGAAAACATCCATCCAACCATTCTTAATAACCAATATGTACATGATTGTATATTTTCGAATTGTTATAGCTTAAAAAACTGGTTTTTGGTACCGACAAAGTCATTTGCAATGACATATCAGTTTTTATTTTCTATTTTCAAAAAGGTCATAAATAATTTAAAACGGCAGCCTCCAAATACATATGTTTCGAAAATCTACCGAGATGATTTTATTGTTTTTTCTATACGTACGAATTTAATTTAATTTATTTTACATAAACGATACGTGTCTATGGTATATAATGTATTTTAATGATGTCGTTCAAAAAAGAAATGCCACGAGGTGTCGGGTTAGAATTTCCGAATGGACATAACTTGTCCAGAAAGCGCCCGTATCAGTTGATCACTACTGATCAGTCGGATCAATATCAAGGATGTTTTTTTTTTGTAGTGGTACCTAATTACAATTTAAAATGCGCTTTATCGTCCGATTTCGATTTAAATCAATTTGGGTGGTCCTTGTAGGTAGTCACTTTGGTTTGGGATGTAATATGTTGATTGGGTAATTGACAGGATCAATTTAACGAACTATTTTTTTGTTGTACTTTAGTTACGGATTTCAGTGAAAAGTTGCAGTAGCACGTTTTGTGCATAGAACGGGATGTCTTACGACAAAAGAGGGCTGCTATATTATGCATTAAACGAAACAAAAGGCAACATTTTTTATTCTACGCCCTATATATTTAAAGTAACTTGTATTCTTATCAGGTCACTTATGTAATCCAAATCCAAATGTTCCCATTTTTCTATTAAAACATTTTCCAGCTCATCAAGGTTATCTGGAGCGATATTACGAGTTCTTATGCGCCTGCCCAGGTAGTCCCAAACATGTTCAATTTGGTTTAGGTCTGGGCTAACTGTGGGCAAAACTTAAACTTATTCTGGCAACGTACGGCGAGCGTTATCGTGCATTAGAATAAAATCCTCTCTAATGATTGGAACAAATGGCAGTACATTTTCCCCAAGAACCTTCCTACCTCCCAAGATCAGCTGTCAGTGATTCCCTACGAAACCACCTCCATAATGTCTGGCTGGTCTTACGTTACACTGAGCAAATCGCTCACCTGCGCGTCTATAAACTGGAATACGTCTATCGGATCCAAAAAGTGAAGTACAATAAAAAGAATATTAGCCCAATCGTTAATATCCCAATTAACATGTTCTCTTGCGAACCTTAAACGTGCTACACGGTGTGCTCTGGTTAGGTTAACAAGGTAGGGTAACAATGGAGCAGTAAAAAGCATGCTGGGTCTGATTCCAAAATTCCTTAATCTGTTCTGACCGTATTGACAGATATTCTCACATTACGGACTTCAGAGAGAACATTTTGCAGTTGTCTGGCTGTAACATGACGAGTTCGCAAAGTTTTAGTCTAAATTCTTAAATAACGGTCATCTGTAGGATTAGTACACCTGGGACGTCCTGGAACTGGTCTTCTATTATAACCCATGACTTCAGCAACATATTGCTGAGATCTTATATCTTCAACTAAAGCCACGATTTGAGCTGCTTGTTCTGAGGTTAAATTACTAATTGTTTCCCATAATGTTTCTAGAATTATGCCATACTTTTTGTGACTAATGTCAGAAAATCTACGTACAGAAAAATTTCAGTCAATAAAAAAACTACAATTTAGTACTCTTTACTTAGTACCGACCTTATTTTTATCATAACTCACTCCATTTTTATGCTAGAGACTTTTTTCAGAAAAGAAATGTCTGATTATGTTCTTTAAAAAAGTTTCTATGAATTTCCCTAGAGAAAAATGCAACTTTTTTCCGGTTTTCTAAATCTATCAAATTTGGCATTTGTAGAAAAAGGTAATTATTAACCTTCTTTTAAAATTTCAAGTTAATTCATGCAAGACCAAAGAAATGCGAGGTGAAATGCTGAATTTCTTGTACCTTTGACTTTGACAGCATACATGAACATGATGAAGCGAAAATACCATGATCTTGACATGAACTGTAATACTGATTTGGCGTTAACGGGTCTGTTTATAGTATCAATAATTGTAATGTTAAGTAAATATTCCGAGTATGAAATAAAAGCTTATGTGGCCACATTAAATTTGCTGCAGGAGAAATCCAAAGAAAATTATGTAAACCGAGAATATACTTTTATAAAATGGCGGAAACAGAATAATCGTAGCTTTAAAGAGCAGATCCTACTAGCATCTTTTGAAGAAAATTCAACTATTCTTCATTACGGTCAAGCTGTTCTAATCTAAAAGCAACTTTGACAATTTAATGATAGATTAGACACAAGAAAATACTTAATCAAACTATTCCAAACATCTATATTGATTTTATTATTTGTACCTACAGGGTTCTAGAAAAAATATTGTATGCGACATAAGCATAAAGTGTATTTTTTAAACAATTTCATTCATGAAAAATTACAACATTATGTACTTGTACCATAAATTATTAATCATTTATAAATGTCAGGAACACATTATACAATGGACTAGTTTAGTAGGATCATATTAATCAAAATGATAACAATAGGTTTGTTCCAACCAAGCAAAGAACCGTTCAAGAACGGTAATATTACCACTCATGAGACCAAATTAGTGCACTGCGCAACTCACTACACCACTGCGCACAAAAATTACTATTTTAGAACGGTTCTCTGCTTGGTTGGAACAGACCTAATATATATTTAGGATAAGTTACCTACTTACTTATATTGGTATTCATTTTGCAAGTAATTTTTCTCATTTCGTAAAATTTAGCAATAAATAATTAGTAAGTTTTAAACGTAGCGCCAACTAATAACCAATAATGAAGTGTGTTTAAAAATCAACGTTGTCATAGTTTAGCTACGTTCGTTTCAAGTATTCTCAAAGAACTGACGGCACAAAACACCGTGTTCTGTGACTAACTGATTGTACCAGTTGACAAGATATATGACAGAAGAGAAAATCGTGTTTATCTGTAATAAACATACAAGACCCCTATTCTTGACGGTGATAGAATAGAGCAGCCAATAGAAAGTGTGCGTGGTTCTATTGAAAATGCCAAAACGGTATTCTTGAAATTCGTTCTCTCACTGTACCGATAGAAGGGTTGCTCCCCGAGAGAACAATTACTTCTATTGGTTATTTTTGAAGGAACCGCTATAACACCAAGAGAAGGTGTTAGGGATTTTTATTTTCGAACCAAAAATAGTATAGAAGTAATTTCTTTCATAAACCAAACACAACCAAACAACAAATTTAACTAACGAAAATGACAGAATATTTTGTTTAGTGTTTTACTCCTTATTTGATAAAGTGTCAATCAGAGAACAAAAATATCGATATGTTTCTCTCTTTTTAATGACAACAAATAAGAGAGAGAGAGAAAAGTTTCTCGGTTAATATTAAAGCATATCGACAACATCGCAAATTTTCTACCAATCTTATTGAAATACGTCACTTACCACTTATGACGTATGTAACCATTAAATTTAAATTTCAAAAGCCGATTATGGCTAGAGGATTAATTTTATAAAAATTTTATTTGTGCAGTTGAACCACTAAAAACCTATTTTATAAGATGCAAATATAAAAAAAATCACTAAACTAGTCCATTGCTGTTAGTAGGGAAAGTAATGAAATTATCAGCCCTCCACCGGTCGTAGAAAAAGTATAGTACGTTAAACGTTACGCACTCGCTGCTGTGCGGTTTCGTGCTGTAACACATCATACTTTTATTTATTCAAATAATTTTAGTAATCGGGACTTCCTAAAGGTAGGCAACTCATTTTCCTAGTTATAAATGTGCGTCGTTTATAAATCATTTGGAAGGGATTAACAAAAAACTGAGTAGTCAAATAAAACTAATTGCCAATCCTTCGAACGAGGATTTTTGCCGGTTTATGTTAAGCGAAAGCAACAAAGTGTTTTTGGTTTGGACAGTGGTAACCCTTTTTTATAAAGAGTTGGGCTCGTGTCTGCATTTTAGGTAGGTGAAACTTATTTTTCTAAATTAGCATGTCCTAAGAACCTTTTAAAATAATGATAAGTAAAAAGATTGTAATGTAATTTGATAAATAATCATCATTCATTGGACCCAGTGGCGTGGTACATTTCATTAAAGTTTGTATTTTGTAATTTTAGTTGCTTCTTGTACTAATAAACTTTTGGAAGTCCCCTACAACTTGTTGTTCCTGAACCAAACCCAGTATTCAGCTGAGAACTCCCCCCACATAGTTGATCTACTGCAGTGCGTAATGGGTTGGTTGCAAAGTTGCAACTATTGTTACGTAATTTAAACTATATTTTCTCAAACAAAAAAATCCTGAAAAAAGTTAACCAAACCAACTTCTATCTATTGATATCAAAAATTGGTTTGTGTTTGAAATATTTTTGATAAGTTTTCAAAATAAAATACTTGACCAAAAATTTTTCCCATGTGTCCATTAAGTGTATGTAGAGCCGATTAAATACCTAAATATCCCGCCACTGTTCCAAAAATAACGTCAACTGATAAAGCGTGTATCTTCTAAATATCGTTAACTTCTTCAGGAATTTCTTTATCAATAAATTAGTTCACGTAAAACCAGCTTAAGGAATTCTACGACACATAAGTGGATCTTCTCCTTCGATTGTTACTGTCGCCTACTCTGCTTTGGAACCTCTCGAAAAAAATAGTTAAGAGTTCACATTTCTATTCTTACACGAAACATGGACATGTACGAACAAACAGACACTCCTTTTTCTCAAAATACCATTTCGTTTATCGAGTAAGTTATAATTATTTGTGTATAGATGGAAACATTAAAAAAAAAACATTACGAGAACCGAATAAATTTGGTACGAGAACAATATTTTAATTTGGAATGAGTTTATTGCTTTATTGCTCTTTGAATTATTCTCGTGTGACACGTTTGGTCGCCGACAATTTTCTGAAGTTGATTTTTTTTGTTTTCGTGTGACAGAAAATTCTGTGATAACCAAAACCCAACCACAGATCAAGTGTTAGTACAATAACTTACATATATATATTGTGTTTTGAGAGATAGTTTATTGATTTATTTAATATTATTTATTTGATTGATTAATATATTTGATATTATTATTTAAATGTAATGTAGCAACAAGATCTTTTTCTCAGGGGGTGTTTGGTTACGCCAGTTTCCAGTTGGATTATTAGGTGTATGTGAATGAAAAATTTGATTAAATTATAATTATAAATTTATTATAAAATAGTTAAATTAAAACAGTAATGATGTATAGTCCTGATTGGTGGAAAAATCTGTAGTTGATCTATGAAAAACGGAGACGAACGAAGTGTTACGTGGAATTTCCGACTTCGGTAAAATGTGTTGTTAGACGATTGGTTTCTTGTGTGATATTATTGTTCTTTGTTTGTTCCTCAAATTGATATAGTGTTTAGTGTTGATGGATTATAGTTCCTTTAGTTTCTTTTAGTAATCGTAAGTACACTTATATTCTTCTCTTTTTTTATCGACCGAAAATGTTTTAATTTCACTTTTTTTTTATTCGATCTTAATGTCACTTTTTTGGCACTTTATTTTACTTTTTGATTGTTTTACTTTGTTCTTAACGTCACTATTTAATACTTTGTTATAATAACTGCTTTAAAAACTGTTTGTTCAAATTGACTGTTCACACTTAGATCTTCAATGTTTGACTAACAATTATATACTACTTCTTATGACCTCTGTTCAAGTCTTTTATATAGGTTTCAAACTTTCTAGAAACTTCCTGAATCATCATTTGCTAAGAACACTATATGCTTCTCTTTCTTTTTTAAATATGACTAGACATTCTTACTTCGTCTATCATCGATCATTCCAGAATAAAAATATAGTAAAATATATCTGTCTCCTTTTTACACATTATCTGTCTTTTTTTTACACATTATATAATCAATTTTCGCGAAATTTCTAGTAAGTTTTAAATAACATATTTATGTACTAAATATAATATTGATCCATTACATAATAAAATAATTACCAACTTAAAATTATCTTACAAATACACAAAATATGTAATAAAATAATACAATATAATAAAAATTATTTGATTTAGTTATATTAAACAACTTCTGTTGATATAATACTCATTATAGAATATTTAAATATTACAATATATAACATATATTTCAGGAAAAATTAAAAATAGGAAAAATAAATAAACATTTTTTGTAAAGTCCCATATTTTTAATTATCAGGACCACCAAAGCAAGCAATACATATTTTGGTACTGTCTCAAAGTAACCGTTCCACCTCGAGTCGAAATTAAAAAGGGTATTCCGGTATTCGTGAAGAATAAAACTTGTCATACTCCTAATGAGAATTATTTTTGTTAGGAAGTATACGAGAAAACGAGGTACAAGTTCGTTTTGATATTTACGGACACGCAGAAACCATTATAAATTATGTATCCATCGGTCGTTTCGATGGTACTAGGAAATATAATGTCTCGAAGGCATTCTTACTTTGTCAGTGGGTTGATGCTTTTACAAATCAACGCTAGTGGGTACTAGTCGATGTACCGATTCGAACAAACCAAACGAATTTTCTTTAATAATAACAATTGAAATAAAAGAAATGAACTTACGTGTAACTTCCATGAGTGTTGATGCATTTGCCATGTCGACAGGGTTTCTGTAAACATTCGTCTTTATCTTCGCGACAAGATACCCCCGTAAAACCGGGAGCACAAGTGCATTTATAAGAATCACCTACGGACGTACATTCGGCACCATTCAAACACGGTTGCGGTACACAATGGTCTTGTTTTTCACATCGTTCGCCTGTAAACAAAACAAAAATCAAAAATTAGTTAATAATAAAACAAGACTATTTGTTCACATTTATACATTCAATTACAATCAAGAATTTACTCTTTGGTGAAAGAGAGTACCTTGCAATCTATAGAGCGGATCACAGTTATTATGCAGCGTGGCCGGCATAGGCCAATGTAAATCTTATGGGCGAATATTCAACACTGTTGCCGCTTTTGTTACGGCTTGAACCACAATTAACTCAGCCAATTTATTTTCGTAGAAACGTTTTATTATGAATTCTGCAAAACAGATGTATTCTATATAATAAATATTATTAAAAAATGGAATTCAAATCTATTTATGTAGATTGTAATCAGTATATACCTGATCACTTGATGGATTATTTAGATCTCTACTAAATCTTTCAGACAAATCCTAATCCTATTGCCAGTGAAAATATTATTTAATTACAAAGATGCTAATTAATTTTACCTGTATGATCCCTTGATCCTCGTAAACCGTTATGTAATATTCCTGGAATGTAGAGGTAAGTAAATGTACAGGTAAGTAATAACATAGGCAGGTACCTATCTGTTTCTGCTGATAAACGAAAGGGCATTATTAAAACAACAGCCATGCAGTTAGCAGCACCGTTTGAAAAATTTAAACAAGGCGAAATTATTAATTCATTTACTTATTCTATATTTTGTTTGTTACAACAACCCGCCAGAAGAAGAAAAATCATCGAAACGTCGGCAAGATTTCATTAGCTTTTCTCTGTTAATCGTTCTCCCTTAAAATTTAGATGACAGCTGACTTTTTTACCACTCGTCTTGTAATTTATGTATATATTATTATTATCGACATATTTTTATTATTAATTATATTATTATTATTTCATAATTTGACAAAGGTCTTTTGTAAGGCCGCTGTATTTATTTATTTTTTTATACGTAATAATTAAACGTATAAAATATGAATATTTTAGTGGATTTACAATATTTTCCTTTAAACGCGTAAAATTTATCTAAAAGCATAATTATAAATATTCTTAATTGCTCACTAAACGATTTTCAAATGAATAATTTAGTCAACATTTAAATCATAATAGTAACACAATGGCAAGTTATATTCCCGCGCCAGTTGGAACCAAATTCGAAGAACATGCCGATATGGCAACGCCGTCGTCCATAAGCGCAATGCTGCATAATAATTGTGACCCGCTCTATAGACATTTTTATATGTTAACTTATAAAAATTAAATATAGTATCTGAGACCCACCTCAGATACCTGATTGTTGTGACAATAACCAAATAAACCAGCTCTACAGAGAAAACAATACCAATTTACGACTATTCAGAACTTTCTTCCTTTCCTCTACCTACTGTAATTTCTTTGTTCCTTCAGAGACCCGTGCTTTTAACTTTTAGTACCTATTTTTAAATAATTAAAATTCTTACTTCTTAATAAATGGTTGAATTTAATCAATCTGTCAAACTTTTCGTATACTTTTAGTTGTGCTTATAGATAGGCAACGTTGTATTTTGACAAATATTTGATGTTTTGGTTGGCAAATTTTGATTGTTGATTACTTGGGATGTCAAAAAATGAGAATGGAAAAAATTTCACCACGAAACACAAAACTCACTGTTATACAAATTTAAGAGCTGGTTCAATAGTATTTTTTTATTCAAATTTTCTTCATTGCTGGTTTGATGAATTTACACCACAAAAAAATACCAATGAATTATGAAAACCATTTCTTAATGAGAGCAGTTCTGGAATCAGTGTTTTTATTGGTTTTGATTTATTAATACAGCCACTTTATGGAAGTACTGCTCATTTCCCAAATCATTCATAAGGTCCTTTTTTAATATCGCAACACTTCTGTGAGCGAGTTATCCACTTTTTTGAGACGTAGGTTTCTGGTCACCCAAGAAGCTCTATTCTATTGCTTCTCAGCAGAAGGTAGAAGTAATATTTAGGTAATAATTTTGTAAACTATGTAGAATTGGAGCTGGGAGCTTGACGTGAATGCAATTCTATGGCTCTAATGCAGCAAGGAGTGTTTCAAATTTTATATAAACCAACTTCTTAACTTTCATATGTTGGTTTAACGTATTGTTAAATATTTAATCACTCGAATGACAGTGATTACGTTTAATCAATTGTGACTTTTTGACACATGATTACAGCAAATTTACGTTGGTACCTACACACAAATTTCGAATGATTAAAAATTAACAAGGAATGATACATAGGCCTATTATAGCTCATTATAGCTCAAGTCTGTAATCATACGATTTCTTTAATAATAGGAATATCCCACGTGCAATATACAAGATTTTATCTACTACCATGACATATTATGTGCAAAATATAATAAGAAAAATTGTATTCGGAAGAAATTATAATAAATAAAATTCTGGTTAAGAAATTTTCTTACTTTTTACGTGCGGTTTCTATAAAGCACTAGTGCGGTAATAAATGTCATTAAGATATCCTAAATAATGATGAATTTGTGTTATTATCACATACTAGTCGATAGTTTCTTTGAATATTGCTATAAAGGCAGTTTTTGGAAATTTTTTTAAAAGACACTTAGTCCATTGTTGTTGTGTTTTTTGTCTTATTTAACCTTGAAATTTGATAGGTAGGTATTTTTTCAAAGTATTTTTGAATTTAAGATATTTTTTAAGTAAACTAATTAAATGAAAGTATCTAGATCTTGTTATTATAAAGGACTATTTAATACTTTTCTCTACCTCTTTATTGGAATATGGAATATTTACTGAAAAAATATGTCTTTTAAACTTCTGTTTTTTTGTTATGTCTTTATTTTTGCGGAAATAGGTTGTAGGTACGCTACTGATGAAAAAACGGCACCAACAGTCGAATAGGGGAATAATGTTTGCGCATGAACTTGCAGGTCAAATTGTCCGTTGAGACCTTTGATGAGATGGTCAATTATTTAATAAATTTTAACGAGCGACCGAAAAAAATTCAATCATTAGGAATATAATACGGCCGCCGAAGCCTCGTGCTACATAATAACAATGTTGCTGGAATACCACACGGGATTCGCATAATCTCAAATTTTGCCACGATATGCATTTTTTTCAATAAGGTTTTATTTATGACACATCATAACGTTTCCATAAGGTTGGTCCATTAAGTAGTCCAAAATATAGAACGAGTGTGGAGTTTACTCAGAATCTCTGGACAAGCAAATTCAATGCGCTCTAGTAAATTATGCAAATGTAGTTCGTACTGAGCTTACTGGCGTAAGTATGACAGCAAACGAAATAATCAACAAAATCAACAGAAATGTCAATTGTCATTCATTCAAAGAGGCCTAAGTGCGGATGACCTCAATTGATCTTTCTCAATTTCCAGATACAGATACCAACCAAGAAAAGAATGATTAAAAATTTCTTCTTCGTCATCTTTGTCCAACGTCATGGCCGACGTGTGGTAACTCGATAGAGGATGTTGCTGTGTTACAGGGCTGTCTTCCAAATCTCGGATAATTCTTTGGGCCGTTGCTTTTCATGATCTTAGCTGTCTTGATACATGTTTGAACATCAGCTACATCTCGCAACCACTGCTTGTTCATGGTTAAATGTGTTGAAGCGCACGAATCCAGGTACCACGCATTCTGATTTATCTTATTTGTAGATAAACCTGCCAGAAATCCTAAATTCTTAGCTTTTTAACATCTTCTTTTGGTTATTCCTGGGACTGTTGGATTTCATGAACATAGCTGCATGAGAACTTGAATATTTTGGGTCATTTTGTGCCTTAACATCCTACAACAGCATGATTTTAATTGAGTCACCACTGATTTGGGTTCCGCTAGTCTTAAGACCCATAATCATTGGACGGTACTCATCAGGTAGACCAGCTAACCTAACCCAACCTACCCATTCATCTTCAACTTTCTTGTGAGTCCTGAATCCTCGAAAGCTTTTTCCAGATTTTACCAAGCTTCTTTAGCTGTAGCAGCAATTTTGAGATGCGAGTAATTCACCTTAGCCACAGACAGAATAATTTTTGCCAAGGCTTTCTTTTCTTTCTTTTCACCTTCCACCACATTCCACATATCATCCAGTTCTAGAAGAGCGTTCATAGCAAACTTCCATTCACTCCAGTTAATTTCTCTCCATTGATGATAGCCTTTGGAAGGGCTTAATATCTCTGAGAGTCGAGGTATTTATTCTTCTAGCCATCTATGGGACACTCCGTTGCGGGTGATGTTTCGATCCTTCCAGATTTTGACCAGTTTAATCACTGCAGAACGAGCAATTTTTATTAGTTGTCTTATTTCGAATACACACGAGTCAGTTCTATGAAGCATCGATCCCAAAGAGACAAAATTTTTGATGGTGGGTGATGGTGCCCGGCGGTTTATTGTGCGCATAAGCTTCTAAACAAAAGAAATAAATTAATTCATAATCGAGACACCTGCTGCCCTCTTTTAAGTCACAATTATACCTCCCTGTTCTGCATTGTATTTGTGAATGAAAACTGCAACACCTTCAACGTCTTTGTTTTATGTGCATGCTGGATGTAAAATTTTTTCTAAGCATTAAATGGTGTAATTATGTATATTTTAATCGGTTTTATACATTCATTTATGCTTACAATACCGACAAACATTTTCCTCAATTGCAACTAGTTTTCTAGGAAATATTCGTACTTGTGCCAACGATGGTGTCATGCCCTTTGTTGTGGGTATAGGACTCCGCGGCAAGCTATGTTTGCGATTTTTGCGACAAGTAGCAAAGCAGAACCAGGCAATTTTGAATGATATATTAATGAACTCTATATAAAATTATTAATACATTGATATACATATATATGAGTTTTTGTATTCGACTTCACGTGCTTGCTTCGTTGGTTATGCGTTGCTCCTTTCTTCCGCTGACGGCGCTATCAACGGGTGGGAAGGCTGAGGCCGTGTGTTTTGAACTCTGCAGACCGTAGTGTAGTAGAAGGAATTTTATATTATTAAATAATTTTTTATAGAAAAAAATAATATCAACAATCGTTGTGTAGGATAAAAAATCATGTGTAAACCGTGGCCATATCTTTTTTCGGCCCAAAAAATACCATTTTTGAATATGATTTTTTGTTCCTTTTTTCACAAAGCGACTTTTAGTTTCTTTTTGTGTTATCTTTTCATTTTGTTGCAATTTGGTTGAGTAAATGGAGCAATTTATGAAAGTTTTCTTATATCCTTATTCGTTATTTTCATTATTATTGTGCTATTTGGTTGTAAAAGTTTCGAAATTCTTGTTTAAGTGCGCACAATTCACCGAAGAAGTTTTCTTCATCAACTCCGTCGATAATCATGACTTTTGTCTCATTGGCATTAACTTTAAATCCATATTCTCGGCATACTTCTAGTTTTTGTAATAATTTTAACATTTCTTCGGCGCTATTTGCTATTATATTTACATTTAAAACGTACATATCCAAAATACACCTCGTACACTCTTTTTTCTTTAAACCCATAAGCGATTGTCGAATACACATTATTTAAAATGTTGCGCGATAGCATAATAATACGTTCGTGAATCCTTTAGGCTAACAGCTGTAATAATAATTGTAGAACGAACGGATCTCGGTATAACTTACAAACGATATTTCTAACGTTCCGACCGTTTATGGCGAATGCGCCTCCACTCTGTCACATTCTCATGTAAATTCTTTAAGAATCCATTCGAGAAATTAACGTTTATATTGTGACAATCGGAAAACCGTAAATTGTAAAACGGTTATTAAAGCTATTTTTCGAAATATCTTTCCTTTATCGTTTCCGAATCTATTTTCTTGTACAATAATTTTTGTTAATGCCACATATTGGTAGATAAACGATCTTCGAAAGTGAAGCAGCGAAACTGCCATTGTCATCTAGATGGTTATCTATCTTTGTCTGATAAATTATTAAAGAATGTCTCGTTCACGAACTAGTTGTGGTCCTTATTTGATATTCACTTTGTGTTTTATAATGGAGGCCCCGGGTCATTTTTTCTCAGTTATAATAGATGTCTGGCATTATTAATATATTACCGATTTCTCTTTGGCTTGCATCGAATGATTTTTGGTCAGACGGTCGCGTGAAACTAAAGAGATTCGTAAAACCAAAGGGCATGACCCTATATTATGGCCCAACCGATTTTAATTTGCGAGTCCATCGAAGCTAACCACCATATTAATTACCTTTTTGGGCGGTCACGTTATTTCCTCTATTTTACAAAGCCATCGTTTAATTTCAAGGCCGTTGATTGTTATTCCAAATTAAATTGTTACATAGTTTAACGCAAATTCGGTTTGACCATGTCATTCTGTTAGTATATCTAACAGCACAGTGTTTTAAAATTTATAGTAGGGGAGCCCACGATGCTAAATCGGGATTTACTCGAGCATCACAGAGGACCTATTTTGTAATTCTTGGATTATTCCCTTCAAAATAAAAAATAAAATTTAGCTGCGCTCGAGAATGTCGAGATAACGTTTTTTTACAACTTTGTTGCCCTCCTCCTTCTTTAGGTCACTCACGAATTGTCAGATTATTGGAATATACACGTTTTAAAATATAACTAACTATTCCTAACCTAACTTAATTTGACGTGCTCGAGAATTTCAGACCATTTTTTTTACCAATCTGATCCTTGATCCTTAAAGGGCGGCCATATACAGAGTATACCAGCCTTACGACAAAGTTCGGTTCATCTTGGGAGATTTTGATTCCTAGATATTTGTATTCTCTACAATGTGTCCACGGATGGGGTATCCTATAGGTGAAAAATGTTTAGTTTTAGTGAAAAATGTCATTCTTGATAAAAAGTTTTGCTCGTTCTGAAACCCTATAAAATATAATAAAATTCTGTGGAGAAAAAGGGGTAAACTTGTATTTTTAAGTGTGTATATTAATAATTTAAAATTTCATAGCTAAGCGCTTTCAACCATAAAATAGGCCATCTTCAGAGCTAAATGTCAAGTTAAATAACTCCCAAGAGAGATCATCAAAACACACTAGGACACATCAAATACGGACATCCACAACAATTTAAAAGTTAATTCAAAATTGTTGTGGATGTCCATAACACTTAATAAGATATACTCTTTGTTATGCTGTATTTGAAAATCAAGAGAGAGTAAATTCCCAGAATAAAAACTAATTCGGTATGTAAAACTATAGTACAGTACGTGTGGTAAAACTTCAATTTTTGTATTGCATTCTAAATTGTTTTTGTTAATTTCAATAAAAAATTTATTAAATTTCTTGGACTATCACATTATTTTATGATCTTTCATTGTTACTCAACAGCTTCTAATGACAGATATTTTGACTAAAATAGTGCTTAAGTTTCTAGAAATGCAGTTATTTGATTTTCGATAAACGTGACAAATAGTAGTGACTAAAAATGGAAGCAGTTTGTGAGTATACGCCAGTGAAAAAATTAAAACTAGACCATTTATTGCTCAATGAAAAGATTGCCGTAGTGAATGTGTACCACTATTTTAAACATCAAAATCCCTCAAACTTGTTCACTCATTTTATATAAACAAGCAAATACAAACTTTAGATAAAGTTTTGCAAGCCATTACGAATGATGTTCATTTACCCACAATAAGCCGGGATAAACTATGGAACACGTTACATGAGTTAAACTTTAAATTTGAAAAAATGGGCAGACACTCAATGCTAATTGATTCTGAAGAAATTATATGTTGGAGAAGACAGTACCTCAGAAGAATACAACAAGTTAAAGCTCAAAATAAAAACATTTATTATTTAGATGAAACATCGGTTAATGAAGGACATTGTGTAGAAAGAGTTTGGAAAGACAAAAATATAAAATCATCCCATCAAGCTTTTCTAGAAGGATGTACTACTGGTTTTAAGGAACCTATAGGAAAAGGTAAAAGATTAATTATTTGTCATATAGGCAGTACAAACGGTTTTCTTGGGAATGGTTTACTCTTATTTGAATAAAAAAAAACCGTTGATTATCACGAAGAAATGAATGATGATGTGTTTGAGGAATATTTTGAACAGATGATTCAATTCATACCAAAAGTATCGGTTATTGTAATGGACAATGCAAGTTACCACTCCAGATTACTTGAACCTTTACTAACCACTAAATGGAAAAAGGATCAAATTGCAAAATGGTTATCTTCTAAAAATTTAGCCTTTGACAATACAATGCTGAGGGCAGCATTGTTAACTATTGCTAAAAAACATAAGCAAAATTATAAAAAATATAATATTGAGGAGATAGCCAAAAAACGAGAAATTGAAATCCTTCGTTTACCACCCTATCATTGTGAGCTGAATCCGATAGAATTGATATGGGCTCAAGTTATGTTGCCAGAAATAACACTGCTTTTAAATTATCAGATGTTAAAAATCTCTTCAATAAGGCAATATCTGAAGTAACAAGTGAAAATTGGCAAAAATGTATTAGACACGTTACAGAAATAGAAAAAAAAAATGTGGGAGCTAGATAACATAATTGATATTACTATAGAGCCCATTGTAATTTCTCTAGAATCAGATGGTGAATCTTCTGACACAGAGTGCGAGGAACTTTAAAATTATTAAATTATGTACTTTAATTTTATTTTTAGATTTTTATTTTTTAAGATTTAATATTGTCGTATTTTTTGCATGTTGCTCGTCAAATTTTATCCTTGCGGTTGGTTTTTTTTCTCATATACCTACTTAATTGTTTTTTTAGCTCCTCATATTAATTTATAAGTAATTGTAATTATCTGTACATATTATATACATATTTATATACATATGCCTAAAACAAAATGCCTAAAATAATATTGACTTTTTCTTCATTTTACCCAAATTAAATTACTACTTACGAATTATGTTTATCTATCTAAAATTGGTAATCTAGGTATAAATAACTAAAACAAATTAAATATTTCTATTTCCATATTAATTTAATTTTGAAAACGCACGTCTATGGTTTACTGCCTTTAACACTGATAACTGCAAAACATTTCTGGGAATTTACTCTCTCTTGATTTTCAAATACACTATAAGTAGTTAACATTGTTGTCAAATATTTATTAAAGAATGACAATTTGAAAATTGTTTATAAAAGTTGACAGTTACTTGGGACACGTAAATGTCACTCACTAGATTAATACATTATTTTCGAACTTAGTGCAAAAATTCATACGGTTTTCATAAATAAAAATAAAAATAAAATCAGACGGATTTTGATAAAGTTAACTTTTGTTTTATTTTATGGGGTTTCAGAACAAGCAAAACTTCCTATCAAGAATGACATTTTTCACTAAAACTAATATTAAACATTTTTCACCTATAGGATACCCCGTCCGTGGACACGCTGTATACTCGGTCTTCTCGATGTTGACTTCCAGACCCCATTTGACATACGCAAGCGGGTCATGTATTCTATCTCATCCATATCATGTGCATTCACAACTTGATCATCCGCGAAATATTATGGCATTTTCATTTCCAGGTCTTTAGTGCATTTTCTAAATATATTTTAAACAATGTGGGAGATATACAACAACCCTGCTTGAGACTTTTGGTTATTAAGAATAATAAAAAACTCTTTGTTTTAACAAAACTTCCACTATTTATTTAAAAAACTGCTTTTTTAAACTCAATGACAGCCGTTTCGCTAGACAACTAGCATCGGCAGTTTTTTAAATAAATAGCGAAAGTTTTGTTAAAACAAAGAGTTTTTTATTATTCTTAATAAGATGGACTTCCAAAAAGTAAGAGTTAGTACAATCATTTTTGGTTATGTTACATCCCGTTGTTAAGCCCTGACTGGTTTTGACTCTGGCTCTTATACCATGGTATAAGGACTTCACAGCTTTTATTATCTCCGAATTAATGTTGCTTTGTTGCAAAGTCTCCCAAAGCTTTACTAGATCAGAATGATCCAAAGCTTAATCCAGTTGAAACATATATCATAGGTTGTACTGTCTGCCCAATCTCTCTAATATTTGAAAATGTCATCCGCTACCATTTTAGAAAGATTACGCTTGCTCAGTTTAACGTTAAGCGTGTAAAGTTTGTCAAAATATTATGTGGCTTAAAATCTCTCTAATTTCCATCGATTACATCAAACTATTTTCCTGATTTCAACAACATACCGTCGTTTCATAATCCAGAAAATATTGATCGTCTTATTTTTTTAATCGGTTCGAATAGGAATAAAATTAAAGAGTAACTTTAAAAGTGAAGACAAGATATACAAAAGTCACTTGGTTTTGGTTAATACCCGTTTAATCTGACGTTAAATCTTTCGAAATAAATAGCAACTCTACAAATATTTACATAATTTGTGGCTCGTTATAACATCCCGGTAGATTTTTTAAATGTGAATCTTCACCAAACTCAAGACGAATGAGACTTAATTTATTTTGCCTTTTTTAATTGGCCGGCATTTATATTTAAATGTTGTACAAGTCTAAAATGCCTTCATATTTAACGGGTTCTTCTTATTTCCAAGTTAATTACAGGAAGGATGATAATCAACGATTTCGAACAAGTGTTTTTATTTTCGACAGCGATATGATATTTTGGATGTAATTTGCAATGCGGCAAATTAGTTAATAATGACTATATTTCGAAATTATGAAATATTTTTACAAGAAAAATGAAAAATTATGTAAAAATAGATCATTTATCAATCGATAGAATAACAGGTCGGCTGAAAAGTCCCCGGTCTGACCTATAGATGACGACACTAGAATTAAATCCATTTCATTTTTAGATAGTATCAACCTTCAAAAGATTCGTGTAAAAATTTGACAGCTGTCGGACTATTAGTTTGTGAGATATTGCATTTTTAGTGAAGCAACTTTTGTTATTTTCAAAAAGATGGAAAAAAAGAATTTCGTGTGCTTATTAAATATTGTTATTTGAAAGGAAAAAATACAGTTGAAGCAAAAGCTTGGCTTGATAATGAGTTTCCGAACTCTGCGCCAGGAAAATCAACAATCATTGACTGGTACGCAAAATTCAAGCGTGGTGAAATGAGCACCGAAGACGGTGAACGCAGTGGACGCCCAAAAGAGGTGGTTACCGACGAAAATATCAAAAAAATCCACAAAATGATTTTGAGTGACTGTAAAGTGAATATGATCGAGACAGCTGACACTCTAAAGATATCTAAGGAACTTGTTGGACATATCGTTCACGAATATTTGGGTATGCGGTAGCTCTGTGCGAAATGGGTGCCGCGCGTGCTCACAATCGACCAAAAACAGCAACGAATTGATGATTCTGAGCAGTGTTTGCAGCTGTTAAGTCGTAATAAACCCGATTTTTTGCGTCGATATGTGACTATGGATGAAACTTGGCTCCATCACTACACGCCTGAGTCCAATCGACAGTCAGCTGAGTGGACTGCGGCCGGTGAACCGCCACCAAAGCGTGGAAAGACTCAACAGTCAGCAGGCAAAGTTTATGGCCTCAGTTTTTTGGGATACACACGGTATATTGTTCATCGACTATTTAGAAAAGGGAAAAAAAATCAACAGCGACTATTACTGTGCATTATTGGAGCGATTGAAGACCGAAATCGCGAAAAAACGGCCCCATATGAAGAAGAAAAAAGTGTTGTTTCATCAAGACAATGCACCGTGTCACAAATCATCGAAAACGATGGCAAAATTGCATGAATTGGGCTTCGAATTGCTTCCTCACCCACCGTATTCTCCAGATCTAGCCCCCAGCGAATTTTTCCTTTTCTCTGACCTGAAGAGAATGCTCGCGGGAAAAAAATTTGGCTCTGATACTGAGGTAATCGCCGAAACTGAAGCCTATTTTGAGGACAAACCGAAGGAGTACTACAAAAATGGTATCGAAAAGTTGGAAGGTCGCTATAATCGCTGTATCGCCCTTGAAGGCAACTATGTTGAATAAAAAAAATGAATTTTGTCAAAATATTGTGTTTTACTATGGTAGACCGGGAACTTTTCAGCGGACCTATTAATTGTGTTATTTTTTATAATTAATTTAATGTTAGTGATCGGTATAGAAACTGTTAAGTTTTTTCCCCTGTGTGCAGGTGGAAGCAATTTTCCACTTTTTCAGTTTTTTTTAATCATTTATTTATTATAATAAGAAGCCCTTATCTACCCAGATTCCTGCCGACTTGGATCCTTTCCAATTTTTTTTTATCGGAAAGAAATAGCACTGACAAAAGAGGCCAAATGACTGTCACTCTGGAAAAATTCGCGAAAACGAGCAAAGGGTGCGCCCTCTATCTGAACTACTAGAGTGGGGAAAACAAACCCATTCTCCATTTGTTCGCGTGTTATTTGTGAGTAGTGTTTTTGATTAAATTTTTTAGTTTTTGAATAAGTTTGGTGAAGTTTTTGTTTTAAAATAGTTAGTTAGATTGGACTAATGACTAGCAAGTGTTAGAGGTATTGATCGGTGCCACAGAGTAACCAGTACAAAGATTCAAACATATCAATACACAGATTTCCCGCAGATGTAAAATTGCGAAAAGTGTGGAAGAACGTTTTAAAGATTGGGAAACCTATTTCCAAATACATGTCTGTGTGTAGCAAGCACTTCTTAGAAACATATTATAAAGGTAATTTAACTCAAAACCAAACAAATAAATGTTTAACTAGGTCACTTCTACTATTTATTGAAATATTTTACTTCTATATATAAATTAATCACCACACGTACAAGCTTTCACTTACGATCTTTACAACACAAAATTCAAAATAGAAATAGTTAAATTGATATTGAATTAAATGGCTGATATCATTGTTTTCCACTGACAGATACTGCAGTGCCAACTATCGGAAAAATTTCCGCGAATAAGCATATAACCAAAAGATAAAATAATGTCATAAAACTGTCAACTTGAAATAACGTCAAAATATGGTTAGAATGTAAGTCAAAAAGAGATAGGAGTTATTTTGTGTTCTCGTCGTAACAAGACAAGTGCACCACAGCCATCCATATATGAAATTCAACTTTAAATATCTAAATAAGAGATTTTTTTTATAAAAAGCCGACATCTATTGACAGTTACTAAGTGGTTGCTAGGGAAGCGGTGCGATTTACTTTACAACTGTGCGTTTTCTTTACCGTGCGTTATAAGACATCTTACATTGATTGGGAACTGTCTGTTATTTATCGCTTACAGGGGTAGTTGGTACAGTTCTCTCAAACAATTAATAGTTAAAAATGAATTCGACTAATCGTATAGACGTATAGAAGGAAAAACTTACCTGTGTATCCCTGAGCGCATGTACACTGATACGATTCCAACGATCTTAACGTACAGGTGCCACCGTTCTTGCAGGGCCTTTGATCGCACGAATTCGCTATACGAATTTCGCACAACGAAGCACTAAATCCGAGCGGACACGAACATGTAAAACTCGGTGCTTCACCCGGAGACACGCGAACTTGACACGAACCGCCGTTCTGACAACGAGGCCCTTGTGACGGATGGCATGGATTCGGATATTGACAGTATTCTCCTACGTATTTCGATGTACAACTGAAACAAAAGACATAATAATTAAATCATGTAAGTCATCCATTCTCTAAAATGGGTACAAATCCAAAAGGTTCAAAGAAAATCGAATCAAGGTAAGTCCTACACACTCGTTTTCAAAAATATTAATAATTACTGCCCAATAAGTCAACTTTCTGTGGTCAGTTAGATATAATTAAAGTTTTAATTGATTTTAATTTCATCCTCGTTCAAAACCAGGTTGATCAACTTCTACCGACTTCTGGAATGTGTCAAACAGTATCTTTGAATAAAATGCAAACAGTTGGGCGTGGGCATCGAAGAATTCGCAGGCATAGATTAATTTTGTGTTTTTGTTTGAATATAATAATCAGTTTTTGGGGTTAGCTTTTATCTGGAAATATAAAAGGCAACCCTATTATAGTTTAGCACAGATTCGTCTATCGATTGGAATGCTGACAAATAAAAACAAGTGTCGAACGGATTACTTAATAATATTTGGAAAAAAACCCAAATTTAACCGTAAGCCATCTTATTTAAATTTCTAATATAACGATGATAATTTACATGATTGAAATCTTTTTACACTCCCCAATCGATTTGCATGCGATTTACATCAATTATCTAGTATGTAATTTATTCGGAACAACATTCGAAACTTCCAAACAACAAATTTATTTAAATTTTATTGTCTATCGGTCGGGCTAAAATTAACGTTAGTTTAATTTATGCAATGTGTTTTGTTTTTATAATTATGCGCTTCTTCTAGGATATTGACCCATTAATCTTTATTATTGAGTCATATTGGTATCGAATAAACTTTATATTAACAACAAGAATCGATTTTCTTTTACAAAAAGATGATTGGAAGTTTATCGAGCATATTTTTTAATACCTAAACAAACTGTTTTCGAGATTTTGCTCCACAGATCATTGTTAACAAGGATCAGGAAACACCAAGGTGGGGTCCATGATTGCTGTCCACGATTCGTTAAATCAAGAATCAAAGAATAGTAATACTGAAATAAATATACACAAATGTACATAGCAAGAACGTGATTTAGGTTTAAATAAACAGAAGCTAAGAGTTCATATTAATATTGCTGTTGTGTGGGCATTACATGGTAACATTATTATTTCATTATATATTTAAACTCATGGACAAAATTAACGCACCACCTTATTATTTAATCACAAGTTTTCTTTCATGCGACTGATATAAAGAAACTTGTAGATAAAGCAGAGCAATTGTTTTGAACTGAAATTGGGAAGAAAATACCCTATTTTGAGTAATTTTGTAATTTTTTATTACTAATGCTACGAATTCGCAAAACATGAACTACACATAAAACACGTAAACACATAAATTAGCGTGTTTCAACCGATTCTAGTACCGTGTATGGCCTCCTCTACTTCTTATTACTACATTCATTCGCCTTGGCATACTGGAGATCAGATTTTCGATAACATCTTGGGGGATATTCTCTCATTCTGCTATTACTCCATCTACCAGTTGATTACAGTGACTGTCCTGTTTCTAAGAGCAGATAGCCTCAGAAAGCGGTCATCTCTTGCATTCTTAGACCGTTTGCGCCCTTGTTCTGGTCTGCGATTGTAAGATCCTGTCTGATTGAAGCGTTGAACCATGCGACTTATAGTCGAATGATTTCTTCCTAACAAATTCGCAACATAGCGCATAGAATGTTCTACTTCCAGTAAAGTTGATGCCTTTACTGCGTCCTCAACCGATAAATTTCTGCGACGATTCATTTTTTAACACTAAAACTCTTAAAACTAATACTACTAACAACCCAACATCTTCTAGCAAATGAACTTTTATTAATCAACGATTTTTTTAACAACAATGTGCTCAACTTTTGGAGACCATGTAAAATTATGACAATAATTATGCTCTTGTCACACGAAATTTTGACAGCAGGTGTCTAGAGTAACAAAAACACAGTAACCTTAAGTAGATCGTTATCTTAAGATTTAAAAAAAACTTGAGTGGTGCGTTAATTTTGTCCAGGAGTTTATATGATCTGACACCGGAAAAACTTGACAACTAGATAGGGACGAAAACATTTAAAAACTAAAGTCAAACGTTGAAAGAAATAAAAACATGAAAAAGGATTGTGTTTTCATTTTCCAAACAAATTAAAAAAAAATAAAATGAACATCACCACAAATATTCAAATAGTCTTTTTCTTCTTCTGCTTTCAAATTGATGAGGATAATGTAGAGATTATGTGGATGAAAACTTGATAACACCAACTTTTTTGATTCAAGATATAAGAGAAAGGAGACACAATCACGACAACTTTGGAATATAAATATACGAGTAGTTAAAATTGTATCAATATTTTTCAAAGAGTTTTGAAGATGTTTACACCAAGTTGAACTTGTTTATCGGTATACAAAACTCGAACGAATCAAGATATATATGCGATGGCCTGTTCGAAACCTTCTTCTATCGCTTCATTCGTGACCAGATAAAACAGTTGCTACTTAAAATAAATGAATTCCACAAAATGTCATTCGGGACGTTTCTTCTTCCGTGTGTCGGAGAGCAAAGTGTGCTGTGTGCCGCATTGTCGATTGCATAACTAGAATAATTGGATGGTGCTCTTGTCTTCTTCCGTGAAGAAGATTTTATCTCTTAGTTAATCAAGACACACTCGCTGGGTGTTAAGAATGTATTGACATGTTTATACGGGGTATACTGCGAAAAAAATGTATGAATTTACTAGAAGATATACCGGATTTTCTGTAATTGCACAATAAAACTCTGGTCCTTTGATAACATTTCTTATAACAATGATTAATTGATTAAGCAATCAATATTTTCATCGTGAAATAGAAATCCTAATAGAACGAGTCTATCACATCCTACTTTATATTGCGTTTATCGGCTATGAAAAGGTTTTTGATAGTGTTGACAGTGAAAAGCTTTGATAACTGATAAGAAAGAAAAAAAGACGAAAATGCTGAAAGAAATTGACTCTAAACCTAACCTAACCATGAAGAACACTGTTGACCTAACAATCAAATTAAATAAAAAATAGAACTTGATATAGATGCTTATATCTGGGACAAGTTATTAAAATTAACAAAGGAAACCGAAATATACTCAAATTTCACTTATTTTGAATAAAAAAACAAGAAGCAAATTTTAAGGTTGAATAAGTCTCTATACTTTTAAAAACCGAATTTTGACAACCAAAATTATCTTTTTATCAACAGTAAATACACAAGAGCTTTTTTTTTACCGGAAATTAGATAAAATCGCTCGACCTTCGGTCTCGCGATTTTATCATTTCAGTTTTTTTCGTAATATTACTGATTGGCAAAATCTTGAGATGAAGAGAAAAATTTATCCATTAAAAAAAAGATCGCGTGTATTTTGCTAAGATAAATTAACGACTAATTATATAAAGAAACAATAAAATTTATTCATTCTAAAACAATTAAACTAGTTAAAAGAACAGTTGTTAAAAATACAATTATTAAATATTGGTTGGGGAGTACTGATTTTAATGTTTTCTTCTCGTGTTTCTACGTATGTTGAATATTCTGTTTCCGAGAGTCTCAAATTATTTATAAGTTGTTCATGGTGTTCGGGGTCAATTTGGAGGTATGGTTTAATCGATTGTGATGACGAGTGTCCTGTTATCTTAATAAGCTGTTGATCGCTAACTCCTGCTTTGGCTAATTGGGAAACTGCGCTGGCACGATTTGAATGGTTAGTAACTTTATTATTGATTATGTCCAATCCAATTTTTGCAGCAGAATTTTTTGTCCAAACAGATATGGTATTAATACCTAAAGGAACATTTTTGTACCAACCTTTAGAATTTTTATTTTTCCAAAAAGGATTTGGAGTTAAAAATAATCGGTCAGAAGTAATATGTTCATTTTTTTTTCTACTAGCAAATGGAATAGTTTTACAGGGCAAATACTTTCGTCACTTTCATTTCTAGTCAACCATTTGCTGTCTGTTAACTTTTTCGAGCCGCCTTGTGCCGTTTTCGAAAATATGGTGTTATATTCAATCCTACCCGTAGGAAGACCATTTTGGTTCTTTTCTACTTTAAAATAATAAATTTTGCAATTAACAGCTTCTCCTCCTCTCCAAGCCAATTCGTAAGAAGCTATATGAAAGAATCTTTTTTGCAGCCCTTCAGGTTCATTTATATTCCATAGTGTTGCCATTTTTATTATATTTTCTTTGTCTATTGCTGAAGAACACGTCTTTCTTTTTGTTGGAATCAATTGAAGTTGTTTTCTTTTGGCATTTCTAGCATCCCGAGCTTCTTTAAAGGTTATGTCTGTAAAAGGATCAAATTTCAAACCATATTCGTTAAAATATTTCTGTTTTAGCAGTCGTGTTCCATATTGTTTTGACCGCAAATTCTTTGTAATCTTCTCCATTCTTTTTTTTCATATTGAAAGCCCAATCTTTTAATATTTTTGCTAGATCTTGTATTGTAGTATTCTCTTCCAACTTATAATTTCGGCTTTGACAAAACTCCATGAATTGTTTCCATATTGATGACTTCGTATTTTTTGTTGACTTCGGTATTGACTCTTCAATATTTTTTGTAATTTGTTCATGTGAAACCTCTCCAAATCGGTTCATACTTTATGTTTTTTGCAAAGAAAAGGTAGTATTGTTTTATATTGTTAAATTTGACAATTAAATACCTGTCAACAATAATGCAAAATTGATACACACCTACTAGATTGAGGAACATGCGATAAAAAAAAGCGATAAAAAAAGGATGCACCTTTTTTATCGATGTCAAAATGACAAAATAGTTTGTAGGTATATGACATTTTAACATTGGAGTTAATTTATTTTATAAAAATGTATATTTACTATGTAAACTAGCTTTGGGTTTTGATATTTCAAATTCAAAATGATTTGTATCTCAAAATTGAACCTCTGTCAAACCCCATTAACAAAGTTTTTATAACACACTGTTTTTTTTTAATAACATAAATGTTTATAAGGTATGCTATCGAGGAAATGTTTAAAAAATATTTTTAGCTCATAATAATTGTTAAAATTAAGATTTGACAACTGCAATAGTTTAGTTAACAAAGTCCATATATAAAAATAATAATTTTTTGATCAATTTTACCCAGGCAATTACAAAATTTGCGTTAAAACAAGCATACCATTTATTGTTATTAACAAATTAATTATGGCAAAACTATAAATAGGATTTAAATGAGATTTAGGCCATTAATTCATAATTTACTAAGGTAGTCTGAGCCGGAAAAAAACATAATACAAGAGTTCTAAAGGTAAAAAAAATCATAAGGATGTATTTAAAAAAAAACAGTTACATTACAATTTAAATTTTTAGTTTTTATTTATGCTAAAAATATTTATAGCGAGTTTTGCCTCGTTTACTTTTTGTTTTGGATAATTGAACTTGCTCAGTACTCTGTATATTCAGTTTGAGGCAGTTACATTAGCGAGAGAAATTTTAATTTTCGAATAATAATCGATTCGAGCCCGAATGTCGACTGTGTAGCGGAATTCAGATTTATGATTTTAATGGCTTCTGAATCGGTGGACCAATGTCGGCATCGTTGACGCGTATAATTTGCCATGATATATCGTCCAACGTTTTGACAAGAAATAAATTTAATAAAATTATTAAACTGTTGATGATTGCTTGATTGAGTTTTTGTGACAGTTCGATTTTTGTCTCTTACGAAACTTTTAACCTCTGGCTACAATTTCGAACAGATTTATTTTTAAAAAAGTAATTTATAAGTGGGGAAAAAACTGTTAAAACGACTTATAATAACATCAAACTATTCATGATAATTTCTAAAAACTTTATAAGATCTTAAAAAATTTAGGTTGTTTTGGTACCTCCAGGGGTACCGCCAGTTTAAAAGCCAGAGGCGTATCGGAATTGATTAAAATGGTATTCTATCTGTCTTTCTATTTAACCTTCTTCCAATTTCGCTACATCTTTTCTAACATTTCTTGCTTTCTCTTAGCTGCACGGCTAAATGTGCAGTATGACAAAAAATATAGTACGATACACGTCCGTGAAGTGATTATAACATCTATCTCGTACACTGAGAAAAATGGATTGAAGTCGACGTAATAAAATATTATGCAAACACTGTGAAATACTCTGCTTACAACTAATAAAATAGTGCGCATTACTCTAAATAGTGACAGGAATGTATATTTATTCTGCAGGGCATTAAACTTCATTGTGCAAGAAACCTCATCAAAACTTTATGTTCAAATGTCGTATCTTTTATCGTGCAAGAACTATTATGCATAGTAAAATTATGGATTTAACATCATAATTTACAGTGATCAAAGCACAATAAATTATGACGTCTTAAATTCACCATATAATATAGTTTTTTGCATAGAAAATTACGGTGCAAAGAGTTGCACCATAAAATTCGATGCAATGCATGTATATATTTAAAACTACGCAGAAAATTTTATAGTGACATTCCCGATTATTTGCATAATAAGTACATTAATCCGGAGGAACAATAAAATTTAGTGCGTATGCACGTTGAAGAATCGTGCCAGGTTGAAAAAATTATTGCTTAGCACAAAAATGTTTGAAAATTCACTAAAATGTATTGTGCGTATGCACTAAACATTACGTGCATTTTGAGAATTCATAAAAAAATATGGTGCGTATGCATATAAACATTACATGCATGCAACAAATCGGGGAATCCGGGGGAATCTGTCCCCGCGCGCGCCGACATCGACACCACCGCGCCGCCGGATCCAACCAAACACCACACACCATTCTGTGCTGTGACCTCCGCGCGTGAATGTCGTTCAATACTTCTATATTAAATTTTGCTGTGTTGTGTTGTGTGAAATGGACGAGTTACTGAGAAAGTTATATTTAATTAAGTTTATGTTTAATCTAGATTAAGATTCACTTTCTTATGGAAAATAAATGTTTGTATGATTTTAAGATTTTTTAAATTACCTACATAGTACATACATACCTGCTCTAGACTCTGTGTGATTAGATTATTACTATGTGAATTTCAGCACTTTTTTCTGCACTGTACTGTGACATGTGTGGATATTTTTTAGGATTAGCAACAAATATTTGCACGATGTTTCTAAACGATGAAATTATATTCATAATCAGATTAGTCTTTGGACAGGTAGGTATCTTCAGTCAAAATTGATAGTCCAAACAAAAAAAAATTTTACACAAAAAATCGGGCGTTTTTTTGACTCTCCTTAAACAAATCGTTCACTACGAGTATTTTTCGGTGAAGTCAAAAAAAACTACCAAATTTTTTTGTTTTACCTATCTTTTCGGACTGACACAGAATACCTCTCCGAACACTTTATTTGATTATACAGAGTGTAATGTAAGGGAAAGCTTTTCGAATTTTTAACAATGTCTTTAGTAGGCCATCATCCCAAACAACGTACAGCAAGAATTTTTTGTCGAAAACGAAAAAAAAAATCGACTCTCCATACAAATAAAACAAATCAGTTCGTATGAAGAGCCAAAAGTTTTTTTTTGTTTCGCACAAAAAAATCAGGACGATGATCTGAAGACATTGTTAAAGTTTTCGGAAAGTTGTTTCTTACACCCTTTATTATTTATTTAATCGTCCGAAAATACCGTGTAGAGATTAAGGGCTGATCCTGAAAAATATCAATCCCGTCACGATATTAAATAGTGCGGAAAAAAATACTAGGGCACGTAAAAGGATCATGCCCAGCTAAAAAAGCACTATGAAATTTAGTGCAGTCGCATATAAAGATATGCTTCCAGCAGCAAATAATATCATGCGCAGGCACGATATATTATAGGGTAGGACCTGGTATGCATCAAAAAGTAAAATGCAAAGGCACATAATAGGATTATGAATGCATTATAATATAAAATGCTGTCAATTACGTATTTTAAACAGTGCACTTTATATTTTCGTTCATTAGAGTTATACAATATGATGTCTTGACCTATATCTTATAGTGCGAGCAGCAAATAAGGTTGTGACGTCGCTAATTGGCGGAGGAACCATAATTTTATGTGCACCACGGCAAAATAACTTTTGTGTAGGCACGATTGTTGAAAAAAGTGTGCATGCACAATAGTTTATAGTGCCTCATTTTTCTCAGTGTACCGTAATAAGCCATTTCCCGAACAGATTTTTGTAATATCCACCTCAATTGTTGAGCAGCGTAATTATATGAATAGACATATCAAAATTTAATGAACAAAAACAACATTTGGGATTTCTTCAAATACAAAACAGTATCACAAACATTGTCGCCTTAAAATAAAAGAAACAAAACAGTCTCTAACCAAAATACACACCTTCCTTTTTATTTGTTTACTACTTGATTACATTGTGTTGGTTCTAAAAATGTAAACACTACTTAATACCAAAAAAATACTCTTTTCCTCACTATTTACCAACTTGGAATGACTTGCGCACGGTTTCTTAGCAACCGATAGAGAAGAAAATACTTGAATTTGTAGAACAGGGTTGGACTAGACGGGCATTTACTTGTTTACAAAATAAAACAGGTTGGAATATCCAAAAACTGTAGGCATGATTGTTTTTCAATAAAGCATCATTCCAATATTTTTACATAATAAAAATTAGATCAACTTGAAAAAATGGTTTCCATTGAATCTACGCGTATTTCCGAATCAAACAAAAATATTACTTTGAAAATAAAATAAGAAATCTTTAAAATTCCTTCTTACAAAGCTGATTAATAATCTTATAATAATTATAATTGATTTGATAGATTAAAACATCGGTAACCCATAGCAAATTCATCAGTTCAAGGAAGATAAAAATTGTATGAATTTTGTCTTAATTTAAATAGACCGCGAGTTGACAGAAAACGAAATCGCTCAAATCACAAAAGGTGCCCTCACTTATTATACTGATGGGTCAAAAACAAACGAAGGAGTAGGAATAGGGATCACAGGTCCTAATATTAGGATATCCGCAGCCCTTGGAAATGCTCCAACAATATTTCAAGCAGAACTATTAGCAATAGAATTCTGTGCCCAAGAGTGCCTAAGAAAAGGCCTCAACACAGCAAGAATATTTATTGCATCTGATAGTCAGGCTGCTTTGAAGGCTCTGAAGTCCACAACCTATGAGTCAAAAATAGCCTGGAATTGTAAACAATCCCTTAAACAACTGGCTAGTCGCAACAAATTAACGTTGCTATGGGTGACAGGGCATAAAGGAATTGTCGGAAATGAGATTGCCGATAGTCTCGCAAAGGAAGGAGCTTGTGCTCCTTTTATCGGACCTGAACCATTTTGTGGCATATCAAAAAGCCGCATAATGGAAGAAGTTCGAAAATATGAAAAGGAACTCAGTGCAGCCTACTGGAAAAATGTTCCAGGCCAAAGACAGGCAAAAAGGTTATTACGACCCTCTGCCCGCTACGCGAAATTACTCTTAGAGCTTCAGAAATCTGATCTCAGAGTAATCACAGGAATTCTCACTGGACACTGCTCACTCAGATACCATCTCTGCAAAATGGGCATATTGGACAGTGGGACATGCAGATTCTGCGATGAGGCAGATGAGACGTCAGAACATATTATCTGCAATTGCAGAGTAATTGTTCGGCAACGCCATAAATATCTGGAACAGGTATTCCTTGATCCTGATCAGATTACAAACCTAGCTCCAAAACGGATAATGGACTTTCTTAGAAGCCTAGACCTTTTGGACTAAAATATAGATGTAGGGTATACACAAAAGATCTTATAGGTCGCAGTGTAGTAAGGTCAACTGGGCCAATCGACCCCTTCTGCAATCTACAATCTACAATCTAATTTAAATAGATTAAAAATTTATTAAAAAACAACTTTAATGCTACAGAATGCAAAAAATTATAGGACGACTACAATAACGTACATTTTTTAATTTTTTGAAGTTATTGATTGCTTTAAATAAAAACTAAGTGAATGCTAATGCTAATGCTATAATTTAAAGAATATATGTAGAAGTATCTGATACATCACCAAGCAACAGTTCCAGTAGTATTGCTTAACTTCAAAATATTTTTTACATTCCTTGTAGTAATATCCTTTGAATTTGATTTCTGCTAGATAATTAGCAGATTGGAACAAGTCTACAACTAATATGAAAAAAAAACAACCACTTGGTAGTGTACTAGTAATTGTGTAAAATGTATTCAGAAGAATAAATGTTCCACCAAAAATAATCTTAAAATGAAGACTTAGGTACAATTAGACTTTGGTACTTTGTTAGTAGGTCACAAGATAACTCAGGATAGAAAAATTACACTTGTCATAAAGTCTGCAAAAGACAAAGCCCTTAAAGAATTAACGGAGATCTATAAAACTAATACAAAACAAAACTTGGATTTAAAAAAATTATTACACAAAAGTTTGACATGTGGCTATATCGGCGAATACTTAAAATACCTCCATCAGTCCACGTCAAAAACGTTAGATTGCTCGAAAGATTTAATAAAGATATGGAGATCATAAAGATGATCAAAGCTAGGAAACTTGAGTACCTAGGCCACATAATGCGGAATGAGAAACATCATGAACTTCCACAGCTGATTCTCCAGTCCTAGAACAAAAAGGGATCCGGCAGGAGGAGAATCTCGTAGCTAAGGAATTAGAGAACTTGGTTTGGTACCACAATGACAGGTAGCTCCTTCAAAGGTCCATGATAATCGCTAATTTACGTTAGCGGATGAACACCCAAAGAAGAAGAATACGTATTCTATAATTTTCAAACTAAAGTTATCGTCGTTATTTTACCAACCTTTCTAACGTCAAGCAAATACCAAATTTGTACTTGAAATCGAAGTATCGGCTGTGTCTAAATAATAGTCGGTTCTTCAAATTGTACTACTGTACTACTTAATAATAATAATAAATGATTTTATTGGTAATCCACTATACAAAATTAAACATTTTACATTATTCTACCCTAGGATAAGTCAAGTAAAGCAGATACCAAAAGGCAGAGTTCAAGCGGATAGTCTTTTGAAGACTTTGCTTGCTCTTCCACTCAACCAGAAACTAAATGGTACTTCTTGTGAGGAAAATACAAATATAAAAATACAAATACAAAATACAAAAAGAAAAAGTCATAGATGAGAGATAGAAAATATTAAAATCTAAAAAAAAATTAAAGAAAATTGAAGATTCACGTTAATCTTTTATTGTAGAATTATACGTTTTCGACGCCTTACCATACCTGAAGCTTACAAGACTTCTGCAAACTGACCTTTTAACAAATCTGTTTTTATTTTATTTCTAAAGGAAATAATGGTGAGCTGTTTATATTCATTTGGTATCCTGTTATATGCCTTTGTCACTTGATACGAGAATGATCTTTTAAACTTAAATTTAGTGTTGTAGGTTTAAGAAAAATTTAAAGCATCATTTTTGAAATTTAGTTTCACTTTAAGTTTTTAGTATATTCTTTATAGAATATGGTAATGCTTCTATTATTAGCATGTACTTCGTCTTTCTTCATACCTTTCAAAGTCTTTAGTAGATAGTATGACGTTTATATTTGTTTACATATATTTCCCCCTTATTTTTTAGTTATTCGCAACCCTTTAAACCCTTTAAATACCGTAAAACAAGAAAATTCTCCACAAAAAGAAAAGCACTTTTCCCTACGAAGTTCACACTTGCCGAGACCAGGAAACCGACTACTTGTTTTAAATTTTAGGTCCGCTTGCCATTATATATTTCAGTACTAATTTTAGTACTTAAATAATTAGTTTGTTTCGTGAGTTGATTTAGTATGAAAAATTTGGGCTCGTGTTTTCAACTGTCTTGATTTTAATTAGTTAATCGCTAGCAATGAGGAAAAGAAATCAAACACTTCTTAAAAAAACCTATATGGAGTGAGAGAAGTGTTGGACAAGGGACTTTTCTCTGCCACAAATGCATGTTTGGATAATTCAACTTTTATTTCTTCCTAGTGATGAGACCGGTCTTGGTCATGGTCTTGCAGAAAATGCTAGACCAAGACCAAGACCAACTGCAGGCTGCAAGATCAAGACCAAGAAGTGCAAGAGTTATGCAAGACCAAGACTTAGCATTGCAAGATATACGCAAGACCAAGACCAAGCCTGCAAGAGTCTTGCGGTCTTGCGTCTTTTAAACATATAAACAGTAAATCTAAAAAAAAAGTGCAAGACTTGCAAGGGTCTTGGTGTAAGACCAAGACTGGACCCTACAAGAACAAGATCAAGACCAAGATTGCTTATTTGACTGCAAGACCAAGACCAAGATTGCTTATTTGACTGCAAGACCAAGACCAAGACCTTGTATGCAAGACCTTGTATGCAAGACCAAGACCAAGAACTTGTATGCAAGACCACGACCAAGACCTTGTATGCAAGACCAAGACCAAGACTAACCCGATCTTGGTCTTGCATTAATGTTGTGGCACATATAAATAAGGATTTGCTTTATATAGCTCAATCAGACTATTCTATGATTCTATGATTCTTCCACATTTTTAAGTAAAAAACATGAGCACTATAAGCATAACTGCATAACCTCACTTTTAGTTGAAATTTTAACATTTTTAGTACAAGAAATCAGAACATGCTTTAATTTTTAGTACTGAATCGGCCCATGCAACTAATGTATACACACTTTTCTAAAATCAGTACTGAAATTAGCATAATGGCAAGCAGACCATAGATTTAATTATTTAGTCTTAAATAGACATGGGAAAATGTCACCTGTTACCAGCTCCTGGTCCAAAATATGCACAAAGATTCCATAATAACAAATATTTACAAAAATGTGGTTAATACATCTAACAAACTCAAATAAAAAAAATGTAGCGTATGAAAGAAAAATTACTCATGTGGATATTTTACCTATAATTTACACTAAGACAGAAAAATTAGTTTTTTGACAAAAAAAATAGTTTTTCGGGAAAAATAAGTTCGATCCTGCACAATCCAAATAAAAAGTAGTTACCTGTTGAAAAAGGTTAGTACTTACACACGTACCGGCTTGGCTTTTGTGAGTATTTGCCAAAGAGGGTAGGGTACGCTTTTATATCAGGATGGTCTAGCTAAGAAGACCGTTTTCAACATTTAGATGTATGATTTAGATTAACTCAGGTAAAAGTTGTGCTTTTAATAAATATAAATACGAATAGGTCTGCTTGGCTTTTCATCTCCCACAAATTTTTAAATGCGCAGCATTTCACTACTTATTTAATTAATTAAATAATAAATAATACATATTTAATCAATATGCTGTATTATTCTAAGAGAAAAATAGGTAGAGCTAATTTAAAAAGAAAAACTGCGGGTACATTGTACATAAATATGAACATTTTACGATTATGTAAGTCGATATATCTAAAACATCGCTTCCCACCGCTATAGAATGACGAAGAAACCCTTTCACTCTTTACACGTAACCACCAATTCCTTTGTCTAAGGGCTCTTCCCTTCACGATCTCGCTTTCAATAAGTGTTGTTCATTTTGTTTTATGTCGAGCACTGGGAGGATAATTATTGTTTTGTTTGGGAAAATATCATTTAAATGCGGAGTGCTGCAGTTGGTCTTTTTGATAAATTAGCCCATAGATTTCTATCTAACCGAGATACGTTTGACGCGAGCGGATTCTTAATTATATAATTGGTATAAGAGAGGGGGGCGTTGTACAGTTAAGAGTTATCATAAAATCTTCGTTGGTATTCAAACTTTTAGAATTGCCAATATGTTAATACGAGTTTTAGATCATGTGAAACGTATACAATTAAAAAAAAAACCTACTTTTTTGGCAGTCCAATCCTGCTTTAGATGCACTTAGTAGTGCACTTAGTAACATCGACTGTTCTTCAATGTTGTAGGTTATAATTATTCCATAAAGTACCATTAAAGTTTGTAGGTAGAAAAAAATACATTAGCGGCTAGCGATGAACTTACAACCATTATTAGTAACATTCTGTTTTCTACAGACGCAGTAATTATTTCTAATGACTAGAAATTTTTTATTAGAACATTAATTTTTTAACAATTACAACTTGCTATCGACATCAACTAGTTAGGGACATGAAATACACTCCGCCAAAAAAGTATCGCATCACCTATAAAACTACAAATATTGTATTAAAAATAATTTAAAATATGATTTTTTTACTGTTGTTTCTTTTGGTTTTTTAAGTAAGCAATAAGTATCTAAAGAAAAATGCAGAATGTACGAAAAACAGAGGGTTTATTTAATTTTTTTCATAAATTAGAAGTAAGCGCATAAACAGCATTGATTTAAAATAAATAAAAATCAAAAGTAATGGTAATTTAGTAAGACGTATTGTCTCCTCTAGCTCTTATAACATCTAGACAACGTTGTGGCATACATCCAATTAATCTTCTCAGATAATCTTGATCAATATTATCCCATTCTATGGTTAACAACCGTTGCAGGTCCTGAAGATTAGCTGGCGTCACATTACCGGATCTCACCCTTCTGTAAAGATAGTCCCAAACATGTTCTATTGGATTTAAGTCCGGGCTGCGCGCTGGCCAATCTAAAATTTGTAAATTTACCTCTTGAAGGTACTCTGTAACGATTCTTGCGACGTGTGGGCGTGCATTGTCATGCATTAAAACGAAGTCATCACCAATAAATGGGGCGTAAGGAACAACATGCATATCCAAAATTTCTCTTATGTACCTATCAGCAGTTAAGGATCCTCCATCTAGCTGTACCAATTCGGTTCGACCCCTTAAAGATATTCCGCCCCAGAGCATAATAGATCCTCCTCCAAAGTTTGTCGCCGGTCTTAGGTTGCATTGAAAATAACGCTCGCCATCTCGTCTATAAACTGGTATTCTTCGATCCGAAGTGTATAAACAAAATCTTGACTCATCCGTAAAGAGTATGTTACCCCAATCGTCGATATTCCAGTTTACGTGCTCTCTTGCAAATGTTAGTCGTGCTATACGGTGTTCCCTTGTAAGTCTCGGGGCAGTGGCAGCTACTCTGGCCCTAATTCCAGACTATCTTAAGATGTGCCTAACAGTTTCTGAAGACACACGTACATTTCGAGTCTCGGCTAAGTCATGTTGAAGTTGACTTGCAGTCACATGTCTTCGACGCAAAGCCTGAAGGACTAAAAATCTATTGTCTGCATGCGTAGTTGCTCTTGGCCGACCTGTTACAGCTCGTCTTTCATAAAGACCAGTCTCTCGGTACCTTACTACCACTCGTGATACTGTCGACTGATTTACACCCACTTAATTTGCCACATATCTCTGACTTCTTCCATCTTCAATGAAGGAAATTATTCTAACCACTTGATCCCTCGTTAAATTTAAATTTATATTGTCACGACCTTCCATACTCGATATTTAATACAAAATTTTAATTTAAACGCAAACTGTATACTCTTTACCAAAGTAAAATAAAGACTGATAATATAAAAACCAGACAAAATAGCAATTATCACTTTTTTTTCTTAAACAGTAAGCTGTATTTACAAATTTTATTTTAATATTTATTCTAGCCTTAATATTCTTAAGGGCCATAAAGAAATAATTTAAATTAACCAAATGCGGTAATAAATATTTGTAATTTTATAAGTGATGCGATACTTTTTTGGCGGAGTGTATTTTCTTGGAGTTTATATTCAATTCAGATTCTCTTAGGGTGTCTTGACATTTATACTTTCGTGATACATTGTATTTAAACACTTCCTAGTTTTCCTATCCGTATTTGTAGGTCCATGATGGAGTCCAATGCAACTCCTGAACCAGCACTAAGTCAGTTGACGACCTGGAAGTTCCTCCCAAGGCCAGAATTAACAATTATAATTTGACTTGCAGGGGTGATAAGTACACTAAGAGCTATAAGATCTATTTTGTCTCCCTTTACCTGCCATGGGTCTAATATTTTCTCAAACTTATAGCAGCTCTTCTAGGCCTATTTTCCTAAGAACGTTTAGGACACCATCGGCCTTCAAATCAGGCAAATTCTCCTCTTCTCTATTTTGTGTGCTCCTATGTATCTGGCCCTAGAATTCTGAAAGGCAGGGCATTCCGAGAGTATGTGTATTGAGGTTTCATCCTTTTCCTCACAGAATCTGCACTTTGCTTCATATACTAACACTAGTTTCTTTATATTTCCAATAAAATCCGGAACCTTTTTTCTTTAAGGTTGAGGCAGCTTAGAGGTCTCTTCTGGTCGCAGTTTCCTAGTATCTCAGCTTATCTTAGTACTTGGATATTCACCTTTTCCTTTATTTTCTTAGTTTTCCTAAAATTGCGCTACTGTTGATCCCACAAGATGGGTCTGGTGCCAGATGTAGGGTTTATGTTCCTTTTTTGCCACCTTATCTGCTATTTTGTTACCTTCTATTCCTATGTGTCCTAGGAGAGTGACAGTGTTCTTCTGGCCTAGTACATACAGCTTCCCTAAGGATTCCTAAACCATCTTCGAACTATTTGTATATGAATTCACCACTATGATGGCTCACTAGATAGTCTACAGCTTTATGTGTCGTTGGCAGTCAGTCATAGGCGTTTCAACGAGGTGTAACAGAGGATCCAGGTCTAAATAATGTGGTCAGCCTACCAAGTAGAGTTACACCTTTGTGTAGCTTGCTTGGAATTTGTTTTCTATCTAGAGTTCTTTGAAACTCTGGCGCTGCTCTCAGAGTTACCCTAGAACTGTTTAGGAGCAGTAGTGATTGTCTAGTGTCTCTGTGACTGGCAGTTAATTAACATTTCTGTGGATTTCTTAATTTTCTTCCCAAAATTGTACCAAAATCAGAAATTTGTTTTTATTCATTAGCATTTTCTAGCCATTAAAATTTCCAAACATATACTATCTTCCTTTTTTCAAGTTGCTTGTTATAATCAAATTAATTTTTTCTCTTTTGATATGTAATCCGTAATGGTTTTATGTCAAAAACCTTTCTAATAAAAAAGCCTAGGATTCATTTGCTAGAGTACCAATTTATTAAATGTAGCCTTACTCTTTTCTATTACTGTCAGTCAGCTTTACATGTTTTTTAATTTCCCAGCGTTTGGTACCATTCTGAAGACGACTGGACAATTTGGTGTCTATAGATCAAAAGAATGTTCCCATTTTTTGGGAGAAATACTGCAAAATTCTAAATTCTTGTGAAAGGACATATATCTACAAATAATTGAGCTCTGCAGAGCTTGAAAATAGCACGATTTTGGTTTTTTGGCAAACTACTTGGGGGAACAAAAAACAGAAACTTTTTTTGACCAGATCAAATGAAAAATGAGTCGTCCCCAGCACATTAGAGTTAACAATTTGCAGGAATAAACTAGACATGTGTCTTCATCTTTTATTCTTTCTGCAGCCCTTTGTAGTGCACTCCTGGACATAGGCCTCCCCTTTCAATGTCCTTTTATCTTTGTTCTGTGCTATATAATGCCAAGCTTTACCCATCCTATCTTTAAAATCATCCAGCCAGCGTTTTTGCGGGCTGCCAGCACTTCTTTTGTGTAATCATGGCCTCCATTTTATTATACGTTTTGTCCACCTTGATACGTTTTGACTTCAACTGAGCTATCTGTGATATGAAATCTTCGGCATTAGTCCTTTGCCTGATCTCTGTGTTGGTAATATGGTTTCTAAGACTTATTTTTCTTATTTTATTGGCTAATTTGATGTTACATTAAACGGAGTGGCTTTTGTGGTCCTTCCTATATTTAGAGCTCGGTATCCAGCTTTATCATTTCTTCTAAGATTAGGTGAAACCGCACCCTTGCTAGGTCTTCCCACTCACAGAGTATATGCTCCGCAGTTTCGTCTTTTTCCTAGCAGAACCTACGAAGGGTATCATCTGCATATGTTTCCTTAGCCTGCAGTGTCCGGTCAGCATTCCCACCACCATCCTCGTCGTTTTTGACTTTGAGATAGCAGGTCGCGTGACAATTTCACCGACGGGCCTTTAATTTTCCTTAACGAGTCATTTGGCATTTCCAAATGAACGTTCTGGTCCTATCATGATCTCAGTCGCTTCCTACTTGGCTACCTCATCAGCTTTTTCATTGCCTTTTATTCCTGTATGGTCTGGCACCCAGACTAGGGAAACTCTATTACGACTTTGATGGTAAGTGTGGTAATAATTATATGCATTCAAAAAGATACCACATGTCCAGATTAGACAAGAAATGAGCCTCCAAGGGCCCGAATATAGCTCGGATTTTGTCCATTTTGGCATTGTCTTAATGAGAATTTACGTAAATCGTGCAATCTTTCTATACATATGTCTAATACCTCTTATAATTTTATAATTTTACACATAATTAATCCATATTCCACACAATAAAACTTCCAGATACAACGATTGATTTTATTCGAGTGATTAAAATTGTATATTAGTTATTTATTATTTCTATGTTGAAATTCATCATTTGTAAGAAACTTTCCACTACTTTATACGTTTAGTATTCTTAATAAGAGGTTTTTTTTAATATATTTTAGTAAAAGTAAAGATCTTACGTGTATCTACTCAAATACCTCCACAAAAAACAATCACATAAAATAAAACGCAAATTGAAAACAAAGTATTTTATTTGTAAATATAATATGTATAAATATTATTCACTGGTAAAGTTTTAAACATCAAATTTTCCCCACATGTAACCTACAATCCCCATAGCAACTGTTAGACACAGGAAAATCCAATTATAGGAAATATGTTTGCTGTCATTTTTCGCGTGTTCATTTTGATCTGATTTACCGGTAGGTCTTTGTTCTACTTCAAGCTTGGACATTTGATCGCGCTTCTTTTTATTCTCCTTATTTAACAGACATTTTTCTTCTTTTTGAACATCGTCTAGTAATTCGTTGGTGATGGATTCAATCTCCTCGGACGATTTAACAGGAGTAGAAGACGAATCGGGAACAAACTCATCTTCCACTGTTTGATTTTCTTCGCTGCACTCTATATCGAACACACACCTCAGTTTCGATTCCATCAAATGCTCCGGGATGATGTTCTTCCAGATATTTTCCATGTTGACATCACCGGGAGGAGCGAACGCGCTTTGCACCATGAATTTATGCTTACCGCGCTCGGCAGGATCGTACATGCAGGGTTGCAAGGAGATCGATATCTCCTTAACTTCGTTCTGGTTCATAATACCTGAATTCGGGCGAACACAATATTTCTTCGGGGCCGTCGTTTTTATTTTGAACATTATCCTTTTAACCGAAGGGTTTGTCAACGTCAAAACGATCGCGATGGTCTCGTTGAACTGGCCCTTGAACACCAACTCTTCGGGCGGGTCCAACTCTAGTACTTGTTCCAGTTTCGACGTCATTTTCCTTTTAAAACATTATAATTATTTGAATATATTAAAAAAAGTTGGTATTTGACAGTCGAGCAAAATGTCACGCTCGCAGGTATAGTAAAATAATATATGTGTCAAATCGAATCAATTGACAGGAACGTAGTTAAGCTAGTTTTAGGATTTTTTTTATTAATAAGGCAGTGACCAACAAAAATCCATTTAAACACTTGGTTAATAACAATAGTAAATGTCATTTACTTAAAAAGATTATTGCCAAATTAAACTGAAATTAAAATTTAATGAACATTTTAGAATGATGAATGAAGTTTTAGAAAATATTGTTACTTAATATTCTTTATAATGTTTGGATCATATTTTCAGCCTTATCAGTTGAAGATTCCGATTTTTATACTGCTTTTTTTTGAAATCCAGCAACAATCCAAAAATGAATATTGTAGCCGTAGTAAAGATCCAAATTTTGCGGATTTTGGTTCTTGACATTCTTTACGATTGGTTATGATGCCTAGGGTACGGAGACCTGTACGATTTCGTCAACTTAGTGAGTTTGATAGGGGTCGTATAGTGGGACTTCGGGAAGCTGGATTTTCTTTTCGGGAAATTGCAGTTAGAGTGCAAAGAAGTTAGGTGTTGTCAGGCATGGCTTCAAAAAGCCGTACGCAAAGAGCAAGGGGCTCTGGGCGCCCCCGTAGAACAACAGACCGTGAAGATCGCCGCCTAAGATTATTGGCCTTAGGGGACCGTTTCTCCACTACCAGGGGCCTATTCCTCCATAGGACTCTGCAACTCTTCACTCTGCACTTTGCACTTTTCCGCAGAGTGTAGAGTCCAGCTGTTCCTCCAATAATTGTTGCTACTTTTCAAATCACTGTTGTTGTTTGCAGAGTTGCAGAGTGACACATAACCTCAAAGTTAAAGTTGCAATATAGAACAAACTTACACTTACAACTTACTTATTAGTTACAATAAAAATAATTATGAGTTGCAAGCGGAAAGAAACTTTATCCAAAAAGTTAGCTGTGCTGGAAGTAATTCGAAATGAAAAAAAATGTATTGTTTGGAGCTTTTTCTACTCATGTTTCGCACAAAATGAAGGAAGAAGGCTGGCAAAAAGTGTTGGAGGTGGCAAAAGCTAATGGGCTAGTCTCTGATAACCGAAATTGGACATTTGTGCGGGACAAGTTGTTCAGTGTATGGAAAAGTCGAACCTTGATACGTAAAATATAAGTATTTTACCTTATGTTAAATTTTGTATAGGCCTATGAAACTATGATTTTTTCAGAACTAGGCTATTTATTGTATTTTATATACGCCCTCAACTCCATAGCTTGGAAAAGTGGTATATTTCGGAATGTTCACTCATTTAATAACAATTTTCCTGTATGAATAAAAATATGGCATTAGTTTATAACAATAAGTTGAGCCAAAGTCTTTTGAAGAGTGAAATCTTTCTTTTCATAACATTTGCAGACTCTGCAATATTTTTAACTCTTTATTATTTTCAAGATATATTGGTGGAACAAAACAAGACTGGTTTGTTTGAAAACTCTGCATTTTACACTCTGCACTTCACTCTGCCTCTAAAAAAAATAAAAATAATGGTGGAACAGGAATTCATTTGAAGAGTGCTAAGTACAGAGTGAAGAGTTGCAGAGTCATATGGAGGAATAGGCCCCAGGTCCATTGCAAATGAATGGTTTGCAGAACACGGAAGACCTAATGGCATGCGAAGTCTTTACCGACGAATAAGACGTTTTGGCCTGTTTTCATACCGACCACACTGAGTCCTCCACACATTATTAAAGGTAAAAGGGCTTTAAGAGGGGCGTCAAAAATGTGACAGCTGAAAACGGGTGGCAAGCCTGAATTGTACCCAAAATTTCAATCATTTTGTAAACAACAAATCTAAAGAACGCCTTTAAATTACGTATTCAAATTTTAACAGGATATAGCTTAGACCTTTCTCTAGGAGATAAGGTTTTTTAGTTAAGTTTTATATTGTAATAAAAGAGATATTGGTGTCTAAGTGATGGTATGTTTTTAAAAAGTTTGACAATTTGTGATCACGAATTTTAACGCCAGAAGCTTAACTCCTAAAGAAAGCATAAAGAATGCGACTGGCAAAATATGAATTTAAAAAAAGGTATATTTTTTGAGATTTGTTGCACGCAAAATTTGAAAATTGCAACAATCTGTCATTTTAGTTCAACAGTTTTGGTGGCGCTATTTCCAGAGACGTATGTCTATTCTAATTCTCCAAGTCAAACACAAACTTGACTTAACATAACCTAACCTTATTTCTCGTTTATAACGTCAAAATATATTAATTTTAGTGTTTTGATTTTAAGTATATAATTGTCTATATTAATATTCGTTTATAATTTACCAGAAGTTAAAAAAAATTAATTTCAAAGTATATTTTCACAATTTGCGTTGGTTTTTACATCGTTTATAGCATTATCCAACTGTGATATGTGCAGTGTTATTGTTGTTGGAATTTAGTGTTATGAACCGTTGTTATTTCCTAAATTACTTTTTACTTAACCACAGTTGTCTTATTTTAGTCGAATTGGTAAAAATGTGAGTTTTGAGAGACTTGATTTTTCTTTATACTTTTTTAATCTTTAAGTTACCTAATCATTATCTTAAATAACATAAACCCAACCTAAGGGATTTACATTTATAAATTAAAACCACATATGTAAATATTAACAGCAAAGTGTTAAACTGTTTTTCTAAATAGGCAGGATAATAATGTCCACAAAGTAAGGGTTTCTACAATATTTATTTATATGTTCAAAATGTATAAATATAATACATTTCTCTTTAGACAATGTGAAGAATTAAAATTTACAGTCAAATATGTAAAATTTTTATTAAAACAGTTTTACAAATTTGGGTTGGATACTGGATACTTCTGTTATCTGTTATATCATCCATGGCAATATCATCTTTACATTCAGCATATCCTCAAAACAAAACAAAAAGTTTGCAAAATATAATTGTTTTTTCAAACTTATACTCACAAAGGGTACATATCTCCTTTACCATTGAAAGTTTGTTGGTAAATGATAAAACAGACCAAAGGGTTCCATATTCATGTCAGAACAAAGTTCATATCTATCCATAATATGGTGAACTGGGTACCTACATATAAATAAATAAGTCCTGAAAAAGAAAAACATAAAACATTCACTTGTTATTTACTAATAATATGCAGATGTTATTTGGTAATGTTTAAAATATAATTGAACCCTAAAATAAACATTTGTATTTTAAAACACATAGTAGCCCACAATAGGCTTCATATTGATGTAGCCATGGGTTCTATAAGGGTCCAGATTAAATGCTTTTTTTCCTTCACTAAAATAAACTAAAAAGTTTGTTGTGTTTTATTTTGTACTCCATTTTTCATTAAATCATGGATCTGGGTGGTAATTTACATAGGTATGTGCAATATACTCTCTAAAAAATAAATGATATTTATTTATTTAGTAGGCAGTAAATAATTAGCAAGGTACTTACTTGAAATCATACCAGAAATATATTCTATTTACATCTACTTCAACACCTTCAAATAATACATCCATCAGAAAGTAAATAAAATCTCTCTTAGACATGCTTTCCTAATCAGAAAACTCTAATACAACTAACCTCGTTTAATTTTGCATTGTTGGTAAGATACCCTTCGTTATTTTTATATATGTATAAAGCAATACATTTCAATCTCAATATCAATTTAAAAAAAAGGTGTAGGTATTTACATACTTTCCACTATACTCCAATTTTTCTTTAGACCATGTTGATGTGTGTATATTCAGAAACCGTAATATGTTTTTATTATAATTAATATATTTATTCAAATAAATACCTTAATTTCATTAAATAATTATTTGATAGTTATGCCGAAATCTTATTTTATTTTGTTTTTTTTTATATATCGATATTTTAAATTCTAAAAACAATAAATTTGTTACGCCTATGACACAATAATATCACAACAAACTTCTAAAATATATCCAAATAGGATATTTAATAAAAAATATATAGGTATTTTTCATCTGTTTATGGTCTCAAGGTCAAATGTTTGTGTATGTCGTGAAAATATTCAAAGATTTACGAAGCAAAATTCATATTTTCATCTCTGTCTAAGATAAAGAAAGTCAACAAGCTCTAAACATATTCAAATTTATAATAAAAATACTAATTTGAAACCACTATCGCCATCTACTCTACATTCTTGTAATTTAAAAATAACCAGATTTTTCACTAACTTCAGGCAGTCTTACCAAATTAGAAACGCCCCTCTTAAAGCAATGCAATCATTTTGAAATTTTTATCATTTACTTATTATGCTTCAGTAAGTACTTATACAAAAAATCATTTAAACTGGGTGTTCGTATTTTTATGTCACTATGTCACTTAGTATATTTACATTATAAAAAACCTTTTCATAGACAATAATGTAGAAGTTGCATCTTGTGGAGACAATATTTGACAGAGAGGGAACGGACAATATAGAAATAAACCACAGAATAGGAAGAGCACGAACAGCTATCAAATGTTTGAATGGCATTCTATGGAGCACTGAAATTACTCAAAATAGAAAATACAATATCTACGAAGAATTAGTGAAAAGCATACTTCTATACGGATGTGAAACATGGCGAATCACAGAAAGGAATAAACGAAAACTGGAAGCTATAGAAATGGATTCAATTAGATGAGCAATGAGGATCTCACGATTGGAGGAAGAACAGAAGCAATTAATATGGTGCGACCACATCCAACGGATGCAAGACGAAAGAATACCGAAGCAAATATTGCAATGGATACCACCGGAAAGACGATAGAGGGGAAGCCCCAAGGATGGAAGGTATTAGAAGATCAATGAGCGAGTAAAATCTGACAGATTTATTAACGTGACAAAATGGTAGTATACTTCTCAACCAAGAAAGAAAGAGAATAACATAACATGTTGCCAAGTTTCTAAAGAATATTTTAAATGAGGGTCAAAAATCAATTTCGTGGTTCTCTCACGCTGCTAATTCTGAGAAAACCACCAGGAACGTGTCCTATGTCTATTTATGAGATGAAGTATTTATTTCGAAGGATTTTTTGGCATCAATCATTATTTTATTAAGACAAATTTCCGTTTAACTTTTTTTTTAATAGGCGATTTGGCAACATTGGATGTCAAGTGGAAATGGAACGTCAACCCTTAACAAGTGACGTCATCATGAATACAAATTGGCATTCTGTCATGGATTGTTTAAAATAGGTTATTTTCGAACAATGAAAAGGCTCATAAATCGCATTTATAATAGTTTTGATGGGATGCAAAAATTAATTAGGGTCTGTAACAATACGATGATGTGTTCAAAGTTCAATATTCAATATCAGTCCAGTTGCCTTTCATAATGGTGCTACAGTATTGCATTTGCAGAAAAACTAAATTATTATAAATAATATGACTTTAAAATGAAAACTGTTAATACCTAAATCTTTTAAGTATAAAAAATTAAATATTTTCTTTCTTAATTAAATGTTTTTCTGATCTTTCTTTTTTTCTGCTTGTAAATTAGTCTCAAAATTGTATTTTCCATATACAGGGTGTTTCTTAAGTAATCTAAAATATTATATGGGGCGCTTCGTTACTCAATTTTAAGACGAAAAGTTCATATAAACATGTGTGATAGGTGTTGTCGTTTATGAGATACAGGGTGTTGTACGTGAAATTAATTTTTCTTGGTGACGCTACTGATTTATATTTTTTTATTATTTTATTACAAGCAACATGTTTTAAACATAAAGAAAAAATAATACATTTCAGAGCAAATGTTTCAAAATGTCCACCTCCAGCTAAAATGCAAGAATCCACTCGATGTCTAATGGATTGTCGAATACGTTCGAAGATACCAGGATTGTTACGAATAACATCACAGCCGTCTATGATACGATTTTGAAGATCTTGTACGTTTAATATTAGTGTTGTGTAAACAAGCGATTTCAAATATCCCCACACACAAAAATCCAGAGGATTGTGTCCAGGTGATCTAGGAGGCCACGGGTGTGGAGATCCTCGTCCGATCCAATGGCCTGGAAAAACATTATTTAAAACCTCGCGTACAATCACTGAAAAGTGTGGAGGAGCTCCGTCATGCATGAACCACATGCGCCTTCTAATAATAATAATAGGTACATCTTCCAAAAGAAGTGGAAGTTCATTTTCTAGAAAATGTTGGTATGTCTCACCGGTTAACCGTACAGGAAGGAAAAATGGTCCAATTAAATAATCATCGATGATGCCAAGCCAAACATTGACCGAAAATGTTTGTTGAAATCGTTTTACACTTATGGTATGTGGATTTACATCTGCCCATATGTGGTCATTATGAAAATTCATAATCCCATGTCTAGAAAAGTTGGCTTCATCCGTAAATAGAATATTGGCCACAAAATTCGGATTGTTCGCGATTTCACGTAAAATCCATTGACAATACTGTATGCGTAATGGATAGTCAGTAGGTAACAAATGTTGAACACGTTGAACGTGATATGGATACAATAAATTATCTTTTAGAATATTCCAAACAGTTTTGTTACTAACATTTACTTCATCTGCAACTTTTCTTGTACTCGTTTCTGGATGTTGGTCAATAATTTGAAGAATCTGGTTTTCCAATTGGGGATTTCTCACAGTTCTGGGTCGTCCAATAATATTCTTCGATTTAGCAAAAGTTTCAGTTTCTTGTAAACGAATATGTAACTTAGTAAACGTATCTGAACATGGTAAACGATTATATGGATAACGCTGGGCATACGTACGTCTAGCTTCTAAGGCATTACCATTCGCTAATCCGTACAAAAAATGCATATTAGCCATTTCAACATTAGTAAACACTGGCATAGTTATTAACTAAACACAGAGTCAATCAAATAAAAATGTACGATTTTTGCGTTGGTTTTCAAATTTGACATTTGTCAACATTATTTCAAAGGCCACTTAGAATAAGCATGTTTTTGCGTATTACTTCTAAAAACCAGTAGCGTCACCGGGAAAAAATAATTTCACGTACAATCAGAACTGACTTATTACAATAAATTCAACACCCTGTATCTCATAAACGACAACACCTATCACACATGTTTATACGAACTTTTCGTCTTAAAATTGAGTAACGAAGCGCCCCATATAATATTTTAGATTACTTAAGAAACACCCTGTATACTATAATTTAACAATCTTTCTAACAAAAAAAAACACTATTTTCCATGATAATTTTTTAAATCTATCTAATGAATAGTTTCTTAAACATCCGGAATTTGAATATCAATCTCATCAACATTTACCAAATTATTTTTTTAATAAAAGTAAAATACTTTTCTCTAGATCTAATTTATTTAAAGTCCTTATTCATTATTCAATCAGCGCATGTTTTGGTCGTCGGTAAATCGGATCAACGAATGGTTTCTTACAATTTAACCATGTAGAATATTATCATTAAAAAGACGTCGTCCAATATCAAAAAGCTTAACGTTGTCTCATTCTTAAAGCAACACATTTAAAACGACTATCAAATAATTATAACTCACCACGCTAATGGAGTCTCGAGATTGAAATGTACCACAAAAGTTTCTCTTTAAATGGATGTTGTCCATAAACCTTATCAGAACGAATAAAAAGTTGAGTGTACGAGGGCGGGCTTCTAAGTTTTTTCACGAAAGGCAAAATCCTTGTCAATGTTAATTTCAAGTGTTTTTTATTAGATAATAATCTGTGTGGGGGGGATGATAATTATTGTTTTCTTCCTTTGTCAAACTATTCTTGAGTTCAATTATTTTTAACAGTAATGACAGGCTGTCTGATTTTTTCTCGCGCTAGGTGGTGTTGGTTATGCTTTTTTTACATCCAGGGTAAGTGTCTATTCTAAACCGTTTATAAGTAATTTTCTATGATAGCCGAAATTAGTTCCAAAGGAAAATCACAAAAGAAGGAAATTAAGGAACAAATCAAAAGAAATTTTAAAACAATCAGGTGCAATTGCGGAACTGGGGAAAAATAAGAAGAAATTAATGAAAATAAGGAAGAAAGGGCTAAATTCAAATGAAATGAAATGAAATTTCTATGATACTAAATTTATTAGAAGCTTATTTGAAATATACAAAACAATTTAATTATTTTTGTTTAATATTTAAATTATTTCTATTACAAATGATGATGAAACTGTTAATTTTAATTACTATTTCAGATACGTATACATTTATTACGAAAACCAGATTTATTTTCCAGAAGTCAAAAGTCAATGTCTGATTTTTTTTAAAATAATTCGTTGCATTAACCATTTCTAAGCCGATAAAAGGATTAATAAAATCAACTTATAAAAATGCATGAATAATTTATGATCATAAAAAGATTTTTTAAATTAATTATTGATGAAAAACATCATTTTTTGTATTGACTACTGACCCCTACTTTGTGAAAGTCTGTCGTATTACGAAAACTAAACAAAGAACTTCCACCATTCATCCGAAACACTTTTTAGCTATTAGCTTAGTTTAAATTTTATAGATTTTATTTATTTTCAAATTACGAATACCTAACCAAAATAATTAATCCCTGATCATAATGACACTTTCAGAGAACAAGACTGATGAATTATAACGAAAAAGATGGAATAGAAGAAGACCCGATATAAGTAAAGTTTATTGGAGATGAAGTCCCATTACTTGAGGTCAGGAAAATTTAATTAACCGTGGGAAAAAAGCCCGCTAATTTAACACCGCTCGCATGACCTTGAAGCCGACACACCTGTTACAGGAAATAATACAGAATGTCCCCGAAATTGGTACGAAAATACTATTACCGTAATCAGCTACGCCACTGATTAATTATATACTCGATAGTCAAAACTTCCCTATAAAGCAATCGATATTTTTACGTACACGTATTTGTTTATATTTCATATAAATATATATATAATATATTTATTTTATGGACGTGGGAAAGTATATTAAATTGCTTTTTTGTTGATTGAACCAACCAAGAAAGAAATAAAGCGAACACAAGAACGAGATTAGTCTGAAAAACTGGTAACAGAGATACACACACCACGGTGAGAGTGACAAAGTAAGAAATAAGGAGCGAGAGAGACGATAAGAAAACAGGATGCAGATGGAACACTTTGTCGTATTATAAAATGATCTTTTTATCATTAATTTGAGTATTAAGTAGCACAGAGACTCTTGCATTTTATAAAAGACGACAAATAATTTTTAATTAACCGTGTTATTGAAAAGTATAATGATAGAATTGCAAAATTTTCTTTAAAAGTTTAATTGTTTATTCAGATATTTGGCTATAGCTTGGCTCGGATTTCAATAACAAAAGAGCAAACTTTGTGACGAAATATTTAGACATTTACACAATGATAGACTTAATATGTTGTCTAAAATTAAACCAGACAAAAACGTAATTAGAATAAAAAGGTAATAAATAACAAACCGTGTGAAATGACTTAATTGTCTAGCATTTTTTATTGGGCTTAAAACTTGACTTTATAGTTTTTTTACTCTTAGAAATATTAATATTTGAAAAATAAACATTTTTTATTTGTAATTCATTTAATTATTTTAATGATGCCAAAAAAACAACTAATAGAAATGACCATCATAAATTAAAGTTATCAGAAAATAGGAAATATTAAACTCCAAGGATTTGAAGAGTGCAAATGTCAAACATTTTTTTTTTAATTAGAGACAAGATGGAAGAAAATGGAAAAAAAAATTTAATTTAACTCAGGATCACTTTTTGCAAAGCACGAGTCAATTTGCCAAACTTTTACACAATATTCTGTATAATTCGCATTTATTTATGTTTTTTAAATAAAATTATTCAACAATTAGTACTTTTTGTGTTCATTAAATTATGTTGGTACTAACTAAAATGACATATGTCAGATATATCAAGTTTAAATATAAATTTGATTTGAATATTAAATTGGAGTAATAAATAATTTAAGAAAATATATAAGATATAAATATAACCAAATGTGCTACACAACCTATTGGTATTCACACTTATATCACCTGCAAAGGGTCACAACGAAATGAATATTCCAAAAACTAGTACAAATACTGCCACTTCTGTGAATATCACTAATATTATAAATATAACTAATTGCTATAATTATGTAATTAATATTCATAATTAAATAATTTCTAAGAGCAATAATTTATAATAAAAAGTTTATAATAAGCAAATATGTTTATCCAATACTTTTTAACAAAAATTAACGGCCACAGAAAAAATATTGTACGTAACACGATCCGGAAGTGATTTTACGGGACTCGCATGATTCCATGACTCGCCCTAGAAACTTCCTACTCATCACCATCACTTTCGGAACTTGTTACGTAAATTACTATTATTATTATTTTATTTTTTTATTTTTTTCTAGGTTAATGGCACTGGCGGAGCCAACAGGCCAAATAATGTGGTTTTTTTATTAATTTATTTAAATTTTGTTTTGTCATTTATAATTATAATGTTTTTTCATCAAATACAATGTAGACAAAAATTTTCTTATACTTCTATAGTGTTATTGTGTTAGCATTAGTAATTGCCCGATAAATGTATATATATTCTTTTTTTCTTTTTTTATGTTTAGTTATTATTATTATTTTTTATTATTTTAATTTTTTTTTCTTTTTTTATTATTTTAGTTTTTTTTTTGTTTTTGTTTTTTTTTTGTTTTTTTTGGGCTTACAAATGAAGATGGGTAGAATCGCTACTTACAAATTTATATTATTACTTTTTACATATTGGTAGATAATGTTATAAACACTATTATCCTCTAGTGTCAGTAGGTGTTCTAGGTTTATAGGGAACTGAAATATTATATTTTAATAAAATTTGAGGGGGCTCGTGTAGGATTCGAAATTACTATTAATATACATCGTAAAAAATTCTAATTTTAAACCTGTCCAAAATATCGACATTAATCTGCTTGGGTTAAAGCTATTTAAAAGTTACTGAAAAAAATTTTATTGGTTTAAAGGTTTTAACACATTAAATAAAATAATGTTTCGTTGGCCTTTTAAATTACTACAAAAAAAATGACAAAACTACAAATTGAAAGGTTATTATTAAAAATTTGGTTATTTCAAACACATTTCAGATTAAAAAGTACCTAAATCAATAAAAACGATGTTCAAATCCAATAATAATTTAATTTCTTAAAATACAGTAATAATAAATTGGTAAAATTTATCATACAAGATTTACATTTTGATCGATGCGCAATTTTATATACACTTTTGGTGATGACAGTCGTTCACGTAAAAAAATGTATTAAAGCATTTTCTTTATCTTGGATGATTTGAGAAGATGACACGTACATTTTAGCACACACAACGATCCAAATTTACGGGGTGTTGATGAAGATAATATGCACTCCATAAACAACTACAATATTAATTTGTTATGTCGAATGTATCGTCGTCATCGCTCTTACAAAGCACTTTCAGAGATATGTTTCAAGTAATTTGAAACTAGTGATAGTCACATGTTATGTCTAACGTCAAACTGCAATTTGAATAATTGATCCGCAGATCTTATTTTTTATTACTGATAGCAGGAACGCTATCCGAACGCAGCATATTTTTAGTGAACACATTGTATTATACAAATCCGTATTAAAAAAAAAATACAACTGCCAAATTCTTTGCCTTATGTGTGTGTACACAATTTTTTGGCCCATCAATTTTTTTTAACAACCTCAATAATAGTAATTACATACTACGCAGATGTGAATTATATAAATATAAGTTGTTTACAAAAAATTTTTTGACGGTCCAATCTGGAAGTTCTCACCATTTTTTTCTTCTTATGTTAATATACCGGGAAGAATAATGTCTCGAACCATATGTTGGATTAAAATTCCATACACTTTTACTTATAACTTATATGTGATGCTGCACACATGTTCTACACTTGGATTTTGGATATAGTCGGAAGCCTTATAATATATATAATACAGCGCTTTTAGTTGGTCTGGGATATTGGCGCCTAAAATCGTCTTTGTTTAATTAATACACTGGCTCAAATCGTCAACGTCATTATAATTAATATAAATTTAATACTTCTCGTACGAAGTATCTGAAATATGTGATAAAAACTCCAGCTTAATTGGTATTGCTTCAATTTTGATAATAAATTAGCTCTATATTGATTTGTACAATAAAACGTTGTACGACAAAAGACATAAGAATAATATTAATGCTATAAGGCTTTCAAAGACCGAGAAGTAAAACGTTTTTCACAATATAAGAAATTGACGTCATTATTATTATAAATATTTAATACTTTACTTTCCCCACGTTGGGTGCCAAATATGCGATACTTGTGTAACAAGTATGTAAATCGTTCTTATTTCATGGATTGTTTTTTAGTTTTTGATTTGAAAAATAGTTGATGGATTAGGTTGATGAAGAAAGGTGTAATAAAAAAAAAGACAAAACATCAATATATAATATGAAACAACAGACAGAATAACTTTTGTCTATGACAAGAACAAACATGCACGTAACGTATACAGTGATAGAACAGTAAAATTATTAAAAAAAGGAGAGTTAGTCATTGTCAGTGTCACTTTTGCCCCGCCGAAGACACGGTCATGGTTTTATGTTGGTCTTAATTGTGTAGTAATACTACTACTACTATGGTACTATGGGTCCCACCATAAAGAAAACTAACTTTCTCTAAGCTTTTTTAATTCTTTCTCTTTTGAGAAGATCCAATTTGTTGAAATTCTTTTTAGGTCTTCTTTAGGGGTCAAAAGCTTGGCTTAAAACCAAACCAAGCTGATAAAAAAATTAAGCCAAGCCTACCTATTTAAAAAAAAACTTATGAGCTCCTTGGCTTGGTGAAACACTGGTAGGGGTTCTTTCTAACGGTTTTAGGCTTCCATTTTCTTGATATCAAAGATCAAAACTCAAGGCGTTGAACGATTGAGATTATTATGAAAATTAACGAAACAAATTTCAAATGCAAAAAGTTTATAAATAGCCGTTTATCGATAACTCCATCAAACACCCGCGAAATATATGAAGCAGCTGCAAAAATAACGTAAAGGTCGAGTACAGATTTATCCATAAACGATCTACTAGATTATGAATGAAAGTCATTCATAAACTCAAGGTGATTGTTCACTTATAGATATTTACAATCATATTCCTAGAATTTAAAACCATAATATTATATCCGCTAAATTAAATAGCTGTATCAGTATTACCTACCGGTAATACATTATACACTCCTCAACAATTGAAGTGGACCTTTTTTAAATTTCAGATAATTGCGTACAAAAATAATATTTTAAATATATATGTTTTATGCTGTTAGTAAACTCGGTTTGTGGCAAATTGTTTTTGTCGTTTTACTTTACCTACTTTATCTAAAATAAATGTTGTTTTTGCAAAAAAAAGAGTATTTTAAATGAGAAATTTACTTTTTAAAAATGCATTTTAAATTTTACGCCAAAATGCTAGAATAGTAATGGCGTCTATCTATGACATCATCGATTCTTAAATACCATTTTCCTACGACCACATATGAAAGTGCTAGTTTGCACACGTATTTGTACTTAAGAAAGTAGCTAATATCAATACACGTATTGAAAAGTAAATATCAATACACGTATTGAAAAGTAAAAAAATATAGTTCTATGATCTGTGACATTTACGTCAAATTTATCAATAGTAAAAACACATGAATGTCAAAACAAGGACCATTTATTTTTTTTAAATCTTCCTTGTGTCAAATATTATATTGTAATTGCCAATACAAATTTTCCTGTATAAAGTAAGAATAAAGAATAAAGTTTCTTATAGGTTTTTAAATTAAAAAAAAATAAAAATATTTTTATTCAGTATTATTATTTTTATAAAAACACTTTTAGAAAGAAGAACATTTTATTCTTCTTTTTTATATGTTATGTTTTATATGTTTATATGTTATGTTCCGTGCATGTGTCGAATGTGGATTTTTGAAGTTATGTTTGTGTTTCTGTTTACAATTATCTTTGTGTCTATTATTATTACATTACTTTGAAAATATTTGAACTTTGTTGTGATTTGTGTTCAAATACATACTACGTATACAAGAAAACTCAATTGACATTATAAAGTGTTATGGGTTATGCATCCTGTTAAAAATAAAAATAAATTATTTTGAAAAAATTTTACTTTTCAGTACGTCTGTTGATAATCTTTTCAGTGTGTGTGATATTGTTTAATTGACTTTATACTTTTGTTGAAGGATTTTTTACGTGGTCGTAGGAAAAATAGTGTACATAACTCGTTGGAAAGTGTATTTCTTGCACTCGTTTGGTTTCTGCACTCGCCGCTACGCGGCTCGTGCTAAACTTTAACTCGTGCAAAATGTTACACTTTCCACACTTGTTATGTAATATACTATTATACTACACTGCGACCCGTGTCATCTGTGGATTCTGTGGTAAAAACGTCAAACTTCAAACATTTTGCAGGTTAAAAAAGTTTATTTTGTTTTTACTTATTTTGTGCCATTATAATAGTTATCATAGTCTCATGAATCCTAATGTGCATCGATGGTCCACAATGTAAGAATGCATCAATAAAAAATATGTTCGAAGCATAGATAATGAATAGAAATTATCAATGTCAAACCGAAATGTCAACAATATTTACGAAAATACGACGTCACGTTCTTCTGATTGGTGTTTCAGCTAATATGGCGGATTGTTAAGCTTAGTGCTTATATTTTTACTAAAATAAATGTAATCACACATGTAATATAAAAATTAATAAATTCTTTAGAATCTCCGCAACTTCTATAATTATAACAAATCAATATTTTAGTAATTCATGCCTATTCAATGTCCGTTGGGGCATATAGCCCAGGAAGTAGTTGTTTTTTCATAGAAAACGGTCAAGCTTGGTATAGAAAGTATTAAGTTACTATTAAGGTAGAACAAATTTTCTACTTTTCAGTTTTATATTGACTGCATCTTATCTGAAATTATTTTCAGTAGTATTTGTTAAAGATTAACTTATTTTTACCGAATTTTGATTTATTATTAATCAAAGACAAAAGAAAATTACACATTTTTGTAATATCCACTTCAATTGTTGAGCAGTGTATATATACATAAGATACTCGTAGAATATTTCGTAACAAACATAGAAAATAGGATGTTGATTATAAAATTGTAATACAATTTTTTTGTCTATAAAAAGTTCCGTTTAGAACGGAAAATACACTAAAGTATCTTGCACACACAACATAATATCCTTCAAGTCGTTTTCTTATAAAAAATTCATCAATACAGTTAACAGTGGGAACGTAATTATAGATGTACATATTATATGTTCAGTTCGTTAATTAGCGGTTGTGGTTGCTTGTTTTTAAAGCATTTTAATCTATTAAATTATTACTATTCTATATAAAGATGCAAGAAGTTTGTTGTTGATTTGCTTTACGAAAGTTAAAGAAGTTCTCAATAACAATAACTCTCGCGAGATAACTTTTGTACGAAAATAAGAAATTAAAAGAACACTAGAAGAAAACTGATTGTATTTTTAAAAAGTTTTATTTTGAATGTTCTTAAGATCACAGAACAAAACCCTCATTTTATTTAAAACTATCGTCATTGAGAACCTACGATTAATCCCGACTCACCACTATCAATGGAACGCACCCTTAACTGACCGCAACCCCTTACTCCTTACCAAGCGAGAACATTGACAGCTCCCATCTACAAATTACAATGCTGCTAATACACCGCCCTTTTTCTTGCCGAAAACCCGACGAAGACAATAATTGTCTTCCTACCGCAATTCACCGTATCCCTTTGACTGGTGAAAGATGAAGCCAGCTAGAATAAAGTCAAGATACAGCCTACAGTTAATATTTAGCAAATATATATAATATAGACAGAAAAATTCAATAGCCCTAATAAAACAACAACCCAGCCCAAGAATAGAAACTAAAAATCTAATAGATGGTCTAAGGAACACTAATGACTTCGCATTGATCACCGATAAAAAAGAAGAATTAGTTGAAATGTTGAAAGAACTAGACATAGAAGCTGGAAAGATAGCCTTAATATGAGTTACAGTAAGACCAAAATCATGACAAATACAGATGAGAACATCAAAATGAGAATCGTACAAGATCAAATAAAACATTTTATGATTATATATATATCTGGGTCAAATTATACAACTTAGCAAGGAAAACCAAACAGCAGAGATCAAAAGAAGAGTTAGACTGGTATTGACGGCATTTGGCAAACTAAGCTACATCCTTAAAAACAAAAGATATCCACAACATCTTAAGACCAAAGTATATAATCAATGGATACTCCCTGTTCTCACTTATGGGTTCCCAAACATGGACATTTACAAAAGCAAACATGGACAAAATCATAAACACACAAAGATCAATGGAAAGACAGATGCACATAAGACTAGTGGATAAAAAGAGGAACCAGTGGATAAGAGAGAAAAAGTAAGGGATATTAGACAAGAAGTTGCAAAATTGAAATGGAGATTTGCCGGACACAATCTAAAACAAAAAGAAGACATGGACCAAAATCCTTATAAATTGAAGACCGTGTGAATATAAACGAAGACCCCAAATGAGATGGGCAGATAACATCAAGAAGCACGTTGGATCTAGAGTGGTGGCGAAGATGTCGCGTGAAGCCGTGATGGCGTTGAGTAGATTAATACTGTAATAATCATATGACTTTCATAAAGAAGCTTAGGCATGATTCGACCTTATGGGTGTTTGTGCCCCAGGTAGGACAAATTGGGGTTTTGGTTTTGCACTTGGTGGACAAATGGCCCAGTTGAGTACATTTAAGACAGTACTTTCACACTGTCGGTGGGGTTGTTTGGTTCGAGGGCTCGTACACCAGTGGAATTGTAGGTCTTTGGTAAGGCATTAGTGAAAGGTGCCTTCTGATAAGGTGATGATCCTCATCAGGGTAGTAGAAAGGCCCGTGGCCTTAGAAATGATGTGCTAGCATTTGGTATACTGGACAACGGAAAAATTTGGGGTTTTGGGGCTGGCTTTTATGGGCGGATTTGTGCAATCACAATGATGTTGAGATTGCCTGATATTTTGTATATTCTGGAGGTGAGCTCGGGTAGCTCAATGGCGGATGTGGTTTTGAGTAATACAGTTTGGTTGAAGTTTGCCTTTAATGAGTGAATTTGGACGTGGACTGTCATAACAAAAGACCCATCCTATAAACAACAACTGCATAAATTATAATTTAAAAAACAGTTAGTTACAAATCAATTTTTCTTTCAACGACAACAATATTAATAAAAAATGTTTTTAATCTAAATGGGTATAAACCGTTTAGTTAAAAGCATATGCCAATGTCTGGTGGAACGTAACACTTGGTATAAACGACAGGCGTTACTAATTATATTGTAAAAAATTAAAAACATCACTCTCTTCGTAGAATTTAAATACATTTTTATTGTAGATATTAACAACTTTTTGTCGAGACAAATTTTTTTATGTGATCCCACATGTTTCGCATTTTTGCGGTTCCACTATCAAAATTTCCAAGGAAACGATTATAAAAAATTAAACAAATGATCATCCACAATTTCTGTTGAAATTACTTTCAAAAAAGATGATTTTTGATGATTAATTTTGTTTTTTAATCCCGAAATATAAAAGACAACCCTCCTAATGATCAATTTTAATCAAGATCAAAACGTACTTTTCACAATTTTCGAATTTAAATTATGCTTATATCTAAATATTTATTAATAAACCCTTCAATTGATCGAAATCGAACAAGTATTATTTTAATTTTTGTGACTTATTTCTTAATTTCCAGCATTTTTGAATATTCAAAAGGTATGTGTCAAACCAGTTTTGGGTTGTTTACGTTGTCGACGATTAAAAATGGTAAGTAGGTATAATCAAATCTATCGAATTAAAGAATCTTGGCTACTATTTAAATTAGTGTTAGTTTCAATGTAAATAGTGACGATTTTACACCATTAATTTTTCTTGTTTATGTATTATTTCCGGATATTACACATGCTACTCCCATTTCAAAGGTGAAGATGATCATTTTGGCCTTTTATAAGTGCTGGTGTTCTATTAGGTATGTTTTCTTTCGTGCACTTTAGCATTTATAACGCCATTTGCTGGAAGGCTGCTAGTTTTATTCTTTTTCTCTTTTTGACGCAAAGCTAATTCTTCGCTCCCAATAGGGAGGATATGACTGTAACACCTTTGCGTTGGTGGACTGGCTCTCTCTACGAGGGAAGTGTAGGACGAAATTTCTTCCGCTTCGTGAACCAGTGAGAACTTGCCTTAGTCAGCCAGCAGTGGAAGGGAACCACAATAAAAATCTTCAAGGTGAAACAGCCGAAGAATGCATTGCTATTATGCGAATACCGATCCACCTGGCGATCTTCGGTTTAAATTAGCCTTGCTGTAGGTGACCCACAACTCCCTTGCTTCTTCTAAGATTAGATACGAACCAAGAAATTAAAAAAAAGTGTCTCAAAAGAAACCTTCCACATTCAAAAGCAGCAACTAGAGTGCTTAGAAGAAGGTATATTGAGGACTCCTTCAGAAGCATTGGATCAATAAAATACTAATACAAGGCCTTGCTATTAAATCAGGTAAGTTACTTTATTGCAACTATGACAATTAGAGAGCAGCTGGATAAAAATGTTAAATTCATACCAGAATTACAGCAGATGTGGCAGTCGCTATAGTGAAAATACCAACAAAAGACAGATAGTTATTGTCCCTGATGACTCAAATGGGAAAGTGAGACATATAAACTCTTCATTTGATATCTGATTGTAGCTAACTCCAGAATGCGACCCTTTTTATTTGAAGATTTTTAGCAGGAACTTTACGATAGTGAGGGCAGAAGCGTCTTATGGAAAACGTTCACTACAGCTACGTTTTCTTAGCTACTACCACTTTTAATACTTTCTACAACAGTACTTCGATATTATCACAACCAAAAATGGTCGGTAATAAAGTAATCCAAGATATTTAAAAACTAGGCATAGCAACAACAAAATTCCCGCTTCTTAATAATCGATGTATCAGAAATAACAAAAAAATAAATGTAGTCATCCAAGGCAGACGAACTAAAAACCCATTACAAGGTTTAATAGATGATTTTAACAGCTTGTCAAGTTGTTAATTCACTTCCTATCATACCACATATTCTTCACAATATAAAACCCATATTGTGTTTATTTTAAAATACACATTCGGTACTCTGTGTGGCGTTGTTTCCTAACTTCAAAGAAGCAAGTAAGCAACAAAAGCGGCCTTAACGTATAACATGCCTATTAACGTGTACATTATTGAGTTACGATCTTTGACCCCTCTCGCGCACTCGCGCTTAGAAAAGCCTTCCATTATTAATACATCAATCTAAAATTTGTTAGAATGATGACTGTGGAATATTTAAATGTTTTATTGTGCCTTAAATGCGTTGAGCATTATCGATTTTTGTTAATGAATGTTGATCGTTTAGATTTCTTCGCAAATAATTTTTGGATTCGACAATGCATAAACTCATTTGATTACGTAAACTATTTATTTTTCCCTCTATAATGATACAGAAAAACATGATGATATATTTTTTCCTGGTTTTTCTATATTATTGCACAGTTATAATACTGATCTTAGAGGAAAATACATCCAGGATAATCCCTTAGGGCTAATAACATCTAGGCTTTAATATTGTTATGTCTTATTACTTATTAATTACAAAATAAATTTTGTTCATTAATGTATTCGGCAACTTTTTAAATCTGTGATATTTTTATCAATAAATTCTACTATTTTAACCTCAACTTATATAAGCAGTTGAATTTTTTAGTTATAGGGATATGTAATACTAATTTTAGGTTAATTCAGTAAAATCAGATAGTTTTCGAAACAGAGAATAAAATTCAATATAAAAATAATGAAAAAGTTATTTTGAGTTGATCGTTTACCTTGAATAACTTGAAAGCAGTTGAATTTATAGAGAAAAATTAATAAAAACTTTTTGTAGAGTGTTCAATTGACTACAAAAATAATGTCTTCCCACAGCTTTTGGTGGAAAGATTTAATAATAAAAAGATAATTGCAAAAAGTACAAAAACCCCACGAACTAAATATTTTTGGGACACTGCAAATGACGGACACCCTAAAACATAATCAAGAGACATGGTCACGTTTTTTCAAACATGAAGCTACTGCAAAGAAGTTATTAACAAACTAAAAACGTATTTTATATAATATTTGCACAAATAATAAAAAAAATGTATATAAAAGTTTAAATCTAAGAATGTGATCATTAAAGGACTCAAACACCAGACATAGCTTATGAACAATTAGTAAAAAGAAGAAATACCAATGAAATTAAAGAATCTGGAATATTTGGAGTTTGCGTCATAAAGTTTTTTGTATATATATGCAAGTTAAAGATTTGAAAGTAATTTTACTGTGTTGACATTAATTCAATCTCTAAACTGGTTAATGAAAAGAATCTTAAAATAAATTTAGTAAGAATGTCTTCGTCTTTCACATATTGATCGAAATGTATATTCATAATAGCATCGACGAATTTATAGTATAGCTTTCGAGATACGTAAACTAATTTGAATTGTTAATTTTAAGTTACTGGATATCAAACTTCGTAATCGTAAAATGATGATTTTTGTTGATTTAATTCGTTCTTATCTACATGGAAAATACCAACAATGTATTGCTTTCTTCGAGCAACTCGGAAAATATTATATTTTGTACAAATTGAAATAGTGGCTGTGGAAACAGCCCAGGGTAAGATTGCATCTCAAAGGAATTATCAAAATACGGTAGCCAATTTCTTACACACTAGTTAACAATTCTAATAAAAAAAATCATGATATTACCCTAGAAAAATTGGAGAACAAATACTTTATCAGAATATAAAATTCAATGAAGAAATGTTGGAATTAAACAATAAATATATGGCGGGACAAAAGGATGAATATAGAAACCAAATAAAGAATGGCTTATGTTTAACTTACCACCAAATATAGTAAAATGTAACATCAAAAAAACATAATTTACTGTCAAAAATTTTAACCAGCCACATTTTAACGATATTTTAGTTTAAATTGTCGTCCAACGAAGTTGCTTTGTCCACGTTTTTAAGACACTATTGGCAGATGAGCAATACATCTCATGGTATTAATCAAATACACGTTAGACTTATCATTCAAGATATCAAAAGCAATTTATTAAAATATTCTCAAGCATTTTTGAGTCTCTGGAGATGCGCCCAAACACCAGCACCGATTTAGTATAAGCCATTTTCCTTCGAAAATATCCCAAAAAAATCTTTTCGTCTTTCCGCTTGTCCAAGAATTTTCCACAGCCATGATATTTCCTGAGTTGGAGTTGAATTTTGAATCGGGTCGGGTTGACGTTGTTAAACTTGTTTTGGTAATATGCCTATCATAATAAGTTGTTTAGATATTAATTTGCTCGCTAGAATTTTGTCATTTACATAAGAGATTCCATTGTAAAACAAAAGCACCATCAAATAAAGGGAAGAGAATCACAATATTACACGCAGGATCAGAAAATGGTTGGATCCCAAACGCTATGTGGCTTTCTGCCAAAAATATTAAGGACTCTTGTGTTGATTATCACGAAGATACGACAGCAGAGCTTTTTGAAGATTGGTTTAAAAATTGTCAGTTACCCAACATTCCGCCAAACAGCGTTATAGTAATGGACAACGCAAGCTATCATAGTCGACAATTGCAAAAAATTCCTGGCTCAAAGAATACGAAATTGGAGATTCAAAACTTCATGGCTGCAAATGACATATATTTTGAGGAAAATTATACAAAAAAGAACTTTTACAAGTGCTGCAGTCATTTTCTTTAAAAAAAACGTATGTTTATGATACAATTGCAGAAGAATTGGGACATACAGTGTTACGACTACCTCCCTACTACTGCGTGTTCAATCCCATAGAGCTTATGTGGCACCAACTTAAATCGAGTGTGCGCGGAAAAAATACTTCTCAGACTTTAAGTGGTAGTGTGGTAGAATTAATTAGGAACTGTATGAATGACATTCCTACCGAGAGTTGGAAAAGTTCTGTTAGTCATGTTATAAATGTTGAAAACTCGCACCTTTCTGTAAAATCAATTGCGCCAATTATAATTAATTTAGATGAGGATAGCGATAGCGACACTGAACTAAATATAGAATAGAATGGTAACATTTAAATAAATTACTTGTGTATCTCCTATATTATGCAAAATTCAAATTTCTTAAGTTCGACCCTGTAGCACATTTGCATCTTTTACCTGATGATTTTCTACACAATGAGATTTAATAAGCTAATACCATTTACTGTGAAAAATACTATACGTTATTCCTAAACAATCAAGCCGTTATCCTTTCTGCAACTTAGCACACGTCACTGTTTGCTGAATATTTAAAGAACACTTTAACATCTTCGGAATTTTCGTAAATCAAATATTTTCAAAAAATGCAGAATATACTGCAATATTTATTCCCTTAAATTCTTAAAAATCGTAAACAGTCACTCCAAAAACGAAAAGTATAGCAACACTTTTATATAAATTTGTGTAATCTTAATCTTTAGGTTAACATCATCTATCGGATATTGACACAACGCCGTCAAAATAGTGTCGCTCATCAGTTGTCAGGTGGCTGCTTTTTACCTAATTGACCATCCAATTAGCCGCAAAACGTGCTAAATCTTTCCAACAGTTGAACCATAATGGTTAGGCAGTATCTATCCGAATCGGTAGATGAACGACTCACGATATAAGGATACTGTTTGACGTGTTACAGCGCCAAAACGACCATACTTCTTTAGTTAAAAGATAAATGCTGTCGATAAGTACAAGTGAAGCTTTGAATCAATTAGACGTTGACGTGAGAGGTCCGTAAAAGCAACACACAAAAAAAGAGACGCTTAATATAACGATTGTTTTATCAGATAGTGACGATTGATCTTGTAACAGTTAATAAAGTAAGCAAGCACACGTCGAGTATAGTGGGAAATATTTTAAATATGTACCGACCTTGCCAGATCTTTTTTTTTTCATTTTTACGTCATGTTACATGCCAATACAGCTTGAACCTGCTGTGTAGTACATGCTGGGAGATCAACTTCTTTAAGTTCAAGTTTAAAATTTGTGGTTTTAATTTAAAATGGTACATTTCTCCTTATCTAAAGTATCGAAAAGAAGTAGGATATTTTTATCTATTTGTTGGAAAAATTGAATGTAGTGCAATAAAAATAGAGAGTTTAGATAATTTAAAAATGATGTATACAATTTAGAATTATAATAATGTCGATTAAGTAGTATTAAGGATAGACCAAGTATGGAAGACATAAGAATATTAAAGCCTAGATGTTATTAGCCCTAAGGGATTATCCTGGATGTATTTCCCTCTAAGATCAGTATAACTGTACAATGATATAGAAAAACCAGGAAAAAACTATATTATGCTGATCTTTACAATAACTTAATATATTTGTGTGCTGATTTTCTTAATGTCTGATGTATGCGGTAAAATAGAATTTGTAGTATCAACGAAAACTCGCCCTAGCCATGTCAGGCCGCTTTCGTTGACGATAGTACCTATACGAGGGTCCTGAATTTTCAGACTAAAAATTGTCTACCTGTATGTTGTTGTTTTATCACAAAATAAGAGATATTTTTAAGAAATAATAAAGTATCACAAATAGCATTGCTTCATAACTATTAGTCCAGGAGGAATCGGCGCATGAGTACCGAAAACTATTCCACCTCAATTTTTTTATGTGATCCTCTTCAAATTGTCCTCCTAATGATATAAATGCATGTTGCCATGGCGCAACCCGGTGCCATATTGTTTAAACCGAAATTGTTTAAACAATTACAAGGAATTATTATTTTTCAAACGGACAAATTTTTTTTATATTCTTTATTGAAATACCAATAAAAAAGGTCCTATGACTTTTTACGATAAAGTTAATATTTTTAAAGATATGAATTTTTTAAAATTCGAAAAATCTCAAATTTGGGTACTTTTGACCCATGAAAAATATATTAAAAAAAAGATAATGTGAAAGTAATAAATGTTTTTAATTCTCTATACAATAGTTAATAATATTGTTAATAGAGATTTAAAAAAATTTCATTGTTTATATCTTTTTTTTTTAATTGTTAATTTGTATGCATCGCTTACCTTTAAGTATCGCTGTCTCTCTCTGACTCATGCGTTGCGTCGGCCTCTCTATGTCTTGAATCATTATTTATCATTTACCTTAAAAACTATCAACTTTATCAAAATTTTTAAAGAAAGCAATATTATTAGATAATAATTAAATTGCCTACAATTTTTTTTTAATAAATTTTTTTCTGAAATCAATTTTTCAAAAGTTAAGCATATGTCATTAAAATTACTATTATCAGTTTAAATTACTTTTTTGTTATTATCATAGTAATCTTTGCATTTATATCAACAATAATAAGATATAATGGTATTTGAACATTTTTTGAAATCACAATTATTTATAAATAATAAAAATATATTGGGTATTTAGAAAAAACATTCAAATAAATTGAATAAAAATAATTTTATGTATATGTATCATAGTGTGTGTATGAGTGTGTCTGAGTAAGAAAAAAATTCTTTCTATTATTTTTTATTCTTTCAAGGTTACTCTTTGTATAAATAATAACGTTTAATAGCAAAAAGTAATATAATCTGATAAAAAAGTAATTTTAATGACATGTTCCGATTTATGCTTAAAGAACTTTTGAAAAATTGATTTCAGAAAAAAAATTATTAAAAACAAATTGTAGGCAATTTAACTATTATCTAATAACATTGCTTTCTTTAATAATTTTGATAAAGTTGATAGTTTTTAAGATAAATGATTATGATTCAAGACACAGAGAGGCCGACGCAACGCATGAGTCAGAGAGAGACAACGATACTTAAAAGTAAGCGATGCATACTTGTGAGCGCGCCAAATTAACAATTAAAAAAAAGATATAAACAATGAAATTTTTTTAAATCTCCATTAACAATATTATTAACTATTGTATAGAGAATTAAAAACATTTATTACTTTTACATTATCTGTTTTTTTTAATATATTTTTCATAGGTCTAAAGTACCCAGATTTGAGATTTTTCGAACCTTAAAAAATTCATATCTTTAAAAATATTAACTTTATCGTGAAAAGTCATAGGACCTTTTTTATTGGCATTTCAATAAAGAATATAAAAAAAATTTGTCCGGTTAAAAAATAACAATTCCTTGTAATTGTTTAAACAATTTCGGTTTAAACAATATGGCACCGGGTTGCGCCATGGCAACATGCATTTATATCATTAGGAGGACAATTTGAAAAGGATCACATAAAAAAATTCAGGTGAAATAGTTTTCGGTACTCATGCGCCGATTCCTCCTGGACTATATAACAACATAACTTTTTGACAATTCTTGTATATAAAACTAAATATTTCGGAATCTAAATAGTGTAAGAAGTTATAAATAGACGATGGTAAATAGCTGATTAGTCTAATAATGATAAAGAAATCAAACATTTTTAAAATATAGTATGGTTTATCCAAACAAATCTTTTTTTCTTTCTTATAAGAATTGAACTCGAATTACAAATACCTCATCCAAAAAGGGTCGTTCACTTTAGAAACCAAATTAAATTTTAGTCTATTAAAAATATTTGCTATTGTTTGTTTGCCCACGACAAACTTTTAAATTGCTTGACCTTTTAATTATCAATTAAAACTAGTAGGACCGAACTGTAATTTCAAAGTAAAACATAGTTTTATTTTTATTGGATCATTGCTAAGTTAAGCGACATTAAATTTAAATTGATTGTACTAACCCTTACTTTTTGGAAGTCCATCTTATTAAGGATAATAAAAAACTCTTCGTTTTAACAAAACTTCCAATATTTATTTAAAAACTGCTTTTTTAAAAGACTCAATGACAGCCGTTTCGCTAGACAACTAGCATCGTCAGATTGACATATTGAAGTTACTATTTATTTTTGTAGCTAGGTACCTGATGTTTATTAAAAATGACATTTTAGCTTTAAAATCAATCAAAAATAAAGTAGATCAAAATAACCTAGTCATTACAAAATCAGATAAAGGTAACTCAACAGTAATTTTAAAAAAAGAAGATTTCATAATGTCAAGTAATGTCAAAATTCTAAAGAACGATCCCACTCAAAAATTTTCTAACCAAATAAGAGAACATGTAAATGATTCAAATTATCTATTAAATGACTATGATAAAAAATATCTAGTAAATAAAAATCCTCAATGTCCAGAATTATATGGAACTATTAAATTACATAAAGAGTCAAAACCAATTAGACCAGTAGTTTCGTATGTTAACACTCCTAATACTAAGGTAGCTAAAAAATTAAATACTATTCTAAATAATTATGGTTACACATCTAAATATTCAGTACAAAATTCATTAGATTTAATAAATAAATTAAATAAATGTAAATTACAAAATAATACTAAATTAGTATCATTTGATGTAACTAATATGTTCTCTAAAATTCCTCCTAAAGAATGTATAGTTCTAGTTAAAAAGATATTAGATAAAAGAAATATCCATCCAGGAATAATATCAGATATAATTGACTTATTTAATGTATGCATTAGTCAAAATTATTTTACTTTTGATAACAAAGTATATATTCAAAATGAGGGTCTTCCAATGGGAAGTCCCATTTCTCCAATTTTAGCAAATATTTTTATGGATAATTTAGAAAACAAAATCTTTAATTCTAGTTATAAAAACAATATTGTATTTTGGTATAGATATGTTGATGATGTGTTAGCAGGATTTGTAGGTAGCGAACGACAATTAGATATATTTTTTAATTATATTAATACCTTGCATCCTAAAATTAATTTTACTTTAGAAGTTGAAGAAAATAATTCAATTAATTTTCTATATTAAAAAAATTTAAAAAGGTAATAATTTACTCATTTATTCAATATACAGAAAACCAACACAAACAGATGTAACCATACCATATAATTCAAATCATCCTATAACACATAAATTAGCAGCTTATAACTCTATGATACACAGGGCATTTTCAATTCCAATGGACAAAATTAACTTTGATAAAGAAATTTATATCATAAAACAAATAGCTACATCTAATGGCTACCCAATTCATTTGATAAATACATTAATAAATAAAAAAGAACAGAAAGTGGCACTACAACTAATATTTCCTAAACAAACTAAAGAAATTAAAAGTTATAAAAATATTACATATTGTGGAAGTATTTCCAATAAAATTTCAAAAATAATATCTTCGGCAACATCAGCAATAATATGATTTAAAACACAAAATAATGTTGGTACAAAATTGTTAAATGTAAAAACAAAATTATCTAAATTAAAAAAATCTGGTGTTTACAAAATAAATTGTCCAAAGTGTAATGCTGTATATATAGGTCAAACACAAAGAAATTTTGAAGTAAGATTTAACGAAAATTTAAGAGCATATAGATTAAAACAACCAGATAAGTCAAATTATGCAAAACACCTACTTGAACATCCAACCTCACTCTTTCACACCAATGACATCCAAATACTACACATTTGTAATAAAAAACAAAATTTAGATTTCCTTGAAGAACTTGAAATAAAAAGACATCTGGCAGATCCACAATTTAAAGTTGTTAATGAACAAATAAATCTGGGAAGTTCGCCACTTTTAAAGTGTTTGCTTTGATTGAGTCTTCATTTTATACATAGATAAGACGTAATTGTAACACAAATATATTAAGTTATTGTAAAGATCAGCATGATATAGTTTTTTCCTGGTTTTTCTATATCATTGCACAGTTATACTGATCTTAGAGGGAAATACATCCAGGATAATCCCTTAGGGCTAATAACATCTAGGCTTTAATATTGTTATGTCTTATTACTTCCATACTTGGTCTAGCCTTAACTACTTATCAACATCAAGTACCTAGCTACAAAAATAAATAGTAACTTCAATATGTCAATCTGACGATGCTAGTTGTCTAGCGAAACGGCTGTCATTGAATCTTTTAAAAAAACAGTTTTTAAATAAATATTGGAAGTTTTGTTAAAACGAAGAGTTTTTTATTATCCTTGACATTAAATTTGTTACATTGAAATTATTTTTGAATACGAGCTAGGTCGAAGAATGTTCCTAATTTAAAATATCCCCAAGTTAAGAATTACAATTGTTTTGTTTTGATTATTTGTGTCGATGATCAGCTTTGTTTTCTGGCAAACAATTAAAAACGACACATTTTAATTCTAATTGATGACTCGTTCTTTCCACGGACGCAGATGGCTGTACATTTTACGAGTGCTACTCATCTTGTCAATTACTTTATGGTAAAGGAGGCCATGTTGTTATTGTTATTTTTAACCTAAATTGGCTAGATTGGTTGAATCAGAATAACACGTGTTCGTACTGCTACTGCGAGATATTTATATGTGAAAATCGAAATTATAAAACAGAAAAAGAAACTGTGTACTGCGTCGTATAGGCAGAATTTTTTACTACGTACGTGTAACAATACAAATGTAAATTTAATAGTCAAAGCAATGTATTAAAAAAAATTACTAGAACAAAAATAATAACCAATTTATCATTAACTTATTAAATACCATTTCTATTGATGAGATGGGTAATTAGATAGTAAAGATTATTCTTAATTTACATGATATTTATAATATACTTAATTATGGACTATGAAAATAATACTATATAAATAATTATAAAAAACTCACTCACACTTTAACACAAATTTTGACAATGCCACACCCTTTCCTTCAAACGATATAATGTAGTTTTTAATGTCAAATGTCTTTTTAGATGTCAACTGTCATTTTTCCGCTACCAACTGTAATTTTTTAGCTGTCAACTGTCATTTTTGACATTCGAATATCATTTATAACTGTCTTATGTCAATTTTTACTCTTAAATATAAACAATTAGTTTTTTTCTTAGAACAAAAAGAAACAGGAAGGAGTATATGCAAAATGACCTTGAGTCCAGAAAGGAGCTTGCATATGGCGGCCAATTGTCAATTTTAATTTCCGTTTCCAATGCCGTACCGTAAAAAAATAAAATTTATAATAGGGTTTTTATTTTGATTAAATTCCAACCAATCAAGTATATGAATACATTTAGTGTTGTAAATCATTTTGTGTTCATAAAAACCGAATGATACGCCTATGCTCTCATTTTTGACATTTATATGCAAATATTGCTTTGACAGCATACTGTAAACATAAACAATGAGTCATACAAGGAGCTTCAAGATGGCCGACTTCCGTCGCAAATTTTTCTTAAAGTTAATATATGACAGACTCCTTCCTGTTTCTTTTTGTTCTAAGGTTTTTTTAGCTGAATTTTCGGGTTTTCCAAAATTTTTTTTTCTAAACCATCCCTAAACTACTTATAGCAAAAAAAAAAAAATTTGAAGTTTTGCGAGACTAACGCACAGCAATTCATTTTTATATAATATAGATTAGTATTAGAACTATTGATTCCACATAATTTTATATCATAATTAATTAAGAAAATACTTTTTTCTATTACTGTCACAAGAATCCCCCCATTTTGTAACAATTTTGTATGACTGCAAATCGAACTTTTCAAAAACTGTTATAAAAAGTAGGTGCTACAAAGTGGAGGGGGGGCTTTGGTAACAGTTTTGAATATACAGGGTGTACCAACCTTGCGACAAAGTTCGATATATGGGTTGTTTTAGAAGATAGAAATTTTAAAATACCCTTGAACTTTTTAAACAAGTAAAATATTGTACCAATAATTCATAAAATATGATTTTAAATAGTCGCTAACATCGCTGCATACTGATCAAGACGAAACAGAAACATGCATAGATTGTATCGCAGGTTTTGAAAATAATATGAGTTTATTTTTAATGTTATAACGTGATCCAAGATGGTCAAGAAAAAATATTTCGAGATCCGACAGCCAACACCGATTGCTACATAATTTTTTCTATGTAACTTTAAACTAAGGCTACAGTTTCAGAAATTTAATATTACTTATGGAACAGCATACTCGATATATCTTCAATGTATTTTACTTGCGATGAAAACGGATCATTTTGCACATCTGTCGATTAATTTATGCGCTCCAAGTTCCACTTTTATTTGTTTTAACTTTATTAAATACGATTTTATGTAAATCTGTCGAGCGGCATTTATTTCTTCATCCGCTTGAGGCGATTTATTTTAATTTTATTAAAAAAATGCATATGTATGACAGTTGACATAGCCATAGTAAAAATTCTGACACTGAAGGTAAAATTCGATATCGAGCTCAATATTTAAAAAAAACTTGGTAGACTCTACGCAAGATTTTTTAGCATAGCAAGTGTTATTTGTTTTGTTTTTAAATATTTAAATATAATTACACTCCTCAAGAAATAATTTATAAATATTAAGAATTATTAATCAGAAGTGTAAGGCAATGTCTTTATTCCATTTGTTTATTTAACTAAATATTATTGGTAAAACTTTTGTTATTTTTAACATAATTTGACCGGACTATAAATCTATGGTTCTGTCATAAAAACAAACCGATGGTTTTAGTTTTCACTTTATGAATTTAGTGCGTTGTTGCCTTGCATTACCGCGCAGCATTTTTTTTCAAGGCCATAGCTCTTCTAAAAATGCATTACCTCTAAAAATATTTTTTTCTCATCGGATACTCGTAGAGGTGTCTCAAAGAAATGAAAGAAAATTGCCAAGTTAAATGGTTTGAATGAATGCAAAATTACTCTGGTCATTAATGGGAAATACACTTGTCACAAAAAGTATCCCATAAGTGATTTATGAATAAAGTTTTTCTTTTCATGTTTATGGGAAATAGTTTTGAATTATGTTTCAAAGTGGTTTATTTAATTAAAATTAAAAATCAAAAAATAATGGGCATAAATAATGAAAGTAACTTAAGAATAATAAAAAACTCTTCGTTTTAACAAAACTTCCACTATTTATTTAAAAAACTGCTTTTTTAAAGTGAATGACAGCCGTTTCGCTAGTTGTCTAATCCAAAACCAAATTTTCCCATTCTTCTATTAAAACATTTTCCAGCTCATCAAGGCTGTCTGGAGCGATATTACGAGTTCTTATGCGCCTGTCCAGGTAGTCCCAAACATGTTCAATTGGGTTTAGGTCTGGACTAACTGCTGGTCAATTTAAAACTTGCATACCAACCTCTTGAAAACCATTTTCAACAGTAGTCATTTTTACTTCTTAAACAGTCCCCGTATAAGAAGTACGCCAAGCGAGACGACAGAAAATCATCAACTTATACCAAAATTGTTTTGTGACGGTAGATATAAAATTTAATAAACAATAATAAGAGTAAATAATAAAAAAAAATCCTGTAACTAAACCAACTGAAATTAACTTTTAAGAATTCCTCAGAAAATCAGCCATTCGGTATGATTGAAAAGACATGGGAAATACCGAATAAACGTGTAGAATTTTAAATTTTTATTCAAATAATATGAAATTACTATTCGAAAACCAACGCTATAATAATTAAAGAAGCTAATCGATTTCAATTGGTCTTTCTATGATCATTGTTTGAAATACGTTTTTCAAACGTTTTCTGAATACATCTTCGTTTACGGATAATGATAGACAGCGACCAACGTTGCCCTTTAATATTCTTCGAATGTTTAGAATCACCGCTAGTTTCGACGACGACGGACGGCTCCAAGCTTCAAATTTAGAGAGAGAAAAAATAAATTATACGGGGTATGTTCAGAAACTAAAGGAAATTTTGAAACTTCGTGGGTTTGAAGAGGGCAATTCTGCCCTGTTAAGTCGTAACTGACAAAATCCCTATTTTGAGATATTCGATGTTTTAGATTTGATTAATTGCCATCAACTGTAATGACTCATTAAAAATCTTGTTACAACATAGCAATATATTTTTGAGTACAAATTTAATGAGTGCTTGCAATTTTCTTTCAGAGTATTTGAAATTAGACTTTTGATAGATACGACATTTAATCCTAACAAATCATAAAAATAAGGTAAAGTAAAAAGTCTTATCTTAATCAAAGTTATAGTTTATTAGGTAAACAAAATAACATAAAGTCATAATCAGTTTTTTTAATCATCTAAAGCTCCAGGTTACATTGAAGTTGGTAAATTATTCCAAAACGTTTGTCTGCTTTTAGGCATGTGTCCACACAGTTTCGATATAATTAGTTGTTTTCTTTCAGTCGTTATGCCTCTAGGAATGGACTTGGGTGAAGGTTTTGTCATTCCCTGTTTTGCAATCTTTGCATTTAGAAAGTTTACTTCACTTTCTGTCTCTGAGGTGAAGCTGGTTTTGTACGAAAAAGTATATTTACCTCTAGAAAAATTTACTTGAACCATTTTATTTAGGTATGGCCTGGGATTAATTTTATTTAGTTTATATGCAGAAGTACCATCTTGCCAATCAAAAAAGTCAGCTAATTCCATAATAATTACTTTAGCATTACTTGCTGCATTTGCTACTGCATTCGAAAAGTCTTTAAAATCGTATACTTTACCCATTTGCTTCATAGAACGTTCCACTTGGTGGTGGAATGAGTCCGCAGCCATGAAGGTATGGCCAGGCTCAAAATACTTAATAATTAATTTTTCAAGTGCGATATTTTCAGAGTTTACTATAAACGTAAAGAAAGTAAACAAAGCCCAGTTTTTATTTTGAGCAGAGCAATTGTCAAGCCACATTATAACATTTTTAGCGTCTCGGTGAGACAAAAAAAATTTGTAGAATGTGCTGGCAATATCCGACTTACTCCGTCCGGCTATTCCTTCGTGCCATAAAATTGCGGTTGGTACTGTTGGCTTTCTAGCAGTGACGACAAAACTTTCATTAAAAGCAATTATTCTAGGTGTAAAAATAATCTCCTTAAACATATCCATCCTCGGAAGCATTATGACCTAGAATATTACAACAAAATAAAACATATTTATAATTAATATAATATTTTATTACCTTTTGCAAATCCGCTGAAACTACCATTGATGTATCGTCCCAGTTACTTTTTGCAGACGAGTCAGTTTGATATTCTGATCTGGCAGCAGTGTATTTATTTTGATGTACACCAAAGTTGGTGCATTCCTTACAATTATCCACCAATGCATCCTTTTTGTGAGACGTGGATTTTGAATGCAAGTCAAATGATTCACCCAACCAGCACTCTTCGTGTCCTAATTTTACAAATGAAATATTTAAAGTTGCGACAACTTCTCGATATAAATAATACGAAAACTTGATATTTGGATATTTTTCAATAAAATTCTGGTACCTACATCATTTTTATTGTGATGTCACTGGGAAGATAACGTCGCTCTGGTGCGTGTTCCCGACGGTAGTGTGGTTCTGTGGGTTTGAAAGATTCTATATGTTCTTTAATAATATTTCGATCTATTTTAATTTTTCCTGTCTTTCCTTGTTTATTCCTCTTGACCGTCACTTTTGAATTTGTTTTAATAAGGGCATCTCTAATAACTCTGTCATTTTTCTTTTCATATCCCAGCGTTCTCATAAAAAATATTTTGCAAACACTTTGTTTGCATCCGTCATTGTCTTTAAGAAAATAAAAAAACTTTTCGACCTTCTAGACACAACACTAGCTGTGGTTTTCCGTTTGGTTACTTTTTCAGATACGTTATTAAAAATAAAATTTTTCTGTTCGTCTTTTTGCAATTTCCAAAATTCTCCATTTATTTCTGTTCGTCTCGCTTGTGTAATTTTTTCTGAACACCTTCTCTTGCAAGATATACAAGATGGTTTTACACCGTGCTTAGCAATTGCGGTTGTTAATTTTCTTTTTTTTTCTCATTGCTAGGCTCTCTTTAAATTTCTTTCGCTTGTTTTCCCCTGTTTTAGTTAAACTGTCTTTTTCCGCCCTTTCAACAGATACATATATTATATCTACCAAGATTGCTTGAATAAAAGGGAGACAGTCTTCCTTACCTTCTTCTTCACCTTTGGAATCAGATTCTTCAGGAACAACATTTGCAGCTCTCAAAGTTATATCACTAATAATATTCACTTTATTTAAACCTTTTCTGTTTAATTTCGGTTCCTCAATTTCTTCCGTCTCTGATTCTGACAAAATAAAATCGGGGTCATTATTATGCTGAAGTTTAGGTTTCTTCACGACACGTCGTTGTAAATTATGTATTTTCTCCCTTTGTTGGTTATTTAAAATATGCAGCATTTTAAATGCTCTGCTATTTCTGTCCATTGTTACTGATTCAGTTAATAAACTTTAATGTAAACACACTTAAAAACACTATAACAATAAGATTAATACTAATAAATAACTGAAAATCAGATACGCCGAATAACGCTTACAACCGTTTAATTTTTAGGTTAAGAAACTATAAAAAGGCGGGAACACTATGATTAGGTTAGATCTTCCTATTGTTAAAATATTTTGTCGGAACTACACAATTCTTAAGCAAATTTGTCGTAACTGCAAATCGTCTTGTGAAGATACGACTAAAAATGTTAACAAATGGAGATTCGACAAATTGGCTTAACATAAACTGTTAAAATGCAGATCCGACAAAATTTTAAAGTGGAATAACTTATTTCTAAACAGCAGATAGGACTTTCATTCTTAACATATATGTAGATTAATTGGCTATCAATGTGTTGGCGTTTAACTTAAAAAAACTCAACATTGCAGATACGACTTCTATTCTTAACAGGGCAGAATTGTAATACCGCAGTCTCTAAATTCGCTAGGTAGGGCTCCGGGAGACGTTTTTTCTATTTCCAAAATAAAGAGAACCTTAGAAGGGCAGTAGAAGAACAAATAAACAAATGAACTATAGAAAAGGGAAGGATTTCCAGATACGTAGAAAAATGCAGAAGCAATTCTCCTCTTCAAGAATGGCACAATACGAACATGGAGAACTATACCTGCACCTTACAAGTTATTAACGAAGAAATTAACGTCAGAAATTTGATTTTTACCACCATCGACCATATCCACACAATACGCACGCTAATAGAAAAGTGTACAGAGTATAATATCCCACTACACGTGTATTTTATAGACTACCGAAAGGCATTCGACTCAATAGAAATCTGGGCAGCAATGAGAGCAATGAAGGGAGCTCGCGTGAATTATAACTTACTCTACAGGTGAAAATTCATCAAGACTGGATCACTAGAAAGATTCCCGCGAAAAAAAGGGGTTGACACAATCTCACCTAAACTATGTACCATAGCTTTGGAGCTACTATTGCTTATCCTGGGTGAAGAAAGTTATCAATATAGACGGGGAATGTCTCAACCACCTGGGATTTGGTAAGGATATCAACAGCAACACAAATGAACTCTGGAGAATTATCCAGGAACTCAAGAATGCTTCTCAAGCTGTAGACCTTCAAATGAACCTTCAAAAAGACCAAAATTATGAGCCCCAACAATATGAAGACCTTCATGGAAAACCAGGATCTGCAAATTGTCAAAGAATACCAGAATATCAGAGATGACTCGATGAATTAATCTCGCCTGGATGGCATTTGGAAAGATTAGCTATGTCTTTCGAAACTCAACCATTCCAATCAACCTAGAGGAAAGTTTGTGATGCGTGCAGCCTCCCAGTGGCAACATACGGACTCGAGACGGTGACACTTACATTAGGAAGTGCCAACAGTCTCCGTGTGTCAAAAAGCAATTGAGAGAGCTAGGTGTGAGGTGGAGGATGATGAGTGTCATGTGTTTAGAGGTTGGAAGAACAAGGAGGATTTAGATGTTGGGAGAACATGTTGGATATAATGTTGAGAGGAAAGAAAAGATGGCTAATATTATGAATGGGTGAAGAGTTTGTGAGGGACCGCCGCCCGTCTTGAAGAGAGCTATGCTTGGAGTGGGTCTGAGAAACACAGAAACGACGAGATAGGTCGAACAACGAAAGTCTGTGATGTTGTCGAGCGGATAGCGAGATTGAAGTGATGCTGGGTAGGGTCAGTTGCTAGGAACAACGTAAAAGGGACTAAAACACTAATGCAATGGCATCCAAGAGACTCTGTGCCGGGTAAAACTGGATTCAAACCGCCCAAGAAAGATCCATGAGTGGATATCTAGAGGATGAAGATCAGTGTACCGGATTAATAATTGTTCATTTAGTGAAAATGGATTTAATATTAGATATATGTATATTTTAAATTAACTCTAACAAAAACAAGTCGATTTTACCATGATCCAATTTACCAAATCTTCCTCCCAATCCCTTGGTTATTGCCATTCATAGGGAAAATAGTTACGAAGTATAACATATCTATAAAATTTTTGTTTTAGATGAATAAATAAGGAATTCAGCTTTATGACTGATTTCGGAAGGAAGAATGCAAATGTTTCATATTAAAAGAGATCTCAAGCTATAGGGGCGATGTTAAAAATTAAATTTTTGAAAAATTGTTCAAGTAATTCCCAAAAACAGAATGAAAAAAAGATATTTGCATTCACTAATAATTTTATCTGCTACAAGACATAAATATTCGCAGTAGTTCAATGGAAAAAAACTTTTTTTATTGAAATAAAAAATTCTTGTTTATTTCAGTTGCCAATATAACTAGCAAATATATAGCTATCTTAACAAAAGCCATAAATTTAATCAAAATAAAACCATCAATATTATATTATTAATGACAATTAAAATTTCTTAATTGAACTTTGACATCGTAAAAGTCGAAAACGTTTGAAAATGTCACATAAAAATGTATTATTGATGACTTTGTTGTTAAAATATTCAAAGGTGTGGGTCGGCAATAGACCGTTATAAGTTTCTATATTTACATTATAATATAACTAAACGGTTTTAGGAAAGTCGATCTAGTGTTTGGTGACAAGTCTTGGTTTTTAGCGAGACCGGTCAACTAGAATTTAACTGTGGTTTTTAGAAGGGACCGGCCAACGTAGGGCGCCAATTTGCAGCGATATTTGAGCGCCATCTATTATTAGCTGTTTTGAACTATAAAAAGAATACATACTTTTAAAACCCAAACCCGTTTATCAACATTACATCTAGGGAAAGGCCTGAAAATGGCTCGAATAGTGGTTTACCAGCAAACACCTGCCAAAATGATACATTTATATTATTCCTTAGTTTTTATTATATATTAATTTTAAGGTATAAACTATTTATTGTTTAAAAAAATTAGAAAATTCAAACTTTACAGTAATCTATTAACAATTTTCTGTTTATTATACGTATTATTAATAAAATTTAAACTACTTTCACAAATGAAAAACCGATTATTCATCAAAAGATCAGCGGTTATGGGTTGTTATATTAAATGCTCAGTGATACGAACGACGACAAAATATTTTTTAGTATTAATAGCTAACTCTTTCTTTATTCATAGATATTGATGCGTCATACTGTAATCGACGAATTTGAATTTACATTATTGTATTTTAGTTTGACACTGATGAGGTGAGCTAATAATACATTACAAAAAAAGGTTTGAATTTGTTATATTGATTTGTAACTGTTTTTTGTGGTACAATATATACATCACTTATTTACCTATTTTATGGATCATTAGTTATAATTCACTCTGTATACTATCTATTTATATTTGCGGTGACCCATAAATTTAACCCGAGATTTAACCTCAAGAATATTTCCAAGAATAGAGCTCATCAAGTTCTTAACTTTTGTTTTATTCAACAAATTCAAAATTCTCAAAAAAGACATCAGTCATTAAAATTCAAATTTATAATTACAATAAAATACCTTGCTGAATCAATATGTTTAAATGTTTGACAGAAATATCTGAATTAGATGCTCTTTGAACAAATATTTTGTCAGTTATCTAATAAACATAAACCCAGTTCTACTTAATATTAAAATAAATCTTATGGAAATAGTCTTCGCACACTAATTTTCTCAACCATCAAAAAAAAATCCTAAAATAACTTAATACTAATTAATTTTTCTTTAGATATTATTTAGAATATTTGGATCTTCACATATAAAATTGTCAACAGTTTAATATTCCCCTATTGCCTTATAAGCAGTTCCCAGAATAGACAGATCACATATACATTTTGATGAAATATACAAAGGGTTGAGTCTCACGAGAGTAAATGTGTCATCAATAACAGATGAAGTTGTTTTAAATCCCATGTGTTCGAGTGGTTTTCTAATACGATTCATGGTAGATAAGCGCAGTACAAATGTTTTTAATATACCGAAGTATATGTTTATTATTTACAATGCATGAAGGAAGTATCTTTAACCAACGAAATCCAATTAACTAATAAGGTTTATAATCTTAGTGTATTTAAAGACCAAGGCTATCGGAGACAGCGCTCAATACATGTTAAACAAAATAAGAAAAGCAAGATGAAAGCTATTAAGACCAATAGAAAAAAATTCTAAAACGGCTGAAGACAAAGCTATATTATCCTTCCGATCATGTTATATGTTTCCAAAGCATGGGATTCACAGCAAAGAATAAGAAGATCCAAACACAGCAAAAAACAGCCAATGTTGCTTGTGCGTATGGAATGAACAATTGTGTAAGGACATGATCAAAAGAATATCCAGTAAAACAGTCCAAATGAAAGGCTCTAAGAACCTGATTCAGAATAAGCTTGATCAAGAAAAGGGTTTTAAGAACTATTTACCCATCGCAAAGCAGTACAATCAAGACCAAAACCAAACTTTTTCACCGAAGGAAGATAGAAGATAGAAGTTCTATAGTCTATATAGAAAGGACAAGGAATAATAAATCATTCATTTAAGTTGATTTCATAGACGTACCAAAATATATTTTAAGAGGGTATACCGTGTTGATGCAAGTGTTGATGATATTGGGGAATTAACGGCTGTAGGTTGCTCAATCAACAATTTATAGATTACTAAAAGAAAGCAAGAATGGAACTCTTCAACCCCCTAAAACTCCTTCAGGCCGAAAACCAATTAAGATCGATGAGTCATTAAAACAAAAACTAAGGCGTAAAGTCCATGGATTTTACTTACGAAAGGAAATTCCAACACTTGACAAAATTATGACATCAGTGCAAGAAGATACAGACTATACAAAATTCTCCAGAATGACATTATGCAAACTTTTGAAAGATGTGGGTTTCAGATATACAAAACATAATAGAAAATCTCTCTTGATAGATAAACCGGAAATAGTTTTTTGGAGAAGAGACTATTTAAGAAGCATTCAACATGCCAGAGAACAAAATTTGAAAATCTTCTACTTAGACGAAACATGGATAAATGCTGGATATACAGTTTCCAAATCTTGGCAAGATGAAAACATTAAAAGCGGAAGGCAGGCATTCGTGGAAGGTTTGTCGTTAGGTTTGCAGCCACCATCTGGAAAAGGAAAAAGACTTATCATTGTCCATGTTGGAAGTTCTGAAGGTTTTGTTGATGGTGGATTATTAACTTGTATTTCAAAACGCACGGGGGACTATCACGAAGATATGAATAGGGATGTCTTCGAGGAATGGTTTGTTCAAATGTTGGATCTGATTCCAAAAGGGGCTGTTATTGTTATGGACAACGCAAGTTACCATTCACGGTTACGAGAAGCATTGCCCACAAGTCGTTGGCGTAAAGCAGAGCTTTTGGAGTGGCTTATTTCGAAAAATAGTAAGTTTCCAACAGATCCACTAAGGAAAGAACTTTACAGAATTGCAAAAATGAACAAGAATAAATACAAAACCTACATTGTAGAAGAAAGGGCTTCTTCTCGTGGTATATCAGTTCTTCGACTTCCCCCTTATCATTGTGAACTTAATCCCATAGAATTAATATGGGATCAGGTAATGGGGGAAGTTGGAAAAAAAATACTACTTTTAAAATAAACGATGTTGTGAAATTGTTAGTAAGGAAAATTGGACAAACTGTATCGAGCATGTTATCAAAGTAGAGGCAAATATGTGGAAAATTGACAATATTTGTGATGATTTAATCGACCCTATTATTATTAACGTCAACAACGATTCTTCTTCTTCCAAGTCGGATATAGAATAAAATGTAAGTAATAAATGTATTCCAATAATTATTTCTTTTCATTTTTTTTATATTATAATTTAAAACGTATTTTTTTTCCCAAAATACACACCACTGCATTGCGTTATTGCTTAACTGATAATAATTTAACAATGAAGAAAACCCTAACTTTGTTACAACTGAAACAAATACGGGGTCGATCTACCTGGTTTTTAGATTTACGGAAGAAATATAATTTAAAGTAAGAGATTTATCAAGAATTTCATGGAGCTCCCTGTAAAGGTTTTGCATACTTAATTAGGGTTTATTACTCCTCGTACTTTTTGTACAGACTATATGAGCATACAGCTCATATACTACAACTAAAGACATCAATAGCAAGTAGAGCCACTATTTATGGATCCCTTTAGAGGCAGTGAAATAAAATACAGACGACAAATCAAGCGAAAAAAGCAGAATATGAAAAAAGGAACAACTAATGAACAAGGATTGATACTTCGTAGAATGAGATGGTAAGATGGTAGATATTTTTTTCTCGGAATGCATCATCCCTAAGGAAGACATTCTGGGAGATACTGCTTCAATTCTAAATATAAAAATATATATAATGATTGATTTATATCACCAATATTTCATCTGTTCCAGTTACTATAGGGAATTAATTTTAATATAATGTTAATAAACAAAATCGACTATTATAAATTCCGTTGTTACGCCATATCGTGTGGTACCTATCTGTATATATGATTGCAGTACCTTGTTACCTCATTATTTCACAATGCAGATCACATTGTTCGTTCGGTTCGAGAAGTACCTTTCTTTTGTTGGACACACCCTATAGACGTACAGAAACCGCGTGAATGCTCCGGTCAATATACCTCTCATTCTTTCGCTCTACAACCATCTCACTCATTCTCGTGTGGTCTACAAATAGGTAGAAAACCGAGTTGGAAGATGCCATATTAGAACGGAACTTGAATATATATTTCATTTTTTTTTTGGTACTATTCAATAAGTTTTTTTGGAAGTACTACGGGGATTTAATTAACTGGTTTTGTATGAGTATGAGTACAGTTAAAACCGCAAGTAGAAATGGAGTTTTTTTTGTTCAATTTTATTTCTTGAAACGATATAGAAACTATGCAAGTATAAAGGGATATTTTGGTTAATTGTAATTATGCGCCAAGTAGAAAAGTGGGTATTAATGGATCCGAGACATTAATACAATTTACTGGCATTCTAGGTATATGTTTAAATATTAGTTTACAAAACTAATAGAAATTTTGGACAGGTCAACAGTCACTCTCATTTCACATGTAAGGAATAGTATATTGTATACCTAGTAGGAAAACTTTACATTTCCGGGCGATTGTAAAAATACGGAGTCCGGGAATGTGGCTTTTCCTACGACCACCATCCAAAACACTATTTTGCACATTGGTTACAGTACGCAAAATCAGCAATTTTTCATAGCAACAAAAGTTGTGGGAAAAGTAACATTAGTCATACCCAAAATAAATACCTGCAGCAAGTTGTCAATCTCGTTATCTAGTAGAGTCGATGAATCATTATAGAAATTTGATTCTGTTCCTGTTCCCTCAACATCAGCTACGAATGACTCGTTAACAATAACCGAAAACTTGTCGGAAACACCAACACCAGGGATAAAGATCCAGAACTGTTCCCATTTTACAGTTCATTATAATTTTAAGTGAAAAATCCCATGCAAGGAAAGTTAAATTTAAAATACGTTTTTTAAAACGTAAATTTGTTACCTACTGTAATATTTAATAAATCTTTAAATACGATCTTTAGTAATTTATTTAAATGAAATGCAGAAATTTTCACCGCCAAAAGCTATGCCATGTTAGAAAAAGTGCTCATAAAAAAGTATCGTGTGCAACACGATCGTTTGTTTGTTTTCTGGATGGTGGTCGTTTTGGATGGTGGTCGTAGGAAAAGTACAGTGTGCAACAGGTGCGCAATGCTAATTAGCACTTTTGCGCACTTGTTACACAATATACTATTTCCTACGAGGTCTACATATTATTTTTCCGAAAATCGGGAATCATTAAAATTACGGTAATCATGTTAAAAATTTCAAATCAACATTATTATTTTTCCCTTAAATAAAAGAAGCCATGAAACATTGTTTCGTAACTACGGAAACAAGGTACATATTTGGAAAATATTCAACAAAATAATGCTATTAGTTCCCAAGTTCTTCCAGTTTTCAATACTTGTGCTAATTGTCAAATAACAGTAAATATAACAAATAATAAGTAATAATTTTAAAATATAATGTTAACCTTGTTTGTGCTGAAAGTTTTAAAAATAAAATTGTTTTGGGAAAAAACCTGTTCGCGTTTTTGTTCTAAAGTTTACTGTATGGAAATAACATTTCCTTACTGTACAGAAATGAATATTTCCCTGTTATTTTCGGTTACCAGGCAACAATCAAGTTGGAGGAAATATTGGCTTTTTCTTTTAAATATGTTGTCAAAAATGTTATTTCTTATCGATTTTCGGAAAAAAAATGTTTTTCATTTTGTCTTTACATCAGTTAACCTCACTTTTTGTCTAATGAATTGAGATATTGTTCTAATCGAGTTTGCTCTGTATTTTTCTACCTTTGTTAATAATGAAAAACTTTACCACCTCAACAAAAGTCAATAAACAAGGTTTTGGAGAGTTTAATAACAACCAGAGTTAAATTTTATTTAATAAATTATATTATTAATATTGAACTATTGTTATTTCAAGAACTTTCTATCTAAATTTATTCAGAACTGGTCGTCATAACGTTCTTTAGAGAAGCAATTCACCTTATCCTAAAGGTTCTGTCAGTAATTATTGTTACTAGTGTAACAGCCTTTATGTGTTCAAAGGATTCTTATGTGTTTCTCGAAGTTTTTAGCACAATATGACTGAATCTTGTATGTCAGAAACTCTTCTTAGGTCTGACAAAAATTGCAAAGTGTTGAACAACAATTTAAATAATTGGAACTCAAAATTCACTAAATTTTGTCGGTGAATTGAGCACGTATTTAGTATTGTAGTTTCTTTCGATCTCTACTGCGAAAAATTTTGGTTATATCTTGTACTATTAATACATTTTTCACACTGTATGTATGTATCCCAAAAACAACCAAATTTGATGCGTTGTATTTATTATTTTTTTATAAAAAAGCGTGTCAAATTTTCATACTACACATCCCAACATTACATAATTTTATTTTTGATTTTGTTTATTACTTTCAAAATTACGTATTCTTTACAGTTCATCTAACTGACCAAATGATTTTAAATAATTAAATTTATTGTACTAACCCTTAGTATATGAAAGTTAAGAACAGTAAACTAAACTAAACTAAACGCTGAATTATTGACATATTGTCAATCTGACGATGCTAATTCTAGTGAAACGGCCGTCATTGCATTTTAAAAACGTATTTTGTTAATAATTAGTGAAAATTTAATTCAGCGTTTAGTTGTTTACTGTTTTTGATGTTAGATAAGTTCCTTGAAATTGTCCTAATTTGATGCTAGAACAAATCTTGCATATTGTTTTTAATTTATATGAAATAAAAGAAGATTTAAATACATGTAAGTCAAACAAAATCTACATCTAACTGAAATAAACAGTAGAATTTTATACTATTTATGCAATTATCCATTTTGCTAGATGAAAAATGGAATATAAGTTTAGTTGATGTAATTTTAACTAAAACAATGTTTCCTAAATAATTATGTACTCAATCTTAACCTCATTGTAGTAATGAACTTCTAAATCAAAATTTAAGAAGTAAGTTAATATAAATGAATCTATAAAAAATTAAAAACATATTAAATTATCACTAATACTTCCCATTAAATGTATTGTACTAACTCTTACTCTGTGGAAGTCCTATTAAGTCTTATTAAGAATAATAGTAATAGTAATAAGAATGGAAGTCTTATTAAGAATAATAAACAAATGATTTGCTAATACTACTAAATTATGAATAAATGTTCAAAAAAAACCACGTTAGGCTACATGGAAGGAGGAAGGGATCTAAGAACCACCCTCCCACAGTGATATACATAAAATTGAAATTAGGAAAAGAAATAAGTAGCATAATACCTACAAATAGGCTCCAAAGCCACTAACAATCCAAAAATAAATATTGTAGCCGTAGTAAAGAACCAATTTTTGCGGATTTTGGTTCTTTACCATTGGTTACGATGCCTAGGGTACGGAGACCTGTACGATGTCGTCAACTTAGTGAGTTTGATAGAGGTCATATAGTGGGACATCGGGAAATTGCAGTTAGAGTGCAAAGAAGTGTAGACACCGAGGTTAGGTGTTGTCAGGCATGGCTTCGAGAAGGCCGTACGCAAAGGGCAAGGGGTTCTGGACGCCCCCGTGTAGAACAACAGACCGTGAAGATCGCCGCCTAAGATTATTGGCCTTAGGGGACCGTTTCTCTACTACCAGGTCCATTGTAAATGAATGGTTTGCAGAACACGGAAGACCTATTGGCATGCGAAGTGTTTACCAATGAATAAGACGTTTTGTTTTCATATGGACCACACTGGGACCTACCTTTAACTCCAGAACACCGACGTAATCGCCTTGAGTGGTGCAGAGAACGGTCACTCTGGGATCAGGAATGGAACAGTATTGTCTTTAGTGACGAGTCTCGATTTTGTTTAGACATGCACGATGGTCGAGCGAGGGTTAGAAGACGACGTGGTGAAAGGAGAAATCCACGGTTTTTTGTTGAAAGGCATGTCGATCAAACTGTTGGAGTTATGGTTTGGGGTGTTATAGCTTATGGTTCGAAATCACCTTTAATCTTCATCAGAGGTAACATGAACGCACAGCGTTACATCCAAGAAGTTTTAGAACCCCATCTTTTACCCTTTTACCACCAAGATTTCCCGAGTTATCCCCAATTGAGCACCTGTGGGATATGATTGGTGGTTGCCTGAAATAAGATATCACAGGAGGACATTGACCACTTGATCAGAAGCATGCCTAGACGCGTTGGAGAATGCGTAACACATCGGGGTGCATCCACACATTATTAAAGATAAAAGGGCTTTAAAGCAATGCAATCAATTTGAAATTTTTATCATTTACTTATTATGCTTTAGTAAGTACTTATACAAAATTTTATAAAATTAAAATCAATTAAACTGGGTGTTCGAATTTTTATGTCACTTAGTATACGATTGCTATATAAAATTTGGTAAAAAGAACAATGAATTAAATACAAACGTTGTATAATAATACAATAATAATATTTATCACGCAACAATACGAAGCAAATCAAAAAAAAAACGTCTATTGACTAACAGCAGATTTTTTGATATTAACTACAGCATTTTTCGAATTGGGTTTTCAAGTTAAACCAAAAACAAATCTCACTTGAATGTTTTTTAAATTATAAACCTTACGAGCGACGAAATTAGATAATAATTTGTACCAGTTAAAAAGTAACGGTCACCGTCCACCTCTGGCGGAAATACGAAAAGAAGAGAGACAAGGTACTAACGTCATCGTCGGTCGGGTACCTGTTCCCACGTTGAAAGAAGTGGTCGTTGCGCTACACACCATGCTAGTATTATAGTATACCAAAACGCACTATTGAAATGATTTGTCTGTATGGTAATAAAAAGGGCTTACAAAACCATTACAGCATTGATAAATTAATTACTCATCAACACCAGTTAGCTTTTATACTTCCGGTGCAATTAAATAATCGATGTCTTATTAAATTACTTTGTTACAAAGATCTGGTATATATTGTAGTCCTAACGGTAAATTTTTAACGCACATTTAAAAAAAAACTCTAAGAACGATAACCTTTGGGTTGAGAAATCTTAATCTTTTTACAAAAATATCCTTGTACATGTATATAAAAGTAAGTAAATAATAAAATGTAATCAAGTTTAAGCATCAAAGACCATTTTCGTTATTACGTTTTTTTTTCCAAGTGCCCGTCTAAAAGTGGGGTTAGATTCCGTGTACAGATACATAAACGAATGTCTTTGTTATGCGTAGTGCGTTCCTTGCCATAAAACACAAACACCTTCGATATTTAGATACATTGCTATAGATAATCCTAAAGAAGGCAGAAAACTATGTACATGAAATTAAAAAAAAAGAGTATTAATGGCTACTTATATTGTTATACTAAATTTTTACTGCGAAAAGATTATCTGCAATCTGATTAGAAAGACAGATGGAAAAATATCCAATTAGAAAAAATTCTAAAAAACCTGATGAAATAACCGTAAACTTTAAATGGACAAATTAAAGAATTTTTGGTCTACATCTAACAAAATAATATTTATATGGAGTAAAATTAATTTTTTAAATTCTTTGGTGTCAATTAATAAAACTAGTTTTAATTTTATACAAAAATTTTTACACAAAAATATCTTTCTACTTTCCTCTTTAATCCACATTTGTTGGGCCTTTTTAATTACTTTTTGTGCTTCCTTTGATTGAGTTTTACATTTTATATTTACATATTTTGGTATTACATTTTTCTTGAGACATTCTTGGTTAAACCAGATGTTTTGGGATGCCTTACACCGAGCCTTACACCTTTTCTCATGTAACTTCTTATACAATCGGGTTAATTCTTCTCTCGAATAGAGACAAAAATATCTGTCATTTAGCACACTTTGTTAAATTTTAAGCAAATTTTAAATCATTTGTCTTGTTTTTTCACATGCAATTGAATGACATATTCTTTGTCTTGAACGTTCTGTCATTTTTTCACGAAAATATATCCATGAAGAAAATGGCTGAGGCTTTAAAAGTGAGTAAACAGAAATATTTTAAATGTTTTGATGATTATTTCATAAATTCAATTCCATTACAATTCATAAAACGGTTCAATATTGATACAAGTTTGACTGTTAGTAACTTTTACCTGGATCATGCATATCTGAGAAGATTGGAAATTATGAAAAATTTAAAAATACTACTGCAGAACCTGCTGTTAAATTTTCTGAAGAAGAGAACAAAATTTTGCCTAGAACTACAAAGATGAAAAAGTATACTGTGTCACGGAAAGTGGGCATTAGTACCCCGCTGCCGCTGCATTTATCCACGTGTGACACAACTGTATTCCGTCTACCTTCATGACTATTGTCATACATTGTTGTCGTTGAGAAGTGAACCTCAACCTCAACTGCGCCAGCAGGCGTTTTAGAAAACATCACTCGTAATGTAGAATTTATGAAATTATGTAGTATTCAGAATATTCTTATGTTAGCGCCATAATAAATATGTTTTCTTTTTTATTAAGTAAATTGCATCCCTCTCATTATAAAAATTACAAAAAACTACCTCCATTATTGCTTCTTTGATCAGCTTTTTCATTGCCATATATTCCAATATGACCATTAACCCAAATAAATGTTACATATAATTCTTTTTTTTTAAGAATGTTATTCAGATTCAGATTCCATCTTCAATATCAAAATTGTATATTTTTTAAGTAATATATTAAATTTTATAAAAAAAAATACGAATATACCGATTTTCAAAAAGGTTTAGAGTATAGTAGTGTTTACAGTAAATGGTTTTGAATGAAGGATTATAATAAAACCAATTAGACCCTTAAGTTGTAAAATCCGACATGCACATCATAAATGTAAAAGGACCTGATTCAGGTAGTTTTGTTTCTCAGAGAGGGATTGTAGAGGATAACAGCTTACACTTTTATTTTATTTATTTTAGTCTTTGTATTTCATTGGAAGTGTTCACTTGTGTTACGGCGTGCAATAATTTGGTAACATTTATTTGTTATTACAGACATTCATAGCAAAGATTTTATACCCCAAAATTTAGAATAGGCAGTATGTGGCGTCCGTGGATAAAAAGTAATAGTGCTTCTTCCAGTGGTTCGTTAAAGAAGAATTACTTACCTTGTGACGCGCAAGGATATAACGCGAGTGCTGCAGCAAGAGGAACCAGTAATTTGACGAAGGTGCCTCTTACTTGAGTTAGACGAAGTGTTGAAAATTCCATGGAATCAAGAAAAAAGCGTAAAGATTCCGGTGTCACAAAAAGTCTAGACGACTGGGAAAAATATTTGATAAAGCGTAAAATCTACACTATGTACGATGAGCAGCGTGTCTCTACAATCAAAAGTCTAAAACAGCAGCTTATCAATGACGAAACTCACATCAACTGTGGCCTCACTACTCTTCGGCGAGCTCTGTCTGCAATGGGCTTTAAATATCGCAAAATTGACAAGAGACAAGTAATAATGGAATCCACACGTTTAATAAACTGGCGTTCTGAATATATAACGTCGATAAGAAAATACCGGTCTGAAAATCGGCCAATACTCTACCTCGACGAGACGTCTGATTCCTCTGATAAGTGTAAAACAAAAGCACCATCAAATAAAGGGAAGAGAATCACAATATTACACGCAGGATCAGAAAATGGTTGGATCCCAAACGCTATGTGGCTTTCTGCCAAAAATATTAAGGACTCTTGAGTTGATTATCGCGAAGATACGACAGCAGAGCTTTTTGAAGATTGGTTTAAAAATTGTCTGTTACCCAACATTCCGCCAAACAGCGTTATAGTAATGGACAACGCAAGCTATCATAGTCGACAATTGCAAAAAAATCCTGGCTCAAAGAATACGAAATTGGAGATTCAAAACTTCGTGGCTGCAAATGACATATATATTTTAAAGAAAATTATACAAAAAAAGAACTTTTACAAGTGCTGCAGTCATTTTCTTTAAAAAAATGTACGTTTGTGATACAATTGCAGAAGAATTGGGACATACAGTATTACGACTACCTCCCTACTAGGTACTGCGTCTTCAATTCCATAGAGCTTATGTGGCACCAACTTAAATCGAGTGTACGCGGAAAAAATACTTCTTCGACTTTAAGGGGTAGTGTGGTAGAATTAATTAGGAACTGTATGAATAACATTCATACCGAGAGTTGGAAAAGTTCTGTTAGTCATGTTATAAATGTTGAAAACTCGTACCTTCCTGTAAAATCAATTGCTCCAATTATAATAAATTTAGATGAGGATAGCGATTGCAACACTGAACTAAATATAGAATAGAACTGTAACAATTACATAGATTACTTGTATATCTCCTGTATTATGCAAAATTCAAATTTCTTAAGTTCGACCCTGTAGCATATTTGCCTCTTTTACCTGATGATTTTCTACACAATGAAATTAAATCGAGTGGTTTATTGCAGCTAATAAGCCAATACCATTTAATGTGAAAAATACTATAATAAAATCTCATTAGGTATCAAAAGGACTACTTCCATGGTTTGCATTGAAAAATTCTGTTGTTTCGCAGATGGGAGGTGGTTTTAACCTGTTTTGGGTCGATAGTAAGGGTTTTAAACAAATAAATAAAAAGACTGTAGAATTAGAACACACCTGATAAAATAATAAAACGAAGGACAATATGTATATTAAAAGACCGTAGGTTAAGTGTGTAAATTTTATTAAATTCAGTAACTAAGCGCTTTCGGCTTATAAGACCATCATCAGAATTACTTCCTAAAAGATGTTCGACATAAATCTTAAGACTAGAAACTAAAACAAAAGGGTTACTTACGTTAAATAGACAAAACCCCTTCAGAAGAGACATCACAACACATTAAAAATATAAAAAATACAGGGAATAAGATAAAATAAGGAATAAGATAAGAAAATAGAACATACGTAATTCAATGAGAGCGTTTATACATGTACTGAAATAAAATAAGAAATAAGGAATTAAATAAGAATGAACTTATTTTTCATTCTTATCTTTTTATAGTTCGGAAATTGAAGTACGCATGTGCAGACTGCAGACAGAAATGACAGAATTGTTTCATTCCTAAGAAAGAAAAAATAATAATTTACTAAACAAATATAAAATAGTTCTCGGTGAAATGTGAAACGACCATACATGAAAATTGAAAATTAGGTTAAAAGTTTTGGCTCACAAAGTACAATAAACAACAAGTTGTCAGTAAACATGAACGTCATTGTCAAAAAAAGCCGTAATTTCATTGGTTGACTCTTATTTCTTAATTTACTGTATAAACGGATCAATTTTTGTCAGATTAAACTTTTATCCGAATATCTACTAAATACCACCCTGTCTAAATCACTACCACTACAATGTATCATCATCGACCTACAAAAAAAAATAGTAACATATGCAGTTACCGAGGTTCTAACGTGTTATATAAATTTCGTGATTGAATAAAGGTCTCGATCTTTTGTTACCGCGTTTTTTTACAACCCCATTCTTTACCTAACGTATATCCGAGTCTACTACACATGGTGCATTAATTTCAGAAGGGCTATAAACTCGGTTTTACCAACATGTGCATAACAATATATTCGTTCTTTATAATATATGGACTTCTTTTTTTATATACTCCACACACTTTTTGTTTATTATTTCATTCGAGATTTGTTTAGATACGCAAGTTGTAACATGTGCAACTATATATACTTGATTCCCAGAAGTATTTGTAGGAAAAATATATAAACCGCAGTTTGTTTAGGGAAATGAAAGGATAATGTACAAGGGTTTTTGCACATTAAGGAAAAAAAACAATAATTATTGCTTTCTAGCGAAAGTGTGTTGAACTAAATATTTATTAAACGTTTAAAAAATAAGGCGGAGTATTAACTGTATGTTTCACAATTAATAGATTTTTTATTCTTTTTGTATGTATCTTTTTATTTTAAACCAGTATTGGATTTTCGAAATATCCAAATAAATTTAACGTAAACTTTTCATTTAAGATTACGTTTTAGTTGTGTACGCCTATGTATTTCGAGGTTTCGGAAATTAGTATTCTGAGAATTTACTCCACCTTATTCTTCAAACGTACTATAACCCATCCATAGCTCAAATGTGACTAAACAGTGAATGAAGAAAAAAACAGCGACTAGATTCGTCCTTTTAGGAGGCCAACATCAGGCTAGAAAAAACAGGGGGTGATGTCAACATTACAAATTACACCAAAACTTTAAAAAACAAACATACCTTAAATATTTATTATTAGGAACAATTTTTTTACTATTGGTCTATGTTATATTGGTAGATATGATTGTTAAAAGTAGTTAATGAAACAAATCTACACAGTTATTTTTTGTGATGTATCAATTGTCCAAAATATATTCTAATAAGATTATAGTTAGCGGTTTTTATGACAAATTGTTTAATCGTTTCTTGGGAAATTTTCTCAAGTGTGAATGGCGGTTTACTATAAACAAATTAAGTATGCCATAAAAACAAACAGCATAAAGTTTAATGCGGTTTTTATTGTAGCCGTACCTAATAATTATTTGATGATACCGATTGAAAAAAATTAAACAATATTTAACGCATCCAATGATTCCGATATTTGTTCGGTAAAAATTTGAAATTTTATGCATTTCTTGGTTGTACATTTTATAGTAACGTAGCATTTTCCTCTTACGAGGGTTGTCTGAAAAGTTTCCGACCTCAACATGAAGATGGCAGCACTAAACAAAAGTTGGGGAATGTGTTTGCGGATGCTTTAAAAGGTACCTACTAAAATTTCAGCCATTTTGGACGCGCAGTTGTTGTTTGACAAAAATTTGAGTGAGTCGACGTGAGTGTTTTTATGAAAATGGAAAAAATTGAGTATCGAGCTGTCATTAAATATTTGTTTTTGAAAGGCAATACGCCTACGCAAATCAAAGACGAGTTGGACGCTGTACCATCATTTACCATCGTGAAATTTTGGGCTGCTGAATTTAAACGTGGCCGTACCAGCTTGGGTGACGATGAACGTTCGGGACATCCAAAAACTGCAACCACTGACGATAATATCGCTCAAGTTCACCAAATGGTGCTAGACAACCGTCGAATTAAAATTAGAGAGATAGCAGAGGTATACACATGTCCAAAGAACGTGTTTGTCACATACTGAATCAAGATTTAGGCATGAGAAAGCTGTCCCCACGTTGGGTGCCGCGTTTGCTCACTTTGGACCAAAAACGTGTTCGAATGAACATTTCCAACTCTCTGTTGGAGCAGTTTAGGCGCAATAAATCATAGTTTTGGTGCCGATTAATTACTGTAGATGATACTTGGATACACCATTATACTCCAGAAACAAAAAACACAGTCAAAACAATGGACTGCGAAGGGGAAATCGGCTCCAAAAAAAGCAAATGTTGTTCGTTCGGCTAGGAAAGTGTTGGCAACTGTTTTCTGGGATAGTCATGGAGTTATCTTAATCGATTATCTTCAAAAAGGAAAAACCATTACAGGAGCATACTACGCATCATTACTTGACAAGCTGAAGGCAGAAATTGCGGAAAAACGGCCACATTTGCAGAAAAAAAGAATTTTGTTTCACCAAGACAATGCGCCGTCTCACACCTCAGCGGTTGCCATGGCGAAAATCCACGAATTACGGTTTGAACTGCTTGACCACCCTCCTTACTCACCAGATCTAGCCCCAAGCGACTTTTTTTGTTCCCTAAGCTAAAAGTTGCGCTCGGAGGACAGAGATTTTCGTCGAATGAGGAGGCCATCACCTTCGTAAACAACTATTTTGCAGAGAAAGACGCCGAATACTATTTGGACGGGTTGAAGAGATGGGAGCATCGCTGGGAGAAGTGTATAGACTTACAAGGAGACTATGTAGAAAAATAAAAATAAATTTGAAGAAAAAATGTCTAGTATCTTTGTCAGGTCGAAAACTTTTCAGACAATCCTCGTATAACTATTTCTGATAGGTAGTAACTACACACATCGGAAAAATCTAAGGATAATTTTAGAAAATAATTAATTAGACAGAATTAATTTCTTTATCGATTAAATTGCAAGTGAAATGGAAGTATTAGTTCAATTTCTATACTTGTTCGTTTAAAAAAGTTGCAAAAATTAAAACAATCCTGAGATATGGTAAAAGCAAAAACACTACACTGTTTAAATTTCAAGGACTTTATGACCTGCGTTGTAAATGTTTTTTTATGAAAAATTTGTTTTTCCACTTTATTATCCATATCTCTAGAAAGATTCTGTATCATTTTAAGGGTCGGATTAAAAATTACTACAACTACTCGTACCTTTGTATGTTTATCAGGTGATCGGAATGTGAAATTCCACTAACCAAGAACATAAAAAAAAGTTATAAAGCTTCATTTTTTCTCAATTTGAGTCTATTCGTGTAAATATGTGTCCAATTTCAAAACTATTTTAATCATAGGGTCTCGTTTACTATACCCTATTTCGTGTCTTTTTTTATATAAAATTATCATGTTCTACAAGCTACTTTCTGTAACTATTTTGCATAATTGCATTATTCATAGTGTGTTCTAAAAATTTTTCACGGTTAAAAAATCAACTACCGACCAAAATATGCATGTATAAGTAATAGGAACGAGGTCTCCGAAAAGAATACGAACGGGTTTTATTATACACATCTTCTGGATATCGGTAGTCCGCCAATTTACCTGCCAAATTTTTACCTGAAACGACCTTAAGGTCTAGATCGACATAGCCGAGTTAACTTGAGCTACTACCTCGACGTGTGCGCTACGCAGAATTGAAACAATATCAACTGAGTCACGTCGTATCAAACGATATAAATCTCCACGTCATTGACAAAGTAAAAATTCTAATAAATTCAACATTACACAGGATAAATATACTGTATACTTTGTAATTTCTGAAACTGTAATTTGTTTTATTACCTTTTTGCAAAATTTATATTTGTATTATTTATTATTGCCACTACTGTCTTTTGTAGCCCTGAAGATGTCGAAATAAATCGACGAAACGTCGGCCAAAATTTGATTGGATTCTTTATATGCCTGTCCTCATACCCGTGAAAAACAACTATAACATATACCTTTCAAACCAACGAGGTGACAAATGAATTACAACCAATGATTTTTATATTAGTTTAGATTTATTTGGTGCTGCGAACCTCGCTTCGCTCGGCACGCAGTGGTTTATTTAAAATAATACCAAATTTAAACATAATTGAGTTATAATAAATGAATTACTGCGTGCCGAGCAAAGCGAGGTTCGCATTATAATTAATGAATTTTTGAATTAGTTTTAAAATAGTTGTTATTTATACGGATTTATTATTTTTATGATCTTTATTTATAAATTTTTTGAATTAATCTAGTTCTTATTTGTTTCTTTATAACCTGAAGATGGTCTGAAGACCGAAACACGTCGCATTAAATTTGTGAACCTTACTATTAAAAATTGTGGATAGAATTTGAGTTTTATTACTACTACGATTATGGTAATTTATAATGTTTATAATTATCTTATCTGAACAAACATATATTATTGTACAGAGAAAACCCACATCAGAAATTAGTTATTTTTAAAAGAAATATTCTGATCTACATTACCTCATCTCTTTTTCTAAACCGACCTCTTTTAGAATAGCTGAACATTCTTACCAAAAAATTCATATCTCCCAACATAATTTGTTTCCTATAATTTGAATACGCGAAAGACCTTTTTAGTCCAGGCGTGCTGTACTTTTAGACGGAAATTCTGATCATAAACTTTTTAGGGGTGAAAAAGGGTGAAAAAGGGATAAAAAACTGAAGTATTGCTGTTTGCGGCTAAAATTGACGTCAAAATGAAAAGTGCCCAATAGAAAAGTTGTAGATCATGTAAAAATCTAAAACTTTTTTTTTGGTAATTTTCTCACATAACCTCAATTTTTCGAGGAAAATGAAAAAAAAACGATTTTTCGTTTTTAATTTTTCAACGGATTCGTCAATCTTGGTGAAACTTGGTGAAAACTTACCTTTTTATGTCCAAAATAACCTCAAATTTTCTCAACTTTGTAACATAATAATTTTCCGAGAAATTTGATTTTTCTGGAAAAATCTCTTTTTTTTTCAACTGTAAAGTTGGAAGGGCTCTGATGGAAGGGTATTTGGGCCTTGTAGTTATCAAAAAATCGATTTATCTCATGAAAAACCTTATAATATAAACAAATCAGCATACAACAATAGTAAAAACCATGAAATCACCGCTCGGATTATTAACTTCATTAATAGACTTGAGTGTTTATAATAATATTGCAAATGAACTAAAAATCCGACTAAATAATGAAATACATTTTCTCTTGTAATTTTTCCCGTAGAATGTAATGCAAGAGCTGGCTTTTGCATTTTTTAATATTTTATAACAAAAATTTAACAATTATTGCAAATTTAGCTGTTGCAAAATTCATTTTTTGCTTTTTTTTCATTTTTGAGCAGATTTTTAAATGAGAGGTGTATTTTTTTTATTTCATGTGAAAGTAGACGTAAAAACGAAAAAAAATGAGCCCCAGAAAATCTTTTCCAATAATATTTTCCGAGCAAACTTTACAGTTGAAAAAAAGAGATTTTTCCAAAAAAATCAAATTTCTCGGAAAATTATTATGTTACAAGGTTGAGAAAATTCGAGGATATTTTGGACATAAAAAGGTAAGTTTTCACCAAGTTTCACCAAGATTGACGAATCCGTTGGAAAATTAAAAATTAAAAACGAAAAATCGTGTTTTTTCCATTTTCCTCGAAAAATTGAGGTTATGTGAGAAAATTACCAAAAAAAAAGTTTTAGATTTTTACATGATCTACAACTTTTCTATTGGGCACTTTTCATTTTGACGTCAATTTTAGCCGCAAACAGCAATACTTCAGTTTTTTATCCCTTTTTCACCCTTTTTCACCCCTAAAAAGTTTATGATCATAATTGAAATAGTTAATGTATTTTTTTTCATGTGTTATAAGCCCCTTTACCACCTCCAACTGTTACATTTCAGGTATCAGAAATGCGTATTTTTTATTTTTTTGGTACAGCACGCCTGGACTATTTTCAAAAACCACATAATGCCCAATAATTTTATTTTCGAACATAGAATATATAGGTATCTGTTTTATGAATGATCAACAAATTATACAGCAAAATAATAGGAGATCGTACGTCTTTAAATTGCAGCTCTTGTTTTAGACAGAATTGGAAATGGCCAAAAATTATACCTTTGATCACAGTTTGGAAACAAAGACGATATACAACATACACTCACAAGCGGCTCCTTTGGGAGGATTATGGGATATTTTTATTCACATCTTTAATATATTTCTAAGAACAATAAATAACTGAACGGTTAAACTAAACTTCTACTATTTATCCGAAAAATACGTTTTAAAATGCAATAAACAAAAAATGAGCTATAAAATCAATCATTTTCTTTAAAATCCCGATCATCCTCTACATAAAGGGGTGTCAGATAACCTGTTCAGATGTTTTCGTAGGTGACAATGATCAGTAAAGATGCCTTTGGCCATAATCAGTTCCTGTCTAGCTATGGCCACGTACTTCTTGGTTGATTTGCTATCCGGATACTTTAGTAGTACCTTGCCTAGCCTCCAAACTTTTTTGCCGTGCCATCTACTCTTGAATTTGTTAAGAAAACGTTTCTTTTCTAGAACAACCACTGCTGATGCTGGTAAGCTGAAGAATATCAAGTTCCAAAAGCTTTTGGTACCCAGCATTCTTAGCTATGGGGTTGCCTTATTGCAAGCAAAGACTTTGGTCAGGACCATGTTACATTGTTCCCCGTGTTTTTAGGAGTTTTAGAGAGCCTGAAAGTTCGCAATCCTCCATTCTATGATATTCTAAGAGGACCTCTTGTATTCTATACCACAGTATTTCCCCAAAACTTCCTGTTTGCAGAATCAATAGACATAAGCTATATTGTAGAAGTACTTAATATTTAGGCGGTTGAGTAAGACAGCGTTATACGAGTAATGTAATTTTATAACTATGAAATTAAAAAAGATAGGAACAAAAATTTAAAATCGCCATTCAAAAAGGATGAAAAGTACCTAAAGAAGAAAGAATTTTGATACATATTTGCTTATTAATTGCAAAAAGGAAGCAAGTGCTGAAGAAACATGACTTTGAATTAAACTATATACTACTGAAGTAAGGAAAATATCGTGACAGGTGATGAATCGTGGATTTACGCGTATGAGCCTGAAAGTAAACAGCAGCCGAAAGTATGGGTGTTTCAAGATGAGCCCAAGCCAACAAAAGTTGTTCGCACACGAAGCACTTCCAAGCAAATGGTCTCCTGTTTTTTCGGAAAAACTAGACATGTCGCAACCGTACCACTAGAACAACACAGAACAGTTAATTCTGAGTGGTACACAACCATTTGTTTGCTTGGAGCAATTGCAGTAATTGTATTCAGAGGACTTAGGAAATTGTTGGATCATTTTCTTTACTTGGTTTCCCTTCAGGAACCAAGCAGTGATATATCACAATGTTTTAATAGTATATTAATCATAACTTATGTACATTTTAGACAAGGCTTTGTGAACCGTCCCTTTCCTTTTGATCGATCAAATGGAGCGGATTGGATAAAAAAATACTGTGATAGCCTGAGCTAAATAAATCCGCAATTTTATATATTGTTTTCTTTCCTTTTATAAAAAAAAAGAATCAGAGTCCAAGCTAATTGGACCCTAGAGAGTGAGTACCATATTATTTTAATTTTGTTCAGTGGGTACTGTTCTCAAAACATCCAGGGACTTTGGGATTTGGGTCAGCTATTGCCAAATTCCTGGCGCGGTATCAATCTACCTAGTGATGACCAAGACCAAGATCAAGACCAACTTCAGGCTGCAAGATTAAGACCAAGACCGAGCAGTGCAAGAGTTATGCAAGACCAAGACTTAGCATTGCCAAGATATACGCAAAACCAAGACCAAGCCTGCAAGAGTCTTGCGGTCTTGTGTCTTTTAAACATATAAACCGAAAAATAAAGCAGCCATGGATTATTTTAAACTCTAAAGCTTTGGTTTCCTATAGTTTGTTTTATATCTTGTGTTTAGTTTCATTATTTGACAATAATTAGATTGTTTCTGTGTTAAAAGCAAAAAATGGATGATTTGGACTTGGCAGTGATAATATTTTTGGAATATTCATCGGAAGAAGAAACGAAAAGGTCAGAAAAAAGTAAGGTTTTAAAAAACGAAAAACTGAAGGCATCTTCAATATGTCGTATGTCGTCACATTCAAACATAATATGATGAAAAATTTATCTTTGCAAAAACGGCACGTGATTTTTTGTCTGGTTACTGTGTATCAATTGTTGGGCAACGAAACTAAAATAGTTTTTACCTATATCTATTTGAAGCATTTGTCCTATTTTTGTTTTTCATTATTTGAATCAAAAGAAAAAAATATTTTGTAATATTTATACATATAGTAGGTACTTTTTTCTAACAGTTGTGAAAACTTAGTATTTAGTTGTTAAAATATATCTTTCTAAAATATTGACATAAGCTCTATTATTGGTAATGTATTCTACCTATTGTTTTTATTCATCAACACCAAACATAGTTTATTTCAAATCCCAGCTAATAGGCCTGCAAAGAATAATTTTTTATAGAGAGACGCAAAATTCAGTGACTTTAATATTCATATATATTTCCAAACTCATAAATAAAATTATTAAATGTTAGATTTTTACGTCTGATTCTATATATTATTATCATTGACACATTATAAAACTATATTCTAAAAAAACTGTCAAAATGAATAAAAAATAAAAAAAAATTCTACATTTTAATTTAGACAATATCTCTTTCGCACGCATTTTTTTATTAATTAGAGATGTTTTCCGATAACCTTTTTGACAAATTATTGTATTATTATCTTTATCTTGTTGGACTACATACGAATAGTAAAAAAAATTAAGATTATTTTACATGAAAATAGGGATTTTTAAAATGTTTGTTTTTAAAAAAATCATAATTTATTAAATCACCACTGTAAACCTTACTCAAAGCAACAACAAACTCACCTGTTTAAGTAGGGTTGCTATAGCTACAGTCGCGCGTGTATTTTCGAGATAATTTTGCTTTTAAAAAAATATTTATCCTAACTCTTGCGGAAATTAACTTTGCGCACTTGTTATAATAACTATTTCATACTTGATTTATCGCTACAATGTAATATAAAGAAAACGAAATTTTTATAGTGAAAAATACTATCCCTTTCATTTAATCTTTCTTGTAATGATTTTAAAAACTATTTTTCCTTTTTTTTGTAAAAACGGACCCCACTGAATCTAAAAAAAAAGTACAAGACTTGCAAGAGTCTTGGTGTAAGACCAAGACCAAGACTGGACCCTGCAAGAACAAGACCAAGATTGCTTATTTGACTGCAAGACCAAGACCAAGACCTTGTATGCAAGACCAAGACCAAGACTAACCCGGTCTTGGTGTTGCATTTGCTCATCACTAAATCTACCAGAACCCTTCGGCTGAGCTAGCGGTGTTCTGCTGTCGTGCTGAAAGCAACAGTAACCCCTGTTGGTTGGTAAATCATTTTCCATTAATTAAACCTCAAGAAAAGAACGTAGCACATTTTTGAGAACCCAAAACATCGATTTGATTAGTCATCCACCGTATAGTCCTGACTTGGCACCGAATGACTTCTTTTTATTCCCGTACGTAAAAAACAAACTAAGAGGTCAACGTTTTTCGACACCTGAAGAAGCGGTTGCTGCATTCAGAATGCATGTTTTGGAGATACTTCAATCAGAGTGGCAAAAGTGCTTCGATAATTATTGGTTCAAACGCATGCAAAAGTGTATAGATTTTTCATGGGGAATATTTTGAAAAACAATAATAGTAATTTATGCAACAAGTGCATAAAGTGGTACTTTTTTTCACGATTGGGAAATTTGCGCGCACTCACCTTCGGTTCGTGCGCGCAAATTTCCCAATCGTGAAAAAAAGGCACTTTATGCATGTGTTGCATACAATATTTTTTCGACGATCGTAAGAAATTTTGTCCCATACTTACTTTATTTTCCGTTTTGTTGCAGAATTAGTAACAGAATGTAGCCTATTAATTTGTAGATAAATAAACAGAGAGAACAAATATAACAAATATATGTTTCTTCCTCGAAATTCGAATTATTTTCTTCCATTTTACTCAGTACACGAAATACTAACTGTCAAATCACAAACAAATTACTTAGCGTTTCTAAAATGTCAACTCTTATTTGGTTTTCCATAGGTGACGTGATTGGCCGATTCTATGTGTTTTATAATGAAATTTTCTATAATTTGGTTAACAGGAATAATTTTAAATACTTCCCAGTTTTGATAACCTATCCCTGGATAGGTATAAGTATTTAATAAATAAAAAAAATAGTTCCGACGCGGGATTCGAACCGACGACCTCTTGCTTAGTAGGACCTTGTGCTTGCTCATACGCTATCGTGACAGACCACTAAATTGATGACAAAACTTCTTATAACTAGACTGTAAGCTGTCATTTTACTTTTTTTAACATGTTAAAAAAAGTAACTTTTTTTAACACGTGAAAAAAAGTGGTACTTTATGAACTAATAACTGTGAAAAAAAGTGGACTTTTTTTAACGATCGTCGAAAAAGTGATTTTCGATTATTGATATTTGTTTTTGTTCTCTAAGGCAAACCTCGTAAAAACTACCCTCATCTGCTGTATAATTTATTTTTTTTTGTTTATTTAAACCGCAAACTAAAAATTCTCACTGATAATTTTCTCTTCAAATTTTTTTCGTTCATTTCTCTGTTTCAAATTAACATCGCTAACTCACTTTTGTTGAAGATTTTAATACAAATTTTAAAATAAGACTCTAATACATTAAATCAACCCCGATTATTGTAAATCCAGACCTGCTTTCACATGCGGTCTAAACTGTAAACACACACACGAGTGTAAACTTTTAAAAAATCAACCATCGGAAACGTTGAAGAGAACATCACGTAGGGCTAGTAACCATAGAAAGAGATACCCAATCTATATAATAGTTTTATGTTGTGGGAGAAGAATCAATGGACCAATTAACCCTATGGTCTATAATGAACTTCCATTGTCCGCAAACGGTTACCGCACTCCATTGTTAACATTCGACAATCGCTTCCTGATGCTGATATATCGACGACGACCACGACGAACTGTATATATTGTTGTGCGAGTACGCCCCTGGCGCTATGACCCAGACGCGAAGCAGACGGAAGACGCGAGAATATTCCAGAATACGTTTCTTTCAACGGCGCCCGATGAGCGAAGCCGTCGAACGATCGAGAAAACTACCAGAAAAGACCGGAGTATGCTGGAACAATACTTACCTATATATTAAGGACCGATTTGAATATTTTAGTTAGTTAGTTAGTTAGTTAGTCAGTAGTATGTTGTTAGATAAATGCGATTGTAAATATTGTCTTACATAAATTAAATTATTGTAAATAAATTGTGTTATATAAATTAAACAGTGTTAGTGATTTAAATAGTTTAAAAATAAATTAAAAAGACTAGTAAAAATAAATAAACGTTACATTGGTGTCAGAAGTGGGATATTGTAAATAAATAAGGTAAAAAATAAATAAATAAATATGTCGAAAAAACTTTGTGACTTGAAAGTGACAGAATTGCGTCAAGAGCTGGAGGATCGTGAATTGGAAACAACAGGAAGGAAGACCGAGCTGTTGGAGCGACTTAAGCAAGCATTGGAAAATGATGGTTTAGATCCAGAAAATCATATTTTTGTAGACGACTCTTCTGCTACTATTATTTCTTCATTAAATAAAGTTTCTTCCGATATGTCTTCCTTGAAGAGTGATATCTCTTCCGATATGTCTTCTTTGAAGAGTGATATTTCTTCTTTGGAAAATAAAGTTTCTTCCGATATGTCTTCTTTGAAGAGTGATATCTCTTCTGACATTTCTTCTTTGGAAAAAAGAGTTTCTACTGATATGTCTTCTTTAAAAAATGATATGTCTTCTTTAAAAAATGATATTTCTTCTTTGGAAAACAAAGTTTCTTTGGACATTTCTTCTATGGAAAATAAAATGTCTTCGTTTGAAAAAAAAATTGAAGAGAAAATAAGAGAAATGGAAAAGCAAATGGAAGAGATGGAAAAAGGAGGTAAAGAAGATATGGAAGATTTAGGAGAGGAAAACGAGGACGAAATGAGAAGCTTCAAAGTGGAGCGGAAACCGAAATTGGAAGGCAGCGAAAGTTCTGTTCGTGTTAAGGCCCCAACCTTTGACGGAAAGATGTCTTTGGAAAATTATCTCAAACAGTTCGAAACAGCTGCAAGAGCGAACGGATGGTCCCAAAAAGAGAAGGCAATAAACCTCACCATCGCTCTGAGAGGAGACGCTTTGGATGTTCTTCAGACCATACCAGTGGAGGACACAGATAATTTTGAGCAACTAAAGAAAAGCTTGAACATGCGATATGGTCACGAACACTTGGAGAACTTGTACCGATCGCAGTTAAAGACTCGAAAACAGAAGCGAGAGGAGACACTTCAAGAGTACGAAGTAGATATTGCCAGATTGGTAAGATTTGCTTACCCTTCAGCTCCAGAACAAATGATGGAATGTTTAGCTGTTGAAGCATTTCTTGATGGACTTCGTGACCACGAAATGGCAAAGACACTCCGTTTAGCTCACCACAAAACATTAGTTGACATCTTGTCTGCCGCGCTTGAGTATGAAGCGGCTTCGAAAGCTTGTGGAGGATACAGTAAAGTAAGGTCCGTAACGGAAGAGGAAGATGAAAATAAGTTAGACCAATTAGTAAATATGATGAAGAACTTTACTGATAAGAAAAAGAAGAAGACCATCAGGCGCTGGAATTGTGGTGAAATAGGACATGCTCGCAATTCATGTAAACGTCCTGGGGTCACTACGAATCAAGAAACTACTCCACAGGAAAAACTAAAACGGGCCGGCCTAGAGGGGGCAGCTTCGACCCAGAACGTTTCCAAAGACCCTCTCATATTAATAGCCTCTTTGAAATGCCGCGAAGACAGTGTATATGTAGATGGTGAAGTCAACGGTAAAAAGTATACACTATTGGTGGATACTGGAGCGACCAGAACGATTATACGGCCAACAACTATAAATAGCCGTAAGAAGCTTTTACCAACAAGGCTACGACTGCGAACTGCCACAGGTGATAGAGCTAACATCCTTGGAGAAGTCCAGGTTCAAATAGGAATTGGCTCAGAAAAGTTCACGCATACTGTTATTGTCGCTGATATTGAGGAAGATGTTATATTAGGAATGGATGTGATGAACTTACATGGTTTCCAACTGGATTTCAAGAACAGAGTTATCAAAGTTGGTTCTGAAGAAATATTCCTTCATCCATATGAGGACAAAACCGTGCCAGCCGTTGTCCTGGAGGATACTGTGGTACCTGGTAGAAGCGAAACGATCATAGTGGCCAGACTGCAAGGAACTATTGACGAAGGAATACCTGTGATGATGGAACCATGGAACCATGATGAGGAGGTCGGTCGAGGAATTTTGATAGGAAAAGGATTGGTCACTTCTGCTAAAGAAATTCCAGTACGAGTTATAAATGTCAATGATCACCCAATTACGATAAAGAAAGAGACCAAAGTTGGAACCTCCGTACCAGTAACATCTATAATTCGACAGACAGCTATTCCCGATAATTCCAACGATAAGTTTGAACAAATGGTGGCGGTTGCTGGTACATCTTTAAACCGAGAAGAGAAAAGAAAAATGAAAGATTTTCTTCATCGGTATCGCAACATTTTTGTACCAAAGGGGGGTAAGACAGGACGTACCTCTGCTGTAAAACATAAAATCGACACGGGTGATGCCAAGCCAATTCGTCAATCAGCTAGAAGATTACCACAGGCAAAGAGGCAAGAAGCTGAAAGGATTGTCCGAGAAATGGAAGAAGATGGAGTGATAGAACCCTCTACCAGTCCATGGGTCTCTCCGGTAGTCTTGGTCAAGAAAAAGGATGGAACTACGAGGTTCTGTGTAGACTACCGTCAGTTGAACAATGTTACCAAGAAGGACAGTTATCCTCTGCCTCGAATCGACGATACCCTGGACACTCTAGCTGGAAGCAAATTATTTTCTACCTTAGACTTGAAGTCTGGTTATTGGCAGGTAGAAATGGACCCAAGAGACAAAGAAAAGACAGCCTTTACCACCGGTTCTGGATTATTTCAGTTCAATGTCATGCCATTTGGACTATGTAATGCTCCTGCGACATTTGAAAGGCTGATGGAGAACGTATTGAGGGGGTTGTCTTGGAAAACGTGCCTGGTCTACTTAGACGACATCATAGTCTTGGGGGAGACATTTGAAGAACATCTGAAAAACTTAGAAGATGTTTTTAAAGACTTCAAGCTGCCCAACTGATGCTGAATCCAAAGAAATGTCAGTTATTCCAAGACAAAGTTAATTATCTGGGTCATATTGTCAGCAAAGAGGGCGTGTCTGTAGATAAGGACAAGGTCGCTTCTATCAAACAATGGCCACAACCAACTGATAAACATCAAATAAGAAGCTTTCTTGGTCTATGTACATACTACCGCAGATTTATCAGAAAGTTTTCAGACATTGCTAAGCCATTAACACGCCTTACAGAGGAAACGAGAGAGTTCTGCTGGGATGAAAACTGTCAAACGGCTTTTGAAACTCTGAAGAAGCATTTAACCGCAGCACCGATATTAGGCTACCCACAACCGGAAGGAGAATTTATTTTGGATACAGATGCCAGTAATGTCGGAATTGGAGGAGTCCTTTCACAGATTCAAGATGGACAAGAGAGAGTCCTGGGTTATTTTAGTAAAGTACTCTCCAAACCTGAGCGGAATTACTGCGTTACGAGAAGAGAACTTCTGGCAGTTGTGAAATCGGTGGAACACTTCTACCAATATCTTTATGGAAGAAAATTCTTAATCCGGACGGACCATGCAGCCCTAAAATGGCTAATGCAGTTTAAGAACCCTGAAGGTCAAATTGCCAGGTGGATCGAACGACTCCAAGAGTACGACTTTAGGATCGAACATCGAGCTGGGATAAGTCACAGAAATGCAGACTCCCTTTCCAGAAGACCGTGCCCAGAAGAGTGTTCTCACTGCAGTAAGACAGAATTAAAAGAAACTGCAATACTACGAACAACTGTAGTTAACGACGACTGGGCACCTACTAAAATTAAAGAAGAACAAGATAATGATCCTGTCTTAAAGAAAATGAGAGAATGGAAGATAGAAGATCGTCGACCTACTTGGCAAGAAGTGTCAAAATTCTCTACAGTCCTTAAATCATATTGGGCTCAGTGGGAGTCTTTCATTTTGGAAGGCGATTTATTAAAGAGAATAATTGAAAACGATGACGGTTCCGTTAACAGAAAGCAATTGGTTATACCAAAGAGTAGAGTAGCCGAAGTACTACGACAGTTACACGACAGTCCATCAGGAGGTCATCTTGGTGTCAAGAAAACCTTGCAGAGAGTTCGGGAAAGGTTTTATTGGATGAATAGTTCCGATGATGTTAAGGACTGGTGTAAGAAGTGTACCATCTGTGCTGCTAGTAATGGACCTCAGAAAAGAGGAAAGGCTCCCATGAAACAATATAACGTTGGTAGCCCATTTGAGAGAATTGCTTTAGATATTGCTGGACCGTTCCCCACTACTGAGAATAAGAATAAATACATGTTGGTGGTAATGGATTATTTTACGAAGTGGGTTGAAGTCTACGCCATTCCAAATCAAGAGGCAGCAACTGTCGCAGACGTGCTAGTGAAGGAGTTTATTTGCCGATATGGAGTGCCCTTGGAGATTCACAGTGACCAAGGAAGGAATTTCGAAAGTCAACTCTTTCAAAGGAATTTGCGACCATTTAGGAATGAAGAAAACAAGAACTACAGCATTGCACCCACAATCAGATGGAATGGTAGAACGCATGAATAAAACCATTGGCAAATATCTATCAAAAGTAGTATCCAATCACCAAAAGAGACTGGGACCAGTATATTTCGCTCTTTGCAATGGCTTATCGATCCGCCGTCAATGAATCAACAGGTCAAACACCAGCAAAAGTCTTGTTTGGACGCGAGATGAGGTTACCATGCGACCTCGAGTTTGGATGCCGACCTGGAGAGGATATAGCTGGAGAAGACTATGTAATCCAGTTACGTAGAAAAATGGACGACATGCATGATTTGGTTCGCTCCCATCTCCAAGTTGCCAGTGACAGGATGAAGAAACGGTATGATACCCAAGCTATAGAAGGATGTTTCCAAGAAGGTGACAAAGTCTGGCTCCATAACCCGAAAAAGACGGAAGGGGTACTCACCAAAGTTACAACAATCTTGGGAGGGTCCATACATCATCAAGAAAAGAATCAATGACGTCATATACCGTATAATAAAGACCCCGAATGGAAAACCTAAGGTAGTACACCGAAACCGACTGGCGAAATTTGAAGGAGATCATGACCAGGAAGAAGAAGTCGTAAATCAAGTCCAAGATACACCCGACCTTGCTTTCGAAGAATTTATGGGTGCATATGGAGGTACTGGGAAAGCTAGATACGGCGTGACTATTGAGAAACAGCAAGACCTGTTCACACTTCCTGATGACTACTCATTGGCCCATAGCGTTTCCGCCACTATCAGCGACGGCCGAGGATTGGCGTCTGTCTTTCGAAGGAAGATTGGTCGACTGTCAGAACTTCGAAATCAGTTACCAGCCACTGGGAAGGCTTTGATACTTCGAGATGACTCCCGTTGCCTCTTCTATCTGATTACCAAGAATACCTACCAAGACCAGCCCACTTATCGAAATATATGGGAATCATTACTTAACTTGAGAGAGCACGTATTGGAGTCCAACATACAGAAGCTAGCCATGCCGAAAATAGAGTGCAACTCATTGGATTGGAGGGTCATCCGAAATATGGTGGAAGTAATCTTTCAAGATACCGAAGTCCAAGTGTTGGTATGCAGCCATTCGCCCCGTGTCCAGCTGACATCAAAGACCATTCCATGTTATTTCCATGCAACTGGAAATTGTAGACGAGGATTCAGTTGCAAGTATCTCCATCCAGTCTCAATTGCTTAAAAGTTCCAGGAGGAACTATCTCTTAAGGAGGGGGCAATGTTGTGCGAGTACGCCCCTGGCGCTATGACCCAGACGCGAAGCAGACGGAAGACGCGAGAATATTCCAGAATACGTTTCTTTCAACGGCGCCCGATGAGCGAAGCCGTCGAACGATCGAGAAAACTACCAGAAAAGACCGGAGTATGCTGGAACAATACTTACCTATATATTAAGGACCGATTTGAATATTTTAGTTAGTTAGTTAGTTAGTTAGTCAGTAGTATGTTGTTAGATAAATGCGATTGTAAATATTGTCTTACATAAATTAAATTATTGTAAATAAATTGTGTTATATAAATTAAACAGTGTTAGTGATTTAAATAGTTTAAAAATAAATTAAAAAGACTAGTAAAAATAAATAAACGTTACAATATGTATTTTTGGTCTGAATTAATTGCTCTCATTCAGATTGTTACCGATAAAATTTCGACCGTGATATTTAATTTATTGTTTGTCAATAACTAGGTCCGAAAAATCTGATCGATCATGTCGGCCGTGACAATTAAACAATTACAGATACCTACAAATAATCTCGTCGGGATGTTACGTAACACAAACAAATTACGGCTATCGACAGGCGCGTTTTTGTCTAACGAACAGGCGAACTTGTTAGAACATGACTTTTTTTTTTTTTTTTTTTGATCGAAATTGATTTTCATTTCAATACCACATATTGGACAAGGAACAAGAGTATTGACTTGTTAAATTACGAGATTTTTCTAAAGCGCTCGTTGGTATTAGCCTCAGGTCGATAATAAACAAAAGAAATTTCGTTACTATAATGAACATTGCTCAATCCACCAATTTGTTATTTTATAGCTGTTTGTAACCGGAACTTGTAAAATTGTTGCAGTACCTAAAAGAACCAACATCGTGGGAATAGTTTGAAAATGAAATCAAGAAGATTCGGGATACCAGCGAACCGCGTTTTCATTTAGTTTTGATACTTTTAGTACAGTCAATTTGTCATTTTTAATGGAAAAAAATACCCTAGTCACTTTTTTGCAAAAATCGTTAGAGGGGCATCCCAAAAAATGCGGGATTAGGGGGGAAACGGTGGGTTTTTGGAAAAATTTATAAAAACAAAAAATGTTGGGAACAATATTGTCTACAACTTTTTTCATTGGGTCGATGCGCTACAATGAAAATTTCCTATAAATAGATGGCGCTGAAGTTTCAAAAAAGTGATTTTTTTGCTTATTGATACCGAAAAAATTTTTTTCCCCAAAACTGTCAATGAGAAAGTTGTTCGCTTTGAAATACCTACAAAATTCATATACAACATTTTCTCGTCCTATCGAGGGGGCCGACACGGGTTGAAATACGTTGAAATAATGTACACCCCACTTGAAATTATTTCAAAATATTTGAAATATTTGAAATATTTTTGAAATATTTGAAATATTTTTGAAATATTTGAAATATTTTTGAAATATTGTTGAAATATTCTTGTATTACTTTTTATTTTATAAATAATTTGGCAACAGCGCGCGACTTTTACAAGCGTTTAGCTGTGCCATGCTTGCCGGTAGGAATGTTCTGAATGTAAGGATGTCTAGGCACTTTTTACGAGCTACAAAAAGGAAATAAAACGGAGCTAGTACTGGCTAATATCTAGTATACGTTTTTGAATATCGAATTTTATTTGAGCTGTATACATTTAATGGAAAGATAATAATTTCAGCGGATGCTTTTCAAAAAATTGAAAGTATTTTCGGCACTGCTGCTACCTCTCCTAGTACTTCTGGTTCTGATTCTACCTCGGAAAACGATAACAGTATTGCTCTAATGGATGATACTGACACAGAACAGTTCAATTCTGAGAACTCAGAATATGATCGAGAATCAGTCATCAAAATAGAAAATCAAAGATATTATGCCGTTTATTACATGAAGAACTGGTACTTAGGATGCGTATGATAGCTATTCAAAATGATGAACTCATGAAGGAAGGAATCAAAATAAAATTCTTACAATATATTATGATGACATTCAAGTGGTGGATCGAAAGTATATTTTTTATGGGCCAATTCAGCTGATTGGTACACATCCATTTTATTTGAAAAGGTGTGATAGAGTTAATATAATTAAAAAGTACAAAACATTGAAAAAATAATTACTATGATTACCTGATTTACTTTTACAGTATTATTTATCAGTATATTAGTTAAAGTTATAAAGATCTCGATAAAGATTTACTAAATAATATTGTTTTTTTAGAAAAACTATTTTTTATTTTATATTTTACTCAAGCACAATTTACAAAATGTCTGTGTTTCTTACTTTTTAAATTATTGTAGGCTTTTGTTCCAAAGTAAATGACTGTTCAGCCACTCTAGCAAAAGTTAGCGCTGGCAGTGACGCTCTGTGAAGGCGCTTGAAGGTGGCTGAACGTCTTTGTATGATACATCATATAAAGTTAATTTCTACCTATTATGTTTCCCTCAACATTAAATTCTACAGTTGCATATGTATTCTCGGATATTTAACTTTTATACACTTATAAAAATCAAATATAGAAATTTTCACTTAACTTAATGGTTATTATAATTGTTGATTGTTGTTATTGACATATCGAACCGCTCACCAACTTAGCGGAAAATAAATTCGCTGGAAAAAATGGCGACCGCTACAGCTGTCACTAAGCGGTCAAATTCGCCCTCCGCTTACTCAACGCTTGTGTAACGCTAGCTTGGCTGAACGCGCCCAATGTTTAGAAAGCGTTTTCTATTGATTACCACCCCATGAAAGACTTTTATTTGTTTTCATCAACTAATTCTCTACAAATCTTACAAAAGATTCAAGTCAACTACTTATTAGCTTACAGTCAAAGCTCAAAGAGTGTAAACTGTAATCTTAGCCTTTTCTACATTTTTTTGGCTTTCTGAACGTCTTCAATTCAATATTGTTTTCGTTCTGAATAATTTAATATTTATTTTTGAAATATTTTTGAAATATTACTGAAATATTTTTGAAATATTATTGAAATATTTTTGAAATTTTTGAAATAATTGAAATATATTTCAAATTTTTGAAATATATTTCATATTTTTGAAATATATTTCAAATTTTTGAAATAATGTACACCAAAATAGGGCGTGTCGGCTCCCTCGCGTCCTATGTACCGTTTAGGAGTTATAGCATGTCAAAGCCTTAGTTTGCAGACGACTGCCAAAATTTTCTATGACCCATGCATCCGTCCTGAACCAATTGATGCTGCTGGCCAAGCAATTTTTACAATTCTCCACAGTGGAGTTAAATGCACAGACTCATTTGCTAATGTGCGTTTCAAAAAATTTACTCAATGTGCAGCTAAAACGAAAGTAAATCTTATTTACAGCCATCTCCAGACGCAGCTAAGTTCCATAGTCGACGCGTATACCATCAAATTCAAGCTTGGCTTGACAACGATATGGAGCCCACTAATTGGGGATGGATGAAAACTGAACGTGGATTGGAACCGTTTAGAACTGACCTTGACCCAGCTCCAGACAATATTTTGAAGCTAATAGCTTGCAGCTGCAAGACAAATAATTGTGGAGCAGCTTGCGGATGCACTGACGTGCTCAGTGGTTCGCAAGCACTGTAGCGGAGAAAATTGCAGCAACGTTCTAATTATTGAAGATGAGAATGACGACATTGAGAATATTGATCTGGACTATCCATCACAAGTAGTCTACTGGCATTCAAATGAAGTGAGCAGTACAGATGAAGGATCAATAACTGATTCGTGACAGCTTGACTGTACTATTTCTTAAAATACCATTTTAAAAATACAATAGGTATCTAATCCAACCAAAATTGTGATATAAGTTGATAGTATCCTTGTGTCCTTCAAAAATCACACGTTGAAGGCGGCGGAAGAGGACCAGTATATTGGAAGAGAAGAGTTATTGGTAGGAAGATTAAACAGAGTATGCTGTACGGGGCGAAAGAGCAGGTATTAACATAAGCTCTACTGCAGGTGCAAAGAGGGATTTTGCTGAAGGTGATACAGGACAGTGGGTGGTCTGTCAGCGGTGGTATTGTCAAGGTCCTACCCATTGGACTTTATTGCTAGATCAAAAAGGCAGCAGTGGATAGCAGGTTGGAAAAGTACGAAGGGGGCGATTAGTAGCAGTAGAGATTGGATGGACTGGAAGTTTAGCAAGGTAAACTACTTTTTGACTCAGATTCTCTCTGGACACGGGTCAAGAGTCATAAGATTGGGAAAAGGGAAACAGAAATGTGCAAAAGGTGTGAAGTTGAGGATGATGTGGATCAAGTGTTTAGATGTTGGGAGAATGAGGAAGTTGAAGAGTAAACTTGCGGAGGCGGCGTTTTGGGAAAACATGGTGAACATATGGCACATCTATCTCCTTGTCAAAAACATCTGTAAATCCTGAGGTGTTGTTTAAAATAAAATATCTTGTATAACAGAGGCATTTACTGGCAGATGATTCCTTTTTTGATAAAACGCTCGGACCCGTCGATTTTGTTTTCGAGGAGGACACAAAATTGGCATAAATTCACTTTAACATTTGCAGCCCCTTAAGCAGGGGTGGCATCATCCCTAAAATATTAAATGAAAAGGGGGGTCGAATGATCCATTATTTGAAAGGTCTTTCAACTCCCTTTATAATGATGTAAAATTCATGTATTCAATTCAGTAGTTTTGGAGATTTATTGATTTAAAGTTTAAAGTAGACTTTAATAAGTACATCAAATTAGTTTGTACTTTTTTCAGAAGAAATTTGAGTAAAAGCCTTTTCTTGATAAGTAAATGCTTTTATTTACTACGGCCATATTGCCATATTGCCAAATTGTTTATTTGTTTTATGACTTCAGATAGTTATTCTAAATAAAAAGTATCTCTTACTGAAAAATAATGTGTTTGTATTCTTAGAATTAAAGTATAAGTAATTTAAATTAGAATTTTTTTATCTAAACTCAACTAATGCCCCAGCCTATAGAAAATTTATTAGTGGACTGACTCTAAAATTATGACAATCATACACAATAAAAGAGACTCATTCACGATTCTATTGACGATGTTGGGGTCACTATTGTTCTCCATAAGAGATCGGCTTTCAGCAGGGTACCTGGGTGTGTATTTTTGAATTTTAACCTAAACTAATATTTGCCATTCGAATGGTATTCTATACATAATGTCGTTTTTAAGATATAACTTTAAAATGTTAAATATTTTTTAGCATTTTGGCAATCGTTATGTAAATCTACTAGTCGATTTATTGTATTTATAGATTAATAAATTATAATTAACATTGATAAGTATAATAAGATGTGTATGTATATATTCCACAGATCCTAATAATTATTTATTTCAGAAAATTAAAAATTAGACTGTAAATCATATATCATCAGGTGGAAAACAATCGTTTGAGAATTCTAATGGCAATTACGGACTATACTAAGAGGGGAACTGTAAATGTAAAAATGCAGTCATTTCCTTTTCCGTTCTAAGAATAGGGCTGGTGACTACACTACTTATAAAAATATAAAAATCGTTGAAATGAAGATGAAACAATTGCTCGAAACATGCTTTGAGGAAAAATCTACAAATAAATAAGAAAATGCCAAAACCCCACTGAGTTACAGATTAGTTACACGGATATATGACTATACAGGGTTAGTATAAAGTATGGAACCCCCTAAGTATCTCCTCAACGGTTTGATATTTTTAAATGAAATTGTTTATCCCCTTCTAGGAAAATCCAAGGAATTCAAAACTGCTATCAAATTTAATGTACCATTTGCGGTCAAATCGGAAATGCATATCAACTTTTTTATTTTAAATAGAACACCCTGTATATTTTTCCAATAATTTATCGTTTTTGACTTAGTTAGCCATGGATAAAATGTCAAACCTTTAATTGTCAAATAAATTAATTATTGAGTAATCTACCTATCAGTGTAGTATAAGTTGTGCAATAATATTTCTCTCTGTTATTTGTTACTATTGTTTTTTCTATTATGGTGTAAATTGTTATGTTGCCAAGTTTTTAGGATGTTTCCATAAATTAAGTTTGCCTTACTCACCATTTGACATTTCATCCATGGCTAACTAAGTCAAAAACGATAAATTATTGATTAAAGCCTCAATTATTCAATAACAATATGAATGGAAAGTTTTACTGTATGCAGAATATCACAAGGAATTCAAAAATGGAAAAATATACAGGGTGTTCTATTTAAAATAAAAAAGTTGATATGCATTTCCGGTTTAACCGCAAATGGTACATTAAATTTGATAGCATTTTTGAATTCCTTGGATCTTCTTAGAAGGGGATAAGTAATTTCATTTAAAAATATCAAACCGTTGAGGAGATACTTAGGGGGTTCCATACTTTATACTAACCCTGTATACAGTGTGATTAAATTGATTGTACTAACCCTTACTTTTTGGAAGTCCATCTTATTAAGAATAATAAAAAACTTAATTGAATTGAATTGAACTTAATTTCCAAGATTATTTGAAAAATTAGGTTTTAAATTACAATGACGGCCGTCAAAGCTCTCCTTTAGGTTATCGATGGGTAAAATGAAAATTTACAGTGGGGTTTTCACATCAATCAAGTTTGTATTATGCTATGATCGTAGATAAAAATTTTTTCACCATTTTTATTTTGTTTTTAACCATGTTTGGTTTAAAATAATTAAAAACGATACTCTTTTAGACATCCCGCTATGTCAAATCTAACTACCTACTAAAACTGTGAGCAATAATCTTAAAAATAAAAGAACCAATGACCATTAAGTCGTTTTTTATTATATCTCCATCTTTATAGCGTTCTCCCCAACATCAATAAACATTTTTTATTTTCCTCTTCAGTTGTACGATCGCCTCGTGTTTCTTGTTTTTATAATCCGTTTGTAATTTGAAGATTATTTCATTGTAAATCAAAAGACTGTCATAGAGGCATCGTGCTGGTTTGGGCGCCTTGTTTCTTTTACCAAAAAATTATTACGACGTGGTACAGGTATAAAATCTCATCGGCCGGGCTTGTGTTGTTCTTCGAGAGATAGAGAGAGTGTGCACCGATGTGTAGGTCGAAGAATACAAAAAAAGGATTATCTATTATCTGGTGTGATGCCGGGGGCACGCCTTCCGTCGTCTTCTTCTTCTTATTTCGATGTCGAACAACTACTACAGGGTGGAAAACATCAAGATGGCTCAAACAAAGCAGCAAAAATATTGTAAAGTTTCGATAGGTTTTAACAAAGATAAGAAAGTAAAGAAATCAAGTTTTTCCACGTCAATAACTAAGGACACTTTGAGGATTTCTAAGGATTACTGTTATCAGTAATCTTCATCAATTTTAGAAAGATTTAAAGTAAATAAGAATAATTAAATGAAATGGGTATTTTTAATTGTACAACAAATGATTTAATAATAAATAGGAGTTAATGTCATTTGGTATTAATACTTTTAAAATAGAGATACGAGGGTTGCCTTTTGTTATTTTCTTAACACACCTCGTATCTTCTAATGTACCTCAACAAATGAAAACCTTAGCCAAATTGAATACAAAATAGAGAATATATATCATCATTGATTAGAACTGTCCAGTAAACCCACACTTTTCAATTTAACCACCATGTAGTAAAGGCAGCAAGAAGTATACATTATTCCATTATTCTACCCACTCGTTCTATATCTTTAAATACATAAATTGAACTGAATAATATATACATACAGTGTGTAAAAGCCAAATGGAATAAATTCATTATTTCAGTTACTGTACATATTTATAAAAAATCCCGAAACACGTCAAATTTAAATTATAACTTGACATTCTTTAACGTGAAAATGCAACCCCTACCTTCAACCCCCTTAGAATGACAGGTACAACCCCCAATTTTTTAAATGGGAAGTATAGGCTTGTGATATTTGAAAGGTCTCTTCATTTTCTATTCAAAAATGTTATTGTTTTTAAATTTGATGCAAAAATTAACTTGAAAAATATTAAAATCATGTTGTTACCGAAATTCGCTAAAATATACTCCAAACTTATTACAATATACTTAAAACTTATTTCCCGTTTAGGTCTTGATAATGAGAAAGTGAACAAAAACCATAACAATGTGGTTTTTGGATGGTAACCATTAAAAAATTTCCGTGGCAACGCTATTTTAACAAGCAGTAGTAAATTGTTTTATTTAAGTTGTCATTGTTGTAATTTAAGTATAAAGTTTGTTCAATTCAATTCTGAAAAATGGTTAGATTAACGGAAATGCATAAAATAACAGTTTTACAAATGATTGGTTACGGAGATAACATCCGAACACATCAGGAAGTAACTCGCCTATTTCATGAGAAATTTCCTAATTTACCGCCTATATCCCAAGGAACAATAAGTAAAATAGAAAAGCAGTTTCGCGAGTTTGGTCATGTAAGGCAGATAAAAAAAGCAGCTGCCAATGCACTGAGTGAACTCAAATTAGATGTGTTGCTTGAGTTTCAGGAAAACCCACATACATCGAGTAGACAGGCATCCACTACATTCAATGCTAGCCGTACATCGATAGCAAACATATTAAAAGAAAATAAATTGCATCCGTATAAGATGATACCTACTCAGGAGCTCATGGAAGACGATTTTGATAGGAGAACTTTTTTTTGTGAGCAAATGATGGACATGTTGGATAACAATATTATCCAATTAGAAGATGTTATGTTTTCTGATGAGTGGACTTTTTTACTTAACGGTCATGCTAATCGGCCGCTACTGGTCCACGGAAAATCCTCACTGGATGAGAGAAGAACACACTCAATACCCTCAAAAGGTTAATGTTTGGACAGGGATTGTAGGGAACAATATCATTGGTCCCTTTTTTATTGAGGGCAACTTGAATGGCAACAATTATTTGGCACTACTTCAAAATGATGTCATTCCAACGTTGGCAAATTTATATCCTGATCCAGGTAACTCTCAAGTTCCAGCGAATACGATATGGTTGCAGCAGGATGGAGCACCACCATATTACCAACTTAATGTCCGGCAGTACCTCGATACAATATTTCCCAATCGGTGGATAGGGAGGCGAGGATCGATTGAATGGCCAGCGCGATCACCTAATCTTACATTATTAGATTTCTTTTTATGGCGATATGTGAAGAGCCATGTGTATAAAACTAAACCTTCTGATTTAAATGACTTAAAAGAACGAATAACGCTTGCGATTAGGTCGATCACGCCTGATATGTTAAATAATATTAGAAGACAGTTTTATTTGAGATTAGGATGTTGCCAAGACGTTCGCGGACAACATTTTGAACATCTACTTCATTAACATTCATAGTTCTTTTTCGTGTTCTACATTTTATTACGTTTTGCATTACATTTTAGTTTTTGATTGTCTTGTAGCGAATTTCGGTAACAACATGATATTAATTTTTTTTATGTTAATTTTTGCATTAAATTTAAAAACAATAACATTTTTGAATAGAGAATGAAGAGACCTATACTTCCCATTTAAAAAATTGGGGGTTGTACCTGTCATTCTAAGGGGGTTGAAGGTAGGGGTTGCATTTTCACGTTAAAGAATGTCAAGTTATAATTTAAATTGCACGTGTTTCGGGATTTTTGATAAATATGTACAGTAACCGAAATAATGAATTTATTCCATTTGGCTTTTACACACTGTATATGCTATTTTGTTAAATGAAACCTCCACACGTTTACCCCCCCTTCAAAAAAATGTATCACGTCCGTAGGAGTTGAAAAACCCTGGATTGATAAAAGGCTCAATACTAAGGAAAAACTGATCTATAACATTTTTCAAAAACTCATTTTTTAAGTTGGTGATCGAAAACTCGGAATTTTTCCACGTTTTTTAACTGTAATTTGCAAATATCTCAAAATATAATATATGCATTTTAACAATAATAATCGGCTGCGCCTCATTAAAAAAAAAATCAGTTCTCGATATGTAGCTGAAGTTTCGACCGGTCAATTGAGCGTAAAGATAGATATACAAAAAATAATATAAAATAGTCAGACGACTCATAAAAAATTTTGAAAGATTAAAAAATCATAACCGACTCTATCCGGGTGAAGATCCATCCCCAGAGTGTGTCGGATCTACCGGATATCTGAGTATAAAAATTTTCTGAAAAAATCAAGGTTAGATTGTAACCCTTTAAAATAAATTTTGGAGTATTCGAGAATCATCTCTGTATCGACCTAGGTGGTGATCCACACCCAGGATGTGTCGGATCCACCGGATAACCGGAATAAATTTTTCAAAAAATCATGGATAGCGTCTAACCCTCTGAAATAAATATTGGAAGACTCTTTAATGATACCTTAGTCAGCCCAGAGGAGGATCTACTCCCAGGATGTATTGGATCCACCGGATATTTGAGTGTAAACAATTTAAAAGTTTTTCGAAAAATCATGGTTTGAATCTAACCCTCTAAAATAAGTTTTGGATGATTCGATAATCATCTCTGTATCGACCTAGTTGGTGATCCACCCCCAGGATGTGTCGGATCCACCGGGTAGATAGCGTCTAACCCTCTGAAATAAATTTTGGAAGACTCAAGAGTCATCCCGGAGTCGACCCAAATATGGATCCACCCCCAGGATGTGTCGGATCCACCGGATATCGGGATGTTGAAATTGTAAACTGACTCCAAAAATCATGGTTGAAATCTAACCCTCTGAAATAATTTTGAAAGACTCTTTAATGATCCCTTAGTCGACCCAGAGGGGGATCTACCCCCAGGATCCACCAGATAGCTGAGTGTAAAAATTTTAACATCATTCACATGAGTATACGCTCAATTGACCGGTCGAAACTTCAGCTACATTTCTCGATCACCATAGTAGCATTTCGCGCACTAGATACAAAAATAACTATTATGATAAAAAATGTAGGTCTTTTATCTTTCTTTGTCAGACCACAATTGACGGGGCGCTTGTTTATTATGAAATTATTGTTGAAATGCATATTTTTTTAGATTATCGCAAAAAAATCGTAAAAAACAAATTGAAAGGTCAACTAAATTATATAATGTAAACCGCTTTGACGAATCTAAAAACTGAATGTACCGCCCATCTTAGTTTCAAAGAAAGAACAATCAGAATAAGCGACGTCCTTTATGGGCAATCTTTGCGCTCGTATATCCAGTTTGTTTGCGACCGCTATAAATAAGACCCACACGTCTAGAAAACAATGGAACTAATGAGGCTACGTACGGCCACTGCCTACCGAGCTTTCGAAAATAAACAAACAAAAACACAACGAAGAGGTGGCTAGGAAAGGAAATTTTAAAAAACGACGGATACACAATGCATTCGTTCCTCTCAACCTTTACGTCGGTTGTTGTTTTTTTCTGATAAGCATCGCCCGATTTGTAAGTGTCAACTAGTAGGCAATACACGAAAAGAGATAGGCGATCTTTATAGGACGACTTCGTCTTTCAATTTATTATTCAAATATCCATAACTCCAGAAACACGTGGCTATTATCAATCATTAGGTAATGGACAAAAGGAAAACAGTACCCGTTGTAAAACTATATTAATAATAACAGAATAGTTATTTACGTTACAAGTCCGGGAAGTGACTTATTACGGTACGAGTTTATGGACGAGGCGACGAAGGAGCCGAGTCAAGAATATCTAATCGAGTACCGTAATAATCACTTCACGGACGTGTATCGTACTATATTTTTTTTCATACTGCCTTTGGTTTTAAACGCAATAACATATGAAACTGAAATGACATATTTGATCATTTTATTAGGAAGTCATGTAGACTGCTGTGAAAAAATTATGTTAAAGTACGTTTCACAATAATTCGTTGACTCGGTACCTGACCTTAGGGGATTAGTAATGAAAGGTTATAAATTTCTCACTGTACAGTAAACATTAACAGATCCGTAATCTGGTTTTCAAAATAGATTTAAATAAAACTCAGTAACATTTACTAAAACTTAAATTTATTTTGTAAAAAAAATCACGAATTTTTTTAAAAACAAACAAACAAATTTTAAGTTTATTTATTAATTGAAATTAAACAAAACTATTGAAACTTACGTATACGTATACGCTTTGGTCTATTTCATCTAATTGGCAGATGTTGTCAAAAAATGTTTCAAATAAAAGATGTAGTTTAATCATGGCCACATTTTAAAAATATTTTGTACTACAGGGTATCCCAAAAAATTGATTTAAATAAAACTAAGTTAACATTTACTAAAACTTAAATTTATTTTGTAAAAAAAAAATCACGAAATTTTTTAAAAACAAATTTTAACTTTATTTATTAATTGCGATTAAACAAATGAACTAATTCTACATTATTTACAACTATTTAATCTAAATGTAGTTCAATATCACTATCCTTTTCATTTAAATTAATAACTAAGGGTGCTACAGTTACATTAACATTTCGATATGTACCTTCAACCTTAATAACATGCTGAATCGAATTTTTCCAGCTATCAATTGGAATTTTACTTGTCACATTTCTGATTAACTCTATAACACTTGAGTTTAATGTGGGTGAAACGTTTTCCGATCTAACTTTGGATTTTAGCTGATGCCACATGTGTTCTATAGGATTGAACATGGGGTAAGCCGTAACACTGTGTGGCCCATATTTTTAGCAATAGTATCACAAACGTATTCTTTTTCAATACCGAACGCTGCTACAACTTGTAAGAGATCACGTTTTGTGTACGATTCTTCAAAATAAAGGTCATTTTTTAACAAATACTCTTGAATTTCCCATTTATTGTTGTTGCTATTTGGTACTTTATTTAATTGACGGCTATGATAAGTTGCATTGTCCATTACAATTTATAATTTTTTCCGGTATATTCGGCAATAAATAATTCTCAAACCAATCTTCAAAAAGTTCTGCTGTTGTATCTTCGTGATAATCTAAACTTGAATCTTTAATATTCTTTGCTGATAACAATAAAGCGTTTGGAACCCAACCTGTTTCTGATCCGGCATGTATTATTGTAATTCTTTGTTTTCTATTTGATGGAGCCTTTGTTTTGCAATTTCCCGATGAATCAACAAAACTCTTCGTTGGAGTATCATGGGTGTCATACCATGTCTCGTCGAGGTAGATAATTGAAAGGTTTTCACTTCTATATTTTTGAATAGCTTGTAAGTAATGACAACGCCACATTCGTAAACGATATGACTCCATTATCACTTGTCTTTTATTAATGGTACAATATTTAAATCCCATTTGAGAAATAATTCTCCACAAACTTGTACGGCTACAAATAATTTCCGTGTCGTCTTTAAGTAACCGTTTTTTTATACAATCTAGGGTTGGTATCATTTGTTCTTGGTATAGGACATTATATCGTTCGTCGGATTATATCTTTTTGTATTTCATCAACACATTTGGTTATTAACGTCACTTCGTTTTTTTCGTTTACTTATTGGCTTATTGATAATATCTTTTACTGTGGATATTGGGGTTTTGGTTAACTTACATGTTTCTTCTGCTGCATCGGTTACACTATAACCTCGATTATTCAATGTTTCAAACACATTTTTCACAATTTGTTTCGCATCCGGCGATAAATGCACTTTTTTTTGCCCAAGGACGCCACATACTTAGTTATAAACACAAGATTACTTTCAGAGTATAATGTTTAGTACAAACTAAAATTCTAGGAGAGAATTTTAAAAACAAATTACCCCGAAACTCCCACTTTCTCTTCCAAGATGATTAAGAAAATCAAAAATCATTTACTAATGATTTACTATTGATGGTCAGTAATAATAATTTAAAATTTTACCTGAAAAATAAAAAATCCAAAATATATCTTTCTGGACAAAAATAAATAATACCTTTCTGTAAATTTTCGAAGAAATATTAACCACCTTTTATTAGTAATCCCTTAAGAGCAGGTACCAAGTCAACGAATTATTGTGAAACGTACTTTACTTGATTTATTATTAACTTGGTTGATTTGCTTTATAAATAAAAAATGAACAGCGGTTACCAAGTAACAGGCTGACATATTGAATTTTTCTGCACACACGAAATATATGCGGAGAAAATGGATCTGAAATTAGATGAATTTGCTGAGAAAACTGCGGAAGCGATAGAGCAAATTATTCCAGTTAAGTCTGCGAAAAGATATGAAAAAGAATATGCGCTGTTTTGCAACTGGCGTGAACAACACAATTTGAAAATTAGTGCTGATGAAAATGTGATGCTGGCTTACTTTTTGGATGTGGTAAGAATAGTTTTTCTAAAGAATATTCTTTTCAACAGTTTTTAGTCAAAAACATTCAATCCTTATTCATTATGGTTCAAATACTCGATGGTAAAATCAATGATTATGGTTAACGAGAATGTCAACATATCAAGTTTCCCAAGGTTGACAGCATTTTTGAAAATACAAAATGTAGACCATCAGCCAAACCAATCGAAGGTGCTGACAAAGGAACAAATTGAAAGCTTCATGAGGGACACTCCAGATAAAGAATATCTATTACTCAAAGTGATAGCATTACTTGGAGTTGCAAGAAGTTGCCGAAGGGAAGAGATCTATAATTTAGAAGTTAGTGATGTGGAGGATACGGGTACTCATCTAGTAGTTGAGATTAACCAGACAAAAACGCATATTCGACGAGCTTTCACTGTGATTAACAGTGATGAGGTTCACTATTTGGATGTGTTTAGAAAATACATGAATTTACGGCTACACGTCTCCCTTTTGGTGGGTTATAGACAAGGAAAATGTCTGTCTCAAAGAGCTGGTATACATACTGTTGGTGGAGCACCTAAGAAAATAGCTGAGTTCTTAAAACTAGACAAACCAGAAAAGTATACAGGTCATTGCTTCAGGAGGACATCCTCAACGTTGTTGGCCAATGCTGGAGCTGACCTTAAAGTTCTAAAACAGCACGGAGGATGGAAGAGTTCTTCAGTTGCAGAAAAGTATACAGTAGAATCGATTGAAGGTAAAAATAAGATTGCAAGAATGATTCAAAGTGGCGAAACTTTTGTTGAAGTGCTACATCACAGCCACGATTACAGAAAACACTGTAAATCCATCAACAACTCCATTAATACATATATTGCTGGCAACAGCAGTTGTACAATTAATGTCAATCTTAAAAAACTAGAATAAAAGCTTAGTTGTTGTTGATTCACACTGTATAAGATGAATTAGGAGTGTGAATACTTTAAATTTAAATATCTATTATTTCAAGAAAACTACCAGGTTACTATTATATAGTAACCTATTCCAAATAGTTCCAATATAACTAGTAATTTTAACTGATATATTTTTTAATTATAAATAATTATTAAATACAATTTTTAACCCGGTGTTAAATATTTTGATTGGCATTTAATCACTGGATTAAAAAGCTTACTTTTCTGATATTAAACTAGTTTCCTAAAAAACTGTAATGTCTTATAAAAAAAAACATAAAAAATGAAAGTTGATACTGACTCGTTTTAGGTTTAATAGGACACTTTTACCATTTTTTCTGACTCATGAATCAAAATGGAAAAATTATTCATCAGACCTTATCTCTCACAAATAAGCTGAAAACATTTTAAAATATTGTTAATGATATATATGATTTAGTGGTGCCTTTTCTTCAAACACAGATTTAAGTTTATAGGTCTAATGTAAACCATTTAAATTGACATTTAGAAACCCAGGTAAATATTTAAAAGACTGTAAACAAAACCACTATAGCTTTGAGTATTTACACAATATCAGACGGTCAAATAAGCAAGACAGGATCATTTATATGAAATTATATACGTTCCAAAATAAACTTAATTTTATGTAGGAATTTTAGTAATTTCTATAAATTATTTTCAAGTTTGGATAATGAAACTGTAAGGACAAAGTGATGTATAGAGGCTTTTTGTTAATTTTGGTTTTTTTCAAATAAAACATGGAATTATTACCTTAAAAACTACAATCATCGACGTATAACACTAGAAAATCATCAACTTTGCTTTAAATATATTTTTAAAATGTAAATTGTATAATTAATGGTACTTACTTGCAAAAAGTATCTTCTTTTAAAGGTGATAAACATGCTCCCCCATTTTTACAAGGATTAGGTGAGCATGATTCAAAACCTGCAACAAAATAATACCAATTAGAATGTATAGTGCGCTTTTGTAATTCTACCCAACTGTATAATACAAAAATAATGAATTAAAAAGTTGTAAACGTTAACTTATTGAAATTAACAATTAATTTTATCACTATGTACTGAGGGTCAAAAGTTATAAGTCTTGCAAAACTTTCATTTTCATTCCACGAGTTAATTGTTTCATTATTTTCAATTTTATTAATTTTATTTTTAATTTATTATTTTATTGTAGGCACTATATTGTTGAACACACTTTACTAACAGGAAGCAATATAAGGAAATTAAGGGTCAATACAGGGGAAATATCAACGAGTGTTCTAGATTTATCTATGAGATTTCTAATAATAGGTACCATAATGGACTAGTTTAGTGATTTTTTTTTATATTTGCATCTTATAAAATAGGTTTTTAGTGGTTCAACTGTACAAATAAAATTTTTATAAAATTAATCCTCTAGCCATAATCGGCTTTTGAAATTTAAATTTAATGGTTACATACGTCATAAGTGGTAAGTGACGTGTTTCAATAAGATTGGTAGAAAATTTGCGATGTTTTCGATATGCTTTAATATTAACCGAGAAGCTTATCTCTCTCTTATTTGTTGTCATTAAAAAGAGATAAACATATCGATATTTATGTTCTCTGATTGACACTTTATCAAATAAGGAGTAAAACACTAAACAAAATATTCTGTCATTTTCGTTAGTTTAATTTGTTGTTTGGTTGTGTTTGGTTTATGAAAGAAATTACTTCTATACTATTTTTGGTTCGAAAATAAAAATCCCTAACACCTTCTCTTGGTGTTATAGCGGTTCCTTCAAAAATAACCAATAGAAGTAATTGTTCTCTCGGGGAGCAACCCTTCTATCGGTACAGTGAGAGAACGAATTTCAAGAATACGGTTTTGGCATTTTCAATAGAACCACGCCCACTTTCTATTGGCTGTTCTATTCTATCACCGTCAAGAATAGGGGTCTTGTTTGTTTATTACAGATAAACAAGATTTTCTCTCCTGTCATATATCTTGTCAACTGGTACAATCAGTTAATCACAGAACACGGTGTTTTGTGCCGCCAGTTCTTTGAGAATACTTGAAATGAACGTAGTTAAAATGTGACAACGTTGACTTTTAAACACACTTCATTATTGGTTATTAGTTGGCGCTACGTTTAAAACTTACTAATATTTATTGCTAAATTTTACGAAATGAGAAAAATTAATTGCAAAATGAATACCAATATAAGTAAGTAGGTATCTTATCCTAAATATATATTGCTATCATTTTGATTAATATGATCCTACTAAACTAGTCCATTGTCTTGAAGATTTTTAAAATCAAAATACTATTGCGTAGACAAAAGAGAAAAACACTAGAGCTAGTAAATAAATAATTAAAACAATCTTTGCAGTCGCGAGGCTTTTGTGGTGTCGTTAACTGATAGTTAAGCGTGGCTTAAAATAGCATTGATATAAATTTTGTTTTCATCGCAAAAATGTCGCATTATACCCAGTTTACGAACAACGTGGCAAATGGTCATATCCCGGATGCTTTTCATTAAGTAAGGACTTGATGTGTTTTTATTTTTAATGTTTGGCACGCTGCCGCCGGTGATGTGCTGTGTGTTACCGATACTTAAAGCAGATTAATATTCTTGCTTCCTCTATTTCTCCAGTCTATTTAATTTTTAACAATGAAAATTATGTAATTTGATAATTACTTACTGTAATTTATTTATTTGGAGTTGGCAGTACAGTGAATTCATTATAAATGCAAATTCTTCAAAGCCCAAGCAAGGGTGGTTCATGAAAAAAACTATAAGTAGTATAAATTTCTATTGAAACATTGTCATAGGTCATAGTTGTTATTTTTCAAAGATTCCACCCTGTAATTAGGGATAAACTAACCCAAACACAATAGAAACCCTAGATAATATTGTCACAACAGGTAGCTGAACAGATCCCATGACCGTAGAACCGAAGTTTTTTTAAAGCATAATTCAAATTGAAATAAAAAGTAAAATAAAAATATGCTAAAAATTATTATAAAGAGCTACTAGTTTCGGTCTTAGACCATCATCAGGCTAAAACTTCACCTTAATACATATTTGCCGTTATACACCAGTTTTTAGGTTCCTTAACTGTATCTTTTTATTTTTAGCCTGAGGATGGTCTAAAACCGAAACTAGTTGCGCTCTTTATAATAATTTTTACATTAAATTATTGTGGTGTTTTATTGATCTTAATAGTAAGTAGTATTTTGACCTCTGACAGTTTAATTTATGCTTTGTTGTTCCTATTTTAATAACCAATGAAAAAAAAAACGTAAAAGGTAAAGAACAAAGAATAAAATAATTACCCAATCACGGTCAAAAATTGATAATTTCAACGTTTACATCCGCACATAAACGAATAATATTTTGATGGATTCGTTTTCTAACACAAGATCCTCCACTATAATTATAACGATGGCAAAAATTGTTTTATATTACCAAATTGTATGGCCCATACAATAAACATGTCTCGATGATGTATATAATTGCGTGATTTCCAAATCTTCCGATTCTCACATCTATAATTAAAACAATATTTATGTAGAATTAAACATTTTATTGGCCCGGACAACTTTCTAATTAAAAAAAAAATTCTGTCACACGCTGCTTCTTTACTGCCGAATGAAATTTAAAATAAATCATTTTTTATTTATTTTTACCATCGAAATATGATTGGTTAATTAAATATATTATTCAATTTTTTCCAAAGACAAACACAAATGTTGTAGAAAGAGAAGCCACATATTGAAATATAATTTCTACTCATTACAATAACAGATTTTATACCGTGGTTTTGTACAATGTGTACCAAAAAATGTTATTCAAATGAACAGACTGCAGAATTTAACTGAATACTGTCAATAGAAGTAAATTGTATGTTCCAACCTCAAATACATATATATTCAAAAAAAGTTTAAATAGTAAAGTTTGAGGACATTAAATTTAAAGGCATAGGTAATTCTGCCACTAGTAAATTTGTAAATCCTCTGCCCACACCAGGTTTATTCAATCCTATGGGTAATTTCGCCACTGATCCTTCTTGATAAGGATGGGTTATTTTGAACCGAAAAAACATCAGTACTTCTTGTAACCTAACCTAACATAACCTAACCTATTTTGGGATCTGTTCTCCTATGATATTTTTGTATTTTTTCAATAAAACTATACTATCTACATACTCTTGCTTTCATTTACCTTTTTATGTCACATTATTTTAACATGAGACAATAACAAAGTATCTAGCAATAGATATGTTTACTTCATGTACCAGAATAAGCAAAATAGGTAGAAGTATGCCATTAACAATTAAATCAGCTGAAAGGATAATAATTCTCAGAAGTGCAGTGGTGAAATTACTGGTAGGCTTGGCATGCCATTAAAGATTGGTGGCGAAATTACCAACAGTTTAGGGGTTGACAACTCTTTCACTGGGTATAGAACTTCAGTAGTTTCAAATTTCAGTATGTAGGATCAACTTTAGTTTGAGTACAATTTGTTTGAAAACATTTTCGATTACAAGAAAATTAAGGTACTCCAAAAATAACATCTACTAACTTATGTTATGTGTGATCATTTATTTTTCATCCATTCTTAAAGCTATAGTGTCATTAATATCATAAATTGGATTTAAATCCAATGTAGACATTGTGCATATCAGTAACATTAAAAGGAATTGATTAAATACGATTTTGATGTTTACTACATATTTAATAGCAAATATTTCGTAATATATTAGCGATAATCAGTAAACTAAAGTGCCGCCTAATACTTTTATTATCGCAAGACTCATTTTCAGTGTAATTTATTGCAAAATTTGATTTTAATGCTGTTTTTTTTATATGATTATATTATACCAGCACAATAATGTATTTTGTATTTTTAACTACCGATCTAACAAGATACTATAGCGGTTTCTATCTCTTTATGTAGGTAGATCTAGGATAACGAACATTAAAATGATTTCCAGATGCAATAATTTAGTATTATACCACAAAAAGGTCCTTTGCGCCTATGGAGTGTCGTAAATTGTTATTAAAATCCCACACGAGGCAACTTCTATATTTTATATACTAAGTTTATTTCAAAACACTGAATATATTTCCTTATTACTTATTTACATCAATTTGTAAAAAAGTAATTTTAAAAAGATAAGAACATATATTTGAAACAATAAATAACTCTGCAAATCAAATAAATAAAGGACAAGTAAGAATTGTTTTTGATTGTGATATAGTTTTCAATTTGTTCATTCTGAAATCCTGTCAATATTATAGTTTTTACATTTTATTTATTGTCTTTGATGTTAAACTTCAGATATATTTACTAATTGTTTCAATGCTTTGTCCTAGTGACACATACCTACAGGTCAATAATTCTGTTTGCAATAACAACATCATATTGCTTTCATAGCAACTTTTACAAAAAATGGTGTTAGTTTTAAGCAATATAATCAATAATTTATTAATAGATCTTGCTAAAAAGCTGGCTATCTCAGCAAGGTACTTTTCAAACTTGTCATGACTCTAACAAGGTTACAAAATTGTGAAAATGGTCATTTCCTTTACTTTTTCATGTAAATTATTTAAATGAGTATGAAAATATAGCAAATAGGTTTTTTTTTTCAAAATGTATTTTATTTTTAGAAACATTTTAAGATAAGAATTTAGACATATCAATTCTACTGAATATAGATTCACAAAGCTTTTCCGATTAAAAAACATGTCTTGAGTTAATACAAGAGTTATCTCAGTTTGTCCAGCAGGCATTTTTTTCATATATAGATTTATAAGCATAAGAAAATAATTTTTTTTAAATAAAATTCAATATAAATTATAAGTAGGTTTTTTAATATTATAAAATGTGGCAAAAATTAAAGAGAATTCTATAACATCTAAAAAACAATTAAAAATCACAGTCATAACAACAAAAACTAAAAAAAAACACTGATTAAAAATGTCACAATTAAAAAAAAATATTTTTCTCTCTTTAAAATATCATTAAGTACTAATGAAAAGAGGGAGATTGCACCAGCCACTTCTTTAGCTGCACTAGCCATTTTCCTCAAAGCACCAGCCATTTCATTTGAAATCTGGGTGTATAATTCTGCAGAATGTTCCATGAAGTTTTATTTTTCTGCTTTTGTGTTTTGCATTTTGGCACTATCAAGCAGTAGCCATTTCCCTCAAAGCACCAGCCATTTCATTTGATGTCTGGTTGTTTAATTCTGCAGAATGTTCCAATGAACTTTTTTTTTCTGCTTTTGTATTTTGCATTTTGGCACTATATGTAAAAGACTAGTTTGTAACAAAATGACCAACCCCTGTAGGGTTTTGTAGGTTTATTCCTCCTGTAGTTAAAACTGAATTTTTTTTCTAAATAGTTTACTTATAACTTCATTTGTTTTTTATAAGTTTTCTAATTTTTTATTTGAAGGTTACTGCTCATTTTGTAGGTTATCAATCGGGCTAACACTAACCTCACATTCTTCTTTTTTGTACACAAAATGACACAGAACAGTAATAATTACAGTGTTTTCAGCTTTACAATTCGAAATTTTTAGCGTTGTAATAATATTATTATGAATCAAAATTATTACAAATATTGCTATTATAGTCCAAACAGAATACAAATTTAAACTATCATATTGATTAACAAAATGGTTCCGATAAGAAGGCTTAAACAGAAGGTATGTTTGAAACTTAAGTTTCACTTGTTACTCTTACCACATGATTTATGATTAGATTAAGAGTCTTTGTAATATTGTATTTTATGACTGCTCACTTTAAATCTTTCTTCTTGAATGCCAATTTTTATTTTGTTCTTGATGCACTATTTCATGTTACTACAATAAAGGTACCTATGTAAATTTGTATTTTATTGAATCTTCTCTATTGGATTCAGTAACATTTAAGAGTTTTAGATTCTGCCGAGGATTCTGCTAATGTATTTCGGTTCCACATACTTAAAACAACACATGGAACAGAAGTTAATTCGAATCTTAAAATGGCAATACGTTAAATGATTCCAATTAACACCTACGTGTAAATGAAGTTAATAAAAACAAAAACAAACAATAAAACACAAAAGCCAGCAATAAAGATGACGCGCATCGCCAACTGCAACAGATATATAGTTGCCGAAGCAGTCGAGCAAAAATGAGACGAATCAACTAAAACAAAAATCAACAGAGCAACAAGTTAAAAGTTGAACACAACGAGTGTAAAATGGAAGAGGAACTGGTCGCGTTTCCGCGCTGCTGTGTGTGAAAATTATCGAAGAAGACGTTAAACGATATTAGATGAGAATGTGTACTTTTATTTGAAACATTAGAGGTGATAATTTTGTAAAATTTACAAGCTTTAATGCTGTTTACCTTTCGTATTTAATTCGACAAAAACTGCTTTTGTTGTGATGATGAGTTTTACCCGAGGGCATTAGATGGAAACTGTTTGGGTATTAAATGTATTTTTATTGGGTTATTAATTGGTGAAATGCGTTAGCAGCAGCCATCTTTTTCATACTGTTTTTTTTTTGGAAATTAGTATGTTAAATCCGCTAACCGAATCAAAAATCCGAGCAAAAACCAATCTAGTCAAAATTTTGTGACACAAAAAGTGTAAACCTCGGTGTAAACAGTACGAAAGAACATAAAAACGTAATCATGTTTATGATGTGTACACATTTTTAGCACGAAAGAAAACCTATAAACTTTAATGATATTTGCAGTACGCATTCTGTCGATTCGTTGTCAAATGTCATAATATATTAAGAAAGTTTACATTACCCAAAGCGCTAAGGTCGAAGTTAGGGTTAGATTAGAAGTATTTTTAAATTTTCTAATTCCCCACGGATTTTTTTTAATTTTTTCTTTCACAAGAACCTTCTGCCAATAACAAACACAACAAAAAAAAGTTAAATCCATCCAGGCCGTTTGGGATTCATTTTTATATAAATATACAGATAAATTTGAATATCCAATCTATATCAGTGTTGAGTTCACTAATTTGTTTTAAATGACAAACTGAACTAATAGCTACCAATTGATATTTTAATCAAACAAGAATCATGTATAGAAATGTGTTTTTAATTATGTAAACGGAAATAATAAATATTTATTAGTGATATTCTTAATTTAACTTTTCATAAACCTCCGAAAAATCAGTTTACTGTTAGGGTCCAACTACGCGTAGTGTTATTTTTATTTTTTCAATTAAGCAAAGGCAACTGGAAGATGTCAAAGAAAAAGATCAGAAAGAATTATCACACTACAAACAAAAATATATAACAAACTATATTGAATGGAAATAAAAATAATATATTGAGCTACATCTGCCAGAACATTTTCTGTTAAAAGAAATTCCAGTGAATTAAAAAAGTACCTATTGCAATTTCACAGGCAAAGTTAGTTATTATTAAAATGAAAGCTTATTTTTCTTAAAAAAATTAGTAATAAATACATTGAATGAAGTAAATCATCCATAAATAAGTGTTCAAATAAATATTTATTGAATAAATATTCAGAGTAAAACACTAAATATTTTTTGAATGTGTCCAAAGTTCAAATAACATTCCTTTTCATTTTTTTTCAGTTACATACAAACAAAAATATATATAAATAACTATAAATTCGAATTGTAGAAAATTTTCGTTATAACATTTAGTAATTTTATCAGCGAAAGACTATTCCAACATGTGTTGGTATATGTGAATACTAGACCATAGGAAAATAGCTTGCAGCTGTCTCTGACGTCACTGATTCCGCTTCCAATACAGTGGTGTGGAACACAAACAAATGAAGGGCAATAATACGGTAGGTATCAAATTTATTATTTTATTGGAAGCATGCAATGAAAAATTATTTTTAAATGTGAACAATAATATCAATGGTTCGTTTAACTATTTTATTTCTTCTATTTTATAGTAAATACTAATTAATTTTCATATTAGAATATTACAAAGGTGCCTATATTGTATTAAAAGATAAATATTAACATTAATTGATAATTTTCTAAATTTTACATAATAAGTAGTAAAAAATATTTAAACTAAAATAAATACTGTAATTGTAACTGTAATTTTGTTAAATATTGATTATATCTTATTATGTTGGAAAAAAGAAGTCCAATGCTAATTAAAACAACACAAACCTAATTATTTAGCAATGAAATATATAAGTACATACATTTTTTGAATGAAAATTCTGACATTGAATTCAGGTTCTCATGTTAAAAAACATAAATGAATATGTTGGCTGCACACCTAGGTACTATTTAGAAAATTTTTAATATAACTTCAATAATGATAATAATTAAATAAATTTCATGAATTCTGCATATATGAAACAAAAACAAACCTAATAGACCTAAAGGCAACACCTTAAATAAGTATTGGAACTTGGAACCAATGATACAATAGTCACTAGATAGAGCTTACAGAGAGAGGTATTGAAGATTGAAGCCAACATAAGAGTGAGAGGCAACGAGTCGAAACAGCTAATAAAGGGCAAAATAGTATTGCATGTCCATATGTGTTTAATCCCTATTTTATAAAAAATTATAAAAGACTTAAACACAATTACTTCATGTTCAGCCTATGGTTGTACAAATAGGTTTGACAAAAACAAAAATATATCCTTCCTGAAGTATTGGTAACAAAATCCCATGTAAGGTTTATTCTCTCAAGAATGTATCTGTCCATAGTTATTTGTATTGTAGCTTTTCAAAAAATGGTATGTCACTAAAAATGTGGCTTATAGATATGATAAGGAAAGATTTTTTGCTGGGAAAAGTGCCAAACTATGTTTAATACAAAATTGATTGTGTTAACCTCTACTTTTTGGAAGTTCATCTTACTAAGAACAATTAATAACTGCACAGTTATTGATAACAAAGTTTATATTCAAAATGAGGGTCTTCCCATGGGAAGTCCTATTTCTCCAATTTTGGCAAATATATTTATGGATAATTTAGAAAACAAAATCTTTAATTCTAGTTATAAAAACAATATTGTATTTTGGTATAGATATGTTGATGATGTGTTAGCAGGTTTTGTAGGTAGCGAACGGCAGTTAGATATATTTTTTAATTATATTAATACCTTGCATCCTAAAATTAATTTTACTTTAGAAGTTGAAGAAAATAATTCAATTAATTTTCTAGATTTAAGAATTGAAAAAGTTAATAATTCATTAAATTATTCAATATACAGAAAACCTACACAAACAGATGTAACCATACCATATAATTCAAATCATCCACTATCACATAAATTAGCAGCTTATAATTCCATGATACATAGAGCATTTTCGATTCCAATGAACAAAAGTAATTTTAATAAAGAAATTGAGATCATAAAACAAATAGCTACATCTAATGGCTATCCAATACATTTGATAAATAAATTAATTAATAAGAAAGAACAAAAAATGTCACTAGAACTAATATATCCAAAACAAACTAAAGAAATTAAAAGCTATAAAAGTATTACATATTGTGGAAATATTTCCAATGCAATTTCAAAAATAATATCTTCGGCAACATCAACATTAATATCATTTAAAACACAAAATAGTATTGGAACAAAATTGTTAAATGTAAAAACAAAACTACCAAAATTAAAAAAATCTGGTGTTTACAAAATTAATTGTCCAAAATGTAATGCAGTATATATAGGTCAAACACAAAGAAATTTTGAAGTAAGATTTAATGAACACTTAAGAGCATATAGATTACAACAACCAGATAAGTCGAACTATGCAAAACACCTACTGGAACATCCAAACTCACTTATACACACCAATGACATTCATATACTACACATTTGTGATAAAAAACAAAATTTAGATTTTCTAGAAGAACTTGAAATTAAAAGACATCTAGCAGATCAACAGTTTAAAGTAGTTAATGAACAAATAAATCTTGGAAGTTCTCCACTATTAAACTGTTTACTTTGATTGAGTCTTCATTTTATACATAGATAAGACATTATTATAACATAAATATATTAAGTTATTGTAAAGATCAGCATGATATAGTTTTTTCCTGGTTTTTCTATATCATTGCACAGTTATACTGATCTTAGAGGGAAATACATCCAGGATAATCCCTTAGGGCTAATAACATCTAGGCTTTAATATTGTTATGTCTTATTACTTCCTTACTTGGTCTAGCCTTAACTCCTTATCAACATCAAGCACCTAGTTACAAACAAACATGTAATTTCAATATGTCAATCTGACGATGCTAGTGATAGCGAAACAGCTGTAATTGATTTTAAAGCGAATTTTTCAAATAAATAGTGGAAGTTTAGTTTAACTGTGCAGTTATTAATTGTTCTTATGTTTAATACATTTTTTTCCACAATATTTTGTTATTAATTTTGGATTGAAAAGTTTTAAACCAGAAAACCCATACATAACATACCTAAAATATAGTTGAAAATGTGTTTCGAAGCACTGAAAATTTTACTGGAAATGTAATCTTACACCTTATGTTTCCTATAATAAAAATCAAGGTAATGTTGCTGAAATTTTACCAAAATTAAATGACTATTTAGATCAATAATACTTCTTAATACTTTGTTACAGTTGGTAGATATAATTTTAAGATGTGATTTTATTATAAAAATAAATGTGTAAATATTGTTTTTGGTTGTTATTTTAACCTAATTCTGTTTAATTGATCTAAATTTACAGTTAATTTGCCAATGCTATTCCTTAAGAAGACCACTACAAAATTTCAAGTTCCTGACAAATGTTTTAAAAACTTTAAATGCAATTAAAGAGAAAATTAGATACAAATATTTAAAATTGTTTTTTTTTAAAGATCAGTAATACACTTTTATACATACTTGTTATTTTATTCACCCTTTCTTTATAACCATAGGAAAAATTACAAATTTTCTGTTGCATATTGGTTTAAATATGTAAAATTAATTAATATAATTAATTAAATAAAAAATTACAAAATTAGAACAATGGTATCAACATTTTAATATGGCAGTAAGAAGTTTCATTCAACCGTTTAGTTGTTTACTGATCTTAACAGCATACACCTCCAATTTTATGCATTCTTTTAGGTTTTCAAATTTTAATTTTTAAAAGAACAAAATTTTAATTCTAACTGTAGTTTACAATTGTCATTGGATAACAATTTCAAGCTATTAATCACATTACAATAAACAGCAATGTAGTTCTAATAGAGTATTAATACATTATTTTAAAATTTCACCCTAACCTTTCTCTTGGAATTTCAACAAATTATTATTTTTTTAAATTTCCCTTCATAATTCCTTAAAACAATTCGAAATGTTGGAGTCAAAGCTCAGTATACGACGGATTGTATCATTGATTGGAACATAGAAAGCATTACCAACAAATTCTAGAAGTTAGTATTGCCCTTAGCAAATTTCGTACACGCGCCACTGGTCGGGTCTCTCTCTCCCCCAATTCTCTACTCGCATTCAACCACCAGTGAACGTTTACCAGACGGTATAGCGAGCATAGGACAGGGAGCACACGTGACTGTATTCAAAACGGAGCCTTATGACAATTATATTTAAAGGATATATTTGAAAAAGTGGTTTACAGTGGCTTGTCATTTTTAAAAAAGAGAGAAGACGTTAACGGTTCAGACAGGTGGTGTTTTAAGTTTTGTTAGGCTTTTGATGTTTTGGTTATAATGTGTATTTAAGAGGTTCAATGCTTCTCGGGTTGTAGGTAAATTTAGAGAGTAAAAGTAGGGATGAAAACGTTTTACATTAAACAAGATTTTTTTTGGCGAATTAAGTTGCAAAAAAATATATAAAAAAGTGAGGTTAAAACTATTCTCTCTTACATTTAAATTTAAAAACAGTTAACGAAAGTTAGAAAATTTGTTAACTGTCAATTTAATTAACAAAAAAAATTGGGACTGTATTTTTTTCTTTTTACGAGAATGAAAGCGCCATTAGTCACTGGATTTAACAATCTGTTGTAAGATACTACTCCCTCATCCTTTACATTACATTCTGGTATGGTTTATTCTCACAGCTTTCTCCTCTGACCCGCGCGGCAAAAGATACCAAATCACGGCTCGGTGCGCATCAAGTGCAATCAATTTTTACATCTTCTAAGACGGCGAAGAATCGCGCAAAATCACATGCACATCAACTGTTTTAAATTGTAATTGCTATTTGTAATTGTATTCGAATTAAACAGAAAACGAATGAGAACTACAAACACAAGCGATTGCTTTGTTTGTACAAGGAGTGCAAAAGTATATAATAGTAAACATTATGCAATTAAAATATTGACGAAAAATTTATTTGTCACCATCCCATAATAATAAAGTTTCATACTTAAATATAATTTACATGATAGGTAAGGTTTTCTTTACTACTTTTGTGCCTCACTCATTTTACTATGTGGTCCAACTTTGTTTATTATTGTTATAGTTCTTGTCTTAATCCTTTCCTTACTGTATCTTTTTATTTTTACCCTGATGATGGTCTAAGACCGAAACTAGTCGCATTTTATAGTTTTAACATTAAATTTATTGTAGATTGACTTAACATTTTATTGATATTTGATATCAGCCACATTTGAGTTATGGATCATTCCTTCGAAATATAATCTACTTGGAATATTATTTTAAATTATTAAAAGTTACCTATGTGGAAAAATTGCAGCCCATACTTTTCACAATCACATTTTATTTTATGGGTTAATGTTTCAATAAAAGGATGTTTTATGTGAACATTATTTATTTTTTCTATAATTATTGGAAATTTGGAAAAAAAGATGATCATACACATAAGTAAGCAGCTCTTTTCATAGAACAATAGTTGCTTTCCTTTTAACAACTGTCTCAGCTCAACTAAAAAGAAATTTTTGAATAAAATCACTTTCAAGGACCAGTTAAATTTTAAAGAACTGAAAAAAAATCTGTGAAGTAACAATAACTGGAAACACTTAATACAAAGGTTTATAGACATAATAGGTATAAAGTTTCACATTGGCATTTAATATACAAGTAACAGTTTTCTTCCAATTTGTCAATTCTAGTATTAATTAAACTATTCAATTTAAAGTAACATTCTGAGTAAGAAGAAATTCTAGTGTTTAGTCAGAAAGAGGGAAGAAAGAAACTAAGTTTGGTTGAACTGAGAATAAGCTGAGATTTATTGCAAACAACTAAACTTCCAGCTTTTATTTAAAAAAACAGCTTTTTAAATGCCCTTCCACAGAGTAAGGGTTAGTACAATAAATCTAAGTTTATGCCTTGTTATATGACATCTACTTATTGCTACAATTTAATAAAAGTGAATGAATAATTTGAGAAAGTATAATTACAACCATATAAACATAAAAACATTAAGAGCTAAAAGATGGTAAAACAATTGGTTTTCATTTTTTAAGACAATAATTGGGTACCTACCTACCTACATTTTGTTCACTAACATAATAAGTGTATGTTGCAAAAGTTTTAATAAAGTTTTCACATGTAAAAACAAGTTTCTTAGATTGAGATAGGTAACTTGATTTTACTTAATATTTATCTACTTTCATTGTACAAAAAAAACTAAAGAAAAAATAGGTAATACTAACAGTGAGACTAACAGAAAAACACAGCAGACTCTCAAGCAAACCTTATTAAAGATCTTATTAGTATGATTCAATTTTTTCATTGAAATTACAAAAGCACAAATAATGTTATTGAGTTGAAGACAAATTTTTCAACCAAAAGAAGCCAGCAATTAACAGAAATCATAACTGTAAATTGGATAAGTGTATGCATAGCTGAGGTTTGTAATTGTCTGGAATCTTGTAATGCAGTTATTGGTTATATTTATGGAATCAAATCTTGGTTAGTTAAATAGGGAAGTAATAGTGAAAAATAGGTAAATTAAAATCATACAACAGATGTATTATAATCTTTTGGTAGGTAATTATAAAGGAGGATATTTATTAAATATTACACAGAATATCAATTAAAATATTTTCCTTAGAAATGGATGAAACGAGGGATAAAAGTATCTAAACTTTTTCCTAATAAATAAAAAACCCGAGAAAAAACCCTTTAACAAAAGCAGAATCTTATTTACCCCTAATACCAGATAATTCACATTAATGGCGATTAATGGATAGATACTTAAGTCTATTTTAGAAACATTTTTTCATTACCCTTTTGTAGGAAAAACTACATAACAGAATATTTGTGATGGAACCCTACTTTTAATATTACATTTCTGCAAAAGTTTCTTGAACTTGAAACGTTGGTATCATAGATATGAATAAGAATTAAAATCATAGATATAGGTCATCACTGTAGTAATAAATGAAGAATATTAATGAGTACCAAGTAAAACTAATGGGTCTGTTCAGCAGCAATCAAAATTCGGTTCGAACAGCGCAACGAACTAATAGGTAGGTATTCAATATTTACTCACTGCTAATTATTTAATTGTTTAATTCATTATTTTTATTTCTAATATAAAACATTTGACTGTCAACAAGACTGCTACAAGTTATTTGTCCAAAATTAATATTATATTCTAATTATATCATTTTTTGTATGCAATTATGAACTTTGTCAATGTTTATGAACTTTTGCGGTTTTCAATGGTTACTTTTATCATATTTCCTGTAGTTTCGTGGTCTCTAGGAACGTGAGAAAATTTCAAAAACAAAATATTGAAAGCGTACATATCTCGCCATCATTTTTATTAAAACGTAAGCATTTCTATAAGTAGTGATGGAGTTTTATTTGGCAAATACGCGCTACAAGATTTCAACACCACCGGAAATCCCTTATATTTGATCAAAAATGCTCTTTCTTAGAAGAATGCAGTGATTCGAGTTTGTAATAATATTAATAAATATTGTAAAGTTTAAAAATAGCCAACCAAACTTAAATTTTATGAAAATACATAATATAATTATTATGACCCAACGCCACTGCTGAATAAGAATAAATACTTAAGTAGGTAACATTAACTCGAAACTGGACCTTTACTTAGAATTAAGAACCTGAATAAGAATTATTGCAAAACTTTAGGTTATAAAACTAAGCAGAAGTAGACTTAAACTAATACAGAAAAGCTTGAACTAATATGCAATCTGAACGAATCGTATTACTGTTATTATTATAATTTCTTCTTTCGCCAACAAGTACACTGAATTAAATCCACAGGTATTTACTTTAAGTAATAGTTTTAAGCTAGAACTCACCTGTTGACTCTCGTACTAAGGCCAAAACAATGGTAAACGTTATAATCCAAAGGCACTGGTGGTATTCCTTAGTACAGTTAATCCACATTTTACTCTAAAATCCCTCATGGGGCACAAAAAATCACTCTCAGTGCACTAATCACAAATATTTCTTTCACTTTGCACTTCTTAAACACATGTTTACTTTCGTAATATGTCTAAACCAAATAAAAATTGTTTATTAAGTAGAGTGTATCTATAGTACCGCTCGCCGATACATACTCCACCGTAGTCAACTCGAGTCTGAGGTCCGAGGGGAGCTTTGACACAGACGCGACAAGATGGCCGACAACGGCTAAGATTCATACGCCGAGAATCTGACAATACCAAATTGTTTTATCCGTTTATATAACAAATAAACCTACTAATATTATTTTAAGCTTGTTACTTCACATTAAAACTAATAAATTTCAAAAAAAAATTATTTTCTTCAACAATATTAATTTATAATTTGAATAAATAATACGTGGATTCTTAGGATCTAGTTTTTGCTTCAACTTGTAGGAATGTGGTTAAGCTCTCGGACGATGATCTGTCAAAATTGCTAAGCCAACTTGGTTCTTAAGTAAGTTACGTTAAAGACGAAATGTAATTTGTTATAAATTTATATTTTATTTTTTCCTTCTTTGAATATTTGTTGATGATGGTTGTTTTATTTTTAATAAGTGTGTATGAGATTTTGAGGTCAAAATAAAGGGTAAAGTTTAAACCAGCGTTTCGCGTATTTTCATTGATACCTACGCTATTTCGTTGGAAATATCAACAGTAGACAGAAAGGTAACCCGGTTTGTTTTACTGAATTGATGATTTATCATGGAATTTCCGGTCGGTACCAAATATTAACAAGAGAAATTATTGTTTTTATATTAGTACCCACCTATAATAGTAAACTTTAATGTCTTCTCGAGTCTTTTAGCATAATTATCAGTATTATTATACCAAGCAAATCAGTAAAAAATGTATTTTGTTACTTGTATCATAGTTTTCGTATGTTTTTTATAATTACTTTTAAGAATTGTTGAATTTACACTGAATTTTCTAAGACTGTCGATAGAATTAATCATAAAGTGCTAATTCAAAAAGTTGCGAGCTTGGGATTTGCTAATATTTTTATTGAACTTCTTGAATCTTATTTACAGAATCGTAAACAATTATGTTGCTACTAACGGTGTTCCACAAGGATCTAATTTGGGACCTCTACTATTTTTACTATTTATTAATGAACTGTTCTATTTATTGTCAAGTGAGAAGTTGTTTGCGGATGATCTAAAGTTATAAATGGAAATATCTAACATTAATGATTGCCATTTTTTGCAGAAACAAATATATAAACTTCATTGGTGCATTGCTAATTACCTAACTCTTAATGTATCTAAATGCAAAGTCTTGACTTACAATCTAATGTCTTTTACATTGCTATTTTCCTATTCTGTAAATGATTCAATCTTATAGAAAGAACCAATACTGTCAATGATTTAGGAGTATATTTTGATCATCAATTAACTTTTAATAATCAAAGGTAATATAACAAGACGTTGGTAAATAGTCGGCTGTTTTTGTTGCATCTAAATTACGAGAATACTTTAATATCAATTTGATGAGACATAACTTTGGGATTAAAATTGTGATTAAAGCTCAATATCGATATTTAATTGTTCATAACGTAAAAAATATCAATGTCAATGAAGTAGATGTTCAAAATGCTCATCGCGAATGTCTTGGCAACATCTTAATCTTTAATAAAAATGTCTTCTAACTTTAATTAACATATCAAGCGTGATCGATATATTATTTGTTCTCTTAAGTCATCTAAATCGTGTGGTTTAGTTTTGTAAATAATATTTCTGACATAAAAAAAAGTCCAATGGGGTAAGATAAGGTGATCTCGCTGGCCATTCTATTGATCCTCGTCTCCCTCCCTGGCGGCAGTAGCAATTAACGGAAAAAAATACTCATCAGAAAACATAACGTTTTCTGATGGATTAGGGACTAGATTAGGGGTTCTCAAGCATTTGCCGAGGATGCTGCGGAATATTCAAGAAAAAAATGATCGTATATCAGCTCAACTGATTATCACATTAACAGAGGAGACTTTTATCCAAAAATTAACAGATGTCGATTGGCTGCTTAAATTGGAATACCTTTCAAACATTTTTGAAATAATAAATAAAACCACCACTTCTCTTCAAGGCTAAGGAGGAGCAAAATTAGATAAAATCGAAGCCTTGCGTAAAAAAGTTACATTTTTCAAAGCATGTGTTGAAAAGAAGGAACTTTCAAATTGTTCTCAATTGCAGGAATTTGTTATAAATAAAAAAATCAATCCTCAAACCAACTTCTTTGAAATTGTTATTTCCCATTTGCAAGATTTGGTAGAAAACATTATTCATTATTTTCCAGACACTGACTCTAACGACTTATGCAGCTATCGAAATGCCAAATGAAGTTTTCCAAAATCTACTTGAGATCAGTGAAGTAGCAAATACCTTGAAGGAAGTCAAGAGGAGTTCTGGATGCAGGTATACTTTGAAAATAATGCTGTTGGCAAGGTAACAGTAAAAAAAATCGTGATTTTCACATCAACTTATCTCTGTGAATTTTCTTTCTCAGCATATGCTTATATTAAAAACAAATACAAACAAATACTTGTGGCCTCAAGGGATTTGAGGGTAAAACTAACAAAGATTCCCATAATAATAAAGGATATAATGAGAACATCGTCGAAACAGTTTCTATCATCACATTAAGGGGGGGGGTACAGTTAATTCGTTGAAAAAAAGGCATGTTTTTATGAATTTTTTGTGAGGAACCAGTTGAAATTTCTTTATTAAATTCAACGATACATTGAAGTATAACATTTGAAGAATGTTCTGTAAAATTTTCACAAAAAAATATTAAGAAATAAGGTAATGGCAGCAAGTATTCCGTCGTGCCTCGAAAAAAAGGAGAGTTGCGGTGGACGTCATAACTTGGTGCTGGATCATCTGAAATCAAAAAATCAAAGTTCATTCGTTGGATAACAGTTTTCCCCAGGAGGTGACGTGGGGGTTTTTCGAAATTTAAATTTTTCACTTTTTTGGAGTACTTTGAAGGAAAAAAACGCGATTTTTCGTGAAAAAATTATTGTAAAATAACAATTATCAACAAATTTGAAAAAAACTTTCGTCAGGGCCTTTTAAATGATGGACAGAAATAGTGTTCAAAATTTCAAAACGATCGGTGCAGTAGTTTTGAAGTTATAATGTTCACCGTCTTTAAATAAGTGACTTGTGGGAAAAACGCTTTAAAGTTTTGAACACTAAAAAATCTTGTATAAAACGTTTATAAGCAAATTTTATCGGCTTACCTCACACTGAATCATCAATGCCAGGTCCATAAAAGATGTTGCTATCATCCATGATGTCTAAAGCTTCTTTTTGGTCTACGAAGAATCCTGCCTTCTTTGGTTTGTCTCTAAGCTTCCTGATCGGCTCGGCTTATACGTATGGAGTCAGTTGATCGCGCCCAGTCATGAGCACTTGGTCCACTACTAATTCCCATGCCTTCCATGAAGGTTAGTAAAGCAAAAGAACCTTCATTGAAGACACTGGCTGCCACATAAGCTGCAATTTCAACGATGACAAAGGTTCCACTCAAGTGCTTTGGTGAGATTTTCCAAATAAGTTGGTTCAAGCTCTCATTGTTGTTCTGCGTGAAGCATCTTTGCTCAGATATATAGTATATAGTATACAAAATATACAGTACAGGCATAAGGACGTTTGTACTTAAGTCGGAATTTCTATAAATAGAACTGGGGGGAAAGAAAAAGTATAGTAGAGAGCTAAACATCTGCCAGGCAACAATAGAGCGCTCGGGTCGAGTAGGGATTAAAATCCGACAGGTATAAAAATATTCGTAACTTGGTCAACTTTACTCCGATCCACTTGAAATTTTGAGACAATATTCTTAAAGTATTAAGCATTCATTTAAAAAAATAAAAAAAAAATTAAATACTTTACCCTCCCCTTAAGTAAGGATATTTGAGTATCAAATGTGCAGTGTGTTTTATTTTATGATTTATAAAAGAGTTTTTACTCAAAATAAATGAGCCTCAAAACTGTATTTTTTCATTTATTGGATCTCTTGGAGTTTGGAGGGTGCCGTGCCCAAAAAAGTTTGAGAACCCCTGTACTAGATGTATGTGGGTTTTCCGCAAACTCAAGCATCACATCTAATTTACATCATCACTCATTAGAAGCTGTTTTTTCCATCTGCTTTACATGTTAAAATTTGCGAAATTGCTTCTCTATTTTACTAATTGTACCTTGGGATACATGCGGCAAATTCGGAAATTTTTCATGAAATAGACTAGCAACTTCCATTTTTGTTCGGACATCTCCGTAACCAATCATCTGTAAAACTGTTATTTTATGCATTTCTGTTAATCTAACAATTTTAATGAATTGCAGTCAAGAAATTCAAACAAACAATAACATTTTTGGATAGAGAATCAAGAGATCTTTCAAATGATATATCACAAGCCCAGACTTCCCATTTTAAAATTGGGGGGTTGTAACTGTCACTCAAAAGGGGTTGATGGTAGGGATCAAATTTTTACTTTAAATAATGCTGCAGCTGCTGCTTACACACTCTCGTAGCTACATGATCTAAGTCAGTTATGGATAATGGTAACTTGCATTATCCACAACTACGACCGAATCAGCTGGAAAATATTTTAGTATTTCACTGAAGAAAATATTCATGTCCTACCTTTCAACACGACTCAAAGGATAACAAGCGGATCGGTTTACTTGGCTTAGTATCCAGTCATGCAATTGAAAACATTTTAAATCATAACTTATTCATTAACAGATAGTGGAGAATTGTTTACATCCCTTTTTTTGAGTGATTGTCGCCATTTTACCTTTTTTTGCAATATCGCTATACCCATATTGATTTTCCAATATCGCTATACCAATATCGGTTTTCCAACATGGTTATTTCTATATTACTATACGTTAGGGTCAAAGGACTTACTAAAATCAGTTAAACTAGCTAAATCCTGTTTTATGCAATTATAAACATTAAAAATCATAACTTATTCACTAACAGATAGTGGAGAATTGTTTACATCCCTTTTTTTGAGTGATTGTCGCCATTTTACCCTTTTTTTGCAATATCGCTATACCCATATTGATTTTCCAATATCGCTATACCAATATCGGTTTTCCAACATGGTTATTTCTATATTACTATACGTTAGGGTCAAAGGACTTACTAAAATCAGCTAAACTTAATATTAATTCTTTTTGAAGGAATTTAAAATAGATAAAGGTATTTAAATTGCAGATTAAATTACTTCCTACAACAATACGTCCTATTATTATCTACAGCTTTGTTTTTAAATTTACTTTAACTATTAAATTTACAAGATTTATCTAAACCTACGAGGGTTGTCTGAAAAGTTTCCGACCTAACAAAGATACTAGACATTTTTTCTTCAAATTAATTTTTATTTTTCTACATAGCCTTCTTGTAAGTCTATACACTTCTCCCAGCGATGCTTCCATCTCTTCAACCGTCCAAATAGTACTAGGCGTCTTTCTCTGCAAAATAGTTGTTTACGAAGGTGATGGCTTCCTCATTCGACGAAAATCTCTGTTCTCTGAGCGCAACTTTTAGCTTAGGGGACAAAAAAAGTCGCTTGGGGCTAGATCTGGTGAGTAAGGAGGGTGGTCAAGCAGTTCAAACCGTAATTCGTGTATTTTCGCCATGACAACCGCTGAGGTGTGAGACGGCGCATTGTCTCGGTGAAACAAAATTCTCTTTTTCTGCAAATGTGGCCGTTTTTCCGCAATTTTTGCCTTCAGCTTGTCAAGTAATGATGCGTAGTATGCTCCTCTAATGGTTTTTCCTTTTTGAAATTAATCGATTAACATAACTCTATGACTATCCCAGAAAACAGTAGCCATCACTTTCCCAGCCGAAGGAACAACCTTTGCTTTATTTGGAGCCGATTCCTCCTTCGCAGTCCATTGTTTTGACTGTGTTTTTGTTTCTGGAGTATAATGGTGTATCCAAGTTTCATCTACAGTAATTAATCGGCGCCAAACCTCTGATTTATTGCGCCTAAACTGCGCCAACCGAGAGTTAGAAATGTTCATTCGAACACGTTTTTGGTCCAAAGTGAGCAAACGCGGCACCCAACGCGCGGACAACTTTCTCATGCCTAAATCTTGATTCAATATGTGACAAACACGTTCTTTGGACATGTTTATAGCCTCTGCTATCTCTCTAATTTTAATTCGACGATTGTCTAGCACCATTTTGTGAACTTGAGCGATATTATCGTTAGTGGTTGCAGTTTTTGGACGTCCCGAACGTTCATCGTCACCCAAGCTAGTACGGCCACGTTTAAATTCAGCAGCCCAAAATTTCACGGTGGTAAATGATGATGCAGAGTCCCCGTACACAGCGTCCAACTCGTCTTTGATTTGCGTAGGCGTATTGCCTTTCAAAAACAAATATTTAATGACAGCTCGATACTCGATTTTTTCCATTGTCATAAAAACACTTACATCGACCGACTCAAATAATTGTCAAACAACAACTGCGCGTCAAAATTGGCTGAAATTTTGATGGGTACCTTTCAAAGCTTGCGCAAACACATTCCCCAACTTTTGTTCACGAGTGCTGCCATCTTCATGTTGAGGTCGGAAACTTTTCAGACAACCCTCGTATGGACGAGATCAAAATTCAGCGATATTTATACCTATTTGAAACAGAGTGTATTAGAGTTACATTTGTTTAGCTTAATATTGAAATACTGAAGGAAGTGGACATTTTAAATAAACAAGAGACATCTACCGGTATATCGAATAACCCCCGTATAGACGAAGTTTGTTCAATAATCGGCGGTAGTCAACGACAACTTTAAAACGAAAACCATTAGTCTTCGTCTGCGATATTGTCTCTTCGGAGAGCAATTTCAAATCGAAATTCCTAAAACGAGAAATAATAGTAGATACCTACCTTGCTACCCGTTTAAGATACAACAGTTTACTTGCCCAATAAAAGAGACAAACGGATTAAAAGAAATTATTAGCTAATTGGAATCTAGATAGCCGTAGATTAATTGATTCAGGCAGTCGCGGCAAGCATTTTGTGTTTTTGTTGTTGTCGTTTCTCTAGTTTGCTATAATTATAAATTGTAATTGTAATGAGGCCCAAAAGTGGAAACGAAGAAAGGGATCACTCTGAGACGTTGGCAGAGCTCAATAAAAAAATATTGGAGATCAAGAAAAAAATTCAGTTGTCAGGTAAGTTGGATATACGAGGAAATCTCAAACGTATCTTTAATTATTTTATACTATTTTGGTTTCTAGGGTTGAGTGTATTTTTAATTATAGTTCATTTGTTTGGAGTTGGCAGTGAGTTTATTATAAATGCAAATCCTTCAAAGCCCAAGCAAGGGTGGTTCATGAAAAATAACTAAAAGTAGTATACATTTCTATTGAAACATAATCATAGTTGTTATTTTTCAAAGAATCCACCCTGTAATTAGGGATTAACCAACCCAAAAACAATAGAATCCCTAGATCTAGATAATATTGTCACAACAGGTAGCTGAATAGATCCCATGACCGTAGAACCGAAGTTTTTTTAAACCATAATTCAAATAAAAACAAAAATAAGTTATATATTAAAAGTAAGAATTATAGTATGTACAAAAAGTACGAGGAGTAATAAACCCTAATTAAGTATGCAAAACCTTTACAGGGAGCACCATGAAATTTTTAATAAATTTCTTACTTTAAATTACATTTCTTCCGTAAATCTAAAAACCAGGTAGATCGACCCCGTATTTGTTTCAGTTGTAGCAAAGTTTAGGGTTTCTTCATTGTTAAAGGATTAGCAGATAAGCAATAACGCAATGCAGTGGTGTGTATTTTTGGAAAAAAATACGTTTTAAATTATAATATAACAAAAAATGAAAAGAATTAATTATTGGAATACATTTATTACTTACATTTTATTCTATATCCGTCTCGGAAGAGAAAGAATCGTTGTTGACATTAATAATAATAGGGTCGATTAAATCATCACAAATATTGTCAATTTTCCCCATATTTGCCTCTACTTTGATAACATGCTCGATACAGTTTGTCCAATTTTCCTTACTAACATGACTTACAGCACTCTCAAACAATTTCACAACATCGTTTATTTTAAAAGTAGTATTTTTTTCCAACTTCCCCCTTTACCTGAGCCCATATTAATTCTATGGGATTAAGTTCACAATGATAAGGGGGAATTCGAAGAACTGATATACCACGAGAAGAAGCCATTTCTTCTACAATGTAGGTTTTGTATTTATTCTTGTTCATTTTTGCAATTCTGTAAAGTTCTTTCCTTAGTGGATCTTTTGGAAACTTAATATTTTTCGAAATAAGCCACTCCAAAAGCTCTGCTTTACGCCAACGACTTGTGGGCAATGCTTCTCGTAACCGTGAATGGTAACTTGCGTTGTCCATAACAATAACAGCCCCTTTTGGAATCAGATCCAACATTTGAACAAACCATTCCTCGAAGACATTCCCATTCATATCTTCGTGATAGTCCCCCGTGCGTTTTGAAATAAAAGTTAATAATCCACCATCAACAAAACCTTCAGAACTTCCAACATGGACAATGATAAGTCTTTTTCCTTTTCCAGATGGTGGCTGCAAACCTAACGACAAACCTTCCACGAATGCCTGCCTTCCGCTTTTAATGTTTTCATCTTGCCAAGATTTGAAAACTGTATATCCAGCATTTATCCATGTTTCGTCGAAGTAGAAGATTTTCAAATTTTGTTCTCTGGCATGTCGAATGCTTCTTAAATAGTCTCTTCACCAAAAAACTATTTCCGGTTTATCTATCAAGAGAGATTTTCTATTATGTTTTGTATGTGTGTAACCCACATCTTTCAAAAGTTTGCATAATGTCATTCTGGAGAATTTTGTCTAGTCCGTATCTTCTTGCACTGATGTCATAATTTTGTCAAGTGCTGGAATTTCCTTTCGTAAGTAAAATCCATGGACTTTACTCCTTAGTCTTTGTTTTAATGACTCATCGATCTCAATTGGTTTTCGGCCTGAAGGAGTTTTAGGGGGTTGAAGAGTTCCATTCTTGCTTTCTTTTAGTAATCTATAAATTGTTGATTTAGCAACACACAACCTAGCAGCCGTTAATTCCACAATATCATCAACACTTGCACTTGGATCCTTGTTTTTCAATGATATATAACAATTCAATATCAGAGTTTTTTCATTTAAAGATAATGGACCTGTTTTTGGTCGTTTAGATGGTCCTTGGCTTATCGACAATGTTTGGTAATTGCACAATTAAAATTCAACAAATGTTTTAAATATATTCCAACTGTTTACAATATTATGAAAACCATACAACTTCATACAACTTTACTCAAAGAACTAATACTAAGTACTGATTTAATGTACCTACTTTCTTTTAAAATAATATTCCCGATAATGTTTCTAAGAAAACTGGGTTGTTTGGAAAATCCCTCTCAATAATCGAATAATCTGTAAATAGGTGTAATCGTATTAAGCCGATTACAGTAGGCCACTTGCCATTTAAAATTTCTGAGAAAAATTCCCCAAACACTACATATAGGAGTAATACAAATAAAAAATATTCATTTTGCTTCTTTCAATTCAATAAAAATTGTAACGATGTCTTGCAATCTTGACTTTAATTAATTTTTTATTAATATATTTCATTGTAATTTATTTGTGACAATATTCAAAGTTTGAATTAATCTTCTTACAAAAAGAACAAAAATATATAAAATAATTATTGTTACAGATTGGTTTGTTTTCTATTATGAATAAACTGTAGTGCCTTTCTTTATCAAATTTACTAAAATTTGTGAACCTCTATCATTTTTTTTTATTAAAATTAGTACATCCCGTTACCTCTGACCTAAATCGTATATTCTTTAGCATAGCTGCAACTCATTCGTTCAATACAAAATGTACCTTACGGTATACCCTCTTAAAATATATTTTGGTACGTCTATGAAATCTACTTAAATGAATGATTTATTACTCCTTGTCCTTTCTATATAGACTATAGTATCTGGCAACTTCAAAAACTGAGTAATTACTAAATTATACTGTACATTTCCCCTTCTGGTAATTTGTAAAAAATATTCATGAGCCCACATGTAGGGGATGAAGTTTACCATATTTTTTAATTGTATCGTAAAAATGTTTTGTAAGTGTAAATTTTCTTGGAAATCTAATGATCATAAACAAATGTTTTTATAATTAAGTTGAGCACGAATAAAAATTAGCAAAGTTTCTCGGTGTACATTTAATAGGAAAAAAATGTACCCTGTATAAAAATAAAAAAATACATATAAAAGTTCTCTAGTGAAAAGGGAAGTTCCCAATAACAAATCATGCATCATTCTTTTTATTTTAACAAGTTTTACGACCATTCCTAATTAAAAAAAGGTTAGGTGTACAGTAAGACAAGTGAGTGTAATCCAATTATATATATCATATCGTCATACCAAATCCCAGTTTGTTATTGTCAACTTAATAATAACGCACCGGAAACGTATAATAGAACGCTGGACATAGACATGATACACACAGAGATGGCTTCTTTTCGTTGTTAACAAACGACATAAAAATATGTTTCTAGTACAGTCTTTTTATTTCTAGAGGGGCAAAGAAAAGCCCTGTTCGAAGATTGCGAAGCTGAACGAAAATCTAACATCGACGAGATCGCTAAACTTAAAAAAGAACTTTCCGAACTAGTCGTTACTCTTCATGAATGCAAAAGTTCCCAGACGAAATTTCGTTTAAAAAACAAAACTCTAGAAGGAGTACCTGGTGCGTTGATGGATAAATCTCCAGAAGAAGTTATGCAACTTATCGATACGAATATTATTGATAAGACTAAGAAGTTTGATTTACTACGATATCGTACAAAGCAGGTAAAAAAGTTCATTAACATTATCACGTTATATTTCATAAATATTAGGAAAACATTACTACTTCTAATTAGGCAACATTATATACAATATATAGCGTATTCATTGACTAAGGAAGTGAAGCTTCCCGAGAGGAAATATATTTTGTCTTTGTCACTGCAATGATAAAGTAACCAAGCAAAATAAAGATAAAACGTTCTCTCGTCAAGCTCTACTTCCTCAGTCAAGAATAAGCTCCCTGAAAATATATTATAAAATTGTTTCCTCCTAACTAGGCAACACTATATACAGGTATATACTTTATTCCTGCCTGAAAATTTGTAATTAAATTGATTCTAATTAAGGGGTAACACCTAGGCGAAACAATTTATAGGTTATTTTTGAGATTCAACCCTTTAATTTAATATTGAAATATTCTGCTTGAAAGTAGCTTGAGATTTAAAGTTTACCACTCTTATCGACCAATAAAATTATTCTTGAAAATTCAAATTGCCGCATGCGCATTAGGCTGATTCAGGCGGATGCTTAAACTGGAAGATTTCCAAAATTTGTTATTGTTTTATCTATTTAATTGTCCCTGGTTACGCACTCGTGCTCGGTTTTTTCCAAATGTAATACGAAAAACTTTATTTTTTTCAAAATTCTTAATAGGTTACCCTTTAACTCCCTAAGTAAAAAAACAAAATAAATTACTTGGTACCTACTAAAACAATATAACTGAAACTTTCCAGCCTATAAAAAGAAACATTTGTTTTTAGAGGAGAAAATATTTAACAGAACTGGCTGCCAAGTACCAGAAGCTGCTTAGTAAACAGGATAGAAGAGAAATCAATAAAAACGTCGAACAACCGGTTAAAAAGGTATCAAAATAAGTAATCAATTAAACTTGTTCATTATTTGTAATTTTTTTCTTTGAAAATATCTCATTTCCAAAACTATATGCATTGAATTGTTTACTCATATTAATTATAAATAACCAATAATAATTCCTCATGTATATCTTCTATTTAATTTTCTTTAAAAAAGCAAATACATTTAAAATTTACATACCTATAGGTGTAGTTTCCATATAATTAACTGATTATAATTTTATTAGTCAAATGCAAATCAAAAAATGTTAAATCATAAAGAAATCGTAAGTAGGTATATAAAAACACCCTAGATCCACATAAATAATAATAATAAATACTGTTGATTGATTAAATAATACACAATAAACAGTTTTATTACTTTTTATTCAAAACAGATGGAAGCATGGGTCTTAAATAGCATATTTAGAAAGCAGTTCCTATACCTAATATTATAGTATTACTATTATTTTAATAATAATTATAATAATTACTTCAATAAAACCAATTATTTTTATGACCTTTGCTTAAACAATGTTTGTTTGTCTTGGACTTCCGCGCTCCATCTAGGAAATTTTACAAATACTTGTATAAAAAAGTATTCTTCTATGCTTTAGTTCTGTATATAGTAAACAGATGGCAAACAATTTGCGGGGTCATTTCAAAAAAGAATATATAGAATTTTCTACATTTTTTGTTTGAAACTTTCGTTGTTATATCATATAGTTTGCGAGATATTTTCAAAAAAGATGATTTTTTAGCGTTTTGCAATTTGTGTAACTTCTTGTTTTCCGATTTCTGGTGGGTGTCAAGTTTTGTTTTCGATCATATATAATAGTATTATACGTTACAAAGTCGGTAGGTGACTTATTACAGTACGAGTACTGTAATAACACCTAACGACCATGTATCGTATTATATTTTATTTCATCCTGTTTTTATAAATTAATAAATTCATAAAAATTTTAAAAATAGTTCGGAACTTGACTAGTTAGGTACCTACGTCAAATTACCTTAACTGTCAGTTACTGTCAAATCATTTAAAATTTTAAAATAAACTATTAATTGTTAATACTTGTTTTTAAATAAAAATAAAGTAAAAGTAAGTAATATAGTATATAATATAGTATATAGTATTTTTAAATGTCAAAAATGAAAATTAATTGTCCTCCCTTAAGCAATCAGAGCAGCGTTGCTAGGCAACACATTACAGTACCTGATACCGTAATGTTCTACTTACCGGCGCCAAATTGATTATAGGGAAGTGTATTTACTGGACAGGATGAAATAAATACTGTTTTGCAATGATTGGGAATAAATAATACAGGATACTTTACTTATTTGTTCATAGGCAACCACACAACTACAAAATAACATACATGCTGTGGACGTACAAATCAGAGAAGCAATGCACGTAAAAAGCAGATACTCGGACATATATAAATCTTTAAAAACAGATTCCGATAACTTTGAAGGAAATATTAAACATTTAGAAGAAGCTTTAGATGTACAAAGAGTCGATATTGAGAAACTTCAAAAGGTGATCGAATATCATTGCTAGATGCTTCAAGTAATTACCTAAAGGTTTTTTATGCTAAAAAAATTACAGGTCATGGACGAAGCAAGTCGTATGCGTTCCCTAGCTCGTGGTATACTTTTAAAAGAAGAAAAATCAGTTAATGAAGCTGCTCTCCAAAGAGAGAAAGAAGCTGCGGAAGGCAAACGTCTGGTTAATGAACGTCGAATGGAATTGGAAAGATTGGAAAAGAAAATTTTTCTTGGAGGTAAATTGCCAATAAGACCAGAACCGGAAGGCGCAGAAGATTTACAGGATGAAGAAAAATGTCAAACACCTCCACATCCTGTAGAAGTTATTACACAATCTTTTGACATTTTGAAGAAAACTACAGGTGGGTTTTAAAAACCTAAATTGACATCAGTAAGGTTAGGTTAGGTTAGGTTAGGTTAGGCTGTGATTTAAAAAACAAACTTATTTATTATTTTTTAACTATAATAAAACTTTGATGAAAATTATTCGTATTGTTCTTGCAGGTGGTACTAGTACTGCAGAAGTTCTGGAACGTTTTAAATCGCAAAAAGAAACCGACCAAAAGCTTTTACTGTTACGTGGAAAAACTGAAAATGAAAAGAAAATGTTGGAGAAAAAACTAGAAGCCATGAACGCAAAATTAGAATCTTTTAAATACGCAGAGGCAAAAGACGCAGAACGGTAAATGTTTTATCAATTATTTATACACGATTTTTTATATTTTTGTAATATGATGACCGCAGGACAATAATAAAACTTATTCTTCCGTGAAGTAATCAACTGTGTTGTGTACTTAATAATTTTGTTTTAAAAGTTAGCGTCTATAGCTATAGCCATCTTGGCGCGAACACATAATGACACAAATGACAAATGACAGACGGCAAGCAGCACCAGTGACAAACAACACAGAACATGAACAAGCAACTGCCGTTAAGGTGCGTTCAGCCATCATCCGTCTGGCGCGGTAAATTCAAAAAAGAACCTTACACTTTCGATATTTTGTAACTTTTTAATATTTCGTTTTTTTTGATATTTTTTGCCAATCCTTTAAACAAATGCATTTGCTAGGAAAACTGGAGAAATGGATCTGATTCAAAAACAAATAGAAGAGAATATAAAAAGATCTGAAGATTGTAAAGGATTACAGTTAAAAAAAGAAGAGGCGATTGAAAGTGTATCTAAAGAATTACAAAACCTTTATTTATGCATCAACCCTTTAGCAGAATTGGATATAGATCCTCTTGTTACTTTGGAAAAAATTAAAACTGACATAAAGGCTATTTTTGATAAAATTGGTGCAGAGACGAACACCAAAGCAGAAGATGCCGATTCAGAAAAGGTATATAAATAATATACACACATGCATAATAAGCAAGGAATACCCGCATCTAATAAACTGCTAATAAAAGTTTATTATAAATTTATAACTACGTATTTCAAAACGAGGTGATATTTGGGGATAAATTATACATTAATAAACAGGTTAAAAAACTTTTTTTGACAAATTCCATTATATATTTTGTTATATGAGATACCAAAAACAATTATTTAAGAGAAAAAATAAAGCCTATAATAACAGATATAATGGACTTTGCCATAAAAGTTGATCACCCTATATATTGATTGTAACCATATGCACCAAACCCATCCCTTCCAAAATGCTTTCTTCAAGGAGCAATCCTATTCTTTTTTTTCAATTTTTTTTTAAGCGAGTGTCACAAAAAATGAAGTTTTACGGATCTATTAACGTCCCTAAAGTGTATCTTTTTTGGCCGCTTTTTTACTTTACGGCCGCTGTTTTACTTTACGGCCGCTTTTTTACTTTACGGCCGCTTTTGCAAACAAAGTCATTATGAGGGCAACCTACTAGACACATTTAATTTGCTTATTTGAGTTATTTCCACATCCGATATTAAGATTGTCAAATTATGAAGGCGGCCTACTAGACACACTTAATTTGCATGTTTGGGTTATTTACCCATAAAACAAATAATGCCCTAATTTATTAACTTCGTTATGACCCAACTTCTGTTTATCATACTTACTGTAAGTAATTCTGTACACATCTTTGTTACTTAATAATACACTTTTCATTTGGTTAATAAAAATTTGAATCTAATCTTCCAGTTTCATCTCTGTTTAGAAACAAAATTGTAAAAAAAGTTGTTACCTATTTGATGAGACACTCGCTAAAAAAATTTTGTGTGCACCTCAGCCGTATGATCTTTTTTGGCCTCACCTGAAATTTGCTTGGCCTCGGCTACGCCTCGGCCGCAAATTTCAGATTCGGCCAAAAAAGATCAACATTACGGCCTTGGTACACAAATAACTATTTTGTATTTTCTTATCGAATTTGTCTTTAAAATCCTATAAGTCTTTGAGTTCTTTTGGTTTTTAGTGGTGTCCATCATTACTGTTATCACCTCTTTCTTTTTCAAATCATGATTTGAGTATTTTGTGTCCCTACTAGCAAAAAGCAAAAAATAAGTAGTGTATTTAGTATTTATTCAATATAGTATTCAAAGAGAAGTGAAGAATCATAGGTAATATAAAAGAAGAATAAACAAAGGGTATAAAATACTTTTTGTGTTCTGTGAGTACGACAGTACTGACAAATGACAAGTATCTAATTAAAAACATGGCGCTCTTAGACATGGGCAAAAAAAATTGAGAGAAGTTGAGACTGCTGGGAGTTTCCCTTGTTTTATTTGGGGTATTCCTTGCTACAGAATTCGATTGTGAACTGTCAAAATTATTTGATACATTTTTATTAAAAAATAACTATAATTTTAGGTAGTGTTTGTATAGTTTTTTTTTGACGTATTTTTATTTAACAGTAATTTATAAAATAAAAAATCTTCTATCTGTTTAGGAGGGCATAGTAGTGGTGGATCCTACTGATGAAAAGTGGTTACCTGCTCCTTATGCAGGCTTGGTAAGACGAACTCCACTACCTCAAACTGGAGCTTCCCCTGCTCCACCTGCCCCACCAGGTAAGTTACTCTTAATAAACAGCTTTTTTCTTCTACAGTAAGGTTACAGTCTACTGTTTTGTGCAAAATTAAAGAAATTTATTCTGTAGCAAAAGAAAAAAAAGAAAAATTAAACACTCTTATTTTAAGGATCCGAAGATGAAGAAGAGGTACCTTCCAGAGGTTATTTAAAAAGGCAAGCTCAGCTTGTTGTTGATGCAAAATCCAGAAGAAAAAATGTTAGATTGCAAGTACAAAGAAGAAACTAACAATAATCTTATTGAATATTAACAATATATTTTAACTGTTCCATTAAAGAGCAATTAAATGTGTTATACTTTTCTTAAAATAAATAAAAAATTGAAACATTTAATTGTTTGATTTTGCATTTTATATGATTTTAGATGCACATCTCGCTTGCGCAGTTTGAAGATAGTTGAGTATTAACCCTAGAACATAAAATAGTATTTTATGTTCTAAGGGATTTGGAGAATTAGAATAGACATACGTCTCGGAAAAAAGTGCCACCAAAACTGTTTAACTAAATTGACAGGTTGGTGCAATGTTCAAATTTTGCGTGCAACAAATCTCAAAAAATATACTTTTTTTCACTTCATATTTTGCTAGTCGCATTATATTCTAAGGTATTAACAATGATGAAGTCATACTCATAGAAATATAATATTCATTATTTTTATTATATTTCTGTGGTTATACTACCCATGGAACTACATCGTAAACACTGTAAGTGTAATTCGGACCTACTTTAAGTGTGCTAACAGCGCTCTGTGAGCGTGTCCAAACCCGTAATCTCAACTTGGTCCTACCATTCGTTCGTATTTTTGTATGTTCTATCTCTAGTTCTACTGTATTTTGGTATTTTCTATTGATATATTTTCTTCTACTGACATACTCAACTAGACGTTATTTGAATTCTATCATCTTTATTTGTTGTTCTGTGTTCTTTATGTTCTAACCTATTGACCAGAAATATTTCTTCTTTTCTAATAATGTTCACTTCTACTACTGAAACAAATAGGCATATTGTATGTTTTGACTTTCACCTACTTCTTGTGTATTTATTTAAATATATTTATGTTTATTTAGCTATTTTATCCTAAATTCACCAAAGAATAAAATTAAACAGACTTTTTCTAAACGATGATTGGTCATTCAAGAGATCTATAAAGCTGGAATAAAATTTAATGCGCATGTGACTGTAATACAATTTGCGATAGTTTCGTTTCTTTATAGTAGTCCATTTCACGCATACAATTTAACTACGCTACTTTTAGTTAATAAAGTAGCTGGTCCATTTTAGTTGATTATTTCGGATATTTCGCATTGCCAGATTTTCGATTGTAGGATTAATCACTAGATTTTCTACAAATATATTTTATTGTTATGGTTTACTAATCTTACTAAATGCGTATGAAAATAGAAAGTATATTTTAAAAAACGAATCTACTTATAATTGTAGCTATGTATATTACGGTATTATAAAATGATATTTAAAAAAAATCATTTTTTTTACAAATTTATTTGAAAGCGGCAACCTCGCAAACTGATGTATCATTGAACTTCAAGAGATCATTACTACCTTTCTCAAAAACATCAGTCATTCTTTGTGCTTTGTTTACCTGTCCACCATTTTCTATTTCTGTTATGTACGTTTGGTGACTTGTGAGTGTGGTTGTGAGTAGACATTTCGAATGATGGATGATCCGGGAAGAATGATGGGTCACACCGGGGGCGGTTTGATGCCTCCACAGCCTTACGGTATGACCCCTCAAAACGAAGCTACCGCTGGAAACGAAAATGAACCTCGTAAACAGGATATCAGCGAGATATTGCAGCAAATCATGAACATTACTGATCAAAGTTTAGACGAAGCCCAAGCGAGGAAACACACTCTAAATTGCCATCGGATGAAACCAGCATTATTTTCGGTGTTTATACATTTTATTTACTTCATAGTAGTATAGACTAGTGGTCGACACTTGATAATGTAGCCCAATTTTAAGTTATGATAATCGTATACTGGATGCACAAGTTCTGCTTATATATTTAAGCTACAATTCAATTTTAAATTTCATAAATGATTGTTATATCTAAAATCTCAAAAGTATTGAGATAAATCAACTTTACTTGTGGTTTATTAATTGGAAACAAACAAAATTGCCAAACTACTTGGATACATTTTGTAATGCTATACATTCTTTACATGATTTTTACTGTGAAATTACAATTCATTAGATATCTTTTCAATTCCCATTATTACTTTTTTTATATTGAACTTTCTTTACATACTTTATTATTTAGATTTACTTTTTTATAAACAATTTTATTCTGATTAATCTTTAATATGTACATATAATTTCTATAACTAAATTTATTTTAGAATCTACTCACTATGATTGTTATTTATGTTAGGTGCTGTGTGAAATTAAAGAAAAAACAGTATTGTCATTAAGGAATACTCAAGAAGAGGAACCACCAGATCCACAATTGATGCGTCTTGATAACATGTTGATTGCAGAAGGAGTTGCTGGACCTGAGAAAGGTGGAGGTGCAGGAGCTGCAGCATCTGGATCAGCAGCAGCACAAGCAGGACAACCAGATAATGCAATAGAACATTCTGATTATCGGGCTAAGTTGGCACAAATTAGACAAATTTACCACCAAGTAAGCATGCTTTTAGTTATTGTAACTAAGTATATAGTATATATTTTTTTTGTAGGAATTGGAGAAATATGAACAAGCATGTAATGAATTCACTACTCATGTTATGAATCTACTTAGAGAACAGAGTCGTACTAGACCTATAACACCTAAAGAAATTGAAAGAATGGTTCAAATCATTCATAAAAAATTCAGTTCAATTCAGATGCAGCTTAAACAATCCACATGTGAGGCTGTTATGATACTTAGGTAAGAAATGCAGGCTATTTATTTAATAACAAAAATGAGATTTTTTGTGCAATCCCTTACTTTGGGGAAGTATATTTGGAATAGAAAATATTAATTTCTTCCATTTTTTTTATTTTCTTTATTTCCCATTGACAGCTGTTTTGAGTAACAACATTATTAACTTATGTATTTATTTCCCAAGATACCACATTGGGGTGTTAAATTGTATTAACATGTTTCATTTTTTTATATGTAGGTCAAGGTTTTTGGATGCCAGAAGAAAGAGACGTAATTTTAGTAAACAAGCTTCAGAAATTTTGAATGAATATTTTTATTCGCATTTATCTAATCCTTATCCCAGTGAAGAAGCTAAGGAAGAACTTGCCAGAAAATGTGGTATTACAGTCAGTCAGGTAAAATATTCAGGTTATCTACAAAAAAATCACAGAATTTACATTAATCATTAAAAGTATTACACATAATAGATTTGCAGATCAAGTTATTTCCAAAAAATGGCCTTTGTTATTACTTACTTACCTCTATAATTTTTAATTTACTTTAATTATCAAGTTTAATGCCCATTTAAAGGCACTTTGCATTATTTTACTCTACAAATTTTTGAAACAGAGTATATTTGAATATCATAATGTGGACACCAAATAATTGAACAGTATTCCATCTTGGAACAAATATAAGAGAGATGGAGTGTTTTTCAAGCAGCAAATAATATAAAATTTCATGTGTATTTATTAAATAATTTTAAAGACATAAAATTAAATTCTATTGGTTTTCTGTTTTTAGTAATATTTAGGACATTCTGGATTAAATCATACTTTTTAGTGTGTGTGTGTATATATAATTTTTAAGAAGAGGATTATTTGTAATTTAGTGCCGATTCGGTTAATTTTATAACAGTATGAGAACTCATGACTAAAATTGTCGTTTTATAGTTTTACAACAAAAATGGAATTGATTATAAACATTTTTTTGCCCATAAATCTATCAAACATTATTTTGGTTGTGTACTCTCATACTATAAGCTTTCATTTGCCTATATATCAAGAATTTACATAATGTGTATATAGTCCAATGAAAGTTTACATTGACACTCTATGTACAGGGTGTCCCAGACCAATTTGACCAGATTATATTTTCTAAAACAGCAAAGATATATTAAGTGGATAAAAACGCCATTCTATCTGAAATGCAATGCCAAAACCAAAGTAAGAAAATCTCCTTCAATAGTCAAATATTGTAAGTAGAGGTTGCTGTTGCAATCAAAAGGACCAATAGATACAGTATAAACATTCATTGAATACAAAAAATTGGAGTATGTAGGAAATACACACACCTCCAAAATTCTTGGCCCCCCTGGATATTTAAAAATCTAATATAACTAAAGTTTCAAAATTTAGTAGATTTAATTCGGTGCTTCACTATTAACATTTTGTAGCCCTAATTTTTTTTATTTTGCTTAATAAGTTTGGTTAAAAAAAATAAAACTAAAAAATATCCAAAAACATAGAAACATTTATTTCAATTTTTAAATAAAAAATAAAGCTTTTAACATAAAAGGTCTTTAATAATCAGTATGATCACCCCTTTGCTCTATAAGTTGACCAACACTTCTTGGCATGCCTCGAATAAGGTTATCAATATAATCTTGATCCATGTTGGCCCATTCCTCTTGAGCGGATGTGATTAATTCCTGAAGGGTTACAGGAGGGTTTTCTCTATCTTGAATTGCCCTAGCAATATGATCCCAAACATGTTCGATCGGATTCAAATCTGGAGAGTTCGCAGGCCAGTCCAATCGTTCAATATTTCCTTGTAGAAGCATGTTTCGTACTCTCTGGGTACGGTGAGGCACGACATTATCATCTTGAAAAACAAAATTTTCACCAAATTCGGTGCGCAAGGGTTGTATAATTGGTTGGATAATGTTTTCGGCGTATATGGCACCTGTCATGGTCCGCTCGATAAGACTGTCCCCCCTTGGTAGGGAACAATTTCTCTGGCAAAAATTAATCTTTCCAGTCTACCTGGACCCCTCCATACCATTTCCCGGCGGCTGTCACTTTCCAGTCCAAATCTTGTCTCATTGGAGAAAAGGACATTTCTCAATTCTTGCAAAAGCCCATTTCTATGATTCTGGCCCCATTGCAGTCGTGCAGCTTTATGTTGAGGCAAAAGCCTGGGCACTCTCAAGGCTCTTTTGATTCTTAAATTGTCAGAATGTAATCGCCTTCGTATTGTGCTTGTCGAAATTCGTCTAGTAAAAAGTGACTTCGGACAGCTGGTACCATTATTCTCCTATTCCTCCAAACATAACCAGTAACATATCGCTCTTCTCTTTGTGTAGTTACTCTAGGACGACCGGTTCCTCGTCTTCTGCCAACGCCACCAGTTTCTTGAAATAAAGTTATTATGCGCCGCACTGACATTCTGGGGATATTGAGACGGTCCGAAATTCGGTGGGCAGACCAAAACCTGGTGTAAAGCCCTATTCTTGTTCTGTTAAACTCACTAATCATTCTCTTTCAACTAAAATTTAAAACTGTATTCTTGTAAAGATAACCGTTTATTTTCTGACAAAAACAACTTTTTGCTATCAATTTTTTTTACATTTTGATAAGGCAAGTTTTAAGAGTTAATTTTAAGTTAGTTTTAAGAATATACCAGGGGGGCCAAGAATTTTGGAGGCGTGTGTATTAGGAAGCTGTTATCACTGAAGAAGTATTCCATATTATAATGGTGTTTTATCCGACTTAAGTAAATATCTTAGCTAGTTTAGGCGATATAGCCTGGACATCCTGTGTGTTTGTGTGTGAATATGTACGTTTCTATTTGAATAAAATGATGAATTAGCTTAAGTTAAAACATTAACATGTGTAGGTGTCAAATTGGTTTGGTAACAAGCGAATTCGTTATAAGAAAAACATCGGCAAAGCGCAAGAAGAGGCAAACCTATACGCCGCCAAAAAAGCTGCCGGGGCGTCTCCCTATAGCGGCACGCCGACTCCTATGATGTCTCCCGCTCCGCCGCAAGATTCGATGGGCTATTCCATGGGTTCGGCGTACGATCAGAGTTCCGCATACGATGCTAGCAGTTGCGGATACGATCCCATGCATGCTCAAGAATTATCACCATAAATTTTACCGATTCAAGTATATAACGGTTAAGAGCGTTTTCCGGAATCTTCGATTTAGTAGTAACGAACTTTTCCTTTAGTCATTTGCAGACAAAAAAAGATTGTTTTAAAAATTGTAAGTAATACTAAATGTTATTTATTCGTTATTTACGTAGTGAATAGGAATATTCGAATACGTAGTGTGGAGAAAAGTTGTTGACGTTCCATTCTGATGCTGTGTATAATAGTGTGTAAATTATTATTTGAATTAAAGCCAGCAACTCTCTCAATTTCCTCCATTGCATCCAGAAATAAAATGAGTTAATTTTGGAATTGTTGTTAGTACTTACTGTGAGATTTCATTGTCAGTTATAGGAACATAAAGTTAAAAATTGAAGCAGTAATTCAATGAAATTTATTGTACTAACCCTTACTCTATGGAAGTCCATCTTAGTAACAACAATAAACAACTAAACGTTATTTATTTTACAGAAAGTGATATTTTTTGGCATCACTTTGATTGCAACAACCTAATATACTTTTATAGTGTTAGTAATACACTGTATAAACTATGGCAATTGTTAATATTTGAAGTGGGGATTTACACTTCTATTTTATGGTACAAGAAGTAAGAAAAAAAAGAACTCGAAGTTGCATTTTACTTATTTTTGTAAAAAACATGTAGCAATAATTTTTTTAAATGACCATTACATAGAATAGATAAAAATTCAATTCAGTTTTGTCTAGAATTCAATGAGGGAGTCCGCTAGCACTACCACTACAAAAATTTTAGGTCAAAAATGAGGGTCTGTTTTCTAGGCCGTTTTGTTTACTTGTGTGATATAGAATTACTATATTTTTAAATTTTACATACTTTTGTAAAATAAAGATTTTTAATTAATTTTGGGGGAAAAAATGTCATTAGTATTGATTTTAGGTATATATCTAGTTGAGTGTTTCTAGCCACCATTTACATTAGTAAACATTGACAGTTAAAGTTAGTTCTTATTGGTCGCTTTACTAAGAAATTTCTGTTTGCACCAATAATAGCAACAAACATTAAGTTTCAGTTGTCGTTGTCAGTTATTATTCAGATTCATTTTTCTGTGTGCATCTTGATTTATTCTTTGTTTACATTTGTTTTTTTTTTGCGGTAAAAGGTTCTTGTTCCCATGAAATTGATTGTGGTAACCTTTATTTTGTGGAAGTCCATCTTACTAAGAACAATAAATAACTGAACGTTATACCTGCATTTCACATCATGGATGAAAAATGATAAATTATAACGCTAGATTAAAAACAAGAGAATTTACCAAGTACTTATTTCTTTATGGTGGAAATATTAAGTTCTTAAAGACCCTTGCAGGGATCAATAAATGTATTTGTTGTTTTCTTTTTCGTCTTATGACAACTTTTCTCAATACAAAAAAAAGATGATTCGGCATGCTGGAAAACGATCTCAATCGGTATTTCGCTCTTTTAAGATACATAAGTATACTAAAGCTTGTATACCAATTTCAATGTATACTACTTTTTGTATTTCGTGCAATGTCTGTGTATTTATCAACTTGTGGCAGCTACCAATCAATTTTTATGTTAACGCACATATATTTTATTTACTACATTTGTCTGTAGTATCCATTGTTATATACACTTATTTTTTAAGTAAAATATGCATTACTGTATATAAAGTTTGTAGTTGTATGGTACGGTTTAGATGAATACGAGAAAAATCTTTGGTTTTGATATTTAATGCATTTCGTTACAGGTACAGTCGGCTTTAGAATAGCATATACATGTTAAATGTGAATTTCGTTTACCTACCGCAGTTAAAAAAACGCCCTTCTTAAACAACATAGGAGTGGAAATTTTTAAAATTTAAATGGTCTTTGGGGATTAAGTTTACCTACAAGGGTCGGTCATGTCCCGAATAAATAGGTCTATCTACAAATTCACACAAAATAATAATATCTACACATTTTCATACCACAGAGGTAGAATCCTAGGCGTATTTTTTTACGTGTGCTTTCTTGTATAACTAAAGCGAATCCAAAAACATTTTTAAGCATAATAAATTTATTATTGTTTAATCCGTGATTGGTTATACAAAATAAATAGGCCATCCTTAAAATTAATTCAATGTAAGTGATTTGAGTTTGAAAATGTATATGCTATTCTGAAGCCGATAGTACATTAAAAATTTATGTAAGTTGGAAATGTACAAACATTTAGTAGACAGTTTTTATTGAAATTGATGTTCTTAATAACCTAAAGAACTTTTCAAGGTTCTACTGTGACAGCTTTTTAATGTTGATTATCATCCAAACTCTGCCAAAGCATTTTCCGAAAATATTACAAACTTTATATGAGATAAACCTGGAGGTTGTATACAAATCTTAGTAGAGCATTGCAGTTCATGTACGCATTACGTTGCAAACTATTGTTTATTATTATTTTTTAAGTTTTAGCTCTAAAATTAAATCGTTGCTATTTATTGTTAAAAATTAATAGTAACTATAAAATGACTAGGCAGCAAATATAGTTTGACAATCTATATAAATAAAATCATTTTAATATTGCTTAATGAAATTAGAAAAACAGTGATATTTATTATTTTTTTTAAACGTGGTGTCAATTTGAAAACTTCTACCTCAATTAAAACAATTTTATCCTTAAAAGTTTTTATTTATTGACATATCCTTTATATATTTATACTAGTTATGAAATTTTGTTTATAGTTTAATAAGATCGAGTTTTTGGTTAGTTTACAAATTGACATTGGTCTAAACAATGAGAGATAAAAAGTATTTTTAAGTATTAACAATCTGTTCTTCCCGGTGTAATTTTATGCTAGACAGGTTAAGCGTCATCTCGAGTTAAATAATCGTATTATATTTTTTTTTATTATTTTGTCGTTTTGAAATAAAACCACGTTTTTCAACCTATTGTATTTTATACTAATTTTATCCTCATCCTTGCGAAAAACGATTGTGTACCTAGTGCAAATACGTTCATTTATTTCTAATAACCAGCGTCAAATAAAGTGTACTTTTAAATAGAATAATTTAATATAAAAAATTGTAGGTATAACTTTAAATAATGGATAAACAAAAAATTATGTATCTCTTGTTGTTTCGAGTCTGTGAGTTATAATAGATATTATGTTACAAGTAGTCATCCAATTTGTGTTTATTTCTTTAAATGCTATATTCCTAATACGGAGTTGGTAATTGGACAGACTAGAAATTTTATGTCGTGAGTTTTTAACAATGATTTACCATAAGGCAAAAATCTGTATTTTACATTAGAAAATAAAGGGTCTTGAATAAGAAATCTTGTTTTGTTTTTAACTTCTGTAACTGTCGAAAGGTAGGTCGCCCCACAGCATTTGGGATACATTTGGCCCATTGGGGGAAGTAGAGACATCTGACGGAAAAAAATATAATTGTCGCAATGAGTAAAATAGTTCATGTAGCTTAACAAACCAAAATACTACAGTAAAATGAAAGAAAAAGCAAACATTTGACAAAACACACACTTGAAATAAGTAAAACTGCAAAATAAAACCATTTAAATATCAAATTGTTGTACTTCTTGCTAAGATGACGTTGACATTTCAGAGCGCCATCTATGGAATTCCACTTTTCCCAATTGTGCGCCCTTCTGAGATTGAGCATACCTTTTAGCTCGTCAACCAAACTATCTGTTTGAAAAACATTTTACAAAACACATACTTAAAATAGCTAAAACTGCAAAATAAAACCATTTAAATATCAAATTGTTGTACTTCTTGCTAAGATGATGTTGACATTTCAGAGCGCCATCTATGGAACTACTTTTACCAAAAGACCCATCTCGTTAATGGCTCAAATTGAATACTCATGCGCCAACCAACTCCCACTCTTGATGTCCAGTTTCATTCTACATACTCTGAACTTACTCATACTCAAACTTCATTTGAGATAAATTGCAATTTTCTACTTAGGTAACTTTCCATAAAAAAAGACATTTAATTTGTCGATTATGGCTTTAGCTGTAGCTTTCTGTTGAGTTAGTAAGAATTGTTATAAAGAGGAAACTGTAATTAGTATAAGCAGCATCCCAAGTGGGCGCTACATACACTAACAACAGTTGAGCCAATGGCGCGATGTCACAATACAAATAGACCTATCTCTTTATTGAATACTCATGCGCAAATATTTTTGAATTATCCGTCTCCTTCACTAAAATATGACTACTTCTATCCATAGAACACAACGTATTGCTACCCAGGAATACCACTACTTAAATGAAAAGAAAAACCCTTGTAGCTGTCAAAAGCTTCTATTTGCTGGATAGACCCGGCAACTCAGGCCATAAACCACAAATAAGAAGTTCCAATTTTTATTTTTATTAGCGCGTATAACAATAAAAATACTACGATGGTCCAAAAAAACAAAATACAGATCCACTCAAATAAAATAAACAATGAACTAACCTCTTATGGTCTTATGCATAATAATAAACGGATTGATAGGCTTGCCAACACAATTTTATAAGGGGCACGAACATTTAGGGGGAACAACGAAAGTGGGAGTTGGTTTGCGCATGAGTATTAAATTTAAGCCATTAAGGAGATGGGTCTATTGAAAGCTAATTATAAAACCGAGAATATTTTATTAAAAATTGAAAATTTAGAACATAAGCGAAGTTTAAAATTAAACTTTGTTCCAGAATAATCGATAACCGAAAAATATAAGAGTTAATTCTTTTCAGTTACTATACCTATCTCTTTATTGAATACTCATGCGCAAATATTTTTGAGTGTTCCCCTTCCACTGTTAAAATATGACTACTATCCATAGAACACAACGTATTGCTACACAGGAATACCACAATTTAAATGAAAAAACCCTTTTAGCTGTCAAAAGCTAGCTTATATTTGCTGTATAGACCCGGCAGCTCAGGCCATAAACCACAAAGGAGAAGTTCTAATTTTTATTTCGCTTGTATACGCCGCTTGCTAGTTGTTATTGTGTTTTTCTTGCTTTTGTGTATTTAATATTAACGACTTGTGTGTGTACCTAGACTTCTCTTTGGACTACTGACTACTTTTGCATGTCATGCCAACACAATTTTATAAGGGGCACGAACATTTAGGGGGAACTACGAGAGTGGGAGTTGGTTCGCGCATGAGTATTCAATTTGAGCCATTAACGAGATGGGTCTATTGCAAAATAGAATACTAGAAAATAAATGAATACAGTGTAAATGTCAATTAGAACATTTAATTGGGTAAATAAATTACAAAATTGTATATTTGTCTTATATAAATAAAAAATAAATTAACAACATAATTATCACAGTCAGAAAATTAATATGATTGAAAGTGACCTTACTAAAAAATGATTTTTTTTTAAATTGACCTTAAAAATTGTATCTATCAAAAGAAAGCGATAGCCTTTGTTAACTTTTGGACTAGTTTGTAACTTTCTATTAGGTCACTGTCAGGTGTGTACTTGCATCTCAATATCAAGTTTCCATTAATTATTAGAGAATAAGTCTAATTACTTTACTCTAATTATTTAGCACCATGTTTATGTTAGATATCAATATAGCAAATTGGCTATTCTTTAAAATCTACTAGCTATTCCACCTCCCCTACTGTCAGAATGTGAACTAAGCTCATCCTTATATTTCACTACAATGTTAACACTTTGGTACGGCTCTGGAATTAAGCTGGATTTCCATGGTGAATGTTCTAAAGTTTCTTCGGGAAAAGAAGGTAAATGCGATCCTGCAAAAAAAATTAAAAATTACTCGACGCGCTCAAGGTTATTGCAAGAATATTTTATTGAAAACAATAATAGTATATTAAACAACGCATTTCATATGGAATTCTGTTATGACACGAGTTCACGAGTTTTTTAAAGAACGAGTGTCACAACAGCCATATGAAATAAGTTGTTTATAATATTTTTTATATTTTGCTCTTTTTACCATTTTTTAAATTAATTTTTTTACTTTTATGTAATTACGAAAATTTTTATTTTAAAAAGTATGTCGGCAGCACTGTGTAATTTATAAAATTTGACAGTTGTGACATTTAAATTATCTAATGTTAATGTTTTAAAATATTTTAAAATGAATAATATACCATTAATAATATATTATATAGGTAACTAAAAGATGATATTGATATTCACAAATACTTTTTTAAAGAACAATATAAAATTAATAAATTGCTATTAGCCACAAATGTCATTGTCAATAGTCTTGCCTTTAGATACTTCACTCATGTCGCCAACCATTTAAAACAAAAATTTGCGGGCGTAAAAGTTACATTACGATACGCAAATGCGTTTTATAATGAAGATTTTTATAAGTGCAAAATATAAAAATATAATTTAAGTTTGGTAATTTTATATCACAAAACTATTTATCCTAAACTTATAAATAAAAATACTGGGAAAATTTTTTTGCAAATTGGCAGATTGGCAAATTATTCTAGAATAAAAACAATAACCTAACTATTTCTTCTTTTTTACCATGATTAACACAAAACAAGAAGTTTTGATGCACCAAGCGCGGTTGCCAAATTGTCAATCGCACCTGAAACTATTGATTTAAAGACGTAAATAAATCTACTTGTTTTAAATATATTTCTGTTTTTATTTCTACATCATTGAGAATTTAAAAAATATACTTATTTTCCATAACATGATTAGTTCATTAATTCATTGTAACTGCTAACAGAACATTTGTTTTAGATTTTATATATCTGTTAATTGATTGTTTTCTTTTCATAAAAAATATCCTAAAATATTCTACAACTAAATGATTCCTTACCTTCAAATCCTGCCGTCCAGTTACCAATATACAACCTCGGAGCTTCTATGGCTGCTGTAACGTTTTCTTTATGTAGTAGTAAATTACTTATAATTTGTAAAGCGTTTCCTAAATTGTTAACTCCGAAGACGTATCTTCTTTCACACACGTACCAACCATTTGTGATAAGAATTGGCATTCTGCTACTCGTTTTGTTCGAGTAGACATCTTCAATATAGCCAAATTGAGTCTTTTCTCCCGAGCCGAAAAACTGATATAATCCGCTAAAAAATTGAAACAAAATTTGCTTTAGATATAGATTTTTTTACAAAACTTTTGTTTTCTTCATAAGTTATTCGTTTAGTTTCCTTAATATGCTTATTTTATTTTTTTTCTTAAAGGTTTACACATTAAAAGAACTGGTAAAATAAAAATTGAAGATTTTATTTCGCTAAGCAATTTTAAAACATCAGCTAACTATTGTATTAACCGAGATTGGAACTTTTTAAAATCAATATTTGAGGTTATGTCATCGATGAGTAAAATAAAAAGAATAGGACAAATTTTCAAGATGAATTAAAAAAATATCAGATTGCTGCAGCTTATCACAAAATGAATAATATAATAATACTACTTACGTAACCATTGATACATAATTGTCATGCGTGTCCATTATTGCAATATTTGAGATAGTTCCTTCATGAAATGAATCGTATGTTTTAGTTTCATTTTCACTTATATTCTTGTAATAGTCAATGATTTCTACTAATTCATGAGCGTACCAAGGTCCACTGAAGATAGTTTCGTTAAAATTCATTTTTTCGAATACATTTAAAGCCTTGACCAAATACTGACCGATGGTAGCATCGGTTTGTGGTACATAAATGTTGAAATTTTTGAACTTCGTTGCAAATACCGATTCCATAAGTGCCGTTTGATTCAATTCATCCAAATAGGTATACAAAACTAAAAATGATTATATATTTACATGTTGTTAACGTTGTAAATAAAATACAGCATTTAGGAGATGGGAGATTCAAAGACACTTACCAGATTCTGACATGTTTGCGATATGTTCGAGAGTGTTAGCTAAATCTTCTTGTATTAAAAGTTGCCCGGGCTCTAGGCGACCGAATATGTCTTCTTTTTTCGTTTGTGTAATGGCTTGAACTAATTGTTTTGATATTAATATTCCATTCCTAAAATTAAATAAAAGTAGGCAGTCTGGTGAATAACAATTTTTATTTAAACCTTTTAATTTAACTGATATAGGTACCTATGATATTGGATGACCATTAGTAAATTTTATGTTTGATGCAAATTAATCCATTAATTTTTTTACCAAAAACAAATAGTATATTGTGTCACAAAGGCGGAAAGTGCTGCACCAGCAGGCGTTTTAGAAAAAAATGCATCTATTATGTATTTGCTCACCTTCTTCATGAGGTATTCTAAATCGGAAGCTTCTTTTAAAAATCGAATTAACTTAACAGAAATCCAATCATATGAACACCAAAAGTAGGGTGTTTATTCAGTATGATTCATATAAAATAAATATGTAAGAAACAAAAATTTATAAACTTTTGTGGATGTTACTGTAAAATATAATCTATAATATTAGTATTACCTTGCCAAGTGTGCTGCAGGGTATATTAAATCACGCCACGGCATACTGCCGTAATTCTTATGTAAATACAGCATTCCTAATACGCTAGTAGGTAGATGCTCGGAATGAACTACATTGTGTGAAAAAGTGATCACTAATGGAGGATTCTTTTTCCTGTGGTTATAAATTAATATTTGTCCCTCTCTGCAACAAAGTAAATAACATTTTACGAATTAACGAAAAAGCTAATATAAGCAGGCTTTTTTTAGCGCATTTGCGGCTAAAGTATTGCGCTTAAAATCGGTTTTGATTTGCTTGGTTTCAAATTTAAAAGTGTTAAATATAAAATGGACAACTTCTGTTTGTTTTACTCTATAGAAGATTAGGTAATCTTCCAGCTTAATCATCCGCTTGAAAAAGCCTATGCGCATGTACGAAATTTGAATTTTCAAGAATAATTTTATTGGTCGATAAGAGTGGCAAACTTTAAATCTCAAGCTACGTTGCCACATTTCTATGAAAAAATAAACTTAGTGAATAGACATTGGAAAGACGAAAATTATAGACATTACTACTTTTACTTGATATTTTTATCTGTTAACTGTTTAAAAAGTAAGTAGTTTTAAATAGTAAAGTATGATGTATATTGTCTAGAATATATTAAATAATAAAATATGCAAGCTTCTAAAAAATTTCAATATATTTAATTCGAAATAACGAAAGGGAAGTACCTACGTTATTATTTATATTTTGTTCTTAGCATCAAATTTATTACTTATGAATTTTAGCAGTAAAGCTCCTTATTAACGTGCGTCGCTTTTTTATAATCAACTTTACTAAAGCAAAACTAAACTATTCGTTTTCAGGAAAAAATATTTGAACTGACAACTCTGCGCGGCTGTCCCGCTGTCAATTTCATACATGCGCATAGGCTTTTTCAAGCGGAAGATTACCAAGATTTATTTTTTAACGATTCTTTGATATTACTTTTCAATATCCCAAAAGAAAATTTAAACAAAAAATTATATTTTATTGCAAGAGACACACATTTTAAACCAACAATAAATGTTTAATATGAAAGAAATAATTGTAAATGACACAAAAATAAAAAATATTGTGAAAAAAGTATAGAGGTGGAATATAGACTAGGCTTAAGTAAATTAAAACTTATAATATTTTCAAGGCTATTGAAATTGTAACTGCAGCATGTGTTTTGCACAATTTTTGTTATATTTTAAATTATGTATATTCTGGGACTCGATCCTGGAAAATGTCACTAGTGACAATGACAAAAAATGTCGCTAGTCGTCAAATGTCAAATAAAAAAGTCGACCGCAGACACAAAATTGCTATTCTTGAAAAGGTGAGAATATTTAGTACCTTTTTCTATTTATGGTTGGTACTCCCGTTGAAACCGTTCTACCCCAAGAACGGGTAAATGTTTATCGTTCTTGGTCTTAGAACAAAAAGAAACAGGAAGGAATCTGTCATATATTAACTTTAAGGAAAACTTGCGACGGAAGTCGGCCATATTGAAGCTCCTAGTATGACTCATTGTTTATGTTTACAATATACTGTCAAAGCAATTTTTTCATATAAATGTCAAAAATAAGCGCATAGGCGTATCATTCGGTTCTTATAAATACTAAAGTATTTAGAACACTAAGGGTGTGTTCGGGGAGCACGCTTTCGAGCTATGTAGCGCCAAGAGCCATATAACGCAAACGAGGAATAGTACTAGATAGCGCCAAATGGCGCTAATAGCGTGCTCCCCGAACACACCCTAATTGTATTGACACCCTTAATTGGTTGAAATTTATTAAAAATATAAACCTTGATATAATTTTTATTTTTTTTTCGGTACGTCAATGTAACCGGAAATTAAAATTGACAATTGGTCGCCATATGCAAGCTCCTTTCTGGACTCAAGGTCATTTTGCATATACTCCTTCCTGTATCTTTTTGTTCTAAGTTCTTGGTTCTACCCATTCTAACCTCACATAATTATCAACTGTTTAATACTTATTTTTTTATAACCGAAAATACAATGAGTGATAAGAAATACGTCAACAAAAAACAAAAAGAATTTCTGGTGGGGTTTATGGGCCAGAATGAGGAACTGCATAGGGGAAAGTTTTCCCAAAAGGTTCAGAAAGATGTTTAAGTCCATTTTTAATAACAATAAAGCTTGTAAAAACTGTCACCAATTAATCGTAACTTTTTGAAGGTTAAAAAAATAAGGTTATCCTTCATGAAAACACCTTTGACAGTAACCTAATGCGCCGAATCGGAAAAAAGTCTCTCGCGACTTTAAAAGTCTCCACTACTTTACGAGAGACATTTAATGCCACTTCAACGTTGCCAGTTTGCAAGCGACATTTTTTGTCATTGTCACTAGTGACATTTTCCAGGATCGGGCCCCTGGAGACATAATGGATTTTTTCAGCAAGCAGATAAAGACTACATTTTAGGTCAATTTAAAAGAAATAGAATTGCAAATGAGTTATGGGACAATAGATAAAAATAGTTACTTTAATTTGTTCATTTTAAATAGTAAACATATTTTCATAACTTTGCTTTATTTATTTACTAGTAATCACAAAAAATATCAATTAAAAACACATTTTCTGCCTCTGTCTCCATTGTTTGTTTATACATATATGTCCTAGATAAATAATTAATAATAATACGTACATATATTAAATATAACTATAAAAAAAAACTGAAAAAGTAGAAAATTGTTTCCACCTGCACCCAGGATAAAGAAACTTAATTGTTTCTATACCCAGCTTGACCGTTTTCTATGAAAAAACAACTACTTCCTGGGCTATATGCCCTAACGGACATTGAATTACATTCCAATATAAAACGTGATGGCGACCGACTTCGTCGATACTTAAAACCACCTCTATCGATTTGCAACTCAACGGGAAGAACACTACTCGTAGATATAACTATGTTTATAACCCTGTATACAACAAAACTCCTATCCACGTCCTATCACAGGACTTGACCCGTTTTCTAAAAGTAATATCGTCTCGCTAAAATGATGCGGTAACAAATTTTGGATTGAATAACCGGTAACTCGCTAAAAAAAAGCCTTTGTTTTGTTACCAATGCTATAGACATCATCTATGGCTTGTCCAATATAAATATAATTGCACGTCACAGCTGTCAGAACGGGACTATGTTACCAAGCATTTTAAATAGTATTAGAAGCTAATAAGTCAAACGAAGTTTCTCTAATATTTTTCTTTTTATTTGACTACAATACTACACCATTTTTGAACGCGGCAACAGATCGCAATTTTTCTAACATCTAAAATATTTTAGCACGAGGTATGTTCGTTTGAAGTTTATATTTTATTAGTCCAAAAGTTTTATTTAATATAAAATTAATTACGTAGCCTTTCTTAAAGCATTTATTTATTATTTGTAATAACTTGCGGCCTACGAATTTAAATATTTAGCAAATTTACAGTGAAAAAAGATAATAGGGACTTAAAGCAATTCTAAAAATGTATCACGTATCCTTATCCGTATATGTAACGTAAAGGAGATACGTAACTAAGCAAAAAGAAGCATAAAGCAAATGCGTTTGTAACGTAACGTAACCATTCATGTGTTTTAATTTTTAACGTAAAAAATAAGCCCCGATATCTACCTTAAAAAAATAATACAGAAATGTTTGTTATGATTGATGAACAGAAAATAAGGTTATGATTTTTGAGCATACAACATCACTTTTATCGCTAAATTATTGAAAAACGCGATCACGGAACACAATAATGTGATACGTTACGTTAGATACGTGTGACGGATTGATACGTTTCACGTAACGTAACGAAACCCACGTATCGCTTCTGCACATGCGCATTGCGATACGTATACGGATACGTAGAGATTTTTAGAACAGCTGATTGACAGTAGCAAACGAACGAAGGAAATCAAACGAACAGTGCGATTTGTTCACTTTGATGACGTGCACTTATATTTATACTGGACAAGCCATAGGTATACTTTTTATCTATTATCCTGACCTAAATTAGTTAAATCTTAACAATTAACTTTATATATAGTTTGTTTTAAAATTAAAAATTAATAATTTATTAGCTAAATAAGGTAGAAAGTTTTAGTGAATCATATATGGCTCACCCAACCGTAGAAAGTGGCGTAATTCATGAATAAAAAACTGCTTAAACCTTCTTTTTAAATATATCAATTACACCTAAAAATTCATAAAATTGTTTCGGGTGTTCCCAAAACTTAATAGGATAAATAGTAGAACGAAAAAATCTATAGTATAGGTTTTGTTTTAAGTATTCTACATTTTAGTAATATTTGTTGTCAATTAGGTAATTATTTTTTATCCATTTATACAGTCGTCACAAAAAGTATAGGTAGCATAATTTCAAAAATTGAATTATATGTTTTAAAATAAAATATCACATTTTTCAGAATATTTTAATAAGAGTGTATGGTATTCTTTAGATGTATAAAAGCCCAAAATATATTCACAGTTTAAATCGCCTTTTTGTTGAAAAACAAAAAATGAATCAATTTTGATAAATCCTATTTGTATTATTTACATTTTAAAATGTGTTGTGTGTAGTAGGTACGTTTGTTTAATTTTTTATTTGGAAGTATCTAGAAACATTTTAAGTAAAAATGAGTAATTTATTAACCCCAGAATAAGCAGCTCAAATCGTGGTTTTAGTTGAAGATGGAGGATCTCAGCTATATGTTGCTCAAGTCATGGGAATCAACCAATCCAGCGTTTCTAGAGTTTTAAGAAGGTTTAGAGAAACTGGAAGTTATAATAGGTGACCACTTCCAGGACGTCCCACGTGTACTAATCCTGCAGATGACCGTTATTTAAGAATTCAGACTTTGCGAACTCGTCATGTTACAGCCAGGCAATAACTGCAAAATGTTCTCTATAAATCGAGGGTGGATCTTGGTAAATATTATGTAAAGTAGAAAAAATTTACCTTTGCCCTGACGTCATACCTACAAACCTCGCGAAATGAATCGGAGTCAAAAATGGCTACTGTTACTTTGTCGTGTGTGTAAATATTTTCATTGTTGTTTCATTGTCAGTATATTTTTGGGTTATACATAACTAAATATATCTGTTGTTTGAAGTTAATTTTGCATTAATGATAAAACACTTTGAACAAAACTCGATGTATCAGACAGTTGATCATAAGAAACCAAATTAAATTCTTATGAATACAACCATTTAAACGTTTTTGGCGCATATTTTTCCAACATTCGAATGTCATAAATAGATTTGAAAAGAACTTATGTCATAGTTTGATAGACAAGTGTACATAATGGACTGGGAAAGTAGTGACGTAGGTGTCAAACCAAATGATTCCAAACAACTTTTTTATGGTATGTTTTATAGGTGTTATTGACTATTTTATTGTATTTTCTTGATTTTTTTGGTAGTTAATTACTGTTTTTTCATTGGTAAGTGTTCATTCATATGATTTACATATCACTTAGGTAGATAGACGAAGAATTTCCGTAAAAATATTATAACATAACCTTCAAAGTTGTGCATTGTCCTAAATTTTATAAATACTTTAGAAATCGAATTTGGAAAGATTTTGCTTATATGTATTTAATTATTATACTTCAGTTATATTTCAGAGTATAATAATAACAAAATAACTCAAACAAAAGTTATTTCTGGAGATTTATAATGTTGCCGTTTGGAATCATTTCGTTGACATTTCACAGTTCAACAGCATAGAACACAAATTTTGACGTCACACTTTCCCAGTCCATTGTTTAATGTGTTCGCTGTTAGTGACCTCAGGGTAAGGAAAAAACGGTGAAATATTTACAAATACTAGTTAGGTATTGCTAGTCTTCAATGAAAGTTGTATATTTATTTTCTCCAACACAGACAAAACATATAACTTTAAGAATCTCATGTGAAATTCACAGAGGGGAGAAGGATTTGATGAAAATTACTCATCAAGGGGTAGTCGAAAAATTCGTAAATATGCCTCACGTAATAAATGGACGCCCTCTAAGTCCTTATTCCTTTCTTGTTTCATTAAATGTTAGTCAATTTGATTAATATTGAATAAGATTCTTCTTTCCCGTTGACTTAATCTGTCCTCTTTCAGTTTATATGATCTACCTTCCAGAGTTTTCAAAAACATTCCATGACCTTAGAGAAAAGGATAGAACCTAGAAAAAAAATCTGAAACCCCTACCACTCTCTACAGTTTCTCAAACTTCAGATGATCCACCATCCCTTGAACATCCCTTGTTACAACTAATATCCTTCATTCAGGTCATAGCACTCTTAACAGGTTTTTTAGACCACTTGAGAGGAGCATCAAATAAATTTTAACAGGGAGCACAAAATATTAAATAGTAAGTTCTGCAGCTCCCCCTATTCTAATCAAGTTTGTACTAAAGTAAAACGATAATAAACATTTTAAAACAAATCATATTAATATCAGTCAAAATAAAATTGTAGGTACATACGCGTCTAAACTGGTTAGATGTGGTGTAGCAACAGAAAGACAAAATGCCGTCGCTATAGCAGCATCGTACGAATTTCCTTCATTTTTTAAGACAGACGTTCCTATTTTTGAACATTCCAAACTATCAGAAGCGACACTGCCATGAGGAACGACCTGTAAAACATTTTATAAAAAATCGTTTTTATCAAAATTATGTCCAGCCTTGAATGTGTATCAGCTTTCAATCATAATTAATATAATATTAGCGTTAAAGATAATTTTTAACAGTCTACCTGTTACTTTTTAATTATTAAAATAAAACGTCTAAATAAAAAAATCATTATAAATACAATATTTTTTTAATAAATACAAATCTGTGCACCAAATATATAAAATTGCTGTAATGACAACAGACAGATTCATATGGCGTGCCGTTTTGGTATTTAATAACAACATTTAAAAAGCAAGAATAAAAAATAATCTTTAGTTTCAAAATTTTAATTTCGTAATTATTTTTTTACAGAATTAAAATTATGTATTTCATAATTTTAATACACGTATTTCCATTATGAAAAACATAATAGAAATTGCCGATTTAAAATTATGAAATACACAATAGAAATTCAATAATTAAAATTATGAAATACATAATAGAAATTCAATTTCCATTATGTGTTGGGGTTGCCTAACTATATAAGTGACATATACTATTATGTGACTATTTCTATTATGTTTTTCATAATGAAAATTCAAGAATTAAAATTATGAAAACATAATAGAAACTCAAGAATTAAAATTATGAAATACATAATAGAAATTGAATTTCTATTATGTATTGCGGTTGCCTATCTTGCTGTATTGCATTTCAGGTACATAAGTCACTTACCTCAGATGAATATTATCTGAGTCACTTACCTATATAGTTAGGCAACCTCAATACATAATGAAAATTGAATTTTTATTATGTATTTCAAAATTTTTATTATTCAATTTCTATTAGGTATGTTTTTCATAATTTTAAATCGGCAATTATTTCTATTATGTTTTTCATAATTATTTTATTAAATATTTTTATAATTTTAATACACGTAGGTATTTCCATTATGAAAAACATAATAGAAATTGCCGATTTAAAATTCTGAAATACATAATTACGAAATTAATATTTTGAAACCAAAGATTATTTTTTATTCTTGATTTTAAATGTTGTTATTAAATACCAAAACGGCACGCCATAGATTCATGATGGACTTGTTGACACATGCTTTAATGTTATTTGTGGAACATAAAAATCTAAATATTTGTTTTGATTGCATCTAATAACATAAATATATATAGAACAAATATATACATAACATCAACCTGTTTGGTAAAGGTAAATCGAATATAATAAGACCAAATATAATTACCTGGTAATCTCCATAATAAATTTGAATAACCAGTGCAATAGTAATAATAACTGTTAGCGTACCGAATGCAATATTAACATATTTCGAACCGCTAATGCAATCCTCTTCACCGCAGTAATACCATTTCTTGTTTACTTTACCTTTCTTTAGAGGAATGTCTTCTCTGGTAACTGCAATAAATCTTTTTACTTGTAATAATCCATAGAAAACTATTTGTATAAATATGTTTCATACCTACGGAATCAGACATTTTAAATGGAGCAAACAAACATAGACGAACACGCTTCGGAAAAATACTAGAGAAAAGGTAATGAATTAACTGTAAACAATTAGGTTTACTTTCACGGTATTTGATTTCCTGCAAGGTAGAGAGGTAGAATAAAAGTTGACGAGGATGATTCAAGCACTACATAACATTCTTTTGAGACCATAGGCGTGTCGTCGATAATGCAGAGACGTGCTAGTCTTGACCTTCAATTTTTATAAATAAAAATAAATAAATTCTTGTGACGGTAGGTACAATTAAAATAAAATAGGTACCTGATGAATAATTTTAGTTGCTCCAGTAAGAATGACTTTCAGTTATATGTCGAGTACTTGTGTACTCAGGTATATTAAAGAAAATATTATTGTTTTATAAATTTAATAGTATATCGATGGCTTATTTACAATAGGACGTCACCCACATTTTTTCAAAAATATAATTTTTAATAAAACAATATGTTTTATCACACATAATATTCTTCGGGATATCGAAAATATAAAATTACCAACTTAATATAAAAATTAAAACCCTCCTAATATTCCTAGGTACTTCAAAATTTTCAAAATATTTAAATTTTTTTTTATACTTATTAGTTTTTCTTACTTTCTTATTTCCTGAAAAATTTACCTAAGTGGGGTTACGTCCTATTGCAAATAAGCCATCGATATTACGTAACGTATGTGGTAATAAGAAGCATTTTACGCACGAATGGAAAAGTTGAGTCAGTGCGTAAAATATGCTTTACAGCACGAGTTAAGTACTATACTTTACCGACGACCTAGTTGTACTTGTATTAATTATGTTATTATTAATAATATACTTGAACAACAGTAACAATAGATGTTTTTGATGATTTTATTGTATAACATTTATTTACTTCATATTAGTTATTATAATTATTGTTTATATTAACGGTAAAACTATTAAATACTAATGGTACTTCAGTTATATTGCTCGTTGAAGCATAAGAAACATTTATTTCAAAGATATAATCGCTAACTGGCTGAGTAATAACGTATGCGCATCATGTCAGACGCATGCTCTAATCTACAAGAGATATTTCAAATATGTCGGTTTGGAATGAACGCCATAGTGTAGTGAGACACATTTTAGTTGTTTTTTAGTAATTAATTTAGTGTTATAGTGATCTGTTTCTAGCGTAGTATTAAAATATAGGGCATTCTAAATATTCAAAAGGGTTTTGTAAATTGACTGAAGTGAAATTAAAGTTACAGATTATAGATTATTATTAAGAATTATAGATTAGTATTAAGTTATTGTTTTTCTCATTTTTTTCGACAATTTTTAATTTTTCGTCGTTGTCAACGTTTTCTTTTATTGAATATGAATCTGGAGATTTTTTAAATTAAGGTATTTGACGAAGTAATGAATACATTAATTTTTTTTCCATAAGTTGGCCCTTTTTACTAATAAAATTCGTTGAAAGGTTTATGATCTTAGTTTTAATTTTATTTTTTTATGGTTACCCTAAATCCCCGTGATCAAATATATATAATTTATATAAGTTTAGTGCAATATAAGTTTTTAGATATATTAAGAAAAGTTCATAAATTCAAAAAAAACTACGAAAACTTAAAAAATTACAATTTAAATTACTGCAAACATCACAAGAAAACTACCAAAAACTTTGTAAACTGCAATGCTGAGCAGACTCTGGCATTCTGGTGACGTAGCTGTGACGTATTGGACGCCATGTTACCAGCAAAGTGAGGCAACCGTACTATATTTTTTATATTTTGCACTTATAAAAATCTTCATTATAAAACGCATTTGCGTATCGTAATGTAACTTTTGCGCACGCAAATTTTTGTTTTAAATGGTTGACGACATGAGTGAAGTATCTAATGACAAGACTATTGACAATGACATTTGTGGCTAATAGCAATTTATTTATTTTATATTGTTCTTTAAGAAAGTATTTGTGAATATGAATATCATTTTTTACTTATATAATATATTATTATTGGTGTATTAGTCATTTTAAAATATTTTAAAACCTTAGACTAGGAAAGCGCATGGCAATGAAAACCTTATGCGTGTGAGTGAAGCCAATTTTCAAACGTTTGGTGGCAAACAAATTTGGAACGTCGAATTGTATTTTTTTAGTTTTTTTATTAATTTTCACCTTTTTCAATAACCTGAATAGACATTTTAAAATGGTTAATTGTGTAGCTTATAAGTGCAACAGTCACAGTGCTAAAAAAGAGCAAGGAATTTCATTTCATAGGTAAAAAGTATTTTACAACTATTTCCTTGAAATTTATTTTTATTAATATTACAGCTTTCAGGTAATAGATGTTTAACTAAATCACATATGTTATGTATGATAACTTAAATTAATAGTAGATACATTTTGAAAATTGTTTTCATTCAGTTTTAAAGATTATTTTTCATTTAATTGTTATTATTTGCTCATAGATTGAATAGTTTTCCAGTGGCGTGGAACAAAAACATATATTTAAAATAGATAAAATAGATTAAAATTGTAATATTTATTAAATAAATATGTTTTAAAATGATTGTTGTTTTTTTTTTGGAGCAGTACATATTTAAAAACTTTTTTAAATTAGATTTGTAATACGAAATAATGAAAATGATTATTTAATAATCGTATAAGAAAAATCGTATGATACGCCTATGTCAATATTGTCCGCCATTAGTTTGGTGGTAATTGGGTTACACAAATTCATTCCAATGCGCAGTCCTCTCTCTTTCCTTGTCTAAGTTTAAAACATTAACATTTCATAATTTAAATGTCAAAACTGTCAAATGTTATAAATAACACAGTGCTACCGACATACTTTTTAAAATCAAAATTTTCGGTATTACGTAAAAATAATAAATTAATTTAAAAAATGATAAAATAGCAAAATATAAAAAATATTATAAACAACTTATTTCATATGGCTGTTGTGACACTCGTTCTTTAAAAAACTCATCGCTTCGCGATTCGTTTTTTAAACTTGAACTCGTGTCATAACAGAATTCCATATGAAATGCGTTGTTTAATATCCTATTTTATAATTCGCGTTTACAATAGACTTCATTTTAACACTGAACGGAGTGTGGAAATGAAATCTCTTTCCACACTCGTCTAGTTATTTTTTGTTTCACAGTTGGTAATACGCCACATTATTAGAAACGTCATTGTCGCCATTATATCCAAACAAACTGTTGCCTTATTGTAGTTAATTTGTTTGAAGATTTTTATATTATGTATTTTCTTGTTTATGGGTTATTATAGTGCTAAATAGACACATTATCATCTTATCATATTATCGTTAAGGAATATTTCGAGTCGTATTTGAAGAAGTTTTATTTTGTTTTATATAAAAAAAATTGCTTTTGAGGTTAAGTATATTATTTTATTCAGAACAATAAACAACTAAAAGGTTGTATTAACTTTCACTATTTATTCTATAAACTGCAATTACAGCTGTTTCGCTATAACTAGCTAGTTATAGCGAAACAGCAGTAATTGCAATTTATAGAATAAATAGTTAAAGTTAATACAACCTTTTAGTTGTTTATTGTTCTGAATAACATGAATTTTCACACAGTAAGGGTTAGTACCATAAAATTATATTATTTTAATTTTTTCTCACCTTAGAACAAAATAAAACTTCTTTAAATATAACTCAAACTATTCTTTAATGATAATAATGTGTTTATACAGCACTATAATGTCAAAAACTCTACAAAAAACAAGAAAATCCGCAATACAAAAAACTTCTATACAAACTAACTACCATAAGGCCACAGTTTGTTTGGATTTGGATATAATACTATGACTTATGTCAAGCAATGGTGAAACTGACGTCACAATAATGTGGCGTACTGTGTGGATTTGATTAGACAATTTTGAAATTAACTAAGATTCTTTCATTTTCATTTAAATTGGTTAAATTTATATCTTATATTATATTTTTGTTTAATTATTTATAACTCCAATTTAATATTCAAATCAAATTTTAAACTTGATATGTCTGACCTATGCCATTTTTGTAAGTACCAACATAATTAAATGAACACAAAAAGTACTAATTGTTGAATAATTTTATTTAAAAACATAAATAAATGCAAATTATAAAAAATATTGTGTAAAACTTTTGTTTTACAAATAACTATTATAGACTATGTCTAAAATCACTGATAATGACATTTTCCCCCCATGTTTAATTTAAAAAAATCTTTATTTTGCAAAAGTATGTACTGCTTAAATTACTACAAATATAAAAATATAGTTATTTCATATCACATAAATGAACAAAACGGCCCAAAAAATAAACCCCCATTTTTGACCTGGTGACATTTTTGTTGTGGTAGTCGTGGTACAAAACTTTACTGTTGTATGATGGCGGACTCCTTCATTAACCTTACTTCATGGTACAACTAAACATAAGGTATGATATCTAGCGGTTCAAAACTCGTCCGATCTGCGCATGTGACGTCACCTTGTGATATTCTATAGCGCGTTTCAACGTTAATATATAGGAATTTGATATTTATTTGGTCAATTTATTGTTTAAAACTTTTATTTGTTGGTTATTCAACATTATTTATCAAAACAAAATTCAAATCATACACGTATGGCTTAAAATAGAGAATAAATAAATTGAGAATCGTTAAATTATATTTTTATTCCAGATTTAATTCAAAGGAATGATGGTAGACTAGGTATAATAATTAAGTAATTAGGCAAGTTTTATTGTTAATACCACACCCGTATACAGCACACCGCATTTTAATTAATTTATTTTATATTTGCCCGGAGAAATTTAAAATTATAACCTGTAAACAATGGCGTCTGGTCACAAGGTGACGTCACTAACCACGCTCCAAACATGCGCGATATCTTATCTTATATCACGAACACGAACATAAGAATAGGTTAGGTTAGGTTATTCTTACGTTCGTGTCTTATATTTATTTGTGTATCATGACCTTACTTTATGACCAATGACATAAGAGGCCCATGACTTTCTACCTTCTACTCCTAGGACTTAAAATACTTGGTCTCCCGCTAATAAATAAATACTTATCTTATTTCTACTACATTTATACATTTTCATAATTGCATTTTTCTTCTGCTTGAAAAAACATGTCAATATCTTTATTCAATGCGATTGATACAAATGTCAAAACACAAAGATGGCCGACAAGTATTTCAGAATTAAATAAATTAGTTCAAATTTCATTTATTTCACGCGTTCGAAGGAGAAATAGTACTTTATATTACACGGAATAGCAACCTCTTTGTGTTGAGTCTTCGTATCAGCTTCTGTTGTAAACTGTGAATTCAACCTAACCTAACCTAATCTATAAGTTTTTTGTAATAAATGAGTACTATCCAAAAATGCATTATTTAAGTTCCACTCCTCGAAAACACAATGCTATAAATCTCGAAATTTCGATCGTGGTTGTTGATTGTATATGATTTAATTTATTGACGTTAATATGCTACATGAATCCCTTTAATTTTTTTGTGTTTAATATCACTTCTAGTGGGATTCTGAGTAAATATACGTACCTACCTAAGTTCAGTAAAAATAAATCGGTAAAAGTTGCAATACTAACCCAGAAGTTAGGGTTGTCTCTGTCCTAAACCCAATGTGTTACAGTTTTGTTTACAGATTCGTAAATATTCATGGTATGGGACAGAATGATAGAACTGTAATTTCTGTGTTTTTATAGGCAAATGGTTTTTGGCAACATTCTATTCTAAATTGACATCAGTTATCTGTATATTACTAATATATTTTTTAAAAGTTTTATGATTTTATTTAATATTTTTAATTTAAAGAAAACTACCATCATTAGATAACATTTATTATTCTACCATATTTATACAATGAGAGAGCAAATAGAAAAATTATGAAAGAGCATTTAAGAACTAAGTTACAGATATATTTTTGTAATTTTTACAATGTTAGGTTCAGAAGGAACCAATAACATTGTTTTTCCTAAAAACTTACAAAATAAAAGAACAATATTTTTGAACTCAAGAAAGCAGACACTTTTTAAGCATACTCACAACATAGATAAATAAAAAAAATACATATAAAAAATTATTAGTCTTGTACTACGATCCCCTTCTTAGCATTCGCCTGGTGGGCTTGGAGTACTGCAATCGCTTCTTCTACCTTAGCTTTGAGTGAATCCTTGTTCTCAATCATATGGATGAGTTCGGTATTGTCTATTTCCAACAGCATTCCGGTAATTTTACCAGCAATATCTGGATACATCTTCTCCACAACTCTGAATAGCTTTTCTCCAATTATTTGCTTTTGTTCCTGAGGTGGGGCTCCGGCTAATATGTTGGAATTAAGAGCAATATCTCCTCCATTACCAATGCCAACGTTGAGAGGTCTGACAGAATTCTTAGTAGAGCTGGTAAACTTGGTGTTAGGTTTGGATTGAGGAGCTGTTTGTTGGCCTGTGATTGGACGGGGATGAATGGCGTTGCGCACATTAACGGAAGATCTGGAAGTAGCTCTATAAGGAGAGTTAAGAAGAGGCAAATTGTAAGTTCCATTGGGACGAATAGAATTTGGAGTAGCGGGCCAACGAGGAGCCGGTCTGATATGGTTCAGAGAATTCAAGTGATTGAAGAATCTTGGACCTTGAGCAACGGCTGGAATCAAAAATGGAGGAGTAGTGGTAGGGAAATTGATGCTGTTTTGATGTCTCAAAGCTTGGGCCCTCTGCAAATATTGACTGTTAAGGAAGGCTCTACGATCTTCCTTTCTTTGGGCTAAGGCCACATACAATGGTTTGCTTCCAACCATTCTTCCATTCATTTCTGAAACTGCCTTCGTCGCCTCTTCTGGAACACTGAAGCAGACAAATCCAAAACCTTTGCTTCTTCCATTCTCGTGCATTACTTTAGCAGACGTAATGGTGCCGTAGGCGGAAAATTCTCTTCGTAATTTTTCATCGTCGAAGGTATCATCTAGATTTTTGATGTATAAATTTATGCCTTGAAAACGGCTAGAACGTTCTTGGCGTAGTTGTTCATACCGCTTCTTCAATTCATTGATACGTTCAATTTTCTTTTGTGCTCTTCCGACATACAAAATATTACCATCTAATTCCTTTCCATTCCATTCTTCAACAGCTTTTTCAGCAGCGGCTGTGTCGGTGAAAGCGACGAAACCGAATCCTTTCGACAAACCTTCAATATTTCTCATCACTACACTGCTTGTAATTTCTCCAAATTTACTGAACATGGCACAAAACTTGTCATCCGACATGTTGGGGCCGAAATTCTTGACGTATATATTGGTAAATTGCTTAGCACGTTCACCCAATTCTTTTTCTCGTTCTATTCTTGGGATAAACTTTCCAACATAAACTTTTTTGTTGTTTAACAACATGCCGTTGACTTTTTCAATTGCTTTATCGGCAGCATCTTCGTTTTCGAAATGTACAAATCCATAACCTTTAGAATAACCATTATCATCGAGAGCAACTTTGCAGCTCAAAATATTTCCAAAAGCCGAAAAAGTATCGTACATGGCTTTATTGTCTATATTTTTATCCAAATTCTTTATGAATACGTTACCGATTCCAGATTTTCTTAATGCGGGATCACGTTGGCACCACATAATGCGAATCGGTTTGCCCTTAAGAAGGTCGAAATTCATGGTATCCAAAGCTCTTTCTGCATCCTGAGTCTGGCTGAAATTCACATATCCATATCCTAACGATTGCTTCGTTCTGGTATCACGACACACTCGTAGAGACAGCACTTGTCCAGCTGTGGTGAATTTTTCATAGAGCATAGCTTCGGTGACATCGGGATGCAAATCTCCCACATAAAGGGAACCGGTCGGATACAATACTCCTTGGGGAATACTCATTTTTATTCTTAAAAATAGTATTACACTGTTCCACTTATTACTTACTAAAAAAACTTTTTTTTTGTGTCTTTTTAACAAAAATTAATGTTTTGTTGTTTACGTGATCTTGGAGATATAAATAATAAAATTTTTACAAAGACTACTACAATTTATTTTAAGTTTTAAACGTATTCGAAGTAACTGCATTGACAATGCGCAAGTCTTTCTTTGAAAATCCTTCCCATTGGTTCTCAATTAAACATGGCGGTGATGACTGCAGTGTTGCCAATACAATAAATTTAGTAGTTTTTTAGATATTAATTTTATCTTAATATCGCTGAAAAATTGATCATATTTAATTATAATAAATATGTGTATTTTAAGATACAACTAAATGTATGCAAATTTTTAAAAATAACTTGAAAAATTTAACCATTAACTTTGGCAATGTGTTGTTTATTGTTGACATTCTGACTAACCTTAAATATTTAAATTTTATCAACTTTTATTCCCTTCGTCTCCAAAGATAAAATATTTAGAATTGTGTTTCTAAACTTTAAATATGAGTAATAGATGTTTTAAAGAGTCGAAAGACAAATTGCGTAAAAACACTTTTAGTAGCGAAACATTTTAAAAACCACTATAAGATGCAGCGCAGTTAGAAACTGTAAAAGTAAGTATAGGGTGCTCGATAGGGTGAATAATTTTGATCCATTAAAGTATAATCAGAATGTGGGATCTTATCAAACACATCAATGTCTTAATAGTACTTTAAATTGAGCAGGATCTTTACAAAATGTTCACAGAAGAAATATACTTATATAAATAAACCTTTTTCAGGACTGATGTTTTAATCCTCTTTATGTGATGTAATACCTGAGTTGGTTTCATGTGAGTAATGTACCCAAAAAGCCTATTGTAGCTAACTTTGAGATACATAACTTTATCAAAGATTATTGGGATCTTTGGCTACACTTCCACAAATGCCATGTCTTCAAGTGTCTTAGAATCTTCTACTTGAACCAGTTGAAAGATCTTGGTTCAATCGCTCAGTTCAATGTTGTTTCTCTAGCTAGGCTATTTAATATATTAATTAATGGTTTTAGAAGTCTCAATTTTGTTCCTCATGCCAGTTTTAGCAGCTTCTGCAGTCTTATTTCTATTACTAGCACTTGTATTTTGATTGCATTTTTCCAGAATGACCCCTGGATATTCAATCTAATTTGTTTTATTAATAGAACCTCCTTATAAGGTTTTGAACAAATCCTATGTTTGCCTCCTAGTGAAAGTAATTACTGTTATTTTACTAGGGTTGACCAAGAGTTGTTCCATGTCACACCATCTAACATCAATATTAAGGGCATGTTGAATCAATCTAAAGATAACCTCTTCATGTTATTTCCTAACTAGTACCACCTGTGTAGGCATGTAACCTCTGATTGTCAAGATTCAAGTTCAGATCAAGATTATTTAATATACTAGTTAAGATCAGGTTTTTTATCAGTAGTTACCTCAGAAGGGTATTCCTTCAGATGGGCATCATCTTCACCTACTAGATATGTTGTATGTATGTATAAATTAGGGGTGATAAGTACACTGTGACCTATAGGATCTATTGTGTCCCCCCTTACTTGTCAAGTTCTGATATTTTCTCAGATTTATAGCAGCTCTTCGAGTCCTATTTTCTGGAGGAAGTTTCAAATCAGGTAGATCCCCCTCTTCTATTTCATGTGCTCCTAGGTATCTGGCCCTAGAATTCTGCAAGGCTTTTTAACTGGCAATGCCCGGTTAGTATTCCCGTTAAAATTGGGAGCCTTTTTTTACTGAGGTTGAGGCAGCTAAGAGATCTCTTCTGGTCATAGTTCCCCAGTAGTATCTTAGATTGCCTCAGTCCTTCCAGCTGATTCCAGTACTTGGATTTTTTCTTCTCCATTTCTTCCCTTAGTTTTCCTAAGATTACTCTACTGCTGATCCCACAAGATGGTTTTGGTCCCAGATGTGGGGTTTCAGCTCCTTTTTTGCCAGCTTGTCTGCTGTTTTGTTCCCCTCTATTCCTATGTGTCCTGGGACCCATAGAAGGGTGACAATGTTCTTCTGGCCTAGTTCATTTAGTTTGCCTAGGCATTCCCAAACCATCTTCAAACTGATTATATTTGAGCTCAGCGCTTTGATGATGTTTGATGGTTGACTATCTGACATGATCACAATCTCTTGTCTGCGGTAGTTTCTTCCAATATTGAATTCCACACATCTTTCGATGGCGCGGACTTCTGCTTGAAAGATGCTCGGGTATGTGCCCAAGCTTTCTGAGTATTTGGATCTCGGTCCAAAAACTCCTATCCCAGTTCCCTCGTCTAGCTTGGAACCGTCCGTATACCACTTTATGGTATTCTGGTTTAAATTCTGTATGGTGTCTTCATCCCATTCAGATTTAATAGTCAACTTTGTAATGAATTTTTGGCATATCATCTTGGGGCATTTCCCAAGTTTGATCAAATTGAAGTGATCGAGGTTTTTCCCTGATAATTCCTTCTTTGATCATTCTATATCTCGTTTTCTTCCTTACACTTTCTCACAGAATGTGCAGTGGGGTCAAGTTTAAAATCACCTCCATTGCAGTAGTAGGGCAAGTTCCCATTGCTCCAGTGAGTTTTTCCTCATCGTACTCAGATTAGCCCTTGCGCCCCAAGCCACTGCCCCATATGTGATTATTGGTCTCACTATTGCTGTGTACATCCGTGGGTTGCATCCCCAGTTCTTCCCTGCAATATTCCTGTACACCATGAGGGCCTTGGTTGCTTTGTGTATTACTTCGTCTTCATATTTATTCCAGAGTAACCTAGGATTAGCCCTAGATATTTTACCTCTGTTTTCCACTCGGCGATGTTCTCCCCTATTTTTATGATTTTTAGATTAGGTTCCTTTTTCCTTGTAAAGGCTACTAGTGTGGTTTTGGTTACTAGATATGTTGATTGTCATTTGATAATCTTTTGAAATGGGTAGGAGCTTGAAAAGTTTACCCTTATAAAAATAAACCCACAAAAGGGGATTCCAAGAGCATTTAAGTATTTAACTGGACTGATGGGTGGGTATAAGAATTTTTTCTAGCAACACCTAATTTCATATTTAACAAACATTTCTTTTATTTTGCCCATGAAAACAACATATTTCTCCATCCCCATTACTTCTTATAGTTTTTCTTTAAATTTTATGATAATATTGTATTTTTATCAGTAGCATTATATAGATAAGCTTTTCAAGTTGCATTAATAACTTTTTAACTCTTTTTCAACTTTTATTAGAGCTGCTTCATTGCATAAGGCTCAAATTTCTATACAAGAAAAATAAATTATTTAGCATCTGTATCAGTCCTGTTGTGCTGTTTGAAATTTACTGTAATATGGGCTATTTAATAAAAAAGTGTGTTGCAAGTTATCCTAATATCTTTTTCACATGCCCTTCTTGCAATATTGCATTTATGGCAGGTTAGTCGGATTTCTGAAGACAACAAATAGCTATAAGTCTGTTGTGGCCGATTGAATTATTATTGCTTCCATCCTGCTCAGGTAATGATGATCAATAGCTGGTTGCAATTCATGTAGAGCCGTTTAAACTATTGCACCACAAGTTTCCAGGACTCCTCAAATGATTGCTTGAGAAGCAGTTTGAGATTGTTTTTAATATGCACTCTGGTTGGTTTGCTGGTATTAGAGGCAATTTCATTGTCGTTGATGGCAGCTTGAGAATGGGACCAAATGAGTAAGAGTGTTTTGTTATAAGCAATGAGGGTGTGGTATTTTAAATAATTGGGTGATCAGTGTAAATTCTATTGATTCCCCCCGGTTCAAATCCTGAATCTGCAATAGGTGACTAGGCAGAAAAACCAGCTCTATATGAAGTATGTGATCTGCCAAAAAGACTTGTAGTTTCATATTTGCAAAAAATGCCCTTCTGTTAACAAACTTTTATCCACCAGTTAATTTAAAATAAAACAAAACTCTTTGTATTGTTTGCTTTAATTGAATCAAATTTTAATAAAAATACAATATCCATATGTATGCATTTCAGAAATACATGATTTTTTAAATAGTTACATTTTATTTTCTCTACAGTTAAAAATTAAGTATATGTACAATAAATAATATACAGAGGGGTTTTTCAAACTAATATTGATAAATTGTTTAATTAAAGATCTTCAGTCTCATTTAAGCTAGTTTACATCATAGAAAACAAAAAAAATATTTACTAAATTTGTACAATCAATAAATTTTAATTAAATACAATTTGGAGATTTTTAAAAACAATATTAACACCCATGCTTTATACTTATAAATAATGCCTCAAGAAAATTACATCAATAACAATATGAGATATTTAATACAAATTTTGTTAATTTTAAACAGCAAGTATATACGCCGAGCGCGGCGTTTATACAGGGTGCTATGCAACTTTTACCTTATTTGCAGCTATTTTGAGTAAAATAGGAAATAATCATTTAATATTTTAAAAAATCCCCTTTTGGAAAACATAAATATGTGTATATAATAATTTAAGATACAATTAAAAGTATTAAAATTATCAAAAAAGCTGCAAAGCTGCTTTGAATCCAATGATTTAATTATATTAATTTTTCTATTATTAATTTTAAAATTAAATCCAATAATTTGTACAATAAATAGAAGTATACTGTACATACGTACAACCAATAAGCAGTACGCTTAAATTTTCAACACCCTGTATTGATTATTAACAAGTTTCATCGCATCAAAATTTCTGCTGCAATATATAATTTGCTATGTTAATTTTATAGTTTTAAACATCACAGATTTCAACAAATGAATACAAAAAAACAACACATCCCCAATATGATCCAATTTCACAAAAGTTGGCAGATAAGCTACAAATTTGTTTATATAAATTTGTTTTAACACATCGAGTGCTCTATTGAAAATATATAATATTTAAAATCATCTTAAATAAACAAAATCACCAACTCTCTCCTGAATCAGTATAATTAGCCCCCATAGAACGCTTTCTTTTAGTCATCACGAAGCATAAAACTAAAATTTAAGAAAGGTTATTAAATAATTTTTCAAATAATTAGGGCCAATTAATATGTAACAGACAATTGTAATTTGATTTGAATATATTATGTAATAATTTGTGTTCTTTAGGCTTTTCTGTTTTAAAATAAAAAATTTCACCAATTCTTCTCAAATTTCTAATTTCTATTATTCATGAGCCCTAGCCACTACAAAGATTGAGATTGTTTCACAACTTTAATAATAACAAAAGAAATATCTTGAGACTAGATATAAATAGATAAAAATATTGTGTTTAACTCGACAAATTATATAATTTTATAAAAGAGCACTCAATATATCATATCAAATAAAATAGGTATTATACGTTTATGTACAGCAAACAATGACTTAACAATTGAATTCAAAAATTATTTAAATAAATTAAATACGCACATTCATACTCTAAAATAATAAAAAATTGAGAGTTGAATTTTTTTCCAATAATAACCGAGTTGGTAAATTTATGGTAAATAATATATCAACAAATATAATAAAAAAAATTTCAAATAATTGTAATATGCTATAAATATAAATAAAACGACAATAGATATAAAAAAATTGTGGGTAAATTTTCTTCAATAAACATTCTTTTTATTTAATCGTCCTGTAAAAAATATGTAGCTTTATTAAAATAAATTTCATTGATAGTCGTGATAAATTTTGCTGAATGATGCCTAAGGTTTTAATGAAATTTATTGTATCGACCCTTACTTTGTGGAAGTCCATCATATTGAGAACACAAAATAAACAACAGTTTAACAAAACTTTCACTATTTAACTATAAAAAAATTCACTTTTTTGTCACCGAAATCGTTTATTTTGTGTTCTCAGTTCAAAGTTTTATCAAAAAACCATATGCAGTGGGTTTTATTCTTTCTACCGATGTCAAGTGCATTTCCTTACAATTATTTTTAACTGAACAGGACCAAAACAAAATTATTAACCAAGTAAAAGGTAATAAATTGTTAAAAGCTATATGGTCCAGTCGGTATTTATCATTTTCAAATATTAGGCGGAGTAAAGTTTTTATTATCGAGCAAGAAAAGTAAGAAAAAGAATTTTCCAAACAGGGTAAAAGCATTTTCAATACATTTTTAATTTGTTTGTGTTTCCCATTCCTAAGAAGCTCACTAGAAATAATTAAGACTTGTTCAATCCTAAAAATAGAAACGTTCTGAAAATAGCCATAATACCAAAGCTCCAAGCATTTGAACTCTAAACCTTCTAAATTGAATTATAAAGAAAATCTGAGTGAACCTGTACCCAAAAAAATTTGACCCTTGACCAAATGCTCGTTCGTCAACAGATCTGTTCAGATTTTCTTGAGAGGTTATATGAAGATCCCCAAATTAGGAAACATCACTTGTGAAAAAACCAATACTCTGTTGAAATTAAGTAGTACATGCACTGGAAAACTCCTGCATTGCCAAGAATGAAAAAAACAAAGAAGTAGAAATAAAAATTTAACGCCATGCTTCGACTTCAACGGCATCGTGATGACTGTATAGGTTTCAGAGTAAAAATTATAAACAAAACTTACTATTCAAAGAAACAGCCAGAGTGGGATCTTGCACCAAAACAACGCGTTATTTAACACTTTAGTGCTCGAACACCCGCCGTACTCGCCTGATTTAGCACCCTGTCACTTTTTCAAGTCTGCCTTCAAAAGAGCCCCGTTCGAGTTTATAGAAGAGATGAAAGGAAAATCGAGATAGCTCCTAAATGCTCTTAGGTTCTTTGACCAATGAAAAAAAAGCAATTATACGGTGTGTGGCGAAAATAGAAAAATTATTTTCCATATGCAGTCTCGTAATTTAACAGCCAGACTTCGTAAAAATAATCATCAGGAGTGTTGGATGATGGTAAAACTTTTAAAACCAGTCACATAATGATATAGGAGTTTATGTAGTGCAAGGAAGAACCTTGGACCAAGAATAGAATATCCTAGCTTGTTGCAAAATTATCTTAGTCCAATTTATCAACTTTCAGAACAACAGGAATCCTAGGTCTTGGAATATTATTCCCCATCTCATATTTAGTTAATTAATATCCATTAAAAGTACTAAAGTTTCTGCAATTTGTATGATTTACAAAAAAACCATTTTGTTGCTCACTTGTCGACATACAGAAGCATTAAAAAGAAAACTAAAATAATAAATAGCAATAGCTTAGAATTAAATACTAATTTTCTTGTTCTATCTGGTTTATGAATTTCAAAATGTATATTGAATTTTAAGAAAGCAAACACAAAATAATAATTATAATAAATACACTCCACCTAATATGAAATAATCGAAAAAAAAATATGTATACTAATAATTTAATATCGAAAAACGACGTCTTATTTTTTTAATCATCAACAATTATGGCAGTGACTCTCGATTCAAGTTTTGGCAGTATTCGAAATGGAAAAGTATGTTTTTGTTTTATCTGCATATATAGAAAAAGTATCTATTTTTTAAGTCACATTTAAACCTCTTCATTATAATGGAAGCTCTATAGACCTTTATATACATTGTAAAATGTGTTCAACAATATAGTGCCTACAATAAAAGGTGACTGATGGTAATAAACCACTTTTATTGCGATCGTCTGTCACAGTTTATTGCTTATGGTCAAAGTAAAACGGATCACGATTATTCATGCTGGATCAGAAGATGGTTGGATTCCAAACAGTTTGGGACTTTCGGCGAAGAACATTCAAGATTCGTCGTTGGATTACCACCAAGATACTACAGCCGAATTGTTCGAAGATTGGTTCGAAAACACTTTACTGCCAAATATTTCCCCGCATAGTGTCATAGTTATGGACAATGCCAGTTACCATAGTCGCCAATTGAAGAAGGTTCCAGGCTCTTCAAATACAAAAGCGGAAATCCAGGAATTTATGCTCCAAAACAACATTTACTTTGAAGAAGGATATAAAAAAAACGCAGCTTTTAGAGGTGCTAAGGACATTTAACATACAGAAGACATATGCATGTGACAAAATTGCAGCATCCAAAGGACATACAGTTCTTCGTCTTCCTTCTTACTACTGCGTATTCAACCCGATTGAGCATATGTGGAGAAAATTAAAGAACAAAGTGCGGACCCAAAATACTATACCTACATGATGTCCTTCTGTAATTGCATTAATCCGGCAAAATATAGATGACCCAAACACTGATTGTTGGAAAAGAACACTAAACCATGTTATAAAAGTGGAGGATTCATACAGGGCATTTCATACTACCTAAGAAGTTTATTATCACCATCAGTCCCCTTTTATTGTAGGCACTATATTGTTGAACACACTTTATAAACATGAAAAATGACCACCTAGAAATTGAAGATTTTTTATCTTATCCCCTTTTTGACAAACTCTTTTAAATGTCACTCAAAATCATCTTATTTGCAAATTGTGACAATTCCTTTTCAATTTTGATAATATAATTTTTTGTTGTTTCAAAGTTTGAATTTTTGTACGTATTTTATTCTTTATAATATTTATAATCCCAAACATGATTAATAGGTTTATTGTACTAACCCTTACTTTGTGAAAGTCCATCTTACTATCTTACTAAGAACATTTAGAAATAAAACTTTTTAACCAAACTTTCATTAAAAAAAATCACTTTTTTTGATCGGCTAAAATATCAATGCAACTTCATAATTATCGAATGCTCCAACTTCAATAAAAACAAAGTCAGTTTAACAAACTTACTCAGACCCAACAATTCCCCTCCATTCCACGTTTTCCTATAAACACGCTTTCTGCAATCGGGAAAATCGAGAAAATGCAAGTAAAATCGTGGTTTAACCGTAAAAATAACGTTTTTCATTGGGCATCAACCGAATGCTTTTTATGGCTGAAGTTGTTGCAGTAGTTCAGCTATGAAGAAGAAATAATTGGTCACTTATTTATTTCTCTGTTCCTATTCAGAACAATAAACAACTAAAAGGTTGAATTAATTTTCACTATTTATTCTATAAATACTTTAAATGCTATTTCAATAGCGAAACGGCTGTCATTGCATTTAAAGTATTTAGAGAATAAATAGTGAAAGTTAATTCAACCTTTTAGTTGTTTATTGTTCTGAATAAGATGAACTTTCACACAGTAAGGGTTAGTACCATAAATTTCTCTGTTCCTAACTTCTCAAAGTAAATTATTCATTTTCACAAATGTTAAGTGTCTATTTAGGATAGTTAAAACAATATATTTGTTTCAAAAGTCCTAAATTTTGAACCACTTTCTGACCTGCGTTCAATTCTGTATGTTTCTCTTAATCAATGTTCAACTTTCTGCAATCTTGATCGTTTTACTTTACAGTTTAAACATACAGACATCTGAAAATAAGATTGCAGCGCCAATGTGGGCAGTCGTAGAACTATAAATATTGACATTGAAATATTTACGTTGTGTCTGTTGTTTCTGAAATATTATTTTACCATAAATATAAAGACTTTTTAGGCTTCTTTAGTGAACAAGTAAAAAATCACATAAAAACAAACGAGAACCTGAGAACTATGTCAGGATTTTTAGTTATTCTTATTGTCACCAGGCGGCGTAGCGCTTATTTTGATTCGTCTATTGACAGTCTCCTATAATCAAGCTTGCAAACAGGATGATTTTGAAGATTTGTTCCAACAGTCAAAAATCAATGTGTTGGAAGAAACCTTGAGTAACAATCAAATAATAATAGAAACATGACTTTATCTATCCTTTTAGGTGTATAAATCCTTACTAGAATAAATCTGTACCTCGGAGGGATACAACACTACGTTCATTTTTTCCCATATTGACTTTATTACAGAGTTAACATCAGCTTTTCTCAAATTTCGTAGAGGAATAGAGCACTATAACAATAAATAGAATGTTCTGGTAAAATATTGTTTCAACATCTCAATAAATAGCTGTGCCAATAACACTTTTTATTGAAAAAACTCTCCTGTAAAGTTATGAAAATGGACTTAGTGTTGTATCCCTCCGAGGTACTGAAATTTTCCTCCTCCAACGAAGAAAATATTGTAAACATTTCAAGGTAGTCGCTTCTTATGCCACTGAGTGTATATCTTTTTAATAGCTTACTCAAATATCATATTCTTTTGTATATAAATGACTAGATTACAACAAACGCTAAAACCTTATTTTACAATCTTTGTGTTCCAATTACAGTAGCTTATTTTGATATTTAAAACCGTCCACTTCAAATGTATTAGATCTAAAAAGCTTCGCAAATAACAATAGAGGCAAGGAAAAGCAAATTATTATTTTTCGTAGGTAACCGGAGGGTTTTACCCTCGAACGCGTTAGGAATAAAACTTTTGTACATTTTTGAGCAGTAGACTCACTCATAAATTAAATTCTTATCCGCCAATCCTATTAACAGTTTAAAAACAAATCGAAGATAAAATAGAAATACAAATACAAGTTGGGGCTAACTTTGTGCCGATGTAGTTCCATCTACATTTTCTACTTTAAAACAATCAGATCCTTATCGTTAAAATAAGAGATCGTCATCACAAATTATTGTTAATCAAATTGGCGAGTAAGAATTTCGTACGGATTTCAAGTTCTTTTTTTTTAATAACAGCCAAAACGATCGCATTTTGAAACATACGATTGACAGGTGTACACAACCAATCAAGTCATCCCATTGCTGGGCCCTTCCCATTCTATTAGATAATCCATTTTGCCGTTAGGTCCTAAACGCTTAGCTTTAACAAAGAAACGTTCTCCTGCAGCGATGCGATTAGCTGCTCCAAAATAGATGTTAACTGAACTCTTCAAGTCGTCCAAATTGATATCGGGTTCCTGTTTGACAGGACTAGGTTTCGGAGTAGGTGGATTGGATACCTTGTCCTTTTCTTGTATTTTTTCCGGTCTTTGCCGGAGGCGGCGACCGTTTAATGTATAATCCATGCAGTTGCCTTTGGAAAAAAAATACAAGAGATTAATATTGTGGATAATATAATTAATACATGTATATACATGGTTAAAATCTCAGAGTAATAAGTAAACACAATAACATACAGTTTGTAGTCAATAGCAATGAACTTATAATTAAGAGAGATGGCAAATAAAATTGACATCTAGAGGTGTAGGTAAACACAGCCGTACAGTGGCGTGTAATTGGTTAGAGTATCACCGTAATATATAAATGTTAGTTAAATAATTTACACACATTAAAAATAATTATTTTAAGTAAATGAAAAAAAACAAAAAGAAAACTATTTAAAAGTAAACTTTCCACTTTTAGCTTCTAGTTTATATATAATATGTATTTTAATATTAATTTGATTTTCTTATTTGTAATAAATTTTAATTAATATTACTAATTCTACGCCAATGAAGTGAATAACTTACCGGTGATAGGTTAGATTATCATTTTGTGAAGTACTACAAATTATACACACTTTTCGGGTTTTCACCATTTTAAATATTGAAAATAAATAAAAACACTTTATAAAGTTCACTTAAATACACAAAAATTCAGGAAAAATCGAACAAAGCGCTAATCACCTCTAGACAATAACAAAGGCACTGATGCCAAATTTTCGGTGTGGGTATTTGATACAATTGGTGCAGAGCTTTTTTATCAGTATTATTGAAAGGTAAGAAAGTGAATATTAAAATGTATAAAAGAATATTTTCTCTGACTAAAAGTCTCTTCTTAAAAGTAAAATAAAATTGTTGTAAATTATACTATTACGTTTTTGTTTCCTACTTTGTACTTACAAAACACAACGTCTGGCAATGCTCTACTGGTAAACAAATCTGTCTCGAAGACAAGTAGTAGGGAATATGCCTACTCTATGTTTCCTTATTACTCTGAAGTTAAAACACTTTGGAATAAAATTAATTTTGAACATAGTTTACTTTACAGAATTATAAAAGACGCTTTTATTTTCAATTCTACGCTATTCCAAATAAAAAATAAATATACAAGGTGATTCACGTTTTCAATGGAACACCCTGTATCATATTATGTGTTTAGAAGCTCCTTAATAAGTCGACTTCAATGATTTATGTCAATTTTGACGAAATATGCAAAAAGCGAGCTCTCACACATCAAAGCAAAAATTTACTGGTTGAGCGATAAAAATATCGATTTAATAGATCCGTGAGATGGTAGAAAATCAACATCCAATTACTTCTTTTTGTTCTTGGACAACTTTTATCTATAGAAAAAGCGGTCAATGTATTCAAAAAATTAATGAAAACAGAAAGTTACCTAAATTTGAACCGTTATTACTTGAAGTACTATTTCGATGTGTCCATTCTTTGGTATCGGGCCTGACAGGTAGAACAGCTGCCGTTTTACTAGCAGTTTGACCATTACTGGTATAAACTGCATTAGGATTCCGATTTCTTCTAAACCGCTTCCTCTTAATTTGTCCATTTGGTCCTATAATAATATCTTTCTCGCTTAACTGACGTTTCATTGGACGCAATACTGGTTTGCCTGGTATCACAGCTGTCAATGGAAGTGGGAGCGTTATTTCTTTTTTCCTAAATTTTAGAAATTTAGAATGTTTAAAATAAAACTTAATCAATTAATGTATGGTTCATTTATTTCAACCAGCTCTGTAGCATTTATTAATAGGAATATAATAAAAGTGAAACATTTCAATCGTAATTCAATTATGATGTTAAATTTATTTGTATGTCGTTATTCAATAAATACTATGGAGCATTAAACAAAAACATATTACAAAATGATTGAATATAATAAATCCGTTATTCATAGGACTTTACTTTTATATATTCTATCTATACTAAGTGACATGAAAATCCGAACACCCAGTTTAAATGATTTTATTTTAATAAAAGTTGGTGAATTTGATAAACAATTGATAAAATTTTCAGCCTTATCAGTTGAAGATTCCGGTTTTTATACTGCTTTTTTGGAAATCCACTAATAATCCAAAAATGAATATTGTAGCCGTAGTTAAGAGCCAAATTTTGCGGATTTTGGTTTGACATTCTTTACGATTTGTTACGATGCCTAGAGTACGGAGACCTGTACGATTTCGTCAACTTATAGCATTTTCGGCTGGGATCAGGAATGGAACAGTATTGTCTTTAGTAACGAGTCTCGATTTTGTTTAGGCATGCACGATGGTCGAGGGTAAGAAGACGACGTGGTGAAAGGAGAAATCCACGGTTTTTTGTTGAAAGGCATGATCATCAAACTGTTGGAGTTATAGTTTGGGGTGCTATAGCTTATGGTTCAAGACCACCTTTAACCTTCATCAGAGGTAATATGAACGCGCAGCATTATATCCAAGAAGTTTTAGAACCCCATCTTTTATCCTATCTTGACACCCTGGCAAATCCAACTTTCCAACAAGATAATGCCCGACCACATGTCGCAAGAGTCACAACAGACTTCTTTCAACATAATGATGTCACATTGTTACCTTGGCCACCAAGATCTCCCGACTTCCCCAATTGAGCACGTGTGGGATATGATGGGTAGGAGATTGCTCAATTTGCAACGTCCTCCTCAGACTCTAGAAGAACTTCGAGAGGAGTTGGTGGTTGCCTAGAATGAGATATCACAGGAGGACATTGACCACCTGATCAGAAGCATGCCTAGGCGCGTTGGAGAATGCATAACATATCGGGGTGCATCCACACATTATTAAAGGTAAAAGGGCTTTAAAACAATGCAATCATTTTGAAATGTTTATCATTGGGTATTCGGAATTTTATGTCACTTAGTATATATGTTACCGGCAAAGTACGTGTTGCAGTCATTCCTAGGTTTACCTAGACAAAGTCCGCATTGCCGGCCTACTTTAAGCAAAGTCCGAAATTATTCGATATTTCGGACATTGCCTACACTGTAGTACGACAGTCTTAGGTTTGCCAAATGTGTAGCAGGCAAACTACGAAACAACCTGCCGCATTACTATCATACTGTCAATTTTCTATGTAGGAGTACGAGGCCCAGTTTGCGATAGAAGGAAAACATTAATAAACTAATTATTAAAAACGCAATTTTATTTTTTACATTTTTGTCTTTAATTTTTGATGTTTTGCTAAGACTATTTATTTTTATATAAGTATCTAACCGAACCGAACCTAACCTAACCTAAACTTAACCTACTACTTTTAGAAAATGTATAATTTTCTAACAATAGCAAATCTCTATTACGATAATTTTTAATTACACTCATTTTAACAAAACAACATGAAAACTCACAATTATAAACAAAAGTTAGAAAATAACACGTAGCACCAAGTTTCGACCACCTGCAATCAAGATATCAGTTTATTTCAGAGTTTGCCTGCTACACATTTGGCAAACCTAAGATTGTCGTACTACTGTGTAGGCAATATTCTAAATATCGAATAATTTCGGACTTTGCCTAGGTTAACCTAGGTATGACTGCATAACGTACTTTGCTGGTGACATATATAAGTCAAAATGGAAATCTAACAGCTTTTACATTTGATGGAAATGAAAAAAATTTTTTTAATTCATTCAAGATGATTATCATATACTCGTTAGGTTATCTAGGAATGTTTTCTACTATCTTGCATCCCCAGATGATCTGGTAATAGTGATAAGAGAGCGATTTCGTAAAACAGTTTCAGATCCAGCAATCACCAACGCCTAAAGGAAAATTGGTAATTGTACCTAAGTAAAGCTTTGTCCAAAAAGTGAGAACTGGGAACTAAATCTCTAATAGACGCAAAATTTGTAACACTGATGGTTCCAAAACTGACATTGATAAAGGAGCTGGAATATATGGCACAAATCTAAGGTCCAAAATCCAGCTTAGCCCGAGCAAGTTAGCGACAACCAGAAATCGCCGCTACATAATGCTGTCCTAAAAGGAAATTCAGCACTGGTACCTTCTATCAGAATGAATAAGGATTCAAGAGATGTTGCACTAAAGATATTTAAAATAATTATTACATTCCAATGCCAAATGTCACATGTGAATGTTAGAGAAGCCCAACATTTTAATTATTTACTGAGATTAGATCTACAGAAAATTCTGAGATTAAAAAAGGATAACTTGTTTACAGTAACACAAAGTTTTGCAGATTCTATATTTAGCGGGATTCAAAAGAATTTTTCACTTGCAACAGTTTGAAATTTTTGCACACTAACGGTTTTAAGTTTCATTGACTCCAGGATGAAGAGGAGATGTCGGAATTATTAAGACTAGTGGAAGTTGAAAGCAACAACTGTGGGTTACGACTAAATCGTCAAAAGACCAAACAACAACACATTAGCAAATACTACAAACATCCAGGGCATACAGATAGTAAATGAGATCATTTATCTGAGCGCGCATATCAACAAAGATGGCAACTGCTCTTCAGAAATACCAAGACGTTTAGGTATGGACAGAACCGCTATGACTAGACTCAGCAGAATATGGAAGGACCGAAACATATCTAACCACACTAAAAAGAGACTAGTAAATGCACTAGTTTTCTCAATAGATATATACGGCTCTGAGTCATGGACCTTGAAGGCGACAGACAGACAAAAGATTGATGCGTTCGAGATGTGCTGCTGGAGAAGGTTGTTGAGAATTCCATAGACAGCTCACAGAACTAATGCTTCCATACTGAGGTAATTAAATATTACTGACCGCTTGTCAACTATAATAAGAGGAATTTTAAAATACTTCGGACATGTCTCCAGGAGAGACACTAATAACCTAGAAAAGCTAGTAGTACAGGGGAAAATTCAAGGAAATCTCCTAGAAGACGCTCTCCAAAGAGAAGGATAGACCAAATTGAGGACATAACGGAGGAAAATCCAGGAAAATCTAAGAGCAGCTAGCGATAGGGAGAGATGGAGAGGAATTGTAAACAGCATTAGATGAAATCACGACGTTTCAGATATGAAGCATACGACTGAGAAGAAGAAGACTCCAGCCACTGGAGTACCAAAGGGTTTAATTTAGAGGCGCTGCTGCTTACAATATTAGAGCGGAACGTGACATTTTGTATGTCTCCCACGAGTGTAAAAAATCGCTTTCGTCTAAGTAATGTACACTAATTTTCCTACGACTACCTATTTTATTAATAATATGTAAATATCAGATTGATTATAGTAAGTTACTAACTAATGTTACGTTTTATTTTTGATTGTCTATGTTTGAATATTGTTTCTATAAGAAATGCACCCATTTAGCGAACATTTATTTGGAACAATTACAATAAAACTAGGTACTTATTAGATACAGCTGGGGAACAATACAAAAACCAGAACTAAATTAATAAATATTTAAATTGATAGAAAAAGCAAATAAAAACATAAAATGATTTTTGTACAAATAAATAACTTACTTCTTTCCTTCGTCTGTAGCACCTCTAAGTAACGCCAAAAAAGGATTGTTCTTGCCTTCAAAATCCTTTGGAGGCGGTATTATGGTATCGAGTGTACTTTTCGAACTGGTTTCATCTCCCGAAGTATCGCAAGGTGTAATCAATTCAGAATTCAATTCTAAGATATGCCCCTTTTTGAAATTGTTACTTGACTTTTGGTTAGTGGAACATTCCGAAAAATCGTTGCTCAAATCTGATGTAAGAGAAGTGGAATTCGATGCAGGAGGTGTAGGCGGCGCGCTTACCGACGTAGGTGGAGTAGGAGGCAAAGTCTCGTTGTTTTTATTGTCCAATTTACTATCAGCATTCAGCTTTCGTTTAGGTCTCTTAAGAATCCTTTCACGTTCTCTTGTAGACATGGCTAATAGTTTCTTTCGTCTTTGTAAGCTCATTTTTTTAAAAGGCGCCGTCTTTTTTGCACACCCAGCTCCGAGGTATTTATTTTTTTGTACTAACGTTACAGTCGGCTCTGAAGCGGGTTCGTCTTGAACAGTATCTGGACTCGGACACGGAGATTCTGATTCGGATATACCGGAATTTTGTTGATATGATACACCCATCATGACGTTTTTCATGTGAGGATCAGTAACAACTATTCTTTTAACGACGACGTTCTTTTCGATTGGCAAAAATTGTAATCTACGATTCCCTTGCCATAATTCTCGAAGATCGTCTTCTGTTACTAGTCCAGTAGGGGGGAGCGTAATACAAGGGGCGGGAGGTGGTAATCGAACACGGAGTCCCCATATCGTGGTGCGTTTCTTAATTTCGCGGCCACATTTAAAGCGGTTTCGGTTATTTGTTAAAACAGACATTATATTCTCTCTTCTTTCAGACTTACTCACGTTTGCTATCTAAAAAAATAATTCATTGAATAGACTTTTATTACAATATTCATTATTACATTGGAAATACTTTACAAAAATTTTATTTTTGCTATAGAAAGTACCCACATTAAACCAAAGTGTTGCAATTAACAAAACATACCGCTTTCTCATGAAACTGAACAAATATAAAAAAATACAAACTGGATTTATAAAAAATAATGATTTATATATAAAAAAACAAATTATAAAATTATAAAATCATACTTTTTATAAAAGTAGATGAGATTAGAATTTGTAAATAATGAAAATTCATTTAAAAGAACAGATAATAAGTAGACAAACATTTCTAATCTTCAAGAATTATGTATTCCAAATGCTGGAAGTTAATCAAAACAATTAACTGTTATCTTACTGATTGATTTTACCAGTAATAAACAACATGTGAATATTTTTACCAATGTTGAGAAGTGAAAACTCCAAAAAATTATCAGCAGTAGATAGTGATTCACCCTTACCCAAAAAGGCGACAAACTCGAGGGGGGCCATGTCCCCAAATGCAATATATAAAATGTTGTTTTTAAGTTAGTTTGAACACATTGATGTCCTTATGGAAAACATTTCTTGTACCATTTCATGAAGAGTTGTTTGCCCAGAGCACTCTTTTTTAGACCATAACACAATGCCAAACAATTTTAAATACTGATAAGTGACCATCTTTTAGGAGGAATGATTTGGTAGGTTAGGTTAGTAACACAATCTTTTGTCTGCTTAGTATGCACAGACATTGAGGCAAGTCACTTGTGTTTGAACAGTTTGAGTTTTGTGCCTAAATTCAAGTAGCGTTTACTTAATATGTATATAATTACGTCCCTAATCCAATTTGACATAATCTATTACAAATCGTAATTCTTTTTTCACTTTGTATTAAAGTTAAACTATTATACATGTATTTTGGCACCAATTTTCCAATATTACTGTAAATATTAGACTGTACTTGTCAGCAAATAGTAAACCATACTTTCAGAACGCGTTGTAATGGTTAACTTTTTACAAAATTTTTGAGAAAAGACTTATCCCAATTAGAATAAATCTTATGGACGCCCTTGCTTACCCGTATACTAATATCAATTAGTTTTTGAAAATTCTTACTCTAAAATTTAAATACTAAGAGCATTGACTCTATGTCAATGACACACTTTTTTCAATCACAACTATTCAATGTATGTAATAAAAATTTGTAGACATTTACTATCATTTCATGAGAAAATAAATAAATTATTCATAGGCCAACTTAAAAAACTACAAAGTGATTTAGAAAATGTTTTGAAATTTAAATAGATAACTGACCCAACAAAAATTCATCAGGAATGAAGAAAGATCTCAATAGTTTGGTTTGTTGAAGAAAAAAAAGGAATTACTATTATATTGAGTACAAAATTCATAGAAATAGCTAAAGAATGTGTCCACAAGGTGATAAATACAATATTTTTGTGTTAAAAACTCAAAATTAGTAGATTATATGTGCTCACCTTTGGTGGTAGCTGCAAAGCATGCCAGTTGTCGTTAATGTATGGAACAACAACAGAATCTAAATCATAATACTTTTTGGAATTATATGCAGTCAAATTAAATAGCATTAAATGCACTAAATCAACCCACTTCATTTCTAATCTTCTTACAAAGTCTTGGCCATGGTTGCATATTGAACAAACAAAAACATAAAACCTGTAAAAATAAATAATCATTAAAATAATAACCTAATATATTGAAAAATTATAATAAAGTAATTCAAGCCTGAATTTGGAATTAAAAACTGAAGCTTACCTATCACCACAGTATAAAGGATATTGCAGAAAATCTAAACATTTTTCATGAAACCATTGCCTACACCTTCCACACTGAAGCATTTGTTTGTACCATTCTCCATTTCCACCACAGTAACAATATATTTGTTCACTATTTACTCTATGATATGTATCCCAATTTAAAGAATTTAACTAAAAGAAAATTATTAATAAATATTACTATAATAAAGTTAAAAAAGGTGTCTCTAAATAATTAAATGTATTAAATACGTACATCATAAGGTAATACTTTTAAAGTAGATGTAGGAACTGACTGAATCTCTTGATTGCTAGAACTTGATACACTCCTTAAGGAATCCCTTCTTTGATGTCTAGTTTCATTCTTTTTCAGTCTAAGTGGATCACTCTCAATACATCTTTTGCACATCCAATTTGCACCTGCAGATATATATTTTTTTAATTCAATGAAGAGCCATAAAAAATATTTGAAACCATGTAATAAAGTTAACAAAATCACAAAAGATAAAAAAAATACCAATACTAAGCCAATTTTCAAAATTAGGTAACCTAATTATCTCCATAAGCTTTATAATAACTAAATGATTAAAATTTGTTACTTTTTAGCATAAAGAATAAAATTGTTAACATATATTTATTTAGTATTTATTATTGCTAAAAACACTACTAGAATCTAAGATTTATACTTCCTGGCCATATAATATTTGGATTTCCGTTACTTTAGTATGTTGGTAGCAATAATACAATAAAAAGGTATACTTGTTTAAAGAAACAACTTACATTTTAGCAATTAGCTAATTTCATGTTCAAAACTAAAAACTTTATTATAAAATAAGCATGTATAGATAGATAAATAAACATTATTACTTGCATGAAAGAACAACAACATAACTAAATTAAAGATAACCATAAAAAACAATAAGAAAATATCTAGTTACCATCTTTTTGGCAGCTAATAGGTATTTCTGGTACATGACATTTTTGATGATATCCTCTTCCACACTGATCACATACAGAAATTTCATGCTTATTTTTAGCGGAAGATTTCTTACAAACCACACACAGAATATATTCTTGTTCAGGAGTACTCAATTTAGTAAGATCTTTAAAAATGGACCAATTGAAAGTATTGTCACCAAATTTCACTAGACACTGTTCTCTTATACTGTTCACCTGAACTACTGTACCAAAGTAATACCTGTCATCTTTTTGTTTTACCAGAACTTCAGTACCTACTGAAAATTCTGACATTTCTACAGATGTTGTACTGTCTGGTACTGGTGTTTGTTCTTTCTTAAGATCTGTATGTTGTATAATATCAGCTGCAGACATTTTTCAGGATTTAAACCCAGGAACACTCTTATACCAACTGAAAATGATTGTATTTGTAAATAAAATATTTTAACTATTCAATATGATTAATCATAAATGGCAAACAAATTGTACTTTTATTAATTCCCAAAAAATTATGCTTTAATGCCAGATGATTTACAAATTTAGTGTTAAAAAGAAGATTTGTATATGTGAAAATTGAATTTCCAAACTTAAAATCAATATCTTTATATATAACAATTACTAAAAATTAGCAGTGATCTTTAAATTTTGGTGCAAAAATTAAAACATAATAATAAACATTTAATGAAACCAGAGTTTTGTATTTTTTATACTGTAAACAAGAAATGTATGCACATTTTGATTTCAATATGCCTTCAGCAAAATTTTAGCATGCTACACATAAAATAATAAAAATTTTCCATCGTTACACACAAAATTTTTACGTTATTATTCAGATAAATAACGATTCGGTGGGAAATTGAGACAAGAAGGCTGCTCAAAATCATGTTTAAAACCATTATTTACATTTAAGAAAATGTAACAATAAAAATATATCTAAACATTATTCTGTATAAATATTGGAATCTTTAAAAGGCTTGCCGAATAAACACATTTGATTACAACACAAACATTATCAGATCACACCCATAGCCCCCAATTATTTTGAATAAAAACATGTATTGAAACAATCTATAATTAAGATCTTTATTATTATTTTAATATGACAATTTTAATTTTACTGTTTATTTACCTTTGACAGCGTCTATATTCTGAGAGGTACTCCATCCGAAACCTTCACTTCTGCGGCCATTAAACTATTGTTTGTATAAAACCCGCCAAAGTAATTACAAAATGAGATCACTTATTTTTAAGAGAAGTTTTACACAAAGTGATTCGTTGTAATTTGTAGATTATTCCTAAGTAATTTATTAAAAAATCTACAAGTGTTTCTATCATAATTATAAGGTATTAAAAAGAATTTAAGTATTTTGAATATTAACGATATAAAAACATTTTATCAGCTGTTGACAGATGGCGCATATACTAGACGTGTTTAATTCTTACACTTCTGTTATATTCTTTTACACTTTTAATACTCTGACATTATTTCTATAAATAAGACTGTCAGTTGAAGGTACTTTTTAAAACATTACTAAAACCTTTTTCAACTATATTTTCTTTTTTTAACACGATAGAATCCTAGAAAGAAGTATAAAAATTGTTACAGGGTAATATAAGCAATATATGTGTTGTCGTTTTATTTATGAGGTAAAATGTATTATACGTAAAGTTAGATGTATAGTTCTATGATTCGAATGCTAAATAAGTCAATTCCTTTAAAAATGGAGTAGGAGTAAGTACAATTTTTTGTAAGTCTATGGGTTGTCTCTGGTAAATGGTTCAATTGTAACCTTGACAACCGCCTAAAAACAGACATCTTTTTGTTTTAATAAGTTGGTAGCCGTCAAGATGTTGTCATGCGCTTGTCGGTTATGTGCGTGAATTTTCTTGATTATTCTTGTTCTCGGATAAGTTGTGGAAAATAAAATTTCACCATATTATGCAAAATTTTATATTTTTCGAAACACCCACAAATGTTAAAACTTAATTTTATCAAAATCTTTTTGTACAAAATATAGCAAGTATCGTATTTAGTGGAGAAAACAAAACAATAATTATGAAGTAAATAAATAATCAGAATTTTTATATAACAAAATGATTAATTTTGGATACCTTTAAATCCGGAAAATCTTGGTAATGTACAATTATCATTTGATTATATTTTATTTTTCACAAGTCTTTAAATTTGTATAGCTGATAGAAGCCATTTGTATGACCTCAAAAAGTAAATCTATAATCGTTCGTCATCGACGATGATAATATGAAATATGTGGTTATTTTTAAGAATTAATTAGCAAATTCGTAATTGCACCCAATATTTGACGATATTTTTTAAATATTTGGCCCTGTTTACGATGTTTTCACGAAATTGGTGGGTTTGATATCGTGGAATGGTCTTGCAAGGCGGCCATCACGGCAGTTTGTGGCAAGCTTGGCCAGCGGGTATGTGTTAAGTGAGTGAGAGTGGTGTATCTCCGTATTTTTCACAATTCTAATGTGGATTATCACTCAAAAAACGCAGGTAATGTAACCAAAATCTTTATTAAGTTGTTTTTCGTAAAATTTTGGTAGTAGTTTGTAATAAATAGTAAATTCCAATCATAAAAAAGTAAAAATCTTTTGAGCATTACTGGAGATACTAGTATGTAGAGCCCGCCATGTTGTGAAATCACTGAATAATTGGATTTACTAGTTTTAGGAGTTGATTATTGAGAAAAATGTATATTTTTTCTATATAATTTGATGTGTATTAAACTTGATAATGTAGGTATTCAGTAATTTTCCCGCCTTCAACCGCTAAAGCCACAATAAGTTTAGTGAAATACGAAGCGTTCGTTGTCCACTACAACCTACTTAATGCATTAGAATCATATAGTATGATAGTCAAGGTCTTGTTGTATAAAACCGTTTAAATCTATCTATCAAAAGTGTGTTAATAACAAAATGAATTGAAATGCACGGAAAATGTGGATATAAACCTTTATGTAAACAAGTAAGAATGTGGGGTACAAAATACAGAAGTGAAATCAGTTTTCGCTCCTCTGTCACATATGCATGCTCGCATATAAAAACAGGTTACTTGTTCAGTTCTCGAAAATTTGTTAGTAAACTGTTTTGTTTTTAGTGCAAAGTCGGGGGCGTGGCGCCTTTAAATAAATGTATTTATACTAATTTCCAATTGATAATATAAATTAGTTAGTCAATAACTTATCCCTCATTATGATGCAAATGATTGACTTGTTACCTGACTGGCTCATAACATTCAATTTGGTTGAGGTTAGAATATAATTTATATCACTATACATTTTTAAAGAAAGTTATATTAATGAATACAAAACAAAATAATATTTTAAACTATTTCTAAGTAAATTATTATTGTTTTGAAAATATTTCATGATTGATTCTCATTACTAGAAGATTAGTCACACCATAAAATATGTTATTTTTTTATTTTTGTCCAAAACCGTTATTATTGTGATTTAAATGTCTAATAACAATATTTACTATATTCAAGAAGACATTTTCAGGAAGTCAAATTCCATTCTTGTAAGTGACAAAATTGTTTTCAAATACTATTATGTGTTATTGCTATTTCAATATATTATTATTAAAACATCAAGAGGAATTTAGAGGTTATTAAAACTTCTGAGACAATGAACCATTTATTTGTTCATATTTTATTTTAAAAACTAAAATTATTTTAAAATCACTATACAGTAAATTGAATAGGTGTACCTACTGATGATTGAAAATAAAAACATTTTCAAAATTTAATGTATGTAGATGTGTAATTAGTTAAAATTTTTGGGAAACTACCATTTTGGGTGCAAGTTCCTATCTAATAACTGTTTACATGTATATATTTAAAACATTTTGCAGTATAGATTTGTTAAAAGAAAGTCTGATATTAGGATATAGTTTAAACCATAAATTAACTTTAAACTTTTTTTTACAGTCCATTACTCTTTGAGCTAATAATCAATATCAAATGTGTCAAATTAAAAAATAAAACTGTCATCAGTATCTTGTAAAATTGTGTCTATACTTGATTAAATAAAAAAATTCAAAAAATAAAGCTATATTAAAGTATGTCTGTTGCGTAAAAGAAGTATTTGGATTTATTTTCTTGTATGGAAGTATTACTTAATGGTAGTTGGATAAAAAAACATTAACTGCTTTATGGAAAAGAGTTTATATCAGGTCTCTTCCAACAATACAGAGAACTGTTCCCAAATCAGTAATTTTCATTCAACCAATCATTTAACCCTAAGAGTTGTGTTATATTATAATGATTAAACTACTGAACACATGACTAGAACAATTTTTATATGATTTAGATTGAAACATACCTGTAATCTCACTAATTTATTTTCAGTTAAGTGTGTATGATTATTTTTTCATTTCTGACTTCATTTTAGTTCAATAAAAAGAATACTCTAAAATTAGTAACTCATTTGTTATAGTCCAATCTTTCCATTATTTTAATTATGGTCGACATTGACATTTATGTTAATAGTAAGAATATAAAAAGCATAAGTCTTAGCACATCTAAGATTCTATTGGGTTTTAAAAGAAAAAGTATAGCTGTTTCACATTATTTCTTATCAAAGCTAAAAGTTGATTATCAATATCAATACCAAATATTTTGACATTCACTAAACAATGGTATGTACAACCATAAATTAAATAATGTTACCAATAGAATATTTAAGAAATATGTTTGGAATGAACAACAGTACATATGTTAAAATGAAGAAACTAAATCATTATGATTCTGGCAACTGGCTGCATAAGGTAGTACTCCATTTCATTTGTCTTTGTTCCCCACTACAATAATTCTCTGTCCAATCTTAAATAATTGCTCTGGTTTTGTTCCAGAAAACTTAAAAACAGGTATGCATGCATAGGAAAAGTTTTTTAGAAAACATTTTATAAGTTTTCGTCATCTCTTCAGTCCCATTGTTGCATATAATATACTTCACCTCATTCTGTCTTTTAAATAGAACTCAAAGAAAACCCAATTAAAAGTGCCTTCTAACATTTCTTAACCATGGGTAAATAACCACTTATAAATGGATGCAATCATCTGTTGGGAGCTTATTTTGCAAGTACTGCTAACTTTCAATACTTGCTTAGCACAACTTGCATATATGTTGGAAGGAATCCTTTGAGACTAAGTAGAATACAGAATAACCTTACAGCATTGTTGTAATAACTTGTTTACATATGCTGATAGTTGATAATTAATTTTCTGCATCAACCCACCAATGCAACAACTACTTTAGCCTTTGTTATCCTCGTATCTGTTAGGACAGAATATTACCAATAAGTCTGCTGAAGCAACTTGGTATCAAATGCTCTAATATTTACTCACTATGCACATTTCAAACAGTTGAATTCAGTAATAGTCTGGTAGATATTTCAAATTGTGCTAGCTTGTATACTAATCCAGGAATCCACACAGTGTCACTGGTCTTTTTGAAGTCTAGTGGCACCCACACTGAAGACTATTTCTTGCAGAATCCAATATGGTTTAAAACTTTGAGATAAGTTGTACTGGGGCCTGGGGCAACATGTTCAAATTTTAGCAGTAGTATGTTTACATTATTTGTAGTTTTTCCAACATTCAAGTATTTCCCGGGAATGTCAATTATTTGGGAATTATTTCAATTTAATGTATCAGTTTATTAACAGTAGTTTATATATGCATAGCAAAATGTCTGAAATGTGTTTTGAATTGTACATATATTTCCTCTTTTATTTTATGAAAAATCTAAGATTAATGTATTTATGAGTTCAATTTGCTAGTGCAACATATATTATTGGAATGAGGTATAGGGGTAAAACCATGCCAACACAGACCTACAACTTCATGTGATATGTCTATATCCATTTTAATATTGCTTTGTATATTAAAAATAATTTGTTTTCAATTGAAGTGAGATTGTTTTTCCATTAGTTGTGGTGTTTCCAGTTTACAAACACTGTTGGATAGTTTTCTGTTTAAAAGAGTGAATGTAGTGTGGTTGATGTAAATGTATCTTAATTTTTCATTTTTTCAGCCTTATATCCCACAAGTTTAAATACTCTTGTAGAATATGTGATGCAACATTAGGATCAACGTGATTTGCACAAATAGCAGTATCACCTGGGAATGTTCAATAATTGTTTCTCATCAATTATTGGTAAATCTTATGTTTCATAAATATGTTTTCCTATGGTACTAGTTAATTATTGCAAAAGTTAATGTTTATTTTTTTTCATTACATTTACTTGTCCAGGTTATGGACATTTCGATGTATTTATTTTTATGAATTGTCAACTTTTTGTCTATTTGTTATTGTAATTGTTTATAATTTATAATAATGCCAATAATATATTATTTATAAATAAGTGTGGCTTTTCTTTTATTTATAAAGTTACTTGGTCTTTACATAATATATTTTCACTTCTTTATACAATGTAGTAGTTTAGTAGGTCAGCACAATGTTTTATGGTCCACCAGATGTTTGAGGAGTTTATAGAGAGTTTTCATCACTTTGGGAAAATGGAGATGGGCCAATAGTTGGATTGGAAGTTTTTAAAATCCTTTTTAAACAGACTGAACACCAGTAAATTTTCATATACCTCAAACATCATAGCTTACACTAAAAGCTTTTTTCTTTTTTTAATTGAATGAAATAGTCTGTTTTAATGTCCATGTTTCTAAGACTAGTTGAAAGTTTAAAGTGCTGTTGAACAATAACATTGATTAGTTGGGGGAATTTTTTCCCTATTATATATATGAAAACATAGTCTGTATCCATTAATATCAATGCATGCAATATAAGTGGTGGTAGAATAACAAAAAGCTTCTTTTAATTTGTTATATAGCATCAATGCAGCAGATCTTTAGCTTAGAGGAAAGGCTTAAATTATATTAAGCATATTGTTATTTAAAAATGAATTGGGTTTTTAAACAGACATGAAAGAGTTTGCTTAAACTTACAGGAATATGGTATTTGTGTCTATGAACATTAAATTTGTACTGGTTAATTGTAAAATGTTCTACTATTTGTTTCACTTTATACCTGTTGTACCTACTGGAAAATACTGACACAGAATATTGGGTCATTTGTTACAGTATAACAGTTTGTCAGAAAGAAAAATGGTCATTTTGCTGGCACTGGCGGCCCAATCGCGTGGGCGTTAGTCGATCTCATTGGATTAATTACTAGTATCAAATGATTTGTTCCATACAAATTCTAGTATTCTGGTATAGACCACAAAAAAAGGAGAGGTAGTAGGGTCATGCCATACTTCTCCAGTGTTATTTATAGCCCGCCTTACCGACAAGAATGCATTAATTAAAAAAAAAGTCAACTATTAGTACCAGGCTAATTTTTGCACAGTTAATAATCGTCGTGCATTTACGAACATCAACATGTCCATACTTTTCAGACAGTTCCCAAAGACCGTCATACCGCCGAAAATCAGCGACTAACGCCCACGTGATTAGGCCGCTGGTGCCAGCACTATGACCATCATTTTTCTTTTTGTTATTGCATAATAAGACCCCTGACACACCACCATACTGTAACCAATTATCCAATATTATGTGTCTCCTGGTCTATATCACAAATCTGTTTGTGGTCTGTGGGGGTGTGAAAGGTGTGTTTTAAGAATTTAACTGACGTTTTATTAAGTTATGTATGGGACTTCCTTGTATTTTTCTCTTAACAAAAGTTTTGGGAATCTTTGAAGCCTTCTAAATGCAATTATAGTTATATGCAAATTATAGATAACATAAAATATTGAAAGTGTATCTCAAGTAATCATCAACAGTTTCTTATTTATCAAACATTGGCAAACACTTCTCAAACTACTAATACATATTCTTTATTTTAAATGTATCAGAGGAAATATATATGTTTGGGTGCCTACACCACAGGTCATTGCCAACCACAACTAAGTATATTGTACATACCTATACAATAATAATGTATGTTGTGTTACATACAATAAAATTTATTGATAGAAATTTAAATAAATTATTAGAAATATAAAAAAAACATATTATCTGACAGCACTTAAATTACTGGATCCTATGTGGATTGACTTCCAAGTTAATATAGAAATACCTTCAGGTACTTTACTTTGGGTGTCTGAACATTTGACATTTAGGAAAACGAAAAAGCGGACCCTTCTGCTGAAGGTGCTGAAGAAATATTTATGGGTCCAAAACAATTGACAAGCATATCAAATAGTGTGTCCAGAAAAAAATATTAAACTGGGTGGATAGGATGACATGGTCTTACTGGTTGAGATTGAGCTCTGAGACATTCATAAGAGAACTTTCTAAAAAGAGAATCTCTGGAGCTGCTAAATATGAGCAGGCAGTAGTTGATGCCTTAAAGGGCATAGCATAGTTTAGGTAACTGCCTAGATTAGAGACACTAAGGATCAATATGTGCTAGATTAGATGTATAGAGTTGAAAGAATGACTGGAATGAGCCATAATAGGACCAAAACATAAGGAATAGTAAGTTTTGATTTTTTGTTTTTGTGCGAAGTTGACAATGTTTGTAAGTTCTATTGTTAGGAACAACAATTAAGGCATATGTCAGTATACCTTCACTGATTTTGTTCCAGATTCTCCTAAAATGAGAGCCAGTAGTGTATTATGTATAATAATATTTTAATAGAGCCTGATCTTCTGATAAAAGTATAGTTTGATAATAATAGTGAAATATAATTAATCAGTAAGATTGTAAGGTCCAATCTCCAATGCTTCTTGACCACTTAAATTATTAATATCCTCTTTACAATTTAAAAAAAATGGGGCTTAGTACCAATCCTTGGGGAACTGCTAGACAGTGGCCATGCATAAATTTTGTTATTTCTCCCTATGTCATTTAACTATTGAAAAACTAAGTATTGAGGTTGCAAATTACAGAAACATACAGATACAGAACATAAAAATTGGGATAGTTTTACAAGATAATTTTTTTGAATAAGTAATTATCAGTTTGTGATCTAATTGTGTCTAAATTTCAAGGAAATTTTAATATCAAATTGATGAGACATAATTTTGGCTTTAATCAATTGATTATTAACTCCAAAATTATGTTGAATCAAATTGTAAACCATTTGAGAAATTTAGCAACAACAAAAATAGCAGAGTATCAATTATTTACCGCGAAAATTAAATTAATTTCTGATAATTGAACAAAACTTTATTAACAGAACACAAACATCAAACAGTACTATTTGACGTTTTTATGTGACGTTTTGACGTGATTATTCCTCTTGGGAGATAGTCGCTGGAGATAGGTCTAGTGAAATATTCGCTGATAGTTGACTCTGAAGTGCCATCAAATGAACAAACAATGAGTTGTAGATTAATAGGTGACGCGCTATTCAAAATGCAAATCAAATACATATTGCAACTATGCTTTTCAAATTTACTATACTCTATTTGGACGGCTTTTAGCTGAAAGGAACCAACCCCAAAAAAAAGTTATTGAGTAATTAAGTGAAAAAGTTTTGACAATTATAAAAAATTCATTATAATAAAGATAATTTTAATCGATTGCATACTTGCGCATAAAATATGCACATAGAATATGAATTATTGCAAATTAAAAAAAATAAAATTGCAATATTGTGTAAAAATCTAAACATGACGAATTTGTGGGTTGGTTCCTTTTAGCTAAAAGCCGTCCATTTAAAAACTAGGAGGAGTAATTTGAAATTAAGTTGGCAATTCTGCAGATCTGTAATTGGTCAGATATCAGCCAGTTTCAAACAGAACTTTTTATTTTGACAACTCGTAATAATTGACAGTTATGACATTGTTATAGCTGTTTGTTTACATATGTATTATCTAAACGCGACATCTAAAGAATAATTTTCAGTACATAAGGGTTATCTGTGATTGGCTAGAATCCGCGCCAAGTCAATTAGGGAATATTTCATAGATTTGGAACACGCTCCTTAGTAATTAATCTGGTAACTTTTAGTGATGCCAACCAAACTTTTGAAATGACTCCTCCCAGTTTTTAAATGAAGTAGAGGATACAGAAATTTTAATATTCAATGTGATTTTTTCTGGACTGTCATTATGGTTTACAATAAATATTACAAAATAACTCTGTTTTCATAAACTTTGGGTATAGGGAATGCTTAACAAAAATTAAAATTACCTAATCAAATATTCTATTTATGATATAAAATACAGGGTGTTCCATTTGAAATAAGAGAGAAAATAAAAGGTTCGAGTTATTGTCCACCCTGTATACAAAAGGGAAAATAATTAATATTTAATAGAATACGGTGATATTGTATCATATTACGAAACTCTGTTAGGGAAAATACTTTTTTTTTCTTCAACGTACAATAAGATACAGAGCGTTGATTTACCTACGATTTTCACACAAACGTATCCATAACTTCTGAAAGACTGTATAACCTATCAAAACCTTATATCAAAATTTTCAAAAAAATGTGAACAGTCCGAATTCGGAATAATATACAGGGGTTCCCATTTAAAAAAAAAACATATGTTTGGTTTGGTACGGAGTTATACAACACTCTATATAGTTTAAGGTAATTTCAAAATATTGACCCTAAATATTATTCTTATGGATAGACAGGTGAAAAAATTGAATTAGTAAATGTGTACTTATTACACAAGCCTATGAAAATCAAGTATTATTTACCAAAATAGAAAAAAACTCAAGACTATAAAATACATAGTTACTTTTTCAATTAAATATTAACCAGTTAATTTTATATGAGTTCAGTATAAACATTAAGCATATAAAACGGGTTTTATACCACCCCCTACATAAAAGAATTAAGTGTGGTCATTAGTTCTTCTAATTAAAAAAAAAGTTTGTGTACTATGAATACAAAATTACCTGGGCAAAGTACCCTTGCTACCTAATCGATTTTAAACGCATTTTACAATGAGCTCTAATATAACAAGGAAATAAAAATAAATAATTACCAAAGCACCAAAGAGGATATTCTTTTTATTAACTTATTCAGGTAAAAATTCTTATTTGCATCTGGTAGTCAATTTTTTAAGTAAATTTGAATTTAATGGTTCCAGTAACTTTCTAAAACAAATTTACCAAAGAAGTTTAATAGTTTTAAACAACAGCAAATTTTTATTTCCATCAGGAACTATATTCCAGTAAATTTAAATTTAATGTTTTTTCCTGTAACTTTGCCAAATAATATGTTTAATGATTCTAATTATAACCTAATTAAAAAAATGTTACCTACATCTGTATAATACTCATAGCATGTAGAGTGCGACATTAATACCTAGTTGCTACAAAAAATTCCATAATATGATGAAATGTTACATATTATATTACTATCAAACAGTTATTTTAACCTTCCAATCATAATTTGGCAAAAGAACATCGCCAACTAGAGCAATAAATAGACTGGATAAACAAGCAAAAGTATTTGGGCTTGAATAAATTAAAACAAAACCAAGTACATGATAGGAAAGATAGGAAACTATGCGACTAGAAGACACAGCAACCTGCTTAAATGCCCAACAATCAGTTATACAAACATAAATGTAATAAAAAAGAAGACCTTTAAAGATTTTAGTGAAAAATAATTAAAATCAAAGTGGGTCCAATATCAGTTCACAATTAATTTGGTTCTCTTTGACCTTGAATCCTGTTCAATAAAACTAAACTTAGCGTTAGCATTGGTTAATCTTAAATATCTTAATCATGGAGCTAACCTATATACAATAGGTCTTTAAGAAGATTCTGTAGATAGAAAGAGAATGCATCCATCCACATTCTGCTAAACACCTGTCAAGTAACTTGATTTGTCTTAAGTAAACTTTGAAAACATCCTAAACAAGTGTGGAGTACTGTTGTTTTTATGCGAGATAGCGAAGATATAGATATTTATTTATTAATTTTATAGCAAATTTTTGGCACTAATTAAGACAAATAGGCATAGTTAATTTTCAGGAAGTAATAAAATTTATTTAAAAAATCAAATATTTTAAGCTTTAAATAGTCCAAACTGTACAGTACTACTACTAACTTAAGTTTATAACTTTTAATTCACATTGTACATCAATCTACTACTTAACATATTCAAAAATATAAAAATCTAGATATTCTTTTTACAAATATAAATCTGTCTTTAATAGTTCGTGATTAATTTTTAAATTTCGTCACTACTGGAAGATTCTATAAAAAAATTTACTTGTTTTCAGTATACACCACCCTGTATAATTCAAGAAATTATTTGCCAGCGTTAAGTTAATTTAGGTAAAAGTTAAACACGTGTTCATCTGTGTAGGTATTTCCTAAAACCCATTGATCATAAATTGATGTCATATTTATCGTTATTAAATGTTTTAACTTAAATACCTACTTCCTAAAATATTGAAATTTTTACCTGTTTTTAGAGGAATAGGGATTAGTGATAAAAATGTTCAGTTGTTTGTTACTTCACAGAACAGGTAAATACTATTGTATTTCATTTTCCGATATATAAATCCGCCGTTGGTATTTAATATTCAGTACTGTAAAACTAAATTTATACCTTAGCCGAAACCGGATCTTTGAGCCAATCGGTTATTGGTATTGGTTTTATACCAAGTAGGAGACAGACCAATATTCATAAAAAAATATATATTAATAAATGGAACTATTGAAGTTAAAATTGTTTAACTTTAAATGATATAAATAAATATGTAAATATACTGTTACACCAAAGGTTTACTTAATTTTGCGAAACATTTCACCCTATAGAGAAAAAATTTACGAAAAATACTGTTACCTCTGTTTCGTCAGTACTGTTTTTTTTTTTTAAATTAATGTGTCTCAGCTTCAGAGGCCATTGACACAGTTACAATGTAAAATATAAATATATAAATATATAAATTAGATTGTTTACATTTTGGTACCTAAATTAATGATTTTTAAGTAATTTAAAACTTTATGCATTTGGTCCGGAGAATTCAGAATTTCTGGTAGGGTGCTCGAAAGTTCTAATTGTCTTCTTTGGTGTGAATGTTGCTGGCAATCAGTGATAATGTGTTTGACAGTAAGAATGGTGTTGCAATGATGGCATAACGGAGGACGTTCTGAAGCCATTAGATGGCTATGTGTGATATTGGTATGTCCAATTCGTAATCTTCTGATGATTATCTTATCCCTTCTTGGTAATGCAGGGAGGTAGAACGGCTTGACGGATTGTCGATTCTCACGTAATTTCGAAGGGGTTCTGTTCCAGTGCTCTTGCCATATTGAGTAGATGCTGTTTTTAAAGAAACTTTTTAAGTCTTGGTATAGTTGAACTTTTTCTACCGGGAGATTGGAGACTGCTGCATCTTTTGCTGTGCGGTCTGCCAAATCGTTGCCTACAATACCGACATGAGAAGGGACCCAAATTATTGTTACTATTACTCCTTTATGGTAAAGTTGTTGGTATCTTTCATGTATTGCTTGCACGAGGGGGTGAGAACTGTAGATCTCTTGGATAGATTTAATCGAAGAAAGAGAGTCAGTGCATATAGCGAGATTTCCTGCAGTTTGCATTATAGAGTGGAAGGCTTGTAATAAAGCAAATAGTTCCCCAGTGTGCACACTTGATTTTGGTGAAAGTAAATTTGTAGAGACAGTTATTCGGGAGAGAGTAACTGAGCAGCCTACTCCATTGTGGTTTTTAGAAGCATCGGTGTACAGTACTTTATCGAAATTGGAGGTACGTATGAGACTCAGGAATCTTTGTGTTTGGAGATTGTTGGGGATGTCATGCTTGGAGTGATAGTTTAAACTTAGGTTAATTTTGGGTAAGGTTTTGTTCCAGGGAGAAGTGAGGGAATGAGTGATTGATGTCGTTTGTTTAAAGTTGACATCTGTAAGTAGTGATGGCAAGATATGGCTGATTGGCGTGACAGTGTTTATGTTTCTTTTGTGTAGAACTTCGTAGGCTGGATTTTCTGGGCATGCGGATATCCTGGAACAGTGTGACAAAAGAAGTTGTTGTCTTCTTAGCCAGAGAGGAGGTATTGCTTCCGTGGCACTGGTTTTATGATGAAGGTTCTATATTAATTGTTATAAAACTTTTTTTATGACCTTTAGGATAAACCCAATTCACCAATAGGTAAATATTTCTTATTTTGATCATTTTAAAAACACATCAGGATGCGGATAATGCCTAAGGATAAAATAAACTACTATAAAATTTGTTATTAATATACAGAAAAAATGATGGTACACTTTAATTATATTAACTTAACTGCATAACCTCCAAATTTTAAATAGATGTTGTTAGTTTTACTATAAAAAATTTATACCATTGAAAACTTTAGGAGCATCCAAATAAATTAGAGTAGATATTGGTTGTAGGACTTTTTTTTTCACGTCTCGAAAAAGTAAGATGACACATTTTTGGAAACATTGGTACGTCCACACAATACCAACTTCACACAGACTTCTATAGAATTTTGTCGTCATATTTATGGTTGATCCACAAGACTGAGATTTTTGTTTGCACAAACTTAGTCTGAGTAAAAATGCATGTATAGTGTGTTCAACAATATAGTGCCTACAATAAAAGGGGTTTATTGCTTATGGTCAAAATTTGCACACAGGATCGGTTCTTGTATTTGTATAATTTGGGTTGAGTATAATCATTTATATTTGTGTTCCCGTAGTGAGAGTTAGTCTTTGCTGTTTAATAATTTTTGTGAAAAATGTTTGTGTTACTGTTCCTGTTCGACTACGAGTTTTATCCCTTGATGCAAAAGAAATCGTCAGACATGTTCATCAGAAGCTGGTCCAAAGAGGTTGGGCTTTTACTCCTGCTTTAAGAGAAACCAGCGATTTGACAGGGATGCCGGAATCATCAGTGAGAGTTCACATTTCAAGGCCAATTCTTCCGAGACGAAAACGAAACGATAGTGATGTTTCCAGAACCACTGATGACGATGATAAAGATTTGATAAGAAGAACTATCTACTCTATGTACGAAGAAAACTTGGAGCCTACTATCAGACCATTGCAAACAAGACTGAGGAGCTCCACTGAGATAAGGATATCTATTGGAAACCTATGGACACTTTTATCAAAACTAAGTTTCAAATACTGCAAAATTGACAAGAGGCAAGTTATTATGGAATCCCAACGGATTAGGAAATGGCGTTTTGAATATTTGACTGCCATAAGTGATTACAGGTCTTTTCAAAGACCAATAATCTATTTGGATGAGACCTGGTATGATACCCACGATACGCCGGCAAAAGGATGGACCGATGGAACAGTGCGATGCCAATCAAAAGCTCCATCGAACAAAGGAAAACGGATCACGATTATTCATGCTGGATCAGAAGATGGTTGGATTCCAAACAGTTTGGGACTTTCGGCGAAGAACATTCAAGATTCGTCGTTGGATTACCATCAAGATACTACAGCCGAATTGTTCGAAGATTGGTTCGAAAACACTTTACTGCCAAATATTCCCCCGCATAGTGTCATAGTTATGGACAATGCCAGTTACCATAGTCGCCAATTAAAGAAGGTTCCAGGCTCTTCAAATACAAAAGCGGAAATCCAGGAATTTATGCTCCAAAACAACATGTACTTTGAAGAAGGATATAAAAAAACGCAGCTTTTAGAGGTTCTAAGGACATTTAACATACAGAAGACATATGTATGTGACACAATTGCAGCATCCAAAGGACATACAGTTCTTCGTCTTCCTCCTTACTACTGCGTATTCAACCCGATTGAGCATATGTGGAGAAAACTAAAGAACAAAGTTCGGACCCAAAATACTATACTTACATTATGTCCTTCTGTAATTGCATTCATCCGGCAAAATATAGATGACCCAGACGCTGATTGTTGGAAAAGAACAATAAACCATGTTATAAAAGTGGAGGATTCATACAGGGCATTTCATACTAACATAAAACCCCTTATAATTAATGTAGACGACGTTAGTGATAGTGAAACTGAATTGACATTATTAACACATTTAAATTTTTATTACATTTTATTGTGAATATCCTTTAATGCATTCCATACCCAAACTTGCCAATACCTGAGATAAAAGTACCCAAGAAGTTTATTATCACCATTGTTGAACACACTTTAAATATGATAACGAAATGTATGTCCAGACTTTTGAGCAGACAAAATTCTATAAAAGTCTCTGTGGTATGGCCTGGAAGTACCTTTACATTTATTTTTACTAAAACTAAGTTTGTACAATAGTCTTGCACCCGAGAGTTTCGTTTTTAATTTCGTAAAAAAACATTATTTTTTTTAATCTCAGAAGATTAAGAAAGTCTCAGGCTCTTGACCAAAAAGAGCCTGGACAAAATGTCAGGAAATTTCAAATAGAAGGCTGTAAAAATTTGGGTATAAAATTCTTCTTTAAACAAGTAGTGATTTTTTTTTAAGTCATGTTGCCTAGTGGATACATGCCTTTGGATAAAATGTTTTTGTTGTTGCTTTCAAGAGAACTTGAAAATGTTCAGTGAAATAACCTATGGTCAATTTGTTATTCTTTGTTTTATTCACATCCAGAAGACTTTGGTGTTGCAAGTAATATTTTTACAAATCCCGTTCCTTGCTTAAATCCCTGTCTAACGAGAGATATAGTTCTTTCTCTATGTTTGTCTCATCTTTGGCTTACATAATCAATGTGACATTTGCTTTTCGGGTACCTACTAAGAGCAATAACAATTATGCTTAGACAAACATTAGCTACAAAAACAAAGTCTAGCTTTTGATTTATTTAATGGACCATGAATTTAAGGTAAATCTATAAAAATGAGACACACAGTCTCATCACTATGCTTAAGTAAACTTCGACCAATGGCCTGGCTTGGTTTGGAGTGGAGGGGGCAACTGTGGTCTTGTACAGGGTTAAATAGTTTAAGCACGTTTAGTTTACTACGCGTAGGCATCGGATAAGGATCTAAGTTCAGTTTTGTGGCTTCGTGACTTAACTGCTATTTTTTTTATTATAAGACTCACTGTGAATTTGTGTCATCTAATTATGTTGTGGGTTTTTGTGTTTTAAGATGTTTTGTGTCTTATAGACTATTAATCGAGATTTTCAATTTTTTTTCAACATTCCAGTTAAAGTATGTATTACTTTTTCGAAGTATTTGTTAAATAACATTTTTGAAATTGATCTTTTATATCAGGGCAAAATTTGTATTTTTAATTAGGTCAATATGTCAAAATCCTGATATAAAATAAATTTGATCTAACATATTTTGTATGCAGATTAAAAATAATTATATTTTTAAAATTTATAATAAATTTTTATGAAAAAAGTTTAATGTGTACATTTTTTAATCTATTAAGTAGCTATTTATGTGGTGAGATTTAGATCGTTGCATATTTAAATGCAATATTAATGGTACCTAACCTATCAATTCTCTAACAAATGAGCAAAATTGGATATTTTTAATAAAAAAAATATTAGGTTGTGTTATTTAATAAACATTTAAAAGTTTTAAACTAAAAATCCTTTTTATTGATATATTTTTAAACCCTAATAGATTACATATTTAAGTAATGTTTGCATATTATGAATGCCTGGCTAAATAACTGGTAATGGGTTTCAAATATTTTCAACCTTGAACACTAATGTAACGAAATTTTGTCAAAGATTCCCCAAATTTCAAGTTTATAACTTTCTATTATAATGACGGTACTTACAAATAAATACAATTCGTTTTCACAGTCATGAATCATCATCAAATATTTTGATATTAGGTAGTTATAATATAGTTTTAAGTAGGCAAAGAAATAATCACTAAAGGTCTATAGCAATTCTCTTCATATAAAAAACAGTTCTTGTAAACAACATTTTTCATAGTCTAAAATAAATATGAACACGCCACTGTTATTGATAGTCAATCTATCTAACTGAGATACTAGGCCTAGAAAAACTTTCAACCGTTTTACTTAAATTTGCCGTTCCTAATTAAATAGTTAAATATTTCGATGGGACGTTCTGTCGACCATTTTTCCGAGACTTCACTTCATGAGGCGAACACTCGTAGATTTTATAATTTTGGTTGTTCCAACAAGCAGTTGTGGATCGGTCTTAAATCGGTTCATGTACTGTTTAATGCGCAAGTCAGTACTTAAATCAGTTTCGAACCAAAGATGCTGTTGGAACGGTTTGGAAACCGTTTTTTGTATTATTGACATATACCTACCTTTATTGGTCAATTGTAATTTTGATTATAGAGTGCTATGACTGTTTTTACTGCTATTTTGTCTCCATTAAATAACAGGTATCTAAACAAAAGCATATTTTAATCTTATACATCATAAGTTGAGAAAAAAGAGCGAATAAATAGATCATTTGTAAATAGGTAGATTTTTTGCCATTTCTTCCTTCCCTTCTATCGTTTCCTTCTATCTATCGTGCATATTTAGAATACAAAATAACAGTTTTACAATTTTTCTGCTACGTATGTTATTAAAACAATTTAAATACATATAATGTTGGAAGAAATTGCTAAACCCTTGCTTATTTGGTTATCTAGTTTAAAATTAAAAAATATGTGAGTAAAAACTACCAGTGATATATTAGAACTATTTGGAAAAAGTTACACTGTGTACATAATGTAAATAACATCTTATTTATTGTAAAACATTTGTATAATAATTAAGACGTAAGTAGTTTTATTGGAATAATATTCACACTCCTAATTCGTCCTATACAATGTTTCATTTAGGTACATTAATTGAAGAAAAGACGAAAATATTGCAATATTGGATATTATATATCTCGATATGTACTGTACGATACAATGTACGGTTTTCAAGTATGTTGGAACAAACCATTTTTAAAACGATAACATTTTTTTAAAATCCGTTACAATTCCGAGAATATACGCTTGCGCAGTTTAAAGATTGTCATAGTAGTTTTTCCACCAGTCCGGGTTTTAAAATCACTGAAACTCAAATACCAATAATTCAGAATTACTAGGCCATCTTTAGATTTTCAACGTAATCCAAGGTTTACTTAAATCCCGCAACACCTTAAATAGTTTTTTTTTTCGTGTTTTAAAAACCAAAAATCTATTCTACATGATGTTTCAATAGTCATTTCTAAGACCTTATCAAATTTTTATGGTTTAATTGACTTTTATCTAAATATGTGTATCTCAAATAATTTTTTAAATTGTTTTCTATAATTAATGACCAGAATCATCTCATAAATAATACAGAAGATTGAGACATCGGTTAAAAATTAACTTTTTCACAATTACACAAAAGGATAATATTTACATATACGATAAATTTATATGGAATGAACTCAGATGTCATTAAAATGATTACGAGGGTGGTGTAAAATGTAGGGAGAAAAGTTAATTTGCAAATACTGACGTTTTTTGAAATATAAAAATATAAAGAAAAAATGTTGGACTATTTGCTGACAGTTTCATATTTAATATAAGCGTTTTTTTTTCATCATGTTTTGAGTCGGTGAAGGATCCTCACATTTACCATATGGAAAGTTGTTAATCGAACGCCCTGTATGTTTTAAGTTAATCACTTTTAGTTAATTTAAAATATAGATAAATAACTAAGTCGTGAAATTAAATATACCTACACTCTTCAACAAATGAATAGGATAAGTTTAAAATCACCAGAAATTAACATTAAATTTTTTTTAATAATTGCCTGTACTGTACTGTAAAGTCTATAACTATATTTTTGCACGTTTGTAAGTGCTTGTATTGGAATTTTTTTAACAAAAACATGGACAATGGAACAACATCAGTGGAATTTTGTATTACGTTTGTATACGAATGATGACCAAACATTGAGGCTGGCCACAAGCAGCTTTCCATCTTGTTGCTGAAAATATCCTAATCGAATATAAAAATTATGCCTAATATTTTTCAACTACTACGTCCATGTATTTACATTTTGTTTTACTACTTGATAAGCCACTATAAGAAATCCTTACTTTTTCTAACCTGCTATCAAGTATTTCACTAATTAAAATGTGATTGAGTTGTATTCAGCATTTTGAACATTTATTGCATTAAAGTAGTTTTAAAAAACATTTCCGTATTTTATTTTTTCAACACATTGCTTGTAAAAAAAAAACTTATATTTACTATTAATAAACTTTAAAATATCAACTTACCCCTTTATTAAAAAAGTTGGGGGTGCTACAACCTTTAAAATAATTTAAAAAATAAACAAACCTCTTTATTTTATGCCCCATAGAAAATAAAAATTGACGTGTTTCAGGAATTTTGCCACAAACCTTTATTTAATCAATCACAGAATTTGTTCCAGTTAAACTTTCTACGCTGTATGTAGAAGCTCGCAGTACATCAGTAATTAAATAAGAGTTCTTAAAAATAGAGTTGAAGCCCTAAGATAGTCCAAGGGTGTACCCACACATTATTATTTTTTGTTTTCGAGTAATTAGGAATTTGAGGTTTTTAGTTTTACAATTTCTTAAAGAATTTGTTTGTTTGGGTTAATATTTATATATTAAAACATGCAATATAATACCATTCTTCGATTTAAATTTAGTAACAAACAAAACCACACCAATTTTTATAATATCTTCTTAAATACGGTTTCACTTGTCTTACCAATATGTGTTTAATACGCCAACCTATATACGACACAGATTTCAGTTTATAAAAATAGTAGTAGATCCAAATTCAGAGGCATACTTAATTTTAAAATATATAATATTAAATATTTTTAAAAAATATCGCTTTTGAATATTTTGCCAATGTGTTTAGGGAAAACGGTTCTCAAAAATATTTATTCTTGTTCCAGAACCCGGCTATGAAGGATTTTATCCACTAAGCAGATATTCGCATAAAATGGAATATTATTTATATCCATTGAAGTGCAAAACCAGCTGATTGGTAGGCCCAGGGTCATTTTTATCGAACTTTTTGCGTGAGTATTCTAAGTTAATTTAATCGGTGTAGGCATTGAAATATGGAGCAATTTTAATTTAAAAATGCTATAAATGGGAACCAATTAAATTCTATAAAAATAAAATACTAGCGCATAGTATTAATAGTTTTTAATTTAAGGTATCTTCGTTAGCAAATGCCTATACATTTATTTGCAGCTAGTTTTGTAGCAAACACTGATTTCAGGTACTAATTGTCTCCTAATATTTTTATGGGTCCTATTTGTAAATGTTTAACAAATGCTAATCAATATGCTACATAAGATAGATCAGTTTACATTTTTCAATGTACATGTTCTACATCTTATATGTCCCATAGTTCTTTTTGCAAAAAAATAAATGTTAACTTATCATTATTAGGCCAAGGAAATAGTTTCTTATATTGCATTATGAAACGAGGGGCATGAGAAACGCAAAAGAATAGTACAGCGTGGTAATAATTTTTGTGATAATTATTATATTTTAGAATATTATAAAGTATATTATTAAGAATAATACAAGGTAAATTTTAAACATAATTATTTCTATCCTAAGAGTAATGCCACATAATAGTTTACAAGTGATATACACAGTCAAAATCAAAAAGTCGCTGATTTAGTGACAAATTGTTCAATTTTGACGATGAAGAATTAAAGAAACAGTGGACTTAACAGATATTTACGGAAACTAAGCCTCCTTTGTTTCAGCTGAGGCATTATATTGCAATGTGATCGATTTTTAATTACACTGGGTCATAAGGTCAAGGGGTCACTATCTGTTAGTCTCACACTAGTAGAACAGCTTCTATATTTGCCAGACATAGTTTGGTGCGACTTTCTTTAAAAACCAAAGACTATTCAAAAGATGGTCGAGAAGAAGGATTAAAAGAAGCAGTGCCACCTTGAAATATTTAAGATCTGGCATTCTAACTGGAACTGGCCACTTAATATTATTTCTTAGCCCATAAATGTTATTCAATTTTGTAAGTGATTTCCATTATATTATATTGATGTGTACCTACAACTCACTTCATACTGGGGCAAAATCACGATGTTGCGATGTACCGGATGACAGGTCAATTACTTTTCAAATTAACACAAATTTTATCAAATGATTGGAAATAGAAATTTAATTTGATTCATCGGCTTCTTATTTTAGAAATAAAAGTTGAAATTCCTCATGCATTATTTAATTTAATATCAATCTCCTTAATCAAATATTGTCATGATGCCGTGACCAAGAATTTCACGATAATCTTTATTATTTAATCATGATTTATATACTCATGTCGACAAAGTTATTTAATATATTTTTTGAGAAACAAAAGAAACTGACAAAAAATATACTTACATAAAAATAATTTTAAGTGCAAACTCCACGTTTGGAGAACTAAGTTTATCCTTGGATTCCGCCCGCACTAAACGCTCAGTGGGTAGTTCTTATTTTCCATTCATGGAACAAATTGGTCTAAATTCTCTTGCTGCTCTCATGACAACAGAATAAAACATATCGAATCTGTAAATGTATATAACTTTTAATTTAGGAGGAGTAAATATTGGTTAAGTTAAAATAAACAAAAAAAATATTAACAACTATTTTTATCGGTGTTTGCTTTTACATTGTTACAAAAAAATAAATGCAATTTATTAAAAAGGTATAAAAATCTGATAATAAAAATAGATGTATTTTAAATTATGTAATTATTTGAAAACTACTACCAATTTATATTTGTAATTACTTTAATTAAGGTAACATTATGTGTTTATGTTAACAAAAAAATCGTTTTGTTACAGGGAGGAAAAAAATGGAACGCCCACCCCGTAACGAGCCACCCGTGGAGCCCGTCAATGGAGTGGTACAACCACCAGTTCAACCGCCTCCAGACAGCCCGGGGCGTATTACTAATCAACTGCAATTTTTGCAGAAAACGGTACTAAAGGCTGTTTGGAAACACCAATTCGCTTGGCCTTTCCAACAACCTGTTGATGCTAAAAAATTAAATTTGCCCGTAAGTATGATGGTTTCGATGAAAGCAATAAACTATTTACAAGGTTTTAGCTTATTTCAATGTTTTATTAATTTTTCCATCATTTGAACATGTCAAATTTACTTCTTAACTAGCATATTATGCTTATTTTAAATGCCATTTTTACAAATAACCTTTACTCTAAAACATTATCATCTTTTCTCTGCACTGATTTTTTAAGCTATTTGGTTTTGCATTTTTTTAACACTAAAGCATGTATTTTTAGATTTCTTTATCATTATATTGCCTAATTTCAAAACCAACCAAACTATGAAAAGAGGCGATGAACTTTTTGTTACCATAAGAATCCTCTCTACACAATTTCACTTTTAGAAATTTGGCTATCATACTTGTATTTGTTTACGAATCTTTTGCTTAGTGAACCTTAAAAGATCTGTAGTAATCTTTGTTTTATTTTCAGGACTACCATAGAATTATTAAACAACCGATGGATCTGGGAACAATTAAGAAACGATTAGATAACAATTATTATTGGTCGGGCAAAGAATGCATCCAAGATTTCAACAGCATGTTTACGAACTGTTATGTTTACAACAAACCTGGCGAAGATGTGGTCGTTATGGCCCAGACTTTGGAAAAGGTATATATATTTTTAATTGCTTTAATTGGAATTTTTATATAAGATTGAGGGATTAATAAATATAAATTTTTCGATCGGTATATTGAAATATCAAGTACTAAAGTAGGTACTAACATACTGGTTATAAGCTCTGTAAATTCATTAGATATAGTCAACACAAAGTAATCTTATCATAGATATATTTTTGTTCATTATTATTTATTCAAAACCATTTGGGAGCTTTCTTCTAATAAGGTTAATTTTTATATTTCAAATACCTTCAATTTTCCTACACATACCCAATAATCTAATCCTAAGATTGTTAATCTTGTACCATTAGATTAAAATAATGAACTACTAATACCAAGGATGGTACTAAAATTATTAATCCCTCCTGAATTTTTATATTCATTTAAAAAAAAAACAAATAATTTTCATTAGATCACCATCTGCAACCCAGTATATATCTTGCTTTTGCTCTTTGCAACTATATTTACTATATACTTTTATGTTATTCGCTAGGTATTTTTAACAAAAGTGGCGGATATGCCAAAGGAAGAGATAGTAGTCGAAATGCCGCCTGCTAGAGGATCAACGAAAGGTAAAAAGGGTCGCGCCAGTACTGTAGGTAGTGCTAGTACGACACCCACCAACCCTTCAGTTTCTGGAGGTAGGGGAAGACCTCCAGCAACGGTTTCATCTACCAGTGCTACTCCAGTTGCTACCACAACAGGTTAGTCACAAATATTAAGGTATTTTCATTAACTAATATTAGAAAACCAATAATTCAATATATATTAACTGGTTATTGACTAGATTTAGTAAGTTCTAAAAAATGTATCTAATATAAATTTATAAAAAAAATATATTTTTCGTGAACTATCTGTCCAAAAAGTTTACCTATTAACTTTGTAATATTTAAATGCCTTTGAATAAACTTATATTGTCATACCCTTGTTCTGGTATCTATCATCAAAGTTTACTAAAAAATCTAGTCGTACTGGTTTTAAACAGACTTGGAATTTTTATTAAAATAAATAAAATTAATTGTTATATTTTTTGTATTAGTTTAATTGTTTAATATTATTGTTGTTCATAAAATAAATTTAATAGTTATGAAAAGAAAGAAAAAAAGCAAAGGTAAGAGAAGATAGATAACCAAAATTTTAAGATGTTTTGTATGATTAATATCAACATTTAATATCCCCATCTTACAGAAAATGATTGTGATATATTCTGGTCTTGGTTTTAAAGATTTTAAATGCTAAATTGAAATTATTGTCAAAAGTTTTTAAAAAAAAATATTAGACAAAAAAACAAAGGCTTTTTAAGGTTTTTAACTTTTGGAAATTTACTATTCGTTTTTAATAGAGTCAAACTTGATCAACAAACCCATTTCACTAATAAGATAAGTTTTATAGGAGTTCAAAAGAACTATATTTTGTACCAAAGATAACTTTAAATGTATAGAGAGAAAAATCAAAATAATTTTTTATGGGATAGAAATTGAACTTTGATGTAAAATGATGATATCATTAAAATCTGACCCATGATGTTTAATCATCAATACGAGCTTTTTAACACTGAAAAACCAAACAAATAACGTAATTTCCTAAGGTTATGTATTATATTTGTAAAGTAACTATTATTGACCGGATTTCAGGATCTTCAGGTTTACCTTTGGGTACTCAAGCGCCAGCTACGGTACCGGGTAGTACAGCGACAACAACCATAGCTGCAGCTAACCTCAATAATAGTTCTTTATCATCCCAACAATTAAACGCTTCCAGTACCATTCACGGTAGCGGTTCTAATATAGCGAATTCTTTAGATTCCAGTGGCGTCCTGCCTGGGAATGTTTTACCTCCAGCACCTCCGGCCAAGGTCAGTTAGTAATCAAAAATTAAGAGTATTAATTTTAATTTCCATTTTATTGAAACTAAAATTTTTATTTTCCATTTTGTTTTAGGTAAAAAAGGGCGTGAAGAGAAAGGCCGACACTACAACGCCTGCTACTGCTTACGATTATCCACCAGCGTTGGAATCGAAATCGGCGAAAATATCGACGCGTCGAGAGTCGGGCAGGCAAATCAAAAAGCCAACTAGGCCTGAACTGGATGGTCACGTACCACAACCCGCCTCAAATAAAACTAAAGAAAAACTGCCAGAATCCCTCAAAGCTTGTTATGAAATTCTTTTAGAATTATTCTCAAAGAAGCATTCCGTAAGTATTACTTTCAAACTTCGACACTTTTTAATCTCATTAAACTAGTTTTATAACTGATTTTTCGTCTACTTTGTGAGGGTACCATTTATTAAAACATTTTTAAATATCTCAAGATAATTTCGTCAAAAGTTGTAAAGTATCCTGATAGTATGATGAATATTTTGTAACTGATATTAACTTGATGTTACAATTAATACGAGCTTTTTAACACTGATCCACATATCGCATTTATATATTAAAAAATAAAATTTGCTGAGTAGTTAACATAAAAAAACAATTGTTCCAGAGTTACGCTTGGCCTTTTTATCAACCAGTCGATGCAGAATTATTGGGATTGCACGACTATCACGACATAATTAAAAAACCAATGGACTTTAGTACGGTGAAAAGTAAAATGGAAAATAGAGAATATCGCACTCCACAAGACTTTGCCGCCGACGTTAGACTGATTTTTAGTAATTGTTACAAGTACAACCCCTCTGACCACGATGTGGTTGCTATGGCGAGAAAGTTGCAGGACGTGTTTGAAGTTAGGTGAGTCGAAAAATAATTATTTTCTTATAAATTAGTGAATTTGTCGTTTAATTTTCATGATGAACTATTTTTAATCTGACCCTTGATGTATATTTATATACGAGCTTTTTAACACTGAACAAAGTATAATCGGTTTTGGTAAGAAAATTATTTCAATTCCTACGTATAAAGGCAATAATTTTATTTGCAGATATGCTAAAATTCCCGACGAACCGGTCACCCGAGCTGTTAACAATGTACCTACCAAATCGGAATCTAGTACTTCCGGTTCCAGCTCTGACTCTTCCAGCGACACAGACGACTCGGAAGAGGAACGAAGAACCAAACAACTTAAGTTGTTGGAGAAGGAGGTGAGAAAATAAAAATATTATTTGAATGATAAACTCCAAGAAATTACCAGAATCGCCTTTTTTCAATTAAGAAGTGATATAAATAAACAAAATAAATCAGTACATCAAAATTAAAAAGATTTGCTTATGTACTGAGTTTGGAACCGTTAGCAATACTAATATCGAATACAGTTTACACGACCACTATACCGACACACACTTTTGATGGTCTAAAGCTCATTTCAATAACCAAATTATATTTTCCAGAGATCAAAGGTAAGCTACCTTATGTACCTTCAGCCTCTGAAGGAACGAGCGTTAAATGGATAAAAGTGTGGTAGTGAAAACTGCATTTGGTATTAATAGATCTGTATTAAGAACAATAAACAACTAAACGGTTGAATCAAACTTTCACTATATATTCGCAAATACGTTTTTAAAATGCAATTACGGCCGTTTCGCTATAGAATTAGCATTGCATTTTAAAAACGTATTTGCGAATAAATAGTGAAAGTTTAATACAACCTTTTAGTTGTTTATTGTTCTTATTTGATTTTAAAGTAATTTGAGTGGTTAGGTTTGTCAATAATAAACCGCATATACACATTTTTTATCAAGTTCCACTTTTTATGGGACAGAAACAAGACTTCATATAATTCAAAAGTAATGACATGACTTGCTGAGTAACAGTGTCCATTTTGCTTCATGATGGTATGACCACGAAATAAAAAGAACCAGCTACAGTGGTTGGGATTGATGCTAAACCCCGGCCATTTTCACTGATCAGCGTCCTTGAGCACTTTCTAAAAATCCGTACCTTGAACTTCTGTTCAGACAACAACAGCATTCCTTTCAACCAATTAGGCTTTGAAACTAAACATTGCCAAAATGCACTACTGACTCGCTTGTAAATGTCCATACAACGGTTACAAAGGTCGTCAACTAGAAACACTGTTGTGCAGCCATCTTCTTGGATGTTCAGAAGTTTTGACCTGGTCTGGCATATCAAACTGGTCAGGCAGCTCGTCTTACTCTCTTATCGCAACCTGGGGGTCCCTCAACGATGTATTTTATCACCTTTATTTTACCTCATCTACAATCACGACATCACAAAATGCATAGGCACTATTCAGCTATTCGCTAACGATACTACCCTTTTTGCCATCGTAGAATGCACCGAGCACCTCCAAATCCGCCTTCAAAGAACCTTCTCCGATTGGTGTAGAAAATGGAGAATTTCCCTTACCTCTAGCATAACACAAACCATCTTCTTTCACTCTTCGTACCTAAAAAAACCAAACTTCCACCTTGCACTTTGGGGGTGAGATATACTCCCACCAACAACCCACAGCTGATTCACTTCCTAAATCAGACTCAAACTCAAAAACACATTTTCAACTATTTCCCTTAAGTCCCTAAGTAAAACAAATCGTTACGAAGGTGGTTGGAATATAAAAACTGTTCGTACTTTATGCAGATTCCTTAGTTGTAGTAATAAATATTTAGAAAAATGAAGTAAATACATATAAATCATCCATTTTGAAATGGAATTTATTCCCACACTCAGAGTAATAAGTAAACATAGAGATGCTACAATAACATACAGTATGTAGTCAATAGCAATGAACCTATAATTGAGAGAGATGGAAAATAAAATTGACATCTAGAGGTGTAGGTAAACACAGCGGTACAGTGGCGTGTAATTGGTTAGAGTATCATCGTAATATATAAATGTTAGTTAAATAATTTAAACACATTAAAAATAATTCTTTTAATTAAATGAAAAAGAAAACTATTTAAAAGAAACTTTCCACTTTTAGTTCCTAGTTTATATATAATATGTATTTCATTATTAATTTGATTTTCTTATTTGTAATAAATTTTAATTGAATTTGCTAATTCTACGCCAATGAAGTGAAAAACTTACCGGTGATGGGTTAGATTATCATTTTGCGAAGTACCACAAATTATACATGCCTTTCGGGTTTTTAAGATTTTCAATATTGAAAATAAATAAAAACACTTTTTATATTTTGCACTTATAAAAATCTTCATTATAAAACGCATTTGCGTATCGTAATGTAACTTTTACGCACGCAAATTTTTGTTTTAAATGGTTGGCGACATGAGTGAAGTATCTAATGGCAAGACTATTGACAATGACATTTGTGGCTAATAGCAATTTATTAATTTTATATTGTTCTTTAAGAAAGTATCTATGAATATGAATATAACATTTTACTTATATAATATATTATTATTGGTATATTATTCATTTTAAAATATTTTAAAACATTAACATTTGATAATTTAAATGTCACAACTGTCAAATTTTATAAATTACACAGTGCTGCCGACATACTTCTTAAAATAAAAATTTTCGTAATTACATAAAAATAATAAATTAATTTAAAAAATGGTAAAAAGGGCAAAATATAAAAAATATTATAAACAACTTATTTCATATGGCTGTTGTGACACTCGTTCTTTAAAAAACTCATCGCTTTGCGATTCGTTTTTTAAACTTGAACTCGTGTCATAACAGAATTCCATATGAAATGCGTTGTTTAATATACTATTATAAAGTTCACTTAAATACACAAAAATACCGGAAAAATCGAACAAAGCGCTAATCACCTCTAAACAATAACAAACAAAGGCATTGATGCCAAATTTTCGGCGACGGTATTTGATACAATTGGTGCAGAGCTTTTTTATCAGTATTATCGAAAGGTAGGAAAGTGAATATTAAAATGTATTAAAGAATATATTTTCTCTGACTAAAAGTCTCCTCTTAAAAGTAAAATAAAACTGTTGTACTTACAAAACACAACGTTTGGCAATGCTCTGCTGGTAAACAAATCTGTCTCGACGACAAGTAGTAGGGAATATGCCTACTCTATGTTTACTTATTACTCTGAGATATAAATACATTTTTTGAATGATGGTTTACTTGTTTCTCTTTCATTTCAAAACGGTAAAAATGTACCTATTTGCCAATGAAGTTTGTAACAATGACTATTTTTGTTTAAGCTTACGGCGATGCAAGAAAAGATGCGGAAGTTAGTTGACGAAAGTTCGCGCAGGAAAAAAGAAAAGAAGAAGGACAAGGTTAAGAAGAAACCGACATCAGGTGCGTCGATAGCAAATGCGTCTTTGTCAACGTTACCGAATAGTAGTAGCGCTGGTATGGGTAAGCCGGGCGCCGGCGGGCACGGAGCCCTAAACAAGTCAAACAACAACAATTCGATCACGGCGGATAGCGTTGACGACAGCATCGCTAGTGTTGTGTCGGGAGCTGATCTCAAGATGGCCGGATCGGATTCGCATCATCTGCAAACGGGAGCGGGAGGACATCATCCGCCAGCCGGCAAATCGCTCAACATGCATCACAACATGGCGGCGAACGCTGGCGCCAACGCTTCCGCTCAAGCTAAAACACCTAAGAGCAAAGGTGAGATATTTTTTTCTTATCTGTGGCACTTTTTACGCATGTCTACTGCTGTACCGAATCTTTCATTTACTTCTTATTGATGTTTGGTAGATGGTAGGAGCCTATTTTGCCAATATCGTACGAAAATGTGCATTTTTTTCAAACTTTATAAAGATTTGATTACTGACTTAGGTTCGACCATAACTACTATTTATAAAAATATACATATTTTTTAAATATAAAAGTTTATTGGATAAAAATTTTCATTTTAATGGAAATCATTTCCACCAAAGCCCAGATAATCTCTGTAGATAAGCAGTAAACATCCAGAGCTATTCCTTATTATTCATATAAAATTCAAACTGTCAAAAAGGTATTAAAATCGATTTTTTAAAATCAATTACAATTAATTAACAAATTCAAATTAATTTTGTTTTTTCATGAAAAATAATGATTTTATGTATATTTTCATATAAAAGAGATTTTTCATATTTCTATTTTATATACAGAGCTAAAAATAATTCTTGTTTCTATCAGCCTATTATTCAATAAAATGTTAATCTATTATTTGTCATTCTTTTATGGGAAATGTACATCTTAGTAGACGTCATATTAGTTTAATCTGTCTTAAATATGATTCGTGAATTGTTTATGCATGTTTGAAGCACGTAGTTAATAAATCGTAGATTTTTCAATGTTTTTGCAAATATTTCTCGCCTACTAATCTATAAACCTGTGCATCCTATGTTGAATATTCTTTTATATAGCAAGCAGCGTCTTCATCCATCATTAGTTTTTTCACTCTCAAAGAATCAGTTTCGTAAATGGCCCAGGTCTTCCTAACAAACTATGTTCTTTAATAATTTCTAATGTAGGATAACCATCAAAGTGACTTATAGTTTTGATTAAAAAAAGAAAACTAGTTACACATATAAAAAGTCCACAAAAAGACCTTACAGATATGGTGGGAATGCCACTATTAATCGTCCAACGAACGATTTAGATTTTCTGTGGTTTTCCTACATCACAACCGGGCCGACTTTTTAACACTCATTATGCATTACTATTTAATTGTTTTTATAACAGTTAAAAACATAGCAAACCTAACTTTCATTTAGGATTTCTTCATAAAAAGTGGTTTATATTTTGAATTACTTTAATTATTAATAAAAATACGGTTTTATTGAGTATCAACATCATTCATTTGATCATACTGACCAAAATAGTTGAAGACACCAAAAAACAAATTATGTGGAAGAAAGATTTACACCGATTTCAGAACTACTACAGATTCGTATAATGATTAATTTTAATCTAAGCTGTGACATAAAAACGAATGGACTGGGAAAGTGTGACGTCAAAATTTGTGTTCTATGCTGTTGAACTGGGAAAATATCAACGAAATGATTCCAAACGGCAACATTATAAATAACTTTTGTTATTATTATACTTTGAAATATAACTGAAGTATCATAATTAAATACATGTAAGCAAAATCTTTACCAATTTGATTTTTAAAAAAACCTTTTTTTGTAAGTACTCTTAAAATTTATGACAATGCACATCTTTGAAGGTTATGTTACAATATTTTTACGGAAATTGTTCGTCTATATACTTTAGTGATATGTAAATTATATGAATGAATACTTACCAATGAAAAAACAATAATTAACTCCCAAAAATCAAGAAAATACAATAAAATATAGGATTTTTACGATAAGTTGACAATGACGTCAGAGCATAAAATTTTGCGGTGTTGTTACGCAGAGTTGTTTTTCCTTCATCTAGGTTAACTGGTAGTGCTGTGCTAATTCTAAATGTCAAACGTGTACAATACAATAATGACACGTGGCAATTGGCTCGTGGCAACAGCGCGAATTGTTACCAATCTGTACACGTTTAATTTTCCTAGCTCTTACAAGTAAATCTTATCTACTGTCAGTTATTTTTAAGTTACTTTGTTGGATAGGGCATTTTCCAATATAAAGTAAGAATAAAGAATAAAGTTTCTTATAGGGTTTTAAATTTTTTAAAAATAAACATATTTTTATTCAGTATTAGTATTTTTATAAAAACACTTTTTTATATTGGGTTATGTTCCGTGCATGTGTCGAATGTGGATTTTTGAAGTTATGTTTGTGTTTCTGTTCACAATTATCTTTGTGTCTATTATTATTACATTACTTTTCAATTAATTTCACCAACTGACCATTTTACTTTTAATTTTTATAGAGCCCACAAAAAAATTAAAATGTCATTTATCTAATAAAGAATTTTGATGTGAATTCCTGAGAAAGATGGTTATTTGATTTTAATTAATTATATTTCCATGCAATATATAAACTCGTTTAGATTCTAATTTTTAACATGACTAACAATTAAAATAAATTTTATAAATAAATTTAAGATATTTATTATAATAAGAAATATTGGGGTCGTAGGAAAAATCGTGTACACAACGCGTTGGAAAGTGTATTTCTTGCACTCGTTACGTTTCCGCACTCGCCACTACGCGGCTCGTGCTAAACTTCACTTGTGCGTAATACTCCACTTTCCACACTCGTTATGTAATATACTATTGTTATTATTATACTTTGAAATATAACGGAAGTATCATAATTAAATACATGTAAGCAAAATCTTTCCAAATTCGATTTTTAAAGAACCATTTTTGTAAGTACTCTTAAAATTTATGACAATGCACATCTTTGAAGGTTATGTTATAATATTTTTACGGAAATTGTTCGTCTATCTACTTTAGTGATATGTAAATTATATGAATGAACACTTACCAATGAAAAAACAGTAATTAACTCCCAAAAACCAAGAAAATACAATAAAATAGTTAATAACACCTATAATAAATACATACATAAAAGTTGTTTGGAATCATTTGGTTTGACACTTACGTCACTTTCCCAGGGTAAATTAGTGTTCTGTGACTGACAGCTATTCAACTTTGAACTGCGCAAGTTGGTTAAACATTACCACACATTAGCACTCCTCTGGAATCTTCAAAACAATTTTTTGGGTGCGCGGGTATTTTTCCACCACAGAAAGAATATATAGTTTTTGGAACGAACTTGAGCACAGGATTTGGGAACATTGTATAAATATGTCAACGTACCCCTGATATAGCGGGTAGTTTAAAGATTGGTCTCTTGGCCAGCATTTCACTCTAAATTTTTTACCTAAACATTTTGGGCCTAAATCTCTTTGTAGTATTTAATATTTTGGAGTGCAGTCAGTAGTTACTAAATTATAATTAATAGCCTCTTGTCGATTTTGTTGTTTGACTTATACCTTTTTCTTAAATCTGTAGTGTATATTATCATGCTTTTATGCTTAGTGTTGCTTGTCTATTATTACCTTAGAACAAAAAGAAACAGGAAGGAGTCTGTCATATATTAACTTTAAGGAAAATTTGCGACGGAAGTCGGCCATCTTGAAGCTCCTAGTATGACTCATTGTTTATGTGTACAGTATACTGTCAAAGCAATATTTGCATATAAATGTCAAAAATGAGCGCATAGGCGTATCATTGGTTTCTTATAAATACCAAATTATTTAGAACACTAATTGTATTCACACACTTGATTGGTTGAAATTTATTAAAAATAAAAACCTTGATCTGATTTTTTTTTTCGGTACGTCAATGGAAACGGAAATTAAAATTGACAATTGGCCGCCATATGCAAGCTCCTTTCTGGACTCAAGGTCATTTTGCATATACTCCTTCCTGTTTCTTTTTGTTCTAAGATTATTACCAACAGTAGTTAATAGAAATAGTTGGTCTGGATCTTTGTACTTATGTCATCATTCAAAAGTGTATACGAATTAAATCAATGCAAATATTAGGATGTGGCTAATATTCCGGTAAACGTCTATTTTATCGATTTTTGTAAATATATTATTTAAAAAATAAGGTTTTGTTGAAAATATGTAAAATCGTGATCATTAACTGAGTTATTTACCGACAGATTAGGTTAATGGCTACCTTTAAACCAAAAATTTAAGATATCCTTACTGAAGCAGTAAAATATTTTTTAAAATTAGTTTGCATAATTATTTTTAACACTTATAAACAAACATACCTATATTCGAACGGATGCAAAAACGATAATTTCATCTTTTTCTAATTTCACTTATATTCCGTTTATTCAAATTCTTGGGGTTGCCATTGTTGGTGGAGACATTCTGAAAGTAAACACTCTTAAAAATATTCTGTTTTTTTTATAATGATATGTATAATTAAGTCTGTACGACCCTTCTACAGAACTACACTTAAGATTTAATTAATGAATTGACGTTAAAAAATAAATATAAAATTAGAAACTTACCCCAAAAAATCCAATAGGAATTTAACAAATAATTGTTCAAACAATTCTTATTTTAAAATTCTAGGCACAAAGAATTAAATTTTCGTTAAATTGATTGTACTAACCCTTACTTTTTGGAAGTCCATCTTATTAAGGATAATAAAAAACTCTTCGTTTTAACAAAACTTCCAATATTTATTAAAAAATTGCTTTTAATAAGTTTTGTTAAAACGAAGAGTTTTTTATTATCCTTAATTAAATTTTCAACAATAATACGAAAATCGTTTGTTAACCCAACATTGTCACTATTGACAATAGGCATGATGACAGTAAAAATCACTAAAATATTGATTTGTTATAATTATATAAGATACGGAGATTCTAAAGAATTTACTCATTTTTATATTACATGTGTGATTACATTTATTTTAGTAAAAATATAAGCACTAATTTTAACAATCCGCCATATTAGCTGAAACACCAATCAGAAGAGAGTGACGTCGTACTTTCGTAAATATTGTTGACATTGACATTGGAACGTAAACAAATATCTTGTTCAGAGTTTTTATTGATATATTCTTACATTGTGGAATCGCACACCATCGATACACATTAGGATTCATGACTATGATAACTATTATAATCGCACAAAATAAGTAAAAACAAAATAAAATTTTTCAACCACCCTCTTTTAACCTGCAAAATGTTTGAAGTTTGACGTTTTTACCACAGAATCCACAGATCACACGGGTCGCAGTGTAGTATAAATGGTATTTACGAATCGATGATGTCATAGATAGACGCCATTACTATTTTAGCGTTTTGGCGTCAAATTTAAAATGCATTTTTAAAAAGTAAATTTTTCATTTAAAAACTCTTTTTTTGCAAAAATAACATTTATCTTAGATAAAGTATATACGTGAAAACATCGTGGATCAGTTTTTAAAAATCAGTCATCATGCCTATTATAAACGTCAAAATTATTTCTTGTTTTTTGTAAGATAAACAATTCAATTTTATGGTTTTAAGTTCTTTACTATTATAAATAAAAAATGATTCGCGAATGATGTACAAAGATCCACCGGTCAATTTTTTTATTTTCTATTTGTGTTAATTTGAAGTTTTCACTATTTTACTTTGATAATTTTTTACATTTTGGTTTTGTTCGTAGGACTTCGAGGCAATAAACCAGCTGCAGCGACAAACGCCGCTCCTAATAAAAGGGTAAAAGCCAATAATAAAGCTGGAGCGGGTAGGAAAAAGAATGCCGCGCAACCACCTCCTATGCAGTTCGATTCCGAGGACGAAGATAATGCAAAACCAATGTCCTACGATGAAAAACGTCAACTATCATTAGATATTAACAAATTACCCGGTGAGTTTTTACAGTTCATTTCCTATAATCATATTCGTAAAGTAATTTTTGTTATTTTTCTTATCATGATTTTTTTTTGTGTGTGCAGGCGATAAACTAGGCAGAGTTGTACATATAATTCAATCCAGAGAACCATCTCTAAGGGATTCGAATCCTGATGAAATCGAAATCGATTTCGAAACATTGAAACCGTCAACTTTAAGAGAATTGGAGAGTTACGTAGCATCTTGCCTTCGTAAAAAGCCACGTAAGCCATACTGTAAGTTCCGTTACTTAACGTCTAACGAAAGGTTCGCCCATTTTTGCGCACCAGACCACCTCCAAGTGGTACGCCCAATTTTAAATTTCGTTCTTTTATACTCATTATTTTATTCTACAACTACTAGAACCGGTAAAAACATATCTATGTGTCTTTATTTTACATTGCAAAACATTTTAATTGGTTACATGTTTCAATTAAAATAAATGTACATAAATACATCACTGATTTGCAAAAAACTAATGACTTAAATAATACAGTTTAACAATTTAATTTAAATTTTAAATTTTGTTTTGGTTGATTAGTTTTTTAAGACTCAGTGTATTTGCCGAATCTAGTATAATTGGGCTTACAACAGGCGTATGTAATTGGAACTACACATTTCTAAGCATGGTAGAAGGTAACTGGAGAGGTTATGGGGTTTTTTATTAATTTGAAAGAGTTTGCAAAATATTCTCATTAATACTTAGCCTACGTATTTAATTTTTGTAAATTGTGCTTAAAATTTCTTTTGGTTCATTTATATTGCTTAGTTAAAATCCGCATGTGTACCGACATAATTTGCTGCCATATGTCTTTATGAACATTCGTTTTTTGGAAAAGGGAGAGTTTATGTTCACTTTTATATTGATCTTTTATCATTATATAATTTTCACATTGTTAGATGATCAAATTTTAGTGAATATATCTCAACCTTTGCATTTGTTATTAAATTCCTTTGCTTTTACTAACAACTATTTTATCAAGTATCAAGTTTTTTTTTATATGGATACACCAGCATTGCTTCATAGTAAAACTTATTCTAAAAGATTTAAATTTAAAAACTCGGTCCCTGGGCGAGAAGTGTACTTTCAACCTTTTGGAATTATTTTCACATTTAATACATTTAGGGAACTCCACCTTTAGATACATTGAGAAAAAAATCTATAATCTAAATCTTTGTTGTCTATTCCAAACAAAACTTACACCTATTAAAGCTTCCATGTATGTTGCGCTATTTCAAAAGTTTATCTTAATTCATTGAATTCGATTCAAAGAGTTCCACATCTTCTTAAGAGGCTTATAGTTTGTTTCATTTGTATTATTCACCATTATTTTTATAATGACTAGGATTATTTGATAAACCACGGAAGCAAATTGACTAATACTAAGTGAAGACTGTGTATACTGTGGTAATTTGGGTTTGTTTGATGAAAATTGGAAAAGCAAGTCTGTAACCACACATAAAGTAGTCAGCGGTGGTCATAAAGAGGACAGGAGTGCGGAGAGGACAGCGGAGTGTTAAATGGCGTGAAAGTAAATGTGGAGCTATTTGCGGGATGAAGAGAGTACCTGCTTTAGTAAGAAACATTTCCACGAAGTAACATCACAGGCTAGACTGAACAACTTAGGAAATAAGCCGTCAAACTCACTTTGACTGCTCAAAATAAGCTTTCAAAACAGCGACATGTGTGCTCAGAGTCCAAACTCCTCCCTGTAATCCGCTGCGATATCATCTCCCTTGTTGGCTCTACAATAGATGAGTGAAGCTAGTTGTGAGATAAGCGAATTGCCTCAAAGAGCTGAAGGAGTAGCTACTTCTCATACATGGGAGCAATATTCCAAGTTTGGTAGTATTTGAGACACATTGGGCGAAATCACCATCAAAATCACACAATTCTTCTACCTCCCATTCTTGTATGTATGTATAAATTAGGGGTGATAAGTACACTGCGACCTATAAGATCTATTGTGTCCCCCTTACTTGCCATGTTCTGATGTTTTCTCAGATTTATAGTCCTATTTTCCTGAGGAAGTTTAGGACGTCGTCGGGCTTCAAATCAGGTAGATCCCCCTCTTCTATTTCATGTGCTCCTAGGTATATGGCCCTAGAATTCTGCAAGGCAGGGCATTCTGAGAGTATGTGTATTGAGGTTTCATCTTCTTCTTCACAGAATCTGCACTTTGCTTCATCTGCTAACCCTAGTTTCTTCATGTGGCTTCTTAACCGGCAATGCCCGGTTAATATTCCCGTTAGAATTCGGAGCCTTTTTTACTGAGGGTGAGGCATCTAAGAGATCTCTTCTGGTAATAGTTCCCCAGTAGTATCTTATATTGCCTCAGTCCTTTCAGCTGATTCCAGTACTTGGATGTTTCCTTCTCCATTTCCTCCCTTAGTTTTCCTAAGATTACTCTACTGCTGATCTCACAAGATGGTTCTGGTCCCAAGTGTGGGGTTTCAGCTCCTTTTTTGCCAGCTTATCTGCTATTTCATTGCCCTCTATTCCTATGTGTCCCGGGACCCATAGGAAGTTTGCCTAGGCAATCCCAAACCATCTTCGAACTGATTATATTTGAGCTCAGCGCTTTGATGGCTGCTTGACTATCCGACATGATCACAATCTCTTGTCTGCGGTAGTTTCTTCCAATATTGAATTCCACACATTTTTCGATGGCGCGGACTTCTGCTTGAAAGATGCTCGGGTATGTGCCCAAGCTTTCTGAGTATTTGACTCTCGGTCCAAAAACTCCTATCCCAGTTCCCTCGTCTAGCTTGGAACCGTCCGTATACCACTTTGTGGCATTTTGGTTTAAATTCTGTATGGTGTCTTCATCCCATTCAGATTTATTACTCAACTTTGTGATGAATTTTCTCACAAAGTTCTTTGGCATATGGCATATCATCTTGGGGCATTTCTCAAGTTTGATCAAATTGAAGTGATCGAGGTTTTTCCCTCATAGTTCCTTCTTCTCCTCCCATTCTTACAACAAGTTCATAAAGACATTCAAAAGAAAAACAATAAAAAAGTAATTGCTTTTCCGTACATGAAAAGAGTATTCAATTTATGGTGAATTTTGATATATTTTGATATTACAATAAATAGAACTTCTTGGAATACAATTTATCATATAAAGTAAATATTTTCAACATTCATTTTCATTGTTAACAATTTTTACAATTAATTATTCAAAATTAAATATAATATAGTTTTCTAATTTACAAGAAAAAAGTGGTGCTATTATTCAGACCTAAAACTATAGCGTCGTCCTTGGAGTATATATTTACTAATAATTCAAATGATACAATTAAAACTTATTTAAAAGGTGTTTTTAATAACCCATTATTTAGTTAACATTATTGATCGATATGTTTAAAAATTTTCTGTTTCATATCAAAATATATTAAAATAAATATTGGGATGATTCTATAACTATATTGAATAAATACATGCTTAAATATGCCGAACTTTTTGCGCATGCATGCTCTACCATTTAAGTGTAATTCTAATTTTTTCATGCTAATAACGCTGGTTATCTGGTGACTAGATTTAATTTTAAGAATTATTTTTACGATATATTTTGTTTCAAATTTTTGTAACATACTATTAAAATAATTAAAAAAAATTATAAGAGCCTGCATAAATAAGTTGATGATTAAAAAGTTTTTAGTGTGTTACAATCATTCTTATAGTTTTTTGGGAGGTTAAAATGCTTTTTACAAAAATGTTATCAGCTTTACAGCTATATAGCTTAATATTAATATGTTTCAACAAGTGAAAATATGTAGCTTAACTGTTGGTTGTAAAAAGCAAACCGATATGCTCGTATATAAATTAAAATAGAATTTTGGTAATTTAAAACAAATTACAGTATTTACTTTTTTAAAGGAAATTTCTTAGTTTTTAAATGTGAATATTGCCTTGAATAGAACAGAACATGTAAACTTTTGACAGTCTAACGAAAAATAAGAAAAATATGCAAGGGAGAATAAAGTTTAGACATCTAATAAACTTTACGCATATAAATTGTAAGAGTATTATTACAAGTAAAATAACTCTTTCAACAATGCATATTATGTCGCCACTTAGCTGGACTTTTATTTCATCCCTTATAATATAATTTACGATTTCTACTTTCCTGGCTACTCATTCACTAATAAGCAATCCAACATTGACATATTGCCATCTCCATAATAATATGTAAAAAAGGGAGAAAATATCAAAATAATATAATATGCTTTATCAACAATCATTTAGAAATCATTGATTTATTCCTTTTATTCTATTATATATATATCTATGGTTATTTTCCATTCACCTTTTTGTGGCTTATTATTCCCGTCTTTTTGAGCAACCCAGAAGATTCTAAAAAACATTTTCAAAAAAGTACTAATCTTCTAATTAAAATCTTACTTCCTGCAAATATTTCTCACAAAATGATTCTAGACTTATTTGGTAAGTTTTAAAAGATATTTAAATATATTAATGACTTCATTGCAACCCCTCTTCCAAACAATATTATCAAATAAATAATATTTCAAATATAAATTTAGAAATGTAAACAAATTATGTCAGTTCTTAATTTTTTTCTTGTAACTATTATTCTAGTAAGATCCATATTTTTAAATTACTTTGCCAATTTTTAATGGCTGATATAAATATTAATTGGAAGAGAGTAATAAACATTCAGAATTTTAACTTTTCAGCTAGTTTTACTTTTGAATTAAATTTAAAATTAAAATCTACTTTTTACAACCAACTATTTGAGTATTGAATTATATTAAATTCGATTATAATAATAAGCTAATTTCCTTATTTTTAGTTTGTAGTTTATCAATTGTGGGGGTAAATGTAATTGGAATTTAAGGAAATTCGTTTATTTAAGGTGCTAGTAACTTTTTATAATAATCGCTTTGTTAAACGTTTGGTATTTACATTCTATTTATATATATTTTTTTAAAATTTGATCACCTATCATACTTTTAAATCTTTTCTTTTATTTATTATGCCATATAAAAGTTTTAGAAGTCCCTTTGACACGATCTTTCTCCATTTCGTTCAGAATTTTTTCCCTTCATATTTTTTTCTTTATTGATTTATGTTTTGTATGTTTTCGTTTCATTTCTTGTTTTCTTCTATTTTTGTCATGTGTTGTTTGCTTTGTTTCTTGGCCTATTTTCGTTTTTACCCCAATGATATGTATTTTTGATTTCTTTTGTTCCGTTTACGATTTCCAGTTGTTTAACTTTGTAAAGTTCTTAAGTACTGTTTTGCTGTACCTAATAGAACATTTTGGGTATCGCCTCTACTCCTTTGTCCCTTCTTGGTAAGGTCATCTGCTATTTATTTTTCTGGATATCATCAATAAAAAATATCGTCCGCATATTAATGTTAATAGCAATTCCTAGCATTTTCATTAATATATTTTAAATCGTAGAGGTTATCCATGACTCAAATGTGGGTGGTACAAATAGTAGCAATAAAACTCGAAGTCAAACCCACAATATATATAATTTAATGGTTATTACATCCATTCAGCGACATGTTTCGGTCTACGGACCATCATCAGGCTATAAGAAGAGAAACACAGAATTAAAGCGAAGTGATAACATGAGTCATATTATATAAGATAAGAAGTTAAAAGGATAAAATAACATATCAAAATATGTTATACATATCAGAATTGATGTAATATTTACCATTAAATTATATATATTGTAGGTTTGACTTTGAGTTTTATTGCTACTAATATATTTTAAATTTGAAGCTGTTAAATTAAGAAATTTAATTCATGCAAAAAAATATTGTTTATGTAAATACCAAACAATATGTTGGCATACGGGAATTATTTTCAATTTATTATTATAAGTTAATTTATGGAAAATGTATTGTTTCAGATAAAAAAGTAGCAGGGAAATCCAAAGACGAACAAATAGCTGAGAAAAAGCAGGAACTAGAAAAAAGGTTGATAGATGTTAACGACAAAATTGGCAATGCTAAGAAAGCTCCCAAAAAAGGTTAGTAAATTCATATTTTATAAACACCATTCGATTTGAATCATACGTTATGAAGGTTTTTATATGTATTGTACAAAAGGAAAGGCTTCATTCACGATATCTTGTTTTGATAATAGAACGTAAAAGTCCCCGAGTACAGTATGCGTCCATTTGTTAAAATGCGTATAAATTCATTATAAAAAGCGGATAAAACTTTTTCAATATTTCAATATTTTTTTTTTTGGCTTTAGGTTTTTAACCTATTTAGCCACGCTAATTAAGATTACGAAACATTACAAAATTAACAATAATAATACAATGATTCAATAAAATCCAACGTCAGAATTACTGCATTATTGGTACATTATAAGTGGTAATCATATTTCTGAGAAAGTCAAAAACAATTTAAAATTAAATCTTTCGCTTGGTTCGTTTGAAGAATTCCCACATAATTTCTCTGATGGCAGAACTGCGACTTGCAAGGTATAGGAGAGATATTTGAGATTGGGGTAGAGGCAGATTATTTGCTATCAAACTTTTTATTAGAAACTCGGTTGCATTCTGATTAATTTTACATGCGAACATTCAATGGTTGATATCATTATAACTTCCATTACTGTAACAGAGCTTCATTTTATGCATGTAACTTTTTGTAATAGCATGTCCAGACATACATCTAACGAACATTGTGTTAATTGATTCCTGCTTTCATTACAAAATTTAGACCATTCATTGTTCCAATTTTTCATAAGAGATTTGTTCATTTCCACAACAACGTCATTTTTGGGAAGTTCAAATAGGACTAGGCCGGAACTGATCGCATCTTTTGCTAGGAAATCAGCCTTCTCGCTACCTTTTATTTGGGAATGCGCTTTGACCCAAATAAATATCAGGGATTTCTTGAGTGAAGCCAGTTTTGTAAGTTTTTCCAATATTTTGACAATTAGGTCATTGGAGTAAACTTAATTTTTGATTTATTTTTAACAGAATATATTAAAGTCACATTTGGATCAAACCATAATGCAATATCATTACAATTTTTTAATAATCTGTTAATAATAGATTCAAATTGACCTGGTCTTATTGTGTCGATAAAAAATGTTTGATTATGACGCAAATATCTTGGTGGAACATATAATTTTAATTTACTTAAGAGTTCAGGCACATTTACATAATTTGACATCAGTTTGAATATAAAAATAATACCAGCTCTGTCCATGGCTGAGTCAAAGGTAGCTAACATAAAGAGGTTGTAAAGATGACTCAAGTCATGTTCAAAGTATGGAACAGAATTTCCAGTTTTAAATGCCGCAAATCTTAAGAATTTTCTATTCAGAGATTCAATTTTATTTTTTAATCCAATTTCATTACTTCTCCAAACAATTGAAGCATACATAACTTTGGAAAATATAAAAGAGAAATATAATGATCTAAAGGTAAATACTCCACTGAATGAAGAAGAGGATCTTTTGATCTATATGCAGTTTAAAAGAAAGTTTGGAATCAAAAATCACTCCCAAATCTTTGATAGAGTCACAGAGGGAAACAATATTATCATTTAATGAGTATGGCAAAATATGAATATTATTAGAATGGCCAAATCTGATATGATGACATTTACTAATGTTTATTATTAATCCATTTAATTTATATTAATTAATTTATATTATATATGTGGAAGAAATCATTTAACCACAAAGTAGGAGTTGGTAAAGATTTAATTATTTTTAGAACTTGACTTTATTTTGGCAGAGTTCTGCAATCCCACAAAATAGACCTATTTCGTTGACATGGCATAACATGACATGCATATTGATAGGCATGCCAACATAATTTTATAAGGGGGGGGCAGCATTTTGGGAAACATTTATACATATTTAAGGAATGTAACAACAAGTAGTGTGTATATATTTTATTAAAATAATGTGTATTTGTTTCAGATGAAGCCAATAAAGTTGACCCAACCGGTGCACCATCCGGTCGTCTTTCATCGACTTCAAGTAGCTCAGATTCTGACAGTAGCAGTAGCAGTTTATCGTCGAGTTCAAGCGATTCCAGTGATAGCGAAGCAGGTTAGCTTAAACGTGATTTTACACACAAAAAAAAAACGTTTTACAAGTTGGTGTCTTAAAAAAACACTGATTTCTCTAAATAGAAATTGTCGCTAAACGAATTTTCCTTATTTTCGGTAGCGTGTCTCTGATTTTTATATTTTTCGGTATTCTAAAGACGGTTATTCGTAAGGTTGAGGTGCCATTCCTAATTTATTGGTTTCCAATTACGAGGGAAAAGTTTTTATTTTTCGATATAGGGAGAGATAAAAATCGCGGCAAGTTATCGACTTTGACATACTGTAAGGCTGATTTCTTTTTAATGTTTAATAGTTTCCGAAATTAGTACAAGTTGGCAGTATTAAAATCATAAACATTGTTTTATTATCTACTATAAGTGTGTTAAAACAAAAGATATAATATGTAATGTTTCTAAGTTGATAACTGGCTGTGAATTCTTCCATACGAATTGTTTTATTTTCGTTTAGAATGTATATTATGGCTCCATCAACGCAATTTTTCGTTTTGTTCTCGTCTGTTTTATTTATTTCCATTATTATTTTTATTTAGAAACAATTTATATTCCTTAGGACATGCGTTGCGTTGATGTTGACGATATTTAGGAGAAAATAAAATCACCTGATAATCCATTTGTTAAATATAGCTGAAAAATCACGAGAAATTGTGGCAAATAAATTTTTATAAAATCGGCTAATGTGTTTTTAAACTATAAAATCGAATAGGAAATTTTATATGTAAATACTGTAAGCTTTTACCCAGAATCAATATTTATTAAACGACAACCGACAGCTGATATTTGTTAATTTTAAACATTGTACAAAAACATATATTGTTAATTCATAAAGAAATGCAGCCGTAGTTAAATAATATCAAAACCCTTAAAGAGTCTTAATCACCCTACTTTTATGAGATTAAAAATATCTAAAACTCGATAAACTAAAACATTATTGGGATATTTTTATCATTTTAATAGTTTCTTTTATTTTGTTTTTCTAATTCTATTAAAATAACCTGGAAAATAAATATTGGATGCCCCAAATATTTAAATGTTCTTTTCAATACTAATAATAAATATTCTATTTTACAGAGTTTCGCAATTTTCTATTATTTTATCTCATAAATAATGTGGTTTTTTCATCTTGTCTGTAATTTTAGCAAAATTACCTCTATTAATCATCAATTTTTTTCTTTGCTAATTTAATTGGTAAAAAAATGCTAGTGAAGCGTTTTGGACTAGCCAAAAGCACATTTATCCATTAAAAATTTAAATTTTAATAAATGTTTTAATATCCATTAGTTTATCAATGGATTAATAAATTTTTTCATTTACCACTATTTAATAAAATGTATTTTTATGATGTATAGTATAAAACGTGAATCCTTTAATAAAGTGGTTTCAAACTGAAAAAATATACATGCGAGATATCAAATGATAATAAAAAATTAAAAAATTTTATACATACAAAATTAATTTGTAAAATGAATAAATAAATGGGGTATCCGATATATTTCGGCGGTTTTGTTTTAAACTAATTAATCTTCAAGATTTATTGTAAGGAATGATTGTAAAAACGGTTGTAGAACTGCCACAATTCTGGATTGATAATTTTTTCTTTGTTTTTATGTCGTGATTTTTTTTCTTTACATAGTATTTATGGTAGCTTGAATTTCGATAAATAACCGAAATTCGGCGAGAAGTATTATTACCTTGAGTGCATAAGTGTGGGGGCGGTGCATCCGGACCAACCATACAGGCCATTGAGTCAGTCTTACCACAACCAATTATATTTTTGCTTTATATATGGTCGATGTTATATTGAGAGGTGATATATAATACATATTTATAAATATGTATACGTTTTTATCTTCACATCTTAACATCCGCGCTACTTATGCAGACAATGTGTGTGGCGGCTGTATTATACACTTTTTTTAATTTAAAGAAGTTTACCCTGTATATTTTGTAGGATATTTACTGTTTAATAAGGTGTTTACTTTTAAAATTAATTTCATCTCGACAATACCAAGAACCATGTTTTAGATAGAAAAAAAAAGCAAAATTAGCATTAAAAAGGTAAGAAAATGTAAACACCACAATAAGTTAATATATAATTCGTGGTACTGTATGGTTTGATTTATTTTCTTTTTTTTTTGTAACTATTTTTTGCATTTTCAATTATATTGGTCACCAAAAGCAAAGGTTGGCCTCCACCCACATTGTTTGCACTCAGGCTACATTTTCTTGAAAAAAAAAATGTGAATTTGCTCATTACTCTTTGAAAGTTTTTTTAACTCTGTAATTCCAATTTTTGGAAGTTGGAAGTAACTTATTTTATATTTCAAAAACAAATAATGTAGAAAACAACAATAAAAAGGATAATAAGGAGAAATTATTACTATTAATGCAGTCACTTTATATTTTGAGCGGCTTAATGAGTGAATTGAAAGAAATCGACATTTAATAAGAAGAAATCATTACAAGAAACCCGGTGGTTTAAGAAGAGGAATAGTGTAAAGCATAATTATACCAAATAAACTTATTATAAATATAAATACAGATCAACAATTTATTGAAAAATCAAACTAAAGACAATTAAAAAGGATATTAAAAGAACATTAAATCTTTTAATATAAATTAGATTTCTAAACAACCCTTAACCGTTATCTAGCTTTACATTTCTTTAGTTAGATAACCATCTTTGTGAAAAATGTACACTCTACTAATAGTTTTTAGTATATTTGGCAAATAGTTTAAGTTTTTTAAACATTCTTAAAGAGTAATGAAAAAATTAAAGTGGCAGTTACTCTAAAAAAGTAAAGTCAAGTTTGTACTCTTTTAAAAAATAGTCACATATGTTTCATATCAATATTACTTATGTTGTGATTTAAAATTGTACATAACTAATATACGATTCTTTTCGTATTGTTGTAATACATGTGTTTTAGTAATTCTTGCAAGTTGTTTTTTACATATATTTATAAAAATGAATTTTATGAATTATCTCTAGAGAGGTTGGCGGCGACTGCAATATTACTTAAATTGATTTGAGATACATTTTTTTTTAAAGTTTGAATTATTATTTTATTATATCCAAAGGGTAGAAGACTAGGTGCAAGTTATTTTTTTTACAAAAAATTGGAAAATACAAAAATGAAGCTTATTTAGACTAGATTTCAGTGCACACTAGCAGTTCTTAGATTCAATATAAATAATTGTGCAGTTGTTGCTTGTAAAGTCAACATTTAATCGTCACTTTGGCATTCATCTATGCGGTTAAAGACTTTTGCAATAAAAAACAAAGTTTGGAAACTTCACATGTATTTAACATTATTTTATGTAGTGTGATTTAAAGAAAAATAAGGCTACACAAATCTGACAAAATTTCTGATTTGTTTAATGGATTTTAAAACAACTCAGATTTTGCTTTCTTACAAGAAGTAGAATTATCAAAAACTTTAAAAGTTTGTACGCTAGAATCACAATCGTGTCATCCTAACACGTTTTAGAACAATTATTGATGTCGCCAAATTGGAGTTTATATGTTTACAGGCTTTACTGTAACTATTCACAAATATTTCGTTATACGAGTATTTTACACATACCCGACAATTTTTTTCACTTAAACCGATTTTTTTGCACTGTAATTTTAAAAATATTGTTCAATATCTTTTATGTATTTTGTCTCTGTGTATTCGGCATACTTTTAATTTAAATATACTCTTATTATCATTTTCACTTTTTTGTTTCTTTTTCTTTTATTTTAAATTTCATTATTAAATTAGTTTTTAAGCGGGGACAAACACTGGGAATTGTTTACTGTGTAAATAACTTTTTTATATAATAGAATTTATTTTAATTTTCTGTAAATAAATATCTGAACTTTTGACGTTCGCTAGTATACTTATTTAATATGAATATATCTTGCCTATAGAGTAGGTTCTTAGTGTTTTCCAGGCTAAATATATATATATATACATAATATATTAGGAGTTACTTTTTGTATATTTATTTAAAAATAATACGAATGATGCAACAAAAAATATATATAATGTAAGCATTAACACTAAACGATGTGGAGAATGAGATTTATTAAATTTAATATATAACGCAAAAATTTGTTTTTGTTGTGGTAAGACCTGATGATGAGCCGGCACTCAAATCTGATCAAATAAAACACGCATACTCAGAATAAAAGTTTTATAGGTGGGACTAGTAACCGACAATCCAAGAAGAAAGGAAATAAAAAATCACCGAATCCTTCTCTAGGCAATGCCACTAATTCGGTAAGTATTGCTTTTTTATTAACACGGTACTGCTAAGAAAAATATTTTCAAAAACATTTAAATTTACTAAAGTTCGTTTTGATTAAATATCAATTTTTTTCAGCAGGTTGGTGCAACAATGTTAACGAGTACACCTGTACCACTATCGATATCTACTGCACCAACAAATACAACAGCTGTCAATACCACATTATCATCTACCGCCAACATTACAACTTCAATAAACGCAATCACGCCTCAAATTCAACCAACCCCAGTTTCGCACGTTGCGGTTCCGCCCCAAACAACACAAGCATCGCCAATTGCAAATGTTACTCCGAGTATAAGCGTTAAACAATCACTTCAAACGCCTTCCGCTCCAATTATAGCTTCTCCCATGGTTAAACCTCCTGAAAAATTACCTGTCGCAACGCTTCTGCCTTCTACAGTTCCTACTGTAACTCCTACCACTGTACCTCAAGCTCCTAAATCAGTTGCATTACCCACTCCATCTCCGGATAAACCTAAACCTAATATTATATCTCCGATTGGTACTTTTACTGATCCAATTGAACAGTCCCTAGCCAGTCTAGAACATGATATTAAACAAAATGCTGCGATGGATGCTATTACTGCATCTACGATGTTGCAAATGCCAACGAATTTAAGTAATCCTATTGTTCCTACACATCCGCATTCTAATCTAAACTTGAATCCCACCATTAACCATCCTGTATTACAGACCGGGACGTTGAATATGGACCTGAAAGCTCCAGTTACGATAGGGAATATGGTGCCTACGAATGCATTACTACATCACGGTTTGCAGAATCACATGGACACAGAAATCGGGTTGATTCCACCTCAAACGAATATGCTGCATACGCAGAACAACGGTTTCGGTAATTTGAAACACGATTTTGATATACCCACAAATAATGGTATATCTTCTATGGGGTTACCAATGGAATTATCGATACCTTCAATGTTCGATCCCCTGCCTCAACATCTGAATAATCAATTGATGAAGAACGATCAGCAAATTAAGATGGACGATCGCATGGATACTTTAAGCGGTCTTTTGAATGACAAAAAGTCCCTACCTATTAACCAAAAACCTTTGGCGCAATCATTCGGATTTAAGACTGACAAACCAGAACACAACGTTAAGAACGCAAGTTCATGGTCGAGTTTGGCTAAAGGTAAATCGCCGCAAAACAACACTATACCCGGGGGAAGTAGCAAACAACAAGTTATGGATAGTTTTAAACAATTCCAAACTAAGGCTAAAGAAAAAGCCGACAGAGAAAAACAAAGACTGGAAAATTTGGAAATGAAAAGACAACAAAGAGAGCAGGCCGAAAGAGAGAGATTGCGAGCAGAGAATGAACGAAGAAGAGAAAGAGAAGAGGAAGATGCGTTGGAAAAAGCAAGGTAATTTATTTTTTATTACTTCAAATATATTTCCCTTCCAGTTTAAAGTTGAATTGGACATTTACAATTTCGCAAATAAATTGGAAGCTGTTATAATGGACTAGTTTAGTGATTTTTTTTTATTTTGCATCTTATAAAATAGGTTTTTAGTGGTTCAACTGTACAAATAAAATTTTTATAAAATTAATCCTCTAGCAATAATCGGCTTTTGAAATTTAAATTTAATGGTTACATACGTCATAAGTGGTAAGTGACGGGTTTCAATAAGATTAGTAGAAAATTTGTGATGTTGTCGATATGCTTTAATATTAACCGAGAAACTTATCTCTCTCTCTTATTTGTTGTCATTAAAAAGAGATAAACATATCGATATTTTTGTTCTCTGATTGACACTTTATCAAATAAGGAGTAAAACACTAAACAAAATATTCTGTCATTTTCGTTAGTTTAATTTGTTGTTTGATTGTGTTTGGTTTATGAAAGAAATTACTTCTATACTATTTTTGGTTCGAAAATAAAAATCCCTAACACCTTCTCTTGGTGTTATAGCGGTTCCTTCAAAAATAACCAATAGAAGTAATTGTTCTCTCGGGGAGCAACCCTTCTATCGGTACAGTGAGAGAACGAATTTCAAGAATACGGTTTTGCCATTTTCAATAGAATCACGCCCACTTTCTATTGGCTGTTCTATTCTATCACCGTCAAGAATAGGGGTCTTGTTTGTTTATTACAGATAAACACGATTTTCTCTCCTGTCATATATCTTGTCAACTGGTACAATCAGTTAGTCACAGAACACGGTGTTTTGTGCCGGCAGTTTTTTGAGAATACTTGAAACGAACGTAGCAAAAATGTGACAACGTTGACTTTTAAACACACTTCATTATTGGTTATTAGTTGGCGCTACTTTTAAAACTTACTAATTATTTATTGCTAAATTTTACGAAATGAGAAAAATTACTTGCAAAATGAATACCAATATAAGTAAGTAGGTATCTTATCCTAAATATATATTGCTATCATTTTGATTAATATGATCCTACTAAACTAGTCCATTGCATGAGTGTATAAAACTTACAGATAATTTTGCAATAAAGCTTGATATCTAAAAATGCAAGAGTTTATTTTCATATTTTGGCAAAAGAGCCCCAGTCCGAATGCAATTTGTATAAGATATCACGCTTGAATGCAAAATTATCTGGTCATTTTTACGTACCAATATAGTTCATTGGAATATTTCACGAATAAAGAAAATCCATAAACTGTCGCCGTATAATATCGTCTGTTGGATTGGATATTTCACTAAAACGTGATATTTTTTTCTATTTTTGAAATCTATCTGGCATTTATTTCAAATATGTTACGTTAACTTGTAATTTTTGCAGTGCAATTACTGCTATGATTTTTCGATAATTGCATTGATCTTATGAGACATTTTATACACGAGGGAAATATTCGCTAGTATTCACCCAAGGACATTAATTAATGTTGTAACAGATTTTGTAACATTGTTGCTTGCTTGCAAACTGACCAAAGCCTCAGGAGGTGGTCTTGCCCATAAGCATAAGCAACAAGCTTGAGAAATCTGTTATAAAAATTTTTAGCAATCATTGTTTGAGGGTTATTTGAAAGGAATTTTTTTTTCTAATTATAGAAAAACATACAGAACAAATGGTGACATTTCGAAATATTAAATATACTCAAAATGTATCCATGGCAACGTACTTAATAGAGTAAAAAAAGCCCATGGGTTCTTTACAGTGTAATTTTGTTGTGATTGGTATCTCTGTATCTATAGAGTAGGAAGGGTGAGTATAGACCCACAGCACTTAGGCCACAATATGGCCCATTGTACATCCTCCCAAGGAGTCGCCCTCCTAGAACATTGTCCATCCTGCCTTATACAGGAAGGAAGACAGGTCACCAGGGGACATCTTAATATAGGCTACTGCCAGTGACCAAGAGTCCGATGACCACAACCGTGAGGCCATATTGGCTTTCCGGACAGGGCCCCCATTCTCCTGGCCGTTCCCCTATCCGCCACCTGGGGACGCGCCCGATAGGTAGCCCAACCCACGGGTGTTGTGATTGGTTTTGTTCAATGAAATTACCTCAAATTAACTGATTAACTACTCTTTGTAATTAACACTTTTGATTTTTTATTGACTCTGCTGAACTTTCATAGTTAATAAAAATATACAAACCAGAAATATTAAGAATATATTTTTGGTTTCACAGCTTGAGGAATATGAGTAATTTAAATTTATTAGGGAAAAGGTGTTATCAAAATGGTTGAACTGTTTTTTTCATCTTAAATCTTATAAACTATAAATAAAATTATCTAGTTGCATTAAAAACAACAAATAGTATTTATGGCCCAATTATTGCTACCATGTATGTATGAATGTTGATAGGTACACTGCGACCCGTAGGATCTATTTTCTCCCCCTTTTGCTTGTCATGGGTCTGATGTTTTCTCAGACCTACAGCAGCTCTTCTAGTCCTATTTTCCTAAGAAAGATCGTCGGGCTTAAATTCAGGTAGGTTCTCCTCTTCTATTTCATGAGCCCCTAGGTATCTGGCCCTGAAGTTTTTCCGAGAGTATGTGTATTGAGGTTTGGTCCTCTTCCTCACAGAATCTGCATTTTGCTTCATCTACCAATCATAGCTTCTTCATATGTCTTCTTAACCTTCAATGCCCGGTCAATATTCCCGTCAAAATTCGGAGCTTCTTTTTACTGAGGTTGAGATAGCCAGCTGATTCCATTACTTGAACTTTTCCCTCTCCAATTATCGTCTTAGTTTTCCTAAGATTGCTCTACTGCTGATCACACATGATGGTTCTGAATCCAGATATGGGGTTTCGGCTCCCAAACCATCTTAGAACTTATTTTATGTAAGCTCAGTGCTTTGATGGCTGCTTGACTATTGCTACCATATCATCTCCAGTTCTCCTGACACAGAACCTAGTTTATAAATAACCCCTCAAACCCTTGAATGTCTACCTTCCTATCTATATACTTGGTTTGGTTTCTCTAGATCTCCATTGTTGGGAAAACTGCAAAAAGATATTTGCAGAAAAATATAAGTAGCCCATTATTCCCGCGCAAGCATTAATTTTCACTAATTTTCAGAAACAATTATCCCATCTAAGTAACCATTCCAAATCGTCATCGTTACTCGTCTCATTCAAATCATTCTGGAACAAGTACTTCTTTTTAAATATTTTTTTTGATCGTTTTATGTTGTGACCACAAGCTAATTGTATTGTGGATGTTACGGGATTTTCTTGATATCTCCAAAAATATTCGGATCTAATAATACTGTTTCACCAATGTCAAATAAAAATTAGTTTTAATAGGTAAAAATAGTTGGTTAAGACTTCTTTGTTTTTGTTATTGGTCACAAATTTAAATTTTATACTTGAAGTTGAACCAAACTTAAGGTGTTTTTGGATTTTTGACCTATTTTATTTATATGGTCGCAATAAGAACAGTATAAACTCCCCATACTGTATATACTCCTGTAATGCCGAATGTAAACCCGAAATATATTTCATACCACAATTTGTCTGATTTATTTTAAATTTGAGAAAGCGAAAAACATAAATGTTTACTTGAAATAACTGTTCGGTTTATTATTTATAGAAAAGCCGTAGCTGATCAACAACAGCAACCCATATCAAGCCAAAGGGTAGAAGAGCTTAAGTCGTCGCCCGGAGAAGGTAGCACTTCACCAGGATCGTTGAGTTCCGGATCGGAAAGAATATCGGAAAGAGAGAGACAAAGGCTACAAGAACAGGAGCGACGAAGACGAGAAGTGGTAAGTTAACTTTATCTAGAATAGACCAATAGTCAGCCTAGATATAATATATCATCGCAGTTATCAGAGCCAAGGAAGAAGATTGATTTAGTTAGGATTTCAGATTAGGATTTAGACTACTTTAAATTGATTTAATGTAGCCTAAGTGTAGTTGAAGTCACCAAAAACTTTCCCTTTCTTTATCTACAAATTCAATTTTGATTTTTTTTATTTATGAGGTGTGACAATTAAATTATGAGATTGAGTTCAGTAATAAAGTATATTTTAACTTCATTGTGATCTCAATTAAAATACTTCACTTTTGTATATTTGTTGAAGTTTTCGTAACAATTTTGGAAAGCCTTTACTGGCAGCTCCTAAAAAAGTCACACATCTGGTATGTTGGGGGCTGTGTTGGCAATGGGATTTTTTGTACAATAAAAACTGTGCCACAATTAAGGCACGAAGGCATGGAGTATTTTCGTGTTTGGTCAGGTGGTATGAACTCCTTTTCCCGATCCTCCAGCTATGAAAGAACCAAATCATCATCGTTTCCACTTTGGATTTGTTAATTTGCTCCTTCTTCACTCCATTATATAGCCTTTATAATTAAATTAAAAGACTTAAGAATCTATATCTCTTCTCACGTGACGTCAGAGCTAGCAGTTCCAATAATTCGGCTACTATTTTCCTAAAATACAATGAGTTCTAGTGTGATTCAATAGGCGCGTTCAGTCACTCTAGCGCAAAATTAGCGCTGGCAGAGGCGTTCTGCGAAAGCGCTTGATGGCGGCCGAACGTCTATACTCGATGCTCCTGGCTCTAGCCATCACATCCAATGGGTAGAATCTTGCCAACACCGCTGCTGCTAGCCTTTCCACTGTCCTGAACCCTTCTATTCTATTCTTCTGGGGTGCGTTTCATAGGCTCATTGTACCCCCCTGAAGTGATCATACCAGGTTCGCTTCCTTCATGTATTCTAGAATGTCCCTGATATTCGCTTTCACGATTTCCTCTGGCTCTTGTCTCTGTCTAAGCCAAGTTTCATCTTCCTCACCACATTTTCTGCATAACGGGTCATCGGCAAGTTCCATTATGTTCATGTGTTTTCTGAGATGGCAGTGTCCTGTAAGCACTCCCACTGGCTTTATTAGTTGGGTTCTACTTAGGCTGAGCAGTTCTGTAGTTTTCTTCCTGGATGGACCTGTTCTGAATAATCTGGATTGCCTGAGTCCAGGCAGTTCCATCCAGAGTTTCTTATGTTGTTCCCTTAATTGTTCCTCTATTATTCCCTTTACATGTCGGTATGAGACCCCATATGTGGGGAGAGATCCGATCAGGGTTCCTTCTGAAGCTTCGTTGGCTAGGAGGTCAGCTTTTTCATTTCCAAGGATCCCTGTGTGTCCTGGTACCCATTCAAGGATAACCTTGTGGCGTTGTGCCCGTTCAGCCACAGTTCCTTGACAGTGCTTCACTGTTTGTGACGCAGTGTGGACGCTCTCTATTGCTTTTAGAGCCGCTTGGCTATCATTTCTGATCCTGACAGTCTCATTCAGGATGATTTCCGAGCATGTATTGATGGCAACCACTTCAGCTTGCAGGATAGTATCTACTGAGCCCATTGTAGATCCCAATCCCAGTGCTGGTGCTTGTTTTGGATCCGTCTATGTACCAGACGGATTCATGTAGTTTCCTAATCTTGGTGAGAGCCTCGTCCCTATCCGGAATATGAACCGTATATGGTTTCGTAAGGTCGTAGCAGATAGGTATTCTGTCTGAGGGCATGCTCAGTAATTGATTGTGTTCAATCTCTTTCGAGATTGTGGAATGGTACCTAGGGATCGCCCTGCCCAATTCGTTGTTTATTTTCATTTTAAGGTGCATAAAATACTTCATGAAACGTGTGTTACTAGCTATTCTACTATAGCCTTATACACTTTATTTTGTGGCTGTAAAATTGGTTTTGTGTGTTTTTATTTAAACCAAAGTTATTTAGAACTGGGATAATAATTTTTAGTAATAATATAACAAGAGAGTGAGAATAAATTGAAAATAATTTGACAGATTGTTTGAAAACTTGTTGCCAAATGGCAACAATTTTGAACAAAATCTGGCAAATTATTTTCTAATTTATGGAACTCTCGAGTTATATTTGACAAGATTATTTTTTGATTCACAAATTTTTACAATAAAATGACTTTCACCCACTTCGCGTTGACACAGTTAAGTAATTATTTTGACAAGTATCTGACAGTTGTTAGGCAAATAAAAGCTACAGTGATTATTCCCGACAATAATCACAAGAGATTTATGCCCACTATAATAATGACATAATTGGTTGAAACTTACCTTTGTGACAAATAAAGAAGCATTTCATAGGTTTTAAGAAACGTCAAAAAATAATCAATTAAACTCTTTCTTTGTATTAAACGAGATAATGATAATTCAGTGATAATAATTTTTTATGATTTTTTCCTTTTGATGTTATCCGTATAGCCCATTAAACATTTTTTTATTAAGGAATAGAAATAATTTAAAAATTAAACGAGAATTTATGAAAATCAAATATCTGCTAACTTAAATTATTCTAATTTCCAGAGAGCTAGATCAAAGTCTCATTACTTAGTTGTTACACCTCGTATTAGTGTATATTTGAAATCTGTTTTTGTATTTATTTTAACAGTGTATTGTACTAATATGATATAATTTTTATTTTCAGATGGCGAATAAAATAGATATGAACATGCAAAGTGATTTAATGGCGGCTTTCGAAGGTTCATTATGAGCGGTGATAGTTTTGTGCGGTAGACTGAATAATACTAAAATAAATTATAAGAAGACACTTGTAAGCCACAGGTTTTTGTGTATTTAATGTATTTATATGACAATTTTAATAGGTGTTAAATATTGTTTAGACGCTCAAAACACTTTGAACATGCTTCCATATTATGATGAGTTTCGCTTAACGAATAATCAGTTCTTTATATTAACGATTTGTTTTTGTGTACGTGGCCAGACATCGTTTTTAAATATTTTTATATAAATATAAGTTAGACATTTTTCCACGTGGTTTGTATATAGGATACTATAAATTTATTATTACAAATTGTACATAAACTGTTGGGTTGATTAATGTGTTAGTTTTGATTTTATTAAGTATTCCTTTACTTCTTTGTTTTCTTTTTGTTAATCGTACCTTTTGCCCTTACCCATACAGTGCAATTCAAATTAACCTCGATTTTATTGTATAAAAACCTTCCATCGGTTAATAAATTATCCTTAATTCATTCAATAATCAATAAATTAGAGGATGCTTTGAAACTCGCTGTATGTACGTTATTATATTTTTGGATTTCAATGAGGGGGCAATTATTTTCGCCCTGTACGTTGATTTTCATTGAAAATCGTTGAAACAAATGCGATACTCATAGAATTTAGTTTAGAAATAATTGTAATTTTTCGTAAAAAAATGTATAAAAAATATTCGACATAATATAAGAGTGTACATTTATATTCATTTTCCGCGGGCACACAATAACGTTTAAGATTCATAGATGTTTTTTCTTTGTAAATTGTTACTTTAGGTTAGTTTATCATCATATATTAGAAAAATTGGTAAAAAAAGAAAATTTTAAAATAACATATTTAAATTCCGACGCCTTACCAATGCAAAATAAACTAACATAGCCTTTGGTGTAATGTGGCAATCATGGAGCAAAAGGCAAAGATTCTGATCAAATCGAGTAATAAAATACTCAAAAGTTTGTAGACGATGATACATTCAAATATTTAGTTTTCGAAATTGATTGAAAATTTACGTTGAATTCTATTGAACAATCAGAAACCCATTACACATTTATTACACAAAAATTTGACTTGATTATGAAACCAGCTAATAATATTGTTTGCAATTTTATTTAAAAAAAGTCCAAAATATTTTTGTGTCTTACAAACCAAATGATTCATGTAAGATGCGATTTGACTAACGAGTATCCAACAATTACTGCTGTGCTACTTTCTTTTTATTTCCTCTATACAAAACGAATTTATACGTAAAATAAAAATATTAAGATAAAGTGACTAGCTAATCTAAAAAATAAAACGTAAGCGACAAATCTGCAATCTTCGATTTTGTTTTTTCGGACATTAAGTGTAGGTAATTAATGAGGTTTGGCATAAAAAAGAAATATACCGTAAAACGGGGCAATTTCGATCAAAATTAGTGGTTTTTCGTTGAAAAGTGTTACTAAAATTTATAATGAAAATTTCAAAAAAAATATATAAAATTTATGGTAACTTACCATTACGTATTTGACAGTAATTAATTTTTTCATTTACAAACAACATGTATATATATTTTTCTAAAGTGTTCGAAATTACCCCATATGTTGGGGTAATTTCGATCACCATAAGAAAATTATTTTAAACCATTGATAAACTAATTTCGATCATATTTTATGTTTTTTTTAACTGTGGATTGCGGGATGCTTAAAATGACGGAAAAAGCGAAACAACTTTTTATTTGTCAAGAAAAAAAGTTTATTCGATATTTTCTACCATCTCTAACATTTCCAGAACAAATACATATTTACCACGTGTAACTTTAGGAGACTTCAGTTTTTTAACTATATCTTTCTTTAGAATAAAGTCTTCGTCTTTCACATTGGGGAAATAAAAATAAGATTCTTTCAACCCTAAGCGTTTTCTCAAAAAGTTAATAACACATTCATCGTCACAAACTTTATCAGTTATTTGCCCAATATAAAAAGATTTCTTTTTTCTGTAGAAAATTGTTCAATTACAAAATCGGACTTGTTAAGTTCGGAGTCCTCCTGTTTATTGTTTTGTTCTTCAATTTCTGATTGTTTACTGGTGCTTGCTGACTTAGTATGGTCCCCAAGGAAACTGCTGCAAGTTTCTTCTTCGATTTCCTCTTCATACAGGTGCTTCATTATCCACATCTGCTTCTTCCTCACTCTCCACCACTTCTGCATTGTTTACTGTTATATTGTCTTCATCTATTTCTTTATTAACGACATCATCGGGTACAATGCTTTTACCAGCAGGCACAGCTAGACGTTTTCCTCTTCTAGGACGAGATTAAGGTGTATTTGTGAAACATCTAGCTTCTTTTAAGTGACTGACGATGGCTTCAGTCCAAGACCTATTAATTTCGGCAACCTCTTCCTCATTTTTCTGTTTTGGAATTTTTTTAAGATTGTTCCTTATCCAAAGGATAAATTCCACTTGCTATAAATCCAGCAATTGCATTTTTGACTCTTTAAATCCGACTGTTTCCAACGTGATCCTTAAAAGCTTAGGAAATTCTGATTTAGGCAGAACCCCTCGATTTTTTTCCATGCGGTTAAAACCTTTCTCCATTCCATTTTTAGAGGACGGAAAAATGCAACATCGAGAAGTTGGCAAATGTGTGTTGAATTTGGGGGTAGAAGTACAAGATCTCATAACATTATAGGAGACGTGACTTGATAAGTTGTCTCCTATAACAACTTTAGGTCCATCCAATTTTTAAGACGTGGAAGTATTATAGTATTCCACAATTCTTCGAACATAATCAAATCAAACCATCCACTGGAATTTCGATTATATCCAGATCCAGGTATCCCTCCTTCAATCCATGTAGGATGTATATATGTTTCGCCTTGTTTCCATCAGCTGAGGCTGCTATCATAACACTGATGCTAGTTTTCGAATTGTCGATGACAATTTTGGGATGTTTACTTCCTCTTTTTACTACTACTTTTATTGTCCCAGGGTCATCCGTGTAAATTTTCAAAATAATTATTAATTATTTCCTCAGAGACACTAGCTCTAACCCTTTTTATGTTTTCACCAAGTCTAATTGTCAGTTCTGGATGGCGTTTGATAAAATTCGTGAACCAGTCATGTCATGGTTTATTATGTTCAAATCTCTTTTCTACTTTACCTAAGTTATCAAAATAACATTGGACAATTTTTTTGGTAGTAAGTGGAAATCACCAATTTGCACAAGCCATGAGAATTTCCACTAATTTACTCTCTTCTATGTTACTAAGACCTATTGGTCTCCCAATTTTCAGTGGACGTTTACCTTTTATAGCATCATTTAAGGTACTTTTCAGCTGCCCCTCGTATGCTTATTTGATGGTTTCTCACTTCTATAGATTTATTTTTTGTTTCTTGGCTATATCTACAGTGTCCTCTTGGTCCAATTTTTTTTACGTAATTTCGAACCATGGTCGAATTTACCCTGACAGAAGTGAATTTTTACTGCACACTTATAATATTTTTCTTAGAAAGTTATCTTTTGATTAATTAATAAATAGGTGTACTCTGTTATGGAGAACATACCTGATTTTTCCTAGTTTTTTTAAACTCCCAGTTTGTTTTTGAAAAATAATATTTATATAATTTTTATTACTTTTAATCAACACCAACAATCACGTTATTCTCACAAATATAAAAGTTATAACCTAAAATAGTCTAATGGGTATTGCAGTTTGTGTATTTAACTGAATATATGAGTTTTGCTAATTCCTACTAGATGGTACTAGTAGTTTTATATTTTATGGTAAGGACAGTCGATTTTACCCGTCATGATCGAAATTGCCCCGTTTTGCGGTACTGATCTATTTTAACCCTTTTTCCTCTACTTATCTCGTTAATTTTATTCTTTGTTAGCAAGTCACAAGGTATCAGTGAGAATATTTAAAAGTTACTTTATATTTAATGTGTTGAAAGCTGACCTATTAGGCTGGTCCTGAATTTTGTTTCATTATAAACAATCAAATTTGAAAAGAAGTAGATCATCCATATATCAAATGTGACAAACCAATGAATAAAGGAAGGTACCAAAATCAGTGTCACAGTTTTTTATAACAAATTTACAGGTTTACAGGAACAGCGACTAGTTTCGGCCTATAAGCAGGCCATCATCAGGGTAGAAAAAACATAGGTGAGAGGATAGCCTGATGATGGCCTGTTTATAGGCCGAAACTAGTCGCTGTTCCTGTAAACCTGTAAATTTGTAATAAAAACCTGTGACACTGATTTTGGTATTTTCCTTTAATAATCGTATTTGAGTTTTTCTATTTTAATTATATTAGCTCTTGAAATCGGGGCATCTCTATCTAACACAATTCCTTCAACGATTGATTATGAATTTCGCAAGAAATTAAGTTAAAAAATGAGAAAAATGAAGAATATACAAGTGAGGGTATTAAAGGGATGTCGATAAATTTGTATAGAAGCACGCAGGACGCTAAATGGTGTTAACTTGTTTTAACTTTTTTCTTTATTAACATCAATATCACTTAAATTAGAAGTAATGTATACACAAAAAATTTAATTAATTGTACAAAGTAAATCAATGCAACTAAAAAAGTAAAAATCGGTAATAAAAATGTTTAGTTTTAACTGGAATTACAATAGTCCAGGCGTGCTGTACTTTTAGACAGAAATTATGAGACCTGGAATGTAACAGTTGGAGGTGGTATAACACATGAAAAAAATACATTAACTATTTCAATTATGATCATAAACTTTTTAGGGGTGAAAGGGGGATAAAAAACTGAAGTATTGCTGTTTGCGGCTAAAATTGACGTCAAAATGAGAAGTGCCCAATAGAAAAGTTGTAGATCATGTAAAAATCTAAAACTTTTCTCTTGGTAATTTTCTCACGTAACCTTAATTTTTCGAGGAAAATGGAAAAAAAACGATTTTTCCTTTTTAATTTCTAATTTTCCAACGGATTCGTCAATCTTGATAAAACTTGATGAAAACTTACCTTTTTATGTCCAAAATAACCTCCGAATTTTCTCAACCTTGTAACATAATAATTTTCCGAGTAATTTGATTTTTCTGGAAAAATCTCTTTTTTTTCTACTGTAAAGTTTGCTCGGAAAATATTGGAAAATGTTTATCCGGGGCTCATTTTTTTCGTTTTTACGTATACTTTCACATGAAATAAAAAAAATACAACTCTTATTTAAAAATGTGCTCAAAAATGAAAAAAAGCAAAAAATGAATTTTGGAACAGCTAAATTTGCAATAATTGTTAAATTTTTGTTGTAAAATATTAAAAAATGTAAAAGCTGACTCTTGCATTACATTCTACTGGAAAAATTACAAAAGAAAATGTATTTCATTATTTAGTCGGATTTTTAGTTCATTTGTAATATTATTATAAACACTCAAGTTTATTAATGAAGTTAATAACCGAGCGGGAATTTCATGGTTTTTACTATTGTTGTATGCTGATTTGTTTATATTTTAAGGTTTTTCATGGGATAAATCGATTTGTTGATATTACAAGGCCCAAATACCCTTCCATTGTAAAAACTTTCTCTCATTCTGGGCATCTGTATGTTGCTCCAAAATTTCGGAGTAACGGCAGCTGGGCAGCTGTGAGAGGGGATCAAGAAAGAGCGGGCATTTATACCGGGGCCCCTTTATACCTGCGTCAATGATTCCCTTCGACCTTGCAACATTTCAGTATACAAAATATACTATCATTCGTAACAAACAAAATATTGTTTTTTCAATATATCTTTTAATTACAATTACGAATTACTTAAAACCGAACGATTATATATTAAAAATAAACAAATTATTTCAAAAAGTCAAAAAAAATTAAAATTTTGATGAAAATTGGACCATAGGGCCCTGATGGAAGGGTATATAATATAAACAAATCACCATACAACAATAGTAAAAACCATGAAATTCCCGCTCGGATTATTAACTTCATTAATAGACTTGAGTGTTTATAATAATATTGCAAATGAACTAAAAACCCGACTAAATAATGAAAAATACATTTTCTTTTCTAATTTTTCCCGTAGAATGTAATGCAAGAGTCGAATTTTGCATTTTTTAATATTTTATAACAAAAATTTAACAATTATTGCAAATTTAGCTATTGCAAAATTCATTTTTGCTTTTTTTTCATTTTTAAGCACATTTTTAAATGAGAGGTGTATTTTTTTTCATTTCATATGAAAGTAGACGAAAAAACGAAAAAAATGAGCCCCAGATAAACCTTTTCCAATAATATTTTCCGCGCAAACTTTACAGTTGAAAAAAAGAGTTTTTTCCAGAAAAATAAAATTTCTCAGAAAATTATTATGTTACAAGGTTGACAAAATTCGAGGTTGTTTTGGACATAAAAAGGTAAGTTTCCACCAAGTTTCATAAAGATTGACGAATCCGTTGGAAAATTAAAAATTAAAAACGAAAAATCTTTTTTTTCCATTTTCCTCGAAAAATTGAGGTTATGTGAGAAAATTACCAAGAGAAAAGTTTTAGATTTTTACATGATCTACAACTTTTCTATTGGACACTTTTCATTTTGACGTCAATTTTAGCCGCAAACAGCAATACTTCGGTTTTTTATCCCTTTTTCATCCCTAAAAAGTTTATGATCACAATTAAAATAGTTAATGTATTTTTTTTTTCATGTGTTATAAGCCCTTTTACCACCTCCAACTGTTACATTCCAGGTCTCAGAAATTCCGATTTTTTATTTTTTCGGTTCAGCACGCCTGGACTACAAATGATGTACACTTTTAAGTGCATATATCTGAAGTGATTGGTCTATAAAAGTAGAATTTTATTTAATATACAGCCAAATTTTAGTGATTCAACTTTGTTGGCGTTTCATTGAATAAAACTACTTTTATAAGCATCTTTAATGTAATAGCAATAAGACTTATTTCTTTATTATATCTGATCTTGGATAATCCCGTATAACAATTTTAATAACACGGTGCGTTTTAAAACGTTACTTTTTATGAAACCTCGTCTTTATTTTAAAATTTTTACTAATTTAGATGAGTAAATTGTTAGCGATTAGTATACGAGTACACATTTCAATATCAACAAACAACTTTTTTCTTTGAATCCAAATTTCTGTATTTCCAACAATTTTCCGGGGTTGTTCTCGAGAACAGGTCGGTATTAGAATTTATTATGAATAATTTTGATTGTTGTGTTTTTTTATTTAATTTTATTTTCGTGCTTTTTTTTCATTGAAAAAATATGTAAAAAATATCTGTAATATATCTTGATTAGTGTTTAGAAAAGTGGTTTACATTACCAAAATGAAAATGTCTCTCCAATCCATGTATAAGTTAATATCAACTTTTCTTGATTTATCATTGAATATAAATCATCGATATTAGTCTAAAATGGGTGAATAAGGATTTTTGAATTACTAATTTTGTTACAACTTATTATTATTATTATCGTTGAAATACTTTATATTTTGATATGCATGTCTTTATTTTTAACGTGTGATTTGCTTAGAAAGTATTAAAAATATGTGACAGACTGCATTTTATCGATTATTTGTATTTATTTCGATAATCAAGAAATATTTTAAAACAATTCCTACCATTTTTTTTTATTTATATAACTAATCACAATTTTGATTTATGTAATGATGAAATGTAAAATAATCGTATGGCTGTTATCTATTTTTTCATTATTTTAAATTGAAAGTCATAAATAGTGATGTTAGAATAAATATTTAAGACATTAAACTTTTTTTTAATTTCGTACAGTAGTTAAAATAGCAGGTAAAGTTGCAAACTACTCCAAATCTGCTATTTTCCGGCACTTGGGAGTAATTTTGATGGATCCTTTTTAATGGGCATGGAGGACAATAACCATCCTGCGAAAATCATCATATTTACTTCTGATGAAATAGTTGAACACTTTAACTCGGACTAATATTATTTAAGGATAATTTAAATAAAATACTTGTCATTCTTTCAAATTAAAAACTGCACCGGGAGCGGTGAAGCAACTGGACCAATGAATATCGAATTGGAAACGAAAGTCAATAAAAACAAAAGATCATTGAGTGCAAATATTTTTTTATATTTTGCACTTATAAAAATCTTCATTATAAAACGCATTTGCGTATCGTAATGTAACTTTTACGCACGCAAATTTTTGTTTTAAATGGTTGGCTACATGAGTGAAGTATCTAATGACAAGACTATTGACATTGACATTTGTGGCTAATAGCAATTTATTAATTTTATATTGTTCTTTAAGAAAGCATTTGTGAATACCAATACCATCTTTTATTTATATAATACATTATTATTGGTGTATTATTCATTTTAAAATATTTGAAAACGTTAACATTTGATAATTTAAATTTCAAAACTGTCAAATGTTATAAATTACACGGTACTACCAACGTAATTTTTAAAATCAAAATTTCTGTAATGTACATACAAATAAAATAAATTAACTTAAAAAATTATAAAATGGCAAAATATAAAAAAATTATAAACAATTTATTTCATATGGCTGTTGTGACACTCGTTCTTTAAAAAACTCATCGCTTCGCGTTGTTTAATATACTATTGTATCACTCATAGTGGAAAAGTAGTGTATCCTAGGTCAACCATTAAAAAATTCGATTTATTCGTCTCCCAATCTGATCTAGAGAAGCCATATGTACCCCCTTAGATACTGACGTTAATGACATTGGCGCTAAAAAATGCCCCCTCAAATTTAATATAAAAGAATTCTAGGCATTTTTAAAATATTAAAAATTTGTCCTATTCCAATAAACACATGTAAATCATATACGTATATGATGTAAATTAGTTTTGCATTAAAGTAGTCCTAATCTTTATTCCTTGAGTAGTTCCTTTTTCTGGTAGTTCATTCGTCTCGCTCAAAGGGTCTAGCAGCCACTATATATTCTTCTTTTTCCATTGGCCTAGTTTATAAATGTCATGATCCCAATTTAATTGACGTCTCTTCACCAATCTCGAAAAATAGTAAACAAACCACCACCACATCTTAAGAAATAACCTTTTATCATTTTTGGAATTTGTTTCAAAAAATGTATTAAAAATGTGGTTTTTAACATTGGTTACATATTTAGCAATAATTTTACAAGTTACATTTGTTACGATAGCTATAGGTAAGTTAATTAGAAAGTTATATACTTGATATCAAATAATTTAATTTTGTAGCTGCTGGATTGTATTACTTGGCAGAATTGGTCGAGGAATATACTAGTGTAGCGAAAAAAGTTATTTGGTGGTTAAATTTGGTAAGAAATTAATAGCACTGTATTTTCTATTTCAATTATTGGGGAGATAATTTAAATGGATAATTTTGCCAAAGTTTTGTTAAAGATACACAAAATTAATGTTTTTATATTTATTTTCAAATGAATATTTTTATATATACATAATACAATATCTATAAATTGAAATTATTAGGAAATGTGTAAGACTAAAATATTTATTTACATAGTGTATTTGCGTTCTTGCAAAGATTACTAAATTAATGGCTTTACAAAACTTCAATTAAGCATTTTTAATCTGATGTGAAGACAAAATGTCCAAGCATAACCAATAACTGAATTGGTTAAAAAATGTTGGAACATCTTTTTGGTATTTTGTAAGGTTAATTAATACATTAAATAAAACTACATGAATTTATTCTATAAAGTTAAAATTATCTATGTGTTGTTTGGATTCTTTAATAATTTAATTCCTTTGGGTTTTAATTTTCTATTTAAAATAGCTTGCTTCCTATCTTCTTCAGCTTGTAACATTTTATTATACCGATCAACTGCAAAATCGATTTCACCAGTGAAATGAATTATTTCTTTTTTTATTTCATCCTGTCTTATTAATCTATTTCTTTGCCTTGATCCATATGGTGTAATTTTACCATCCAAAAATGTATAATCAGGTGCATCGGTTAAAACTCCACAAGCATTGGGATTCAATGGTAGACCTCTTTCTTTTCTCCATTTTTGAATGTAAAGAGAAGTACAAGAAGTTTTTAAACATCTAAATTGCTGAAAAATCCCTGTAACAGGAAATTTTGTTGAGTAAGAAACTTTGTGTTCAGATACTTTAATTAATTAAATTTCGCTTGGATTTTATTAGTATACTTTAAATTAAGGTTAAATTATAATTTGTAGATATAAGTAAAATATTTGCTTACCATTGTATGTAAATAATCGTGCTTTCTGCATGATAAAAATTTTTTAATTCCATAAAAATTTAAATTCTTCTTCTTTTTTTATTATACACGTATTTCAAAGCTTCTGTTAGATAAATAAATGGCCTCTTACTAGCTAATATATACAGTCACGGAAAAATACCATATCGTAATTTCTAACGAATGTATATTTATTTATACTGCAAAATTATTAATTTTTATTTTTGTTTCAGATTACATTTATACTCTACCTGCTGCTATGGATATTTGAGCGTTTTCCTATTTCTATGATAATTAGCGGATTGCTTGCTCAAGTTACTCATTTTGTGATATTAAGAAATTTTCCCTTTGTGGCATTTCTATCTATTGAGTTTTTTGCAACAGTTTTCTTTATAATAATTAACCATTATCTAGCTTTCAGCTACTTTGCTGCAGTATATCATTCATTTTCTGAGGTAAGAATTTATATGTTTAAAATTTTATCTTTAACACCCAAGATGGGGAATGTGGCTACCACAATGTTCTGTTAGATTTTATGTGAGTGATTTCACTGCATCTATTGTGACCAGCCAGATATAATCTGTAATCTGCAGCTCAGTCAGTCATTGTTTTCATGCCCATTAAATCATCTGTGTCCAATCAGTAGTCCTATCAAAATTCTTAAATGCTGCCTACTCATATTAATAAGCAAGTGAGTTCTATCTTTAGAAAGATCCATTATGAATGCCTTTGAAAGTCTAAAATCTCTAGCTCAAACGGTTTATTTGCTACTGGAATCCATATTTACTCTTTTAGCGCATTTCATAGCTAGAAGGTGCGCTATTTTGTTTCCTTTAATGGCAGTATGTCCAGATGCCTAAATTAAGGTTCATTTGTTATTTTCCCCCTAAACATATTAGATCCTGAAGGCATTTCCAACTTGGAATTCAATCTGATTTGATCCCAGTAATTGTGTTCCTTTAGTTATGCTTAAGCAGATCCTGCAGGTAGGGGAGAGTGGTCCACAGTGGAACGGTTTTTTGCATTTTGGTTATTTTAGTAAACCCTTATTAAATTTATTCGAAATAAAAACATCATAATGACGGCTAAGTATATCTTTAATGAAAAAAGAACCAAAGTTGAAATTAAACAAATCAATTCATGAGATACACACTTCCAAGTATAGTGATACAAATTGTCTCAATGTACCCCATGGTGGTCCACTATGAGACTTGACATGGGGTAGAGTGAGACATACCTATTATTGAACATCTAAATGTCCAAAATTAACACACTGGTTCTGTCTCTTAGTTTTACCAAATAAAGTTGGCTTTGGAAGGACCATAAGAACGTCTTGTGAAAGGACACTTGCAATTTCTGGAACATTTGGATAGAAAAACTTATTTGACTTGTCCCTTCTCCTTAGGTAGCTTATATCATATTCAGAGTCCACACGAATTTCACTTAAGATTCTACCGGCAAAATAACTTGTGGCCTTGAAATGAAACTTCACAAGAACATAATCGTTGATCACGATCTTTCTATCCAATTCTTCAAATCCTGTTACAGGGGCATCTATAGTTTCATCGTATTCTGGTGCTGAACTTACCAACTTTTCCTCGTCCGCTTCACTTGATTCTACAACGATTTTTTTCTTAGCTACATTTGCCTTAACTTTTCGTGTTTCAGCGCTTTTCGCTTCCAATTCTAACTTTTCCGGAGTGTCCGTGGGAATAATGCTTCTTCCACGTTTCCACCTTTTAATTTTTTTCCTATCAGAAGCTTTAGCAAAACCACCAAATTCCTGCGGGCTCAAGAATTTCTTCGTAGTTGACGATGGATCTCCAGAGTCATTTTTTATGAAGGAGGCCTCGAGGGAGTCATTATCAGAGCAGTTGGTTACAGAAGTAGACGGAGTAGCATCATTAGTTTCAACGAAGCTTTGTGAAAATATCCCGATTGAATGGAGAAGCGTCTCACTGTGCCCTACTCCTTTATGTCTCAGTGTCCCCACAGGTGACATTTTGAAGAATCATGTGATTATCAATAAACATATTTCACAATTAACTATTTTTAGTATTGAATTATAAGGATAAATGACTATACTTCACCCATCTGCAAATGCAGAATTCTGCCTAGCACAGCTAGTTCAAACCACCAAACGACACAACGAGAGAAACATTTAGATCAAGGCACCAATTTACCGCTTCGTATCGTCCACGATAAATGGCGTACTGAATAAACGTGCATATTCGTCAGTTTAGTAACCATGCCCAATCATAAAAACTGGTCGCATAGACGCGTGCTGCAATGTTGCCGTTTCTTTCAAAATTGAAGCGTCTCACTGTGGACCACTCTCCCCTACATCTTTTTTGCAATCCAAAAATGTTTAACCATGACCATAAACTGGGAACTTTACTTTGTTGCTAGGCAATTGGTTTCATCATTACCCTGCATGCATTTGTGTTCATCCATAGATTAGATTGTTTTAGGTCATACAATCAATTTAGGCTTCCCTGCACTTTGACCTACCAGGCATCTTACCTGTCTTGTTGAACATCTTTAACCTACTGGTATTGGGTTTCTTCTAAAAACATTAAACTAACTTGAAATGCTGCTTTCTCTATTGTATTTTTATAAACAAAAGTTTAACAATCGTTTAAATTTTAGGTTATTGCATATTTCACTCTGTTCTTATGGCTAGTGCCCTTTGCGTTGTTTGTATCGTTATCAACAAATGACAACGTGTTGCCTACTATCATAGACGGTACAGGTAAGAAAAAATGTAAACTTTTTATGAAGCTCTTATGCATTGATTTTTATTTATTGTTTAGATGCTGACGTGGTATCAAATTATTTTTCCAAGAGAACTAAGAAGTTTGGATTACTTACAGCTTTTAATTATGCTAAAGACTCAATTCTACCAGTAAGAACAAAAAAAGGATTTTGATTTCTCTTAATGAGAATACTAATTTATTAATTTTGTATAAGTTATACATATATACCATCTAAGTGATATGTTTTTGTTGCAATAAAGTTTAAAAATTAATTTGTTTCTTTTATTAAAACAATATAATTTTATATGTATACTTAGTGATTTTTTTTCTTCTTTATATACCTGATGATGTCCCATAGCCGAAACGTTGTGATGCCAATTTTAATATAAATAAAGAAATATTTTGACTGATACCCAAGAAAAATTTTAAATTGTTTTATTTAATGTGCAGTCAGTAAAATTCCAATTATTTAATTAAAACAAAACATTTTGAACAACATTCCTACTATTTTGAGAAATAAAATAATGGAGCTTAAAAAATTGTGTTAAAAGATGTGTATACACAAAGAACAAACAAGTTCTACACATTTTTTATTTAATTTGAACAATCAATAACTTAGTAAAATGTTACACCAATAAAATTGTTCTAAAATAAAAAAAGTTTGTTATTTACAGGACTATTCAAAGTTTTTATTTCTTCTTAATCTTGGGCACCTCTAAACACTTCTATTTATTAGTAGTATTCATAAATAAATCATTTATAATAACCAATTTGTTATAATACTGTTTTACCTCTAAACTGATAACTTCAATCCCTTTATGTTTGAACTTGCCACTTCAATATAAATCTTAAATGTTTTTCTACTTATTTAGTTTTATATTAGCTTTGATATTTGATGGTAAACTAATCCATTGTTTCAAAATATGTACATTGAAGGTTTACCTCTGATATTACAAATTTTTAATTGAAGAATTTTTTTTAAGAAAAACCAAAATTAAAATATGGTCATTTTTTTCTTATTATTCCTCAAACTCTGTTCATTTTTAACCATCTGAGCCCGATTTCGATACTGAACAAGTTCAACCTCTCTCTGGTTTAACTTATCTTTTAATTTCTTGTATATTTCTGATGTTGGATCTTTCTGTCTTGTTAATGATGTTCTTATATGTTCTAATTCTTTTTCGATCTTCCTGATATCTTCATCTATGGTCACACTCTTAATATTTAAATTTCTATTTGTTTCTTTCTTTATGGTCTCTCTCATTTCTGATTTGTTTGAAATTTTCTCATTTGCTTGCACTGTTTTATTTAAAAACGTAAAAACGTCTTGTTGTTTTTGTTGTCTTTCATAACTCTTCCTGCTTTGAACTTCTTGTTTTCTCTGCATACGTTTCATTTTCCTTTCCACACTAAATAGATTTTTGTCACCACCAGAGAGTTCTCTTAAATTCATACAGTGATCTGAAACACAAATCACACAAATTTAAGGATTTTCAAGTAAATTACCTTGGTAGTTTAAAGTAATAGAAATATCTTATTTTATGTCATTATATTTAAACTTTAAAGTTTGTAAGCTATTAAAATTTACCTAAAGATTTGCCAGCAGGAAAAATAAAAGCACTAACAGGTTCTACTCGTCCTTCAGCATTTTTTCCCAAGCCTGTTCCCACAATGTAACCCATTTTGAACATCAGTTTAGAACCTATGCCCTATAAATACAATATTTAAAAATATAAATTTCACACTTAATTTAGTTTGTTGTTTGAAGAGCTGTGTTGATCTGGTTTACATGGAAAAATTTAATGCCACACAATAATTCTCAGTTGCAAGTTTGAGCTGATATAGAAATTGTTTAAGGGATTTAATATTATTAGAAACAGTTTATATAGAATCTAAGATCCAAACCTAAAGCAACCATCACTGTGCATTCCTCAGTATCTAAATAAAATTTCAAATTTTCTGAAAGTATACAATTTACAAGACAAATACCTTAACTTACACTAGATGATTAATAATTTTTTTCGTCTATTTCACAGGTGAAAATTCACTTCTCTAATGTAGGTATACTTTTGCTATCAACTTTATTCATTACTTTACAAAGATTTCATATAAAAAATGAATCAACTTAACTTCTGAGATATTCAAAGCTATGGTTCTAGAAATAAATTATCAAATGATGTAGCATCTGAGATTTTTACTACTTTAGAACATTCAAGTTCAGCCAAGTTTGTGTTTCTATCTGTATTACATTCAGAAAATATTTTTGGGAAATTACTAAACTGTTTGGAGAATAAATAATAATAAATCAAAGCTGGAATAGACCTAAAGTAACACCATAAGGTTGAAGTTTATTGAAGAAAAACATAACATTTTTCACTTCCCCATAACTTTAAAATCATTGAAAATAACAAGAAATTCAATTATTTTATATTCACTTTCAAAAGGAACAATACTTGCAAAGTAAACTTGAATGTATTGCATTTGAATGCTAGTTCTAGGTTGTGTAAATTGATTATTAACTTGCCATAATAGAGACAAGTCTACAGTAAAATAAGTTTAATATTTACCTTTGTGTACTGTTCCCAGCCACCTATTGCCTCACTAGTGGGTGTGACCATTAAACTGTTATTAATAATTCTTTCTTGATTGTTATCAACTTCAGAATTAATCTCATTATCACTATTTTCATCAATCTCATTTTCCAGTGGAAAAATGTGCTCTAAATTTACCTCTGCTTCTTTGGAATCAATTTCAAATTTCACTGAACATTTCTCTTCATACAATCTTTTAATCTGTGCCCTGTACCATAAATTATTATCTTGTTTTGCTAAAACTACACTACCTACAAGAAAAATGTCTAAAAATGACTTCAATTTATTTTATAAATTATAACCTGTAGTCAGTACTTCAAAATTGGGCTCTATGTATTCTTGAAGGCTGGAATACAGAACTACCTCTCCATGAGAAAATCTACATTGATCTTCTGAAAATTTGCATTCAGATGTATAATAAAATGGACATGGTAACATTTCTTGATGGGTAGGATTGGTAAAAAGAACCCTTACCTAATAAAGTTTTCTTAAAATAACTAAAATTCAAATATTTAAGTAATTTGTTTATATACCTTAAGTTCTTCATTTTCATTAGACTCAATAGAACAAATCATTGCATTGTGGTAAGCTATATTTCCCCATTGATGTTGATGTGGAGCTCTACACTTTTTTCCTTCAATATTCGTTAAATCAATGTCTGTTTCACTTTCGAAAACTTTTTCCTCTTCATTTTTCTTTTCTATGGCACCTTCTTTTTCCATTTCTGCCATAAAAGCAGCAAATTCATCATCCAGAGTTTCTTCAACATTGTTTGTAGTTGAACGTTCTACATTTGGATTAGTTAATTCTAATAATTCTTCAAGGCTTGATTTTAGCTCTAATAATTCTTCTTTATTTGGACCTTCTGGGCATTCGGAAAGTGCTCGACTTACTTGACTCAACTAAAAAATTAAACACTAGATATTTGAATTAAAATAACTTAAACGTATAGAACCTGTTCTTCATATAATTTTAATTCTGTTAAGTCCATGATAAGTAAAAAAATTAAATTATAAACTTTTTAAACATATTTTAAGTAAAAATATCTCAAATGTCATAACAGAACAATATTTGACATATGTATTTTAATCAAATAAGGTTAGAATTATTTTCTTTTTTTGTAATTTTAACAGTCATCAGTTATGATACAAGCTCAACCAACATGTAATTCTAAATTATTGCTAATGCCTGTACAACTACAAATTCATAGAAAAATACCACTATTTTTTGGTATTATTTTTACTTCTAATGTTTATTTATGATCTCTGAAAATTACAATTAAATTTCTATTACTTAATTTAACCATAAGTAGTTAAAGTATATCGTAGTTCAAATATAATATGACAACTGTTTGACATTTTAAATTTCAAGGTTTTTCATTTTCACGTTTTTATTGATGCAACAGCATGGGACCGCGTGGAAAGTGTTTCGTTTATTTGTATTTAAATGTTATAAGTAATCTGTTCTAATTAATTAAAGAAAATGTCGCAAATGAATGAAGATGTGAGAGTGGACGAATTGAATTTTGATAACTCGCCACTTGAAATTACTGAAAATGTGCAGTTAAAAACTGTATTATTAAAACTTGAATCTTTAACTAAAGAAAACGAACAAAAACTGTTCTTGAAAGAAGTTGTAAGTATACATTTTTATTATAATTTTTTATTAGTATTATAATATATATCCAGACAACATAAAAAATTGGTTTTAATCAGTTTTGTTACTAATTTCACATTACCAAGTTACCGGTTTTTTTAAGATATAATTATTCATAATTTTTTTAATTATACTTTTTATAGGTTTAAAAATTACTATTGAAAAATAACTTAAAATGTTTTATGACTAGATATCTTTAGACATATTATTTGTTTATGAAACTTAAGCTTTGTTTAAAACTTTATGTATTGATGAATAGAATAAATAAGCAAAAATTACACATTATTCAGCAATGTAATTAGCAGATTCAAAGTTGGCAATATATGTTTTAGGTAGAAATATGTATTCCTAGTGTTCCAGATAGGATAACTATGGTGGCAATCAAAAGTATATTACACATTTTTATTAAATTTAATTCAAAAAAGGTACTGAAAAAATTTCTTCAAGATATTATCTTACAAAAAGGAATAGAAGATATCATTATTAAACGCATAACTTTGGAGCTTCTAGAAAATATTAGAAATAGTAAAAAATGTAGCATTAAACTTTGTACTGATTTATGTAATTTTGTGTTTAGTATGCAGAATTGTCCAACATTCAAATATGAGCCTCTTATTGAACAATTGTTTCCACTCTATGCTAGGATTTATGGTGGATTTATAGATCAAACTAAGTAAGTATTTATTTGAATTTCAAATATAGCTAAAGAGGCTGCAGTTTATTTGAATAGTATTTATTTGAGTTTATATTTTAGATTTGAACCTAGCATTTTTACACAAGCAGAGGATTTATTTACTTTGATGAATCTTGTGCTAAAACATATACTTTCAGTGTTAACTAAGGATGTCCCATACATTGAAACTATAAAATCAGAATATAGCTTTTACCTTATTTTATTATCTCACTCTTGTATTATGCACAAAAAAATTGGTTTTGCTATAAAAATAAAGGCTGGATTGATTTTGACGCATTCCTTTAATATGATTCCACAACAGTATTTGGAAAATTTGGTAAGTAATCTTGAAATTCTTCATTAATTTATTATTATCAATACTTACTTATTTAAATTAGTAATAATAAAAAATGTTAAAAAGCATGCATAGTAGTTTTAAATTAAAAAGTAATACCAATAGTATTTAGGTTTGAAAAAGTTCATGTTCATGTAAATAAAATCAATGTTATAAAGTACAAAAAACAGTTTTTTGTTTGGTAGTCAAAAAATTTATAACCATTTTTTTCAGAATTATAAGGATTGTGCTCCTTTGGAGCTTTTAAAAGAATATAATAATGATAAGAAATTTGTTTTACTTAACCATGAATTGGACATTTTTAGTCAAAGTGAACAAATACTCATTATTTATGGGTCAATTATAAATGTGGTTTCAAAAGAGATACTGTATAGAGTAGAAATTAATGGAAACACTTTACTTTGTGTAATATATGATGAACTTATGGAGTATGCTAAAAGGTAACTAATTTTTTTAATCAAATAAATATGTATAGATTTTTACATAGTTATAGAAAGGTATAGAATATTGCAGTATTCTTTAATATTTTGTTGTTGTTTTTTTTTCAGATTTTCTGGTTTTGTACATTTGATAGTTGAAATAAGTAGAACTTTGTCAATTATTGTCAAGCATATGAATGATCTTCCTGTAGAAATTATGCAACCACGCTTTTTACAAGGAATATTATTTTCTTGGTTGCATATCCAACATTTTGTGAATGTTGTACAAATTTACACACGACAATTTTTTATAGAACTAGTTGTTATTGCTGCTGAACATAGAAAAAATGGTAAATATTTAGATAAATTTTATTTTGAATTACAACTAACTATTGTCACATTAAATCTACAAGAAAGTTTACTACTGTAGATTTATAAAAACTTATTGATGTATTCTTAATGTTAATAAATATTATTAACTTTAACTAGGGTAATTTTATGTTTTAGGGCAAAATGCCTTATGTGACATGTTGATAGATAATATGAAATGCTTTGGAGAAAAACAAACAATCCGTTTTGTAGCTTTCCAAGCTGTGGCTGTCAGTATAAGTTGTAGTTTTTTATTGCAGCATTTTAATAAACTTGGAGATGAGTTATTAAAAGTTACATCTGATCCTAGTGTTTCAAATGAGGTAAGTACTGATTTGTTCCCAATTTTTAAATTATACCAAAAGAATATAACCAAACTTGTTGGACTATACTAGTTTCCAAAACATAGTGGCTTCAATGATGGTAAGAAGGAGTTTTGCAATGTCACATGTTGGAATGAAATCAGTCTTATGGGCTTGAATGAATATGAATGGTTCATATTCCAAATCCAACTGCCAAAACACTACTTAGTAAAATGGTTATGAAGGTTGGAATCTATAGAATTGAAGATTGAGGGATTAAGAGACATTTGCGAGTAGTTAATTCCACAATCTGGATATTTGAGGGTCAAAAAAGTGTGCAAATGACATGTACAGCCCCTGTCTTGCATTTGACAGTAAATGGGTGAATAAGGGGAAACCATTGTTATTCTTTTGTAAAAATCTAGAGTAAAAACAATGGATTTCTAAAATTATAATCAAATTGTTACTGTGTAGATAACGGTTTTTTTCTCAATATGATGGTGCTTGTAAAATTGAATTCAACTTCCAACAGGAAGCTGTGGAAGTAGCCATAGAAGAGACTAGACTACCAATGACTAGGTGATCAAATGGTTTATGAATAGCTTTGTTTTAGATAGAATCAAAGATCTTAAGGGTGGAGTTCATCAAGATGATTTTGTTCAAGTACTTTGTCCAACCCTATGTTGGACTGAAGAGTACAGTCACCTACATAATGAATAAAATATGTGGTGAAAAGAATATATTGTTGATGTGGATCAGGAAGAGTTTTTATGGAAAGAGGCTAGTATATTTTATCAGAATATGGGAATCTAGATTGCAGAAGTCAAGCTATTATAGGAAAGATATGATTTGCTTCTTAAGATGTATGGTATTCACACGAATTACTTGCACCTGCTAAGAGAATATAGGTGGACTCAAGATAAAAAAGAGTATAAAAGTCAGTAGACCATGTGGTTGGCTTCTAGATAAAAATCAATTCTACCTGAATTGCAAAGATTATAAGAAAAAGAACAAATGTTTTTCCTGGTAGATTTGGATCCCTTATATATTCAGTTGATTTGAATTACATCTTCCATTATCAATTTCATGTTTTTTTGGTAAGAGTTATCAAATCTACGACTTTTTGGGTATTCTTGTTTTAAATCTACTTGTTTTGTTTATTTATTTTTAGGCAGGTAGATCTTATCTGGTTATGATGGAAAAACATTTTAAAGAAGTAGACCTCAATACATGGATAGATAACTGGATAACTCCACCAGCTACGCTAATTACAATGTGTGAACATTGTTCGTCCAATTGTGAAAACATTATTATTAAAGGTTTTCAGATATGTCCTGCAATTTTACGTAAAGTGTAAGTGGTTAAGTCGTTTTATAGTGGAAGCCACTATTATTTGTTGATCCTATTGTTGGAAACATTTTAAATAAAATTAATAACTATGAAATTTCTATTTAGATTTCCCAAAAACTATATTGGAAATATTCAAGAATGTGAATTACTTTTAAAATGCCTGCACTCTGCACGTCAAAAGGGCATGGAGCTATTAGTTGACCAAACAGAAAATGCACATTTATATTGGAGAGGTCTTATTGATAAAGATAAATTGGAAAGTTTCATGATACATCAAGAGGACCAGGTAATTGACTACATTTATTAGTTGTTTACTTGAGTTGAATTGGAATATAACATTTATACTTTATTTCAGATAAGAATCACAGTATTAGCAGTAATAATAGATAGTCAAAAAACGACAGAATTATTTTTAAACTGGGAATTCGAATACCTCATTAAATATATACATTACAATATAACTTCACAAATTCCGCATATTAGAAAAAAAATGATTGCCTATTATAAAAAAGCTTTGGCTAGATTTAACGCTGGACTCGCCGTAATAGTTAGAAATATTGCAGCCTTGGAAAAGAGAGTAAGCATTGATCCACAGTCACAAGCAGCCATTAATACATTATTTATATATCGAGAACTAAACGAAGCTTATAAAAAGTTCTTACATAGTTTTGTTAAATATTTAATATCTAATCTAACCTTCGATTCTAATTATCCGAGAAGAACCGTCAGCTTAGAGCTGTTATTGTCCATCGAAACGTCCGTTCCTATAGAGCAATGGCAGATGTTGTGGTCGGAAGATGACGTTAAAAATTGTCACAGCATTTTATTTGATAGCTACGAATCGAATAAAAAGATGGCAGCAATCCTGTTGAGAAACCTACCAGCAAGTTACATTGGATTTACGGTAAGTTGTTTTGTGCATTTAGGAACATTAATGTTGTTTCTTTCTAACAGGAAATATGCTATTTATGCAGTTCCAAACCAGCATTGAATTGAGCTTTATCATTATTTCCAATTTTCTGTAAGAATATATGTGAATTGTCTTGTAATTTTTTTATTTTATTTTATTTTGTTATCTCAACAGTGTATGAAGGTATCTATGCCTGGAAGACTGTTAAGACATTTTTGTTCTTTTCATTTACAATGATCCAGTGGCGGCTGGTCAAAGGAGGCAAGGGTTAAAAATCTCAATATATACTCAATTTCTGTGTGTATATAGTCTTTATGACTTAAGCGGCCCCAATGATAGGATTCATCTTCTTTAGTATTTGAGGCAATTGTGTAGTAGACAACCATTAATAGTCCAGCTGTAGTTTTTTTTAGGGTTTTGAATTGTGTACGATGTATTTAATATCTAGATTTCCTCCTAAAGTCCTGAACCGTACATTCACATTCATCCATGACATTAATTGGGAGGTGATATGGACCAATGTTTTAAAATAATATGCTTAAACAAAACTTCTTCATTCTTCTGAAGCAAACTGTAAAGCAGTACCAAACAAACTCAGTGACATTGTGATGTCATATTTAAAACAATAAACTATAACAAATCTTTGTGTTTTTCTACATTATTTGCTCTATAAAACTTGCTTTAAATTGTTACCATATATTGCTTGAATAAACATTATTATTAAGGACAACGCATCTTTTTTTATTTATGAATCATTAAAGTCTACTTACTCTCCTTATTTTTTTAAAGTTACGTATATTTATTAAGCATACAACTAACTTCTACATTACTTGAGTTTCTGTTGACTCTTATTTACTTATTTGGTTTCAGAATGTTGATTTTACTTTCAAGTATATGAAACGTTGTCTCGACCTAGCTGTAGCAATTAAACCTGCAAAAACTTTATCGGCAGCTTATCTTTTACATGTATGTGCACTGTCGCCGTTTTTTTATGAGATAGTTGAAGAAAATAATGAAACGGAACGAAAGATTGATTATAATCCGATCTTAGAAATGCTGTTTGTTCTAATGGAAAAATTAATATTGCAAATGAATCCCGAAGTCGATGACGAAGCTCCTAAAAAGAAAGAGGCAGTTTATGGATTGATATTAAGTATTCGTCATATTTTACAGACCAGAGATATGGGGTAAGTTATATCTTCATACATTTTAGTGAGTTCAAAAAGATGCAATGCAAATGCAATTAGATGATTTTATGTTTGGAATTATGGATCAGACATTTCAATTAAAGAACTGAAAGACTTGTTTAATGATAACTGAAAACCAGTAAAATTGTCTATTACCAGGAGATTCAATGGTAGGAACTCAGCAGCTGACTGAGGAAGTTGCAGAGAAGTTGGTTCTTTTTTGAATACCTGAGCATCAAATCTAACCCTATAGGTTACCTAAAGAACCAACAAATGAAAATGTGGGAAAACTCACATCTAGCTGTCAACTGGACATGACATGCCTTATACTTGAATACTGGATATGGGTTTTTATTTCTATGCTAAAAGAAACAACATCCATGAGATTTTTAGTTGTCAGAGAAGCACATTTCAATTCCTTAAAATATATTCCCATAATTTGATCTAAAATCTACCTTCTTCTTCCTTATATTCGTCTTAAAATCAAAGCTTAAAGGAATGTCTTCGTTTTTAGGAAAAACAACAAAGAATATTCTACGTTATTCGAAGGTTTAGTTACAATATGTATGGAATTAAAAGACAAAACAATGCCAATAGTTTGTAATCCATCACCGGAGGGTTACTTGCCAGAAGCGAGCGAGATCATTTGCGAAACTGACGAATCTGTGAAAGCCCAAGAGGTATTAGTTTACGCGTGGAGGACTATGAAAGAGATGACGCTTCTACTAGGTGAAATTATCAAACAGTCGATTAAATTCGAAGGGCAGATTCAAATGTTGCCTGTCGATGTTATCGTTAAGGTTGGTGAATTTTTTATAGAAGTGTTTATATCCACGAAACATAAAGGCGTCTTTGAACAGGCTTTCTTTGGATTCAGCGTTATTTGCGAGTCGTTATGGACGTAAGTATGGCCTCTTGTATTTTAAACTATTTGTTTGGATAATCTTGAAGTACTATGTACATCTTTTATTATCAAATTGTTCTTCATTTTTCAAAGCTTAGACTAAATAATACCTAGATTGGAGTGTGCTGGGTAAAGTATTCGTTTCCCTTGAGCAAGATAAAAGTTTTCTATTCTGAAAACAGCTATTCTGCATTTTTTTGGATATCTAAAACATCTAAAATGCGTAATTTAGTATTATAGATACAAGAAGTGGAAATAATAAATTCCCTCTACATTTTTCAAATTTTTACTGATAAATTGCTTCTGTCTTTGGAATATTTAATTTTTATAGCTTCTTGTTCAGGATTTAGAGTATTAAAGTTCCATAATTTCAATATTCTGCCGTGCAGAAACCGTGGAAATACCGATATTAAAAATAGGCGTCTTTATTGTTTCTGCCATGCAGAATAACAATAATAATGTTTTGCATATCAGCATATGGTACAGTCCTTTGGATGCATTAAACTAGACTAGATTTTTGGATCAAAATTCGGAATAAACTGGAGATCGAGAGACAAATTTGTTCTGTTTGGGTAACCATATGCTGAGTAACAATGAATGGTTTTAGAAACAAAACATTGATCTCTTTGAAGCAGTATAAAAGTTTTAGCAAATACTAACTGTAGAGATAAATTTGACCATCGTAGAGAAGTGTTGAATTCGGATGTAGAATTTGAGATGTCGTAAGAGTGGAGCAGTATGTAGACTTTATTGGAAGGCATAAAGTTTGTTTAATTAATTAATAATTAATACGAATGGGCGATTGTAGAGCGATTTGTGTGGAATCTATATTTCCCAACATAATTCTGTCATTTTCTAGATGTCTGCGACGTAAATCAAACTTTCCAGCTGTTGGAAAAAATACCCTGATTATATGAGATTTAATAGAAACGTTTTCATAAAGTTAGATTCTTTAAACGGATCTCTAAGGCACATACAGATGTTCTTTTACATCTAGGTGCCATCAACTTCTTTCTCAAGATTTATTTATTGTTATTTATTCATTAAGTTTTGTTTTTTTAAGATGAAACAAGGTATGATTTGGAATTAATACCGTATTTATCTTAACATTTACGTTTAGTTATATTGTATAAAATTGACGAAATGTAATTTTTGTTATTTCCACTTAAGCTAATAAATATATACCGAATATATTATAACAATTGGTGCTATTTGGAGGAAACTGCCGATTGCTGATGTTATCTCATCCAGTCCTAGGGATTTAGTTAATCGTATTAAGATTAAGCTAGGATTAGCTAGGAAATGTATTATAAAGTTATCAGGTGGGGAAAAATGGAGTGTGAAAAATGTGGAAGAATTAACCAAATTTCTTCTTATCTTAGAAGTGGTTGCCATATCATTACCAAGCATTATTTTTGGCTAATGTCTTTTTAAAGCATTGATCTTAGAAGTGGCATTACTAAGGCAATTTTTATATCTAGTTAGTATATAGTCTAAAGTTCAAAGTAATAGATTGTAGTACTTCAACAATACGATCCCATACTTTTCTTAACGACTCTGATTTTTGTCTATCTATTTTTTAATTTTGCATGTTACTAAAGTAATTGATTGTTTATATACATTTTCCTTACACAAATCTTATTAGTTTTTACTAATTAGCAAGGTATAAGAGAAAAATCTCACTTATTAATAATAACAAGCATGAAATGAATATTTTTACATTACTGTAATAATAGTAATGTTTATTTATATATTCAAATAATACATATATGTTGCATAAAACATGTTACAGTACAAAATAGTTGAGCTTAAATCAAATATTTGTCATAAGAATAGTTTGTAAATAAACTACAAGAAATTCCTTGAAGAGCCAGAGGTGTGCTCAGGCGTTTCTTTCATTTATAATAAAAAATAAAAAAAATACCATAAATATGTTACTACTATAATAAATAATATAAAATCGTATGGCATTTTTGCCGGGGAAGTAGTTTAGCGTTTTCTTTTGATATTAGTAGAAAGTGAACTGAGTGCGTACTGAAATTGCTCTTGCACTACCCCAGTTTTTACTTCGCACTGGCAACGGACAGTTTCAGGGCGAACCGCGTATTTTTGTCATTTCAAAAGAATGCGTTTGATCCAGTGCACTTTTTTGGTTATTATTGGTACTTGAATTTTTTTCTGAAATTACCGTAGGCGAATATACGTTGAAAGAGAAATTAAAGTATAGTGCGGTTGTTGATTCTCTTCTTCATCTCCTTCTGAAAATCAATATGAGATTACAGGAGTGCTAAAAAAATAAAGAGACTTTTATATACTCTGCACAAAGACATATTTACTTCCTCCATCCATAGCTACCAATTTCAACTTGAGCTTCATCGTTGAATGCTTGAAACTAACCTGTTTGTATTGCCCTGTAAATTTGTTGTATCATGGTATTGCCCTGAGTCGAATAGTCAGAGCAGTTTTTGGTGCCCTCAGAGAGCGAGCAGTCTGTTCAAAAGAACATGCGTGACAGATTGCTCTCCCTAATGACATTTCATCAGAACACACAACTCGCTCTCAGTGTGCACTCAGTGCGTTGCTCCGATCTCAAAAGAAAACGCTATTAGTAAATAAATGGAAGCTAGGTAAGTCTCAGGAATGGTGGGACAACTCACCAGGAATGAGGCAAGCGAAAGAGTTCATTATGGGACCAACACAGAAACTAACAGAGTATCTACTAAGGCAGGATAGATACACCATCAGAATGTTGGTGGGTCTTTTCACGGGGCATTGTAAACTCAATAAGCACATGTATGCATTAAAACTGGCAGATTCTCCACTATGTAGATTCTGTCAAGAAACAGAGGAAATGGCAGCTGTGAAATCTTATCGAGGCAAAGATTTCTCATTTTAGGCGAAGACAAGCCAGGAGCTAGTAGCTACACAAGGGATTTCCTACACAGGACAATAAGTCTACTAGAGAAGACCAAACTGAACGAAACCCTATAAAGGAAAAGGATATCCACAATAGATCTGCAGAAGGTCGAGGTGGCACAGGCTAATAGATGAAGTCCAATCTAATCTAATTTAGTAACGAGACTAACCAGGCATAACCTGACCTCCGAAACATAGAAGAGGTGGTTATGGACCCACGTCCACTCGCTTACAAGGCGAGCACTCTACCTTTGATCCACCACCGCTTCACTTATGATATTACTAACATAATTTAACAGATTTACTGCCAACTTATGTGCTAAAATTCCATTTTACATTTAATAATGTTTCTAAACAAATATTTAACTAATCAATTTTATTATAGAAGTTCTAATCCGTCTTTGAATTGTCTTCCATCGACCTGGCTTAAAGAAGCCTTACTACTTTGTACTGGTGAGAAACCGTCTGAGAAATTATGTGCAACAAGGAGAAGTGCAGGTCTTCCGTTTTTAATTCTGGTAATATGTTATATTTCTTTTTTATTTTCATATTAAGGTTACTCGAACAATATCTAAATATTTTTTCTTTCATCTTTGTACAATACAGTTGAAATATCAGTAAATATATAATCTTTAACAGAGTATGTTACTTGTAGGCATTAATTACTTCAGAATCGGTTATAGATAAAAATAGATTCCATGATGTCCTTAAGATGCTGTTAAAAGTTTGCAAAAATCACGAACCATCTAACATGGAATACAGGATACATTGCATGAACGTAATAAGAGCTCTGTTTCGACATAGTAAACTCGGAGAATTGGTGATGGCGTATATTGTCGAAGCTTTTATCGTGGCTATTACCGGTTTCCAGAGTGACGCTTGGGGGGTAAGTTTTATTATCTAATTTTGTTTATTCTTTAAACGTTTTACTTGTTTTATTTTAAGGTTAGGAATTCAGCGACGTTACTTTACGCCACACTAATGACAAGAATATTTGGCGTCCAAAGGACGGCTGATTCGGAAGAATTATGTTTAAAGAACAAATTAACAGTAAGATTATTCATAATGCGATATCCCGATCTGTTCCAATTTATGTTAAAAATATTAACGGAAGAATGCGGTAAAAATGATAGTTTGTTGTTGCATCCGGTGTTGTTAATTTTAGGACGGTTGTATCCGTCTCATTTTGATGATTGTAATTCACAGGTGAGTTTAGGTTGCTGATTTTTTTTTATTCTCATCTAAGGTGTGACTGTTAACGTCCTTCTGAAAAGTGTAGTTCTTTTTCACGGGTATGAGGACAGGCATATAAAGAAACCAATCAAATTTTAGCCGACGTTTCGTCGATTTATTTCTTCAGGGCTACAAAAGAAAGTAGTGGCAACGATACATAATACAAGTATAAATTTTGCAAAAAGGTAATAAAACAAAATACAGTTTCAGAAATTACAAAGTCAACAAAGTGACATCATAGTCATGGAAAGAAAGTTCCAAAACTTTTAACATTAATGAGGTTACATTATAATCAAACACATGAAAATTTTTTGTTTAAATATTTTACGAAAACGATTTATTATATAGTTAAAAATCAGAGAGAAAAAAAGATAAAATAACATGAAGAAACAATAGTGATAAAGTAAATGACCCAAAACTCACCAAAAATTTATTTGATTTCTGCATAGGGGTAGTAAGATGGATTACGACCATACCTTAACACGTATTATGTATCGTTGCCACTACTTTCTTTTGTAGCCCTGAAGATGTCGAAATAAATCAACGAAACGTCGGCCAAAATTTGAGTGGTTTCTTTATATGCCTGTCCTCATACCCGTGAAAAAGAACTACACATAAAACTTTTTATTCAAAAAATTGCTTTTTTAAACTCAGCAGGATAACTGTTTCGCTAAAAACTAGCACTCTGCTGATTTATAATTAAAATTATATACAATGAAGTTCTAAAGTAATGGCTAAATTAATTTTAATTAAAAAAGCAAATGAAAGACCTGAAACACGCTACCCCTGTCAATTTAAATTTTTTACAGGGTTAGCTCTTACCCCTTTAGGGTGGAAGAATAGCTTAATAGTTTGATTTAAAAGATGTACTTGCTAATATTGAAAAATCAATTGTTCAAGGATTTTTTTATTTACATTCATAATTATTACTTAGAAAATGAGCGTATCCAATACTTTAGGGCCTTACCCTTGTAAACATCAACTGAAATTTTTATCTTTATTTTTGTTTTTAGATGGAAAAGTATGTACCATATTTGACTACGTGTTTGTCAAACAGTGTTTATCAAACCAGAGATTTAGCGGCATGGGCCGCCGTGTCTTTTATTTCATCTGATAAAACTATCAGTCATTTAACTGAAATGTTTAATAAATTAAATGATGCAAATGTTACAGATAATGAAGCACACGGCTGTATCTTACAAGTAAGTAACATTTAATTTTCTCTAACCGACTTGTGTTATTTATCTAAACAAGGCTGTTACTAAATATTATAATTTATTTGAAATCGAATTTTTATAGCTGAGAATTTTAATACAGTATTATTTTAGGTTTTATATATAATAAAATATAATTGTGATGTCCCTGCTTTACCAGTAAGTGAGTTTCTCAGAAAGATTCTTAGAATATTGAAATCTGTTGGAAAACAATTTAGTCACATGACGGTTTCTGCATGTATGGAACTCATTATGGTGATATTGAAAAAGTAAGTTATTTCCAGTCTCCGAATAACAAAGATTTTGTGGGTACAAGAATTAGATCAAGATTAAAATTATCCTTCAAACAAAGAAAACTGTCTTGCAATAGTTAATTAAAAATAAAATTTTATGAAAATAAGATTTGACTAATTTATAGATTACTATTTATAATCTTGGGTAATTTTTGAAATTATTTTTATTATTATATACAGGATGATTCATTACTAATTGCAAATAATATAATACTAGAATCCTGACTTCAAATTATGAAGATTTAACCCAAAACAACTAAATAAAATGTGGCTGCTTACTTAGTTACAGGGTGTTTTGTTTAAAAATTTAAAAACTATTTGGGCTCAGTACTTTAAGACTGTTTTATGTATTCATTTCATATTTGTTACTATTTGTACTTTAAGACTGTTTTACGTACTGAACCCAAATAGTTTTTAAATTTTTAAACAAAACACCCTGTAACTAAGTAAATCTTCATAATTTGAAGTCAGGATTCTAGTATTAAATTATTTCCAATTAGTAATGAATCACTCTGTATTAAGTAGAAATATTTAAATATATAGTGCTTCCAACTTGGGTTAAATATTTTCAAAGTATTGGATAATTACAAGACTATACTTTAAAATATTTCTTGATAAACTTCTATGATCTTTGAAATATCAAACAACAATAAACTTTTAAATTAATATTATTACAGTCTTTTGACAAGTTTTACATCTGTATATAATAAAACAAACAAAACGGGTAAGTTAAAAATGATTTGTTTTTAGATGTCCCCATTATGATGACTTGGAAATGTTAAAAACCATCGTAAAAATTCTTTCAAAACAAGTCACATCAAAAGTTATACCGATAACAGCGATGAGCAGATATTATCAAACGAGAATATCTCTGATCTTAAACATAATTATAAATAAATTTGAAGAGACTAATTTAACATATTCGACTGCTGTCAATCAAGTGCTTTGTCAGGTTTATGGCCATAATTTAATAATGAAAACGTTTTGCCTTAATGTATTTATATATTTAAATCAGCTACAGTCGGGTGAGTATCGAATTGTTTTATATATTATTGGTTTTTGAATTTGATTCAGTTGGAAATTTAAAAACAAATCACAAATTTATAAATAGTTTGGAATAAGTATTGACTTTTAAACGTGTAAACCTATTAAACTGGTACTGTATAGTTCAAAACAACCATCTGGCTGTGAATATATTTGCAGACAATACAGGAATGTAATCTTAGGGTTCTGTTCAATTTATTTAAGGCGTCCATGAAAGAAAATCACTATCATTTAAATATTTTCACATCCTCAAACAACTTTGAAAGATTTTGATTCTTATCAAGAAAGTTCTATAAGAGATTAACTTTCATGGAATAACCCAACAATTAAACTTGCATAATTTGCATGTTACGTTTTGTAAAACTGGATTTCAAGTGTCGGCTTTGGCGTTCATGTGTCCAAGTTTTCGGTGCCATTCTTCGATGTTTGATGAGCCTACTTTGTCATGCTGTTGTATAGCTGCTGAAGCTTCTTTATCGTTATCGTTGGTCAAATTGTTGCTCTAATGCTTTGTTGGTTTTAAGTAAACCATCTTTTTGTTTAACTGCAGTAAGAGTTACGAGGGTTGTCTGAAAAGTTTCCGACCTCAACATAAAGATGGTAGCACTCGTAAACAAAAGTTGGGGAATGTGTTTACGCATGATTTGAAAGGTACCCACTAAAATTTCAGCCATTTTGAACGCGCAGTTGTTTGACAATCATTTGAGTGAGTCGATATGAGTGTTTTTATGAAAATGGAAAAAATCGAGTATCGAGCTGTCATTAAATATTTGTTTTTGAAAGGCAATACGCCTACGCAAATCAAAGACGAGTTGGACGCTGCACCATCATTTACCACCGCGAAATTTGGGCTGCTGAATTTCAACGTGGCCGTACCAGCTTGGGTGACGATGAACGTTTGGGACGTCCAAAAACTGCAACCACTGACGATAATATCGCTCAAGTTCACCAAAGGGTGCTAGACAACCGTCGAATTACAATTAGAGAGATAGCAGAGGCTATAAACATGTCCAAAGAACGTGTTTGTCACATATTGAATCAAGATTTAGGCATGAGAAAGCTGTCCGAGCGTTGGGTGCCGCGTTTGCTCACTTTGGACCAAAAACGTGTTCCAATGAATATTTCCAACTCTCTGTTGGCGCTGTTTAGGCGCAATAAATCAGAATTTTGGCGCCGATTAATTACTGTAAATGAAACTTGGATACACCATTATACTCCAGAAACAAAAACACAGTCAAAACAATGGACTGCGAAGGGGGAATCGGCTCCAAAAAAAGCAAAGGTTGTTCCTTCGACTGGGAAAGTGATGGCAGCTTTGTTTTCTGGGATAGTCATGGAGTTATCTTAATTGATTATCTTCAAAAAGGAAAAACCATTACAGGAGCATACTACGCATCATTACTTGACAAGCTGAAGGCAGAAATTGCGGAAAAACGGCCACATTTGCAGAAAATAGAATTTTGTTTCACCAAGACAATGCGCCGTCTCACACCTCAGCGGTTGCCATGGCGAAAATCCACGAATTACGGTTTGAACTGCTTGACAACCCTCCTTACTCACCAGATCTAGTCCCAAGCGACTTTTTTTTGTTCCCTAAGCTAAAAGTTGCGTTCGGAGGACAGAGATTTTCGTCGAATGAGGAGGCCATCACCTTCGTAAACAACTATTTTGCAGAGAAAAACGCCGAGTACTATTTGGACGGGTTGAAGAGATGGGAGCATCGCTGGTAGAAGTGTATAGACTTACAAGAAGGCTATATAGAAAAATAAAAATTAATTTGAAGAAAAAATGTCTAGTATCTTTGTTAGGTCGGAAACTTTTCAGACAACCCTCGTATTTTGAGGATTCTTATTGTTTGTAAACAGGTATAGCATAGCAAAATGGTTCTTATGAGAGGAAGTCCTATTGTCATCCCTTGTAGACTTCTTCTTGCAGTTGACGCATATTTTGTGATTTTTGCGATTAAAGATGTAACCTCTTAGTTAACAAACTTTACAGGATACTTACAGGGCTTCTTCTTGCAATATGAATTCAGGTTAGTCGATATTGGTCATATTTTGACTATTGTTACAGAAGATGTGAACGCTCCATATATTTGTTCTTTTTGTAACATGCTCTTCATTGTTGTTTATCTTGACAAGTATTGTCAAATTATTAGTTGTTGTCAATATAATTTTTAGAGCTTTCAACCTGACTTTTCCTGCATTTATATTAAAATAGTCTTAAGAATCCTACCAGACACCTCTCTGACCATTTCTCCGTCACAAAGTGGTCCTTCGAGCGCCTAATTGGATGCTTCAAGAGAGCACTCTCAGCCATTCTCATAAATCGACATCCCACCGAAGAAGTTCTCCAAACCGTATTTGCTGAAGCAGAGTTTATAATGAATAGCAGACCACTCACACCGGTATCAGAACACTTTGAAGACAATCCAAGTATTACTCCCAACGATATACTCATAGGCAGATCCACAAATATTAATGTTCCAGGAGTATTTAATGATGGCGATTTGCATGCGAGAAAACACTGGAGAGTATCACAGATTTTAATCGATCAATTTTGGAAACGATGGTTGCGCGAATACCTACCCACTTTGATACCATCAAAAACATGGAGTACATCTGAACCAAATTTAAACAAAGGTGATTTGGTAGTTATAAACGACAGCAATTTACCACGAAACGATTGACCAATGGGAATTGTCAGAGACCTATAAAGGAAAAGACGATGTTGTACGAGTTGCTGACGTTCGCACTGCTCATGGAACCTATAAAAGACCAGTCCGAAAGTTGTACAAAATTCAAGATTGTATTGAAAAATAGCTTTTCAATACGAAGGGGTAGAATGTTACAGAAGATGTGAACGCTCCGTATATTTGTTCTTTTTGTAACATGCTCTTCATTGTTGTTTATCTTGACAAGTATTGTCAAATTATTAGTTGTTGTCAATATAATTTTTAGATCTTTCTACCTGACTTTTCCTGCATTTATATTAAAATAGTCTTAAGAATCCTACCAGACACCTCTCTGACCATTTCTCCGTCACAACTATGTTGTGCTTCACACTCTTCGATAGTTTTTGTTTTAACCTCTTTTGGCTTTGAAAGAGGTTCTCCTGACGTTATAGCGACCCTGAAGTGCTCATATTCAGGGGAAAAGTTTGAATGAAAATTTTAATTTCCATTTTGGACTTTAATACACATTTCTGAATGTTGAATTAAATGAATAGGTTTTTTTAATAATAGTATTTCTTGTTCAGGTTTCAAGCACGCTCTATACCAAACAGAGGAATTGCAAATACCCAAAGCAATAATGGAACTGTGCGACAGTTTCGGCCGTCCAGCAGTACTAAAAATTTTAACTCACAGTCATCAATACGTAAAATATTTTTTAAAAGACGAAATCAAACATCAACATTACATTCGAGAAGAAGAACAAGCACTCGTATTCATACTTCTCAATTACTATCCTTGCGTTATAAAACGTTTAAATTTATCGAATCAAGAAACGTTGGATATGTTTACCAGAATATGTATCTGTGATAACGAGGAATTAATAAGTGCCGTGATTACTTGCATGAGTACACTTTTGCTTCACCTAGACTACAGAGTGTTGAGGTATGAGTGTTTAATACAAATTTTGGTGGAGAGTGCTTCGCCGGCGGCAAGTGATTTTAGAAGACTGGCCGTATGTGATTTTTTGTCCAAAAATTATATGTTATACTGCAATGAAGACAGTATTTTAGCGGGTAAGTAAATTTATCGACTAAAAACACGTTGAAAACTTTAGTTCTGTGATTTTTAATCAATGATTGGTTATTTCTTTAAGTCCTTTAGTAATTATCAATGATTTTGTAAAAATTTTAGTCTTTTTTTTAGGATCCTAGGTTTAGGATCATTGAAACTATAAAATCAAATGTATGCAACACTTACAATTTTAAAAATTTATTTAGGAAGTGATTGTGCTCACTGCAGTTGGCAGAAGCCTCCTTAAATTTTAACAGCGTTACTAATAAACGGAATATAAATATTTATACCGAGAATAAATATTTTATACCGAGAATAAATATTTTATACCGAGAATAAATTCGGAATAGGCAAAATGTCTACTAATAAATATGGAATAACGTATACTCGGAATAAAAACTCGGTATAAAGCCTTGTTTAAGTGTAGTATAACCTAAAAAATATGTTTGCGATAAGGTATAGAAGCTGTTGAGGAGGTTATTAATTTAATATAGATATAAATATGGAAAATACAAGAAAAAGAAAAGTTTTTAAAGAAAGAATATACCCATTTACAATATACTCTAATAAAGAGATTTTTAATTTATGTTTTGCTAGAAATAAGTAAAAAGTGATCAGTTAAAGACATTTTTATAATAAAACCTTCAAGGTAAGGTAAATTTCGACCAATTTCACAAAGAGCTTTTCTCAAACAAAATTTTATAAATTATAAAGCAAAAAAATCTAAAATAATACATAATCATTCGTGGTGTAATCTTTTACGCACTCGCCTCGCACTTAGCTGATACGGGTTCGATACCTGACGATAACAAACTTTTTTATTTTTTTTTAATAGTCATACTGTCATACTTCATTTAATTTTACAATGTTCCATGTACTTGTGTGGACTTTTGCTACGTTGCCAAATCATTATTTTGGAATAAAGAGGGAATAGTTATACTGAATTTATTCCGAGTTTATTAGTGAACAATTTATACCAAGCTTATACTTAGAATAATAATAAGTTTAAATAAGGAATAACCTAAGAATAAGAGATTGTTATTAGTAACAGTGTAAATGTAGATTATATTGGCTATTTTACTATTATAAATAAGTATAGATGTTAAATTTTTATTATTAAAAGCAGCAGCTTAGCTTAGAGAAAAGCCATAAATAAGGGAGTAATACGGAAACCATGGCTAAAAAGAAGGAGCCAAAAAGGCTTGGGATCACTCAAAGTGCTGAATAAAGAACTGCCATTAGAACTATCCAGGAAATAAATGTTATATTGTCTATGACCATTGTCTAGGTCTAGAGTTTATGTTGTAGAATTAGTGACTGAAAGTGTAAAAATATCCAACTTTATAGACGAATCAAAATAAGCGCTACGCCGCCTGGTGACAATCAGAATAACTAAAAATCTTGACATAGTTCTCAGGTTCTCCTTTGTTTTTTTTTTTATTTATAAGCAAAGCGCATCAACCATTTAGGTTATTAGCGCTATTACAGTATAAAAGTTACATTGGCATTGGAAATATATCATTTTCATTAAATTTTATCTATAAAATGGATATCCGACAAGAACATCATTAAATCGTTCACATTACAGTTTTCTCCTAAAATGTCCACTAGTTTCGAAGGTAAATTATACTTTTTCCGGGCGTTCACATATTTTTGGCACTGAACGAGAATGTGTTTTACCGTGAGTTGACACTGGCAGACTTCGCAATTTGGAGGTTCCGAGTGAGTTAAGAGGTAGTCATGAGAGAATCTTGTATGTCCTATTCGTAGGCGAGAAATGAGAACTTGTTCTTTTCTGTTCGTTCGGATGGAGGACCATGGTTTAACACTTTGTTTAATTTCTCGTAGTTTATCAGGTGAGCAGGACCACTTGTTTTGCCACACACTGATTACTTTGGATTTTATGAAGTTTTTAAAATCTGAGGATGTTATTCTTGCGATAACTTGGCAGTCTGGATCTTGGGCAGCATTCCTGGCTTCTTCATCTGCGCGCTCATTTCCTCTTATACCGGTGTGTGATCGGACCCACATGAATTTTACTTCTTTTTGCATCTCGGTTAAACTGTAGAGCTCCGTTTTAATCATTAAAATAATAGGGTGTCTGGGATAGAGCTGTTCGAGACTTTGAATTGAACTAAGGGAATCAGAGATAATAAGAAATTTGTTTGATTCATGGTTTTTTGAGAATATCAAGGCATAAAGTATAGCAAATAATTCTCCTACAAATATACTAGTTGTACTTGGGAGTTTTATTTGGATTGTTGAGTTTGGGGTAATGACTGCTGAACCTTTGTTTTGTGTTTGTTTTTATGTGATTTTTTACAAATATTTATTATTTGTCTTTATATTTATGGTAAAATAATATTTCAGACACAAATAAACACACAATAGATACAACGTAAATATTTCAATGTCAATATAGTTCTACGACTGCCCACATTGGCGCTGCAATCTTATAGTAAACATTATCTTATTTTTACCGTAGGCTGTCAATTAATTGGTAGGTTCTTTGAATATGTCACATCAATTAAAATTGAACAGAAATAGGACAAGTTTTGATAATTTCATAATAATTGACAAAAAAAAGTATACAAAAGAATGACTAAAACTTGTACTAAATCATTGGTAACTATAGTATTTTTCACAGTAAATGGTGTTGGCTTATTAACTGCAATAAACTACCCGATTTAATCTCATTGTGTAGAAAATCATCAGGTAAAAGATGCAAATTTGCTACAGGGTCGAACTTAAGAAATTTGAATTTTGTATAATATAGGAGATATACAAGTAATTTATTTAAATGTTACAATTATATTCTTTATTTAGTTTAGTGTCGCTATCGCTATCCTCATCTAAATTAATTATAATTGGCGCAATTGATTTTACAGAAAGGTACGAGTTTTCAACATTTATAACATGACTAACAGAACTTTTCCAACTCTCGGTAGGAATGTCATTCATACAGTTCCTAATTAATTCTACCATACTACCACTTAAAGTCGGAGAAGTATTTTTTCCGCTCACACTCGTTTTAAGTTGATGCCACATAAGCTTTATGAAATTGAACACGCAGTAGTAGGGAGGTAGTCGTAACACTGTATGTCCCAATTCTTCTGTAATTGTATCACAAACATACGGTTTTTTTTAAGATAATGACTGCAGCACTTGTAAAAGTTCTTTTTTTTTGTATAATTTTCCTCAAAATGTATGTCATTTGCAGCCATGAAGTTTTGAATCTCCATTTTCGTATTCTTTGAGTCAGGAATTTTTTGCAATTGTCGACTATGATAGCTTGCGTTGTCCATTACTATAACGCTGTTTGGCGGAATGTTGGGTAACAGACAAATTTTATACCAATCTTCAAAAAGCTCTGTTGTCGTATCTTCTTGATAATCAACACAAGAGTACTTAATATTTTTGGCAAAAAAACCACATAGCGTTTGGGATCCAACCATTTTCTGATTCTGTGTAATACTGTGATTCTCTTCCCTTTATTTGATGGTGCTTTTGTTTTACACTTATCAGACGAATCAGACCATCCTTTGGAAGGGATGTCATGCGTGTCAAACCACGTCTCGTCGAGGTAGAGTATTGACCGATGTTCAGACCGGTATTGACGTTATATATTCAGAACGCCAGTTTATTAAACGTGTGGATTCCATTATTACTTGTCTCTTGTTAATTTTGCGATATTTGAAGCCCATTGCAGACAGAGCTCGCCAAAGAGTAGTGAGGCCACGGTTGATGTGAGTTTCGTCATTAATGAGCCGCTGTTTCATACTTTTGATTGTAGGGACAAGCTGCTCATCGTACATTGTGTAGATTTTTAGCCTTATCAAATATTTTTCCCAGTCGTCTAGACTTTTTGTGACACCGGAATCTTGACGCTTTTTTCTTGATTTCATGGACATTTCATCAATTTGTCTAACTGAAGTAAGAGGCACCTACGTCAAATTACTGGTTACTCTTGCTGCAGCACTCGCGTTATATCCTTGCTGAAATAAGGAACTATACACATTCTTTATAATGATTTTTGCGTCAAAGATAAGTGATTCTTCTTTAACGAACCACTGGAAGAAGCACCACTACTTTTTATCCACGTTTTATCCATTATCCATGTTATAAAATTATTGCACGCCGTAACACAAGTGAAAACTTCCAATGAAATACAAAGACTAAAATAAACAATAAGTGTAAGCTGTAATCCTCTACAATCCCTCTCTGAGAAACAAAATTACCTGAATCAGGTCCTTTTACATTTATGATGTGCATCTCGGATTTTACAACTTAAGGGTCTAATTGGTTTTATTATAATCCTTCAGTCAATACCCTTCATTGTGAAAACTACTATACAAACAGGCTTTATTAGATAGATTACTTTCGGATTTCTGTTAATTTCAGCAAAGTTAAGAATTTCAAGTATAAGTTAGTTATATTTTGTCTCAGAAATAAGCTACTATCGCTTCATGAACTTTATTTTTCATTAGAAGTTCTGTGATACATTTTATGAAAAAAGAATGGTTGTCATGTTTTGTAATTAAATCTAACTCCCAATTATAACGGTGTAATAATCCAAAAGGAACCCCCCTTCCCCGGCCCGGGTTGATTCTGAGGAAAAAAGATACAATAATTTATAAAAATCTAAAGCAACATATCGGAGCTCCCCGGTATCATTGATTTAAAAAAAACTAAGTAACCTATTGCGTAATAAATGCAATCGAGTCTCTAGCGACAGGATATTTTGTCAGCATAAAAGTTATTTCTCAAGAATGTAGTTGAAAAACAATATACGACATGAAACTAAAGAATTACTGAAATTGCAGTTTTGTTAAACAAAAAGTCACGTACTAGCTAGCAACAATGTTGTAAGCAAAATTTTGCTGGCTCAGCTACTGAGGCGTATCCAATAGCAGGGCTGATAGCCAATAAAAAATAGTCTAGTAAGCAGAATGAGGGAGAAAGGGTAGTTTCATGCGGTACTAGGGGGAAAATACTTTTTCCTGGGGACCAAAAAACGAACGATGAGGCAATTCGATTTGGAGTGTTCCAAAGGCTAGATGTATTGTTTTTTTTTGTTAGTGGAAGTGTTTAAGTTAAATATTCACTAAAATAAAAAGAATTAAACGAATACTGGTACAGCATAATAATAATTTTTAATAATAAAATTGTGAGTGTTGGACGCGAATCTATCAAAGTGATTAATAAATTTACCGGGCCGGTTACAAAATAAGTGTGTGTTTGAGTGAAACCGAATTCACTTCAGAGAAATTGGTGAACATAGAACATCAATAAACTAGCTAGACTCTCCCGAGATATCGTTGTGTTATTTCTCTAGACTCCATACCATTTTCAGAACCCTGCAACAGATCCCGTCCTTCCTGATCCCTGAACTTAAGACCTTCCAACACCAAATACTGTGGAAGCCGAAGCCTCGAACCCTTCCTTTAGCCTAACACCCGCTCGGCCAGGCTAAAGCTTAGGACAACAAACTTAAAATATATTCGGGAATTAAATCGGCATCCATATGTAGAGTTGTATTTCTTTCAGGTGATGATCTTCAGATGATGTTAAGTATAGTAATGATTCTATTAGAAGATGATGAATTAATGGTCCGAACAGCGATGACCGAGTTTGCAACATGTTTAAAAGATAAATTGTCTCGTAATTCTAACAGCAACACCAACCAGACAAAGTAAGAATATAATATATTTATAAAAAATTACTCTGTATATTACTCATGTTAATTCCCATTATTTTTTTTTTTAAATATTCAATTTTATTAATATTGTTTTAGTCATTTTTTTAACAACTTTGTGTGTTTGACTATGGCTAAGATATAAATTGAAGATTACATTTTCATCGAAGATGATGCCGGGATATTTTATTTAATTATAATATTATAATTTTATTTATTTAATTTTGCTTTTCCACTATGTATATATGTATATCCAGTTTACTTTGTTGATAAGTCAAATACGTTACTACTGACAGATTTTTGTAATGATGGAACATCTGTTTCTTGTTTAACTAAACTCGGGAGTTAGTGATGGAAAAAAGTAATAGTACTTGTTATCTGGTATATATTTAATGTTTTTCTTTACAGGAAAGGACAGAGATGGGCAGTGATACCGGAAAAGGCTAGAGAAGATCTACTAACACTAAGTTCCTTGATACTTTGCAAAGAAAGAGCGATATGTTTTCTGTTTTCTTGGGTGTGTCGCTATTTTCCCGATTCTCAGAATAATGAAGTAAAAGAGGTATGGTATATCATTTTACTAATAATACTGAGCGATCATTTTAAAGATCATATTATTTATATATTAAACACAGCTTAGCAAATCTATTTTTAAATGTTGCATTATTGCATCTTTTTTTATGAATTGTTGCAGCATAAATTGCATCTAGTTTCAATAAAATTTATCTGGTACTAGAATTATTCAATGGATTTCGTCCCCATTTGATTTACACTGGTAGAATTTATATAAAAGTGTGATATGCAAATAAACGTTAAAAAATGCATTTGATCTTTAATACCAGCTTAGTTCTATGCTTTTTAATGTATCCAGAATCCTGTTAACATTTTTACGTAATCCACTATAATTTTTTTTAAATATATTAAAAAAGGCAACAGAAGATCATAGGATATATTTTTTTCACTATTCTGGATTTAAACTGATATAAAGAGATTAGATATAAATGAACAGCATGGCTGGTCTCATATTGCTTATTGAGCAATCAGTTTTGCAACATATGCTCACTAGACCACCTATTTATTAAAATACAAATTTATTTCCAATTATTTTATAGTGTGCACAAAGTCTACAGGCTTCAGATTTAATTTCTCAATAAACTGGGCCTATAGGGTTGGTTGATTAAAACTTTTCCATTTCGAGTTGATACTGTATTTATAAATTCTAATGAATTGTTAACTAAATTCAAATAGCAGTAGAGTAAATTTGTATTCTGTATCAAACATCGCTAACGATTCCAAAATTATCAACTGTATGTACGGTCTTGTGGTTTTGATGACTTTTTTGTTTTTCAATAGGTTTTCGAAACGGGAGAATTAAATACGTTCGCCGAAAATGTTGCATTTATGGAATACTGCAACGTAATCATAAGTAAACTCCTATGGAGCCTCGAAGATGGACTTTCCTACGAAGACAAGTCAATATTTATAGAAGAACATACCCTTTTAGTAACCACCGTTCTTCTAGATTCCCTATTGAAATATCCATCTCCGATGATGTTGTACAAAACCAAATTATCTGTGATATGTGCTTTAAAATCCGCCATAAAATTTCTAGAACAATATCAAATAAATACAAATAATTTTTTAGAAGAATTTAGGAAATATTTGAATGAAACCATATTCGTGTATTTAACAAAACATGTGGAACATAATGATCTTTTCAGTGTTAAATGGATTTTAAGGAAAATTTATGAGCCTGTATTGAAAATTAGAAGTGGCGTTTAAATCTTTATTCATACAACTGAAAATTGACCAATACATTGTTATATTTATATTTTTTAACAATTTTAACATAAATTGGGGCATTCCTAACAAAAGGGTGTTTTAAAATTTTGGTGTTTTGCATGTTCTGCTCCCTTTGATAAAGGTACAAATTACTGTTTGTGTCTAACAAATTCAAATGTGAATTCATATTAAATTGCTTTATTAATTTTACTTTGGACATAATACCAAATAGCGTCTGTCGTAGAACGTCTGTGATAAATTGAAGTTCTGTCTCCTTAAGTAATTGTTTTATGTCATACTTATTGGTATATAAAATAAGCAGTTTCTATTTTAAGGTAAAAACCGAAGCATTTAATAATTATTGGTCAGTTTTCGTTTATTGATAAAAAGTTGCATAATTTTCATATTCGACAAAACTTGGGGGATATTAATTTATAAATATATAAAGTTTATCACAATAGCAGATCTCAATTTTTAGTCCTGTTATTCAAGTTAGTTCTGTATAGGTTTTAAGCTTATTAGTGACATTTTACATTACATTTGATCAAGATAAAAAGTAGCATTATAATGTAAGTTTTAAATCTGCGGCTAAATTCGGGATTCATTCTTATTTGTGAGAATTTTTTATTTAACTTTTTTAATTTGTTTTTAAGTTTAGGTTAGTAGCCCATTCATGTTGTATTTGCTTTTTTATATTCATTTTGTTAAATTAAGGGCACATTTTGCTATCATCTATCAGAAAAGTTATGCTTTTGTTGCATCGTATATTTCATTTCACTTTTAATGAATTTTTAGTTTAATTAAAAGTACCAGAAATATTTTTTAAATGTTTGTTTTTCGTTTTTGATGAAAACTACCATCGTGATGTGTAGATTTTTGTGTTCGATGTTTTATTTTTGTCACTAACTTTTACTTTATTACAATCTAAATGAATGTTAATTTTAACATTTTAAATGTGGCAGTTGTTCAACTTTTTATTATTATCAGCGTTTCTTTAATTGTTCTTTTTATTGTCACGCCCTTTTAATGTAATTGTTTATTTAAAAAAAAAACGTTGATTTATTTATTACAGCGGATGTTATGAGTAAGAAAACCAGTGTCATGGAATGAATCTAAGTTAAACGTTGATTAAGAATCAAAACGCGAAATGTTTATATGTACATCGACCAAACTTATTTTTAAGTATTACTAATGTCTTTTTCGAGAATTCAAATAATTGTCATCGTTTTTGCGATTTTTGTGTTTTATCAAAAGAATTTTATCACCAATTGTATTTTGTTTTTATTAAGATATTTAAATATACTATTTTAATACAAATTTGTGTTTTTTTATCACCGATTTATCAAATTTGTCTAATACCAAGAATTAATTAATTGAAAATTATAAATTTTGATTAAAAATCTAAAAATAAATTGTAACGTACAAGTAAGCAAAAAAGTTTGTTTACTTAATAATTTTGAATTAAATCAAAAAAATCCAAACCCCACTGTTCTGGTAGGGTCGAAAAGAATAAATGCAGTATTGCCACGTTGAATAGCTAAACTAATGAACTTGGTCTTTGTCAGTGAACTTCCACAAGAATTTCCAAGTTTTGTAACATTTGAGTAGTCACTAAAAAAAACAGAGAACACTCCGACAAGTCGAGTGACAAGTACGAACTTTATTCATGTGTTTTTTGTCATTGCTCACGTTAGAAAGTATTTTTGTTTGCTAATATATAGTTATGTATCATTATAAAGTCATTTAACAAGCTGTCTCATTGCTCGGAAAGTGTGAAGCCCACAATTATTTTGCCTTACCCTAAATAACCCATCTACCCATCATGACCATCCTTACAATTTATCAGATATTTGCGTCTTCTCCACAAGGACCCAAAGTCTCAACATTAAAGGGAACAAAAATGTATTTGTCAAAAACTTCTTCTCATTTTCTATTTTTTTGTTGCTCCCCAAAAAAAAGCAACTTCCCCGGCCTTGACAGAAAAGTCCCGGCAAGTGGCATCTTAAATTAATTGTTCACCCTTCCTTCATGGGAAATGAAACAACTCATCAGCTCGCTTTCCGTCACCACAGATTCCAAGCGGTTCTAAAATATTTGTCAGCTACAGCTAAATATCCGACTTTTTTGGAACAAATTAAGCCATGACGGTCCAAAATAACAGTTTGTCCGCAAATTCAGATGTGTTGCTCCCCCACCGGCTGACCTAAACGAAGAGCAACGGAATTGATTCTATTTGGCTGTTCCACACTGTATAATAATAATTTTATTTGCATTTAATTATTACATTCATTTTAAGAAAAAATAGATTTTTTTACAAAATGCAAAAGAACCTGGAAGGCAATTTAGAATTGTTCAAAGTCCAGGTCCTCAATTTTCAACATCAAACAAAATAATACGAAATCACAAATTACAACAAAAATTACACAATTTAGAAAAAAAAATTACATTGATAATGGTCGAATTTTTTCTGAATTTTATCTAGTATTTAACAGATATTCCTTTACTGGTTTTTTAAAACGGTTTAGTTTTAAGGTTTTTAACTCTACTGGAAGGCCATTGTACAAGCTGTAAACGTTATACGAAAAACTCCTTGTAAATTTTGAAGAGGAGTACATTGGAGGACTAATCATACCTTTGAATCTAAGATCAAGGGCATGTACATCTGTTCGATATTTTATCTTATGTACTAAATATGGCGGTGTTTTAGTGGTAATGACTTTGTGGAAGAAAGTAAGTGCATGGAGTTTCCTTCTTTCACTCATATCCAGCCATTTGGCTTCCTTCAATTTATGAGACACTGGAGAGAACTTCTTAATGCCATAAACAAGCCGAAGACATGATTTTTGCACCTTTTGGATTCTGCGTTTGTCACTTTCATCTAGACAGGGTCCATTCACCACATCACCAAAATTAAAATGACTTAACACTAAGGCATCAGAGAGATGAAGTTTTTGCTTAACTGTCAGTAAATGACGATGCGGATAAAGTAATTTTAGAGACATGTAAGCTTTTTTGAGATTATTATTTATATGTTGCTTGAATCTAAGATCAGTATCCACAATAAGTCCCAAATTTCTGGCATTATCTGATACTGCAAGTTGATCGCCTGAGATATTTAGTGTTAGATTTTGTTTAACTGTTGCCTTATCTTTGCCAAAGAAGAGTATCATTGATTTGTTGGGATTAATTTTTAAATTATGTTTTTCTGAAAATGTTATTAGTTTATTTAGGTCTTCTTGTATTTGAAATTTAGCCAGTTGCCAGACTTTAGCATAAAATGAAAAATATATCTGATGATCTGCATATTGATGACTTTTGTAGGTACTGAGACAGGTCGTTAGATGACAAGTATAAATAGATAATATTAATAGAGCTAAGATGGCGCCTTGGGGAATACCACTATTGATTTTGACACTTTCTGAAATTCCTTTACATGTTTCAATGAACTGATAACGTTCTTCCAAATAACTACGCATAAAGGCAGTTGACTCTGCTGAAAAACCTATAAAGTTAAGGATTGCATAGAAAAGTTGGTGGATAACAGTATCAAATGCCTTGGAGTAGTCAACGACGATCGACGCTTGGGCCGATGAAGCTTGTTTCGCGCTCTCTTTCTTGCAGGCGAATCGTGCCACTTTTTCGGGTTAATCGACACGTAATCACGTCAAAAATAAAATAAAACAAAATATTATATAAATCGGTGCATATATTTTTAGTGAAAACGACTTTACAATATAAATAACTAGTCATATAAAAAAGAAATCAACTAAAAATATCTATCACGACAACTATATCACTAAAAATCATGGCTACAAGTTTTCACAGAAGCCATATTAAAAAAACTACCATATATTTGTATTTTTTTGTTAGGATATATACAAAAAAAAGCAGTGTTAGTAGATATAAAATAAAACGTCTTCCTACATTTTTATTTTCGATTAAACAAGGTACATTTAGTTACATATTTATTAACAAAGTAGTTTAAAGGACGACTGAATTTTTGGTGGTGAGGACCTTTAAAATAAATATAAATCCAGAATGTAAGATAGAATTATTACAATTGAAACAGAGAAATTGATTTGTAAAATTACTAACTTTTTAAAACAAACACGTTGTTGTTTCCTAAATGTATCTCGTTTAATTTCTAAATATAAACATTGTTAATCTCCAATAATCAGGAAATATCAATACTGAGTACATACAATTTTTGTTTCTGTAAAATAATTGTTGATCATGACTGTTTTTATTTACTACACGTTTTTTAGGTAGTGTAAAAATTAATTTTGGTTTATTTTATAAAATAAATAAAGAAAAATGTCCTTAATAAATTAAAATGAGCATTGATAGATAGAAATAAATAAGAAGCTAAGCAAACTCAACCAAAGGATTTGTTTTCTTAAAAACATTGAAAATCAATGAGATTTAACGAAAATATACAATGTATAAGCAAACAAAACTTATAAATAAACAGTTGACAGTTAATTTTCATAATCTTTTCGGGAATTGTCGATTCCAGTATACAGGTCGGATGAATTTGGAGGTACAAACAGCGAAAAAAAAAACATGGGAATGAGCTTACCGCAAAATAACCGAGTGACAGTAGATTCAGACTTTAATTCTTTGTGTTGTGTGTGATAAACAAATTATAATATATAATTATCTAGTTTCTACCTAATATAATACTAATTTATACTCGATATTAAATCCTAAGTTTTGATTTAGACGTACTGGTAATCGACAATAAATAAACAACTAACATAAATAAAGATTTAACACTCCTATATTTGCAACTAAAATATAAAATGCTAACAATATTAATAAACAAAAGAGTAACTTTTAATATGTAAAGATTCGAATTAAAGGCCTTAAAGAAAAGCACTGAAAGGCCGTACAAGAAAATATGTTAATATTAGTCTGAGGAGAAAATTAGTGTAGAATGTAAAGATGTTTCTTGGTTAGTTAAAAAGAAATAAAAAATAAACAAAAACTCATCGTTTAAAAAATTAGAAAATAAAGTTACATTTTTTAAAATATTTCTAGTTCCAGATATTTTTGAAATAAAATATAATCTGGGTGGTTTCAGAGACAACCAAAGAGACGGTCAAGTACATGAGCATTTTTGTTCGATTGTCCAATAAAATAGTCCTGATAGTTCTATCCTTGTTTAGTTCACAAGTTTGTGAAATGTCACATCTCTGTCATATTTTTGGAAAGTAAGCGCAGATGGCACTAGGAGCATGGAATTTTTGACACAACGGCAAACCTTTGTTTGATATTCTGTGGTAAATGTGACATGTGAAGTGCCAACTGCCAAAGTATTCAGTCGCCATTATTGTTTTGACGAATTGTAACTGTGTTTTTGTGGCGTTTTTAGAATAAGTTCAATAATTAGAGTTCTTATTCATAAACTGTGTAACAGTGTGTTGTAGAACAATTATTTTAGACTTTTGTTTGGTGATTAGTTTGTGTGTAACGATAGTTAAAAAACGATGTGTTTTTTATGCATCCTCTTAGTCTATACCTTGTCACTTCTTTGAAAAGTTAAGAACCACTTCCATATTCCATGTTCGGTATGTTTTCATTGCTCCTGTAATTTGTCCAATAGGCCATATATTATGTCGAGGACCACAATAATGTTTATGTATATGATAAGTTTAATATATTGTTTACATCATTTATGTTTCATACAAAAACACTTTTTTTATTTTTCAATAAAGTATTTTTTTTTTAGTTTTGTAATTAATTTTTAATGAAAGAAATAAGAAAATAAACGAAAAAGGGTTTGCCCGCGCTTTTTTAAATTTCCTGAGAAGCGCGAGCGCCATCTCAACTCACTTTCCGGTTCTGGTCGACCAATTCATTACTGTAGAACAAAAATTTAACATGTACTTGGGCGTCTCTTGGTTGTCTCTGGTGATTTTACAAAAGTAACCAAAGCGAAAATCGTCAAACCTAAAATCGGCATCTACTCTACATTTCTAGTAGATTTAAAAATGGAATAAATTATTCGAAAGACAGTCACGGCAGGTGCTTTAGCTTGCACGTTGGGGTGTATCCTTTTGTCACATTCAATTATGGCTTTTTAAACTGCTACAACTTTGGGAGTCTTTAATGACTGGCACGGATTCTCTTCGCGGTTCTTTGATATGAAATAATTTATCTCGTTTGGATGGCACGCTTTCTCTTCTAATGGCTCCGACATGCGAAACGAACGTTGCTTGATTCGGAACGTTTGTTGAATTCGGTACTGAAAAACTCGAAAATTCCTTTTTATTTGCTACTTCTTTGATTGAACTTAACGTTTTACTCAACCAAGGAGGCCAACTGTTTTTCGCCGTTGTTAGTTCTGCTTCCGACGCTCGCAGTTGATGTGTCAAATTCTTAAAAAAAAAAAAATTGTATACATGTATACTCTATAAATAAATTAAAAAAATACCTGATTACGACATTCAGCTTCCACATGGGCTAATTTCGTTTGAGCTAATTCTAATTCTAGCTCTCGTATTCTTTCCTCATCACTGGTATGTTCGTCTTTAGTTATTTCAGCGGAAATAGACTTAGTTAAATGTTGCGAACAATTTTCGCAAGTAGATACCTTACTCTAAAAAAAATTTAAATCTTTGTTATTGTTAACGCATTTAAGAAATAGAAATACTTTTATAAATTCACTAAGTATCGTTATGAAGGGTGCAAATGATTTCTCTGTGTTATAATTCAATAATAAAAATCCGTAAGGAAGTAGGTAACACTGACAGAAAGAAGTAACAGGTAAAAAAGTACCCCCCAAACAGCTTTAAATAAAGTGGTCACTGCTGTACTAAAGGACCACTTTCGAAGAAGGCGTAGCTAAAAATTTGATTTCAATTTAACTACATTCGATGCAAGAAAATAAATGAAATAATAGTAGTTGTTTAATTTTTAATAAAATATTTATTAACTAACAGTTAAATTCAGACTATACCCTCCGCGATACTATCGCCATTGTGAACTCTACTACTATTCTGTGGACACTTTTTGAGCCTAACTGCCGTTAATAATTAATAATTCTGTATAATCCATTTTATGAATGAGAGATAAAGTTGCACAATGTAGCTCAGACAACAAACTATAAAGAAGAAGTTGCACAAAGTATGACGTAAAGGCAAATGATGGTTAAACAAAGTAAAAACTAATATAGATACGAGTTTGTATGTATCAAATCTTACTATAAAAAAATCTAACTTTACCATCAAACTGTCAAGTTCCGCTTTAACTTCATGTAACTGCGTATCCAGTCGCTGTCTCACCAATTTATAATCGTTTATAATGGCTGCATTACTATTTTTCTCAGATTCGGCTTGACTAACTTCTCTCTTTAGCATTTCTTTCAGTTGACTGATTTCGTCTAACATAAGTTTCCTTTCTTCTTCATATCTGGCCACTGTAGATCGTAGTTGTTCGACTTCGCTAGCTTCTTTCTCCGCTTGATCTACAGCCTCTGAATCCAAATTGATAATTTCCCAAGATTCTACAGGAGCACAGCAGATTAAAGGCTCTCATTTTATTTGCGCAATATACAGAAGATACGAACTTATATTACAATCTCGGATATTTCAAAATTATTAGCTAGTTGAAGTTGAGTTATTGTGCACATTCACAAGTTAGCGTATCTTCTTTTATGGCGACATATAAAAGCCATTAATTGCTCTACTTATATACATATTTTTTTTTATTTTGTCAACTACAAATAAGCAGATGGTCAACTCTATATCTCTAGAACTTGAATCTTAAATTAAAATAATAGGACAATTTGTTTATAAAAATAATTAAACCAAAAGAGAAAAAAATATTTGATGAAGTAAGTCATATTGTATGTTCATAGATTAGGGAAAGGAAGTTTGGGAGAATTAAACAAACATCTGTATGTAAAGAAGTAAAGATGTAATCTTCCTAATATAAAATATTGCGATAGACTCACTTTGTCAGAGAGATAATGATGAAACCATTTAAGAGTTCTAAAAAAGGTTTAGCAATCATAACTTTGAAGTATTATATTAGTAGAAAAAATTTAGGCGTGATTAACTATGCACTTCAGATATTAAAAAGAGGATAATGCAAAAGAAAAGATTTTTATGCTATAAGACAATTTATAAATACATGAATTAAAAAAAAAAATACAAAGTTATGAACTACAGACTATTATCTAAAATGTATGACAAATATAAGGCAAAACAGGTAAATAAGTGGTAAATATATTTTAAACGTACCTTTTAAAGCTAGAAAATCAGCTTCGTATCTTTTCAATTTTTTTACTTTAATGCTACATGCCAGTTTGATAAGTTGTTTTGCCGATTCTTCGGATCTGCATTTTTTCGGCAAGGATACGCGAAAATATTTTAAAATTCCTTCAAAATCCAATTGTAATAAGTCTTTCTTATACATCTAAAAAATGTAATTAATAATATGTAGTGTCACACCTCAATAGGATTTATTTTTAAATAAGCTCTTCGTTTTGGCATAAGGAGTAGTCATAGAATTTAGCAATCAAATTGTAAAAAATCATATTCATGTTTTATTAAGTGGTTTAAAATGACGATATTGATGTTGGCTGTTGTAATGCCTCTTCTGTTATTATTCCTCTATTTAAAATAATTGTTTGATTCAAGTTATGAAAGTTGATTAAATTTATGAACAGTCATTTTACAACTATTTAAATGTGTGAAGATAATTTCAATAATACTTGTAAAAATACCATTTCACGAAGAAGCACAAGCATTTGAGGTTTGCATACTACATACAAAGTTTAAAAAAACTTTTAATTATTTTCTACTTCTTTGGATACAATTAAGACTTAAAGTTCTATATAAAGAAGAATGTCATTAAAATGATTTAAAATCGGCAAAAATACCTTTCATGTGAAATTTATTCCTTAAAACAAATTTAATACGAAATACCACAAAAGCCTTGATGCATGTATAAACTTTGTAGATAAAAATTGGGAATTAATGGTCAGTGAAGGAAAGCTAAGGCGGATCCTTCTACATCATTTGTCCTGGAAAATACCTCAGCACAGGATGTCCAACAAGCTCATCTTTAAAAAAACTTTGTGGTAAAATTGAATAAGAAAAGTCAAATGGGACCACACATTAATATCGCAGATAGGTAAAGAACTGCTTTTTTTGCTATATTGATGGGTCAAAACAGAAAAAAGCATAGGACATAAGTTTATGGACCTAGATCAAAACTATTATTCTTAGTAAGATGGACTTCCACAGAGTAAGGGTTAGTACAATAAATTTAATTAAAACATCTAGAGAGCTTAGGTTAATATCCTACCATTTTCCACGCAAGAATCTACCACGGATAAAACAGGCAAAAGCCTTGTTGGCTAATTGCATCCTAAAAAGGTCTAAGTCTCGGACTAAAAAATCTAATGTAAGATTCCTAACTAGACCCTTAGTACTAAAACACACGGAGCGGTTTTTGTCGAGTCGGCAGCCGAAGCGGTGCATGCTTTATGGCAGTTCTATTGAACGAAACAAACGGCGCGTCAACGCGCGGTTCGTGATGGCGGTGGCAGCGCGTACCCTGCTGGCCATCATGCACCGCGCGCGGTTTTACGACTGTAGTCGGCGCATCAGTACATGTTTGCTTATGGGACTAAACACACGAAAGGGGTTTTGTGGCGGTTTTTGTTGACTCGGCGTTGTCAGACCAGTATGGTCTCTATTTTTCCTCTCATTTATTATGGGATGTATCCAATATTTGCGTTTCTTTTTTTCTTAATTTTGTTATATTATAGTAAGCCTGCAGTTATTAGAGGAAGCAAATCATCACCACTGTCAGAAGAAGCCATACTTTATGCCAACGATGCGAACCACTAAGACACAACTAGACAACTGCGAAAGATGTCTCGATAAAAACGTGTCGGTCGTAAGCTGCGGTGAGCCTCATGTGTTTTGAGCCGCTTCTCTGCCGAGTCGGCGCCGACTCGCCAGAAACCGCTCCGTGTGTTTTAGTACTTAAAGTACATAAATTAAAGATAGAGGAGAAGGCAGAATGTAGATATTGAGAGCGTGAGAATGAAAACTTTATACATATTCTCAATGAACTGTCATTGAAAATGAAACAATTGTAGAACTCTACACTTTGGAGAATATCAAATATAAAAGGGAAAACTGCTAGCAATGAAGAATACCTACTTTAAACAAGTAAGGGAACACAATAGATTTCATAGATCGCAGTTATACAACTTAATCTAAAATGTTTTTTTCATATTAGGTGTATCTCCTCTAATAGTGACATTCTTAACTAGATGTTCAAATAATGTAGTTTAAAATAACTTTTTTCATAACACAGTTTGTTTTATTCTGATACTTTTCAAGTCTTTAAGCCCTCGCCCTTTAGGTCGTGCCAAAAACTTTCACACTCGTGAGAAAAGTTGAACATTCCCCGAATGTTTCACAAGATACTATTTTCAACAACAACTATGTTGAATAGAAATAATGTATGCCAAAACAAATTGAACAAATTTTAATTCATTTCAGAATTTTAATTAGATGCGATTTAATTTTCGTTGTAAATGAAGAAATAACAATATTTTTAAAACTTACCGTAAGAAGAGCGATGGCGATTTGAAATAAGGTGTCGATACCTTGAAGTAAAAATATATCTATGATATGGAATACGAAATATAAGGGAAATCTGGCAGTAAATAGCGTCAAAAACCACTGTGATGCGAACATGTGTGTCTCGATATGATGTTGTGCAAAATGTACCGATAGGGAAGTCAAATGTTCTTCTATCAATTTATTCAGTTGATAAAATCGTAAATGGAGATTGTCAAATCCATCTTTATACAGATCTCTTAGGCGGTAATCATACATCAATTTGACTAAAATACAAAAGGCTTGTTCTTCGGGCATCTGAAAAAAAATTTGTATTTTTAATATATGGGTTATTTGACTTTAACACAAAATGATAATAATATCTTTGACTAGTTTAAGAACTGAATAAGGAACTAAAGAGTTTGACCAATAAACCTAAGTCCAATCTTAAATCCATCAGTTGTTTGGGCACATGTGCAATGAAATCTAAATGGGGAAGTATCAACTATTTCAGATGCATTACATTTTATTCTTTAAATCTTTAATTTCAAAATTCAATCACATTCCATCCATTACTTCACAAGTTAGAGTGTTTTTAGTGACGGTAAAATTAGTTGCTTGCTTTTTAATTACTGCAAGCTGAGAAATTGCTCGTAAATTACAAGGATTCCTTCTAAATCAACAATCGTTCATTGGTATGCTGAACTCAAACGTGAACGATCACTGATGACGTTGAACGCATTAGACTCCAAAATAAGGCTGTTATACCAGTAAATATAAAGAAAGTTCCAAAAAAATGGTTTTGGCCGTTCCAAAAAAATGGTTTTGGCCGATAGTAAATTAAAATTGCAGATACCTTAACAGTATCAAAATAACCAGTTTGGTTATATTTTACATGAGCATTAAGATATGGACTGTTTGTTCAAAACCAAAGAATTCATTGCTCAGGGGGTTGCTTTCAATTTTTTATATGATAGTGGAAAAGACATCCTCTGTATTTTGGTACACGCAAAAAATTGTTTACCAGTGCAAAGCATCATGGTACAAGTCCACAAAACCTTGGTTAAATTGAATTAATTGCACTTTTTAATTGCGTGTTTTCTAGAATTGTCTCGGGAACGACTACTGGCTAAAAATTATCTGGCATTATCATTTGGCATCAATGAAAAAGTGATTGCTGAAACAGAAGCCACCTTTGGACAAGGAGAAATCATTCTATCAAAAGAGCATTGATATGTTGAAAGCTCTGTTGAATCAATGTTTGAATCCTGAAGGATAAATTAAAATTTTGGAGAAAAACTAACATTTTCTTTCTAAGATCTATAACTTTTTAGCGCCAGTACAGATCATTCCCTACCATGATAAACAGAATTCTTACATGGATATTGGTCCAAAACAACTTTGTGAATAAAAAAGAAGTAAATCATCCATCTCTCGAATGTGACTAAACAGTGATTGAAGGAAAACACAAAATCAATGTCACAGATTTTTATTTTTAATTCAATAGCGACTGGTTTCGACCTTTTAGAAGGCCATCATCAGGCTTAATATGAAAATTTGTAACATGTCTATCGTCATGTCACCTTGCACTATTACCGACCGTAAACGATACCGCTATTATTACCGTTAAAACCGACCCCGATTCACTATTAATGCTACTGTACACGAGACACCCCTTATAAACGCGAACTATTTATCTGTTTGAACGAGGCCAATCAAAGAACGCTTGCAATTGAATAACGAACGCATTCCTTCTGACAAATGACACAAACACGATTTCCGTTTTGAGCAAGACTATTTAAAGACCCGTAAGGCAACCATATCTCCTTTCATCGACTAACAGGCCGACTGAGGAGTCTGAAGAAAAACGTTAAAGTACCTCATCTTGTGAATTTCCTTTTTGGTTGTTGAAAGATACAACCCGCTAAATTGGAGTCAAGTTATCGCTAATTTAGATCCCAGTTACCGCTTTTGGAAGGTCCCTATGTGAAGACAGTCCTTCAAACCACTTTTGAGCTGTTAAGAAAACTATTACATCCCAAGCAGCCAGAACCATTAAAGAAACTTTCATCTCTCTACGAAGAAGCTGAAGCCGCCCTCCTGAAGCACAGAAACCCAAAGTTAAGTCCACTTTTTACAACTCCAGTTCATTATCAGCAAGTACTTACAGTTTCAATAAATAATCAATTTAAAAAAAAAGTTTCATTTATATACCTTAGACTATAAGTCTTAAGGGTGTAGCGTGGTCGGTCTTTATTTCAAGTAGCTTCTTTATTTGTTGTTTAATTAAAGTAATTACAAGGTGTTTCTATCTTTCTCACCTTAGTTTTTGTGTAGTTTGTTTGCTTAATCGATAGCGTTCAAAAGATAGTGGCGCCCTTATTACTTATACATCCCAATCATTCCTATAGTGAGCATTAACTTGGAGTCGAACCACCCTCTGGAGAGGGTCTCTTAGCCGGGATCTCTTTTAGAGAGTTTTTTTAGTTACAAATTGGCGCCCCCGAGTAAGGTTACAAATTCTTAAATTAAGTTCAAAAACATAATTGCTTGAACAAAAATGATTGAGTAACAACAAAATAGCTAATATGGTAAAATTATTAATGAAAAATTGTGAAAAGAACAGGTGTGACATCAAAAATTATACTTATTAATATGAATAAGTCTAAGGTAAGATATATTAGAAAACTATATGCTAAATAGAAAGTATGTATTATTAATTAAAAGTTTATAGAAAGATAAACAATTCTATTATGAATACCTATTTGTCCTATACATGACATATTAGGTTACTGTGTTTCTATTTAATAATTTTTTGAGGTTCACTTACGTGTAATAAAAGGGTCGCAGCTAAAAAGCTTAGACCTTGACAATATCCAACTTCCGAATCGTAAACGGCGTAAGCTTTGCTTACTCTATACAAAGAATCTTGTCCCAATCCGCCAGCTTCTTTAAAGAAATCGTGAGCAGGAAAAGTACGAGCTATATCTCTTTTGATGACATTTTCACAATTTGATTCCTGAAAAAATAAATAAATGTCCAATTCACAAGAATTTGGATTTTCGAAAAGAAATCACCTTCGTTATGAGTAATCTGTAACTTTCCATCATATTTGTGTTTTCGTCTATACCAGCTAGTCTCTGCCATACTTCGCCTCTCAAAGCTTCCGGTATACCTAATCGAACCAGACCGGCTAGTTGTTTAGGTCTCTGTTTAAAATTCGTCGATTTCCATCTTTGATAAATATCGTTCCACGATTCCAGGACATCTTCAGAACAATCTTTGGAGACGGAACCGGTGCCACTTAAGAGAGGTTCATCGCCATCTAAAATATTAAACATAACAAAACATTGTTTGAAAAAATGTTCAAACCATAACACTAAAGTATTTTCAAGTGTATAAAATATGTAAATTTACCAAATGATAAAATTTATAGATTAAGAGTTTTGCAGGGATTTTTTTATCAATGTGAATTAAATAATTACAAGAAAAATTGTAAGATTTTATCTTTGTACTGTATAGTTTATCAGAAGTGAACTATTTTGAAAATAAACTGTGACTTTATAAGATAGAATTAATAAATTTGAACAAAATTAGAAAAAATTAATCTTGAAAAACATTCAACAATGTTTAAAACGAGCTAATGTTGCTGCAGGTTGTAACAGTACCTGTTAACATTTTAAGCACCTGGTATCCTAAATATTAAATTAAATTAGTACCGCGAACTCCATCTTTCCGAAAGAATTCTTAATAATAAAATAATGAACACGGTCTCTATAATTATAATTGGAAGTTCAAAGTAGCTACGCTACGAGGTGTACTAATGAGTTGCCATTATCGGGTTCAAGAGGTTTTAATAATTATACCCAGTCTCATTTTCTTCTATTGGTTTACTGTCATATACAGAAAGTTGGAATATAATACAGTAAACTTGAAACATCTTGTAAACTCGAAGCATCTTGTAAACTCGAAACATCTTGCAAACTCGAAACATCTTGTAAACTCGAAGAATTTTGTAAACATAATATGGTTACAAATTGACGCCCAACGTCATAATATGGTTACAAGGTGAAGACGTAGAAGTACTTTAAAGTAGGCTTTCCGTTTAGTTGAGAGCAGTCAGAGGATTTGCTCGACCGGTTCCTCTTCTAGTTCAGATCATGTATAGGTGTTTTTGGAAAGATTCTAACCAGTTGGTCTAGTCTGAGCTGTTTTCTACAGCCTTCTGTACCGTCCTATCTTTCTCTCTATAAATAATAGGTGGGAGTGTGACAATTAGGTTAGTCATAGATAACTTGGTTAGGTCTAAACTATGGAACAACCACATTGAAAAATTGTTATCCAAATCTGCAGAATATTCTACAAAGAGTTGCATCAACACCGAAATTTGAAATATGGTGTATTGAAAGCTACTTAGCTTCGGAAGAAGCATGGACGTCCTAGAGTTTAGTCCAGTCTTGCTGCTAGTTATTATTTATTTATAACGTAGTTGGCAAAACTTAGATGAATGGATAGTTTGAATGGATAATTGAAGGTTAGAAACTACAAACAACTGGCTATTGTATCGTTGACTTTACTAACTATTGTTGACAATGCCACCAATAATGTAGTGATGGGAGACACTGAAAAATGCCTATAACCACAAAATATAAAATAAGTAAAGTTAAATTTGGAATAGATGTTCCAGTTGAGGGTTTGGTTACCTATCTGTAGGAGTTTCAATTTGCTCTTATATCATTAAAACAGTTTCTTTTTAAATCTAAATCTTATCTTAAAATCTAGATCATCTAGGTTGTCAATATAATTGGTCCTTTCTTTTACAGTATTCTCGACGCTGGTATTCAATAATTTCCCAATCATCTCTCTCTATGTCTTCATTTATCTTGGTTTTGAAACAATGATAACCAAAACATATCTAAAATCTGGGAATAGTCTTTAAATCAAATCATTTGATCGAAATGCTAAAATAACCTACCAATGATATTGAAAGGACTATTCGAATGAGCAAGCTCAAAACAGTAGCTATCAGCTATGAAACTACCACCCGAAAGTTTCGGTTATGGTTACAGTTGAAATATTTGATAGCACAAAAAAAGTTTGACAGTCGATGACTAAAGGCCATCATCGTAGCTATCAGCTAAATTAGATAACAGGAGATTGAAAAACCGAGTACATTAAGAGTCAAAGTGCAAGGAAATATTAAGTGATTTTACAACTTAATCTTTTTATCTCTCTCATGACTAGGAGAATGGGTAAATTTCAACGTACATTTCATCTTATTTTAGTGATAACAATAAATAAACTATCTAACGGATATTTATTATAATACAGTTATATTATGTACCAAAAGGTGAAAATACCACGCAAAAGAGGTTTAAGGCGATTGGAACTGAAATACCAGTGAAAATGATAATGTAGAAAGGATTTTAAATAAAATAAAAATATTTTTATTGTAAATTGATTGTACTAACCCTTATTTTTTGGAAGTCCATCTTATTAAGAATAATAAAAAAATCTTCGTTTTAACAAAACTTCCACTATTTATTAAAAAAATTGCTTTTTTAACCTCAATGACGATGCTAATCAGCGAAACGGCCGTCATTGAGGTTAAAAAAGCAATTTTTTAAGTTTTGTTAAAACGAAGATTTTTTTATTATTCTTAATTTTTATTGTTCATGAAATATTAGTATTACCTGATAAATATTCTTCCTTAGGCGTAAGAGTGTCTATCGATGTAATACTAGGAGAATGTATTAAACTGGATAAGTTCAAATTGAGATTAAGAAGGTTTCTATCTAATTCTCCGGATGTTTCCATATTTAGTACTTCGTAATAAACATCATTTAAATCGGACACTACCTAAAAAATGTTATTTACATTAATTTTTTTTATATTTATTTTCCTAAAAATGATAAGTCATTTATTTTAAATATACAAAGAACAATTTAAAATTAGTTCGAATTATCAACAAATACCAATATTATAAACATGTAATCTAGGAACAAAGAAGATTGTTGTTTTTACTTAGGCTATAAAGATAAAAGGAAGTAGAAGAGAACTAAAAAAAATTGTAATGGTAGATTGTGTCATTAAGATTAATTAATAACCAACATGTCTATTAAACATTCTGTTTGTATAATTAAGAGTTTTTTTGTTTGTTTTTGGCATACAGCCAGATAATTAAGAATTAATATAACTAAAATCGTTTAAAGATAAATTGTAAGGTAATGTTATAGGGTGATAATAAAAAATATTTTTTGACAAAATAGATATACACTACATTTTAGTGTACATAAACTGTTCCATGTGAGAAATATTGCACAACTTAATCTGGGTATGTCAACTATTCAACTTGACCTATATAAACTCATGTTTTACTATCACACATATCAAGTTTATTTATTTTTCAGCCAATTTAATTTAAATTCTATTTCATATTATTGACATTGAATCGTTTTCTATGAATTTTTCAATAAAATATAAAATACTACTTACCAAAGTTAAATTTATTTATTAAAATATTGACTGATCGTCTACCGAGAACGACTAATAACTAATAAATGTCCGGATGAAAAAGATAACATATTTTGACGCATTTAAAAAAATAACAAAAACAATAAGTGATGTAATCGATTCAAACAAATGTGTTATGGCATATTCGACATATTAATGATAAGAAATTAATTGAGAACACAAAATAAACAGCGAAGCCGAACGCTATTGACGTCGCCCGTGTCTGTGTATTCTTATGAATGCTCTTTTTATTAACTTAAGATGCTGCTAACACGAATAAATAAATTTTTGTTGCAATGCTTCAAATTCACATAGGACATGCTCCATCTTGTTTTTGCAGTTTTCCCGGGCAGCTCAGCATCACTTTCAGTCACTCCCACTATTTTGAAGTGACACTTCAAAGGGCAGTGTTCAGTTTTATGTCTTATTTGCTCATTTTAAGGACGGGGTATCGCTGTACATCAGTATGGCACCAGCAGACCAAAAGTTTATTCTAACTTTCTCCGTTATTACAACTCAAATCGTTTTATTTTTTTCACCAAATTGCATATAAAGGTCTAACTTAGGTAAGGATTGCATTTATTTTTTGTTAATTAATTGTTTAATATTGAAAAAGAGCTGTTGAATGCGAACTATTTTAGACCTTTACATTTGTATAAATAAACAACAATCTAAATAAATTTTCTTAAAATGAAACTAAACCTTTCCTAAGTTGAACATTTTTCTATCAAATAGCCCAATCAGAATTTTCTAAAGAGATCAGACCTAAGAAATAGTTAGAAACTAAAATCATGCTGCATTTTATTTTTATTTTTTCACTTTGGATAAAAAATGGACGTAGTTAATGACGAAATAATTGTACTTTAGTTTATAACTTTTATCATAGATGGAACTAGGCACTATATATATTTTTTTTATTAACGAAGTCAAAACAAATTTTTGTATTATAAATTAATGTAACGTTTTTTAAATATTTTGCGATATTTACAAAACAATTATTTAATAAAACAAATTAGTAAAATGAAAAAAGGAATACTGATTTGCGGATATTGATTTTCAGTAGACCAGTTATATCATTGTTATATCTTGAAGAAATTTTAATTATAATATGCCCAGCGTACGGCTGGCCATCTAACATAGTTATATATGAGGGTAAATAAAATTATTGTTTGTGTTTGTGTGCCGAGCGATCGCTTACAGAATAAGTGTTTATTATTCCATTTTTCCAGCACAATTATAAAACATTAGACACAGAATAAACATCGTTGTAAATAAATATAAAAACTATAAAATTGTTAATAACAAAAAACTGTAAATTCAAAATTCTTGAAAAAAATACAAATTATTGGTGGCCATATACACACTTCCTGGTCAAATTTTGGAAGAAATCTGGTCACAGGTTTCTGAGAGAAAAAAATGTTAGCGTAAATTTTGTATACGTGGTATTCTGAATTAAGTAAAAAGAAAAACTGGCATCAAAATACTTTATTTAAAAAATATACTTTTATTATTTTTACATTTAAATATTTTCTGGTGGATCTTTACATTTTAATCTTTTGCCTCTCCTGTTTAAAATAACTTCCGGCCCAACGCAATCCTCATAGAATCGTCTCAACTTTTCTACCATATTGTTAAAAAAAGTTTCGTTGTTTTCGGTAAAAAGTGGATTATAATCTCCTGTATCAATAATAATATTGCATATTATGTTTTTCTCCTTGTGATGACGAGTTTGTCCTTGTATCTAAAAACAATAATTTGTAATATTCTAAAAAAATTAGTAAAATGAAAAGCCAGTAACAAATCTTACCTGATAATAATAATTGTGATTTGCCTTCGAGTGAATTTCACTATTTTCCATTTTTAAGCAAGGAACCATACGCTTTTCTACGGCCTCTCTCAATGACATTTTTGATGTGGCTACTTTTAAAAAACATTTTACTTCAACAAGTTCATCTGAATCAATTTAACCTAAAACATAATAAGTTATTAAACTCTGATATGTATATAATAGTTACAATAATTCGTTTACCATCAGGCGATGCACCTAATAATTAAACCGTATTTCAAGTCAACAAATAACCCTGAAAGGTTAACATTCGGGTAGTAATAGTGGGTAGGTTTGCAGCACTTCATCAAATTTTAAAACATTAGATTAAATCCAGCAACGTTCTAGAAAACATTATTATTCTTCATAGGTATTACAAAATTAAAATATGTTGACCACTTTAATGTGTCATTTGTAAATGCATCGCCTCTAAGTTAATAATATTTTAATAATTTTTTGACACTTACCTAGAACTGATTTAAAAATAATCACACACAACCATAAACTTATAAAAATAATAAACTTACCCTACCGGTGATTAGGTATATATAGAATTAAAAATACTACAAATAAAAAATGTTTTTAATAAAAACTAAAGATAAAAGTAATAATTACTAGAGCACCTATTGATATTACTAAATGTTGATCTACCCTCGTTCTTTCCCGAGATAAAATACAAAATATATTTTGTTGGCTGGCAAGGTCTATAAATGAGAATTATATAAATGGTTTTTAGCCCTAAAACATGTGTTTTTAGCAGGTAAAATTTTTTCCGATGAATAGAGCAATTTAGTGAAAGGATTCTATTATTATTTCTGTTAGTTTAAACTATTACTAAGAGATGTCTGCACTTCATGGCCAAAAAAATCATTGACACATTTTCGTTTCAGATTGCATGGGATACGGGCTCCTTAAGGAGACTGTTCTTTTAGGTGACAAATTAACAAATATTTTAGCCTGCCTCAATTTTGGCGTATTCAAGTCCACTTCAGCCCTTTCATTTATCTTGAACCCATCTGCACACCACAAGATGGAGTCCTCTTCCAGCTCTGACGGTCAAAGTCACATGGCTGATTCAAGAAGTTCAATAGAATTTCTTCCTTCCTCAGTATGTAATATTGCAGTGGAGGGAGAACCAACATCTCCTCTAGGTCTGCTGTGGGACAGGTTGTTGTTACTGAAGTTATTCCTAGACAAGCCAGCAGTGGCACTTTTTGCATCTTAGTAGATGCCGTTGAATGTTAAATTTTTGTCCACCATACAAGTGAAGAATATGTAACCATGGGCTCGATAATCGTTAGGCTTGGTATGACCGGAAGGTTATTTTTGGTTTCAAGCTATATGCATTCCCTTATATACCCCTCCCCGCCTATTTTAACTGTAACAATTCTGGTCCATAACATTGACTGTATCCATTATACTATTGAGGCTTCCGTATTCATCTTCTTCAATACCTTTTTAACGGTTTTAAAAGAGGTGTTCTCGAAAGCCACAATATAGGTCAAATAAGGCGCAAAGGGCTATTTCGTTAGCCAATATTTTGAAATACAGTAGAGCACTTATACAGCCTATTTCATTGACAATGATAGGTTATCAAGATTCGTCGCCAACAGTTATGGACTAAATCAAATTTGCTTGAGATGTTGCAAAGATTTGGCTATACACAAACTTTTGTGGTTCAATTGTCGTTCAATTAACTATTTTGGGTATGCTTTCATGGTACATTTGTTATTAATATTTTAAATCTTTACTACTGAATAATTTTATCCCCTTCCATATTCTGCAAATTGATACTATTTTCGCTGATTTTTCCAAAGCTTTTGACAGGGTCAATCATAAACTCTTGTTACATAAACTTAGTTTGTATGGTCCTGTTTTAAAATGGTTAGGTAGTTATCTATCGGATAGATTGCAAGTGGTGAGGATTAATCATTACTATTCTTATACTTTTCCAGCGACTTCTGGAGTTCCCCAAGGGTCTCATCTGGGACCTTTATTATTTAACTTCTTTATTAATGACATAATGTATTGCTTTCAGGGTAGCAAAGTTCTTTTATCTGCTGACGACCTCAAATGCATTACATTACTTATAAAGCTAAACTAGAATTAGTTCTGCATAATTTTTTAAAATACATTGCCTTTAAGATGCGTACTTTTTAACGTTATGATATTTTAGAGCTTTTATTAAACATCCCTACCCTAGAGATTCGCAGAAAGCAAAGAGATCTCATACAGCTTTTTAATATAATTAATGGAATGTGTAATAGTCCCGAACTTCTTTCTAAAATATATTTAGTCGTTTCTCCTCATGTAACTAGGCAAGTGTAAACCTTTCATGTTTCATTTCATAGGTACAACTATGCAATGAATAGTTTTCTCCCTAGGACACTCAAATTAGCTAACTTCATTGAGGACATCTCAATTTTTAATGTGTCAACTTTTAAGTTTAAAAAACATCTGATGGAGCTTAAACTTTGATATCAAATTTTTGAGTGTTGGCTGAAGTTATGGTCATCCTCTACTGTATTTTGGGTTTTGGTTTTGCTGTTTTTTTTTCATAAATACCTGACGCGTTTTCTTTTTCTTTTCTTTTCTTTTTAGAACAATTTAACACTGTATATTTATTGTGAATTGGGCTTGCCCGTTAATAAATAAATATCTCTGATACATCAGAAATAATGACAGTTGAGTTGAATAGAAAAACAAAGTTTTAAATTTATCACTGATACAAACAAAAATAAAGTAGTTTGAAGTGTAGATTTAGTTAAAACTAAACTATTTTATCCAAAAAAAATACACTAATGATGATTCAAGCTGTAAATTGTACTCTGCATGAATATCGACTAAAGATTTAGCATATTAAATTATTTTATCAAGTTTGAATTAAAGGCAAGTACAAGGAAACATCAAAAATAATATATATATAGAGTAAAACATTTTGTATTTTATGTGGATCAGTAAATACATACCTGTAATAACAAAAACAATACACAAATACGTAAAATAAATTTAGTTAGCTTGAGATTTAAGGTGATTGAGATTATTTTTGTCAGATAACTCCATAACACAACCATTTCATTTCAAACTAACAGAATTAAACAAACAGAAAATTTAATTAATTGATAATATTCGAAGATTTTAAAAGGTTTTGTTTGTAAATGGATAAGGTTTGATGTAGGAGAACTTGTTTGTAACATAATAATAATGCTTATTGATTTATAAACACAATTTGTAGTACACTGTAAAATATTGGACATAAAAATATAAAATATTAATTTAAAAAACCAATAAACGTAGTAATCACAGAAGTAGTGTGAAATTGTAAATACATTTTTTTAAATTTACTTACTCCAAATTCAAAATAACTTATAGACATTCTGTATAACCTGGTATATACTTGATCAAGTAACTATAAATTGTTATTTTATCTTTATGTAGATACTACAAATGTTTGATAAGACTATCAATTAAAGGTAGGATATTTTTATTATAGAAATGCACATAATAAACAACAAGATAACGCGTTCAAGATATTTATGTTTACGTGCACATTAAAATAGTAAATAGAAGGAAACACTAAATTTTTGAATACGTTGATCAAGACATGTAAAACTATGCAGTAACTGATTGACTTACCTCTTTTAGATTCAAAAAAAATTGTTGGACCAGACTTTTTCTTTGGAAATACCAAAAATTCCTCTCGTTTTGATTGTATACGCGAACGGGAGTTTCAATTAAAAATCTAACCGGTTCTTGAATACCTCTAATGACCAAATCTACGGCAACTGTCATAAATTGTTTGACGTCCTTGGGGGTTTCGACGTTCAAAGGCTCGAATGTTTCTTCTGTTGGATCCCAATCGGCGGATATTAACGTACAATTTTTTTCATGAGACACTGCTCCTGACGTTGCTTGCTCTTTCTGCAACATTAAATCCGGCATTATGCAAACAGTCATACGTCAAAAATTAAAAATTGCACACCATTTTTTGGGTATTTTATTGATTCCTTTGAAAATTGAAAATTTGTCAATGGACTCACCATTTCCAACAGTTGCATATCCGAATGTTTGACGTGTTTTCCAGCAGCAACGAGCAATCCAAAACAACGTTCTATAAACAAATGCGGTCCGTTATCGGATACTTGTCGTATACTTATGCACAACTCCTTTTCGACGTTTACTTTCAGTCTAAAACCGTTTTTGTCTTTTCCTACGGCCGAACGAGATCCCTGTAAAATAAAAAAAGTATCAATAAATATATCAGCTGGTTATACCAAAGGATAATATCTTACCTTACCGTCATCTTCCTTAATTTCCAAATTCACTTCAAAAACATGCATTAGCGTTCTAGCTTCGCAATTAGTCATTATAGATTGTGACATAACATCGCCAGTTGACGCTATGGAACTGCTCATGGTGCTCATCGATCTAGGAACCCTCTGGAAAGCTATAAAACGTATTGAAGTTAAATGTAATTACAGTAATAAAAATTAGAAACTGATGAAAAAAGTGCAAACTGGATGAACTGTCAACTTGGCCGGTTTTCTATCAATGATAAAGATTTGTAAATGGAAATTATTCGAAGTGTAAAAACTGATTTTAATATAAATCCCTTGTTTAGACAATACTTAAACTTTAATTTGTTTTCGTTACTATTTTTAATATCTGAGAGACGCGTTTTAAGATGAATTTTACACCAAACCGCTTACAGTTAATTAACGGAATATTTACGATGGCTATTATTGTTTATTGCACTTTTAAAAACAAATCATATGACTGATATGAACGGAATTCAACACAGGAAACGTATAAAATAATTATAAATATTGTAGCGTTTATTTTAATTCAATTTATAAAATCCATCAGAAAATTAAATAAAACTCGAAGTCAAACCACAAATTCTTTATTATAGTTACAAATCAACAGCGACAAGTTTCGGTCTACATCAGACCATTGTCAGGCTGTAAATATACTGGCTGTATACCATGATTTTCTCACAGCCAGATGATGGTCTCATGTAGACTGAAACTAGTAGCTATTGCTTTGTGATTCTAATAAATAATTTGTATTTAATGAATATTTCTATTTAGTTCTAAACTTAAATTTTCAAATGTATATTTTCCTCCCTTCTTTTTTAGCCTTTGCTCATCCAAAATTGAATATAGGCATAGGCTTCCACTTGACTCTATTCTGTGCTTTCCATCATACCACTTTATTTCAACTTTGCGGAAATTACCAAGGTATTTCCATAAAAAACATGTTGGTCTACTTATTGTTTTTGAGGATTAAGGTACCTTTAGTTATAAGAAAAAATCTGTAGTGTTTTTAGGGTCAGGTAGTTTTCTAAAAATAAATCAATTGGGTACTATGGCCACCTTACGGCTGGCAAACAATGTTTGACCAATAATATATCAAATCAACTGATACCAAAAGAAAGGAAAAATTGTAGATGAAACAACCATTTTAAGGATTAAGACAGCAGGTTATCATTAAATTGTTCAATAATAATTCTCAGGCACTTATATCAAAAAACTATTGAAAAAAGTATGCACAAGACTGACCTTTGGAATTTCCTCCACTGTAATAACCATAGGTATATGGAAATATTTTTGCTTAGCTTCTAATAGTTTTCTTCAAAAATAACATTATTTATTTCAATAAATTGAATAATTTTATATAAAAAAACCAACTATAAATGAAATTTGATAAAAAAAGTGTATAGTTATAGCACTGGATGATGTTAACAAAAAATTAATACATTACAACACACCACAAACTGAAAACAAGAGGCAATATGTTGATAGTAAGCTATCATATTTCTGAAATGGTCTCCTGGGTATAATTTATTAAATTCACATGAGGATAAATAACTATATAAAATATTCAATTCATTTTTTTCATTTAACTGAGTCAAATATATAAAAATATTAGATACAAAATAAATAAAAAAAATGATTTTTTTGAAAATATAAAAATAATAGTTAGTCAAACTGCAACAATAATTACAATAGAAAAAAATCCAAGATATGCTTGCTATGTTTAACGTTTTTTATATACTTTCCGCTAATTTTATTAGTTCTTTTAATAGACTTTCAATTATTTTCAAAAATAAAGCAACCAAAAAATACGCATAAATGTTAACATGCCACCATTTAAAAATTTACTTATTTGTATGTATTTTAATAAAGGAAACTTTAAAAAAGTTGAAAGATGAAATTTACGACAATTTTATAACCCTATAAGTAGGCAGATCGATTAAGCAGTTCAAAAATAATACAACAAAATAATCTGATATAAATAATAAAAAAAAGGTGCATTTAACGATAAATGTCGATAATGATTAATAAAATCCAATAAATACGTCACGCTGCAATAAATTTGATTTATTGATTAGCTTATAAATAATGTTTCAGAGTGTATGCACCGCCTTTGTGATCCTGCATAACAGTTTTGCTGAATATGTGTAACAATTTTTTTCAATTCTCATACAATTTAATAAAAAAAGATGACTGCTAGATGACCATTTTTAATTTATTCAGATGGGTGACAATGCAAATATTTTCAATTGTAATGTTGATAAAATGTAGGGAAGAAAATAATTTAACTTTAAATGTCAGTGTTTTTCATAGTGCAAAGGTTGGTAATATTAGATAATTGAATATAAAAAAATTAGGTATATAATATTTTTTAAACGATATTCTAATACCTTTAGCAAAACAAGATGAAACTCTCGAAACTGCCTCGGCTATGTCACATCGAAAAACATGGCATTGAAAAATGGCCGATTCTTGAGTATCTCCATGAGACCATGTAAAAGCAAAACAGCTTGCTTCGTTAGTATCGGCTGGACCACGAGCATAAAACAAGATGCGATGGATTTCATAACGTGATATGACGGAGTTGCTTGAAGCATCATATAACCTAGAAAGATATATTAAATATTTGTATTTACTATTTAAATTTACTGAAGTTTCTTACACAACAAGTCCTTGAGAAGAGGATGGCACAGATACTGAGACCTTTATTCCTTGTTCAACACTTTGTTCATTTAAAATAGTCATGTTCCTTTGAATTTCAGCTTCAGATTTTGGCGCGTTAATAGCGGCGGCGCCCAGATACGTTACACCAGAGAATATTGTACAATCTTGGTCCACATCTGAAACTTTGTAAATGATAACTCAATATTATGAAAGCAATCTATCTTAAATGCATATTTTGGTCTCTATATGCATTTAAATTAAATGCCATAAATTTACTTTAAATGATCAGAAATTAAATTATGCAAATAAAAAATACTGTACCATGTGGGATACCTGATTTTAGTTATTAAAAACCAGAGCTAAAATGTTTTTGGAATATATAAAACAGTTTTTATAGCTTATGGGGAATGATATCACCCAGAAGCCCTTACTAATATCATTTTAACAATGAAAAACACACTTTTACTTAATATTTTAATTTGTACTTTTAATTTACTTAGAATACAGGAAGTAGCACAATAATTCATCTCTATTGCCACATAGCTACAAACTAAAAAAATAATACTTTCTTGATAAGATTAAAATGAAAACTTACTACTGCATTCTTCTTCACTGCTAGAATCTATTTTATTTGATTCTAACTGGTCAACAGTAGTGATACTATTTTGACTTAAAGGATCTGTTCCAGGTTCTACAAGTGTAACATAAAAAGTACTTTGTCCAGTTTTATTTCCTTCTATTTCTTCTCTATTCATTGTGGAGTCAGGTTCTTGCAACACTTCTGTCAAAGCATTTGTTAATTCATTCAAATCACCATTCTGAAATTATTATTTATTAATATAAACCATAATGTAATACTGATTTATTTAATATCAGTTAACAACAAACATCTACTTTTTAATTATCAATATTGTGACTGCTTACATTTGGTTTTATGTTAAAGCAAAACAAAGATGCTAACATCTCAGACAGTAGGTCAAACTAAATGTGTATATGTGATTATATATAAATATAGTTAAGTACTCCTTATCATCTTTTTGTCACGACCTCTATTGGCCGAGGTTTACAATATTGCATGTATGAAAATACAAGGCATAGATGAATATGAGATTTAATTTGTTTTTTCCAAAAAATATTTGATTTCATGTTCTCATTATTTGTAAAAAATAAATACTTTGCATAAGAGTTTGCTGCATGTACTTGTTCCAACTGAATAAAAAGCTATTTTTTTACAAGGAATCAAAAATTTACAGCTAACCAAAATTGAATATTAAAACATGATGTAATTTTTACTGCTAAACAAAAAATAGTAGTCTTGCTCCACTCTAACTTGTTGGGTTGCTAAGTGACTGGTTTCAAAATAGATCTAAAACTCTAGATTTAAAAAATTCTAGATATTATTTCAAAATCCATACCCATTTATACTTCCAAACTAACTAGATTTTATACACCTTGTGTACTAAAAAGTGTTTTTATTTTTTAACAATCTGTAATAATGTCTTAATCTCATACTGGGTCCCTTAGGAAATATTACTTAAATAGCCATTTTTAACTACAACTATATACCTCCATTTAGTTTATAGGTATATGTCTACTTCAAATTTGTAAACTAACAAAAACTTTGATTTACCAAGTTATGCTTAAAAAATGATTTTTTTGTATTGTATTTTATCTTAATTTATTTTAATACTGTTATTGTAAAAAAAATATGAAATAACTATAAGATTTTTTCTATCTAATCCTATTTATAAAAGATATTTGCAGAACTACAAGGAAAGAACTATACTTTTTTTATAGATTACTAATATGAATCAGTTTATAATTCTCAAGTAAGGATTCCTACCTTAAAATCTAATGTAGGAGTTTTAGAAACACCTGGTTTATCACCAACAAAATCAAATTCATCACTCGTTGCTACCGATTCTGTAGATTTTACGCTTAAACTATCCTCCATCACGTACTGCAAAAAATAACCATGTAAACAATTATAATTTTTGATGCAATTCACTGTTATGTTGTTCTTGTATGATAATATACTATAATTCAAGAACTATACACAAAAAAGTTTAGTTTAAGTTTTGACTATTTTGGTGATGAATTTTTTAGTAACTATTGAATGTCAAACGTTGATGTAGAAAAACGAATGTTTTAAAACAATAAAAAAATTAGTAGGCACTTACTTTTAACCAATATTTACTTAATTAAAATATTTAGGTTTTCCATTGAATAGTTCTTTGCATTACATTTTTGTTGAATTTGTTTTCAAAATAATTTGATCGAAAACACTATATGGGGCAGTGACCTTGAATGTGACGAGTGACGATTGACTTGACGCATACTTCTCATCTCTCATCATAAAACACAAATATAACTTATTGGTGTATTTTGATGATAAAGTCGTTTATAGAAAAATTTACGTTTATAAATTAGAAGAATAGTTGAACCAAAATATTTGGTTGAACTAACTCTTATAAATCGCAGTTTGCTTTAGAGAAATATTTTATAGATATGAGAATGCTTTTATTATAGGTTTAACAACTATCGATAAATAAATTTAACATTTGCATGTTAATTCCTGTTGACAAATATCTAATTTACTAGCCAAAACGTATCTTGTTTTTAAAAGTAGGTAAGTTATCTCTTTTTTCGGCAAACTTCTGGGTAGAGAATATGGATATGAAATATTTAAAAGAAAGAAGAATGTCACAAACGCTTCGGTGTCTAGTGTACACAAGTGCATATAGTTCAACAATAAAGAACAAACCTCATGTCTCTGATGTCACTGTCACATAACCGGACGTCACTGTCAACGATGTGTCATTATCTTATCATATCTCCGGGTGTTGGCCTCAGCCTTAGATTATGAAGTTATGATAAACTGTTTGTTATATTTTCAATTTTAGATGTTATTTAATTTTAGCGTAGTAAAATATACTTTTTAAACTGTTTGTCAAAGTTTTTAGAGATTTTTTATTTATTTTAACCTAAAATGTGGAAAGCCGCTGCAGGTCATCAAATAAATGTTAGTAATGATAATATTGAAGATGATGAATGGGAGACTGATCCAGATTTTGTGAATGATGTAGACGAGCAACAACAACGATGGGGCTCTACTACAGTTGAGGGTTCAGGAAGAACTGCAGGTGCTATAGAGTATGTTTAACTATGTGTTTCCATAAGTATCCTTCCTTGAAAAGGATTCTCCCAATATTATGTTGAAAACTTTTGTCTGTTAGTTAATATAATTATGTATGTATTTTAATTTCAATGTGTTTAAGCATGGATAAATTGCGAAAAGAAACAGAAGAAGCTGATGCCAAGAAAAAGAAAAAAGAGCTGGAAGAAGGTGAGCACAACCCAGCATATGGTTATGGTGGAAAATTTGGAGTACAAAAAGACAGAATGGATCAATCTGCAGTAGGGCATGAATATGTTGGTAAAGTGGAAAAACATGCTTCTCAAAAAGACTATTCAACAGGTTTTGGAGGAAAATTTGGAATACAATCAGATAGAATTGACAAAGTAATTTTAACTGTTTAAATATTAATAGAAGTTCTGTGATAATACTTGTATATTTTGGTTTCTTACTTTTCTTAAAAATTTATAAAGATGAAATTACTGAACAGTTTTTCTAGAGTGCTGTAACTTGGGACCACAAAGAAAAAATTGAAAAACATGCATCCCAGAAAGACTATGTGACTGGATTTGGAGGAAAATTTGGTGTACAAAGTGATAGACAAGATAAATCAGCAGTTGGTTGGGATCATGTTGAAAAAGTTGATAAACATGAGTCACAGAAAGGTAATTTTTGGATTAAATTACCAAGTAATATATTAATGATCTCATTATTATATTATTCAATAATATATTCTTGCCTTTTACCTGCTTAGGCAAACTGTAATATTTTATTAATAATTCTATTCTTATAGATTATAAAACTGGATTTGGTGGTAAATTTGGTGTTCAGTCAGATAGGCAAGACAAGTCAGCAGTAGGCTGGGACCACCATGAAACTCCTCAAAAACATGAGAGTCAAATTGATCATAAGAAAGGATTTGGAGGTAAATTTGGTGTACAAACAGATCGTTTTGACAAATCAGCTACCAATTTTGAACCCCCAAGTAAAGTGGGTACCAATTACACTAAAGTTAAGCCTGATATTGGTGCTGCTAAACCTTCAGATTTGAGGGCCAAGTTTGAGATTATGGTAAGTGCTGTAAATAATTAATATTTCTATGTGTTATCATTATAAGTGTAAATTTTGATCTGTTAGTGACTCCATCAGTCAACCAATATTGTTATTGTGTTATTTATACATATTAACTTATTTTATAATATTATTTGTGATTGAGATTGCAACATCCATAAATATTTATGTGGATACATGGATAACAAAGTTATCTGTAAATATAATTCTGTTTTAGACATTACCTGAATCCTTCAGCTTATGTGTAACTGAAATTGCATAAAAAGTATAATATGATTTGGATTTGCATAGGATTTTGTAGTAAAAAATGGTTTGTATTTTTAAGGCCCAACAAACCAAACCTGATGTGCCTACACCCTCTACAGCACCTAGAAAAAATGTTCATGCCAGGGCTGCATTATTCACTAATGTCAATAAAGAATGCTCAAGTTCTTTAACTACTGAAGCAGTCTCAGCTCCAAAACAGTTAGATCAGTCAAAAATGGCATTTTTAACACAAACAAATAAAGAAGAAAAAGAAAACGTCAGTGAAACTGTTGAAAAAATTAATAAACTGGATCAATCAAAAACAGCGTTTTTGACTCAGCAAAGTCAAGCTAGTAAAACTGAGGAAAACATTGTTGAACCTAACCAATTGGATCAGTCGAAAATTACGGCAATTGCTCAGAATAACGAGACTGAAATTGACCAGCAACAAAGTATGGTAAGCAAATATTTTGATGTGATAAAAATTTTATATTTCTTGTTTTATATAAAGAATTAAATTATTATTTTACTGAATCATACATCAAAATTCAAATATAATTTTTAAATTAATAAATGCCCCATGTTTGAAACTTAATTTAATGACATATAATAGGAATTATAGTTTTTAATCCCATTATTCCTTGTCGGAAAACGAATCATATGAACACCCAAAACGGGATGGAAAGTATTGTTTATCAACCCAAGGGCGGAAAATTCATAATGCCACGATTTTTTTATCCTAGCATTGAAAAAGTGTGCCTTGGATTTGATATTTTTAAATCAGATAATATAAATTTCGACCAATTGTACAAAGTGAGAGCCTTTTTCAAACAAAATTCTATAAATTATAAAGCAAAAAAAAACTAAAACACTATCACAAGAAGAGTGCATTCCATTTTTAAAAGAAGCGTCCGATTCTGAATACCTCTTGATGAAGGCGAGCAAATACATAATAGTAAAAACATATACAGCGCCTGATCGTGGCGCAGTGGTATACGTGCTTACCTCTCACGCAGAGGGGTCGGGTTCGATTCTCAACCTTAACATTTTTTTAATAGTCATAAAGGTAGGCTGAAAACAGTTGTGTGTCATATGTGAATAAATGCATTAGCACCCGCGGGCTGCTAATGTCCACTTTCGGCCCTTGTGACACAATATACTACTTTATCAAAAATATTCACGCTGCTGTTCATTTATTGGCAGCTAAGTGTTCTTCATTTTGTTATTTAATGTACTGCAGTTTCATAATTTTGTTTTAATACAATATAGTCCATGTATGTTACTTATGATACCATTGCTTTTATCAGTAACCCAATATTACTTGGTTTATTTACAAAAAAAAAACTACTTTAGATATGGGTGTTTCTGCTATAAACAACTAATTAATTGTTATTTTTAAAGCAAACTCGTTTGAGTTCTCTAATTTTGTATTATCTTTGATTCCGTTATTTTCTACGTTTTCATTTTATATATCTCTTTACTAGATACAAGAAGAACTAGAACTACTTAGACAGTTGCAACAACAGAAACCGGATGATTCAGACTCTGATGAAATTTATGAAAATTTCGATACATCGACAATCAAAAGAGCTGGACCTAGTGCTCATCATGTACAACAATCTGTAAGTATAGCATGTTCTGTTTGGAAACAAGTAATTTAAAAGCTGCTATACTGTTAATATAATCATTATTGAGAAAAATTTACTCTATGAACAAGAGCTTTAAATTGTTGTTTTAGTTAATAAAGAAGTTTATTTAGGCCTTATATAGAATGTGGGTCTTTAAAGGGCATACTGTTGACATTATTACTTATAGGTCATTTTTTACAAGGTTATATATCCAAATAAAAAAGTAATTTCAGCTACTTATATCCAAAGTATACATTAGCTCATTGTAGGGAGGAAAAGTACGTCTAAAATGACGTACCCTGTACAGTCGGCTTTAGAATAGCATATACATGTTAAATGTGAATTTCGTTTACCTACCGAAGTTATAAAAACGCCCTTCTTCAACAACATAGGAGTGGCAATTTTTAAAACGCCTACATTAAATGGTTTTTGGGGATTAAGTTTATTTACAAGGGTCGGTCATGTCCCGAATAAATAGGTTTTTTTCGCATTTTTGCACTGATATAATAAAAAAAATGTTTTGAAAAGGGATTTTAATCCCAAACAAACATTTATTATCGAGGGTTCCAAACTAAGTGAAGTAAAAAAGGAATCAGTAGAGAGGTTGCAATAAAAAACAAATAAAACCGTACTGTATAATACACAGGCAATTTGTCAATAAAATACCTTATGCTGGCTTCCTATTTCTGAAACATCGGAGTAAAGTGTCTTTACCTCCCTTGAATGACTACTGTAAGTAAGCTTCAATCTCGAGAGGAAAAGTAGCAGTTTGCTCCCTTGTTATACAAATAACATGTATAAAATCCCAAATTGCTGAAAAGTGATAAATAAATTGTAGGCACCAGCAGAAACTTCCGAAAGTCCACCTCCTGCTGCTGCTGCTGCTCAAGAAACAGAAGATGATTACCAAGAAGAAATTGTAGACACAGGCATTACGGCTACGGCGCTTTATGACTATCAAGCAGGTGCTGACGATGAAATATCTTTTGATCCTGACGATACTATCACGCACATAGACAAAGTGAGTCGATTTTGATGTTAATATTTTTTTCAATAATTTCCAAGGTTAATTAATCTCAAATATTGTTTTTTAATATGGCAAATTTAGTTTTCTTGTTAGTCTAATCAAATCACGAACAATTTTTGAAGGAGTTAACTATTGCTGATGAAAAAGATGATAATTGTCATTTATATTTTTTTAATTTGAATTTTTAGATCGACGCGGGATGGTGGAGAGGTTTATGCAAAGGAAGATATGGTTTGTTTCCGGCAAATTATGTACAGTGTAATGAATAGTTACGGTATTTAAGTTTTAATTGAAAGGCCTATGTACTTATCCGCTTCCTATTTTAAAATGAGATACATCTGAATCTGAACAAACAGATATTTTTCCAGAAATATTGTATAACTAACTTTTGTATAGTCTGTAATTAAGTTTTTATGAAATTTTTACTTTATTCCCAAAAAAAAATTATTTTATATTTTACATTGTTTTAAGATTTTATATATGGAAAGTAAATATTGAAACAGTTACCAAATTTCTTTATCTGCTTTTGCAACTTTTTTGATCTTGGACATTATTATAAATGTTCCTTGAAGAGTACATAAACAGAACGATGCAAATAAATGCTTTATTTAAATTTTTTTCTTAATGTACATTTGATCTACTCTAAATGAATAAAATCACAGATATATTATTGTATAACAAAACTAAATCCTGCTTCATTAAAAATAATTAAACATATAAAAATTATCACAACAATTCAAAAACTAAAATAAAAATAAAATTTCCTTTTAAAACCATTTTCAGTTTACAGATATAAAACCAAAATGAGAATGAGAAAAATCAACTTAAAATTAATTTCTTGAGGAAATGCGAGCCATACAGCCACTTTTGTCGTTATAATGTATGCATCGCATTTACCATAAATGAATATAAGTAAAATCTTTAACTGAAAACAGAAGTTAAAATACACACCCTGTATATCGATATAAATAAAAAATAACTGTAACATACTGTACAATCGTAAGGTTTATTTTACGACAAAATAGATTTTTATGATATTTGGTAAGGAACATTTTCAACCAATTTCTTCCAAAAAAAAATCATAAAAAGAAATCCAAAGCGGAAGGGAAATCATTCCAGTAAATTGCATTGAAGTTAATTTTTTTGTTAATTAATTCTTTATATGTAGTTTATCAAATCAATAGCGTTTATTAGTTATATATTATTGTACAGAAGTAATTTTAAAATGGGTTTTCTAGTCTCTAATTTAAATAAAAAAATACAAAATATTAAAATAAATAAAAGCATAAAAAATAATTCTTTAATCGAGTACCTGATAGAAATGAGATTATCTTTTTATAATTTTTTTGGAAAAGTGTGAGTAGTTCGCCGTACACATTTTTTTATATATACCTTAAACAAATAAAAACAAGTAACTATTTATGTGGCTTAACCTAATAAGAAGAAATTTAACATATTTTCAGATCTGATAAAAATAACTTGGTAGATGGCAGTTTTTTTTGTAACCGAAATGTTTTTATTGTCCTCCACTGGACATTTTCATCTAAATTTTTGTTTAAAATCTAGTACACATCTATATTTTAACATTAAGTTACAAAAATGGACAGATATCTATTTCACAATGATATTTTAAATGAAATTCTGAACCAGGAGAATCCACATCATTCCAATCGCCTACAATTTATTCATTATTTACATTATATATTAGAGAATGTCCCTTCAATTCTAATTTATTGCGCATTGTACTAGTTAATTCAGCCGGTTCATAAGTCCATAAAAATTTGCTTTCAGTGCTTTATCATCGTTCTAGAATAACGTTGCCGAAAAAGTGCGCAAAATGATAATATACCGGGTGACCTAATAATAATTACTTGCTCATCACGAATAAATATTCCATAAATAACGGTAGTAAAGGATAAAATACTGAATTAAATATTTTTGTCTTGCAAAATAGTTAAAACCAATTTAATAAGTTTAATTAAATAAAATTAAATAATTTACAGATTACTTCATTAAGCCACCCAGTCGAATTCCGTACTGAAGAAAAATTCAAATTTTACAGTCCACCACATTTCATTCTGATTTATTGAAAAATTATTAGGAATTACAAACATTTTGATTAAATTCTAATAGCCATAAAATTAAATTAAGTATTTTTTTTTCTTTACTACTAAAGACCTATTAGACCTAAATATATGCCACACTTTGTGATTAAATATTCGTACATTTTATTTAATTATGATGATCTTGGCAATGATATCGGATTCAAACAATAGTTGCGTTCGGTATTAATCAATCTCTCCCATGCTCCCCCCATGTGGGCACCTGTCGGAGGATTGAATTTAAATTCAATTTCTTTCGAAGACATGGAATCAATCACAGCGGAACAGTTCAAGTTTTTTAATGATTCTTTGAGCTCTTTAGCTGCCGCCACGAAGTTGGTTCCATTATCACAGAAGATAGACTGAGGCTTTCCTCTTCTGCATGCCATCCTCATTATTGCCATAACTGCCGAATCGCTATTTAAGGTGTGAGCTATTACGAGATGTATCGCCCTCACCGCAAGACAGGTAAAGATGACTCCCCACCTCTTTTCCTTCCTGCTTCCTACAGTGGTCCGAAATAATCCATTCCTACGTTCATAAATGGTCTCACCGCTCGACTCAGTCTAGCCTCTGGAAGCTGCCCCATCATGGGTGGTATCGGCTTAGCTCTCTGATTCTTGCAGACCTGACATCTTGAAAAAACGGATTTCACTGCTGCTCGTCCATTGATAACCCAGAAATCTTGTCTTATTTCATTCAAAACCAGCTCCACTCTATGGCGAAATGAAAAGGTGAACCTGGGTATGACCCACTTTTTCGAATCAGGAAAGTTCTTTACCATTTCAATGAACGCTTCGACTCCGTTCCCAATGAAGCTCGGTTATGTATCGATGAACAAATGTGTAAAACCAAGATGCCTCACCACTTGCGACAATATATGCCGAATAAGCCCCATAAATGGGGGATAAAGCTATTTGTATTGTGTGACACCACACAATTCAAAGTCTACAATGGAGCTGGAGATAACGTGGTTCTACCAGGAACACCAAATCTTGGAGCGACAAGTAATGTAGTTGTCAGGTTGTCACAAACAATTCCCAATTTCGTAAATCATACTTTGTATTTCGACAATTTCTATTCGTCGATAGCGATACTGGTCTACCTGCATGCACGCGGAATATATTTTCTGTAGGTACTATTAGAGCAAATAGAATACCAAAGTGCAAACTCCCTACAGATGACGAGGTCAAAAGAAAGAGGCTATGCAGTTGAATTCGTCGGCTCTACTTACGGTGTTGAAATAAGCACTGTACTTTGGAAGGATACAAAATGCGTACGTTTATGTTCTACGTATGTCGGTATTCAGCCATTTCAAAAGGCTAATGCCACCCTCCAACCATCAAAAGTACCTCGTTTCGACAAGAAGAAGAGAGAATACATCGAAGTCTATCAACCTCAAATCATTCGTGAATATAACTCACATATGGGAGGGGTGGACTTGATGGATTCATACATGGGTAGAAATGGCTTGCGTATCAAAACGATGGATGCAGCGACACGCCTTTTTTATCATCTACTAGACATGGCAGTGACAAATGCATTCATTCTTTACCGTAGATCGAACGCTGAAAATGCTGCAGCAACTAATAATTCGGAAGAAGAAGATGAAGGTACAAAAGAAAAAGACATGAGTCTATACCAGTTTCGTGTGAAACTTGCTCAAGGTCTTTGCACTTCTATTGAAAAACGTCCTCCTGGTCGACCATCATCCGTACCACAGCCTGCCCTAGCAGTAGCGCTGTTGGTAGAAGAGTAGTACATCCCGTGGATGATGTCAGATATGATGACGTGAAACACTTTCCTGAACGGGGTTCAAAAAAGTCGTGCAAATTATGCAAAAAGTCAGATACTCACACTTTTTGTACGAAATTCTCCGTGCATTTATGTTTCACACGTACGAAAAACTGTTTCAGAGAGTACCATGTGCGTTCATAACTCATTTCACTAAGTTTGAAATATTTTTTGATACCTTTTTCTTTCAATAAAAACAGTTTTTATTTTTCACTATCTAAACACACCTGTTTTATTTTTTTACCCTTACCCGGGCAAGACCGTCAGTAGACGGTCTTCATTCTTTACCACCTGGCTGTCAAACCAATAAATATTTTGCAAAACGGACTTCAGATATGGGTTTCTCGTTCAGTAATTACCCCGAAAGCAAAATTCCCATAAGAAAAAACCCGCTGTTTCTATCTTGCCTGTTAAAGGGTTAAGTTTTAAATTTCTTGAAATACCTGTGTATGAGACCGAAGAAAAAAATTATACAGATTTGATGTTACTCCTCATCACTTCTCTTCAAAATTAATTTGTTTTCCATGAATGGCAAGCTATTTAAGGACATGCCATCGATAAATAAAAAACACTCAACAAAATAAAGAGTATGAAAATAGCTAGTAGATTGGATTAGTTAGGTTTTGTTCATAGAATTGAACACAACAAACACAAACAGTCGTCTTTCCGTTCGTTTACTCCAAATCTGAGTTCATGTGACCAAAAATCCTTCTCATCTGTGCTGACAAAACCGAACGCACCTTAAAAAGTGTTGCATTGTTGTCGGATCTGAACACATGTTCAAGCAAATAGGACAGTTAGAAATGAATAGATCCATATGAGTTAAGTCGATAACACCGGATCAAAGAGTAAACATAAATGTTAAAAATTAAACCTTAAAGTATATGTTCTGCGAGACCGAATAGTTTCCAATATATCAGCCCTAAGTATCCCCATTACAGAACAAATCGAGATGAACTGAATTTGAATTTTTCTACTATCCTTACTATTTGAAAGAAAAATATATTTTAACAAAATGCTCCCAAATTTCCCTTCAATTCCATCTTTTTTATTCTTAAAACAAGATTCGTACAAATAATTTTGTTTAAATTTTTAAATCAAGTGTTACTAAGAAAGAACGTCTATTTCCCTCGGAGACGCTAATGCAGGAGGTATCATTTGAATGATATTATGCGACGGGGAATTACCCAACGGTTGTCTTACCCTATTTTCCGCATTTTCACGAGCATCGTTGGTAGCTTGTTTTATAGCTTCCTTATACGGTCCTTTTTTCTTCTTATTGTAGTATATCTGGTAAAAAACAAGTACTTTTCTTCATAAAAGTAATAAAGCCTATATTCTCATACAGTTGATAATACGTAAATATTTAGTCCATGCTCAAGGTTGAGTACCCATCACATTTGAATTTTATAAACGAATGCCAAAACTTGAGACTATACTCAATGTCCCATGTTAAAAGTTCTATAAGTGTACTCAAACTTGACCACGGCCTATAATTATTAGCATTAATGTATTATTTCCATCTTACTGTAAAGTAAGAACTTTAATAAAGTTGTTTGGATTTAAATAAATCAACAGATGGATCCTGTCACAAACTTATTTAAGGTTCAATTTTGATAATTTTAACTAGTAGTATGAAAATGATTAGAGATTAATTCAAATTTTCTATTGCAGAATTTGTTATGCGAAAAAAATAACCTTAGTTCTCTGAAGAAGATAACCTGGTTACCGAAATGTGCGCTAGACAGTTAAAAGTGTGAGTTGGTGTAGTGGTAGTGTAAACTGTGTTTGGATGTGTTGATTATCAGATTTCAAATCATCTTGTTGTAAAATACAGTAACAAACATAAAAGAATCAGAATAACAACAAATAATCGTGTGATCAGGATCTTAAATACAACAAGAAAATGGAATAAATGAAAATACAGAAATATAAGCAACAGGAACAGAAATGAATGTATATGAATTCTGAAGAGAGTTGCAGAAAAAAAGGTAATAGAGTGTCTAAATGTAATACACTGTATATATAAATTATACAGAAAAAAATAATATAAAAAGAATATAAGTCGTGGAATATAGATATACAAAGTGGTGAACAAGAGTGTTTATCCTTAAACTCGGATACATACCAGAAGCATCACCTTCATCCCAAAAGCAGGAAAACGGGACACCACATCCCAAATTCTTAGACCGATCAACTTCACAGTTCTCAAAACGATGGAAAAAGCTGTAGGAAACTCCATTAGAACAGAAATCTTGGAACATGTGCTATGGCACCCCCGTACGAAGCGGGAAAATGCACGGAAACCGCCTTGACACAATTGACTGACGAATTCCCAGACGCTTTGAATAAGAGCGCCTTTCTAGACATAGAAGGGGCCAACAGAGCACAAAGTATATAGAACGACTTCCACCTGGATGTGTCGCAACTGCTGTCTACAAGAATCGCAGGAAGGACTGGCAGGATAAGATACATCTTCATCAATGTGACCAGAAGCTGTCCGCAGGGAGTTACATCCCCATTCATGTGGAGTCTCACTGTGGACAGCTTACTCTGACCAGGGAAGGCATACCATAAGAAGGGTATTCCGACGACATGGTTATCCTTCCAAAAGGAAAATATGAAAATGTTCTCTGTGATATAGTTCACAATGGTGCTACTCAACATCAACCCCACCAAAACCAAAAAAGTAGCCTTCGCAAGGAAAAAAGGAACCTTATTTAAAACCCATAAAAATAGTGGAGTACTTCGTCGAGTGGTAAAATATTTAGGACTAATCCTAGATAGCAGGTAAATCTGGAATAAACTCGAAAACGAAGTAATACACAAAGCCACCAAGTTCCTTATGACGTGCAGGAACATTGCAGGGAAAAAAACCTCTAGAAGATTTAGAGACTAGTCTGTGCATGTATCACTGGAGCAACGGGAACTTGCCCCACTGCTGCTGACACTGTTACTAGCTTTACTCGAGGGCTTAGAACTTTTTCAAGCATACTTTTTAGATAAATTAAACTATATCAGAACTTAGTATTTAAAATGAAATTACTCTTGTATTGATTATAGAACCAAAGTTTTGACCCTGACACTGTTAAACTATATCAGACCTATCAGACCAGACGACCCCACTGTACATTCAGCTAGAAAATGCAAGGAAGAAAACAATATACAGAATGACCAAAGATATTATCAGAGAAAAATCTTGATCTTCAATTTGATAAAACTTGGGAAATGCCTCAAGATGATATGCCAAAGAAATTCAACTTTGTGAGAGAAAACGCATCACAAAGTTGAGTGATAATTCTGAATGCGATGAAGACACCAAACAAAATTTAAACCAAAATGCCATAAAGTGGTATACGGACGGTTTCAAGCTAGAAGAGGGAACTGGAATTCTGGATAAGTCTTGCTTATATACATAGGACTTATTTTGTAGAAAATTAAAAATCCTGAAAGTTCATGATTTAAATTGTTTCTCTAGCTATCGTTGCTTACAAGATAATGGCTAATTTTATGAAAAAATCAGGTTTAGTAACCCGTAATACTTCACCAGCGTAAGTTTAATTCTGAAGAAAATCTATCTATGGGTAGGTATAGTGATAGTACACACTGCGTCACAAACAGTGAAGCACTGCCAAGTAACTGTAGCTGAACTGGCACAAAGCCACAAGGTTATCCTTGAATGGGTACCAGGACACACACAGGGATCCTTGGAAGTGAAAAAGCTGACCTCCTAGTCAAGGAAGCTTCAGAAGGAACCCTGATCGGACCTCTCCCCATATGTGGAGTCTCATACCAACATGTAAAAGGAAGAATAGAGGAACGGTTAAGGGAACAGCATAAGAAACTCTGGATGGAACTGCCTGGACTCGGACAATCCAAATTATTTATAACAATTCCATCCAGGAAGAAAACCACAGAACTACTTAGCCTACGTAGAACCCAACTAGGAAAGGCAGTGGGACTGCTTACAGGACACTACCATCTCCGAAAACACATGAACATAATGGGACTTGCCGAGGACCCGTTATGCAGAAAATGTGGTGAGGAAGATGAAACTCCTCTTCACGTAATATGTCACTGTCCAAGCCTTAAGTGGCTTAGACAGAGACACTTTGGCAACTTTGTGAGTGAGAAAATGCATCACAAAGTTGAGTGATACTTCTGAATGCGACGAAGACACCATACAAAATTTAAACCAAAATGCCATAAAGTGGTATACGGACGGTTCCAAGCTAGAAGAGGGAACTGGAAAATTAGTCTTGCTTATATACTTAGGACCTCTTTTGTAGAAAATTAATAATCCTGAAAGTTCATTATTTAAATTGTTTTTCTAGCTATCGTTGTTTACAAGATAATGGCGAATTTTATGAAAAAATCAGGTTTAGTAACCCGTAATACTTCCCCAGCGTGAGTTTAATTTTGAAGAAAATCTATCTATGGGTAGGTATAGTGATAGTACACAATGTGTCACAAACAGTGAAGCACTGTCAAGTAACTGTAGCTGAACTGGCACAACGCCACAAGGTTATCCTTGAATGGGTACCAGGACACACAGGGATCCTTGGAAGTGAAAAAGCTGACCTCCTAGTCAAGGAAGCTTCAGAAGGAACCCTAATCGGACCTCTCCCCATATGTGGAGTCTCATACCAACATGTAAAAGGAAGAATAGAGGAACGGTTAAGGGAACGAACAACATAAGAAACTCTGGATGGAACTGCCTGGACTCGGACAATCCAAATTATTTATAACAGGTCCATCCAGGAAGAAAACCACAGAACTACTTAGCCTACGTAGAACCCAACTAAGAAAGGCAGTGGGACTGCTTACAGGACACTACCATCTCCGAAAACACATGAACATAATGGGACTTGCCGAGGAGAAAATGTGGTGAGGAAGATGAAACTCTTCTTCACATATTATGTCAATGTTCAAGCCTTAAGTGGCTTAGACAGACACTTTGGCATTCAGTTTCCAGAGGAAATCGTGAAAGCGAATATCAGTGACATTCTAGAATACATGAAGGAAGCGAACCTGGTATGATCACTTCAGATGGGTACAATGAGCCTAGAGCTCCAGTACATACACGAAACGCACTCCAGAAGAATAGAATAGAGAATAGATACCATAAAATGTCGGAGAGCAATAAAAATTAAGAACAAAAAGTTTAAATTTACGTGTATATATAGATTAAAGAAGTTAAAGGAATTGGATTAACCTTTTATAAAATAAATTACCTTAAAATTATCTAAATAATGACTGAGTTGATCACACGGCATCACAGAGGAGGTAGAGGAACCGTACCAGGCGACGTGCGCTTGAGGTACTTGCGTCCCGCACGCTGTTATCGTTAGAATTTTTCCCGGCCACCAAGGAAATCCATGAACTTTGCCCCAAACGACGTCGCCGACTAAAAGGCGAATTCCTAAAATCAGAATAGGTATTTCAACTCTTTGTAATAAAAACCTAAAACGAAAATTAATCTTACCATCGGCACCAAGAGAGCTGGGAACGTTGTGCGTATTGACCCGTACCATAACGGGAGGATTACTGGGAGATGGAAAATCAGGTACAGTCTCGCTGTGTTCGTCCGAACTCGATATATCTTCGGGATTGTCCGACGAAATGCGAGGCGCTGGTGTATTGTTTAACCGTTTCAGATTTATAGATAACTTCTGGGTGATGTACTGTTCTTTGGAGTCGTCTACTGTTGAAGTAACCTTAAAACATTAAAAATATACTCATCACTTAAAATTAACAATTTAAATAGTAAATGATTTTATTCGAAGTCTCGGAGTGAGAATAGGATTTGTTGTATTGTTTTATATTACTTGTAATTTGCTAGAAATCATTATTTTCACTAATATGTTAATAATGTATAAATATCTGTAATGAAGATTTTCTAAAATAGTCTTCTTTCTCAATTGGGAAATACCCAATATTTAGAAGAAGTTAGAAGTGATCATTTTACCAGCATACAATTTTAATTGAAGATCTATTTCCATCGACAACTGTCAATTACATGTTCTACTGCTCTGCCAAACAGCTCTGATTCCATCATTAAGAATAAAAGTAATTAACACTCTGCGTAAAAAATGTATCTAAATTTGAAATGTTTCTCTGACAACTGTATTTCAAGCCTTTTGATTTTATCCATCCTATCCTTCTTAAAAATGATTACTCCGATTTCATCTACCGTCTTGTTTATCACCTCTTCTTTACCTCTTTGTACCTGATTTAACTGCTTTTCTCTCCCTACCTTATGTAAATTTGACTTTGTAACACAAGTTTCCATTCAATGATATTTTCTTTTGACAAACTAAGCTACCAATATGTGCGTTTTAGAAGACGAAAAGAATCAAAAATATCTACCGTGCAAATTGAGTGCTTTTAGAATTAAAATAGAAAAAAAAATATTATAGAACCACCAATTAATTCTAGTTAGCATCCATTGTAGAGATTGTTACAAAAATGTAAACAACTACAATAATAAATACACCTTAAGCAGGAACCAACATATGTGAAAATTGAATTAAATATAAGTCCCTTCAATACCTTTGGTATAACTGGAATTATAAACAAATTTAAATGAAGCAGATCATCCATTTCTTACTTGAAAAATCAAGTAAGGAAAAGACCAATGTCAATTTCACAAAATCTAAGCTTGTTTACATAGTATTTGCTTAGGAACCCCTATTGCTGATAATATAATGTAGTTTTTAACAACAAATTATCCTGCAGAAATCATGACATCTTTCTCTGAATATATCTCACTATTCATTTATCAGAACAATCATCATCCTCTCAGCAAAGACTAATACAACAGAAAACTTAGACCTGTGTTATTATATTATTTCTGTCTCTCAATTCCTATTGATATTTTTAAAATGTTCACTAATTAAAGTTTTACCAGGTTACTCAAGTTAGTTTGGAAATGCCTTCGGGATCTAATAAGTCTAAGGGAAAATAAAGTAATTTTACTTTGGGCACCTGGACATCCTGACATTGAAGGGAATGAGCAAACCAGGAAAGTTACTGAAGGAATATTTATAGGCCCGGAGCCATTTTATCGGAATAGCGTAGTAATAATTATATTTTTATTATTAAACCTGTATGGTAAATCAATAACATTGAATAATAAAAAATGTACACAAACTTTTACAGAATTAAATCTGTAATTCAAGATTTTCTTGGTTGTCCAAAACAGTATAACTTATCTGAATACTGATTGGAAAAGTTCTAGTTGATCCAGACAAATAAAAATTATGTTTCTAAAAAACTTGAATCGCGTTTCGTTCATTGTAATATAGGGAATCGATGAAATATTTGTCTAAACGCTACACACTTTGATAAGTAAATATCAACACTAAAAAACCTAGTGAGGTCTCAGTGCATATGAAACTTTTGGGCTTCACAGATTGAGCGACCAAAAACTCAGTATGAGACATTTAAATTAGAAACAACTCTACATATTTGGTTTAACAATGGATTATGCAGATTTGATTTATGAGATTTCTGATAGTCCTTTAGATATACTTAATTCACAAACAACGCGATAAGTAATAAAATATTCTAAAACCAGTAAACCATAGACATGCAACTAAGAACTAAATAAATAAATATTTTTTTAATTACTAGCATTAAATAAACTTATAACTTTAACCAGAGATATTCTAAAAACAGATCAAAAGCCATTATCAAATCTTCTGAAGGCTTTTAATCTTGTATCAGTGGAATTGGTTAAAATCAATCAATTTATTGTGAACGCTAATGAATTAAAAAGTGACGAAAGCTTTTCTGAATATTTTTTTTGTAATTTATATAAGTTATCATTGAAAAAAAACTGATTACATTATTTATTTGACCCAGAAGTATGAGTTGTTCTCATGTAACCCAACCAAGGATTATAGAGAGGGTCGGCTATAGTAATATGCCAGAAGTGGCAAAATTTATCTTAATTTCTTTATGGAAAAACTTTTAAATCTTTGAAAACATACTGCGGTTTTTTTTAACCACTTGTGATTCTTTTTTAATACTAAATTCCTATTTCTATTACCACTTCCCGTTGATTGTGAATAGTCTCTTACATTGTTTATATTCAATTTCAAGTAATTGGTAAACAACAGAAAATTTGCAAACTAATTCACTAGGTTTTCCTTAAATATATAGTCTGTACCAGATTGGGAAACTAGAATTACAACACAATCAGCATTTCAACTGCAACTGCCATTTTCGTTCTTATTCTTTAATGTAAAATTTCCTCTTTTAGCAGAGAAGTATCAATCGGGTACATTTTTAATACACTTTTTTGGCGAATAATCTAAATTGTATTCAGCATAACTATTAAGATTTAGCTACTTCGATTATTACGAGGCGTTGAAATCAAATACCCCAATTTGAAATAAATAAAAGATTTTGGACCTACCTATTATAAACTCTAGAATAACATACCTTTATTATTCATTGTTCTAGATGTTCAGTAGACTAGTAGATGTCATCTCTAGGAAGGTTGTCTTATAGTTCCTCGAAGATTTCCCGTTTATTATCGCCATACAGTAAACTAGTTTTTATACAGTATTAACTGCACATTTAATGATAATAATGATGAACTCTGTGGCAATATAATAAGTATTGCCGATATGACTTTCCAAACCTAATCATTTATCTCTTTATTTTAATATAACAAAGTTGCAAACTCAAGTTTTTACAACCTTAATAACCCACAGTTTCAAACTTCATTGCTGCAATTTTAACTTCAAGCATATTTAGTGCTGTAGTAATTTATAACTGACAATAATCTGGTTCTATTTTGATCTTTGACCATCACAAGTGTTTTTCGGAAAGCTATTTCTAGATCGCCTACCTTTGAAATACATCTAGACTCGAAGGAATGATCCATAACTCAAATGTGGCTGATATAAGATATCAATAAAACACTAAGTCAAACCACAAACAAATTTAATGGTAAAAATATAAAAAAGCGACTAGTTTCGGTCTCAGACCATCATCAGGCTAAAAATAAAGATACAGTATTGGACAACACACTTAGTAAAATGAATGAGGCATAAAAGTAATAAAGAAAGGCTTAAGTAAATACACTTGTACAAAATTAAAAGTTACATCAGTAAATATATGAATATGTAACTAGGTTGTATGAAATATAAAAAAATTGGGGGGTAAAATAATATAAATAAGTTAAAATAGACATATCGGGATTTTTTTAAAAAACAACTAAAAGGTCAAAGGAAGAACGTAAAATATGAAGGGATTATAACATTGTTATACCTAAACAATGTACGAAAAACATCGAAAGAAGAAAAAGAAACAAATAAGAATTATATTTCATTATTACTTTTATGCCTCACTCATTTTACTAAGTGTGTTGTCCAACTTTATATTTATTATTGTTATAGTTCTTGTCCTTACCTTACTGTATCTTTTTATTTTTAGCCTGATGATGGTCTAAGACCGAAACTAGTCGCTTTTTTATATTTTTACCATTAAATTTGTTTGCGGTTTGACTTAGTGTTTTATTGATATTATATATCTAGACTGTTGCCATATTTGACAAAAAAGAACATCCATAGAATATGTTGCAGAATCAAATGGTTGCAAATTTTCTTATGTAAGCAAATACAGTTAAAAAAATACGAATGTAAATATGGTCGAATGTTTTGTTAAAAAAGATACTACAAACAGTTGATCTCAAATAAAAAAATTTAACAAATAATATCCAGATTTAAAGGTATTGTTGGATGAGTACAAAAACAAACTTTTAAATTCACTTGGAAGATACTAGAGGTGACATCTACCGGCCTTTTAAAAACGAGTTTAAACCTACTTAGTTTTGTCGATACTTATTGACTTACTTCTCCTTCTTTATGTTTCCTGTCTTTCTCTTCCTTGTGCTTCTTTTTATGTTTCACTTTATGTTTTCTTCGTCTCGGTAGGTTAATATCATAAGTTGCGCACATGTATCTAGGCGATCCATTACCTAAGCCTTGTCTAGGTGATGCTGAGCCTATAGTGTATCTAGGAGAAGCTCCGCCCAAATACAGGGGCGAACCGCCCAACAGGATTTTTCTTCGTGCTTCCTTTTTGGCTTTTTTAAGGGCTCTGAAGAAGATGGAATTTTGGTAAGTTCCTTTGATTTGGCATACAATAGGGAACGCCTAATTACCACCATTTTTGAAAGTGGAAATTTAAATATTTTGTAATTATTAAAAAGTTTAAGCACCTTTTATACTGGACATGATTAGGTGTTTTGATAGAATCAATAACGAACGCCGTTTGTAGATTTTTAAATTTTAACATTTTAAATTAAAAAAATTTAATTAACAAGAGAAAATACATGATATTATGTAAATAAATATTTAAGAAAACGTTCAGGTTTTTTCATTTATTAGAAACATATCAACCTCGAACTAATATTATTAATTAATTGAATAGGTATGTTTATAATTACTTTTAAAGTCAGTTTCAATTGCAGGTCCAGTTAATTTTATGTTTTATATCACTTTTAATGATGATAAAATCTTTCAAAACATCATGCGCCATGTTTTAAGGAAATTATTGCAGGAAGCTAATTTGGGTATTAAAAATTCGAAATTTACGAAAGAACAATTATGAAAGAATATTAAAAAAAGAATACTGGGTAATATGATCTGCAAAAATATATATTTAACATAAGATACATAAAGTACATATATCATATACACATTACTCGAACCATCTAATCCTAAAAGCTAATCTTTACTCTTAGGTGAACATACTAACCTCCTGGCTGCTTTATTATCCATAATCTTTGGTTTATTGTTTTGTTCTTCATTGTTTACATTTTCCTCTGAATTATCAATCAGGCTGTCGATCTGTGCTGGAATTTTTAAAACAGTTCCTTCTCCCTGAGGTCCGTATGATATTTTTATTGTTCTCGTAGAGACATTATAACTATTTTGGGTATCACTGTTTTGCATTGGTTGAGGAACTTGATTTCTGTAAATTCAATTTGCTACATTTATAATCTACAATGGATACAGCATCTAGAATTAGCTTTTAATAATGCATATGTTAAATTAAGTTGATTTTAATTAAACAACTGATACAATTACCTGTTATTATTATCTGGTTGATTTGTATCTTCTGTTGTAGTTTCTGTGCTTATACTCCGTTTTTTTCTAAGTATTCGTTTACTTCTTAAAATTGACACTGTGCTAGGTTTGTCGGTTTTTAAATTTGGAATTTCTTCTGTGTATGTCACTTCTGGTGATGTATGGATAGGTTTCGGTTTTTCGGGTTCCTGTAAATTTTGTGGCTCCACTATTTTCTGCTCTTTTTCCTTATCCGATGGTTGATTTTTACCTGAACAATAGAAAATTCCATTTGTTTCAAGAAGTATGACCTATGATGATCTTTTTAAATTAGAAATAACTCACTAATCTTTTAATAACGCCAACTAGAGATATCTACAGAAACGACGTGTAAGAAATCTAGCGATTCGTCTAGAAAGGAGAAAAAGTATATAACTTGGCTATGTCCCCTTCTTGTAGATTACCTACTGGCCATAATGTTACTATGGGAGGCCAACCTACAAGCATATGCAGATGATATGGTCATAATAGTTAAGAGAAAATCTCAACGACTATTTCAGAAGTCTCCTAACCAATATATGTCGATAAAGCCACAAAAATGGACATAGTACCATTCAACAAAAGGAAAATGGTGGATGGTTTAAGACCACCAATTCTTCAGAACATGCAGAAGAATTTGTGGTAAATCATGGGCGCTTGAACTCAAACGGATGTATTGACTTGATTATTACACAACCCATGATTACTTATGGGTCTGAGCCTGGTGGATCAAAGGCTGACAATATCAGGAAAAGCCAAACTGGATAGCTTGCAAAAGGAAGGCTTGTTAAGGCAGCAATGATCGCCCTTTTTTCTGCATATATATCTGGAGAGAGAGAGAGGCAAGATGGCTCACTTATGTTATGTACCAAAACCAAGCATCCTTATGGCCACAGGGTTCGTCAATTAACAAATAATGTGAAATTGTAAAGGTAAGTCATCTTTAATGACGTTTTTTAATACTCTAATTAAAAATGATTTAACAGATATGATCTGAATACTGGGTGAATTTTTGAAGAATTGTTAATCAGCAAAAGGATATTACCAAGAGATATCCAAAATAATAATGTTGTAAAGATGAATTGGTTTCTACTTTCTATAAGTGTAAACACTTGAAATTTCTCGAAAAGTTCCATAAAAACAATATGCATTAATAACATATCCAATTGCATCAATATTTACTTGATTATGATTTTCCCTGGATAGTTCAACTGAACAATGAATGGCCATATTTTAATGTACTTTTAATAGTATATTACCGTCCAGTGGAAAACAGGTAAAATATCTAGGGCTTATCCTAGATAGCAGGTTACTCTGGAATAAACACGAAGACGAAGTAATACACAAAGCAACCAAGGCCCTCATGGTGTGCAGGAACATTACAATGGATGTACACAGCAATAGTGAGACCATTAATCACATATGAAACAATGGCTTGGGGCGCAAGGGCTAATCTGAGTACGACGAGGAAAAATCTCTCGAAGATTCAGAGACTAGACTGTTCATGTATCACTGGAGCAATGGGACCTTGCCCCACTGCTGCAATTTGATCAAACTTGGGAAATGCCCCAAGATGATATGCCAAAGAAATTCAACTTTGTGAGAAAATTCATCACAAAGTTAAGTAATAAATCTGAATGGTATGAAGACACCATACAGAATTTAAACCAGAATGCCATAAAGTGGTATACTGACGGTTCCAAGCTAGACGAGGGAACTGGGATAGGAGTTTTTGAACCGAGAGCCAAATACTCAGAAAGCTTGGGCACATACCCGAGCATCTTTCAAGCAGAAGTCCGCGCCATCGAAAGATGTGTGGAATTCAATATTGGAAGAAACTACCGCAGACAAGAGATTGTGATCATGTCGGATAGTCAAGCAGCCATCAAAACGCTGAGCTCAAATATAATCAGTTTGAAGATGGTTTGGGAATGCCTAGGCAAACTAAGTGAACTAGGCCAGAAGAACACTGTCACCCTCCTATGGGTCCTGGGACACATAGGAATAGAGGGGAACGAAACAGCAGATAAGCTAGCAAAAAAAGGAGCTGAAACCCCACATTTGGGACCAGAACCATCTTGTGGGATCAGCAGTAGAGTAATCTTAGGAAAACTAAGGGAAAAAATGGAGAAGGAAAGGAAAAATCCAAGTACTGGAATCAGCTGGAAGGAATGAGGCAATTTGAAGATACTACTGGGGAACTATGACCAGAAGAGATCTCTTAGCTGCCTCAACCTCAGTAAAAAAAGGCTCCGAATTCTAACGGGAATATTAACCGGGCATTGCCGGTTAAAAATCCACATGAAGAAACTATGGTTAGCAGATGAAGCAAAGTGCAGATTCTGTTAGGGTTAGGAAAAAGATGAAAACTCAATACACATACTCTCAGAATGCCCTGCCTTGCAGAATTCTAGGGCCATATACCTAGGAGCACATGAAATAGAAGAGGGGGATCTACCTGATTTGAAGCCCGACGATGTCCTAAACTTCCTCAGGAAAATAGGACTTGAAAAGCTGCTATAAATCTGAGAAAACATCAGAACTTGGCAAGTAAGGGGGGACACAATAGCAGTGTACTTATCACCCCTAATTTATACATACATACAATAGTATATTACACTACAAGGGCGGAAAGTTGAACTTTTACTCCCTGTAGTAACTGCCCACAAGGGCAGATAGTTGAATTTATGATGACGCGCAGGACCGAGACTTTTGGACCCTTGTACTTCTCATCCTTTTTATTAGAGACCAAATTACCTACTTTCAACTGACGTATGAAGAAAAGTATATTTTTTACTTACCATTGGCAACACTTTTCTTAACAGAAGGGTGGGAAGAAGGAGACCTTTTCAAAGGATTAAATAAAATTTACTTGCTTGAGTTATGTGAAAAACTAAATATAAAAAATACCAGCCATAGTTCAAAATGTATATGATTGAATCTGCTTTTATGTATTTTTTTAATTTAATTAAAACATGTAAATAAAATAACATTTATGATTGTATCTTCTTAAAACTGTAAGAATTCAACAAAAAGTTAGTGTGTTATTGATAATCAAAATAAATCTAATTAATTTTTCTAATTTAAAATACAGAATAAATAACAGTTTTTGTACTTGTTAATTTATTTGGAAAATTTACTTTTTTAGCCAGTGTGTTTGAGTAAACACTCATTTGTTTGATTAAATATTCATTTGTCCAACTAAAAATCTTACCTATCGTTTCCTCTTCAACAAAATTCAATCTGGTAAGTCTGGGTACTAAAGTTGGTTCTCTTCCTCTCATAACCCTCTTGTTGTTATTTAAATGGTTCACAGATCTGGTTATAGGAGCATTTATGCTTCTTTTAGGAGGAGGTGGAGGATGAGAGGAACCTAAAGGATCTTCACTACTTTTTCTTTTTCTTGAAATATTTTCAGAGTTTTCATTGCATATACCTTTTAAAACAAAATGTAAACTATCAAGTTAAGTCTATAACAATTAATATGATATTTTTGAAAACTTACCTTTACATTTTGAACAAAGCACTTGCCTCGGTCTTAATCTAACAGTCATTTTGTTATTTTTAAATTTACTGCCCATTTGGACATTCTTCTTTTTTGGTGCATTGGGATCCATGTATGCAAACCTTTGGTTAACTGTATATAGTGGATCATCATCAGGATTTTTAGATTTTACAGAAAATGCAGGGTTTATTGTTTGAACACCACATGGTAGATTTCTGTGAGAAATATTAATTTTGAAAAAATGTTTAAAAAAATTGAGTAAGCTGAGTTATTAGAAATAGAGTGAATTTTTAAGATTGGATTAAAAGAAGTAGTCTCTTGTTTTTTATAGTTGTAGAAAGATATAATTCCTATATGTTATGGAAAGCATGTAACTAGGTGGAAAATGTTTTAAAATATTGTTATACATTATATTTTCTATAAATGTGTAAAATTATAGGGTGTTGTCTCTTTTGTAGATACCTATTATTTTAATGTTACAATAACGTTTAAAATAAGCAAGTTAACTAATATGAATTGTGGAATAGTCTTGCATAAATTATACTCCCAGTTAAAGCCTAAATAACACATTTACATAATCTCTTGATGCCTTTTTGGATACTTCTTAGAACTAGTTACGTCCTTCTCAAACCCTTTGAGAAGTTAATTTATGAAAGAGTAATTACTTAATAGTAGAAAAACATGAAAAGAAATGCGATTTTTAAGAGAATACGTTGTAATATGAACAAAGATATTCTAGTATTTTGTACACATATTTTTAGCTTACCTTTTAGTAGAATCCAGTAGGACTCCTTTAAACAATTGAACACCAAATTCATACGTTACAACCAAAATGTCAGGTAATATTTCATCAACAAATACAGATATTTTTGTCTTTTTTAAAAGTTTTATGTCTTTTACGGGCTCAGGAGCCGCCATGTTTGTTAATAAAGGGTTAGTAGATACCAAAAAGGAAAGTATATAAAATGCTCGTCTATGGACAGAAATTTATCGTTAAAGTTTGTCCATTTCTTTTGAGACTATAATAGTGAGAAAAAATGATAAACGGTACAAATTCAACATTATTTATTAAATTGTAAATTTTTAAATTAGACAGATGACATAATCCTAGCATTTGGTTTTTAATTTTAGTGATGTTTTGTTTGTTTAGTACTGATCGAAAATTTCTTCTAGCCAATTTTATGTGAGTACTGACATTCCAGAAATAAAGGTACCTACGTATTTATTTTAACTTTTGAAACATTCCTGATATTAGAAGTCGGAATTGTAAATTAATATAAAAAAGAGAAAATTATAATGTTGCTAGTTCATTTATAATATTTGTGTAGGCAGAAATTAAAATTGTTTTTTTTGGTAAATGGCACAGGATATAATACAGGGGTAAACTGTATGAAATATATTTTTTGTTCTGTGTTATGAGTTGCATTTTAAAAAATAGGAAAATGCTGAAAGCGCGGGAATTGTCCAGGTTAGGTTATAATTTATTTATTTATTTTTTAAAATAATGTATGGTGAAAAAGGTTATACCCTTATTAAAGAGCTTTCACGAAATGAGGATAATCTACCTCCATATAATGTAAGTATATAAGGGATGATGAATTGTTTTCATTCAATATAGAATAACTGTAAAACAAGATAACAATATTTCATTTCAGACAGAATTAGTTAAAGAAGTCTCACTTGAAATACAACAACTAGTAGAAGAAAATAATAAAGATGCGTAAGTAAAAGTTTTGCATAGCTAATCTTTTAGATTTTTATAAACTCTAATTGATAATACAATTGTTTTAATAAGTCGTATAGAACATTAATATAATCTTACCTAAATTAATAACAATCAAAAATAAACTTCCAGTCAACATTCTACAGATGAAAGTGCTGAGACTTCACTATTAAGTACAATTCGAATTCGTAATGCAGCTGTGAAAAGAAATGTACGTTGCTTAATGGCATATCATTACAATCGACTTAAATGTTTAAGAACCATGAGATGGGAATTCGGTAGTATTTTGCCAGCTGATATTAAAGCTAATTTAAGTACTGAAGAAATTGAATGGTTTTCAAAATATTCCAGGTTATTGGCAAATTACATGAGGTTAGTCCACATTTTCAACAAATATTAAGTAATATGTATAAAAAAACTAAATATTTAACATATTATTAGTTATTTGCAGGATAATTTCTAATAAATAAAGTAATATTATTGTTAACAAATTTTAAAGAAAATAACTAATCAGCAATAACAAGATAATATTAACTGAGATACACCATTTAAAGAGATTGGATAGAATATTGGAATTTACTTAAATATTCATGTTATGTTAATTTTCTTTCCCTATTTTTTAAGCCTGATGATGGGCTTTAAGTAAGGTCAAAACTAGTAGATCATTCCATGGATTTCTTAAATATTTTATTGGATGATTTACTGTTTAAGAAGTTAATTGTAAAAGGTGTCTATCATGATCATTGAAATAATTTTAATTGTCAAAACTAACCAATATAATTTTTATAAATTCAGAAACCATTCTAATTTTAATATTTGTGAATTAATTTACTGTAATGTTTATGATTATAGATTTTTATTGTCCATTTATTTGTTTTAGGTCAATTGGGGAAGATGGTGTCAATTTGGCTATAAATTTAAAGCCTCCAAAAGCCTTGTACATTGAAGTGCAATGTTTAGTTGATTATGGGAAGTTTGAACTTACTGATGGTTCCACATTACTGCTTAAGAAAGATTCAAGACATTATTTGCCAAGGAGTGAATGTGAAGATCTTATTAGACAAGGAGTTTTCCAACATATTGTTTGATATATCTATTTGTATTGTTATTTATTTGCAAGTTTTATACATTTTCATTTAATATTTTTAAAATAAATATAATCAATCAAATAACTATAGTGTATTTAGTATCATAAAGTATTACATAACATTCATAACACATAATTACTTGTATAAATGTCTATATAGACAGTATTATTCCAGTTTTCTGTTTGTGCCATAATAAAGTATAATAAAATACTATGAATAAACAAACAGGATATATAGGTACCTAATAAAAATGTTTCTTTTGGAATCACCTTTTACAGAAATTTTTGAATTTAAAACACTGTCAGCCTTTAAATCATAAGGATAATAATACCCATCAAATCAATTTCAATTTGTGTTCAAAATGCAACATCTAATGAAGAACTGAAATCATTAAAGGCGGTGACACAATTGAAAAATTTATAGAATAGAATATAAGATTTAAGACTTAAAGAATAAGAAATAAAAGTAACAAGACAGAATAAAATTTTGTTCTAAATATCCAAATAAATTTAACGTAAACTTTTCTTTTAAGATTACGTTTTAGTTAGTAGTTCTGCACGCCTATGTATTTCGAGGTTTGGGAGATTAGTATTCTGATAATTTACTCCAACTTATTTTTCAAACGTACTATATTAAATTTTTTTTTAATTTGTATTTTTCAACATATATTTTTTATTTCTTAACAATTTTTTTTACAATTCTTATTGAAACTGAATCAAGAAACCATTATTTATTTCCAAAAGTTTTTTTATTAAATATTTTATGTCCATTTTTTTTTCAGTGAACTTAAAAATATAACAACCAAAAAAATTTTACTTTTTCAATTAAATGTTGAAAATCATGTTTAAATGATTTCAAACCTTGCTCTTTTGGCAGACATAATAGTGACAGGGGTAGCGTTGATGGATTTATAGATAGTTAATAGATGCTATTTGATTAAAGATGCTGCTTATGAAGGAAAGTCGTCTGGTTAGTTCAGAGAGACAGAACTATAGCTCTCAAATCATGGCTAAAGAGAGCGAAGGAAAGGTCCATGAAACAAGCATTAAAGCTTCTATTTTATTTAATTGAAGATCAAGGAAATATTATAAAGGTATTTTTTATCAGAATTTTTTATTACTTTTGATTTTATGATTTTTATTTTATTTTGTTATTATAAGATATATTAGTTTTGTTTTAAATTTTATAAATCATTGTGAAATAAAAATGGTTTTAAGTAATTAAAATATTGAGATTATTTTTCACCTATTTCCTGGATACGTCCCAGAACTGTCCACAGTTTGGGCCAAAAGTGTACGTACCAAGGACGTCCATTTGCGAAAAATTTGGACACAGTTTGGACCAATTGTTTTTAATTTTCTCAGAATCTATGCATATATATGCTAGGAATATTCTTACAAGATTACCACATCATACTTTATATATTATTGGAACGTTCTATGGACATTTTAAGTGGATTAAGCTCCACATTCTATTCACGTTTTAAAAATATTCTGTGAATACATGTTGAATGTTATGAGAATGTTTCATGGATAATCTTAGAACATTAATAGAACAGTCTAAGAATGTATTTTGAATATTCTCAGAATCAGAGCACAACATGTTAAAAATACTCTAATAATATTATAAGGATGGTCCAAAAATATTTTTGGGATATTTTAAGAAATTTCAAGGAATATTCTATTGTGTTAGGAAATATTGAAGGTTTTAATATTTTGAAATGTGTCAAAAATATAAAATTTCCAAATATTTCGTACCTTTAGTGTTGATTGTTCAATACATTCAATATTTCTATAACCCAATAAAACATTCTATCAAATTTCTCAAAAATGTATTAAAATCATCAACATGAAAAAAAGAACTGGTCAAATCTTTTTACTAACAATTTATTCTTCTAAAGATGTCATTAATTTTTAAGTTTATAAATAAAACAGAACACATAAAAATAAATAAACAAGTCACAGCTCTTAAAATATTTAGTATATTACTGGCACATTCTATAAATATTCTTTAGCACGTTTGTGCTATTTGGAAATAAGCCCCTGTACTATAAAAATATTTTTGTTTGGCATGTCAAAAACATAGAAGCACAGTTTTGTATTGTTAACGCTTTTTTTAGAAAATGCCTTTAAACTAAAGTGACATGTGAGGGATGCAGCAAAGCAAGGTAGACCAAAAATTGATGAAAATATTCAACAAGACATAATTTTGTCGGCTGTAGAAAATCCACACTGTACAATACGAAGATTATCTAGGGACTTTGGTATTGGAATGTCGTCAGTATCAAACATTTTGAAAAAGGTAAAATACCATCCTTATAAAGTACGTCTCATCTAAGAATTGGCAAATACCACAAAAAACTAACGTATGGGGTGGTATTGTGAGAATAATACATATTTTTTTGATGAAAACTTAACAGGAGCATTATATCTGGATTTCCTACGAAATACATTAATGTCTGATCTGATCCAGCTTTTTCCTGATATTGAAATACAGGATGGCGCACCGCCACATTTCGCAGTAGCTGGCGCGATTTTTTAAACACAACTTTCCCACAAAGGTGGATAGGAATAAGGGGACCAGTGGAATGGTCTGCTAGATCACCTGATCTGAGCCCATTAGACTTCTTTTTATGGGGTTATTTAAAATCTAAAATCCACTAAACAGACCTGGAAATACAACTACAAGACCGAATCAGACAAAGAAATACAGAGCATAACACCCGCTATGCTACAGAATGTTAGAGACGAAAGTAATACCCGGTTCAGTCGTTGTCTAACGGTCAATGGAGAACAATTTGAACATTTATTGTAAATTGTCGTTTGTTTGTTTGTTTTTGGAAGTGTATCACATTAATTGCATAACTACATAATTCCATTTAATTTGTTTATTACATTCAGTATTTTCCATAAACAATTTTTATATTTTTTTGCATTTTTGCACACCCTTTACCAATTTGAAGCAACATATTATACATTTTTGGAATCAGCTCAGCAAAGGCAATTTGGAAATTGCATGAAAAAAAGGGGGGGTTCCATTTGAAAAAAATGGTGATAACGTCATTAGGTACACGAAAGTGGTTCACCCTGTATATTATATTATGATCTGAAACAATAATAAATTGAATTAAAAAATCGACCTGTTTCGGGAATTTCACGCACTTTATAATGTACTCTGTAGTCATGAAGTTTCACTAACATAAGAAATCGTACAAAATCGATTTAATAATGGTTCCGGCTAATAGATGGCGGTAGAGTGAAATAACAGATTTCTCCTTTATCGTTCGTTTCAGATCAAAGAATAATTTCATGATGTACCACCAGATCTGTAAAGTGACTCATCCTATCTTTCATTTCTCTCCACCATCATGGTATTTCATTCTTGAAGTGGAATTCGTAGTTATTGGTTATACGATCAGACAAAAGTCGAAGAACAGCCATGTTGGGTAGTGTCGGTGAAAACTGTGTATATTCTTAAAGAAATATTTGCAATAATTTGTGCTTGTGTTGTGCTATTTGTTAAGTGTTTGACATAGTTTGGATTATGACCGCCTTAACGGAGAATTTAAACTGGGGCACGGAGCTCTGGGTAAGTAAAAAATAATTTTTATTGATGGGTTTCTATAGTAACAAACGGTTTTTGTCCATAAAAATGTTGTTACGACGATAAAATATTTTGTCGAGTTCCTACAATTCGTAAAATATCGAAATTGCTTATCATCTGTGAATTTTTTGCAACGCGATTAGTATCTCGTTCGTCTTAATATCTGGTTTCTGATTCAAAAAGACTGCCAGGTACCTACCAGTTTCATAGCCTGCAGGTGTTTTCTGAATATGCTGTACCTACCTGCGATAGTATTAAACATCAGGATAGCCTCAGGGTAGTACTAGATGCAGTACAAAAGAGAAAAATTTGTGTTTGACTTATTAAATAGTATGTCATGTGATGTGATACTTTTTTCTAGTCGTTTATAAATAAAAAGTAAACATGGTTAATTAAACGCGATTTTTTGTTATATAAATATTAGTTGATGGGTAAATACAAATACACAAATTTAAAACTAATAATTAATCATTCAGCTGGTTTTTAATGTGTTTAGCAATAAATATAATAATAAAAGTAACCGCAATGATTTATCATTTTAAAAATTTAATAGTGGTGTTTTGTTTAATTTTATAAAAGTTAAACATTGGACATGTTTATAAATATTTGTTACTACGAATACAAATATGCGTTCTAACAGAAACAAAAAACTACTTGTTTCACGAAAAAAAAGTAGCTAAATTTTAAGTATTTACTTGCTGTAAATTTTTTAATTATTTATAGTAAATATTTGTACATTTTTAATGTAATGATGACACATTTTAACTGTAGGTAAATTGAGGAAAATAAATCTTTAAGTAATTTAGGCATATTTGGTTTGTGGATGTAAAATGAACGGCCAGAGTGAGTCATAGTTTTTTTTTGTAATTTTGTGTTGTTTACCTGTAACTACGGAAACTTATAGCGACCAAAACAATAATAAAACAAATATACGTTACGCAACATGCGAATATCCCAAAATTGAGATAAAAATGTATACAAAATAAACAATAAATTTACTTTAGAAAATTACAGAAAAATCTTTCTTGTGTTCTATTGACATTCTTTTGATACCTGTTTTTAACCTTTTTTAAGCAAGAATTTCAAATTTTTTACATTATTTGTTTATAAGTAATTGTAAACTATAAGAATATGAAAGTTTTTTCAGTTTACAATTGCAATGTTGCCAAACTATTAAAATTTATGTGAGGCTAGTAAATACTAAAAAAAATTATTTAAAATAATGTTATTTGAAATTTACTGAACTACTTATTTGCATAAAAGTCCATCCTGTTTCATAGTATTATTAATTGATATTAAGTAAGTCTTGTTTGTTCTTGGAGTATCCCACAAAGCAAATTATATTTAGATAACTCATTTTGTTTAATACATATTTAATGTTTCCTGGAGAAATGAAATATTTTAAGAAACGTAAAATGAATCATTGTTATAACTTTCTTTTTTCCAACAATCTTTTAATGATGTAAATAGTGGGATTGGTAGTTTAATTTTTGTGTATGTTTATAGTTACTTAGAGAATTTTGAATAATAGTGGAATAGTATAACCGAGAGTATAACACAATATTTAAATAATACACCAAATGAAATTGAGAAAATAAACAAAATAGACTCAATCAAAATTGTCAAATTGTACACAAGAGACTTCAAATAGACTATGCTGTTGATTACACTCTACCTACATGTATTCATGCTATGTAGCTAATGGTGGTGTTATGATATTTTCAGAAGGGGATATTTTTCTTAAAACTATAGCCAATTGTAAAGCAATTGTTAAAAAATAATTACTAAATAAAAAAAAATGTTTTGATTATTTATTTTGTTGATAATATTTGATTTATTAATGAACCAAGTACATTTTTCTAAAGGGGAAACTGCCTTTTGCCATTAACATATAACATACATTTCAAAGTATATTTTTATCTGGCTTTCCTAAAAGATTGCATGCTTATTTCTTATTGTTTTAATAATTTGGTCTAGATTTAATAATAACTTCTTACATAACCTAATTTAATATTTTTGTATTAATAGCATTCAAAAGAAAGAAATAAAATACACTCATATAAATACAATTGTTTAGAAAGAAAAACTTTTACCATGTCAAATTTTGTTTCACTCAACAGCTGAAAAACAAATCAACCATGATAATAGCTCTAATTAATGTATGGTCCAAGATCAAATAGTTGAATGCCGATATTTAAATTATTACAAACAATTCAGTGTGTCATTCAATTTGAATCCAATTAATAATGAATTATTTTAGTTGTGAAATTATTTAAAAATCCTTTTTTAATTTATTTACAAACAATTCAAATACACTATACTTATAACTTAAATTATTAACAGTGCATACACATGTTTGTTTTACAAGTAAAAATAATAAAAATAGTTTTTGAAAAAGACAAAATTGTGTTGCCTATTCAGGTTAATAAAGATGTTCTATAATAAAGAGAAACATTTTCTGTTTTATTTCAGTGGAAATCAATATCAGACCTAATCACTACTTTAAGGTGACTCATCAGTTCATTTTGGGAATCTCTTATAAGATTTTCTTTATAATATGTTTACCAATATCTTAGTATCTTACAGAGATGGATTTAGGAACAAATTTTCCTTTTTGTTATGATTATATTTTTTAATTTATGCATATAACAACTTTATTTAAAATCAGTACAATTATTTGACATCAGATAGAAATATATATTGACCAAAACTTATTTTTTTATGATAAATGGAATTGCTAGATTACAGGTTAAATAGTTGTGGCTTTTTTCAAAAGTTTTTTAGAGGTTTTGTTTAATTTTCACTACCAATTTTGGAAAAAATTAAGTTTATTAAAAGTTGAAAGTTGAAATAATAACAAAACTGTCTAATTATTATAAAATACAGTGGCGACTCGTCAGAGGAGGTAAGGGAGGCTAAGTCTTTATGACTTTAGCCTCCCCTGTTCTCCAATGCACGAGCCGCCACTGATAAAATATTATGTAGAGCCTATAATTCAATGTTATAATTAATAGAGTTAAAGATGAAGGTATAGGTATATAGACATATAATACTAGATGCTAAAGCAATTTATTTTGTTATTCGTTTCCTAAATACGTCCCTGTCGCGTGTAAAAATGTTCTTCACAATAATGAACTAAACATTGGACTGGTTCCATCATTATATTCTTTGTTAAGACCCAAACAATAACAGGGACCTATCCCAATCTGATAAAGGGTCTACCTCTAACCAAAACAAATCGTGTCCTTCATACATAATTGGAATATAATGGCGGATGTTGCCAAATGTAAGCAAATAAAGATGTTTTTGTTGAGGTTTTTACAATGTAAATATTTTGAGTATAAGATTTGATATATTATGTGCTGTTTAAATTTCATTGTTGGAAATAATTTAACATAAACATTGACATATTTAACCATGTTTATGGGTTAGGTACTATTTAACTAGTTTATTTTTAATGTTTTCACTTGAGTAGAACAGAGAGTATATTAATTATTATTTTTTTAGTGTCAGAAATATTTTAAACCTAACTACGTAACTACCTACCTATCCAGATACCTATAATCATCGCTTTGGACATTCATAATTATTTTATTTTCTATTTTATTTAATAACTCAGTAACTCGCTCAGTAATTTATTTATTTATTAGTTTTAACTGATGGTAAGTAGGTACATTAGGTATGTCTCTGTAACAAGGTAAAATGCATACAGTAATCTGTGCTGACCTTGAAAGTAATATCAGTGACTAGCACTAGTATATATCTCGGTATATATGCATCTAGTAGAATGAAAAAAATAATATTAAACAGTAATATGTATATATACCCAATAGTCCATACAATAATATATTTGTTCCTATTCAAACCAGGTTTTTATTCCTTCTGCTTCTAAGATTTCGACGCCTACTTATTATCTTAGAATATTGAACACCATCTGTTTCCTAACTTTATAGCACGTGTAGCAAGCCGTAAATGATGGGCTTATGTTTAATTTTTTTTATTACACTCATTCCTGGATGCTTCTGTCATATTATATTATTTTTGCCGTTTTGCTGTGGATTTCTAAACGTCACCTGCACATTTACTGGCGAAACTCGATAAAGATGTCTGGCTAAAACACAGTGCAGTGCGCGTTAGGTAAATACAGGATGTACATGTTAAAAATATTAAAAAAAACATATAATGGTTTTTGTAAAAAGGTAGTTTTGATGTAAAAATATATAAATAATGTTACCAAAGGTTTCTATAATACTTGTAATGTTAATTGTCGACAGTTTTACTTATTTTGTAAGACGGACAGGTTTAAGAAAAAGTTGGGTTAGGTGTTGTATTAAGACATACTTTTTTATTGTACATTTGTCAGATTTTTTTTAATGTAAATCACTGAGTTTAGTGGTTGGTTCCGAAAATGATTTTTTTTTCTTATCAGTGTATTGTAAAAGATGCATGTGTGTAATCAGGACAATGATCTCCAGTAACTCGAATTTGATATTTGTAATAGGAAGTACTTATTGATAAAACCCTTATCTTGTAAACAAAAAATAAAACATAAACGTTTTGTAAAGTAAGGAAATTCCAATTTTTTATTACTGTTAAAAATGGAAGGAATAATTTTAGGAAAATTTGGTATGACAAATAAAAAATTACATTTTTAATGAATTATGCAATTTTTTTTAATATAATACATTTCATTTTAAACCTAGCTGCTCCCACATTTAACTTTAATTTATTTCCTTTCTTAAAAATCTTAAATCTTATCTTGAATCTTTTTGTTAGTTTTATTTTTTTACTGCCTTTTAACTTTCACCCAAATTACTACTAAGAAAAATTTTTTAATCAGTCAGTATTTTCTAACCTCTAAACCATAGTTTAGTTAATACTGTGGACTATTTCAATTTGAACAACTTTTTTATTAATTACACAAAGATCCAACAGAGTTAAAACACCCGAGTGCAGAGTACGTTGTAGTATAAATTATTATCATTTTACTATAAAAATCAAACATCCCACACCGAACTCACAGTTTCATATCCTTTAGATAGTAAGTTTATAAAAGGAAGGCATTATTCTTTTTCGATAATATTTTCATTGCATGTAAGTGACCTTCATCTTTTGAACTCTTTAAGTGCACGGTTTCTGCTCTACAGGGTTGCCATGTTGGCATAAGTCTTTTAAAAGGAAAAAAAGATTTCAAATATTTTACTTTACTCTGTTAATTCTAACAGAGTTTTTGCATTCAATGCCAAGATAGCTGGTTTGTAGTTGGTAAGCATAGAAACATAATATTATTGTTTTTTAAACATGTATAATGATACTGTCAGTGATTGTCATTATCCTATTTTCATGAAATGATCAATTCAATTCTGTTAATGAAATTATCTCGGAAATTATAACCCTTAATATTAATATAGGCAATAAGTAAGTTTTGCTGTTAAATGTCAATCAATTTATATTCAAATGTATAAAACCTAACTGAGTTTTTATTAAGTTTTTAGGTTAGGTTGGGTTGGGTTAGGTTAGGTTATGTTATGTTAGGTTTGAAACCTAACTGAGTTTTTACGAAGTTTTTAATATGTAAAAGGCTGTCAAATTCAATTTTAGGGTACAGTATGAAATAAAATATATTTTTAAGACGCTGTACATGCATAGGTACCTATCTTTTTTTTTTATTTTCGTGAAACATGAAACATTTACATCCAACTTTCAGTGGAAATATAAAATTATTTGATTTTTGTCGCGGTAATTAAGTCGGTCGTTTTCTGAGAAGACACAGAAGAAATATTTCCGCTCTTAATTCATACCGTTTATTTATATAGTACAGTTTACATCTAAACGTAAAAATGAACAGCTAAAATATGTTTTGCATGTTTTGTCTACCTTTCCATACGATTTGTAGTTGAAAAACTTGTTATATTTATAGGCAAATGTTGCTTTAAGTAAATATTTGTTGTCCAAAGTGCATGTTTATTTTAAGTTAAATTGAATATTTAAGGTAGTAGAAATACATGTATTCCTTACAGCAGAGAGTAAAACAATCAATTTAAAAGTTTATAGGACTAAATTGATTTATTGGGAACGCAAACACAGCTGTTTGTCATTTTTGTTCTTACGTGTTGGCCGTTTTCTTCGCCTACACATTTGTATGAAACTAGTTTGAGCTGCCGTGGTTTTTCCTGGACGTTTCCCAAATCTTGTTAAAAATCTACGTTTGACACACATTAAAAATTAGGGAAACCTTCTCTTATTTTGCTCCACCCTGTTTGTTCTTGTTCAAGATTTCACAACATCCACAACTTAGGTGGAGCAGTTAATTATTTAATGTTTTATATTAAAAATATATATATTATGTTATATATTTATTAAAATATTTCCTGCAGCTAATGAACATATTACAGTTAGTCACGTCACGTATATAATAATTACTGAAAGTCTTAACTTATAAAGTCAAGAACCTCAATCTAAAACTACTACGTAATAAAAGCAGGGTCGTCCTATTAGGGCAAAAGATCTGAAGTTTCTATGGTTGATGTAAACAAGACTTGTTAATTTAACATTCATGCAGTTGTTTCTTCTGGACTAATTACTGTTAGTTTATTTAGTAATTAGTAAGGCGTCAGGATAAAGTTAAATATTTATGAATAAAAATAAAATTTAATTTGTGATAAATGGAGTTGAAAAAATAACTAATATGTATAAATATAGAAATAGATATAGAGGAAGCAGAAACAAAGTATTATATAGGAAATTAAACCGTACAATGATTTAAAACTTCTTAAATAAGATAAATGAATATTTTGCAAACACTGTGTACAGATAATGTTGTATATCCTTACAACATACGAGGGTTGTCTGAAAAGTTTCCGACCTAACAAAGATACTGGACATTTTTTCTTCAAATTAATTTTTATTTTCTACTTAGTCTCCTTGTAAGTCTATACACTTCTTCCAGCGATGCTCCCATCTCTTCAACCCGTCCAAATAGTACTAGGCGTCTTTCTCTGCAAAATAGTTGTTTACGAAGGTGATGGCCTCCTCATTCGACGAAAATCTCTGTCCTCCGAGCGCAACTTTTAGCTTAGGGAACAAAAAAAGTCGCTTGGGGTTAGATTTGGTGAGTAAGGAGGGTGATCAAGCAGTTCAAACCGTAATTCGTGGATTTTCGCCATGGCAACCGCTGAGGTGTGAGACGGCGCATTGTCTTGGTGAAACAACATTCTTTTTTTCTGCAAATGTGGCCGTTTTTCCGCAAATTCTGCCTTCAGCTTGTCAAGTAACGATGCGTAGTATGCTCCTGTAATGGTTTTTCCTTTTTGAAGATAATCGATTAAGATAACTCCATGACTATCCCAGAAAACAGTTGCCATCACTTTCCCAGCCGAAGGAACAACCTTTGCTTTTTTTGGAGCCGATTTCTCCTTCGCAGTCCATTGTTTTGACTGTGTTTTTGTTTCTGGAGTATAATGGTGTATCCAAGTTTCATCTACAGTAATTAATCGACAATAAAACTCTGATTTATTGCGCCTAAACTGCGCCAACAGAGAGTTGGAAATGTTCATTTGAACACATTTTTGGTCCAAAGTGAGCAAACGCGGCACCCAACGCGCGGACAGCTTTCTCATGCCTAAATCTTGATTCAATATGTGACAAACACGTTCTTTGGACATGTTTATAGCCTCTGCTATCTCTCTAATTTTAATTCGACGGTTGTCTAGTACCATTTGTTGAACTTGAGCGATATTATCGTCAGTGGTTGCAGTTTTTGGACGTCCCGAACGTTCATCGTCATCCAAGCTGGTACGACCACGTTTAAATTCAGCAGCCCAAAATTTCACGGTGGTAAATGATGGTGCTGAGTCCCCGTACACAGCGTCCAACTCGTCTTTAATTTGCGTAGGCGTATTGCCTTTCAAAAACAAATATTTAATGACAGCTCGATACTCGATTTTTTCCATTTTCATAAAAACACTCACATCGACTCATTCAAATGATTGTCAAACAACAACTGCGCGTCCAAAATGGCTGAAATTTTAGTGGGTACCTTTCAAAGCATGCGCAAACACATTCCCCAACTTTTGTTTACGAGTGCTGCTATCTGCATGTTGAGGTCGGAAACTTTTCAGACAACCCTCGTATAAAAATCAAATATATTTTTTTATACCACCTATATTTCAGTGGTTGACTGCTTATTGAACTATACTTGCACATTCCTATCCTAAGCCAAGAATTTTTTCTTTATCTAATTTATTATATTTAGTCATGTTCCATAATTTTTGCTTTTCTTTCTACATCTTTGCATATTTTTAAAATTTTGTGATTTATAATTTTTCACCCTTATTTTTTTAAAACAATCACGTGATATTTTTCGATCTAAATAAATATATTTTTGTTTTAATTATAAGTAGTATTTTTTTAAAGGTACTCTGCATAATAATATATTGTATCAAATATTTGTTATAATAAAGAAAAAGTGCTTCTAAAAATATGTATGTGATGTAACCAAAATTTTGAAAATAAAACTTCAACAAAAATATTTAGTTGTCGTGAATAAAGTATAGTATTCTACTCGCGTATAATGGCTGTTAACTGTATAATATGTTGTTTTAATTATTATTAGTAACTGATATAATCTCTATTTTCATATAAAAACTACACATATACAGGGTGTTTCTTAAGTAATCTAAAATAATATATGGGGTGCTTCGTTACTCAATTTTAAGACGAAAAGTTCATATAAACATGTGTGATAGGTGTTGTCGTTTATGAGATACAGGGTGTTGAATTTATTGTAATAAGTCAGTTCTGATTGTACGTGAAATTAATTTTTCCCGGTGACGCTACTGGTTTTTAGAAGTAATACGCAAAAACATGCTTATTCTAAGTGGCCTTTGAAATAATGTTGACAAGTGTCAAATTAGAAAACCAACGCAAAAATCGTACATTTTTATTTGATTGACTCTGTGTTTAGTAAATAACTATGCCAGTGTTTACTAATGTTGAAATGGCTAATATGCATTTTTTGTACGGATTAGCGAATGGTAATGCCTTAGAAGCTAGACGTACGTATGCCCAGTGTTATCCAAATAATCGTTTACCATGTTCAGATACGTTTACTAAGTTACATATTCGTTTACAAGAAACTGGAACTTTTGCTAAATCGAAGAATATTATTGGACGACCCAGAACTGTGAGAAATCCCCAATTGGAAAACCAGATTCTTCAAATTATTGACCAACATCCAGAAACGAGTACAAGAAAACTTGCAGATGAAGTAAATGTTAGTAACAAAACTGTTTGGAATATTCTAAAAGATAATTTATTGTATCCATATCACGTTCAACGTGTTCAACATTTGTTACCTACTGACTATCCATTACGCATACAGTATTGTCAACGTGAAATCGCGAACAATCCGAATTTTGTGGCCAATATTCTATTTACGGATGAAGCCAACTTTTCTAGACATGGGATTATGAATTTTCATAATGACCACATATGGGCAGATGTAAATCCACATACCATAAGTGTAAAACGATTTCAACAAACATTTTCGGTCAATGTTTGGCTTGGCATCATCGATGATTATTTAATTGGACCATTTTTCCTTCCTGTACGGTTAACCGGTGAGACATACCAACATTTTCTAGAAAATGAACTTCCACTTCTTTTGGAAGATGTACCTATTATTATTAGAAGGCGCATGTGGTTCATGCATGACGGAGCTCCTCCACATTTTTCAGTGATTGTACGCGAGTTTTTAAATAATGTTTTTCCAGGCCATTGGATCGGACGAGGATCTCCACACCCGTGGCCCCCTAGATCACCTGGACACAATCCTCTGGATTTTTGTGTGTGGGGATATTTGAAATCGCTTGTTTACACAACACTGATATTAAACGTACAAGATCTTCAAAATCGTATCATAGACGGCTGTAATGTTATTCGTAACAATCCTGGTATCTTCGAACGTATTCGACAATCCATTAGACATCGAGCGGATTCTTGCATTTTAGCTGGAGGTGGACATTTTGAACATTTGCTCTGAAATGTATTATTTTTTCTTTATGTTTAACATATGTTGCTTGTAATAAAATAATAAAAAATATAAATCAGTAGCGTCACCAAGAAAAATTAATTTCACGTACAACACCCTGTATCTCATAAACGACAACACCTATCACACATGTTTATATGAACTTTTCGTCTTAAAATTGAGTAACGAAGCGCCCCATATAATATTTTAGATTACTTAAGAAACACCCTGTAGATATATAACTTTAGATTTGTTGTGAGGTGTGTGCATCATTTTTGCTTGTTAGCAAAAATCTCTATGTGAAATTATATCAACTATTAAAAGAGGTTTTTTTGAATAAACAAGACATGTAAGATAGGTAACTGTAATTTTCCAATGACAGCTATCTATTGTTGATTAAGTAGTGTTAAGACTAGACCAAGTATTGAAGACAAAAATATTAAAGCCTAGATGTTATAAGTTCTAAGAGATTATCCTGGATGTATTTCTTCTTTAATAGTGGAGAAATTCTAGTAATTATTGGCTCATTTCAATTTCTTTGGTTTTTGTGAGTGAGTTTTTGCATTTTTGACATTTAATTTTGTGATTGACTAAAACTAGTTTTAAATAGTGAAAGTTTTGTTACACCGTTGTTTATTTTATGTTCTCAATATTATGATGGATTTCCTCAAAGTAAGGGTTAGGGGAGTTAATACCATTTACTTAATTGACTAGACAAAAATAAAACACAGCCCTTGAACTGCTAAAATACATTCATGACAAAGTCAATATTGTGTCAACTAAAAGAGTAAAAAATGCAAAATAAACAGTCCAAAGTATTAATAAACATAGTTCAAGGTCCAGTTGTTATGAATTGAAGCAAACCAAGCAATATAAAGTATATCTATTTATATCACTTCTACTATAAATTTTACTATCTGTAATAGAATAATTTGCTACTTTTATTAGACAATATTGTGTTAGATTTTCTTTGCCTTCTAGATAATTTATAAGCGTACGCCCGTCATTCTCACACTTCACATAATGAAGGCAAAGGAACTAAATAAAAAACAGTTTCATTTATGTTTCTTTTAAGAATTTATGTACAAGATGAAGTTCGGTCGAGACCACTTTATCACGTAAGAAATAACAAGGTGGGTTTGTTTGTTGTATTTTCCCCAATACATTCTTTGAGAAATTTTGAAAAAATCCAGATGTTACTGCAGGAGAATAACATAAAACATCCTTTTGAATAATCTACGCTAGACTATGCGTCACCAATTATTTTTGTTAAATGAAAATGTCGAATGGAAAATTTTTCTATCAATTTTATCACATATTTGAATTTAACGCTGTCAGTAAGAACAAAGAAAAAGTTAAAAAAATGTGATTGCATAGTATTTTTGGTGTAAGAAAAAAGTTATTTTATTCAAATAGTAGTTTATCCGACTAGTACGGAAAAGTCACTTTACGCACGTGTTAGGTACACTATTTTTTCTACTACCGTGCGGAATAGTGGATACATTGGGGAAATTTCAACTTTTCTCAAAAGTGTTTACACACTATACTTTTCCTACAACTGCAACAATTTACAGAATAAATGTTATGTAATGTCTATCTGCCTCTGTCAGTATGTCTCTGTTACGCACGTGTTAGGTACACTATTTTTTCTACTACCGTTCGGAATAGGACATTGTGCAACTAGTGGGGAAATTTCAACTTTTCTCAAGAGTGTGGAAGAAGCAAACACACGAGTGAGAAAATTACTTTCCCCACTCATTACACACTATACTTTTGCTACAACTGCAACAATTTATAGGATAAATGTTATGTAATGTCTGTCTGCCTCTGTCTATCTGTCTCTGTTACGCACGTGTTAGGTACACTATTTTTTCTACTACCGTTCGGAATAGTACATTGTGCAACTAGTGGGGAAATTTCAACTTTTCTCAAGAGTGTGGAAGAAGCAAACACACGAGTGAGAAAATTACTTTCTCCACTCGTTACACACTATACTTTTCCTACAACTGCAACAATTTATAGAATAAATGTTATGTAATGTCTATCTGCCTCTGTCTGTCTCTGTATTACGCACGTGTTAGGTACATTATTTGTTCTACTACTGTGCGGAATAGTACATTGTGCAACTAGTGGGGAAATTACAACTTTTCTCAAAAGTGTGGAAGAAGCAAACACACGAGTGAGAAAATTACTTTCTCCACTCGTTACACACTATACTTTTCCTACAACTGCAACAATTTATAGAATAAATGTTATGTAATGTCTATCTGTCTCTGTTACGCACGTGTTAGGTACAATATTTTTTCTACTACCGTTCGGAATAGTACATTGTGCAACTAGTGGGGAAATTTCAACTTTTTTCAGGAGTGTGGAAGAAGCAAACACACGAGTGAGAAAAGTACTTTCCCCACTTGTTACATACTATACTTTTCCTACAACTGCAACAATTTATAGGATGTTATGTAATGTCTATCTGTCTCTGTTACGCACGTGTTAGGTACAATATTTTTTCTACTTCCGTTCGGAATAGTACATTGTGCAACTAGTGGGGAAATTTCAACTTTTTTCAAGAGTGTGGAAGAAGCAAACACACGAGTGAGAAAATTACTTTCCCCACTCGTTACACACTATACTTTTGCTACAACTGCAACAATTTATAGAATAAATGTTATGTAATGTCTATCTGTCTCTGTTACGCACGTGTTAGGTACAATATTTTTTCTACTACCGTTCGGAATAGTACATTGTGCAACTAGTGGGGAAATTTCAACTTTTTTCAGGAGTGTGGAAGAAGCACACGATTGAGAAAGTACTTTCCCCCCTTTTTATACATTATACTTTCCCTACAACTGCAACAATTTATAGGATAAATGTTATGTAGTGTCTGCCTGCCTCTGTCTGTCTGTTTTTGTTACGCACGTGTTAGGTACACTATTTTTTCTACTACGGTGCGGAATAGTACATTGTGCTACTAGTGGGAAAATTTCAACCTTTCTCAAGAGTGTCGAAGAAGCAAACACACGAGTGAGAAAAGCACTTTCCCCACTTGTGTTACACATTATACTTTTCCTACAACTGCAACAATTTATAGAATAAATGTTATGTAATGTCTATCTGCCTCTGTCTGTCTCTGTGTTACGCACGTGTTAGGTACATTATTTTTTCTACTACCGTTCGGAATAGTACATTGTGCTACTAGTGGGAAAATTTCAACCTTTCTCAAGAGTGTCGAAGAAGCAAACACACGAGTGAGAAAAGCACTTTCCCCACTTGTTACACATTATACTTTTCCTACAACTGCAACAATTTATAGAATAAATGTTATGTAATGTCTATCTGCCTCTGTCTGTTTGTCTCTGTTACGCACGTGTTAGGTACACTATTTTTTCTACTACCGTTCGGAATAGTAAGTTGTGCAACTAGTAGGGAAATTTCAACTTTTCCCAACAGTGTGGAAGAAGCAAACACACGAGTGAGAAAAGTACTTTCCCCACTTGTTACACACTATACTTTTCCTACAATTGCAACAATTTATAGAATAATAATAAATGTTATGTTATGTTTGTCTGTCTGTCTGTCTGTCTCTGTCCGTTTTAATTTTTTTTGTGTTGATTGTTTTGGTTTGCGGCCTTATCGTTCTTCTTTTTGTTGTCTTGGTCTTCTATATCTTCTGTAGCCTTCGGCTGTGTAATCCGTAAGGTTTTATGTCACTGTGTATATCTTCGTTTCTTATATACCTGGTAGGGTAATTTTTTGTTGGGCTTCTAGTTTCTTAGTGTTCTTATCACACGTCACCGTGATATACGACATGATAGAAATTATTATGCTCCTTATGAATCTCATCTTCGTGTTAAAGTTTAACTTATTGCTTAGTCCGAGTAGTTCACTGAGCCTTGATCTTGTTTGATTGACCTTTGCCAGCATTGTGTGAACGTGGTCAGTGAAGATGAGTCTTTTATTTATGGTTACGCGTAGGTATTTAGCTTTATCTATCCATGTGCATGGTTTAAATTCTCTGGGAGACCGTGGAGAGCTAGGCAGACACAATGGCCAGTGGTCGACTATATAAAACAAGCCACATTTTTGTTCAAAAAGTAAAAATATCTTAAAAATGTGTATTGTGTACAGTTTTATATTGGTTAAAATTTATTTCAAGTGAAATTGTCTGTATATTTTTCGTCCAAAATCTTGTTGTTGTCACGCAGAGCTAGATAGAGACATGATTGACCATTAGTGAGACAAGTGTATCAATCAACGCATGGGAGTGTAGTAACCCATTTAAATAGAGTGCACATAAAAATAGTTATAATATCGATTTGTGTAAGAAACCTTGAAAAAATAAAAATTACAAACTTTCACCTAAACACCATCAAAAATATTTGTTGATGATATATATCGAACCACACCCGTGACTTAAAAATATACGTCTAATGTATAGAATGTGGATAATATTTGAATGATTCCATTCCATTCAAATGGTCAACTTGGCAACTAGGTTATTACATTTCATCGAAATTGGTAGACCACATAAAAACGTTTTATTTTTGTAGTCAAGTTAATGGACTTGTTTTAGTTTGTTGAAGAAACAATGAATGTGTTTTAGGACTTTTTGTTAGTTGTATAGTGTTGTATCTTATTTCTTCGATATTTTACCTACAATGTGGCAACACATATAGGTAAAACTAGCTTGACAAAGTGGATAAAACAAGTCTCGATTTCACTAGGAATCTTGTTGATAATGATGGTGTAGTAGTTTATAATAAATTTATATTTTTTTAAAATACCATCTAACGGTATCAAATTCAAATATGCCACTTTTTAGTTTTAAAACCGTTATTTATTGTAAAAGTCCGCATACAGTACAAAATAAGTTTTTTATTTAACTAGGTGGGGTAGTAGTAGGCAGGATTGGGTCATAAAAAAATAAAGGATGATGATGAAGCGATTAATAAAAGATGAAATGTCGGTCGATAAATATGATAAAACGCATATAAGTTTGTTAATAAATCAAAATTAGTAAGGAGTTATAGTTAGGAACAATAAGATCACTCAGGGTGATTATGTAATTATCAACTTTCCTGGAAAAAAGAAATTTCACAAGTTTGTTTGTATTGTTCAAAAAATATCAGGAAAAGAGGTAGAAGTAATTGTCATGATAAGCTGTGATAACACAAAGACTCTATTTAGAGAAAATGAAAAAGATATTAGCATCGTAAGTGAATCTCAAATAGCTGAAATTCTCAATGCGCCAAAAATGATTGTTACAGGTGATAGAATTAAGTATAAATTTGATTTTCCATTAAATGTTGACGGGTAACTTTGTGATAATTAAATTCAAGTCTATATCATGCCAAAAACTAAATAAATACTTATAACAATATAATATATAACAAGCAACAAGGGTAAATATATTTTCTGCTGACAATTATAGTGTATTTGAAAATCAAGAGAGAGTAAATTCCCAGAAATGTTTTGCAGTTATCAGTGTTAAAGGCAGTAAACCATAGACGTGCGTTTTCAAAATTAAATTAATATGGTAAAAGAAATATTTAATTTGTTTTAGTTATTTATACCTAGATTACCAATTTTAGATACATAAACATAATTCCTAAGTAGTAATTTAATTTGGGTAAAATGAAGAAAAAGTCAATATTATTTTAGGCATTTTGTTTTAGGCATATGTTTATTTACAAAATATGTATATAATATAATATGTACAGATAATTACAATTACTTATAAATTAATATGAGGAGCTAAAAAAACAATTAAGGAGGTATATGAGAAAAAAAAACCAACCGCAAGGATAAAATTTGACGAGTAACATGCAAAAAATACGACAATATTAAATCTTAAAAAATAAAAATCTAAAAATAAAATTAAAGTACATAAATTAATAATTTTAAAGTTATAGTTCCTCGCACTCTGTGTCAGAAGATTCACCATCTGATTCTAGAGAAATTACAATGGGCTCTATAGTAATATCAATTATGTCATCTAGCTCCCACATTTTTTTTTCTATTTCTGTAACGTGTCTAATACATTTTTGCCAATTTTCACTTGTTACTTCAGATATTGCCTTATTGAAGAGATTTTTAACATCTGATAATTTAAAAGTAGTGTTATTTTTGGCAACATAACCTTTAACTTGAGCCCATATCAATTCTATCGGATTCAGCTCACAATGGTAGGGTGGTAAACGAAGTATTTCAATTTCTCGTTTTTTGGCTCCTCAATATTATATTTTTTATAATTTTGCTTATGTTTTTTAGCAATAGTTAACAATTCTGCCATCAGCATTGTAGTGTCAAAGGCTAAATTTTTAGAAGATAACCATTTTGCAATTTCATCCTTTTTCCATTTAGTGGTTGGTAAAGGTTCAAGTAATCTGGAGTGGTAACTTGCATTGCCCATTACAATAACCGATCCTTTTGGTATGAATTTAATCATCTGTTCAAAATATTCCTCAAACACGTCTCCATTCATTTCTTCGTGATAATCAACGGTTTTTTTTATCCAAATAAGAGTAAATCATCCTTAAGAAAACCGTTTGTGCTGCCTATATGACAAATAATTAATCTTTTACCTTTTCCTATAGGTTCCTTAAAACCAGTAGTATATCCTTCTAGAAAAGCTTGATGGGATGATTTTATATTTTTGTCTTTCCAAACTCTTTCTACACAATATCCTTCATTAACCCATGTTTCATCTAAATAATAAATGTTTTTATTTTGAGCTTTAACTTGTTGTATTCTTCTGAGGTACTGTCTTCTCCAACATACAATTTCTTAAGAATCAATTAGCATTGAGTGTCTGCCCATTTTTTCAAATTTAAAGTTTAACTAATGTAACGTTTTCCATAGTTTATCCCGGCTTATTGTGGGTAAATCAACATCATTCGTAATGGCTTGCAAAACTTTATCTAAAGTTGGTACCGTAAACCCGTGTTACTTTGCCCTTAGAGGCAAACTTTGCCCGACAGACAGCTGTATTTGTTTACCTCACATTTTACGCTGATTGTAATTTTTAACTTTGGTAACATTTAGTTTTGCAACTACAAGTTGCAAGGCCCTTGTTTGTTACATTTTGTGTGATTTTCAACGGTCATATAGCGACAATAACAGACCGGGCAATTTTTCGGCCTTATCGGCAACATTTTAGTGCTAGAAGTAAGTATGGTATTTCATTTGTGTTTTGAGTAATATAATTATGTTGTGGCACACTAGTTTATTTCATGTTTGGACTTCAAATGTGTTCTATAAAGTGTAACAAAAAGTTGATATATTTCAATTAATCGCAAAAAATGTAAAAGTGGGCAATGTTATCCCATGTCATAGACAACTTTTTTATTTAGTATTTTTTTGTCTATCCCATATTTATAATAGGTATTATTATTTTTATTCTTTATATAAGATTGGTATATACAAGAGAAGGTTAGGAGCAAGGCGTTATAGGGATTATGATGAAGAAACACTGGAAAATGCCATCAAGGCTTTAGAAAATGGCATAAGTTCTCGATAAGCAGAGACTATTCACAAAATCCCACGAAGAAAGCTTCTTAATAAAGTGAAAAACAAGCACAGCGGATCAGTTGGTCATCCCACTATGTTAACAGAATGTGAAGAAAGATGCCTTGTCGCTAGCGCAGAATTTGGCGCACCTATGACGACCTAGATAGGCGTATGCTAGTGAAAAATTATTTAGATGAAAAAGGAGTAGAAATGCCTGTTTTAAAAAATAATTTGCCTGGCACAGAATGGGTTTCTCTATTCTTAAAATGTTTCCTACCTTATAAAGGTTTAGTTTAGTTTAAAAGATGTTTCTTTTATATTTATATAGGTAACAGATTAAAACTTTGTTATAAACAGCTTTTGTTTTAATATTTTGCCTTTATTTTTGTTATTTTAATAAAAATTACGTTTTTTTTATATTTTTTTGTGGGCAAAGTAGCCCTATAGCAGTCTTAATTAGCCCAAACAAGCAATTTTTATCGGAGGGCAAAGAAAGGTTGTGGCAGGGTAACTTTGCCCACCCTAAAATTTATTTTTTTTTTCAGCTATTAACCACCCACTACGTGTTTTTTAAGTGTCATTACCTTCAGTAAACTGATATCCAAAGGTATCAAAGTATTCAAATTCATTGCACCTATCATTCCAAAAAAAAGTTGAAAAAACTGAATTTTGGTGGGCAAAGTAACACGGGTTTACGGTATTTGCTTGTTTATAAAAAATGAGTAAACAAGCTTACGAATAGCATTTTTAAAAAACTCGTCCACGTTGACTTTTAATAGTTTTTGTCTACCTGGTTTCGGCTTTGGTGAGGTTACTCCACCTGATTTTTCCTCCTTTAGAACTCTATATATTGTAGATTTTCCATATCCCATTGCCTTAGATGTTGTTTCAACTACACTGTCAATAGTGTTTGAGGGATTTTGATGTTTAAAATAGTGGTACACATTCACTACAGCACTCTTTTCATTGAGCGATAAATGGTCTAGTTTTAATTTTTTCACTGGCGTATACTCACAAACTGCTTCCATTTTTAGTCACTACTATTTGTCACGTTTATCGAAAATCAAATAACTGCATTTCTAGAAACTTAAGCACTATTTAAGTCAAAATATCTGTCATTAGAAGCTGTTGCCATTCGGAGGTCGTTAAATAACAATTATCCCTTTCTAATTTAGGCCTACTGTAGTAACAATGAAAGATCATAAAATAATGTGATAGTCCAAGAAATTTAATAAATTTTGTATTGAAATTAACAAAAACAATTTAGAATGCATTACAAATATTGAAGTTTTATCGCACGTACTGTACTATAGTTTTGCATACCGAATTAGTTTTTATTCTGGGAATTTACTCTCTCTTGATTTTCAAATACAGTATATTTTTAAGAAAAAAAATATTTTATTTGATTTTATTTTGTTACTTAATTAATGACCACAAGCTGTGCTCATTTTTCATTTAAGTATAGTATTTTTTGTTGATTTGTTTTTATAAAACATATATATAGTCCTGTCTACTATTAGTGCCATTTGATGTCTATTTTTAGTGTATGTGATTTTTGATGCTGTCATCTTTTAGTGTCTCTGGCGATGCCAAGAAAAATTTAATTTTTAATTAAAAAAATATAGTTATTTAAGATTTTATATGAAAAAGTGAATATTTAAATGTTGCTAGAACAGTAAAAAAATATGTAAGTCTCATTCTTCAGTAAATACATTTGATTTTTAAGAATGAAGTTTCATTTCTCCTTAAAGTGTCTACCATTAGTGCTTTTACTGTAGTTCTTGTATTTCTTGTGTAATTTATATATTTTATAAGAGTGTTGAGTGTGTTTTATTTCAAAGGGCAAAGAAGCCTTTGGTATATAAAATGAAGTTATGGTGAAAATATTAAGTTGGCTAAATATTTCCTAGGAACTCTTATGTATATTTTTCCAAATTTTTCCATTTTTTTTTAAATTAAAAAAAACGTGTACAATTTTTTTTTTCAAAAATTAAACGTATACTGTGGTATACAGTATGTTGTGAGGTGTTATAAAAAAATATTAATTGTTGATGCAATTGTTTATAACAAATTGTTTAATTGATAAATAATTAACTGACAAATTCGAAAAAAATACCATTTTGTAGAGAATAGAAAATTTTGATTTTTAGTATTTTTTTTCATTTCTTAATATTTAAACAATTGTTAATATCAAAAACGTTAATTAACAATTAGAAATTTTTTTTTGAAATCATGGTTTTTAATAAACCATAGAATGGCAAAAAAAAATTTTTTAAAATTGTTAAATAAGCCATTTGTTTATAAAAATTTTTTAAACAATTGATCACAAACTTTTAAAAAAATTGGATTTATATTGTTTATAGCGTATTAAAAACGACTGTAAACAATTGTTTAAAAAAATTTAAATTTTTCACATCTAAAATCGCATTTGTTTACTTTGCTTGTTAATAACAATTTCAATTTTTAAAAATTTAAAAATTTTATTATGTAACTTTGTTCAGTAGCTTTATGATAAAGGATTCCAAGAGTTAAAAAAATTCTTGTGTTTTTATTTTACTCACAGTAACGAATTTAAAGTTACTAACAATGAAGAAAATGCATAGAAATGTGAAAAATAACGGAAAACATTTTTTGACTGCAGAAATTTGTTCTCTGATATGTTCTGTTAGTGCTAGAATTTTTCAAAATTTTTTTATTAATATTTACTTATTGAAAAAAAATAATTTATGTCATTTGGTCGTTGCGACGGTGACGCGCCGCCCGTTTTTTATGCCATTTTCAACATTAATTTAGGCCTATAAATAATTGAGCTACAATTAGGGGAGTTGTGACTTTTTTGTTGGAAATTTCCTGCCCTTTAAGAATCCGTTCAGTTTTTTGTTCCAGCAATTATAGTTTATGAGTTATTAGCAAAAATGTAAACCCCCTTTTTTTAAAATCTTAAATTGTTAATAACAGTAGGAAATTTTTTAAAACGGATTTTGATATTCAGGAACATTTTTATATTTGTCATTTCGAATCGATTGACACCAAAATCAGATTTTTCGGATCGGTGTAACCCAAATCCGATTTGAATGACTTCTCGACCAGACTATATGGGAATTCATCAAGTTTATTTTATATTTATTCAATCTAAATGGAATAATGAATTTATAATAACAAAAATGATCTATTTAATAATTAAAGTTATTTATTTACTTTTTTTTTACAAATTAGTGTATCAGAATCCCATTGTTATTAAATCAAGTATAGCATAAAGAAATAACAGTGGATTAATTATTATTATTGCGTATTCTCGGAGTGTACGTCTTTTTAGAATGCCTATTCTTAGGGGTCAATGTTCATACGTTACCACGCCTACTGGAGCTGCTCTATGCAATATTCCATCAATTAGTGGAGATAATGTTAAATGTTCTTTTTTATGCATGTCTACGTTTACTGGCCATAAAAATAGGGGCAAAGGTTTAATGTTCCATGTTTTTAAGCGAATGAACCCTCGATTTAACCTAATAATTATTTTCTTGAAAAATTATTTATATGGGTAAAACAAAAGTGGAAGAAAATAAATATTATTAATAAAAAGAAAAATTACATATTTCAATGTCAGTTACCAAAGTATTTTGATAATTAAGGAATCATGTATAATAAAATTATGTATTACATCTTGCGGCAGTTGAAAGTTCCAAAAAGAAACAACTCAACTTAATTAACTTCTTTCAATTTAATGTTAAAAAAAAATAATAAGAAGTATTTTTATAAATACTGCAAATGTTTGTTACATACCATTACAAAAATAAAATATGTATTGATAATAAATTCCCAAGCGATATGAATGAAATACTTTGATAAATTCTTAATAGCACACTAACCAAAAATTCTTATATACAAAAAAATAAAGAAAGTATACATTTGTTAATCTAGGTTAAAAAACCAAGCGGTAAATATATACGGGGTTGGGATAAAGTATGGAACCAAGTAAATATCTTTTAAACGAAAAGAACGATATTTATGAAAATTTGTAGGTAAGTGCAATAGAACAAAACGCATCTGATGTACATTTTTTTGATAATAATATAATTCCGGTTTAACCGGAAATGCCATCAACTTCTTAAATTTAAATGGGATACCCTATATATTTTTACAGATTTTAAAAGAGCTTGTTATTTTGAATTCATACATACTGAGTTTAATGTAAACAAATTTGTAAAAACGAGGAATATAGCACTTTAACCAACCTCCTTTGAGTTTTTTGCATTAGAGCAAAAAACTATTTAGATAAACTAATTGTTGTTGTTTGTATGCATAGTAATAAATAAACAAGTACTGTTTAGTACGTCTTTTGTTCTTCAAGTGTCAAATTCTAATTGACGGAAATAAATTGCACAATTTAGAATGGTGTTCAATTAAGTGAAAAAGAGCGTATTGAAATTTTAGTAATGATCGGTTATGGTGATCGTGTTAGAACTCATGAAGAAGAATAGAATATTTTTAATAATTTGCATCCGGAGAGAAATCCTATATCACGCTCAACAGTAACTAAAACATTACAACGTTTTAATACTACTGGGATGGTAAAAAAATTGCTAAAACATGGAAGACCGCGGACTGCAACGAACGAAACTGTTAAACAAAATATTGCAATCTATTTAGTAGAATCACCTCAAACTTCCACCACAAATTTGGCACTAAACCATGGTATCAGTCGACGTTCTGTAGGAAAGATATTAAAAAGTGAAAAGTATCATCCGTATAAGGTACAGTTGGTTCAAGAATTGTCAAACGATGATTTTGACCGACGGCTGGAATTTTGCGAACGGCTAATGGACATCTGTAATGTCGACGAAAATATTGCTTCTAGCATTGTTTTTTCCGATGAGGCAACTTTTTGTTTAAATGGAACGGTTAATCTCCATAACTCAAGGTATTGGTCAAATGAGAATCCTCATTGGATTCATGAAGCACATACCCAGCATCCACAGTTAAATGTTTGGATGGGAATTGTCGAAAATAAGTTTATAGGCCCATTTTTTATCGACGGAAACTTGAATGGTGACAAGTATTTGGATCTACTAAATAACGAAATTATTCCTGCACTTCAACAGAATGGGCAATTACCACAAAATATTTGGTTTCAACAAGATGGAGCACCTCCCCACTATGATAGACGGGTTAGGGATTTTCTGGATGCGAATTTTCCAAATCGATGGATTGAACATAGAGGATTCATAGAGTGGCCTCCTCGTTCTCCGGATCTCAGCCCGTTAGATTTTTTTCTTTGGCGTTATCTAAAATCACGTGTTTACGTTAGACGACCAACAAACTTACAGGAATTGAGACAAAGAATTATTGATGAATGTGAACTAATACGTGGAGAAGTCTTGGAAAGAGTGACTCAAGAATGTGTTAATAGGATGGCATATTGTCAGCAAGTAAACGGCGAGCATTTTGAACATTTGAAGTAATTTTGTTTCTCATTATTCTAAAATGTACATCTATTGTACTACTAACAGTGAGTTATTCCTCGTTTTTAAAAATTTGTTTACATTAAACTCAGTATGTATGAATTCAAAATAACAAGCTCATTCAAAATCCGTAAAAATATATAGGGTGTCCCATTTAAATTAAAGAAGTTGATGGCATTTCCGGTTAAACCGGAGGTATATTATTATCAAAAAAATGTACATCAGATGCGTTTTATTACATTGCACTTACCTGCAAATTTTCATAAATATCGTTCTTTTCGTTTAAAAGATATTTACTTGGTTCCAAACTTTATCCCAACCCCGTAGAAGTTGGTGAACTCTCGGATTTTCATAGAAATTTTATGAGGGACATTATAATGAATACAAACATTTTTTCCGTGAAAACACTTGCTAAAAATGTAGGTTCAAAGCGAGTCAAAGTAAACATAACCTATCACTTACCTGTTGTAAGATAATTTAAAAGGACAAAAGATTTAAAATTACGATTCGGCAACTCGTTTTCTAGCTAATTAATTTTATTCCACAGAATCTTTAACTTTATTGTTTGTTCTAACATACTGTCAATTTTGTCTAAACCTCTTATTGGCCAATCTGGTTATCAAATATTTGAAAATAAAACAGGTTTACTTATAGTCGATTTTAATTTTATTAAAATTTAAGCTTTCTTTTTTTTAGTTTTGAATAGCTAGTTTTTCGAATTTTTTTGTTATAAAAATCACATACCTATATCTGGAAATTTAGCAAGATATATGTTTTATAAATAATGCAAAGAATTTTCTTAAAAGCGTTTTTAAAACTAGTATGTATACTGTATTATCCAAATAAACTTCCATCTCCGGAAATTTGTCCTTCTGATGATGAAGGTTTATTTTGAAATTTTTTATTTCTGTCAAATATGTTGTAATACCATGAAAGTTAATTTTTTATTTATTTTCCTACTTATTTTTTGTTTGTGTTTATTTTATCTATTATTGTTGTTAGAATAAAACTAAGGATTGGGAGTTTTTCATTTGGTTTTTTCACTATTTTCTTTCAGATATTGAGATGAGCGATGGTAATTTATAATACACTTTGATATGTGTGTCAGTTGGTCGGGAAGAGGATTTAAATATTTTTGTTTTCTTTAAATTTTATCTCTAGAGAGAATTGTTGCTTTTATTTATTTTATTTTTAGAGTACGAATATTTTTATATTTATTTTTTTTATTATCCATACAGACATTTTAGTTAAAAAATTGACTCTCTTGCTGTGGAGCTATGTATAGTCTTTCCAATATTAATTTCTAAAATCTATTTAAAAGTGTCATACAGAGTGAGTTAGTTTACTAGACTTCAAAGTAGAAAGAATGGCATGAAAACAAAATATTTGTCCACTCTGGATCGTCGGAACCCAGTTCTCTCTAGACTGGTAGTTGTACAGCGTGAAAACAAGTGGGGTACGCACGCAAGTTGTTGACGGCTTTTAATGGTCCGCTGTATTCTGTTGCGTACAGGGGTCTCGGGTTTATTTTTTGCAGCAGTTTTTCTCTAGCTCATAAAATCGGTGTCTAGTGCGGAGGCGGAGAGTCCAGATTTTTATTTGGGGCTGTTAAGTATTAACTTTAGATATATCTTTGTTTCGATAATTAATTTTTAATAATTGGTTTACATATTGTAATTTTTGCCCATATTTATTGATAACCTTAAATTATTTACATATATTAGGGCAGCGTTTTGGATACTTTTTGAATCAGAAAATGAAAATCCAGATTAAAATTAAAATTCAGAAGATATGATATCGCCAATAGGTGAGGTTAGTAGCGAATTTTGCAATAAAGATTTACACATTCAGTGTCAGAGGGTTATATTAAATATGTATCAGTGTTTGAAAAATGAACATAATAAAAAATCAGATGCGCTTATAATAAACCTAATTAATACGTTAACTAAAATTTCTATTTACATTATTTCTCGGGTTATTAAGCGCGGTGACGTTGTAGATCATTCGCAGGTGCGGAAAAACAAAAAAAAAAAAATTTGCAAATGTTGACGATGCTACAAAAGATGTTATAAAGCGAATGGTTTATAATTTATATTAAGAAAATATTGTACCGACTTTAGAAATCGTTCAAGAGAAATTACGAGATTATCTTGATTAATTATAAAAGCCATTTTACTGTTGTCAAGATAATAAGATATACAAATAATAATGATTCTGAAGCAAGGTTTACTTGCTTCATGACATGAATAAAAATAATTTAAAAGCAGAGATATTGAAATAAGTAATAAAACTATCTAAAAAAAGGTATAGGTAAAATTAAATTTTTTGTTATTCCAGCTTTCGTTGCTGTACATTTTTTGACCTGTAAATAATTTTTTCGAACCATTGGATGGGAAGGAAATCTCCACTCGTAATCGATTACACAACTCCGATTTAAATTTAGAAGACCTCTAAAACCGCATCATAAAAGGTTTGCCACACCTGTAGTTATTCACATATACATGGGATGTGTATAGAAAAATATACGATTTTTATCTAATAATCAGTACGTTATTATTTTCATAAAGATTAAAAAAATTTTATTATGATGTCAATAACTTTCATGTAAATTTAGATCCACTTCCCGGAACAATATTATACAATATTATCTTTTGCTGTTTACCGTTACCGAGAAACAAAACGATTCTTATTCAATTTTTTATTATTATTGAATTTCATTGACCTACACTTGTTGTACTTTTTATTTTGGCACGTTTCCGGTAATTCTTTGGCTCAAGTTTTATGTTTCGCCGTGAAACATGTTGCTTTTTCACTAACACAACACAATGAAAACAAATACTGCCCTCACAAAATTCGTCCGTGACCAAAATACTACTTCCAATTTCCAATTGTATTAGACATCGTGTCATACAGGAATTTTTGATGGTAGTTATTCGCTAAACAAATACTGATGCTTATCTTTTTTTTGTCAAGATAAATTCTTATCAGTGAAAATTCTTAATGTGTTGCCAACCTAATTTAAAAACCATTTTTAAAATTTTTAGCATGAGTTTTTGAAAAACGATAGTTTTTTTGGACATTCATATTTACAATTTTTACACTCTTTCATACCCATGTAACATCATGTAGATAAGATCACCAATAGTAATGACACATCCTGTATATCTGACAAAGAATACCAATCGATTCTGTTTGTTCCGTCCTCGTGCTGGCAACGCTGTACCATTATTCAGGACTTATGCTTATCCTTGTAATCAGTGGCGTGCTATTTGTTAAAAATGGGAATATTCATTCCTGTGAACTTGGCACACCATATTTAAAAATCTTAAAGTGTTTTTAGAGTTCTGGCATCCTTTGCAATAGTTCTAAAGTTCTCTGTATGTATTTTCAATAGTTCCGGTTAATAAATACAAAAAAATCGAATTTTAAAATATGGTGCGCCAAGTTCACGCAGCGCACCGTATCATGAAAATACATTATTTTTTCGGAGTTCTAGTTAATTTTACAATAGTTCTAGAGTTCTATATCCATTATATTAATAGTTCTAGCAATTAAACGCGAGAAATCAATTATTGAAAACTAAGCGCCTAAAAGGGAATTTTATTAAAAAAAATAAAAATTTACGAGTTCTAGCCGATCTGATTAGAGTTCTGAATAGCGTTCCTTTAGTTCTACACAAAACTCTTGTGACTTTTTCCTATTTTTCGATCGGCTAGAACTAAAGGAACGCTATTCAGAACTCAAGTCAGATCGGCCAGAACTCGTAAATAAAATATTTTTAAATAAAATTACCTTTTAGGCACTTAGTTTTCAAAAATTGATTTCTCGCGTTTAATTGCTAGAACTATTAATATAATGGATATAGAACTCTAGAACTATTGTAAAATTAACTAGAACTCCGAAAAATAATGTATTTTCATGATACGGTGCGCTGCGTGAACTTGGCGCACCATATTTTAAAATTCGATTTTTTTGTATTTATTAACCGGAACTATTGAAAATACTTACAGAGAACTCTAGAACTATTGCAAAGGATGCCAGAACTCTAAAAAAACTTTAAAGATTTTTAAATATGGTGTGCCAAGTTCACGGGAATGGAATATTCAGTTATTTTTATGGAAATACATTTATGAATAGTTAATACTCAGTTTTCCGCTTAAATATTTATCTTTAATATTATTATAATATTGTACAAATAAAATGTAACAGATTTTAAATTTTACTTTTTACACTCTTTGTTAAAAAGATATTAAGTAACCAAAAGAAAAAGATTTAAATATTATATTTAGGATTTCGTGACTCCTTGATAGTTGAGGGATATACAGGGTGTTTCAAAAAAGGTGTAAAAGTAGTTTTAAACATTAATCGATCAGTTATTTCCGCCAGGTGTCCTTCTATATATAAAAATGAATTCACGCGTGAACGGATGGACCGATTTCAGTATTTTTGTTGTTGTTGTGTTTGTTATTGTCAGGAGAGGGTTTTAATGAAAGAAAAAATTCAAAAAATTGTGCGGGAAAGTAAAAAATTTAAGAATAGTTGTTTAAGAATACTTCCATTTAGTGCTTTGGATAATGTAATATTTTTTAATGTAACATTATGACATTTGACATAGAATTTACAGAATGCGTAATGCAAATATCATCAAGGTTTATAGGCGCTTTCTTTCCTGCTAAACATTTGTACACAAACGAGAGTACAGTCGGCTTTAGAATAGCATATACATGTTAAATGTGAATTTCCTTTACCTACCGAAGTTATAAAAACACCCTGCTTCAACAAGATAGAAGTGGCTATTTTTAAAACGCCTACAATGACTTACTTCACTAAGGAATAAAAAATAATAATAAGAAAAAACCAGTTCTGTGTTGTTGTTCCGAAATAATTGTTTTTAAAAAAAGAAATAGATATCAGATTTAAACAAAAATTGACAAACACATTCATAAGATCACTGCTTCTTATTTTTAAATATATTAAACTTATTGGCTTATGTTAAGGGGGTGTTTAAGGGTTTTAAAAAATTATTAAAAATAAACGAATAAAGTAATTGTAATAAAATTTTATATACAGGGTGTCCCACTAAGGTCTGCGAGGTAGTTTGTTACATAAAGAAAAAAAATGTATAACAAAATCGATGATGAAAAATTGCTGGAAATATTTGTCAAGTTTGAAAGTCGTCCGCTACGGGATGCAACGAACACTCAAAAACGTAATATTGTAATTATCTCCGAAAGAGATATACTAGGGGTATACTAAAAATACAATTTTTGAAATCTTGATGAGATTATGAAAAATGTTGGTTAGGGACTTTTTGCCAATACTCTTCAAATAGGGGGGTGGGGGAAGGTTCAAACATGTTATAAACAAAAAAAAATCAGTAAAGAGGTTGTACTAAAAAACAAATAAAACCGTACTGTATAATACACACTCACTCAATATCATCCCTCTTAAAGATGTGAGCGTGGACAACTGTTTGACTGATTTCAAATTTATTATTATTTAAACCGTTATTGGTTATACACAATAAATGGGCCATCCTTAAAATGAATTCAATGCAAGCCATTTGAGTTTGAAAATGTATATGCTATTCTGAAGCCGATAGTACATCAAAAGTGTAATACGAGGTTACATCATAAAGTTGGTAGATGGCAAAAGGACATTATTTAACAAAAAATAAATACGAGGGTATTTCAAAAATTTGGTAGGTGGCGAAAGGATACTATTTAATAAAAATATAATATGAGGTTAATTCAAAAAGTTGGTAGATGGAAAAAAGGACATTATTTAACAAAAATTTAATACATGGATATATTTTATATATCGCCTTTTTCCATGTCATAATGTCCCAGTGTAATACTTAATTTTATTATAAACTTATAATTCATTTGTACATCTGAAATCAAACTAAACTGCTTCCCCGCACAAGAGTATTTATATATACACACGCCATTGCTTCTAGTAGAATTCGGAAAAATGTTGGTCACATCATTTTCGCGAAGCTACCATCAATTCTCGAAGCGGTCGCCGGTCGACTGTTCGCAACGTAAACAACTTCCAGTAGCGGCGGTCTTAATATTTTAAAAAGGAGACTCGTATCATAATATTATGATTTATACAAGACATCAAAATGACAATAAATATTCACAATCAACTAGCCAAATTGTGTGAATTAACATATTAATAAATAAAGCTGATTTAGTTGAAGATCAATCAAATTTCTGATTATTAAATTAAAAACTTAACTGAAGTCTTGTTGTTATAAATCTAAAAAATAGTATTGAAAATATTTTCATTAAATAGTTCATTGTTCCAAACCCTTTCACTCCAGTTTTCATGATTCAGTTACCATTTGTTACGGGTCATTTTTATCTTAAAATTCTAGGATGTTACCTTGAATAAAAAGGATATAAAAGCCACAATGTGGGGGCTAGTAATAATTATTTATTTTTCTCTCAGTTATAATACTAGATATTTCTCAAACTTCGAATCATGATAAATTCAATGAAATTGACAGTGTTGACTGGAAATCCGGTATAGTTCTGCTCACTTGTTGAACTCCTACTAGCAACAGGTGTCTCGAGGGAGTTCAGATATATTCAGATCTAAAATCTACAAAATAATATAGATTAATCATAGGTCATAGTTTTGTTTGCGTAATTACCTTTGTTATCTCTCAGAAACCTTAGGAAATTCAATCATTTAATATAAACCCAAGGCATATCTGTCTGTTTAACTGAAATAAAAATAGCATTATTGAGGTTATACATTTTTTTTGGAGTAAACAGAAATTGAATTTTCAAATAATGCGATCACACTATATACTTACCATGAATGTGTGGAGAGCTCGATAGCGGGATACTATTGATTGTTTTTGAAATGTCCCTTATGATAATACAAATATTTTCAATATTTTTATTTACGATCTGGCAGATGAAATCTAGTTTGTTTTCTGGTAACAGGGAATTTTGTAGGAAATATGACAACTGTCAGTTGTCGTGCTGAATTCTAGATGTCCATGAAGATAGGTATGTTCGACACTCTGTGTCCTGTGTTATATAGTGTACACTGGGCTTATCTAGAGTCTACCCTGGCGACATCCAGGTCGGTGTTCCGAGACAATGTTGGCAGGTGAATCAGGTTGTCTATGGTAGTTTGTTTTCCGCTTTCAGTCATTTGTGTTTTTTTTAATTTCCGTTTGAAATGCTCAACCATAGTGAAGCACATTGCTGATTCCATCGCTATTGCGGATATTTGGAAATTTTCTACAGTTTGTCAACTTATATAGAAATTCCGAAGTGATAAATAATCGCTTCTATAAGAAAAAAAAAAAGAAACCTCAAAATTTGAAAGAGGTAAGAACCATATTTCACTATATTTCTATTTAACTTCTGGTGAATATTCAAATCCACGTGTTATAGTGCCACTTTTGCTTTCTAGGTTTTTTTATACCCTCATGTATATCTTGGCGTTGTATCTGTTGCTGTGGTTTTTCCTCCAATCTAAGTGGGTGGAGTCCCTATGGGTGTCTAGTCCATTGTCGGACCTTGCATGGGTTGTCTTGGATCCGCAGTCAACCCAGTATAACCTGTGGCTGTTCCGAGAAGTTGGTCGAGAGGGATTTTCTTTTGAGGCTGCTTCCAGAGTCTGGTTATCGGTGATGAACCCATTGAGGGGCTACTCCAATGAACAAGTTGGTGGACGATGCTTGCAGGATTTGGAATAGTGAGGTTGAAGAAGGTCACTTTTGGGGGTTGACATGGAAGGTCAGATCTAAACCTTTTATTAATTTTTTTTATTTTTTTTATTAATTTTATATATCAATTTAGAACTTTTCATTATGGAAATGAACTGATCCTAATTTGTAATTTAAGTTTATATAACATAACACTTCAATTTCACGAGACTTTTCATGATGTATATGAACTGATCTTTAATATTGATCTAACGGGTAAATTTGTCCTTATAAATAAAATTTGTTAACATGTTTTTGTAAATATTTCACGTTCACTACTCTGTTGTGAACCACGCATATAGCTATATACGAGGGGAACCTAGATAAAGGGTAACTAGTAAGTTAACCCATATGTACTTATGATTCTAATAATATTGTTGTTTTTTTTTTCCTTAAATATCAATCAATGTTATATATTCATTTTAAATATTTCTACCTCAGTGTATTCAACATTTGATTATTGTAAGAAGCTATAGAATCATATTAGTAATCTCAACACTACCTGTAATAGTTTTAAGAATTTATTAAGCAAGTATTCAACTGCTCCGTTATCAATAATTGGTAAATTTTCAAGTATTTATTAATTAGGTCTTTAACTGCACCCGTAACAAAAAAGTGTAAATTTTGTAAATTTTAATTTCTTGTCTTCCCCCAATAAAGGGTTATATAATTGATGAATTCCTGAGTCTTTATTCTCTCCTTAGTAGAGTTTTTTTTGTGATCTACGTTTTCCCACTTAGGTACTTAAGAAATAGCTTGCTCTTTTCTGGAGAAATATTTTTAAAGTGGGTGGCGCTTATAGTTTGATAATTTTTACCCAGCCACTCTCCGACTGGGGCTAGAGGTCATCGAGGGCAATATTAAGCAAGCATTTCTTAATAAATAGTTCAGGTAATTCAATAGATTCTTTTCAGCCACCTTTTCATAAATATTGAACAAATAGTCAGCGTTAAGTTGTAAGGTTTTGTGCGTGTGGAATTTTGCATGGTACAGTTCTCGAGATATTTCTAATAGCACCCTGTATATATTTAACGGTTTTTTTTTATTGTTTTTCCATATTTTAATATTTTCTTTCACCTGTACATTAACATGATTTAAAACTTATGTAATGGAAGACATATTCATTGACGTATAATTATTTACAATATTATAATTATTAGTAATATTGTAATACTATTTAAATATTTAAAAATAGTGGGTAATGGGATAATTTTCGTTGGCCGTGTAATGTTTAAATTTCAAAAATATTAAGAAACCTTTCTGGCAAACATCACCCCGTTCACACGGGTGTCTGTAGCACTCTACTGCATTTACTGGTATTCACAAAGGATATCCGCTGTGTCCTTGGTACCTTTTTTCCCAACAATTAAAGGTAGAATAACAAAAAGGATATTCGAACAATGGTTCGCTTTCAAATTTTTCACTATAAAATGACAGTCAGTGCAACTTCACTGTTCGTTCAGTTGTTAATTAATGTTTGTACAAATTTTTTATTGAGTGTTAAAATTAGTCAGTACCGTTTTATACGTCAAATATACCGAAAAATTGTGTGAACATTTGCTAAGTTCCATTTTCAAGAATACTACAGTACTAGAATATTTAACGAATTACATGACGGAAGACATGCAACTGATAAGTATGTAATTCAACTGATGGAGAAATTTACCACAACAGGGTCTGTTTGCAATAAAGTGCATAAGCGTGAGGGACTCGTATATAACGAAGCAATCCAAGTGGCAATTTTAGGGCACGTCAGCTTAGAGGCTCAACAACCCCAATCGTTGTCAACAATAAGTAGAGCGATCGGTGTTTCATCTTCTACAGTTTTCCATAAATTCAAGTACCACTCATATAAAGTTAAGTTGGTGCACGAGTTGAATGAAGATGATTTTGATCGTCGTCTAGAGTTTTGCGAATCAATGACGCAATTTATCAATAAAAATCCACAATGGACTAATTTAGTAGGATCATATTAATCAAAATGATAGCAATATATATTTAGGATAAGATACCTGCTTATACTTATATTGGTATTCATTTTGCAATTCATTTTTCTCATTTCGTAAAATTTAGCAATCAATAATTAGTAAGTTTTAAACGTAGCGCCAACTAATAACCAATAATGAAGTGTGTTTAAAAGTCAACGTTGTCACATTTTAGCTACGTTCGTTTCAAGTATTCTCAAAGAACTGGCGGCACAAAACACCGTGTTCTGTGACTAACTGATTGCACCAGTTGACAAGATATATGACAGGAGAGAAAATCGTGTTTATCTGTAATAAACAAACAAGACCCCTATTCTTGACGGTGATAGAATAGAACAGCCAATAGAAAGTGGGCGTGGTTCTATTGAAAATGCCAAAACGGTATTCTTTAAATTCGTTCTCTCACTGTACGGATAGAAGGGTTGCTCCCCGAGAGAACAATTACTTCTATTGGTTATTTTTGAAGGAACCTCTATAACACCAAGAGAAGATGTTGGGATTTTTATTTTCGAACCAAAAGTAGTATAGAAGTAATTTCTTTCATAAACCAAACACAACCAAACAACAAATTAAACTAACGAAAATGACAGAATATTTTGTTTAGTGTTTTACTCCTTATTTGATAAAGTGTCAATCAGAGAACAAAAATATCGATATGTTTATCTCTTTTTAATGACAACAAATAAGAGAGAGAGATAAGTTTCTCGGTTAATATTAAAGCATATCGACAACATCGCAAATTTTCTACCAATCTTATTGAAACACGTCACTTACCACTTATGACGTATGTAACCATTAAATTTAAATTTCAAAAGCCGATTATGGCTAGAGGATTAATTTTATAAAAATTTTATTTGTACAGTTGAACCAATAAAAACCTATTTTATAAGATGCAAATATAAAAAAAAATCATTAAACTAGTCCATTGTTAAAAAAAATTTGCTTTTCTGATGATTGCTCATTTTCTTTAAATGGCTTAGTAAATAGGCATAATTGTACATATTGGGCTGAAAGTGATCCACATATTATGCGTGAATTCCATACATAACATCCCCAAAAGTTAAACGTGCGGTATCCTAGGTGACCACATTGTCGAACCTTTGTTCATCAACGGAAATTTAAATGGTGAATCATATCTTGAGTTACTTGCTGTAATACTCACATATTACAGCAATAATAGAAAATGATGATAACCTTTCCGAAGATTTACTGGTATTTCAACAAGACGGAGCTCCCCCATATATGCTATGCCTGTCCGATAATTTTTAATCGAAACATTCCCCGCTCGTTGGATAAGTAGAAGAGGGCAGATAATGGAGTGGCCATCTTGGTCACCGGATTTAACACCGCTAGACTTCTTTTTATGGGGGTATTTAAAAACAAAAGTTTATGCTACCCAACCAGAATCTCTGGATGATTTACGATAGAGGATAGAAAATGAATGTCGACAATTAAATCCAGCCGTATTAAGCAATGTCGGAGAGGCATTTCAAAATAGATTATACCATTGTATGGAAGTGAATGGTACTCATTTTGAACACTTATTGTAACTTCATAATAAATAGCAAAGTTAAAAAGATTAAAGAGTTTGAACTGTTGTACAACCCATTTTATTACAGGCAAATAAGGTGAAAGTAAAAAATAAGTAAAATTTGTGCTATTAAAAGAAATAGTATATACTATACTTTTTCTACAACCCAGAGTATATCAGCACATTCTCCGAAAATGAATTTACGTGATTTTCAATTCTCCATTCCATAAATTTTGTATATATTTCTTCATACCTTTTTATAGATTTTATTGGTAGTAAATTTAATGAAGTTTCCTCTGCTTGATTTTTTATTTCTTCGGGTGTGAGGGGGTGGCTTTTCCGGTAAATTTAAATAAGCCATAATGCTTGCCTTTCCAACATAAATTGACGTGTTTTTGGATTTTTCCTAAATACCAGTATTACAAAAGTTATTAAAGGTGAATACTTTTATCTGAAAAGCACTGTATATTACTGTGTGTATTAAGTTATCCCCAAAATGAAAAAGTCTCAGAAAAAGTAATGTATTGATAGGTATAGAAATAAAATAAAAAAAGGGTTTTAATTTACTCAAGTAAACGTAAAAGTAATCAAACAGCTGGTATAAGACTAATATTCCTAATCCTCACCTCTACTTTATAAAAATTTAAATTTTTTGACAGTTGAATAAGTAAATATATAGTAGAAAAAATTTACCTTTACCCTGACGTCATACCTATAAACCTCGCGAAATGAATCGGAGTCAAAAGTGGCTACTGTTACTTTGTCGTGTGCGTAAAATAAAAATAACTGTTGGGAAATGGGAATAACTCGTTTAAATAAAAATGTCTTTAGTATATTTAATATATTTATTTTACTTTATTAGACGAAAGATCTTTACTCTATTAAGGTTATCGAAGAACTGTTTTGAAAAATATTCTTGTGTTCCATTTCAACCTTTTGTTTGGTATTAAACAAAGAATGTTTGGTAGTTGGTCATCTGTAGAACAGATGATATAATCCTTAATTGAAAGAGTGTTGTAAAATAATAAATTTAGTTTGGAACCCTTAATAAATAAATGTTTGTTTGGGATTAAAATCCCTTTTCAAAATATCTTTATTATTTTATTACCTCCTTTTAGGTAAGTTATTAAAAATAATAAATAACATTCCATAAAATGAAATGTAAAATATAAAATATTCATTTTTGAATCTCCAACAATAACAAATAAGAGATTTTGAGGTTTTATAGAATTTATTTGAATGCATATTTTTTTTCCAACATTCGAAGGTTCTTTAACTATAAATTGATTTATTTCTCGTTTTAAGGAGCCCGTATCCCATGCAATCTGAAACGAAAATGTGTCAATGATTTTTTTGTCCATGAAGTGCAGACATCTCTTAGTAATAGGATAAACTAACAGAAATAATAATAGAATCCTTTCACTAAATTGCTCTATTCATCGGAAAAAATTTTACCTGCTAAAAACACATGTTTTAGGGCTAAAAACCAGTAATATAATTCTCATTTCTAGACCTTGCCAGCCAACAAAATATATTTTGTATTTTATCTCGGGAAAGAACGAGGGTAGATCAACATTTAGTAATATCAATAGGTGCTCTATAGTAATTATTACTTTTATCTTTAGTTTTTATTAAAAACATTTTTTATTTGTATTTTTAATTCTATATATATACCTAATCACCGGTAGGGTAAGTTTATTATTTTTATAAGTTAATAGTTGTGTGTGATTCTTTTTAGATCAGTTCTAGGTAAGTGTCAAAAAATTAATAAAATATTATTAACTTAGAGGCGATGCATTTACAAATGACATATTAAAGTGGTCAACATATTTTAATTTTGTAATACCTATTTACTTGCGTCGAAAATTCTGAGACTAGATACTTATGAAGAATAATGATGTTTTCTAGAACGTTGCTGGATTTAAACTAATGTTTTAAAATTTGATGAAGTGCTGGAAACTACCCACTATTACTTCCCGAATGTTAACCCTTCAGGATTATTTGTTGACTTGAAATACGGTTTCTTAGGTGAATCGCCTGATGGTAAACGAATTATTGTAACTATTATATGTATACATATCAGAGTTTAATAACTTATTATGTTTTAGATTTAATTGATCTAGATGAACTTGTTGAAGTAAAATGTTTTTTAAAAGCAGTCACATCAAAAATATCATTGAGAGAGGCCGTAGAAAAGCGTATGGTTCCTTGCTTAAAAATTGAAAATAGTGAAATTCACTTGAAGGAAAACCACAATTATTATTATCAGGTAAGATTTGTTACTGGCTTTTCATTTTACTAATTTTTTTAGAATATTACAAATTATTGTTTTTAGATACAAGGACAACTCGGCATCACAAGAAGAAAAACATGCCATTTTATTATTTATACAGGAGATGCTAATCCACTTTTTACCGAAAACATAAATTTCAACGAAACTTTTTTTAACAATATGGTAGAAAAGTTGAGACGATTCTATGAGGATTGCGTTGGGCCGGAAGTTATTTTAAACAGGAGAGGCAAAAGATTAAAATATAAAGATCCACCAGAAAATATTTAAATGTGATAATAATAAAAGTATATTTTTTAAATAAAATATTTTGATGCCAGTTTTTCTTTTTACTTAATTCAGAATACCACGTATACAAAATTTACGCTATTTTCTCTCAGAAACCTGTGACCAGATTTCTTCCAAAATTTGACCAAGAAGTGTCTATATGGCCACCAATAATTGGTATTTTTTTAAGAATTTTGAATTTACAGTTTTTTGTTATTAACAATTTTATAATTTTTATATTTATTTACAACGATGTTTATTCTGTGTCTAATGTTTTTTTTTTAATTATGCTGGGAAAATGGAATAATAAACACTTATTCTGTAAGCGATCGCTCGGCACACAAACAATAATTTTATTTACCCTCATATATAACTCTCATATATAACTATAGATGGCCAACCGTACGCTGGGCATGTTATAATTAAAATTTCTTCAAGATATAACAATGATAATATAACTGGTCTGCTGACAATCAATATCCGCAAATCAGTATTCTTTTTTTCATTTTACTAATTTGTTTTATTGAATAATTGTTTTGTAAATATCGCAAAATATTTAAAAAACGTTACATTAATTTATAATACAAAAATTTTTTTTGACTTCGTTAATAAAAAGAAAAAAATACATAGTGCCTAGTTCCATCTATGATAAAAGTTATAAACTAAAGTACAATTATTTCGTCATTAACTACGTCCATTTTTGATCCAAAGTGAAAAAATAAAAATAAAATGCAGCATGATTTTAGTTTCTAACTATTTCTTAGGTCTGATCTCTTTAGAAAATTCTGATTGTGCTATTTGATAGAAAAATGTTCAACTTACGAAAGGTTTAGTTTCATTTTAAGAAAATTTATTTAGATTGTTGTTTATTTATACAAATGTAAAGGTCTAAAATAGTTCGCATTCAACTGCTTTTTTTCAATATTAAACAATTAATTAACAAAAAATAAATACAATCCTTACCTAAGTTAGACCTTTATATGCAATTTAGTGAAAAAAATAAAACGATTTGAGTTGTAATAACGGAGAAAGTTAGAATAAACTTTTGGTCTGCAGGTGCCATTCTGATGTACAGTGATACCCCGTCCTTAACAAAAGTAAAAATACATTATGTTATAGACACTAATCGCTGACAATATTATTGAAAAAACAAATAAATAATATCCACAAGAAGTTGGTCATTATCTTTCTAATGTTAAAACATACTTTCGATAAATTAGAGACAGTTTTACGTTGAGTAGGTCATTTTATCTACCCTAGAGGCATTTATTTGTTTTCTTTATCTGAAATTGACGTCCATTCTCCAAGGTCTGGGTTTCTAGACGTCGTATATTATTTGTTATTGTTGTAAGTATGTGAGATGTCGCTTCAGAAACCAAACATAGAATTGGAGAAATTAGAAATCAAATATTGATAAAACCATAATGTTTTTTTCCACCTTTATCTTGAAACCCTAACCTATAATATTTTCGGCAAAACTTGATACTGAAACACTGAAATTTCTTAATACCCATATAAATAATTACGTGCCCTACTGATTTAAGATCTTTGTTTACAACATTTTACGATTTAAAGACTTAGCTGCTCCAACTCCAAACAAATGAACTATAGATATATTTTACGTGACTATTAATCTAAAGTTCCCCGTATAAATAATGTAAACAATTTGCTCTCCGCAAAACGCAAATAACTTACGTTTGTTTTTATTAAGCATTCTAAAATTTCCCAGATATTGCAAAAAAAACTCCACAATAACAATCTGGTTTAACTGTAACTAACCAGTTTATGCGGATATCAAAGAAACGATTCTTTCGATTGTTCTTTTGCATCATGTCATTTTAAGATTTATGCAATTTTGTACCGTTAGGAATGTGAATTTTTTCTTCAGTCATAATTCTGCTTATAAACAATGTGTAGAATATAATAATTAGATGAATAATTAGTGTAATTACACTCCTCGATTCAAAATATTTTTAAAATAATTGTCGATTACTGTACTGCTTTCGCTTCTTGTTGGTAATTTCTTCACTGCATAAAAGCTGCAATTTTTGAATGTAAAATACGTTTCACAATAATTCGTTGACTTGGTACCTGCTCTTAACTGCTCTTAAGGGATTACTAATAAAAGGTATTATTTATTTTTGTCCAGGAAGATATATTTTGGATTTTTTATTTTTCAGGTAAAATTTTAAATTATTATTACTGACCATCAATAGTAAATCATTAGTAAATGATTTTTGATTTTCTTAATCATCTTGGAAGAGAAAGTGGGTGTTTCGGGGTAATTTGTTTTTATAATTCTCTCCTAGAATTTTAGTTTGTACTAAACATTATACTCTGAAAGTAATCTTGTGTTTATAACTAAGTATGTGGCGTCCTTGGTCAAAAAAAGTGCATTTATCACCGGATACGAAACAAATTGTGAAAAATGTGTTTGAAACATTGAATAATCAAGGTTATAGTGTAACCGATGCAGCAGAAGAAACATGTAAGTTAACTAAAACCCCAATATCCACAGTAAAAGATATTATCAATAAGCCAATAAATAAACGAAAAAAACGAAGTGACGTTAATAATACCAAATGTGTTGATGAAATACAAAAAGATATAATCCGACGAACGTATATATCCTATACCAAGAACAAATGATACCAACCCTAGATTGTATAAAAAAACGGTTACTTAAAGACGACACGGGAATTATTTGTAGCCGTATAAGTTTGTGGAGAATTATTTCTCAAATGGGATTTAAATATTGTACCATTAATAAAAGACAAGTGATAATGGAGTCATATCGTTTACGAATGTGGCGTTGTCATTACTTACAAGCTATTCAAAAATATAGAAGTGAAAACCTTTCAATTATCTACCTCGACGAGACATGGTATGACACCCATGATACTCCAACGAAGGGTTTTGTTAATTCATCGGGAAATTGCAAAACAAAGGCTCCATCAAATAGAGGACAAAGAATTACAATTATACATGCCGGATCAGAAACAGGTTGGGTTCCAAACGCTTTATTGTTATCAGTAAAGAATATTAAAGATTCAAGCTTAGATTATCACGAAGATACGACAGCAGAACTTTTTGAAGATTGGTTTGAGAATTATTTATTGCCGAATATACCGCAAAAAAGTATAATTGTAATGGACAATGCAACTTATCATAGCCGTCAATTAAATAAAGTACCAAATAGCAACAACAATAAATGGGAAATTCACGAGTATTTGTTAAAAAATGACCTTTATTTTGAAGAATCGTACACAAAACGTGATCTCTTACGTTCGGTATTGAAAAAGAATACGTTTGTGATACTATTGCTAAAAATATGGGCCACACAGTGTTACGGCTTCCCCCATATTATTGCATGTTCAATCCTATAGAACACATGTGGCATCAGCTAAAATCCAAAGTTAGATCGGAAAACGTTTCACCCACATTAAACTCAAGTGTTATAGAGTTAATCAGAAATGTGACAAGTAATATTCCCATTGATAGCTGGAAAAATTCGATTCAGCATGTTATTAAGGTTGAAGGTACATATAGAAATGTTAATGTAACTGTAGCACCCTTAGTTATTAATTTAAATGAAGACGATAGTGATACTGAACTACATTTAGATTAAATAGTTGTAAATAATGTAGAATTAGTTCATTTGTTTAATCGCAATTAATAAATAAAGTTAAAATTTGTTTTTAAAAAATTTCGTGATTTTTTTTTACAAAATAAATTTAAGTTTTAGTAAATGTTAACTTAGTTTTATTTAAATCAATTTTTTGGGATACTCTGTAGTACAAAATATTTTTAAAATTTGGCCATGATTAACCTACATCTTTTTTATTTGAAACATTTTTTGACAACATCTGCCAATTAGATGAAATAGACCAAAGCGTATACATATACGCAAGTTTCAACAGTTTTGTTTAATTTCAATTAATAAATAAACTTAAAATTTGTTTGTTTGTTTTTAAAAAATTTCGTGATTTTTTTTACAAAATAAATTTAAGTTTTAGTAAATGTTACTGAGTTTTATTTAAATCTATTTTGAAAACCGGATTACGGATCTGTTAATGTTTACTGTACAGTGAGAAATTTATAACCTTTCATTACTAATCCCCTAAGGTCAGGTATCGAGTCAACGAATTATTGTGAAACGTACTTTATTTGTTTGACGATCGAACTTTTAGAAGTACAGAGATACGAGGTGTGTCGTGCTAACTTTACGTCAAGTTAGCAAAACTGTTAAGAAAAATTAAAAGGGCTGCAATTTTTTTCTTTGTCCTGCAAAAAAGCTGCAATTACTGCAAAAATAAATTTTATATTGTGATAACTTTGTGCGCATGGCAGTTTTTTAATAAAAAGTGGAAATTTTATTAAAAAGTCCTATTTTTAATGTTAGTAAAGTTAATACAATAAATTTCAATAAATACTTATATTTAAAAATTCACTTCATCAAAATAAATTATTTAAATTAAGAAATTTACATTCACTTGTACACCAACACAGCTTTGTGACTGTAATAATTATAAATCTTTTATGCGATTAATTCGAGTTTTTTAATATAAAAATCTGGAAATAATTATACCTAGAAAACGTATTGTTTCGACATACTATCTATCATTCTTTCTGTTCGTCTATAGTCTATACACATCGTTCCCATCTCATTAAATAATAATACAACAATAATACAATCACAACGAATGCATTTATGAATCATCTTTCTACTAATTGAAGTTTTCAATGGAGCATTAAACATTTAACATTTTCTCAAGATACAGTCATAATAGTAAAAGTTTATTTGTACGGACCACTCGTCGGTAGTTCATTTAAATACGGGGGTAGTTTCAAAGTTTATGTACTTATGTCCGTGGGCGATTTGTTTTTGAATTTGTTACAGGTTTAATATTCCATCTTCTTTATGTTGTCCAAGATCCTAAAAATAGATTGATTAACTAATTGGTGTTGTAGTTCTTCTATAAAAACTTACTCAGATATACTAAAAACAATAAATAACTGCACAGTTAAACTAAACTTCCACTATTTATTCGAAAAATTCGCTTTAAAATTCAATTACAGCTGTTTCGCTATAACTAGCATCGTCAGATTGATATATTGAAATTACATGTTGTTTATTTGTAACTAGGTATTTCATGTTGATAAGGAGTTAAGGCTAGACCAAGTAAGGAAGTTATAAGACATAACAATATTAAAGCCTAGATGTTATGAGCCCTAAAGGTATGGTTCCGCTTGTGCAGCAGACGCATGCAGCCACTGCTTGCAGCCGCTGCTGCAGCGGTCGCAGTGACTGATATCCGTGCATCTTTATGGCATTGGTTCTACTAGCGCGTCGGTCGCATCACATCGCATGCGACGGCTGCATCGACTGCTAGGGTGACCAGTCTGGCCGCAGCGGTCGAGCAGTCGTTGTACCAGAACACGTGGTTTTGGGTTTGAATGTCTGGTTTAATGGCAGATAAAACAAAGTGAAACTGTTCTTTTGTTAGTCTATAGAACTGCTGAAACTTTTCTTCGTCGTCCACTAGGTATTTGCATATTAAAGTTTTATACGTTCCTTCCGTATTTCTTTGTCGAAACATCATGTGTTGTGGTCTTCTCTGAACATTCCTGATACTTATACGCACAATAGCATCGTCTTCTTCTTCGTCTAACAAATAAAGAGCTAATAATGCACCACGATTCATTATTTCAGCATGAAGGCTTAAAATGAACTGACTAGACTAGCCCGAGTCTACTCGAGTTTTTTAAAAACGCAGCGGCTGCAAGCAGTGGCTGCATGCGTCTGCTGCACAAGCGGAACCATACCTTAAGAGATTATCCTAGATGTACTTCCCTCTAAGATCCGTATAACTGTGCAATGATATAGAAAAACCAGAAAAAAACTATATCATGCTGATCTTTACAATAACTTAACATATTTATGTTACAATAATGTCTTATCTATGTATAAAATGAAGACTCAATCAAAGTAAACAGTTTAATAGTGGATAACTTCCAAGATTTATTTGTCCATTAACTACTTTAAACTGTTGATCTGCTAGATGTCTTTTAATTTCAAGTTCTTCTAGAAAATCTAAATTTTGTTTTTTATCACAAATGTGTAGTATATGAATGTCATTGGTGTGTATAAGTGAGTTTGGATGTTCCAGTAGGTGTTTTGCATAGTTCGACTTATCTGGTAGTTGTAATCTATATGCTCTAAGTGTTCATTAAATCTTACTTCAAAATTTCTTTGTGTTTGACCTATATATACTGCATTACATTTTGGACAATTAATTTTGTAAACACCAGATTTTTTTAATTTGGGTAATTTTGTTTTCACATTTAACAATTTTGTTCCAATACTATTTTGTGTTTTAAATGATATTAATGCTGATGTTGCAGAAGATATTATTTTTGAAATTGCTTTGAAAATATTTCCACAATATGTAATACTTTTATGGCTTTTAAGTTCTTTAGTTTGTTTTGGTAATATTAGTTCTAGTGACACTTTTTGTTCTTTCTTATTAATTAATTTATTTATCAAATGTATTGGATAGCCATGAGATGTAGTTATTGGTTTTATGATCTCAATTTCTTTATTAAAATTATTTTTGCTGGAGCAAAGAATATGTTAGTGAGCTGCAGGCCAGAACCAAATGGAAGCAGAATCACGATTATTATTATTGTTCTTAGTAAGATGAACTTCCAAAAAGTAGAGGTTAACACAATCAATTTTTTTACTCAGGTATAGTTTCATTAGTTTTCTTAAGGAAAACCTTTTTGTAGTTAGGGAAGAGCTGTTACAGGTTTAAGATTCTTGTTGTTGTTCTTCTGTATGTTGTTGAAGACCCTAAAATAAAGAGTTAACTAATTGGTTATGTGGTTCTTTTATAAAACTTACCCAGATACAGTTTCCTAAGAGGTTTGATTTTTCTTCTGTCCGTTATGCTCTTAACAATATCATTTAATAAAATTATCCTTCTTCAGTGGGGTTAAGAATCTCTTATTATTTGTTCATTTGTTTTCAACTGTCACATGTTCTTTAACAAGGTTAATGGCATGGAATGTTTACATTGGTTGACATGACCTTTAACTTCTGACATTTTAGTGGTACCACTTCACCTTTTGTCTGTCATAAAACTAAAAATAATCTCTGTGGCTTTGTGACTTTTGGTTCTGATACTTGTTGGGGAACTTGTTTGCTTTTATCAATATTACGTCATCGACTTCAACTTTGGCTACATTCCAGTGTACCTCTACGGGTTCACCGTTTGGTTTGACAGAGATCCTGACGACAGGGACCTCAAGGGCGATCCAGGGCCAACAATAGACAACCTGGAAAAGTATTCGTAGTTGGATTTGGACCACCAATCGGTTCCCCGACGCACTCTGAAAGTTGGGTGAGATCTTTTCAATTTGTGGGCAGTCATATTATTGATTTGAGGGATTAAAACCCTGCAAATAATAATTAATAGTGAATAAACTTACCTGTTTGCCTAATTATTTAATCAATTATTTTACTTATCACAGTTATACTTTGCTATAGTTGTTTAGTACTACTTTTTTATTTTATTGCATAACCTATTGCAGTTATACTTTGATATAGTTGTACTATTTGTCTCGACCGCATTACCTTTGTCAGTTTGGGTTTCTAGAGTGTAAATCAAATGATCCTAGAGTCCATGTTTCTTGTCCATCTGACTGTAAACAAGTGTCACATGCTTAGAGTCAGTTATTAAAAAAAAAAGAAAAAAAAAAAGTTTTAATTTAGCCACGTTTGACTACTTGACTACTTGAAAAATGTCTACAATGATAACTAACCTAATAGAATAGGACAGTCTTTTGTCTTTTATTCTTTTAAATAATCCCTAATAGATAATAAACCAAATATCGCTTTCGGAACTTGTTACGCAAATTACTATTAATCAAAATATTTTCATTTCATTTATTTTTTTTCCGTGTAAATGATCTCTCGGTCTCGAGTACGTTTTAGTTTTTCATAACACAATCTTATCTGAACTATAAATAATTCATTAAGTCAATAGAAAATAGCAATCATAGTGAAAAACAAATTATACGTTAAGTTAAACAAATTTTCGAGTTATTGTAATGCAAGGTATGTATCAAGTGAGTCGCGTACACAGAACCAAACACAATCAGATAAGAACAAACGTGATAACTTGATTATAAAAACGCTTTGGTATGTCAGACCGGTAACCGTGCAGCAGTTGGCAACATTGCTGATGGTTTTTTGCGTAACCAACATTCCTCATTCAACTTAGAGATTAATAAATAGTGTTGCCCAGAAAGGATAATTTCATAATATTGTTTTGCGTAAAATAGCATATAAATTTCTCTTTCTCAGTTTTCAAACATTTATTTAGATTGACAAACTTGTGTCATTTGATTAAGCGAATCAAAAAAATAAATGAATTACACCGCCTTCGCACATTTGGCGCCCAACGTGGGGAAAAATTCATTCATTATTAAATTATTATTGACTTCATAAATATTTCATAAAAACGCAAACGGGTGGCACTGTTTTGTATATTGCCACAGCTTTGCTGACAGGATTTGAATATAGCGTTATTAAAACACTGGGTAGGTAAAGTGTGTTCAACAATTTAGTGCCTACAATAAAAGGGGACTGTTGGTGATAATAAACTTCTTAGGTACTTTTATCTCAGGTATTGGCAAGTTTGGGTAAAGAATGCAGGTCAGGATTAAATTTGCAAAAATAATTTTTTAATAGAAACGCATATTAAAGGATATTCACAATAAAATTTAATAAAAATTTAAATATGTTAATATATCAATTCAGTTTCACTATCACTATCGTCGTCTACATTAATTTTAAGGGGTTCTATGTTAGTATGAAATGCCCTGTATGAATCCTCCACTTTTATAACATGGTTTATTGTTCTTTTCCAACAATCAGCGTCTGGGTCATCTATATTTTGCCGGATTAATGCAATTACAGAAGGACATAATGTAGGTATAGTATTTTGGGTCTGCACTTTGTTCTTTAGTTTTCTCCACATATGCTTAATCGGGTTGAATACGCAGTAGTAAGAAGAAAGACGAAGAACTGTATGTCCTTTGAATGCTGCAATTGTCTCACATACATATGTCTTCTGTTAAATGTTCTTAGAACCTCTAAAAGCTGCGTTTTTTTATATCCTTCTTCAAAGTACATGTTGTTTTGGAGCATAAATTCCTGGATTTCCGCTTTTGTATTTGAAGAGCCTGGAACCTTCTTCAATTGACGACTATGGTAACTGGCATTGTCCATAACTATGACACTATGCGGGGGAATATTTGGCAGTAAAGTGTTTTCGAACCAATCTTCGAACAATTCGGCTGTAGTATCTTGGTGGTAATCCAACGACGAATCTTGAATGTTCTTCGCAGAAAGTCCCAAACTGTTTGGAATCCAACCATCTTCTGATCCAGCGTGAATAATCGTGATCCGTTTTCCTTTGTTGGATGGAACTTTTGATTGGCATCGCACTATTCCATCGGTCCATCCTTTTGCCGGCGTATTGTGGGTATCATACCAGGTCTCATCCAAATAGATTATTGGTCTTTGTAAAGACCTGTAATCACTTATGGCAGTCAAATATTCAAAACTTCATTACCTAATCCGTTGGGATTCCATAATAACTTGCCTCTTGTCAATTTTGCAGTATTTGAAACCTAGTTTGGATAAAAGTGTCCATAGGTTTCCAATTGATATCCTTATCTCAGTGGAGCTCCTTAGTCTTGTTTGCAATGATCTGATAGTAGCACCAAGTTTTCTTCGTACAGATAGTAGATAGTTCTTCTTATCAAATCTTTATCACCGTCATCAGTGGTTCTGGAAACACCACTATCGTTTTGTTTTCGTCTCCAACGAGTTCGCCTCGAAATGTGAACTTTCACTGATGATTCCGGTATCCCTGTCAAATCGCTGGTTTCTCTTACAGCAGGAGTAAAAGCCCAACCCCTTTGGACCATCTTCTGATGAACATGTCTGACGATTTCTTTGGCATCAAGGGATAAAACTCGTCGTCGAACAGGAACAGTAACACAGGGCGCCGCTGATGCAGTTTCCCAAGGACGAAATATTTTTCACAAAAATTATTAAACAGCACAGACTAACTCTCACTACGGGATCTGTATCTCTGTATCTGTAGAGTAGGAAGGGTGAGTATAGACCCACAGCACTTAGGCCACAATATGGCCCATTGTTCATCCTCCCAAGGAGTCGCCCTCCTAGGACATTGTCCATCCTTCCTTATCCAGGAAGGAAGACAGGTCACCAGGGGACATCTCCTTAATGTCGGCAGGTGTAGGCCAAGACTCACCGAACACACCCTCTCTTATCGACGATAGCTCCGGACATTCACATAAAACATGCCTGACAGTTTCATCTTCCTGTTCACACCTCCTGCATAGAGGTATGTCCACTAGCCCCATAATATGGAGGTGTTTGCTTAGTTGACAGTGTTCAGTCAGAAATCCCACTGTTAAACGTAGATTTTTCCTGGTCATCGCCAAATATTTATTCGGATCCAGCTTCTCAAGGTCGCCCAGGGTAATCCTGTGCATCCTTAGGTTTCATCCCATCTCTTAAGGGATTGAGTACGGGTGTAACGTTTGGCTAGTTCCGCAATGGACTAGTTTAGTAGGATCATATTAATCAAAATGATAGCAATATATATTTAGGATAAAATATCTACTTACTAATATTGGTATTCATTTTGCAAGTAATTTTTCTCATTTCGTAAAATTTAGCAATAAATAATTAGTACGTTTTAAACGTAGCGCCAACTAATAACCAATAATGAAGTGTGTTTAAAAGTCAACGTTGTCACATTTTAGCTACGTTCGTTTCAAGTATTCTCAAAGAACTGGCGGCACAAAACACCGTGTTCTGTGACTAACTGATTGTACCAGTTGACAAGATATATGACAGGAGAGAAAATCGTGTTTATCTGTAATAAACAAACAAGACCCCTATTCTTGACGGTGATAGAATAGAACAGCCAATAGAAAGTGGGCGTGGTTCTATTGAAAATGCCAAAACCGTATTCTTGAAATTCGTTCTCTCACTGTACCGATAGAAGGGTTGCTCCCCGAGAGAACAATTACTTCTATTGGTTATTTTTGAAGGAACCGCTATAACACCAAGAGAAGGTGTTAGGGATTTTTATTTTCGAACCAAAAATAGTATAGAAGTAATTTCTTTTATAAACCAAACACAACCAAACAACAAATTAAACTAACGAAAATGACAGAATATTTTGTTTAGTGTTTTACTCCTTATTTGATAAAGTGTCAATCAGAGAACAAAAATATCGATATATTTATCTCTTTTTAATGACAACAAATAAGAAAGAGAGATAAGTTTCTCGGTTAATATTAAAGCATATCGACAACATCGCAAATTTTCTACCAATCTTATTGAAACACGTCACTTACCACTTATGACGTATGTAACCATTAAATTTAAATTTCAATAGCCGATTATGGCTAGAGAATTAATTTTATAAAAATTTTATTTGTACAATTGAACCACTAAAAACCTATTTTATAAGATGCAAATATAAAAAAAAATCACTAAACTAGTCCATTGTCGAAGTCGTCAAACCATGGGTGTCGCCTGGTCCCAAAATTTTCAGTCCAGCCGCCATCCTGGCCAGAGAGTCAGCAATACGGTTACCTTTGCTCCTGTCGTGCCCTTTCACCCACCTCTCTACGGGAACACAAATATAAATGATTATACTCAACCCCAATTATACAAATACAAATAGATCCGTTCCTGTGTGCAAATTTTGACCATAAGCAATAAACCCTGACAGACGATCGCAATAAAAGTGGTTTATTACCATATCAGTCCCTTTTTATTGTAGGCACTATATTGTTGAACACATTTTATAGCATTATCCTACAAAGGTAGTTTCCAATCTCTTACGCTGAATAATAATGCAATCAAATTTTCAAATTCTGACGAATTTTACCAATAAATAGTGGAAGTTTCATTCAACCATTTAGTTGTTTACTGTTTATACATATAGTACCTAAGGGTTAGTACAATTAGTACCTTCTTCTGCAGCCCGAAATTCTGGAATTGGAATCCCTACGCGTTACTAGGCTATGTAAAAGACTCGCGAATCTGTGTACGTTTAGAACTACGACATAAAACAACATCGGAAACATGAAAAGATGACCTAATCTCAGTCGACATAAGTAGAACAACACTCCTTGAAAGACAAATTTATTCCAACTGATATGAGATGATTTATTATATAGACATTATTCATAACGAATCTGTTTTCAATTAGAAAATACTACATAGATAAATTTTTAATTTACAGCTAATTATATTTCATGTGGAGATAAGTTGCCTATCCCTGTTTGTAAACAGAAAATCCATTTATGCTTTGAACAAGGATGATGGGATGGGTGTATATAGAAACGTCGACAAAAATTTTAACGTGTAACATGTTCAACGTAGAATTATTTCAAAACAGCAAACCCATTTTACGAGCGAATGTATTATTTAAATTTTCAGAAGAACCACTGGCAAGTACAGGGTGATCAGTTAAGGGTAGCGAGCAGCGGCCATATCTCATAAGATATTGGTCGTATATATTTGAAAAAAAAAATCATGATAAAAGTCGCCAAGAGAAATTGCTGTAAATTATTTTCGAGTTTGTCAAAGGTCCGCTAGAGGGCGTAACAACCAAGACCAAGTAGAGAAATGGGATTTATACAGTGTGTAAAAGCCAAATGGAATTAATTCATTATTTCGGTTAGTGTACATATTTATAAAAAATCCCGAAACACGTCAAATTTAAATTATAACTTGACATTCTTTAACGTGAAAATGCAACCCCTACCTTCAACCCCTACCTTAGAATGACAGGTACAACCCCCAATTTTTTAAATGGGAAGTATAGGCTTGTAATATATCATTTGAAAGGTCCCTTCATTCTCTATTCAAAAATGTTATTGTTTTTAAATTTAATGCAAAAATTAACATAAAAAAAATTAATATCATGTTGTTACCGAAATTCGTTACAATACAATCAAAAACTAAAATGTAATGCAAAACGTAATAAAATGTAGAAGTAGAATGAAGTAGATGTTCAAAATGTACTCCGCGAACGTCTTGGCAACATCCTAATCTCAAATAAAACTGTCTTCTAACATTATTTAACATATCAGGCGTGATAAACTTAATCGCAAACGTTATTCGTTCTTTTAAGTCATTTAAATCAGAAGGTTTAGTTTTGTACATATGGCTCTTCACATATCCCCATAAAAAGAAATCTAATAATGTAAGATCAGGTGATCGCGCTGGCCATTCAATCGATCCTCGCCTCCCTATCCACCGATTGGGAAATATTGTATCGAGGTACTGCCGGACATTAAGTTGGTAATGTGGTGGTGCTCCATCCTGCTGAAACCATATCGTATTCGCTGGAACTTGAGAGTTACCTGGATTAGGATATAAATTTGCCAACGTTGGAATAACATAACAAATAATTGTTGCCATTCAAGTTGCCCTCAATAAAAAAGGGACCAATGATATTGTTCCCTACAATCCCTGCCCAAACATTAACCTTTTGAGGGTATTGAGTGTGTTCTCTCATCCAGTGAGGATTTTCCGTGGACCAGTAGCGGCAATTTTGCCGATTAGCATGACCGTTAAGTAAAAAAGTACACTCATCAGAAAACATAACGTCTTCTAATTGGATAATATTGTTATCCAACATGTCCATCATTTGCTCACAAAAAAAAGTTCTCCTATCAAAATCGTCTTCCATGAGCTCCTGAGTAGGTATCATCTTATACGGATGCAATTTATTTTCTTTTAATATGTTTGCTATCGATGTATGGCTAGCATTGAATGTAGTGGATGCATGTCTACTCGATGTATGTGGGTTTTCCTGAAACTCAAGCAACACATCTAATTTGAGTTCATCACTCAGTGCATTGGCAGCTGCTTTTTTTATCTGCCTTACATGACCAAAATCGCGAAACTGCTTTTCTATTTTACTTATTGTTCCTTGGGATATAGGCGGTAAATTAGGAAATTTCTCAAGAAATAGGCGACTTACTTCCTGTTGTGTTCGGATGTTATCTCCGTAACCAATCATTTGTAAAACTGTTATTTTATGCATTTCCGTTAATCTAACCATTTTTCAGAATTGAATTGAACAAACTTTATACTTAAATTACAACAATTTACTACTACTGCTTGTTAAAATAGCGTTGCCACGGAAATTCTTTAAAGTTTTTTAATGGTTACCATCTAAAAACCACATTGCTATGGTTTTTGTTCACTTTCTCATTATCAAGACCTAAACGGGAAATAAGTTTTAAGTATATTGTAATAAGTTTCGAGTATATTTTAGCGATATAGCATTTTCATATTTACTGACCATTTCCCCATATTTTTTGTCTAAAACGTTTTGTTCTATCTATCAAAATAAACCGGTGGGGGAAGTTCAATTTTTTTTATAAACAAACCAAGATTTTTCCCGTTTCTTTTGACCGATTTTAGAAAACTTAAGCTCATATGAAAGAGCCATAATTTGCACTATATAACTCTTATTTGGTTTTGAATTTTTGACTTTTCATGTCGCCGCTAGATGGCGTTTAATGAAATTATAGCAAATTTTTGAGATTTAAAAAAAAACAAATGTAATTGTATATTAATAATTATAAATTTTTAAATTAGTTATAATTAATTTGGTGCTGCGAACCTCACTTCGCTCGGCACGCAGTGATAGATTTATAATAATACCAAATCAGTTTTTTGAAAAAATTTATTAGGTATACGAAAATGTGATAATTAGAAATAATAGAAAATAAGAAGGAAAAATATTTAATTGAAACAAAAATTATAAATATATATAAAATAGATGAGTGTCGATCATTATACAAAATATTAAATGTTTCTTTAAGGAGTCTAAATAATAATAAAACTATTAAAACGTAAATATGTATCCCTGTAATTGTTTTGATCAGTGTAGTATAAAATATAACGGTTTTTTTTCTTATAAAAATGATTAAAATGTGACTTGCTTATCTCGTTTAAAACATGACATAACGTGTGCACATTATTATATACCAATAAAAAACACGAATGTGTGTAAATGCGAAGTCGTTAGTTTATGGGAGGCCGCACGCAACCCAATTTTCGACAAATTAATATTCTAAGCGCGACAATAACGTAAATACTATTAGAATAAAATTTATCGTTAGAGTAGCTGTTAATTGTTGACAGCTTTATTAAAAATACCGACGACATTCCATAAAATATTAACCCGGAAATGTACCTCTTCAAATTAAAAATAATACATATTATATTTATTGATTCGGTGCCAACATTTGCTTTTACAAAAATATCCTTTTTTTTAGGTAAATGTTCTATACATTTGTCTATAAAAACGTGATGAAAGTAGGACTAATGGGGAAATTTTCATGGAAATAAAATCAAAAATAAAATATTTTAAGTATTTTTGACATAGCCACATTAAAAAATGTCCATTGGGATAAGATCAGGTGATTTTGCTGGACATTCAAACTTGACACCACATCATTTTGAAGTAGTGCTAAATAATTATCGTTTATCAAATTCTCCTCAACGAAAACTGAGCCAATAATATGGTTTTCAACTATTCCTGTCGAACTTTAACCTTTTGAGGGTATTTTGTATGGTACTCTCTCATCCAGTGAGGATTTTCTGTTGACCAGCAACGGTAATTTTGACGATTAGCATGACCGTTAACGGAAAAAAATACTCATCAGAAAACTTAACGTATTCTACGAGGGTTGTTTGAAAAGTTTCCGACCTCAACATGAAGATGGCAGCACTCGTAAACAAAAGTTGGGGAATGTGTTTGCGCAGGCTTTGAAAGGTACCCACTAAAATTTCAGCCATTTTGGATTGGAAGTGCAGTTGTTGTTTGACAATCATTTGAGTGAGTCGATGTGAGTGTTTTTATGAAAATGGAAAAAAATCGAGTATCGAGCTGTCATTAAATAGTTGTTTTTGAAAGGCTGTACGCCTACGCAAATCAAAGACGAGTAGGACGCTGTGTACGGGGACTCTGCACCATCATTTACCACCGTGAAATTTTGGGCTGCTGAATTTAAACGTGGCCGTACCAGCTTGGGTGACGATGAACGTTCGGGACGTCCAAAAACTGCAACCACTGACGATAATATCGCTCGAGTTCACCAAATGGTGCTAGACAACCGTCGAATTAAAATTAGAGAGATAGCAGAGGCTATAAACATGTTCAAAGAACGTGTTTGTCACATATTGAATCAAGATTTAGGCATGAGAAAGCTGTCCGCGCGTTGGGTGCCGCGTTTGCTCACTTTGGACCAAAAACTGTTCGAATGAACATGTCCAACTCTCTGTTGGCCCAGTTTAGGTGCAATAAATCAGAGTTTTGGCGCCGATTAATTACTGTAGATGAAACTTGGATACGCCATTATACTCCAGAAAGAAAAACACAGTCAAAACAATGGACTGCGAAGGGGAAATCGGCTCCAAAAAAAGCAAAGGTTGTTCCTTCGGCTGGAAAAGTGATGGCTACTGTTTTCTGGGATAGTCATGTAGTTATCTTAATCGATTATCTTCAAAAAGGAAAAACCATTACAGGAGCATACTACGCATCATTACTTGACAAGCTGAAGGCAGAAATTGCGGAAAAACGGCCACATATGCAGAAAAAAATAATTTTGTTTCACCAAGACAATGCGCCGTCTCACACCTTAGCGGTTGACATGGCGAAAATCCACGAATTACGGTTTGAACTGCTTGACCACCCTCCTTACTCACCAGATCTAGCCCCAAGCGACTTTTTTTGTTCCCTAAGCTAAAAGTTGCGCTCGGAGGGCAGAGATTTTCGTCGAATGAGGAGGCCATCACCTTCGTAAACAACTATTTTGCAGAAAAAGACGCCGAGTACTATTTGGACGTCTTGAAGAGATGGGAGCATCGCTGGGAGAAGTGTATAGACTTACAAGGAGACTATGTAGAAAAATAAAAATTAATTTGAAGAAAAAATGTCTGGTATCTTTGTTAGGTCAGAAACTTTTCAGACAACCCTCGTAATTGTATGGTATTGTTATTTAACATTTCCATCAATTGTTCGCAAGAATTTGTGCTCCTATCAAAATTGTCTTCCATGTGTTCCTGAGTCGGTATCATTTTATTTTCTTTCAATATGTTTAGTACCGATGTATGGCTGACATTAAATGTTGCGGATTTAGGTGAAAAAACATGATTTTTCCAGAAAAATCAAATTTCTGGGAAAAAATTTAAGTTACAGCTGAGAAAAATAGAGGTTATTCCGGATATAAAAAAGTAAGTTTCATTAAGAACGACGAATCCGCTCGCTGAATAAAAATTAAAAACGCAAAACCCAGGTTTTGGCATTTTTCTCGGAAAATTGAGGTTAGGTGCGAAAATGATCAATGGAAAATGTGTCGATTTTTCTGTAGACCACTTTTTATTTGGATGTCAAATCGCAAAATTTCGCATTATCCTCAAATTTTACCCTTTTACAACCCCTAAAAAATGAATGACAAAATTTCAGGCGCCACATTTTTTTTCACGTACTATAAGCCCCTTTACAACCTACCACCGTTGGATTGCAGACTGCAATATTTCCGTTTTTTTATAACTTTTAAAGGACATATCGCTCGGACTATTTAGTTACTATTTACTTTGGCAACATTTTTAAATTTCAAACATAAATTTCAGCAGTTTGAAGTGCCACACTTTTGATAATTATCAGATTTTTTTCGTAAAAACATGAGTGATACAAATTTCTGTGATATAAATAGCAATACTCGTATAATAACATGTACGAATATCGACGCTCTTGATATTTCTCTGAATTATTTTTGGAGAATTTTTTGTTTTAGTTCTATTATTAATACCTTTCATCGTCAACAAGTGTTTCTGGAATACTAAAAATACTTCGATGTGCGTAAATAAAAATTTCTTTTTAAATAAAATTATTTTTATTTTACTTTATTTAGTGGGGAATTCTATACAAATTAAAAATCGATTATTAGAATTATTATCAGGTATGGATAAATCAAATTATAATTTTTTTATTTAGTTATTAAAAAATAATACAAAAAAGTTTTAATAATTTTTATAAACAGCGTTTTCAAAAAGTCTTTGAAACGAATAAAATTAGAATTATGAAATTTTGGGATACTAATTAGCATTATATTCTGCATTTTTTACAAGATGATCCAAGATTGTTCTACGTCATCCTCTTCAGTTTCGCCGCCATCTTGTATTTTTTAAAAGGCAACGTCGGTTGAGTGATACGTGATAGAAAATAGAGTAATAATATAAATAATACTTTTTTTGTAAAACTTATTTGACAAAAGTTAATAGTCAAACTAAATTACTGACATTTTTTATAAAAACTATGGTAACATAATATTTGGACGGCCACAATACTTCCCCCTTTTTCACTGAAATAGCATTTTCGGAATTATTTCCCCTTGAGGTTAGGTCAATGATGAATGATGATAAGGCATTGCCAACCATGTTGTCTTTACCTGCAATAATATCTGTAGAAAACTGACTTATAAAATCGAGATGTCTGGGTAAGAGGCTTTTTTGTAATTTTTTTGTAAAAGCAAAAAATCAATGGTTTTTGATCAGTGAAGATTATGATTTCCCGACCTCCAAGAAGAAATCTGAAGTAATGTTATAGATACTTAAATTGCTAGTAATTCACCATCATAAGCTTTACTGTATTTTGTTCGAGAAACAGATAATTTTATTTCATTAGTGCAGTTCGTCCGCACTTTACCGTATCGCATTTCCTTATGCGCAAGCTTCTGACGCTTTGAAAACGGTAACTGACGGAACTTGTTGAAATCAAGACGTACTAAAAAGGTAAAGCTTTATTTTAGCTTTTGTTTTGTCGCTTTAAATAATTGTTTTTCAAAACCAAATAGTTATGTAATGTTTATTGTATTTACTTATACTGGTTTTTGTGTGTGGGTAAAATTATACACACTATGGCTAATTACTGTCTATTTAATAAAATACACACTTAATGTATGTTTAATTTATATACACTCGGTATATCAGTCCTAATTTATTTTTACCTCTCTGATATAACACTATTTATATATACGTATTTTACTGTTTGCTTGATTTCCACGCACTGTTCACTTTTAAATAAGACGTCCTAGTTGAAAACTAAATGCGGGGTTTCACTATTAAAACCTAAAAAATACTATTGATAATTCATTGAAGTTCACAAGCCTCCGCACCACGTCAAGGTACACTGAGAAAACAGTTTGTTAACATTAAATAAAATTTATAAACTGTTAACAAATATCGATGCCTAAGTTTTTAATAGTAACAAATCATTTGTTATAGATTTGTGAATAAATATTTCTTAATTAATAATAAATTAGTGGTATTAGAGGTTTTAATTTGCATGGAGGGAGGCTATTTATTGTAAGATTAATACGTTTTGAATTGAAAAAAGAAATGTTTTATTTCAACGCAGAAATATTTTCGATCGTATTATGAAAATTCGAAGGTAAATATAACGTATATGTACATATATTTGCCGCGTTTGTAGATAATAACCCATTAGGAAAAAATCCGGTAAACCAGTTTGAACAAATAAAAGTTTATAATACAAACGTTGGCTTACCTATATATTTACATTTTCTTAAAGAATGTCGTTTGGTTGTCTGTGCATACATTGAGTACAAAGAAATTCCTCTAAAACTATGCAAACTTTTTCAAATAAAATATTCTCGATCCGAGTACTAGTTATACTACTAGTTATACAGGGTCATTGATAATATTAAGTAAGTTTGCCAATTTTCAGTAGTAATATCCCAAGGACCGGAACTCCGTTTTTTTAACATTGTATTTATCATATGCAGTGTGTAAAAGCCAAATGGAATAAATTCATTATTTCGGTTACTGTACATATTTATAAAAAATCCCGAAATACGTCAAATTTAAATTATAACTTGACATTCTTTAACGTGAAAATGCCACCCCTACCTTCAACCCCCTTAGAATGACAGGTACAACCCCCCAATTTTTTAAATGGGAAGTGTGATATATCATTTGAAAGGTCTCCTCATTCCCTATTAAAAAATGTTATTGTTTTTAAATTTGATGCAAAAGTTAACATAAAAAAAATTAAAATCATGTTGTTACCGAAATTCGCTAAAATATACTCGTAACTTATTACAATATACTTAAAACTTATTTCCCGTTTAGGTCTTGATAATGAGAAAGTGAACAAAAACCATAGTAATGTGGTTTTTAGATGGTAACCATTAAAAAACTTTAAAGAATTTCCGTGGCAACGCTATTTTAACAAGCAGTAGTAAATTGTTTTATTTAAGTTGTCATTGTTGTAATTTAAGTATAAAATTTGTTCAATTAAATTCTGAAAAATGGTTAGATTAACGGAAATGCATAAAATAACAGTTTTACAAATGATTGGTTACGGAGATAACATCCGAACACAACAGGAAGTAACTCGCCTATTTCATGAGAAATTTCCTAATTTACTGCCTAAATCCAAAGGAACAATATGTAAAATAGAAAAGCAGTCTCGCGAGTTTGGTCATGTAAGGTAGATAAAAAAGCAGCTGCCAATGCACTGAGTGATGAACTCAAATTAGATGTGTTGCTTGAGTTTCAGGAAAACCCACGTACATCGAGTAGACAGGCATCCACTACATTCAATGCTAGCCATACATCGATAGCAAACATATTAAAAGAAAATAAATTGCATCCGTATAAGATGATACCTACTCAGGAGCTAATGGAAGACGATTTTGATAGGAGAACTTTTTTTGTGAGCAAATGATGGACATGTTGGATAACAATATTATCCAATTAGAAGACGTTATGTTTTCTGATGAGTGTACTTTTTTACTTAACGGTCATGCTAATCGGCAAAATTGCCGCTACTGGTCCACGGAAAATCCTCACTGGATGAGAGAAGAACACACTCAATACCCTCAAAAGTTTAATGTTTGGGCAGGGATTATAGGGAATAATATCATTGGTCCCTTTTTTATTGAGGGCAACTTGAATGGCAACAATTATTTGGCACTACTTCAAAATTATGTCGTCATTCCAACGTTGGCAAATTTATATCCTGACCCAGGTAACCCTCAAGTTCCAGCGAATACGATATGGTTTCAGCAGGATGGAGCACCAACACATTACCAACTTAATGTCCGGCAGTACCTCGATACAATATTTCCCAATCGGTGAATAGGGAGGCGAGGATCGATTGAATGGCCAGCACGATCACCTGATCTTGCATTATTAGATTTCTTTTTATGGGGATATGTGAAGAGCCATGTGTACAAAACTAAACCTTTTGATTTAAATGACTTAAAAGAACGAATAACGCTTGCGATTAGGTCGATCACGCCTGATATGTTAAATAATGTTAGAAGACAGTTTTATTTGAGATTAGGATGTTGCCAAGACGTTTGCGGAGAACATTTTGAACATCTACTTCATTAACATTCATAGTTCTTTTTCGTGTTCTACATTTTATTACGTTTTGCATTACATTTTAGTTTTTGATTGTATTGTAGCGAATTTCGGTAACAATATGATATTAATTTTTTTTGTGTTAATTTTTGCATCAAATTTAAAAACAATAACATTTTTGAATAGAGAATGAAGAGACCTTTCAAATGATATATCACAAGCCTATACCTACTTCCCATTTAAAAAATTGGGGGTTGTACCTGTCATTCTAAGGGGGTTGAAGGTAGGGGTTGCATTTTCACGTTAAAGAATGTCAAGTTATAATTTAAATTTTACGTGTTTCGGGATTTTTTATAAATATGTACAGTAACCGAAATAATGAATTTATTCCATTTGGCTTTTACACACTGTATAATCCAATTAATGATTTTGGACATAAATTGTATCCTTTATTTATATCAGTTTGTTTTTTCCAGGATCAGTATGACAATCTGTCCCTTCACACATTAAAAGGAATAGATTTTTTGGAAAAATACGGCCAATTTGTAAGGGACCGAGCTACGATAGAATTTGAATATGCGTCGAAATTAAGGTAAGTTATTCAATAAACAATATTAATATTTATTTAGTTTTTAAACGTGGCGAATTTCTGGTACAGGTTTTAAAACAAACCTAAGGTATCATTTTAGTGTCAGCAGCGCCATCTCTTAGACAAATAAGTCCGGGGATGTGACATTTGATTTTATGATTGCCATGTAGTTCCAGGCATAAATGTTGAGGGAGAATCTTTCTTATCAAGGGCAACACCTCTGAAGAGGAGTTCAGTTTTATTTTTGGGAGTGTGGGACATCTAAGGTTCTCTACGCTCCATTTTTTGGCGAAGAAAAACATTTCGCTCGACGCCATGCTGCGTTTATTAAAACTTTTGGTTTCTTTTATGGAAATTGAGAGCCACTTTCGTTAAATTATGTTCTGACTTTTTTACTTTTTTATGGCCATAGTTGACCATTAACCATGACCATTGCCTATGACCATTAACCATGACCATGACCATTGTCTATGACCATTAACCTTGACCTTTGCCTATGACCATTAACCATGACCATGACCATTGCCTATGACCATGACCATTGCCTATGATCATTGACCTTGATCTTGATTATAACCATAACCATGACCACTGACCATGACCATAATCTCAGAGATCCTTCAAATGACCCTAACTATAGTATACAGATGGTGTGCGGAGGAGGAGATGTAGTTGAACCTCCACAAAACAGTAATTATCCCATTCATCAAAAGGAAGAAGCTGGATAATCTGCTTTGACAGATTCTTTACGGGGAATTCATTCCATTTGCAGGGATATGTGAAGCATATGTGATAAATCGTTGGGTATGAATCCCACACAGATTTATTGGACTTACCAAACTGTCATAAAACCAATCGTCACCAATCAATGGTGATTAAGTAAAATTCCCACCAAGTCCTTAGAATGGTATCAGACATGCTGGCCGCTAGGGTACACGTGGAAAGTGCTTATAACGTCCTATTCCCAAGTAGGGATAAATGGGAGGAAGGCGCAATCTCCTTCCCTGGATCCGACTACGTCCTATACACGGACCCCGACTAGGTGGAAGCTGGGATGTATAGCAGAAAACCGAGAGTTGACATTTCAATAAACCTTGGTATGTGCGCTACCATGTTTCATACAGCTTGACTGTAGCAAGTCTCGTCAAAAGCGACCTTGGACTATGTCAAGAAGTGCAGATTGGACGGTGAATTGTAACCCTTGGGGAATTAGCCACAATAGGCCTGAGTTTGGCTGGTTTGTGTTTAATTTTATGGCAATTTAAATTAAAGTATCTATAATAAGAATTAATTTTTAATTAGATATTACATAAATCATTGTGAATAGGTTGCGTTCTAAATAATGTTCATTTTTTGTTATAAACTGATATGTTGCATGATTTGTATCATTTTTAAATAAAAACTTTTTAACTTGTCCAAAGTTGCAAACAAACTGCGATGCGTCTGCAATGAGGGAACAGAGAAAACAAAATAATCGGAATGAAAGTCTAACTATGGTAGAAATGAAAAATTGTTATTGTAGTTTTGAACAATGGTGTCTAGTCTAGTCGATGAAGAAAGATTGCATGTCTCTGTACGAAGCGAAGGGTCGCGGAGACCGATTATTTTAATTAAAAAAAAAACCTGCATCACGAATATTTGCAAGGCATCGCCGTTTAGTGAGTAACTTTAATTTTGAAAATCTTTTACATTGGCATTTCAAATTATATTTATATTTATAAATTATATTATCGAAGATAAAGAAATTTGTGGTGGTATTTCACATTCTTCTATAAATACAAACAAAAATTAAATCCATTGGAAAGAAAACAAATTGTGGTTGACTTTTTTTCAGTGGAGATGTTGCTCGATCAATCAACCGAGTACACAGACGTAAGATTCCTGGAAATGACCAGAAAAAGCTTTTCCACATTGTATAATTTTTTTGGTAATTTACCAGATTTTCAGTTAAATTGGAAAAAAATTTAACATTCTTTTTTTTTGCAAAAATTACACTAATTACACTTACGAAAATATTTCGTTCCTGAAAAAGACCTGGCTTTCGACGAGAGTTCTGAGAGCCAAACCCATACGCTTCGGATATAAAGTCTGGTGCCTGAATACAAAAATGAGCTACTTGATAGATTTTGAAATATATCAAGGAAAATCGATAACCTCTGACGTTGACATTGAAAGAAATTTCGGAAAAGCGGCAGTACCATTGGTCAAAATGATAGAAGAACTATCCAATAATCTGATATCCTTGCAATTCTCCTTTTGCTTCGACAATTTGTTCACGACTTTCTACCTACGATTGAAAGGATACGTAGGAACTGGAACTATTAGGGAAAACCGATTACCCAGGAGCTGTCTTTTATCTGATAAAAAAATCCTTGGAAAAAAGGAAAGAGGTTGTTTCGAGAACGCTATTAGTAAGACAGATGGTATTCTAGTAGCTAAGTGGGTGGATAACTCTGTAGTATGCATTGCTACCAATTAAAATGGTATCAATTCTGTGACAAATGTCAGACGCTACTCGCAAAAGGAGAAAAAACACATACAAGTCAGCCGACCAGCCTTACTTGCCATGTACGAGGGTTGTTTGAAAAGTTTTCGACCTCAACATGAAGATGGCAGCACTCGTAAACAAAAGTTGGGGAATGTGTTTGCGCATGCTTTGAAAGGTACCCACTAAAATTTTAGCCATTTTGGACGCGCAGTTGTTGTTTGACAATCACTTGAATGAGTCGATGTGAGTGTTTTTATGAAAATGGAAAAATCGAGTATCGAGCTGTCATTAAATATTTGTTTTTGAGAGGCAATACGCCTACGCAAATCAAAGACGAGTTGGACGCTGTGTACGGGGACTCTGCACCATCATTTACCAACGTGAAATTTTGGGCTGCTGAATTTAAACGTGGCCGTACCAGCTTGGATGACGATGAACGTTCGGGACGTCCAAAAACTGCAACCACTGATCATAATATCGCTCAAGTTCACCAAATGGTGCTAGACAACCGTCGAATTAAAATTAGAGAAATAGCAGAGGCTACAAACATCTCCAAAGAACGTGTTTGTCACATATTGAATCAAGATTTAGGCATGAGAAAGCTGTCCGCGCGTTGGGTGCCGTCTTGTCTTGTATCTTTGTTAGGTCGGAAACTTTTCAGACAACCCTCGTACGACAAGAAAATGGGTGGTGCTGATAGAATGGACGAAATGTTGGACAATACAGGATTCAAATAAGGAATAGAAAATGGTATTGGGCATTGTTCACATGGCTCCTTGATATTTCAATAAGTATCGCATGGTGTTTATATCGGAAATCCAAAAATTCCCAAATCGGCCAATTAGATTTTGTGGAAGTCTACTTGAAAAAATATGCGTCAGCTCCTAAAGGTACTGGCAGAACTCCAATGCCATCTTCCAATGCACAAGGGATAATTGATGGATGGACCACCTTGTTGAAAAAATTCCAAACAACAAGAGAAGACGTTGTGCAGGAAGATCTTGTGAAACACGCACCCAATGCAAAAAATGTAATGTAGGCTTGTGTATTGAATGTTTTGTTGACTACAACACAAAACATATTTAAACAGAATGGCAACTACCTATTTCTGATTTTTTTGTATACTTTTCGATTACACTCTTCATTTCTCGATATATGTATTTTTTGCTATCAGTAGTTCCTAGCGTTACAAATATGTAACACCTCATCCTGAAAGATTCAAAACTCTGGTTACAAAAAATCAAGATTTTTTTATCAATTCTAGAAATAATTTAAACAAACCATACCAAATTCACTTTGAAAATCGAAAAAATATTAATCTGGGCACTAATGGGTTAAATATGCACGCCTCTGTTCCAATTAAAAGCTGCACGTGAAAAGTGTTAAAGAATGAGTTTTAACGATTTGGAATTCGTTCTGAAATGTGATAGATAGGTGCGGTTTAAGGTTACCATCCTTTCGGCAACTGAATTAAGATTGTGACATTCTCAAATCGAAATGGCTAATAATAGATTTTTGTGTGGAAAAGAAAAGTGAAATTCTTTTTATGTTGAGTACTAGTTATCTCGGTTAAAATCTTTATTGGATTGTGTGTGTTATATTATCTCTGATAATAATCAAATTTATCCGACTAACCTGTTTTTTGTGGAAGTATCATCATATTTAGAATACAGCATATACAGTAAATTGAGATCTGTGAACTTGGCACTCCATATTTAAAAATCAAAACCCTTGTGACTTTTTCCGCAAAAAAATTTTTCTTCAAACTATCTTCATTTTAAATATCGAAAAATAGAGTTTTATTAAAAAAAAATTTTTACGAGTTCTAGCCGATCTAATTAGAGTTCTGAATAGCGTTCCTTTAGTTCTACAATAAATTTATTACTTTTTTCTTACAATAATAATTTTTCTAATTAAAGCGCAATTTTTAACATTTCAAATTTCTAAGTTTTACAGAAAATCTTTAAAACTTTTTTCTGTAAAATTATTTTTCCAGTTATTAAAATGTCTATTGTAATTAATTTTTTGTTATTAATATTGATTTTTAGTTTTTTATTATTAATAAAGCTATATTAGCTTTAAAAATGTATTTTTTATTTATTTTTACTTTTTATTATACAGGGTGATCAGTTAAGGGTAGCGAGCGGCCATATCTCATAAGATATTGGTCTTATATATTTGAGAAAAAAATCATGATAAAAGTCGCCAAGAGAAATTGCTGTAAACTATTTTCGAGTTTCTCAAACGTCCGCTAGAGGGCGTAACAATCAACACCAAGTAGAAAAATGGGATTTGTATAGAATTTTGCATAATCAAAGTATATCGATGATACCATTTTCATATTTACTGACCATTTCCCCATATTTTTTGTCTAAAACGTTTTGTTCTATGTATCAAAATAAAGAGGTGGGGGAAGTTCAATTTTTTTTATAAACAAACTAAGATTTCTCACGTTTTATTTGACTGATTTTAGCAAACTTAGGCTCATATGAAATACATTAATTTGCACCTACGAATAAAGAATAGAAAGGAAAGAATGTTGTCATATTTTAATCTAGCAAATAATCGCGACGGAAGTCGGCCATATTGAAGAACCAAATATGACTCATTCGAATCGTGACATTTGACATGTATAGTTTTTTCATGCTGTTTTATATATTATTTTCTGATTTAAGTAGTTAACCCAACTCTTGAATGGGAATTACTTTTCATCTGTAGGGTTCTATTTATCTGAATTATTAAAAATTAACAAAATATTTTAATGACAACCACATTGTTATCATAAACGTTCCTTTATTTTTGATATAGACCAACTAAGTCAACTATTTATAATTACCTACTTAGAAGTTTTTAATCTAAATTTATATTCCTACAACCTTATGACAATGTATATATTACTGTACAGATAATTACAAGCGGAAAACAGTTATTTTTTTTTAACATTTAATACGAGGCATAAGTATATAATATCCTGTGTGTGACACCACTGGTAACCGGAAACTTCAAGTCAGCCATATGCAAGAACCATTGCGGACATCGTCAAATCGTATTATACTCCTTCCTTTTTATTATTTATTCGTAGATTTGCACTATAAAACGCTTATTTGGTTTTGAATTTTTGACTTTTGCTGTTGCCGCTAGATGGCGTTAACTGAAATGATAGCAAATTTTTGAGTTTTTTTCAAAAAAAAACAAATGTAATGGTATATTAATTTTTATATATTTTAAAAGAGGATAAATTTCTGTATAATTTAATGAACAAAATTGATCATCTACCTTTTTTTGAACCGATAATATTAACCAAAATACTCGTATAATTTTATTACATTAAAAAATGGCACGCCACTGTCTTTTATCAAAATAAAAATCAGTTTTTTAATCTCTTATTAGTTAAATTGATTGTACTAACCCTTACTTTTTGGAAGTCCATCTTATTAAGAATAATGAAAAACTCTTCGTTTTACCAAAACTTCCAATATTTATTTAAAAAATTGCTTTATTACCTTTAATGACAGCCGTTTCGCTAGACTTAGCATCGTCAGATTGACATATTGAAGTTACATTTTGTTTGTTTGTAGCTAGGTACCTGATGTTTATTAGGTAGTTATAAGGCTAGACCAAGTATGGAAGTAATAAGACATAACAATATTAAAGCCTAGATGTTATGAGCCCTAAGGGATTATCCTGGATGTACTTCCCTCTAAGATCAGTATAACTGTGCAATGATATAGAAAAACCAGGAAAAAACTATATCATGCTGATCTTTACAATAACTTAATATTTTATGTTACAATTACGTCTTATCTATGAATAAAATGAAGACTCAATCAAAGCAAACACTTTAAAAGTGGAGAACTTCCCAGATTTATTTGTTCATTAACAACTTTAAATTGTGGATCTGCTAGATGTCTTTTTATTTCAAGTTCTTCAAGGAAATCTAAATTTTGTTTTTTATTACAAGTGTGTAGTATTTGGATGTCATTGATTTGTAAGAGTGAGGTTGGATGTTCAAGTAGGTGTTTTGCATAATTTGACTTATCTGGTTGTTTTAATCTATATGCTCTTAAATGTTCGTTAAATCTTACTTCAAAATTTCTTTGTGTTTGACCTATATATATACAGCATTACACTTTGGACAATTAATTTTGTAAACACCAGATTTTTTTAATTTAGGTAATTTTGTTTTTACATTTAACAATTTTGTACCAATATTATTTTGTGTTTTAAATGATATTAATGCTGATGTTGCCGAAAATATTATTTTTGAAATTTTATTGGAAATAGTTCCACAATATGTAATATTTTTATAACTTTTAATTTCTTTAGTTTGCTTAGGAAATATTAGGTTTAGTGACACTTTCTGTTCTTTCTTATTAATTAATGTATTTATTAAATGAATTGGGTAGCCATTAGATGTAGCTATTTATTTTATGATATCAATTTCTTTATCAAAGTTAATTTTGTTCATTGGAATTGAAAATGCCCTATGTATCATAGAATTATAAGCTGCTAATTTATGTGTTATAGGATGATTTGAATTATATGGTATGGTTACATCTGTTTGTGTTGGTTTTCTGTATATTGAATAATTTAGTAAATTATTAACTTTTTCAATTTTTAATCTAGAAAATTAATTGAATTATTTTCTTCAACTTCTAAAGTAAAATTAATTTTATGATGCAAGGTATTAATATAATTAAAAAATATATCTAACTGTCCTTCGCTACCTACAAATCCTGCTAACACATCATCAACATATCTATACCAAAATACAATATTGTTTTTATAACTAGAATTAAATATTTTGTTTTCTAAATTATCCATAAAAATATTTGCTAAAATTGGTGAAATGGGACTTCCCATTGGAAGACCCTCATTTTGAATATACACTTGTTATCAAAAGTAAAATAATTTTGACTAATGCATACATTAAATAAGTCAATTATATCTGATATTATTCCTGGATGGATATTTCTTTCATCTAATAGCTTTTTAACTAGAACTATACATTCTTTAGGAGGTATTTTAGAGAACATATTAGTTACATCAAATGAAACTAACTTAGTATTATTTTGTAATTTACATTTATTTATTTTTTTTATCAAATCTAATGAATTTTGTACTGAATATTTAGATGTGTAACCATAATTATTTAGAATAGTATTAAATTTTTTAGCTACCTTAGTATTAGGAGTGTTAACATACGAATCTACTGGTCTAATCGGTTTTGAATCTTTATGTAATTTAATTGTTCCATGTAATTCTGGACATTGAGGATTTTTATTTACTAGGTATTTTTTATCATTGTCATTTAATAGATAATTTGAATCGTTTACATGTTCTCTTATTTGGTTAGAAAATTTTAATATTGTTATGTCTTATTACTTCCATACTTGGTCTAGCCTTATAACTACCTAATAAACATCAGGTACCTAGCTACAAACAAAATGTAACTTCAATATGTCAATCTAAAGATGCTAGTTCTAGCGAAGCAGCTGTCATTAAAGTTAATAAAGCAATTTTTTAAATAAATATTGGAAGTTTTGGTAAAACGAAGAGTTTTTTATTATTCTAAATTAACTCTTATTAGTTGCTAACAAAAAGAACCCCTTGAATTTTTCTCGTTAAACAAACGGTTTTGGATTGAAAAAATAAAATAAAAATAAATAAATTAGTATGTTTCGAGATATGGGCGTCCCATGTAAACCTAATTTATTTTTTAATCCAAAACCGTTTGTCTAATGAAAAAAAATCAAGAGATTCTTTTTGTTAGCAACTAATAAGAGATTAAAAAGCTGATTTTTATTTAAAAAAAACAGTGGCGTGCCATTTTTTAATGTAATAAAATTATATTTTGGTCAATATCAACAGTTCAAAAAAAGGTAAATGATTAATTTTTTTCACTAAGAACAATTAATAACTGCACAGTTAAACTAAACTTCCACTATTTATTTGAAAAATTCGCTTTAAAATCAATTACAGCTGTTTCGCTATCACTAGCATCGTCAGATTGACGATGCTAGTGATAGCGAAACAGCTGTAATTGATTTTAAAGCGAATTTTTCAAATAAATAGTGGAAGTTTAGTTTAACTGTGCAGTTATTAATTGTTCTTAGTAAGATGAACTTCCAAAAAGTAGAGGTTAACACAATCAATTTAATTTTTTTCATTTAATTTTAGAAAAATGCCTCTTTGAAAATATATGAAAATAAATATACCATTACATTTGATTTTTTGAATAAAACTCAAAAATTGGCTACCATTTCAGTTAACGCCATCTAGCGGCGAAGACGAAAATCAAAAAGTCAAAATTATGTAAGCGTTTTGTAGTGTAAATTATGCTCTTTCATATAAGGCCAAATTTGTTCAGATCGGTCAAACGAAACGTGAGAAATCTTGGTTTGTTTAAAAAAACAATTGAACCTCCCCCACCTGTTTATTTTGATAGATAGAACAAAACGTTTTAGAAAAAAAATATGAGGAAATGGTCAGTAAATATGAAAATGATATCATCGATATACTTTCATTATGGAAAATTCTATACAAATCCCATTTTTCTACTTGGTGTTGGTTGTTGCGCCCTCTAGCGAACCTTTGACAAACTCGAAAATAATTTACAGCAATTTCTCTTGACGACTTTTATCATGATCATGATAATGATTTTTTTTTATTTTTCTTTATTTTTTCTTGTTTAAATAAAATTAAAATTCATATAATAAAGAAATCATATTATTATCAGTGATTAAAATAAAATTTAAACTTAAAATTAAGAATTTCCTTTATCATTTTATTTATTCACAAGGGTTTTGTGTAGAACTACAGTTGTTGCACGCAAAGTGAAATTGTCAAGTGCAATAAACAATTTTGCACGAGTTACTTACTCTATTTTTTCTACGTTAATGCAAAAACCAAACTGTTAGGCCGTACTAAGTGTCAGAAATGGAAAAATAAATACATTTAATGAAAAAATATTGATTCAATTATTAGTATTGTGAAAGATAAGAACTAATATATAGGGAAAAATTTAACTTTAACCATATTTTTACCATTAATATTAAACGTAAATGTACAATTAGTACAATTTTCAATATTATAGTTACTCAATTATTCTACTTAATTTGAGATAAATAAATAGAAATAGAATAAATCATTATTTTGTATTCTTTGTAAATAAATATTACGGAAATTTTCCTTATCCGTGCAAAATGATTGTTGCAAAAGAAACTCTTATTACAATAACGATTAACTTTTTCTTAACAAACAATTTAAATATTTATTTATGCAAAATGAACCATTAGTTAATAGAGTCAGTATTATTATAACGTCTGATATTGAATTATTTGAATGGTGACTCATTTTGTAGTTATGCGGAGGTGTAAACTTGGTTGCTGAATCTGTTTCAGTGCGTGGTTTAGTCAAAATTGACCAATAAACTTCATTTTATTAGTTGCAACTTTTACTGATGGTTTGAGTGTATCAAAATGTGATAAAATTATAAAAAAGAGGGTATCGGTGTTTGGGCTAATGACCGATGTCAATAAAATATTTACCACTTATACAATGGTAAATACAAAATACAGTTCTCAAAATTTTAGTCTTTAAAACGACTCAGAACTTACTTTTTTTTAATTGCTGGATACTTCAAACATTGCAACATTGCAAAACCTAAATGTCAGTCAAAGTGTTATTTCTGTATTGCAAAATGTGTTGCCTTATTATCATCATCAGAAGAAGACGTAAAAAATAGATCAATTTTTTTGCAATTTAAATTACTTTTAATATACCTACAATGTAAAACACTATAGTCCAGGCGTGCTGTACCAAAAAAATAAAAAATACGGAATATCTGATACCTGAAATGTAACAGTTGGAGGTGGTAAAGGGGCTTATAACAAATGAAAAAAAATACATTAACTATTTCAATTATGATCATAAACTTTTTAGGGGTGAAAAAGGGTGAAAAAGGGATAAAAAACTGAAGTATTGCTGTTTGCGGCTAAAATTGACGTTAAAATGAAAAGTGCCCAATAGAAAAGTTGTAGATCATGTAAAAATCTAAAACTTTTCTTTTGGTAATTTTCTCACATAACCTCAATTTTTCGAGAAAAATGGAAAAAAAAAACGATTTTTCGTTTTTAATTTTTAATTTTCCAACGGATTCGTCAATCTTGGTGAAACTTGGTGAAAACTTACCTTTTTATGTCCAAAATATCCTCGAATTTTCTCAACCTTGTAACATAATAATTTTCCGAGAAATTTGATTTTTCTGGAAAAATCTCTTTTTTTTCAACTGTAAATTTTGCTCGGAAAATATTATTGGAAAAGATTTTCCTGGCGCTCATTTTTTTCGTTTTTACGTCTACTTTCACATGAAATAAAAAAAATACACCTCCCATTTAAAAATGTGCTCAAAAATGAAAAAAAAAAGCAAAAAATGAATTTTGCAACAGCTAAATTTGCAATAATTGTTAAATTTTTGTTATAAAATATTAAAAAAAGCAAAAGCCGACTCTTGCATTATATTCTACGGGAAAAATTACAAAAGAAAATGTATTTCATTATTTAGTCGGATTTTTAGTTCATTTGCAATATTATTATAAACACTCAAGTCTATTAATGAAGTTAATAATCCGAGCGGGGATTTCATGGTTTTTACTTTTGTTGTATGCTGATTTGTTTATATTATAAGGTTTTTCATGAGATAAATCGATTTGTTAATAATTACAAGGCCCAAATACCCTTTCATCAGAGCCCTATAGCCCAATTTTCATCAAAATTTCAATTTTCTTTGACTTTTTGGAATAATTTGTTTATTTTTAATATAATAATCGTTCGGTTTTAAGTAATTCGTAATTGTAATTAAAAACTATATTGAAAAGACAATATTTTGTTTGTTACGAATGATAGTATATTTTGTATACTGAAATGTTAAAAGGTCAAAGAGAAAACAAAAGGCCTAGGCCCCTAGGCTAGTTAGAGTTGTCATGTCTACACTTTGTCACTTATGAAAGGTGGCTATAGGGCTCTGATGAAAGGGTATTTGGGCCTTGTAATATCAACAAATCGATTTATCTCATGAAAAACCTTATAATATAAACAAATCAGCATACAACAAAAGTAAAAACTATGAAATCACCGCTCGGATTATTAACTTCATTAATAGACATGAGTGTTTATAATAAGTAATATTGCAAATGAACTAAAAATCCGACTAAATAATGAAATACATTTTCTTTTGTAATTTTTCCCGTAGAATATAATGCAAGAGTCGGCTTTTGCATTTTTTAATATTTTATAACAAAAATTTAACAATTATTGCAAATTTAGCTGTTGCAAAATTTATTTTTTGCTTTTTTTTCATTTTTGAGCACATTTTTAAATGGGAGGTGTATTTTTTTTATTTCATGTGAAAGTAGACGTAAAAACGAAAAAAATGAGCGCCAGGAAAATCTTTTCCAATAATATTTTCCGAGCAAACTTTACAGTTGAAAAAAAAGAGATTTTTCCAGAAAAATCAAATTTCTCGGAAAATTATTAACATAAAAAGGTAAGTTTTCACCAAGTTTCACCAAGATTGACGAATCCGTTGGAAAATTAAAAATTAAAAACGAAAAATCGTTTTTTTTCCATTTTCCTCGAAAAATTGAGGTTATGTGAGAAAATTACCAAAAGAAAAGTTTTAGATTTTTACATGATATACAACTTTTCTATTGGGCACTTTTCATTTTGACGTCAATTTTAGCCGCAAACAGCAATATTTCAGTTTTTTACCCCTTTTTCACCCCTAAAAAGTTTATTATCATAATTGAAATAGTTAATGTATTTTTTTTTTCATGTGTTATAAGCCCCTTTACCACCTCCAACTGTTAGATTTCAGGTATCAGAATTTCCGTCTAAGAGTACAGCACGCCTGGACTACTAGTAGAACAGCTTCAAAATATTACTTTATTTTCTATGACCAATAAACTATGACCTACTAAAACTAGAAGTAATATATTAATTAAAAAAACACACACACCATATTTATTTATAATATCAAGTAAATTGAGGTTATGAAACGTCGATTAAATTTAGTAACCAACCTCTGATTGGGTTGGTACATGTCAGTTTTGCAGTTTCTGACGGTTAAACAACCGTGGGTTGAATTAGAACCGACTGTTGGTGCATACGGGCCCTACCCATATAATCTTAGAATCTTATGTATCTGTGTATCTTTATGTTTGTGATGTGACGTATCCAAACATGCGCAGTTGCAACGTCAAAAATTTATTTCACAAATTTAGATTGTAATAAATGTAAAACACATTATCATATTCTTAATTTTTTCAGTTATATATACAGTGCGTCCATAAAATAACGCATAAATTCATTATTGGCTAAATGAACAATAAATTTAGAAATTCCCAAAACAGGTCGATTTTTGATTTCAATTGACTATTGTTTCAAATCATAATCTAATATACAGGGTGATCCACTTTCGTGTAATAACGTCATCACCATTTTTTTCAAATGGAATCCCCCCTTTTTTTCAATTTCCAAATTGCCTTTGCTGAGCTGATTCCAAAAATGTATAATATGTTGCTTCAAATTGGTACAGGGTGAGCAAAAATTTTTTTGGATAAAAAAGCTGTTTTTCCGGATTAGCCCGGTAGGAAAAATTTAGTAACCCATATAGTACTAGATATTATTGAAGCAAAACAATTTGGTTGGTTAGTACTAATAATAAAAGCCAAAATAAAGGCCTGCAATATCGCTTAACGAAAAAAAATCTTACCAATCTGAGGTATACATCTCACGAGTCAATAAATCTCTTCACAAGGTTATCTATGAATCATTTCTCAACGTTTCTGGCGATTTTTTCTTACATTCGACAATGTCGAGTTATATTACTATAAAAAGTCCGGGTTAATAACCAATACGTGTGTAGGCTCCAAACTAGACTTCTTATAAACGTTATTTTAAAATCTTGCACGGCTGGTTTTGGTGTTTGCACAACAAGACTGACTCGCGACAAACAAAGCGCGTCGTTGCCAAATCACTTATGGTATCAGCAATTTTTAGATTTTGTACAGACCGGACAACAGCTTTATTTTGATATACAGTATGATGCAAATGTATGGAATAAAAATTTATTATTTCAGAAACAGACTAGTTTAGTGATTTTTTTTTACATTTGCATCTTATAAAATAGGTTTTTAGTGGTTCAACTGTACAAATAAAATTTTTATAAAATTAATCCTTTAGCCATAATCGACTTTTGAAATTTAAATTTAATGGTTACATACGTCATAAGTGGTAAGTGACGTGTTTCAATAAGATTGGTAGAAAATTTGAGATGTTGTCGATATGCTTTAATATTAACCGAGAAACTTATCTCTCTCTCTTATTTGTTGTCATTAAAAAGAGATAAACATACTTATATTTTTGTTCTCTGATTGACACTTTATCAAATAAGGAGTAAAACACTAAACAAAATATTCTGTCATTTTCGTTAGTTTAATTTGTTGTTTGGTTGTGTTTGGTTAATGAGAGAAATTACTTCTATACTATTTTTGGTTCGAAAATAAAAATCCCTAACACCTTCTCTTGGTGTTATAGCGGTTCCTTCAAAAATAACCAATAAAAGTAATTGTTCCCTCGGGGGGGGAACCCTTCTATCTGTACAGTGAGAGAACGAATTTCAAGAATACGGTTTTGGCATTTTCAATAGAACCACGCCCACTTTCTATTGGCTGTTCTATTCTATCAACGTCAAGAATAGGGGTCTTGTTTGTTTATTACAGATAAACACTTAGAACAAAAAGATACAGGAAGGAGTATATGCAAAATGACATTGAGTCCAGAAAGGAGCTTGCATATGGCGGCCAATTGTCAATTTTAATTTCCGTTTCCATTGACGTACCGCAAAAAAATAAAAATTATATCAAGGTTTTCATTTTTAATAAATTTCAACCAATCAGGTGTGTGAATACCATTAGTGTTCTAAATAATTTAGTATTTATAAGAACCGAATGATACGCCTATGCGCTCATTTTTGACAGTTATATGCATATTTTGCTTTGACAGTACACTGTAAACATAAACAATGAGTCATAAAAGGAGCTTCAAGATGGCCGACTTCCGTCGCAAATTTTCCTTAAAGTTAATATATGACAGACTCCTTCCTGTTTCTTTTTGTTCTAAGGATAAACACGATTTTCTCTCCTGTCATATATCTTGTCAACTGGTATAATCAGTTAGTCACAGAACACGGTGTTTTGTGCCGCCAGTTCTTTGAGAATACTTGAAACGAACGTAGCTAAAATGTGACAACGTTGACTTTTAAACACACTTCATTATTGGTTATTAGTTGGCGCTACGTTTAAAACTTACTAATTATTTATTGCTAAATTTTACGAAATGAGAAAAATTACTTGCAAAATGAATACCAATATAAGTAAGTAGGTATCTTATCCTAAATATATATTGCTATCATTTTGATTAATATGATCCTACTAAACTAGTCCATTCTTTGGTCATGTAAAATTGACAACACTGCAAAAAGAGTTATTTTACGTGGTAGTACTAGCAGCTAAACGAGTTCCATGGAATTCATAAAAAAATTCTGGTGCTATGAGAGAACGAGTCGAATGGACTTGCCGAAAAATTGTTTGTGTTTTAATATAGTTTGCTCACGAAAATTATTAACACTGGGTTATGGCAAAACAACAATACGTATTATGTAGACGATTTTTCGAATGTGAGTGTCGTCGTGTGAACAAAGCAAATAGGTACTTTTTTAGTAACAAAAAACTTGAATTGAAGTCACAGACACCTCATCCGGCGTGTTTCCATTTAACAATAATTATAAACGTAGAGGAAATATATGCCCAAAAAGTGGTAGAATTTTTTCGACTTACTTAAATCTGTTTTCAGCATTCTCTGCTAGAAAAAAATGCTTGGTTACTTAGGGATGTTTTGGTTAATTATTTAATTTTTTTTCTACTTCGTAATTTCAATATTTTTTATTTATTTTTTTATCAAATGGAATTGTTTTTATCAAAGGTAATACCACGAGTCTTTAAAATTTTATCGATGAATCTTTAGTTTCGTCGAAAACTTTTTTATTTGGCAAAAGTACGAAAACAAACTGAAATCTTATTCAGTTTGTTTGAGTAGTTTTGCCTAAAATAAAAAAGTTTGAGTCTAGAAAATAAAAATTTATCTAGTAAAATTTTACAGGACGAATGGTATTTGAGAAGATTATTTTTTGAACAATTCTGTACAAAAACCACTTTATTTAATAATTTATCGATATCTTTTCGCTGTTAGACTGCATTTTTAATTATAAAAAGTAAAGATTCAACAATGACAAAAGATTTAAACTCAAATTGCGTGTATTATCTCATTTATTAAAACATTAATAATCAAGAGACGCATAATAATATTTAATAAATACACTATTTTTTTAATACAAAATAGTCATAATCTTTTGATCTTTCAATAAGATAAGGGTAAGTAAACGAGAGGGGTTACGACATTCGGTGGTATTATAGAGAAGTCGGCAAGTGAGGTAAGGGAAACGAAAAAGTCAAAGGAACTTGGAACTGTTTTGAATGAATTTGTTTTTTCTTTTTATGACAATTTTATAAATCTAGCTTAACAGGCTCAATTTTATTGACGTAATCAATGCCGTTACCTCTCCTATTGATTTAACCAGTACACAAGATAATTTGTCGTGAGCATCAAAAAAACACAGTTTTAATTTGAATAAATATTTATTTTGATACCTATTTACATAATCATACAGTATCCGCTAAAATAAACAGTACCGAAAATAAAAATAAAAATTAATTTTTAATTTCTGTAATGTAAGTGTTCAAAATGTTCACCATTTCGACGCAAACAAGCTTCATATCGATTTTGTAAGTCAATAAACATATTTATAAAAAGTGGTTGATGGAACTACCGAAAAATATTTGGTATTCTTTCCCGTAGTTCGGCAATATTCGCCGGCGGATTTTCTGAATTAAATATTTTTTCCTTCATTATGCCCCAAATGTATGCGTCAGGTGGCGTCAGATCAGGTGAATGAGAAGTCTGTTCCCCGAGAAATTATTCTATTATCGAAATGCTGACGGAGTAAGTCTAAGGTGCGCACAGCTGTATGGCTCGTTTTACCATCTTGTTGAAACCATTGTGTGCGAAACTGTAGATTTCGTGCACGGCAAAAGTTATTTAGATCTCTCACAAAAGGTATAATAATTTTCTCTCTATAACGTTCTTGGTTTCTGGTTTCTTGGATTCTGATTATCATCTTCAACGAAATAAGGACCAATCATTCCATTACCAGATACTGCGCACCAAACGGTAACTCGAATACTGTGGAGTGGTTTCTCTACAATGACATCAGGACGTTCAAATCCAAGGAATCTGGTTGTTTGTCGATTAATATAGCCACTAAGATGAACGTGACTCTCGTCTGAAAACCAAGTGTTTTTCAAAAATTCGGGATCTTCGTAAATTAAACTCAACATGCGACCACAGTAAATTTCTCTTGCACGTTTGTCCGCAGCATTTAGTCGTTGTCCAACTTGAATACGGTATGGATAACCACCAATTGATTTGAACATGCGACGTAAAGATGTTTCACTAATGTTGAGTTTACATGCAGTTCTTACAAGACTTCTTTGAGGTGATTGCACTACTTGGTTAAAAACACGTCTTTCATTTTCGTTAGTGCATACTGTTTTTCGACGACCTGAAGAACCTTTACGTTGACACAATACACTACCAGTGCGACGAAATTTTTCAACAGCAGCTAACATCATACTTTTACTAGGAGCTGCTTTATTAAATTTTTGTTGATATTTTATTGACACCTGTTCTAAGCTTGGACCATCGTTACGACCTTTTCCGTGTGAACGAAAATAATGCTCTATCAAAAACACTTTTTCTTCCGTTGTTAGAACCATTTTTAAATCAAATTTAACTGCAGCGTACTATTAATTTATTAACTAATGACAATTAGGTCAAATATGACAAATCTATATTACATAAACAACTTCACAGCACTCTCTGTTTGGGTACTGTTTATTTTAGCGGATACCGTTTTAAGAGAAAATTGCCAAAATGAAAATTATTAGGCATATCTATTTTAGTTAATTTTAAAGTACGTTTCTATTTGATTTTTTATTATCGTTTAGATGAATTGAATTGTGATAATATTAACAAAATATATTTTAGAATATTTAGATAATGTAAATGTTAATTTATAGTTACTTATAAACAAATATCAACAAAACGCCTTGTCTTAATCCTTACCTTACTGTATCTTTTTATTTTTAGCCTGATGATGGTCTAAGACCGAAACTAGTTACACTTTTTTATAGTTTTTACATCAAATTTTTGTGGTTTGACTTGGCGTTTAATTATACGTATAATATGAACACCAAAAATGTTTTCTTGTCAGTTTTTTTTCCATCGACAATCTTATGTGTTTTAGCGCCACACGCTGAAACATTAAATTCGGTTCACGTAAAAATAAATAAATAAAAAGAAATTGTTTTTAATCAATATTCACATTGTATTACGTGATTTGTCAGTTACATACTTTACATGGACGTTAGGTAACGTAGGAAGAATTATAAATAGGCCTCTTTTATAACATCAGACTTGATAGAAAGTGAAATTGTAGTGTGCCATGTAACGATACTAACATACATAATGTACAGGGCACGTCAATAGGTCGGTTATAGGCTAATTACCGTTAATATTTTGTTACATAAAAATCGTACAAGTTTATGAAGTGGACATAGTTTTATACGGGGTTGGGATAAAGTATGGAACCAAGTAAATATCTTTTAAACGAAAAGAACGATATTTATGAAAATTTGCATGTAAGTGCAATGGAACAAAACGCATCTGATGTACATTTTTTTGATAATAATATACTTCCGGTTTAACCGGAAATGCCATCAACTTCTTTAATTCAAATGGGACACCCTATATATTTTTAAAGATTTTGAAAGAGCTTGTTATTTTGAATTCATACATACTGAGTTTAGTGTAAAGAAATTTGTAAAAACGAGGAATATAGCTCTTTAACCAACCTCCTTTGAGTTTTTTGCATTAGAGCAAAAAACTATTTAGATAAACTAATTGATGTTGTTTGTATGCATAGTAATAAATAAACAAGTACTGTTTAGTACGTCTTTTGTTCTTCAAGTGTCAAATTCTAATTGACGGAAATAAATTGCACAATTTAGAATGGTGTTCAATTAAGTGAAAAAGAGCATATTGAAATTTTAATGATGATCGGTTATGGTGATCGTGTTAGAACTCAAGAAGAAGTGTGTCATATTTTTAATAATTTGCATCCGGAGAGAAATCCTATATTACGCTCAACAGTAACTAAAACATTACAACGTTTTAATACTACTGGGATGGTAAAAAATTTGCTAAAACCTGGAAGACCGCGGACTGCAAGAACGAAACTGTTAAACAAAATATTGCAATCGATTTAGAAGAATCACTTCCACAACAAATTTGGCACTAAACCATGGTATCAGTCGACGTTCTGTAGGAAAGATATTAAAAAGTGAAAAGTATCATCCGTATAAGGTATAGTTGGTTCAAGAATTGTCATACGATGATTTTGACCGACGGCTGGAATTTTGCGAACGGCTAATGGACATCTGTAATGTCGACGAAAATTTTGTTTCTAGCAAGTTTTTCCGATGAGGCAACTTTTTGTTTAAATGGAACAGTTAATCGCCATAACTCAAGGTATTGGTCAAATGAGAATCCTCCACAGAAGTTAAATGTTTGGAATTGTCGAAAATAAGCTTATAGGCCCATTTTTTATTGACGGAAACTTGAATGGTGACAAGTATTTGGATCTACTAAATAACGAAATTATTCCTGCACTTCAACAGAATGGGCAATTACCACAAAATATTTGGTTTCAACAAGATGGAGCACCTCCCCACTATGATAGACGGATTAGGGATTTTCTGGATGCGTATTTTCCAAATCGATGGATTGGACGTAGAGGATTCATAGAGTGGTCTGCTCGTTCTCCGGATCTTAGCCCGTTAGATATTTTTCTTTGGGGTTATCTAAAATCACGTGTTTACGTTAGACGACCAACAAACTTACAGGAATTGAGACAAAGAATTATTGATGAATGTGAACTAATACGTGGAGAAGTCTTGGAAAGAGTGACTCAAGAATTTGTTAATAGGATGGCTTATTGTCAGCAAGTAAACGGCGAGCATTTTGAACATTTGAAGTAATTCTGTTTCTCATTATTCTAAAATAATGAAATGTACATCTATTTTACTACTAACAGTGAGTTATTCCTCGTTTTTAAAAATTTGTTTACATTAAACTCAGTATGCATGAATTCAAAATAACAAGCTCTATCAAAATCTGTAAAAATATATAGGGTGTCCCATTTAAATTAAAGAAGTTAAAGGCATTTCCGGTTAAACCGGAAGTATATTATTATCAAAAAAATGTACATCAGATGCGTTTTGTTCCATTGCACTTACCTGCTAATTTTTATAAATATCGTTCTTTTCGTTTAAAAGATATTTACTTGGTTCCATACTTAATCCCAACCACGTATATGTAAATTAAAGTAAACAATATTTTTCCTACGACTTTTTATGAAATCGATACAGTTTTGGCGGTTTACATTACTATTAACATACCCGTTCGGAAAAAAATAGTGTGATACTTTTTAAAATCACACAGAACGTAATAATTTAAGTAAAAATGATTGAAAAACTAATTTTTTGTGAATAAATCGCTTAGGCTTGTTCAATTTTATAAATATTTCGGTAAAAATAGATGTCAAATTTATTCTTTTATAAAAAAATGTCTATGGGTCGCAGTATCCATGTGTATATTGAGTTGCAGAGATAAATCCATATAATTTTTGTGTAAAAGTATTTACTTTTAATTGTAATTATTATTGCCAAAGTACACAATGTTAATGATAATTTCTGAGAAAGGTGGTTATTTAGGTATTTGATTTTAATTAATTATATGAATATATGTGACTTAATACTCCAAGTGGAGTTTTATAGGTCTCTATTTCGGGTGGGCCAGCCCCAATTCTATCTTAATTTTGCCAAATTTCTTCCATTTTCCTCGGTCACTCACAATCTCTTACTCATTACCAATCATTCGTGTTCCTTTTAAGTCATTTTTATCTTCCAGTATCCATTTTGTTTTCGGTCTTCCCCTTCTTCTTCTTTTTCTTCCTGCCGATATTCAACTTGTAATCATAATTTTTATGTCTTCTTATGTTATGTCTTCAAAGCCTCCAATATCTCTTGATTTCGTCTACTTCTTAGTTCATTTTCTTTCATCCTGTAGGTCCCATTATTTTTTTCTGCCATTGTTAGTTTTTCTTCATCTTTCTTGAACAGCCAGAGGCGGATTTAGGCATGGGCAGAGTGGGCAGCTGCCCAGGGCGGCAAAATTTTAGGGGCGGCAAAAGGCGGACAATTTAAGAATTTATATATTTCTTGTTTGTATTGATGCCCTGCTCTCCGAATTGAGAAAATGACGATCAAACTACGAAGATTACTCCAAAAAATTTTCATTCTTAACTGCGATTTTCTGGAAAAATTCAAAACCATGACCTTGTCTGAAATGAGGAAAAAAGCTGTTTTCCTAAAACAGTGTTACCCGGAAGATTTGGATGAAAATATGGACAAAGAACTGTTCCATTTTATGTCACATATATCAGAAAAGAAAGAAGAATTTGAAGGCATTTCAATTTTGGATCTATACCAATGGTTTTTTGATATGAAACTGCAAAATGTGTACCCGTATGTTGATGTGGTATTTCGACTAGCATTATGCACACCCTTAACAAATTGCTCTGCAGAAAAGAGTTTCTCTGCGCTAAAAAGAATTAAAAAGTATCTTCGGGCGCTTGTTTTACAGGATAGACTACAACATATCTCCATCCTGCACATCGAATCTTCATTATTAAAAAATATTGAATTCGACGTTGTTATAACAAAATTTTGCGAAGCTAAAGCTAGAAAACGATTACTTGAAGCTTAATTTAAATTGATCTCTTGCTACTTTTTTTATTTTTTTATTTTTAGAATTTCGTTTTTTGTTCTGTTTTTGATTTTTATTAAAGCCAAATTCGATTGTTACTTTTTTCATAACTGTTAATTACCTGCATTAAAAATTTTGTTCTGTTTTTTTTTCCAATTTTTAATAAAACTAAAAATATGTTGCATACAAACTTTTTATTTCGTTCTATTTTTTTTGAGGGGGGGGCGGCAAAAATTTACTGCCCACAGGCGTCAAAATCCTAAATCCGCCTCTGTGGACAGTGTAGCAGTTTCAGCACCATACATCATTACAGGTCTGATTAATGTCTTATACAGTATGATGCAAATCTATGGAATAAATTCATTATTTCAAAAACAGACGACTTTTAAAAAATATCTTAAAACACGTCAATTTTAATTTTTGAATGGCCATCAACTGCTACAGATGTGTTGGACATTACGTCATTAGTGATGGCGTAATGACGTCATCGACGATTTTTTAAATACAAACCGAGGTCACGTCACAGCTCATTTTAAAGGTCTCCTTATTGCTTTTGCAACAATGTAATCATGGCCATTCAAAAATCAAAATTGACGTGTTTTAAGATTTTTTTTAAAGTCGTCTGTTTCTGAAATAATAAATTTATTCCCTACATTTGCATCATACTGTATATTTTTATCTTTGTTGTATATGTAAGTGTTTTTGAATGGAGGATTTTTTTATTTGCGTGAAAGGTATTAATTATATGTCCATTTCTTAATATAATTCAAAAAATTGACTATTATAAGAAATATTGAAGCAGTAGGAAAAATCGTGTACATAACTCGTTGGAAATTGTAGGTGGCTAAGTGGCTCGAGCTAAAACACTTGTTATTTAATATACTATTCCTACGGAGTTAGAGGATAGAGACAACTACCTAATAAAATATCTTATCTTTTCGAAACAGCTGTAATTGAATGAAAAAAGATAATTTTTTAAATACACGTAGAAGTTTTCTTTGTTTACTAGTTCTTAATAGTAAAATATGCTATTTAACAAAATATATTTGATTAGTAATACTAGCTTTATATTACAGGAGACTAGTCAAAAGTTATCAACCTAAGAAAAAAGATGAAGAAGATTACCAGTAAGTATTTTTTTTAATTACTTAGTACTATTTTAGAAAGTTAATTTTTCGATATAATAATAAAAATTAACGTTATGTCGTTGCCAATACTCGCAAAAGATTAATGTTTGGGCAGGGATTGTAGGAAACCAGATCATTGGTCCCTTTTTCGGAATTTTCTTTAAATATAACTTGTTCAGTATAAATCTGGTTGTACATCATAGCTTCAATGAGACCTCTGGCGGAAAAAATTGTATATGTCGCATGGAGTAAAACAATTTATACCTTGTCCAGTATAAATATAGAGGTGCACGTCAGAGCTGTCAGAACGGGACTATGTTGCCAAGCATTTAAAATAGTATTAGAATCTAGAAAATATCAAACGAAGTTTCTCTAATATCAAATTTATTGTACCAACCCTTACTTACTCTTGTTTGAACTCGATAAAATTAAGGGTTTAGGAGAAATTTGAACTTTTAGATCTGATCGCCATATTTGATAGTTCTCTACAGAATGTCTGTCTTTACAAAATATGGCGATCAGATCTAAAAGTTGAAATTTCTCCTAAACCCTTAATTTTATCGAGTTCAAACAAGAGTACATTTTCATTAGTAAATAGATTGGAAAATTTATTTTTGAAATTTAAATAACATATTATTCAGATGGTCCCTATTAAAATTACAGATTATTAACCAATGGGCACAAGCCGTCTCTGCTTATCTGTACGTAATGTAGATTCATTTATACCGTCAAACACAGGACGCAATCCGTCACTGGAATTTTATAGTATTCCAATGTATAGTTTAGAAATTATGACAAAACAAAGGTTTTTATTTCGAAACTTTAGAGGTCTATAACTCGGGAAACGAAGGCTCGTATGACAAAAATGTATTTGAACTTCTAACATTATTTTGACCTTTTCTATTTGCTCCCGAATTTTTGGCATTAAGTTCCTGGACACCCTGTATAGTTTAAGAACAATAAATAACTGCACAGTTAAACTAAACTTCCACTATTTATTTGAAAAATTCGCTTTAAAATCAATTACAGCTGTTTCGCTATAACTAGCATCGTCAGATTGACATATTGAAATTACATGTTGTTTGTAACTAGGTGCTTGATGTTGATAAGGAGTTAAGGCTAGACCAAGTAAGGAAGTAATAAGACATAACAATATTAAAGCCTAGATGTTATTAGCCCTAAGGGATTATCCTGGATGTATTTCCCTCTAAGATCAGTATAACTGTGCAATGATATAGAAAAACCAGGAAAAAACTATATCATGCTGATCTTTACAATAACTTAATATATTTATGTTACAATAATGTCTTATCTATGTATAAAATGAAGACTCAATCAAAGTAAACAGTTTAATAGTGGAGAACTTCCAAGATTTATTTGTTCATTAACTACTTTAAACTGTTGACCTGCTAGATGTCTTTTAATTTCAAGTTCTTCTAGAAAATCAAAATTTTGTTTTTTATCACAAATGTGTAGTATATGAATATCATTGGTGTGTATAAGTGAGTTTGGATGTTCCAGTAGGTGTTTTGCATAGTTCGACTTATCTGGTTGTTGTAATCTATATGCTCTTAAGTGTTCATTAAATCTTACTTCAAAATTTCTTTGTGTTTGACCTATATATACTGCATTACATTTTGGACAATTAATTTTGTAAACACCAGATTTTTTTAATTTTGGTAGTTTTGTTTTTACATTTAACAATTTTGTTCCAATACTATTTTGTGTTTTAAATGATATTAATGCTGATGTTGCCGAAGATATTATTTTTGAAATTGCATTGGAAATATTTCCACAATATGTAATACTTTTATAGCTTTTAATGTCTTTAGTTTGTTTTGGAAATATTAGTTCTAGTGACATTTTTTGTTCTTTCTTATTAATTAATTTATTTATCAAATGTATTGGATAGCCATTAGATGTAGCTATTTGTTTTATGATCTCAATTTCTTTATTAAAATTACTTTTGTTCATTGGAATTGAAAATGCTCTATGTATCATGGAATTATAAGCTGCTAATTTATGTGATAGTGGATGATTTGAATTATATGGTATGGTTACATCTGTTTGTATAGGTTTTCTGTATATTGAATAATTTAATGAATTATTAACTTTTTCAATTCTTAAATCTAGAAAATTAATTGAATTATTTTCTTTAACTTCTAAAGTAAAATTAATTTTAGGATGCAAGGTATTAATATATTTAAAAAATATATCTAACTGCCGTTCGCTACCTATAAAACCTGCTAACACATCATCAACATATCTATACCAAAATACAATATTGTTTTTATAACTAGAATTAAAGATTTTGTTTTCTAAATTATCCATAAATATATTTGCCAAAATTGGGGAAATAGGACTTCCCATGGGAAGACCCTCATTTTGAATATAAACTTTGTTATCAAAAGTAAAATAATTTTGACTAATGCATACATCAAATAGATCAATTTATGTCTGATATTATACCTGGATGGATATTTCTTTCATCTAATAGCTTTTTAACTAGAACTATACATTCTTTAGGTGGTATTTTTGAGAACATATTAGTTACGTCAAACGATACTAATTTAGTATTTTTTTGTAAATAACATTTATTCAATTTTTTGAATATAATTATAATTCCATGATACATAGAGCATTTTCAATTCCAATGAACAAAAGTAATTTTAATAAAGAAATTGAGATCATAAAACAAATAGCTACATCTAATGGCTAACCAATACATTTGATAAATAAATTAATTAATAAGAAAGAACAAAAAATATCACTAGAACTAATATTTCCAAAACAAACTAAAGAAATTAAAAGCTATAAAAGTATTACATATTGGGGAAATATTTCCAATGCAATTTCAAAAATAATATCTTCGGCAACATCAGCATTAATATCATTTAAAACACAAAATAGTATTGGAACAAAATTGTTAAATGTAAAAACAAAACTACCAAAATTAAAAAATCTGGTGTTTACAAAATTAATTGTCCAAAATGTAATGCAGTATATATAGGTCAAACACAAAGAAATTTTGAAGTAAGATTTAATGAACACTTAAGAGCATATAGATTACAACAACCAGATAAGTCGAACTATGCAAAACACCTACTGGAACATCCAAACTCACTTATACACACCAATGACATTCATATACTACACATTTGTGATAAAAAAACAAAATTTAGATTTTCTAGAAGAACTTGAAATTAAAAGACATCTAGCAGATCAACAGTTTAAAGTAGTTAATGAACAAATAAATCTTGGAAGTTCTCCACTATTAAACTGTTTACTTTGATTGAGTCTTCATTTTATACATAGATAAGACATTATTGTAACATAAATATATTAAGTTATTGTAAAGATCAGCATGATATAGTTTTTTTCTGGTTTTTCTATATCATTGCACAGTTATACTGATCTTAGAGGGAAATACATCCAGGATAATCCCTTAGGGCTAATAACATCTAGGCTTTAATATTGTTATGTCTTATTACTTCCTTACTTGGTCTAGCCTTAACTCCTTATCAACATCAAGCACCTAGTTACAAACAAACAACATGTAATTTCAATATGTCAATCTGATGATGCTAGTTATAGCGAAACAGCTGTAATTGATTTTAAAGCGAATTTTTCGAATAAATAGTGGAAGTTTAGTTTAACTGTTCAGTTATTTATTGTTCTTAGTAAGATGAACTTCCAAATAGTAGAGGTTAACACAATCAATTTCTGTATAGTTTTTTTTAATAAATAAATACCTGTATGATTTTTTATAAGTAAAAAATATCTTTTGCGGTTCATTGACATAATAATTATTGTGTTAGGTATATAATGGTTATTTAATTAACTGTTTTTAACCTTATAATCTCAATGTTTTGGTGTGAAACGAAAATTCTCGGCAAGATATATTGATTAGTCATGACATTTTTCGATCAGTCTGTAAATAATAAACACTGTCTTATTATTATTATTATTAAGCAACTAAAGACTTTTTTCACTTTTATAATACCTCTGGAAATATATTTCTGTGGGAATTGTGTTTTGGACACGTTTAGAAATCGTTATCTTATTCTAAGACCAAACAATATTTTGTTACGAGTGTAGTAAAAGATAATGCAGTTTATATTGCAGTTTTAGTAGGAATTTCGTTTAATTCGCACGTACCGAATACCGATAATACAAGAGATGGCTTTGTTGTTCGGTTGTTCCTAGAAGGTTTAAGTTTAAGCTATGAAATAACCTACCGTTACAAATTTCAACCTTCTCTAATGAGCTATAATATGTACAAAAAGTACGAGGAGTAATAAACCCTAATTAAGTATGCAAAACCTTTACAGGGAGCACCATGAAATTTTTGATAAATATCTTAATTTAAATTACATTTCTTCCGTAAATCTAAAAACCAGGTAGATCGACCCCGTATTTGTTTCAGTTGTAGCAAAGTTTAAGGTTTCTTCATTGTTAAAGGATTAGCAGGTAAGCAATAACGCAATGCAGTGATGTGTATTTTGGGAAAAAAATACGTTTTAAATTATAATATAATAAAAAATGAAAAGAAATAATTATTGGAATACATTTATTACTTACATTTTATTCTATATCCGACTCGGAAGAGGAAGAATCGTTGTTGACATTGATAATAATAGGGTCGATTAAATCATCACAAATATTGTCAATTTTCCACATATTTGCCTCTACTTTGATAACATGCTCGATATAGTTTATCCAATTTTCCTTACTAACATGACTCAAACAATTTCATAACATCGTTTATTTTAAAAGTAGTATTTTTTTCCCAACTTCCATAACAATAACAGTCCCTTTTGGAATCAGATCCAAAATTTGAACAATCCATTCCTCGAAGACATTCCCAATCATATCTTCGTGATAGTCCCCCGTGCGTTTTGAAATAAAAGTTAATAATTCACCATCAACAAAACCTTCAGAACTTCCAACATGGACAATGATAAGTCTTTTTCCTTTTCCAGATGGTGGCTGCAAACCTAACGACAAACCTTCCACGAATGCCTGCCTTCCGCTTTTAATGTGGTGTAATCGTATTAAGCCGATTACAGTAGGCCACTTGCCTTTTAAAATTTCTGAGAATAATAATTCCCTAAACACTACATATAGGAGTAATACAAATAAAAAATATTCATTTTGCTTCTTTGAATTTAATAAAAATTGTAACGATATCTTGCTATCTTGACTTTAATTAATTTTTTAAAAATATATTTCATTGTAATTTATTTGTGAGAATATTCAAAGTTTGAATTAATCTTCTTACAAAAAGAACAAAAATATATAAAATAATTATTGTTACAGATTGGTTTGTTTTCTATTATGAATAAACTGTGTTGCCTTTCTTTATCAAACTTACTAAAACTTATGTACCTCTATCACTTTTTTTTATTAAAATTAGTACATCCCGTTACCTCTGACCTAAATCGTATATTCTTTAGCAAAGCTACAACTCATTCGTTCAATACAAAATGTACCTTACGGTATACCCTCTTAAAATATATTCTGGTACGTCTATGAAATCTACTTAAATAAATGATTTATTACTCCTTGTCCTTTTTATATAGACTATACAAACTATTATCTTTATAAATTTATTGTACTGGCCCTTATTTTTTAAAGGTCCCAGGATGAACTTACTTGAGATGTTTGATATAAATGAAATATTGCCTATCTCAATTGATAGTTTCTCTTGTAAATCTTGTTTGTAATTCTTGTCCAAAAGTTTCCCACCACTCTTAATAACAAATTGCTATATTTGGTCTCAATTAAACTTTTTATCTTTACAGATTTACCTCTTGCCATGCCTTCAAATTGTTAATGAACGAAGTAAACGATTTGGCTGGTCAACACGAGTTAGTTGCAGAGGATCTACAAGCAAATGTGATAAAGGAACTGACGGCATTAGTTAAGGATTTAAAAGAAGAACGAAAAGTAAGTAAACAAAATTACCAATCTGCTCGTTTAAAAAAGAGATTCGTACTCGTATGATGAATTTTCTTATAATGTTATCGATGGTTATGAACACAGCGTTATATATACTGCAGTCTGAATTAGAGTAGGACATTCCAGTTCTAAGTGAATGCAATTTTTTCCACTAGTTACTATGGCTCAGTTCTCAGTCTTAATATTTCGATTCGTTCAGCAACAAAGGTTATTGTTTACCACGAATTAAAATTAGTATTCAGGATGTTGGTTTGTATCTTGAATGTCCTTTTTTATAGCACTCCATACCAGGTATTGATTTTATTGAGTCGCTGCGTCCGTCGGTAAACGACAAATTTGGAAAACATATAGTTACATTGTTTAAATATTTCCCTTGAACTCATACACAATAATAGTCCTTCTTGAGAAGTACCCATTACTGGAGAAATCTTAAATATAAATATTTAAGCCAAAACACTGAAAAATCTGAATAGGGCAAAATATAAAAAATAATTTTTTAATAGAAACGTATATTAAAGGATATTCACAATAAAATTTAATAAAAATTTAAATATGTTAATATATCAATTCAGTTTCACTATCACTATCGTCGTCTACATTAATTATAAGGGGTTCTATGTTAGTATGAAATGCCCTGTATGAATCCTCCACTTTTATAACATGGTTTATTGTTCTTTTCCAACAATCAGCGTCTAGGTCATCTATATTTTGCCGGATTAATGCAATTACAGAAGGACATAATGTAGGTATAATATTTTGGGTCCCCACGTTGTTCTTTAGTTTTCTCCACATATGCTCAATCGGGTTGAATACGCAGTAGTAAGAAGGAAGACCAAGAACTGTATGTCCTTTGGATGCTGCAATTGTGTCACATACATATGTCTTCTGTATGTTAAATGTCCTTAGAACCTCTAAAAGCTGCGTTTTTTTATATCCTTCTTCAAAGTACATGTTGTTTTGGAGCATAAATTCCTGGATTTCCGCTTTTGTATTTGAAGAGCCTGGAACCTTCTTCAATTGGCGACTATGGTAACTGGCATTGTCCATAACTATGACAATATGTCGGGGAATATTTGGCATTAAAGTGTTTTCGAACCAATCTTCGAACAATTCGGCTGTAGTATCTTGGTGGTAATCCAATGACGAATCTTGAATGTTCTTCGCCGAGAGTCCCAATCTGTTTGAAATCCAACCATCTTCTGATCCAGCATGAATAATCATGATCCGTTTTCCTTTGTTCGATGGAGCTTTTGATTGGCATCGCACTGTTCCATCGGTCCATCCTTTTGCCGGCGTATCGTGGGTATCATACCAGGTCTCATCCAAATAGATTATTGGTCTTTGTAAAGACCTGTAATCACTTATGGCAGTCAAATATTCAAAACTTCATTACCTAATCCGTTGGGATTCCATAATAACTTGCTTAAAACCTAGTTTGGATAAAAGTGTCCTTAGGTTTCCAATTGATATCCTTATCTCAGAGGAGCTCCTTAGTCTTGTTTGCAATGATCTGATAGTGGGCACCAAGTTTTCTTCGTACATAGAGTAGATAGTTCTTCTTATCAAATCTTAACACTCGAAATGTGAACTCTCACTGATGATTCCGGTATCCCTGTCAAATCGCTGGTTTCTCTTACAGTAAGAGTAAAAGCCTAACCCCTTTGGACCAGCTTCTGATGAACATGTCTGAACGTAGTGTATTTGAAAATCAAGAGAGAGTAAATTCCCAGAAATGTTTTGCAGTTATCAGTGTTAAAGGCAGTAAACCATAGACGTGCGTTTTCAAAATTAAATTAATATGGAAATAGAAATATTTAATTTGTTTTAGTTATTTATACCTAGATTACCAATTTTAGATAGATAAACATAATTCGTAAGTAGTAATTTAATTTGGGTAAAATGAAGAAAAAGTCAATATTATTTTAGGCATTTTGTTTTAGGCGTATGTTTATTTACAAAATATGTATATAATATGTACAGATAATTACAATTACTTATAAATTAATATGAGGAGCTAAAAAAACAATTAAGTAGCTTTATGAGAAAAAAAAAAACCAACCGCAAGGATAAAATTTGACGAGCAACATGCAAAAAATACGACAATATTAAATCTTAAAAAATAAAAATCTAAAAATAAAATTAAAGTACATAAATTAATAATTTTAAAGTTATGGTTCCTCGCACTCTGTTTCAGAAGATTCACCATCTGATTCTAGAGAAATTACAATGGGCTCTATAGTAATATCAATTATGTTATCTAGCTCCCACATTTTTTTTTCTATTTCTGTAACGTGTCTTATACATTTTTGCCAATTTTCACTTGTTACTTCAGATATTGCCTTATTGAAGAGATTTTTAACATCTGATAATTTAAAAGTAGTGTTATTTCTGGCAACATAACCTTTAACTTGAGCCCATATCAATTCTATCGGATTCAGCTCACAATGGTAGGGTGGTAAACGAAGGATTTCAATTTCTCGTTTTTTGGCTATCTCCTCAATATTATATTTTTTATAATTTTGCTTATGTTTTTTAGCAATAGTTAACAATTCTGCCCTCAGCATTGTATTGTCAAAGGCTAAATTTTTAGAAGATAACCATTTTGCAATTTAATCCTTTTTCCATTTAGTGGTTGGTAAAGGTTCAAGTAATCTGTAGTGGTAACTTGCATTGTCCAATACAATAACCGATCCTTTTGGTATGAATTGAATCATCTGTTCAAAATATTTCTCAAACACATCTCCATTCATTTCTTCGTGATAATCAACGGTTTTTTTTATTCAAATAAGAGTAAACCATTCTCAAGAAAACCGTTTGTACTGCCTATATGACAAATAATTAATCTTTTACCTTTTCCTATAGGTTCCTTAAAACCAGTAGTATATCCTTCTAGAAAAGCTTGATGGGATGATTTTAAATTTTTTGTCTTTCCAAACTCTTCCTACACAATAAATGTTTTTATTTTGAGCTTTAACTTGTTGTATTCTTCTGAGGTACTGTCTTCTCCAACATACAATTTCTTCAGAATCAATTAGCATTGAGTCTCTGCCCATTTTTTCAAATTAAAAGTTTAACTCATGTAACGTTTTCCATAGTTTATCCCGGCTTATTGTGGGTAAATCAACATTATTCGTAATGGCTTGCAAAACTTTATGTAAAGTTGGTATTTGCTTGTTTATAAAAAATGAGTGAACAAGCTTACGAATAGCATTTTTAAAAAACTCGTCCACGTTGACTTTTAATAGTTTTTGTCTACCTGGTTTCGGCTTTGGTGAGGTTACTCCACCTGATTTTTCTCCTTTAGAACTCTGTATATTGTAGATTTTCCATATCCCATTGCCTTAGATGTTGTTTCAACTACACTGTCAATAGTGTTTGAGGGATTTTGATGTTTAAAATAGTGGTACACATTCAGTACAGCACTCTTTTCATAGTTTTAATTTTTTCACTGGCGTATACTCACAAACTGCTTCCATTTTTAGTCACTACTATTTGTCACGTTTATCGAAAACCAAATAACTGCATTTCTAGAAACTTAAGCACTATTTAAGTCAAAATATCTGTCATTAGAAGCTGTTGCCATTCGGAGGTCGTTAAATAACAATTATCCCTTTCTAATCTGGTTACGCCTATGACGCACGTTAATCCTCTTAGGCCTACTGTAGTAACAATGAAAGATCATAAAATAATGTGATAGTCTAAGAAATTTAATAAATTTTGTATTGAAATTAACAAAAACAATTTAGAATGCATTACAAATATTGAAGTTTTACCGCACGTACTGTACTATAGTTTTGCATACCGAATTAGTTTTTATTCTGGGAATTTACTCTTTCTTGATTTTCAAATACAGTATATACAAATACAAGAACCGATCCTGTGTGCAAATTTTGACCATAAGCAATAAACCGTGACAGACGATCGCAATAAAAGTGGTTTATTACCATCAGTCCCTTTTTATTGTAGGCACTATATTGTTGAACACAGTATACCAAACATCTATTAAAATTTGTCAATAAGTTTCCAAGTTAACTTATTTGTAATTCTAGAAAATAAAATTTATAATTAAAAGTAAAGTTTATACTTTTATTCGCACTACTTTCGCAGTAAAAGAGTACAAAGCCAGTTCCCGAAATGAAAACAACAATTAATCGTAAACCAACGTCAATAAAATAATTTTCCAATTGTTGAAATCTCCGCTTGTTTAGGTTTTATCTAGGTTAAACACCAAATGAGATAGGTGCATTGTTTGATTTATCTTCCAGCAAACAAATAATAATTTATGTCGACGGAACTAAGATGTTAACCTTAATTTACTTTTTTGTGCTTAGTCATTACAACACGGTGTTCAGGTGTCGATTTCGAATTGCAAGTGAAACATAAAATAGTTTTATCAATGAAGTAAACTAGATAATAAAAAGAAGTACTCAGTAAACCGGTTACGTAAGGAAATATCAATGAAACGGTCAGTTTTCAACATAATACTAGTTATTGTTGGTGTAATATTCTAACCTAACCGAATAACGAGGTTATTTTTTTACTACTTAATTTAGGAGTTACACAATTGTGTAATAACAATATTAGTTATAGTTTATGGTTAACACTTTCATTTTTTTATAATAAAAAAATGTACTGTTTTTTGGAAATGGTCCTGCAATTATGCAAATTAATAAATTACAGTTAGTTTTTTACATTATCTCTTTTATAATTTGTTATCACAATAATAGGCGAGTGGACTATTTTTTTTTATTTATATTTAAATAAAATAGGCGATTTAATATTTTTTTTATTCATCATAAGAACTCTAAATCACCAATAATGTCAAAATAATATTCAAACGGTTGAAATTTTGCCGCACATCGCAAGGTGACATCACGATTTAATTAGAAGGGGAAGAGAACAACACGGTTGCCATTTGTCAAAATGAATCGGCAAATTTCATTAAGTTTCAGGAAATAATCACAATTGATAATTGATTCTCAAATATTGATGTTTTGAACATTAATTATGAACTGAACTATAGTGTATATAGAAAGGACAAGGAGTAATAAATCATTCATTTAAGTAGATTTCATAGACGTACCAAAATATATTTTAAGAGGGTATACCGTAAGGTACATTTTGTATTGAACGAATGAGTTGCAGCTATGCTAAAGAATATACGATTTAAGTCAGAGGTAACGGGATGTACTAATTTTAATAAAAAAAAGTGGTAGAGGTACATAAATTTTAGTAAGTTTGATAAAGAAAGGCAACACAGTTTATTCATAATAGAAAACAAACCAATCTGTAACAATAATTATTTTATATATTTTTGTTTTTTTTGTAAGTAGATTAATTCAAACTTTTAATATTGTCACAAATAAATTACAATGAAATATATTTTTAAAAAATTAATTAAAGTCAAGATAGCAAGATATCGATACAATTTTTATTAAATTCAAAGAAGCAAAATGAATATTTTTTATTTGTATTACTCCTATATGTAGTGTTTGGGGAATTTTTCTCAGAAATTTTAAATGGCAAGTGGCCTACTGTAATCGGCTTAATACGATTACACCTATTTACAGATTATTCGATTATTGAGAGGGATTTTCTAAACAACCCAGTTTTCTTAGAAACATGATCGGGAATATTATTTTAAAAGAAAGTAGGTACATTAAATCAGTACTTAGTATTAGTTCTTTGAGTAAAGTTGTATGAAGTTGTATGGTTTTTATAATATTGTAAACAGTTGGAATATATTTAAAACATTTGTTGAATGTTAATTGTGCAGGTACTAAACAATGTCGATAAGCCAAGGACCATCTAAACGACCAAAAACAGGTCCATTATCTTTAAATGAAAAAACTCTGATTTTGAATTGTTATATATCATTGAAAAACAAGGATCCAAGTGCAAGTATTGATGATATTGTGGAATTAACGGCTGCTATGTTGTGCTAAAACTCCTTCAGGCCGAAAACCAATTGAGATCGATGAGTCATTAAAACAAAGACTAAGGCGTAAAGTCCATGGATTTTACTTACGAAAGGAAATTCCAACACTTGACAAAATAATGAAATTAGTGCAAGAAGATACGGACTATACAAAATTCTCCAGAATGACATTTGGAAGATGTGGGTTTCAGATATACAAAACATAATAGAAAATCTCTCTTGATAGATAAACCGGAAATAGTTTTTTGGAGAAGAGACTATTTAAGAAGCATTCGACATGCCAGAGAACAAAATTTGAAAATCTTCTACTTAGACGAAACATGGATAAATGCTGGCTATACAGTTTCCAAATCTTGGAAGGCAGGAATTCGTGGAAGGTTTGTCGTTAGGTTTGCAGCCACCATCTGGAAAAGGAAAAAGACTTATCATTGTCCATGTTGGAAGTTCTGAAGGTTTTGTTGATGGTGGATTATTAACTTTTATTTCAAAACGCACGGGGGACTATCACGAAGATATGAATGGGGATGTCTTCGAGGAATGGTTTGTTCAAATGTTGGATCTGATTCCAAAAGGGGCTGTTATAGTTATGGACAACGCAAGTTACCATTCACGGTTACGAGAAGCATTGCCCACAAGTCGTTGGCGTAAAGCAGAGCTTTTGGAGTGGCTTATTTCGAAAAATATTAAGTTTCCAAAAGTTTCACTAAGGAAAGAACTTTACAGAATTGCAAAAATGAACAAGAATAAATACAAAACCTACATTGTAGAAGAAATGGCTTCTTCTCGTGGTATATCAGTTCTTCGACTTCCCCTTTATCATTGTGAACTTAATCCCATATAATTAATATGGGCTCAGGTAAAGGGGGAAGTTGGAAAAAAATACTACTTTTAAAATAAACGATGTTGTGAAATTGTTTGAGAGTGCTGTAAGTCATGTTAGTAAGGAAAATTGGACAAACTGTATCGAGCATGTTATCAAAGTAGAGGCAAATATGTGGAAAATTGACAATATTTGTGATGATTTAATCAACCCTATTATTATTAATGTCAACAACGATTCTTCCTCTTCCGAGTCGGATATAGAATAAAATGTAAGTAATAAATGTATTCCAATAATTATTTCTTTTCATTTTTTATTATATTATAATTTAAAACGTATTTTTTCCCAAAATACACACCACTGCATTGCGTTATTGCTTATCTGCTAATCCTTTAACAATGAAGAAAACCCTAAACTTTGCTACAACTGAAACAAATACGGGGTCGATCTACCTGGTTTTTAGATTTACGGAAGAAAGGTAATTTAAAGTAAGAGATTTATCAAAAATTTCATGGTGCTCCCTGTAAAGGTTTTTGCATACTTAATTAGGGCTTATTACTCCTCGTACTTTTTGTACATACTATACTAAACTGTTACAAATTCTCTCAGATACAATGATGATGTTCTCTTAAAATTCGATATTTTATATTAAGCATTAGGTGGTAATTCATACTTGCTGACATTTAGCTTTATTAACGTGATAACATGGCAGCGCACTTCTCAACCAAGAAAGAAAGAGAATAACATAACATGTCTCCAAATTTCTAACGAATATTTAGAGAACGTTTTAAATGAGGGTCAAAATCAATTTCGTGGTTATCCCACGCTACTAATTCTGAGATAATCATCAAGAACGTGTTCTATGTCTGTTGATGAGATGAAGTATTAATTTGGAACATGGAATGGAACATCAACAGACCAATAAGGACACCCTTTAACAAGTGACGTCATCATTAATACAAATTGGCACCTGTCATGGCTTGTTTAAAATAGGTTATGAAATTTCATGATTTCGAACAACGGATAGGCTCATAAATCGCATTTATAATAGTTTTGATGGGATAAAAAATTAATTAGGGTCTGTAACAATATGATGATGTAGTTCAAGGTCCAATATTCAATATCAGTCCACTCAGTCCAGTCACCTATTTTAATTAAATACGTTTGATAGGCTTTTCACAGGCATTGGTGACATGTAGTATCTGTATCTTCACCAATGTGTTTATAACCAAAAGATTCAGGATGTGGAATTTATTCCAGATCCCTAAACTTAAATATAAAATGGACAATGGGTTGTAATATCAGTGCAGCTTAAACAGACCTCTCTGCTCACTGCAAAAGATATCACCAAAAGATAAATCACTGGTAAAACATCCGTAAATATTTTAATAATAATAAACACAAGGGTTTAATCATAGGACCTACCTTTTTCTTATTAAGAAAGGATTATTTTCAACTCAATAATTCATTAAGTTTCATGTTTATTCAAAGCTTTAGCGCATTAGAATAGTAAAACAATTATAACATACGTATCGTTATTACTGGACTGCTTTAGTATGAGCGAATGTATCATATTAATAATTAGAATTAATATTCAAAGGATAAGATATCTGGTTGTTTATATAGATATTAATTTTTCGTATAATAAAACTGATTTAGCAGAAAATTGCCAATAAACAATTGATAAATTTTAAAGGTGGCGTTTGATATTAAACTTATAAACTCTCTTCTATATATACAAGTCGACAGAAGCAAACATGGTCCGCGGAAAATATGCCAATTAATTTCAAGGTTATCACAATCAGCCAATCACGAGCCAATGTTAACGATAATATCAATTTTAGTGGCTGCATAAGTGAGATGAAAATACAACTACAGCGACAAGGACACGCCCACCCAGGGTTCATGTTTGCTTCTGTCAACTTGTACGAAACTACATACGAATTTCAACAAGTGTAACCATTAAACGTGCAAGTTAACCCTTATTGGGTAATAAGTAACAGGATAATATTAATGGAAAATAACATCGTGTATCACACAAACACAAAAGTCCATAATAATTTAGTAATAGCACAGATTTACTCATATAAATTAAAACCAATAACAATGATAGTAAAATACCAAATAACGGAACCGAAACAGAAGTGTCGAATTGAAATTCCCCCAAATCGAGCTTTAAAAAACCTCCAAAATCCATTTTTAAATAAAATCCCCCAAAGAGCTTATGTAAGTTTTGATCACTCGAATCTTTTCATAAATTTCATTTTCAATTTTTAAAACTTCAAAATCAGAAATTTTTTACAAATATCTTTAATTTTTATCATAAAAGGCATGATATTTATTGTGTACTGAATTATGACTTTGCAAATCAAGAGAAGGTAATAAAAATATAAATCTTAAAATCAACATAAAACAATATAAAAGAAGATATGTTGATAATGAAATAAGATAGAGAAAAATCCCCCAAAAAATACTCTTGAAAATCGAATCACTAAAATTTCCCCCAGAGTAAAAAAAATCCCCCAAATTTGGGGGAAAATCGTCCAATATGGCAACACTGTACTTGTCAGAGAATTGTAAATTACAAGAAACATGAAACATCTAAATCAGGTCTGTGAAACCTACGAAAAGTCAAAGATGGAACGAATAGAATAGAAGCAAGCATAGCAGAATAAACAATAAATAATAGTGGCAAATAAAAAGTCTTAAATTAATCAACAAAAGCAATGAATCAAACAAAGTCCATATTATAGTTCAAACAGTAGATTATATTATAATGTCAATATTAAAAAGAAGAAGAAATAGGTTAAGAAATACAATACTCCGTTGTATACGAATTACAAATAAAAACAATTATGAATATTAACATTAACAAATCAAAATTGCTGATACACCTATCTGTTAGTTGTACTTCATAACAATTTAGTCTATATTTCAAGTTTATTTTCAGATCTTCAGAACGTTATTTGCTTCAACGAATAATATTTTGAATACCTATACGTATTTTTAGTCTAGTAAACTATTAGACCATCAGTATTATTAGTTTTTTATTATAAAATGATAATTTCTCTTTTTGATTGTTTACGAATCATTTAGGATGTAGGTACAGCTAAAAAATTTGAAATATTCACAGCTGTGATTAAGCCTACCTTTTTGTTAAAATATTAATCTTTCAAATAGTTGGATATATATTAATATGTTATGGATATTAATATGTAACAACCTTTTTTATATTCTGTAATGTATAGGATATAATTGCATACATAGGACCTAACATTTTTTAAATAAGAAAAACATTTTCTCCAATTTTTAATGACTACATTATTCAAATCGATATTGTCCAACTCCTTAAAGTTCTTATTTGGTTAAGTGAAATGTTATTTCAATATTTTCTCCCTTAAAAATTATTAGAATTATGAAAGGTGAGGTCGCCATGATTTTTTAACGTTTCCTAGTACCTAGATTACTTTCATTTTCCTGTATTAACTAACAATTTAATAATTACCCTCAAACAAATTGAATAAAATACCACCCTATGATGACTAATGTTTTGATGTCGTTATTGCATGTTAGTTTCTACGATTGTGTACAATTAGGGTATTCTACTTAATTCTAGTCATACTTCACTAAAAACATTTTCTGTATATAACATTGCAACCATTGATTGTGTTGTAATGTAAATAGTCAGTCCCAACTATACCAAGTAAATGTTAATCTATTTTTTCTTTTGTTATCAAGAATAACTGATAGAACTATTCAATTACTTCTACAAAATGTAGATCTACTTAATACCTACGTTTTCTTGGTACCTCTACTGATAGCTTCTTGAGAAGAATACACCTTTTTTTATTATAATGATAATGTATTTTTCGCAGATAGGTATATTCATTAAAACCTGTTAATATGTAACAAGATTTTTACTTTAGTTTTGCCTAAAATTAAAGTACTTACAATTTGTTTGTTGAACTAACTAACCATCAGTGAACGTCTAAAACAAAAGATCACTTCTGTCACTCTCAAATAATGATTTTATCTGAAAAGGCTGTCGTTTAATAATTTTATTAAAATCAACATAGTTAATTTTTTGTCAAGCTCTTTTGCGTAATGCTTTTATTTTGTGTTAGGACAAATCTAAAATATATTCTTATGAAGAGACTATTTTAGCAGTAACTGTATTGTTTATTATTGTTATAGTAAATGATTTTAGTGATGTTAGTTGTCAGTTTGATAATTATTAGGTTAGATTCTTCTTATTTTTTTAGTTGGTCTGTATCATTTCGGTTATGTAGTCAACTTGAAGTTAATTCGCGAATGTTGACGAAATAATACAAAGTTGTAAATTATATCGCTGTATCGTTATGTTTCTGTAATAAACTATTAAAAATGATCCCAAATGTGTTACAATATAAACCAAAAAAACATATATTTTATATTTTTTTGAAACATAGCTGGAAAACCTTGGAAGAGTAGCTTAATGTTAAGCATAATAGTTTTTGTTTATAAAGAAATTTGATTGCATTAAAATGTAGGCCGTTTGGCCTCTTTATATTTTGAGTTTTCGGTCCTGTCACAAGTTGGCATTTTTCGTTGTAACGAAGGTAACCTTGATTATTTTTATCTTTACTTTTTTTTGTAGAAACAATTGCAAGAAGGTTTACGACTGTCGCAATCTCTCCAAGCTCAAATCGAGGCGTTACAAAGGGCGAAAAAAGCATACGATAAAGCATACAAAGAATCAGAAAAAGCCATAGAAAGTTTTCAAAAAGCGGACGCGGATTTTAACTTGTCGAGAGCCGAAGTAGAGAAACAAAGATCGAATATGTCTCATAAAACGCAAGTTTGCGATTCAGCGAAAAATGAATACGCACAACAGTTACAAAGGACTAACGAGATGCAGCGACAACATTTTAGGTAAGAGAGTCCAGAACAAAAATGTATATTCGTAGTATAAAGGGTGTTATAAAGATTTTATTCATCCACAATCTCAACTAAAGGGGAAGACCACTGACAAATACCCTCGTAGGCTTCAATAAATATTTAAAAATAAATTAAGAACAGTAAACAACTAAAAGTTTTATATAGTAAGGGTTAGTACAATGAATTTCATTTAAAAATAAAATTATTAAACAACAACCTGCCTGGCGCCATCTAGGGGGAAGTAGGTAGAGTAGTATTTACTTTGAAATGCAAATTGAAATTTTTTAAAAATGCAATAACCTAATGTGTAATTGAAAAAATTTCGAAATGTATTTTTTTATGATAGTATAGGTGGTTCTCTTTCTTTTGATGTGTATTTGGTTTCTTAATATCCAGTGGTGTAGACGTAATGAATTTTTAAAGGAAACATTTTTTAATTTTTTTTTTCCAACTTTGACCCTGTATAACTTCTACATATATGAAATTGAAGAAACCAAATTCGATTTATATTCTACCTTTATCTTTCCTCTATCCACCTATGCCCTTTTGGTTTCTTAAATCGTCATAGAAAAAAAGTTATTCAATATTAAAGAGACCAATGTAAATTTTTGTAAAAATTTTTCACGAATTTTGACCAGCCGTAGTCGAAATAGGCAATGGGGATGGAACAACATGACGTCGTTATGTTTAAAACCAAATTTCACCCCTTGGAAAAGTGAAAATTGAAAAAACGATATGTACATCGGATAGCTCACAAAATTCTATTTAAGAATATTTATATATGATTTTTTAAAAATATTATCTTGAGGTTGAAAAAAAAATGAAAAATGGCAAAAATTAGTAATTTTTAAAATAAAAACTGGAATTGTTTGAGGTCGTAAATTTTTTTTTAAATCTGAAAAAATGTCCTTGTAAATAGCTAAAACTTGGGCTATAAACGATTTGAAAATTTTAAAAAATAAAAAAATGGTGGCCGTTTAAAATTTTAATAAAAACGCACCCCTTTTGTTTAATATCAAATTTCACTCCTTGATATTATAAAAATCGAAAAAACAAAATATGCATCAGATAGCTCATAAAATTTTCTTTAAGAATATCTTTATTAGAATTTTGGCAAAAGTTTAACTTGGGGGTGAAAAAAAAAATCAAAAATGTTAAGTTTTAAAAATCGAAAAAACCCTTACACCTTTTTGGGGTAGTAATAATTTTTTTAAAAATTTGAAAAAATTCATGAACAATGTCCTTAAAAGCTTAAAAGCTCGAAATTTTCGACAAAATCGATTTAGTGGTGTAACTTTTTTTGGGGGTGGAAATCGAAAAAATTTCCCAGTCGGAAACACTGAAGAACCGGATTTCCTACAAATTAAAACATACCCCATCAGAATCGATTTAGAGGGAAAAAAATGATGGTCCTCCCAAGGGTTTTCAGATTTTTCGCTATTTTTACCCCTAAAAAATTTAGAGTTCCTACGCCCATGTCTTAAGAATTTTGGCAGATTATAACACATCGTTGGAAAGCTTGTCAAAAGTACTATCGGAAAAAAAATACTCGATCAAAATCGGATAAGGGTTGTAATTTTAAGGGTAGTTTTTTAATTTTGAAAAAGTGAAAAAATTACTTTTAAAAATAATTTCTCCAGCAAAACTGTGTAAGGGATGAAAAATTTAAAGGGGTCTATTTTATACAGAATTTAATAGGGAATCGATTGGTAGTGGTCCGATTTCGATCGGATCAATAGTTTAGCCATCATCAGATTCCAAAGTTGAAAAATGATGTAAAAATTTAATGTCGAAATTTTTAAATTGTTTTCATTATAGAGGGGGTAAAATGAAAAAAAAAATTTTCAAAAAAAACACATCATCTGAAAGCTTGTTCAATTACGAAGAAATCCTTTTAGATTTCATTAAATTGTAGTTCTCCGTTTTCGTACAGGACCGGATTAAGTAAAAAAATGTACCCTATAAATAGTTAAAAATTTTTAAAAATTCACGACGATGCCAAAAAGGACTTGTTTCAAAAAAATATGTAAACACCGTTTCTAATAGATCTCGATGAGCTGAAAACAACAGTTTTTGTTTCATTTCGATATCTTGAACGGTGCACGTTTTACAGCACTTTTTTATGATTTTCCAAAAAAAAGCAAAACATGGGGGTTGACAAAATGGAATATTTTGATAAGGGATGAATATATAAAAAAAATGGTCGATCAGTTTTTTCTAAATAAAACCCCGAATCTATTTATATGAAAAATTTTAAAATCGATGAAGAATTGACCGAGTTATGGTGAAAAAAGGATTTTTAGAAAAAAAATCATAGAGGTAGTCGGATTTAAAAAAAAAATAGCCAAAACAAACATTTCAATCCCCTCTACAACATGGCAAAATTTCATAAAACAACCAACAAAAAAACCAAAAGAAAAAAATATCAAAAATTTCAACAAACATTCCTTAATATATACCGCTCCAACCTGACGTAAAGAAGTTCTAAAAATGAAAAAGCATTATAGTTTTTTAGAAATTTATTGTACTAACCCCTACTCCGTGGAATTCCATCATATTAAGAACATAAAACAATGAACAGCAATAATTCCACGGTTTAGCTCAATGAAAATCTTCCTAACTTGTAGGTTTACAGTTAAATTCATTTCATAAGTATGGAATTGATATATTCCTAATGATTTTGTATTATTTCGGTTATTCATGTCATTCCACTATATATTTTGCATTAACTTTTATAACCTCTTGCATCATTTATTCATTAACTTCTCGTTTTTTCTTTATTGAAACCTCCACGTTGATGTTGGGAATCCGAAATTTTAATTTTTATATAATATTCGGTCAAAATGAATCCCTCAGCAAAGCTGCTAACTCTAATTGTTTTTTTTATTATTTTAATTTCAGATCAGGACTACCAGAAGTATTTAGGCAACTTCAAGAGTTGGATGAAAAAAGAATAAAGAACATCAAAAATTTCATTCGCTCCTCAGTGGATATCGAACGTAATGTTTTCCCCATTATTAATAAATGTTTGGACGGCATTCTTAAGGCCGCTGATATTATCAATGAAAAAGAGGTAAACTACTTTATTTACATCATAGATGTTAACCTTAAAAATGTGGTTGATGCAAAACGGTAACAATAAAACTGTAAAAACGAACGACTATAGAAATTTATTATGTAAACGTAAATCAACACTCTGTTTCAAAAAGATTTAAGGCGGTTGCGTAAACGCTTGTCAAACCTCTGTTACTTAACAAAGTGTTAACTCTATTAAGAATAATTTGGTTAGTCGAAGAGAGAGGTAAAAATTGATTCTTCTGCTACGTTGTTACATTTCTTAGAGTGAATAAGTAGTCTAGACTTTGGGAACTCAGTTACTGAATTACTGAATTAAGTAGATCTTTGACATAATGATATTTAAAGAGATATTTTAAGTTATTTTAACGTTATATTGGTTTTGATCTTGAGTAAATGACAGTTCATCAAAATTACAGATTACCTACCAGTAAAACAAGAGATTTTAATATTTACTACATATATAATTTGAATAGCGAAAACAAACCTCTTTCATTTCTATTTTTAATACTATTTTTTAATTCCCTAAGTATTTATTCTATAGAGCGGGTCACAGTTATTATGCAGCATTGCGTTTATGGACGACGGCGTTGCCATATCCACATGTTCTTCGAATTTGGTTCCAACTGGCGCGGGAATATAACTTGCCATTGTGTTACTATTATGATTTAACCAAAGCGGCAACAGTGTTGAATATTCGCCCATAAGATTTACATTGGCCTATGCCGGCCACGCTGCATAATAACTGTGACCCGCTCTATAGTAGTTTATATTTTTATTCATTTAAAACCATATTAAAAAATTAAAATCACAAATGACCATCAAAACAAGAGAATCATTTATTATTTATAGATTTTGGCAGTAAAAGTCCTTTAATTTATGAATATTAACTTGTCAAAAGATAACAGAATGTTAGCTAACAGAGGTTTAACAAGCGTTTATGCAACCGGTCCATAGAGTAATAAAATTTCATTAGGTATTCTGGTACTTGCATAGTTTGCACAGCAAAAATTTTTTGTCTCATAAATTCCATTCCAATAAGATGTAAAGTGGAGGAAGATCTATTAAAATTTCCATGGCAGCGGTGGGAGTGGTAGACATAACTACTGTTATACTTAAGCATGCCTGCCATTGAAGCTTATTCAGCTTCTAACTGATAGTCTTCAGCTGAAATTTAGCCCACCAGACCACAGTTCCGTTTACCTTATTAGTGTCAACTAAAATTTGTAATTCATTCCCTTTGACTTCCCCCATATTCTACATGTTCAAAGGAAGAGCTTTGCTTTGTTGCAAATGTTCTCCAAATGAGTTTCGTATCGAGCCCAACCCATATATATTTAACCTCATTCGCTTTTTGGCGTTTATCCGGTTTCCGAGGTCACACAACCTAGTAACCATGTCTGAAGATGATATTGACGAAACTAGTTGCCGATTTACCGTAATAAATTTCTATTGCATACTAAAACCAATAATGATTGAGAGTAAAGCGCGTTGTCATATCTAAATTTTACGTTACCAGTTTATAGCAGAATCAAAATATAGTATAAGCAGTAGAGTCGTAGGTTGTGGCAAATACTAGTACGATTAAAAGGTATTATTTATGACAAAAATCAGTAATGAGCTTGTAATGAGTAATACATATACATTTCCTGATTACTAATCAGTTAAAATTTATTTTTTTCTGTATAGTGTTAGGTATTTATTACAACTAGTGGCAACGCTGTACGCAACGATATTTCTGTCTTTGTCACTTTACCATAACTTCCATCACATCTTCGCAGGCAACAGTATAAATGTAAATGCAAGCATGAGCGTAACATTGGTTTGTGAATTATACAGTATGAATTTTAAATTTTACAGGTAAGTTAGTCAGCATCGACGTGTTGTGTTAACAATTGGTGAAAGTAATAGTACTAATAAGTGTTTAATTGGTGAAAATAATAGTGATAATAAGTGTTTAAGCGTTACATAATTATCAGGCCTATTCTGTATCGCAAAGTAGCTACTGAGCAAGTGGTTTAGAGCAAGGTCAGTGGTTAGGTTGCCACTTGTCTTAAAATGGTATTCTGTAGAAGCAGCCAGTGGTTACGAAAGTTACTTTATAGTTGTTTCTGAGCAACCACAACATTTTTGGTTGTTAAAGTTATCAACTATCAGAAAAGGTATAGAAGTGTGGTAGGAATATGAATCCGTGGATTATGAATATTTTGTTAGATCATGGAATTAATGAAATAAACAATGATGTATGTATAAAAATATACTAAAAATTGTGAACATAGTATAAAATCTTATATTTTTCTAGTGATCGAGTCAGAATTATCCATAAAAACTTAAGGGATCAGAGAAATCCATTTCACATGGATGAAACACATTTAAAAAAATGTTCAGACTTTTTTTGAAGATTCATAAATAATTCTTTATTATTATTTATAATTTTTATTAACCCAGTATACTTAATATCCTATCCTAAAGGGCATCAAGTTAAAAACTTGTAGAAGGAAAAGTAAATTACTTTAGCAACAGATTTTCTATTTTTAATACAAACATGTTAGGTACAATAAAAAACCTATATCAAACATAGGTGTCGCATTCTATATAAAAAAATAAACTTTTCTTAGTTGTCAGACTTGGGTGGAAAAGTAAGGTCGATTTACACTATAAAAGTGGCTAATAATTCTTCTTAACCACTAGTAGTCATCTAAATAGCAATTTTATTGAAAGTGGTTAAAAAGTTACTGTCTACAGTTGCTTGTCAATCAGTTGCTATAAAGTTGCTTCACTTCCACTTACAGAATAGATACAGATGGTCCAGTATATTTCTATACCGTACTCAAACTACTCCAAAAAGGGGAGACATGGAATTTTCCTTTCATTCTTAACCCTCTTAAAAAATTAATAAGCACGCCCCCGATGTGCTGTCAACTGGGCCTACTTCTACTCTCAATCATTATTGTTTTAGTATAGTTTGACTTTAAATACAACCACATTTTTTAATACATTTATTTTCTTTTTTATATAATTTTATGGCTATAATCCCATATCTTTCAGGATACATTATTAGTGATAGAAAAATACAAATCTGGTTTTCAACCGCCCGAGGATTTTCCGTTTGAAGATTTATCGAAACCCGGTAGCGATTCCGGCAGCGCTAGTAACATTAGTAGTATACCAACGAGTAAAATCAAAGATGGAAGTTACACCGTCAAAGGGACGATAACGAATAAGGCGATGAAAAAACGAAGCGGACTCTTCCACATATTTGGCAGTCGAGGGGTAAGTTTCGACTAGTTTTATCATTCACAAATGATACTTTAAACGAAAAAAAATCTTTTATTGCAAGTTTTATTTTTAGTTCAGTACTCCTATAAAAAACACATTAGTGCAGGTCAATTGTGCAAATTTTGCTTCAAAATAAAAAAAATAGCAGGAAACGAACGAGGAACCCCCTTTTTGTGGGGGTGAAAAATGAACATTCTCGATTTGCCGCGAAACTGACATCAAAATGGAAGAAGTACAATAGAAAAGTTTTATGTTGTTCACTTTCTGACATAACCTCAAAATTTCCAAGTAAATTGCCATGTTCATAACGGTATTGCAAAAAGAATTACTTTAGGATAAAATAATTAAATATATTTTTTGTGTTAATTCCCGTAGAATTCAAAGATGTTATCAGCTTTTAAAATGTTTAAAACATTTCATTAAATTTTTAACAATTACCACAAAATTTTTTTGTGTAAACAGATTTTTTTAGTTTTTTGCAGTTTTAAGAACATTTTTAATGGGAAATATATAATTTAATAAGAAAGTACATCAAAAAACGAAAAACATAACACCTTTAAGTCGTTTTTTTGAAATATAATTTTTAATTGAAAAAAAAATTATTTTTGCGAAAAAAATTATTTTAATTAATATTTTTCTTGTTTCCCCAATCATTTTTAAAATGGGATCCTGAGAGTAGCTTCTGTTGTTATAGAGGATCATCAGAACAATGAGAGATGCTGGTTTCTGAAAAAGAATTATTAAATATTATAAAACTGAGTTGTCAATACAAGACTCATAATTAAAAATTGTGAATAAAATTGTACACTAACCTATAATAGTAGGTATTTCAACTTCCCTATTTGTTGAAGGGATCAGGTCTGAATAATGCGAATCTGGAAAATGGATGCCTGAAAAAAATTATGTAAGGTCTTGTTATTTAAAAAAGTTTTTGCTTTAGTTTAAGATCAAAATTTTAAAATCATTCCCTTACCTGGAAGTTTTAGAGTAGGCACAGCATCTAATTTTAAATCTGAAACATTTCTATTCTGTGAAAAAAAGCAGTCTTTTGTAAAGTGGTCAATGCAGTCACATTAACCAAATCTGGTCTATTTAAAGCATCACACCATTTTCTTCGGATCTATAAATATAATGTAACATAAAAATAATATAATATGCATCATATACTAATACATAAGGTTTGTTCCAACCAAGCAAAGAACCGTTCTAGAACGGTAATATTACCACTCACAATACCAAATTAGTGCACTGCGCAACTCACTACACCACTGCGCACAAAAATTACTATTTTATATTTTGCACTTATAAAAATCTTCATTATAAAACGCATTTGCGTATCGTAATGTAACTTTTGCGCACGCAAATTTTTGTTTTAAATGGTTGGCGACATGAGTGAAGTATCTAAAGGCAAGACTATTGACATTGACATTTGTGGCTAATAGCAATTTATTAATTTTATATTGTTCTTTAAGAAAGTATTTGTGAATATGAATATCATTTTTTACTTATATAATATATTATTATTGGTATATTATTCATTTTAAAATATTTTAAAACATTAACATTTCATAATTTAAATGTCAAAACTGTCAAGATCTGTCAAATGTTATAAATAACACAGTGCTACCGACATACTTTTTAAAATCAAAATTTTCGGTATTACGTAAAATTAATAAATTAATTTAAAAAATGATAAAATAGCAAAATATAAAAAATATTATAAACAACTTACTTCATATGGCTGTTGTGACACTCGTTCTTTAAAAAACTCATCGCTTCGCGATTCGTTTTTTAAACTTGAACTCGTGTCATAACAGAATTCCATATGAAATGCGTTGTTTAATATACTATTTTAGAACGGTTCTCTGCTTGGTTGGAACAGACCTATAGGTATACGCTGAAGCTTTAAAAAAAACAAATTCTTACCTGTGGATCCTTTGGTAAACAATGCACTTTTTATAGTTATTTTTGTAAAGGCAACCCGTAACAGAACACATAAAAACCATATTTTAATAAATAACTACAAAAACTCTAACTGGAAAATATAACTACTAACGAGAAAATACAATAATCATTGAGAACATACAATACTAACTGTCAAACAATATTGTTGACAACATTTAAATTCAAAATTGTTATGTCATTAACGGATTTCCTATTGGTTGTGATTTTATTTTCGATAGTGGCGACTTCCGTGACCTGAGTGTTAACTACTCTGCGTGGACCTGTCATTTGAGGAGAGTGCCCAGGGCATGTTTATAATGTTGGGTTTTAGAATTATTTCGTTGACATTTTTTCCCAGTTCAACACCACAGAACACACATTTTGACGTCATACTTTCCCAATTCATTACTAGTTTAAACGTCTGTGTCATAGAGATATATAATATATTTTTATTTGTCTGTGGTATGTACGTTGATGTTTCAGCGTTCTCTGTGGTTTCAGCTGTCAAAAAATTTCCTCTCAAGAGCAAATATCATAGCACCACGAAAAAATTTACGGAAATTTCTTTTAATTGCCATGGTAACCAGACAAAATTAAGGCATTTTATTCTTTAAAAAGTAGAGGTTTGAAATTTTTTAATACTTCGATTTGAAATTTGAGGCTATTAAAGACAGAAAGAAGTATCCGAAATAAAAGATTAAAAACAGATTTTTGCAATTCCCTGGGAAATTTTGAGGTTATGTCAGGAAGTAGTCAACATAAAAGTTGTATATTCTTTTTATTACCTACAACTTTTTTCTTGTAGGTACACTTTTTGTTTTGATGTCAAGTTTCGCCGCAAATCGAGAATATACATTTTTCACCCCCTCAAAAATGAACAACCCTTAACCGGCTGTGGCACGAATTTTGTTACTCACTCATACACCTTTCTTAATCTTAACTTACCTTTCGTCTTCCGCCATTAATTTTTTTGGTCAAAAGCAAAATTGCAAAATTATCCTGCACTACATATTGCAATAATAAACTTCTACGTATTTACGTTTTATTTAAAACATAAAAGTTAATTAAACAATTAGACATGTTGACGTTATTTAATTATGTACCAATTATAAAGGCCGTACATTAATTAACGAAAAAGATAGTGTTATCAGTATTAAATTGAAATTTCCCTGTAAAAATTAAAAAAATTATTAGGTACTTTATTTTTTTATAACAATCCATAACTAGGTAATTGGATTTTTATGTTTTAAATACTGCCAATTTATTAAAAACAACATAAAAATAGATGTATTCACCATGAACCGATATTTCTTTATCAGGCCGATAAGTGCTTTAGCACTTTATATCAGAGAGAAAAGAAAAATTGGCAGATCCTTTTTTTTGGGCCATGATAAAAATTTTCAAGTTATAATTTTTGTTTGATAAACAAACACTGTACAAAATTAATAGATAATTTTATTTTAAGAATTTGCACCAAAATTTGTTTGCACCATGGAATTTTTATTTATCTATGGTTTCAACTGTCAGTTGTGCAGGGTTTTTCTTTTGTTTGTAACATATCTGCCTGCCTTTTAAGTTGTCAGCTGATCTTTGATCGTGAATGAATACCAGTTTTAATTATAAATGGTCATACCTATTGCCAGTCTGAGAACTGTCAGATTAATTGGATTTTCATAGATATAATAAAAAAAACTGCTAAAAACATTTTTTTTAATGTTGCTACTATTTCAAAAATAATTTGGTAGAATTTGATCGACAATTTGAATTAAAAAAATAATGACTAATCAAAATATTCATTAAAACACTGAAGTATTGTAATGCAATTATTATTTCTTTATCTTTATCTGAATATCTGTTATGTTCATACTATAAAACAAAAGAAATATCAATAAATATATTTTTTATATTTTGCACTTATAAAAATCTTCATTATAAAACGCATTTGCGTATCGTAATGTAACTTTTACGCACGCAAATTTTTGTTTTAAATGGTTGGCGACATGAGTGAAGTATCTAATGACAATACTATTGACATTGACATTTGTGGTTAATAGCAATTTATTAATTTTATAGTGTTCTTTAAGTATTTGTGAATATGAATATCATCTTTTACTTACATAATATATTATTATTGGTGTATTAGTCGTTTTAAAATATTTAAAAACATTAACATTTCATAATTTAAATGTCAAAACTGTCAAATGTTATAAATTACACAGTGTTACCGACATACTTTTTAAAATCAAAATTTCCTAATTACATAAAAATAATAAATTAATTTAGAAAACGATAAAATGGCAAAATATAAAAAATATTATAAACAACTTATTTCATATGGCTGTTGTGACACTCGTTCTTTAAAAAACTCATCGCTTCGCGATTCGTTTTTTAAACTTGAACTCGTGTCATAACAGAATTCCATATGAAATGCGTTGTTTAATATACTATTTTATTGTAATTAGTAATTGTAAACAAGTACTTAATGAAAGACACGAAGATGACAACGACATTATTAATCAATTAAACACTACATAAAAACAATAATAAGATATGCATGAACTTTTAATTATTTTTATTTTTTTCCTAAACTGTGTTAGTATGTCAGTGAATGTCGTAGAAATTCACAGAAATTAAGACAAGCTGGTTAATTTATTTGTAATGAAGATGTAGCAAACATCCGTTTTTAAAGGTTGTCCCACACGCAAACCATTCACAAATCTTTGTTGTTGAAATTAAAAAATTTTATTACAGATAAATTACGCTTTTCCAAATTGATTTCAACCTTTCTTTCCTGCGACACTACATTATATATATGAAATAGTTCCCAAAATATCTTTTGCACTTCCTTACCTAACTGTATTTTTTTTATTTTCTTTTCAATTTTCTCTTTGATGATCTGCGTTTTGTGGTGGGCATTTTACAATAATACTATGTAGTAAGTAATTTTTGAATATCTCGCCTGCGCATGATACAATATTTGGATATTCATTTACAATTGCCAAACTGGTCAGCTTTAATTAGAAAAAAATATTTGTGGATTCTGATTTTTGATAATAGTTAGAAGTTACAAAATTTTAGTCCAGTAAGAAAAATGTCACAAAATCTTTATCATAACTACAGGTGTTAAAAACGAAAACAAAAATTAGCATAAGAGCAAATAGTTAGAAAAGTTCCAAACGATTACAGAACTGAAGTTGAAGGTTTATATGGACATTAAAATTAACATTTACTAACTATATTAATATAATTATAAATAATGGCAAAAACCAAAAGGAAGAAGAACATTGAATAAGTTTTGTAGGTAGTACTAAATACAAAAATTACAAAAAATATATGTGGGCATTAAATTGACCCAAAAAATGTTTTTGTTTCTGTTGTAACAATTAACTTTATGGAAGTAGAATTAACCGGGGATTGCAGAACACAGGGAAAACTCTAAGAAGGGTACTATAAGATTGGGTAATAAAAATGAAATGAAATAATGGTTTTCGACCTATTTAAGATAGGTCAATAAAACCTGTAGAAATGTAAATAATTTATCTACAGTCAAGGCTACAGAAATTTAGATGATTAATGTCACTATAAACCTTCAACTTCAGTTCTGCAATAGTTTGGAACTTTTTCTACCTATTTGCTCTTATGCTAATTTTAAGTGCCTGATGATGGCCTCCAAAAGACCTATAGTTATATAAATATTTTGTGACATTGACATTTTCCTTACTTGATTTTTCAAGAGTCACAGAGAGAAATGGATAATCTGCTTCATTTTACAAAATTCCTATATATTGGATATTTTATAAAACCTCGTATATATTTAAAAACTATACTGAAACGAAATATTCAGGAATCCACCTTAAATATTTTCCTCTAAAGCTGGTTAATTTGGTGTTTAGAGATCTAACACGTGTGAACGTTTTTGGAAACCTGTTTTATATCCACATTTTTATGACTTACAAAAATAATTTCATTTCGTCCCCTTAAAAGGAAAAGGTTGTATGTGATATTTTAAGAAAATGGAGAAATCAGCAAAATCCGTTTTTGCGACCTGTTTTTCTGCACCAAAATACTATAGGTATTATAAAGGTTTCAGTTGGGGGTTCATAATAACGGGTTTCACTTGTTCAAATCGATTACAAATGTTATTTTTGTACTTACTATTAAATAAAATCGTATAAATTATTTTTTTTTTCCTGGAAAGTTACATACGCCCTTATGCTTTTTCTCAATATCACAAATAACTTTACATGATAATATAAAAATATTATGTAGCAAAACATGACGACTTTATTATGTTTTCTAAACAAAAAATACAAACATATTACTAAAATTGTGAAAATAGGTACATTCTATGGAATCTGATCAAAATTATTTTCTTCCTGATCAGGTTCAGGAAGTCGATCGACTACATTCCCACTACATGGAAGAGATTGATAAAAATTATGATACATGGCTGGCATGGCATCTATTCTACAAAGGTTCATAAGACTTTTCTTCTTTTTTTCTGATATTGGTAGAGGTCCTGTGTATTTTCTCTTTATTTCTAAGTTAACATTAAGGTTTTCTTTTGGATTTTCTGCTTTTGGCGCGATATTACTTTCATCCAAGTGTGTTTTCAAAGGATTTCTTGTATTTCTTTGGGATACTCGGAGAGGTATTGTATGTTTTGTCCTCAAGTTGGGTTTCACACAAACTATTGGATCGTCTAGTGGCATCTCAATAAAATTCTCTTGATCATGATCTTCTTTCAGAAAAATAGTCATGGAAGACGTTTTCCTGAATTGAAGCATCTTAATTTTCATCCAGTTAATGGTATTTCCATCTTTGTCATGAGACATTTTTTTATTAGATAATGACATTTTCAGTGCTTTAAGATCTAAAATATCACTAAAAGAAAGTACTTTAACATGATAAGGCTTTTTTCTACGAGCGGTCCTAATGATAGTAGGCCATTCATGTGGAGTATAAATCTTTTGATGTTTTTTGTTGGTCTCGATTGCACTATGCATTGAGTCAACCTCCATATCCGTATGGCCCGTTTCCAGAAAATTATGATCAATTACTTCAATCGATAGTTGTCTAACAGCATACAAAAACAAGGCAGCCAGATATCGGTTGCGGTTTTGACCTCCACATGAGTCCGAATATAAAGAAACATGTTTAACTGTATCAGGTAAATCTTTTAGATAAGTCAGGATGGCAGTTCCTATTTCGTCAGACCCTCTTTTACCATCTATTTCTGTCCAAAAGTATGAATATCCATCTTTGGTGGCTTGATCAAAAACACACAAATTGTATGAGCAAAATTTCAGCGCATAGTAATAATGTGATAATTCTGAACAGGGCGTGTATAACACTGCCTGCAAATCAAACGTAACAGATTTGAAACTCTTTTCAGAAATTGCCTTTTTTTTATCATTGTCTTTCTTCGCCCGAGATAATTCTTTATTTTTTATGTGTCTCTCATACGTTTCCTTTATTGAGTCCTTTAATTCATCATTAGCTTGTTTATATTTTTCACATATCGCGCAGCTATCTTTCTTTGGCCTGTGGAATCCCAAATTATAGTTTGTAACGAATATCCTCCTATACACTGCCGCAGAAACTGGATCAGACATGTTCTCTTCTGTACATTTTTGCAAATATAATTCGTACATTTTTGTTATATTTAGGTCTGATGATAAATAACACCTATTTGTTTTAGAACGACAATAATGACTTTCCATAACTGGAAAAGATTTAATGTGATTGTGCACAAATCTTCTCCTAGCTTCAGTTGTCTTATTTTTTGGAGAATGTTTTCCTCTTCCATCTTTAGATATCATGGACGATCCACTAACTTCTTTTTTTTTGGCCACTCTTACCGTTTTATCAGATATATCCAGACATTGCAGAAATGTTTTCTTGCATACCTGAATGTCTCCAGGAAAAAAATATTTGTATGTCATATTTCTTCTGGGGTTTTCAGAATTTGTATCTTTCCTTCGTCTAGTGACCAACTTTGTTTTAACATATTTACAAATAAAATCTCTCTGCCTTTCATATGAACCTGTTTTCCAGTAGCAGTGGTTAATTCTTTCTATGTCTTCCAGAGTTAATTTATCATTGCATTTCAGTTTACACTTGGAACAATCAGCCACTTTTGCCTTTTTCTTAGGATACATTTTACCTTTCTTATTCTGATACTCATTTCCAAGATTTCTTTCCCTCTTCGCTATTGACCGTTTCCACGCTTGAGAATTACTATTTCGCTTCCTATTTCGCTTTACTTTGGTGTCTATATCTTTAATACTTTCTTGTTCTTGTTCAACTAATTTTTGTTCTTCGCCCTTATCTAGATCTTCAATACTTTCTTGTTCTTGTTCAACTAATTCTTGTTCTTCACCCTTATCTCTATCTTCAATACTTTCTTGTTCTTGTTCAACTAATTCTTGTTCTTCGCCCTTATCTCTATCTTCAATACTTTCTTGTTCTTGTTCAACTAATTCTTGTTCTTCGCTGTTGATTCCAAAAGAAGATTTACCAATATGCTCTTCCTCAAATTCCTTGATTTCGTCAGCAGTTGGTTCGTATGTGACATGATATTTTTTCTGAAAATACTCCTCTGTGTTATACACATCAAAAAAGTAATTTTGTGCATCGACATCCGGCTGAATTGTGTTTTGTGAATTTTCTTCCGAGCACCGCAGAGTAGTTAAATCATTAGCTTCTCCAAAATTATTATTTAAAATAATACCATCTGCTGTCACTATTATACAATGTTCAATATCAATGATACCATCGGATGGTATGCTGGTAACATTTTGCGCAGAAGACAGCAGATTATTCTGCTGTCTAGTAACTTCATCTTCCAATATTTCATCGTCAGAAACTACAGCATCTTCACCGTTATTTGTATTTTTTTGTATTATATCTGAATAGGGATTCGACATTTCATTAATACATTGGTTTCTAGCCATCATAGCGATATTTCTTGATCTGGAAGACATTTCTGAAAGAAAACAGCTATACAATCTACCATCCTCATCAGATTTATTGCTGCGGCAAATAGGTAGAATTCAAAGTTATTATAAACTTTAACACTCTACGATTGTTAATCAATGTGCATAATATTTTTTTAGTGATAAATATTAAAGTAAACAGAAGTTTTCTATTATAAAATAGACAAAAAAGTATCAGCAGAAAGCAAAAAAATATTTATCGTGAGTATAATTACTAATATAAGAATTCTGCTTTTTCAATTATGTTTTAAGCATTTTGCCCTTTACAAATTGTTGCGAAAAAATGGTTATTTTTTGTGAATCAAGAACTAATTGCTTTGTTTACATCTTATCTTAATATATAAAAAATAAATAATTTGTTGGATAAAAGTTGTAAATCAATAATATCTCCACAAAATGCTTAAAATATTAAAATTAAATGTTTTCTGCTGATACTTTTCTGTACTTCTGTACTTTTCTGTTGTTTTTATGATACACAACTATGGTTTAACTTACTTTATTATCAAAAAATATATTACGCACATTGATTATAAATTAATTTATAAAAGATGGTGTTTTCATAAAAGCTACGAATTATTCCTAATAGCAGCAGCACTAGCTCGTAGTACGGATATAATTCATATTGATATCTCAACAACATTATGGATACCTACGTATTAACTAAATAAATAAAAAAGCCCGAAATCAAATTCTATCGTACACGACTCATGCTTTAATTCATGGGATTACCCGAGATGAAAATGTTATTAATGTGTACACCCTCATTTTCGCGCGCAAAGTGGTTTAAGGTTAAGTGTACAATATTCTTTTTAGAGTCATCAGTTATTACGATAATACGCTAAATTTCTTAAGAATAATTGTTTTTGTATTATATTAGATATACTTACTGTAAAAAAATTACTGTATGTGTCGATTTCCCAATATTTATAGCCAGCTCAACACTTTACAGATCAAGACACAACATGTATCCAACTAGAAACTGCACAGCCGTCTTTTGTGTTGTGCTGTGGTTTGAATCAAGCGATCTAAAATATTTTTAGCAGAAAGTTGTATGTGCTTCTTTCCGCACATCTGACCTTATATCGATAATAGGTTGACAGTAACTTATCTTTTCATTTTAAATAACAAAAAGGTTGTATGTGTTTCTTTGGACTCATACGACCTTCTGCCAACAATGATAAAAGATAGTTTAATAATATTTAGTAGTTATTAAGAAGAACTATGTACAAAAATGCACATACCACCTTTTATCAATTTAGAAAAGAAATTTTTTAAATTAAAGCAGATGACCAAAAAGATATAATGTATTTATTTCGCACAAGCGACCTTTTTCTTATTTCTGGATGTTTGCAAATGTACATAGGGCTTTATTTTCTTTCAATTTTAAAGGTGTTGAGAATTTTTTTCACATACCACCTTTATCCTGATAGTAGTATTCGTTGTTACAAGACTAAATACATGAAAATGTAATTTTCTTAAAAATTGTTACATACGACCTTTTCCTTTTAAGGGGACGATTTGTTGTCTTTAACAACAGTATTTATGAATACTGCGTAGTTTTTGCTCTTACTGTGCATGTCATAAATTATTATAAGGTTGAAATGCAATTACTATTATCAGTTGTGCATGTTGTTTTAATGCTTTTATTGAAGCGAATTTAAATTTTATATCCCACTTTAAAATTATTGTTTGGTAAACGTGTTTCTGTCTTCAGAATTAACAATAACTGTAAATAAGTGACCTAATAACAGTATTTTTTAATAACGAAACTGAATTAAAATTTTAATCAAGACAAAGTAATGTTTGCAAACCAACATTACCAAGATTATGCCTTATTATGTCTAACAAAATGTGCATGACATTATCTAGTTTTATTTTAATCATTTAGCATGATGTAGTATATTTACAACCATACATTTCCTGATCTACTTTTACAAAACAATAATGATACCTAGCTTAAGTTGTATATTTGTTTAAATATTCGTATACATTTATCTAGAATCTTTGATCAACTTTTGAATAAAATGTACTATTATTTAAACACCCGCTTAAGTTATGGCTTTTTTTACTCGTTTTATTTCTTTGAAATGTACCATATGAGCTAAATTGCTATTTTTTTTTACTTTTCCATGCGTACAGAAGCTTTCGGAAGTCTGTATGGCGATTAAGGTATGATGTGCTTAAAATGTTATGTTATTTGCTTTTTGTTGTAAAATATTTTCACGTTTTGTTTGCATATTGGAAGGCAACGATTAATTACTTGAGTTGAGATAATAGCAAAGCTTCCTGTCTAATTAAAATGTATTTTTATACAACATTGTTTCTTCTTCTTTTGCACCATGAACTTTCTCATACATTAGTTAAAATTTGATGTAACGTAAACAATTAATTATTTCTGTAATTAATTATTACAACTGCGACTTATACATTACAATGGAGAAGTCTACTAGTTTTTAAATTTATATTTTTTCATGAACTAGTGAACTATAACTACACTTTTGCATTTTTTATTTACGTTTTTGGAGCTGTGCTTTAAAAATTGTTGTATTTCTTGTATTTGATCAAAAATAATAAAATCACTTATAAAATATGAAAAAAACACAAAATATCAACAAACGAACTAAACAAACCTAAACAAACCAATCGGATCTTCATCTTTTTCTTTTTTAAAATTGGTGGCCTCAGCTCCTAGGGTTATCCAGCCAAGTTTTTCGTCTTGCAAATAAATTTAATAATAGGTTTATATTATAATAAAAATGCAATATTAGTAAGACCGTGACTTGATTTTAAATTTTGATTCATAAATAAAGTAAATATTAAAAACGATGTTTCCTCTTTTGAAAATAGAATTATTTTGGTGCCTTCTTTTCACAACGGTAATTATTGATATTCGATAAAAACAGACTTCCCCGTTGTATATTTTACTTGTTTTGTCAAAGGGTAAATCTTTTTGTTTTTCCTCCATTATTCCTAACTTGATTTCATTGGTATTTATGATATAAATTTGGAATTATAAATCAGGGCCTTTCCATTATACCAAAATACGCGAAAGCCATTATATTTTTCCTTTTTTAACTGCATTTAAACCATAAAAGATTCAAGTTATAATTGTGTGATTTCTACCAAAACATTTTATTTTACTATTTTATTTACATGAGATTTAATTTCATGATTTTCATTTATGTCGCAAATAAAATGATTTATTTCAATGGCACAACCAGTATTTTTTATAATTTCAAAAAACTGAAAATTTCTTAGAATTGATTTGACGTATTACTGATTAGTTTATTTTTAAATTGAAAGGTGCAAAGTAAAAATCATAATAGAAAACATCAATTTAAAAATTGATGTCGTTAGTACAAGATTCCAAGATAAGTGTGTAAAAACGCCATCTTACTGTTTATTTGCAAAACAACAAACCAAAGGTAACTGCTAATCGAAAACAACTAATTAATGAAATTTTAAAATACGAGGGGCAGTCAATATAGTTACGAAATTGAAAAATAAAAAAATAATTTCTACTTGCACTCTCTGAGGTTTAGAATCATTTCCAAACAAGGTTTTATGGGTTTCTATTTTTTTTTACAAAATGTCACTTGATATACACTTCTTATGATGTGCCAACCAATATGATTCCTCAGTTTTTCTAAATTTTGAACTAAATATGTTACATATCTGTTCAAAAAACTGTGAAATCAGATGGATTTAGAGTAAATTGGTTAGAAGAATTCAAGCATCATTATAGCAAAAACCATATATTATACAAATAGTGTCCTAAATCTTACTAGGACACTGATTTAAAAATTAGTTATTCAGTAGTTTGTCAACCAATTTTGAAAAACTGTCCATCTTGAATCTTTTAGATACTTATAGATAGTCATAACAAGGAAAAATATAAATGGACACTGTGTATATTAGTTTATTACTGTCATATATTTGATGTATACAGAATAAGTTCAATATATATTGTGTAAAGTTGGTTTCTTGTATTGTACCAAATCCATACTTTGTGGAAGTCCATTATAGATTACATTTCATATAAAATAATCTCTTTGAATTGATTAAAAAAATATTCAAATAAAAATCTTAAGATTCTTGAAACAAACATTATTATAAAGCCTTGCATATCAACACATTTCACTACAAATCATATTAACTCATTCAGTTGACACCAAATATTTATTTTGGCCGTTCAGTATATTCAACAAATCCTCTTTGTAACGTTCCTGCTTATACCTAAAGAATCACTGCAGCTTATTACATGCTGCTACATTGCAAAGCTTAATTGATGAATCGCTTATGTGTACAGGTAGTCATATGTTTTCAATGTTTACATTTTTTTTTAACTTCTTGTTATAATTTCGAATAAACGTTTTAGAACGCTGCTATTTCTGATGGAAAGGAGGATTTAAGCGAGTTGCCACCGAACCAGAGGCGGAAAAAGTTAATGCTCAAAGTAGAAGAACTTAAAAATAAAGTTGCTCAAGAATCGGCGGCTCGAGATGGGCTTATGAAAATGAAAGGTGTATATGAGGCTAATCCTGCATTAGGCGACCCTCGAACAATAGAAAGTAAGTAAATTTTAGATCTCTTATGTGTGGCTCTGCTAGTCCGAGATAAAGGAAAAATATCTGCATTGTTTTCCTGTATTTTGGGTCTTACTGCAGATGCTTCTTTTTCTAAGAGCAACACTATACCACTACATTTTACATAAACATTTGTCTTGTAAGGCTAAATAAACAAACATGTGTGCTTGGATATATTCCTATCAAGTTATCAACACCTTGTGTGTGGAATAGATTACTTTCTGCACGATATTGGCAAGTCATATATACCCTAACCATCTAATATTGGATAATTATAATAATAATCAAGGGAACTTAAATAATTACATATTGTTTTTAACTACTAGCCTATTTACCTAACTTTATTGGCTTTTGTTGAGTTGGTAAAGTTGTTCATTATTAACCAAGGTAGAAAAATACAGAAGTCCACTTGATTAGAAGTAAATCTCAATTCATTTGACAGTTTGGAAAGTTAACTGATGCAAAGACAAAGCGAAGCTTCTCGGTTTTTAATGAATCCCCAGCAAACACAAATGTATATGCTACATAAAAATATATAACAGAGAAAGAAAGATTTATATATAAAACAATTATATATTTTTTACGTAGTATTTATGTAACAAAATCTATATAAACTTTGTTATATATTCTCAATATTGACATTATAAAATATTTTATATATTAGATATATCTAATTGATTATGTATTCCTGATGTAAATTCTGCTACATAAATAGAAGAACAAAATTATATATATTTAATACGTAAAATTTGCTACATAAAATACTTTATGTATATATTACGTAAAAGCTACATAAAATAATTCATAAATTTCGCCTCGTCTAATACGTCTTACAAAAAAAGAAGAAAATTATAACCTATAAATTGTCACGAGTCGTTCGAGTGATACAAATACCCGTGCAAATTATGAATAACAAAGTATATACTTATAAATTTTTTCTGGGTGTCTTTGTGTTGAGTATTGGAGAAAACATTATGTAAGTACTAATTATTATTATTTATATACTTATCACACTAAAGTTATTTTCAAGTATAATTGATTTACATTCAAATAACTTAATTATACATTTTAGGTAAAATAATTCTTTAAAAAGAAGAAAATTTAAAGACTACTGTGACTTGTCAATGAGGAAGAAAAAGAAATGGATAAGTAGCTCAGTTTTACAATTTTACAGTGGTTATGGTGAACAGTCATCAGAAACGGAGATCCGAAATAAATATATATGTTACATAGTAATTTGGACATATTTGAGATGTAACATAATATACATAATAAATATGTAAAATAAATACGTACATATTATATCACTATTGTTCTCCAGCTGTGCCGGCCTTTGTCAGTATTCAATACATAAATATTATCTAGTTGTGACTCCAGTTTTATATAACTGTGACTTTTATATTTCAAAAATTACATAACATATATATATCCAATATGTTTTTGTGTTTGCTGGGTCTCGGCAATAATAACTCACTTTTCTACCTTGGTGCATAATTACTATTATTATTTATCTATTAAGATATAGACTAGTGCCTGAGTTGTAAACACTATAAAACCAGAAACTGCACACAAATGTTTTTAGATGATCTTCACTAAAAATCCATTTTTACAAAGTAATTTAATTGGTTGTATATTTTTAGATTCTGGAATATTATCCTATTATTTTTTTTTTGAGTTATCCTAGTTAATAATTTTTTAAAAGCCTTTGGTCCATCTATTGCATAAGAGTTGATTAGTACCTTAATGTCTTTGTCCAAAAGGTTATTTGTCAAAAAATCTCATAATGATTACATTTTTGCAAGAAAAACTGTACAAATTAACTTTTTAACTAATAAAAAATACTAAATACATGCATAAAGATTCAATAAAAGAAGGATATTAATAGAAAATGATCAATTATAACACTTGTTCTGTTTCAGGTCAGTTAAATGAATGTAGTCACCGATTAGACAAACTTCAACAAGATTTAGCTAGGTACCAAGCTTATTTAGAAGATGCCATAAAGGGAATCCAATCTGGTGCTAACAATTCTCTTACAAATTCCCCTAGGTGAGATATAAAATATATTTTCGAGTAGAAGTCTAAACCTAAATTTATTTTAATTTGAATACCGTCGATTGTTTTTAAGTTTATTGTTAAATTTGATTAATTAATTCATCAAAGCAACCTTGTTGTTTCTTGTCAATTTCTTAAGGGATTCTTTACATTCTCAGATTATCTTTGACTTGTAAGTAAAAGAGCTAACCTATAAAGTTACCTGGCGGTCCCATAGAATATTGATATTTCCAGCTGAAAGGTAGTTGGGATGTTATTGAGTGATTTGTATAACTAAGAATTTTGTTCGATCACTACCACTCTAGCCATTTCATCTATCTTGGATACATCTGACTTATCAGTCCTTTTCAAGCTGTCGTTCCACTTCTCTAACTATATGGTAGTTACTTTTAACCACTACAAAAAGCATGTCAAGTGAAACCTTAATGGAATGGTGTTTAATGGTAGTTTCAGGGCTGCCAGAGCCACCACTCACTACCACCATACAAGTGAAGCATATTTGTCCTTGGGCTTGATAATTGTTTGTTGTTACCAAATGGTTGGTAAAAAAGTTACAATCACTAAACACTCATTTTCAAAAATTTTATTGGTAAAAGATATTAGTATTTTATTCATAGATTTTGCTGACTTACAAAAAAATAAAATTGCTATTATTACCACATATTACATGGTTTGGTTAGGTTAGTTTAGGTTAGGTTAGTTTAGGTTAGATTAGGCTAGGTTAGGTTAGGTTAATGAACTTATCTCTCTACAGTTTTTAATTCAAGCATCAGCAAACATCGAAAGGGAATTATTGAAATATTAAATTTAAATAAAATGTTCATTTTATTTAGGTTAGTAAATGGTACGAGAAGGAGAAATTCTGGAGGAAGTGCGGCCGAAGAAGAATCTTTAAGTAGATCGGCTAGTGATAGTAGCGTGAATCATAATAACCATCATAATCACAATAATAGTAAACCATCTGCTCCTGGTACGCCACAATTGAATAATCACGGGTAAGTTTTTTGTAATTTTTTTTCTCAATACATCTCATAACAAAAATATTTAAAACTCGATATTTTTTTTCATTCATTATGTTGTAATATACAAAGGTGTGCCAAGGTAGAATAGTGAATTTACAAAGTCAATAGAACTAGATTCCTTAACATTACGGTAAATAAGATATAAAAATAATATAATTAGTAATAGTCAACCTAAAAATAAATAAAAATACTGTGTTTAATGTCAGTGGTAAACTCAAAGTAGTTGCTATTATATTATTTGTTATATCTGAATAAAAATAACTGACATTACAAAAACTGTTTATTTAATTTAAATTTATGTTGCCATTTTCACAACATAGGATACATTAGGTGCTGTTTAAAAAAATATAATCTTTGTACATGCCAATACATAAAATTAAAAGAACATAAATACTATGTAAAACTAACGAAATACCGTATATAATTTATTTTTATTTTGTTATTTTTGGTAAAAATTCTAAATTCAATACTCAAATCGATATTTTGATCCTACCAAATCTTTTGACATAGTTGTTCCAATAGTCCTGAAAGTGGTCTCGGTACTTCACACACATCTCTTCCTGGTGCTGATTCTGATCCCGATCAATACGACGGAAATGGTGCAGAGAGCGAGTACTACGAAGCTGATATGCTGCCATCTATCGGAACGTGTAAGGCATTATATCCATTTGAAGGTAAACATTTTTACTTACATTTCTTACGAAACTAATCTTTTAGACGTAAATGAACATTCTAGAATATTTGATATGACATACAAAATTATACTACCACTACACCAATATACAAAGTAACGTTGTTTATATATTTTAAGTTATTTATGTGTAAAATAATACATATTTGACGATATCGTCAGTAAATATATAGGTAATAAAAGATAATCAAAAATGGTAGAAAGTTAATACTTTGTTGTCTTAATACATTTTTTAATAGCAGTGTCATCTCGTGTTTCCTAGTTTTTCTTAAATATAAAAAATAAGAAGTGAGATTTGTAAGGCATTTTAAGACCTTGACTTTTGGTAATTCCAACATGGTTGGAACAATAACAACTCTTTACAATAATAAAATCATGTTATTTTTTATATTAAAAAACTACTAATTATATAATTACATTATTAATATTCCAGTAATAAAAAAATAAGTAAATAATAAATTAAATAATTACATAGGAACGATATAGAAGCATATACTAATAGCACAATTCACTGTAAATACGAGGGTTGTCTGAAAAGTTTCCGACCTAACAAAGATACTAGACATTTTTTCTTCAAATTAATTTTGATTTATCTACATAGCTCCTTGTAAGTCTATGCACTTCTCCCAGCGATACTCCCATCTCTTCAACACGTCCAAATAGTACTCGGCCTCTTTATCTGCAAAATAGTTGTTTACGAAGGTGATGGCCTCCTCATTCGACGAAAATCTCTTACCTCCCAGCGCAACTTTTAGCTTAGGGAACAAAAAAAGTCGCTTGGGGCTAGATCTGGTGAGTAAGGAGGGTGGTCAAGCAGTTCAAACCGAATTCGTGGATTTTCGCTGAGATGTGAGACGGCGCATTGTCTTTGTGAAACAAAATTATTTTTTTCTGAAAATGTGGCCGTTTTTCCGCAATTTCTACCTTTAGCTTTCAAGTAATGATGCGTAGTATGCTCCTGTAATGGTTTCTCCTTTTTGAAGATAATCGATTAAGATAACTCCATGACTATCCCAGAAAACAGTTGCCATCACTTTCCCAGCCGAAGGAACAACCTTTGCTTTTTTTGGAGCCGATTCCCCCTTCGCAGTCCATTGTTTTGACTGTGTTTTTGTTTCATTTTGATCAAACTTGGGAAATGCCCCAAGATGATATGCCAAAGAAATTCAACTTTGTGAGAAAATTCATCACAAAGTTGAGTAATAAATCTGAATGGGATGAAGACACCATACAGAATTTAAACCAGAATACCATAAAGTGGTATACGGACGGTTCCAAGCTAGACGAGGGAACTGGGATAGGAGTTTTTGGACCGAGAGCCAAATACTCAGAAAGCTTGGGCACATACCCGAGCATCCTTCAAGCAAAAGTCCGCGCCATCGAAAGATGTGTGGAATTCAATATTGGAAGAAACTATCGCAGACAGGAGATTGTGATCATGTTGGATAGTCAAGCAGCAGTCAAAGCGCTGAGCTCAAATATAATCAAATATAAGATGGTTTGGGAATGCCTATGCAAACTAAATGAACTAGACCAGAAGAACACTGTAACCCTCCTATGGGTCCCAGGACACATAGGAATAGAGGGGAACGAAACAGCAGACAAGCTGGCAAGCAGTAGAGTAATCTTGGGAAAACTAAGGGAAGAAATGGAGAAGGAAAAATCCAAGTACTGGAATCAGCTGGAAGGACTGAGGTAATTTAAGATACTACTGGGGAACTATGACCAGAAGAGATCTCTTAGCTGCCTCAACCCCAGTAAAAAAGCTCCGAATTTTAACGGGAATACTAACCGGGCAGTGCCGGTTAAAAAGCCACATGAAGAAACTAGGGTTAGCAGATGAAGCAAAATGCAGATTCTGTGAGGAAGAGGATGAAACCTCAATACACATACTCTCAGAATGCCCTGCCTTGCAGAATTGTAGAGCCAGATACCTAGGAGCACATGAATTAGAAGACTTGATTTGAAGCCCGACGATGTCCTAAATTTCCTCAGGAAAATAGGACTCGAAGAGCTGCTATAAATCTGAGAAAACATCAGAACTTGGCAAGTAAGAGGGGACACAATAGATCCTATAGGTCGCAGTGTACTTATCACCCCTAATTTATACATACATATAAAGAGTTCATGTTTATGACATTCATTTATCTGCTTATTTTTCCTTATTAATATATGTTGATACTATCAGCCATATTATTGTCTTCTATTAAAAGTGCTTCTTAAAAGTGAAATGATACCTGAAACTATAACACAATGGCTCAGTTACTCAACTTCAAAAGTAACATAAAATTAAAATTTTTCCTGTTAATATTTCTTGTGTATTCCAACATTTGTTTGTTTTTTAGCTACGAGTGAGGGCAGCATCCCGATGGCGCAAGATGAAGAGCTCCACCTAATCGAATTGGATCAGGGTGATGGATGGACACGTGTGCGCCGAATGTTAGGTGATATGGAAGGTTTCGTGCCAACTTCCTATATAGAATATTCATTGTTTAACACTTAAAATTAGTAAGGAAAAAAAAACTCAAAATCGAAGGTGGTAACTTAACAGTATGAAGAAAATCAATTATTGAAGATTGAGTATATTTTTGTAAATTATTTATGCAATATTTAAAAAAAAATGATGTTGGTCGGTGCGAGATTCGTAGAGATTTAAAACTTAATTTAAATATTTCTTTTTCACAATATAAAAACGAACGCACCAGATCTAAACTGCAACAAATCAATTTGTTAGTTTTATAATAGACACGTAAAAGGAAACTCGAGCTTCTTTCTTTTCGAATATGTACTTATTAAAATCATCTACCAACTTTTGTATTTGTAAAAATCTCTACAAATCTCGACGATCCACTCGACGCAATATTTTCTTCTGTTTTGAATGTACATTTAAATATTTTTATAAACTAGTAGATAAATGAATAAATATATATTTACTTCTTTTTTTAATTTTTACTAAATGTTTATGTTATTATTTGTTTTAATGAACAAAATAAAAACTTGAGATCAAAGTATTTCTTAGTCATATATTTATAATGTGTTGCTTATATGCGAAATATAATGTCTACAATTACAGGGAGTGCAAAATATTATCGCCAAACGTTAAAATTTATTTTTCTCCCCATTTATGTTCCATTGTCATACTTATTCATCAATTTTTCTTTCAGACCATTTGAACTATCCAGTAAAGTATTTTAAAATCTTCCTGTATTTTATATTTGAGAATATGTGGCTTAGCACAATTATTTAGTTCCTACGGAAGGAACTTAGCTGTTGTTTTAGTGATTCGGGATCAATAAGAACTTTGTTACCTTAAGACAACTAACTTTTGTTTAATCTGTACGATAATAATTTAATCAAATTCTAATTCGCCTCTTCATTGTTTGCTTTTAGTGTATCCATTAATGTCTTAAGGTCTTCAAATTTAAAAAGAACCCGTAAATTATATAGCGATTACTTTGTACATAGTATGCAAATATTATTATTATTGAGCTGTATTGTAAAATATATATTGATGTATAGTAACTGTAATTTGCTAAAAAATCAAACTCTAAATAATCCGCATCATGTTTTTAAACGTTATTTGTTTTTGCACTTATAGATATTGCAATGGAGGCATTTGAATAGATTTGTATTCCTATTACGAAAAATTGTTTTACTAACTTAGACTACTGCGTGAGATTCCGCTCCAGTTTTGTACTTCCAACTATAAATCAAAGGAAGTAAACCATCCATATCTCAAATGTGACTAATGGGAAACCAAATGAGAAATCCAGTCTATGTGACAGAATTTTATTCTTTATATTGATGGAAAACAATAATTGCAACTAGTTAGGTTAGGTCAGCTTCAGGATTAGTGTAAAAATAAATACAAATATAAAGACAAAATATAAAATTACAAACATATTCAAAGGAACCAACAAGTAAAAAATAAATATAAGAGCATGTCCATTTTAATTGTTGTCTTTATATTTGTATTAATTTTTACACTAAGCCTGATGATGGCCTCAATGTTAGGCCGAAACTAGGTGCAATTATTGTTTTCCATCAATATAAAGAATAAAATTCTGTGGCATAGACTTTGGGTTTTTTCATTGGGTTAAGCAAAATTTTTACGATACAACTTGTAAGAAAAGATTTTCTTGCCATTTCTATTTAGATTTGCAAAATAGCCAAAATGTTTTAATTATTTTGAACGTAAAATATTTTAATATTGTGTTAATCCTTATAACTAACGTTTAATGTTATTCTGTAACTTTTGAAATGCAAATAATTCATTTTTGCACTGCTCGAGTTGTAGCTGATTAAAATTGCATTAAAAGCAATTTTGATTGCAATCTCATACTTTCAAATTGGGTGGTTTTGACTTGACCTAACCTAACCTTCAGATTTGGTGGTTTTGACCGTTCAAATTTTGTTGGCAAGAAATATATTCCTTTATATCATTTACAAAGATCAATTAATCATATTTTTGAGAGTTAATCTCTAATAATAAGTGACTAAATTACCAGAAAATGCCTTTACTCTATTAATTTTCAGTGTATTCAGAAAAATTTAAATACATCTGGAATAACTTCAAAATGCAGTTACTCCACAATTGTTTTTACCATTTTAGTTGTTAGATCGTAGGTTTATTATTATGCAGTCAGATTAAAGATCTTCGATGTAGAATAAACTGTGGCAAAACAATTTTTTGTTGGAACAATAATCGATTGATCCAAAAAATAGTGCAAAAATTTTGTCGGATAATTTCAGATCAAATTGTGACTGAGCATTTATTTGTTACATCTGGGGTAATTCGACTACTGTTAATCTACAAAAAACATTTTTCAATAAATATATAAATAGTCTTGATATTTTAGCGAAATTTGTTAAATATTTAACTTTATACTGTGTAATGGAATGGTGCTGTTCATATTTTAATAATTTCCAGTTTTTAAAATATTAGTTTAAACGCCAGAAAAATCGTGCAAACAACATTAGTTTTTTTTATTTAAATCTTAATTCATTTTGATTGTCAATTTGATAATTTGGAGAGAAGAAGAACTCTTTTTATATTTTGTTTGAATATTTTCTGGTGCTGAAACTAACTTAAGTAGACGAGAAATATAAAACACACACACTCTGTACAAACTGTAAAGATTTCATAAAATAATTATTGATAATCTATAACATGTTTACCAAAATTTCTCTTAAAACTGTTTGGATTTCTTTTGATTGAGAGGTGAAGAATAAGTTTTTGATGACGATATAACACTAATAATTTACATCTTTTCAATAGCTTCAAATTACGTAGCAATAAACTGAGATATTTTAATATAAAATAAATATGTAGTTTTTGCACTTCAGTCATTCCTAATATCATCGCCATTTCGTATTAAATATTATCATGTTTTAAAATTATGAATTTTGTACAGGTTATGTACCTACTTGAAAGTATTTGTTCACGTTATCAACTTATAGTATTTTAAGTTAACTGTACTGGAAGCAGTCGTGCATTTCAATATTTCATAAGCAACTATTGTTATACTTTTTATTTTATATTATACATATTGTTTTTTCGGCTTTTTCCAGTACTCGTCTAGATTTAAAAAAAAATTTTCTGTAAAATGACGATAAATGGATGCGCTAACAATTTAACTTATTAATATAAATGAAAACAGTTGTTCAACGGTTTGGTTCTATATACTTTTTATTATTAACTTTATTTTCTAGCGTTAAAATTGTTCTAAGGTAAAATTAATGCCACATGAGATTCGTAAAAATTGAATTGTTGGTGTCTCCTTGTCACAAATCGAAATTTCATTCATTTTTCACATATCGCACATTTCATATCATCATTTTAAACATATTTTTCTTGGATATCATGGCATCTCTAAAATATTTATTGTGTCCATAAAATTGTACGTAAAATGCGCATTTTACGGAAAGTAAGTCGATTTTTGTATGCTAAAATCTGTGAGTGTATCCGACTGATCTTGTAAAATAAACTAGCATTGAATGTATTATTAATTACTTGTTTTATTTACACAAAAAACTGTTTTTAATGCCTAAGTATTGAATTAATGAATATCCGTTCCCAAGTTTTGGCCTTTCATTCTTGGGACCATGTGTATACAATCTGTAAGTTGAGTGATTTACAGATTTGCAAAATTTGCTATTCTGATTCTGATCTTTTGCAGTTTTTGCTTACAGAACTTACAGATGTACTCAGAAACCCACTATTAAATGTTTTAGGGCTCTGTAGGGCTACGTTCCCAATCTCCAAAATGTAATTGATTAAATTCACCCCATCTTTAGAAGCTCAAAAATATGGATTAAAAAATAACTCATTAAGTATTTTAGTTGAATTTATTTATTTATTTATTTATTTTTTTGAGCAAATTACAAGTATCAGAAAAGTTAATAAAAAATAAATGGCATAGATGAAAAAAAAAAACAGAAATTACAGCAGCTATTGTGACTATACAAATACAGTTTACACGTCAACTAAAACAAAATAGGTTACAAAAGTTAGCATCTATCTAAAACAGCAATTATAATGACTTCAAATCATATATAATATGCATAATAAGAAAATGTAAGTAATGTTTATCAACATTTAATCATTCATTATTAAATGCTATAAAAGCATTATTACAATATGCATATTTTCAATAATTTTCATATAAAGTATAACATATGCATTTAATTATACATTTTACGTACATGACATTCGACACCTAAAGAAAACTACATATATTAGTTGTTACGATTACTTTTTTACGTTAACACGACGGAATAACTGGTGATTTAAATAACAATAAAATATTCTATTTAAATAACAAGAATAAATTTAAAACGATACAAATAAAACAAAAAAACATTAGAATGGAGCTTTTGGAAGTGTATGAAGCAAATAAACTAAAGTGAGGATGTTCCTTTCTCTGTAGTTTAGCTTTATGTCGTGCACCTAAAAATAAAATCACAATACAATTCCTACTTTCAAAAACTAATTAAAAGAACAAGCATAAGATTAAAAACTTTTGGCAAGAACGATAAACAAGATTTGGGATGGATAACTAACTAAAATTGTCGTCTTTGCCGATGATATCTTGACTTTGTCGGATATCATACAGAAGGCTTTACAAGAAAACATAAAATTTTATCTTTTCGCCTTTCCATTAAAGGGGGACAAGAAATAAAACTCTTAGAACGAGCTAGATATTTAGAACTTATCCTTGATCGAAGGCTGTTAAGGAGAAATAACCTAAAAGAACAACACAAGGCAACTGTATAGCATTGGACACCTGCAGAAGGGCCATTGGAAAGCAGAAGGGGTTGAGACCCATCCTTGGGTGGGAAAGGTACAGCGACTAGCTGCCTTTCTCATGACGGGGTGTCTTAGAACAACCCCGACCAAAGCCCTAGAAAGGAACCTATATGGGAAAGAATGTGCAGTCTCACCATGGACCAAGGTTAGCTACGGTCATTCTAAAATTCTGAAAAAATTCAAGGTTACATTAAATAATACAGTAAGATGTGGAGTCTTCTCAGAGTCCCTACCCCTTAATCTATCATTCCGCTTATCGTATCATTGAAGTGTTCTTCAAGCCGAAATGGTAGCTATAAATGAAACAGTCAAATGGATACTTCAACAAAAAAACTGCGTCAAGAAGGTTGCTCCTCTAAAAGGAAGAACACCGTCTAACCAACCTTGGATGGCGAGTCTTCCTGCCTTCCTGCACCTCGTCAAGACAGGTATGGCCAGTGCTTGACCTGCGACGAACCAAAGATATTTTATTCCTATTCAGGAAATGCGGTTGAGGCCCTCTCTGAACACTGCCTTGGAGGATACGATGGTCCACCTTCTTTGTCACTGTCCTCCCAATCCAGAAAAATAATTTATGTTCTGGGGCAGCCTCTCCAATCAACAGCAGCAACTGGTTCTTGAGGTAGTGGTGACCACCCCTTAAGACATCACAACGTGCCCCTGGCCTACGTGGGTCCCATCCCGAACCACCGTGTTAACCTAATCTAACCTAACCTAACTCATAAAATTCAAATTGTATCGTAAAATGTTGTAATAAATTCAAGAGATGTACTTACTTCTTAGATGTATTTCCAATTGAATTTCACTATTGGCAATAATATCACAAAGCTCACATTTAAATATTTTTCCTTGGCGTTCTGCTCGTAATTTATGTTTTCTTCCATCAAGGTGCCTTTGAAATATTTTTGAACTAGTTACCTTAACTTTACAGATTTCGCAGGATAAAGACTGGAAAAAATAACAATAATTTGTGGCAAGCAAAAAGAGAAAATCAATAACATAAAATAAAAGATAATAACTATTTTTTACACACATAATTTTCGGTTCAACAACTTCACCAGTTTTTGGTATGAGAAACTTACAAAAAGTAATTCAATTCTAAATTTTTTAATGCAAAAATTAAGCAGGTCCGGGCCTGACAATCATACGGCAAAAACCTGCATGCTCTGAAAATGATCTACATCTACAAATCCTCTGTAATAATAATGTAAATTAAAATTACCAAACGAGGCATAATGTTGACTACTGATCAAAGTGAATTGTATAAATAACTGCAAGTAAAAATGTTACCAGAAAATAAAAATTAACCTACAAATAATCATTTAAAATTTAAAAACATCCATCGGAGTAAGTGATAACGGAACTCGTTTCCCTAAAAATACAGGTCCGCAATTAAAGTATTTAATATGAAAATAAACCCAGATTGAATCCCTTTCAAAATGCCTTGTTCTTGATAGTCCCAGGATGACAGTTCTGCTACCAATGTAAATAATCCGGTCAAAGTATTAAATAGTATGTAATAAATTCTAATTAAATGGGAATTCCACAATCATAAGCAGCTTTATTTTAACAAAATTCAACAGAACCTACAAATAATCAGCTGCTGAAAGATTATTATACCTTGTATTCAACAATCTCAAAGGAGAAACTTGTTGATATTACCACTAGAACTTTTAACCCCATAGTTGGTATTAGTTCAACAATTAGAGTCAAACAATCATAAGACTGGTGGATTTGTTTTCACTCTTTTTCCATCCAATTGCTTAAATACTTTAGTTTAAAAAAGTCCATTAACCCTAAATCCGCTTCTGAAAGCTGCTGGAAAAATTTGTCAACGGGACATTAAGAGGCATCTCAGAAGAGACCTTATCCCAAAATAAGTCAAATAATGCAAAATTGTTTTATTAATTAAACCCTGCAGACGTATGGGTATGTCAAACAGCAATAACCAGCTGTAATACCAAAATTGGCTCAAATAAAATAAACATTTTGATACTTTTATAAAAATGTTCATGGCTAACATATCAAAATTAAAGAGCTCAACTAAATTGCCAACTGTGGAGAAAAAAGTAAATAGAATGTGTGGTAAAAAAACCTTACAACAAAATAATGAAATGTTATACAATAATATGAAACCTATTGTCAAAAGTCAAATGAGGTAGCAGAAGTATTGGTGAAGATATTTAAAGAAAAATGAAGAATATACATCGAAAAATTCTAAATCAATTATGAAAATATACCACTCTAGCAATCAGAAAAATTTTAGATGTCCGACAAAAATGAGAAATGAAACTGGATGTATAACCCTGGCAGACAATGCCTAAAAAGCGTTCCGACTAAAATTTTAACTAAGATGACATTTATAAACACTTAAACACTAATAAAAAATCACAATCTACAAAATGCATTTAATGTAAAGCAAACTGTTAAAATACAATTAAAATAATTGATATCGGTGTTAGATCAAAGTTGTTAAATAAACATGGTTGTCAATTAGCTTATCGAAAATCTGCTAACACTTTTTGACAAATAAATAAAAAAATTAAGTATTACTATACCTGAATTCGTGTTTTCGAATCATCTCTACTTTCTTTATCTGTTAAATCGTCGTCACTGATAGTTTTTTTATTAGGAAAATTTTTCGGTAATTCTTCAATACGATTATGAATTTCACCAGACATATCGACGGCTACAGAATACACCACTAACAATAATGTCGATAACATTTTTAGTTCTTTCTACCAATAAAGTAGGAAAACACTGACTAGTTTTTTTAAACCACGTTTTTATGATGAACAATTTAAATTTAATAGTATGGTATATCGTGACAATAAATTTAGTCGAACTGGATTAATAGGAATAAATAAATAAATAAATAAAACAACTTATAAAGCCCATTTTTTATTAAATATCATAAGACTTCTTTAACAAATTATTCCTAAATAGTATCTTAAAGTTACTTTTCGCTTAATGGAGGTAAACAAAAATTTTAACAACTAATTATAACTTTATCGATAATAGAAAAAAAAATAAGCTTAAATAAATAAAAAGCCACTTAATTTTGTGTTCACATATGTTAGAAATATTTTAAATCAAATTACTTACACTTACGAGCTACTGCTAAGAAATGAGAAAATTGTCTCCTTAAGACTAACATACAATGGTTAGATTAAACCGTTGATTTTATCATAAAATTATAAATACTAAGGAATTAAAAACTAAAAAAATATATTTCTCACTTGTAACTTCATTATTATCTTGACAAACCAGCTAAAATAAAAATCGAAGTAAAGGGGTTCTCTATTTGGATACAACTATTATGAAATTTCAAAAAAATTAACAAAATTTAATCTTTAGGTTTGTAATATTAGCCCGACAAAGATTGATTAGGTTATGGCCAAGATTGGACGACAAGTGGTATTCATTTTTTTAAATGCGGTATTTCTTAAATCGAGTAAACCATCCGTATCTCGAATGTGACTGAATATAAAACCAAATGAATAACTCAAAGTCAATGTCACAGAATTTTATTAAAATTAAGATGGACCTAACATGGAGGCATCATCAAGCTTAACGTAAAAATAAATATAAAATTGGTCCTGCCAACTTAAAATTTTATAGTAGGTTTAATGATTTTTTATATTTTTTTGACGATAACATCCTCCGTTGGTTGCTGATCAAGACACCCTTAACATAATTTTTGCTTTTATTAATTTTAATGTGTTATTTCCAATTTTAATTAATTTACACTTCTTTTTCCTTGTCTACATATTTTGCTTGTTTTTTTACTTAAATTGTCCCTCTTTAGCAACGCTTGCAAGTGTTGAGTGATCAATTTTATGTTTATTTTTACGTTAAGTCTGATGATGGTCTCCATGTTAGACCGAAACTAGTGGCAGATTTTTTCCATCTTACTGTTAATCAAATTCTGTGACAATGATTTTGGGTTATTCATTTGGTTTTGTATTTTATAAATTTAATTAGTTGTTGTTACATGGGTTTAAAAATTTGTTTGGTTTTTAAATAAAAGTGTAAATATTGTTGTATTTAAATAATAAACTCTATAGTAAGAAAATTCTTAAACGAATTTATACAAAAAAATGTCAAAAACATGCAACAGAAGAAATGTACTTCTCATTAGCTTTGGTGATGTCCTTTTTTGCAAACTACATACATTTTTAACTCCACTACAAGCATTATTTTGTTTCTTGTCCCAATTATGAGCCATAATAATTATTTTATGGTAAAATTTAAGATTTTACTCTTCGACAAGATGAAGCACAAGAAAACAAACAAAAAATTGAATTGAATTTAACTTTGAAGCTTAAAAATGACTTGGAGATTATATTTTAGGATATCATGGGAATGTTTTTGGGGATGTGGCAATGAAACCAAAGTGTACTCGTTTTAAATTTGAATCAACATACAGTTAAACAATTTAAAAATCAATCTTGTAAGCTATCCATATCTCAAAGGAAACTCAAAGTCTTTCATAACTGTTTTATTAATTGTTGCAACTAGTTTCGGTCCTATAGGACCATTATCAGGCTGAAATAATTACAAAATAATAGAAAGAGGATCTTAAAAGTACTATATCAAATTAAACATTCAATACACTTCCTTACATACACTTCGTTATTTATCAATTTGTAAGGAAGTGTATTGAATGTTTAACTTGATATTGCACTTTTAAGATCCTCTTTCTATTATTTTGTAATTATTTCAGCCTGATGATGGTCCTATAGGACCGAAACTAGTTGCAACAATTAATAAAACAGTTGTGGGATAGACTTTGAGTTTCCTTTGAACCTTTTGAATTTAAAAATACTGTTACAAAATAAATAAATTATAGAAAAAATCGCAATTTCTAATAATAAAAATTGTATCCAGCTGTAACTTTTATTTCTTGGGACATGAAGTTATAAAAAATGTATTGCTTATAAATTTGATTACATATAATTTTTTTTTAGAAATAAATTTAAAAAGAACATCAACTAATAGTTAAATTAGGTAGCAAAAAGTTGAATCTCCAGGCCCAAAACTCCTAGGACTTTAACCAAACTAAGAAACATAAATAAAGAACTTTTTAATAAAACTTCCACGGTTTTTTTTAAATTAACTTTTAAGCTCAATGACAGCTGATTGATACATGATTGACACATTGTAGTACACCTGTCTTCGAGTTAAAACGTTATTTTTTCCATTAACCATTGAAGTTTTATTAAAAAAAGGACTTCCACAGTACAATAAATTTCATTTTTTAAACCATTAGCCGAAGATAATAAAGAGAGTATCTAATGTCACTTACTTGTTTACATAGACCCTAGTTTTGAGAGTTTTTAAAGCCCTAAATATTTTTTTCCACTTGTCCAGTTGTCTTGGTTTATTCCAACCATTCAATCAAGTAATGAGAAGCCCAAGGCATATCTTCAAATAGGTCGATTTTCAAAACAAAAATTGCCAAATAAATAATAAGGTTAATAAAGATTTTAAACGGAAATCTTTTATTTAACTGACTTTTTACTTCAATGCAACAGTCTTAAATGTTAAAAAATACTCTAGCATTAACCTTCTTTCTGATTTGGAAATATTACACAAATAAGCAGCACAAAGCAAGAAAAAATTAAATATAGGAATGTTAATCGACAAATGACATCACACACCACACACACATTACAAAAATTTAAAAGCCTTTACAAGGAACAGGAATACCGTTTGGTAAATTATTTTTATAGTACGTTGACGTTTAATTAACAATCTAGAAGCGATACATTCTACAGTAATTCGTCTAACTATTGAAAATGGAAAATGCACAAGTTCTATCAACTAAAAACGTGTGTATCTTTAAAAAAATTATATACATCATTTTTCCCACATCTTCCTAATAAATCAATCAACTAATTTTTAGTAAATAGAGGAAATAGTAATAATCATAACGAATTATTCTAAAATGTATTATTTATATCAAGCAGTTATTGATAATTTACAAAAATGCTTATTTTTATCAACAAATATGGAGTTTTGCTACATTAAGTGCATTTTTTTAAAGATTTACCATGAAAAGAAACACTTTTATATTTTGAGTTCTATATTTCCAATTCATACAAAAAGATTTTCAGCAAACATCTGACATTTAGTCATTTGTCGATTGACTTGTGTTTTTTTTTCTTTAACGACGAAAAAAAATATGATTTTTTTCCGCTTTATACCGAATCTACTTACAAAAGCCTTCTAAACGATCACTATGACGTAAAAATCTCGATCGTCACTCTCCATACAAAAAAGAAGAAATATATTTACATGAAATATAACGAGTATAATATACGTACTTAAGTAAATTGTTACAAAAAAAATGATGGTATAAGTATATACATATTTTTTTGTTTGTTTGCCAGCAAGAAATAAGATACGTTCATATATAATATAAATATTTCTAAGGCATCTCGCAAACGGCATATATATATATATACGGGTTTTTGTTTTTCGTCTTTAATTGTAGTGTAAATGTATGGATGTGTATGTGTAAATAAACGATAATAAACAACTGTATAATGGGGCTAGAGCAATAGCGCTATGAGGAGATGGGAATCTGCAGTCACGTCTTATGAAAGGTCTGAAACAAAACAAAATATACATTTTTCTACGCCCGTACTATAATAATACACTTATATGCTCATAATCCGTTTCATAATGATATTCATTATAACACTAGTGTTATAATGGCTTTCATTAAGATACTGAACAATTAACCACATACCACCAATATTTTACATTTAAGTAGGTATCAAGTAGACGACTCTCAAAAAGTTTTTGACAGTTCTAACCTATATTCCAAATTCATTAGATTTTCCTAAACAGCTAAACCAAGAGCTCTAGTCTCCTTGAGGTAAACTTTAAAAATTAATAATTATATTATCAAAATGTCTGATATCAGCAATATAGAAGAATTACCATCGACTCCTCCACACATAGGTATTGGAGAAAGCAGAAAATGCAGTACAAAATATTTTGCTTCAAAAATCTAAGAATCTAAGAAAAATTATATCAACGGTTTATGGACTGGAGAAGTACAAATAATGTTTCGACATTCTCCGAAAATGTTTTGATTGCTTATTTTCTAGAAGTGATGGAAACTATGTATTTCCAATACAATATCGAACTCTATTGAGAGTAACAATAATGAAATAAATGTAAATATTCAGTGGGACCTGGAATAAACTTTTCAAACTGCACAATAAATAATCTTCATATTTTCAAGAAATCAGATTAATTACAATTATTATTATGTTGAATATAAATATAAATAGAATGTTTATAGTTTTCCTACATCTATGGTAATACACCTCAGGTAATACCATTAATTACAATTTTGTAGAATTTTTTATAGAAATATGTGTAATATAATATTTTTAGTTCTTGATTATTTATATCGGTCGTAGAAAAAATAACGTATGCAACTCTCATGTAATGGTTATTACATGATCGTTGCATAATATACTATTACCTAGTATCAGAATTTCAAAAACTTGCAGCCAAACAGAACTGAGAAGTCTCCTATTAAATATCAATAATTGAAAAAATTATCCATATCTCAAATGTGGATGGTACAAATAGAAGCAATAAAACTGGAATTTCAATTAAGTACCTAATTACCAAATTTTTATCTCTTGATTGACATATTTTCTTAAAAAAAATTGATATTTAAACAGAGGTATTTTATTCTTCATGCGCGCTGTTCGTGTTTTCAAAAGTGGCAACAGCGCATTTAATATTTACTTTATTTATGAATCAAAATTACTAAAATTGTATTTTTTTAATAATATAAAATATTTTCTGTCTGCAAATTATTAAATTTATTATTTATTTGTTTCGATTTATATCAGATGGTTTCCCACTGAGACAAGGAACTTGGCCAGATAGCCCTGGCAGCTCAGGCTACAAATTATAAAAAAGAAAAAGAATAAGCTGTTGGTACGTTGTTGCCAATTGGTAAAATGCGCACAGAGCGCTTTGAATCCCAATAAACTACTAATTTATGAGATATTTTGAAAATTATGAATAATTTGGCAAGTTCATGAGTTATAATTTATTAACGATTAAAAAATTTTAAAAACAATAAAACAGATAGGAGACTTCTCCATTCTAAAATAATAGAGGACTTCTGTTAAGAAATCAGTGTTGCCATTTCCCTAAAAAATCACTAAAAACATACTGACGCTTTTTATTGCTTTCAGTCATTATGTTAGGATAAAAAAACCTCAATAATTCCTTTTCATTTGATATCAAACTGCATAATAGTCTAATTTTTCAGATATTGCAAAAACAAATTGCTAGGGAATTTCATTTTTCCCCAGGGGGATTTTAAACGCCATCAACCTGATCAACCATAACCTATATTCTATATAAAGTCCGAACCAACTAAAACTAACCTATGTTTATTTTTGTTGGCGTGGCTCATTAGTGGTTTCGCTAGTATCTTGTTTTATTTTTCGTCGGCATTACTCGTTGTTTGTCCCATTTGTGTTGTTTCTTATATAGACTTTTTATTATTTCATATATTAGGTGTATTCTGGAGTGAACTTATTATCAGGTAAAGTATTACATCTCAATCAGCCAAAATGACATCATTTTTTAACAAAAACTGATGAATGTCACATTTTTCAAACAACTCTCTATCTGAAATTGAGTCTTCAAAGCCCTCACTACAATAATATAGCTGACAGAAAAGTCCCAAAAAAAATGAATGTCCCTATAAATTTATTTTTATGCAATATCTTTCAATTTGAACTATTATGCACTATTTTGTTTATTGTACAGGGCATTTCAAAGCGTAAAGCACCTTTGAATAATTGGAAATTATGAAAAAAAAGCATCAGTATTTTTTTAGTCATTTTTAGGGATTTCTTAGCAGAAGTTCCCTATTGAAACAGAATAGATAGGACACAAGTTGACATACATATTACAATTGAGTAGTCCACTTGCAAAGTGCGCTATACTGTTCAACCATTTCTTTAAGAAAATCAATTAAAATATTTTTTTCTAAAATTAAGTAATAAATATATATGTTGATTGTCATATATTTAATTATAGTTATTTTGTTTTATTTTATGATCAAAAAATAAAATGTCAGTTAATTGGTTATAATTTTATTTAAAAATTAAAATTGAACAAAAAGAGTTTTGCAAATGTATTGATAACTTAGCACACTTTGCAAGTGGACTACTCAATTAATAGGACAGTAAATATTATGATTTATAACTTAAATAAAAATGTCCAAGCCGACGATTGGGCCGATCGTGGCCCTCTATTGCTGCTATTAATCAACTTATAAGAAGCTATTATGTCAAAAAAAATATTATTTAACCATAATATTAAACATAATATAAGGATCAATGAAAATTAAACAAAAATTATAATAATAGGTTGAAAACTCAAAAACCTTTAAATATAAAAATCAACTACATGTAAGTCGAATACTTTTAAATCTAAATATCTAGGAGTCCTGCAGGGGAACCGCCGAACGTTGATAGAAAGAAATTTTCAACCTATTTCTATTTCTATACCAAAATCGCACCGGGTGAGCATCATCGTACAGAATCGGGAGATCCGAATGAAAATCCGAATGTTAGGAAATAGAAAGACCCTAAGAGGTCTTTCTATGTCTTTTTTAACCTCACTTTCGCCTCACTGTCACAGTCGTCATAGTTTTTCGTTAACTTTGGTTGTTTGTTGTAATAGTTTGTGTGAATTTTTAAACATGGTTAGGTTTTAGTTTTTGTTATAATGTAATTATACAGTGAACGGCATAAGTAAGAAATAAATACATTTTTGGCGTTGTTATTTTTTTTATGAAAAAATATCGAAAGACGTTAATTTTTAATTATTTTTTAAAACTTTTTAACGCAACAATTTAAATTCTGACGTCAACAGCTTCTTAGGGGTAGCAACCCGTTATTTTTTTAAATAGGAAGGGGTAGCTTGCAATACTTTATTTCAAAGATTATTTAATTGTCTTTTTGATACTGTACTGCAAAAAAATATTAGGCTTCTAACTGATGAAAATTATGTTAAGAAACTGAAATTAAAATAGTATTTTATAAATATTCAAAAAACTTGTAATAGGGAAACGTAATTGTAATTTAATATGCTAGTTCTTGCCTTTGCTCTTCTTGCTCTGCATCATAAAATTCATTGTAAAATGCAGGTATCATTTTGCCTATAATAAATATGTTTTAATAGAAAATAAACAAATAAATTGATAAAAAAAATATATCTAATAAAAATTATAAAGAGCTTACCCTTTGTAATTTGTTTTTAAATAAAACATTACAATTGATCTCCAGATATATCTATTAAAAATAATACCTCAAAATAACACTAATTAAAAAATTTTAAAAGTAAGACAAGAAACGATAAAACACAAACATGAGATCAAATAAAAACGTTGAAAATGTAGCACAAACCAAATGTAAACACACCCCGTGATGACACTCTAGAAAAAGTTAGGTTACTGAAATTTGAAATATAACCATGATATAACTAAATTTCCCCAAATAAATCCAATGTTTTTGAAAAGTTAGTATAATCAAGTAAGAGAACATAGAGAAACCCGAACGTTTCCGATCCATCGTAGAGAATTGTTTCTGCGGTGCGCTTAGGCGATAGAAAGACATTTCCTTTCTATACCTATATCTTGCTCTTCTCTATTCTTTATAAGTTACGCGGTTCCCCTGCAGTATTTTTGCCTATCTTTCAGAGTGAGAGCTAAAAATTTACCAGTAGAAGAGAGAAGCTTCAAAACATGGAAATGAAATTCTTAAGAAAACTACTGGATATAGATAGATAGGAAGTAATTAATAAGAAAACAGCTAAAAGTACAATCAATCAAGAAGAAAACTAAAGAGGGCCCAGCTGAGATGGTTGGGATGCATAGTCAAAGTGGATAAAGTTAGAGTAAAGCAATTATGGGAAGCCAGAAAGAAGTTTCATAAGGCCAAAAAGTAGGCCAATAAAAACCTAGGCAAAAGAAATTACCACAATCCTGGATAAAAGAAAAATCACCAAGAAGCAAAAGATAAAAAGAAATGAAAGATGTTTGTATATGGAAGCTAAAAACTTTTTACATCCAACACTTTAGAGTATAAGGGTTTATAATTATATAAATGTGCCATTATTTTCAATATATTCTGCAAAAAAATCTTATTTTGTTATTTAGCTATCAAAAAATACCCACATCTACAAGAAGTAGGTAAAAATATTTTTTTTTGGCTATAAATGAGACATTAACAGACAGTAAAGAAAAAATAAAGAACACTGAATATTGAACTCATTCAGAAATATATGCTTCCTCACTAGTGATGAAATACACTGTTATGATGTACTATAATTTTCAAACTTTAGACATTTTCAAGTGAAGTGCTCAAAATATCAAGACATTTTTTCTTTGAATGTAAATAGCAAAAAAAAATAATTACAATGACAACTATAAGAAACATTTCTATGGGTAAGTAAAATATGAAGTTTTTTCCAACATTAATATTTTTTATAAATTTGATAGCAAATTGGTCAACTTCTATACTTAAATTTACACTTTAATAAAAATATTATCAATAGTAAACCATTAAAAGATTATATTAGGAAATACTTACAACTTGGTACTGCTGTATTTGTATAATTTCTATGAATTTGATCATAAGTGAATTTAACAAAGGCATCGTACTGTTCGGCAAGTTTGGTTGTCAAAACATTGTCATATTCTTCCCTAATTTCTACTTCACGTTCTCGAAGCATACGCTCGCAAATCATACCAACCTATGGGTAAAAAAAATTTTAAATAAAAAGTTTTAAAAATTATCTAAATAATTAAAATGTGTCATTTTACCCTAAGTATACAATAATCAAAAGAAACTTTACTATGTTACTATTTTGTTCTAAAATGAAAATTAATTTAAAAGTCATTTTCTGGAATTTTACAAAGAAAAGGTTTTGCTATTAGACCCCAGTATAGATATTAAAAGTAAAATGAAAGTAGTCATTAAATAAACTAAGAATACTGCACAAACAATAACTTGTGAATAAAACTTTCACAATTTATATAAAAAGTAAACTTTTTTATCTCAATAACAGCTGCTTCATCATGATTTAAATGTCTTCCAAAAAGTAAAGGTGGGTACAATAAATTTCATTCATTATTGTGAGTATTTATAGTTGTTTACATTTGACAAAAACAATCACTAAGATTAATAATACTAAACAAATAACTATTGCAAAAAATTAATTTTTTTATCTTAATGACATTTGTTTGAAGTCTTCAAGTCATTCAACTCATCATCATTTTGACATATAAAAGTTACTTTTTGTTTTATAACAACTGTCATTACAATATTTATCAATGTTAATGAATTTTTTAAGAAATAAATATACATATTTTTAAAACTGTGATTAATGGTTGCAATTAGATATTTGTGAAAGCTGGCTAGTTTAAATAGAAACTTATATATTTAGAACTATTATGGATATTTATAGGTTCACTAAAGTCATACTAAAACATCAAATCATGATGCTCATGCACTTATTTTTAAAATTTTCACTAACTCAACTCATTATCTGATTTTATGATATTCTTGTTTTTCACATTAAATATTTCAGAAATTTAGGAAAGCAAGAAAAATTGCTAAATAGACTTACTGTTGACAGAGAAATGATAAATAGAACTATTAGGTACTAAATAACATTAAAAATGAATTTACTAAGACCTACTAAAAAGGCATATTGGTTACCTGTTTAAATGTAAAAAGTGGTTTATCTGAAAGAGATGAATTTTCATTAGACTCTCCTCCTGAACTACTTCCATCAGATGTTTCCATGCTGCTATATTGCAGTTGTTTGCGTTTTTGTAATCTTTTGATCTCTTCCTTTAGGTTGTCAATTAGATTTTCTAGAAGAAAATTTCAAAAGAATAAAGTTGATGACTACAACCTATTAATATTGAAATAAAACATTTTAATCTACATGGTATAACATTTAAGTAGCACTAAAAAACAAGGTAGTTCAATGCAATCTTATTATAACAATCAATTTCATGGCATTTCTAAACATGAAAATTGCGCAGATACAAAATATAGCACCTTTAAAGAAGATAAAATAACAAAAGACTTAACATATTCAAATTGTAAACATGTCAATCAGCTGATGACATGTACAATAAAAACTATAAAAAATATTAAGTACGCCCTAATATTGAAATCAATATGCAATTAGCGATAATAAAATTACCTGGAGTCAATTTCTTGCTTAAAACGTCAGGAAAAACGGAGCTTCTGGGAGATGAAGATCCAGTAGGGCTGCTCGACGGTCCTGGGGATCCAATTCCACTTTGTGTAGGGCTTGAGCAAAAAGGTACACATCTTCTTCGTTTAGCTGGTCTGCCTCCCAAAACGGGTTCCCAGTCCAAAGATCTCTTCAATGTCGCACACGCCATTTTTAGTTTGGTCGCTAACTGATCAAAACAAAACTACCAACTTCACTTGTTCCGTATCTAGCACGAAAATATACTATGAATACAATGGATTGCACTATTCAAATCACAATTTAAATTTAATTTCTTATGAATTTACACTTTTATCCGGATGTTTTAAGAATTATTTTTGTTCTGTTATTTCAAAATGGCGTTTCTAAAATAAGAGAACTGACATTTTTAGAATATTTGAAGTCGTTCTCATATGGATTAGTTTGGACTTGCGCAGTTTTATGTGACTAGTTGTCTCATCTCGATTGAATGAAATTAATCGAATATCGAGCATACTATCGATTTTAAACAAAAACTAAGTTTCAAATAAATATAATATTATATTTATATAATATAATATATAATAATATTCTGATAAAAAAGAATAAAATTGATAATAAAACCAGTGTTTTACCTTATTTATTTGAATACAAAATAGCCTTCACTTAGTTTATATATATTTTTTTAATTATTAAATATGAGAGCTAAGCATATTCTATATATTATTATATATTTTAAATTTTCTGATGAGTTAATTAAAAAGTTATCAAATTTATTCTGATACATTTGAAAGCAGTAAACGCGCCTGATATGTCAGTTCTGAATATTTTTTCTGTTCTGTATTGTCTAACCTGACACAGATTGACAGATTATTAAAGGGTTAGAAGAACTTAACCTATGTTTAGAAATGTTTTTGAAAACTTAGAATTAGACAAGTAAAATCATGAATAAGAAAAATAAATCGCACTCTAACTCCAAATTAGGGAGAAGTTTAATTAAAGATAGATTTGGCAACAAAAAGGATAGAAAAATGGTTAGCGACAATTCAATGGTAAATTATCAATTCGTAGAATCATGCTTACTTTGTTAATAATTGTATAATTTTTAGTTACACACAACAGAAATTCAGGATGGTTATGATTGGGGTCGACTTAATTTGCAATCAGTAACTGAAGAATCTTCTTTTCAAGAATTTTTGTCAACTGCAGAGTTAGCTGGTACAGATTTTCAAGCTGAAAAATTGAACATTAAATTTGTGAATCCAAGGTCAAATGTTGGTTTACTTACTAAAGACGAACTTAGCGAAGCAAAAAATGCTCACAAAAAACACAAATCTGCTTTAAAAATTCCAAGAAGGTAACATTGTTCATTTGAATTAAATTTTCTAACTATATTTGTTTATTGGGATTTATAGACCGCATTGGACTACTGATACATCTCCAGATGAATTGGATAGAAATGAAAAAGAAAGTTTTTTAGAATGGCGTAGATCTTTAGCTAAACTACAGGAAGAACATGGTATTGTATTAACACCTTATGAAAAAAACTTGGAGTTTTGGAGACAACTATGGAGAGTTGTAGAGAGAAGTGATATAATTGTACAAATAGTAGATGCTAGAAATCCTTTATTGTTTCGATGTGAAGATTTGGAAGCATATGTTAAAGAAGTTTCTCCCAATAAAATGAATTTAGTTTTAGTTAATAAAGCAGACTTTCTCTCAGATAAACAAAGAGAAGCATGGGGAGAATATTTTAATTCTATAGGAGTTAAAGTGGCATTTTTCTCAGCATACTTATCATCTTTAGATCCTTTAGAATATGAAGAAGAAATGATGTCAAAAATAAGTTTAAAAGATGAGACTGCAACAGGTAATCCATGTCCTTTACTCACTAGAGAAGACTTTATTGAGTTGTTAAGGACTATGCATACACAACCCAAGGTAATATGAATATAATTTACTAGTGTATAGATAATTTTATTGCTCTACAATTTTAGGTAACTCCAGATGTGACAACAGTTGGATTGGTAGGATATCCAAATGTAGGAAAAAGTTCTACAATAAATTCCTTATTATGTGATAAAAAGGTGTCAGTTTCTGCAACTCCAGGAAAAACTAAACATTTTCAGACTCATTACTTAGGTTAGTAGTTCAGTGCTTTTCATTATTTTATTAACCACTGTTTTATTCTAGTTCCATGTTTAATATGGGAGAAATATTAATTTCATTCTATTTCAAATTTCTTTAAAAAGGATAAATTTATATTATGCTAATTTGGGCCATTTTGATTCCCATTGATGGAATTTTTTATATAATTTTCCAATAGGCCCCTCAATAAAAAATAATGAAACATAATTGCATGAATCCAAAGAAATTCTTATTTTTATAATTAATAGATACATTTCCAAATATTAACCTATTAGGAATAAGTTTTTGTAAATAGCAATTCTTATTTTTAGCCAAGGATATTCTGCTATGTGACTGTCCTGGTCTTGTAATGCCCAGCTTTGTATTTTCAAAAGCAGAAATGATTTTGAATGGAATTCTTCCCATAGATCAAATGAGAGATCATGTTCCTCCTACAAATTTATTAACCAGCCTCATTCCCCGACATGTTATAGAAGATCAATATGGTATTATGATTCCCAAACCTTTAGAGGGTGAAGACCCAGAAAGAGACCCCACTGCTGAAGAATTATTGAATGCATATGCTTGTAAGTATTCAGTATTAATACCTATTAGTTATTAAACAAATTATTTAAATTCTGTTATATAGATAAAAACATTAGTAGTGCTAGTTAAATTATAAAATTTCAGATAATAGAGGTTTTATGACAGCTAATGGACAACCTGACAATTCCAGAGCAGCCAGGTATATTCTCAAAGACTATATGAATGGAAAACTATTATACTGTCATGCTCCTCCTAATGTGAATCAAAAAGAGTTTCACACTTGGAAAGAAAGACAAAATGTAAAATTAGAAACTCAACTTTTACCACCAAGAGCAGCTAGAGCAGTAAGAGTAAGTGTTTCTTTTTATTTGCTTAAAATTGGTATTAAACTATGGCTGTAAGACATCAATTTTCTAAAATCCTATATTACTCCATCTCCTGTTTGGAGATAGAAGTTTAATTTCAACTCAACTCTGGATTACTAGATTTTGTGTGTGGTTCAGCAAGCAATATACATTTGTCAAAGATATTCAAATTAAAAGCTCAAGAATAAAATTAGATGTGATGAAAAATTGAAAATACCAAAACTTTCAATAACCATTCTGCCCTTCTTAACAAATTTGCCCCCTAGAGTTCTGAATAGTTGGTGTTGGTTCATCTAGAATATGGATATGAAAGGAAACTTTAATAGTATATTAAACAACGCATTTCATATGGAATTCTGTTATGACACGAGTTCAAGTTTAAAAAACGAATCGCGAAGCGATGAGTTTTTTAAAGAACGAGTGTCACAACAGCCATATGAAATAAGTTGTTTATAATATTTTTTATATTTTGCCCTTTTTACCATTTTTTAAATTAATTTTTTATTTTTATGTAATTACGAAAATTTTTATTTTAAAAAGTATGTCGGCAGCACTGTGTAATTTATAAAATTTGACAGTTGTGACTGTGACATTTACATTATCAAATGTTAATGTTTTAAAATATTTTAAAATGAATAATATACCAATGATAATATATTATATAAGTAAAATATTATATTCATATTCACAGATACTTTCTTAAAGAACAATATAAAATTAATAAATTGCTATTAGCCACAAATGTCATTGTCAATAGTCTTGCCTTTAGAAACTTCACTCATGTCGCCAACCATTTAAAACAAAAATTTGCGTGCGTAAAAGTTACATTACGATACGCAAATGCGTTTTATAATGAAGATTTTTATAAGTGCAAAATATAAAAATTATTTTATGAAACAATAATTTCACCATAACAATACAACAAGCAGCTTGGCATGCTACATTTCAGAGTTCACAACATGGTAATTTGCACTCCTCTTTATATATGCCAATTAATAACTGAAAAAAGAAGGGCCAGACAAAGTTGGCAAATGTCTCGTAATATTAACGACCTCCACTATTACATGAGACTATCAAGGCAACTATCCAGAGAACTAAGAGAATCCCAAAATGCAAGTTTCAAAGCATACACCCAAAACTTAACAACCGAGGACCACAGTTTATAGAAAGCTACTAAAATGTTTAAAAGACCTACCCCACCTGTAGCTCCTATACGCAAGGAAGATAACTCTTGGGTACGATCTAATAAAGCAGACGCTTTCGCTATGCACTTATCACAAGTTTTTGAAACGCCACAAGAAGTACCAGGACTGGCGAATAATGATGTTGAAGATTTCCTAAATGTTGTCCGTCAGTTATCTCCATCTACAAAATCTATTAGTCCATCAGAAGTAAAAGCTGAAATAAGAAAACTTAATAATACTAAAGCACCTGGATACGATTTAATGACCCCACAAATTCTCAAGAAATTACCGCGTAAAGCTATAGCTTTTCTAACAACGATCTACAATAGCTATGCATGTGCTACTTCCCAACCACATGGAAATATGCTCACATAATTATGATACACAAAAGCGAAAAACCTCCTCATGAAACTGATTCCTCAGACCAATAAGCCTATTACTACCTATCGCTAGTAAAATATTCAAGAGAATGTTGCTGAAAAGGATACATGAAGACTATGAAGTGAATGAACTTCTACCCAACTACCAATTTGGTTTTCGTGAACAAATGTCTACAATACACCAAACCCATAGAATAGTGAATGCTATAAACAATTCTCTCGAAAGTAAACAATACTGCAATGGTGTGTTCTTAGATGTATCCCAAGCTTTCGACAAGGTATGGCACGCTGGTCTACTATATAAAATCGAAAGAACGCTCAATTACAACTATTATTTATTATTAAAATCCTATCTATTAGATAGAAACTACTCCGTCAAACATGTCGACTAAATATCAGATTACTACTCTGTTAAAGCTGGTGTTCCCCAGGGCAGTGTGCTAGGACAATTCCTCTTTCTTCTCTATACCTCTGATTTACCTGAATCACCCCACATAACTCTAGCTGGATTCGCAGACGACGGCGACGGCATAATTTCATCTCACGAAAATCCCAATATATGCTCAGTTAACATGCAGACTCACTTAAACCAATTAAACAAAACATGGAGAATGAAACTAAATCAATCAAAATCCGTTTAAGTTACAATTACCAATCGCACCAACATCAGTCTTAGAGTTACTTTGGATGGAACAGCAACCTGTTAAACAGGATGTCAAATATCTAGGATTACATCTGGATCAACGATTAACGTGGGTCAAACACATCCAAACAAAAAGAAAACAATTAGACTTGAGTTAGGGGTGATGATTACACTGCGACCCATAGGATCTATTGTGTCCCCCCTTACTTGCCATGTTCTGATGTTTTCTCAGATTTATAGACAATTAGACTTAAAATTTAAACAAATGTATTGGCTGATGGGAAAAAATTTAAATTGTCGATCAAAAATAAAGTGACTATACAAAACAGTTCTAAAACCCATCTGGTCATACAGTGTCCAACTATGGGGTACTGCCAAACCAACGAGGTTAAAAGTTAAACAAAGGTTCCAGTCTAAGACACTCAGACTTCATCAAATCTGTATCCACCAAGTACAAAGAGAGACTACTGGGTCACCCAAATGACCTTATAGAAAACCTCTATCTGGAAGGACCAGCTATCCGAAGACTGAATAAAACATATCCTGAAGATCTTCCACAACACCACTAAACTCTGTGTAAAACAAGCAGGAATGTCGCTGTACACTCCGCTTTCAAGACGATACACTTATCAAATTTACTTATTACTTATTTGAACTAAAGTAGATTGTAAATTTTTAATAAACAAACAAAAAAAATGAAACAATATTTGGAAGTTGACTTTGAAGTTGTTTTAGTTTTGGAAGTTTATCTTTAGACTTGTGGTAAAGGAAAATCTGATTTTTATAATGAAATGATTAGTTGATCTAAAACAATTTGAATTAATTTAAGTGATTTACGTACTAATAAAAAGATTTATTTTCAGCCATATCATGCTACAACTGAAGATGTTGATAAACAGTTTTTCAAGCAAAATTCCCAAGGAATCCATGCAAAAGGCATTAAAGGAATACCCAATACAATTGATAAAAGGTGAGAGAACTTTTAGATTATAAGACTAACTGGAAATAATTAATCTGAATAATCAATCTAATATGTTCTTGTTTGCTTTGGTACCCAACCTGAAATTACATTTTTAATTATATTAACATAAGATTCAATATCCTGTAAAGTAAATTTCAAAAGACCTGAAAATTGTGAATTAAGTAATTTATTTTCCATTAATTGTTCCAGAAGCGCTTCGTCTGCGTCAGATTCAACTAATCCAGATGAGAAACCATGGAAGCAACATAATAAGCACAAAAATAAAGGCAAAAAAGAGAAATTAAGAAGAGTGTATGCCCACCTGGACCAACATTAAAATGAATTAATTTATAAGCAATTACCTGTACATTAATTATTTGAATAAACGTTTTTTTATCGCGTTACAAAATATATTTGATTTATTATTAATTAAAAACAGCCTTGTTACATATATTTTACAAAGTATTTTTTCAAGACAATATACTCAGCACTTTTTGTAATGATTAAAAATAAATAATACATTAACTTGGGATAATTAATTAAAAACTATACTGTGTAAAATCGATCGTTGGCTCTTTTCTTCAAAATTATGTAGTACTTCTTCAATTTCATTGTCTAGGTCTTCGGCTTTAGCCATCTGGAAGAAAAATATTTTTAATTATTGGACGTAACAACAAACATTTTGTTGAGGCAATTTATTTGAAATAAAAGTTATAAATAAACTCTATATTTTTGTAACTTTTTTCACAGTGCTTTCAACTCGCAACTCCGGATGGACGAAATCTTTGTTCTTTGATTTTTTGTTTGCCATATCACCAATTGAATTTTAGACACGTCAATAAAGTAATTTATCTGATGCAAGATATAAACCAAAAGAAGTACCTAAAGTAAAATTTAACAAGATTGTCAGTTGGTTTTTTAACAGAAATAATTAATCTTTAGAATATACCAAAGGATACCAACATTCCAGAATACATCATTCAAGTGGTCAAATTGGTGAGACTTTCCTTAGCAACCACAAAATTACAGTTTAATAAAAAATATATGGAATCAAAATTTTTATTTTTCCTAAATCTTTAATAGTAAACAAATTTAAACATAAATAGTAATAAATGTAACTAATTACATATTTTTTGCATCTTTTTGTCATTAATAAGTATGTTATTGTTAGTAATTAATATAAAAAAATGTTATTATTGAAATGTCAAACCAAAATATATTTTTTCACTTAAGTATAAATAAAATTCATTAATTCTGGTTATTATACTTACTCCAAAATACAAAGGCTTAATAATGAGTTGTAAACTTACCATTGTGCACATATCACTAATTAAAAAAGCTCCAATGGTTGCCTCTTCTAAATTATCCAGTATATCAATGTTAATTACATGGACAATTGAATTTTCTGTAGGAGCTTTGTTTTCCATAAATTCAACAACTTGATCATAAACTCTTTCTTCACATGTTATAAGAATGTCAAATTTCTCCAAAGTTTCTTGAAATTTTTCTGGATGAGTTTTAATTCTTCTGTTTCTATCAAGAGTATGTAGTAATCCATTCTGTGTATATCTGTATGTATATTAAGGAAATTTTTTGAAAGTAATATTTTAGTTTAATGTATTGATTTAAGAGTACCCCTTACATTTTTTCTCTAAATTCATTCTAATAATACAATTATTTCAAAAGTTCTGATTGTTAAAAATTCTAAAAACATGAACAAGTCCAACAATATAAAAATGCTATCAACAAAAACAATTCTAATATGATTTTATATAAACCAAGATTAAAAATATATGTAAATACTAAAAAGAATACTTTAAAGTAAGAAAAACTTATAAGAATTTACTTTGATTTTGTAACATTACAACTTCATAAATTGGATAAATGATTTGTAAACTTTATCCACCACTAACCTCAAAATTTTGTAAAAATATGAAAAATCATGTAAGAAAATTACCCAATATTTATAATTGATATATTCAAGGATACAGTGATTTATCTTTTTGCAGTAAATCTAGGTAAATTTCTTCATAAGAAGTACCAAAGTCATAAACGTTTGGTTTATCAAATGCTGAACCAGGAATTTTTACCTTTTCACCTGTACCATAGGACTTAACATGAAACCCTTTCTTAGATAAAAAAGCATGTGCTTCCATACTACGATTCATATTACTAGAACATATTACTGCGATTCGTAAATCACTAATATGCATTTTTTAAATATTTATAGAATACCTATATATTAAAAATATAAACCTAGAATTTAAGGATTATAGAATCTGTTTAAAAACTACAATACGCCATTATTTAAATCTCAATTATTTGATGAACAATAGCAATTAATTATAAAGTTTATAGAATTTTTCTATCAAATTAATACATTTGCTATATTATATTTATGTTAGTTTTGCTTAAAAATAAAATTATAAAATATTGCTACGCCTTGTCTTGACGTTACTGTAATTTCTCAGAATTATGAGTATAGAAATAAAATTTCTTTTCATGACATCTGACAGTGACATAAGTGGCTCTGTACTTTTCGATAAATTAATTGCTTTTAACTAAAGATATCAGAAACTATAGTTCTTGAGTGGAATAATTCAGAAAAATTATTAAATTTTGTTAAAAATATTTACAAAAATTATAAATCAAGCTAAAAATGCTTTAGACATATGACATGAGACATGACATTGACAACAAATAAGTCAAATGTCAAACCGGAAATTTTTTGAAGTGTCATCTTGTTTATTTTCGATTTCATTAATTTCTTTTGTATTAGTAGATATATAACTCCAAAATGCCTAGCCAAGAAGTAACAACAACCAAAGTCATAGTACATCCATTAGTATTATTAAGTGTAGTTGATCATTTCAATCGTATGGGAAAAATCGGTAATCAAAAACGTGTCGTAGGTGTCCTGTTGGGATGTTGGAGAGCCAAAGGAATTTTGGACGTCTCCAATAGTTTTGCAGGTAATTATAAAAATTCTCTAACATATAAATACCTTTTAAAACACCAATATTCTAATTTCTAGTTCCATTTGATGAAGATGACAAAGATAAATCTGTATGGTTTTTGGATCATGATTATTTAGAAAACATGTATGGAATGTTCAAAAAAGTAAATGCAAGAGAACGAGTAGTGGGTTGGTACCATACTGGCCCCAAGTTACATCAAAATGATATTGCTATTAATGAGTTAATTAGAAGATACTGCCCCAATTCAGTTCTAGTTATAATTGATGCTAAACCAAAAGACTTGGGACTTCCGACTGAAGCATATCAAGCTGTAGAAGAGGTACATGATGATGGTTCACCTACATCAAAAACATTTGAACATGTTCCTAGTGAAATAGGAGCTGAGGAGGCTGAAGAAGTTGGTGTGGAACATTTGTTGAGAGATATTAAAGATACTACAGTGGGAACCTTATCCCAAAGAATAACAAACCAGCTTTTGGGTTTAAAGGGTTTACATTCACAACTAAAAGAGATTAGAGATTATTTAGTACAAGTTTGTAGCAATCAGCTGCCAATTAACCATCAAATTATCTACCAACTGCAAGATATTTTTAATCTATTGCCAGATATAAATCGGGATGCATTCAACACATCATTTTATGTTAAAAATAATGACCAGATGTTAGTTGTATATTTAGCAGCTTTGGTTAGGTCCATTATTGCACTGCATAACTTAATCAATAACAAACTTACAAATAGAGATGCAGAGGAAGGGAAGAAAGAGGAAAATAAAAAGGATAACAAAGATAAGGATAAAGATGCTAAAGATAAGGACAAAGAGAAGGATAAAGATGCAAAGAAAGATGAAAAGAAGAAGTAGATAAGAGAACAATTTAATTTAGTGTAAATTATAATTTCTATTTATCATAATGCTAAAATTTACTTTCATTTGCATTCAGATGTACATACATTTAATTGTATCCATCAATAGTTTTTTAAGCCAATATATTTCTGAAGATTAAACCATTTTTTAGTATCAGCATTTATTTTTACCATATCCCTACTAAAATATTTGCATTGAATATAATAACACCTATTGTACTGTTCAATTAAATTTAATATGAATTAATAGTTTTTTTCATAAAAAATGCATAAATACATACTTTTATTATGGTAAGATATATTAGACTATCAAAAACAATATATTTTTTTACAATGTTTAGTAAAGTATAATTTTGACACAAACTTTGACTTTTCTGCACTAATAAAAAAATTAAATGCCTTATTCTTGTTGACAAATTAAAAAAGAAAATTTCTTAAACATATATGGTCCTTGGAGCCGGATAAATGTGCGATTGATTATAGTTAAGAAATTAAAATATAAGGTGATATTTATAATAGTTTCTACAAAGAAAAAAACGCACTTTTACGTGATTGTGACAAAATTCACATTATTAAAAAAATCGCTTTAGATACCACCATAATAAACATCCATAATGTGGCAACCGCGCTAATAGTAATTGCACATTTGTAATTTTTGACATTTGCTGCCGTTTGTGAGTTGTTAAATGTGTAGTGTGGAATTTTGGAACTGTTGGTTTTCTTTATTTAGTTTGTTTACTGTTAAATATTGATATCTTTGTTACAACCGAAAATATTGCGATATTATATAACACAAAGTTCGTTTTTTGGGAAATAATCTAGTCAAGTGCCTTTTTATTAACGTTGTAATATATATTTATTGGTATTTTGTGGTTTACTAATAGTTCGTCAACGAGTAACGTTTGTGAATTAATGGTAAGTTATAAACATTTTTTATTAGTGAGTACAATTTTTTATTTATATTACTTTTATTTACGACTACTTTCTATAAGAAGTTTTGCAAAGAAATGCAGTTTAAGATCACCCCTGAGCTGTTTTTTCTTCAATCAGTTATTCATAACATTTCTTTTTAAAATTAATAAAAATTAAAAGTGAGGTTATACTAACAGGTTGTTTCGTTTTTGACTTAACAAGGAAGTTGTAAACAAAAATGTTAGTTGGTGTTTACATTTAACTATTTATTGGTCTGTTACAAAAAATCCCAAATGTATTCTATTCTATCCTATATTCTTTATAAATTTAAATGAAGACGTAAATATTTGTTGGAATGTTCGAATTGCTCTTGAATCTATAAATAATTTAATAACCCATATTTATTTTTAGCCTATTTATTTATTCAACATTGACATTTTTTTAAAGAGACAAGTAAATGAAATTGATTTTGAATTGTGTTTTATTAAAATCATATAACAAAATGTTAACAATTATACTTTTCAGTTTTTAGTGAATAATAATTATGAGTGGACATTAAACTGGGGGTTTAAATTTAATAGTTTTCAGCATAAATCATACTCATGATTTATAAATAAACTTTAAGTTTACTAGTTCACCTTTAATGCTTCTGTAGGCATTTACTAACTGTTAATTGTTATTAGTTATAGGACTGGAATGCAAATTTTAAGAAAATGAGCGATTTAGAAAATAATAATAGTGTTCAAACCTCATCAATTACAAATAACAAAAAAACACTTGTAGACAGTGAACAGACACTTGCGGGTAGTGCGTCTTTAAGTGCTAGTGTTACTTCACTTGACAATGTATCTGTAGCTAGTTCAAAAAGTTTTAAACCATCAGGACTGAAGCCTCCTAGTAAAATAGGAAGATTATGTGGCAATCAACACAAACCTGCAGTTCCCACTACTCCTACTAAAAGTGAGTTTTTAATCTTTCTTTTTTATGTTTTATCTGTTATGATTTTTCTTAAAAAAAACAGAAAAAATTGGCAACTGTATTATTATTTCCCATTGATGGATTACTATAATTTGATTGCAATATAACTAGTGGTTATATGGAAAGAATTTTGACTAAAATATTTTGAGTTTATTTTATCTATTTTTAGCTGCCTTCATTGGTTATTAATGTTAAAAATGTTTTAAATAAAATATATTTTGTGTATGTATATCATAATTAAATTAGAAATAATCATTTGTATTTGTATGTTTAAATTTTGGGGTATGGTCTCAAATTTATATCATATAGGATCATGTGTAAGGTTCATGTATAAATACTATTTTTATGTACCTACCTTAAGTTTATTTGATGATAAACCACCATTAATTTAATTGTTATTAATAGTGAAATAGGTAAGTATAATTGTTTTATTGTTAAAATTAGCCTTGCCATTGAATTAAAGAAGGATTGTAGTGTGTAAAAGTAAACAATATTAAATAACAAGCATTGATGATTCTTAAATGCTGTTATGCTGCATATTAATGTTTATTAGACAAAACTAATCAATAATGAACGGATATTTCTTCTTAATAATTAAACTAGCATAAAATTTACATTAGTCGGTTTAAATATTGATGTTACTATGATAAATTCTTCCACTTTTAGTAATTTGTAATGGAGACATATTTTGGATGCAAATTAAAACTTATTTTGTTTTTTTTAAAGATATTTAATAATATAAATAGTTTATATTGTATAACAAATATGAAAATAGATATTTTTACAAGTGTGGAACTTATTTTTCCTATCACCATGTTATAAGTTTACCAAACATTATGAAATATAATGTTTTTATTTTTGATAGGATTTGTGTCTGGTGATATTTATTTGATTTTGTATAGTTTTTTATTTAAATAATTATGTAAATTTCTGAACCTGTATATTGAGTTGCCTGACTATAGGGGATACATTTACTGCCAATGGTAATAATTATTTATTTACAAAATAGATACTAATCTTCAGGATTCATTCATTGCCTATGTGTGAATTTAGACCAAGAGACTGTAGAAAATACGATATTCCTATGTGGTAGCCTTGAGTATAGAGACTGTGTACCTATATAATCAAGGGTGGTAGTAAAAATATTTACTTAGTTAGGTAGGTACCTACCTACATTTGGTTCAGTACAGTTTTTTTTTTGAAATAGTATATCAAATACGTCTTTAAATAAAAATGTTCCAAGACGTATCTTTTATGGACTATTTTCCCAACAAATAGATCCTTTTTTTGTTTATCACCTGCTGTATCTAAGAAAATGGTGAATTGGGTTTGTCAAGGCTCTTTATTCACGACTACACGTTCGTCAACTCATTCGTAGGTGGATGTTAATTATTCTTAAAGTATTTTTTCCGTAACGAATAAACGGTCAGGCTGTTTCAAAGAACGGGGACAGAACTAGTTGATGAGGGATAACTGGAATATTTTTTATCAATTTATCATGTGATGAGATGAAACAGTTAATAGTTTTATATGTTTGGTTTTTTTTTGTTTATCTAGTAGCTAGTGATGTTGGTCATTTTTTGTTTTGTAATTTTTTTTTCTATTATGTTTATTATTGGAAGAACATACATTTGAAGGATGAAAGGAGTTAGGAAATAATCAATTATTAAGATATTTTGTGAAATTGATTTTTTTCCATTATAAGGTTGTGGAAAAAGCTGGTTTTTCCCAAGTTTTTTATACAATTTATTTGTCCTTATTTAAAAATTAAGAAATCATCTTTATAAATTGATTAATACGTTCCACTTAGACCACGTCTTTCAAAACTATCACTTATCCTGTTAAGAGAGTCTTGTGAACTGTATCAAATTTAACCTAGGTTAAATTATGATTAACAAAGTTGGAGCCGTCTAACTCTAACCTAACCTTATAATTTATTTAATATTTGAACTATTATGTCCTGACTCATGAACTTGTATGATATACAAATTTTATGACTGGTTAATGGATAAGTTTTAGTTATTTAAACATGTGAATCTTGTAATCAATAAATGAAATGAAATGAGTGTATAATGTTACCAACATTTTGTTGGTCTATTTGTACTTACTTTCAAACGCCGTGGCATATTCCAGTGTTTAGATGGAGAAATGTGACTTATTATCATAAAAATTTTATAGACTAAAAAACTCTTAAAAAATAAATGGTAATTACTTTTATACATACACTAGCAGACACTAATAAATTCAATTTTCTTACATCCCTTTTGTAAGAAATAATAAATTAATTATTTTACATGTGTTTTTTATCAAAATGGAAGCATTCAGTTTTTTGTCCTCTTTGATGATATTTGCAGCACGTAGTATGTCAATTCTATGTCAAACGTTATGGTGTTACTTTAGACGCTTTCCTTCGCATATTTATTTGGTTTACGTGAATATAATTAATATTCACGTAAACTAAAGATGTCGAAAGAACGTGCAAATCAATAAAGAACAAAAATTTAAAACACAAGTTCTGTATACTCGGAATTTTACAGTCGTGTAATGACGTCATTTTTGTGGGAAAAAACGTATGTCCTATTAAATTTATTTGTTGCTAAGTAACTGACTACTGGTGTCTAATTACCTGTATGACTTTTCCTATACAGTGGTGTACATAGTATTTTAGCATTTTTTGATAATAATTAAGTCAATTTCCACAATAAATCTATAGGTCTTAATAAAAGAAGTCCTAATTACTGACTGACTGACTGAGATATCAACGCACAGCCTAAACGACTGAAGATATCGAAAATAAATTTTTAACATGTTAAAAAATGCGGCATGTTTTGACGCTTTGGCGTTTTCAAAACTTCAAAACTGACAATCACTTGACAAGCATTTCAGGTAAAATTTAGCCACGACAACAACATTTCGGCAAAATTTTTTGTCACTGTCATTTTACATTAGTTAAACGAGGATAGACAAAAATGACGTCATTACAAGACTGTAAAATTCCGAGTATAGTTCTGTCATTTCCATGTTTTGTTTCCTAACACTTTGTCGTTGTTGGATAAAATTCTACATTCTTGGATGTATTATTTTGTATAACCTAGAAGAAACAATTGTTATTAAAAATTAAAATTAAAAAAAGGCGTGTCTATAATATAAAATAGTTTTTGTTTAAAGCATGGTATAGATATAGAATAATTACGATTACCGTGTTATAAATATAGAGCTGTCAACCCATAGAACACTAATATTATGAACCGATAAACATAAAATTATCGTGTATGGCAAAGGGATTACTTAACATGAAATTTTGTGACAGCAAGCACGATAGAACAATAAAAACGTAATTATGTTTATGATATGTACAAATGTTTAGCACGAAAGAACCTAACCTAACCTAAGCGCCTATAAACTTTATTGATATTTGCAGTACGTATTCTGTCAATTCTATGTCAAATGTCATAATGTTACATTAAAAAAGTATGCATTGTTCAAAGCACTACGGTTAGATTAGTAGTAGTCTTTAATAAACATTTTTAAATTTTCTAATTTTCCGCGCAATTTTTAAATTTTTTTCTTTCCTGACAATAACTAACACAATAAAAAAAATAGTGAAATCGGTCCAGCCGTTCACGCGTGATGGCGTGACCAAAGGAGTATAGGAATTCAGTTTTATATATTCAGATTTTTTGTTTATAAATTTTTTATATTTTTTTATGGCAATAAATCATAGTTCTCATATTTATATATTGGACCGCAACTTTTTAGTTTCAGGTTAATAACTTTTGTCCACGACAGTCCTTTAAAACCTTAATTGTACTTGTACTTCTTTAAAGTATGTTACCTATTATTATTCACCAGTGAATAATGAACTCAGACAGTAAAAAAATATCAAACTGAAACAAAAACAGTCATCTACGGATCATCGAGGTCTATTAGAAACCGCGATTGCTTTTTTCAAAATATTAACGGTCTTTTCGTCGGGAATATTATGGTACATTTTTTCACTTAATCTGGTCCTATACAAAAACGAAGAACTACAATTAAAAGTTGTCTAATAGTATATTAAACAACGCATTTCATATGGAATTCTGTTATGACACGAGTTCAAGTTTAAAAAACGAATCGCGAAGCGATGAGTTTTTTAAAGAACGAGTGTCACAACAGCCATATGAAATAAGTTGTTTATAATATTTTTTATATTTTGCCCTTTTTACCATTTTTTAAATTAAATTTTTATTTTTATGTAATTACGAAAATTTTTACTTTAAAAAGTATGTCGGCAGCACTGTGTAATTTATAAAATTTGACAGTTGTGACATTTAGATTATCAAATGTTAATGTTTTAAAATATTTTAAAATGAATAATATACCAATAATAATATATTATATAAGTAAAATATTATATTCATATTCACAGATACTTTCTTAAAGAACAATATAAAATTAATAAATTGCTATTAGCCACAAATGTCATTGTCAATAGTCTTGCCTTTAGAAACTTCACTCATGTTGCCAACCATTTAAAACAAAAATTTGCGTGCGTAAAAGTTACATTACGATACGCAAATGCGTTTTATAATGAAGATTTTTATAAGTGCAAAATATAAAAAAGGATTTTTTTGTAATTAGACAAGCTTTAAGATGGTATGTTTTTTTTTTAATTTTTATTTTGCCCCGTCCAAAATCGAAACGAGTTAAAAATTTCAACTTTAAATTTCTACATCATTTTTCAACTTTGAGCGATGATGATATGACCAAACTACCAAAGAAATCGAAATCGGACCACCACCAATCGATCCCCCATTAAATTCTGTATCAAATAGAGCCCTTAAAATATAAATAAATATTTTTTATAATTACTAGTAAATTTGATTTGAAAGTCGTGGACAAAGTATAGTATTCTACTCGCATATAATTGCTATTATATGCTCGTTGAATATCATACTTTTAATTGACCACTGTAATAATGATCTCACTTCTTTTGTCACATGTTGTAGTATTTTGCTTGATAGTTTTAGTAATATGAATTAACAGTGTGGATATTCCTTTTACATTTTCTTTGTGAAAGCTTCTTTGCTCGTTTTCTGAGATGTTAACAGATTTAAATAGTGATGTTTTTTTTGTAAACTAATTTGGCAAATGAAATTTATTTATTTATATTTACAAACATTCAAACACATATTTATACATAAGTGAAAACTAAAATCAAACTAAATTTTAAACAAAAAAAAATAAAAACTAATATTTTGGTATTCATAATTTAAAATTTGATTTTAATCATTTTTAACTGCAGATATATTTTTATTATTAGTGACAAAGTATTACATTTTTGTTTTATTTATACTTTGAATGCAAGTAAGTACATAATTCATCAAAAATTAATATATAAAATTGTTTATATTCCTTTAATGGCCCCAATTAGAGAGGATATTTTTGAAGAAACATATTTAACATGAGTATGTATACCAATTAAAATTATTATCAATGAAGAGCCCTAAATATTTTTTTCCTTAACTTCTTTAATTGTATTATTATTAAATTTAATCAGCATATTCTCTAAATAATTTCTTCCAAATTGAATAAACTTATTTTAGTATTAATCAACAATTTATTATAAGATAACCATTGTTCTAAAGTAGCCTGCATTTAAATTTAACTCTTCTAAATTTTGAATATACATTAAATAGAAAACATCAAAGAAATTAAGCGAGATAATTCACGAATCTAATTATGAAAGAAACCAATTTCAGCTTACTAAGCATTTAAAAATGATTTTAATACATTGATCCTGGTAACCCTTCCACTTCTACCGCCATGGTGATTACCATCGAGTCTAAAATATTTTGTTATTACCATTCCTTCTCGCTTATGATGCAGATACTGTTTTGTTTTTCGCTAGTAACTACATAGTAACAACATACCAATCGCATCTCAGCTTTACTGTTTTAGTTCATTTAAATTGCTGTGACGTAATTCAATAATTGTTTATATTTCGCCCTTAACGGCTTTTTTCCCATACGGATATGAGTTTCTTGGGTAAGCAATTAAGATATATTTTTATTAAAAATAGTAAATCCTGGAATATGAAAAGTTTAGTTGAGATATAGGTGGGTGGTATACGTACAAATAGAAGACAAGTGTATAACTTTGTTGATTTTCTTAGTTTTGTATTGTTTTAAATAATTCATCACAATGGATGGTGATGTAAACTTTCTTTGGAAGATGTCTTTGTTACTTTTTTCTTAAAGAATATACTTAACATTCTTTGAATTTTGTTGATGAAATAATTACTTCATGGAAAATCATTTGACTTGTTTTTATTGCGTAAGATTCGGTATTACCCTTAAATTTTTCTTTTAAATTCAGTTTATTCTTGTATTGTTTTTTATTGTTTTATGCTGGTTAAATATTATTTCATTTCTTTATTATGTTATTGTTATATTTTGTTTTATTTTCGAATTTTTTAATTAAATTTATTAATAATAGAGTAAATAAAGATTAAATTTACTTAAAATTTGAAAACAATTAATTTTTTACAAGGTCTGGAGTAGAAATCAGTTTCTGTGACATAAAAATTAAAACAAAAGTAGTCGATTATTCCCAAGGGAGTTTACATTATAGAGAACGTTTTTCGGGTAAAAAAAAAATATTGAAATTATTTATTGACATTGAAATTAAATGCTACATTAGTACAATTATCAAAATTAATTTTAGAGGGAATATTATTTTCGCTTTCATTTACAGTTTTTGTGATTGCAGTATTTGCAGCCTCACCATTTCAAATTCTTCTCTATTTTCGGCAGTTCTTATTAGTTGTTCGAAATTTAGGCCAGTCCAATTCGTTATATTTCTTAGTTAAGACAGTTTTTTCCTCCCGATTGATCTCTTCCCTTCAATATTTCCTTTAATAATTAGTTGTAAGATATAATATTTGTCATTCCGTAAGATATGTCCAAGATATGATGACTTTTTATGCAGTGTGTAAAAGCCAAATGGAATAAATTCATTATTTCGGTTACTGTACATATTTATAAAAAATTCCGAAACACGTCAAATTTAAATTATAACTTGACATTATTTAACGTGAAAATGCAACCCCTACCTTCAACCCTCTTAGAATGACAGGTACAACCCCCAATTTTTTAATTGGGAAGTATAGGCTTGTGATATATCATTTGAAAGGTCTCTTCATTCTCTATTCAAAAATGTTATTATTTTTAAATTTAATGCAAAAATTAACATAAAAAAAATTAATATCATGTTGTTACCGAAATTCGCTACAATACAATCAAAAACTAAAATGTAATGCAAAACGTAATAAAATGTAGAACACGAAAAAGAACTATGAATGTTAATGAAGTAGATGTTCAAAATGTTCTCCGCGAACGTCTTGGCAACATATCCTAATCTCAAATAAAACTGTCTTCTAACATTATTTAACATATCAGGCGTGATCGACCTAATCGCAAGCGTTATTCGTTCTTTTAAGTCATTTAAATCAGAAGGTTTAGTTTTGTACACATGGCTCTTCACATATCCCCATAAAAAAAATCTAATAATGTAAGATCAGGTGATCGCGCTGGCCATTCAATCGATCCTCGCCTCCCTATCCACCGATTGGGAAATATTGTATCGAGGTACTGCCGGACCTTTAGTTGGTAATGTGGTGGTGCTCCATCCTGCTGAAACCATATCGTATTCGCTGGAACTTGAGGGTTACCTGGATCAGGATATAAATTTGCCAACGTTGGAATGACATCATTTTGAAGTAGTGCCAAATAATTGTTGCCATTCAAGTTGCCCTCAATAAAAAAGGGACCAATGATATTGTTCCCTACAATCCCTGCCCAAACATTAACCTTTTGAGGGTATTGAGTGTGTTCTTCTCTCATCCAGTGAGGATTTTCCGTGGACCAGTAGCGGCAATTTTGCCGATTAGCATGACCGTTAAGTAAAAAAGTACACTCATCAGAAAACATAACGTCTTCTAATTGGATAATATTGTTATCCAACATGTCCATCATTTGCTCACAAAAAAGTTCTCCTATCAAAATCGTCTTCCATGAGCTCCTGAGTAGGTATCATCTTATACGGATGCAATTTATTTTCTTTTAATATGTTTGCTATCGATGTATGGCTAGCATTGAATGTAGTGGATGCGTGTCTACTCGATGTATGTGGGTTTTCCTGAAACTCAAGCAACACATTTAATTTGAGTTCATCACTCAGTGCATTGGCAGCTGCTTTTTTTTATCTGCCTTACATGACCAAACTCGCGAAACTGCTTTTCTATTTTACTTATTGTTCCTTGGGATAAAGGCGGTAAATTATGAAATTTCTCATGAAATAGGCGAGTTACTTTCTGTTGTGTTCGGATGTTATCTCCGTAACCAATCATTTGTAAAACTGTTATTTTATGCATTTCCGTTAATCTAACCATTTTTCAGAATTGAATTGAACAAACTTTATACTTAAATTACAACAATGACAACTTAAATAGAACAATTTACTACTGCTTGTTAAAATAGCGTTGCCACGGAAATTCTTTAAAGTTTTTTAATGGTTACCATCTAAAAACCACATTGCTATGGTTTTTGTTCACTTTCTCATTATCAAGACCTAAACGGAAAATAAGTTTTAAGTATATTGTAATAAGTTTCGAGTATATTTTAGCGAATTTCGCTAACAACATGATATTAATTTTTTTTATGTTAATTTTTGCATTAAATTTAAAAACAATAACATTTTTGAATAGAGAATATAGAGACCTTTCAAATGATATATCACAAGCCTATACTTCCCATTTAAAAAATTGGGGGTTGTACCTGTCATTCTAAGGGGGTTGAAGGTAGGGGTTGCATTTGCACTTTAAAGAATGTCAAGTTATAATTTAAATTTGACGTGTTTCGGGATTTTTTATAAATATGTACAGTAACCGAAATGAATATATATTCTTTAGCATAGCTGCAACTCATTCGTTCAATACAAAATGTACCTTACGGTATATCCTCTTAAAATAAATTTTGGTACATCTATGAAATCTACTTAAATGAATGTTTTATTACTCCTTGTCCTTTCTATATAGACTATACGTGTGGCCAACAAACAACTAACTTTAATTTAAATATTAAATTTGTAAACTTCTTTTGAGTATGTAGGTACCTGGTTAGGTTATTAAAATAGAATATTTATAATAGAGAATTAAAAATTAATATGCATCATACAACTTGACATATACTATTAACTAAAACTCGGGTCACATGTAACAATATGAAAAATATTAATGACGCTTTTCATGTTCACAGTTCATTGCCTCATTATTATTATCAAATAGATTATTTTACGTTCGTGATGCCACTAGTAACAAGTTAATTTCGAAGTCACCTTAGTCGCCTTATGTAAATTATTTATTTAATCTTGAAAATAGAAGATGATGTAATGGTCAACAACTGTGTAATTTTATTGTAGTATAACTTAAAGTTAGTCATTGTGTTTACACACCGGCGGAAATTCTAAAAATATATATTTTGAATATTATACCTTAAAGTTCACGGTGAATTTTTCCATTCGTAAAAAAAGTACGTAGGTACCACTTTATGTACTAAATTTGTTTTTAATTGCTTAATTTGTTAACCCTATAAAGAAAAAACCATGTGGGCCATAGAATTTATATGTTAATTAATTTTATTTTCATATTACTTTCCTTCTTGCCAAAATATAATCAATTTATTGAAAATAAATCTCATTTTTTTTTTAAGAAGTGTCTTGTGATTATTATGATAATACCAAATAGGTACTTGCGTGTACTCAACACAGAATACATGAAATAATTTTGTTTGGTTTGTTTAAAAATGTTTCTTTACTTTTTAAATGTACAGAATTATTTTTTAAGAGTGTAGGCACAAAATTTTAACAGCCACAGTTGAGATATGAACACCATCCCAATTTTTAAATGCTCTACTCTAGGGCATAACTACGTGAGGTCTGTTTTAAATTGTAAGAAAAGTGGGGTATGCCTTGCCTACAGAGTCTGAATCGGACCAAATGTTTTGTGTTCTGTTACTATTGAATTTTTTTACTGTTGTTTCTGCAAGGATTTAAAATATTTATAGTTTTAGTTTGTTCTGTTTGGGTTATTACTATTATATTATTATTTGTAGAATTTACTGTTAATTGTTTTCTACGAGTGTAAATACATCATATAAAAATAATCTTTTTTCTATCGATATATTATTAATTCGTTTATTGATACTTTGTGCATCATCTGAATTTAGAATTCATAAATAACATTGTTAAATTTGTATCTATAGTTTGTTTATTTGCAGTTGGCAGCTAAGAAAAGTCAGTAAATAGTAAAATGTTGTAAACAAGACCCTAAATCTTAAATAAACATTTTATGAATTTTTACTGATTTTATGTCCTCAGGACTATAGAGACCTTTATTTCTGTGTTCAAATTTTTTTTAAAATAATAAGCGGTCTTATCAGGATTCGAAAAAAAGATTGCATTTAAAAGGCATAGTATTAAAATTTTGCGGCTACACTGAGAAAACTAAAAAGATATGGATTCGTTTACATACCTATCAAATAATTTTAATCATTTCAAAGATTATCACGTACAGTGTTTTATCATTTTAATTGTTAATTGTTTTTTAAACGATTGCGGTTAACTAATTAATTGCCCATTGTGCTCAATCGGATGGCACTAAAAATTTTATTTATTGTGAGAATCAAAACTGAACCAATTTGAATTTTTATCGATAAGTTTTCAGTTTCGACGAAAATTTTTTTATTTGGCAAAAATAATTGAGTCTGGAAAATAAAAATTTATCTTGTAAAATTTTACAGGGCGAGTGTTATTTGAGAAGATTATTTTTTGAACCATTCTGTAAAAAAACACTATTTAAAAATTCATCGATATCTTTCACTGAATTTATTTTTGCTGCCAGACTCCATTTTTAATTATAAAAAGTAAAGATAAAGATTTAAATTCAAATTGGGTGTATTGTATGTTGCCTATCATGATAATAATATTTAATAAAGAAATTGCTTTTTAGTTGAAAATACTCATAATTATTTTTGATCTTTCAATAACTTGAACAAATAATATCTGCTCAAGCTAGGTTACGGCTATGGCCGTATTATCTAGCATTTAGCACAAAACGGAATCACAAAACTGTGATATTTTGACAGGTGAAAAAATTATCTGTATAAATCTTAGAACATAAAATAGTAAGGAAGTATTGCTCGTTCAAAGACAGTTGACCGGGATGGTTATCCAAGATGGCTACCGGAAGTTACTTTTTAACAGTGGTAAAGATTTAAATTCAAATTGGGTGTATTGTATGTTGCCTATCATGAGACAGAAAGGAAGTGAGCTATTCTTGTCTGGACTCCAGTTTGCTTTATCCACAATATTTAACCATTCCCGTCTAATATTTTCATCCCGTGGGAAACTGCGAATGTAATAATTTGTTAATTAATACACAAATATTTTTATTGTTCAACGTTGCTTTATAATACTCCATAGACATAAAAATTATTGACATATACAGTTATTAGATTAACCAAAAAATTGTAAATTAATGATAATTAAAATAAAATATCCAAATATTCCATTATTGATACGCCTATGTCACTTTAAATAGATAGGTTAGGGATCAATACAAAGTATTAATTTAATTTAAACATAAAAATATAGTTTACGTATATATAATGTATATTTATTATAATAATAGCTACCTAACCTAACCAATGAAAAGTAATTTTCTTATGGTCGTTTTTATTAGTGTTTGAGCACCCACAAGCGCTACAACTAACCATTGTCTTTAAAATTATTTACAATATATTGTGGGGTTATATTTTCTTATTTCTATAAAATTATATTTTATCAAGGTATTTTGTATTTTCAAATTAACTATAGCTTATGTGAAACGTGTTGCCTATAGCAGTACGCCTAAGACAACAATATGACCTCCCACAATATTTTCTTAAAAACAAATATGACGCCAATGAAGTTAAATTAAACCAGGCTGCTCAAAGCAATGAGACTCTTAAAAAATTTTTATGATGAAAAATAAATAACGAAAGAGATACTTAATGTAGTTCCTCCGGTCCCTGTGTGAGGTCACCTGCTCAGGTTACGTGTGTAGGTTCGAGTTCTATGATTATTACCTCCGGTCAAATGCTGTGTTTTGTGAGGTTAAAGTTCTGAAAGTCACAGCTGATGAGAGCAAATTTGGAAGTGGTTGTTTTCTTTAAACAAATTTCCCGAATTAATTTATGTTTGAAATAAACAGAAATTCAAAAGAGACATTTACTATTCAATGTCGCTGAAAAAGATGCATTAGAAAGATTCCAAAATGGATTGATGTTACAACACCAAATTTGATGAAATTTGAATGATTTTTGTGGAAATGAAAAATAAAAAACGAAAAATTAGAAAAAAGACAGTTTTTTCCAGTTTTCATATGAAATTTGAGGTTATATCAAAAAATGTTTAATATAAAAGTTGTTTATTTTTATATTATCTATAACTTTGCTCTTGAATATTTTTCGATCCGAAGTCAAGTGCAATAAGCCTGCACTATTACCTTTTTTTTGAAGGTCAAATCCTTTACAATTTCCTATTGGTTACATTAATTAGCTTATTTATAAAGTTTATTTTTTCGTCATACAAAATTGACTATCTCTGCGTATTTATCTAAACTATAAATTCACATGATTATTTGACATAATCGTATGTAGATCTTTTAAAAGAATCTTACATTCGTATAATTTGTATTCTTGTCTTCGTATTAACTAAAGGTCGATTCGACTTGTTTTTCACAAAAACAAAAAATACTTAACAATAGTACGTTATGTAATTAGTTTTTTTCTCTCTATTTTTCTATTGTTTTTCAAAATTACTTTGTGGGAACAACTAGATTATATTCCATTTGATAAAATAATTGCTTAATTAATTATAAAATGCAATTGTTGGATAAATAATCGTTTTTTATGTACATACAAAGTACATTTTTTAGCATAAGAATAAATATTCTGGATGATTAAAGGTTGTGTAACTAGAAATGACATCTAATTAATTAAACAAAATAAATGTTTGAAATATTTCGTTAAAATATGGTCTCTGCTAGTTCGCCTAAAAATATAGTATGTACAAAAAGTACGAGGAGTAATAAACCCTAATTAAGTATGCAAAACCTTTACAGGGAGCACCATGAAATTTTTAATAAATCTCTTACTTTAAATTACATTTCTTCCGTAATTCTAAAAACCAGGTAGATCGACCCCGTATTTGTTTCAGTTGTAGCAAAGTTTAGGGTTTCTTCATTGTTAAAGGATTAGCAGATAAGCAATAACGCAATGCAGTGGTGTGAATTTTGTGAAAAAAATACGTTTTAAATTATAATATAATAAAAAATGAAAAGAAATAATTATTATTATTAAATATATAAAATAATTATTGTTACAGATTGGTTTGTTTTCTATTATGAATAAACTGTGTTGCCTTTCTTTATCAAACTTACTAAAATTTATGTACCTCTATCACTTTTTTTTATTAAAATTAGTACAACCCGTTACCTCTGACCTAAATCGTATATTCTTTAGCATAGCTGCAACTCATTCGTTCAATACAAAATGTACCTTACGGTATACCCTCTTAAAATATATTTTGGTACGTCTATGAAATCTACTTAAATGCTGATTTATTACTCCTTGTCCTTTCTATATAAACTATAAAATAAAAAGAATGGTAAAAAATAATGCCAAACAAGATTTTTATAGTCCAGGGGTTTGGATCACTAATAAAAGCTGTAAGATACAATAATTATTAAGAATAATGCTGGTTGTTCTTGATAGTTTATCAAAGTAGTTGTATAACAATACGTAATTTCATTTAATGTGTTTATTACGTTTACTCGTTATTTTCATTACTTTGTAAGTAAATTTTTGCATTTTTGCCCACCCTGTACCAATTTGAAGCAACATATTATACATTTTTGGAATCAGCTCAGCAAAGGCAATTTGGAAATTGAAAAAAAGGGGGGGTTCCATTTGAAAAAAATGGTGATGAGGTCATTACACGAAAGTGGTTCACCCTGTATATTAGAAACAATAGTAAATTGAAATAAAAAATCGACCTGTTTTGGGAATTTCTAATTTTATTGTTCATTTAGCCAATAAATGAATTTATGCGTTACGTTATGGACACACTGTACAATGTAACATTCATGACATTTCAAATATTAAAATGACCACTTATAGAATTTAGAAATATAAAAAAACAGCAAGACAATTTGAGAGTTTGGGGTAAAGGTGTTTTTTTTTTCGAAAAATGTAGGTAACTTTAAAAGTAGTCGTATTCGGAGAAGCAAAAAAATCATGCTTATTCAAGATGAAAAAAGACATACTTTTACAAATTTTGATGCAAATTCAATTAAAATTAAATAATGAAAAATCGGATTTCACCATTTTGAAGGTTAATTTGAGGTTATGTCGAAAAGTGTTCTATACAAAAGTTTTACATTTTTTTACCATTCACAACTTTTGTAACAATTTCCGCTAAGAGGTCACGTTTCCACCTGGTCCTTCCCTTTTTTCAAAAAAGTATCAGCCTAACACAGTCTTGGCATAGCTCTATGAATACCTATTGTGTGAAGTTAGCTAACTTTTCTTCACATATCACATTTACTGTCGTCTTCATCAAATGGACGACTTTAAACTTACTCGGTAATCTTCCCACTTACAAATATACTAATTATTATCTCTTCCATATTTCCTACAATATTTTCCTTATTATTTATTTTTTTGTACTCAAACCTACGCGTAAGTAATATCCGGTAATATATGGCGGAATTAAAATATTTTACTGTCGACAAATATGTTACGTAGAACGCTTTAAATAATTATTCAAAAAAATTTATAAAAATATTCAAGGTGACTCTGTTATTAACAATTATTATTTTCGATGTAAATTAGTGTTTTGTTTACATGGAAACTGTACTTTCATGTGATGTAACATATTATTCGAAGTTTTATCCTTTCTACGATTGACTCGTTTATTTATATTATTGAACGTAGGTATCAAACGTATATAAAACAACTTTTGGTCTGTAATAATTTCTTAATAGTTTTTTTATATTTTAATTTTTTTATTGATTAATTTTTTTATATGGTTTTTTTATTGTTCAAGATGTTTTCCTTTTTACTTTTAGCTAATTTTAGTTAGATATTTATGTAAATCATAATAGATATTTATGTTTCTACAAAAGTGATTTTTTTTAACTTGAGTTCTTGAGGAGACGTTCTTAAAGGGTTTAAGACATTCAAAGACATTTGTAAGTTTTTTTTTTAATGGAACACGCTATATATTTTTATTCTATCTGAAAGAAGAACTCTTTCCCTTTGAGAAAGTGTATAATTTGTTAAATTTTGGAAGATAAATGAGTGAGTTATTTGATTGTTTTAGGATAGGCTGTTATGTAGGCATCTACGGGTTTCAATGTAAAAGTAGGCTTTGGGATTTTTATAGATTCAACAAACTGACACAACGAACTGTCAAAGTAATTCATTGCGATTTGTTTTCGACTTATTTTCAATAATGGTGCGATTTAGTTCACGTGAAAAAACAAAAACTGTGTTATTGTATGTTAAGTATTAAATCAGTTGTTACTACCAAAGGAAGGTTGTTTTCGTCTGGTATTTAGGAAACATCCACAAACAGCATTAAAAAATGGTACACTGCATTTCTACAAAATGGATCTATGGAAAGGAAGAAATATCAAACACGTAATGGTGATATTTTGTTAAATAGACTCTTACGTATGCAGGAAACATTACAAGAAAATAATAATCCAATATTTCTTCGCAAAGTATCATCCACAACTGGAATTTCAAACTCCGAAGTTCAGAGATGTATGAAGGTATTTAAGTTAGCTCCTTATAAAATACAGATGCACCAAAAAATATATGAAAGGGATTTTCAAACCAGAATTGTTTTTTCTGAAACTTTACTAGATTTATTTAGAGAATTTCCTGATGTTTTACTTATAATGTCAGATGAGGCTGGATTTCATATAAATGGGAGATATAATAAACATAATTGTCGCATATGGGGGGAACGTTTGGTGTGGCGTTTCCAAAGAAAAAATATATGGACCGTTCTTCTTTCAAGAAACTACAATTACTGGTAATGTCTACACAAACATGTTACAAAATTACGTATATCCACAACTGGAACAAGATGGCCTTATAAATTCAGTTTACTTTCAGCAAGACGGTGCACCACCACACTATTCACTTGTGGCTAGAAATTTTTTAACAATCATTTGGAGATAGGTGGATTGGGACAGCTGGACCAATTGAGTGGCCTGCTCACTCTCCAGATTTGACGATTCCAGACTTTTTTATATGGTCTTTTATCAAAGATAGGTGTTATAATCCTATTCCAGAGACTCTAGAACAACTGAGATGTAACATTGTCCGAGCATTCCAAGAAATTACCCCAGAAATGTTGCGAAATTATTTTCAGAATTTTTTATTCAGGTTACAAAAATGTATAGACCAAAATGGACAACACTTAGAACATCTTGAGGATTTTTATTAAATTAGATAATTTATAAAGTTAATTTTTAATAAAATTTGGTACATATCTTTCAAATTGTAGAGGTTATCCATAACTCAAATGTGGATAGTACGAATAGTAGTAATAAAACTCAAAGTCAATCCACAGTATGTAATTTAATGAAATATTACAACAGCGACATGTTTCGGTCACAAGACCATCTTCAGGCTTTAAGAGCATTTAAGAACACAATATGTCAGAGAGAAGAAATACAAAGTTAAATATATAAAAGACAAAATATAACATGTACAAAAGTCAAATCATATAAGATAAAATCTAACATGTAATAGAAAATGATAGTTAGTAAACTAACAGTAAATATAGTATTTTAACATTTATAGAACAAACAGAATCAATGTCAAAATATAAACAAATATTATAATATATAATAAAATGTGGAGACTCACCTCTATGTGCAGACTGCAGCGTTTAAACAATTTATAACAGATTTTATTATTAAAAAGGGGGGTAATTTAATGTGAAATTGGAAGTTAATGTAATAAAAGAGGTTGAAAAAGAAAGTTTAAAATCTAGTTTAATAATTAGAACGAACTATGTGGAAATTGATGTGTGAAAATAAGAAAATTTGGCGTAGAGCAGTAAATATTTTAGAATGAATCCAGGTATAAACATTCTATAGACAGGCTTATAGAGAGTTCTCCAAAACAAGGAGATCGATCTCCAAGACCAAATCAGGAACGGGCCCGGATTAATAGCGGGGTTAGAAGAAGAAACGCTTTGGAGAGTTCTCCTAGACAAGGAGCTCAATCTCCAAAACCAATAATCGATAGAGAACGGATCACTAGTAGGTTCAACAGAACCAATATGGAGAGTTCTCCGGAGCAGGGAGATCAATCTCCAAAACCAATAACTAATATAGAACGGGTCATTAGCAGGTTCCAAGGAAACAATATGGAGAGTTCTTTCAAGTTTGTGTTGTTATTTTCTTTTGTAATTTTTTACAATTATCAACTTATTTTTCATCTAAACTTTAACAAATTATACATTTACTCAAAGGGAAAGAGTTCGTCTTTCAGATAGAATAAAAATATATAGGATGTTCCATTAAAAAGATTGACGATATTTGCATTTAAAAAACAAATTTTTTTAAAAACACGCTATATAATATTTTACTAAATAAATATATATACTGAAAAAAACTTTATATAAAAAGAGATTTTTCCTTGAAAACCGCTCCTATCTATGGTTTTTAAGTTCCAAAATATTTGCATTTAAAATGGGTCGGAAATTTCTGGGCAAGTTTGTATAAAGGTTAGATAGTTCGAAACAATAAATATCTTAAAACGATATTAGTGCAATCGAATTACCTTTTTTTCATGACTTAAGTCCGAATTGAGGTAGCTAAGTGGAAAGGGGTAGGTTTAATAATTACAAATCGAAAGGCGACCATCCAAGATCTTAGATGCGTGCAAGGGGTGCGTGGTAGGGGTGGAAAGGGGGTGAAAACGGTTTTTTGCAATTTGCATCGTAAATACGCATTTTATTGAAAAAAGTTAAATGGAAAAGTTGTAGATAATAAAAAAATCGACAAATTTTGTTTGAAACATTTTTTCACATAACCTAAAAATAAAGGCTAAAAAAGCGAAAAACCATAATTTTCGTTTTTTATTTTTTACTCAGCGAAAAATCAATATTTTGTTATGAAATTCAGTACAGTGATAGCTTTTTGTATCCCAAAAAGTAGAATTTTTTTTATTTACGATAACTCTATTTTTTTTCGACATATTAACGATTTTCGAAAAAAAGACCTCATTTTGTAACAGCTCCCAAGGTCCGAATTTTTATTTTAGACGCCTCTTGAAGGTCTCATTTTTTTCGTAATGACTTTAATTTTCATATACAATAATAAAAAATACCACTTCTAGCAAAAAAATCGTTTAAAATCAAAAAAACTGAAAAATTCATAATTTTTCACGCGTATCTTTTTCCTACCCTTCTACATGTTAAATAACTCTCAAAAATATTTCATGTACATGCATTTAATTTATCACACCTTATTGCAGTTTGTAGGATTAAAATAAAGGAAATTATGGACGTCTATATTGATTAAAAAAATAAAAAAAATTATTTTATACGTGGATACGATTAATTATACAAAGAAAGTACAATTTTACTGTTTCTTATTTTTAATTATATCTCGCCCTTTTGACTTGCGAATTACATTCTTCTTCCTCTTGTACTTCTACTTCATCGTCATCTTCATCATTTTCGTTTTCATTTTCATCATCTCCGTCTTCATCTTTATCATGTTCGTCTTCATCTTCATTATCATTTTCTGATTCTTCTTCGTCAGATTCGACATTTTCTTCCTCTTCTAGCATGCGATTCTCATCTTGAAATGCATCGTTTTGGTCAACGTGTTCTGAAGGATGTACATCGGCAATTTCTGTGATTGATTGCTCGATATTAGTACAATCATTAACGCCGTAGCAATTCGAGCATAAATTTGTACACTTTAAACCGTGTTTTCGACAACTGCATCTTGAAGAACTGCAACCTTTTTTGCAACTGCAGGAAATTTTTTTAAGCACACTGTCTGGAATTAACTGAACTATTTTTGAGAGTAATATAACGTGTAGAAGGGTAGGAAAAAGATACGCGTGAAAAATTATGAATTTTTCAGTTTTTTCGATTTTAAACGATTTTTTTGCTAGGAGTAGTATTTTTTATTATTGTATATGAAAATTAAAGTCATTACGAAAAAAATGAGACCTTCAAGAGGCGTCTAAAATAAAAATTCGGACCTTGGGAGCTGTTACAAAATGAGGTCTTTTTTTCGAAAATCGTTAATATGTCGACAAAAAATTAAGTTATCGTAAAAAAAAAATTCTACTTTTTTGGGATACAAAAAGCCGTTTTCACCCCCTTTCCACCCCTACCACGCACCCCTTGCACGCATCTAAGATCTTGGATGGTCGCCTTTCGATTTGTAATTATTAAACCTACCCTTTTCCACTTAGCTACCTCAATTCGGACTTAAGTCATAAATTGGTCACTTTTTCACGTAATTCGACTGCACTATATTTACTTGCTCTTTTCTTGTCAATTAAATATATTTAGGAGTAGTCATTGTTTTAGTTATATCATAGCGTGCGGAAAACAATGTTTAATATTGCCTCATGAAACAAGGTCAGTAATGACATCGACGTCCCACAAAAGGAGTTCATGTTTTAATGTACCAAACAAAGGATTTTCTTTGGCATTACTTGCCTTGTATTCGTACTCAAATGATACCCTAAGAATGTCATAAGATAAAATTACTTTCTCTTATTAATACTAACATTTATTATTAATACTGACATTTTGCTGAAATAATTATATCGTGCACATCATTTTTAAGAATAATAGTGTTACACTTTAAAGATACAATTGAACTATTTGTACGTATATTTGTCCTATATTACCAGTAAAACAAATGTAAAAAAAAGAAGTAAAGACAGTGCTGTTATTTTCTTTGAATAGAATTGTTTTTAAAAAACTACAAAATATTTTCTGAAGGGTTAACAACTTTTGTCCCGTTTCCATCTTAATTCTTCTACTGCCTCTACCTTTTCAAAAGAATATCCTTTAGTAATGTTATCAAAATTACGCCTTAAGCTCGATTTTTAACCAGAAAATACTATAAATATTTTGGAGAGATTTATACGTTATAAATAAGTCTCACAAAATTTTGTTTTTAATCTTAAGTTTTAATGTTTTTGTTTTAACTTAACAAAGTAACAAATTTATCTATAAATAACTGTATCGCATATTTAATCAAACTAACTTCGTCCAGTTCACGACTCCCTTTTATACAGGTTGTTTCAAAAAAACGTAACACCGTCTCTAGGATAGGTAAAAAACTGAAAAATAAGTGGGGTTTGCTTAGTAAAATTTTTTTCTAACGCCATCCGTTTTCAAGATAAAGGGCGTTGAAGAAAATAAAAAATTACACATTTCTTACGATTTTGCCGAAACTACTGGCACCATTGCAATGAAATTTTCTTTTCTTTGGTCTTACAATCCCAGTTTCTCGACAACGTCGTTCAACTGCTCTAAATGTTTTTTTACTTGGTAAGTTTCTTCTAGGAAACTTTTCTGCATAACGCGTAAAAGCTGCACTAGAGTTTCCTAAACACTCGCCTAAAGTTAATAACATGTCGGTGTATTCAACATTTGAGTACATTTTGTTTAACAATATCTAATTTTACAAATAACAAGGTTTCAAAACTCTATTTATTGTTGACTTATTGTCATAACAATCAATAAATGTCAATTTTACATGGCAAACTTAGAGAAAAGCGAACTTTATCGTTAGTTTATACCAGGAGCGATTATTACTTCATAATTTTCAAATCAAAATATTCCTAAAACGGTACATAATATCGAGTTTTACCAAGAGTACCTTTTTGGTGTAAAATTAAACAATGTTTATGTTCACTTGGAGTTTTGACTAATAATTCTACCCTAAAAAAAGTTATGTTGAATAATACGTTGTATGAATCGTGTAAAGAGCGCCCTCTATGAGAGTTAGTTATAAAAACAAATTCATGGGATATATCAGCTTCCAAAACATATTCGTATAAAATTTCATTGCAATGGTGCCAGTAGTTTCGGCAAAATCGTAAGAAATGTGTAATTTTTTATTTTCTTCAACGCCCTTTATCTTGAAAACGGATGGCGTTAGAAAAAAATTTTACTAAGCAAACCCCAATTATTTTTCAGTTTTTTACCTATCCTAGAGACGGTGTTACCTTTTTTTGAAACACCCTGTATTCGCGACTTACAGTTAGAGAACAAATAATAAATGTTGTTATTTTCCCAAATAAAATTGATGGTACTGAAGTACTGAACATTTGAAGTTGTTCACTCCCTCGATACTTATAACATACACATTAAAAGGTAGTTTACGACTTTATGCGAGTATGATACTATACTTTGTCCACGACTTTCCAGTAAAATTTACTAGTAATTATAAAATGTTAGCACGGTTATATACACCAATACATACACACGTAATATGTGTTGCCTATATATTTTATATGATCTTTGATTTACATGCCATTCTCGGCTTCTTTGTCTTTGTAGTCTTTTTGGTTTATAATTTGGAAGTGGAAATTTATAGGATATACTTAGTTGATGATGGTATTGATAAGTTTAATCTGATCCCACATACCTACTTATGTTTTTAAGGTTAGATTTTATTTCAATAAACTTAAATCTTTATTACATCAAATGAATTTGTCACTATAATTTTAAATATAATTTTGTCCTAAAATATGAGTTAGTTACATAAAAACTTAAAAATCAAACTATACTGTGTAAAAAAAAGTATAAAGAATATTCTCTTAGCTTAGACATACGTGCTGTTGTGACGTCATACAGTGAATAATTGTTCATTATTCACTAGTGATTAATAGGTGACGTTATACTTGAGACAGCACACGCGTAAATAACGTTTTATAGGACGGTCGTGGACAAAGTAAATTACAGTTTCGGTTTATCTCCACTATTTTTACTGTGTTACATTTTAGACAGTTCAAATGATAAAAGGATAAATGATGGTTTTGAAAGACATCGTTTAAGTGGTATGTATTAATTATTTAAATAAATTATTTGTTAATTTTTAAATCCCTTGTATTATTGTGGTTTTTGTATTTTTACTATATGATAAAGGATGATTTGTCGATGCAAAAGTCATTGATGTTTTACTAGATTAATATCTTTCCATATCTTAGAAACTAAATAATTTAAATGCAGCATTTTTTTCATAATTAATTAAGGTTTTTTCACCTTTTCCTGTCAAGCGTAACTGTCAATATAAGGAAAACTTTATTATGGCAACGCACAAAAGTGGTGTGCGATAACTCCCTAATTTGTTCACAATGAGCGCTGCCGTTAACTTTTTGCGGTGTTGCCACGTTTTTTCTTATAAATCCCACTTCTCATTCAATAAATTGCTAAATAACACCAATTTTATTATTTTTCTTAATAAACAATATTGAAACTGCTATAGGTTAATCGATTATATACTTCTTAGATATTTTGTCTGTTTATATACAATTTTACGAATTTTTCCAATCAAAATTTTAGTATCTACTATTTTTCCACTTGAGTCGGACTGACGGCATTTTCCATTTAACTAAGTGTAAATTTGTTGCAACTTTTATAACTTTTTTTTACGAGCTTGTAAAAAGATTCCGACAAAACATCCTTAAGGAATAAATAATACTATTTAGGTAAAAACAATTTGTAGTAGTGGAATAGTCCCTAGTCTAACGTATACAGTGCTTTTCAGATATAGTGCAGTCGAATTACGTGAAAAAGTGACCAATTTATGACTTAAGTCCGAATTGAGGTAGCTAAGTGGAAAGGGGTAGGTTTAATAATTACAAATCGAAAGGCGACCATCCAAGATCTTAGATGCGTGCGAGGGGTGCGTGGTAGGGGTGGAAAGGGGGTGAAAACGGTTTTTTGCAATTTGCAGCGTAAATACGCCTTTTATTGAAAAAAGTTAAATGGAAAATTTGTAGACAATAAAAAAATCGACAACTTTTGTCTGAAACATTTTTTCACATAACCTAAAAATAAAGGATAAAAAGCGAAAAACCATAATTTTCGTTTTTTATTTTTTACTCAGCGAAAAATCAATATTTTATTATGAAATTCAGTACAGTGATAGCTTTTTGTATCCCAAAAAAGTAGAATTTTTTTTATTTACGATAACTCAATTTTTTTTCGACATATTAACGATTTTCGAAAAAAGACCTCATTTTGTAACGGCTCCTAAGGTCCGAATTTTTATTTCAGACGCCTCTTGAAGGTCTCATTTTTTTCGTAATGACTTTAATTTTCATATACAATAATAAAAAATACTACTCCTAGCAAAAAAAATCGTTTAAAATCGAAAAAACTGAAAAATTCATAATTTTTCACCCGTATCTTTTTCCTACCCTTCTACACGTTATATTACTCTCAAAAATATTTCAGTTAATTCCAGACAGTCTGCTAAAAAAAATTTCCTGCAGTTGCAAAAAAGGTTGCAGTTCTTCAAGATGCAGTTGTTGAAAACACGGTTTAAAGTATACGAATTTATGCTCGAATTGCTACGGCGCTAATGATTGTACTAATATCGAGCAATCAATCACAGAAATTGCCGATGTACATCCTTTAGAACACGTTGACCAAAACGATGCATTTCAAGATGAGAATCGCATGCTAGAAGAGGAAGAAAATGTCAAATCTGACGAAGAAGAATCAGAAAATGATAATGAAGACGAACATGATAAAGATGAAGACGGAGATGATGAAAATGAAGACGAAAATGATGAAGATGACGATGAAGTAGAAGTACAAGAGGGAGAAGAATGTAATTCGCAAGTCAAAAGGGCGAGATATAATTAAAAATAAGAAACAGTAAAATTGTACTTTCTTTGCATAATTCATCGTATGCACGTATAAAATAATTTTTTTTATTTTTTTAATCAATATAGACGTCCATAATTTCCTTTATTTTAATCCTACAAACTGCAATAAGGTGTGATAAATTAAATGCATGTACATGAAATATTTTTGAGAGTTATTTAACGTGTAGAAGGGTAGGAAAAAGATACGCGTGAAAAATTATGAATTTTTCAGTTTTTTCGATTTTAAACGATTTTTTTTGCTAGGAGTAGTATTTTTTATTATTGTATATGAAAATTAAAGTCATTACGAAAAAAATGAGACCTTCAAGAGGCGTCTGAAATAAAAATTCGGACCTTAGGAGCCGTTACAAAATGAGGTCTTTTTTTCGAAAATCGTTAATATGTCGAAAAAAAATTGAGTTATCGTAAATAAAAAAAATTCTACTTTTTTGGGATACAAAAAGCTATCACTGTACTGAATTTCATAACAAAATATTGATTTTTCGCTGAGTAAAAAATAAAAAACGAAAATTATGGTTTTTCGCTTTTTTAGCCTTTATTTTTAGGTTAGGTGAAAAAATGTTTCAGACAAAAGTTGTCGATTTTTTTTATTATCTACAACTTTTCCATTTAAGTTTTTTCAATAAAATGCGTATTTACGCTGCAAATTGCAAAAAACCGTTTTCACCCCCTTTCCACCCCTACCACGCACCCCTCGCACGCATCTAAGATCTTGGATGGTCGCCTTTCGATTTGTAATTATTAAACCTACTCCTTTCCACTTAGCTACCTCAATTCGGACTTAAGTCATGAAAAAAAGGTAATTCGACTGCACTAATAAAAGTATCCACCTTTAATAACTTTTGTAATACTAGTATTTAGGAAAAATCCAAAAACACCTCAATTTATGTTGGAAGGGGCAAGCATTATGGCTTATTTAAACTTACTGGAAAAGCCACCCCCACACCCCTAGCAGCTTCCCTTTTTTATTTAAATTACTTCTCATATTTTTTATGTAAAATTTGGATACTCCTCTTTGAGCTGATTCAAAAATGTATAATACTTGTAAGTTAAAGTGGTTAGTTTATGAGATAAACAATTTTTCTTTTAATAGCACAAATTTTACTTATTTTTTACTTTCACCTTATTTGCCTGTAATAAAATGGGTTGTACAACAGTTCAAACTCTTTAATCTTTTTAACTGTGCTATTTATTCTACTTCAAAAATCCAAACAACAAAAAACTCTACTTTTTATTAAAGTTTGACATTGTCAACTAGAATTTGTAGTCACTATTGATAGTGTACTTTGATACATTATTTATTTTGTTTCGCTGAAATGGTTTACTCTTTGCATGAAAGAATTGAAGTTTTAGGTTTATACTAACAAAATAATAATTGTGCAAGACATGCAATTTAAAAGTATGTAATTCAACTGATGGAGAAATTTACCACAACAGGGTCTGTTTGCAATAAAGTTCATAAGCGAGAGGGACTCGTAAATAACGAAGCAATCCAACTGGCAATTTTAGGGCAAGCCAGCTTAGAGGCTCAAAAACACCAATAGTTGTCAACAATAAGTAGAGCGATCGGTGTTTCATCTTCTACAGTTGCCGAGTTCTACATAAATTCAAATACCACCCATACAAAGTTAAGAGGGGCGTCAAAAATGTGACAGCTGAAAACGGGTGGCAAGCCTGAATTGTACCCAAAATTTCAATCATTTTGTAAACAAAAAATCTATAGAACGCCTTTAAATTACGTATTCAAATTTTAACAGGATATAGCTTAGACCTTTCTCTAGGAGATAAGGTTTTTTAGTTAAGTTTTATATTGTAATAAAAGAGATATTGGTGTTTAAGTGATGGTATGTTTTTAAAAAGTTTGACAATTTGTGATCACGAATTTTAACGCCAGAAGCTTAACTCCTAAAGAAAGCATAGAGAATGCGACTAGCAAAATATGAAGTTAAAGAAAGGTATATTTTTTGAGATTTGTTGCACGCAAAATTTGAACATTGCACTAATCTGTCAATTTAGTTCAACAGTTTTGGAGGCGCTTTTTTCAAAGACGTATGTCTATTCTAATTCTCCAAATCCAAACTTCACTTAACATAACCAACCTAACCTTATTTCTCGTTTATAACGTCAAAATATATTAACCTAACCTAACCTAACCAAATTTTAAAGTATCCGGATACTGTTTTTGATATTCGGATAATACTTTTAAATGTTATTTATCGCCCTCCGATAATGCACCTAACGTAGGCACAACACTGCCCTTCTTTTAATTCAGATGTGTCTAATATGTTAAATCCCATTTTTCGTACTGGTCACCGTTATAATATATTATTATATTCTAATGGAGCTTTGTTTTTACCTATAAATCAGTTACCTATAAAGTTTCATAAGTACGTTATTTATTTTTTATATTTTGTATATCTCTCTTTTCAAGAACCCTTTTGTACCCTTTATTTATAATTATTAGAAGAAATTATTTTTCGGATTATAATAAAGGACATCCCAATATATTTTTATTTTAGTGTAACTACAAGTACAAATGTACACCCCCTAAAAAACTTGAAAACTCGGCTGGTCCGACGCTGGCCAAATTCAATATCAAAAGCTCAGGCAGTGACACGAAAAAGTTTTTCGTTGGCTCATCATTAAATGTATTTTTATTATTATATATTTCATTAAAAATACATGCACATCACATAGTTTTAATACTAATAATTTATGTCCTTTTAAAAAAAGTATCCTAGGAAGTATCCGGATACTTGTATCCGAATATATTTTTAAATGAAAGTACCTATTCGAACTTTTTAAAAAAGTATCCGGATACATTTTGAGTATGCGTATCCGGTATCCGGATACTTTTTTTCAATATCCGACCCAACTCTGGTTAGTACAATAAATTAAATAAATTAATTATTTATTAGGAATGCCTAAATCATATTTTATTTTATTTTTTTTTATATATCGATATTTTAAATCCTAAAAACAATTAATTTGTTACGCCTATGACACAACAATATCACAACAAACTTTCAAAATATATCCAAATGGGATATTTAATAAAAAATATACACAAGTATTTTTCATCTGTTTATGGTCTCAAGGTCAAATGTATGTGTGTGTCGTGGAAACATTTAAAGATTTACGAAGCAAAATTCATATTTTCATCTCTGTCTTAGATAAAGAAAGTCAAGAAGCCCTAAAAATATTCAAATTTTTAACAAAAATACTAATTTGAAACCACTATCGCCATCTACTCTACATTCTTGTAATTTAAAAATAACCAGATTTTTCACTAAATTCAGGCAGTCTTACCAAATTAGAAACGCCCCTCTTAAGTTGGTCCACGAGTTGAATGAAGATGATTTTGATCGTCGTCTAGAGTTTTGCGAATTTTACATAAAAAATATGAGAAGTAATTTAAAAAAAAAGGATGCTACTAGGGGTGAGGGGGTGGCTTTTCCAGTAAGTTTAAATAAGCCATAATGCTTGCTCCTTCCAACATAAATTGACGTGTTTCTGGATTTTTCCTCAATACCAGTATTACAAAAGTTATTAAACGTGGATACTTTGATCTGAAAAGCACTGTATAATGAAATTTATTCACCCAAAATATTATTATTAAAAAATATTGTTCTTACCTGAAAACGTATGTAACTAACTTAGGGCGAATTCAGGGGTCATTGAACTGTTTATTTGTTTTAACAAAGTGTTTCCTTTTGGCATTATAGTGAAGATTCATAAAGAATGAGTATAATATTTTAACTGCAGATTTCAGTGTTTGGATGTTAACTGTTTACATCATATTCACCCACTCAAGTAATAATGAAGCAAAAACCAAATACTGAAACTAAAACAATATTTTGTGTACATCCCTTTTATCGTGTATTCATTTTATTTTGATGTTTTGTTTTGGGAAACAAAATTAAACAATATTAGGTTCGTTCGCAGAGTCGATTTCCAACCGATTGCAAATTATTAACTGCACATGCTTGGTTTACAATCGATTACAAATTAGTTGCTGATTGTTGTACTGTGTGAACACAAAACAACAATTTTGGATTGTCAGTCAAATACAACTGACATGTGTTATATGTTTTGTAAACACAATAACATATTATAAGTAGTAAATCAAATATACACAAAGCGTAAAAAAATCTGGACCCCTCAAATTTCTCCTAAAGAGAAAATGTCTTTTTATATTTATGAATATCATGAAATATTTTATTCTTTTACCATTTATATATTTTAAGGGCAAAAGATTTGGGTGATAAAAGCAATATAAAAACCAAATTTCTAATGTAACAAAAAATGAACTTGTAAAAAAAATAACATCATATATTAATATTTCGTGGGACCGCCTCTGTTCTCGATACAATCATTGACTCGCCTTGGTATTGAGCAAATAAGATTATCGATCTATTCTTGAGAATTATTGTTGTGCAGCCATAATCAGTTCTTGAAGGGTCATGGGTGGGTTTGGAGTCCTTAATCCTATAGAACATGGATGGGATACGAACCTTACAAGACCTTAGAGTATCAGCGGTAGAAGAATAGAAGGGACAAGACCAAAATTAGGTCAATACTACGTTAGTGGGAAGCATGAGACATGGAATTCAGGCCCGCATTGACGCAAGGGGTATACGATACCAGTGACTATACTGTATTTGAAAATCAAGAGAGAGTAAATTCCCAGAATAAAAACTAATTCGGTATGCAAAACTATAGTACAGTACGTGCGGTAAAACTTCAATATTTGTAATGCATTCTAAATTGTTTTTGTTAATTTCAATACAAATTTTATTAAATTTCTTGGACTATCACATTATTTTATGATCTTTCATTGTTACTACAGTAGGCCTAAGAGGATTAACGTGCGTCATAGGCGTAACCAGATTAGAAAGGGATAATTGTTATTTAACGACCTCCGAATGGCAACAGCTTCTAATGACATATTTTGACTTAAATAGTGCTTAAGTTTCTAGAAATGCAGTTATTTGATTTTCGATAAACGTGACAAATAGTAGTGACTAAAAATGGAAGCAGTTTGTGAGTATACGCCAGTGAAAAAATTAAAACTAGACCATTTATCGCTCAATGAAAAGAGTGCTGTAGTGAATGTGTACCACTATTTTAAACATCAAAATCCCTCAAACACTATTGACAGTGTAGTTGAAACAACATCTAAGGCAATGGGATATGGAAAATCTACAATATATAGAGTTCTAAACGAGGAAAAGCAGGTGGAGTAACCTCACCAAAGCCGAAACCAGGTAGACAAAAACTATTAAAAGTCAACGTGGACGAGTTTTTTAAAAATGCTATTCGTAAGCTTGTTCACTCATTTTTTATAAATAAGCAAATACCAACTTTAGATAAAGTTTTGCAAGCCATTACGAGTGATGTTGATTTACCCACAATAAGCCGGGATAAACTATGGAAAACGTTACATGAGTTAAACTTTAAATTTGAAAAAATGAGCAGACACTCAATGCTAATTGATTCTGAAGAAATTGTATATTGGAGAAGACAGTACCTCAGAAGAATACAACAAGTTAAAGCTCAAAATAAAAACATTTATTATTTAGATGAAACATGGGTTAATGAAGGACATTGTGTAGGAAGAGTTTGGAAAGACAAAAATATAAAATCATCCCATCAAGCTTTTCTAGAAGGATATACTACTGGTTTTAAGGAACCTATAAGAAAAGGTAAAAGATTAATTATTTGTCATATAGGCAGTACAAACGGTTTTCTTGAGAATGGTTTACTCTTATTTGAATAAAAAAAACCGTTGATTATCACGAAGAAATGAATGGAGACGTGTTTGAGGAATATTTTGAACTGATGATTCAATTCATACCAAAAGGATCGGTTATTGTAATGGACAATGCAAGTTACCACTCCAGATTACTTGAACCTTTACCAACCACTAAATGGAAAAAGGATGAAATTGCAAAATGGTTATCTTCTAAAAATTTAGTCTTTGACAATACAATGCTGAGGGCAGAATTGTTAACTATTGCTAAAAAACTTAAGCAAAATTATAAAAAATATAATATTGAGGAGATAGCCAAAAAACGAGAAATTGAAATCCTTCGTTTACCACCCTATCATTGTGAGCTGAATCCGATAGAATTAATATGGGCTCAAGTTACAGGTTATGTTGCCAGAAATAACACTACTTTTAAATTATCAGATGTTAAAAATCTCTTCAATAAGGCAATATCTGAAGTAACAAGTGAAAATTGGCAAAAATGTATTTGACACGTTATAGAAATAGAAAAAAAAATGTGGGAGCTAGATAACATAATTGATATTACTATAGATCCCATTGTAATTTCTCTAGAATCAGATGGTAAATCTTCTGACACATAGTGCGAGAAACCATAACTTTAAAATTATTAATTTTTGTATTTTAATTTTATTTTTAGATTTTTATTTTTTAAGATTTAATATTGTCGTATTTTTTGCATGTTGCTCGTCAAATTTTATCCTTACGGTTGTTTTTTTTCTCATAAAGCTACTTAATTGTTTTTTTAGCTCCTCATATTAATTTATAAGTAATTGTAATTATCTGTACATATTATATACATATTTTGTAAATAAACATGCCTAAAACAAAATGCCTAAAATAATATTGACTTTTCCTTCATTTTACCTAAATTAAATTACTACTTACGAATTATGTTTATCTATCTAAAATTAGTAATCTAGGTATAAATAACTAAAACAAATTAAATATTTCTTTTACCATATTAATTTAATTTTGAAAACGCACGTCTATGGTTTACTGCCTTTAACACTGATAACTGCAAAACATTTCTGGGGATTTACTCTCTCTTGATTTTCAAATACACTATAGTTAGGGGTACAAAAATTTAAAATGATTTCACTATAATTAGTGCATATTCAATTATGGAAAACATTTTTGATTGTTAGGTGCTAGTATTTAAATTTTTAATTTTACTGAATTGATTCTAGATCTTCAGTATTGATATTATTATTGATTCAAAATTATTTAGCAAAAATATTTTTTCGTTTTGGAAGCAGCAGTTAAAATATTACTTATTTTTTATGAACGACCTTGCATGCCTGTGTTTTATGTTGCTTTTTTTTTGTTTTATTTTGCATCTCACAGATTTGCTAGAAGACAACGAGGATGACTCTCATGTTGGTGTAAATAGTTATAGTGGGGTAAATCGTAAAAGATATTCTTCATGTAAGTTACTTTTAAATAATTAAATTAATTTAGAACCAAATTATAAGGATAAAAAAACAGCTATACATTTGATATCAAAAATTTTAAAAGTAACAAAGTTGTAATTGCTATTGGATAATACAGTTGGTGTATTCTACATTAAGTATATGGGTATTTATTACAAATATAAAATACAATAGACAGAGCTATTCATTCATAAAATACGAAATATTTACGTTCCAACATGGTAAGGGTCAGGCAATGGTGGGGAGGCAAAACATACGACTATTGTTGGAATATGGCGGCCGCTAGTAGAATAGGAGGGGAGAATGAATTGACTTAATTCGGTTATTTCTTCATGATATTTTAAATTAAAACTTAATAAATAACTGTGTAATGAAAATAAGTTTTATTAAGTTCAATTAAGGTTAACTTAAAGACAAACACAAGTATTTGTGCTTCATCTCAAAATATTAAGCCCAGTACAGTGATGCCAATAAGAATTTCGTCACTGGTTATCTTAATCTAGGAAAATATCTGATTTTCCACCCGACTTCTGGAAACTGTTACTTGCAATAATTAGATTAGAATTAGATATCGTTTCAAAAAATTGTTTTCACTTACACCGCTTTTTGTTTGATTTAAGCATGCGCACTTTGCATGTAGATACGTTATTGTGTTCGCTTTATATGTTGCTTGTTTAGTTGGTAGCACCACATCTTCGCTAGATGCTATTTGGGACCAGTATCCTCATCGTTTAAGTGAAGCTGGACTTAGCCGTCATGCAGGTAAAGTGTAGCATGCAACTTTATTAATACTTGTATGTAACTAACCTATTTGGCTGTATTAATAACCTAGTGCACTTGAATTGTAGTTATAATATAGAGTTATGAGAGGTAATATGTATTTCTATGTATGTCGTACGTCAAATGTCATAAATGTCACACGTCACCCGTTATAAATGTCAACATGTCACAAAAAGGGAAGTCTTATATAGTAAAAGCCAAATAAAGTTGCGTTTACGTCAACATTGTGAACATTTGCAGCGTTGTCAGACTGTTTATGAAGTATGAAAATGAACAGAAAATAACTGAAGTAAACATATTAAATGGAACTTAAAAATTGTCAATATTTTTTTATTTGTTTTTTGTTAATTACATTCATTAATTAATTTCACAAAGTAAGGAATTCCACAATAAAAGTGGTAAAGTTATTACTGAGTTAACATAAGTCCTCGTCGTGGATTATCCTTCATCCACTTAAACCCAAGTTCTTTGAGCAATCTTTTTAAAGAAGTGGTACTACCATTAAATAATTCTTTATTTTTTGGTTGGGGCCTGTTCTAAAAGCAGACAGAAAGTTGTGTTTGTTATTCTGATTGAAAACTCAACAAACGATGTGGCTACATGACAATATTTCTGGCAGTGACTAATATTCCGTCATTAATTCGTGGTCTCTTCATGAAAACATTTGTATTTTTATTTAACTTAAATAATATTTTGACTAATATACTGTTTAAAACTTTTTACTAACCTGTCGAATAGCAGCAACAGGTATGTCTCGTTCTCTTTCAAAAAAAATTATCAAATAAGCTACCAGTTCTTTGTACGACTATTTAGTTGTTTTGGCATTTTTTCACTTATTACAAGAAAGAATAACACAAAAACCACAAATAAAATGACAAATACAAAACTAAATATACTAATGGGTGACAACGGCAACGACGCGACTTGTCAATCACGGCTACCAACTTTATGTAAACAAATTTAAGTATTTTATATTGATTTATTGAATGGAACATTTAATTTGAAAGTTGGGAACGATGCTTGACAATTAAGACGAAATTAGTGACGTGAATCAAATTTTGTTTTGCACCAACTATACATTATTTTGTTACAAAAGTATTTTTTTATCGATCGGGTTATTTTTAGAAGTGATTATTTAGGAAACTTAAGTAACATACACTTTTCTATAGAAATGTAGCCACACATACAATAGACTTACGACTTTGGTGACGTGTACGCAACTTTATTTGGCCTTTACTGTACTAAATATTTACTATAATCTTTTTGATTAATTAGCGCTCAAACTGCACTATTTATTTGTCTGCTCCAAAACTGCATCGAGTTTCCATTATGTGATTGTAATCATTTTCAAGTTTCTTATTGTTGTTTTTATCTATATTGTTATGGATATAGTAATCTTGCATATACATTTTGGTAAAAACGTGAGTGGTTTTGAAATGGTAATTTTTTTGTTGATTATATCTTTTAGAATCGTGACTTACTTACATAAAAGTGTTTGTGCCAAAAATCATGTTTTAGCGAAAAATGTTTTAAGGAATTCTACATATTTTATTATACGTGCGTAGATTGAAAAATGTTCATCATAATTACCCATTTCTTAAATATTAAAATGTACCCTTAATACTTCATTTTAATTAATTATTCATTAACTAAATCCTTCTTTAATTTAAATGCTTTCGGGTTACAGAGGTTATGGTGTATACAGATATGGTTCATTTATCGAAAAGCAATCATAGTGCCCACAATTGCTTAAATTACCAACTTATTGTTACTGTTGGGAATAAATTTTGAAACCCCTGATATTTCCGAAACAGTAAAAGTTGGGTACAGAATATTGTACCTACATGAAATATGTCTAGAATGTTCTAAAAAAATCCAAAAATTAAATAATATACATAAATAACTATTCGAATTTATTCCATTTGTATGTTTTATACTGTACGTATTGCTCTTCAATAAATGAATTAGTAAAAGTACATACAGTGTGTAAAAGCCAAATGGAATAAATTCATTATTTCGGTTACTGTACATATTTATAAAAAATCCCGAAACACGTCAAATTTAAATTATAACTTGATATTCTTTAACGTGAAAATGCAACCCCTACCTTCAACCCCCTTAAAATGACAGGTACAACCCCCAATTTTTTTTTAAATGGGAAGTATAGGCTTGTGATATATCATTTGAAAGGTCTCTTCATTCTCTATTCAAAAATGTTATTGTTTTTAAATTTAATGCAAAAATTAACATAAAAAAATTAATATCATGTTGTTACCGAAATTCGCTACAATACAATCAAAAACTAAAATGTAATGCAAAACGTAATAAAATGTAGAACACGAAAAAGAACTATGAATGTTAATGAAGTAGATGTTCAAAATGTTCTCCGCGAACGTCTTGGCAACATCCTAATCTCAAATAAAACTGTCTTCTAACATTATTTAACATATCAGGCGTGATCGACCTAATCGCAAGCGTTATTCGTTCTTTTAAGTCATTTAAATCAGAAGGTTTAGTTTTGTACACATGGCTCTTCACATATCCCCATAAAAAGAAATCTAATAATGTAAGATCAGGTGATCGCGCTGGCCATTCAATCGATCCTCGCCTTCCTATCCACCGATTGGGAAATATTGTATCGAGGTACTGCCGGACATTAAGTTGGTAATGTGGTGGTGCTCCATCCTGCTGAAACCATATCGTATTCGCTGGAACTTGAGGGTTACCTGGATCAGGATATAAATTTGCCAACGTTGGAATGACATCATTTTGAAGTAGTGCCAAATAATTGTTGCCATTCAAGTTGCCCTCAATAAAAAAGGCACCAATGATATTGTTCCCTACAACCCTGTCCAAACATTAACCTTTTGAGGGTATTGAGTGTGTTCTTCTCTCATCCAGTGAGGATTTTCCGTGGACCAGTAGCGGCAATTTTGCCGATTAGCATGACCGTTAAGTAAAAAAGTACACTCATCAGAAAACATAACGTCTTCTAATTGGATAATATTGTTATCCAACATGTCCATCATTTGCTCACAAAAAAAGTTCTCCTATCAAAATCGTCTTCCATGAGCTCCTGAGTAGGTATCATCTTATACGGATGCAATTTATTTTCTTTTAATATGTTTGCTATCGATGTATGGCTAGCATTGAATGTAGTGGATGCCTGTCTACTCGATGTATGTGGGTTTTCCTGAAACTCAAGCAACACATCTAATTTGAGTTCATCACTCAGTGCATTGGCAGCTGCTTTTTTATCTGCCTTACATGACCAAACTCGCAAAACTGCTTTTCTATTTTACTTATTGTTCCTTGGGATATAGGCGGTAAATTAGGAAATTTCTCATGAAATAGGCGAGTTACTTCCTGTTGTGTTCGGATGTTACTCTGTAACCAATTATTTGTAAAACTGTTATTTAATGCATTTCCGTTAATCTAACCATTTTTCAGAATTGAATTGAATAAACTTTATACTTAAATTACAACAATGACAATTTAAATAAAACAATTTACTACTGCTTGTTAAAATAGCGTTGCCACGGAAATTCTTTAAAGTTTTTTAATGGTTACCATCTAAAAACCACATTGCTATGGTTTTTGTTCACTTTCTCATTATCAAGACCTAAACGGGAAATAAGTTTTAAGTATATTGTAATAAGTTTCGAGTATGTTTTAGCGAATTTCGGTAACAACATGATATTAATTTTTTTTATGTTAATTTTTGCATTAAATTTAAAAACAATAACATTTTTGAATAGAGAATGAAGAGACCTTTCAAATGATATATCACAAGCCTATACTTCCCATTTAAAAAATTGGGGGTTGTACCGGTCATTCTAAGGGGGTTGAAGGTAGGGGTTGCAGTTACACGTTAAAGAATGTCAAGTTATAATTTAAATTTGACGTGTTTCGGGATTTTTTATAAATATGTACAGTAACCGAAATAATGAATTTATTCCATTTGGCTTTTACACACTGTATAATAACCCATTAATTTTGACATTTTACTTAATTTCTGAGTTGATTTTCTGTTGTTGCTTAGTTATATGATAATTTATAATAGATACCGGTGCTGTTTTAACTGAAGACACAGATAGTTTTATAATTGGTCAGAGAGTATGGGTTTCTGGTACGAAACCTGGTCACATTGCTTTTATCGGAGAAACTCAATTTGCACCCGGAGAATGGGCTGGCATAGCTTTAGACGAACCTATCGGTAAGTAAGGATTTGTTTCTCCATATTTGTTCTTTATTTTCTTAAGACTGACCGTATGTTTTTACATCAAACCACTTTTATAGCCAATGTCCAATAAATAAATGGGTTTGCGAAATTATATAAAAATGCGTGGACGTATAAAAATATCGATAGCCTCAAATAACGTCTAGTGATATACGAGGGTTGTCTGAAAAGTTTCCGACCTAACAAAGATACTAGACTTTTTTTTTCATACACTTATCCCAGCGATGCTCACATCTCTTCAACCCGTCCAAATAGTACTCGGCGTCTTTCTCTGCAAAATAGTTGTTTAGGAAGGTGATACCTCCTCATTCGACGAAAATATCTGCCCTCCGAGCGCAACTTTTAACTTAGGGAACAAAAAAAAGTCGCTTGGGGCTAGATCTGGTGAGTAAGAAGGGTGGCTAAGCAGTTCAAACCGTAATTCGTGGATTTTCGCCATGGCAACCGCTGAGGTGTGAGACGGCGCATTGCCTTGGTGAAACAAAATTCTTTTTTTCTGCAAAGGTGGCCGTTTTTCCGCAATTTCTGCCTTCAGCTTGTCAAGTAATGATGCGTAGTATGCTCCTGTAATGGTTTTTCCTTTTTGAAGATAATCGATTAAGATAACTCCATGACTATCCCAGAAAACAGTTGCCATCACTTTCCCAGGCGAAGGAACAACCTTTGCTATTTTTGGAGCCGATTCCCCCTTCGTAGTCCATTGTTTTGACTGTGTTTTTGTTTCTGGAGTATAATGGTGTATCCAAGTTTCATCTACAGTAATTAATCGGCGCCAAAACTCTGATTTTTTGCGCCTAAGCTGCAAGAGAGTTGGAAATGTTCATTCGAACACGTTTTTGGTCCAAAGTGAGCAAACGCGGCACCCAACGCGCGGACAGCTTGATTCAATATGTGACAAACACGTTCTTTGGACATGTTTATAGCCTCTGCTATCTCTCTAATTTTAATTCTACGGTTGTCTAGCACCATTTGGTGAACTTGAGCGATATTATCGTCAGTGGTTGCAGTTTTTGGACGTCCCGAACGTTCATCGTCACCCAAGCTGGTACGGCAAAGTTTAAATTCAGCAGCCCAAAATTTCACGGTGGTAAATGATAGTGCAGAGTCCCCGTACACAGCGTCCAACTCGTCTTTAATTTGCGTCGGCGTATTGCCTTTCAAAAACAAATATTTAATGACTGCTCGATTTTTTCCATTTTCATAAAAACACTCACATCGACTCACTCAAATGATTGTCAAACAACAATTGCGCGTCCAAAATGACTGAAATTTTAGTGGGTACCTTTCAAAGCATGCGGAAAAACAACTTTTGTTTACGAGTGCTGCCATCTTTATGTTGAAGTCGGAAATAAAGAATGTAGAAAAATATATAGGTATTTAATTATTTAAGTTATAATTAGCTCAAAAAACTTGAAAGGGTAAGGCCAAATTGGAAAAGGTACCTTTGAGATACATGTCAATCTTGCATCATCTAATTCACGCATTGCATCAAAGTTTTGTGGCACAACAAACGATTTTAGACGACCTTCACGGAATTCGTCGGAGGCCGAACTACGACCACGATTGATTTTACCCTACTAGCCAGTTGTTATGGTTTTATCGCCATACAAAAAACTGTGTTAATCGATACTTTCTTATTGAAATCATCCACGTCGAAAAATTATCCAACTAAAACCTTTTCTTGACATTTGAAATTTTTTGTCCAAATTTGACCGTTTTATAAAGGAGAAAGAACTACTTCCTGGGTTGTTCGTCCTACTGGACTTTTGCAAATAAAAGAGAATCTTGGCATCTTGTACGAGGGTTTTTCAAAATATTCCCCATGAAGATCTATACAGTTTTGCATGCGTTTGAACCAATTGTCGAAGCACTTTTGCCACTCTGATTGAGGTATCTCCAAAACCGCTTCTTCAGGTGTCGAAAAACGTTGACCTCTCAGTTTGTTCTTTACGTACGGGAATAAAAAGAAGTCATTCGGTGCCAAGTCAGGACTATACGGCGGATGACTTATCAAATCGATGTTTTGGGTGCCCAAAAATGCAGTTGTTTGAGCCGATGTATGGGAGCTCGCATTGTCGTGGTGAAGAGTGATGTCAAAACGTTCTGAGTACGTATAACCTCAAAAATGTCCAACTTTACGATAGAGCTGTCAGTTGCCAAATTGCAACAACAGGGTTGACAAATCCCGAAATATAAAAAACAACCCTCGTATTCGAGACATGTATGTATGTATGTATGTATGTATGTATAAGTTAGGGGTGATAATTACACTGCGACCTATAGGATCTATTGTGTCCCCCCTTACTTGCCATGTTCTGATATTTTCTCAGACTTGTAGCAGCTCTTCGAGTCCTATTTTCCTGAGGAAGTTTAGGACATCGTCGGGCTTCAAGTCAGGTAGATCCCCTTCCTCTATTCCATGTGCTCCTAGGTATCTAGCCCTAGAATTTTGCAAGGCAGGGCATTCTGCGAGTATGTGTATTGAGGTTTCATCCTCTTCCTCACAGAATCTGCACTTTGCTTCATCTGCTAACCCTAGTTTCTTCATGTGGCTTCTTAACCGGCAATGCCCGGTTAATATTCCCGTTAAAATTCGGAGCCTTTTTTTACTGAGGTTGAGGCAGCTAAGAAATCTCTTCTGGTCATAGTTCCCCAGTAGTATCTTAGATTGCCTCAGTCCTTCCAGCTGATTCCAGTACTTGGATTTTTCTTTCTCCATTTCTTCCCTTAGTTTTCTATTACTCTACTGCTGATCCCACAAGATAATTCTGGTCCCAAATGTGGGGGTTTCAGCTCCTTTTTTGCCAGCTTATCTGCAGTTTCGTTCCCCTCTATTCCTATGTGTCCCGGGACCCATAGGAGGGTGACAGTGTTCTTCTGGCCTAGTTCATTTAGTTTGCCTAGGCATTCCCAAACCATCTTCGAACTGATTATATTTGAACTCAGCGCTTTGATGGCTGCTTGACTATCCGACATGATCACAATCTCTTGTCTGCGGTAGTTTCTTCCAATATTGAATTCCACACATCTTTCGATGGCGCGGACTTCTGCTTGAAAGATGCTCGGGTATGTGCCCAAGCTTTCTGAGTATTTAGCTCTCGGTCCAAAAACTCCTATCCCAGTTCCCTCGTCTAGCTTGGAACCGTCCGTATACCACTTTATGGTATTCTGATTTAAATTCTGTATGGTGTCTTCGTCCCATTCAGATTTATTACTCAACCTTGTGATGAATTTTCTCACAAAGTTGAATTTCTTTGGCATATCATCTTGGGGCATTTCCCAAGTTTGATCAAAATGAGTGATCGGGGTTTTTCCCTGATAATTCCTTCTTTGATCATTCTATATATCGTTTTCTTCCTTACACTTTCTAACAGAATGTGCAGTGGGGTTAAGTTTAAAATCACCTCCATTGCAGCAGTGGGGCGAGTTCCCATTGCTCCAGTGATACATGAACAGGCTAGTCTCTGAATCTTCGAGAGATTTTTCCTCGTCGTACTCAGATTAGCCCTTGCTCCCCAAGCCACTGCCCCATATGTGATTATTGGTCTCACTATTGCTGTGTACATCCATTGCAGAATACGTGGGTTGCATCCCCAGTTCTTTCCTGCAATGTTCCTGCACACCATGAGGGCCTTGGTTGCTTTGTGTATTACTTCGTCTTCGTGTTTATTCCAGAGTAACCTACTATCTAGGATTAGCCCTAGATATTTGACCTCTGTTTTCTACTCGACGATGTTCTCCCCTATTCTTATGATTTTTAGATTAGGATTCTTTTTCCTTGTAAAGGCTACTAGTGGGGTTTTGGTGCCAGGATAACCATGTCGTCGGAATACCCTTGACATGGTATGCCTTCCCTGGTCAATTGACTAAGTAGACTGTCCACAGTGAGACTCCACATAAGCGGGGATACAACTCCCCCCTGTGGACAGCCTCTGGTCACATTAATCAAGATAGTGTCTTGTCCTGCCTCCATTTCTTCGATTCTTGTAGATAGCAGTTGCGACATCCAGATGGAAGTCGTTCTATCTACTCCTTTCTCAATCAGTGCTCTTTTGACTGCCTCATGTGGCGTATTGTCAAAGGCCCCTTCTATGTCTAGAAAGGCACATACCATGGTCTCTTTTTTATTCAGAGCGTCTTGGATTTCGTCAGTCAATTGTGTTAAAGCGGTTTCCGTGGACTTTCCCGCTTGGTACGCATGCTGACGGGGGTGCAGTGGCACCTGTTCCAAGATTTCTGTTCTAATGTAATTGTCTACAGCTTTTTCCATCGTTTTAAGAACAAACGATGTGAGGCTGATCGGTCTAAGGGATTTGGGGTGCGTAGTGTCCCGTTTCCCTGCTTTTGGGATGAAGGTGATTTTGGCCCTTCTCCACGCTTCTGGTATGTATCCCAGTTCAAGGCTGCTCCGACTTATTCGGATCAAGTGTGGAATTATTGCCTCTTGGCCCTGTTGAAGTAGGGCAGGAAATATTCCATCCGTTGCAGGGGTTTTGAACGGCTGGAAGGTGTTTATAGCCCATCTCAGCCGTTCCTCACTGCATATGTGCTTTGCCATTGCAGTGTCTTCCCTGGTAGGTCTTTTAGCTTTCTCATTTATTTTTCCGGACATATAGGTATTGGCTTAAAAAATTACTCTGCATATTGCTCCGCAGGATGTGAAGAAGTACTTACCTCTTAATAATGTCGAAACCAACCTGCGAGTAGCATTACAGCACACTATCAACCAGTGCTACGCGAAAAGTGGAATAAAACCTACGGTCGGTCTTTCTGTTGTCAAAAGCAACATGTATCTTCTGTCTCTGACAGTTTGGCAATATGTAAAGAAACAACTAAATTCCTTCATTTAAATTTAAGGTAAAAATGATGGTTCAGTGGGTGGAATGAGATATTTTCAATGCGAACCCAAGAAAGGTGTTTTCTCGAGACTGACTCGTCTTACCAGAGAACCTGTGGAAGGGATGGTCAGTCCTGCACAAACACCTTCACCTGTAAATAACGTTAGAAATTCCATTTCTCCTACAGGTAGTACCCAAGGTGCATTAAGATCTCCAGTATCATTATGTAAGTCTAGTATTTTAATATCAATATTCATACAATATTCCATATCCAGCATATTTTGACTATAGGCGACTGGACTGGACTTTAAACTACATCATTGTATTGTTACAGACCTTAATTAATTTTTGCCTCCCATCAAAACTATTATAAATGCGATTTATCAGCCTATTCGTTGTTCGAAATCATGAAATTTCATAACCTATTTTAAAGAATCCATGGCAGGCGCCAATTTGTATTTATGATAACACTTGTTAAGGGGTGTCCTAATTGGTCTGTGATTGTTCCATTTCCACTTGACATCCAATGTTGCCAAATCACCTATTAAAAAGAAATTAACCGGAAATTTGTCTTCATAAATTAGTGATTGATGGCAAAAACTCCTTCGAAAAATATAGATTTAAAATAAAATAGTCCACACGCCTATTGTCGCACTAATTATCAATGCTTTCATATTTGTCAGTCAATGAATAAACCTTTTGCTTAAATAGTATAAATGTTGTTTTATTGGTATTGTTTTTGTAGGTGGATCTAGCATTAGTTTATCGTCGGCAGCTTCCCATGCAATAGATTACAAAATTGGCGATCGAGTTATAATTAAAAGTAGTCAAGGTTCCAAAGTCGGTACTGTTAAATATATGGGGACTACTGAGTTCGCTGCTGGAGATTGGGTTGGTGTTGAGTTGGATGATCCCAGAGGAAAAAACGATGGATCTGTTAACGGTAAAAGGTAATGGTAGATTATACATACTCAGTTTGTTTAATGAAAATACTGGTGATTTATATCTCGGCAATTTCATCATTTTAGAAGTGGAATTTGCAGTCTCCTATTTAGTTCAGGCGAGCTGTAAGTTTAGACGGAAATTCTGAGACCTGGAATGTAACAGTTGGAGGTGGTAAAGGGGCTTATAACACATGAAAAAAAAATACATTAACTATTTCAATTATTATCATAAACTTTTTAGGGGTGAAAAAGGGATAAAAAAATGAAGTATTGCTGTTTGCGGCTAAAATTGACGTCAAAATAAAAAGTGCCCAATAGAAAAGTTGTAGATCATGTAAAAATCTAAAACTTTTCTCTTGGTAATTTTCTCACATAACCTCAATTTTTCGAGGAAAATGAAAAGAAAAACGATTTTTCGTTTTTAATTTTTAATTTTCCAACGGATTCGCCAATCTTGATGAAACTTGGTGGAAACTTACCTTTTTATGTCCAAAATAACCTAGAATTTTCTCAACCTTGTAACATAATAATTTTCCGAGAAATTTGATTTTTCTGGAAAAATCTCTTTTTTTTCAACTGTAAAGTTTGATCGGAAAATATTATTGGAAAAGGTTTATCTGGGGCTCATTTTTTTCGTTTTTACGTCTACTTTCACATGAAATAAAAAAATACACCTCTCATTTAAAAATGTGCTCAAAAATGAAAAAAAGCAAAAAATGAATTTTGCAACAGGTAAATTTGCAATAATTGTTAAATTTTTGTTATAAAATATTAAAAAATGCAAAAGCCGACTTTTGCATTACATTCTCCGGGAAAAATTAAAAAAGAAAATGTATTTCATTATTTAGTCGGATTTTTAGTTCATTTGCAATATTATTATAAACACTCAAGTCTATTAATGAAGTTAATAATCCGAGCGGAGATTTCATGGTTTTTACTATTGTTGTATGCTGATTTGTTTATATTATAAGGTTTTTCATGAGATAAATCGATTTGTTGATAATTACAAGGCCCAAATACCCTTCCATCAGAGCCCTATAGGCACCTTTCATAAGTGACAAAGTGTAGACATGACAACTCTAACTAGCCTAGGGGCCTAGGCCTTTTGTTTTCTCTTTGACCTTGCAACATTTCAGTATACAGAATATACTATCATTCGTAACAAACAAAATATTGTCTTTTCAATATATTTTTTAATTACAATTACGAATTACTTAAAACCGAACGATTATTATATTAAAAATAAACAAATTATTTCAAAAAGTCAAAGAAAATTGAAATTTTGATGAAAATTGGGCTATAGGGTTCTGATGGAAGGGTATTTGGGCCTTGTAATTATCAACAAATCGATTTATCTCATGAAAAACCTTATAATATAAACAAATCAGCATACAACAATAGTAAAAACCATGAAATCCCCGCTCGGATTATTAACTTCATTAATTGACTTGAGTGTGTATAATAATATTGCAAATGAACTAAAAATCCGACTAAATAATGAAATACATTTTCTTTTATAGTTTTTCCCGTAGAATGTAATGCAAGAGTCGGCTTTTGCATTTTTTAATATTTTATAACAAAAATTTAACAATTATTGCAAATTTAGCTGTTGCAAAATTCATTTTTTGCTTTTTTTTCATTTTGAGCACATTTTTAAATGAGAAGTGTATTTTTTGTTATTTCATGTGAAAGTAGACGTAAAAACGAAAAAAATGAGCCTATTGGGCACTTTTCATTTTGACGTCAATTTTAGCCGCAAATAGCAATACTTCAGTTTTTTATCCCTTTTTCACCCATAAAAAGTTTATGATCATAATTGAAATAGTTAATGTATTTTTTTCATGTTTTATAAGCACCTTTACCACCTCCAACTGTTACATTCCAGGTCTCAAAAATTTCGTATTTTTTATTTTTTTGGTTAGGTTAGGTTAGGTTAGGTTAGGTTAGGTTAGGTTAGGTTAGGTTAGGTTAGGTATTTTTTTATTTTTTTGGGACAGCACACCTGGACTAATTTTATTTATTCCTTTGAATAAACTGCCAAATTATTTACAGTTTTCCAAACATTTCTTCATAAAGTTGTAGTTTTAAGCTCTATATTCCCATTTTACGAATTGGCAACAGCGTACCAAGAGCAAAGTGGGAAGTACCAAAATAAAACACTAACAAATTTGATCAAACCAATCGGATCATCTTCTTTTTCTGCTGCGCAATTTGTGGCCTGAGCTGCCAGGGCTATCCTGCCAAGTTTCTCAAGGCAAATAAATAATAAATTTAAGCGTTTATGCAACCGGCCCTGTAGTAGTTAGAATAATTTTACTCGTTTTTGTTTTAGATACTTTGAGTGCCGTCCCAATTTTGGGTTGTTCGCACCTGTCAGTAAGGTGAGCAAATCGCCTTCGAAAGTAAAACCGGGATCTTGTCAAGTTCACGGCGGTTCCGGGTTACCGCCCAGCGGTATCAAACGAGTGAGTTCAAAAGAGTCTTTGTTATCGAATTTATCCACTACGAGCGCTGCTTCGACAGCCAGAAGGGTAAGACTTGGAATGTCGTCATTAACTCCAAAGGTACGGGAAGTGTTGAACTTATTTCTAAACAAATTATGCCTATACGAAAACTAAAGGCGGATTTAGCGGATGTATAAGCATAACATTTGCATTAATGCATAATCATAACTATAACAACTTCTCTAACGCATAGTGCTTAACAGATGGGTAATTTATCCGTTCCTCAATGCATAAGCATAATCATAAGTGTTAGTGACAAGTGACAGTTGTATCTATCACGGAACATATAAAATTAGTGTGTTCTGTAACCTTTGTCAATCAACAACCATAACAAATTTTCAAATTTATAACCTCATTTGCTCAATCATTGATATTTATTTCTGTATTTTCATCAAAATAGAATATTGATAATAGAATATTGATATATTTTTTTATATCTTGAAAACTTGATTCTGAATTAACTTTTGAGTTTAACAAGTATGACAGCTCCATGAAATCCACGCAGGCGCACTTTCTATTTCGACACATCATTATCCGTAAAAGTTAAAAGTTGGGAACTTCAAGGTTATGCGTTATGAATTGTGCACTATGACTTATGCTTATGAGTTGGATAAATCAGTCCATTTGCAACTACATAGTTTAACTTTTATGAATTGTACATTAAAGTTATGTTTATGAATATAATTATGCTTATGCATCCGCTAAATCCGCCTTAAGTCTCTTAAATGTTGGTATTAGTTGTCACTTATCAAACTATTTTTTTTGTTTTCTAAAAGTTATTCTATGAAATTATTTTAATTTTTTCATTAAAATTCATAAAATACAAGTAGGAATGATTCGTCACAAACATTTCGACGTAAAAATTAACATGTTCACTGTTGCTTTTTTAAATACATAGATAAGGAGTGTGCAATAGATTATACAGGGTATCCCACGACGTTTTATCAGTCCAAATTATCGAAAACTGTTTATTCGGCTAATGTTTATATTTATTATAAGATGAGTTTCGTTTTTTCTGTCATTTCGGGTCACGTGACGCCAAAATATTTTTTTTGATGGGACAACCGGTATAGTATTACAATTTCGGATATATCAATCAAAAACAAATTCAACAATACCACAATGGACTAGTTTAGTGATTTTTTTTTATATTCGCATCTTATGAAATAGGTTTTTAGTGGTTCGACTGTACAAATCAAATTTTTATAAAATAATCCTCTAGCCACAATCGGCTTTTGAAATTTAAATTTAATGATTACATACGTCATAAGTGGTAAGTGACGTGTTTCAATAAGATTGGTAGAAAATTTGCGATGCTTTAATATTAACCGAGAAACTTATCTCTCTCTCTTATTTGTTGTCATTAAAAAGAGATAAACATATCGATATTTTTGTTCTCTGATTGACACTTTATCAAATAAGGAGTAAAACACTAAACAAAATACTCTGTCATTTTCGTTAGTTTACTTTGTTGTTTGGTTGTGTTTGGTTTATGAAAGAAATTACTTCTATACTATTTTTGGTTCGAAAATAAAAATCCCTAACACCTTATCATGGTGTTATAGCGGTTCCTTCAAAAATAACCAATAGAAGTAATTGTTTTCTCGGGGAGCAACCCTTCCATCGGTACAGTGAGAGAACGAATTTCAAGAATACGGTTTTGGCATTTTCAATAGAACCACGCCCACTTTCTATTGGCTGTTCTATTCTATCACCGTCAAGAATAGGGGTCTTGTTTGTTTATTACAGATAAACACGATTTTCTCTCCTGTCATATATCTTGTCAACTGGTACAATCAGTTAGTCACAGAACACGGTGTTTTGTGCCGCCAGTTCTTTGAGAATACTTGAAACGAACGTAGCTAAACTGTGACAACGTTGACTTTTAAACACACTTCATTATTGGTTATTAGTTGGCGCTACGTTTAAAACTTACTAATTATTTATTGCTAAATTTTACGAAATGAGAAAAATTAATTGCAAAATGAATACCAATATAAGTGAGTAGGTATCTTATCCTAAATATATATTGCTATCATTTTTATTAATATGATCCTACTAAACTAGTCCATTGTCATCATAATAGGAGATATTTACAGTTTTCAAGAATTTGGACTGTTAAAACGTTGTGGGACATCCTGTATAATAAAAACACTCTCATTTACCCCAAAACAACGTATGTGAGCTTTAAATATTTTGTATGGGCATACAGTTTCCAGGATAAATACGTTTTCTGAATTTGAGTCAAGTAAAAATTAGTTAAGAAACTATATACCTATGTAGTACAGGGTGATTCACTTTTGTGACAAAGTCCATTATACCAGTTACTGTTACTGGTATTAAAGGTGATACCATTTACAATTTAAAATATGTTTCAACGTATTAGGTATTGGATATATTTAGAAAAAATTAAGCTACATTGACTTTAGATTATGATGGTAATATAAAATTATTGACGTCATCGACGATTTGTTTAAATACAAACCGAGGTCACGTGACAGCTCATTTGAAAGGTCTCCTTATTGCCTTTGCAACAATGTAATCAGGGTTAACCTGTAGAAATCTGTTTCTGAAATTATGAATTTATTCCATACATTTGCATCACACTGTATACCATAAACAATTTTACTGTTCTGTGTGTGAAATGTGACAAGCCGACACAAAACACAGGACACTGAAATGTAAGTTTGGTTGAACTGTGGTATGGAATACTTGTCTTCTGTAAAATATTTTTATTTTTGGTATCTTCTTTATTAAGTTTGTCCCAGAAGTTGATGATCACCCATATCTGAAATGAATTATCGGCATAAATTTCATGTAAGTTTAAAAAACTTAACAAAATTGATATAATTGTTAAAAACTTAACTTATATATCTGTCACATAAGTAAAAAAAATGAATAATGAAACTGGTATTCAAATTCAGGAAAAGTAGGTACCGTTTTGAAGAAAAAAATAATTTCGACACGAACCTGAACCAACCTATGTGTTTGCAGTAAGTAACCTAACGATAAAAATGAGTTTTTATTGATGCACAGTTGAATCACAAAATACTGGAAATAGAACCACTACAAAATTTATTTTTAGGCTTATTATAGGTGAAAATATGCTACATTATTTTTACCATAAAAATAAACAAGATTTATTGGATTGTTTCTTAGAACAAAAAGAAACAGGAAGAAGTATATGCAAAATGACCTTGAGTCGAGAAAGGAGCTTGCATATGGCGGCCAATTGTCAATTTTAATTTCCGTTTCCATTTACGTACCGAAAAAGAATGAAAATCATAATTAAGGTTTTTATTTTTAATAAATTTCAACCAATCAATTGTGTGAATACAACTAGTGTTCTAAATAATTTAGTATTTATAAGAAACGAATGATACGCCTATGCGCTCATTTTTGACATTTATATGCAAATATTGCTTTGACAGTATACTGTAAACATAAACAATGGTCATACTTCAAGATGGCCGACTTCCGTCGCAAATTTTTCTTAAAGTTAATATATGACAGACTCCTTCCTGTTTCTTTTTGTTCTAAGGATTGTTTACTATATCGGGAATTTTTTTTAAGATAAAAAATATGTATAAATGTTTGAATCTTTAATATTAACTTGTTATTTATTTTTTATTTTTATACATAGTGAATTTAATCTATGGAACGCCTCAATAAGCATCTGAAAATAAGATTGCAGCGCCAATGTGGGCAGTCGTAAAACTATAAATATTGACATTAAAATATTTACGTTGTAACTGTTGTGTGTCTGAACAATAACGATTCATAGCTCTGAATGATTTCAAATAATAAATATTTGTAAAAAATCACATAAAAACAAACACAAAACAAAGGAGAACCTGAGAACTATGTCAAGATTTTTAGTTATTCTGATTGTCACCAGGCGGCGTAGCGCTTATTTTGATTCGTCTATTGTCTCGGAAACGGTTTGCACGATTTTTATAAATTTTGATATTTGACGATTTTGTAATACGGTCGAGCTTGTGGTAGTGTTTACATTGTTGTCGGATTTTCCGTTTTTCTTGAAATTGCATTAACTTTGTTATTTCAAACGGAGCTATAACTCCGAAATTATGACATTTAGATACAGAAAATATTACGTGAAAACTATTCAGTATTTTTCAAGGATTTCAAAAACAAAAAAATATACAGGGCGATCCGTTTAAAATTACGAAATAATTGAGACGTTCCGTACATAAAACTCACTCTGTATAAAATCCTGTGAATATTCTTGTAAGAAACTAAATTCCAGGTAAAAAAGGTCTGTGAACATTTTTACTGATTTTTTTATGAATAAGGAATAAATGAATTAATAAACAAGACGATACTAAAAAGAATTCCAACATTTTTACATTATAAATTGATTCCTTGATAAGTTATGCATTGAAGTTTTTTGTATTGTGGATTTTCTTGTTTTTTTTGTGGAGTTTTTGACATTATAGTGCTATATAAACACATTATTATTATCATCAAGAAATAGTTTGAGTTATAAAGGTTCAAAGGAAACTCAAAGTCTATCCCACAACTGTTTAATTAATGTGGGATAGACTTTGAGTTTCCTTTGAACCTTTGTGTTTCAACCCACATTTGAGATATGGATAACTTACAAGATTTAGTTTGAGTTATATTTAAAGAAATTTTATTTTGTTTTAAGGTGAGAAAAAATTAAAATAATATTACTTAACCTCAAAAGCAAACTTTATTATATACAACAAAATAAAACTTCTTTAAACACGACTCGAAATATTCCTTAACGACAATAATGTGTCTATTTAGCACTATAATAAATCATAAACAAGAAAATATATGAAAATACATAATATAAAAATCTTCAATGCAAATTAACTACAATAAGGCAAAAGTTTGTTTGGATATAATGGCCACATTGGCGTTTCTAATAATGTGGCGTATTCATCACCTGCATTTTTGGATACAAGTGCTGGTTTTATAACCTTGCTAATATAAATAATGTGAGGTTAACATTCTTTAAAATGCTTGTTTCGAAGCAGAGTCTGTAATAAAAATGCGCTTTTTATTCGAGGCATTTGCTTCAAAAAAGTGTATCTCCAGTAAAAACAGAGATAATGTCGTAAATAAAAAAACGAAATCTTCAGAAAAGATCAGGGTTCATTGTGATCCCAGTTGACAACAGCTACTATAGCTGTTGCACACTACAGGGTGTTACAAATTTCGGGAAACAAACTTCGTCTCATTGTTGCTCAAATTCAAATCTAAATAAAAATTTCTGACAGCATCGTTACTGATGAGAAGTCAATCTACAATTAATTAAAAAAAAAACAAACGGGAAGCCAACTTTAAAATTGAGGCCAGTTTGTAGTGGCCGGTTTTTTTCGTCCGTTAAGCGGCGGTTACACGGCGCGTGGTTCGTCGAACCTGTCTGGACAAACCGCGACACCTCTGACATTGGTGGTTTGTATAGCTCACGACCAATAGGTTCGCGCAAAGGTTCGTACAGGTTCGTCCAGGGTTGTTCTTTCTCGAACCGATCCATGAAAAACAAAACAGGACGCTAGATCGTATCAGTGGTTCTGTATCTTTTAAAAGACAATTATGTCTTGGAATAAAGAGAAAAATATAGAATTCATTGAAACTCTTCAATTAGAAGAGGTTATATGGAATCCCAGGCATTTGGATCATAAAGATTTAAATATTGTACACAACCCATGGACTCGACTCCAAAAAAAATTCGATACCTCAATTAAGGATTTAAAAAAGAAGAAGGACGTGCTTTTTGCTAATATACGAAAACAGGAGCTGCTGGTTCAAGCGAGGGTTCGATATTTTTAGGCGAAACTCCTGACGTCACGAATCTGGACGAACCACATACCGTGTTGATACCCTAGCATGTAAAACGGCGAACTGTAGCAAACTACGAACCAAGTTCTTGGTTCCACAAACCACGCGCAGTGTAACCGCGGCTTTAGGGTAAATCATTTTATTGAATTTTAATATCCATAGTAGATATTGTAGTTATTCCGAATATCTTTGTATTTTTTTCATTATAGATTAAAGTACGAAAGAAATTTAAAAATCTTGTTGCCAGTATCTATTTTCAGTATTTCTTGATCTTAGTAAATTTAACTGTTTTGTTGTTAATTAAATAGTATGTTGATTACTTTTTTAACCAAACTATATCTTATTTGATCAATTTGCGTTTGTTTTAGATTAATTATAAAATCATCAAATTAAATATTCATTACATTATATATTACATTAAAAGTTAAATATATTTTTATATTATGAATATTCCCTGCTTGTGATGCAGAAATAATAAAATACAGTTTTTTATTTGTTATATTATTATTAGTCCAAGAGTAATCAAGAATTCGTTCTCTACGGATATTTAGTGAAACCTCAAATGTTTTATCACGGAGACAGATGAACGTCAGCTGGGAGTCCTTGGATAAAAAGAACAATAACTTCAAGAGAATAAGTTTCTGCTTAACTGAAAATATATGACAGTACCTATATCCTACTTTCTCTATAGCCTTGGAGATTGCTACTACAATGTTCTAAGCCTATGTTTATGAGCCTATTCGTTGTTCGAAATCATGAAATTTCATAACCTATTTTAAACAATCCATGACAGGACGTCAATTTGTATTCATGATGACGTCACTTGTTAAGGGGTGTTTTAGGAATGTTTTAAATATTTTGTCATAATTTTTTTTTAAATTTAATATAGAAATATTTTATTTTCCGTTTATTAGAATTTAGGTTGCATAAAGAAATATGGGCTGCTAATATCTAAACAAAATCTGAAACTATCGCAAATTTATTGAATAGACTTTTATTTTTTTATTATTTTAACTCTAACCTACTGTTTTTATTTTTCGTTAACTTTTTTCACGCATGCGTTGGTTGTTTGTGTTGTTAGTTGAAATAACGTTTTTTTTGACAAATAACATTACGTTATAGCAGAATCTTGAATGAAAGTGTCTACCTACCTAATTAAATATTTATAAACTCTGCAACATGCGATCATACAAGAATCTGCCCAAATACAAAACGTTAAATAATATTAAATAATTTTATTTTGTTCGATAGAAATCTCCAACAAAATCATCGACGGCTACACCGATTCCTACAAGAACAGCCTTACAGGTAACCACTTATTGATTATTGGAAGAGACTAATTTTAACAAAAATAGCAGAACCGATAAATATTTCCAGTTTATATTATATTAACGTTAATATAAAGATGTTATTTTTATACAATTAACTATGCTTTTTATAAAAAAGAGTAATCCGTTTATTTTTATTTATTTGTTTTTATCTAAATAAAATTTACTTACGTTGTTTTTTGTTTATTATCCTTAATTCCTTTTGAGTAATGTTTATCTGTATTGTATGTATCATCTAGGAAGTTTATAGTGGGATTTTGAGCACATCTGTAAGGTCTGTAAGTAAAAATCTGTAAAAATTAACTTGGTAAACCCCAAACCTTACAGAATTTTTAGCTTACATGAAATAAAAACAATAAATTACATATCTTGTAAGGCCTCAATACAATTAAAAATCCAGGGCCGTAATTAAAGCATGACTTGAGCAATTGGACTGTAGGACCAAGAGAAAGGTGAGATTTATAAATATTAAAATATCAGAAATTTTGAAAACTTTACTACTATATGGAAAAACGTATAAAGGAAGTTAAGAGCATACAGCCTTTATTAAGATCGATTTGTTTTAAAGTGTCTATTTTGACTTACATCAAGTCGTTTTCTACTTATTTTTTTGTTTTAATAAATGGTTTCTATTTTTTTGATATTGTGCATCGTAAGTGAATTCTCTTGCATAGTCTGGTTGACAAATATAGCAAATAATTACAATATCCCTTTTGAACTGTTAGGTTAGGTTATATAATACAGTGTGGAAATCACTTATGGAATAAAATTATTTGTGGGGTTAGTTTAGAAGATTAAAAAAAACGCTGGGAACCGTAAACTTTGAAATTCAAATGTGAGCTTTTCAAACATAAATTTAAATGTCTGTTATTAATTGTACAGGGTGAAATTTTGAAATTATTTATAATTTTGTTCAAGATAGTAAATATATAAAATCCTTGACGTAATTGATTTTTTACATTAAAACAAAAAATGCTCAAAATGTTCTCTGCAATTCTAGTGTCAGAATGAAGAATTACACATTGTGTTCTTCTCTTAGAGCCTGAAGGTGGTCTTCTGACCGAAACATGTCGCTGATGTAACATTATCATTAAATTACATACTGTGGGTTGACTTTGAGTTTTATTGCTACTATTCGTACCATCCACATTTGAGTTTTGGATAACCTCTACAATTTTAGTCTCAATCATGCCGGCCACGCTGCATAATAACTGTGACCCGGAGTATAGAATGTAACATTCCCTCAATATATACAATATACACGTGCTTAATTTTTATTTTTTGGAATAATAATTTAGAAGTTAGATTATTGGGATGTATTGCACAGTTTTATTAATCAAAACACCTAAAAGTTTTTTAATAATTAAAAAAAAGCCATAGGTACACCTATGAATGACAGTTTTTAAGTGTAAACAAACAATTTCCTCATCTTCTATAATGTAGGTATACATAATAGGTAACAAGCAAATGAGAGATTGAGGTGTAATAATTTAGTTTTTCTGCAAATGCAGCACTGTAGCACCATCATAACTATATATTTGTTAAACTTTTCACAAAAATCACACAAAATACTATAAAAATAATAATAACCACACTTCCTCATCTACGTAAACAAGTTAATAAATTTGACAGCGTTGCCGTTTACTAATAGTGTTCAGTGCTATGTGGAAAATAAGAATAGCTATGCTTAATTTACAGTGCTGGTTCAGTTATAGTGCTTTTTTGATAACTGTTAAATTACACTTGAATCGCTGAAAGATTACCCGTGCGTCACGATTCAACGATCATATCACCGATACCTTTTCTATAAAATTAAATTATAAACTGTTGTCTTCTCTATCCATTTCGTATGCTTACATACAACGACGCACGAGTAATCTTTCAGCGATTCAAGTGTATGTGAGCATTCTACATTTTAGTTAATAGGTTTTAGGTTGCAAAATAAGAAATCACGTTTCAAGCAATGTACGAACAAGAAATTGTAGTAAGAAAACATAGCAACATTTTAATGTATTGAGAATGTGACTATTGCACTGACCTATACCAATAAATTTGGTTCACAATTTTATGTAAATAAATAAGTCCATCTGTGTTATACATGTATGGCTTGTCGTATGATTAAAACTCCTATTACTTTTTTAATAAAGGCTAAGTGGCAACACCTCAAATTTTCTTCAAATTCAAATACAGCGTCCGTTAAAATTTAAATTTTTTTGATTATAACCCTTGGCAATATACAGGGTGTCCCGAAAATAATGGTCATAAATTATACCACGGATTCTGGGGTCAAAAATATGTTGATTGAACCCCACTTACCTATATACAATAGTGCACACAAAAAAAGTTACAGGGTGCTAAAGTTAAAAATTTAAATAATTTTTTGTTACTGAAATTTTGGTATTTTCCTTTATTAATTTATTTTTACATTACTCTAAAACGGTTTAAAGTTAATGTATGAAAGTACTAGTACTAGGAAGTACTAGTAAAGAATACCCAATAAATTGGAAGGAGTTGCATTCAATTATTTTGATTTATTATGGATTTTCAGAGGGGATCAATACCTCTTTCACCCCCTCCCAACTTTTTTTAGGGCTATAATTTAACAAAATATGGACCGCCAGTGGAATCAAACGTCTATTCTTAAATTTTTTTGCCTCTCTGTATTTCTTTGTATATATTTTATTATGTTATGGAAGATACAGCCACCCTTTAAAATGCCAATTTCAATATTGAATATTTAAACTACATTTTCACAAATATTAAAAAAAAACCAAAGAACCAAAAAAGATGAGGCTGGATTTCATTTAAATGTGTGGAATTTATAAAGAAAAAATATATGGACCGTTCTTCTTTCAAGAAACTACAATTACTGGTAATGTCTACACAGACATGTTACAAAATTACCTATATCCACAACTAGAAAAAGATGGCATCATAAATTCAGTTTACTTTCAGCAAGACGGTGCACCATCACACTATTCACTTGTGGCTAAAAATTTTTTAACAGAAACATTTGGAGATAGGTGGTCTTTTATCAAACATAGGTGTTATAATCCTATTCCAGAGACTCTACAACAACTGAGATGTAACATTGTCCGAGCATTCCAAGAAATTACCCCAGAAATGTTGCGAAATTCTTTTCAGAACTTTTTATTCAGATTACAAGAATGTATATACCAAAATGGACAACAATTAGAACATCTTGAGGATTTTTATTAAATTAGATAATGTATAAAGTTAATTTTTAATAAAATTTGGTATATTGTTTCAAGTTTGTGTTGTTATTTTCTTTGTTAATTTTTTGTGTATTTTTTGTCTAACCTTTAACAAATTATACATTTTCTCAAAGGGAAAGAGTTCTTCTTTAAGATAGAATAAAAATATATAGGGTGTTCCATTAAAAAATCGACGATATTTGCATTTAAAAAACACCTTTTTTTTAAAAACTTTATATAAAATTTTACTAATTAAACATGTACACTGAAAAAAACTTTTTATAAAATAAATTGTTCCTCGAAAACCGCACCTCTCTATGGTTTTTAAGTTCCGATATATTTGCAGTTAAAATGGCTCAGAAACTTCTGGGACACCCGGTATTTAAGAATTGCGTTATTTTTCTGCTGCATTTTAAACGAGAAAAAAATGTCGTTTAGGAAAGTACAATATATTATCATTATGGCGATCCACGTGTTAAACATTTTATTATATACAAGGTGGTGCAACCAAAAACTACTACTTTGTTTTCCTACTTCATGAAAATGTGGAAAATCGCTCGCACCCGTAAATTTCAGGGGGTGATTACAGTCCCTTGATTTTGAAAAGGAAAGAGAAGGAATGTTGTTTTTTACTGTTAATTTTAGATTTATTTTCAAGATGCTTTAGATAAATTAAAATACTTTTAACAGTGGTTTTTATTTATTATCCTTTACTAATTCTTTACTACATACGTCAACTTCTTAATCTGTCCAATAGAGGGCTGTTACCAACCTTAAAATTTTTATTTATTTATTTCAACAAGAAAAAGTAGTTGCCCCTCGAATCAGTAAGTGACGATTTATCGCAGTTATATTTTAAAGTTGTAAAATTGAGGTGTTTGTTTTTTGTTGGACCACCTTGTATACAGGGTGTACCAACCTTACGACAAAGTTCGGTATATGGGTTGTTTTAAAAGATATCAAAAAATGTTATTAACAAAAATAGTAGATGTCTTTAGGGTCCATATTTTGAAATTACCTTAAACTATACAGAGTGCTGTATAACTCCGTTACAAACCAAACATATGATTTTTTAAGTGGGAACCCCTGTATATTATACCGAATTCAGACTGCTCACATTTTTTTGAAGCTTTTGATATAAGGTTTTGATACGTTATACAGAGTCCTTCAGAAATTATGGACACGTTTGTGTGCATATGGTAGGTAAATCAACGCTCTGTATCTTATTGTACGTTGAAGAAAAAAATTTTTTGCCTAACCCTGTATATAAAAGGGAAAATAAATAATATTTAGTAGAATACGGTGATATTGTATCATATTACGGAACTTTGTTAGGCAAAATACTTTTTTTTTTCTTCAACGTACAATAAGATACAGAGCGTTGATTTACCTACGATTTTCACATAAACGTGTCCATAACTTCTGAAGGACTCTGTATAACGTATCAAAACCTTACATGAAAATCTTCAAAAAAATGTGAGCAGTCCGAATTCGGTATAATATACAGGGGTTCCCATTTAAAAAATCATATGTTTGGTTTGTAACGGAGCTATACAACACTCTGTATAGTTTAAGGTAATACAAAATATGGACCTTAAAGACATTTACTATTTTTGTTTATAACATTTTTTGATGTCTTCTAAAACAACCCATACACCGAACTTTGTCGTAAGGTTGGTACACCCTGTATATTTATGCATACACTTCGTTGAATAAAAAAATCAATAAAATATCGGTCCTATCTTGTATGACATACGAATGTAAAGTTGCTTTGATTTTGTTTAAGTTGATTGATGTAGATATAACTGGAAAAGGTTTTGCTATTTTTGTTGCACGTACCTCATTGTGTATGTTTTTAATATTTTTTTTCTTATTCGATAGGACGTATTAAACGAAAAACAAAAACACATAGAACAGTTGTTAAAAGAAAGAGAAGACACCGAATACAAACTAGCTACAATGGAACTACAATTTAAAAAGGTGAAATTCTGATTCAAATTTTAATAAAAAATATACCTACCTAAATTACGTGTAGATATTATAACCTGCTGTTGCAAGAAAAAACTGCCATATCTGTACTACGTCCGGATTGTTGTACATTTTCCGTTGAATATGAATAAATGTTTTTTAAGTAGCATTTTTGATTTTTTTACAGTATCGCGAAGAAAGCGGTCACAAGCTAGAGGAAGATATAAAATTGATAAATACTCTAAAATCCGAAAATACTCAGCTAAATTTTCAAATTGAAGAGGAAAAGCGCAAAACTGAAGATATTCAATTTAGATTAGAAGAAACTGTTATTTCCAAAGATGATCTACAAGTTAGTATAAACTTTATTATGATAGTTTTGGGACCGGTTGCATAAATGCTTGTCAAAGCTCTGTTACTTAACAAAATGTTAACTCTTGTGTTAAATTGGTAAAGGTTATAACCCCCTAAGGCATGTGGCTATTTGATTAGTAAAATATTTGTCCTACTGCTTTCCAAAATTTGTATTTTGAGATTCTAAATTTTTAAGATTTTGAACGTGCCTATTTCAGGTCAAAGAAAATAGCAGTTTAATGAGAATTGAGGAATTGGAAAAGCAGCTATTATACGAAAAGCAGAGAATTGATAATTACGAAAAAGATGCTAATAAACTATTTGAAGCCGAAGAAAATTTAATAAAATACAAAGAAGAAATAGATTCACTGAAGGAGCAGTTACAAGAATCCAGAAGTCAACAGATTGTCTTGGAAGGAGATCATGCCAGTACAGCAGGTATAGTTAATACTTTTACAAATATCAGTATACAGGCTGTGCTATAGAAGTTTATGGGGAAAGGATTATACCAGATGGATGAAATTTGGTATACAGGGGTTTTCGATACTTCTGAATTCAACTAAAATATTTTCAAATTTATAGCACTTCCGGTTATACCAGAAATTGACACCAACTTCACTATTTTAAATGGAATACTACATTTTTTTTTCTTTTTTTGATTAGACGATTAAATTCAAGGGCCATTTTATGTAAGGTACAAGGTACCTAAAATTTACAGTTTTAGAGAAATTTAAGTGTTTTAAAAAAAATGACAAAAAGACGATTAATAAAATATTAATTATTTCAATTCATTAATTTACAAAATTTAAAAATTATTACATCGTTTTGCACCTAAGCGCCTAAATTATAAGTTGTAGTGTTTAAATAAGAAATTAATTATACAGGGTGGTCACAACGTTGAGTTAAATTTTAACTCGAGAAAACGACGATTAGTTTTTTTTTTAAATTGCAACCCCCATTTTTTATATTTTCATTTGATTTCTCATAGAAAAATAAGGTAAGTATGTATTTACTTTCCTATATCAATTTTTTTTCGTTTTTCGTTTTTTGGGTACCAAAATTTCCGGTATAACCTAAAATGCTATAAATTTGAAAATATTTTAGTTGAATTCAGAAGTATCGAAAACCCCTGTATACCAAATTTCATCCATCTATAAAGCGGGTCACAGTTATTATGCAGCGTGGCCGGCATAGGCCAATGTAAATCTTATGGGCGAATATTCAACACTGTTGCCGCTTTGGTTACGGCTTGAACCACAATTAACTCAGCCAATTTATTTTCGTAGAAACGTTTTATTATGAATTTTGCAAAACAGATGTATTCTATATAATAAATATTATTAAAAAATGGAATTCAAATCTATTTATGTAGATTGTAGATTGTAATCAGTATATACCTGATCACTTGATGGATTATTTAGGTCTCTACTAAATCTTTCAGACAAATCCTAATCCTATTGCCAGTGAAAATATTATTTAATTACAAAGATGCTAATTATTTTTACCTGTATGATCCCTTGATCCTCGTAAACCGTTATGTAATATTCCTGGAGTGTAGAGGTAAGTAAATGTACAGGTAAGTAATAACATAGGCAGGTACCTATCTGTTTCTGCTGATAAACGAAAGGGCATTATTGAAACAACAGCCATGCAGTTAGCAGCACCGTTTGAAAAATTTAAACAAGGTGAAAATCTTCATCGTCAAACCAAGAGGCTTTTATTGAATATTTTAACGTATACGTTGAATACAAAAGATGACAAAAGTGTGACAGCGAAAATAGAACTGATTTCTGAAATGACTGGCCTTAGTGTGGGAACAGTGTATAATCTGAAAAGCGAAGTCGCTACTGGACCTTTGACATCGCCAAAAAAACGAAGACGGAACAGCAGCCAGTCGAATTCAAGACTGATCACCTACGATGAAGGTATCCAATCGCAAATACGAAAAGCTGTGCATGAATTCTACTCCGAAAATATTCCACCAACACTGGCAAAAGTTCTTGCTAAAATAAATTCAGACGAAAATGTACCAAATTTTTCTAAAAGTACGCTAAGACGCTTGCTTAACGATATGGGGTTTGTTTATGGAAAGAGAGGAAGAGACTCGATTTTAATAGAAAGAGCTGATATAATCGCCTGTAGGCACAAATATTTAAGATCAGTGAAGAAGTTCCGCAAAGAAGGATATAACGTAATATATCTGGACGAGTCATGGATTAATGTGGGCCACAGTGTAAATTTTGAATGGAAAGACACTACCATAAAAAATTCCCGAGATGCATTTGTCAAAGGACAAGTCAACGAGGACCGAGATTTGTTCTTCTTCATGCAGGCTGGAAAGACGGTTTTCTTGAGGGTGCAGAAAAAACTTTTCTGGCAAAGAAAGGTGCAGACGATTACTACGACGAAATGGACGCAGAAGGCTTTGAGGCCTGGTTTAAAGATCAATTGATCCCTAATTTGCCGAAAAACGGATCAAAGAATGTTGTAATGTTGGATAATGCGTCATACCATTCGGCGAAGTTACCTTTTCCAAAGACAACTTGGAATAAGGAACAAATAAAGTACTGGCTACTGGAAAAAGAGATTTACTTCGATGATGATTATTTAAAAACAGAATTATTGGCTACTGCAAACGCGTTTAGAGAGCAGTACGACCTAAGAAAAATAGACGACATTGCCACGGAACATAATATATATTAATCGTTCTCCCTTAAAATTTAGATGACAGCTGACTTTTTTACCACTCGTCTTGTAATTTATGTATATATTATTATTATTGACATATTTTTATTATTAATTATATTATTATATTATTATTTCATAATTTGACAAAGGTCTTTTGTAAGGCCGCTGTATTCATTTTTTTCTTTATACGTGATAATTAAACGTATAAAATTTGAATATTTTAGCGGATTTACAATATTTTCCTTTAAACGCATAAAATTTATCTAAAAGCATAATTATAAATATTCTTAATTACTCACTAAACGATTTTCAAATGAATAATTTAGTCAACATTTAAATCATAATAGTAACACAATGGCAAGTTATATTCCCGCTCCAGTTGAAACCAAATTCGAAGAACATGCCGATATGGCAACGCCGTCGTCCATAAACGCAATGCTGCATAATAACTGTGACCCACTCTATAGTATTATCCTTTCCCCATAAACTTCTAGGTGAAGGTCGATATGGGACACCCTGTATGTCCACAAACTTTTAGCTAAGGAAAAGTGTTCATTATAAATTTATTTTTCATAAAAAGTTTTGCATCAGAAGTTATGAATATGATCCAATTAAAACAAAATACTAATTCATATTTTATTTACATATTAACTGATGTCTGATAAATAATTAACTCTTTTATTATTATAAGAAAGAAAGAACTGGATTTATTGTCGACAAATGTTTTTAAATTTGTGGACAAAGCTTTATAAAAAAACTATCTACAAATAATGTAAAACATACAAACAAATAAAACTTCACAATATAAAACATTTCGAAAGGTCAGTAAAAAATGGTTTAAATTTTATATTATACGAGGTCTGGCTATTAAATAACGAGACTGCTTATGAAAAAGAGTTTTATTTTAAAAATTATTCTACAATCGAATACAAAACGTGGGAAAAATGTTTTTCAACAATTAAACGTATACTATGGTATTCAGTATGTTGTGAGGTGTTATAAAAAAATATTAATTGTTGATGCAATTGTTTATAAAAAATTGTTTAAGTAATAAACAATTAAATAATTAACTGACAAATTCGAAAAAAATACCATTTTGTAGAGAAGATAAAATTATGATTTTTAGGATTTTTTTCATTTCTTAATATTAAATTTAAACAATTGTTAATAAACAAAAACGTTAATTAACAATTAGAAAATTTTTTGAAGAAAACATTTTTGTTTAAAAACCATTTCTTTTATTAAACAGTAGAATGGCAAAAAAAATTTATGAAAATTGTTAAATAAGCCATTTGTTCATAAAAACTTTTTAAATAATTGGTCACAAACATTTAAAAAAATTGGATTTATATTGTTTATAGAGTATTAAAAACGACTGTAAACAATCGCATTTGTTTACTTTGCTTGTTAATAACAATTTCAATTTTTAAAAATATTATTATGTAACTTTGTTCAGTAGATTTATGATAAAGGATTCCAAGGGTTAAAAACATTGTTGTGTTTTTATTTTACTCACAGTAAGGAATTTAAAGTTAGTAACAATGAAGATGTAATTTTTTAATTAACAAATGGATAGAAATGTGAAAAATAACGGAAAACATTTTTTGACTGCAGAAATTTGTTCTCTGATATGTTTTGTTAGTGCTAGAATTTTAAAATTGAAAAAAAAATAACTTGTCATTTGGTCGTTGCGACGGTGACGCGCCGCCCGTTTTTTATGCCATTTTTAACATTAATTTAGACCTATAAATAATTGAGCTACAATTAGGGGAGTTGTGACTTTTTTGTTGGAAATTTCCTGCCCTTTAAGAATCCGTTCAGTTTTTTGTTCTAGCAATTATAGTTTATGAGTTATTAGCAAAAATGTACCTAATCCCCCTTTTTTCAAAATCTTAAATTGTTAATAACAATAGGAAATTTTTTAAAACGGATTTTGATATTCAGGAACATTTTTCTATTTTTCATTTCGAATCGATTGACACCAAAATCAGATTTTTCGGATCGGTGTAACCCAAATCCGATTTAAATGACTTCTCGACCAGACTATGGTATAGACAACCAAACATACAACAATATTTCATTACTGTTTTTAAGACTATCTGAAACTAAGATATTTTTTTTACTGAAAACTACAATCGACGGAATAGTTTTGTAACAAACTCGTAAAAAACATGTCGGACAAAATATCTCAATTACCAATTGCCCTTATTTTTATACTTTAATGTTAAATAACCACTTATTTATATTTTTTAGTGCTGATTAAATCATTACAAGACGAAGTCGATCACTACAAATCAGATTTAAATGAAAAGAACGATCTCATCAACGTACTTAATCAAGAAATATCTAAAACAACTTTAGATTTCCAAAAACAATTGGAAGAAAACCGTGAGAAATATAGTGACTTGGAAAAAGTATCCAACGATAGAGAAAAAGATGTAAACGTCTTAAAACAGGAAAATGAAATCGCTAACAAACTTCTGGAAGAAAAATCGACAAATCTAGCAAATTTACTCAATGAAAAACTCACATCTGAAGCTAATTTAGAAAAAGAAATCGAAAGACTGAAAATGGAATTGAGCGCGAAAATTTTCGATTTGGAAAATATCCAAGACGTTTTAAAAGGCAAAGAAACAAATTCCACAGATCTGGAACGCGAATTACAATCCCTTAGACAACTGCTAAAAGAAAGCGACGCGGAAAAAGAGGATCTGAAACGTCAAATCGCTACCATTACCCAAAATTTAAAAGATCAAAGTGAACAACTAACTTCGAAAGATGCAGAATTGAAAAAATTAGACACACTAAAAGAAGATTTAGAAAAACTTGTACAGTCGAAAGATGAAAAACTTGTCGAACTTAGTAACAGTATTAAAGGTAGAGAAGAAGATTTGTTAACCTATACGAATAAATTTAATTTATTGCAAGATGATTATAATAAGTTAGAAGCAACTAATACTGAATTAAACGATTTGAAGAAACAATTCGAAGACAATTTGAATAAAAAAGAATTAGAGATTAATGATTACCGCGAAAAACTCAAAGAACAAGAAAATAAACTCCAAGATGTCATAAAACAGATGGACTGTAAAAATCAAGATATAAATAATTTTAAAAACGAACAAGATAATTTAATTACGAAGTTAAAGCAGTTAGAATCGATACAGGAGGAGCTAAATAAAACAGTGGATCAATTAAACGATAAACTTAAAGTTTCAACGGATATAATTCAAGAAAAAGACTCGCTTATTTCCTCTTTGCAGAAAGAATTGCAAACAACCAAGATAGATTTAGAATCCGTATCGACTAACCTTCAACAGTACCAAACAAACCTCAACGACGTTGAATCGAATTTAAAAAAAGAAAGAGACCAAATCAAAGAACTTTTGAAGGAAAAAGTAAAAGAATTAGAGGATTACAAAATAGAATTTGCTAATACTGTAGCTGAAAACAATTCAAATCTTCAAAATGTATCACAAGAGTTAAACAACAAATTAAAAATCATCGAAGATCTACAAAAAGCCAAAGAACAAAATGAATCTTTAAATTTAGAAACCGTACAATCGCAAGAAGAAAAAATACAACAGCTGCAATCTCAAATCGTGGAAAAAGATAACGAAATCATGGCCCGATCTAATACTTGTACCCAGCTACAAGAAAACATTCAAAAGAAAGATGAAGAACTGTTTAAAATTCGTAAATCGTTAGAAGAAAATACAGATTCTTCGTCTGAAACTATTTTAAAGTTGAACAGCGATATTGAAAGTTTAAATAAAGTGAATCAAGACCAGTTAGAAGAAAATAAAAAGTTACGAGTGTTGTGTAACGATTTGACTGCCACTGTCGATAAACAAACTCGAGAAATTACTGAAATGGTCGAGAAAGTAAATAAAAAAGAAGAAGTTATGCAATCGTTGCAAACAGATTTAAACAACAAAAATAAAGAATTAGAAAATAAAATTCAAGATTTAAACGTTATCCAAAATGAAAAAAATGATACTGAAAATAGTTTTAAAAAAGAAAACGACGAGTTAAAACAACAATTGGAAATACTTAAGCTTTCTTTGACAGAAAAAGAAGATAAACTACAAGAAATGGTTAAAAAAACTGAAGAACTGGAATTATTGAAACAAATACAATCGGAAAATGAACACAGATTAAAACAAACCATCGACGAACATAAAGAATTGGAAATACAAGTATCCGATCTACTAACCAAAATTGAAAATAAAGATCAAACTATAGTCGAGTTAACGGAGAAGGTAAATGAACTGACAGGTGTTAGTGAGGAATTGTCGTCTTCCAAAGAACAGCTGCGACAGGCTAAAAAGTTACAAGAAGAAATGAACAGTATAACCATCGAATACGAAACAATCAAAAACCAACTAATCGAATCAAATCGAAAAATCGAAACACTCTCTATCGAGAATCGAGAATTGACCGAAAAATTAACCGTCGATTCTGGAGACGCGGCTAATAAATTTTCCGAGTTAACTGATCGCATTAAAGAAAAAGAAAATTCGCTCGAAATTTACAAAACGCAAAGCGAAGAAAAAATAGCCAATTTGGAGAAATTGGTTAAAGAATCTCAGCTGAAGAACGACGGTCTCGAACAATCGATTCGTGATTATAAAATTGAATGTGAATCTCAAGCGACAATTCGAGAAGGGTTGGAAAGGGAAATAGAAAATATTAAGAAAACGCTGCATCAAAAATCGGCACAAATCGACGTATTGCAGAAGAATTTGAATGACGCTGGTAAAATCGTTGCCGGAAAAGATGTACAACTGAATCAACAGATCGTCGAAATTAAGAAGTTGAAAGAAGGAAATAATAAAGTAAGTCAAATTATATACAGGGTGTATCAACCTTACGACAAAGTTCGGTATATGCGGGTTGTTTTAGAAGATATCAAAAAATGTTATTAACAAAAATAGTAGATTTCTTTAGGGTCTATATTTTGAAATTACCTTAAACTATACAGAATGTTGTATAACTCCGTTACAAACCAAACATATGATTTTTTAAATGGGAACCCCTGTATATTATACCGAATTCGGACTACTCACATTTTTTTGAAGATTTTAATATAAGGTTTTAATACGTTATACAGAGTCCTTCAGAAGTTGTAACCATATTAGTCCCAAAAAGGCAGGAAGCCAATTTGCAACAATATTCTTCCAAAGAGGCAGGGCGCCAATTTGTAACACTAAGCTGTCCCGGCTTATGAGACCTTTTAACTCAGGAGTGGGTACGCTCCAGCTTAGCGACACTCCGTATATAGGATATGATTGATGGGTGAGGGCGCCACTGCTTTAAATTCGACAAAATTTAATAACTAGGTGTAAAGCAGAACACCTTATTTAATTTAAAGTTTAACTAGAAAGAAAAAATGAATATTAAAAATATTTTGGCTACTTTAACACAACAATAAAAAACTAAAATACTGATACCGATAGGCAACCACACACAGCAAATCTGTGGGTTTAAAACAAACACTCAAGTAAGAAATTCAAATTTATTTTGCCACAAAGGGTTAGGTACTTAGCTTAGGGTTTCGGATTTCTCCCACAGCGGTATGTGTACGGCTTCGGTTGGTTACAGATGTTGACGACTTCTACAGGAAGGCAGACCTGGGGGACTTCTCCGGAGAGTTAGAACTTCAGGTGTAGTCAGCTGGATCGGTGCTTTATCGGTAACTTGCTAATAATTTGCGATATTTTCAACGGTAACTTGGAGGTACTTTTGAGGTAACCTGGAGGTACATTGGACGGTAACTTCAACGGCAACCTGCCGGTAACTTGGAGCTAATAATTTGCGATATTTTCAACGGTAACTTGGAGCTAATAATTTACGATATTTTCAACGGTAACTTGGAGGTACTTTTGAGGTAACCTGGAGCCGTATAAATAACGGCTAAGGTAAAAATTCGTTAATACGCAAAATGATGCTCGTTCTTTGAAGGTTGAAGGCGAAAGGGGAGAGTTCTCTACGCGCTACGATGATCTTAACGGTTCATTTCCGTTAGGGGAGGAATTCGAGCGTTCTGATTGGTTAGTTTTTAACGGGTTCTCAACGTTCAAAAACGGTTGTGTCTATTGGTCGTCCGAAAGGTATTTTTTAATGGTTTGAAGTCGTGAGATAGTGAAAAATGTTTATCATTTATGATTAAGTGCAGGATTTAATTATACGTGTGATTAAATTAATTTTACGCTCGGAACATGTCAATAAACATGTTACAAAGTTATGGACACGTTTGTGTGAAAATCGTAGGTAAATCAACGCTCTGTGTTGAAGAAAAAAAAAGTATTTTGCCTAACAGAGTTTCGTAACGGAGTTATACACTCTGTATAGTTTAAGGTAATTTCAAAATATGGACCCTAAAGATATCTTTTAAAACAACCCATATACCGAGCTTTGTCGTAAGGTTGGTACACCCTGTATAGTAGCATTTTGTTACTATAAAATCTAGTCGTCCACAATAAAGTTTATTTCTTCCTAGTTCCCCCACGTGGAAGGATTAAATTTAGATTCAATTCCTTTCGAATACATGAAATCAATCACAGTGGAGCAATTAGTTTTTTAATGATTCTTTGAGCTCTTTAGCTCCGCCTCGAAGTTGGTTCCGTTAACACAGAAAATAGACTGGGACTTTCCTCTTCTGCACGTCATCCTCAATATTGCAATAACTGCCGAATTGCTATTTAAGTAAAGATGACTCTCCACTTCTTTTCCTTCCTTCTACCAACAGTAACATGATTTGGATAGTAGTAATTCATTCCTACTCAGTCTAGCATCTGGAAGCTGCCCCATCATGGGTTAGCTCTCTGATTCTTGCACCTGACATCTTAAACAAACGGATTTTACTGTTGCTCCTCCATTGATAACCCAGAAATTAAATTTTTGGGTTGCTTTGTGCTTTCAGAAAATTTTTTAGCTAAGTTAGTTCTCTCCACAAGGACTAGAAAGCCATCCTTAAATTCTATTATAACCTTTAATACCACTCGTACATTTCAAGCTTTTGCTTGCAATTCTATTGCTGGACTTTTTAAAGTAACAACTGCGCATGCCTTTCAGATTTGTTACTTCAAATTTCCTGCAAAAAATAAGTTGACAAAAATTTCGAACAATTTCTATTTTTCAAGGCCAAATATGCGCAATTCTCATGCAATTTCGACTATTTTAGGGAGTTTTAGTGTAGAACAACCTAAAATGTATGTTGGTAAGTGTGCCTGATGACTCTACCGACGCTGTGTGACATTTAAAAAAAAAGTACTGAATCATTTTTTGCTATGAGGTAGTTTTATGTGAATGATAATTTTTCAGAATTTTTACTGTCTATCGCAACTTTCTATTTTTTATAAAATGTCGAAATGTACCAGATAAATTTGATATAAACAAAAATTTATAAAACCTGTCAACAGTGTCAATTGTCAAAATAAGCCTAAAAAAGTCTGTAAAGTTGCAGAAATGTAACAGGTCGGCTGAAAAGTCCCCGGTCTACCATAGTAAAACACAATATTTTGACAAAATTCATTTTTTTTATTCAACATAGTTGCCTTCAAGGGCGATGCAGCGATTATAGCGACCTTCCAACTTTTCGATACCATTTTTGTAGTACTCCTTCGGTTTGTCCCCAAAATAGGCTTCAGTTTCGGCGATTACCTCAGTATCAGAGCCAAATTTTTTTCCCGCGAGCATTCTCTTCAGGTCAGAGAAAAGGAAAAAGTCGCTGGGGGCTAGCTCTGGAGAATACGGTGGGTGAGGAAGCAATTCGAAGCCCAATTCATGCAATTTTGCCATCGTTTTCGATGATTTGTGACACGGTGCATTGTCTTGATGAAACAACACTTTTTTCTTCTTCATATGGGGCCGTTTTTTCGCGATTTCGGTCTTCAATCTCTCCAATAATGCACAGTAATAGTCGCTGTTGATTGCTTTTCCCTTTTCCAAATAGTCGATGAACAATATACCGTGTGTATCCCAAAAAACTGAGGCCATAACTTTGCCAGCTGACTGTTGAGTCTTTCCACGCTTTGGTGGCGGTTCACCGGCCGCAGTCCACTCAGCTGACTGTCGATTGGACTCAGGCGTGTAGTGATGGAGCCAAGTTTCATTCATAGTCACATATCGACGCAAAAAATCGGGTTTATTACGACTTAACAGCTGCAAACACTGCTCAGAATCATCAATTCGTTGCTGTTTTTGGTCGATTGTGAGCACGCGCGGCACCCATTTCGCACAGAGCTTCCGCATACCCAAATATTCGTGAACGATATGTCCAACACGTTCCTTAGATATCTTTAGAGTGTCAGCTATCTTGATCATATTCACTTTACGGTCACTCAAAATCATTTTGTGGATTTTTTTGATATTTTCGTCGGTAACCACCTCTTTTGGGCGACCACTGCGTTCATCGTCTTCGGTGCTCATTTCACCACGCTTGAATTTTGCGTACCAGTCAATGATTGTTGATTTTCCTGGCGCAGAGTCCGGAAACTCATTATCAAGCCAAGCTTTTGCTTCATCTGTATTTTTTCCTTTCAAATAACAATATTTAATAAGCACACGAAATTCTTTTTTTTCCATCTTTTTGAAAATAACAAAAGTTGCTTCACTAAAAATGCAATATCTCACAAACTAATAGTCCGACAGCTGTCAAATTTTTACACGAATCTTTTGAAGGTTGATACTATCTAAAAATGAAATGGATTTATTTCTAGTGTCTTCATCTATAGGTCAGACCGGGGACTTTTCAGCCGACCTGTTAAAGGTACTCTTACATTTCAGCCTTTTTCCTGCAAGTCTATTTTTAATTGCTAGCAAATCTTTACCATGCCTTCGTACATTGCCGCAACTTTTGAGAGATTTTTTTCGTCATTTGACAAGTGTTGTCAGTTTCTGAATATTTGAGGTTACGTTACCTTTAATTTAAAACATGGATTTTCATATAAATACAAACTGTAAATACACACGAACTTCGGATTAAACATATAATTATTATCATAAAATACTTCAATGATTATTATGCTTCATCCTTAGACTAGGAAAGAGAGAGGACAGCGCATGGCAATGAAAACCTTATGCGTGTGAGTGAAGCCAATTTTCAAACGTTTGGTGGTAAACAAATTTGGAACGTCGAATTGTATTTTTTTAGTTTTTTAATTTTCACCTTTTTTAATTACCTGAATAGACATTTGAAAATGGTTAATTGTGCAGCTTATAAGTGCAACACTCAGAGTGCTAAAAAAGAGGAAGGAATTTCATTTCATAGGTTTAAGTATTTTAAAACTATTTCCTTAAAATTGTTTCTATTAATATTACAACTTTCAGGTAATAGATGTTTAACTGAATCACATATGTTATGTATGATAACTTAAATTAATTGTACATGCAATTTGAAAATTGTTTTCATTCAGTTTTAAAGATTATTTTTCATTTAATTGTTATTATTTGCTCATAGATGTAATAGTTTTGCAGTGGCGTGGAATAAAAACATATATTTAAAATAGATAAAATAGATTAAAATTGTAATATTTATTAAATAAATATGTTTTAAAATGATTGTTGTTTTTTTTTTGGAGCAGTACATATTTAAAGACTTTTTTAAATTAGATTTGTAATACGAAATAATGAAAATGATTATTTAATAATCTTGTAAGAAAAATCATATGATACGCCTATGTCAATATTGTCCGCCATTAGTTTGGTGGTAAATGGGTTACATAAATTAATTCCAATGCGCAGTCCTCTCTCTTTCCTTGTCTAAGGCTTCATCCTATAGGATGACAGGATAGAATCAGCTGACGTAAACTGACATTTCTGCCAACATAGATTTTGGGTTGTTCCATCAAAATTCCCTAAAAACAGGCGAGATTGCGCGGATTTGTCCCCTTGAATAAATAGAAATAGTTCTATAGTTTTGTGTGCCTTTTTGTTACAGTCAAAAGGCATGCGTAGTTGTTTCACTAAAAAAGCTAGCAATAGAATTGAGAGCAAAATGCTGAAATATAAGAATGGCATATAGGCGAAAGTATATTTAAAATAGTTTATGTTGTGTATTAAAAAATTGTATTAAACATGTTCTTTTTTTAAACAGAATATACCAGATGCTTCAACTAACGGTGTTCAACAATTAATGGAGGAAAAAATATTCGCCGAAAATCAAGTAAATTTTTTAAATTCCATCATAGCGGATATGCAGAAGAAAAGCGAAGAACAGAAAGCTCGTATCGAAGTTTTAGAAATGGGTTATAGTTCGTCTGCTGTAGATGAATTGACTTCGTGAGTACCAATCACTTTTCTATTAAAACTTTCATTTTTAGCTTTGTTCAGGTTTCGCCAGTTACCGTTCTCAAAGGATCAGTAGCCTGCGCACTAAAAAATTCTGCGTCCGCATTTCTTTGTGCGCAGGCTTCTGATAGTTTGAAAACGGTAACGCGAAATCCGCTCCAAATTTCCGGCGAAACAAACCAAATATCATTTACCTAGTTTTCAGTTAAGACAGTTGAGCTAACAAAAATTATCTCACTAGTTGTGAAATCTTCCAAAGTGAAATGTTCACTGCAATAGACCCATCTCGTTAATGGCTCAAATTTAATACTCATGCGCGAACCAACTCCTACTTTCGTAGTTCCTCCTAAAAATTGCAACTTCTTCTTTGTGGTTTATGGCCTGAGCTGCCAGGGCTATACGGCAAATATAAGCTAGCTATAATACACAGCTAAAAGGGTTTTTTTCATTTAAATTGTGGTATTCCTGTGTTCTATGGTAAGAAGTAGTCATATTTTAGCAGTGGAAGGGGAAAATTCAAAAATATTCTCACATGAGTATTCAATAAAGAGATAGGTCTATTATACATATACATATTTACTGATAGGTTTTCCAATTTTCAGTCTAATTCTCCATGTTTTATAGCTATTATTTCCTAACCATTCTAAAATATTATAAATGGACGGCTTTAATATTCAAGTTTTTACTTTTGCTTGCACTCTCGGAGTGCAACCCCTTGTTTTTATTTAAAATTTGTGTCTAATCTAACCAATAAAATTACCGCAGGCTTGGCTTCAAAATGGGTTCTAAGCAAGTACCACCAAGAATGTATTGTGATATATGTGAAGAATTCGATCTTCACGAAACTGAAGATTGTCCTACACAAGGTGAAGACGACTTGCCCATTACTCAACCAAGCAATGAAAATAAAATAAAACCACCACCCCGAGAATATTGTGATATATGCGAAGGTACGTTACTCATATGTAATATTAATATATTATTTTTTCATTTAGTTTATAATTTATATTTACTTCTAAATTATAAATAGTTGTCTACATCTACAATTCGTTGATCATAAATTTATCTTTCAGTGTTTGGACATTCGGTAGAAAATTGTACAGAAGAACAGGAATTTTAAGTTAAATTGATTCATAGGAACACAATTTGTAGATAGTTAAAACTTTGTTAATGCCCAATAAAAATCTGTTATTTTATTAACTTGATTTTTTTTTATATCAGAACCATTCTTAGTTGAATACACTGTTCACTGCAGCTTCTTCATTATTTTAACAACTACCCCATTTTATGCTCTCTGATATTAGTTTTATCCAATCAACTATGATTAAAGCAACGAGAAGGCACACCTCTATCAATAGGTGTTTTGCTCTTTCCAATTCATTGCTTGGTGTTATAAAGTTTACCAAAATATGCCTAACTAAATAAAATAGAGGGGCAACACTGTTGAAGGGTTGTCAACTGACACACGTCAACAAGTGACCCCATTGTACACAACAAGGGACAAAATGAAAAACTTAAAAAGTACATCTGAATTTTATTATAATAAATACTTAACTCAAATATAAAGTGAGATATATAAATAACACTTGGGGTTCTACATAGCTCGGTTCCAATTCATCTGTGAACCAGATTTCACTAAGTTGAAGTCTAAAACCTTCATTAATTTGGTCTTTAGGGCAGGATATTATATTTTCCTCCCAGGTTCACTATATTTAATCAATTGTTGGGGCTCATTGACAAGTTTCTTAACAATGATTCCTATACTACTACTACTGGCGGATTTTTTGCTTTGGTCAACAATATAGCACCACTGGAGAAGAGGTTTCTATTTTAGGACATTTCATTATTCCTCATATAGCGAAAATAAACTTAACCAACACAACGCGTTTAAAAATAATTTATTTGTAATAATACTTTATAATGTATATATATTGAGATCAATAACTAAGCTCAGTAAAATTAAAATGTAAAACTTACCTCAATAAGTAATTATAAAAAAGGATATCATAATAATTTTCATTAAATCATCAGCTACTTTTCTTTATTTCATCTAAAGTATTCAAAATAATAATCTCAAATATGAAACATTCAAATAAATGAAGAATGTATTTGACAAACTTATCTTGGATAGGATCCATGGTATCATTTAATAACAATCAAAATATTTCCAATTTAAATAACAAGTCCCAATTCATGTAACAATTTACAATTGACATAGTTTTCTTTTGAAATCAAAGTTATAATCTGAAACAATAAAAAGGAATAAAATTAAAACTATTAATCTCATTCATATTTTGAACAAACAAATATGTAATTTAAGTAGTTAAGTGTTTAAATATTATTTATAAAGTAAAAGTACTTACCTGGTTACAAGTTGACAATTGTTAGTCTTCGATATGAAATAAGTATTCAGATAAATTATCACAACCTGAGATGTACCTAAAAACACAGAAACAGTATCAATAAATGTAACAAACAGAGGTGAAATCAGTGTACAAACTCTTAAATTTACAGTGATGGACAGAATAACTTGTTTTAATGATAAAAACACTCATATAGTGAAAACTGAAAAGAATATTTCAAAACATAATCAATAAACATTGATAAAAGACATTTTAGTATGTAAATAATAATGTATGTAAGTTAGTAAATTAAGTTTGTATATTAGTTACAAGATGTTAATCTTTGATAATATCAAGACATATTAGTTCAATCAGTACTTATAATAGTGAATACCTAGTTCAGTTCAGATAATAGAGTCACTAGAAAGCTTGAATTTTAGTTCTTAGAAGTTAAAATAGTATTTAAAAGTTATAATAGGACTAGTTTAATAGATTTATGCATACATTTAGGTTCAATTTATGTTTTTAGCTCAAATTTAAAAAGTGTTCAATGTATTTGACATGACTGAAAGTAGCATATTTCAAATTAAAATTTTATAGGGAAAAACTGATATAAAAATAATTTAAATAGATTTTTAGTAAATGTAAGAATATAAACTATCTTTATATTATCAAAGAAATGATCAAAAATGTAAAATTATTTCCTCATGTTTCAGAAATTTAGGTTATTTTTTGAAAATGTAAACATTTGAATGTCGATTTATCTGTCTAAATTGTCATAATCAAAAAAAGTATAACAGGAACAGGAAATGGGATTTTCGCTCTCTTGTTTCCTGCTGATTTACGCCGAATACGTCAATTGGTAATTAGCACCATTATTAATTAAAAAGTTTATTTTTGGTAAATTAAAACATACAACAAAAATATTAGAGAGTTATCGGGCGTGCATTTTAGGAAGGCAGTATTAATGTTGCCCTTATTTTGACATCTGAGCATGCGCTTTCGTACCCAACTTTATATTTCCCTTATTAAAAATAGTGCCCGACTTTATTTATACTGGTTTAATGTTGGTCTTATTTTTCCCTTATTTCTTCTTTCGTTTAATGGCTTTGCTACAAAGCAATCGCCAGTTCTCTTGTTTGTGTTATTAACCTCATTTTTAGTTGTTATTTGTCGTTTGATAGCATATTATGTTCGCTGTGGACCTGTAGTGAGATAGTAAAGTTCATAGATAAAAGATTACATATTCTGGTAATGTTCATTGATAGTTAAATAGAAATATCGGTGGTAAAGGAAAAGAGCAAAGGCCTCCGGTTTACGTTTGATGATGATGTGGTTTTATTAAGGGAAATTGTCGCCCAGAACCCTATAGCAAACCCCGAAAAATGGCATGTTGTCCAAGAAAATCTGGAGAGGATTGTTTGCAAAAAGTTTGTGAAAAGAACAGTGAAACAACATATCATTCCTTTCAAAACGGAAATTGAGTTTTACTTCAGTGTCTGATATTAAATTCAAATTGAAATCGATTATGGGTCCCATTAAATGATCCTGTCCACGAGAATATTATCCAATATTATGAATTCTATATCATTATCATCTACGCCTCCTAAAATAACCGCTTCCAATAGGTTTACTAACTCGAGCAAGAAATAAATTTATGAATAAAGGAATAATAACGACCATCAAATGCTTACCGATAACTCATATTTTACAAAATAAATAAGGTCATGCAGTATTTAAATAACGTCGTCTTTTATTACTGCACTGCAGTATTTTGAAGTTTCCGATAACTCTCTATTATAAAAGTGTTTTAACAGTATTAAAGCACTTACCAATAAAGTAAATTTAACAAAAACTATCCAGATCACAGCAGAATTGATAAGATTCATTCCATTATTTTACCATTAATCAATTGAAACATATCAAAAATATACAAAAACAATATATAATCAAAATTATAAAACCAATAAAACAAACCATTACAAATAAATTAATGAATTAAACAATAAATAAATTGAAAATAATTAAAACATTGCAATATAATATGTGTAGTATATCAAGTATTGAAAGGACTGAGCATGAAAGGTACATCTATGCAATGTTTACCATGTCCAACATATAAAAATCCATGCATCGGCGTTCGAAGTTTGTGAAAAACTATTAAACCAGGCCAGTACAATGATTTCAATATAACCATCTCTTCATTTTGTGTAATTTGAATCATCCAACAACCTTCTGGAATATCGATGTCTATAGGATCTAAAAAATCTGTTGCGTAGTTATAATCATCTCTAGTTAAAAGATTGGTGTTTTGTTTTCTGGTAGGAACGCGGAAATGCAAAAATGAATTCCACTCTCTAGCATCTATAGTTTGTAATCCCTCAAAACTTAAATTGTTAACAACGACTCCATCTGGAGCTCTAAATATGCCGCCTCTTGGTACGACGCTCGCATTATCCATTATTAAATATACCGTAGAAGATAATCGATCTTCTTCTTTAAGTTTTCTTATTTCCGGTTGTTTTCTCTTCCCTCCAACCAATATTTCATCTTTTTCTATCAATACGTCTATTATTATCGAAGGGTCACCCTGGAACTTTGTAGTGCATAACGGAGTTAACATTAGGCCGTTTTGGGAAGGTTTAGGTAACAAACCCCATGCAATACAGTTTCTGCTGTAATAGAAAATCTTTCCATACAAAATGTCTTTTTGATAACCGTAAGCGATGTAATAATCTTTTTCAACGCCAAATATCTTGCCCAAAAAGTAAACATTTTTGAAATGGTTTTCATTTTGTAGAATACGCAACGAATTATGTAGTACAATACTTTCTTCCGTGCTTATTACATGACCATAATGTCCAGATGAATCTAAACTATTGAGAATATCGTCGAGGTTCATTTTAAAATGTCTATTTGACAATTATTAAATATGGACTAGGAAAGTAGTGACGTAAATGTCAAACCAAATTATTCCAAACAAATTTTATTATTGGTATGTTTTATAGATGTTATTGACTATTTTATTGTATTTTCTTGATGTTTGGGAGTTAATTACTGTTTTTTCATTGGTAAGTGTTCATTCATATGTTTTACATATCACTTAAGTAGATAGATGAAAATTTCCGTAAAAATCTTAGACTAGGAAAGAGAGAGGACAGCGCATGGCAATGAAAACCTTATGCGTGTGAGTGAAGCCAAGTTTCAAACGTTTGGTGGCAAACAAATTTGGAACGTCGAATTGTATTTTTTTAGTTTTTTTATTAATTTTCACCTTTTTCAATAACCTGAATAGACATTTTAAAATGGTTAATTGTGTAGCTTATAAGTGCAACAGTCACAGTGCTAAAAAAGAGCAAGGAATTTCATTTCATAGGTAAAAAGTATTTTACAACTATTTCCTTGAAATTTATTTTTATTAATATTACAGCTTTCAGGTAATAGATGTTTAACTAAATCACATATGTTATGTATGATAACTTAAATTAATTGTACATACATTTTGAAAATTGTTTTCATTCAGTTTTAAAGATTATTTTTCATTTAATTGTTATTATTTGCTCATAGATTGAATAGTTTTCCAGTGGCGTAGAACAAAAACATATATTTAAAATAGATAAAATTGATTAAAATTGTAATATTTATTAAATAAATATGTTTTAAAATGATTGTTGTTTTTTTTTGGAGCAGTACATATTTAAAAACTTTTTTAAATTAGATTTGTAATACGAAATAATGAAAATGATTATTTAATAATCGTATAAGAAAAATCGTATGATACGCCTATGTCAATATTGTCCGCCATTAGTTTGGTGGTAATTGGGTTACACAAATTCATTCCAATGCGCAGTCCTCTCTCTTTCCTTGTCTAAGGTAAAAATATTATAACATAACCTTCAAAGTTGTGCCTTGTCATAAATTTTAAGAATACTTACTAAAATGGTACTTTAAAAACCGAAATTGGAAAGATTTTGCTTATATGTGTTTAATTATGATACTTGTGTTATATTTTAAAGTATAATAATAACAAAATAACTCAAACAAAAGTTATTTCTGGAGATTTATAATGTTGACGTTTGGAAACATTTTTTTGACATTTCCCAGTTCAACAGCATAGAACACAAATTTTGACGTCACACTTTCCCAGTCCATTGATGGAACTTATTGCATGGAACACCTACTTCCAAACTCAAAATAGGTCCAAAAAATGCAAAATCTATATAAGCAATTTTTATACAAGTAATCTGACAAATAGGAAAACAATAAGTTGATTAAATTTGCTTTTAAGATGTGCATAGTATATGTCCCATACTCCATTCCATTTCCTTTTGGATCTCAGTTACCTATGACAACAAAATACCCCTATAACTAGTTTTTTTAACAATTTTACTTAAAATTTGAAAAACAGAAGAGATATTTATATAAAGAGTTAATATAGATTAAATTTTGAAATATTCCTTTAGCCCAAATGTCTAAAAGAGTTTGGGTTGTCCAGGGAGGAGGGATTAATTTTGTTTGAGATATTTTAAGGAACATAATATTACAGCTGTTAGTGTATCTGTATAGTAACTTTATCAAAAACTAGAGACTTTTGACTCTATGCACAAAATCTTGCCAGGCAAAGCTGGACCAAGTTTGTATTCTTCCTTAAAGTGAGGATCCCCGCGACAAGGAACTGATTTTATGTCCGAGAAAGACAGCGAAAATTTAATAAATTATTTTCTCCGATAAAAAGAATAAACTAATAATATTAATTTAATTCACCCTGATATATGTTCTTAAAAATAAATAATTTATTGTTATACTTACGAAAAATAAAAACTGTTTTTTAAAATTCCAAAACCAAATCGTATTTCGCACACATTTTCAAAAAACAAAATAATATTTTCTTCCACTACATAGGTACGATCCTGGAATAACGCTGGTTAGAAATCAAACAATTCGAGTTTTTAAACCATATACAAGGCCGCCATCTAAGAGTGAAGGTATGAACAACAACAAATTTAAATTTACGGTTGTTGTACAAAGATTTCAAGTATGTTAAAGGTTTCTACAAACAACCATAACATAGGAAAGAATATTTCTTAAATAGGACATTCGACTACATTTTTTTACTTTTAAAGAAATTGGATGAAAATTAAAAGGTAATTTTTTGGTTCATGATAGTTTAATAGTAAGACTACATATTGAATATAAATTAAAAGCAATTAACATATTTCAACATGTTGAAAAAATGGTTTTTTGGCGTTAAATATCATGAAATTTTACGAACAAAATATATCACTTTTTTATAACTCATTGTAAACTTATTTCAAACAATTTGATTATGTCAGAAGCTTGTAACACTCTCTGAAGTATAAGCTTTAAATAAACGCTTCCATAAAGCAATTTAATATTGCCGTTATTGAAAAAAGTAAATTTGCGTAAGTAGTGGTATCATAGGGAATAATATACAGCAGTTTCGTCACCTTAACTATACAATCTTTTCATATTTTTTTAGTATAGCCAAATTTGTTATTCCATAAATATATTTCCATTTTTATAGCTTTTCTATTACATTAGCTAGTTTGTTGTTTTTAAAATAAAACATTCAAGTAGAAACATATATTTTATTTATTATAACTTTAATTTGTTAGAATAGGTCTTAAAGTAAACACAATAATATATCAGAATCTTTCCAACCATGATTAGGTGGTTAAGTCTAGTCTAAACCTTCTTTCTTTTCTTTAATAGCTTCCTAAAATAAAGTTTTAAATAATTTCAAAATTTATTAGAATTACAAATATAAAAAATAACTTAGCTAGCCTTTAATTCTATATTACTCTAGTCTATAAATGCATATGCCCTCACCTTAAATCTCTCTTCAAACAAAGACAATTCTGAAATTAAATCTGTAATTGCATGCATTAAAGCTTCCTGTGGTGAATATTCTGAAGTTGTTTGTATTCTTAATACAAATTTATGTTCCAGTGGATGTGGTAATTTGTATCCAGCAAATAGTACATTAGGATCTTTTAGAAGCTGACTGAAAAAAAAAACAGATTATTTTGGTATTTTGTAAAAGTATTGATTTTAGATAACAAATAGTGCTTATCATTATCAACTATTATGATGAGTTTGCAACAAATCAATGTTTATTTATTAATTATTGCAAAAACTTGGTATAACAAGTAATAACTGTACTCATGTACTTACTTTCTAATCATGTTACCAAGAGTATGATCTTCTTTATTGATAGTAAATATGGCAGCATTTGGTACTTTCGTATCTTGTTCTCGAATAATCCTTTAATAATTAAATATTAAAAACAAGAGTATTAACAACTATATGGTTAAGAACAGTATGAGGGATATAATTAGTACTTACTTTTTTTCTCCATCGTACAGTAAAAATGATTCAAAGGTCGGTGGGGCATTCATTTTGCTAATTAATTTTTATACCTATTTATAAGAAGTATTAATCTTTAATCTTATTTAACATAAAAATTAAGCAGAAATATCGTAAAACTCTTAAAAATACATCAAATGTATATGAAATGTCATTTCTGACATAACCCTAGATACAAACTTTTGCTTCTTCTTTTTTTCTTTTGATGAAAAGTGTTTAAGCAGATAAAGGTTTAGTATTGTTTTATTTGATATTAGACTTTGGGTTTATTCCACTGAACTATCAAAAGTTTTTATAGTTTTTAAGTAAAATTTTAAGTAAATATTAATGTTTATTATATAGTTTTATTTGTTTTAAAATAATTAAATCAAATGTCAAATTACTGTTTTCTTTAAAGATAAATCGATAAACGCAATGAAAGTGGCAACACAGCACATACTTGATTCTTGAGTTTTGCGATTGTCAAGAAGTGAGATGAGAAGAGAGGTGATTTGTATGCGGTTAATTTCTTATCCTCCTCTCTTCCTAGTTCGCTGAAAATGGCGGAAGCCACAGGTGCGGCAAGTGTTAATCCTAATGCCGAAATTGTTAGGTGCCAAGTTTTTGAAGTAGGGCCCCGCTATACAAATTTGGCTTATATTGGAGAAGGAGCCTATGGAATGGTTGTGTAAGTGATGTTTTCTGCAATTGTTTTGGAACGGTGAACATACGCCCTAAAACAACATAAAAAATTCAGATTTAAAAATGATCTTTTGTTATTTTTGTCACCTACTGTGTTCATTTATTCCAAAAATGGAATAATTAACCTGAATTTTTATATTTAAATTCAAAAGAAATGTTATAAGGTTATGTTTATTTAAGTGTTTCATTTCGTTGATAAAATACTTAAAATTGGTATAAGTAACTACCAACTTAGTTTATGGTAGGATTTTCTAACTGATATGCAGTAAACTAATTTAAATACAATATTATAAAAATATTAATATTGTGAATGCATTTTCTATTTTTACTAATATAGACTACTGTATTGATTTAATATTAGTTTAATGTTCATGATTTTGATTCAGCTTGGTGGAAAATTATGTTTATCAATTTATAACATTTTTAACTTGTCAATAAGAATATTGTTTCAGGTTTATTTCTAATTGCTATTTATTTACATCTTACAACATAATTTTCTAAAAAATTACATTTTTATACAGACCATTGTCTGAACTGACAAACTTTTTAATACAAAGTTTATCTGATTTTTATAGATCTGCAATGGATGCAGTAACCAATACCAAAGTGGCTATAAAGAAGATATCACCTTTTGAACATCAAACTTATTGTCAAAGAACACTCAGAGAAATCAAAATACTCACCAGGTTTAAACATGAAAATGTAAGTATTTAAATGTATGCAATTAATGCCAAACATATTGCTTAAGCTATTATAATTCTACCTAATCAAAAATCAGTTAACTTTCTTACTTTTTTAAATTGTACATACATATGCCATAAACAAAAAAACAATTTTTGAAATGAATATAGTGAAAGAAATTGATATTGTAATTTTAATATATCAATAATATTTATGTTTGTTATTTTTTTGCAGATAATAGATATTAGAGACATACTTCGTGCGGCTACTATTGACCAAATGAAAGATGTGTACATTGTACAATGTTTGATGGAGACTGATTTATACAAACTCCTTAAAACTCAGGTAATAAATAATATTCTTTCCTTTTAATTATTGTTATAATTAATTTCTAATTGATGTTTGTGGCACTTAATATTTCTTCTTCAGAGACACAATAACATAGTTTTGTAACAATGGTTGTTATCAAGGCAATTTAAAACACATTGTTATAGTTGTTCAAGGTTATTATGATATTTATTAAGAGCTCATTTTTGATAGTTTAAAGTTCATGATAATAAACATAAAATAGTACAGGTAAATGTGATTTTGTTTTCACCTAATTTAATAGCTAATATTACCCAACAATCTAATTTATTAACCCAGTTAGTTCTTATTTTTACAATTTTAAAATCATCACAAACACCTTTTGTACCTTACATCACCTGGTTAAATATTTAGTTAAGATAACCGAAAAGTTTGGGATTTTTTGTTATATCTAAAATTAGAGTGAATCATTTTATTACATTGTAACAAATATAACTTTAAACATTTATCTTTATATTACCTAGCAACAGTGCAGTAGAGGTTGACAAAAACTTTGATTTATTGAAAATAAACATCATAGTTATTAGGTTAAACTAACTTTTTGTAATATTGTTTATTATCCGTTTCAGAGACTGAGTAATGATCACATATGTTACTTCCTTTATCAAATTCTCAGAGGATTGAAATATATACATTCGGCAAATGTACTTCATAGAGATTTAAAACCAAGTAATCTACTTTTAAATACTACATGTGATCTCAAAGTAAGTTTAATTTATTTGAAGTTAATTCCAACCAAATTTTTGGTCTTATATTTTCACATATTTATCTCTAAACAGTGAGGTGGGAATCTATGTTTATTATTTTTATATATTGATACAATGACAGGTTGCTGTTAGTAGAAAACCTTTAAAATCATTGCCCCAGTTACCTTTGTAAGTTGTAGTCTTAGACTTTCTATATAGGAGAGCCATTCTGCATCTTGCTCTGCACTATTAGAAGTACTTCCTCGTACTAATGACGACACAATAATGTTGAAACTGGTCTGTGAGTAGTATTGCTTCCCTTTTGTTTGCAAAACAATAGGCTTGAGTACTGATGCAGGTTTATGACCATCACATTTTCCCAGGGACCCAATGCTTGACTTTACTAGAAAATATTCCAATGGGAAAAAATTCCATTACTATTTTCCAATAAAAATTTTCCTACATATTCTCGACTCAAACTGGAATATAGATTCCCAAGGGGATGCCTTTATATTATGTGTCTTTTACATAAAATAATCTTTGGTGTTTTATTTTTATATTTAAGGTGTAGATTTATATATTTATTATTATCAGTTACCTGTAACCTAATACTACATGAATTAATTTATTTTTCTGGTTTAGTTATCTGGTGTTATAACCATGACTTCGAAAAAAAAATTAATTTAAGTGAAATTAAAATAAAACATTAATTTCAATAATAGAAAATGATGAGGAATTAAGAAAAAGTAAATTTTTCCCCACATTTACTTTTAAGGAATCACAATTATTTTTAACTGGTTTAGAAGAATTAGTTCATCCATTTTTAGAATTTCTTAGAAATAGAATAAACAAATATTTAAAAACTGTAACAAAACACAAAATTTTTTTTTAATTTAATTTTTTAAAATATGTAACCAAAACTAAATAAACTTGAATTCGACAAAATAAAAAAGGTTAGATTAAGACTGCACAAGATCTGTGTTTGTCATTATCAATGGAAAAGTACTTTCCCTACATAATAAGCATGGGAATATTTCCCCACGATTTTTTATGGAAAAAATTCCCATGAAATACGTCGAGAATAGGTAAAACAATTTTCCATAGGGATATTTCGCATTTCCCCATAGGAATAATTTTGAGAATTGGGTCCCTGGAAGTATTTTGTCTTTTCATTAGAAAATGGTTAAATCTAACTTGGAAATCACCAAATATTTCCAAAGGTGTAAGTAAAATATATTTTTAAGTCATTGTCTGTCCCTTATATGTTAAAAATCAATCTTCAAAATAGTTATTAGTTTAAAATTTTAAAAGTTAATTAAAAAATATAAGTGCTTCAAATAATATGCATTTTTTTTTTCAGATATGTGATTTTGGGTTGGCAAGGGTAGCAGACCCAGAACACGATCATACAGGATTTTTGACAGAATATGTAGCAACAAGGTGGTACAGAGCACCGGAAATTATGCTTAATTCCAAAGTATGCTTTTTAAACCATTTCATTTGCTTAGTAATTATTTAGCAGTTTCTTAATAGATTATAAATAGTATAGTTTATACAGTGAAACTTTGCAACTCTCTTTTTGGAATGTGTTATTATTAGTTTCGTCCATCCCTATGCATTACTTAGTTATTTTGTTGTTTTTTGGTATGTATCATTCTAGATTTGATTAAAATTTTTTAGGGCTACACAAAATCTATTGATATTTGGTCAGTGGGATGTATTTTAGCTGAAATGTTAGCAAATAGACCGATATTTCCTGGAAAACATTACTTAGATCAATTAAATCACATTCTTGGAGTTCTAGGATCACCATCACAAGATGATCTAGACTGCATCATTAACGAAAAGGTAAATATTAAACAATTAAAATTATCATTCTCATTCTGAATAATTAAAATTTTGAATTTTGAAAACAAATTACTTTTCTTTAGGCGAGAAGCTATTTGCAGTCTCTTCCGTTCAAACCGAAGGTTCCTTGGTCACGTTTGTATCCCAACGCCGATCCTAAAGCTTTAGATCTCTTAGATAAAATGTTAACTTTTAATCCTCAAAAGAGGATAGTCGTTGAAGAAGCGTTAGCACATCCATATCTAGAACAGTATTACGATCCAGCGGATGAGGTAAGAATTCACAACAGTTTTTTTAATCTTACAGGAAACCACTATGATAAGTTAATATATGAAAGCCACTTATTTCTTTCAAATTTTGGAGTTTTTTTAGGTTCAATGTTAAAATGATATCTACAAACATCTAATATTAAAAATTTTATACATCAATATAAAATATCTTTTGTTAAACTATTATTACCTTATAATAATTTAACTAATTCATAATTAATTAATTTTTTGGTATGTGTGATAGGATATAGAAATATAAATATTCTGAAAAAACTTTCATTATAGTACGTTTGAAGAATAAGGTGAAGTAAATTCTCAAAATACTAATCTCCGAAACCTCGAAATACATAAATTTATTTGGATATTTAGAATATTCTATTAATTGTGAAACATACAGTTAATATAAAATAATAAAATAAAATAAATTATACTAAAACGTAAAATACATACACAAAAACGTTGAGTTTTTACACATTCCTATTAATAATTAATAATATTCTTAATACTAATAATATTGGCAATAGGAATGAAAAAGAGTGGACCATTCTACGAATTGTGTTTTTAAAAAATTTATCCATATTCACTTTTGACAATTTTGGTCTTCCTGTTCTCGGTTTGGGTGGGGTTATACCAGCTGATTTCTTCTCTTTTAAAATTTTATATACAGTTGATTTTGCATATCCCATTACTTTAGACGAAATTTCAACTATACTGTCAACAGTAGCGGAGGGATTCTGTTGCTTAAAATAATTGTAGACATTCAGTATAACACTCTTTTCGTTAAGTGATACATGATCCACCTTTAATTTTTTAACTGGTGTAATCGACTTTTTCTTACTAAACTATCAAAACACCATTAACTAAATACCTATTCATTTTGGCAGCTTCTTTATTTCTTGTTATTTAATGGGTCATTATTATAACGACAAAAATAACCATAAATAAGGTTACTATTCACAAACAGATTTATATAAATAGAAAATAATGTAATTCCCTTAAACCCAGCTGAATAATCCCTAGCCTATTGTTATAACAATAGCAGATAACTAAATTTTACGATAGTCTGTATGATGTGGCAAATTTTCTATCTAAATTGTAGAACCCAATGTAGAATAAGCTAAAATATTGACTTTCTACGAAAAGCAGACATAACAAATTAGTTTTTTTTTCTGCGAATTTACTCCGCCTTATTTTTCAAACGTACTATAGTATTACACCACAGCTATTTGTTCAACAATTTTCATCAAACTACTTTTCTCCACCTAAAGATATCTGTGGTAGCAGATGATTAGAGTCAACTAGATTTTTGTCAGCAAACCACTATTTGATTAAAAAAATATGAAAAGTGGGGTTTTCCACTGTATAGACAACACAAGCATTGCTATGATACACCCTTTTACCAAATTTTTAGATGTTAATTTACATATTTTCTTTTAAAAGTTGGATAATTAAATACGAGTATTTCATTTTTAAAGCGCTCTGTTCGTGTTTTCAAAAGTGGCAACAGCGCATTTAATATATACTTTATTATTTATGAATCAAGATTATGAAATCAACACATGGTCTTATTAATAATGAATTTGTATTGAAAAAAACACTTTCTGTCAAATATTATTGATATTATTAAATTTATTATTTTCTTGGTTAATATCTGATGGTCTCGCACTAAGACGAGAAACTTGGCCGGATAGCCCTGGTAGCTCAGGGTACAAATTGTGCAGAAGAAAAAGAAGAAGATCCTATTGGTTTATTTTTTTTAATTGTTTGTTGTTTTAGTTTTGTGCTTTTTTTTATATTCTATTTTATTTTGGATAAAACACAAAAATTGCCAAACCGAGCTGCAAAAACGTTAACAAACAAAACCATACGCAAGCGTTTAGGATTTCTATTTACCACAACCAAAAACGTAGGTAGAAGGATACAATAGGTTTTCAAACATCAGTGACAACCTAAGACAGCTCATCAGGGTGAAAAACAGAGCAAGAAGAAGAGCCAACAGAACCGGACTACAACAAGACAAACGAGAAGCAAACAGACTACATGAGGAAGTGAAGGAACAACTCAAAGCACACAGATCCAAGGACTGGGACAGAAGATTAGAAGAACTGGACCCAAATACACGAGGATTATGGAACCTCGCCAAGATACTACGACAAGACAAAAAGGACATTCCCCCAATCCACGGAGACAACGGACTAGTATTCACGGATGAAAAAGCCGAAGCCTTCAGGAGAACTATGGAGCGCCAATTCACCCTGAATGAGCACCCAGACGAAGGCATGGACTTCACAGATCAAGTAGAAGACGAAATAGTAGACGGAAACTTGGGATTCACAACAGCAGATAATAAAAGGAAGGAAAGTCAGAAAAGCACCTGGATACGATGGCATCAACAACAATGCACTGAAGCATTTACCAAGAAAAGGAACAGTATTTCTGACAGCAATCATAAGAGGAATATTAAGAACAAAACACTTCTCGGACCAATGGAAGGAAGCAGAAATAGTGGTGCCAAGGAAATCAGGACCCCATATCCCAAGTTTCCACAAAACTACAGACCCATCAGTCTGCTACCAGCGATGAGCAAAATAGCCGAGAGAGTCATCCTCAAGAAGCTAAACGAAGAAACCGAAGCAATAGGAATACTGCCACAAGAACAGTTCGGATTCAGGGAAGAACACAGCGCACCGGACCAAGTACTTAAAATTGTAGAGAATTGTACAGAGGGATACAACAGAAATCAATCTACTGGAGCCATCTTCCTGGACATCAGCAAAGCCTTCGACCGAGTATGGCACGAAGGACTGATATACAATATGAAAGAAGCAGGATACACCAGAGAACTGACGAAACTACTACTCAGCTATCTGAAAATAAAAGATTCAGGATAAGGATAGGAAACGCAAAATCCGAAGTAGGAACAACAGAAGCCGGAGTACCACAAGGAGCAGTCCTCTCACCAGTGCTTTACAACATATACACGGCAGACATTCCAAAGACAGACAACACAATGATGGCTCTCTACGCAGATGACATGGCTATCGTTACAAGCACTCAACCAAGGATGGTGACAAGAAGGCTCCAACAGGCTATGGACCAAAAAGACGAATGGTGCACAATATGGAAAATCCCGGAGAAAACCCAAGCAGTCTACTTTACCAAAAGAAGGAAAAACCCAGAAGGAAACATTAACGTGGAGGAGAAGAGATCCAATGGAAAAACAAGGCCAAATACCTAGGAGTGATACTGGACAAAGGACTAACCTTCAAAGAACATGTGGAAAACATCACAAAGAAGGCAAAACAAGCAAGAGGAAGACTAGCCGGACTCTTAGGAAGAAAATCCAAACTAGCACTGAAGACAAAGATACATCATATAAACGCAATCATCATTCCGATCATGTTGTACGCCTCTGTAGCCTGGGACACACAGCCAAAACCTACAAAAAGAAGATACAAGCACAGCAGAACATCAGCCTAAGAAGCAGCAGACGCCCCATGGTACATAAGAAACATACAACTATACAGGGAACTAGACCAGGAGAAGACAGAAGAAATCATAAAAGCCAGAGCCAAAAGAAGATTTGAAGAACTCAGGACACACCCGAACACAGCACTTAGGGAATTAACGAACTTCACAGCGGAGGACTACAGGAGACATCCTAGACCAAGGAAACAGCTGGACAACTAAGAAGAAACACCATCTGTCAAGAAGCAGACAGAAGAGGAACCACCTATAAAAGACTCTGTCCATCCTTAGGGAGATGCGCAGATTCTTGAGTAGGGACAGCTTTAACAAATGGATCCACTCTCTAAGGTTAGCTTTAGCCGCAGTTCGTCGGCTAAGGACTAACTATTTAGAGGCGCTGTTGCCAATTTGTAAAATGCGAAAAGAGCGCTTTAAACTTAAACCACTACTTTATTAAGGAATATTTCGGAAATATATGATAATTTGTCAGTTTTATGAATTAAACCTAACCTTTTATTTCAGCCCGTGGCCGAAACACCATTCCGATTTGACACGGAATTGGATGATCTGCCAAAGGACCACCTCAAGCGACTAATATTCGAAGAGACGTTACTCTATAAACAGCAACAATCGGATCCGAACAATAGATCATAGTTATTTGAGATAAATGTATAAAATTATTTTCTGTTTAAAACAATTTTTGTTATTAGTGTAAGCGCGAGCTTTTGGTGAAGTGACCAAAAATAAAATATTGCTCGATAGGATGATGGTACCAGGGTTGAAAAAGAAATAAAAAAAGACGACTTACGACGTAAGTAAAATCTGGGTCGTAAAAATAATAACAGTGGGTTCAGTATGTTAAGATCTTTTGATACCTTAGTTTATTATAGGTTTTTGTTTTATGTTTACTTTTCTTATATGGAACTTATTTTTCCTTTATTGTTTTATGTCGAACTGTGTACTTTTTTTATTTAAATCGTTAAATATTTGTAAAACGGAAAATTATTTGGTCCGTGCAAAAACTTTTTCTTTTTAAAAATTAATTTATTGAAAATAATTTCTTTTATTCAATAAAAGTTTGATCAAAAAATGATATCCAAGTATTTACTAAAAATTTACTTTTTCTTAAATTTTTTGATTACTGATAATTATGTGGCAAATGGGATTGGTTAATATTTTTCAAAATATAAGATCACTATTTGGTTATTTTACCATCCTAATGTCACCTTTTAAATATTGTTTATAAATATTTCAAGTTATGAATTGGTAGAATCTACAGTTTTTGACAACCAGTACCAGAGACGCCCAAGTACATGTTAAATTTTTGTTCTGCAGTAATGAATTGGTCCACCAGAACCGGAAAGTGAGTTAAGATGGCGCTCGCGCTTCTCAGGAAATTTAAAAAAGCGCGGGCAAACCCTTTTTCGTTTATTTTCTTATTTCTTTCATTCAAAATTAAATAGAAAACTATATTAAACTTATCTTATACATAAACATTATTGTGGTCCTCGACATAATATATAGCCTATTGGACAAATTACAGGAGCAATGAAAACATACCGAACGTGGAATATGGAAGTGGTTCTTAACTTTTCAAAAAAAATGACAAGATATAGACTAAAAGGACTCATAAAAAACACATCGTTTTCTAACCATCGTTATACACAAACTAATCACCAAACAAAAGTCTAAAATAATTGTTCTACAACCCACTGTTACACAGTTTATAAATAAGAACTAGAATTATTGAACTTATTCTAAAAACGCCACAAAAAACAAAGTTAATACAACTCGTCAAAACAATAATGGCGACTGAATACAGTTGGCACGTCACATTTCACATTTACTACCACAGAATATCAAACAAACTTTATGTTCTAAGGTTTGCCGTTGTGTCAAAAATTTCATGCTCCTAGTGCCATCTGCGCTTACTTTCCAAAAATAAGACAGTGATGTGACATTTCATAAACTTGTGAACTAAACAAGGATAGAGCTAGCAGGACTATTTTGTTGGGCAATCGAACAAAAATGCTCATGTACTTGACCGTCTCTTTGTTTGTCTCTGCCAGTACTGCAAATTTTAGTACATGCCCCATATTCTCATAATTGACTGTATTAGACAATAAATTTTAAAACATGGTTTAATTTCACAATTTCTCTAACTTATTTTTCCAATTAAATTTTGTTTCTTTACCTTTTGTGAAATTTTAACCAATCTCTTCACCGACTAATTTGATTTTTGTGTGAATCTACACATGGTTAATATCAAATTAGCTTTTTTATATTAACTGTTCCAATTCAACGATTTTCAAAATAAAATGCTGTATAAACTTTTTGAATATTAAAAAAGATTGTAGCTCTTTATGTTTTCATAATATGTCATGTCGCACATACGTACAAATATATCAAACAAAAAAAATCATTATATTAGAGTAGAAAATTTAACATTTTTGGATGTAATAATGTATCTGTGATTTATCTTCACTTAAATCATTTTTAAAAATAATCTTATTGTACCTTTTACAATAGAATTAAGACATTTTTATCTAAATGTATCACCTTTATGAAATGGTCTATGTGTTACATTGTTGTTCATAATTTTTTTGTAATATAAAAATAAATCACTTTCTCTAACATTTTCTCACAATACGTTAATGGAAGAAGAATAAACCGTCGTTTGATATTTACTCCAGATATATGCACAGCAAAGTAGAAGCACGTAAGGCCGAGAATACACGACAAAATGACAAGTGCTTTGGCCCATTAAGGTCCTAAATGCTTAAAAATGGAACATTTTTGTTTCTTGGTATATAAACATACAATCGCTTAACAAAACTTCCACAATTTATTTGGAAAATTAACTTTTTCTTCACACCTCGGTCGAAAGTGCGGACTTTCGTCCCTAATAGGCGAGATGAAAGTTTAGCTTTTACTCCCTGTAAGAACAAGATCGCAGAGTCCTTGTACTGCTTGAGGGTCGACGGGCTATGAAGAAAAATCTTGTGCACTACACGGGTCAAAAGTTGTAATCTCGGTCCTACGCGTCATGATGCCAAAGTTCAACTTTCGGCCCCTTTTTATCAGTAGCAACTGTTCCAAACTTGTTTACCTGAAACAGTTGTCACTGATAAAAGTTATTTGTTTATGAAGTACAAATTCTTTACACAAAAATGTTTCAGTCGAATGAAATAACAGAAAGTAAAATTACAAGCTGATATATCTACCCAAACTTAAAAATGTCGAGTACTTCTCGTAACATCCAACTATTTCTATACTTAAATTTAATTAAGTATAGGGAGAGTCTTAAATTGTTTGCTAAAAATGAGGATTTACGTTAATATACAAAATTTCATTAAATTGATTGTACTAACCCTTACTTTTTGGAAGTCCATCTTATTAAGAATAATAAAAAACTCTTCATTTTAACAAAACTTATTTAAAAAAGCAATTTTTTAAATAAATAGTGGAAGTTTTGTTAAAACAAAGAGTTTTTTATTATTCTTAATACAAAATTTCAATTTCACAACTCCTTAATGTGACTTGCAATTTATTTTTAAAAAAAGTTTAAGTCTTTTTTTTAGCTGTGATTGTAACGAAATAAACAATATTTTTATAAATAAAAATGTCAACGCAAAACATTTTAAATTTAGTATACTTGGAGACTTAGTCATGATGTGGTTGATGGTTGTTATATAAAATATGGCCTAATTTTTTTCTATAAATGTTGTTGAAATTACTGTTACTGTATGTTACCTACATTCTTATTAATGTCAAATATCTTAATATATGTAAAATAAATTATTATTCATGCCATGTAAATTTGTTTTATTGAAATTTGATATGAAAGATATGTGATCAAATTGTTGAACTAAAACTTAAACCTGTAACAAAAGAGGTGTTTGGTTTCAGCATTCAAAAACATTCGTATTAACAAGGAATGTTTACTTTGGAACTTAATTTATTTTAAATAAATCAATACTTTTATCTGTAGATAATAAAAAAAACATAAATAAAAAGTGTCACATTCACACCAGATATTAACAATAAATATTTCTATTATTTAAATAGTAAAAATTAAATAGGCAGTTCTATGCCTAAAAATCACAAAACTATTTAATCACAATTTGCAAAGACAAAATAATAAAGGTATGAAGGCTCCTATTGCAATGAAAATGGGTAACATTAATGAAGAATCATCTGCAGTGTAAGGATCAGGTTGTTTGGGTCCACTAGGCCTTCTAGATTTTGGAATAGTTTCACTTTCCTCTTTTAATTCTTCTGTAGGAGGACTTGGTTCAACTGGAATGGGGGGCAATTTGGAGACATCTTCTAATGTGCCCTTGATAACATACATAGCATTTATTTTTGGATTGTCTTTATAACCTTTGATGAATTCAACACGAATTCGACCCCCTCTTATTTCTGATTCTTCTCCATTAACATAGAGACGCCCTGAAAATAGTATTAAGATGTTGAAGTACATTGATGTACTTATGTACTACAAGAGATGATCCATATTGTAAGAATTTTAGAGGTTAAAAGAATTAGATTTTGCATAAACTTAACACTTTTATATGTATAATGGATTACTAACGTTACCTTTTGATATCTTAAATGGTATGTATTCATCATGTGCGACCCCTCTGCCAACTTTTTCAAAGATATCCAAATCAGCCACAATTGTATGATCACCATTTAGAACTACATCGAATACTTTTTGATCAGGTGCGTTAAAATATACTTCACAGAATTTTAATACCAATACGTAATCTCCATCTGAATTTACTGGAATGTCATATCCAAAAGTATTTGTGTGATATCTTTCAGTTTGATATAATATATAATCATTAGGTGGGACTCTGCCAATTAAAAGTCGTTTACCATAATCAGAGGCGATACCAATACGACCATGCAAAGGATCTCGTTCGTAACGAATTCCAAATGTATCTGTATGTGCTTCGCCACCACAATTTATAGCATAAACTAGCTGACCATTACTACATTTAATTTCTACAATATTAACTAAACTTAAAAATAAACATATTAATCTGTAAGTGTAATATTTTTCCATTTTTCAATTAAAAAATTTTTCCTGAAGTAATTATTTATCACCGGTTCATTTAATTATCATTCCAAATCCATATTACTAGACACTATACACAACTACAAAGGTTATGTTAATTTAATACTTCAAAGTTTACTTTACGTGTGAGTCGTGTCGTCGTGTGTCGTGTGATTACCGTGTAATTTTGTTAGTCAAATGTCAGATGTCAAAATACTTTCATTCTTGACAGGTACCATAGATCACAGACCACCCATAGATAACCTTTATATTATACAGGTACAACAACACCATTTTCTTTAGTTTTACTTGGACCGACGGCTACCACCAATTTTAAATATGGTTTGTAATCATTTAAAAATAATAGAAATTTAACTAATAATGATTCTGGTCAAACATTTAAAAATAATTACATTTTTAGTTAAAATATAAAACTTCTTATCTAAACCACAGAACTTATTCTCTGACGATGTTGCCAGATTTTCGAATCATCTTTTGTATCTAATAAAATTTTTTGTTCTGTGGAGTTCTAGGATCGGTTATCTTGTATATTTATTTATATTTTGTTTTAAATTTTAGATTTATTTTAAATTTGTGTTTACGATTATGTCTTTGAGTGAATATTTAGCTAATAAATGTAGAATATGTTTCCATGATGATGAAGAACAGCAAATGCATTCTTTCTTTGAACCATGTTTAGAAGATATGAGCTTAGCTGCATTTTTTGTAAATATTACATCAATTGCAGTAAGTATTTATTAAAATAATTGTGAGTTAAAAAAATGTATTAAATTGTGGAAATATACTTAAAACTATGACTTGCTTTTTCACTTGTGATTTTCAATTTCTCATGTATTAAAACTTTTAGGAATTTGAATTTTAAAAGAAATAAAAATGCTTTTTTGTATTGCTCAAAATAATGGTCTAAATACCATTAGAATATTGAAATAAAGTGTTGTTATTATATATTTTGTCATAATAGAGTAAAGTTCCACTCTATATTTCAAAAATACTTATTTTTAGATAAAAGAAGATAAATATTTGCCTAAAACAGTATGTACATCATGTAGAACAAATATAGTTAATTTCAAAAATATGTTAATACTTTTCCAAGAAACTGAAAAATATTTGAAGAAACATCTGTATGATAAGAATATAAAAAATGACTCTGAGAGTAAAGACTTAACAGAAGAATTTTACTTTGTGTCAAACAGTATTGATAATGATTATTTTGATAACACCAATATTGATGACCAAACAGAAACATTGGAGAATGATGATTTTATTAAATACTCAAGTAAACCTAAAGAAACTTCAATTAGTGAGAATAAAAATTCCATGGTAGATAATATTGGCACAAATGATTATAACTACATGAATTCATATAAGTATACTTGTAAATGTGGTGACTGTTTCTTGTACAAAATGGGTTTTCGTCAACATATGCAATACAGGCATGGTACATTATTAGAAGAAGATGATTTTGAACAGTATTCTGAAAAAATCACACTTAAAATTCCCATTGGATTTCCAAACAATGTAGAATTTGTATCTTCTGTAGTAACAACAAGAAATAAGAACCTCCAATGTCGAATTTGTAATGAATCTTTTTCTACAAAAGATGAGGTGAAACTGCATGAAGAAATTCATAAAACATTTATATGTGATCATTGTGGAGCAGCATTCTTGAAAAAAAATTACTTAGTTGATCATCTACGAATACATTCTGAAGAGAGGCATTATATGTGTAAAATTTGTCAAAAAACTTTCAAGCATAGATACACTTATAGTGTCCATAAAAGATCACATGAATTTACAAGAAACTTTGTTTGTGAAACTTGTGGGGCTTGTTTTAAAACTAGAGGTACTTTGAGAACCCACATCAGAATCAAACATAGTAATATTCGAAATTATTCATGTTCAAATTGCAATTTAGCATTTAATTTAAAATCAACTTTAAATAAACACATCATGCGAAAACATACTCCTGATAGAAAGAAAAATTATATTTGTAGTAAATGTGGTGCTGCCTATTTAAACAAAAACACTCTTACCCGCCATATTACTGAAAAACATTTGGGTATGGTGAAATATTACCCTTGTACAATATGCGAAAATAAAATGTATGTCATGAAAAAAGGATTAATATCACACATGTTAAAGAAACATGGGATAGTATATGAGCAATTTGACAAATAATTTTTATAAATTATACATTTTTTGTTGAATATCTTTCTAAATTATTATTAGGGCTCAAAGTAATTGTGACAAACCAAAAATTGTTTGAAGTACAAAAGGTTATGAAATATAAGATATCCTTAATGATGACTGGTTGAAGCAGAAGTGACAAAGATAAATGATATAATATCAAAAGATATACTTAATATTCTAAAACATTAATTTAAATTTTATAAATATTAGTAAAATTAAAGTTTTAATATAAAAACATACATATTTTTTTATTATTATAATTAACCAATGTGTCCAACTCCTTCAAATCTCTATTGGTTTAAATTTTTTACAATACTCAAACACTTGTGTTGTGTTAAAATCCAAAAATCTGCAGAATGAGGAAGCCTCCTATTGAATATCAATAAAATAATTTCCATTATAAAAAGAAGCTACAAAAATAACCCTTTTGGTTTTTAATTTAAATAATTTATTTTACAAAATTGATAAACTCGTATTTAATTTTTAAAGTATTCGTGTTTTAAAAATTGGCAACAGCTCATTTTACTTGTACTTTATTTATGAATTAAAACTATAAAATCAACTTATGTTCTTACCAATATGCAATTTTATTATAATATAAAAGACATTCTGTCTGCAATATTATTAAATTTATTTATTTGCTTTGAATAATATTTGACTGTCTCCAAGAGACGATAAACCTGGCTGGATAGCCCCGGCAGCTCAGGCTACAGTTTATAATAAAGAAGGTCCGAGGTGATTCCCCCATAGGTTCTTGCATGGGCTTTCCTTCGTTTATTGTCAAAAATCTGTCTCGAAAAACATTCGTCCACACATTAATTGAGTTGGAATTCATATTTCAGAGACTGGAGCAGTGCAGCAATGCTTTTATTGCCTTACTGATGATTTATAAGAAGACAGAAATACGTGTCTGCTTCTGTATAACGGGATAAAACCAATAATTTCTAACTTTTGTAGTTTATATGTGTCACAAAACTACAAACCATTGATTTTTTTTATTATTAATTTTTGTAATCTATTATTAAGAAATTTAAAATAAACATTACGTTGAAATACCCAATTTTCTAGTTAGGTGGGTTATCAAAAATTACTTTTTATACTTTGCACTTATAAAAATCTTCATTATAAAACGCATTTGCGTATCGTAATGTAACTTTTGCGCACGCAAATTTTTGTTTTAAATGGTTGGCGACATGAGTGAAGTATCTAAAGGCAAGACTATTGACAATGACATTTGTGGCTAATAGCAATTTATTAATTTTATATTGTTCTTTAAGGAAGTATCTGTGAATATGAATATAATATTTTACTTATATAATATATTATTATTGGTATATTATTCATTTTAAAATATTTTAAAACATTAACATTTGATAATTTAAATGTCACAACTGTCAAATTTTATAAATTACACAGTGCTGCCGACATACTTCTTAAAACAAAAATTTTCGTAATTACATATAAATAAAAAATTAATTTAAAAAATGGTAAAAAGGGCAAAATATAAAAAATATTATAAACAACTTATTTCATATGGCTGTTGTGACACTCGTTCTTTAAAAAACTCATCGCTTCGCGATTCGTTTTTTAAACTTGAACTCGTGTCATAACAGAATTCCATATGAAATGCGTTGTTTAATATACTATTGAACTTTTCAACAAATGTATGTAAATTTTTAATTTTGAAAATATAGGTGGCTGGGTGTGGGCAAAGAACAAAAAATCTGTGTGTCAAACTTCAATAGTCAAAATAATGAACTTTTTGTTCTATGGATATAACCACAATTTTTAATTTAACAAAACAATAATAATAATAAGAGATAATAAATGTATATAATACAAGTATTAAAATTTAATTTTTTCTCTTAGGTTTCTTCTGAGATTGAGAATATGCCTGCCTTCACTTTTAAAACAAGTGTTAAATACATATAATACAAATGAAGATAACTCTTTAGGACATGTTTATTTTGTGATTTTATAGTTTAACAGTAACATTTGTGGTATTCCTACGATGTCTGATAATATAATCGATGTAGACAAATGTAGAATTTGTCTTCAAATAGATTGTGATATGGATTCTTTCTTTAACATCTATTATGAAGATTTGAGTTTGGCGAAAGTATTCAAAAATATAACATCATTTGAGGTAAACTTAATTTTTCACTTATATTATATATCTTTACAATCTTGAATTCATGTTATAATTTAAACATTTATTTGTAGTTATATGGAATCTAACTTAACAAGTAAATTTAAAATCTGCTTTGTTTTTTTGTTACAGATTGAAGAAGATGATCAATTGCCTAAAAATATTTGTGTGTCTTGTAGATCAGCTATAATAAATTTTAATAACTTAATATCAATATTTCAAGATACAGAAGCATATCTTAAAAAACTGTTGTGTAAAGATGAGTTTTTAGATGATAGTAATGTTGAGGAAATCATACTAGAAGAAACACAATATCATGAAGACGATGAGGATGATAAAAAAGTAGTCTTTAGTAATTTAAATAATTCTGAGTTAATTGATATTCATATTAAAAATTCAACACAAGAATCAAATGTTTCTACAAGTAGTGAAGTGAAGAATGAATATTATCCCAAAACAGATATAAATAATTTAATTGCCAAAAATACAGATCCCACAATGTGTAAAGTTACTGAAACACACTCAGAAGATATATCGAACAACTGTGAGTATAGACATACAAAAGCAGTTAAGTATGTATGTGAGTGTGGTGATTCTTTTTTATATAAAATGGGATTTAGACAACATAAACAATTTCGACATAATGTCATATTGGGAGAAGATGATTTTCAACAGTATACACAAGAAATTCAACTAACCATTCCTACAGGATATTCAAACCCCATTGAATATGTTTCTCCCAGGCAGTTAATAAGAAGAAATAAGCTATTGTGTAGAATCTGTTCTGTTAAATTTGAAACAAAAGAAGAAGTGAAAGCACACGAGGAAATTCATAAAACTCATATATGTGATCAATGTGGGGCTGCATTCTTAAAGAAAAATTACCTTCAAGATCATCAACTTATGCACTCAGAAGAAAGGCGTTATGGCTGTAAAGTGTGTGGAAAAGCATTCAAGCATAGACACACATTAAGTGTACACAAAAAGACCCATGAAGATATCCGAAGTTTCATATGTGAGGTTTGTGGAGACAGTTTTAGAGCTAGAACTACCCTCCACACTCACACCCTTCTTAAACATAGTAATGTTAAAAATTTCCCATGCCCCAGTTGTAATTTACGTTTTAATTTAAAATCCTCTAGGGACAAACATTTTGTTAGAAAGCACACGTTTAACAGGGAAAAAAGTTTTGTTTGCAGTAAATGTGGAGCCGCTTATTTAAATAAGACGACGTTAACCCGACATATTTCAGACAAACATTTAGGTCAAGCCAAGTATTACCCTTGTACAATATGTGAAAACAAAACGTATGTCATGAAAAAAGGATTAACTACTCATATGATGAAAAAGCATGGGATATTTGATGTATAAATGATATTATTTTGTTGTTGATTTTTTTTTTAATAAAATGTGTTCACTAAATTTTTAATTTGATGTAAAAATTTATCAGTAGGATAAAGTTGATTCCTATGTGCCTTTAGTTTTTGAAGTGTTAAAGTTTGATAACTTATTAGATTTGAGACATCGATAAATTACTTAAAATGTGTGGAAATATAAATTCTGAAAAAAAGTTATATATTTTTTGAGCACTGAGTTTTACTTTTTCTACAGTTCTACTTAGAAAATATTCGAAATCATACGCATTCAGAAAAAGAAGAATTAAAAAAATACTACTTTGACTTTGACATTTTTTTAAAACGCACAGAACTTAATAAAATAAAAATAACAAATACTATTAATTTTTGTGAACAAATCATTCTAGTTTATTCAATTTGTTAAAAATTATATTTTGGCAAATAAATTTCATTGTAAAATTAATGCTCTTATAATAAAATCATTACCTTATCCAAAGATGATATACACTACACCATTTTTAAATTAATTGATATCCAAATATTAAAATAAAGAAAATTTAATAATTTGATGGTTAAAAATAACCTACAGGCAGCGCCACCCATTTATTGATAGCGATACTAACTGTATCGAAGCTCCAGTTTTAAGTTAAATAAAAATAGATTCCTGTATGCTTTATATATTCATTACAGATGCTGCAGCTGTAATATCTTTATATAAAAAAATATAAATTATTTTATAAAGTTTTCAATCCAGATGTCTGAATTAGTTGATATACAAATATTAAAATAAAGAAAATTTAATAATTTGATGATTAAAAAGAACCTACAGGCAGCGCCACCCATTTATTGATAGCGAAACTAACTGTATCGAAGCTCCAGCTGTAAGTTAAATAAAAATAGATTCCTGTATGGTTTATATATTCATTACAGATGATGTAGCTGTAATATCTTTATATACATAGTTATATACAAAAAATATAAACTATTTTATAATGTTTTCAATCCAGATGTCTGAAATAGTTGATTTGCAAATATTAAAATATAGAAAATTTAATAGCGAAACTAACTGTATCGAAGCTCCAGCTTTGAGTTAAATAAAAATACATTCCTGTATGCTTTAAATATTCATTTCAGATGATACAGCTGTAATATTTTTATATACATGGTTATATACAAAAAATAATAACTTTTTGATAATGTTTTCAATCCAAATGTTTGAATTAGGTGATATACAAATATTTAAATAAAGAAAATATAATAATTTAAAATAACCTACAGGCAGCGCCACCCATTTATTGATAGCGAAACTAACTGTACCTAAGCTCCTGCTTTTGGTTACAAAAAAATAGATTACTGTAATATCTTAACTAGAACAGTTTCTGTTACAAAATTATAAACTTAAAGCTTATTTAGTTTGTCTACCGTTAAATAAATGACTCGACGGAACAAAACATCAACAAATTACGAAATTAAAATACATAATCTACGAGCATTAACCCAAATAATAATTGCAGATCTATTATATTACTAAAACTGAAAATAAAATGCCAAAAAACTTATCAAAAGTCTTTATTATGGAACAATTAATAACTGCACAGTTAAACTAAACTTCCACTATTTATTTGAAATATTCGCTTTAAAATCAATTACAGCTGTTTCGCTATCACTAGTGATAGCGTAATTGATTTTAAAGCGAATATTTCAAATAAATAGTGGAAGTTTAGTTTAACTGTGCAGTTATTAATTGTTCTTAGTAAGATGAACTTCCAAAAAGTAGAGGTTAACACAATCAATTTCTTTATTATGGCATAAAGAATATAATCCTAGAATAAAATTAAAACATGTATATCAATATCAATGTATATCATGTATATCAATATCATGTATATCAATATCAACCAAATATACAGAACGGATCCAAGTACAATCATGTTTTTTATTGTGCCAAGGTGTTTGTGAGGATCACAGAACGATAAACCATAGGTTATTGTTTTGTGGTGAAGATAAACTTAAGTTATACAGTTACACGATCTTTATACTACCCAAGATGACGGTTACATAAGATGTAATTGACTACATTAGTAAGTTTTTAAATAATTTTTTCTTCAGGATGAAAAAGTATTTTGTCATCTGAGATTTTTCCATTTAATTATTTGTAAGATCGTAAATATAAGCTATGCAGCCAGTGATGTCAAATTTCACAGAACAGTAAGTTTGAAATTTTATTAACTTGACATTTAACAAGTAATATGATTTATTTTTTAACAAACCAATAATAAATTATTAGTGTATTTATAATTGTTTTCATTAAAATCAAACAAAAATATGTACGTGTTTTGTTCGTATGTATACGTATGATTAAGTAAACTTTTTTATTTGCAGATGAATCAGAAGATTTGTCACAGCACTCACAGCTCATAAAGTTATCTTTGGATTAATTATTATAAATTGAAAATTAAATTACATAAAAATGGAAGCCGCTCCAAAGTTACCAATGTTATCTTTTGAACTACATTCTTGTGCTGACAATGTTCACTTTGGACCTCAGCTGAAAAAGGTCTGTATTTAAACAATGTTTGTTTAAGTAATTGCAAAGCAAATATGAATGATAGTTTAACATGACTGTAATGTATGTACATTTTAAATAATTTTTTTGTTCATAAGGTACCAACATATAAATTTAAGTTTTAGTCCATTACTACTGTCAGTGAAAGAATCTCTAAAAAACCTCCATTATTCCTGTACCTCAATGTAACCAGCTCTCCTGTCTATATCTATTATATTACCAACACTGTTGAAGTCCTTTGTAGGTATTCATTCTTAATAAGCAATTAGGAACTAAACAGAAATACAGTACTACAACCTTCAAAGCTACTGACACAGACCAAATTATTTGCTTGGTTTTATTAGACTACAGTATACATTGCAGAAAACTTTGTTTTAGCGTATAATTTAGTTATGTTAATATAAAACTTTTCCAATTGTAGCCAAAAAAACAAATTATATGAAAGCTTGATAGTTAATCAAGAAATACTAGGATTACTGTGACCAGCATATATTGTGCTATTTTCGTCTTTCTGCACCTACTAATTAATATGTGTGATACATTTTATTTAATTTCTAAATTGAAAATGTTTTCTAAAATCTGCATTTCCTTAAAAAGCAAATTAGTTAACACTTCATTTTATTATATTAATATGTGTTAAAGTAACTTACATTTTTTTCTTGTATCTTTCTTCAGTATATTGCTGCATTTTATGGAGAAGATCCTGATTCATATCTGACAGAAATTAATAATTTAGAATCACTTAGAGCAGCAGCAGTTAGACCAAGTATGGATGTGCATGGTGTACAACTGTTAAAAAAATACTATTGCCAACTACATTTCTTAAAATCAAGATTTCCAATGGAAGAAAATCAAGATGCTGCAGTTCAATTTACTTGGTAATATAAAATTTTCATATTTTATAAACATTTATTATTTAATACTATGGGATTTCTAAAAAAATTGTTTTAGAATAGAATACCAGCATCTCTTCATTAGTAAATAACTCATCTTATAAATTCTTTATTATTGTTATAGGTGCCAATTATTTTGAAAATACTATTTATTTGTTTGTAGGAGAAACAATCAATTGGACTTAAACTATTCATCAAATGATATCCAATTTGAATTAATGATAATCATGTACAATATTGGAGCATTGCATTCATATCTTGGATCTAGTGACTCACGAAATAACCCAGATGGGATGAAAATGTCATGTACACATTTTCAATGTGCTGCTTGGGCTTTTCAAGTATTAAACGTTTTTTTCTTTTATACCCTATTAGTTATTTTGATATAATATGTTCAAATAATCTTATTTTTTAGAATGTCAAAGAAAAATACCACCAGTTTATAGTACACATTTCGTTAGTAGAACTTATTCATTTTTTCCAACAAGTATGTCTAGCTCAAGCCCAAGAATGTATTTTAGAAAAAAGTATGTTTGATAACAGGAAGCCAACTATTATTGGTAAGTAGAAGCCACCAAATTAATATTGTTTTATTCAAATTAAATTTATAATGTCTAAACTCTATCCTATCCTTATTTTAGCAAAAGTAGCTGTTCAGGTTCACAATTACTATAGACAATCATTGCATATATTGGAATCTGTCAGTGAAGATTATTTCAGGGATAAAGCATATAAAGAATGGATCAAATATTTGCAATTTAAATTAGCTTATTATAAGTGCATTTCTCTCTTATTCCAAGGCCAACAAGCAGAGGAACAACAAAAGATGGGGGAAAGAGTTGCATTTTATCAGGCAGCTTCAGAACAACTGGAAGAAGCTAAAAAGTTTGCAGCTTCATTAAAAAATCAGAATCAACAGGTTTGCTTGAATAATTAATATTAAACCAAACATAATTAATAACAATTTATAGAATTATTTACGTATCTTTTTTATTTATAATTTAAAATACATTCCAAGAGTGTATCTTTATCTGATACTTTTTAGCAAGAAATAAATGAAGGATTGGCATTTACTCAAGATGTAGTTGAAGGTAAAAGAAAGGCAGCCAAAAATGAGAATGAATTCATATACCATGAGTCAGTACCTGATAAAGATCAGTTACAAGAAGTTAAAGGGGCTTCCTTAGTCAAAGGGATATCTTTTAGCATAAACGATGTAGAGGTTAGAAATACTTGTTTTGAAAGTCTCTAAAAATGGCGGTAAGAAAACTTTCAAATACATTTGGTGTTTATTTAGGTTTCAGGACCAGACATATTTTCACGATTGGTACCGATGGAGGCACATGAAGCAGCTTCTCTGTATAGTGAAAAGAAAGCTCAGATGTTGCGCCAAGTAGGTGAATTAATTGAAAATAAAGATCAAGCTTTGGCTGAGTTCATGTCTTCAATGCAATTGGACTTACTGACAAAGGTAAAGTCATTTTGAAATGCAATAACATCCAAATCAAGATTAAATTTTTTTATGACAGAACTAAAGTGACAAAGACAGAAATATCGTTGCGTACAGCGTTGCCACTAGTTGTAATAAATACCTAACACTATACAGAAAATAATGAATTTTAACTGATCAGTAATCAGTAAATGTATAAGTATTGCTCATTACAAGCTCATTACTGATTTTTGTCATACTGCTTACTATATTTTGATTCTGCTATAACTGGTAACGTAAAATTTAGATATGACAACGCCATTTACTCTCAATCATTATTGGTTTTAGTATACATTTTTAAAACGTTTTATTAATAATCCGGCATTTTAATGGCTAATGGATTATTTTCAAAATGCGAATTTAATTTTAGATGCATCAAGCGACTGGTATACCACAAGATCTTATAGATAGAGCTGCAGCTTTATCGGCTAGACCGAATGCTATACAAGATCTAATAGCTTCAATGGGAAAATTGTCCAACATCTACCAAGAAGTTGAGGCTAGTCTCAGTGAAATTGATTCTTTACTAAAGGTACTGTCTTTAATGATACTTACTGCACTCCTCTTAACTTTAACATTCTTTTTTGTTTATAATTAAAAAATGCGAGACAAATTAGTATAAAATAAAATATGACACTTCATGTTAATACCCAAAAATATAAAATTACAGGAAACTATTTTTATATCATTTATATCATTCAAATCTGCAAACAAAAAGCGTTCCATATTATAGTTGACCTGCCCTGATTACAAAATTCTTTGAAATACTATTTAAAATAATTCCATTACTAATTGAGCTTCAACAATTTTTTACTTATTTAGTCTGAAGAAGAAGCTGAAAAGGCATATCAAGAAAAAATAGGGAAAAGACCGCCCAGTATATTGGCCACTGATCTTACACGTGAAGCTGCGAAATATAGAGAAGCCCACACCAAAGCAAACGATTCGAATCAAACGTTACATAGGGCCATGACTGCCCACGTTGCTAATTTAAAAATATTACAACAACCATTAAAACAATTACAACATCAATTACCGTTTGTCGAATTTCCTAACCGTAAGTAAAATATAATTGTATAGTTAACAACTAAAGTATAAAAAACTCCTTTTTTCACTTATGCACTAGTTTGTTTGAATATATATGTTATTTATTACAGCAAATATCGACGAGAAGTCCTTAAAAGATTTAGAAACGTTAGTAGCGAAAGTTGAAGAAATGCGCAATCAGAGAGCAATGCTGTGGGCTCAGCTTAGAGAATCGGTTCACAAAGATGATATAACCAGTTCCTTGGTTACCAAGCAACCTAACCAATCTTTGGAACAGTTGTTTCAACAAGAGCTTCAAAAACACCAGCAACTGGTAGGTTTAATTTAATCACAAGAAGTAAATTCAGTCCTTAAATAATTATTTAGTGATTTTTTTCTTCAAATTTATGTTTCTGTTCATACTAAAAAGTTGTAAAATCTAAACGAAAAGTTTTCTAGATTAGAAAATTTTATTTACATTGGTAGCTCAAGCTTAAAGCGAAAGAAATATTAACAACAGAAATTATTTCTTGTATTGTTATCTGTTAGAAGGCGTTGACATGAGTCTAATTTACATGCTAGAAGACCAATAAGAGTTCCATTGTCACGTGGTATTCGCGCTTCAAGATTAGTTTGGTTACTCACAAGAGCATGAACCCCGGACTAGAGAACAATGACCAAGGGCATTGTTTACTGATGAATCCAGGTTTGGTCTTCATCCAGACAGTAGAAGAGTAAGAGTTTGGAGAGAATCAGGTCCACTGCCACGTTTGCAAACCGCTCAGGAAGTACGCAGTTATCGAGGTGGTACAGTAATGGTATGAGGAGGGATTAGCTCGGGTGGAAGAAGCGATCCCTTTCCGTTAGAAGGTTTTTGAAGGTCAAATGATTACTCAAATCTTATACTTCGACTTGTTGTGCTTCCATATGCTACAGCAATCGGACCTCAATTTTTGTTAATACAGGACAATGCTCCTCCTCATGTTGCTGGGATAATTTTGGATTATTTGGTAAATGAGTCAATTGACTTGGAATATGCTACAAAGATGGGCAATTCGTCAACATTCTTTTTTTAACAATCGACAGGAATTAATTACTAGTCTTCAAAGAGAATGGGCAGCTATTGAGCAGGGGGAGATAGATGAGCTGATTTTAAGTATGGGAAGAAGATGTAGATTTGTAATCAATGCTAGAGGGGGTCATAGAATGTAATAAATTTAAAATTTTAAATGTAATATTTCTTATATTATTAATTTTAAGTTGGGTAGAGCATTCCAAAATATTTTTTCTATCGCTGTATACTGTCAGTTTTTTATTATACAGCGCTGGTCTCTTTTCCACTTCCACCCACGATGTGGGTGGTTTCTTCTTTGGCAGACATTTTTTATTAATATTTCACACCCAAAATCAAATATATTACATACTAATCACAACTTAAAAAAGGGAAAACGACAGACTGTTCCCAACTTCAATTCCAACAAATAAGCCGCTAAAATAGGACTGGTTCTATTTTTCTAGACATAATTTTTGTATATTTATGTTTTTAATATTTGTAGATTCATTTCAACATATTTAGATCAGCAGTTTCTTATGGACGTTATGTTAGGTTAGGTTAGGTTAGGTTAGGTTAGGTCAGGTCACCTACTTGAAGAATTACAGATACAGATGAACATGTTAATTTAATAATCTCCCTTGCATTCAATAAAACAGTTGATATTAGTTCCTACACCCTGTTTAAGTAATCCTGATTAATTCAATTCGGCTGATGTATTAAGTAGTATAATCAAAATCTGATTATGGTTTCATTACAGTATCACCAAAAAGCATTGTTTAGTTCGTCCCTGTGAAACATATGAAGACATAAAATCGTTCATCCAAATTGTTATGGTAATGAAAATTAAAATTCCTCAAGTACTAGTTTTCGATTGATACTTCCTTAATACGGTTCGCAGTTTTAGCAATGCATAATCTTTATTGTAAATAAATATGAAGCTAGTATTCCTATCATTATTCGTAGGTCCTGTCTGCTCATATTCAGCAACTCTTAAGACCTCTTTTTAGAGAGATCTCCTACGTCCCTTCCTAGGAATAGGACGGTGAATGGCTTGTGGTAGTTGTATTTAGATTGCATTGCATCTGGTACCTTCTCCACTATTGGATAATTTTTTATTATCTCTCTAAGACACTACTCTGCCCTGCATCCTGACATTTCACTAGTCTTCTGTATGCACCAGCCATCGCCTTCCTTTCCATCCAGATGTGGAGTGGAGGAAGATCTATTAAAATTTCGATGGCAGCGGTGAGAGTGGTAGACATAGCTCCCGTTATCATTAAGCATGCTTGCCGTTGAAGCTTATTCAGCCCCTGGTGGTCTTTTGCTGATATTTAGCCCACCAGACCGAAGCACCATAGGTAATCATAGGCCATTACTGCCAGATATAGCCAATATATTTGTTTGGGTTTCATTCTACGGCACGTCCAAAGAGATAGCTTTTCTTTACTGCAAATGCTTATGAAGTCCTTATACATTTAATTTTATTTATCTAAAATGAATATCCAGGGATTCATTTGACGTTTCTTTTCAGATAACTTTGATTGAGCAGAACGCAAGCGCTCAAGAAAACATTAAGAAAGCTGTGATAGACGCATATGCCCAAGCCGTATCAACGAGAAAGTACATACAAGATATTCTTCAAAAACGTTCGACAACCATTTCTTCTCTAATCGCGTCATACGATTCATACGAAGATCTACTATCAAAGGCGAACAAAGGAATAGAATTTTACACGAAATTGGAAACGAACGTTTCGAAATTGTTACAAAGAATTAGAAGTACGTGTAAGGTGCAACAAGAAGAACGTGAACAATTGCTGTCGACTTCTAATGTACCGAAATGGGAGGGTTCCGCGACGACTACGACGACTGCGTCGACAACGGTGGCGCCGAAATTAAAAGATTATTTAGACTCCAGGAAAAACACGTACTCTCCCAGTCAAAACATGCAATACCAGCAACCAACCATCAACTACAATACGAATATCGAGTTACCGCCCGGTATTCGACCAACTCCAGTCGGATCAGAAATTACAGATTTGCCGACGGCTAAATATTCCGATGAAGATTTGATAAAAAAAATGAGCGCGTTAATGCCGAACGCTAAACTTGGAGCGCCTTTACAAAATTACCCTCAGTATTCCTACAGCAATTATATTCCTCAATCGTACACTCCTACCGCCTACGAACCATCAAATCAAACTTACAATAACACCGCTCAGTCTAATCTCGATTCTCAGTACGATTCTTCGAAAGCGTTTACCACTACCACTAATTCTTATCCGTCCGTTCAAAGTTCTTCTTCTTCCGGCTATTCCCATCAACCATCCGCCATGAAAAGTACGCCTAATTATCAGTACCAAAGTATTCCGGCCACCGTCGGTGATCAGAACGTTAACGTTTACTATCCGCATGGATACAGTCCCAGTCTAAATGCATCGAATCCCAACGACGTTCAGTACGTGGCAGGTCAAGTAAAATACCATTCGGTGGAGTACGCTAGTTCAGTCCAACCCAATCAAGCTCCGGTCAATACTGCGCCTACTTATTCTTCTCCCATGTCGGATATGTCGAGTATAAACACGACGAATCCCTCAGATCCTAATTTTATGACGGGTAATTACGGTTTTTATTACAATTCGAATCCGTCAGGTGGTACTAATCCGATTAGCATGAATGAATATTTGAATCAGGTCGGTAGAACGACGGATTCTGCTTATTATTCGGGCATTTCTTATGCCAGTTCGCAGGGTGTGATGACTGGGCAATATTACCAAACCGGGAACAACACTCAGCAGTATACGCAGGTAAACTAATTTAAGTCATTTTTAAATGTTAATGGGGAAAAGTGTAACCATATTATGACGTTGGGCGTCAATTTGTGATATGATTTACATGTTAGAAGTGAATTTATAAAAATATTTAGTTAACTTTTAAAAAAAATAACAATATACCAAAAGAAAAAATGTAATTTACAATAAAACAACCATTAATCTTAATTTCGTTATTAATTAGTTGCAAAAGATATTTCAATAATTAACAAAATTTATAAATGTTTATCACAGCAAAAATTTGATAGTTAAATACCTCGGCTAGGGGTGAGTAAGTTCATTAGCTCTGACTATAGTACAATATTTGTTTCTTTAAGAAATTATAAGGGCGCCACTGAAATCTTTTTATTTTTTATGATAGTACTGAAGAAAGTTGTTTTAAGCTGAGTTATTTAAATAAGTATCATTAGATGACAGAAAGATGTCAGAAAAAACTGTCTATGAAGATAAAAAAAATGATATGAAAATGTACAAACAGATAAAAGATAAATAGATTTCCTTGGTGCTAAAATGAATGAAATTGAGAATACGTTACAAAAAAAGTAATCCGCAAACAGTTCTTTACACAAACTTATTCTAATACAGTTGACGATATAGATAGATATAAACGGAAATAAAAGAGAAAAAATATGGGAACAGTAAACTTGATATACCACAATAAACTTATCTGTTAACAATAGTGGACGATCCTTCGCCGCACCTTGGGGTCGCTACGGCACTGTTTAGGTGGTTCCAAATGACTATGGAAGATCACGAGTGGAAGGATGATCTGCCCAAGTTAAAGTTTACAAGCTGTTCAAGTTTACTGAATCTTCAAATTAAAGAGATGCTTCTAGTTTACTAAATCTTCAAATTAAAGAGATGCTTCTAGTTTACTGTATTATGGGAATAATTATTAAAACCTCTTGAACTCGATAATGATAACTCATTAGTACACCTCGTAGCGTAGCTACTTTGAACTTCCAATTATAATTATAGAGACCGTATTCATTATTTTATTATTAAGAATTCTTTAGGAAAGATGGAGCTAGCGGTACTAATTTAATTTAATATTTAGGTTGCTTAAAATGTTAACAGGTACTGTTACAAAAGTACAATTAAAAGATGCGCTTTTATCATGGGGATGTGTCATTAATGAGTTAACATAATAATACATTTGTGATTAAAAAGTAATTTTTACTGAAAAAAATTAATAGTTAAAAATGAAAAGTAGAAAATTGTTTCTACTTGCACCCAAGGTAAAGAAACTTAATAGTTTCTATACCAAGCTTGACCGTTTTCTATGAAAAAACAACTACTTCCTGGGCTATATGCCCCAACGGACATTGAATTACATTCCAATAGAAAACGTGATGGCGACCGACTTCATCGATACTTAAAACCATCTCTGCCATCTAATAGTTGTTTGACTTATTTTTTATACAAATCATACAGGTGCCCTATTCTTGAAATCGTAGGAATCGATTCTCAGGAGAAATTGACGTAATTTTCTCTCGATTTTGCAATAGGTCTATTCTTGAAATATTTCATAGGAATCGATTCTCCACAAATACCGAGAATTGATTCCTCATGTCATTTGGTGGAGAAAATTCAAATTCTCCTGAGAATTTGAGTTGTCATCTGTCAATAGTAGCTGTTTTGCATTTTGTAGTAGTTTGTTTATAATCTATTTGTTGATACTGAATTTATTGTTTTTTTGTGTTGTGTTCAATAGAGTTAAAATTAATAATTTTGTTCTTCAATGAGTCTTTGAATTTCCCGGTATCGAATTTAGATGAAGGCTTATCAACTCCCATCGGAGCCTCCTTATGCGTAAAACTACTGGAAAATTTACCTTTTAAAAGTTCCGTGTCAGTTTCAAAATATTCGACTATGTATTTTTATTAGCAATACAATAAACAAAACAGCAATATAATAAACAATATAAACAGCAGTATAATTTATAAAGGTTATCTATGAGCAAAACACTAACAAAAGGTATAGGTTATATTCACGAACTATAAAAATGTCAAAAAAGTCAATTCTGCCAACTTAATAAAAGAAATTATAATACAAAATCCGAATATTTGATTGGTTATGTAGTTGAAATACTTGAATTTAGTTCAGACATACGCCACTTTTAGACTACTCACAATTTTAGATTTTTAGACGGCCCTGAACTTAATTTTTTTAATTCTTTAAATTATCGATATTATAAAATCACGATGAGTACGTAAATGTCAGTTAGAGTGCTATTTCTGTATTGCAAAATGTATTGCCTAACTATCTCCTTACTTGCTTAAACATATAACCATAGAATTTTATGTATCTAATTTATATTTTAATTTACCCACCTAATTCACCATCTGCCTTTGCCAACCATATCATTGCTGAAAATCACACTTTTTCTAATTCCAACGTTTCTAGGTTAAAGATCCCAGGATGAATTTACTTGAAATGTTAGAGATCAATGAAGCATCAAGAGACAGTGCAGTTGTATGTATGAATGAACAGTTGAGACCAAAGGACCCTTACATATTTCTTGGTATTCCCTTTTAATGATATGTATTTGTAACAGATTTTACTTTGTCTTTCATATTTCCTTTATTTGTTTTCTGTTGTCCACTTTCTTCAATAATTGGTTTTGCTTTCTTTCTAATGTGCCTAATTAGCTTCGTACATTTTACTAGGTTGTTTATCTTCATTTTAAATTAATTTTGATTTTTATTGTCAATATAACCTCACAAACCTTTTGTTCTTCTTCTTGTGACTTATTGTTCTTGCCCTCTGTTATGTCGGACTACAGTTATACTGAAAAGTTTTTTAAATCTATATTTCTATGTTGAACCCCCTCATTTTTCTTTCTTTTTTTAAAATTAATTTTAGACCACAAATTTGATACATTTTATCCTACATGTTCTTATATTTATTTTTTTATTTTTTATCTGTTGGTTCGTTTGATAATGTTTGTAATTTTATATTTTATGTTTTAATTGTGGTCTTTATATTTAAGGTATGATTTTTCTATTCTTTTTAATTTGCACCACTAAAATAACCTTTTTTATAGCCTGATGATGGCCTCAATGTTAGGCCGAAACTAAACATATTTATATTTTAATTTTTCAGTTAAATATTACTAAATATTCGGGCCTTTTATAAACACATGGTATTCAAATTATCAGTAATCTATTGTATGTAAGTTTTTTGACAGTTGAAGAGTACTTTCTTGCATTAAATATATTTTTTTAATAAATCTACACCTTAAATATCATATAAAGTAGGTTTTTAAATAATAGAAATGAATCTTAAGCTCATAACTTGATTTTAAAAGCTAATCTCTGTTCTTTCCTCTCAGATTTTAAAGTTTTTTAAATAAAAAAAAAACTTTTTTTTCCGGATTAGCCCAAAACAGTAATTTAAGAGGATACCCTCCTTTAATCAAACTATCAAATCACTATGTTAATTAATCAATTGCTTACTTAAAAATCTGTCAAATAGTTTATTCTGGCTGTCAAATTTGTAATTTTTATTTACTTGTGGTGTCAAGAAATGAAGATACAAAATAATCATCTTAAATAGGAAAAACAAAAAAAAATTCACAATTATAGAAAATAAAAACTAATTCACTAATTAAGTAGAGGTTAACACAATCAATTTCATTAACTCACTAATATTTGTTTTGCGGAATTTACCAATTAAAATAAAAAATAATCCTATAAAGAGTTGGAAAACAATATGAGGAATGGACCCTGCTGTCACTAAAGAGCTACTAAGGCTAATCATTCAAAAAATGTGTCCATCCTGTAATTCTGTCAATCAGAAGGATCCAGTCGCATATTTTTATTTTTTTAAGATTGATACTTACCTCAGCCAAACAAAAAATCTAGTTTTGTTCATAAATATTCACTTTAATTCAAACTGGGCATTCTTCCCTCCTAGTATATGGGACGTGAATTTCACATCATACAAATTTTCTTTTGATTTACTGCATAATATTTATCAAAAGAAATTGATTCTTGTTGGACTAAAGGTATAATCTAAGAAATTTTGTAAATGAACTGCCAAATAGGAACACGTTAAAATTGCAATAAATATCAAATATTTAAAAAAAATATTTCTAACTTTCAATTTAGAGGGTGCAAATTAAATTGTAGACAATTTTTCAATATTTGATCATTAACTACAAATATTCTGTTTTAGGTAAATCAAAAACCGACTGTTTCACCAACAGTATCGGCATCATACAATCCAAACCAAAATTATAACCAATATTATGGCGTAAATACGATGACTCCTTCTCAACAGTCCACAACAGTAACACTACCAAACCAAACATATACTCAACCTACACTAAATTATGGATACGATTCCTATTCTGCGCCATCGACTCAATCATTCCAACCTAATTACAACTATAACGTGCCAACTTCTCACCAACCATCCGTGGCTCCAACAAAATCTTCCAATATCGATTTGTTGAGCGGTCTCGATTTCAATATCAGTCAAGCTCCCCTCGTGCCTCAACAGAATGTCACGCCCAAACCGCAAGAAATTGAACCGGAAACTAAGAGTACTAATACGCATCAAGCCAGCGTCAATCAAAGTCAAAAACCATCTCAAGAAATCAAACGACCCAACGTTAAAATTTTGCCCAGCAAACCTCTTAACAATAAGGACGTCAAGCATTTGTTTAACCACGAAATAGAAAAATATGAAAAGTTCGTCGAAACGTTGACGAACAAAACGCTAAGCGGACCGACTACTTTGGATATTAAATGGAAAGAAATACAGGATCAACAAGATTGCGATTCGCAGAAAAAGATCATTTCCGTCGCCAGATGTTATCCGATGAAAAATAGATATCCGGATATATTGCCTTATGATTATTCCCGGGTGGAATTGTGTGATAGCAAAGATGATTATATAAATGCATCTTTTATTAAGGTAAGTTAATGGATTTGTCATTATACTGCATCGGTCTGTGATCATGTCAAATTAAAATATTGAAATCTACAACACATTTAGTTCATTTTCTTGGATATTGTATCCAAGCCACTGCTTTAGGAGATCCTCCGCAAAATTCTTGCACATACTATAGCAGATATATTAGAGCTGCAGTAGCTGGGTGATAAGTAAAACAATCACTTGCAAAACAAAAATTTTCGGCTCAAAGTAAATGACAATGTACAGATCCCAAGCACTACTACATTTAGAGAAGTCTCAAATCAAGAAGTAGAATTTAAAAATAATTCACTGAAAATATTAACGGTAAAAATAAGGCTTAAGTTAAATTGATCTCAACATATTTGTTCTGATTTTTATTTTTCTATCTTCCACACTTCTTAATACCGTTTATTAAATTGGGCTTTTGCGTGAACGTAGAAAAAACAGAGTATGCAAATCGTGCAATAAGTGTTTAGTAATACAACCAGAGTATAATAAAGATATGATTAAAATTTCATTTTTCTTTAAAATTTACTGCTAATATCAATAAATATAAAATTACATTTAAAATGTCTACAGTTATTGACATATGAAATATGAAAAGTTCAGACGTTAATATTTCTGGAAAAGTTTCTCAAGTCATTTAAGTAATGAAATATACCAACAAAGTAGCAATATTTATAGGATATTAGTTTTAAGTGTATACATTTTTGTTTTTAGGATATTTCTCCATATATGCCTCCATTTATAGTAACCCAAATTCCCCTAGCTGGAACAGTCGGAGATATGTGGACTATGATAAGGGAACAACAAGTCGAATTGATATTATGTCTGCAAAGTGACAATGAGGTACTATATTGTTTCATTTATTTTAACATATTGATCTTATAGAAGATGCATAATGTTACTTAGCAATTTGTCAAATATAGCTTTTTGCAACTCAAAAATGAATTTAACATAATGTTAGCTAACAACATAGGTTTAACAAGCGTTTATGCAACTGTGAGAATGAGGTACTATATTTTTTTGAACATATTGATTTTCTAGAAGATACATTTGGGTAAAACATTTAGGGTCAGTTGCATAAAAGATTGTTAAGTTCCATGTTACTTAACAATGTGTTAACTCTATGTTAAATTTTCTGTCGTTGCATAAACACTTGTCAAACGTTTGACATAATGTTACTTGTCAAATATAGCTTTTTGCGCTCAAAAATGAATTTAACATAATGTTAGCTAACATAGGTTTAACAAGCGTTTGTGCAACTGTGATAATGTGGTACTATATTGTTTCATATTTTTTAACATATTGATCTTCTAGAAGATACATTTGGGTAAAACATTTAGGGTCAGTTGCATAAAAGATTGTTAAGTTCCATGTTACTTAACAATGTGTTAACTCTATGTTAAATTTTCTGTCGTTGCATAAACACTTGTCAAACGTTTGACATAATGTTACTTAGCAATTTGTCAAATATAGCTTTTTGCAACTCAAAAATGAATTTAACATAATGTTAGCTAACATAGGTTTAACAAGCGTTTATGCAACTGTGAGAATGAGGTACTATATTTTTTTGAACATATTGATTTTCTAGAAGATACATTTGGGTAAAATATTTAGGGTCAGTTGCATAAAAGATTATAAAGTTCTTTGTTACTTAACAACTTGTTAACTTCAACAAGATGTTAACCCTATGTTAAATTTTCTGTCGTTGCATAAACACTTGTCAAAGGTTTGACATAATGTTACTTAGCAATTTGTCAAATATAGTTTTTTGCAACTCAAAAATGAATTAAACATCGAGTTAGCATAATGTTAGCTAATATAGGTTTAATAAGAGTTTATGCAACTGGTTCCTAGTGTTTAAATAATAAACTACTTTTTATTGAAGCATCAAAAGAAGTCTTATTCCATCTTTTGGGCAAAAATTTGTAGAATTTCTTACGTACTTCATTCTACGGAATTATTTCATCATTTATAAATCTGGATGCATGTATTTCTCGTGCTGCTGTCCAGAAAAATATACGAAAACAAATAGTATATTTGATTGTTAATTTTCGGGCTGTTCTGCCATGGTTTTCTTCAAAGAGTTTCAGTAATTTCTATTGAATAATAATGAATCTAATTGAGATCCCTGGTCTGTAGCTTACTCAAGAATAACTTTTATCTGAACAAAAACTCATAATGTATCAATTTTCAATATGAAATATTATCCATAGATTGACATTGTCAACTGACTACTTTAAATTTAAATTATATTAATCTATTTGAGAAGTGAGTTTCCTACGAAAAAGAGAATAAATTTAAAAATATGGAGTTTGCTTTATCGGATTCAGAATTACATTCTTCTTTAATTGCGTTATATACACCATTTTTCTTTATCTCTGAATTCACTTTCTTTATAGTTTGCTGGATTTTTATCAGTAATAATATAACAAGAGAGTGAGAATAAATTGAAAATAATTTGACAGATTGTTTGAAACCTAACCTAGCCACTCGAGCCCTGCGGGCTCTCGTGAAATATCTTTTCTATCTTGAGAATTAGGTTTTTAAAAATTTTTATTAACTAAGTTTTTCAAAAATACGTTTAAGTACAATTATATGTTTACTCGATAAAGCCCGTTTGTAATTATCAATGATTAATCATAAGTTTTAGTCAATTTTTTAGGATCCTAAATAATTGATAAATACATACACATTTTGTGTCAATTTTCAAATTGTCAAAACTTATCCTATTTCTCTTCAATTTTAAGTGACGTGATATATTTATAGAACCGGTCCTATTTTCTATCAATTAATTGACAGAAGGACAGATTAGAGCAAAAATATAGGGTAATTTATACTTCAATGTTGTTTATTTTTGCAGAAATTGGTATAACTGATTCTGTAACATAACATAACCTCTACTTTAGTTATTATTTGAATAGAATAGAAAGTTATTTCGTTATTTGTTCCTTGTGTGTACCTAAGCATAAGCGGTTCATTTTCATTCGTGGTGATACGGTGTCCTAGACAAAGAGAAGAGTCCTAGGTATTCCAAATAGTTTCTGGCAAGTGCAAAATGCTCTTGTTTATAGCTTTTCTCTTTCTGGCAATATTAATTATCACTATATTTATAACAGCTGCTGCTGTTAATAATAAAAATTCAGCATCCATGTTTATAGTTCACCGTAAAGTTAGAAATAATAGCATTAACAATTGCACAGTACACATAAAGTAATTTAATGAAATTTATGGTACTAACCCTTACTGTGTGAAAATTCATGTTATTCAGAACAATAAACAACTAAAAGGTTGTATTAACTTTCACTATTTATTCTATAAATTGCAATTTATAGAATAAATAGTGAAAGTTAATACAACCTTTTAGTTGTTTATTGTTCTAAAGTAATTTAGCTAAACATGCACCGTTTAAAAGTTAAGGAGTCTCTCGCCTACTACAGTGCGCATGATCACATGCTAAATAAATTATTAAAACTTGGAACACTGCAAACATTTGATTTTATTGTTTCAATGTTTATGGTTCTGAATTTAGGATTATATTTTATGCAAAAAGGAAAATGTTGTTGAATAATATAAAGTAAGTTGATACACCGACAGTCAGCACTATTATTCTTAGTAATGGACTAGTTTAGTAGAATCATATTAATCAAAATGATAGCAATATATATTTAGGATAAGATACCTACTTACTTATATTGGTATTCATTTTGCAAGTAATTTTTCTCATTTCGTAAAATTTAGCAATAAATAATTAGTAAGTTTTAAACGTAGCGCCAACTAATAACCAATAATGAAGTGTGTTTAAAAGTCAACGTTGTCACAGTTTAGCTACGTACGTTTCAAGTATTCTCAAAGAACTGGCGGCACAAAACACCGTGTTCTGTGACTAACTGTACCAGTTGACAAGATATATGACAGGAAAGAAAATCGTGTTTATCTGTAATAAACAAACAAGACCCCTATTCTTGACGGTGATAGACTAGAACAGCCAATAGAAAGTGGGCGTGGTCCTATTGAAAATGCCAAAACCGTATTCTTGAAATTCGTTCTCTCACTGTACCGATAGAAGGGTTGCTCCCGGTTATTTTTGAAGGAACCGCTATAACACCAAGAGAAGGTGTTAGGGATTTTTATTTCCGAACCAAAAATAGTATAGAAGTAATTTCTTTTATAAACCAAACACAACCAAACAACAAATTAAACTAACGAAAATGACAGAATATTTTGTTTAGTGTTTTACTCCTTATTTGATAAAGTGTCAATCAGAGAACAAAAATATCAATATGTTTATCTCTTTTTAATGACAACAAATAAGAGAGAGAGATAAGTTTCTCGGTTAATATTAAAGCATATCGACAACATCGCAAATTTTCTACCAATCTTATTGAAACACGTCACTTACCACTTATGACGTATGTAACCATTAAATTTAAATTTCAAAAGCCGATTATGGCTAGAGGATTAATTTTATAAAAATTTTATTTGTACAGTTGAACCACTAAAAACCTATTTTATAAGATGCAAATATAAAAAATAATCACTAAACTAGTCCATTGTTCATATGGTCGTGAGATAATTCGTGACTATTGCCTGACAACAAGTTTGAACAAAATCTGTCAAATTATTTTCTAATTTATGGAACTCTCGAGTTATATTTGGCAAGATTATTTTTTGGTTCACAAATTTTTACAATAAAAGAGATCAATAAATCTAAACCGATGACTTTCACCCTTTTCGCGTTGACACAATTAAGTAATTATTTTGACAAGTATCTGACAGTTGCTAGGCAAATAAAAGCTGCAGCTATAATAATGACATAAGATGTTTTTTGGCGACAGATACGCAAGATACTTGAGTATCATGCACTAATGACGTCATAAGTATCAGTTTGACGTTGGATAGATACTCAAGTTCGGCAAGTGACAGTTGCTCTAACCTCGAAATCTTTTCAAGAATTACGTATTATTTATTAAGAGTAATAAAGGTTCTTTCAAGGACGTGGTTTAGGAAAATTTGACCAATCAGGTTACATCAGAGAGAGAGATAGAAAGTTAACGCTTGAGTTTACCACTCTCATTCATGGGTAAACGTTTTGACAGATTAATGTATCATGCGTATCAGATATGACGTCATAGCTAAGTCGCTCGAATGCAACATTTTTGATACTCGTGATACTCAAGTATCTTGCGTATCAGCATGTATCAGTCGCCAAAAAACATCTATAATTGGTTGAAACTTACCCTTGTGACAAATAAAGAAGCATTTCATTGGTTTTAAGAAACGTCAAAAAATAATCATTTAAATATTCTCCTACCATCATGGCAAACAATACGTCAATGTCATTATATGAAGAATTTACCAAATACCACAGTATGCCTAATATTCGGTGCTTCAAACCAAACCATTTTATCTGCAAATATCTTCTAACATCAAGAAGTTGAATAATTTGTTTTAATACAACTACAATTTACCTATTTGTTTTCAGATTGGCGATGAAGTGTATTGGCCGAGAGAAAAGGGACACAGCATAAACATAACGAACATGGTTATTACTTTACAAAGCATAATCGTTAAATCTCATTGGGTAGAAAGACTGATAAGTGTTAACATTCCTGAAAAGCGCGAATCCCGTATGGTTTTGCATTTACAGTTTACATCGTGGCCGGGCAGGTAAATTTCGTACAATTTATTAATATCGCTTCCTCACTTATACTTTTTATTTCAGTTTATTCCCTACTAGTCCTGAAGCTTTTATCAGTTATATATTGGAATCAATAAATCTGTATCAACAACAAAAATGTAATACACATCCGGTTGTTGTTCATTGTTCGTCCGGTATAGGAAGGAGCGGATTGCTATGTTTATTGACAGCAGCTATATTCGACGTTACGAACAATGCTAATTCCATACCAGACTTGACTGCCTTAAGTATTAAGTTATCTAATTGTAGGAAGAACATTCTGAGAGATCGAGAACATTTAAAATTTGGTTACGAATGCTTTTTAGCGTATATAAGGCATGTGGTGTCTGAAGGTAAGCTAAATTATTCATAATTAAGTGTTTTTTACTCTAAAATCTAGCGGGAGGAATTTAATTTGGTATTTGGTGAAATGTATAATAATAGTGCTTTGTAACAGAGAAATATAAGTCGTAGTTCCGTAACTCTTCAACATTTGATGGGTGTAGGAATATACAAAAAGTAAAATTAAAAGTTTATATGGAGTGGTAAATATTAAAGGAAAAGGAATTATTTTGAATGTATGTTTATTTACTAAGAATAGGGGTAAAAAGAGTCAAGAATGAGACAAATAAAATAATTTTGTTTTTTTTTACATTAAGAACTATAGTACGTTTGAAGAATAAGGTGGAGTAAAATCTCAGAATACTAATCTCCGAAACCTCGAAATACATAGGCGTGCAATACTCAAAAATAATTATAGGTAAAACAATAATGAATCATAAATTTATTGTACTAATCCTTACTTATAATTTTAAAATACTAGTAAAAATGTAATATATAAATAGTGGTTCATAGGCTATGTTAAAAATAATATACAATGAAGTTGACGTTAAGTAGTTAAAATGTAAAATAAACTGAGCTACAGTTTAAAGTTATGCTTCCTCATATTCTCGCGAATTTTTCGCTCGTCCTAAAATAGTTTGGGAATCCCTGATTAATATGACACGATGCATAAAGTTGAATACTCAGAGTGTAGCTTATAATATGAACATTAAATCAGTGTGATTTATTTTGTAATTAAAAGTATGTTTGCATTTTGCAGATAAGTTAAGAAAAAAGCTGAACGAATTGGAACCTAAAAAGCAAGAAGATGTTATTACCGTTAACACTGAAAAAAATATAGACCCTTTAAGTACTTTGGACCCTTTTTGGGCTAACAAGAAGTAGAACTTACGTTTAGTTGGTAGGATTAAGCGAGTATAATTTTAACTGATAATTTTGAAGCAAAAATGCATAGTCTTTGAGGTAAAAGCAAAACTGGCTGCTTGGAACAATTATAAGATGGGTGACCAAAAATAAACGATATTAAATGAAAACGTTTGCCATAACAAATGAATTGTTTCCTGCAATATTAAAAACTTATATCCAAAAATAAACTTTATTTCTTCAGCAACTGAAAATAATCTTATAATAATTTTTATCTACTGACTCTTTATAACAGTCGTTGTATAACTAAAAGTTTACTCCTTGAATTATAGAAAATAGATTGTTTTTACTATTGTCTTTATCTAATATGTATAATATGCATCCCACTTTGTATCTCAGTTCTTTATTTTAATAAGTAAAATATACATCCCTTATTATATCAAAGTATTTATCTTAAGTCTACAGTGCTGATAAAAGTAAACTTATTAGGTAAGGTATAAAAATATATTATTTATTATATTGTTTAACAATAAAAAACATCTTTATTGATTCGTGTTTGATTTTTAATAACGATATTTGAGATAGTGATATTTTAGAGGAAAATTTTTAATCTGAGTATCAATAGGAACTCATAAATTTTTTAGATTAAAAAAACCTGTTTGGATATACTAAATGCATGAAACTGTAGTGAGTAAAAGGTAAAATTTTCTAATATAGGATTTTACAATACTTAAAAAAATAATTTTTCAAATTCTAATTTTTTACACCAAAGAGCTAAAGACACAGAAGGCGTGTTTGAAAAAGCTAACTTCTTCCAGATTCCTGACCAAGATTTTCTTCTACCTAGTAAATGTCTAGCCTAGTAACCAAAGAAAGACATGATCTCAAGAAGAGCAAAAAAGATAATATGGAACATGTACTATCGGCTTCAGAATAGCATATACATTTTCAAACTCAAATGGCTTGCATTTAATTCATTTTAAGGATGGCCTATTTATTGTGTATAACCAATCACGGTTTAAATAATAATAAATTTGAAATCAGTCAAACAGTTGTCCATGCCCACATCTTTAATGTTACACACAGAGGAAAGATTGCAGCACAAGGTATGCTATTGACAAATTGCCTGTGTATTATACAGTACGGTTTTATTTGTTTTTTATTGCAACCTCTTTACTGTTTCCTTTTATGTGACAGCGTTGGCTATTTACACGGATTTTGAATTTGGTTTAGTGATTTTTTTTTACGACGAACTTTGGCTATTGAAACGGATTTAGAATTTTGTTTTTTGATTGTGACTAATTACTGGATTTTCTTATTCTACGACGACATTGGCACGGATTTTCGTTTTTTATATAACTATTGTGATATTTTAATATTAAGATATCAAATAAAATATTAAGATTTAGACTGCGCTTTTCACTAATTTTTTTATGTTTTATCCTCTTTTCACCTAAATTAAAAAAGAAAGCATCATTACATTTGAAATTTCCGAGAAAAATAAAAAATAATCGACTTTTTTACGTAGAACTTCCTAACGGAGACAAAATTGTTCAATTTTGGTATTTTTGTTAAACATCTGATTAAACAGAAGAAACTCATTTAAATGACGCCAAAATCATTGAAATCGGTTAAAAAACAAAAAAAAAGTTATATGATATTTGTTAATAACAAGTATTGGCCAACAATGTTGAGGATGTCCTCCTGAAGCAATGACCTGTATACTTTTCTGGTTGGTCTAGTTTTAAGAACTCAGCTGTTTTCTTAGGTGCTCCGCCAACAGTATGTATACCAGCTCTTTGAGACAGACATTTTCCTTGTTTATAACCCACCAAAAGATCTTTCAGGGAGACGTGTTGCCGAAAATTCATGTATTTTCTTAACACATCCAAATAGTGAACCTCATCACTGTTAGTCACAGTGAAAGCTCGTCGAATATGCGTTTTTTCTGGTTAATCTTAACTACTAGCTGAGTACCCGTATCCTTCACATCACTAACTTCTAAATTATAGATCTCTTCCCTTCGGCAACCTCCAGCAACTCCAAGTAATGCTATCACTTTGAGTAATAGATATTATTTATCTGGAGCGTCCCTCATGAAACTTTCAATTTGTTCCTTTGTCAGCACTTTCGACTGGTTTGGCTGATGGTCTACATTTTGTTTTTTCAAAAAAACTATCAACTTTGGGAAATTTGATATGTTGACATTCTCATTAACCATAATCATTGATTTTACCATCGAATATTTGGACCATAATGAAGAAGGGTTGAATGTTTTTGACTGAAAATTTAAACTGTTGAAAAAAATATTCTTAAAAAAAAACTGTTTCTGCCACATCCGAAAAGTAAGCCAACATCACATTTTCATCAGCATTACTTTTCAAATTGTGTTGTTCACGCCAGTTGCAAAACAGCGCATATTCTTTTTCATGTCTATTCGCAGACTTAACTGGAATGATTTGCCCTATCGCTTCTGCAGTTTTCTCAGCAATTTGATCTAATTTCAGATCCATTTTCACCGCAAATATTTCGTATTTGCAGCAAAATTCAATGTATCTGCTTTTATTTACATTGTTACTTGGTAACCGCTGTTCATTTTTTATTTATAAAGCAAATCAACCATGTTAAGAATAAATCAAGTAACATAATTTTTTCACAGCAGTATGAAAAAAAATATAGTACGATACACGCCCGTGAAGTGATTATTACGGTACTCGATTAGATATTCTTGACTCGGCTCATTCGTCGCCTCGTCCATAAACATCTATCTCGTACCGTAATGTCACTTCCCAGACTTGTAACGTAAATAACTATTTCCATTTTTGAATTTTAGAAATAGCAAAAATAAGTTTTAAATGTCAAAGTCATATATTTCGAACTCCGATTGGTCGAATTCCTATATCTTAAAACCAACAAGTCGGTTTCTTATTCCTTATAACATACATTTTGATTCTGTTTTGCCGCATTACAAAGCATTGGTCCATTCCTTAACACCTATCTCTTAAATTGTATATCTTATTTTTTAATGTTTTTAATAATTTAATATTCTTTTGTAAAATACATTTATTTATCTACTCCTATTAAATTATACATTAATTATTCAACTGCTTTTGAGGAATTAATAGTATCCATAAACAAAAAGCGTGAGTTATAATAACTCTCTAGTGAGTTATTACACCATAGATACTGTCACAGTAACTATATACTGCCACGAAATCAATCCCCTTTGCCTACCAAACCTTTTTTTAATTTTGTTCATTGTGTTCATTTTTTACATAAATGTCTACTCAATCCATAGAATTAATACCTAAATCACAATTTAAGAACCGAATACCAAAGGTGGCTTTAGAATCTACATTCTAAAAAATGTAATTGAGGGGAGTAATGTCAGTTGATATTTTTAAAAAGATATTTTGACGTTTTCAAATCTGTTAAAAATTATAAAGGTGTTAAGAAAAATTAATTCAGAGAATGAAGATGAATTATTATGCGCACCTCCAGAATTGAGGCAAGTAGCTGCTACAGTACAAAATTTATTATCCGAAAAGTCACAAAACAAAGCGGTCAGTCAACAAATTTTTTCAAAATTGGTGTATCAGTAAGAATGTAAACTCTTTTACAGAAAATGTTCTTTAGGTATATTTTAAAGAACTGAGCAGTAAGTATAAAGCATCTCTCTGGACTTTCTACTCTATGCTGAGAAGCACACTCAATTTAAATAATGAAATAAATATAGAAAATTATTGGAAATTACTTGCGTTTCTTAAACGTCAATCAGAGAAGCATGTAGCTAAAAAGGCAAAAACATTTACACCAGAACAACTTAATAATTTCATGAAAAATATCTGGCGACAAAGGTACCTATCTAATAGATTTCACAATAATTCAAACGTTTTAATCATCTATTTATTGTTAAAGTCGTAGATAAAGTATAGTATTCAACTTGCGGTAATGGTCATAACCCACTTGATGAATTTCATCTGCGTGAGTTATGACCTACATTACCGCTCGTTAAATAATATACTATTATCAAATCTGATCGATGAATTACTTTATTATTAAGAGTTCTACCAATACTTAAATATTTTGAAATTCGTTCAGGGGGTCTAGTTTTGAATATCAGTGAAATTGAATTCACAAGTGAAATATTTCAATTTTTAATTCACCATCGAAATGTTATACCTAGTTTTCAATTGTAGTGAAATGAAATTTTTATAAATTCACTTAAATTAAGTTAATTATTCGATCGACACAATTTGACAGCAATGGAAATCAGTCGAATTAGTTCAAATTATTAATCTACGAGAAAAACATAAGATTACTTAAGGCTAAAAATACCATATTATTTCTTATTTTGTTCTTCGAATCTTCGCCCAAGTCGTCAAAATTTAAGATAATTCTACTTTTGGTAGTTGGTAATACGTTTTGAAAATTAAAAAATTTGATACGAAATGCAAATAGTATATAGGAACCATTCACATAGGTTTCAGTAAATTATAAATTTAGCAGAATCTGATTTAGTTACAATATGATGAAGTTGTACATAAAATAATACTGTTTTAGTGATGGCTGATTTTAAAAATAAAAAAAGTTTTGTTATAAACAATAAAAACAAAATAATAAACAAAAAAAAACAAATCATCCTCTAAAAGGTCAAAAATGAACGTTCTCGCTTCACTCTCGTCCACTAACTAATAAAAATATCATACTAATATCTAATATAAACAATACTAATATACTTTGCTAACTAACTAAACTAGATTCAAAAAACAAAACAAGAAAATACAAGCAGAAAACCGCAACACAAAATTTCTAACAATTCTAACCAAATAAAAAACTAGTAGATAATTCGCAAGTGAAATATAATTTCGACATCTAAATATTTTATTTCACTCATGAAATTGGTTCAAAACTTGAGTTGATCGATCCAAATATGAACAATTTCACTTGTGAAATATTTCAAAACTAACCCCCAGGGGGTCTAGTTTTGAATATCAGTGAAATTGAATTCACAAGTGAAATATTTCGATTTTTAATTCACCATCGAAATGCTATACCTAGTTTTCAATTGTAGTGAAATGAAATTTTTATAAATTCACTTAAATGAAATTAATTCGATCGACACAATTTGACAACAATGGAAATCAGTCGAATTAGTTCAAATTATTAACGTGCGAGAAAAACATAAGAATAATTAAGGTTAAAAATACCATTATTTCTTATTTTGTTCTTCAAATCGTGGCCAGGTCGTCAAAATTTAAGATAATTCTACTTTTGTTGGTTGGTAATACGTTTTTAAAATTGAAAAATTTGATAGGAAATGCAAATAGTATATAGGAACGATTCACATAGGTTTCAGTAAATTATAAATTTAGCAGAATCTCTGATTTAGTTACAATATTATGAAGTTGTACATAAAATAATACTGTTTTAGTGATGGCGCTGATTTTAAAAATAAAAAAAGTTTTGTTAATGAACAACAAAAACGTTGGTGGAATACATACAAAACCATCCAATTTTAAAATATCCACCAAAACTATATTGCCTAAACTAAAGCAGAAACGTTCTTGGCGTAAACATATCATCCTCTAAAAGGTCCAAAATTGCCATTTTGTCAAAAGTAAACGTTCTCGCTTCACTCTCTTCCACTAATTAATAAAAATATCATACTAATATCTAATATAAACAATACTAATATACTTTGCTAGATTCAAAAAACAAAACAAGAAAATACAAACAGAAAACCAAAAAACAAAATTTCTAACGTAATTCGCAAGTGAAATATATATTTCGACAGTTAAATAGTATTCGATTTATATTTGTGAAATATTTTCGAATTCGAATTTTATTTCACTCGTGAAATTAGTTCAAAACTTGAGTTGATCGAAATATGAGCAATTTCACTAAATATTTCAAATTAACCCCCCAGAATTGAAATAATTATTGATTTTCTTGGGTTTATCAACAAAACGCCATCTCCGAGTAACTGGACTAAACTTTCAATAAGTGTTTCATTACAGTTATCATTACACTTGTAACTCCCCGTATGCCTACTCCACATTTTCAATTCAACTTGTTTCCTACGAGACTCCCGCTCTTTGTTGTTGCATTTTTGTCGAGTGCCCTATTATTATTTGTCCGTTGCGCAGTCGTAAAATGACGCGCAACCTTCCGCGTTTCAGCTTCCAGCAAAAAAAAACTACTAGAAAAACACGCACTGACAAGGTAAAATTTGACATGCGCCAATAAGGTGCAGGAACTGGCGTTTCAGTATATACAAAACTAGACAAGTAAAATTGATTGTTTTTCGGCGTTAGAAATGCATCTCAAAATTGGCATAGTTTTTTGTTAAAATTGACTGTTATATTAGTTAGTACATGTTGTGATATTTGTGATAATGTTAGGATGAAGTAGTTTGCGCGTTTTACCAATCTCGTTGTACCTGATATTTTTGCTGTGTAGAAAAATACTAGATGGATATTCAGAAAATTACAAATTAGTGAAGATTTCGAATATATATATGTTTTAATAAGGTAAGTCTAACTTTCACTAATAACCTTCTTACTGATGTCCTAAATTATTACGAAACTGTGAACGTTTTTAATAAAAAAATGCATTCACGGTTTATCGCATTAAAATTTTTGAATTAAAAAATTAACATAACCAAATTAAAATACTGTTTTTAATATAATTAACATTGTACGTTATATTATATAAGAAAAAACTTGAAGAATTTGAGTAGGATATTTCGGGAAAAGTATGTATATGTATACAAAATATGTTACTGTTTGAAGGATATAGGCGCATATGTATGCGTTGCTCTAACTATTGATTGACTTCATTGACTAGGTAGCTATATGAGAGCAAATATCCTAATCAACTCCCACTTCAAATGCTGTCACTCTTACCTACACAGGTAAAGTATAGATCCGCGATCCATCATCCATTATTCACTTGACAGATAATGAAACATGGTCCGTATTTCGTGTTTGACAAAATTTGAATTCAGCGTACCTAATACGATTATTTTATAAGTAAAAATGTAAATAATTTATTTGAAAAATATAAAAGCAGTTATCTTAGTAGTCCAGGCGTGCTGTAGTTTTAGACGGAAATTCTGATACCTGGAATGTAACAGTTGGAGGTGGTAAAGGGGCTTATAACACATGAAAAAAAAATACATTAACTATTTCAATTATGATCATAAACTTTTTAGGGGTGAAAAAGGGTGAAAAAGGGATAAAAAACTGAAGTATTGCTGTTTGCGGCTAAAATTGACGTCAAAATGAAAAGTGCCCAATAGAAAAGTTGTAGATCAAGTAAAAATCTAAAACTTTTCTTTTAGTAATTTTCTCACATAACCTCAATTTTTCGAGGAAAATGGAAAAAAAACGATTTTTCGTTTTTAATTTTTAATTTTCCAACGGATTCGTCAATCTTGATGAAACTTGGTGAAAACTTACCTTTTTATGTCCAAAATAACCTCGAATTTTCTCAACCTTATAACATAATAATTTTCCGAGAAATTTGATTTTTCTGGAAAAATCTCTTTTTTTTCAACTGTAAAGTTTGCTTGGAAAATATTATTGGAAAAGATTTTCCTGGGGCTCATTTTTTTCGTTTTTACGTCTACTTTCACATGGAATATAAAAAAATACACCTCTCATTTAAAAATGTGCTCAAAAATGAAAAAAAAAGCAAAAAATGAATTTTGCAACGGCTAAATTTGCAATAATTGTTAAATTTTTGTTATAAGATATTAAAAAATGCAAAAGCCGACTCTTGCATTACATTCTACGGGAAAAATTACAAAAGAAAATGTATTTCATTATTTAGTCGGATTTTTAGTTCATTTGCAATATTATTATAAACACTCAAGTCTATTAATGAAGTTAATAATCCGAGCGGGGATTTCATGGTTTTTACTATTGTTGTATGTTTTTTTGTTTATATTATAAGGTTTTTCATGAGATAAATCGATTTGTTGATATTAGAAGGCCCAAATACCCTTCCATCAGAGCCCTATAGCCACCTAACTAGCCTAGGGGCCTAGGCCTTTTGTTTTCTCTTTGACCTTGCAAAATTTCGGTATACAAAATATACTATCATTCGTAATAAACAAAATATTATCTTTTTAATATATTTTTTAATTACAATTACGAATTACTTAAAACCGATTGATTATTATATTAAAAATAAACAAATTATTCCAAAAAGTCAAAGAAAATTGAAATTTTGATGAAAATTGGGCTATAGGGTTCTGATGGAAGGGTATTTGGGCCTTGTAATTATCAACAAATCGATTTATCTCATGAAAAACCTTATAACATAAACAAATCAGCATACAACAATAGTAAAAACCATGAAATCCCCGCTCGGATTATTAATTTCATTAATAGATTTGCGAGTGTTTATAATAATATTGCAAATGAACTAAAAATCCGACTAAATAATGAAATACATTTTCTTTAGTAATTTTTCCCGTAGAATGTAATGCAAGAGTCGGCTTTTGCATTTTTTAATATTTTATAACAAAAATTTAACAATTATTGCAAATTTAGCTGTTGCAAAATTCATTTTTTGCTTTTTTTTCATTTTTGAGCACATTTTTAAATGAGAGGTGTATTTTTTTATATTCCATGTGAAAGTAGACATAAAAACGAAAAAAATGAGCCCCAGGAAAATCTTTTCCAATAATATTCTCCGAGCAAACTTTACAGTTGAAAAAAAAGAGATTTTTCCAGAAAAATCAAATTTCTCGGAAAATTATTATGTTACAAGGTTGAGAAAATTCCAGGTTATTTTCGACATAAAAAGGTAAGTTTTCACCAAGTTTCATCAAGATTGACGATTCCGTTGGAAAATTAAGAATTAAAAACGAAAAATCGTTTTTTTCCATTTTCCTCGAAAAAATGAGGTTATGTGAGAAAAGTACCCAGAGAAAAGTTTTAGATTTTTACATTATCTACAACTTTTCTATGGGGCACTTTTCATTTTGACGTCAATTTTAGCCGCAAACAGCAATATTTCAGTTTTTTACCCCTTTTTCACCCCTAAAAAGTTTATGATCATAATTGAAATAGTTAATGTATTTTTTTTTCATGTGTTATAAGCCTCTTTACCACCTCCAACTGTTACATTCCAGGTATCAAATATTCCGTATTTTTTATTTTTTTGGTACAGCACGTCTGGACTATAGGGTTAGTATCAATATAGAACAGTCTTGAATTTCTGTTCCATCCTCATTATTGTCCTTTAGTGTTATATAAGTTGCGGAGGAATCTTTTTGACGGTGCTCCAGAGCAAGAATAGAATTAAAACATTCTTTGTTTTAGCAATAAAAAATATGCTGCAAGTTTATTTATCGAAGAAGCTGCGCCTTTTAAATTAAAAACATTTTTTTTTGGTTATGCATAATAATACGTTCACCTCATTATCTCTGGTGGTCCCGCCTATTCTTACGAAAATCTCACTTTTCTATTTGTAGGTACGATTTCTATCGCGCGCATTTAAAGTTATTGTAAATAATAATTTCGTTGATTTGACCTGCTTATTTATCGCGTTCGTGATTCAACTAACGTAGGTACAGTTAGATAGATGCATTTGAAAGACAATCCATTCGAGCGTTCCAAATTGCATTCATATTCGACGAAAGTACCGTTGGGTGGGTTTCATGCATGTTACTTTCTGGTATTCTTTGTTTATTTCGTCTTCAATCGAACACTAAAAAAGTTTGGTATGCACAGATTTCCAAGCAGCAGACAGGACTGGACTAGCGAACGTCATAACAGCAATTTAAAATTAGGTACTTTGAGGATATTACAAAGGAGGGAGGTCATATAACTGGGGGGAAATTTATGATGGCTGTTTCTGAAGAACCAAAAAAATAAAAAAGTTGTTGACAATGAGTTCTATAATGCTAATATTTACTATTAACATTTTTATCAAACAAAAAATGTTCGTTAAATTTGTTCATTAATTCTTAAAAATCTTTACTATATTCATTTTATTTAACAATGAATATTATTTTCATTATTAAATGACCAATACCAAATATTTAACATTAATAATTTAATATTTAGTATTAATTATATTAAATAATAATATTTATATCAATAAATATACAGTGGACGGCTAATTTATGGAATATTATCATTATTTCGAGAACCGTCGGGTAATCCCGAAACAGGTCGATTTTTGTTATAAAATACCCATCTTATAACGTACATGGAGTAAGGATGACGTCACCGGTGTGGGTGTAGTGACGTAATCGTTAATTTTTTTAAATAGAAATCGGTATAATGCGACACCTCATTTGAAGGAGAATTTAATTCTCTATTTAACGACATTACATTTGTAACTAAAATATTTTTTTAAGGGTACAAAAACATTTTTTTTATTTAAATTCAACCAAATTACAACTAATGATTTAATTCATAACGTACCTTAAAGTAACCAAATTATGCATAATAAATATTTTAAATTAAATGTTCGAAATGCCATCCATCGGTTTCTTGATAATATGCGAATCTACGAACACATTCATCTTAAGTACATTGCGGATGACTTCTGGAGTAATGAGACTCATTTCATGCCTAATTCTATCTTTTAAGTTCTGTAAATTTTGGGGTCTATTGACATAAACTTTTGATTTTATGTAACCCCACAGGAAAAAGTCTAGAGGTGTTAGATCTGGCGACCTTGCTGGCCACTCTATAAAACCTCGTCTTCCGATCCATCTCCTGGGAAAGCAATTATTTAAAATTTGACGTACTTCACGTGCGTAATGCGGAGGGGCTCCATCTTGTTGAAACCAGATATTGTCACTAGGTAAATTTGCATTATTGGCATTTGGATACATGTTAGCAAGGACAGGTATAAGTTGATTTCTCAAAAAAGTTAAATAACGTTCTCCTGTTAGATTTTCTTCAAAGAAAAAAGGGCCAATGATTCTGTCATCGATGATCCTTGCCCATACATTCACTTTCTGAGGATATTGCGTGTGTGCCTCAGTCATCCAATGTGGGTTTTCTTGACTCCAATACCTGCAATTTTGACGATTCACGGTATCATGTAAAAAAAATGTGGCTTCATCGGAAAAGAGGATTTGACTGATGAAACGTGGATTGCCGATACTTAAATCCTGCATAATTTCAGAAAATTGAAGCCGGCGATCGGGATCGTCGTCGTTTAATTCCTGGTGTAGTTGAATTTTGTAGGGCTGGTATTTTTTCTTTTTTTAAAATACGTAATACCGATTACCGATCGTTGGGAAACTCCAGCATATTCACCGATTTGTGTTGAACTACTGTGAGGATTGTCATGGACATTTAATAAAACATCAAGTTTCACGTTGTCTTCAATTTTAGGACGCCCAGCGTTTGGAATATGTTTAACGTGCCCAGTTTCTCCAAATTTTCGGACTATTTTACTTACTGTTGATTGGCTGATGGGTCTGTGTGGATATTTTGCGTTGAATAAATTGCATACCTCGTTCTGTGTTCTTTTTTTATCTCCACATCCGCTAAGAATTAATATTTCTATGCGTTGTGTTTCATTTAGGTGAGCCATAATTTAGTATTCAAAAGTAAAAATTACAATTGACAACTGATGACAATTCACAAAATCAAAAAATATTTACGACAATAAATATTACAGTAACTATGCCAATATCACTTGCTTGATTTAACATTTGACAAAAAGTTTCAGTGTTTATGAGATAACTTTGTATGTCCATTATTTTTACTTATTTTTGCTTTTTTAAGTATTTATTTCACAAAGTCATGACAGGAACCGATGGATGGCATTTGGAACATTTAATTTAAAATAATTATTATGCATAATTTGGTTACTTTAAAGGACGTTATGAATTAAATCATTAGTTGTAATTTGGTTGAATTTAAATAAAAAAGAAATGTTTTTGTACCCTTAAAAAAATATTTTAGTTACAAATGTAATGTCGTTAAATAGAGAATTAAATTCTCCTTCAAATGAGGTGTCGCATTATACCGATTTCTATTTAAGAAAATTAACGATTACGTCACTACACCCACACACTTGCATAAAACCAAAACAGTGTTGTGAATGTAGAAAACAGCATGTTAGCGGGCCAACATGCGCAAGTAATAGAGTTTTCGTGCGTGTAAACCTATAATAATTTTTTTGGCATGGAATATAAAGGCATATGATTTTTTTCTTTCTCATTTAAATTTTTCTTCATAAAGAAAAAAATATTGTTCTGATTTAAAAATATTATTGCAACACCACCATAAGTAGGACAAACTACAGATGTGATTGGTTTGTACACCACTGATGTACTATTACAAAAATCCACTTGTCCAGCATTTCTAGTTTTAAAGTTGTTTAGGGAAAAGGAACGGTGGTAAGAAAGTGACAAAGCTGCTAGGATGGTCAATAATTTAAGTTGGAATATAATAAGCAGATCCCATACTAAAACTAAGGGTAAATAATAGAAATCTAGTAGAATTAATACTTCCAAAAATTGACATTGACAATTTACTTTCCTCTAAGATCAGTATAACTGATCTTTATAATAACTTAAAATATTTGTATTACATTAATGTCTTCTCTTATCTATTATAAAATGAACACTCAATCAAAGTAAACACTTTAATAGTGGAGAACTTCCAAGATTTATTTGTTCATTAAAAACTTTAAATTGTGGATTTACTAGATGTCTTTTTATTTCAAGTTCTTCAAGGAAATCTACATTTTGTTTTCTATCAGAAAAGTTTTAATGAGATGGACTTCCACAGAGTAAAGGTTAATAAAATTTTAATAAAAATTAGTAAATATACTTTTGCTTTATTTTATAATTATTCAGTTATTTCAAAAAAATTTTTTATTTTCTTCTAGTGTTAAAAGATTTTCTGTGTTTATTCCACAAACCAAATAATAATTTAAACAATAAAAACATAATCGTTTAATTGGTTTATTACATTATTACAAACCAAAAAATGTTTGGTGTTTTTCCCTAAATATACAGTGTGTCCACGGATGGAGTTGCCTATAGGAGAAAAATTTTTATTATTCATTTTACGACAATAGTCATTCTTTATAAAAATTTCTGCTTCTTTTAAAAATGAGAATAACACTAATAAATCTTAGATTGGATCTACAGGGTGTTGCCAAATTAAGGAAACATGAAAATACCTCAAGAGAGAAGTACCATTTTTTTTAAATTTTACACAAAATTTATATAAAAGAAAGTTGTTTATAATTTAAAGTAAAGCCTGAATACAAATTTTCAAATTCCAATTTGGTGTGTTCACGGATGGAGTTAACCAGAGAGAGGTAATTTTACGACCAAAAGTAATTTTTTTCTGTTTGTTAATTTACTAACGCCCTATACATTATAAACAACTTTCTTTTATATAAATTTTGTGTTAAATAAAAAATAATGGTACTTCTCTCTTGAGGTATTTTCATGTTTTCTTAATTTGGCAACACCCTGTAGATCCAATCTAAGATTTTTCAGTGTTATTGTCATTTTTAAAAGAAGCAGAAATTTTTATAAAGAATGACTTTTTGTCGTAAAGTGAATAATAAAAATGTTTCTCCTATAGGCAACCCCATCCGTGGACACACTGTAGATAGGAAATTAAATAAAATTAATAATTTTTAAATAGATATTAATGTATTTTTATTTGAAGTTATAAATAAGAAATAAATAATCAGAATATGTACATTCAGGTAATATGACAAAATAATGTGCCAAATGTGTCCAGCCTACCCTGTAAATGAAACAAGCGCCATTCTTTATGCATTATTTAAATTTTGTTCTGTTCATTTTCCATTGTGTTCGAACTGCGTAACTTCTTTGTTAATTTAGTTGAAAGATTACTTGCATATACAATATAAACGAGTCTTACACCTTTCTCATACTAATGTATGTGTTGTACGAAAGGTGTTTGCAGATTTTTGTGGACAATATCCATTATTTTTCAACTTTTATATTTTTATTCACATCAAACACCTATTATTATACTGGGTGATTCATTACTAATTGGAAATAATTTAATACTAGAATACTGACTTCAAATTATGAAGATTTAACCCAAAACACCTAAATAAAATGTAGCTGCTTACTTAGTTACAGGGTGTTTTGTTTAAAAATTTAAAAACTATTTGGGTTCAGTACTTTAAGACTGTTTTATGTATTCATTTCATATTTGGTAGAAAATGTAGACACTATACACCCTACAAAATTATTTTAAACAAACGTTTTTGGCTACCACCAGAGGCGTACGACAGGGGCAAGTGACAGGTTAATCGTTCCCAAATTCTACGCCACTGGCGGAATAGAAACTTTAGCACAATTTGTCGATTCTCCAATACTTTTTACGTAAATAAAGTACTCTTTCTTTATAACGATAAAGTCAATATTTCTCGAGATATTTTTAGTTAAACATGAAGCTGCCCAATTTTAATGTTTATGTACGGTGGTTTTACTGTATGCAGAATTTCACAAGGAATTCAAAAATTTAAGAATATACAGGGTGTTCTATTTAAAATAAAAAAGTCGATATGGATTTCCGGTTTAACTGGAAATGGTATATTAGTTTTGATAGCATTTTCGATTTCCCTGGATCTTCTTAGAGGGGATAAGTAATTTAATTTAAAAATATTAAAATTATTTTTTTTCAAATTACTGAACAATTTTATAGATTGTCCAGATATTTTAAGGCAAATAAATTTCTTTATCCCAACGTATTGTAGTCGTAATTCACTTACTTTTAGACTCTGTCAAGCTCGAACAAATCTGATATTGAAATGACCAATCTATGTTATGTGTAGTAAATAGTAATTATAACATTATTTCAAAATTTCTTGATATAAACAGTAATTTAGGTAATTGTATTAAGGCTTGCTAGGAATATTTTTAAGGATTTGAGTTTATTATTGTATTAATACAAGCAAAAAATTGCAGCTGTTTTAGTTTTTTTTTATTAACGGTTTTGCTAACTTGACGTAAAGTTAACACGACACACCTCGTATCTCTACTTCTAGTAGTCCAATCGTCAAACAAAAACATTCAAAAATTGCAGCTTTTTTGCAGTGAAGTTTGCAGCTCTTTTAGTTTGTATTTATTTTTTCATTAGTCGTTTTGCTAAATTAATATTTTATTAGCATGATGTATGTGTTTTTTCGTAGTTAAAAAGCTGATATTTAGAATTTTTTACATTAAGAATAATGAAAAACTCTTCGTTTTACCAAAACTTCCAATATTTATTTAAAAAATTGCTTTCTTAACTTTAATGACAGCCGTTTCGCTAGACTTAGCATCGTCAGATTGACATTAAAGTTAAGAAAGCAATTTTTTAAATAAATATTGGAAGTTTTGGTAAAACGAAGAGTTTTTCATTATTCTTAATAAGATGGACTTCCAAAAAGTAGGGGTTAGTACAATCAATTTAATTTTTTACATATTGTAGAACTCGTACTTATACGAAATTAAAATGAAATTATATGCATTATTATAATTTTCTTCGGGTAAGCTATTAATCCTGATACATCTTTATTTATCAACGTGTTTTTTTATTATTTAGAAAATTAAAAATAAAGTAATTTGTTGCTATTTATAATTATATATTTATTAAAATAAAACAAATAAAGTAACTTCCTTGGAGTTTAAGCAGTCAATCAGTGAGTCTAGACTTTTCTTTTCGAAAGTTGGTTCGAGGGTTAATCTGTTTTGTTCTTTGATAATTTCTTGTTTCATCGCGCCCCTTGTTTTCGGGAAAAAATTACTCCTCTCTTTCGGAAGTTCTTATTTACTGACTTTGTTTCGCCTTAAACAGATTTGGAGAATATTTAGTGGGGAATATCCTTTTGTGCACGTGAATTTAAAAATAGTATGGGATTTTTTTCACTACTGTAACATGATATGTTAACTAAAAACGTAGTATTTTAAAATTAATTATATGGCTAACACTTACACCATCTATTGTATAGAGTTCTTAATATGTTAATTATTATAAACGATTCCTGTCAGTAATTCCAACTTTATACACGATCTTTAATGTGGCATAGTCCAATACCTTAAACCACGATTCATTCTCTTATTGTCATTGGTGTTATACACAGGTATGTTTTTTGATTTTTATTTTTGGTAAAAAATTTTAAATATAATTTCTATAAATCTTGACAGTACCTACTATATAATCAGATGAGAATTTTCACATTAATAATTATTTCAAGTATATTTTGAGGGCAATTTAAAAGTATTAATTGTAAATTTTTTTATAAAAAAATACAAAATGGCGAGTTGAGTACTTTTTTTGGAATTCTAATTGTTATATTAATTTATCTTTTGTTACTACTGTATTTTCTATCATATATCCTAATGATAAATGTAAATTTCGGAATACGCTGTTTTGTACTTTTTGTACGGAAAAAAAATAAACGAACACGTGGCTGATGCTGACAATTTTTCACAGCATTGGAATATAAAATACCAAAGACGTTACAAATTTCAAGTTAAGAGACGTTACAAATTTCAAGTCAAAAGACGTGACAAATTTCAATTTAAAAGACACTACAAATTCCAAAGACACTACAAATTTCAAAGACATTACACTGATTGGTTCTACATTGGTGGACGGTTCATCAGACCAACCCTTTACTGGACCACCCTCTCCTGGATCAACCAATGGATCATATGTAAAAAAGATAAGTCGACCAACGTAAATGCATTTATAATATTATACAGCTGTCTCGTTTTTCTTTATTTCTTAAACGTAATATAAAAATCATTTTAGTATCGTCAACTGTATTAGAATAAGTTTTTGTATAGAACTGTTTCCGTTTTTTTTTTTGTAACATATTCTCAATTTCATTCATTTAAGCATCAAGGAAATCTATTTATCTTTTGGTACATTTTCATATCATTTTTTTATCTTCATAGACAGTTTTTTCTGTCATCTTATGATACTTATTTAAATAACAGCTTAAAACAACTTTCTTCAGTAGTATCATAAAAAATAAAAATATTTCAGTGGCGCCCTTATAATTTCTTAAAGAAACAAATATTGTACTATTGTCAGAGCTAATGAACTTACTCACCCCTAGCCGAGGTATTTAACTATCATAATTTTTGCTGTGATAAACATTTATAAATATTGTTAATTGTTGAAATATCTTTTACAATTAATTAAAGACGAAATTAAGATTTATGTTTGTTTTATTGTAAATTACATTTTTTCTTTTGGTATATTGTTACTTTTTAAAAATTTAATTAAATATTTTTATAAATTCACTCTCAACATGTAAATCATATCACAAATTGACGCTAAACGTAATAATTTGGTTACAAATTGACGCCCAACGACCAACTAATATTACACTACTGGCAGTCTATTTTTTTAAATATTAGTTTTCAAAATTATTAAAAATTTTGGACCAGTCACCAGACACTCCCGTTTCACATGATATGACGGCACAGAACAATTAACTATACAGAAGCGAATCTTACTGACCTTGAGAACCATTTACAGAATTATACACTGAGAAACGAGATTTTTACTTACACAACGATTAATTTAAATTCACAAAAGCGATTTTAGAGTAAATTTTTGGTAGCAAAATATTAAAAGATTATTGAAAAATGGATATTTTCTGGATGAATATCATTTAAACTTGTAAAATTATTTTATACACTACCTATACTTTTCCATTTTTCTACACCATTTATTGCAAACTTTACCTCTCTGTATATTGTTAAAAGAGAAAAAAAGAACTTTCGTCAATGTTTACAAAATGTATTGAAACAACAAATTTCTAAGCGAACATTTTGAAACGTTCCCATGTTAATGAGTGAAAATTGTTTGGACAGGGAGGAAATTCAATGTTTTCGAAAACGTATTCGATAGCTTGCGGGCAAGCAGGAAGGGGGGATTCAACCATCATGGAGAGCGGCAGGTGTTCAAGTTTTATGTGGTTTCCTTTAGATTAAACGACTCGGAAATATTTTCAACAATTTTGTATTACTATAATAAGTTAATATATGTAATAATTAGTTTCAGAACTTCTTTGTCATTTTTTTAAGTAGGATAGTTTTTGGAGAAAAAAATTATTGTATAAAGGGTGATGTTATAGTAAAATTTACAAAAAAAAGTTATTAACAAAAATTGTAGGTAGCTTTAACCTTCACATTTTAAAATTAGTTACAATCTTACAGGGTGTTCCATAAGATGGTGGCACACCAAACTTCTGTTTCTGTTTTTAATTTTAATTTCGAAATCTGCTTAACTTTCACATCACAACAATGTAAAGTTTTATTATGTCATACCTGGTATTTAAAAAGTTTTAACCAATATTATCTGAAAATCGTATCAAGATTAAGCCCCTGTATAATTAAAAAGGAGAATACGAACATTGATCTATTGCAACCATAGTTTTTTAATAATTGTTAAAAATTATAAAACATATTCGTTTTCATAATATTCGTTAAATCAAATACAGGGTAAGTCAAAATGCTAGTACATTATTTTCTTGGTAATTTTAAATAGAACACCCTGTATTTTATATCACTATCGAAAAGTAATAATGTCATACTTCAAATTTTATAAAGTAGGTACTTCCTACACCTAGAGTTATCAGTTTTTTAGATATTTTTATTTTTTCATCAAAGTATTCATTTGGTAGATATTTTAAAGAATAATTATTGTGAGTTGGCCCTGATTGGTTTGTTAGAAACTGACAGTTGGACATTATTGTTTATTAATTCAGTAATAGCGTTACAGAAAAGAAAACAACTTATTTCAAATAAAATTTATAAAAAAAACATAGAACAATAAAAAAACAACAGTAATTTTAACTTATCTTACTTGAGTAAGGTGTTCAAAATGACCTCCCAAATGTTAGTAATGAATTTCTATTGTATTCCTCTAAAATACAGATCAAATCTACCATTTCATCAGTAGTACTATGCATTATTGCTAATTTAAAATGAATTAATTACTGAATTACTAAATAATACCTAATTATTGCTAATTTACAGTGTACCACAATTTTGAATAATAAACAATAATGTCAAACTGTGAGTTTCTGAAAAACCAATCAGGGCCAACTCACAATAATTATTCCTAAACGTTAAAATACCTATCTACCAAATGAATACTTTGATGAAAAAATAAAAATATCGAGAAAACTGATAACTTTAGGTATAGGTATTACTTTATGAAATTTGATGTATGACATTAGTACTTTTCAATAGTGATATAAAATACAGGGTGTTCTATTTAAAATTACCAAGAAAATAATGTACTAGCATTTTGACTTACCCTGTATTTGATTTAACGAATATTATGAAAACGAATATGTTTTATAATTTTTAACAATTATTAAAAAACTATGGTTGCAATAGATCAATGTTCCTAATCTCCTTTTTAATTATACAGGGGGTTAATCTTGATACGAAACCATTATACCAAGTGTAATTTGGAATGGATGCTTGTATTAATCTAAAATATAATATATTACAGGGAGCTCCATTCACAAAAAGGTTTTTTCCTTTCTATTATATTTCGCCATTTTTATACACACGCACAGAACTAAAACATTGTTGTTTAAAATCAACCCTTCATGCTGCCATGAACGAATTGCTGCAATAAAATTTGCCTTGGCTCAATCGATACTAACTCTAAACAGTAAAATATTGCGCAACTTTTGATACTCTGCCATATAATTGACCATTCGTAGTCCACGTAAAACACAACCTACTGGGATGCAAAAATTTTATGGAATTGAATGGAATATATTTGATATTTCCCTCGCAATGTTTCATGTTTTTCATTATGTACTGTAATTTGTACTGTAAAAGTATTTTTTCTCATATTTCAGTAACAATAACTGTAAAAACAAAAAAGTTCATATTATCGATACCTATCCAACTTTTATTATCGAATATAAAGTTTGTTTGGAAACGTTGATAAGCTTTATCTCTATGCATCGCTCGAATGGCTTTCGTTTTTTTTACATAAAAACCAATTTTTGCTCAGCTTAACCCAATAAAATTTTTTAAACGAGTGATTTTTTCGTATATATCATAAAAGAGAAAGTTTTACCGGCAAAATTTTTGACTGGTATGAAAGTTTGTTGCTTGGCAATTTACGCGAATGAAATTTTGTAAAAATTTCATGAGGGAAAATTTCCAAAAAGCAACAAACTTGAATAAAACCAGAAGAAAATTTCGCCGGGAAAAAATTTTCTCCCGAATGGTATTCGACAAGACTATTTCACGAGAAAAACAAGACAATATCAACGACACTAAATCTTTGTTTATTTGTTAACAATATTAAATGTACAATTATTATAAGTTATAGTAGTTTGTTCGTTCTTCTCTACTTAAGATTGATTTTGTGTATCATTGACATGTAACATTTGGGAACTCGAAGGTCCAGCTTCATTTGTGGTCCTGAGATTCTCGATCAACTTCTCGTGGTGATTGGAATCCAGCTGCTGGTAAGGTTTTAACGAGCTTGCATTTGAGTGACCCGTTAATTTAATTAACTCCTGTTCAGCAACACCTTGCTGTACACAAGGCTGTCACAGCTGAAGATCGATGAGAATGGTTTGTTATTTTATGTTTTTTTTTGTGTCTATTCCAATTTTTTCAGCTGACATTTTTGTCCACTTGGAGACGGTGTTTATTCCAAGTGGACAGTTATTGAACCAAGATCCATTCTTCCGATTGGGGTGAACGGTAAGAAAGAGTCTGTCTGATAAAATCTTTGGTCCTCTTTTTTCCATTAATTTCAAGAATAGTCTAACTGGGCATAAATTTTCTTTTGATGAATTTTGGACAATTAGTTTTGTAAACACCATATTTTTTATTAATTTGGGTAATTTTGTTTTTGCATTTAACAATTTTGTACCAACATTATTTTGTGTTTTTTAAATGATATATATTAGTACTGAAAAAACAGAATGTAACTTCTATCTTCAGGAGTTTTTGAGAACTTTCCCATGACATTCGAGAAAATTTTAGAACATTGAAAAAGGGGCAAATATTGACAGTTGACATAATTGGTAATGGTAAAAGTTACGGTCTAACGTCTAGAGTTCATGAAAACGTTCAATGGCGTTCGAGAAAAGCATGGAATATCGATAAATGACATATAAGGGATCGGTTGCATAAACGCTTGTAAAAGCTCTGTAACAACGTTTTAACTCTATGTTAAATTGTTAAAGGTTACATCGCACCGTCAACTTCATCTAAAATCAATAAATATGAAACGCCCGCGCACGCGCTATCGTTGCACACATACACTTGTCAAAAGTTAAAAACTTGTTAGCCAACACAGCTTTAACAAGTCTTCCGGAATTAATCACACTATACTTCAAGGATTTTGGACTCCCCTGTATCCTCTTATCTACTTATTTTTTATTACGATGAATGACATCAACATAATCTATTATTTATAAGTTGTGTCTACTTAAGGATCTGTTAAGAATGGTTTGTACATTCAGCTTTAGAATAGCATATACATGTTAAATGTGAATTTCCTTTATCTACTGAAGTTATAAAAATGCCCTTCTTCAACAATATAGGAGTGGCAATTTTTAAAACGTCTACATTAAATGGTTTTTGGGAATTAAGTTTATTTACAAGGGTCGTTCATGTTCCGAATAAATAGGTTTTTTTCGTATTTTTGCACTGAAATATATAATCTACAAATTCACACAAAATAATAATATCTACACATTTTCACACCACAGAGGTAGAATCCTAGGCGTATTTTTTTACGTGTGCTTTCTTATATAACTAAAGCGAATCCAAAAACATTTTTAAGCATAATAAATTATATTTATCAAAAAAAACAAGTCTGTTGTTTATAAAAAATAATTTATTTTACACAAAGAACAATAAATCAACAATAAAACAACCTAAATATTTAATTATTATATCTATGTTGATTAGATATTTATTACATTTTTCACACTGTCGTTGACGGCTCATTTTTAAGATGTATTGCTACATTTTGATTTTTACCACCCTATTTAGGTATTTACTAAATAAAATATAAAATAAATAAATGTAGGGTCATTTTGATCCGAACATAACAGAAAAACGTTAACAAAAATTCTTTTTTATATTTTGCACTTATAAAAATCTTCATTATAAAACGCATTTGCGTATCGTAATGTAACTTTTACGCACGCACATTTTTGTTTTAAATGGTTTGCTACATGAGTGAAGTATCTAATGACAAGACTATTGACAATGACATTTGTGGCTAATAGCAATTTATTAATTTTATATTATTGTTCTTTAAGAAAGTATTGGTGAATATAAATATCATCTTTTACTTATATAATATATTATTATAGATGTATTCATTTTAAAATATTTTAAAACATTAACATTTGATAATTTAAATGTCAAAACTGTTATTAGTTACACAGTGCTACCGACATACTTTTTAAAATCAAAATTTTCGTAATGTACATACAAATAATAAATTAATTTAAAAAATGATAAAATGGCAAAATATAAAAAATATTATAAACAACTTAAACTCGCTTCGCGATTCGTTTTTGAAACTTGAACTCGTGTCATAACAGAAAACAATATAAAATGAGTTGTTTAATATACTATTAGAATATTAAATTCAACATAAAAGCAATTAAAATTAGTAACATCAAGATTGATTAGAAACTGTTGGAGATTCAAAAATAAATATTTTTATATTTTATCTTTCATTTTATGGAATGTTATTTATTATTTCTAACAATCTACCTAAAAGAATGAAATAAAAAAAAATGTTTTGAAAAGGGATTTTAATACCAAATAAACATTTATTATCAAGGGTTCCAAACTAAGTGAAGTAAAAAAGGAACCAGTAGGGAGGTTGCAATAAAAAACAAATAAAACCGTACTGTATAATACACAGGCAATTTGTCAATAAAATACCTTATGCTGCAAACATTAAAAGATGTGTGCTTGGACAACTGTTTATCAAATTTATTATTATTTAAACCGTGATTGGTTATACACAATAAATATGCCATCCTTAAAATTAATTCAATGCAAGCGATTTGTGTTTGAAAATGTAAATGCTATTCTGAAGCCGATAGTATGTCAATTGTCCCATAACGGGGAACGATGGCCTATGGTTTTTAAATATGTAACGAATTTAATGAAATTTAAACAATTTATATCCGTGAATTTACCACTACCTTGCTACACATCCTCCCCATTGAATTAGTAAACGTTTAAAAAACGATCGTTTATTTAAAAAATTGGTAGCTAGATCTAGAAAAACAAATAAACTTCGGAAATTATAGGGAATAAACGGTTTTTCAACCATGGCGTATTCCGTAAAAAAGGCGTAGCTGTTAAATATAACATGAAGGGGTGAAATGGACAACTTCGACAGTTCCATAAACTTGACAAGCCTCGTTTCCCTGGGGTGTAACATTTCCAAATTATGTATGTGCGTTAAATTTGGGAGCGAACCGAATACAGGCAATAACAAAGCGTGATTATAAACGATCAATCAAGTTTGGGCTGATTCAACATTCGAATAGTCGATAATAAAACTGTCTGCTACAGTGGCTATAGATTGATTCGAGATGTTTATTTACGTTACTATAACTTTTTTTTTATTAGGTAACGTCTAGTGACTCGATGCTTTACTACGATTAAAAGACTATGGGAAAAAATCTGAATGTAGGTCACTGATGAAGGTATTGAAGGAAATTAAACCACTTGGCAGCATGAAGGGTTGATTTTAAACAAATATGTTTTAGTTCTGTGCTTGTGTGTAAAAATGGCAGACCGAATAAAATTTAGCGAAATATAATAAAAAGGAAAAAACTTTTTTTTCAATGGAGTACTCTGTAACATTATATTTGAGGTTAATAGAACCATCCATTCCAAATTACACTTGGTATAAAGGTTTCAGTGTCTCGAGAAGATATGAAATTAAATATATACCCTGTTGTTTTGTTCATTTCCAGGAAAATAAAACCTCAAAAATAATTTCCCAATGATCCTCGTGTACCAAAAAACTTGCAGCTTGCATAAATTGATCGAGCGAGAATCCACCACCCACATTTTAGCATGTCGATGTTTTTATAATTAACTAAAGTAATGCCACAAAATGTCGACCCTTATCAAATACCTCTTCCGAAATGATCGCCGTAGCTCTCGGGCTATTAACTCATCAAGCCAAAATTAGATTTTGAAGTTTGGGGTCAATAAAATAATTTGATGCCGAACAAATTTGGCGTCTTTGTTCTGACGATAATAGATAAAAACTGATATATTTCCTCAATTGTACAACTATAATTTGATTTTGAAGTATGAATAATTATAACGTGAAAAATTGAATTAGTTTCTTTGGTTGCTTAGATTACTTTAGTGGATATTTGAGGAAGTTTTTAAAATTAAAATTCTGTTACGTAACCTCGGTTTGTATTAAAAAAATCGTCGATTACGCCATCACTAATGACGTATTGTCCAACACATCTATAGCATTTGATGGCCATTCAAAAATTAAAATTGACATGTTTTAAGATTTTTTTAAAGTCGTCTGTTTCTGAAATAATGAATTTATTCCATACAGTTGCATCATACTGTATAGGATTTGGATGAAATATAGGCATGCTAATAATTATTAAATGCAAGAGTGTACTAACCATGTAATAAGGCCTTTACGCCTATTTGGTTATTTATTCCATGCATTTTCATCATACTGTATAATTCATACCCCATCCTATCATTGTACGAACTGCAGAGGCTTAAAATATAGTACTATATTTTTTTTCATACTTTCTTCGGTTTTAAACGCAATAAAATATAAAACTTAGGTTAGATTAGGTTATGTTAGGTTAGGTTAGGTTATGTTAGGTTAGGTTAGGTTATGTTAGGTTAGGTTAGGTTAGGAAAAGTAGTGCTGATGAAAATGTGATGTTCGCTTACTTTTTGGATGTGGTAAAAATCAGTTTTTTTAAAGAATATTCTTTTCAACAGTTTAAATAATCAGTCAAAAACATTCAACCCTTCTTCATTATGGTCCAAATACTCGATGGTAAAATCATTGATTATGGTTAATGAGAATGTCAACATATCAAGTTTCCCAAAGTTGATAGCTTTTTTGAAAAAACAAAATGTAGACCATCAGCCAAACCAGTCAAAGGTGCTGACAAAGAAACAAATTGAAAGCTTCATGAGGGAAGCTTCAGATAATGAATATCTATTATTCAAAGTGATAGCATTACTTGGAGTTGCTGGAGGTTGCCGAAGGGAAGAGATCTATAATTTAGAAGTTAGTGATGTGAAGGATACGGGTACTCAGCTAGTAGTTAAGATTAACCAGACAAAAACGCATATTCGACAAGCTTTCACTGTGATTAACAGTGATGAGGTTCACTATTTGGATGTGTTTAGAAAATACATGAATTTTCGGCAACATGTCTCCCTGAAAGCTCATTTGGTGGGTTATTGACAAGGAAAATGTCTGTCTCAAAGAGCTGGTATACATACTGTTGGCGGAGCGCCTAAGAAAATAGCTGAGTTCTTAAAACTAGACAAACCAGAAAAGTATACTAGTCATTGCTTCAGGAGGACATCCTCAACGTTGTTGGCCAATGCTGGAGCTGACCTTAAAGTTCTAAAACAGCACGGTGGAGGGAAGAGTTCTTCAGTTGAAGAAAAGTATATAGAAGAATCGATTGAAGGTAAAAACCAGATTGCAAGAATGATCCAAAGGGGCGAAATTTTTTTGAAGTGCTACATCACAGCAACACGTCTTCCGCGATTACAGAAAACACTGTAAATCCATCAACAACTCCATTAATACATATATTGCTGGCAACAGCAGTTGTACAATTAATGTCAATCTTCAAAAACTAGAATAAAAGCTTAGTTTATGTTGATTCACTTATTATTTCAAACAACATTGTGAGAATTGAAGAGTACTGTAAAGTACAAATACAGTATGAAAAAAAATATATAAAAGTGCAGGTAATCGAGAATTACAGCAAAACATTTCAATAAGCTACTATTGTTTTTGTTTATTCAGTATCTACTGTAACAGCCTTTACTTCTACTCTACTTTACTCTACTTCTACTTTTTATAGTTTCCTAATTGTTTACTATTTAAACGTGGACCTTATTTTAACTTGATGCAAATATCTAAAGAGTTGTCTTCAGTTATTGCAACTTACGCATTACAATATCGTTAAATATCAAAATTTATAAAAATCGTGCAAGATATTTGAGGCGTTCCATACATACAGTGTGTAAAAGCCAAATGGAATAAATTCATTATTTTGGTTACTGTACATATTTATAAAAAATCCCGAAACACGTCAAATTTAAATTATAACTTGACATTCTTTAACGTGAAAATGCAACCTCTACCTTCAACCCCCTTAGAATGACAGGTACAACCCCCCAATTTTTTAAATGGGAAGTAGGTATAGGCTTGTGATATATAATTTGAAAGGTCTCTTCATTCTCTATTCGAAAATGTTATTGTTTTTAAATTTAATGCAAAAATTAACATAAAAATAATTAATATCATGTTGTTACCGAAATTCGCTAAAATATACTCGAAACTTATTACAATATACTTAAAACTTATTTCCCGTTTAGGTCTTGATAATGAGAAAGTGAACAAAAACCATAGCAATGTGGTTTTTAGATGGTAACCATTAAAAAACTTTAAAGAATTTCCGTGGCAACGCTATTTTAACAAGCAGTAGTAAATTGTTTTATTTAAGTTGTCATTGTTGTAATTTAAGTATAAAGTTTGTTCAATTCAATTCTGAAAAATGGTTAGATTAACGAAAATGCATAATATAACAGTTTTACAAATGATTGGTTACGGAGATAACATCCGAACACAACAGGAAGTAACTCGCCTATTTCATGAGAAATTTCCTAATTTACCGCCTATATCCCAAGGAACAATAAGTAAAATAGAAAAGCAGTTTCGCGAGTTTGGTCATGTAAGGCAGATAAAAAAAGCAGCTGCCAATGCACTGAGTGATGAACTCAAATTAGATGTGTTGCTTGAGTTTCAGGAAAACCCACATACATCGAGTAGACAGGCATCCACTACATTCAATGCTAGCCATACATCGATAGCAAACATATTAAAAGAAAATAAATTGCATCCGTATAAGATGATACTTACGCAGGAGCTCATGGAAGACAATTTTGATAGGAGAACTTTTTTTTGTGAGCAAATGATGGACATGTTGGATAACAATATTATCCAATTAGAAGACGTTATGTTTTCTGATGAGTGTACTTTTTTACTTAACGGTCATGCTAATCGGCTAAATTGCCGCTACTGGTCCACGGAAAATCCTCACTGGATGAGAGAAGAACACACTCAATACCCTCAAAAGGTTAATGTTTGGGCAGGGATTGTAAGGAACAATATCATTGGTCCCTTTTTTATTGAGGGCACCTTGAATGGCAACAATTATATGGCACTACTTCAAAATGATGTCATTCCAACGTTTGCAAATTTATATCCTGATCCAGGTAACCTTCAAGTTCCAGCGAATACGATATGGTTTCAGCAGGATGGAGCACCACCACATTACCAACTTAATGTCCGGCAGTACCTCGATACAATATTTCCCAATCGGTGGATAGGGAGGCGAGGATCGATTGAATGGCCAGCGCGATCACCTGATCTTACATTATTAGATTTCTTTTTATGGGGATATGTGAAGAACCATGTGTACAAAACTAAACCTTCTGATTTAAATGACTTAAAAGAACGAATAACGTTTGCGATTAGGTCGATCACGCCTGATATGTTAAATAATGTTAGAAGACAGTTTTATTTGAGATTAGGATGTTGCCAAGACGTTCGCGGAGAACATTTTGAACATCTACTTCATTAAAATTCATAGTTCTTTTTCGTGCCTATACTTCCCATTTAAAAAATTGGGGGTTGTACCTGTCATTCTAAGGGGGTTGAAGGTAGGGGTTGCATTTTCACGTTAAAGAATGTCAAGTTATAATTTAAATTTGACGTGTTTTGGGGATTTTTTATAAATATGTACAGAAACCGAAATAATGAATTTATTCCATTTGGCTTTTACACACTGTATAACTCACTCTGTGTAATGCATATTAAGATTAATTAAAATTTTAAATAAGAAATTTCTCGAAGGCCGATACTATTAAACAATTCATTGCAAAAACCAATTGAACGATTTGTTTTATCCAGAAAGTGGGTCGTTATATCGACGGTCCAAGGATGGAAAATAGTCTTCGACGTCAGTCGTCACCATCATCGCATTTACGATATAGTGTAGAGACCCGAACAGCCTTGGCCCTTATCGAAAAGGAAAGTAAGAGAGCGCGTAGGCAGACGGACGCGAGTCGGCAACGGCAACAGCATGAGGCGGCAGTACCAAAAACGGGTCGGTGGCGAACGGGGGGCGGTCGGCGACGTCGAGTCGTCGCGCAGACACCTTGCACTCGGCTTTGCAGCCCTGCCAACAACACCCCCGCACCCCATCCGCATGTAGGCCATCGCCGTCGCAACCTTCAACGTCCCTGACAACGAGGCCGGCTTTCCGCCACCGCCACCGCCGCCGCCGCCGCCAGCACAGCTCGCCCGTGTACTTTTCTCCTCCGTTGTTCCATGACGTCTTTCTCTTTACCCCCATATACCGACATTCGACGTCCGTCCTATCAAACTACAGAGTTGGCATCTTAAAGAAGAAATTAAAAGCTTCGTTTCTAGGTTAACTAGCAAAAAATAAACATACAAAAACCCCAATCTTCAACTAATAAGGCTGAAAATTTTATCAGTTTATTTCAGTGAATAAAATAAATTCACCAAATTTTATTAAAATAAAATAATTTTAACTGGGTGTTGGGGTTCTTATGTCACTTATTAACCTGCTGAGGGTAATCAAAAATGTTTTTTGCGCCATGATGACATGCATTAACACAAAATAGGTAACAACAAATGCAGCAAAAGGACTCTATCGTTAGGATTTTCCAATGTAGCAGTACAACTACTGACTAGGTTACTGTTCTCCCATGAAAACATTACTCAGATCAATGACTGTATTTAAGTAAGAAATATGAAGTGTGAAACATGAAACATTTGCTCATGAAAACATTCAATTGTCCGAAACGCAGATTTAGTGAATTTTTTCTCAAAATTCATAATCATGAAGATTATTGGGTTCATGGAAAAAATAGTATACATAACTCGTTGGAAAATAGATTTCTTGCAACGTACGTAATATTTGACTGTCCAAAATTGTTATGTGATATAGTCTATATAGAAAGGACAAGGAGTAATAAATCATTCATTTAAGTAGATTTCATAGACGTACCAAAATATATTTTAAGAGGGTATACCGTAAGGTACATTTTGTATTGAACGAATGAGTTGCAGCTATGCTAAAGAATATACGATTTAGGTCAGAGGTAACGGGATGTACTAATTTTAATTAAAAAAAGTGATAGAGGTACATAAATTTTAGTAAGTTTAATAAAGAAAGGCAACACAGTTTATTCATAATAGAAAACAAACCAACCTGTAACAATAATTATTTTATATATTTTTGTTCTTTTTGTAAAAAGATTAATTCAAACTTTGAATATTGTCACAAATAAATTACAATGAAATATATTTTAAAAAAATTAACTAAAGTCAAGATAGCAAGATATCGTTACAATTATTGTTATTAAATTCAAAGAAGCAAAATGAATATTTTTTATTTGTATTACTCCTATATGTAGTGTTTGGGGAATTTTTCTCAGACATTTTAAATGGCAAGTGACCTACTGTAATCGGCTTAATACGATTACACATATTTAAAGATTATTCGATTATTGAGAGGGATTTTCCAAACAACCCAGTTTTCTTAGAAACATTATCGGGAATATTATTTTAAAAGAAAGTAGGTACATTAAATCACTACTTAGTATTAGTTCTTTCAGTAAAGTTGTATGAAGTTGTATGGTTTTCATAATATTGTAAACAGTTGGAATATATTTAAAACATTTGTTGAATGTTAATTGTGCAAGTACCAAACAATGTCGATAAGCCAAGGACCATCTAAACGACCAAAAACAGGTCCATTATCTTTAAATGAAAAAACTCTGATATTGAATTGTTATATATCATTGAAAAACAAGGATCCAAGTGCAAGTGTTGATGATATTGTGGAATTAACGGCTGCTATATTGTGTGTTGCTAAATCAACAATTTATAGATTACTAAAAGAAAGCAAGAATGGAACTCTTCAACCCCCTAAAACTCCTTCAGGCCGAAAACCAATTGAGATCGATGAGTCATTAAAACAAAGACTAAGGCGTAAAGTCCATAGATTTTACTTACGAAATGAAATTCCAATACTTGACAAAATTATGAAATCAGTGCAAGAAGATATTAAGACTATACAAAATTTCTATAGAATGACATTATGCAAACTTTTGAAAGATGTGGGTTTCAGATATACAAAACATAATAGAAAATCTCTCTTAATAGATAAACCGGAAATAGTTTTTTGGAGAAGAGACTATTTAAGAAGCATTCGACATGTCAGAGAACAAAATTTGAAAATCTTCTACTTAGACGAAACATGGATAAATGCTGGATATACAGTTTCCAAATCTTGGCAAGATGAAAACATTAAAAGCGGAAGGCAGGCATTCCTGGAAGGTTTGTCGTTAGGTTTGCAGCCACCATCTGGAAAAGGAAAAAGACTTATTATTGTCCATGTTGGAAGTTCTGAAGGTTTTGTTGATGGTGGATTATTAACTTTTATTTCAAAACGCACGGAGGACTATCACGAAGATATGAATGGGGATGTCTTCGAGGAATGGTTTGTTCAAATGTTGGATCTGATTCCAAAAGGGGCTGTTATTGTTATGGACAACGCAAGTTACCATTCACGGTTACGAGAAGCATTGCCCACAAGTCGTTGGCGTAAAGCAGAGCTTTTGGAGTGGCTTATTTCGAAAAATATTAAGTTTCCAAAATATCCACTAAGGAAAGAACTTTACAGAATTGCAAAAACGAACAAGAATAAAACCTACATTGTAGAAGAAATGGCTTCTTCTCGTGGTATATCAGTTCTTCGACTTCCCCCTTATCATTGTGAACTTAATCCCATAGAATTAATATGGGCTCAGGTAAAGGGGGAAGTTGGAAAAAAATACTACTTTTAAAATAAACGATGTGAAATTGTTTGAGAGTGCTGTAAGTCATGTTAGTAAGGAAAATTGGACAAACTGTATCGAGCATGTTATCAAAGTAGAGGCAAATATGTGAAAAATTGACAAAATTTGTGATGATTTAATTGACCCTATTATTATTAATGTCAACAACGATTTTTCCTCTTCCGAGTCGGTATAGAATAAAATGTAAGTAATAAATGTATTCCAATAATTATTTCTTTTCATTTTTTATTATATTATAATTTAAAACGTACTTTTTTCCCAAAATACACACCACTGCATTGCGTTATTGCTTATCTGCTAATCCTTTAACAATGAAGAAACCCTAAACCTTGCTACAACTGAAACAAATACAGGGTCGATTTAGATTTACGGAAGAAATGTAATTTAAATTAAGAGATTTATCAAAAATTTCATGGTGCTCCCTGTAAAGGTTTTGCATACTTAATTAGGGTTTATTACTCCTCGTACTTTTTGTACAGACTATAGGTAAACTAATTCTTAACTAGCAATTAAAAAAATCCCATTTATGCATATGGCGTTGATATTTTTAATTTGTTTAAAAGATTTACAAAAATAAAAAAAATTACGTTGACATTTTCATTTTTTAGTATACAATGCAGATGCTAAAATTAATTAAACTGAGTAGAATTTCAATTAGCATAATATTGTATTTTAACTCGATACGCCAGTTGTATTTGTAATTTTATATTTAAAATTCCAAAAATTTTGCTATTCTAATTTAAATTTAATTTAATTAAGTTAGTATACTGCTCAACAATTTATATTTATTTAACGTTGATCGTGATACATAAATACATAAAGCCCAAAACCGGTGTGAAGTTAGTAGCCAATTTTAGCTTGGAGCTCCTGGATATTAAGTTTCAGTGGTGTACAAATTTCATTTTCTATTAAAGCGGGAAAATTATTTAAAAAAATGTATTTAGCATAAAAAGAGATGTAAATTTAATAGTTAATGTTAAATATAAGGTAAATTTGGGTATGCAATATCCGCTTATGCATAAAAACAGAAGAGTTAACTGAAGATAAACTGTTAAACCATATGTTAATATCTGTAACTTCTTACTTTAGATTAAATTTTCATAAAATGATACCTCGTACATTAAATTTTCGATGTACCATACAACTTTATATCTTATGACCTATTTGAGTCGCGATGTTCCAAAAAATAGAAAATACATTCTAATAAAAGGCGAAGGCGCCGGTATTTATCATATTTAATTTATATTTGTTTTGATTTCAGTACTTGCTTTATTGATATTACAACTTGGTCGTAGATTATAAAGGTTATTGATAGCTGACTCTATATAAGAGTTTTTTAAAAACCAGTTTATAGCGCCCTTTGCGATCTGAGCCCTAAATACATAATTGTATTTTAATCTTTTAAAATATGGATATTAAAATATTTTAAAAATATTCTGATAATTGTAATAAATATTTTTCTACAAACGTCAAAAAATGACCAGTTTCAAGCATTGACAAGAATATGCGAAGTGACTTTTTTTTTCATTTTTCTTTGTTACTATGACACCATGTGCGAAGTAGTGTGCGAAATACTTCGCACACTGCATGTAAACTATATGGGATTTTTATATTTTAACCTTTATGTACCTCAATAAAGCAAAAATCCAAGAAATCATTTATTTATTAATGTATAACAATAATTATTAAGGCTTTCAAAGTGTGAGAAAATTTAACAGTACCTAATTTTATTTATTATTTTACAACAGTCCGTGCAAACTCCCAAACCAGATAAGTCAGATTTAGCCCGTGATATCCTAGTTTTGGGAGTTGGAAAACTATCCACTGCCGTAGAGGTGACAAGCACTTAATCCTGAAATTTCAGTCTAAAATTTTATTTGATATCTGAATTTTATTGTTGATAGAATCTTCCACGTATCCTTCGGCCACAGTCGAAGATTTCCAACCTCCATGTCGCTTCAGAACACATATATCGGCCCCCATATTAGCAAGGAGTGTGGCTGATGTTCTCCGAAAACAATAGCCCGTGTAGGCATCAGGATTTGGTAATTTTAGGTGTTTTGATATTAAGCTGGGCATCTTTCCAATACTATTTATTCCAACAACTTGGTTAAAACATCTCTTATTTTGATACTTTAAAAACAATCGGCGACTGGTAGCATAACTTGGAGGAAGAGCCGCATATTTTCGGTAAATGTCAATATAATCTAAATTTGAAACTGTATGCGTTTTTGTATGGAGTACTTTAACAATCAAAATGGAATTTTTATCTTCTATGTCATCGATTAACATTTTAATGAGTTCCTCACTGCGGCAAGCATCCGAAATACCCAGTATTAAAACAACCTAAAAGGAAATCAGTAACTAAAAAAAAACACATAAAACAATCATCAAAAATCTACCTTAACCAACAAATAGGTGTCATCATCTGCCTCTTTTGTGAACTCTTCAACTTCCTCTCTAGTCAACACCTTAGATTTCTTAGGATGGTTTCCGACTGACAATTTTTTCAAATATGGAACCAACTTGATAAATTTCTTGAAATCCACGTTTTCTTTAACATTGAGTGTTGCTTTCAACATAGAATATATTGCCCATAACGTGGAAGACTTCAGCTTCTTAGACTTCTCTGCAAAATATGCCAACAGCACATTTTCGGATACTTTTCTGGCTTTATTTGCATCACACCACTCTTTAAATTGCTGATATGCCTTTTCATACTGGCGCCTCGATTACTCCGGTAAGAGATTTGAAATTACTGAATTGGTCGCACCTGTTAAGTTAGGTGGGGTACTGTTTACTTCATCGTTGCTCGAAATTATCATTATTTCACAGTTATAAATATCACGTACGAAATTGACGCAAATCAGAATTCACTCCAAAATAATGAAAATAATTATCAAGAACTGTCACTTTGAAATAATTACATTTATTTTGTTATTTACATGAATATATATGTTTACAGTTCTAGTTCATTTATTGTCTTAATGTAAATCAAATAAAGAGTTATTACTGATTTTATTTTTATTTTTATAAAAATCAATACCTAATTATTAATAATATTAAAATACTTTTAAAATATCTTGAAATAGCTATTAGTATTTCGCGCATGAGATGCAAACAAAACTTTTTCTACAAACGCTTAGCTTAATATGAAAAAAAGTATTGAACTGGTTTGAACTGTTTTTCCAAATCAAGTAATTAGGTACTGTAACTATGGAAATAAAATGGCATTTGTTGACAATTATTTCAAAGTGGCAGTTATTGATAATTATTTTCATTATTTTGGAGTGAAATCTTATTTGCGTCAATTTCGTGCGTGATTTATAATTGTGAAATAATGGAAATTTCAAGCGACGATGAAGTAAGCAGTACCCCACCTGACTTGACAGATGCGGCCAATTCAGCAATTAAAAGAGTGGGGTGAAGCAAATAAAGCCAGAAAAGTATCCGAAAATGTGCTGTTGCCATATTTTGCAGAGAAGTCTAAGAAGCTGAAGTCTTCCACGTTATGGGCAATATATTCTATGTTGAAAACAACAGTCAATGTTAAAGAAAACGTGGGTTTCAAGAAATTTACCAAGTTGGTTCCATATTTGAAAAAATTATCAGTTGGAAACCATTCTAAGAAATCTAAGGTGTTGACTAGAGAGGAAGTTGAAGAATTCATAAAAGAGGTAGATGATGAAACCTATTTTTTGGTTAACGTAGAGTTTTGATGATTGTTTTATGTGTTTTTTAAATTACTGATTTCCTTTTAGGTTGTTTTAATACTGGGTATTTCGGGTGCTTGCCGCCGTGAGGAACTCATTAAAATTACGGTCGATGCCATAGAAGATAAAAATTCCTTTTTGATTGTTAAAGTACTCGATACAAAAACGCATACACAACAAATTTTTACAGTTTCAAATTAAAATTATATTGACATTTGCCGAAAATATGCGGCCCTTCGTCCAATTTATGCTACCAGTCGCCGATTGTTTTTGAAGTATCAAAATAAGAGATGTTTTAACCAAGTTGTTGGAATAAATAATATCGGAAAGATGCCTAGCATAATAGCAAAACACCTAAAATTACCAAATCCTGATGCCTACACGGGCCATTGTTTTCGAGAACATCAGCCACACTTCTTGCTAATACGGGGGCCGATATATGTGTTCTGAAGCGACATGGAGGTTGGAAATCTTCGACTGTGGCCGAAGGATACGTGGAAGATTCTATCAACAATAACATTCAGATATCAAATAAAATTTTAGACTGTGAAATTTCAGGATTAAGTGCTGTCACCTCTACGGCAGTGGATAGTCTTCCAACTCCCAAAACTAGGATATCATCTGACTTATCTGGTTTGGGAGTAAATATTGGTTCGTGCACTGGCTGCACCAATAATGTTAACATTGTAAATAATAAATAAAATTAGGTAGTGTTAAATTTTCTCACAATTTGAAACCCTTAATAATTATTGTTATACATTAATAAATAAATGATTTCTTGGATTTTTGGCTCAGTCCACTTCAATTGTTGGGCAGTCTATTTGTACTTATATTTTTATATAAAGTTTGTCCTATATTTGGTTGACTAAAAGTCAGTTTCAAAACAATTTCTTATTAAAGTCAGTTGTCAAGCTGAAAACAAGATAAAGACAACTTGACCTCGAATTTTCCTGCCGGAAAAAAAATGAAAAGAAACCTCTTCGCCATCATCTATTCATTAAATGTTTTTTGAAAAAAGAAAAGTTTTTCTTGATTATTGAATACGCCGCGCCGGTGAGAATATCAAGTTGGAAAAACTTTAAAAACTCCAAAATTTTTCATGTTACACGCCATTCGCTTTCTTTAACTTGACATGGATGGAAAGCTACTTTCTCTTATTTTTTTTTTAAGAAAGTAGCCACTTTGTTGGTTTGGGAAAAACCACAAGAAGTTATATAAAAGTTTGTTAAATAAGAAGTTTAATGTGACATTGACGAATAAGATCGGCAAATATTTTAACAAAATAAACTTCACAAATACTGGTGAAAAGCAAATATTTTGAAATTAGTTTAAATATCGGTAGTTTTCTGGAATAAAATATTCTTTTTACCCGAAAATCTCTAAAAAAAAGGTTAGGTATACTGTTTCAGAAATTGCCGACATTAAAATCGTAGTCACTGACCCAAAAAATACCCCGGTACCTATTTTCACCTATTTATCAAGGCAATGCATGAAAGTGATGTGCGATACACTGAGCCAAAAAGGTACGTAAATACAACAAAATAGTTCGTGTCAATAACAAAAAAATACGTTAAATTTAGTCCAACGTACATAGTTGTTATTACAACGAAAGCCTATTCGTCGAATAACGAAACATTTGTTAATCAACGATCGTTTCGTTGTAACAACGTATTTCGTTCAATATTCAACGAATCTGGTTTTCGTTAATATTACTAAACTGCGTTGGTTAGTTAACGAATAGACTTTATTAATATTACGAATATTTCGTTAACTAACGATCTTTATTGGTTAATAACATGAACCCCTGTTCGTTAATACAACGACAAAATGGTTAATATTATGAACCTAAATTGTCAAACCAACGATCTGAATTCTTTAATATAACTATCTGTTCGTCAAACTAACGAACTATATTGGTTAATACCATGAACTTCTGTTCGTTAATTCAACGACAAAATTTATTAATATTATGAACTTAAATTGTCAAGCCAACGATCTGAATTCGTTAATATAATGTATGTTTCGTTAAACAATACAAATATACAGGTTGTCCATTTTTGTTACGTTATTTAGCAGGTGTAGGTATGTGTCTTAAGAATGATACAAGATTAAAAATAAAAGATTTATTCAAAAAAAAACAATCGTTTTAAAGATACCTAGGGGAAGTGTACTTAAAAGGGGTAATAAGTTTAAATTAAAGCTTGCACTTGGAGAATATTTTGTAAAATAGCAGTAGGTATATTTGTTTTTCATCAAATACCTTTATGGTATTTTATGGTTTTAGCTGACTATCCCATTTTAATTAAGTACACTTCTCCTAATTACAAAATAAAACAATGAATCAATAAGCAAAAACTATTCTAAAAATTCAGACAAAATGTGGACTTTAGAATAAGTTTTTCCATTAGTCCTTTTAAAGAAGAATGATTCGATGAAATTCCAAAACATATTACATTGAGGTGGAAATTTTAAATTGAAAACAAAAAAAGTTTTTAAACATATATCAACTGCTCTTAAAAAGTTTAAAAATTTGAATTTTATATTGTCAAAATATAAATAAATTTCTTTTAATTCTGCAATACTTTCTCCTATGCAAATTATAAAGGGTTGGATGCTATCTTCTTTTTGTTGTAGAAAAGATAAGTAGTCTTCCACTTCCTGACTGTTTCTACCTAAAAATAAAAAGGACTCCTGGGAATCTTTCAATGTAAATTTAATTAAACTTTTTTTGCCATCTTTGTCCTTTTTATACATTTTGTCGGTGGGTACAAAGTACCCGTGAAGGCAAAACATTATTGTTGCATCGCGACTATCTAAAAAAATAAAAATGCAATGTAAATATCAATTTATAGACATATATTTCAAGACCTATAACTTAATCGGTTATACTATCAACAATATTTAAGCATTATTTTATTTGGAAAATAGTTGAATTAACAATAATTAATATAAAACAGACCTCGAAGCGGTTGAGGGTTGTTATTTTGAATATTTTTTTTGAAAAAGCAAAATTATACAAACACATTATTGATACTTTATTCCATTTAAATTTATAGGTTGAGTGGTACACGGCTAGATTATTTCATAAGTAATTTAGAAATAAAATATAATACTGTATAACAATTGCAATCTAAATCTTTATATCAATACAAAAAATTGAGAATAAGCAATAATATGACAGTGACAGTGACAAAAATTGTATCAGTAGTAATACTATGGGTGTGTTCGGGGAGCACGCTATTTGCGCCATTTGGCGCTATCTACTACTATTCCTCGTTTGCGTTATATGGCTCTTGGCGCTACATAGCTCGAAAGCGTGCTCCCCGAACACACCCTATAAGTACTTCAAAATAATAACGACAACTTGTTGCATAATAATTAGAAAGAGTGTCAGTTTGACAGTTTAAATAATCTGCCGCCAAACGTGAGGATTATTCTGTCAAACTGACACGACTTGTAATTATTATGTCATTATTATTGTATGACTGCGATTATAAAATTAGAAAATTAATTTAGAAAATGGAGATCTTTGATTGGTCTATTTTATAATGGGAGGAAATAATAATTGATAAAATCTTTCTATAAAAAAATAAGTAGGTTATTTTTACTCACTTTCGGAATAAGAGTCGTTCAAATTGGTCAGGAGGCCTTTTATTACTTTATCTTTAATATTATTGTTTGACTTTAGGAACGATACAATTTTAGGATAACATGATTCCCAATTGTCTAGTAAGCCATTCCCCATCTCAAAGCCAGTATTGAAATCCATATCAATCTAAAAAATTTCAATTTGAAAGTAACTTAGATCTATTTATTTAAATATTAAAAATTTACCAATCGAAATCCTGTTGGAGTCGTATACATAGGCCATTTTTTAAATAGGTCTGCCAAGTTATCGCTATTCTTGATTTCCAATAACCTATATTTACTACAGGCTTTCCAGCAACTATCATATTGCTCTGCAGTTAAATTGTCAAATTTTAAACTGCGAAGACAACTTTCTGCATCAGTTTCTGCAACTGAATAAAATATTGTTAACAACGAAGAAAATAATTTTTCTGAAAAAAAAAATATAAATCGCATCTTGAATTATTTGTACCTACCTATATCATTATTCAATCTCGAATAAATGTTTTGGACATGTTTTTGTGTATTTGTAGATCACAAACTGTAGATCACAATTTAAATTTTTAGATGTGATTTTTCTGTTGCATCATCTGTTAATTTATCATTTAATATTTTCAATGGTTTATTTATTATAAACATACCAGTTTTTCACTTGGAAAAGCATAACATGTTTATAGATACCTATATTTTTTAATTTTCTATTAAACATAAACAGATAATAGGTACTCCTTCTAAATAGATATATTACCTGTAATAAACAAATCAACATTACTTACACTAAATCAGAATTTGAAAAACAAATTGAAATACTCACCAATATTAACTCTTTTTCACAAAAGTCACTACGAGTTATTTTATTAACAGTAGGCACTTCTTACGAGAAGACGAACGGAATATAAAAGAACAAAATCCGAAAAATCGCAAGCTTGCACAAGTTACATCATTCGCTCCCTCCCAATTGTTTACAAAACAACATGCATACGTTATCCCGACGAATCTTTTCGTTAAAACAATGAATTCGTTTCGTAGCGCTACGTACTTTACGTTATTATAACGAAAAAGTTCGTTATATTTTTGTAACTATCTGAAGAGATTCCATATACGTTGTATTAATGAATAAAGTTGTTAACTGATCAAAAATATTTAACCATACACACCAACGTATTGTTCGTTGTGCGAATGTATATCGTTCGTTAAGTTGGAATTTAAAAATCAACGAACTCAATATGTCATCCTAACGAAATTTTTCGTTATTTGACAATAAAACTACGTCTTCACAACGAAAGTATACGTTAATCAACTTAAATAATACATTTAAAAATTAACGAACACTCATACATCATATTAACGAACTCTACGTTAGTTAAAAAAAATAATTTAACGTTTTGTTCGTAATCACAACGAATTATTTGTTGATTCAACGAAAAAACAGTTAACAAACGGTGTTGGTTAATATTACGAACCAATTTTCTTTCAGTGTAACTCTTTAATTTGTTCACAACGACCGCTGTCGACAATTTTTTGTGGTGTTGCCACGTTTTTATTATAAATCTCTGTATAACCTATTAAAACCTTATATACAGGGTGTTTCTTAAGTAATCTAAAATATTATATGGGGCGCTTCGTTACTCAATTTTAAGACGAAAAGTTCATATAAACATGTGTGATAGGTGTTGTCGTTTATGAGATACAGGGTGTTGAATTTATTGTAATAAGTCAGTTCTGATTGTACGTGAAATTAATTTTTCCCGGTGACGCTACTGGTTTTTAGAAGTAATACGCAAAAACATGCTTAATCTAAGTGGCCTTTGAAATAATGTTGACAAGTGTCAAATTTGAAAACCAACGCAAAAATCGTACATTTTTATTTGATTGACTCTGTGTTTAGTTAATAACTATGCCAGTGTTTACTAATGTTGAAATGGCTAATATGCATTTTTTGTACGGATTAGCGAATGGTAATGCCTTAGAAGCTTAGACGTACGTATGCCCAGCGTTATCCAAATAATCGTTTACCATGTTCAGATACGTTTACTAAGTTACATATTCGTTTACAAGAAACTGGAACTTTTGCTAAATCGAAGAATATTATTGGACGACCCAGAACTGTGAGAAATCCCCAAATGGAAAACCAGATTCTTCAAATTATTGACCAACATCCAGAAACGAGTACAAGAAAAGTTGCAGATGAAGTAAATGTTAGTAACAAAACTGTTTGGAATATTCTAAAAGATAATTTATTGTATCCATATCACGTTCAACGTGTTCAACATTTGTTACCTATTGACTATCCATTACGCATACAGTATTGTCAATGGATTTTACGTGAAATCGCGAAAAATCCGAATTTTGTGGCCAATATTCTATTTACGGATGAAGCCAACTTTTCTAGACATGGGATTATGAATTTTCATAATGACCACATATGGGCAGATGTAAATCCACATACCATAAGTGTAAAACGATTTCAACAAACATTTTCGGTCAATGTTTGGCTTGGCATCATCGATGATTATTTAATTGGACCATTTTTCCTTCCTGTACGGTTAACCGGTGAGACATACCAACATTTTCTAGAAAATGAACTTCCACTTCTTTTGGAAGATGTACCTATTATTATTAGAAGGCGCATGTGGTTCTTGCATGACGGAGCTCCTCCACATTTTTCAGTGATTGTACGCGAGTTTTTAAATAATGTTTTTCCAGGCCATTGGATCGGACGAGGATCTCCACACCCGTGGCCCCTAGATCACCTGGACACAATCCTCTGGATTTTTATATGTGGGGATATTTGAAATCGCTTGTTTACACAACACTGATGTTAAACGTACAAGATCTTCAAAATCGTATCATAGACGGCTGTAATGTTATTCGTAACAATCCTGGTATCTTCGAACGTATTCGACAATCCATTAGACATCGAGCGGATTCTTGCATTTTAGCTGGAGGTGGACATTTTGAACATTTGCTCTGAAATGTATTATTTTTTCTTTATGTTTAACACATGTTGCTTGTAATAAAATAATAAAAAAATATAAATCAGTAGCGTCACCAAGAAAAATTAATTTCACGTACAACACCCTGTATCTCATAAACGACAACACCTATCACACATGTTTATATGAACTTTTCGTCTTAAAATTGAGTAACGAAGCGCCCCGTATAATATTTTAGATTACTTAAGAAACACCCTGTATATGTTTGGTTTGTAACGGAGTTATACAAGACTCTGTATAGTTTAAGGTAATTTAAAAATATGGACCCTAACGACTATTTTTGCTAATAACATTTTTTGATATCCTCTAAAACAACCCATATACCGAACTTTGTCGTAAGGTTGGTACACCCTGTATTTATATTTTTCAATAGGTTTTCAGTATTTGTTTCTTAGAGTGCCCTACATTTTTGAAAAAACCACAGGCCAATAAGTAGACGGGGCACGTAACCAATTTCTGTTCTGTTAACTTCAAAACCATGTTTGAACTCACGAAAATATCTACACTAAAACAGTTTGCAGTAATAACTGAAGTAAACCCTTCAACGATAGTCAAGTTATATCAACAATATTTAGTTAAATTGTAGATACAGCTTTCCTAATACCGAACTTAATTTACCTAATCGTAATACTTGTGTAAATTCAACGTCAAATCTTACACTGGAATTCCCATCTGCAAATAGTAATAAATGTACTTTATGTCATAACCGCAAAACCAGGCAATTATATTGCGTAGATATTGAAGTAAATGGGACTGAAGGAAAGGGGTTTTACGCCTGTCGCTCACCCCGTTGAAGTTACAGTATCGTGGAAACGTCGTCGTTTACTTACAAGGTCGTTGAAAACGGGAATCTGTATAAAGAAAGGAATCGGCTCCATTTTAAGCCAGCTAACTTAGCGTAGGCTCGTTCGCAGACGAGAAGAATAATTTGTTATATTGAATAATTTGTCTGAAAGCTTTCGTTTTATATGGCTGTTTATCACACTTTCTTTAATTTATACCTTGTTTGTCTGGGAATTGCTTAAACTGTCACCACTTCATACATACCTAATTCAAGACGTTGTTATAAATTTTCACGCCTTACCAAACTCACACTTATCTATCCGAGGTCAACAAATTCATACATCTGAGCAAAAAGCCGAAATATTCAGGGAGAACCTCCAAATTGTCCTCATATCTCCAAATAACCCACTTTTTCAGAACAACTTCCAAAACATAATCTACAGCCCACACGACATCACCCCCTTCAATGAAGAGAACTCTCTTCACTCACCTTTCTCCTTCGATGACATAAAATACTCCTGTCGGACTAGAAAAAACACAGCACCATGCCCCAATACAATTTCTCGTCAATCCTTAAAAAATACTCCAAAATCTCTCTTTCCTAATTGGTTTGAAACTTGTTTCTAACGTTTGGAGTGTGCGCATTCGATTTTTTGTGTTCGAGGATTAGTTTGAAACTGATTTCCAATCACTAGTCGGATGGTTTCACATCATTTCCTGATAGTTTGGGGACAGTTCAAGCAGTTTGAGAATTAATTTCCAGCAGATTATTGGCACATACGCATATTAAACATTATGTCAAATAGTTTCTATATTTTTTGTGGTTTTTTCTATTGTTTTTTTTAATATTATTATAAATCTACGTAATCTAAAAAGACATGTTTTCTGATGAATTAATCATAGATCAGATTGTTACTAACTGAATAAACAGTTGAAATTTATGGTACTAACCCTTACTGTGTGAAAGTTCATCTTATTCAGAACAATAAACAACTAAAAGGTTGAATTAACTTCCACTATTTATTCTATAAATACTTTAAATTCAATGACAGCCGTTTCGCTATCGGAATAGCATCGTCAGATTGACATATTGAAGTTACATTTTGTTTGTTTGTAACTAGGTACTTGATGTTGATAAGTAGTTAAGGCTAGACCAAGTAAGGAAGTAATAAGACATAACAATATTAAAGCCTAGATGTTATTAGCCCTAAGGGATTATCAAAAATAATATCTTCGGCAACATCTGCAATAATTTCATTCAAATCACACAATAATGTTGGTACAAAATTGTTAAATGTAAAAACAAAATTACCTAAATTAAAAAAATTAATTGTCCAAAATGTAATGCTGTATATATAGGTCAAACACAAAGAAATTTTGAAATAAGATTCAATGAACATTTAAGAGCATATAGATTACAACAACCAGATAAGTCAAACTATGCAAAACATGTTCTTGAACATCCACATTCACTCATACACACCAATGACATTCAAATATTACACACCTGTGATAAAAAACAAAATTTAGATTTCCTCGAAGAACTTGAAATCAAAAGACATCTAGCAGATCAACAATATAAAGTAGTTAATGAACAAATAAATCTTGGAAGTTCACCACTATTAAACTGCTTACTTTGATTGAGTTTACATTTTATACATAGATAAGACATAATTGTAAAACAGAAATATATTAAGTTATTGTAAAGATCAGCATGATAATTACATAAAGAGTCAAAACCGATTAGACCAGTAGTTTCGTATGTTAACACTCCTAATACAAAGGTAGCTAAAAAATTAAATACTATTTTAAATAATTATGGATACACATCTAAATATTCAGTACAAAATTCATTAGATTTGATAAAAAAATTAAATAACTGTAAATTACAAAATAATACTAAATTAGTATCGTTTGATGTAACTAATATGTTCTCTAAAATACCTCCTAAAGAATGTATAGTTCTTGTTAAAAAGCTATCAGATGAAAGAAATATCCATCCAGGTATAACATCAGATATAATTGACCTATTTAATGTATGCATTAGTCAAAATTATTTTACTTTTGATAACAAAGTATATATTCAAAATGAGGGTCTTCCAATGGGAAGTCCCATTTCTCCAATTTTAGCCAATATTTTTATGGATAATTTAGAAAACAAAATCTTTAATTCTAGTTATAAAAACAATATTTTATTTTGGTATAGATATGTTGATGATGTGTTAGCAGGATTTGTAGGTAGCGAACGACAGTTAGATATATTTTTTAATTATATAAATACCTTACATCCTAAAATTAATTTTACTTTAGAAGTTGAAGAAAATAATTCAATTAATTTTCTAGATTTAAGAATTGAAAAAGTTAATAATTCATTAAATTATTCAATATACAGAAAACCTACACAAACAGATGTAACCATACCATATAATTCAAATCATCCACTATCACATAAATTAGCAGCTTATAATTCCATGGTACATAGAGCATTTTCAATTCCAATGAACAAAAATAATTTTAATAAAGAAATTGAGATCATAAAACAAATAGCTACTTCTAATGGCTATCCAATTCATTTAATAAATAAATTAATTAATAAGAAAGAACAGAAAGTGTCACTACAACTAATATTTCCTAAACAAACTAAAGAAATTAAAAGTTATAAAAGTATTACATATTGTGGAAATATTTCCAATACAATTTCAAAAATAATATCTACGGCAACATCAGCATTAATATCATTTAAAACACAAAATAATGTTGGTACAAAATTGTTAAATGTAAAAACAAAATTACCCAAATTAAAAAAATCTGGTGTTTACAAAATTAATTGTCCAGAATGTAATGATGTATATATAGGTCAAACACAAAGAAATTTTGAAGTAAGATTTAATGAACACTTAAGAGCATGTTGATTAAAACAACCAGATAAGTCAAATTACCTATGCAAAACACCTACTTGAACATCCAACCTCACTCTTACACACCAATGACATCCAAATACTACACACTTGTGATAAAAAACAAAATTTAGATTTCCTTGAAGAACTTGAAATAAAAAGACATCTAGCAGATCCACAATTTAAAGTTGTTAATGAACAAATAAATCTTGTAAGTTCTCCACTATTAAACTGCTTACTTTGATTGAGTTTACATTTTATACATAGATAAGACATAATTGTAAAACAGAAATATATTAAGTTATTGTAAAGATCAGCATGATATAGTTTTTTCCTGGTTTTTCTATATTATTGCACAGTTATACTGATCTTAGAGGGAATTAGATCCAGGATAATCCCTTAGGGCTATTGACATCTAGGCTTTAATATTGTTATGTCTTATTACTTACATACTTGGTCTAGCCTTAATACTACCTAAACATCAGGTACCTAGCTACAAACAAACAAAATGTAACTTAAATGTCAATCTGACGATGCTTCTTAGCGAAACGGCCGTCATTGTGATTTAAAAATTTTTCAAACAAACTTGGAAGTTACGTTGAAACCAAGAGTTTTTTATTATTCTTAATAAGATGGACTTCCAAAAAGTAAGAGTTAGTACAATAAATTTAATAAAAATAATATTAATTATATTACATTTAATAATTCACACATCTCAATATAATAAAAAAAATATAAAAACTAAATAAAATACACAATACATTATGAATTTAGGAAATTGGAATGTATGTATACTACATGTAAAAAGAAGGGGTTTCAATTTAGATCCCCGAGGAACACCGCGCGTTATTAAAAACTATAAACCTTATTTATAACAAAACAATGACAGGACTAAGCCCTTTTATAAAAATAAGAGGTCAAAAGTTTAATTGCAGAGTCATTGAATCCTATGTTATGGCTTAATGCCAATAGTAAGGGATGATTGAGCTTGTCAAATGCTTTGGAAATGTGTAATTGTATTCGGCAACAAAACTTTTTAACAGTTCTTCAGGAAGTTTATGCTAAACATGCCTACGCCGCTGGATTTTTGCACTAAAAATTTCAGCAGCGAACGACAAAACGTATATCTAATCGCCGTCCCATTTAAACAACGTGGCAACATTGTTCTAATCCTAATAATAACCGCATGTGTGAGTTTAGATTCTTCGATGGGTCTTTGCGTATATCCGCCTGCTGCAGGTTTGCAAATTTTCAAATATCGCGGGGCGGTGAGGCGGTTTTGCTATCGCAATGACCGTGAGATTTTGGCAAAAGGAACGAGCGGGGGGCGCGGGACGTAAGAGCGGGGGCGCGGGATCATTAGCCGCTTGTAAGGACGCCTACCAAAAAGCATGTGCATGTAATCTCTCACACTCTGTATGTAAGTACTGCGAATAAAAATTGTAACCGATGCCGATATTTAATAATAATTTTAAATAAATGACTGTTTATTGCTAAATATATTATTATTACGCTGCGTGTAATCGTTCTATTAGCCAACAGGTTTTTTTTAAACTTAGATAGATTACTCATATCTTAATTAAGATGAAAGAAATGATTAAGGTTTTGTTGTTTGTATATTTGTAAGAGATAAATTTAAAAAATAAACTATATAACGGATTTTGAAAACTTATAGGAAGGTAGGTACATTATCAGCTGGAAGAGATTACTGAAAGGAAACACGGTTTTAAAATGAAAAAACGTATCAAGACAAGCTAAACTTAGATTATATGAAACGCTAGTGAAATTGAACAACAAAGACGACAGAAAGATACAGATATAGGAAAAAATATCGAGGAAAATTATTTGACCGATATTTGACCGGGAATAATAAATAAAATAAGAGCTATAGAAATAATATTAAATGTAAATGACATGGGAAAAAAGAGAAGAGGATGGCCAAGGAAGCAAGACCTCAAAGATAAGGGTATACTCGATTGGAAAGAGACAACAAAGGACCGAAAGAAGTGGAGAACAATTATCAGTACTTTAGAAGCCATTCTTTAAGGTCTTTAGAGCTGTACTATGTATGTATGTATGTATGTATGTATGTATGTGTCAGGGCTGATAATAACTGCGACCTATAGGATCTATTGTGTCCCCCCTTGCTTGTCATGTTCTGATATTCTCTCAGACCTATAGCAGCTCTTCGAGTCCTATTTTCCTGAGGAAGTTTAGGACATCGTCGGGCTTCAAATCAGGTAGATCCCCCTCTTCTATTTCATGTGCTCCTAGGTATCTAGAATGCCCTGCAAGGCAGGGCATTCTGCGAGTATGTGTATTGAGGTTTCATCCTCTTCCTCACAGAATCTGCACTTTGCTTCATCTGCTAACCCTAGTTTCTTCATGTGGCTTCTTAACCGGCAATGCCCGGTTAATATTCCCGTTAAAATTCGGAGCCTTTTTTTATTGAGGTTGAAGCAGCTAAGAGATCTCTTCTGGTCATAGTTCCCCAGTAGTATCTTAGATTGCCTCAGTCCTTCCAGCTGATTCCAGCACGTGGATTTTTCCTTCTCCATTTCTTCCCTTAGTTTTCCTAAGATTACTCTACTGCTGATCCCACAAGATGGTTCTGGTCCCAAATGTGGGGTTTCAGCTCCTTTTTTTGCCAGCTTATCTGCTGTTTCGTTCCCCTCTATTCCTATGTGTCCCGGGACCCATAGGAGGGTGACAGTGTTCTTCTGGCCTAGTTCATTTAGTTTGCCTAGGCATTCCCAAACCATCTTGGAACTGATTATATTTGAGCTCAGTGCTTTGATGGCTACTTGACTATCCGACATGATCACAATCTCTTGTCTGCGGTAGTTCCTTCCAATATTGAATTCCACACATCTTTCGATGGCGCGGACTTCTGCTTGAAAAATGCTCGGGTATGTGCCCAAGCTTTCTGAGTATTTGGCTCTCGGTCCAAAAACTCCTATCCCGGTTCCCTCGTCTAGCTTGGAACCGTTCGTATACCACTTTATGGTATTCTGATTTAAATTCTGTATGGTGTCTTCATCCCATTCAGATTTATTACTCAACCTTGTGATGAATTTTCTCAAAAAGTTGAATTTCTTTGGCATATCATCTTGGGGCATTTCCCAAGTTTGATCAAAATGAAGTGATCGGGGTTTTTCCCTGATAATTCCTTCTTTGATCATTCTATATATCGTTTTCTTCCTTACACTTTCTAACAGAATGTGCAGTGGGGTTAAGTTTAAAATCACCTCCATTGCAGCAGTGGGACAAGTTCCCATTGCTCCAGTGATACATGAACAGGCTAGTCTCTGGATCTTCGAGAGATTTTTCCTCGTCGTACTCAGATTAGCCCTTGCTCCCCAAGCCACTGCCCCATATGTGATTATTGGTCTCACTATTGCTGTGTACATCCATTGCAGAATACGTGGGTTGCATCCCCAGTTCTTTCCTGCAATGTTCCTGCACACCATGAGGGCCTTGGTTGCTTTGTGTATTACTTCGTCTTCGTGTTTATTCCAGAGTAACCTGCTATCTAGGTTTAGCCCTAGATATTTGACTCTGTTTTCCACTCGACGATGTTCTCCCCTATTCTTATGATTTTTAGATTAGGTTTCTTTTTCCTTGTAAAGGCTACTAGTGTGGTTTTGGTGGGGTTGATGCTGAGTCCCACCGAGTCACACCATTGGTTCGCAATGTTCAGTCCTCTTTGAACAATGTCACAGATGACATTTTCATACTTCCCTTTTGCCAGGATAACCACGTCGTCGGAATACCCTTGAGCTGTACTATATTGTATAAACATTATCACCTAACAAGGGTTAAGTTTATTAAAAAAGAAACGAAAACTAGTGATACCTAGGAAATTTACAAAATTTTTTAGGTTTGATATTTAACATTTTTACCTAAGACCAATCCTGTAATCGATAATAGTCCTCAATCAATCTAAAATTTAGAAAAAACGCACAGCTGTAGAGTATATCGCACGGTTTCCGTAGCGACCACTTAGCAACTGTCAAAAGACGTCAGAATTTTATACAAAATCTCCTATTTACATAATTTAAAGTTGAATTTCATACTATATATGGGGCATTCTATGCCAACTCATCCAACCGATTGGATTTGCATCTCCGATTTCTCTGAAATTTGGGCACCTTTTTGTACCCTTTGAAAAAGGTTTTTATGAATTTTTTCAAATATGAATTTTCGAAAATTTCTTTTTTAAATAGCCATAACTTGGTGAAAAATTGTCCGATTTGGGACCTTTTTTTTAAATTTCGTGTTTTTTGATGAACTTTTTGAAAAATGTATCCAAAAAATTATTCATCATAAATTTGATTGCTTTTTTTTCATTCTGAAGTTAAAACAAGAATTTTAAGATTATTTTTATCCTTCAAATTTTTTTAAAAAATTCTCAAAAATTCTACTCTTCAAAACACAAATTTTAAGCCTAGTCTGGTAATGGGATAATAATGGGTTATAATTCACGGTGTAGGAGGAACACTAAAAAGAGGTGCAGCAAGAGCTAGTCTTCAGTTACCATTCAACAAACAAATTTCAAACCCCCTTCACTTCACTACGGCCTCCATTCCAAATTCCAAATTTGAAATCTTTTTTTGAGCATGCGTCTGACGGTATGCGCACACGTTATTTATTATTCAGCAAGTTAACGATTATATTTTTGAAATGAAAGGTCTTTTAATCTCTGATAAAAGGTGTCACATTATTATGTCTGCATGTCTTCACAATTGGTTTAAATTTCGATATTAGGTATTTATTAATTTTGAAAAAAATTGTAAATAATTTTATTCGCCAAAAAATTGTGCTATTAAATTCGTTATTACTAATTACTCCTGATTAGGTTGAGCTATAGTTAATACTGCTTCATTACAATTATTGCCGAATAAATCATATCATCATGCATATAATTGTTTTATGGGCTCTATAAAAAGAGTAAAAACACGAGTTCTCTTTCAAAAAATGTAATAATGGCATACTTTCTAGACCTTTGTCTACGATGAAATCGTTATCATTATGTAATACACTAACAACTGTGCGGAAATATCATTTCCTTGCAACAAGGAAGTGAATAGGAAATCTTTATTTTGTCTTTAAAACATTTTTTTTTCGGATTGTCAAAATTTCCTAGAGATTTGTAGAAAATTAAAATTTAGCTTATGGAACAAAAAAAGTCGCTCGGGGCTAGATCTGGTGAGTAAGGAGGGTGGTCAAGCAGTTCAAACCGTAATTCGTGGATTTTCGCCATGTCAACCGCTGAGGTGTGAGACGGCGCATTGTCTTGGTGAAACAAAATTCTCTTTTTCTGCAAATGTGGCCGTTTTTCGGCAATTTCTGCTTTCAGCTTGTCAAGTAATGATGCGTAGTATGCTCCAGTAATGGGTTTTCCTTTTTGAAGATAATCGATTAAGATAACTCCATGACTATCCTAGAAAACAGTTGCCATCACTTTCCCAGCCGAAGGAACAACCTTTGCTTTTTTTGGAGCCGATTCCCCCTTCGCAGTCCATTGTTTTGACTGTGTTTTTGTTTCTGGATTATAATGGTGTATCCAAGTTTCATCTAGTAATTAATCTAGTAATTAATCGGCGCCAAAACTCTGATTTATTGCGCCTAAACTGCGCCAACAGAGAGTTGGAAATGTTCATTCGAACACGTTTTTGGTCCAAAGTGAGCAAACGCGGCACCCAACGCGTGGACAGCTTTCTCATGCCTAAATCTTTATTCAATATGTGACAAACACGTTCTTTGGACATGTTTATAGCCTCTGCTATCTCTCTAATTTTAATTCGACGATTGTCTAGCACCATTTGGTGAACTTGAGCGATATTATCGTCAGTGGTTGCAGTTTTTGGACGTCCCGAACGTTCATCGTCACCCAAGCTGGTACGACCACGTTTAAATTCAGCAGCCCAATATTTCACGGTGGTAAATGATGGTGCAGAGTCCCCGTACACAGCGTCCAACTCGTCTTTGATTTGCGTTGGCGTATTGCCTTTCAAAAACAAATATTTAATGACAGCTCGATAATCGATTTTTTCCATTTTCATAAAAACACTCACATCGACTCACTCAAATGACTGTCAAACAACAACTGCGCGTTCAAAATGGCTGAAAGTTGAATGGGTACCTTTCAAAGCATGCGCAAACACATTCCTCAACTTTTGTTTACGAGTGCTGCCATCTTCATGTTGAGGTCGGAAACTTTTCAGACAACCCTCTGACATTTTGACACTTGCAATTGACAAATCTACTAAATATAATAAACCGTGTTTTAAACTATAATTAGGTGTATCCAGAATTGTTAATTGTGCACAATCAATAATTTCTCTGGTCACTTGGATTAACGAAATAGTATAATTTTAAATAATAAAAAAATTCCTAATGCGATTATGTATTTTTCGATAATGATAAAGTTATGAGATTATTTGCAGTATTGTATATTTGGAAACGCCAAAATGCGTGGAAGTGTTTTGGCAGTGGTTATAGACGGCCGGTGACATAAGCAACGTATTTTAAAATTATCGGAGCAATGAACTTTCTATCGATTTGCAAATATACTCGTTACACTATTTTTGCTCGCCAAATTTTATCTAATATAATCAAACTCGATAATATTTTTGTGTAAAATGTGTGTGTGAGTGTGTGTTGGTTTGAGATATTTTTATTGTTTCGTTTCCAATACATTCCAAGTCTTATGAGCCAGTACGAAAAAGAAAAGTGAAAGCAGTTTATTTGTTTTTAATCTTAAAAAGATTCTAAAATACCTGATGAATAAAATGGATGTCCTAGAACAATTTGATCTTGTGAATATTTACACGAACCATTTGGAGGTTTTCTTGACCTCCTCATAACTTAAAATTTATACCAGATAAATGCACTCATGCTGACCTTTCTGCTAAGGAAGCCTGTAAATTGAAAACAGACTTACACCAGATACCTTTACCTGATGCTACAAAACTGGCAAAAAGTATCAGTCAAATATAATGGTTGGAAAGATGGAAAAAAACAAATAACAAATTACAAAAAATAAATCCAGATTTAAAGACGTACTCAGTAAACAATCTGAAGCGTAGAGATCAAGTAAAACTCCATCGAATAAGAATAGGCCACACTAGAAAATCTCACGAATATCTAATGAAGAAAGAACCTCCCAAAATATGTTTTGCATGTGACACTACCATAACAGTCCAACACATAATGATAGGCTGTCCTCTTTATGAAAAAGGAAGAATGGAAGTTAATCTACCCGGTGAATTAAAATGCGCTTTAGCGAGTGAAAATAGTGAGGAAATCATTAAGTTTTTAAAAGCAACCGACCTGTAAAAACTTATATGAATGTCTTGACCCCCTATGTATATATGTTTATTACTTTTTTTAGGTGTTTTAATTTATATTACTTACTCTATATGACTGTATAAACCATACATCTGAACATTTATCAAACCATGATAGGAAATGAATTTAAAAGTAGTTTATTTAATTAAAATTAAAAATCAAAAAATAATGGGCATAAATAATGCAAATAACAATTATTCTAGAAAAATTAAATAATACAAAGTAACAAAATAAAAAATTTTAGTATTTTTTAGTATCTGGTATTGCCACCTTTGCTCACTATAGGAAGGATTGGGATGTATAAGTAATAAGGGCGCCACTATATTTTTGTACGTTTTCGATAAAGCAAACAAACTACACAAAAACTAAGTTGAGAAAGATAGAAACACCTTGTAATTACTTTAATTAAACAACAAATAAAGAACAGTGGCGGCTCCAGCGGGTAGGCCGGGTAGGCCCGGGCCTACCCTAAATTTTCAAAAATATATATGGCAAATTACGTATTTAAATACGAGCATATATATATAGTGCCTACCCTAAAAATAAATCCTGGAGCCGCCCCTGATAAAGAAGCTACTTAAAACAAAAGACCGACCACGCTACACCCTTAAGACTTATAGTCTAAGGTATATAAATGAAACGGTTTTTAAAAATATTGTTTATTTATTGAAAATGTGAGTACTTGCTGATAATGAACTGGAGTTGTAGAAAGAGGACTTAACTTTGAGTTTCTGTGCTGTCTAGGAGGGCGGCTTCAGCTTCTTCGTAGGGAATTAGGGATGAAAGTTTCTGGGTGTTTATCTACTGGTTCTGGCAGCTTGAGATGTAGGGTTTTTCTTAACGACTCAGAATTGGTTTGGATTCAGGCTTCTGCGGCCTCAACATCAGCTCCAAATGGTTTGAACTTAGCGGTAGCTTGGCTCTAACTTAGTGGTAACTTGGCTCTAACTTAGCGGTAACTTGGCTCTAACTTACCGGTGACTTAGCGGTAACTTAGCGGGTTGTGTCTTCCTAAAAGTTTTTATGTGTATGAGAAGGAATCATGGAGGTATGGGCGTTAGCATTGGACAGACTTTTCAGATAGGACAGCAAATTACTAAATTTCAACAAATAAATTGTCTTATCTTCAAGTTTTCCAACACAGCGTCCATGAATATAATAAGCAAATAAACAATATTGAAAATTATTAATGCACAGGACGGTGAAGCCGGTCCTGTTCTTTATAATGCAAAAAATTATCATTAGACTAATGTGTTTTGAATAAAAAAGGTATATAACTAGTTCTAATAAATTACTGGAGAGTTTTAACACTAGTTTTAGTAAAACTTTGAAACAATCATATATTTGTACTAAGTGCATGTTTGTGAAAAATTGATTTTTTATAACATTGAATATACAGGGTGTTTCTTAAGTAATCTAAAATATTATATGGGGCGCTTCGTTACTCAATTTTAAGACGAAAAGTTCACATAAACATGTGTGATAGGTGTTGTCGTTTATGAGATACAGGGTGTTGTACGTGAAATTAATTTTTCTTGGTGACGCCACTGATTTATATTTTTTTATTATTTTATTACAAGCAACATGTGTTAAACATAAAGAAAAAATAATACATTTCAGAGCAAATGTTCAAAATGTCCACCTCCAGCTAAAATGCAAGAATCCGCTCGATGTCTAATGGATTGTCGAATACGTTCGAAGATACCAGGATTGTTACGAATAACATTACAGCCGTCTATGATACGATTTTGAAGATCTTGTACGTTTAATATCAGTGTTGTGTAAACAAGCGATTTCAAATATCCCCACACACAAAAATCCAGAGGATTGTGTCCAGGTGATCTAGGGGGTCACGGGTGTGGAGATCCTCGTCCGATCCAATGGCCTGGAAAAACATTATTTAAAAACTCGCGTACAATCACTGAAAAATGTGGAGGAGCTCCGTCATGCATGAACCACATGCGCCTTCTAATAATAATAGGTACATCTTCCAAAAGAAGTGGAAGTTCATTTTCTAGAAAATGTTGGTATGTCTCATCGGTTAACCGTACAGGAAGGAAAAATGGTCCAATTAAATAATCATTGATGATGCCAAGCCAAACATTGACCGAAAATGTTTGTTGAAATCGTTTTACACTTATGGTATGTGGATTTACATCTGCCCATATGTGGTCATTATGAAAATTCATAATCCCATGTCTAGAAAAGTTGGCTTCATCCGTAAATAGAATATTGGCCACAAAATTCGGATTGTTCGCGATTTCACGTAAAATCCATTGATAATACTGTATGCGTAATGGATAGTCAGTAGGTAACAAATGTTGAACACGTTGAACGTGATATGGATACAATAAATTATCTTTTAGAATATTCCAAACAGTTTTGTTACTAACATTTACTTCATCTGCAACTTTTCTTGTACTCGTTTCTGGATGTTGGTCAATAATTTGAAGAATCTGGTTTTCCAATTGGGGACTTCTCTCAGTTCTGGGTCGTCCAATAATATTCTTCGATTTAGCAAAAGTTCCAGTTTCTTGTAAACGAATATGTAACTTAGTAAACGTATCTGAACATGGTAAACGATTATTTGGATAACGCTGGGCATACGTACGTCTAGCTTCTAAGGCATTACCATTCGCTAATCCGTACAAAAAATGCATATTAGCCATTTTAACATTAGTAAACACTGGCATAGTTATTAACTAAACACAGAGTCAATCAAATAAAAATGTACGATTTTTGCGTTGGTTTTCAAATTTGACACTTGTCAACATTATTTCAAAGGCCACTTAGAATAAGCATGTTTTTGCGTATTACTTCTAAAAACCAGTAGCGTCACCGGGAAAAATTAATTTCACGTACAATCAGAACTGACTTATTACAATAAATTCAACTCCCTGTATCTCATAAACGACAACACCTATCACACATGTTTATATGAACTTTTCGTCTTAAAATTGAGTAACGAAGCGCCCCATATAATATTTTAGATTATTTAAGAAACACCCTGTATATACTACAGTGCAGTGCAAATGAAAAATTAAACAAACGTACTGCACACAAGAAATTTTAAAATGTAAATAATATAAATAGGATATATCAAAATTTAATATTTTTTTGTTTTGCAACAAAAAGGCGATTTAAACTGTGAATATTTTGGGCTTTTATACAAAGGATACCATACACACATATTAAAATATTCTGATAAGTCATACTTTTTGTGACGAGTGTACGTTAAATTTGGTACACATGTTGAGATGATCCTTTTTTACCAATACCTCAGTTTTCATAAACCAGATGTTTTGTGATCTCTTACAATATATTAGCTTGTAACTTCTTATATAATCGGGTTAATTCTTCTGTTTAATAAATTTTACAACAATTTACTGTAATTTATTATGTATTCAAAGTTAACGTACAAATTAAATGTAAAAAATTTTTAAAAGAAAAATGATTGACTGCAGTCAAGCTATCTGTTTTATCCCATTGTGTAGGAAAGAGCTTGTCAATAAACATGTTAAGTACTAAGGGCCGGATTTTAGATATTTATTTATTACATTTATGTAATTTAATATGAGTGTCACTATACGACCTCTATCTATCGTTGAAATCCTTTGGAAAGGCAATAAAAATAAAAAGTACAATAATTACAAAAGTCGTAGGTACAGGACACAGCTGACTAAACAATATTTTCAGGCGATCAGAAGGCACTTTTGAATAAAATCACTTGCCAGTGTTTTTTGTTCTTTTTTATTAAAAATATAAACATAAAATACATTGTTCAGAATTAAGAATTATAGGGTGATGCAGTATAAATGAGTGTCACCAATAGATTAGGATATGAATATTTACTCACAAAAATTGTCCACGTTTTACGGTTTTACTAAAAATAATTATCTATGTACTACTGAAGATAAAATGCTTTACAGATTATTACGTCATTTCAAATATGGTAATATCTTCCATATAGACGATGAAATTTTTGTGAATGGTCATTCCTAGAACGGCCTCCTTAATGAGACAATTTAAATGCGCAACATAATAGTGTCATTAAAATTAAAAGCGGTCTTGAATTCATTAAAATCTGTTAGCAGAAAAGAAATTTTAATAATATCTCGATTCAGTTTCGTATATAGCATTTATTGTTACATAGATATTGGCCAAATGATTTATATTTTATATTTGGTTGATTTATATGTGTGAAAAGTTCATTTTTAGGGTTTATGTCCTTTTAGACTGTAAAACCAGGCTGGCAGCTTATTTATCATATTAACCACACAATATGAAAAAGAACGTTTTAATGATCGCGTTCTATGGTATGGTATAGTTACGGTATGGACTGCATAAGCTCTGACGTCACAGCAGAAGGCTCCTCCCATAAATATTTCCAAACAAATCTATAGCGCGTGTAAAACGTCACATGAAATATTTAATTTGTGGTTTGTTATCAATATATAGTGATCGTTATTAAAAATAAGTAAAAATTAATCAAATAAAAACTTTTTTACAAGAAAATCCGCAAAGTAAGGCTTGCAAAAGGAAAATTAAAAATCTCTCATGTCAATTACGCGCACGCGCCCTTGGTTTGTTTGGAAAGCTTTTTATGACCACGCCTCTGGTGATGTCAGACTTGGGCAGTCCATTCTTATGTTTTAAGTCAAGCGTATGGACATCAGTCCTATAACTAATATTATTCCACAGATTTGGTGAAGATTTACAATTTTAACCCTCTAACAACAAGATAAATAAATTCAGCGTAAATTCTAGTCAAAGTTGATTAAAATAAGTCATATCTGCATATAGTCCAGGAGGAATCGGCGCATGAGTACCGAAAACTATTCCACCTGAATTTTTTTATGTCATCCTTTTCAAATTGCCCTCCTAATGATATAAATGCATGTTGCCATGGCGCAACCCGGTGCCATATTGTTTAAACCGAAATTGTTTAAACAATTACAAGGAATTGTTATTTTTCAACCTGACAAATTTTTTTTATATTCTTTATTGAAATGCCAATAAAAAAGGTTCTATGACGTTTCACGATAAAGTTAATATTTTTAAAGATATGAATTTTTTAAGGTTCGAAAAATCTCAAATTTGGGTACTTTCGACCTTTGAAAAATATATTAAAAAAACAGATAATGTGAAAGTAATAATTGTTTTTAATTCTCTATACAATAGTTAATAATATTGTTAATAGAGATTTAAAAAAATTTCATTGTTTATATCTTTTTTTTAATTGTTAATTTGGCGCGCTCACAAGTATGCATCGCTTACTTTTAAGTATCGTTGTCTCTCTCTGACTCATGCGTTGCGTCGGCCTCTCTGTGTCTTGAATCATTATCATTTATCTTAAAAACTATCAACTTTATCAAAATTTTTAAAAATTATTATTATTTTTATTTCTATATTTTATTAAGTACTTTATTACTTTAGTTTTTTATGCTCATCTTCATAGGTAGGTATTTATGCCAGCAGATCCTATATAATTTACATGCCACATGCACCTGCTTTTCTTTCTTCGTTGGGGTAGCTTGTGACAGTGTATCTCTACAGATACAGATACAATAAACAAACTCTGGAAGTCTGGCAATGTAAGCCTAGACATACAAGCTTATCTTTATAGGTTACCTGGCAATGTGTACTGTAATACACATCCATGGAACTCCAGGTTCCTGGTAACGTATCTTATAGTATACAATGTTTTGAAATGATGATAACTTTGGCATTTTTTCAATTAGAATCAAATTAACTTGTTTGACATATGTGGTAAACATTGTAAATAAGATTTCCACTATATACAACACAAAATTTGCCATTGTAACAGGTAAAATAATGATTTACTTACCAGACTTGAGGAACTCTTTCTACTAGCCGCTGCCATCTTGGATAACTATTGCCCTCATTGGTCTACCTGGTCAGATGACTACAAAATATACTGTGATTGGGCAAGAGAAATGTATATCATAGCATACAGTGCCCGGTTTCAGGCAAAACTTTGTTCAAATAATTTTCAATTATTTTTTTAAATTTATGTATCTGGTAGGATACGTTGCCAAGTAAAGGGTTAAAGTAAAACAATAGTGAGTGAATTTCTCTCCGATGTTTCATATTTGACTATTTAATAATCTAACGTATATCTAATAGAATTAAACTTGCGAATTCTAAGACAGAAGTTTTATTCTGGATGTATTTCTCTCTAGGATCATTATAACTGTGCAATGATATAGAAAAACCAGGAAAAATCTATATCATGCAGATCTTTACAATAACTAATATAATTTGTATTACAATAACGTCTAATCTATGTATAAATGAAGACTCTATCAAATAGTTTAATAGTGGAGAACTTCCAAGATTTATTTCTTCATTAACAGCTTTAAATTGTTGATCTGCTATAGAGCGGGTCACAGTTATTATGCAGCATTGCGTTTATGGACGACGGCGTTGTCATATCGGCATGTTCTTCGAATTTGGTTCCAGCTGGCGCGGGAATATAACTTGCCATTGTGTTACTATTATGATTTAAATGTTGACTAAATTATTCATTTGAAAATAGTTTAGGGAGTAATTAAGAATATTTATAATTATGCTTTTAGATAAATTTTACGCGTTTAAAGGAAACCAAGGTAACCAAAGCGGCAACAATGTTGGATATTCGCCCATATTATGCAGCGTGGCCTATGCCGGCCACGCTGCATAATAACTGTGACCCGCTCTATAGATGTCTTTTTATTTTGAGTACACTTACTAGATAATGTTTATTTGTATCGAATTTTAAATTGTAATTTTTGTTTCAGGTTAGTAATTTTGGATGTTTGCAGATATTGAGGTGAGAAATTAGCACATCTAATTATTAAATTGTTCATTGTTGAGCAATGTTTATTTAGTAGTCTGCTGTGTAGTTTGTTAATTCCCTAAGTGCTGTATTCGGATGTGTCCTCAGTCCTTCGAACCTTCTTCTGGCTCTGGCTGTCATTATTTCTTCTATCTTCTCTTGGCATAGTTCCCTTTTTAGTTGGATATTTCTTAATACCATGGGGCGTCTGCTCCTTGTCTTAAGTTGATGTTCTGCTGTGCTTGTATCTTCTTTTTTGTAGGTTAAATGACAATGACATCTAGCTTGGGTCGATCTTAATTTTATATATAAGAGAAATCAGCTGGAGAATTTTGTGGCATGCATTTAGAAACACCTGAATATGGCATACTTTAGCATATAAATTTTAACTAATTTGCTATTTTACTGAGTTATTTTAAAAAAAATATTTAAAACCGTTTTAAATATCGTGATTATTATACTGTTAAACGATGCTATTTGATTAGAATATTTTAAGACAACATAACATAATGCAAGAAAAATATATACTTCTCTTTTTTTCGCATCTTAATTCAACAAACTCTAAGATAAATGTAGAATTGGATATTTACCTTTAGACGATAATATTCACCGTTCAGTGACCTTTGCGTATTTGCGTTTTTAATTACATTAACGTCATTTTATCAGATTGATAATAGAAATTAACAAATATATACGAGACATCACGATAATGGGGAAAAAATTAAAAAAAAAAGAAATATTTAAGTAAACTTATAGTACTGGTACTATAAAATCATAACAGATCCATAACAGACAAAGTGTAACTAACGTATTTTTATTCTGTAGAGAATGTAATAAAACAATGCATGCAGTGTACGAGGGTTGTGTGAAAAGTTTCCGACCTAACAAAGATACCAGACATTTTTTCTTCAAATTAATTTTTATTTTTCTACATAGTCTATACACTTCTCCCAGCGATGCTCCCATCTCTTCAAATAGTAATCGGCGCCTTTCTCTGCAAAATTGTTGTTTACGAAGGTGATGGCCTCCTCATTTGACGAAAATCTATGTCCTCCGAGCGCAACTTTTAGCTTAAGGAACAAAAAAAAGTCGCTTGGGGCTAGATCTGGTAAGTAAGAGGGGGGGTCAAACAGTTCAAACCGTAATTCGTGGATTTTCGCCATGGCGCATTGTCTTGGTGAAACAAAATTCTTTTTTTCTGCAAATGTGGCCGTTTTTCCGCAATTTCTGCCTTCAGCTTGTCAAGTAATGATGCGTAGTATGCTCCTGTAATGGTTTTTTCTTTTTGAAGATAATCGATTAAGATAACTCCATGACTATCCCAGAAAACAGTTGCCATCACTTTCCCAGCCGAAGGAACAACCTTTGCTTTTTTTGGAGCCGATTCCCCCTTCGCAGTCCATTTTTTTGACTGTGTTTGTGTTTGTGGAGTATAATGGTGTGTCCAAGTTTCATCTACAGTAATTAATCGGCGCCAAAACTCTGATTTATTGCGCCTAAACTGCGCCAACAGAGAGTTGGAAATGTTCATTCGAACACGTTTTTGGTCCAAAGTCGGCATCCAACGCGCGGACAGCTTTCTCATGCCTAAATCTACTAAAATATGACGTGAAAATGTCACAGCCCAAAGACGTCACCCAGTCACGTTAAATTACGTCATCCCATGACGTACAATAGACATGTTTTATCGACGAAATTGTAACGTATGATTACGTTATTTCATGACGTAATTTTTTCTACCTATTTATGACGTATGGATTGATTTTGGGACAGAATAAAAACCAAAAATATTGATAGACAATTTTATTTGCATTAACCATTACATTAAATTTCAATGTTACATACAAATATTACAAGTTACTTTAAATATATAAAATATTTAACAATATTATTTAAATAATATAAAATGTTGCACATTACATAGTAAAAGTTAGGTACATCGAATTTAACAACGTAGTCTGTGTGCGAAGTACCTATAAGTTAAATGTGAAGCAACTATTTAAAATCAATTCTGATTCATAAAATGTATCTTTAAAAAATGAGATATTAATCAATTAAAAAAATTATTGATACAACTTAATTTGAATTAAATATTACAAGTTAATGCATAGCACACAGCATGTCACTAATAGTTATTATATTTTAGTCAAAAAAATTAAATAATTATTGTTAAATTTACCTTGTTCGAAGTAAACTTTTCTTACATTGTAGGATGTCCAGCCTTTTCCCTGAGAAACGCCAAATTATAATGCTTTCTGGTACTTTGTAGATGCCGAAAAAAAATCTGATTTCTCTAGTGTTAGTCATTTACAATGAATAGGTGCTAAGCCAGTTTGGTAGAATTGGATGCATACGAAGTAACGCCGCTATATTTAGACAAAAATTACAATATCAGTATACGAATACTATACAATAATCATTATTTAAATACAATGCTCTAACTATTTACCTATCAAAATTACATATTAAACTGATTAATAATAATATATTTACATTTTCTAAAACATCATTGGTAGCCATTTACGCCAATTAAGAATACTGGCAAATAAAAATATCATAAACCATTTATTTAGTTGAATGTAAGGAAATGCAAAATTTTTCTTACTTACCTAAATTTATCTGCAACGAATACTGTTATAAATATACACAAAAACACTTCTCATTTTAATCCTTGGTCATAAAGTGCTTGCTGTTGGCTTACATTACAGACACCAACAACAACAACAATGAGAGGAAAGGCGTGGCAAACACGATCTGCCCGACAAGCCTCCGAGTTGTAACGAGCGTTTGGCGCGAATATTAAAATCATTTTTCACAAGTTAAATTGACAAAGGTAGGTGTATTAAGTATATAGTAATAAGCAAATAAATACGTAAGGTATACAATACTATTGATAATGATTACCACTTAGAAATATTTTCAACTGCATGTATCATATATATTGAAATGACATATTTACCTAGCTGCTAAGTATCAGAAAATAAGAAAAAGCTACGAAATAAAATTTTTATTTACACTATGCAAATGTGCATGTTTTATAGTTAAATATTATTGCATCACTTTAGGTCGACGAAGTATCGACGTTGGAAAAATGACGTATATGGTTGGTCTAACTTATCACGTTGTAGAGACGTAGATATTAGGTCGTCGACGTCATTTACCAATAATTACCTAATATCGAAGTTTATATGACGTGACCCTGTCAGCTTGTCTAGCACCATTTGGTGAAATTGAGCGATATTATCCTCAGTGGTTGCACTTTTTGGACGTCCCGAACGTTCATCGTCACCCAAGCTAGTACGGCCACGTTTAAATTTAGCAGCACGGTGGTAAATGATGGTGCAGAGTCCCCGTACACAGCGTCCAACTCATCTTTGATTTGCGTAGGCGTATTGCCTTTTAAAAACAAATATTTAATGGCAGCTTGATATTCGATTTTTTACATTTTCATAAAAACACTCACATCGACTCACTCAAATGATTGTCAAACAACAACTGCGCGTCCAAAATGGCTAAAATTCTAGTGGGTACCTTTCAAAGCATGCGCAAACACATTCCCCAACTTTTGTTTACGAGTACTGCCATCTTCATCTTGAGATCGGAAACTTTTTAGACAACCCTCGTAATTATTACTAGCTAGTTTTTAATTAATCCCACAAAAACATCGTTTCATATCCATAAATTTGTCGAATGTCAATCTACTTATATTTGTCCATAAAGGATGACGAGAATTATTTCAACATAAAACATAAAAGTACATTGAAGTAATAGGTAATTAATGGCCGGATATTTGTTCCAAACACCTTGTATATTGTGCAATACCCAATTTCCGTTTGGAATAATTTACTATGTTTGTTTATTTATCAAGGTGTTGAAGATAATCAAATAATTTTCATAAATATTTAAAATTATACAAATTTATGCGTTTGTCTATTCATTTTTAGGTTTTTATTTCATTTTGTAGAAATCAAACCGTATTTTAACCTTATTTTTTTGTGATGTAGGCCAAAGCAATAAATATGGATTCAAAAAATAATAAATTTTGATTTTTTTGTCATTTGCTTCGTTCTAACCAATATATTATATAAAAATACATGTAAAACAAAGTCAAAATAACACGACTACAGTAAAATTAAAACAAATAGCGTTGTACGTCATAGATTTCAATGTCGTCATTCGTCAGTGACAACAACACAATATTTAAAAAAATAAACGTATCACTCATCTAAAATTTAGTTATTTTAGAGTGGTATTGTTTTATAAGAAAGCGCTGTTGCCAAAAAAAAAATAGGGATAGAAATAGAATATCGGATATATTGTTCTTCTTGTCTTCTCCAAATATTAAATTTAAAGTTATAATAGACCAGTTCCAAGTGTGCTAATCAGACTTTGCGAACTCGTCATGTTACAGCCACGCAACTGCAAAATGTTCTCTCTGGAGTCCGTAATGTTAGAATATCTGTCAATATGGTTAGAAACAGATTAAGGAGTTTTGGAATCAGACCCAAAATGCCTGTTACTACTCCATTGTTAACCTAGAGCACACCGTGTAGCACGTTTAAGTTTCGCAAGAGAACATGTTAATTGGGATATTATTTGTTCCAATCATTGGAAAGAATTTTATTCACCCGCACGTTGCCAGAATAACAATGGAATACCTTCAAGAGGTTGGTAACCAATTTTTAGATTGGCCAGCAGTTAGTCCAGACCTAAACCCAATTAAACATGTTTGGTACTACCTGGACAGACGCATAAGACCTCGTGATATCACTCCAGACAACCTTGATGAGATGGAAAATGTTTTAATAATAGAAAAATAGGAAAATTTGGATTTGGATTACATAAGTGACCTGATAAGAAGCCTTCCACTGAGAATGAGATGTTATTAGAGCCAAATGTGCCAATACCAGATACTAAAATGTTAAATTTATCGTTTAAATTTTTTATTTTGTTACTTTGTATTATTTGATATTTTTAGAATTATTACAGGTTTATTTTAATTGCTTGATGTAATATAATTATTCAATAAATAAATCTACTTACAGTTTCAATCCATAACATTTTCTAAAATTATTTTTATTCAATATCATTGTTTATATCTTGCACTACAAATATTTGATCATGAACTTAATTCTTCTTTATTATAAATCACACAAATTAACAAACATTGACCTTGAACTCTATTCTTCTAATTAATAACATATTATAGTATGTACAAAAAGTACGAGGAGTAATAAACCCTAATTAAGTATGCAAAACCTTTACAGGGAGCACCATGACATTTTTGATAAATCTCTTACTTTAAATTACATTTCTTTCGTAAATCTAAAAACCAGAGGTAGATCGACCCCGTATTTGTTTCAGTTGTAGCAAAGTTTAGGGTTTCTTCATTGTTAAAGGATTAGCAGATAAGCAATAACGCAATGCAGTGTATATCCAGCATTTATCCATGTTTCGTCTAAGTAGAAGATTTTCAAAATTTGTTCTCTGACATGTCGAATGCTTCTTAAATAGTCTCTTCTCCAAAAAACTATTTCCGGTTTATCTATCAAGAGAGATTTTCTATTATGTTTTGTATATCTGAAACCCACATATTTCAAAAGTTTGCATAATGTCATTCTGGAGAATTTTGTATAGTCCGTATCTTCTTTCACTGATGTCATAATTTTGTCAAGAGTTGGAATTTACTTTCGTAAGTAAAATCCATGGACTTTACGCTTTAGTCTTTGTTTTAATGACTCATCGATCTCAATTGGTTTTCGGCCTAAAGGAGTTTTAGGGGGTTGAAGAGTTCCATTCTTGCTTTCTTTTAGTAATCTATAAATTGTTGATTTAGCAACACATAACATAGCAGCCGTTAATTCCACAATATCATCAACACTTGCACTTGGATCCTTGTTTTTTAATGATATATATAACAATTCAATATCAGAGTTTTTTGATTTAAAGATAAAGGTGTAATCGTATTAAGCCGATTATAGTAGGCCACATGCCATTTAAAATTTCTGAGAAAAATTCCCCAAACACTACATACAGGAGTAATACAAATAAAAATATTCATTTTGCTTCTTTGAATTTAATAAAAATTGTAACGATATCTTGCTATCTTGACTTTAATTAATTTTTTAAAAATATATTTCATTGTAATTTATTTGTGACAATATTCAAAGAACAAAAATATATAAAATATTTATTGTTCAGATTGGTTTGTTTTCTATTATGAATAAACTGTGTTGCCTTTCTTTATCAAACTTATTAAAATGTACCTCTATCACTTTTTTTATTAAAATTAGTACATCCCGTTACCTCTGACCTAAATCGTATATTCTTTAGCATAGCTGCAACTCATTCGTTCAGTACAAAATGTACATTACGGTATACCCTCTTAAAATATATTTTGGTACGTCTATGAAATCTACTTACATGAATGATTTATTACTCCTTGTCCTTTCTATATAGACTATATGTGTGTAGTTTTTGTATGAAAATAGAGATTATATCAGTTACTAATAATAATTAAAACAACATATTATATGGTTAACAGCCATTATATATTATATATATTATAGTTGCCATCCACTGTCTGGTTCTTGTGGGAAAGTTCCAGGATTGGTACCTTGTTCCAGAGATTGCTACACCTGGTAACTAAACAAAACTGTATTCTGCCAAAAGCAAATGCAATAGCTGGTCTACCTAAAACCATTTTGTCTATTAATATAATTCATATTTTTTACTTACCAGAAATAATAAAACCTATAATACTTACCTACATAAATGAAAATTGTTTTAATTGTTAACCACATAGTACTACGTGGGTCCCATAACAATCATTGTAGCTATGTAAATATTGCTTTTACCATTCCACCTTGACAGAATAATAATGTAATAGTTAACTACTAAATCAAATTTTTCTTGTTTTTCCACGACCACTCTACCAGACACCAACTCTGAGTTAGTCGAGTCAATTTATAGATTAGTTACTGATTGTCTTTAAAATGACTTGGGACAACCAGTAACCGTATCAGAATAATTGTTATTTTCATTAATTATGCCCATTATTTTTTGATTTTTAATTTTAATTAAATAAACTACTTTGAAACATAACTCTAAATTCATTTCCCAAGAAAATGAAAAGGTAATAGTAAAAACTTTATTCATCAATCACGTATGCCATACTTTTTGTAGTTGATATCGCCCTTTAGACACCTTAATTTTACATCAGTCTTACGTTCCTTAAAAATAACGTTTCAATAACGTGGTTTCTAATATTTTGTGATATAGACATTCTTAATTATTTGAGGATATTTTATTTAAATAATAAAGAAAGGGTTGGAAACTGTCTAATTATTGTTTTAATTTTGTTGCACAACATTTAACCAATTAGCTAATAAAAATATTTATTATTGCTGTATGTATTATAATCCAAATTGTAGATAAGAATTAATTTGCGTAATATATTTAGTTAAAAGTGCTTTGAACTTGATATTTGTTAAAAAATAAGATTTTGTTTAAATGATAACTTGTATAATATTAATTCCTACACTAATACACTGGAACATTTTACGAACGGTTTAGTTAAATTTTAATGGTTCACTTGCTCACAGTGTATATTATCTGTTGCGAAAACATCTTGGGCGCCACCTTTTAGGGATTGTGAAAGGCATATCTCGGTGCATTACATTCTGTATTTGCTCGTAGCAGTGGAAGCTAGTTTATTGTTTCACCTCCATCGCTCTAGTTGATAATATATGTTGATGCATTTTGTTCTCTTTATTTGCTCCAGTTTACTAATAACTGGCAACTGATTTGATTAGGTCTTCTGGTTGCAGAATAAATCCACGTCGCAACCCTTGGTGACAATCACTAGCTGCAGCTGATGTTTCTTGTACCCTGCATAGACCATTTGTGCTTTTTTATCTCTTTTTTAGTTCATAATTTCATGTTAACTTCTGTCAAAAGGTGATCCCTGAATGTTTCACCTCTGCAGATAAGTTTTTCGAAGATTGAGGGTCTCTTGCGTTCTAGCACAGACTGTTTCATAAAAATTTCCTGTCTGCAGCTTTACTAGGTCACCTGCTTAAGCTGTAGTCCAGAAGTTAACCCTACTTAGACGACCAAGAAGTCTAAGACCAAGTTCCACAGTATTATAGTGAAAGAAATCCTTTCTAAGGACATCCTTTAACAAAAAGGCAACTTACAGTAACATCAAGAGTATACTAATGTTCAAATTTAGTGTACTAACCCCTTACTAATCAAAACTATTGCGTTTATCTAAAAAATTAGTTATTTTAGTTCAATGAAAGCTGTTTTATCGTTTGATGTACTAATGATGACTTAAGATTAAAAAGAAAACATTTTTTTGAGTGTATATTAATATTTTATCTTGCGATAAAGACACACGTGCATTTTTTTTATTAATATTTGTCTACTCCGTTGACCTTGCTGTGCATGAATTTTTTTTAAAAACCGTACTTTTTTGTGAATTAAATAAATAAAAAATAAACTCATCCAAAAGATAACCTATCATTCGACGATAACTATCTATTTAATAAAAGTTAATGTAGAATTTCCTAAAAAGATTTTGTTGACTAATATGTACTCTAGAAAATGCAAATAACACAAAGTAACAAAATCAAAAATTTAAACGATAAATTTAATATTTTAGTATGTGGTATTGCCACCTCTGGCTCTAATAACACCTCTCATTCTCCGTGCAAGGCTTCTGATCAGGTTACTTATGTATTTCAAATCCAAATTTTCCTATTCTTCTCTTAAAACATTTTCCAGCTCATCAAGTTTGCCTGGAGCGATATTAACCTAGTAAAAATTTATCTTGGCGCTATATTGGCTAGACGTTGCCACCAAAATTCAACAATATTGGAATTGGAGAAAAATGTTAACGCTTTCAAATGTATGAATAATATTGACGCAAGATTGCATTATATTGCGCCAGTATTCAGCCAACGTTAGGTTACATTGCAAAGCAATATTGAGCCATTATTGGCCAAATTGACGAGTTAACGTAACGCCAATATTGGCTCAATATTATTTCCCACGATAGGATACCATGTCTGTCAATATTGACGCTATATAGCACCAATATTGGTAGCCGATTTAGGGTTTTCATGGTCACACATTGAAAATAAATATTGGACCAATATTGGCTATATTGAAATCCTGGTGCCATATTGCGCAAATATTCCAATGTTGGCGCAATATTGCACCAACATATATCCAACATTGTATGTTGAATATATGTTTCTAGACACTTTCAAATGAAAAATTAAGCAAATTAAAATATTCTGAAAAATGTGATATTTTATTTTACACCGTAATTCAATTTTTAAAAGTATGCAATACTTTTTGTAACGAGTTTATATACATAGATATTGATTTTAGTACCTAACGGCAATGATTTTTTTTTTGGAGAGCACCTTGAATACGGTACCAGTAAAAGTTTTCAAATTGCGACCTAATTATACATAATTGGTTCCTATATGTAAATATATCGTATTAACAATGTAGTAATTAATTATAATTCAACGTAATTATAAATGAAAATAATACTATTGACGTTAATATAATATTATAGATAAAGCTAATGTTCTATTCAATGGTATACTGCAGTAGATACTGCGTGTTACTGTGAACTTCCCCAATGTTTCCTTTGTTTTTAGTTTTCTGTAATCTACGGGGTATAACAAAAAAATTTATTATGCGTAAAAAAGGTAAAAAAGTTGTTGAGGTTCACTAATGGATCCGACAATAATATACTTTTCTGCCGTGGTTAAAACTAATGAAAATTTTTGACGTAGCAACAGTCACTCCAGTTTTACAACAAATGACACATGACAATGCAATCAATAATATATCCGATCATTTTTATAATTATATATAATATATTTGCGAAACGTCGACCCTGCGCGCATTTTTCGTTGTAAAAGGCAGAGAGCCAATTTGTAACTACAAAACTGTCCAAAAGAGATCCCGGCTAAGAGACCCTCTCCAGGGGGTGGTTCGACTCCAAGTTAATGCTTACTATAGAAAGATTGGGATGTATAAGTAATAAGGGCGCTACTATCTTTTTGTACGTTTTCGATTAAGCAAACAAACTACACAAAAACTAAGGTGAGAAAGATAGAAACACCTTGTAATTGGTTTAATTAAACAACAAATAAGGAAGTTACTTAAAACAAAAGACGGACCACGCTACGAAAGTTTCTGGGTGTTTATCTACTGGTTCTGGCAGCTTGAGATGTAGTGTTTTTCTTAACGACTCAGAAGTGGTTTAGATTCAGGCTTCTGCGGCCTCAACATCAGCTCCAATTGGTTTGAAGGACTATCTCCGCATGGGGACCTTCCAAAGGATGCTTTCAACAAGGGCGTTATCTTCCAACTTAGCCTAAGCTTGGCTCGAACTTAGCTTTAACTTAGCGGGTTGTGTCTTCCAACAACCAAAAGGAAATTTCACAAGACGAGATACTAGAACGCCATTCCAACTCTTCAAATGAGCATATTAGTTCAAAAAGGATAGAAAATGATCATACTCGTCTATATATAGTCATGCTCAAGACGGAAATCGTGTTTGTGTCATTTGTCAGAAGGGATGCGTTCGTCAATTGCAAGCGGGATATGCGTTTATTGTTTGACTACATAGTTACGCGTCGATAAGGGGTGTCTCGTGTACAGTAGCGTTAACAGTGATTCGGGGTCGGTTTTAACGTTAATAATAGCGGTATCGTTTACGGTCGAATAATAGTGCTATCGGTAAACTCTGTTCATAGCGAATTGTTTTTGTCGTTTTTTAAATTACATTAAATTACAAATTTTTGTAATATTCACTTCAATCGTCGAACAGTGTAGTTAAAGCTCTTAGTTCAATGTTACCATAACTCATTAGTGGTAAGTGTTTTACCTGTTTTATTAAATTTAAGGTGTAAAACAAAATTAAGATAAATATAACAGTCTAGTAATGTTTATTATTTCAATTTTCATGATTACAAATACAAATAATTTCATATATTCATGTAGATAATCTTTTACAATGCATAATTAATGTAACTAAATGGAAATAAACACCTTTGACAACACTGCTGAAACTGTAAACCTATCACAGGACTGTAATAATTTATGACCTTCTCTCCCTAGACCATATAGACATGTAGATCATGTCATTAATACTTAAGAATATTTATAAAAAATGACAAAATTTAAATATTTTCTTCCGATTTTTTGAGTGAAATAGACTTGAGAACTCACTCCCTAGGCCCCACCCACCAAAACACAAGTTTAAATTGCAAACCCCTGCTTGTGATACAACTTTGAAAATACTATAAAAATGCTATCAAATGGTATAAATTATAATTGTACAGGGTGAAGCAATAATTGTGAAACGGTTTCAAGCATTTTTCGCTATCACCCTTCAAGAAGTGTAAATTTTAAAATTGACACAATGTATGCTGGTTTCGAATATGCTTTAAAGTATGTTTTGTAGATAGTGCGGAATTTCCCTCGTTTTTAAATTTTTGTCAAACCAAACCGATAGAAACTTTACAAAGCCAAACTATTAAAAACTAATTGACAGCACTAGTTATAACTTTGTAAAACAATTTTTTTATAGAAGTCTGTAAAATTTTAGCCAATAATTGATCTAACCGATCGCCCACTGCAAATTAAGCAATAAAACCAAATTAAGTAAAAGAATTTACAATTTAATTAACATTTCTAAAATTGTTTGATAAATCAACTTCCACAATATCGAATTGTCAAAGGTCAAATGAATCTAGTAGTTATATTTAACAAACAATTTTGAAGTTCTTGTATTGGATTACGCATGTATATTTATCGTTAAAAATTGAAAATTAAAATGCATTACATAATCTTTTATATTATGTTAAAATTGCCGAAATATTTTCGTCACCTTTTTGGTGTATACGAAATTTGAATAACCATTAAAAATCAATTTAAACGCATAATTGATTGCTATTACTTATTTATTTATTTATTTATTTACCATGGAACAGGTTAAGATGCAAAATAAACAACGAATTTAAACAAAATGTACGAAATATTAAAAAAAATGTATTCAAATTTTATCAATTTTTATGTACATACATAATAATATTAGAAGATTAAAAATATAAGAGTTCAATAAGTCTAAGGCTATAAAATGATTATCAATATTTAATAGAGTGCTATAAACATTTGCTAATCTACACAGAAATGAAAGAATTACTTAAGTATTTGTATTTATTGAAAAGTAAATTCTGAAGGATTGGTGGTATATAAGGGTTAAGGGCGCCACTATCTTTTAAACGTTACGAATAAACAACACTGAATGCCGTAGATGTCTACATAACAGCCTATCCTAAAAAATCAAATAACTCACTCAATTTTCTTCAAAACTTTAACAAATTATACATTTGCTTAAAGGGAAAGAGTTCATCTTTCAGATAGAATAAAAATATATAGGATGTTCCATTAAAAAATCAACGATATTTGCATTTAAAAAACACCTTTTTTTTTAAACACCCTATTACATAAAATTTTACTAATTAAACATGTTTACTGAAAGAAACTTTAAATAAAAAGAAATTGTTCCTAACCGCACTTCTCTATGGTTTTTAAGTTCTGATATATTTGGAGTTAAAATCGGTCAGAAACTTCTGGGACACCCAGTATTTAATTGTCAACTTCTTTTATTAGACATTTTAGTATATAGTTCAAATCCATTTGATTCTTGTTTTATTTTTAATGTCCGGAAGAAAACGAAAAAGTTTTTGATGCCGGACAAAATATCCGAACGTCACAAACAAACTCTCTCTCCTTAATCCATTTCTCGCTTAAAAGATAAATGCTGTGTCCTTTACGGAACATCGATTTTTATTATCCGATGTCTGCTTTGAAAACGGTTCGTTTGGCAACGCCGCAGAAAGCGAATTAGCATTCCTGCGAATACTGCGTAGACCTGCGATACGGTCGAATTGTTTGGTGCACCTTTAAAAAAAAAGGAGAATGATTTCTTTGTTCGAAACGAAACTCGTCGACTCACTCGATGCCAAAATATATAACAATGGTATGTCGGTTTCAATCGGATCTAATTCTTCTAGCTGACAACCTAGAGACAGTCTTTTATCGAATGTATATACTAAATACTACAAGTTTGAATTCAGTACCGTACTGTAAATTTCATTTAAGTTAGAGGGATTTGAATAATTGGATTTTATCACTTTTAATATTTTAATGATTAATGTTTTTCATACTTTACGGTATACTTGTAGCTTACAGTACTCTTCAATGGACTAGTTTAGTAGGATCATATTAATCAAAATGATAGCAATATATATTTAGGATAAGATACCTACTTACTTATATTGGTATTCATTTTGCAAGTAATTTTTCTCATTTCGTAAAATTTAGCAATAAATAATTAGTAAGTTTTAAACGTAGCGCCAACTAATAACCAATAATGAAGTGTGTTTAAAAGTCAACGTTATCACAGTTTAGTTACGTTCGTTTCAAGTATTCTCAAAGAACTGGCGGCACAAAACACCGTGTTCTGTGACTAACTGATTGTACCAGTTGACAAGATATATGACAGAAGAGAAAATCGTGTTTATCTGTAATAAACAAACAAGACCTCTATTCTTGACGGTGATAGAATAGAACAGCCAATAGAAAGTGGGCGTGGTTTTATTGAAAATGCCAAAACCGTATTCTTGAAATTCGTTCTCTCACTGTACCGATAGAAGGGTCGCTCCCCGAGAGAACAATTACTTCTATTGGTTATTTTTGAAGGAACCGCTATAACACCAAGAGAAGGTGTTAGGGATTTTTATTTTCGAACCAAAAATAGTATAGAAGTAATTTCTTTTATAAACCAAACACAACCAAACAACAAATTAAACTAACGAAAATGACAGAATATTTTGTTTAGTGTTTTACTCCTTATTTGATAAAGTGTCAATCAGAGAACAAAAATATCAATATGTTTATATCTTTTTAATGACAACAAATAAGAGAGAGAGATAAGTTTCTCGGTTAATATTAAAGCATATCGACAACATCGCAAATTTTCTACCAATCTTATTGAAACACGTCACTTACCACTTATGACGTATGTAACCATTAAATTTAAATTTCCAAAGCCGATTATGGCTAGAGGATTAATTTTATAAACATTTTATTTGTACAGTTGAACCACTAAAAACCTATTTTATAAGATGCAAATATAAAAAAAATCACTAAACTAGTCCATTCTCCCAATGTTGTTTGAAATAATAAGTGAATCAACATAAACTTAGCTTTTATTCTAGTTTTTGAAGATTGACATTAATTGTACAACTGCTGTTGCCAGCAATATGTATTAATGGAGTTGTTGATGGATTTACAGTGTTTTCTGTAATCGCGGAAGACGTGAGGCTGTGATGTAGCACTTCAACAAAAATTTCGCCCCTTTGGATCATTCTTGCAATCTTGTTTTTGCCTTCAATCGATTCTTCTATATACTTCTCTGCAACTGAAGAACTCTTCCATCCACCGTGCTGTTTTAGAACTTTAAGGTCAGCCCCAGCATTGGCCAACAACGTTGAGGATGTCCTCCTGAAGCAATGACCTGTATACTTTTCTGGTTGGTCTAGTTTTAAGAACTCAGCTGTTTTCTTAGGTGTATGTATATCAGCTCTTTGATACAGACATTTTCCTTGTCTATAACCCACCAAAAGAGCTTTCAGGGAGACGTGTTGCCAAAAATTCATGTATTTTCTAAACACATCCAAATAGTGAACCTCATCACTGTTAATCACAGTGAAAGCTCGTCGAATATGCGTGTTTGTCTGGTTAATCTTAACTACTAGCTAAGTACCCGTATCCTCCACATCACTAACTTCTAAATTGCAGATCTCTTCCCTTCGGCAACCTCCAGCAACTCCAAGTAATGCTATCACTTTAAGTAATAGATATTCTTTATCTGGAGCGTCACTCATGAAGCTTTCAATTTGTTCTTTTGTCAGCACCTTCGACTGGTTTGGCTGATGGTCTACATTTTGTTTATTCAAAAAAGCTATCAACTTTGGGAAACCATAATCATTGATTTTACCATCGAGTATTTGGACCATAATAAAGAAAGGTTGAATGTTTTTGACTGAAAATTTAAACTGTTAAAAAGAATATTCTTTAAAAAAACTGTTCTACCACATCCAAAAAGTAAGCCAACATCACATTTTCATCAGCACTACTTTTCAAATCGTGTTCTTCACACCAGTTGCAAAACAGCGCATATTCTTTTTCATATCTTTTCGCAGACTTAACTGGAATTATTTGCCCTATCGCTTCCACAGTTTTCTCAGCAATTTCATCTAATTTCAGATCCATTTTCTCCGCAGATATTTCGTGTGTGCAGAAAAATTCAATATGTCTACCTTTATTTACATTGTTACTTGGTAACCGCTGTTCTTTTTTTATTTATAAAGCAAATCAAGTAACTTCTTCTCTCTATTTATTGTAACATATTTTACAGCCTGATGATGGTCCCATAGGACCGAAACTGGTTGCTACAATTTAATAAACAGTTTGTGGGATAGACTTTGTGTTTCGTTTGAATCTTTTTGATTCAGTTCACATATGAGATACGTATGGATAACTTACAAGATTTGCATTAATTAGTTAAATATGTCTGAAAAATATAATTTTCAAAAAAATAATTATTTTTAACATAAGGGAAATGGAACCTTCATATTCGTATTTAAAACAATTTATTTTTTTTTTCCTGGGTATCGGTCAAAATACATCTTTATTCATATTAAACTGGAATCACAATGTTTCTATCATATAATAATTTCATGTTTTACACTTGGATACAGCAATCTTATTGCTTATTGACTCTTCAATGTAAGATTCTGCAACGGATGACGATTTCCATCCACCGAAACGTTTAAGTTTTACTAGATCAGCTCCAGAATTTGCGAACATAGTAGCTGAAGAACGACGAAACAATGCCCCGTGTACTTTTTTCAATTTTCAATCTGCAATATTCTTGCTGTGAGGTACGTTTTTGGGGCGCAAGGCAATATACTGTAATGAATATTATGATTTCAAATATTGTTTATTGTTTGATTGATATTATTTATTATATTGATATTACTTAAATGTTCTAATAGTAGCAAGATCTTCTTTCTCTCAGGGGTGTTTGGTTAGGTTAGTTTCTATTGGATTATTAGGTAGAAGGTATTTGAATAAAATTGATTAATGATAATTATAAATTTATTATAAAATAATTAAATTAAAACAGTAATATTAAAAGTTGAATAATGAAAATAATTAGGAAAATATAAAAAAAGAAAGGCCTTTAGTAACTATAAAAGAACTTACTTGATGTGAATTAAGTTAAATTAACCAATGTTGTTCATGTAATGGCAAGTAAGATTATCAAATACACTAATTATTAAATATCAAGTAAATTCCTTCGTTTTTAAATTATAAAATTCAACTAACTACTACAAAAAATTTTAAAAGTTTACAATTTTATCTGACCTTGATATAAAGTCCTGCTTCCTGATTGGTGGAAAAAGTCTGTAGTCGCTCTATGAAAAACGGAGACGAACGAAGTGTTACGTGGAATTTGCGACTTTGGTAAACTGAAGTGTTGTTAGACGATTAGTTTCTTGAGTAAAGTTATTGTTCTTTATTCCCCCAAATTGATATGGTTTAGTGTGGATTACAAGTTCCTTTAATTTTGCTATTAATAGTAAGTACTCTTATATTCTTCTTTTTTTTTATCAATCGAAAATGTTTTAATTTCACTTTTTTGATTAGTTCTTATAATGTCACTTTTTTGGCACTTTATTTTACTTTTTGATTGTTTTACTTTATATTCTTAACGTCACTATTTAACACTTTGTTATAATAACTACTTTAAAAACTGTTTTATAGGTTTCAAACTTTCTAGAAACTTCGTTTTTTTTGTTCTAGAGAACATTTCTGGAAAATATGTGTATCTCTTTCTTTCATATGTATGACTAGACATACTCACTTCCTCTACTGTCCGATCATTCGAGATTGAAATATAGTAAAATATATCTGTCTCCTTTTTACACATTATCTGTCTTTTTTTTACACATTATATAATCAATTTTCGCGAAGTTTCTAGTAAGTTTTAAATAACATATTTATGTACTAAATATAATATTGATACAATACATAATAAAATAAGTTTTAACTTAAAATTCTCTTACAAATACACAAAATATATAATAAAATAATACAATACAATAAAAATTATTTGATTTAGTTATATTAAACAACTTCTGTTGATATTATAATTATCATTACTATTGTCAAATATTTAAATATTACAATACTTTCTCACAATGTCCAAGAAACTCACTCCACTTTTCTTGTCAGTAATACAAAACGACCTATCCTGCTTCTGATCAGATGGTCAATGTCCTCCTATGGTATCTCATTCCAGGCAACCACCAACTCCTCTCGAAGTTTTTTTAGAGGCTGAGGAGGACGTTGCAAATTGAGCAAATTTCCTACCCATCATATCCCACACGTGCTCAATTGGGGATAAGTCGGGTGATCTTGGTGACCAAGGTAACAATGTGACATCATTATGTTGAAAGAAGTCTATTGTGACTCTTGAGACATGTGGTCGGGCATTATTTTGTTGGAAAGTTGGATTTGCCAGGGTGTCAAGATAGGGTAAAAGATGGGGTTCTAAAACTTCTTGGATATAACGCTGCGCGTTCATGTTACATCTGATGAAGATTAAAGGTGAGCTCCAACCATAAGCTATAGCACCCCAAACCATAATTCCAACAGTTTGATGAACATGCCTTTCAACAAAAAACCGTGGATTTCTCCTTTCACCACGTCGTCTTCTAACCCTCGCTCGACCATCGTGCATGCCTATAGAAAATCGAGACTCGTCACTAAAGACAATACTGTTCCATTCCTGATCCCAGAGTGACCGTTCTCTGCACCACTCAAGGCGATTACGTCGGTGTTCTGGAGTTAAAGGGTGGACCCAGTGTGGTCGATATGAAAACAGGCCAAAACGTCTTATTCGTCGGTAAAGACTTCGCATGCCAATAGGTCTTCCGTGTTCTGCAAACTATTCATTTGCAATGGACCTGGTAGTAGAGAAACGGTCCCCTAATCTTAGGCGGCGATCGTCACGGTCAGTTGTTCTACAAGGGCGTCAAGAGCCTCTTGCTCTTTACGTACGGCCATCTCGAAGCCATGCCTGACAACACCTAACCACGGTGTCTACACTTCTTTGCACTCTAACCTCAATTTTCCGAAAAGAAAATTCAGCACTATACGACCCCTATCAAACTCACTAAGTTGACGAAATCGTACAGGTTTCCGTACCCTAGGCATCGTAACCAATCGTAAAGAATGTCAAGAACCAAAATCAGCAAAACTTGGATCTTTACTACGGCTACAATATTCATTTTTGGATTGTTAGTGGATTTCAAAAAAAGCAGTATAAAAACCGGAATCTTCAACTGATAAGGCTGAAAATTTTATCAATTGTTTGTTTCACTAAATTCACCAAATTTTATTAAAATAAAATCATTTAAATTGGGTACCTATATATTATTTTTGGTGTATTAATTATTTTAAAATATTTTTAAACATTAACATTGGATAATTTAAACGGCAAAACTGTCAAATGTTATAAATTACATCAACAATTTTTTTAAAATCAAAATTTTCGTAATTTTCATACAAATTATAAATTAATTTAAAAATTATAAAATGGCAAAATATAAATAAATATTATAGGTATACTATTTATTTACGTGTACATCTAGGTGTCAAGCTTATGAAAGTATTAAAAAAAATACCAAACAGCAACTTTTAAAAATATAAAGTAGATAATATTGATGCTATTGTTTCTTAGAATTTCGAAGGCAAGTCTACGCTACTGTCGAGCAAACAAAAAAAAAAGAACTGTACGCACTTTTGTATATAATGACCGAGAATTTGGCAACTGCGCGTCCGCATAACCTTGTAGATTTGATATGTTGTTCGCGGACGTGCACTACGAGCTTACGTAATAATCCCATGCGATCCCTGTCGCCCCTCCGCCCCCCCGTAGATCGTTCGGTTGGCCCCCCTCCCAAATTTCGGCAATTTGCGCCAAGTTCAACGCAACATTTTTTCCTGGTTAACACAAATAGACTGCAAAAATCTATTGCACTATTTGAACTGTTTGGTGCGCGTTCTCCTACAATATAATAAAATAAATTTCTCAAGGATTAGGTGGTTGGTTTATCATGACCTTTTTGTGCCCCGAGGGGATAGAGGGATAGTGCGAGTAGTTGAAAAGTGCGTGTTTCCAAAAAGGCAGACCATAAATAATGGCAATGCGAGGTAGGTGTCAAGGAAACTCTTTTGTTTATTGGATTTCTACATGGAAGTTGGGTTTTCCTTAATTAATAAACATCATCGATTATCACAGGATTCGGTAGTAGTATCAATCCTATTGTTTTATGGGTGGTATTATGTAATTTTGCTGCATTTAAATATTCAAATTATTCGAGTTACCTTGAAAGATATATTTTCGGTAAAAAATATCTACCTGCATGACATATTACCAGGTATTTCGTATTTTTAACCGGTTTCAGTGCATTTCTTATTTCTACTTTTAATTTTTAAAATACTAAAAAACGAATTTCAATTTATAACTAGCCGGTAAACTCTTTTTTGTTACACTTTTTTAAACATAGACAAAAAAAACTTCCAACTTTCATTAGAATGCTCTTTGTTTTATGTTCTGTATCGATTTATTTAAAATAGAAGATGACTAATAAGTAATATTTATTTTTCTCTACTACAGCAGTGTTATTACCGCTGAAGTGTTTTATGTTCTCTTATAATATTTTAAATAAGTTATAAATGTACTGAAATGATGTAGTTAACAAGAATTTATTGACTATTTTATTTAATTTCATTTTATTTGTGGTTTGGTCAAATTCATAAAAAAATAACGAGTTATTAATTGTTTAAAAACATAAATGAATTGTTTGGGTTGGTAAAAAAATTAAAAAATGCAGTAGGTGCCTATTCTAGTTTTAAAAATCTATAGAAATGTTTTTTTTGTTATGGTATGCTTGAAAATGTTTTATGAAAAGAAAGTAAGAATTAAACATGTATATTTTTAATTTTTTAAAGTGGATCTATAATTAAAGGTGCAGTTGTTGCTGGCGGTATATTTTTTATAATTTATATCTAACTTTGATTGGTAAATTAGTAAATTACAATCGTTGATACAAATGAACGAGTGCTGGTTAACAAAATATTGAGTAGTACAAGCTGCCAAACAAATACCCAACAATTCATAGAAATCCAACATGTAGTTGAGGCCATAGATACAGGGTTGGGATAAAGTATGGAACGAAGTAAATATCTTTTAAACGAAAAGAACGATATTTATGAAAATTTGCAGGTAAGTGCAATGGAATAAAATGCATCTGATGTACATTTTTTTTGATAATAATATACTCCCGGTTTAACCGGAAATGCCATCAACTTCTTTAATTTAAATGGGACACCCTATATATTTTTACAGATTTTGAAAGAGCTTGTTATTTTGAATTGATACATACTGAGTTTAGTGTAAAAAAATTTGTAAAAAAGAGGAATATAGCACTTTAACCAACCTCCTTGGAGTTTTTTGCGTTAGAGCAAAAAACTATTTAGATAAACTAATTGATGTTGTTTGTTTGCATAGTAATAAATAAACAAGTACTGTTTAGTACGTCTTTTGTTCTTCAAGTGTCAAATTCTAATTGACGGAAATAAATTGCACAATTTAGAATGGTTCAATTAAGTGAAAAAGAGCATATTGAAATTTTAATGATGATCGGTTATGGTGATCGTGTTAAAACTCATGAAGAAGTGTGTCATATTTTTAATAATTTGCATCCGGAGAGAAATCCTATATCACGCCCAACAGTAAATAAAAACATTACAACGTTTTAATACTACTGGGATGGTAAAAAATTTGCTAGAACCTGGAAGACCGCGTACTGCAACGAACGAAACTGTTAAACAAAATATTGCAACCGATGTAGAAGAATCACCTCAAACTTCCACCACAAATTTAGCACTAAACCATGGTATCAGTCGACGTTCTGTAGGAAAGAAATTAAAAAGTGAAAAGTATCATCCGTATAAGGTACAGTTTGTTCAAGAATTGTCATACGATAATTTTGACCGACGGCTGGAATTTTGCGAACGGCTAATGGACATCTGTAATGTCGACGAAAATTTTGCTTCTAGCATAGTTTTTTCCGATGAGGCAACTTTTTGTTTAAATGGAACAGTTAATCGCCATAACTCAAGGTATTGGTCAAATGAGAATCCTCATTAGATTCATGAAGCACATACCCAGCATCCACAGAAGTTAAATGTTTGGATGGGAATTGTCGAAAATAAGCTTATATTCCCATTTTTTATTTTTTTGAATGGTGACAAGTATTTGGATCTACTAAATAACGAAATTATTCCTGCACTTCAACAGAATGGGCAATTACCATAAAATATTTGGTTTCAACAAGATGGAGCACCTCCCCACTATGATAGACGGGTTAGGGATTTTCTGGTTGCGAATTTTCCAAATCGATGGATTGGACGTAGAGGATTCATAGAGTGGCCTGCTCGTTCTCCGGATCTTTGCCCGTTAGATTTTTTTCTTTGGCGTTATCTAAAATCACGTGTTTACGTTAGACGACCAACAAACTTACAGGAATTGAGACAAAGAATTATTGATGAATGTGAACTTATACGTGGAGAAGTCTTGGAAAGAGTGACTCAAGAATTTGTTAATAGGATGGCATATTGTCAGCAAGTAAACGGCGAGCATTTTGAACATTTGAAGTAATTTTGTTTCTTATTATTCTAAAATAATGAAATGTACATCTATTGTACTACTAACAGTGAGTTATTCCTCGTTTTTACAAATTTTTTTACACTAAACTCAGTATGTATGAATTCAAAATAACAAGCTCTTTCAAAATCTGTAAAAATATATAGGGTGTCCCATTTAAATTAAAGAAGTTGATGGCATTTCCGGTTAAACCGGAAGTATATTATTATCAAAAAATGTACATCAGATGCGTTTTGTTCGAGGTTTTGTTCCATTGCACTTACCTGCAAATTTTCATAAATATCGTTCTTTTCGTTTAAAAGATATTTACTTGGTTCCATACTTTATCCCAACCCGGTATAGATACAGTGTGGAAACCACTTATTTGTGGGGTTAGTTTAGAAGATTATATAAAAACATAAAACATAAATTTAAATGTACAGGGTTATACACGCAAGTGTGGCATCGTCCATGATCTATATTTTTAATGAAACATCCTGTATGTTTTTTTAAAAGCTCCTTAACAATACGATCTTCACGAACTATACCATATGTAGGGTATATTTTGAATTGTACAGAGTGAAGTTTTGAAATTATTATTTATAATTTTGTTAAAGATAGTAAATAAATAAAATTGTATAAATAATAATGTTGCACACTTTAAATAATGGTTTTATTTTTAATTAGCTGAAGGCAGACCTCATATTTCTTCGCTAAGTATCAATATTTTGGGTTTTGTTAACATTTTTTGTCACGAATAGGTAAAAACTGTATAGATAACTATGCCAATATAATTAAACTAACTAACTCTGGCGGATTTTCCGAGCGTAATATGGAATTCTTCATCAAGTGGTGTTAAATCCAGTGAATGAGGTGGATACACGAATTCAGTGCACGAGAAATGATTGTTAGCGTCAATAATAATGGACTTGATGATTAATAAGCAGCCTTGCATCATGGCAAAACTGAAACACGCTGTATATTGCACGTAAAACATTTTGAGGTACAATAGATACACACAAGTTATTTTGGAGGACCAAATTGAAGATTAATCACCTCTGATTAATAATTTTCGTCATCCACCTATTAAAAGAAGATGAAAATGAAGAAACACTGATTCTTGCACTTAAAAATAAATAGTTTCACAAACAAACGCTTTTTTGACAAACTTTAATTCTTCTTTAGATTTTGGGAAATTATTGCAAATTGCAACGTTGCATTTAGCCTTAAATCTACATTTTCAGCACTACATGCATTCTAAAAGTAAAATTTTAAGTACAGTTTTTCATTTACCAACGAAGATTTTTCAGAACCACCAAAATAACGACATTTTAATTAATAAATAACGCAAAGCAACGTTGCCACATATCCAAAAAATCTCTAAATCTTCGGATTTTTATAAAAAACGAACTAGTTTTTAAAATCATCCCCCCAAATGGCATTTTCTTGATTTTCTCGTACGACGCGTGCCATTATAACGAAAATTTGTTTTCTCCATTTGCTTAACATGTCCAAATTCTCTTCTCTATTGCTTCTCTATTTTACTAATTGTACCTTGGAATATAGGCGGCAAATTCGGAAATATTTCATGCAATCAAACTGGTAAAAGTAAAAATAATGTTTTGAATATTATTGTAGTAACGTAATCTCGTTCATTCATTCATTCATTAATTTCCGAGTATGTTTGCAAATATTAATCTGAACAGTATTTCCTCCTTCCTCTTTCACGTTAATTAAAAAAAAATATTGTTATTAAATCCTTTAATAATGTTGAAAATGTACAAAAGCTTGTCAGATAGGAAATTAAAAATTTGTTTTGATTTCACTTATATCGTTTTGTTGATGAGGCCATGGCAACTTTAAAAAAAGTCGGTACCTATGGTGAAAGTCTGCTCATACTTCAAAATTCATTTTTTTTTACTTCTGGTAAATTATAAATATAGACAATTATATATTTAAAAGCAAAACACTAAAAATTAATATATTTTGACGTTGTAAACGAGAAATAAGGTAAGGTTATGTTAAGTGAAGTTTGTGTTTGGATTTGGAGATTTAGAATTTAGATTTAGAATAGACATACGTCTCGGAAAAAAGCGCCACCAAAACTGTTGAACTAAATTGACAGGTTGGTGCAATGTTCAAATTTTGCGTGCAACAAATTTCAAAAAATATATCTTTTTTTTACTTCATATTTTGCTAGTCGCATTCTCGATGCTTTCTGTAGGAGTTAAGCTTCTGGCGTTAAAATTCGTGATCGCAAATTGTCAAACTTTTTCAAAACATACCATCACTTAAAGGCCAATATCTCTTTTATTATAATATAAAACTCAACTAAAAAACCTTATCTTCTAGAAAAAAGTTTAAACTATATCCTGTAAAAATTTGAATACGTAATTTAAAGGCATTCTTTAGATTTTTTGTTTACAAAATGATTGAAATTTTGGGTACAATTCAGGCTTGCCACCCGTTTTCAGCTGTCACATTTTAGACGCCCCTCTTAATGTTGAATCCACACGACACAGACTATTGTTTGTACAGACTAAAGTCTGAGTAAACAAAATATATGACTTGCATAGACATAATTCTATAGAAGTGTGTAGTTGGTATAGTTGAGAGGCTTCTGGACCACAATCTTGAGATTTTAATGTGGATGGCATGTGTTATTGGCCTCGGATGGATCGAGACCTGGAGAATACAAGAAGGCGTATGAAAGAAAAGAAGTTTCCAGATAATTTACAAGGAGTAGTGTATACAGGGTGTAAAGGAAAAGTCTGTTGTCAAGAGAAAGAAGGCACGGATTTTTTAATATTCAATTGTAGGTATAAGAAAGATAAGAAGAAGTCTTCAAAGGCTTTACAAGAAGTCGTTGGTGTATACAGGGAGTATGTTAAAGACGTTTTAATATTGCTTATAGAAAGTAATGCAATGGTTTCCAGATGGATTGATGATGTAATAACAATTTTCTATGAAACATGATCATACACATGTGGATGACATCATAATACTAATTAAGAAAAAACACATTTCTTTGGATATTTTGCACTTGTTATTAATGAATGTAAAAAGTAAATAACCAAGAAGATGATCTATATAAGAATTCGTATATACAGGGTGTGTAATAAATGAAGCTATATATATATAACGTAACAATATACAGAATAATTTATGTAGAGATGATTTTTTGCTGAAAGAGCAAGGTTTTTATAATGAACTTCGTAATAAATGGTACTAAAAATATTATTCTTATATTTTTAAGTAAAAAAATAATGTAATGTGCATTTTTGACCCGGTTTTTGCATTGCCATTTTTTTTTAAATTGAATTGGGGTTGAAATTATGCAGTAAAACTCAAAAGTAGACAATTTTTTTTGGAAATTATCTGGAATTTTGCAATTTTGACACTATTTTCGTGTTCTACGTGGTCGATTTAGATGAAACTTTCATTGTATTTTTTAAGAATTCATTATAAGTATCTAAAACTGTGTTGAAGTAAAAATAATTTACTTTAAAAGATAACGAGTCATCATTCATTGTAATTGTTTTTCTAAAAATAAAATTTTACACCGATTGATTAGATACATTGTTAGAGAAAATATTCACCTTTTCACAGATACTTAATGCAAATTTTATGATGATAATTGTTTCGTAAAAGTTGACGACTGGGAAAAGTTTTTTTTATTAACGTTTGTGCGATGAGTTTTATGGTTGATGAGATTAATTAATTCTATTGAAAATACCTACCAACAAACATTATGCTGCTATCTGTTTCTAAAATAATTATTTCTGATGGTTATTATCAATTCGGAAAATACTATGCTCTATCTTGAATTAAATCTTGCTAAATTATCTTTTTGAATCAATTTTTAAAGGATTTCCACAGATTGGTTTGTTTTCTATTATAAATAAACTGTGTTGCCTTTCTATATCAAACTTACTATAATTTATGTACCTCTATCACTTCTTTTTATTAAAATTAGTACATCCCGTTACCTCTGACCTAAATCGTATATTCCTTAGCATAGCTGCAACTCATTCGTTCAATACAAAATGTACCCTACGGTATACCCTCTTAAAATGTATTTTGGTACGTCTATGAAATATACTTAAATGAATGATTTATTACTGATTGTCCTTTCTATATAGACTATAACACTTTTCAAGCCATTGCTGAGCTTGCACTGTGTTTTTTCCTTTTAAATAGCAATGTTTTATTAACACACGATATTCGTTTTTTTTTTCATTCTTTGAACAAATGCAAAAGGAGCGTCACTCTCACCACAGTAGCTTTGTTGTTTATGGTTCGATTGACACATGTCACTTGAAGGTTGGTACTTTTAAAACATAAGGTTGATTTGACATGAATCACGCCATCTGTGGGTTAGTACCGGGACTTATATACTCAGGATATAATAGTAATCGTAGATATTTATTAATTCGAAAAGTTAAATTGAATATTATAAAATAAAATAATATGATTTTTAGGTTATGTTTTATCTTTTTAACAAATTGTTGACATGCAAACTTTCTAAGCTCTCAATCTGATCTGTGATACTGTGCCCATCAAATGATATTCTGGATAATTCTCCATATCATTCGGAAACTAACATGAAAGTGCAAAACATTGTTTACTTTATTTTTAACCTCAAAATTCAAGTTTTTATCTTTGAAAACTTGAAGAGAAAAATTCTTTTAATACAAGTGTAGTACCTAATTATTAATCTGTATACTGCACTTCGGGCCACCATAAAGGAAACTAACAATAATTCATAACTTTTATTGCACACTACAATGTGACGAGAACATAACCATAAGCCATCATAAAACTAACTAACAGCGCTCCAAGCATGATCAGTTCTAACCTCACTTCCTTTTTCTCGTGCGTATCTCGCGCCACATACGAAAGGCGTCAACTGTCACTCTTCCTTGGCACTGAACACGACAATGTTTTATACGAGCTGTTCGCGCGAAATTCAAACTGAAATTATAACATTCTAACAAATATTATCAAACTTAAAACCAAATAGAAATATATTTTACTTTGGCTAGAACTAGTGTAGCATCCCGACGAGCTAGTTGAAGTCACATTTTCCGCATTATTTTAGGCGTAGAACGCGAATAAACAGTTTTTCAAGTGTTTTAATAGTAGTACTTTCACACTGCGGCACTTCACAACATTTATAAAAAAATTTAGAATCGATCTTACTAACACAAAACTACGAAATAACTTTTTCCTACGACCACATATGAAAGTGCTAGTTTGCACACTTATTTGTACTTAAGAAAGTAGCTAATATCAATACACGTATTGAAAAGTAAATATCAATACACGTATTGAAAAGTAAAAAAATATAGTTCTATGATCTGTGACATTTACGTCAAATTTATCAATAGTAAAAACACATAAATGTCAAAGCAAGGACCATTTAATTTTTTTTTAAATCTTCATTGTGTCAAATATTGTATTGTAATTGCCAATACAAATTTTTCTGTATAAAGTAAGAATAAAGAAAAAAGTTTCTTATAGGTTTTTAAATTTTTAAAAAATAAACATATTTTTATTCAGTATTATTATTTTTATAAAAACACTTTTAGAAAGAAGAACAGTTTATTCTTCTTTTTTATATTGTGTTTATGTTCCGTGCATGTGTCGAATGTGGATTTTTGAAGTTATGTTTGTGTTTCTGTTCACAATTATCTTTGTGTCTATTATTATTACAGTACTTTTCAATTAATTTCACCGACTGACCATTTTACTTTTAATTTTTATAGAACCCACAAAAAAAAATTAAAATGTCATTTAGCTAATAAAGAATTTTGATGTGAATTCCTGAGAAAGGTGGTTATTTGATTTTAATTAATTATATTTCCATACAGTATATAAACTCGTTTAAATCCTAATTTTCAACATGACTAACAATTAAAATAAATTTTATAAATAAATTTAAAATATTTATTATAATAAGAAATATTGGGGTCGTAGGAAAAATCGTGTACACAACGCGTTGGAAAGTGTATTTCTTGCACTCGTTACGTTTCCGCACTCGCCACTACGCGGCTCGTGCTAAACTTCTCTCGTGCGTAATACTTCACTTTCCACACTCGTTATGTAATATACTATCTATTACATACAACTTCGAATGTTTAGGAACAAGTGACGTCACAGCAGGCGTGTGACAGGGCGTTTGACGGGTATCCACGTTTTGGCGCGAAATTTGAAATGCAATTTTAAATAACTTATTTTAAAGGTATTAGTTGTATTAATAAAATAATAATATATAGTTTGGGCTATTTTTAAATAACTTATTTTAAATATAATATATAGTTTGGGCTATATTTGGTAGTTATAACACTTTCCCAAAAATAGTCCACATCCCTATTTTATGTTTATATTAAAAAAAGTGTTAATGCAAATGTCATAGATCATTTTATTATCTACAACTTTGCAATTTAGTTTTTTCCTTAGAAAATCGAGATAAACTGTTATTTGTATTTGTTCCTACAGACAGTGGAAAGTAAAAAGATTAGGCAGGAAAATTTTTACGCCTAGCTAGGTAAATCTGTACTTTCAAGACTCAAATTAGTCCGGAAATGAGAATTTTCATGCCGATTTTAAAAAAATATATTAATTTTGCCATGAAAGAGACCAAAAACCTTTAGCATATTAATGAAAAAAGTAAATGTAACATTTTTAACATTTTCCTATATAATTATCTCCTTTTTTACCAAAGTTTCAATTTCATGGTTTATAAGCAACTTCGATAATTTTTTCAATATGGATAAAAAGTTAGATTGGTCCAAGTCCAAAGAAATATCTCTTTTAGGGGTAACTCGACTGTAATTTTATAAAAGGAAAATTATAGAGTTGAATAAATTTATTTCATAAAATCAATTAATGTTAATACAGGATGTCTCATCTTAGACGAGCCACTCCGTATATTTCTTATCCCATAGTGGTTGGAAAAATTTCTACTAACACGTCAAATGATTTTTTGTGCCTTTGCTTATTTGCACATGATATAAAAAGGATTTAGAAAAAAAACATTACAATTTTGAATAAATAACTAATAAATAATCAAATGACTATGCATAAATCCAAAACAAAAGTTGTGGCTGTAGCAGCAGATAAAGAGAATAGGGAAGTAATCAGTGACAAAAGGAAAATAGAACAATTTTACAGTTTTGAATATCTGGGAATAACTCTAGTCTTCTTCTTCTTCTTCTTCCTTCTTGTATAGAGGCTTTAAGCCTGTTTCTTCTTCAATATCAGCCTCCTGCATTGTTTAAACTATCACACCATCTTCTTCTTGGCCTACCAACACTTCTTCGTCCATTTGGTGACTTGTCTCGTGCTACTCTTACTATCCTATCTTCTGCCATTCGACTAATGTGTTCGTTCCATTCCTGTTTCCGTTTTGTCACCCATTCATTTATGTCTTCCACATTGCATGCCCTCCTTATGTTTTCGCTTCTCTCCCTATCTAGCAACCTTTTCCCTGATATCCTTCCAAGTATTTTCATCTCCGTTGTTTCCAATATTCGTCTCGTTTTGGATGTGTCTAATTACTGTTTTATAGATTCTTTTGTGTCTTGTCTTAGGTATTTGTTCTTCCAGATTGAATCATTGAGTGATCCCGCCACTTTGCTTGCTTTTAGACTTTGTTTTCGTACTTCTTCTTCAACATCTCCATAGCTAGTTATCTCTATTCCCAAGTATCCAAATTTTGCTTCCTGTTTTATTATTTTTTCGTCAATTTCTATTTTACATCGCAGTGGGTATTTAGATGTTGTCATACACTTTGTTTTTTCTGCTGATATTGTCATATTGTATTTTTTGCCCGTTGTATTGAAGATGTGCGTTAATCTTTGGAGATAGTATTCTGTCTCAGCAATTAGTACGGCATCGTCTGCATAGCATAGTATTTGGATTTCTTTATTTCCCATTCTGTAACCATGGCCTTGACGTACTGCTTGTATTATTTCGTCCATTATTATAATAAAAAGCAGTGGGCTTAACGAGTCTCCTTGTCTAATTCCCCTTTGTACTGGTAGTTTTCCATTTATCTTCGCCTGCATTCGGTTATGGGAGTAGATGTTTTCGATGGTTTGTACAATATTTATTGGTATGTCTCTTTTGTACAATAGGTGTAGGACGTCTTTGACTTAGATGCGGTCAAAAGCCTTTGTCAGGTCTATAAAACATAGATATGCTGGTTTATTGTACTCGATAGCCTTTTCCGTGATTTGCCTTAGTACAAACACGGCGTCTACGCAAGATCTACCTGATCTAAAACCTTGTTGTTCATCTGATAAAGTTGTTAACTTGTTGATTTTGTTGATTAGGACTTTTGTAGTAAGCTTAAATGCGGTGTTCTAGTCGATTTGGGAAATCAAGAAACGGAATGAAAAAAAGTATAGAAAAGGAAATCAAAGTAAATCATACAAAAGAGAAATAACAAGGAAAACGGAAAATGAAAGTTAACAAAGCAATTTACTAACCTATTCCTACAAAAATGTAAATTAGGAGACGTAGAAATGAGACATATGAGAAGGATATCATGCAGGTGCACCAGATTCTCAAGAATCAAATGACAGCTGTCATTACATGGATCAATACTTAAACAGTTGTAAAAAATAATGGTGCAATATTTAATATTTTTTAAAAATACAAAGCTTTCAGTGAAAACTATTAAGAGACAGATTTTTTACCATCCCACACATTTATATATGAATTAATTAAATTGTTTAAACTTTTTTATGTCCATTGTCACTATCAGGTCGGTTTAAAACCAAATAAATACTTGGTGAAACTATTTCGTAATCGGTTCCCGTCAAAAATTCTAAATTAAATACGCCCATGTCTGTCTGAAGGTGACGCGAAAAATGAATGACAGCACAGATTTAGCATTAGCAAATTTGCGAATTTCTCAAGTTCAAGTTCAATCGTAAGCGAACTCGCACGAAAAAGTTATTATCTCGATTTTAAAAGAAATTCACGATCACGGCTGTTGAGGTTTAGTTTTTTTATTTATTTTTATTGTGCGGGACATGCAAATCTACATTTTAACAATAGCTTAGTAAACGAGTATTATTTATTAGAAAAAAAAGTGGGGTACCATTAGGTATACGTTCAGAAGACGAAGCACATAAAGATTTCATTTAAATAACCGATAATTAATGTAATCTTGTCCGAAAGGTATTTAGAAAAAAGTTGCTCGAGTTATTGTTATATTTCACAAGGTAAACAGTCACCAACATAACCTAACATTTGACCGCTAATCTCATATAACAAAACGTCATCCATTTACTGATACTTTTTAGGGCAAGCACAATGAAAGGACCCCGAACTTTTCTTATGGAAACGGGAGCACCGGGAGCACGTTGCAATATAATCTAACACAGTGTGTAAAAATATTTAGTTTACAATATTTCTTATTTTGTATTTATATTGTGTTAGAGGCCGTGGATTCTGAGTAGACTCGTGACGTCGTAAATAGTTGCGCACAACTGAATGGTAGCGGTGCATTAGATCCTTGAAATGAAAACCGAAAAAGTCGGGCTCGTTTGCTGGTTCCGTTAAAGCTATTGATATAGTACAGGCAAAGTACGTTCAAAATAGCAACATGATTATTTTATTGCAGAATATAATTAAAATCTTATACACTTACCGAAATGACTTAAAAAATATATTAAATAATTATTCTATGTTCTATGTTAAATAATTGGGGAATATTTTTATAAATTTACCTATATCTGAGTAAATAATGACTTTGGGTAATTTGGAATTGTGACTACCTGCTCAAGGTAGTTTAGATAGAATGTATTTTTGCAGTTTAAGGGCTCCCATCAAATCGTCTTTACCAACATGATATACATTTTTAAACGATATTTTAATGACATACTATTATACTATAACATTAGCCCTAGACAGCTTATAAATAATACAAAAAAAAGTTAAATACCCTTTGGAAGCCCCGAAGCTTAAATAAATAATACCATATTTTACCTTTTGCTTTTAAGAAAAGCATGAAAAACACATTTTAATAAATAAAAACATTAATTTATTAAAATTAAAAATATATACAAATTTATTGTAGTGGCTCGCAACCTAAGTCGTCATCGTCTTCATCAATTGAAAATTCACTTTCACTGTCGCTGTCTTCTCCTAAGTTTGTTACCAAATCCGCTACTTTATCCATAATGTGTTCCTTTTCTAGGTATTCATTTTCCACTTTTAACACATTAGCGCAAATATTTTTCCAGTTGTCAACAGTAACCTCGCTAAATGTTTTTTCTGTTAATATTTTGACGTCATTTAATTTAAAAGTAACGTTGCAAGCAGCTACTTTGTTCTTTACCAATGCTCATATTTTTTCAATGGGGTTTAATTCCGGGTGATAGGGTGGTGGGCGCAACGTTACAATATCATGTTCAGCCAGAACTTTATCTATGTAAGTTTTACATAGTGGCTTGTGCGTTTTTATTAACGTGAATAGTTCGGTTTTAGTCGATTTTTCCAGATAAAAAATGTTTCTTTCAGCGAGCCACTTCATTATTCCTTTTTTTTTCGTCCAAGAAAAATTTGGAATCGGTTCTAAAAGTGCATTGTGATAAGAAGCATTGTCTAATACTAATACGCTTTTTTTCGGAGCATTGGGAATGAATTTTTTTCGTAACCATTTAACAAAATTTTTATTATTCATATCATCATGATAGTCCCCGGTTTTAGTTCCAGACTTAAAAATATTTAATGCCTTAGGTACGAATCCTGCTTCACCTCCAGCGTGTACAATAATAAGTCGTTGTCCTTTGGCTACTGGCGATTTTAAACACATATTTTTACCATCATCCCATGCTTTTGGTACGGTATGTGAACTATGGATATAGGTTTCATCACAATATATAATTGGTCGTCCCTCTTCTCGATACTGTTTTAATTTTCTTAAATATTCCATTCTTTTTGCCTTTATATCGTACTTCTCCATTAACAGTTTTCTGTTGTGAAGTTTACACCCTCTTCATTTTTTACCTCTTCAAAAATTCTTTTCATAGTAGGCCTTCTATTGTGAATTGCAGCATAAGAATAAATAATTCTTCGAATTATTTCTTCCTCAAACTCCTTTGGAAGTTGAGGGTTTGCTAACATTTTTTCGAGGTGATTTAAAACGTTCCCCAGGAGATTTCATATTGCCTTCAGCAACCATACGTTTTACCGAAGTTGAAGAAACATCACAAGCTTTCGCTACTCTTTCTTGGGCCCATGGAGACTTTTGATCAGGACATCAAATATTAGTACATACCAAAAATTCAGACAATTTGACGGTGCCCCCGTTTCCATAAGAAAAGTGCGGGGTCCTTTAACTTAGGGTCAGATATTGTTTTCTGTCGAATGACTCTTTTGACTAAAGATAATTGACAAGTTTTACAACTGAGATAACGAATTTCGAATAAAAAATTACTATAGCAATGGGGTTTTGTAATGAATGATAATGAATGAATGAATGTGTGTTTGATATTTGGTGAAGATTTCGATTTTATTCTTCTACAAGGGTTAGAGAATAAAAAATAGATGAGCCCAGATTTAAGATTTCAGATCCTCTACAGGGCTGGGTTGGCGTTGTTTTTATGTGGATGTCGTATTGTCCTGGGTGAGTTTTGGGTTGAGGCTGGGTTGTGGCAGAAGAGTGCCATTGGGGGTAGCAAGGTCTGTGGGGCGTGGCTTTGAAGAATTCGTAGACAACGGGCCCAAATTTGGGCGGCGTTGGACATCGTGGGGAATCGGGTACAGAGCTCCCGGAGGATGAGGTTGCGGGGTGGTTCCCGGGATGGGTTTTAGCGAATCGCTAGAGGTGGTGTGTCGAGTAATACGTCGGGGAGGGTGTCTCGGGAGATAGCTTGAAGTAAGCGTAGTGGGAGATATGGGGTTTTCCTCTTGGGTTTTCGGGAGCGGCGGTTGATTTGCCAAGGGAGTTTTAGGGAGTTTTTGGCTAATGTGTTGTCAGAGAGAAGAGTGCGCTGGACATAGCGCGATTGTAGGTTTTTGAATCGTTCCAAGTCTAGGATGATGTTGGACATTGCTGGGGGTGAGTCGGTTTTGGTATTTTCAATAAATGAGGATGGCTTGTGATGCTGGTGGAGGCAGGCGGTGCTGTATAGAATAGCTTTGTAGTCTAAGAGTGGATGAATAAATGTTTTATAGGTGTGCAGAAGAGTGGAGGGGTGGGTTCTACCGAATTTTCCTCCTAATGCCTTGATGAGATTGGCTCGTCTCCGGACTGAGTCCACGGTGGACTTTACGTCTACCGTCCAACAGAGGGTGCCAGTTTGTAACTTTTAGCCTTTAATAAGTTTTTCAGCTATATTTTTTAAGGATATCAGGTGAAATAATTCGTTTTCATACTTATGTTCATAGAGAAATCTACGAAATAGAGTAGTAATACTATTAATACCTTCTTATTTTTTAAACTACTTCTCAAACCAAGTACACCTATGAATAAAATGTTCGTCCGCCTGTGTCAACGTCTGAAATGACAGTTTTTTAGCCTTCTGCGCACTGCGCAGACATATGATCTTCGCCATTTTCTTTGTAGCATCTCGTGTGCTTTGAGAATTGACACCTGGACAGAGTTTACATTTCCTACTTTTAGTTTTTGAAACATTATTGGGTATTGTACATTTTGACGATTTTATGTAAAATAGTGCTAGGTACGTAGAATAGTTTATGCAGAAGTAAAAGATACGCCTCCATCCTCAAGGTGGTTAAATGCATAGCTGTATATTCTATAAGAGATTCCTTATCTTGGACAAACGGCAGTAAGTCTGATTAATCTCTCTTATAACCAAGAAGCAGTCTGAATTGGGGGAAGTGTGGTCAAGTGTCTATAGTAACACTTGTTAAGGAGCACGATAGTTCTCTGGTTGTATTTTTCCGTTTCAGCATTGATAAAGGAAACTAGGAGGAAGTAACACTGAAAAACCCTCCTGGCACAGAGAGACTCTTCCCAAGGAGGGAGACTCCCAGTTAATGCTGTCTATATAGGTTGGATTGGTGAATATAAGAGTTGATGGGCGTCACTATATTTTTATTCGTTTACGAAAAATAACAATAAATATAAACAAAAGGAAACTTAGGTGAAAGAGATAGAAACACCTTGTATAAAATTGAGTTGAATGCCAAAGTATTGATTTATCGAAAATGAACAGGTATGTCCACCGCGATAAACCCTTTTAGCTCTTATAGCTTCGAAATTAGCATTTATTTGGAAGTGTGTGTATACATTTGATATTTTAAGGTTAGTTTTTGTGAACACTAAACTGTGGGACAAAACTTTTACAATTTATTTAAAAAACTACCGTTTTTTATCAGTGATAGATGACATTTACATATTTATAATGTGACAGCCTCAGAGTAATAAGTAAACATAGAGTAGGCATATTCCCTACTACTTGTCGTCGAGACAGATTTGTTTACCAGCAGAGCATTGCCAGACGTTGTGGTTTGTAAGTACAAAGTTGGAAACAAAAACGTAATAGTATAATTTACAACAATTTTATTTTATTACAAATAAGAAAATCAAATTAATAATGAAATACATATTATATATAAACTAGGAGCTAAAAGTGGAAAGTTTCTTTTAAATAGTTTTCTTTTTGTTTTTTTTTTCATTTAATTAAAAGAATTATTTTCAATGTATGTAAAGTATTTAACTAACATTTATATATTACGGTTACACGCCACTGTACGGCTGTGTTTACCTACACCTCTAGATGTCAATTTTATTTTCCATCTCTCTCAATTATAGGTTCATTGCTATTGACTACAAACTGTTTATTGTGTTGTTGTGGTACCTCTTTGTTTACTTATTACTCTGAGGTGACAGCACTTGTAACAATTAGTGTGTTATTTTTTACACGACCGAATAAATATTCAATACGATTTTTCACATTGTTATGATTTCTTTGAAAACTGTACAGCCAACTTGATGCCATATAATATACTTTTTATATTTTGCACTTATAAAAATCTTCATTATAAAACGCATTTGCGTATCGTAATGTAACTTTTACGCACGCAAATTTTTGTTTTAAATGGTTGGCGACATGAGTGAAGTATCTAAAGGCAAGACTATTGACAATGACATTTGTGGCTAATAGCAATTTATTAATTTTATATTGTTCTTTAAGAAAGTATCTGTGAATATGAATATAATATTTTACTTATATAATATATTATTATTGGTATATTATTCATTTTAAAATATTTTAAAACATTAACATTTGATAATTTAAATGTCACAACTGTCAAATTTTATAAATTACACAGTGCTGCCGACATACTTCTTAAAATAAAAATTTTCGTAATTACATAAAAATAAAAAATTAATTTAAAAAATGGTAAAAAGGGCAAAATATAAAAAATATTATAAACAACTTATTTCATATGGCTGTTGTGACACTCGTTCTTTAAAAAACTCATCGCTTCGCGATTCGTTTTTTAAACTTGAACTCGTGTCATAACAGAATTCCATATGAAATGCGTTGTTTAATATACTATTACGTTACCAGGCTACAAATGTTTTCCTTTGTCGTATATATACAAAATCACACATTTGAAAAATGTGTTGTTATGTATTATCTAATTTAAAATTTGGGTAGATTATGGTCCGCACCAAATAAATATTGTATTTTGGATAATATTTTGCACTCGAAAAATAATCAACTGATAACATTTCGTATTATCGGTTTGTTATTTACATACTAATTTTGGAAGGCATTGACACGAATTGCTTTTCGATAAGAAGCTTTGCTGGCGCTCCACTCGTTTTTTTTATTATTTATCACTCTTTATTTCGTTCATGTGACAATCTTGAATCAAATTCACAAATAAATAGTACCATTCAACATGAATAAATTTGTAAATGGTTTTTATCAAATAAACAGTTAATTTCAAAGAATAATTACGGTTTGGAAGGTCACAAATTCTTAACATTTTGCATTTTCTTAAAGACAGATACCAAAACTTAAATAATGTAAGCCAAAAGTTGTAAAAAACTTTTTAATAGAATTTCCATAAGCCATGGAAGTCTTTTTTAAAAATGCTCTAACTTCCGAACGCGGAGGATGATTTCTTTGAATTTTTTGTAACTTGTAGATGAAAAACTGTAATTTTAAGTTTATTATTCTGACGTCTCAAAATAATTTCATACTCCCCTCCTATACACGACAGAAAATAAAACAATCTTTTCCTCTACTTTTGACTCACCCTGTAGGTTAATTCTGCTAGTAGATGTGTACATATTGAACTTTATCAAGATGTCTGATTTGTTTCCAACACTTCGTTTTTTTATTTACCCAGATATCTTCATTTGTTTGTGAAACGTGACGGTTTAAAGAAAATGAAGCATTTTTAATTTTTTTATTCAATTTAAACAGAGTAATACATACTTATATAAACAAATCATTAACAAAGACTATAAATTCGACTACTAATACAGGGTATTTCCCCCACGAGCGCCAATAACCGCCTCAATACGTCGTGGCATACCCTCTATTAAATGTCGAATCTCCATCTGGTCAATCTGATTCCATTCATGGACCAAAGCATCTTTTAATTGAGTTAAATTAGTTGGAGTAGGATCTCGGTTACGAACTTGTCTACCAATTATATCCCAGACGTGTTCAGTTGGATTGAGATCTGGGCTACGTGATGGCCAGTTCATCCTTTGAATTTCTGTTTCTTCCAAATATAGAGATACAGTTCTTGCAATATGTGGACGAGCGTTGTCATGCATAAACATGAATTCATTTACTACAAATGGTGCAAATGGAATGACATGTGGTTCTAGGACATCACGAATATATCGGTCAGCTGTCATTGCTTCGCCGGCAACAATGACTAAATCAGTACGAGCGTCTCTTCTTCAGTATACTATTTCACGGCCATCAAGTGAACGTAAACAAATCCTTGACTAGTCAGAAAATAAAATCTTACTCCAGTCATCTATATTCCAATATTGATGCTCCCTGGCAAATCCCAGACGCGCTGTTCTGTAATTTCTAACTCCGGACCAGTTGCAGGTCTTCTGGAGCGTAATCCATTTTCTCTTAATCGCCTTCGGATAGATATTTCGTTAACAGCTACTTGACGTACTTCTTCAAAACGATTTCGAGCCATGATTGCAGTAGTATTTCTTTCTCGCAAAACATTTAATGTTACAAAACGATCATCTCGAGCACCTGTAGCTTGTCGTCTGCCAGATCCTCTTTGTCTCGAAAAACTACCAGTCTCATTGAAAGGTTTTACAGCTCTCTGGACGCTGCACCTTGTAACACCTAATATTCTAGCAGCATAATATTGAGACCTACCATCTTGTACTAGAGCAACTGCTCATGCTGCATCAGTAGCCGTTAAAACCATGATATGGTGATAGTTCAAACAGCAATGATTGCCAATAAATGAATATTTGTTATGTAGACAATTATACTGACATTAACAAGCAATAAATATTGACAGTTGTCAAATTGTGAGTTGGCCACAGCATTGCCCTAAAAAGGCAAAAGGCATTAAGTGAAAGACTATCAAGTTTGAATTAATTAAATTTTAATTAAATTTGTCAGCCCTATCGCCGTAAATGCACAACAAAGTTAAGATGATGCGCAACATAAGTAAAAAAATAGTAGAATTTTGTTCAATATTTATGAAATACGTTACTTTTTAATTAAAGCAAAAAAATCACATACTGCCTTTTACCTCTGTTTTTTGGTAATATGTTTTTATTAACAACCTTAGCAGTAAGTGAAACAAATTTGTAGATTTTCTTCTCAAACTTTTATTTTATAAAAAAATAATAAATCTGAAATTAAATCTAGAACTTCTGCTTCTGCTATATTTTGCCAAAATATTTTTCGGTTTTCTGGCATCAGGGAACCGAGTTCTGACAATATGCCCTTTTTTGTTTTTCGAGATTCCCCGTGGCCCAGTACGCAGTTTTTTTGGCATATTTTCTTTGTCTGACAAACTATATTTGTAATAGTATATTACATAACGAGTGTGGAAAGTGAAGTATTACGCACAAGTGAAGTTTAGCACGAGCCGCGTAGTGGCGAGTGCAGAAACGTAACAAGTGCAAGAAATACACTTTCCAACGCGTTGTGTCCACGATTTTTCCTACGACCCCAATATTTCTTATGATATATTTTAAATTTATTTTAATTGTTAGTCATGTTAAAAATTAGGATTTAAACGAGTTTATATATTGCATAGAAATATAATTAATTAAAATCAAATAACCACCTTTCTCAGGAATTCACATCAAAATTCTTTATTAGATAAATGACATTTTAATTTTTTTTGTGGGCTCTATAAAAATTAAAAGTAAAATGGTCAGTTGGTGAAATTAATTGAAAAGTAATGTAATAATAATAGACACAAAGATAATTGTAAACAGAAACACAAACATAACTTCAAAAATCCGCATTCGACACATGCACGGAACATAAACACAATATAAAAAAGAAGAATAAACTGTTCTTCTTTCTAAAAGTGTTTTTATAAAAATAATAATACTGAATAAAAATATGTTTATTTTTTAAAAATTTAAAAACCTATAAGAAACTTTATTCTTTATTCTTACTTTATACAGAAAAATTTGTATTGGCAATTACCATAAAATATTTGACACAAGGAAGATTTAAAAAAAATTAAATGGTCCTTGCTTTGACATTCATGTATTTTTACTATTGATAAATTTGACGTAAATGTCACAGATCATAGAACTATATTTTTTTACTTTTCAATACGTGTATTGATATTTACTTTTCAATACGTGTATTGATATTAGCTACTTTCTTAAGTACCAATAAGTGTGCAATCTAGCACTTTCATATGTGGTCGTAGGAAAAACATATTACGCGAGTTTCTTCGATTAATTTTTTTACTGTAGCTTTGTTCGGGTTTACTTGATTACTGTTTTCAAACTGTCAGGATTCTGCGCACTAAAAAATCCTGTGTTCGGGTTTTTCTTGTACGGTTTTCGAACCGTTCTATAATTTTAGTTTGGTGTTCCTTATTTCTGACTGTTTTCGATTTGAAAACTGTCAAATCAGTCCAAGGTTAAAAGTAAGAATTTTTCGTGGACTAATTGACGCATGCGCTTGTTCATTTGTCAGTCATTGTTTGTAGTGTGCATTTTAAATTAAAATTATCTTGGTCTTTTAATTTATTGAGTATATTATTATGGATTTATTGGCAGAATTCTCGTCAGATTTATCCTCATCTTTTTCATCATCAAGTGATGATGGATTGCAGATGGTAGCAAATTATAGCAGAATTATGCCGAAGAAACAGTACCCTTATATAGTGATGAACAGTTTATCCAACATTTTAGGTTTGTGGACAAAATAATTTACTTTTTGTATCAGATATTAAAAAATAAGGCGTTCGGGTTTTTTCATTTGTTGATAGTTTTCAAACCGTACATAAATAGTCCTTGGATTTAGTCTACTGCACATCCAGTTGTGCGCAGTCAGCAAATCGTTCTCAAACCGTCCGAAAAACGAAACCCGAATAAAGTTTGTGATTCTCCTGATTTCCAATTTAAAACATTTTCATTTTCCAAGCATATCACATTCATTTTTTTACCATTGGAATTTTCAACAGCATTAATGAAGTCATTAAAATCATAAACATTTCACATATTAAAAGTATTATTAAAAATTAAGGCAACATCATGCTTATTACCACTAAAAACCATAGTGTACCAATTTTGAGACCAATACATTCAGTTGTTTTCTAAATATTACGAATTTTCAAAAATATTTTGTCCCATATCTCGCTTACTATTAACATTTTACTGGTGCATGTTTGTATCAAACGACTTATTTTTATCACCCCTTTCTACAGTTCTTATATTGTCCATTAGTTATGGAACACCTTGTATATATACATACAGAAATATTATTTTACTGTATTAGTTGCAATTTTAATGCGCTGTCTCTTTTTAAAGATTGGCATTGTCAACAGGCCCGGCCTGGGCGTCTTTAGGGGGCGGTGGACGAATAGAGCGGTAGGGGGCGCTGGGGCTCGTAGGTAGCGAGGGATCCCTCCCCACATTGATAAAATATAAAAAACTTAATTTTTAGGCATTTTTATGTCAGCATAATTATAAACACATATTTTGTTGAAGACTACTGTTCACATCTTAATATGCAAAACAATGTAAATTACTAAAAAGTCATTTATTTTCTACAACAGAATATAACGTCCACTCGAATAGATATATAACTATTGGAGTGGCGGGGGGAATTGCGAGCAGCCGTCCGTATACACGTATACTCCCTACACTACACTGCTCACGTCCCCGGCTCCTCATACTGAAGTTGCACATATTCAACTGTAGGAGATCTGTATGTGACACAATAACTCACTCAGCTGCCACAATTGGTACCGGCAACGTAAGGATGAGCAAGAAATCAGCCAAATTTGAATTTGTGTTGTTTTTAATTTGATAAATTTGACTGTCTGAAAAACACTAATTGCCAATCTGACGAATTCATTCTTATGTAATGAATTGAGAATATTATCCACATAACTATTAACACAAAGGGTGTCTATTGGAAAAGTAATAACTGAGCTTCCATAATACTCATCATAGGCAGAAAAACACGTTTTAGGGTTATACTTGTTTATTATATTTCATACATTTTTCAGGGCGCAAATTAAAATTGGTTGTTATTCTTTGATGATTTAACTTATAAACCGAGAACGAGTGATGAGTAGCGTTAAAATCAAATTATGGTAATATGTTAAAAAATATTGAGCAATTTTATTTATTTATTTTTTCAATTGCTGGGGGGGGCGCACCGGGACACGTCCCGGTGTCCCGGTGGGCCAAGCCGGGCCTGATTGTCAATCCAATATTCCACTCAATTTAAAATAAAACACCTGGAAAATCTAAACGGAATATTTCAGACATTTAATTGTTCAACCAAATAGTTCGTGGATCATTTTTTAAAATAACTAACTAAGGTTTAAATTACCAGCTTTACTTACACACTATATTCACCTTCCGGCGTATTTTTTGTTATATTAAAATATTTCCAGGCCACCCACCAAGTAAGCTATGTATTTATTTAACGTAATTTATTTTTTTTATTGTATTATCTCTGTCTCTTTTTAAAAGTGGTGTATTTTAAATTCATTTAATTCATAATTAAGATGTATAGATTTTTTTTTGTAAATTTGGTTGGTCCTCGACTGACACGTAAACCACACGGAACACTAAGGAGACCTTGTATTGCGTCACTCAGTGCAATGGTAAAACGAATTTAAATAATTTAAATTTTTTTAAGGTCAGCAATAAATTCCCCCCCAAAAAAATAGTGAGAAAAATTGTAAACTTTCTGTATACGTTAGTAGAATCGGTAAAACTAGTTTTAACAAAAATAACATATTAACGGTCGTTTTCGATTTTATTTAAAGGTGACTTTCCACTGAAGTTTTCTTTAAAGTAACTTTACTGTCGTTTGGTTCATAAATAATATTAAAGTAGCCTTAAAGTGTCATTTAAGTATTTAAGTTGTTTTAGAAGATATCAGAAAATGTTATTAACAAAAATAGCAGATTTTGCCTTACTCTTTAAGCAACTCAATTGAGTTTAGAACTATAGTAAAATTAAAACTAAAATAATAATTGTGATGTTGCCATATATCAAAACTAGTAAGAAAAATTGGGATTTCTCAAGTTTAATAATCAAAGAACTCATAATTATACCATAGAACAGGAATAATTACATACAGTGTGTAAAAGCCAAATGGAATAAATTCATTATTTCGGTTACTGTACATATTTATAAAAAATCCCGAAACACGTCAAATTTAAATTATAACTTGACATTCTTTAACGTGAAAATGCAACCACTACATTCAACCCCTTAGAATGACAGGTACAACCCCTAATTTTTTAAATGGGAAGTATAGGCTTGTGATATATCATTTGAAAGGTCTCTTCATTCTCTATTCAAAAATGTTATTGTTTTTAAATTTAATGCAAAAATTAACATAAAAAAAATTAATATCATGTTGTTACTGAAATTCACTAAAATATACTCGAAACTTATTACAATATACTTAAAACTTATTTCCCGTTTAGGTCTTGATAATGAGAAAGTGAACAAAAACCATAGCAATGTGGTTTTTAGATGGTAACCATTAAAAAACTTTAAAGAATTTCCGTGGCAACGCTATTTTAACAAGCAGTAGTAAATTGTTTTATTTAAGTTGTCATTGTTGTAATTTAAGTATAAAGTTTGTTCAATTCAATTCTGAAAAATAGTTAGATTAACGGAAATGCATAAAATAACAGTTTTACAAATGATTGGTTACGGAGATAACATCCGAACACAACAGGAAGTAACTCGCCTATTTCATGAGAAATTTCCTAATTTACCGCCTATATCCCAAGGAACAATAAGTAAAATAGAAAAGCAGTTTCGCGAGTTTGGTCATGTAAGGCAGATAAAAAAGCAGCTGCCAATGCACTGAGTGATGAACTCAAATTAGATGTGTTGCTTGAGTTTCAGGAAAACCCACATACATCGAGTAGACAGGCATCCACTACATTCAATGCTAGCCATACATCGATAGCAAACATATTAAAAGAAAATAAATTGCATCCGTATAAGATGATACCTACTTAGGAGCTCATGGAAGACGATTTTGATAGGAGAACTTTTTTTTTGTGAGCAAATGATGGACATGTTGGATAACAATATTATCCAATTAGAAGACGTTATGTTTTCTGATGAGTGTACTTTTTTACTTAACGGTTATGCTAATCGGCAAAACTGCCGCTACTGGTCCACAGAAAATCCTCACTGGATGAGAGAAGAACACACTCAATACCCTAAAAAGGTTAATGTTTGGGCAGGGATTGTAGGGAACAATATCATTGGTCCCTTTTTAATTGACCTTGAATGGCAACAATTATTTGGCACTACTTCAAAATGAATATATAGGAAGGCGAGGATCGATTGAATGGCCAGCGCGATCACCTGATCTTACATTATTAGATTTCTTTTTATGGGGATATGTGAAGAGCCATGTGTACAAAACTAAACCTTCTGATTTAAATGACTTAAAAGAACGAATAACGCTTGCGATTAGGTCGATCACGCCTGATATGTTAAATAATGTTAGAAGACAGTTTTATTTGAGATTAGGATGTTGCCAAGACGTTCGCGGAGAACATTTTGACCATCTACTTCATTAAAATTCATAGTTATTTTTCGTGTTCTACATTTTATTACGTTTTGCATTACATTTTAGTTTTTGATTGTATTGTAGCGAATTTCGGTAACAACATGATATTAATTTTTTTATGTTAATTTTTGCATTAAATTTAAAAACAATAACATTTTTGAATAGAGAATGAAGAGACCTTTCAAATGATATATCACAAACCTATACTTCCCATTTAAAAAATTGGGGGTTGTACCTGTCATTCTAAGGGGGTTGAAGGTAGGGGTTGCATTTTCACGTTTAAGAATGTCAAGTTATAATTTAAATTTGACGTGTTTCGGGATTTTTCATAAATATGTACAGTAACCGAAATAATGAATTTATTCCATTTGGCTTTTACACACTGTATAGTGCCTTGTGTCATTTCAGAAGCCTTAATTATTTTGTTTATTTTTAATGCAGTTGAAATTGAAAATAAAAAGTACTTTAAACCAATTCGACGATGTCCATTGAATAAATACTATCTAACCTAGCAGGTTTTATAAAAAATGTTGAAAAAACAACATATTTTATTAAGAACAAATATTTTAAGGATTACTTTGAAAATAAAAGTGCTGGAAATGCAAAAGTAGGTATTTATTTTAAACATAAATGGATTGATAAAACTTCTTCCTCTCTAATCAGCTGTTTATATGTTCTTAAAAACTGTATTAGCTTACATACAGTATGAGGAAGTTCCATTAGGCCTCTACGTGGATTGTCTTTTTGCCATTTAAAGCCAATTTTATGTAGTATTATACGCAAAGAAGACTCACTGCCTTCAAATATTTCTTTGTCTTTAAGCAAGGAATGTACTGCATTTAAAAGCGTCCAAATAACAATGATCATTCACTATTTTGTTCTGATAAGAAGAGATTTGATAATTTTGTTAACACCACAAGAAAAAATCATAAATAATTCTGAAATATGTAGTTGTTTATAATTTGATAATAACAATTTTCGATACTAGTTTAATACTTGAAGAAGACGAAGAACAATATATCCGATATTTTATTTCGATACTTTTTGTTTGGCAACAGCGCTTTCTTGTACAACAATTAACTAAATTTTGAATGAGAGGTATTTTTAATTTCTAAATATTGTGAGGAGTGACGACAAAGCTTTTTGTTTTAATTTTACTATAAAAGACTACATTCCATAAAGCGTGGCATATTTTGTGGACAATATCACAAGCAAAGTAATTGTTCAATACGGCTACAATAATTTTTTGAAAGACATCAAACATTGCTTTGAAAACGGCGAACTTGACAGACCTATCAGATTTAAAAGACAGCTGGTGGTATTTTCTTTAAGCAACCCATTGTTAATTACATTTATACAAAAAAACTTTCATTGGCGTAATTGATAAATATCTTTGTTGACATTGTTTCCTTTCTTTTTAAAAATATCAATATTTTCGCACATCTTGGACAAATTATTTATTTGAACCTGTTTGAAAGCGGTGTACTTATCTGATATTTTTTTATACGGATTTATTTTATTCACCCACTTTTTTTAACACTAGAAAATTTCAATCCACGAATCGTTAAGAAATATCCAAACACTAGATAGAATTAAAATGGAAACGCGCAAAAGGATAACCGTTTTTCTAAAAAAAATTTAAAATTTTCGAGGTTCCGCCTTCTAAGGTCACACGTGCCTTACCTATGCGGCATGTTGTACTGTTCAACGAACCTGCTTTTAATTTGCTATTAAAATTTTGCAACTTGCAAAACTTGTAGGAGAGATGGTCGAATAACGAATGGCATTGAACAGTAACGTTAACCTCTCTGTCGTCGATTGCATAATATTATTGCGTTTTTTCGCGAGCTATATATAGGCTTCGCGAAATTATATTTTGTGTTGTTGCCGAGCGACGGAAGTACGAGGCATTTAGTTGTAAGAAAAAATAATTTATGCATAATGTGAGCGAAGGAACGACGACGTTAGATATTGTGAACTCACCGCCACAAATTGGCAATTTTTTTTGTAACTACTTGATGTTCTTTAAATATTCAACAGCCAAGATTTATCGAGGTATAAATATCAAAGCTCAATAAAACATTTAAATAAGTTTGTATAATACTGCAGGGCATAGTGGCGGATTTGTTTGCAAAATTGTTTTAATTCGTGGTTTTTTAAAGTATGTTTTACTGTGTTAACTTATTGAATTTGTCAGTAAATATTAAAGTTAACTAAATGTAAACACGATAGAACCTACAATGGACTAGTTTAGTAGGATCATATTAATCAAAATGATAGCAATATACAGGGTGTTTCTTAAGTAATCTAAAATATTATATGGGGCGCTTCGTTACTCAATTTTAAGACGAAAAGTTCATATAAACATGTGTGATAGGTGTTGTCGTTTATGAGATACAGGGTGTTGTACGTGAAATTAATTTTTCTTGGTGACGCTACTGATTTATATTTTTTTATTATTTTATTACAAGCAACACGTGTTAAACATAAAGAAAAAATAATACATTTCAGAGCAAATGTTCAAAATGTCCACCTCCAGCTAAAATGCAAGAATCCGCTCGATGTCTAATGGATTGTCGAATACGTTCGAAGGTACCAGGATTGTTACGAATAACATCACAGCCGTCTATGATACGATTTTGAAGATCTTGGACGTTTAATATCAGTGTTGTGTAAACAAGCGATTTCAAATATCCCCACACACAAAAATCCAGAGGATTGTGTCCAGGTGATCTAGGGGGCCACGGGTGTGGAGATCCTCGTCCGATTCAATGGCCTGGAAAAACATTATTTAAAAACTCGCGTACAATCACTAAAAAATGTGGAGGAGCTCCGTCATGCGTTGGTTTTCAAATTTGACACTTGTCAACATTATTTCAAAGGCCACTTAGAATAAGCACGTTTTTGCGTATTACTTCTAAAAACCAGTAGCGTCTCCGGGAAAAATTAATTTCACGTACAATCAGAACTGACTTATTACAATAAATTCAACACCCTGTATCTCATAAACGACAACACCTATCACACATGTTTATATGAACTTTTCGTCTTAAAATTGAGTAACGAAGCGCCCCATATAATATTTTAGATTACTTAAGAAACACCCTGTATATTTAGGATAAGATACCTACTTACTTATATTGGTATTAATTTTGCAAGTAATTTTTCTCATTTCGTAAAATTTAGCAATAAATAATTAGTAAGTTTTAAACGTAGCGCCAACTAATAACCAATAATGAAGTGTATTTAAAAGTGAACGTTGTCACAGTTTAGCTACGTTCGTTTCAAGTATTCTCAAAGAACTGGCGGCACAAAACACCGTGTTCTGTGACTAACTGATTATACCAGTTGACAAGATATATGACAGGAGAGAAAATCGTGTTTATCTGTAATAAACAAACAAGACCCCTATTCTTGACGGTGATAGAATAGAACAGCCAATAGAAAGTGTGCGTGGTTCTATTGAAAATGCCAAAACCGTATTCTTGAAATTCGTTCTCTGACTGTACCGATAGAAGGGTCGCTCCCCGAGAGAACAATTACTTCTATTGGTTATTTTTGAAGGAACCGCTATAACACCAAGAGAAGGTGTTAGGGATTTTTATTTTCGAACCAAAAATAGTATAGAAGTAATTTCTTTCATAAACCAAACACAACCAAACAACAAATTAAACTAACGAAAATGACAGAATAAATTGTTTAGTGTTTTACTCCTTATTTGATAAAGTGTCAATCAGAGAACAAAAATATCGATATGTTTATCTCTTTTTAATGACAACAAATAAGAGATAGAGATACGTTTCACGGTTAATATTAAAGCATATCGACAACATCTCAAATTTTCTACCAATCTTATTGAAACATGTCACTTACCACTTATGACGTATGTAACCATTAAATTTAAATTTCAAAAGCCGATTATGGCTAGAGGATTAATTTTATAAAAATTTTATAAGTACAGTTGAACTACTAAAAACCTATTTTATAAGATGCAAATATAAAAAAAAATCACTAAACTAGTCCATTCTTACAGCTGATGAATAAATTAAAAGATTAAATTGTTTGATTTATCTGCCAGAGGAAATGAAGAAAATAGGAAATACTTACTGCTTTTGGCACATGAGGTTTCCAAAAATCACCGAGTGGTTTGTTGTGTTCTTATAGCCGTTGAATGCTAGTTGATATTCTTGTACTGGTTGTTGGGTAGGGCTTTACTTTAACGCACGCGATAGATATGGTCATGGGACATACCAATCGATAGTACTCTACGAGCTGAGTCGATCGACACCTCTCATGGTTGGCGCATGCGCAGAATAAAAAAAAGTTATGAATTTTTTAATTTCCCATTATAAGTCTATGGAGAATGCGAAAAAGACTCAATAACGGTCCTAACCTTTACTTAAAACATCCGTTAAATGTATATTCACTAATCCCAGCAGAAACAATCAACCTAACCTAACCTAACTTTAGCTTTACTATAGATGTTTTTTGGCGACGGATACGCAAGATACTTGAGTATCATGCACTAATGACGTCATAAGTATCAGTTTGACATTGGATAGATACTCAAGTTCGGCAAGTGACAGTTGCTCTAACCTCGAAATCTTTTCAAGAATTACGTATTATTTATTAAGAGTAATAAAGGTTAGGTTAGGCTGATACAAAACGCGATGTCGGTACCATTTATTATGAATTTCACTTCCACCAGATCTTCGTTCAGCGACATGTTTTTTCAAATTCAGTGCATTTAACAACACGTTGTTTCAAGCACGTGGTTTAGGAAAATTTGACCAATCAGGTTACATCAGAGAGAGAGAGAGATAGAAAGTTAACGCGTGAGTTTACCACTCTCGTTCATGGGTAAACGTTTTGACAGATTAATGTATCATGCGTATCAGATATGACGTCATAGCTAAGTCGCTCGAATGCAACATTTTAGATACTCATGATACTCAAGTATCTTGCTTATCAGCATGTATCGTCGCCAAAAAACATCTTTTATGTGTATTGGGCTTTCCAACGACCTGTCAAAAATGGCGGCTGTAGGCAAACAATAGTATTGTTTTAAGTTGGTGTAGGAGTTTTTATTGTTTTGAGAAAATAGTTTTTGTGACCTTATAAAATAGATTTTATATATTATTTGGACTTGTTAACGTTATAAGTTGAAAAAATGCCTGTTACATGCCTTGTGATTGGTTGTGCAAGTAGATCAAACAGGGATGACTGACAGCAACCACGTATAGAATGGTTTATGAAACTTTGATTATATGTGGTCTGTGACTTTGACAGTGTTATGTTCTAAGGTTTGCCCACAGACGCCATCTTTATGTCACGTGATTTGGAAAGCCTTATACATTTAATCATAGTAGTGCGATAATAGTCTCCGATTCTCTTTCTGTTCTAAAGGCCTTGGAAGATACGAAACTCCCAACTGTTAGTTGTAATCCATATATATATATAAAATTAAAAAAATTGTCGCACAGTTAACACTAACTGGCACTCTAATTCGTTTTCTCTGGATAAAAGCTCATATAGGCCTTGAAGAAAATGAACATGTCGATAAAGTTGCTAAAACTAGTATTGGTACTGGAAATCCACATCCAGACTACGTCTTATGCGTTGCTGATTACTGTGTTTCTCTCAAAAATAAACTTCGTTTAATGTGGGCGAACTTATGGAGTGAATTTTCTTTTACTAACCCAAAACAAGATACCAGATGTTACACCCGACCATTCCCACCAAATATTGGCACAATCAGTTTAATTTACCTCGCAGATTTATTATCACAATCATTAGACTTAAATTTGAACACGCATGTTATCCCAAATATCTTTTTCGTTTAAATATTATATCCAGTGATAACTGCGAACACTGTGGAGGTAAAGGTGATTTAGAGCACATTTTCTTTGAATGCACAAAGTAGCGGAATCTGTCAGATGAATTGTATAAAAATCAAATTGATTGTACTAACCCTTACTTTTTGGAAGTCCATCTTATTAAGGATAATAAAAAACTCTTCGTTTTAACAAAACTTCCAATATTTATTTAAAAACTGCTTTTTTAAAAGACTCAATGACGATGCTAGTTGTCTAGCGAAACGGCTGTCATTGAGTCTTTTAAAAAAGCAGTTTTTAAATAAATATTGGAAGTTTTGTTAAAACGAAAAGTTTTTTATTATCCTGTATAAAAATCTTTGCAGTGCAAATATTACCGCTCCGTTTAACATATTGTCAATATTGGCTTCAGCTAAAAAAAGAAAACTTTGATTGTTTGATAGAATTTTTGTCAAAAGCAGATATAAGATTGTAGTAGATTTGTTACCTTTGTTTTACATAACCAAATACCTATTGTTATTACCCTACCCACACCGCGGCCTATGTCTTGTGTGTCTTACAAAAAAATGTCCTGATGGGTCCCTGGACGAGAAACGAGTGTCCCTGTTTAACTCCCTTTGAAATCAACGTCTTTTGAATGACAAAAGTCCAAGCCAAAAAAAAACCTAACCTAACCCAACCTAACCTAACCTAACCTAACCTAACCTAATCTAACCTAACCTAACCCAACCTTACCTAACCCAACCCAACCTTAAATTCAAATCCAAACCGTAATAGATGATATATATGAGAGAATTAGAGTAGCTCGTGGCTATACAAGGAATTTTTTTAAAATTTTTTCCTTATCCGAGATTCGAACTCGGACCGTCGCAGACGAAGTGGGAGGAATATAACCACTGAGCTATTGTCTGCAGTTCAATTTACTATTGTTTTTTTGACCTTAATTATCTAATGTTTGATCCCCATAGACATATAATGGGAAATTAAATAATTCGTAACTTTTTTTTGTTCTGCGCATGCGCCAACTGAGACAGGTGTCAACCGACTCAGCTTCTCAAGGGCTTTCGATTGATATATCACATGACCATTTTTATTGCCTGCGGCTCGTGCATGTAATCATCTGAGTGGATAAGAACCTTTGCTTGCTACTATAATACTATACTTTATCTACGATCAAATATATAAAAAAATATATTAGTTCGTTATACAGGGTGTTTCAAAAAAAGGTAACACCGTCTCTAGGATAGGTAAAAAACTGAAAAATAATTGGGGTTTGCTTAGTAAAATTTTTTTCTAACGCCATCCGTTTTCAAGATAAAGGGCGTTGAAGAAAATAAAAAATTACACATTTCTTACTATTTTGCCGAAACTACTGGCACCATTGCAATGAAATTTTATACGAATATGTTTTGGAAGCTGATATATCCCATGAATTTGTTTTTATAACTAACTCTCATAGAGGGCGCTAGTTACACGATTCATACAACATATTATTCAACATAACTTTTTTTAGGGTAGAATTATTAGTCAAAACTCCAAGTGAACATAAACATCGTTTAATTCTACACCAAAAAGGTACTCTTGGTAAAACTCGATATTATGTACCGTTTGCGGAATATTTTGATTTGAAAATTATGAAGTAACTTATGACTTATTGTCATAACAAACAATAAATGTCAATTTTACATGGCAAACTTAGAGAAAAGCGAACTTTATCATTAGTTTATACCAGGAGCGATTATTACTTCATAATTTTCAAATCAAAATATTCCGAAAACGGTACATAATATCGAGTTTTACCAAGAGTACCTATTTGGTGTAGAATTAAACGATGTTTATGTTCACTTGGAGTTTTGACTAATAAATCTACCCTAAAAAAAGTTATGTTGAATAATACGTTGTATGAATCGTGTAACTAGCGTCCTCTATGAGAGTTAGTTATAAAAACAAATTCATGGGATATATCAGCTTCCAAAACATATTCGTATAAAATTTCATTGCAATGGTGCCAGTAGTTTCGGCAAAATCGTAAGAAATGTGTAATTTTTTATTTTCTTCAACGCCCTTTATCTTGAAAACGGATGGCGTTAGAAAAAAATTTTACTGAGCAAACCCCAATTATTTTTCAGTTTTTTACCTATCCTAGAGACGGTGTTACCTTTTTTTGAAACACCCTGTAGATTATTTTTAAACATGAAACTTTTAAAAATGTTCATAATTCCGTGATTTTTGTGGTAGAAGATTTTCTATTGCAGTCGTTGCAATATTGCGAATGTCAGGTGGCGTACAGGACATCTCGTTCTCTTCTGTCGACATTTTCTTGAGTCACAGTCACAAAAAACTATCGTAAAACTCACGAATTTCACTTTTTTGCTGTCAATTGTGTGATTTTGTTTGTTTGAATTTTTGGTTATGTCACCGTAGCAACTGAAAGCTGTTGCCAACGTAATAATGGGGAAAATATAAAAATCCCAATATGTCCGGTCCTTATTCCAGTAGATAAAAGTTCCTGTCAATTTTACCAACAGCTGAGAACAAATCACCCTGTACAATTCATAAAAGGTATAGTTCGTTGAGATCGTATTGTTAAGGATCTTTTAAAACATACAGGGTGTTTGATTTAAATAATATAGAATTCCTATCTCACTAAAGTAACCCATATTTTTCAAACTTCCATCTGTTTTTACCATATATAATTTGGTTGAAACCACAAAGCATTATGGATTAATTGTCGATTTAAATCACATTTATTATTTAAAATGAAGCTTTATTATTATTTTAACCTTCATTTTCACGCTCGGTTCTTGAATAACCATATTTTGTATGCCAAGGATATCATATATAGTTATCTATAGTTGCTTCGGCATAATGAAAATGAATGAAAATTTAGCATTTCAGTTGCTGATAAAGTTATTCATTTAATTAATTTATCTTCAATGTTATAAAAAACTATTAATGTTAATTCAAAACATGGTTGTCGGTTTTAGTCTGTAATTTAAATGTAAAATAAACCCATAAATTTGGATTTAATTAATTTTTCTTCAACTAAAAGCAAAAGAAGTATTTATTTATTTATTGTAGGTTATTGAAAATTATCACAAGCCCATTTAAAAAATTAGGGGTTGTAATTGTTACTCCAAGCTGGTCACATTTTCCGGATTTTCTATAAATATACATATGTCCAAAAGTTTGGAATATTTAGAAATAATATATCTACGCCTATGGTTTTTTAAAAACTCTTGTTGATATTTATTTTAAAGTGTTTTTAAATTAAAATAATATTAAATCTGATTCGTTTTTGTTTTGATTTGGTCATATTTAATTGATTTGGGTGCTTTCACATTATTCCAATTCTTGTTTAAATTTCATTTGAGCTGTTTAAACATGCCCAGAGACATGCAACAGGGCTTTAGTCAAAGTGATATCGTGAATATTGTTGGTGTTACTCAGGGAGCTGTATAAAAAATTAAAAAAATCAAAGACACAAATGATGTGAAGGATCGTTCCAGAAGTGGCAGAAGTCGATGTACAACAGCAGCACAAGACCGGCAGATAACATTGATAGCTCGAAGAAATCGACAGGAATCTACAAGTGGCATATCCAGAGAAATTGCTAGACTTGAAGGACTGAATATCTCAAGGCAAACAATTACACGAGGATCAAATGCGGTAAATTTGTATCGCAAAAGACCTCTACGTGTTCCCAAACTAACCTATCACTAAAAAATTGTAAGGTTGCAATGGGCTCAAGAAATGTTACACCATGGTCCTAACTGGAATTACGTGATGTTCTCTGATGAATCAAGAATTGGCTTGGTTTCTGATTCGCGAAGAACGCTAGTTTGGAAGGCCCCAGGACGACAAGCCCGATTAGAAACAGCCCAACCACGTGTTCCATTTGAAGGTGGGAGTATTATGGTTTGGAGTGGTATTATGAGGGGTAAACGGACGCCTCTCCTGGTTTTGGAGAGAAGAATCACTGGTGCTGTGTACCGGAGGAAGTTTTAAATTCTGTTGTGCGTCTATTCCGGGGGGCGGTAGGTGATGGATTTGTGTTTATGCATGACAAAGCACCTCCACATCGAACAGCTGCAGTACAAAATTTTTAGAAAGAAGAAGGAATATCCACATTAAGATGGCCATCAAATTCCCCTGACATGAACGTCATTGAACATAGCTGGGACATTATTAAAACACGCATTAAGAAGCGGAACCTTCCCCCAATTACTCTACACTCTACGAGAACTGAAAGATGCTGCTCGTGAAGAATGGGAGAGAATTCCGCAAGCCCAGCTCGACCATTTAATCGATAGCATGCCACATCGCCTACAGTCATGCATACAGGCCCATGGAGGAAATACTGATTATTAATTTTATTCAAAAACCTTTTTTTGCTTATTAATTTATTTAAAAAAATTTGTAATTCATTGTACATTTTTCACCTCAAAAGAATAAATCATTTTTTGTGTCTGTACAACTGTACAGTAATCGAAATAATGAATTTATTCCATTTGGTTTTTACACACTGTATGTAAAACTACGCGTATTCCTTTTATATACAGATATATTTTTTATCAAAATCATAAGCTGAAAATAATAAACTACTTGTCGTACGTTTCATATTTACGAATTAAATACTTTTACGTTTAATAATTCATTTGATGCCAGTTTCAAGGACCCTAATTAATACAAAAGTAAGGCAGAGATAAGTTTACATTATAAACAAAATATCGTACACACACTATGCCATATTAATTAAAACCATTATACCATTATAATATCTATCTATGCTAAGAATTGTAAATATTTACTTGTGATGCATTTCGGAGAATTATATAATCATTATACATACATTGGATTTTACGTTGACGATATTGTTTTCAACTAAAATGACAAACAATTTTCTATTTCTAAAAAATATGCTATCATAATGTAGTTATAAGATGGATTGAGTAGTATTACGAGAAAAATTAGTACGTAGTATTAGTGTCGTTCAGTATCAAATTATTAGGTATATTTTTTTCCTGTAATAGCTCCATTTTGCTCTATATAGTGAGCACGTAAGGGTTGGAAAGTGGCCCGAGTGTAACGAGGGCAGCAAATACTAGCTAGGGGTTGTTGATACTTCTAAGCAAGTGTGACATACTGTTTTCTATTAGTTTATGACGCCTCTGAATGGGAAGCAAGTTTATACAACTGCGCTAGCAGGCTTTTAAAAAATAATTTTGTTTTGTAGAATTTATACTTTGTATTTGCTTACTTTCATCAAGAAGTATACAGAATCGGACGAAATTTATGGTACTAACCCTTACTGTGTGAAAGTTCATCTTATTCAGAACAATAAACAACTAAAAGGTTGAATTAACTTCCACTATTTATTCTATAAATACTTTAAATGCAATGACAGCCGTTTCGCTATCGGAATAGCATCGTCAGACGATGCTGTAATTGCATTTAAAGTATTTATAGAATAAATAGTGGAAGTTAATTCAACCTTTTAGTTGTTTATTGTTCTGAAGAATCGGACGAATTTACTGTCAAACATCCGGTGTACCACAAGGATCCAATTTGGGACCCTTGCTCTTTCTATTATTTATATATGATCTCTCTAGCTTATTACACACTCAACACCTACTTTTTGCGGATGATTTTAAAATATACAAAGTTGGATCGTTGTTTACTTCTCCAGTTAGAATTTAATTAAATTATTAAATGGTGCGAAAATAATAAACTCTTTCTTAATTCAGCCAAATGTAAGGTTTGCACATTTAGTTGGAAACGACAGCCAATTACATTCAATTATAAAATCAATAACATTGATTTAAGTAGAACAACTCAGATACGTGATCTCGGTGTAATATTTGACTCCGAATTAAAATTTGTTGAACATATTATAAACAATGTAGTATCACAGGCTATCAGGTCTTTGTGGTTTATAATTAGAAATTGTTGAACATTTATGAATTTGGCTGGATTGAAAACATTGTATTTTACGCCGGTTAGATAGGTACAAATTAGAATATGCATCTATGGTTTGGAAGCCACACTACCAAATGTACGTGGATTCTCTCAAATTCTCTCAAATTACATTTTTGGTTCCCAGAGTTAACTCTCGACAATATAATCTATTTCATACTGACATTGCAAGAACCAATATCCTTTATAATTCACCTATGTTTAGAATTTGTAAGAACTATAACCAACTTTCAGATGATTATCAGGGCCGGACTGGGGCCCCTAATAGGGCGCTGCCTTTGACCAATGGCAGGGCGCATCTGGGGGTCCAGGGGCTCTCCCATTTTTATTTTTGACCTGAAAACTTATTTTTAGCACCTTTTTTTTTACAAATAAGTTTAGAAAAGCAGCAGTTAAAACTTTATATTTGATTTATTTTTATGGTACCTGGTCCAAAAAGCGCTTCTAAATTCTCATTGCTCATGACGAATTCTTGATTTTATGAGCTTAAGCTTTGAAAATGCTCGTTCGCAACTCACTTGCGTCAAGGGTAGTGTTAAAAGGAACTTGTAAGCCTTGTGAAGTTGTGGATACACAAAAGAGTACATGTTGAACTGGTACAACATCTTGTACGCGCACTTGACACATGATTCACGGCATTTCTTGCTACTGCACATAATTGTTTTTTCATCTTCTGTATCTGATTCTGAACTTGACTGCATGTCGAATCCGTCTTCATTTTGAGTCTCATTAGAGTCCTTTTGAAAGTGATCATTTAAAGTCATATTAATACTTGGCCATTGTTCAATGAAGGATTCAAGTTCATCTAGGAGTTTTCCTTTGTCAATAGTTGGGATCAAAGAGCATATCTTGTCTAATGCATGCTCCGGTATTCCACTGGTTCTTAGCTCAGGAAATCTGAGGGGATCGAAGCATGAAAGATCCTGATAAACTCTGTTTTGATCAGAGAACCTTATTTTCATGCTGGCGTTAATTTGGTCAACCACAACATAAAACACATTAACTTTGAAACTTTCGTTACCACTCAATGAAGTTTCTTCAACTGCCTCGCTTCTTTTATCCGGCATTTTTTTTTTCTTTTCTGTCTCCTGACGGGCAGTTCACCCTCAATGTTGACGTCGTTTTCGGCCTTCAGATTCTATATGTATTTGGAATTGAGGTATATTTTGGAAAATCCCAAAAATCGCCCGAGAGCGTGGGTTGAAATTTTCCGAAGGGGCCAGTCCGGGCCTGATGATTATGACATATATTTCCATTCTTTAACTAGTCTACTGCCTAAATCCTATCAAAACTTTTATTTGAACTTATAACTTGCATAATATGCCACTACTTTATTTTGTGACATCTCATTTACTTTTAAAATTCTTTGTTTTTTTTTTATTATTTGTATTAGCTATTAACATTAAGGTATACTTAGAGTATTACTTCTATATGTATGCAATTTTTTTTCTTTTTAGTATTGTCACAATTTTGTTTTTATTTTTTTTGTAATCCAATAATGTTGTCCTGTAAATAGATTTTTTCTGTTGGGCAATAAATAAATAATTAAATATCCCCTATTTCCATGACACTTTTAAAAAGAACGCATTTCTCACTCTGTGGAAGTCCATCTTACTTACCTAAATAACATGTCAATCTGAAACAACTGTCATTGAGCTAATTTTTTAATTTTTTGTTAAACAGTTTCATTGCTGCTTATATTTTTTTTAATTATATATTTTGTTTTTTTTATTATTAAAGTAAATTGAAAACCAAATCTGTTGGTATAAAATGAATTCCGGCAAGTAGCAGGCACCCAAAAACATCGGTGCAAGATTCTTTTGCGTCATTTTAACGAAACCAACCTTGAACTCAACATTAATGCTACTCCTAGCTAAATGAATTCACATGTATTTTATATATGGCGTAACCTCATTAGATATGCCATTAATTTACCAAACATCGCCGATGGTTTTTTTTTTGGAGAAGCTACGTTTTATTGTATGCTAATGCTGCAGGAAAATGTCTGCAAAATTTTTAAAATATCGTTAAACGCACCTTTACTATTATTTACATAAAATATATCCGTCATTTTTAGTGATTCACTTGTCAAAGTTAATATCTCAGATATATATTTGATAAATTGATTGTTATTCCGGTATTTCAATTAATATTTCCAATAGAAAATATATAATAGGAAATCTAAGAGCTTTAATATTGTTATGTCTTATTACTTCCATAGTTAATCTAGTTATAACACTACTTAATCAGCATCAGCATCAGGTTGAAAAAAAAACAGCTGTCGTTGAGTTTTTAAAAAGCTTTTTTTTATATTATATTTCTGAAATTATTGTAAAAATATTAAGGTAATGTTACTGAGACTGACAATCACCCATTTGAATTGTTGTACGATCTATTTTGGCAGATGAAAAGCAGCATGTAGAAACGACAATGCTTGAATTGGGCTATTGGTCTTTTGGAAACAAACCCGTAGTAGATAGAGATGAAGATGCTAAAAAGACCAAATCCTTTTAAAATATAAACTAGATCCGTGTTACCTTCATTGTATACAGTGTGTAAAAGCCAAATGGAATAAATTCATTATTTCGGTTACTGTACATATTTATAAAAAAATCCCGAAACACGTCAAATTTAAATTATAACTTGACATTCTTTAACGTTAAAATGCAACCCCTACCTTCAACCCCCTTAGAATGACAGGTACAACTCCCAATTTTTTAAATGGGAAGTATAGGCTTGTGATATATCATTTGAAAGGTCTCTTCATTCTCTATTCAAAAATGTTATGGTTTTTAAATTTAATGCAACAATTAACATAAAAAAAATTAATATCATGTTATTACCGAAATTCGCTAAAATATACTCGAAACTTATTAAAATATACTTAAAACTTATTTCCCGTTTATAGGTCTTGATAATGTGGTTAGCAATGTGGTTTTTAGATGGTAACCATTAAAAAACTTTAAAGAATTTCCGTGACAACGCTATTTTAACAAGCAGTAGTAAATTGTTTTATTTAAGTTGTCATTGTTGTAATTTAAGTATAAAGTTTGTTCAATTCAATTCTGAAAAATGGTTAGATAAACGGAAATGCATAAAATAACAGTTTTACAAATGATTGGTTACGGAGATAACATCCGAACACAACAAGAAGTAACTCGCCTATTTCATGAGAAATTTCCTAATTTACCGCCTATATCCCAAGGAACAATAAGTAAAATAGAAAAGCAGTTTCGCGAGTTTGGTCCTGTAAGGCAGATACAAAAAGCAGCTGCCAATGCACTGAGTGATGAACTTAAATTAGATGTGTTCCTTGAGTTTCAGGAAAACCTACATACATCGAGTAGACAGGCATCCACTACATTCAATGCTAGCCATACATCGATAGCAAACATATTAAAAGAAAATAAATTGCATCCGTATAAGATGATACCTACTCAGAAGCTCATGGAAGACGATTTTGATAGGAGAACTTTTTTTTGTGAGCAAATGATGGACATGTTGGATAACAATATTATCCAATTAGAAGACGTTATGTTTTCTGATGAGTGTACTTTTTTACTTAACGGTCATGCTAATCGGCAAAATTGCCGCTACTGGTCCACGGAAAATCCTCACTGGATGAGAGAAGAACACACTCAATACCCTCAAAAGGTTAATGTTTGGGCAGGGATTGTAGGGAACAATATCATTGGTCCCTTTTTTATTGAGGGCAACTTGAATGGCAACAATTATTTGGCACTACTTCAAAATGATGTCATTCCAACGTTGGTAAATTTATATCCTGATCCAGGTATCCCTCAAGTTCCAGCGAATACGATATGGTTTCAGCAGGATGGAGCACCTCCACATTACCAACTTAATGTCCGGCAGTACCTCGATACAATAATTCCCAATCGGTGGATAGGGAGGCGAGGATCGATTGAATGGCCAGTGCGATCACCTGATCTTACATTATTAGATTTCTTTTTATGGGGATATGTAAAGAGCCATGTGTACAAAACTAAACCTTCTGATTTAAATGACTTAAAAGAACGAATAACGCTTGCGATTAGGTCGATCATGCCTGATATGTTAAATAATGTTAGAAAACAGTTTTATTTGAGATTAGGATGTTGCCAAGACGTTCGCGGAGAACATTTTGAACATCTACTTCATTAACATTCATAGTTCTTTTTCGTGTTCTACATTTTATTACATTTTGCATTACATTTTAGTTTTTGATTGTATTGTAGTGAATTTCAGTAACAACATGATATTAATTTTTTTTATGTTAATTTTTGCATTAAATTTAAAAACAATAACATTTTTGAATAGAGAATGAAGAGACCTTTCAAATGATATATCACAAGCCTATACTTCCCATTTAAGAAATTGGGGGTTGTACCTGTCCTTCTAAGGGGGTTGAAGGTAGGGGTTGCATTTTCACGTTAAAGAATGTCAAGTTATAATTTAAATTTGGCGTGTTTCGGGATTTTTTATAAATATGTACAGTAACCGAAATAATGAATTTATTCCATTTGGCTTTTATACACTGTAGAAGACCTACATTTTAGTACCCTAGATAACAGACATGCCAGGCCCTTTTTATATGAGAACTACCTTGTCATTGGTCAGAAGGACAGTTCAAACTTATTTATTTGGACCAGAACCCTTAGTAGTGGCCCTTACAAAAGTTTGATCCATTAAGAGACCAACGAGAAATAATACTATCCAGGAAGATGTGGTGTTAAAAAATATCTTTAAAGAGAAACCAGCTACATGCCACAATGTACTGGATGGGAATAAGAAAGTAACACTAACTATTGCTTAGCTTTCACAGTTTTTCTTGCTTATTGATTTATACTATTTTTGTAGGTGGAATAAATTATACACACCTGCTAACTAATATCTATTTATTTAATAAAATACACACTTAAGTTAATTTATTTTTACAGGGTGTCCCGAAAAGAATGGTCATAAATTATACCACGGATTCTGGGGTCAAAAATATGTTGCTCTAACCCCACTTACCTATATACAATAGTGCACACAAAAAAAGTTACAGGGTGCTGTGGTATAATTTATGACCTTTTCGGGTCACCCTGTATACACACACTAATATCTACTTAATTTATATACACTCAGTATATCAATCCTAATTTTTTTATACTACTGTAATAAAACACTATTTGTATAGACTTATTTTACTCTTCACTTGCTTCCGCGGTGCCTAAGATCGTTAGATATTAAAACTGCTGATAAAGATGGTAAAGATGGTGAATTATTTAGAGTTTAGTTAGTCAGTGCCGGCGCTTGAGCTCGGCGAGTTTGTAACTATACACATATTACGTTTCAGTTTAAAAAAAAATGTACGTTCCTCGTTTTACAGATCCATAAATAAAACGAAAATTAGGTTCTTTTTAACAGACTAGGTCAAAAGGTAGAATCAATCACCTACTAATGCATTGATTTTATTCCTTTGTTTCGAATTTCTAATAAACGAATTTAAATTTTTTTTGGTGGTTTTTTTTTGCATAAGTATCTGCCTGGATATTTTTTAAGTCGAGATCAAAATTTATTCATGATTGCAGTGCTTTTTGTTTTTGGGTTGGTGGAATTAATTAATACACAATATGTTAATGTAATTGAGATGTCGATAAACATTCAAGGTAGTACCAGTTACATAAATTATCATTTTTAAGTAAATTTACACATTCTGACCGGGCGTAACTATATCAGCAAACGAAATAACCATCAGAAATGTTGCAGGTAAATCAGAGAGCTGATAAACACTAGAGGGAGTAGGACAGAGAGATGTTGCCAAGATAAAACGTAAATATTTACATTGAGACTCCTGGACGCCACAGAGTTAGCGTCGTTGCCTGACTTACTTAGAATTACAATATACAAATATTACCTACAGTTCGTTCGGTGGATCTTTTCCCATGACCTTGAACCATATACAAACGCAATACATCAATACATTAAATAACACGTAGGTCGTAGATTGATAGTTTAATAAGGATATGGCTAAAGTGACGGTGGACGTTATTTATTATTGTATTAAAGCTGGTGATATTTGTAAATATTTTATAGCCTTTTAGCAATATGCTACCTAAATGTTTAGTTTAAAAAAACTGTTAGTATACCAGAGTTTAATGGAGCTATTCTTCAAACTTGCTATTAAACAAATTTACTTGTATAATATTTAGTATCAATAATAACTTTCTCAACCTTTTTCTAAAAATGAAAACTATTTATCAATGGTTCTGGTTATCCAGAAAATGAGGTCAATATTTTCTACTTTGGTGAAAGCAAAATGTGTTTCATATAATTCAGTTTGATGGAGTTCTATCCAGAATTATAATGATATGTCAATTTAAGGTTAGTTATCATTGCAAAATAAATTAATAAGAAGTAGATAAATAATATTCACTTACCACAATTATTCGAACATAGGTTAGTTGTTAAAACAACTGTTTTTGAAATAAATTTATATGCAAGGGGCAATAAAATGGATAAAAATCTAAAATAAAAATGTAAACAATGTATTTGGTCTGTCAATTTACAAATTCACGGATAAACCACAGAACTTTCATTGTGTAGGTTACACCTATCATCGACATTCGTCATATGGCTATCTCTGTTTATTATATTATGCTGTATTGGAACAAACGGTTCAATTTTGAGGTTTTAGTTTCTGTGAGTGGAAAAGAGACGTACTACAAAAAGTAGTATGTTAATAATTTCAGCCATGGGAAAAGATCCAGCGAACGAACTGTATATCCGTGATTAAAATATACATTTGGCAAACACTGTTGAATTGAACGTCATTATACAGAACTAGTTTCTATTAATTGTAAATTATCGTATTATAAAATAATATCCTTAGAGCAATGGTGGTTTATCTAACGAGAACGTGCATTAACAAAATATTTCTATTAACAAATGTTTGAGTTTAGCATTCTTTAAATATCAATTCAGACAGAAAATATAGAAATCAGATTAGAAATCGAATTAATAATGGATTAAATACAGTTATTATGACAATATATTACTTAATTACTTAAAAATATTTAGTTATAATTATTAAATAAAGCAATATTTATAATTTTTTTCTTACAAAGTGGTGCGTGTTATCTAAAATTGTATAATTTTAAAGATTAGACTGGACAAAGTAGAGGGGTATTTTGACGTATAGTATGTTTCACAGTAAATGGTATTGGCCTATTAACTGCAATGAACTGCCCAAATTAATCTCATTGTGTAGAAAATCATCAGGTAAAAGATGCAAATGTGCTGCAGGGTCGAACTTAAGAAATTTGAATTTTGCATAATATAGGAGATATACAAGTAATGTTGGGTAACAGACAATTTTTAAACCAATCTTCAAAAAGCTCTGCTGTCGTATCTTCGTGATAATCAACACAAGAGTCCTTAATATTTTTGGTAGAAAGCCACATAGCGTTTGGGATCCAATCATTTTCTGATCCTGCGTGTAATATTGTGATTCTCTTCCCTTTATTTGATGGTGCTTTTGTTTGACACTTAGCACAGGAATCAGACCATCCTTTGGAAGCGGTGTCATGCGTGTCAAACCACGTCTCGTCGAGGTAGAGTATTGGCCGATTTTCAGACGGGTATTTTCTTATTGACGTTATATTTTCAGAACGCCAGTTTATTAAACGAGTGGATTCCATTATTACTTGTCTCTTGTCAATTTTGCGATATTTAAAGCCCATTGCAGACAGAGCTTGCCAAAGAGTAGTGAGGCTACAGTTGATGTGAGTTTCGTCATTGATGAGCCGCTGTTTCAGACTTTTGATTGTAGGGACACGCTGCTCATTGTACATAGTGTAGATTTTTCGCCTTATCAAATCTTTTTCCCAGTCGTCTAAACTTGTGACACCGGATTCTTTACGCTTTTTTTTGATTCCATGGAATTTTCAACAATTGGTCTAACTGAAGTAAGAGGCACCTTCGTCAAATTACTGGTTACTGTTGCTGCAGCACCCGCGTTATATCCTTGCTGAAGTAAGGAACTATACACATTTGTTATAATGATTGTCACGTCACAACATAAGTGATTCTTCTTTAACGAACCACTGGAAGAAGCACTATAACTTTTTATCCACGTACACCATATACTACGTATTCTGTACGTTGGGGTATAAAATCTTTGCCATTAATGTCTGTAATAACAAATAAATGTTATAAAATTATTGCACGCCGTAACACAAGTGAACACTTCCAATGAAATACAATGACTAAAATGAACAAGAAGTGTAAGCTGTAATCCTCTACAATCCCTCTCTGAGAAACAAAATTACCTGAATCAGGTCCTTTTACATTTATGATGTGCATCTCGGATTTTACAACTTAAGGGTCCAATTGTATTATAATTTTTCAGTCAATACCATTTATTGTGAAAACTATTATACGTATTCTATATTTGTATCTAGGATATTGCAGTTCTATTGCATTATTATCTGTTGGCTTTAGACAACGTGATGTGTTATTTTTTTCTCACGCACCCTATTATCTTAAAATATATAGTTAACGGACATAAAACCACTATAATTAATGTTGCACTTAATACCGGAAACCATAGCAACCAAATATTTAGATATGCGCTTTTTTAAAAATTGTTTATTGCATTTTTGTCGGTGCCATTTTTTATTTAAACAGGATGTAAAGTGGGAATTTTTCTTGAAAACTACAAAGTGGAATTTTAGTTTAAGAAAATGTCAAGGGAAATTGATTATTTATTGTGTAGATTATTGCATTATAAAAAATACAATATTAACAAATTAAATTTAAATTTTTATTATAAAATTAAACCTTTTTTTACTAGTAAATAATAAATAAATAATCAAATAACTAAATACATTAGAATTTTGAATTGTCTGGTGTTTTTAAAATTGTATATTAAGGAACCATAATTGTAATATTTGGGTATTGATTTGGTGTAAATCATAAAAGCCAGTCAGACCTCTCTGCTCTTCGACATATGAAGATCTTTTGGTGTCTACCTTAATCTTGTACTCTAGAATGCCAATACTTCTATTTTACCATGTATAAAAACTTCAATATTACCAAATTTGGTTTAAAATTTATCTAGAAAATTTGTAAACGTTATTGCAAGATGTTTATTTAGGAAATTAAAAGGATTTAAGGAGAATTTGCTTATGATTAAAATTTTAAAATTTGTTGGAAAATGTCAAATTAACAAAAAGACGTCTTTCAAATAATAAAAAGAATTTTTCGACACAAGAAAGGGATTTTAGATATTTTGGAGATTTTTTTTTTAGATATAGGGTTTAAGATATCAGTTTTTGGGTACAGTCAAAAACTTTGGCAAGCAGCAAATGGTTGGTAGGAAATTCATAAAACGAAAATGTATGCCCAGTTACACTATTCTTAAAATTAATGGAAAAAAGAGGACCAAAGATTTTATCAGACAGACTCTTTCTTACCGTTCACCCCAATTGTAAGAATGGATCGTGGTTCATAAACTATCCACTTGGAATAAACGCCATATCTTGTTAAGCAAGGTATTGCTGAACAGGAGTTAATTAAATTAACGGGTCACTCAAATGCAAGCTCGTTAAAACATTATCTGCAGTCACCACAAGAAGTTGATCGAGAACCTTAGGGCAACAAATGAAGCTGGACCTTCGATTTCCCAAATGTTACATGTCAATAATACACAAAAGCAATCTTTAGTAGAAAGAACGGGCAAACTACTATAACTTATAATAATTGTCCATTTAATATTGTTAACAAATAAACAAAGATTATGTTTCGTTGATATTGTCTTGTTTTTCTCGTGAAATAGTTTTGTCGAATACCATTCGAGAGAAAAATTTATTCAAGACCAAATTTTCTTTTGGTTTTATTCAAGTTTGTTGCCTTTTGTCAAAATTTCATTCGCGTAAATTGCCAAATTGCCAAGCATCAAACTTTCATACCAGTCGAAAATTTTGCCCGCAAAATTTTCTCTCTTACGATATTATATACGAAAAATCACCATCGAATTTTCTAAAACGAAGAGATTTAATCATGTTTTTTTACACGTACATGTCCTACCTCATGTTTTTTTTGGTTCATTCACAACTTTATATCGAATAAATCAACGTCATCATCCTCAACATTAATTGACTGAGCGTCCGCTCGGGTAAAGGGAGGTTATTAAGAGCCTCAGCACCACGTCTGAGAGCGAAGAGAAATAGAGGTTTTCCCTTTTTATTTCTTTTTACTTTCATTGTAGACGGCATTGCAAGTTTCGCCCGCCGCGTAGGTCGGCGGAGTCGCGCATTTTTTTGGGGGATTGCCTTCTGTATTTGGGTTAACTTTGCATTTGCTTGCGAATGACCTATTTACCGATATCGCTGTTCGTAGCTTTTTTTCTTCGCTTCGACGGTTTTGATGTGACTTTATGAGTTAAACAAAATAGTCAGTCATTTAGTGACTGAGACGGAAAATGGTTAATTTCTCCTGAGAGAGGGAAGAGGAATCCGGCAGTGCCGCCAGAACGAAAATGTAATAATGTACTAAATCATGAAACAAAAGTACTAAATCCGGAGAAAATTTACTAAAAAGAAATATGTACCAAAACGGATTAAAAAGCACCGAATGCAAAAAGTACCTACTAAATAGATGGTGGGAATTTTAAGTTAATGATTTATTTATAACTAGCTGACCCTGTGAACTTCGTATCACCGGAAAATATTTTTTTACAACTTTTGATTCGTGATTATCAACCAATTCTATCATAGGTGACAGAAATGGAAACTTTGACAACGAAGTACAATGGCACACCCTTTCCTTCAACCGATCTAATGTTATTTTTACTATCAAATGTCATTTTAGCTGTCAACTGTCATTTTTCCGCTACCAACTGTAATTTTTCAGCTGTCAAATGTCATTTTTGACATTCGAATATCATTTATAACTGTCTTATGTCAATTTTTACTCTTAAATATAAACAATTAGTTTTTTTTAGCTGAATTTTCGGGTTTTCCAAAAAATTTTTTTTTCTAAACCATCCCTAAACTATAGCAAAAAAACAAAAAAAATTTTGAAAATCGGTCTTGCCGTTTTTGAGTTTTTGCGAGACTAACGCACAGCAATTCATTTTTATATATATATATAACAAATAATGTTCTTAGTTTTAATTTCTGTTTACATAAATTCACCTTTTTTGTCGTGGTTACAGTTGTTTACAATTTATGGCAATTTATAAAATTGCCAAAAAGCAACAAACTTGAATAAAACCAGAAGATAATTTGGCCGGAAAAATATTTCTCTCGAATGGTATTCGACAAGACTATTTCACAAGAAAAACAAGACAACATCAACGAAATATAATCTTTGTTTATTTGTTAACAATATTAAATGTACAATTATTATAAGTTATAGTAGTTTGCTCGTTGTTTTCTACTAAAGATTGATTTTGTATATTATTAACATGTAACATTTGGGAACTCGAAGGTCCAGCTTCATTTGTTTTCCTGAGATTCTCGATCAACTTCTCGTGGTGACTGGAATCCAGCTGCAATTAACTCCTGTTCAGCAACACCTTGCTTAAACAAGGCTGTCTTAGCTGAAGATCGATGAGAATGGTTTGTTATTTTATGTTTTTTTTGTGTCTATTCCAATTTTTTCAGCTGACATTTTTGTCCACTTAGAGACGGTGTTTATTCCAAGTGGACAGTTTTTGAACCAAGATCCATTCTTCCAATTGGGGTGAACGGTAAGAAATAGTCTGTCTGATAAAATCTTTGGTCCTCTTTTTTCCATTAATTTCAAGAATAGTCTAACTGGGCATAAATTTTCGTTTGATGAATTTCTTAACAACCATTTGCTGCTTGCCAAATTCAAATGAGCAAAGGTGAAAAAACTTTTTTTGTGCTCCATCGGGGGTTTCTTCGTCGTAGCTTTTGATCATTTTTAATAGTTCTTCGGTGGATAATGCTTTTGAACTGAGTTTTCTCTTTTCTGGACAAGTTTTCTCAGTTAAAAATAGTCTAGTGAAATAGTCGCTAAAAAATTCAAACCCAAAAAATATTGTAAAAGATTTGTTTATGAAATTTTAGTCGGGTTACACTTTTAGCGTGGTCAAAGTACACATATAGCTTCACTAAAAAGACAAAAATCTTGAAATTTTACATTTGAGTATTTAAAAGGGTTGTACTTACAATTCTTTACGAAAATAGGTATGCAATTTTCCGGAAAATTCTCGGGAGAAAAATTTTGTTTTTGTTTTTTCACTCTAATTGTTTAAATAATAAATATATGGAAAAAAGTTTTTATTTAAAATTTGTAGCTCATGCAATTATCTACAAAATTTGTCTGAAAAGTTTTTCTGTAAATTGAAAAGTGTACGAGATATAATTATTTCAGCGGCAGTCGATTCGTGGGTGCGCGCGAACGTCCCGTGAGCCGAATTTATTGAAGGCTCGATTTAAAAGTTAATAATTTAAAGGTTGTGATGCACTGAAAAAACAGACAAAGTAATATAAAATGTAGAGAAAGACCTCAACTTTCAAAAAAAATTACTTTCAAGTTTAAAAAAGTAAATTTTCTAACTGTAAAATCCATTTATTTATAAAAAAACGAGCAGAAAATCGTCAATAAACAATTATTTCCTATTTAATTAATTATTGTCGCAGCGAAAATTCCTTTTAAATTTAACATTTCAAATGAACATTATTATCACAAAAACAAAGCGAAAAATGTTTAAATTTTTAAACAAATGCTTTTTAAAAATCTCTGTTTTTTACATGCTTAATATCAATCGTTTTTTTTCAAACTTTATTTAATTATATCTTTTTTCCAAATTAATATACTTCAATGAAACTTTATCTGTAAATACTTTGAAGTATATACTTTCAAAACTATTATACAGTTTTTCTTTTAATATCAAATTTTTTAAATAATAGACATTTATTTATAATAAGTGCTAAAATTAGACGTTTTTTAGAAAATCTAGCATAATTGTTTTCAGTGCTTACAAGATTATTCAGATTTTTGCCAGCTTGATAATAATTGTATAGAGAAGCGATCGCGATACATATTAACACACCTATGCGTCAGGTAAGAAAGAGAAGGGTGTACGAATGAAGGTGAGAAAGCCGCTGGCAGCTGCTTCTCGGCGCCGTCGCGCTGTGAGCCAGCGCGCATGCTTTTACTCTGTAGAAACAGACGAGTTGAGGTGTAGTAGTATCATGGTCCTTAATTCTTATCTCATGGAATAAGTTTATTTTTAATTTTTATAATTTTTTTATTCAAAAAATTGCAAAAATATATAATAGTCAAAGAAGGTTTACGTGGAAAATCGCTAGAATTTTCATAAAAAACCAATTTAATGATAAAAAAAGCACGGGATATTCTGAACATATTGATCAACAACAATACCTTATAAATGAAATATATTCGTCGTCATAAATACTAATTAAAATTATAAATGAAACTTCGAGAATTCGCTTATTTCAACGGTAGCATTTGGAAAATCGTATGTATCTTTTCGGAAAATCTAGTAACAAAAAAAAGTTTCAAATAAATTTTTTAGATTAAACCATCATCTTTTAAGTACACAATGTTTAATAATTAAATTGTTTAATTTCTCAATGTTTAGTAGAAAGAATTAGTAAAAAAAACGACTTTTTATGTGGAAAATCGATGATAATTCATTAAAAAATTATTACAAAAAAAAATTTTTTTATATAATTTTAGATACCTTCATTTATAGCAAATTTTATATGAAACAATGTTTTCTACGGGTCATTGTATATTTACTATCTTAAAATTAAAAACTTGAAAATTGATAATGTTTAAAAGTAGTATTGGAAAAATTTGGTGTATTTCAAAAACTGATAAAAATATCAGAAAACTTTTCAAACAAATTTTGTAGGTAAATGCATTAGCTACAATTTTTGATTTAAACATTCTTCTGCATTTTCATTATTTAAACAATTAGAGTAAAAAAAAAAAAAAATGTTTTTCCGGAAAATTGCTCACTTAAATTCGTAAACATTTTCTCATATTAAGCAGAATCCTCTTAAAAACCTAAATTTGAATTTCCAAATTTTTTGTACTTTTTGGAGCATTTTACGAATATTTTGTGTACTTTGACCACGCTATTTAGAAAATATGTTTCCATGATTCCAAACGCAAAAATAGGTACCCCTACGATTAAGATTTTTTTACTTAGTTCCTTTATTTCTTACCTTAGGCAAGTACGAGGATGTACAGAAGGAAAACTAAGACTAGAAGAAAGGGAAGACCCCCTTAGAAGGTGGCAAAACCGCTGAGAGAAAAATAAATATGTTGCGCAGTGGACGAAAAGATTAATGGAATTTATTGTACTAAACCTTATACCCTGTGGAAGTTGTTTATTGTTCTTAGTTAGACCAAAAGATTGATTCCGAATCTGGTACTTTGGTTGAAGCCTAAGCATAGGACAACTAACTTCTATTTCTCCAAATTCCTAATAGGTAATGGCTCTTGTAGGACATAACCTACAGAATACAGCTTAAGGTTGTGAGAGTTGGTTTACCAAAAGCATTAGAATGGAGGCAGAGCTTGGGACATACCTCTCCAATGCAATTATGACTGCCGAAAGCAGATCTTTTAACATCCTTCCACTTCTCGAAGCTTCCACTGTTCCCGTCGACATCGTCAAAAAAAAAATAGAAAATAACGAGATGGCTTCGCGAATTTTCAAAATATTCGTGTCCTCAAAAAACTTTCCGGAAATAATTTAGGCTCTTGTGATATTATAAGTGAAAATTGTAATTTTGGGCACAAAAATCGTAATTATGTTGCTCCGTTGCTAGGGATATTAATTACTCTGTCAACAAATGTCAAACAAATATTACGTTTTGGTTTTTGCTGAGAATATTGTTGGGTTTTGTATACAAAGTGAATAAATACGAAATGGACGGAAAAGAATTGACACAAGAAAAGGAAAACTTGCAATCAGATGTAGAAAATGCAGGGTTGAAAGCAGAAAGTTTATTGTTGCCACAACAATCTAGGATGATGTAGGAGAAAGAATACCAGTCTTTTAAAAAGTGGAAAATATAAATATTTTACAAGAATTATACTCATTTTATTTCATTATTTAATTTGGTTATTTACTTTGAAAGAGTGCGTGTTTTTCTTTGATCTCACCTCGTCTGCTAAATCCTGCCAAGGTAATTTTCGATTTTATTTGATGTGCTACATTTAAAACGGTTGACATTTTTCATTAGTACAAAGAGAATTACTCAACGGTGGCAGTAACAGGGCGAAATATCTGGATCCAACCGCATCTGACATCACCTTGATTTGAACAGATTTTCATGCGTGGCGTCGCTTCAAGCATCGATTCTCAAAATTTCAGATAGAAATCAGAAGGTAGAAACGGATAATATAATAGGGGAGCGAAGCGCAGGCAGAGTAATAATAATAGAGAGAAATTTCAACAGTTATGAAATAGGCATACGGAACTTTGGATGGGATGGGGGGTTAGAACTTGAAAGTAAATTCACAAAAGCGCCTCGAGCGAATTTCTACCCTCCATATTATTGCTTGAAGACAATTTTTTTTGTTTAATACGAATCTATGTTGTTTTTGAGCAAAACACAATTTGTTGTTCTGTGTTGTTATATTTTATGTACGAGTTGCTAAATATTAATAAAGTTTTACTTCAAGACTTCTTAATAATGCTAACATTTATTTATACAGCTCATCTCATAAAGTGAAAACATTCATTTAAATATTCAAATTTGGAAGAGATTCATGAGAGACGTAAAAACAATGGGATTAGGGACCTAAAATAATGGTTTTCGGAACAACAACTGATGTTGGACGACCTGCACGAAATTCGTCTTGGAGTGAACTATGGCTACGATTGAATTCACCATACCTTCGATAAACAGTGGTCCTTGATGGAGCTTCATCGGCAAAAATTGAATTAAGTTCAACCATGCACTTTTGCTGAGTAAATCCACGTCGAAAGTTGTAAAAAATAATCGCACGAAAATGTTCACGATTTAATTTCATTTTTGGGCCGAGATGAATCTTTTAAGTTAATGTAAACAACACAAATACCGCTTGCATGTCAAAACGTTCTGAGTACGTATTAGCTCAAAAATGTCCAACTTGACAATAGAGCTGTCAGTTGTCAGATTACAACGCCAGGGTTGCCAAATCCTGGAATATAAAAGGCAACCCTCGTACAATTGAAACGGTTTTTTCTTAAACATACAAAGTGTGTTACTTTTCAAAATAATTATGCAATTATGCCAGCGTTTCTTTCAATAATTTCTCTAACTATTCATTTGTGACGAAAAAAAATTATATTTTCTTGAAGCTTCTAAAATATAAAGACACCCAACATATCAGTAAATGTTAATGACTAATGAGCCGATAAATTCTGGAAATTCTCCACTATTAAACAAGTTGACTGATCCACCCCACCCCAGGTTAATTAAAATATATTTATTTAAGTTGGTAACCCTAATATACAAACAATGTTTAACATGTTAAAAAGATAAAATTTAACCCACATTTTTTTATTACTATTTTTTCAAAATATTTGATAATTTAATATAAATTGTCTGTTAATTCATTAAAAATGTACAGAACAAGATTAGGTGTATAGATATAAAAACAAAATATAAATAATATATTGTTAAAATTATAGCAACACATTATAGTAACCTTGTTATATCGGTTCAACCCAAAATTTATTTTATTTATTAACAGGCCCCATTTACATAAACTTATCATTTAGATTCGTTTTTTTTGGTAATTTATTCGTAATAGCATCATAAAGTTTTGATATTGTAATTTTGGAAATCAATATAAAACATGGAGAGCCTAAATTTGATACGTCAAACATTTTTTGTGAAATATCTATCTAATTTATTAGCAAAAGTCAATGATTAATTGTTGTCTTTACTCTATTTTCTGGTTTTATTTAATGTATAATATTTTATTATTTATTTTATTATCATACATCCATCAAACAAAGTAAAAAAGTCCTACTCCCTCCATTTTAAACTACGTATTTGAAAGCAGTTTGGTAATGGGCCATTTTGGCAACCAGAATTTGTGAATTTTTCACTTATAATGTGGTCTGGTCGAGAAATTATTTAAATCGGATTTCTGAATATCAAAATACGTTTTAAAAAATTTTCATATTGTTATTAATAATTTATGATTTAAAAAAAGGGGTTTACATTTTTGCTAAAAACTCAAAAACTATAAAAGCTAGACACAAAACTGAACGGATTCTTAACGGGTAGGAAATTTCCAACAAAAAAGTTTAACATAATTTAGTTTTTTTCAGTAAGTACGTATTAATAAAAAAATTAAAAAAATTCCGGCACTAATAGAACATATCAGAGAACAAATTTTTGCAGTCAAAAAATTTTTTTCGTAATTTTTCACATTTCTATCCAATTGTTAATTAACAACTTTTCAAAATATTCGTGGCCTCAAACAATTTCCAGGAATAATTTAATTTTGCCTGGTATTTGTTAAGAAAATTTCACACAATAATTTGGAAAAAAATTATTAATCCAATCTGTCATCTGTCACAAAGCCTCATCATTGCCAGTTTAAACGTCCGCACCATAGAAAAATAATAAATTTTTATTTGTCTTTGTTCTGTACGTTGAGGTTTCAGTGTTCTATGTCGTTTAGCTGTCAAAAAATTTCCACTAAAATATCATGGCGCCACGAAAAAAATTCCGGAAACTTTTTAAATTGCCATGGTAACGAGTGAAAATTAAGACATTTTATTGGTTAAGAGGTGTGAAATTTTCTATAAAATTTCTGTAAAATGGAAATAAAAATAAAATGTTCAGTCAATTTATTGTTATATCAGGGAATTAACAAACATTTGTTTAATTTTAAGCTGTCATTCAGTACTTATTTTAAATTGTAAATAACTATAATGTACTTAATTTTAACAAAACAAACCCAAATAAAATAATTTGTAGGAAATAATATCAATTTTTAAATAATCTGATTGATTTTAGACTAACTGAATTAGTTTATTCGGTGATAATCTCAAACAAAAATATTGTATCGGTCTTTTCTACGATAAGTCGTAGAAAAAGTATAGTATGCACTTCGAAGGTAAGCCCTATTTGTTCACTTATCGCTTACAATTGGTAATTGGCTTTTTTTCCTACATGGTACGTAATTTTTACAGAACATTTTAAAGCCAGATGACAGAAACCAAATTTTGCTTTTCCTCGTAGAAAATATATCGATTTAAAATTATTTTAAATTAGAATAATCTGCATTATACTTGGACAAATGTTCTTCCATTTATTCAAACAATCGTCAAAAATGGAGCTTACAATAATAAAAAGAATTGTTCATAATAATTTTAAGGCTGCTTTATTATGCACTATAATATACACTGTTCCATTTTTTAAATTTCAGAAAATTGCCGTACAAAAATAAAATTTTAAATATACGTTTCAACTCTGTTTATAGCAAATTATTTAGTTTTTTTTTTCTTTTTATACGCTGTTATCTCTTTAACCAGAATTGTAGGAATTCGAATTCAAAATACTAACATTTTAGTCGCGTAAAAGTGACTTTAACATTGTTACTGTAGTCCATAAACATTTTTACCTAAAAAAAAATGGTGCTATGGCTTACAGATTTTTGTAATATCCACTTCAACCGATCTTATAGTTTTATTAACCGAAATTGTAAAAAATTTGAAGATTTGTCTGTTATAACTTCTTTATATTCTAACTTGGTAAGAAGTAATTTAGAATATGCTTCTATAATATGGAACCCTATATACATGCAATACTCATTGGTAGTTGATAGAGTACAGAAAAGGTTGTTGAAAATGTATACTTTTAAAACCACTGGAGCCTGGAGCTTATCCTTTAAGAGGGTGTAATTATGAAGAACTGTTACAGAAATTTGATTTTATCTCATTGGATAAACGCAGAAAACTAACGTCAGTGTTATTTTTATACAAACTGTTAAACAACCAAATTGATTCTCCAGAATTATTAGCAAAAATTGATTTTCTTGTTCCAAGGCCTACATCTAGGTATAATAATACATTTTTTTGTAAGAAAGCACAAACAAATTTGATGTTTAAATCACCAATTAATACCATGTGCAGAAATGCAAATAAACTAACAAACATCTGCAATATATTTTTCTGTACTATCCGAGAGCTTAAAGATAAATCATTGGTTTATGTTTAGATAGGGTATTATTTGTTAATTAAGTTTTTCTTTTATTTTTTTATTATTTGTAATTTATATTCACATGTATCCAAATGTATATATTTATGTTTAAGTAAATAATGTGTAAATTATATGTCACTTACTCTGTAAATGGGAAACTGTTGGGCAATAAACGCTATTATTAATATTATTATTATAAAGCAATACTCAATATTCTTATTCTATATTTTTCACTTATTTAAAATAAAAAAAGTATTACCAAGAGGATCAAACATGAAAGTAATATGATAATTATAGAATATACCAAGTTAGAGGATTAGAATTTACTATTTTTAATATTGCTTTGACCGGCGGAAGTTAATATGGCTTCATGTAAGTAGGTATGTCATTTTAAAGTTAGAGAATATTTACATTTTCTAATCTACAGTATGATGCAAATGTATGGAATAAATTCTTTATTTCAGAAGCAGGTGACTTTTAAAAAAATCTTAAAACACGTCAATTTTAATTTTTGAATGGCCATCAACTGCTATTATAGATGTGTTGGACATTACGTAATTTGTAATGGCGTAATGACGTCATCGACGATTTTTTAAATACAAACCGAGGTCACGTGACAGCTCATTTGAAAGGTCTCCTTATCGCCTTTGCAACAATGTAATTATTTCAATATTTATTTCTACAGGGTTATTAATACAATTAAATTACAACAAATGTTCAAATTGCCGACCTTCAGCAATGATACAATGAGAAAGGTGAGCAGTAAATTCTTTCCTAACGTTTTCGAGGACTTCAGAGGTGTTATTTGTGCAATTTTCGTTCGGATTCGCTCCTTCAACTCTTCTACATTATTCGGTCGATTTTGATATACTCTGCTCTTTAAATATCCCCACAAAAAAGTCTAACGGAGGCAAATCTGGAGACCTTGCTAGCCATTCGATAGGCCCCCTTCTACCTATCCACCTTTCTGAGTAAACGCTATTAAGGTAATTTCGTACCTCAACGCCATAGTTTGGGGGAGTCTCATCCTGTTGGTACCATAAATCATTTCTATTTGGAAATAGCTGATTCAGCAGTGGCAACAGATAATTTTGAAGAAATTCCAGATAATTAGCAGCAGTTAGGTTTTCCTCAAAAAAAATATGGCCTTACAATTTGATTGTTTATAATGCCGGTCCAAACATTCACCTTCTCGGGATATTGTGTCCTATACTCTTCCATCCAATGTGGATTTTCACTTGCCCAATATCGACATGTCTGGCGATTTACGTGACCGTTCAGCATAAAAGACGTTCCATCTGAAAAAAGTACCTTTTGTATGAAACCCGGATCTCTGTTACATTGTTCCATAACGATTTCGCAGAGTTCGATTCTTCTATCAAAGTCATCTTTGTAGTTCCTGGACCAGATGTACTTTGTATGGATGCCACTTCTCCTTTTTTAGCACTCTTACAACAGTTGATTGGTGGACATTATTATCTAGTGCGACCTGCCTAGAACTGGTATGAGGATTTTCTTGAAACGCCAGTACAACGTCCAGTTTTTGGGCTTCGGATATTGATGTTCTACCACTTCTGGGAAGATCTTTAACATGACCCGTTTCTCTAAATTTTTTTTCAATTTTACTTACTGTTGATTGAGTAATTGGATCGCGATTAGGGTATTTAGCATTAAATAAATTACGAACTTTCTTCTTGAGTCCTCACTCTATCTCCATAACCAATCATGGTTAAAATCTCCATTCGTTCTGTTTCTCTTAGTTTCATTTTTGTAAATGCTGTTATTAATGTCTGCAAAAAACTCGAAGAGTAAAAATTTGACGTCTATTATTTGACAGATCATTAACGAATAAAGACGAGTCAATGACAATATTGATTTAAATATTTTTGTAAAAATAATTCCGAGTACTTACTACAATAATTAATTTCAAATTATAATGTAGCATTGTTTTTATCAATATATTTTTTTTTCGGTACCAACAAAAAACACTGTTTTGTTTTATTCCCAGTGGCGGTCCTTAGTGTATTTTAGTTCAATGAATGAATATTTATTGTAATTCCATGTTACTTAACAAAGTTCATAATTTTGGTTAACCCTGTAGAAATAACAGGTCGGCTGAAAAGTCCCCGGTCTGACCTATAGATGACGACACTAGAATTAAATCCATTTCATTTTTAGATAGTATCAACCTTCAAAAGATTCGTGTAAAAATTTGACAGCTGTCGGATTATTAGTTTGTAAGATATTGCATTTTTAGTGAAGCAATTTTTGTTATTTTCAAAAAGATGGAAAAAAAAGAATTTCGTGTGCTTATTAAATATTGTTATTTGAAAGGAAAAAATACAGTTGAAGCAAAAGCTTGGCTTGATAATGAGTTTCCGGACTCTGCGCCAGGAAAATCAACAATCATTGACTGGTACGCAAAATTCAAGAGTGGTGAAATGAGCACCGAAGACGGTGAACGCAGTGGACGCCCAAAAGAGGTGGTTACCGACGAAAATATCAAAAAAATCCACAAAATGATTTTGAGTGACCGTAAAGTGAATATGATCGAGATAGCTGACACTCTAAAGATATCTAAGGAACGTGTTGGACATATCGTTCACGAATATTTGGGTATGCGGAAGCTCTGTGCGAAATGGGTGCCGCGCGTGCTCACAATCGACCAAAAACAGCAACGAATTGATGATTCTGAGCAGTGTTTGCAGCTGTTAAGTCGTAATAAACCCGATTTTTTGCGTCGATATGTGACTATGGATGAAACTTGGTTCCATCACTACACGCTTGAGTCCAATCGACAGTCAGCTGAGTGGACTGCGGCCGGTGAACCGCCACCAAAGCGTGGAAAGACTCAACAGTCAGCTGGCAAAGTTATGGCCTCAGTTTTTTGGGATACACATGGTATATTGTTCATCAACTATTTGGAAAAGGGAAAAACAATCAACAGCGACTATTACTGTGCATTATTGGAGCGATTGAAAACCGAAATCGCGAAAAAACGGCCCCATATGAAGAAGAAAAAAGTGTTGTTTCATTAAGACAATGCACCGTGTCACAAATCATCGAAAACGATGGCAAAATTGCATGAATTGGGCTTCGAATTGCTTCCTCACCCACCGTATTCTCCAGATCTAGCCCCCAGCGACTTTTTCCTTTTCTCTGACCTGAAGAGAATGCTCGCGGGAAAAAAATTTTGCTCTGATACTGAGATAATCGCCGAAACTGAAGCCTATTTTGAGGACAAACCGAAGGAGTACTACAAAAATGGTATCGAAAAGTTGGAAGGTCGCTATAATCGCTGTATCGCCCTTGAAGGCAACTATGTTGAATAAAAAAATGCATTTTGTCAAAATATTGTGTTTTACTATGGTAGACCGGGGACTTTTCAGCCGACCTGTTAAATATTGAAATAATTACATTTTGCAAAGGCGATAAGAAGACCTTTCAAATGAGCTGTCATCATCATCATCATCGATGACGACATTACGCCATCTCTAATGACGTAATGTGCAACACATCTATAGCAGTTGATGGCCATTCAAAAATTAAAATTGACGTGTTTTAAGATTTTTTTTAAAGTCGTCTATTTCTGAAATAATGAATTTATTCCTTACATTAGAGTCATACTGTATACTTTTTTTTAGTTAGAATTATTGCCCCTTGAAATTTGCATTGTTTATTTTTTTATTCAATATTTAGAATAAATTACACATTATAATCCATACATTTCTTATGAAATAAAATCGAATTTTCACTAATTGTGTACCTATCTCCCAAATTTTAGTTGTGACTGTACAACTGCGTAATTATATACCGTCAGTAGTACGATTCAATGTTCCCTTCACCTCTGGCGGTTTTCTTTCAAATCGAAATGTGTTTCACTTCGTGTGCCCCATTAGCACACACACACACTGCATTGTATTGAACCTCTTGCAGAATTTGCAGGAAGCTAAAATTCGGCAACCGCGCTTTTCTCTCAATGCAGTGCAACCGAGAGCGTTCCTCTATCTAATATTCCACTTTCGATTCCACAATCAGACAATCGAACGCGAATTTCGCCGATAGCAGAAGCAGCAGCAGGCAAAAGCGGCAGCAGGGCTTCGCTGCGTGTTTGTAGTGCGTGCGAGCGCGTGTATATATTGCATTTTTGGTAGAGGTAGTGTGTGTGCGGGTTCGATGTCGACGAATTTCTCCACAAAGAAATTCGGTTGTGTGTTTTTTTTCCAAGGCGACGACATGGATTTGTTTATGGTTTTTTAAATATTTTTTCCGTTGAAAGAATACGTAGAGTTGTTTTGATGTAAGTGTTATTTCATCGGAATTGCATTAAAAGTTAAATTTAAGGTTATACGCATAGTGTTTTGTGTGTTGCGCATGGCATGGCCTTTAACATCAAGGCCGATTCAAGTGCGTGAGTATAGATGTATAATATACAGGAGCGGACTCTAAAATTTTAGTCTATTTGGTTAAAATAAAAACAGAAACTATATTTTTATTGTATAATCTTAAATATTGAACTTTGCACTTCGAATTAATTGACACGATCTAAAATAAATTAAAGGAATTTTCTATTTATACAGCGTGTCCACGGATGGGGTATCCTATAGGTGAAAAATGTTTAAATATTAGTTTTAGTGAGGGGAGGATATATTCAATAGATTTTTTTGTTTACTTAGTGTTGCTTACATTATTATTCCATATTGTTATTTTTGACAGTGATTATAATTTTTGAATAGTTAACATTGTTTTCAAATATTTATTAAAGAATGACAATTTGAAAATTATTTATAAAAAAGTAAAGGACTGTAGTACTTAGTACACACTTTGGATAAAGTGGAGAAAAAGAGGTAAACTTGTATTTTTAAGTGTGTATATATTTTAATAATTTAAAATTTCATAGCTAAGCGCTTTCAACCATAAAATAGGCCATCTTCAGAGCTATATCTAAATTGGAAAATATGTGTATAAATTATATGAATTTGGTTTATATATAAATAAAGTAACTTACGTCAAGTTAAATATTTCCCAAGAGAGTTCATCAAAACACACTAGGTCACATCAAATAAGGACATCCACAACAATTTAAAAATTGATTTAAAATTATAAATAAAAATAAAATCTAAGTTAAAACTGTCTCAGTAATAAAATTAAAACGATATACAAACTTCGAATCGATTGTCATTAAAAATTCAATGAAACGTTTTTATAAAGAAATGTTAATAATTATATTTAAATTAAAAAATGTATATGTTGGTTGGTCCAAAATAATGACCGTAAATATTAAATTGTTTTCAAAGAATTTCCAACAAGCAATCGATAGCAAATCCTTAAACCAAACATATTTATAAGTATTTTTCGGACAATTAACTTAAACTATATAAATGAGATCAAATTGAAAACAAATATAATAAAAATAAAAAAATCTTTATATCACATTAAGCAATCAAACCTGCCTGATAAATCAATCAACATAAGAAGAGTATTCATCATGAGAGCTCCAAAGAAACTTAAAAATGGGTGTAAATTTCAGAACAAGCAAAACTTTTTATCAAGAATGACATTTTTGACTAAAACTAATATTTAAACATTTTTCACCTATAGGATACCCCATCCGTGGACACGCTGTATAAGAATAATAAATTCTTCGTTTTAACTGAACTTCCAAGTTTAGTTGAAAAACTAAGGCTTAAAATCACAATTACAGCTGTTTCAATATGTTAATCTGACGATGCTAGTTTTTTAGCGAAACAGCTGTAATTGTGATTTTAAACCTAATTTTTTTTTCAATTAAACTTGGAAGTTGAGTTAAAACAAAGTTTTTTCATTATTCTTATAAGATGGACTTCCAGAAAGTAAGGGTCAGTACAATAAATTCTATCTATTTAATTAAAACATCTAAGTTACCTACACCTACAATCTATTATTTAAATAATTAAAAATGTGTAAATTTCTTTTAGTAGGGTGTCACATAGGTCCTCAATTCTTCTAGATCGTCAGCAAATCATATTTTTTTGTCTGTTGAAAGATTTGAATTACTTTATAGGATCTTCTATCTATTTAAAAATTATTTTTATATTTGAAATTTAAAAATTCGACTGATCAATATTTTTTTTCATACCTACGTAAATTTTATCTGATTACTCTTTGATAAATAGATACAATTTCGCAATGTTCCAAATAAACAAGGGATATTTACATTTTTTTTCCAAATATTGAATTGATGTCAGCAATTTGGTATTTATTTTGTTCCTCATTTCGATTTCAATGCCGAGAACAGCGGCTCTTTTATTCAGTTTCAAACCTTTCTTTGTCTTCGTTTCATTTCTGTCGATATTTACATTATACATCTATTGCTGAGAGACCAAAAATCCGAATAAAAACTTGCTAAGGATATCAAGATTAAAATTTATCAAACTGCAATATTATTATGTGATGACAATTGATTTAATATTAGAGACATTTTTTTCTAGGTAGACAGTGTTGTCGTATTCCATAATTTCAGATAAAATCAAAATTTTAAATATACTAATATGTTTTTTTGTCGAAATAACAATTGTTGGCAGATTTTTTAAGTATAGATAATAAATACATAATACCGGATAATTAATATATCCTAGAAAACCATTAATAACGTAATCAATACTTCATTTATAATTAAGCAATAAAAAATAACTGATTACAGCATATCTAGTTGGATTAAAAGATTATCTTTGTGTGTTTTTTAATTATGTACAAAAATTGGTTATTTAAAAAAGTTCTCAGTGGTATTTTAAACTTTTTTACCTTTTTATCAATCTTTGTTTTGAGAAATTTTCTTTATTGACAAATTATTTATTACTAGTATTGTTTGTAGTAGCTATAGTCTATATAGAAAGGACAAGGAGTAATAAATCATTCATTTAAGTAGATTTCATAGACATACCAAAATATATTTTAAGAGGGTATACCGTAAGGTACATTTTGTATTGAACAAATGAGTTGCAGCTATGCTAAGGAATATACGATTTAGGTCAGAGGTAACGGGATGTACTAATTTTAATAAAAAAAAGTGATAGAGGTACATACATTTTAGTAAGTTTGATAAAGAAAGGCAACACAGTTTATTCATAATAGAAAACAAACCAATCTGTAACAATAATTATTTTATATATTTTTGTTCTTTTTGTAAGAAGATTAATTCAAACTTTGAATATTGTCACAAATAAATTACAATGAAATATATTTTTAAAAAATTAATTAAAGTCAAGATAGCAAGATATCGTTACAATTTTTATTAAATTCAAAGAAGCAAAATGAATATTTTTTATTTGGATTACCCCTATGGGGAATTTTTCTCAGAAATTTAAATGGCAAGTGGCCTACTGTAATCGGCTTAATACGATTACACCTATTTACAGATTATTCGATTATTGAGAGGGATTTTCCAAACAACCCAGTTTTCTTAGAAACATTATCGGGAATATTATTTTAAAAGAAAGTAGGTACATTAAATCAGTACTTAGTATTAGTTCTTTGAGTAAAGTTGTATGAAGTATGGTTTTCATAAAATTGTAAACAGTTGGAATATATTTAAAACATTTGTTGAATGTTAATTGTGCAAGTACCAAGCAATGTCGATAAGCCAAGGACCATCTAAACGACCAAAAATAGGTCCATTATCTTTAAATGAAAAAACTCTGATATTGAATTGTTATATATCATTGAAAAACAAGGATCCAAGTGCAAGTGTTGATGATATTGTGGAATTAACGGCTGCTATGTTGTGTGTTGCTAAATCAACAATTTATAGATTACTAAAAGAAAGCAAGAATGGAACTCTTCAACCCCCTAAAACTCCTTCGGGCCGAAAACCAATTGAGATCGATGAGTCATTAAAACAAAGACTAAGGCGTAAAGTCCATGGATTTTATTTACGAAAGGAAATTCCAACACTTGACAAAATTATGACATCAGTGCAAGAAGATACGGACTATACAAAATTCTCCAGAATGACATTATGCAAACTTTTGAAAGATGTGGGTTTCAGATATACAAAACATAATAGAAAATCTCTCTTGATAGATAAACCGGAAATAGTTGTTTGAAGAAGAGACTATTTAAGAAGCATTCGACATGCCAGAGAACAAAATTTGAAAATCTTCTACTTAGACGAAACATGGATAAATGCTGGATATACAGTTTCCAAATCTTGGCAAGATAAAAACATTAAACGCGGAAGGCAGGCATTCGTGGAAGGTTTGTCGTTAGGTTTGCAGCCACCATCTGGAAAAGGAAAAAGACTTATCATTCTCCATGTTGGAAGTTTTGAAGGTTTTGTTGATTGTGGATTATTAACTTTTATTTCAAAACGCACGGGGGACTATCACGAAGATATGAATGGGGATGTCTTCGAGGAATGGTTTGTTCAAATGTTGGATCTGATTCCAAAAGGGGCTGTTATTGTTATGGACAACGCAAGTTACCATTCACGGTTACGAGAAGCATTGCCCACAAGGCGTTGGCGTAAAGCAGAGCTTTTAGAGTGGCTTATTTCGAAAATATTAAATTTCCAAAAGATCCACTAAGGAAAGAACTTTACAGAATTGCAAAAATGAACAAGAATAAATACAAAACCTACATTGTAGAAGAAATGGCTTCTTCGACTTCCCCCTTATCATTGTGAACTTAATTCCATAGAATTAATATGGGCTCAGGTAAAGGGGGAAGTTGGAAAAAAATACTACTTTTAAATTAAACGATGTTGTGAAATTGTTTGAGAGTGCTGTAAGTCATGTTAGTAAGGAAAATTGAACAAACTGTATCCAGCATGTTATCAAAGTAGAGGTAAATATGTGGAAAATTGACAATATTTGTGATGATTTAATCGACCCTATTATTATTAATGTCAATAACGATTCTTCCTCTTCCGAGTCGGATATAGAATAAAATGTATTCCAATAATTATTTCTTTTCATTTTTATTATATTATAATTTAAAACGTATTTTTTTCCCAAAATACATACCACTGCATTGCGTTATTGCTTACCTGCAAATACTTTAACAATGAAGAAACCCTAAACTTTGCTACAACTGAAACAAATACGGGGACGATCTACCTGGTTTTTAGAATTACGGAAGAAATGTAATTTAAAGTAAGAGATTTATCAAAAATTTCATGGTGCTCCTTGTAAAGGTTTTGCATACTTAATTAGGGTTTATTACTCCTCGTACTTTTTGTACATACTATAGATTTAGTTTTTTCATAGGTTAACGTACGTTTTGGAAAAAGTATCATACATTACTGTGGACTATTATAATAAACGTCAAAATATTTAAATAATTTACCTACTACAAAACGTTGTATAAAGATTTTGTTTCTAAAAACTTGAGGGCCTTGCTGTTTAACAAAAAACCAAGATAATGAACTGATAGAAAGCACTTTAATCGGAATTGAAATAAGGTATTGAAGCTTAGGTGGATGCTTTAGGGCTTAGGGTCTCTTAGAAATCCCTGCAGAAGACATATTGAAACGTGCATTTTCTGAGATGTGACCCAAATACACTCACCTACATTTCTAAATATAATACCTCGAGTAGATACTTTGTGAAAAATTACGTGATTATAATGTATAGGTAAAATAATAAAATTAAAGATTGAGGTTGAGATTTTAGCACTATACAGGGTCAGTATAAACTATGGAACCTTTAAATATTCTCGCACTTATGAAACCACTCCTTTTATTCTGTGAAATGTATTAGTATTAGGCTTTTACAAATAACTATTAAAAAAAATCGTATTCCCAAATAAATATGTACATTAAAATTAACGTCACTATACAAAAATTAAATGTGCTGTTCAAATACAATGAATCGACTTTATTTATTTTCCGCATCTTTCACTTTTGTGCTTAATTACCATTCTAATAAAAAAATTTAAAAACGAGGTGAAATTGAAATTAGTGAAATATCGTGTCATTCTCCGATTAATTAATTCACTTAAGGATTTGAAAATGTTAAAATCGATGTAAAATATGCGAGAAGTTTAATTTGTTACGAATATTTACTTTGGAGCGATTTGATTAATTTCATACGAGGTGTTCTCAAAATGATGCCAACTAACTCGTCACAAAAATTTAGAGAAACTGGAAGTTATAATAGAAGACCAGTTTCAGGACGTCCCAGGTGTACTAATCTTGCAGATGACCGTTATTTAAGAATTCAGACTTTGCGAACTCGTCATGTTACAGACAGGCAACTGCAAAATGTTCTCTCTGGAGTCCGTAATGCTAAAATATTTGTCAATACGGTTAGAACCAGATTATATAATAATACAATTTGATATTTGGTTTGATGACTATTTTTATTTTTGGAGTGGTAATGGTAAAAAAGTTTTTGGATTTGTATTTATTTATTTTTGATAATGTAATATCTAATTATTAAAATATGACGATGAGCCAAATGCGAGGCCAATACACAACGAACCACACTGCACCTTGCTTTCGTTGACTATAATAAGGCGTTTGACTTCGTAGAACGGTGGGCCATATTAGAAACATTTAAATAATGCAAAAGTTGATTCGCGATATAAATACATTTTGCAAAATATATATAACAAACCGACAGAAAAGGTATACAAATCGGCGGCCATCTCTGCTTGCAGGAAATGTTGGAAGAGCTTAGAAATAACAGGTCGGCTGAGAAGTCCCCGGTCTGACCTATAGATGACGACACTAGAATTAAATCCATTTCATTTTAAGATAGTATCAACCTTCAAAAGATTCGTGTAAAAATTTGACAGCTGTCGGACTATTAGTTTGTGAGATATTGCATTTTTAGTGAAGCAACTTTTGTTATTTTCAAAAAGATGGAAAAAAAAGAATTTCGTGTGCTTATTAAATAATATTGTTATTTGAAAGGAAAAAATACAGTTGAAGCAAAAGCTTGGCTTGATAATGAGTTTCCGGAATCTGCGCCAGGAAAATCAACAATCATTGACTGGTACGCAAAATTCAAGCGTGGTGAAATGAGCACCGAAGACGGTGAACGCAGTGGACGCCCAAAAGAGGTGGTTACCGACGAAAATATCAAAAAAATCCACAAAATGATTTTGAATGACCGTAAAGTGAATATGATCGAGATAGCTGACACTCTAAAGATATCTAAGGAACGTGTTGGACATATCGTTCACGAATATGGGTATGTGGAAGCTCTGTGCGAAATGGGTGCCGCGCGTGCTCACAATCGACCAAAAACAGCAACGAATTGATGATTCTGGGCAGTGTTTGCAGCTGTTAAGTCGTAATAAACCCGATTTTTTGCGTCGATATGTGACTATGGATGAAACTTGGCTCCATCACTACACGCCTGAGTCCAATCGACAGTCAGCTGAGTGGACTGCGGCCGGTGAACCGCCACCAAAGCGTGGAAAGACTCAACAGTCAGCTGGCAAAGTTATGGCCTCAGTTTTTTGGGATACACATGGTATATTGTTCATCAACTATTTGGAAAAGAGAAAAACAATCAACAGCGACTATTACTGTGCATTATTGGAGCGATTGAAAACCGAAATCGCGAAAAAACGGCCCCATATGAAGAAGAAAAAAGTGTTGTTTCATCAAGACAATGAACCGTGTCACAAATCATCGAAAACGATGGCAAAATTGCATGAATTGGGCTTCGAATTGCTTCCTCACCCACCGTATTCTCCAGATCTAGCTCCCAGCGACTTTTTCCTTTTCTCTGACCTGAAGAGAATGCTCGCGGGAAAAAAAATTGGCTCTGATACTGAGGTAATCGCCGAAACTGAAGCCTATTTTGAGGACAAACCGAAGGAGTACTACAAAAATGGTATCGAAAAGTTGGAAGGTCGCTATAATCGCTGTATCGCCCTTGAGGGCAACTATGTTGAATAAAAAAAACGAATTTTGTCAAAATATTGTGTTTTACTATGGTAGACCGGGGACTTTTCAGCCGACCTGTTACCTAAGAAAAGATTATGTCTACCTGGCACACATTATTAAATTGGGTAAAGACAATCAAACCGCTGAAATTAACATGGGCAGCTACAGGCAAACTGTCATATGTGCTGAAGAATAAAAATATTCCAACTAATTTGAAGAGAAAAGTGTTTAATAGCTGTTATGACTTATGACGGTATTGAAACAACTACACTTACCATCAAATCAGCAAATAAATTTAGAACACCACAAAGGGCTATAGAGCTATTGATGTGAGGAATAAGTGTTAGAGATCATATGACAAACACAGAGATTAGGCAAAGGACTGAAGCTGAGTTAAAATGGAGCTGGCTTGGACATGTCGCCCGTCAAATTGAATCAAGGTGGACAAAACGTATAATACAACACAAAAGAAGTGCTGGTAGACACCAAAAACGCTGTCTGGCTGAGATCAAAGAGATGGTAAGTAAAGCTCACAGTACAAAGACTAATGGAAATTGAAAGAGGAGGCATATGTCCAGGTGGTCAACTACAAAGGACTGCTGAAAGAAGAACAGTTTCAACTTTATATTTATTTTACACATACTCCATATCATAACATTACCGACCCTGTACGGGTACCGGTGTGAAGTTGGTAGCCAACATTTAAGGGTAGTATTTCAACCCTTTATCCCGCCCGCAGCAAATTTCTTTTCAACAGTATAATCTTGGTGTTCTAATAAGTTATTATCCCAAATCTTAACCTGAAACTGAGTAAGTAGTCAAAATCGGAGGCTCTATTCTAGTTCCAGCAAAACTAAAAATTAATTAAGTACACAAATTTCTTTTCAATAGTCAAGAAAAACAATTGGTAGCCAAATGGAATAATGAATAGGAAAAAGTAAAAGAACAAAGGAAATTATTTTTTATAAAATTTTCCTTGAACCTTCTAAAACGCCATGGTTTAATCAATTCCACTCCTTACAGTCATAAGAAGGAAAACTGGATATTGCCTAACAGCTCTGCATACGTTTAGAATTGAAATAAAGACAATCGATTCTATCAATCAAAAGTCTAAATTGATTCACTGATTGATTGATTGTCTGCATATTGTATTGTGAAATCTTCCTTCTTACTAACTTCTCAGTTAGATACAATAGTCAATAAATAACTTTTTGTTAGAATAGTTTTATCCAAGGAATCTAGAGGGAGGAAACGTTGCCACGACCAAGACCATTTCCCAGAAAAGTGCATAACTGGGTAAATTATCCAACACGATAAAAATATCAGCGCAAACTGACCACGTCGGTACATGGCTTCAGTTTTGTCTATTTACCAGCTTCTATCTTTTTTACCAGTTTCTCCAATTGCTTCTTTTTTGTTCGAACTCTTCCCATCTTTCTATGCCATACTATTTTATATCCCAATTTAGCTCTATCCACTTATTTTAGGTCTTCCTTTTTTCTTTTTTCTCCTTTTCTTGTTCTTAGTAACTTTGTTGGTATTCTAGATAATATAACCATTTGGAAAGACTCAAAAAATTTTCCTTAGCACCTTCCATTCCCTTATTTCAAATTTACTGTCTCTTTTGGCATTACCCATAGTTCGGCACAATATAAAACGGCTGGTTGTTGAACTGTTTTGTAAAATCTGAGTTTGCTGCTCTTGATAATATTTTGGTGTTTAAAATTTACTATAAAACTCCAGCTGCTCTGTTTGCCTTTACAATTATTTTTCCTAATTCTTGGATTTCTTCACTTTTATTTGTATTCAAATTGTTCTACTTCCTCAAAACAGTATTTTTTAATGATTTTAATGATTGGAGAGTTATCGACCGATGTAATACTTATAGATCTCTTGTTTAAGGAATTTGTCTTCTATATAAAAATTTACAAAACGAAAAAACCATAATAAATTCGAAAACTTGTAAAAAATTTTTAATTTATAAAAAATATCCGTTTTTGGTTAGCGCTGTATATTTGAAAGTTATCTTTTTATTAGTATCTCTTTATTGATACTTTAAGTTCAGTTTTTATAACTCGTTTGGAATTTCTTGTTACTGAGTAATCGGACTTCCTCACGCTATTGCCACGCCCTGTATGTTAAAACTGCATTAAAATTTAGAAATCGTCTACCTATGTGGGCTTGCAAACATTTGTCTTATAATCGCATCGTTTTAATTAATAAATTTGGACTATATTTTATAAATGTATGAACGTAACGGTCAAATAAGAGAGTAGAAATCGGTTTCTGTGACGTCGAACATTAAAACAGAAGTAGTATGTTATTCACAAGGGAGTTTACATTAAAGAGAACGTTCTTCATGCAAAAAAAAGATAACATTGAAATTATTTATTAATTTTAGAAGGAAACATCTGGAATATTCACAAAGTATGTGTTTTAATGATAATAAGACCGTAGAAAAAATATTATATATCATTCGGAAGAGATGCTATTTTGTCCTCTGTGCGTCAAATTGTACCCCTGTCAAAATAACGCATTTCTCTTCCTTATAGTATAATGTACAATTATTTATATGTATTTAGTTTTAATTATCAAGTTTTTAATTTGTTTTTGTTTGGTTGCAGCTCATAATTTGTTCCATTCCCGTGTTGAGATGGACTCACAGCAACAGCAGTTTTGTCTGAAATGGAACAGTTTTGGATCGAACTTAGCCACGTCCTTTAGTAATTTATTCAAATCTGAAACTTTGGCAGATGTAACGTTATTTTGTGACGGTAAGTTCAGTTAAAAAAACCATACCATTAGATATTACTATTTGAAAAAACTTTAAAAATAAATATATATATACAGGGTGATTGATTAGTATGAGGAAGCTCAGTAGATCTGTTAAAGTAAAATTTACAAAAAAAAGTTATTAACAAAAGTTGTAGGCAGCTTTAAACTCCACATTTTAAAATTAGTTACAATCTTACAGGGTGTTCCATAAGATGGTGGCATACCAAACTTATGTTTTTTTAAATGGAACACCCTGTATTTTATTTTAAATTTTAAATCTGCTTAACTTCCACATCACAACAATGTAAAGTTTTATTATGTTATACTGGGTATTTAAAAAGTTATAACCAATATTACCTGAAAATCGTATCAAGTTTAACCCCCTGTATAATTAAAAAGGAGTATAGGAACATTGATCTATTGCAACCATAGTTTTTTAATAATTGTTAAAAATTATAAAACATATTCGTTTTCATAATATTCGTTAAATCAAATACAGGGTAAGTCAAAATGCTAGTACATTATTTTCTTGGTAATTTTAAATGGAACACCCTGTATTTTATATGACTATCGAAAAGTACTAATATCATACTTCAAATTTTATGAAGTACTCCCTATACCTAAAGTTATCAGTTTTCTAGATATTTTTATTTTTCCATCAAAGTATTGATTTGGTAGATATTTTAACGTTTACCAATAATTATTGTGAGTTGGCCATGATTGGTTTGTCAGGAACTAACAATTTGACATTATTGTTTATTAATTCAGTATTGTGGTACACCGTAAATTAGCAACAATTATTATTAGCAACAATATCAATTTAATTTAAATTAGAAATAATGAATTTTACTACTAATGAATTGGTAGATATGATCTGGATTTTGGGGGAATGCAATAAAAATTCATTACTCTCCGCTAGAATTTATCAAGAACGGTTTTCAGATAGGCGGCAACCTAGACAAGATACATTTGGAAAATTGAAAGATCGATTTAACCGCACTGGTTCAGTGAAATATGAAAAACATGAACGAACAAAACCGAGTGTGACAGAGGAAAACGAAATGAGTGTGTTGATGGCAGTTACAGAAAACCCACACACAAGTATAAGGAGCATTTCCCATGAACAAGAACTTAGTTACTACTCTGTTCAAAACATTCTATCTAAAAACAAGATGCACCCTTATCATATTCAAAAGCATCAAGAATTAAACAATGATGATTTTCAGAAACGAATAGTGTTTTGTGAATGGGGTTTAGAAAAAATTAATGAGCAGAGAGATTTTTTTGATTATGTCCTATTTGGTGATGAAGCTACATTCCATCGAAACGGTTCTGTTAATAGGCATAACTTTCACTACTATTCAACAAGTAATCCATACCACATAGTAACACATAGTCAAACAAGATGGTCTCTAAATGTGTGGGGAGGTATCGTCGGTAACTATGTAATAGGTCCATATTTTTTTGAAGATAACTTAAATGGTGAGATTTATTTAGATTTTATCGTAAATCAGTTACCGATATTATCAGAAGAGGTTCCACTTAATATACATGAACAAATGTGGTTTCTACATGACGGTGCTCCTGCGCACCACAACGAATTAGTACGTGGTGAACTTAATGATCAGTTTGGAGAAAGATGGATCGAAAGGGATGGACCGGTCAGGTGGCCCCAAGGTCACCAGATTTCAATAAAATGGACTCATTTTTTTGGGGTTACGTTAAGAACGAAGTGTATAAAATACCTCCAACAACAAGGGATGATATGAAAGATAGAATCCGAATTGCATTTCAAAATATTTCTTTACAAATACTTAATAATGTAAGCAACTCTTTCAATGACCGCTTTCAAGCATGCATAAATGTTTTAGGAGGTCATTTTGAACAACTTACTTGAGTAAGATAGGTTAAAATTACTGTTGTTTTTTTATTTTTCTCTGTTGTTAATTTTTTTTTCTTAATTTTCAGTCGGTTATTTTATATAAAATTTATTTGAAATAAATTGTTTTCTTTTCTGTAACGCTATTACTAAATTAATAAACAATAATGTCAAATTGTTAGTTCCTGACAAACCAATCATGGCCAACTCACAATAATTATTGGTAAACGTTAAAATATCTACCAAATCAATACTTTGATGGAAAAATAAAAATATCTAGAAAACTGATAACTTTAGGTATAGGGAGTACTTCATAAAATTTGAAGTATTATATTAGTACTTTTCGATAGTGATATAAAATACAGGGTGTTCCATTTAAAATTACCAAGAAAATAATGTACTAGCATTTTGACTTACCCTGTATTTGATTTAACGAATATTATGAAAACGAATATGTTTTATAATTTTTAACAATTATTAAAAAACTATGGTTGCAATAGATCAATGTTTGTATACTCCTTTTTAATTATACAGGGGGTTAAACTTGATACGATTTTCAGGTAATATTGGTTATAACTTTTTAAATACCCAGTATAACATAATAAAACTTTACATTGTTGTGATGTGGAAGTTAAGCAAATTTCAAATTTAAAATAAAATACAGGGTGTTCCATTTAAAAAAACACAAGTTTGGTATGCCACCATCTTATGGAACACCCTGTAAGATTGTAACTAATTTTAAAATGTGGAGTTTAAAGCTGCCTACAACTTTTGTTAATAACTTTTTTTTGTAAATTTTACTATAACAGATCTACTGAGCTTCCTCACACTAATCAATCACCCTGTATACACATATTATGTCCAAAAGTTTGGAATAATGGAATATTTTATCTTTTTATTAATTTTTATAAATAATTTTTTTGATATAAGTAAACATCATTTTGCTACAACTCTAACCAATACTAAATAAATCTCGAAGTCAGATAAACATACAAAAAAAATGATTTATTCTTTTGAGGTGAAAAATGTACAATGTATTAAAATTTTGTTTAAATAAATCAATAAGCAAAAAAAGGTTTTTAAATAAAATTAATAATCAGTATTCCCTCCATGGGCCTATAATATGCCCATGACTGTAGGCGATGTGGCATGCTATCGATTAAATGGTCCAGCTGGGCTTGCGGAATTCTCTCCCATTCTTCACGAGCAGCATCTTTCAGTTCTCGTAGAGCAATTGGGGGAAGGTTCCGCTTCTTAATGCGTGTTTTAATAATGTCCCAGCTATGTTCAATGACGTTCATGTCAGGGGAATTTGATGGCCATCTTAATGTGGATATTCCTTCTTGTTCCAAATAATTTTGTACTGCACCTGTTCGATGTGGAGGTGCATTGTCATGCATAAACACAAATCCATCACCTACCGCCCCCCGGAATAGACGCACAACGGGATTTAAAACTTCATCGATGTACACAGCACCAGTGGTTCTTCTCTCCAAAACCAGGAGAGGCCTCCTTGTACCCCTCATAATACCACTCCAAACCATAATACTACCACCTTCAAATGGAACACGTGGTTGGGCTGTTTCTAATGGGGCTTGTCGTCCTGGGGCCCTCCAAACTAGCGTTCTTCGCGAATCAGAAACCAAGCCAATTCTTGATTCATCAGAGAACATCACGTAATTCCAGTTAGGACTATGGTGTAACATTTCTTGAGCCCATTGCAACCTTACAATTTTTTGTTTATAGGTTAGTTTGGGAACACGTAGAGGTCTTCTGCGATAGAAATTTACCGCATTTAATCTTCGTGTAATTGTTTGCCTTGAGATATTCAGTTCTTCAATTCTAGCAATTTCTCTGGATGTGCCACTTGTAGATTCCTGTCGATTTCTTCGAGATATCAATGTTATCTGCGGGTCTTGTGCTGCTGTTGTACATCGATTTCTGCCACTTCTGGGACGATCCTTCACATCATTTGTGTCTTGGAATTTTTTTTTAAATTTTTGATACAGCACCCTGAGTAACACCAACAATATTCACGATATCACTTGACTAAAGCCCTGTTGCATGTCTCTGGGCATGTTTAAACAGCTCAAATGAAATTTAAACAAGAATTGGAATAATGTGAAAGCACCCAAATCAATTAAATATGACCAAATTAATACAAAAACGAATCAAATTTACTATTATTTTGATTTAAAAACGCTTTAAAATAAATATCAACAAGAGTTTTAAAAAAACCATAGGCGTAGATATATTATTTCTAAATATTCCGAACTTTTGGACCTATGTGTATACATCTAATTTTGGTTATTGAAGTTTTCGAAAAGGTGTAATCATCCATAGTTCAAGGATTTGGACTGTAAACACATTCTTGACCTACTTTGATATTGTAGAAAATGATAACGACTTAATATGAATGAAACTAACACATTTTACGAGTATATCTGCAACGCCTACACCATTGGATATTACAATTTTTTATAAATCGTAAAAAACTGTTACCTACGCTAGGGAATACTCTATAAATATATTTTTTTACTCTAAACATTTTTAGACTAACGAGAGTATACAATAATTGTAAGAGTTCCAACAACAAATGCGTTTTTATTTGTAAATAATCAATACATGATTTAACAGTATATTTCGTAACTAGAGTTGTAAGTAACCCATTACTCACGAAGTAAAAATATTAACGCAGGAAGTCGCGCAGCAGCGAGTGTGTCAGTGTGTCTACTTCAGTATAGTTTTTGAAAAACTTTTTGAAATCTTCTGGCATCCCATTGTTTTAATGGATAAAAATTATGAGTTCCACACTCATTATTCCTCTAATTGTTTTTAGTGGAACATTTTCCTGGTTGGAAGTTCCTTCTAAGAAATTCCACCCATATGGGAATGATGGGTTTCTACCCTTGGAGCCTCAGTTGTTCCCAAAAATTTTCACTTTAAATTATGCTTCATGCACCCCCTCTTATAAGTTTCCCTTCAAAACCTTTTCAAAAATTTAATTCTACGACAGTTAAATCGTATAAGCTGCTCTCATTTTTGGGATTTGCTATTACTCCAAAATTCATCTCTTCTTTGCTGATATATTCCATTATATCCCCTATTTTTCTTATTGGGGTTTAAATTTAAAAGGAACAGTACATTATTCCCACTATTTCCATATCGGTCTCTACATTTTGAGATGTTATAATAAGTATACTATTATCTCCTAAAAAAATTTTTTAATCTACTGTGTTTTCTTTTGTCTCACGACTTTTTACGCATGATGATGGTCCTATAGGACCGAAACTAGTTGCAACGATTAAATAAAACAGTTGTGGGATAGACTTTGAGTTTCCTTTGAACCTTTTGTGTTTCAACCCACATTTGAGATATGGATAGCTTACAAGATTTATTTGGTTTTTCTATTCACTATTCACCCAGGCACGTTAAAAAGGTTCAGTATACAGTAAACATTTCAAATATGACAAATAATTACAAGTAGAAATAAAATTCAAAATTAAAGCAAAAAGTTAAGGGTACATGATATTGCAATAAGTAAAACTACGACAAAACAGCAAGTCATATATGTGACAAAATAAATACAAACTCACCTAAATGTGCAGATCGTTGAAATTGTAAAATAATTTAAATTCAAAACTTAAACATCTATGAATAAGTGAAGAATAATGGATGAATAAGAGAGTTATGATGTAAAAAAGAAGAGGAAAAAGGAACTTCAGAAGTATAAAGATAGAGTATAATGGGTGTGTTGTTTAAGTTAAAGTGGATAGAAAAGTGAGACCAAATTCATGCTAAGAATGTTGTATCCCAGAGGAAAATTCAAGTTAACAAGTTTTACATTACTAAAAGAAACAAGAAGGAAGAAACACGTGAGGAGGACAAAAGGAAGGATTGTAAAAAACAATCAGAAAAAGGAGAGAGCCATGACGGAGGTTCGATCTCCTTATTATAATCAAGAAGACAGGTCGATACTAAACTGTAAGTAAAGGTTCCTGTTAGTCTTCTCAATCTAAGCAGTAATGCTATGTATATTAAGATGAATAGCATAAAAAGTACATTTCAACTCGCCGAAACAGAAAAGCTATACCAGCGCACTTGAAGAACTTTATACGTATGAAGGACAATTATAATTAAAGTAAGAAAGCCTAAAGCGGAACTTGTCTAGTGCCAACATACATCCGGAAGGGTTACCAACTGAATAACTAATCAAAGAAGGAACTTGGATGTAGAGGGAAATTAAAAGAAATAAATGTAGGGAATGAGTTCCATATAACAATTTCAAAAAATAAAAACTACCCTCTACACATATCGAGGAAAATAGTTAAAACATCAGCAAATGGTTAGAAATCCTGAAATAATTAAGACTAAAAATGAAGAATATCTGAAATCAAATCAAAAGTATAAACACAACCTAATTACATAAATAAACAGTTGTCAAAAGTTTAAATTTAGAAATAAATAGTTTTCATTAGGTTGAATTTGTTCATTCAAACAATGGACTAGTTTAGTGATTTTTTTTTATATTTGCATCTTATAAAATAGGTTTTTAGTGGTTCAACTGTACAAATAAAATTTTTATAAAATTAATCTTCTAGCCATAATCGGCTTTTGAAATTTAAATTTAATGGTTACATGTGTCATAAGTGGTAAGTAACGTGTTTCAATAAGATTGGTAGAAAATTTGCGATGTTGTCGATATGCTTTAATATTAACCGAGAAACTTATCTCTCTCTCTCTCTTATTTGTTGACATTAAAAAGAGATAAACATATCGATATTTTTGTTCTCTGATTGACACTTTATCAAATAAGGAGTAAAACACTAAACAAAATATTCTGTCATTTTCGTTAGTTTAATTTGTTGTTTGGTTTATGAAAGAAATTACTTCTATACTATTTTTGGTTCTAAAATAAAAATCCCTAACACCTTCTCTTGGTGTTATAGCGGTTCCTTCAAAAATAACCAATAGAAGTAATTGTTCTCTCGTGGAGCAACCCTTCTATCGCTACAGTGAGAGAACGAATTTCAAGAATACGGTTTTGGCATTTTCAATAGAACCCTATTCTATCACCGTCAAGAATAGGGGTCTTCTTTGTTTATTACAGATAAACACGATTTTCTCTCCTGTCATATATCTTGTCAACTGGTACAATCAGTTAGTCACAGAACACGGTGTTTTTGCCGCCAGTTTTTTGAGAATACTTAAAACGAACGTAAATAAAATGTGACAACGTTGACTTTTAAACATACTTCATTATTGGTTATTAGTTGGCGCTACGTTTAAAACTTACTAATTATTTATTGCTAAATTTTACGAAATGAGAAAAATTACTTGCAAAATGAATACCAATATAAGTAAGTAGGTATCTTATCCTAAATATATATTGCTATCATTTTGATTGATAATATGAACCTACTAAACTAGTCCATTGAGAGAACTGTCATTTATAGCAGATTTAATATCCATAAACTCAAGCAAATTCAATCTAATTCCCTTATTACAAACATGAAGTAATTCAACATTAACGACATCATTCTGTGTCTAGTAAAATTCACTTTTACTAATTTTTAATATTTTATTAATATTTTAAGGCAACTCAATCCAAGTATGTTACTACCAAAAAAGCGTTATCATACCGCAGTTATCATGTGTTTGGTGTTCCTGCCTAAAAATTCAAGGTTGTTCGTTCATTCTAACGTATAAATTTACTACAAATAAATTGTTTTCACTTGAACTGATACATTAATCCTTTTAATTGATCAAAGATGGTTGTTATAAAACATTTATTCTATATAATTATCTATTTTTATGGTTATATTTGCATTTTATTGGAAAATATTTAATCGATGATATTTCTTTAATAACAAAATCGTGTAATTCGATGTAATTAATGTTAAAAGAAACAAAATGTAAGTCAGATACGTGAAAATGTGATTAATATCGGTAAATTGTTATTGTTATTCATTATTTCACCGAAATAACTTACGACATAAGTCCTTTTATCTATCAAAAAACCCCGTTAACATAAAATTGATATTATTTTGAAATTAATCTAAAGAATTGTTACCTACTGTATAAATTCATTGTTCTGATAAAATGCTACGAATTTTTTGTTAATCGGATTAATTACAACATATTATAAAAATAATGTAAGTGACATTTAACAATAACATGCACGTAATGAGGTCTCATAACTTACACGTACTTTTATATAAGAAAACTTAAATTTTTGTTTGTTTAATCAAATTTCAAAGAAATTTTTATCTACGTTAAACTCAACTGAGTTGCTTGAAGAAAACCCTACTCGTCTTACTACTGATAATTGTATTGCAACATGCGGTCTTGACACCAACAGATAACTCCTGAATGGGAAAGGACCGAAGAAGGACTGGCGTGGTTATGGGAATCTCTCACTACCTCGATTTTGAAGGTTCCTTTTTGAAAATCTCATAGTCTGATCACCTTAGCCGGCTGTCATACGTCATGTGTTCTATGAGACACGGGACAACAAAGCGTTCTATGCCAGTGGTTACATCTTAGAACAAAAAGAAACAGGAAGGTGTCTGTCATATATTAACTTTAAGAAATATTTGCGACGGATGTCGGCCATCTTGAAGCTCCTAGTATGACGAATTGTTTATGTTATGTTTACCACAGTATGCTGTCAAAGCAATATTTGCATATAAATGTCAAAAATGAGGGCATTCGGTTTTTATAAACATAAAATGATTTACAAAACTAAATGTACTCACATACTTGATTGGTTGGAATTTAATCAAAATAAAAACCCTAATATAAATTTTATTTTTTTACGGTAAGTCATTGGAAACGGAAATTAAAACTCTGTATCAATTTGCATATACTCCTTCCTGTTTCTTTTTATTCTAAGGGTTACATGCCCTTGACAGCTGTTATACGTCATGTGTTCTATGAGACACGGGACAACAAAGCGTTCTATGTCAGTGGTTACATGCCCTTGACAGCTGTCATACGTCATGTGTTCCCTATCCCGGATAAGTGATTAGTTTGCAGCTTGCTTGAACCCTTAGACAAGAAAAAGGAAAGATATGTGGACTTGTGACCATCGACAGCAGTTTGAAGCAAATGTGCACCAAACAATAATCAACGGTAGCGTATCTATGAGAAGGGCTTAAGACATAATTCTATTTATAAATTAATCAAATATTTAATTTTAAATGAAACAAACAAGACATATTTAAATTGTCTAGGGTCCACAACGTAGTTACTATTAATAAATTTTTTTTAAGTTATTACAAATTTTCACCCTGCCATAAAGCACTCCTACTTAAAAAAAATGAAAATTTCATAGTTATTCTGAAATCCATTATAAAATTATTAATTAAAACTTACAAATTAGGCACTGAAATCTTCTTTAACCACAGGTTACTCACCACTGAGTTACATATTTGAAAATCTATACATTTGCATACATAGTTTTTACAAAATATCTATGTTTGGTAAACCGTTCCAAAATGTACTATGTACTCATCTTTTTTACCTGTGAAATTGCCAGATGAGCAGTTTACCAGGTTTATATAGTATTTACACACTAAATAGTTTAAAATTCTCTTACTAATTGCACAAAATCGAACGAGTACCAAAACCAATGTTGTGCACCAATAAAATGGCGGCCACTCAAACATATGCATCAATTTCGATTCTTACGAAAAGGTTGGTGTTATGTATCCCCTCTTTTACCTAATCTAAGCTTGAAACTTTCTTCTTCCCCCCGTTAAAAGATGGCAGTACTAATTTTAAATATTAACTACGACTTTCATTCAAGTATGGCAGCACTAGTCCTTTATTTTTTGGGTTTACTGGTTATTTTATACGATTGTAGGGACTAGTACACATTATATTCGACTCGAGAACATTTGTATTAAGTATTGTTATATAAATGTTACGCAGTAACAATGATTTATTCTACAAACTCCCACGCACCGTCTCGAGTACAACTCTGGTTTTTATCGTTGACATAAGACTCGAAAACAAAGTAAATATATATTGCACAAGAGCAGTTAATATCTATTTGTAGATACAAAAACGAAGTGCATAACTCGACGAATCCGTGTCAGTGGGTCAAGTGCATAATAAAAATAAAAATGTTTCAACTGTAGATATAATGTTGCCGGAGGATTTGAACAGTTATGTGTACACCAGATGCGGAATTTAATTAGGATTTTGAGGGATTTAGATACAAAGTTTGATCTATATGTTATTGTGGGCGTGAAAATTTAAAAGTTTAAAATAGTATATTAAACAACGCATTTCATATGGAATTCTGTTATGACACGAGTTCAAGTTTAAAAAACGAATCGCGAAGCGATGAGTTTTTTAAAGAACGAGTGTCACAACAGCCATATGAAATAAGTTGATTATAATATTTTTTATATTTTGCTCTTTTTACCATTTTTTAAATTAATTTTTTATTTTTATGTAATTACGAAAATTTTTATTTTAAAAAGTATGTCGGCAGCACTGTGTAATTTATAAAATTTGACAGTTGTGACATTTAGATTATCAAATGTTAATGTTTTAAAATATTTTAAAATGAATAATATACCAATAATAATATATTATATAAGTAAAATATTATATTCATATTCACAGATACTTTCTTAAAGAACAATATAAAATTAATAAATTGCTATTAGCCACAAATGTCATTGTCAATAGTCTTGCCTTTAGAAACTTCACTCATGTCGCCAACCATTTAAAACAAAAATTTGCGTGCGTAAAAGTTACATTACGATACGCAAATGCGTTTTATAATGAAGATTTTTATAAGTGCAAAATATAAAAATATGATTTATAAAAACTTTAATCTTATAAGGAATATATAGGAAAATACACACATCAGAAAAGTGTAGGGATATTTTTAAAAATCAATGTTAGTTTTTCTTGAGTTAATTTAGGAAAAAAATTATATTTGTTTAATATTAAATAATGTTTATTCTTATATTTTCTTTAAATAACAATTAAAAATAAAAAAATTAAGAAATAAGTACATAAAATAACAAAAAAAATAGCAAAAACTTAAAATTATACAAGCAATAAAAAATAAGCTAGACGACTGAATTAGTTTGGTATATTTATGTCTAATTCGGTCGTTGATTTAAATTTTTGTTAAATTTTTGTGGTTTAATCGTATATTAATATAATTTTTTTTTTATTAAAGGGACTAAATTGATGTTGTGGGTTGATAAAGGGTCTTGGGAGGAAGGGAAAAGGGTAGATATAGTTAATTTTTTCTAAGAGAGACTTAATTTTTTCTTCGATTTACCCCGTTTCTCTGGATTTACAATTAAATGCCGCACAACAGTTAACCCTAGTTATTTTCACTAATTATAAGAATAAAACAACATTACAATACTAATAATATAAAATTAAAATAAAACAATCCTTCCACTATAAATATAAATTTAATAAGAAACACAATTTAACAATCCAAACCAAAGCAAAATTAGCACTGATGACACTGATTAATGCATACACTCCGAGCCACGCTTATCCTGCAAAAACGCACGTCTTGCTGTCCGGATACAGGGTTGCCAGGTGGAGAAAAATAAAATTCCCAGAAATCCCCTCAAAATACGTTTTTAAATGCAATGACAACTGTTTCGCTAAAAACTAGCATCGTCAGGTTCTGTTTTTGATATTTTCTTCTATGCGAATCTGTCTCTACACTGACCGGTTCATTTCGAGGATAGTTAGGTTAGATTATGTTAGGTTAGGTTAGATTAGATTAGGTTAAGTTAGGTTATGTAAGGGTTTGGTTGAGTTAGGTTAGGTTAGGTTTCGTTAGGTTAAGTTAGGTTGGATTAGGGTAGCATCGCCACCATTGACTGAATTTTTGTTTTATCTTTCATAATATGCAAAAAGACCGATTAGTTTTGGTTAGTAATATTCTCTCTACATTTCACATTTTATTATCAATATTTTTTATATATTTTTAATGTAAAAAAATATGATCCAAATATTTAGGTTTTATTTAGAGATTTGGCAACGATGGTATCTAATCTACATAACATAACGTACCTTGAACAGTGAATGTTTTGTGTATTTAGCCTACAAAATTCGAGTGTTTGATTCCATTTTTCTCGGAAAATACTGGATAACCCGCAAATTTTTTACCAAAATTTACTATAGAAACCAGTCCCTTTTCAGTGTTAATATTTTTTTTGCGAAATTCGTGTCTCCCTATTCTACGCCGGACCTATTAATTGGTTACCCTGCTAAATGTGCATCAAAAACTGTCAAGATTTTTCATATTTTGCTAATTTTTTAAATTTTCATTTTCGTGTTAAATAAAACTTAAAATCACAGAATTACAAACCGTATGTTTTGAGTATTCTGTGCTAAAAACCAGCGTTCTTCTTCTTTTTTGTGAAAAGGCCTCAGTTGCTAAGACTATTTCGCCTTGGACATCTCAGAGGCCGTCTATTGAACATATTTGGCTCCATGAAGACGATTTCACACTGTATCTCGACTAATAGATAAGTCATGCGCTCTTTGTAAAGTCGTACCTAAAATCTTCCCAGAAATCATCACATTTTGTAAACTAAGGGCTGGAACACAAAACACAAGGAAAGTTTGATGTCTTAAGTTTTGACAGCTGTTGCTGTCGTTAAAGATCAACGAAATATGTCTAAACTGAACTTTAAAATCTGTATGATAGACAGTGATGGATAAACTATATGCTAAATGTGCATCATAAACTGTCAAGATACTTCATCTTTTGCTAATTTTTTAAATATCAGCATTTTCATGTTAACTAAAACTAAAAACCATAGAATTACAAACCGTATGTTTTGAGTATTCTGTGCTAAAAACCAGCGTTCTTCTTTTTTTTTGTGAAAAGGCCTCAGTAGCCAAGGCTATTCGGCCTGTATTTTGTCAAACCAGACAATTTAGCGACTGACTTATTTAAAACAGGCAATGTTTCCTTTCCATGATAAAACACAATAATTATTAGTCATTAGACAATATCTTTGTTAAATTGATCAAATTAGAAATTAGTTTAAAATTTAAACAGCTTAGCATTTCTACTTTTTCCGTATCTCAGGATTGTTTTAGTTTGGGCAACTTTTTTGAAAACTAGTAAATTTATCATTGGAAATTAAACTACTACCTACATTCCACGTGCAATTTAGTCGATGCAGAAATTAATTCTATCTAATTAATTGTTTTTTTAAAATTATCCCGAGACTTTTCCGATGTGTGAAATATTTATTTTTGCCGCAGGACTAATTAATTAATTAATTAAGAAATGTTAATAAATATTACGTAGCATTGTTGATTGATAATTAGTTGTTGGAATTAAATACCATTCCTTATTTGGTAAACTTAAATATACATAATTGTTAATTAATCAAAAACCTTTCTAAAAATCAAACATGATAAAATTTACAATTTTTATTAGGTAGTTAAGATATAAAAATACCAACAAAAGTAAGGATCGTATGTTGTTTGATACACTTTCGTATGTTTCTAAAATAATATCACAATTTATGTAACGCATTTATTAACGTTTTATTAATTTTCTTTTTCAGGGGTAACTTTTAAAGCTCACAAATTGATCCTGGCCGCCTGCAGTAAACATTTAGCTGATCTATTCGAAACTGCTCCCCTTCATCAAAACCTACTCGTCATACTCGATAACACGTCCGCAACCAACATGTCAGCCCTTTTGGAATTTATGTACAAAGGGGAAGTTCACGTTTCGCAGGATTCATTGTCTAGTTTCTTGAAAGCCGCCGAATGTTTGCAGGTAAAAGGATTGAGTATCGAACACGAAAAACTGGCTGTTGCACAGAGTCACAAAATTACTGCCATGGATACTGGAGTCGAATCTCCAGGAAAACACCCGAAGGTATCTTTTTAGTCATTACATGTACTATTAACAGTAAATTAAAACTATAATATATTATACAAAATGTATACATAGCCTTGCTTTTTAACGTAATCAGACTAGTGAATTATGGTTAAGAAAACATAAATGGATGAAGGATATTTTAATATTCTACAATAACATGAATAATTAATTACAAATGCACCCCTTCCTTTAACAAATACCTTTACCCTTCTTAGTAGTTCATGAATAATGTTGTAGTTGCTATCATAAACTACAAACTCCTTGCTTCTTTCAAAAACCTTGTTTCTCTACGGATATCCTTTACCAAACTTCCTATCATTAAGTATATTTTCGAGCGCATTGACCATGGCCATCGATATATATTATGCTAAAGTTCTGGGTCTAAGATAATTACATAGTAGGATTTACCAAATTGCTTTACAGAGTGTATCAAAAATAGTAAGATTTATGTTAGATTCCTATAAACAGTTTTCAATGTCTTCTAACAGGTTTTTAAATTATTTCTGTTTATGTGCATTACCTATTGTTCTAATGGGTCAAGCAATATTTTTACAAAAATTCCAGTAGACTACGGGGTATAGTTCTGATATTTTGGAACTCGCAAATGTGGTTTGTTATTTTATTATAAACATTTTTATAGGAAAACCTAATAAAGTTATTAGCAGCTTTTGCGGATTTGATATACCGGGTGTCCCAGAAGTTTCTGACCCATTTTAACTGCAAATATATCGTAACTTAAAAACTGAAAACTGAAGTTTTACAGTGTTTTCTGTTATCGCGGAAGACGTGTAGCACTTCAACAAAAGTTTCGTCCCTTTGGATCATTTTTGCAATCTTGTTTTTGCCTTCAATCGATTCTTCTATATACTTTTCTACAACTGAAGAACTCTTCCATCCACCGTGCTGTTTTAGAACTTGTCAGCTCCAGCATTGGCCAACAACGTTGAGGATGTCCTCCTGAAGCAATGACCTGTACACTTTTCTGGTTGGTCTAGTTTTAAGAACTCAGCTATTTTCTTAGGTGCTCCGCCTACAGTATGTATACCAGTTCTTTGAGACAGACATTTTCCTTGTCTATAACCCAAAAGAGCTTTCAGGGAGACGTGTTGCCGTAAATTCATGTATTTTCTAAACACATCCAAATAGTGAACCTCATCACTGTTAATCACAGTGAAAGCTCGTCGAATATGCGTTTTTTTCTGATTAATTTTAACTACTAGCTGAGTACCCGTTTCCTCCACATCACTAACTTCTAAATTGTAGATCTCTTCCCTTCGGCAACTTCCTGCAACTCCAAGTAATGCTATCACTTTGAGTAATAGATATTCTTTATCTGGAGTGTCCCTCATGAAGCTTTCAATTTGTTCCTTTGTCAGCACCTTCGACTGGTTTGGCTGATGGTCTACATTTTGTTTTTTCAAAAAAGCTATCAACTTTGGGAAACTTGATGTGTTGACATTCTCATTAACCATAATCATTGATTTTACCAACGAGTATTTGGACCATAATGAAGAAGGGTTGAATTTTTTGACTGAAAATTTAAACTGTTGAAAAGAATATTCTTTAAAAAAACTATTCTTACCACATCCAAAAAGTAAGCCAATATCACATTTTCCTCAGCACTACTTTTCAAATTGTGTTGTTCACGCCAGTTGCAAAACAGCGCATATTCTTTTTCATATCTTTTCGGAGACTTAACTGGAATAATTTGCCCAACGCTTCTGCAGTTTTCTCAGCAATTTCATCTAATTTCAGATCCATTTTCTCCGCAGATATTTCGTGTGTGCAGAAAAATTCAATATGTCTGCCTTTACTTACATTGTTACTTGGTAACCTCTGTTCATTTTTTATTTATAAAGCAAATCAACGATGTTAAGAATAAATCAAGTAACATAATTTTTCACAGCAGTCTACATGACTTCCTAATAAAATGATCAAATATGTCATTTCAGTTTCATATTTTATTGCGTTTAAAACCAAAGGCAGTATGAAAAAAAATATAGTACGTTACAGGTCTGTGAAGTGATTATTACGGTACTCGATTAGGTATTCTTGACTTAAACTTAAAAATAACATCACTCCTCCCCAAACGTAATATGAGTTGCCTATCCATATTTTTAAATTTTACCAATTGTTTAGGAATTTCAATAACATACTTATAATACGCTGATTTTCAGACACCAAAAGAAGAGATCGAAACACCTGTATCGAATTCCACACACCATCAATCAAGCCCGTCCCCCAGTTATTCGCCAACGATGTCGCCGTACATGCATCCACACCATTACAGACCGTACGAACCGAGAATGTCAACTTCCGGTGCATCTTACGGAGATAACACAATGAAACGACCTCTACGTAGTCCTAGCGAAATATTGCAAGAATCCGTCAATAGAGCTTCGGTACTTAGAGATGGTAGTCAAGCAGTCGGAAGGACCGGTTCTCCAGGACCGATGTGTGCTTACAGACCTTCGTCATCTCTATCCAATTTACCAAATCAACCAGGTCGCGATAGTCCACCGGAAAACAAGTTCGACCCGGATCCTGCCACAGCTTTGATTTGTCCGGAAAGTAATAGCATAGATAGGTTTCAGGATCCGGGACGCCCTGAAGGTGAGATATTCTCGATAATGTTTCCCCGCTTATCATCAGCTTGATTATTTTCCGCCAATAAACCTACAGTGCCCTACTCTACGCTGACGACACTCAAATTAAATTTGCATTTCATCATAGTGACTTTGTCAAAACTAATGCTATTATAAACCAAGACCTTGAAAGGCTAGTTAAAATATCAAAAGATCATCAGTTAGCTATTAACCCTATCAAAAGTGAGGTATTATTATTTGGAAAATTCGGGCAACGTCTACAAAATGAAATGAATATAAAATTACAAGATACATTATTACCATTTTCGTATTCAGCTCGAAATTTAGGATTAGTTTTTGACAGTGATTTAAGATTTAATTTACATATCACTAAATGTTTACAGAAATCTTACTGTAACTTTAAAATGCTCTAGGTATATACATAGACATATACTAAGTAGTCTAGATAAATGTCGCATTCAAAAAGTGCAGAATTCTTGCCTCAGGTTTGCTTATGGAATTCGTAAATATGACAAGCTAAAGGAGGCGTAATGGCTTGATATGAAAAACAGACGTGTATTGCACTCAATTAATATGTTTCACCACATTATACTTTTTAAATCCCCTTCTTACTTGGCTAAAAAAATTAAATTTCGCTCAGATGTGCATGTATGTATGTATGTATGTATGAGTTAGGGGTGATAATTACACTGCGACCTATAGGATCTATTGTGTTCCCCCTTACTTGCCATGTTCTGATATTTCCTCAGACCTATAGCAGCTCTTCGAGTTCTATTTTCCTGAGGAAGTTTAGGACATCGTCGGGCTTCAAATCAGGTAGATCCCCTTCCTCTATTTCATGTGCTCCTAGGTATCTAGCCCTAGAATTTTGCAAGGAAGGACATTCTGAGAGTATGTGTATTGAGGTTTCATCCTCTTCCTCACAGAATCTGCACTTTGCTTCATCTGCTAACCCTAGTTTCTTTATGTGGATTCTTAACCGGCAATGCCCGGTTAATATTCCCGTTAAAATTCGTAGTCTTTTTTTACTGAGGTTGAGGCAGCTAAGAGATCTCTTCTGGTCATAGTTCCCCAGTAGTATCTTAGATTGCCTCAGTCCTTCCAGCTGATTCCAGTACTTAGATTTTTCTTTCTCCATTTCCTCCCTTAGTTTTCCTAAGATTACTCTACTGCTTATCCCACAAGATGGTTCTGGTCCAAATGTGGGGTTTCAGCTCCTTTTTTTGCCAGCTTATCTGCTGTTTCATTTCCCTCTATTCCTATGTGTCCCGGGACCCATAGGAGGGTGACAATGTTCTTCTGGCCCAGTTCATTTAATTTGCCTAGGCATTCCCAAACCATCGAACTGATTATATTTGAGCTCAGCGCTTTGATGGCTGCTTGAATATCCGACATGATCACAATCTCTTGTCTACGGTAGTTCCTTCCAATATTGAATTCCACACATCTTTCGATGGCGCGGACTTCTGCTTGAAAGATGCTCGGGTATGTGCCCAAGCTTTCTGAGTATTTGGCTCTCGGTCCAAAAACTCCTATCCCAGTTCCCTCGTCTAGCTTGGAACCGTCCGTATACCACTTTATGGTATTCTGATTTAAATTCTGTATGGTGTCTTCATCCCATTCAGATTTATTACTCACCTTTGTGATGAATTTTCTCACAAAGTTGAATTTCTTTGGCATATCATCTTGGGGCATTTCCCAAGTTTGATCAAAATGAAGTGATCTAGGTTTTTCCCTGATAATTCCTTCTTTGATCATTCTATATGTCGTTTTCTTCCTTACACTTTCTAACAGAATGTGCAGTGGGGTCAAGTTTAAAATTACCTCCATTGCAGCAGTGGGGCAAGTTCCCATTGCTCCAGTGATACATGAACAGGCTAGTCTCTGAATCTTCGAGAGGTTTTTCCTCGTCGTATTCAGATTAGCCCTTACGCCCCAAGCCACTGCCCCATATGTGATTAATGGTCTCACTATTGCTGTGTACATCCATTGCAGGATACGTGGGTTACATCCCCAGTTCTTCCCTGCAATGTTCCTACACACCATGAGGGCCTTGGTTGCTTTGTGTATTACTTCGTCTTCGTGTTTGTTCCAGAGTAACCTGCTATCTAGGATTAGCCCTAGATATTTTACCTCTGTTTTCCACTCGACAATGTTCTCAGATGTGCATAATCTGAATATTGCCTTCCGTGGCCGTATCTCACCACCAGCTTATCATACTTCTATTTTCAGAAGATCTTTTACTTATAACGTTTATGCTATGTACAATGATATCCCAGACAAATTTAAAAAGATGACTGTAAGTAAATTTAAGAAGGCTTTTATAGAGTTTCTTTATAGTAAATATTTAAGTTGAACTATTTTATTATTAATAGTATTAAATACATACGAGTATATGTACATAAACATTATATTTTTATGGTGTAGGTCTTAAGGGGCTGATACTTTGATCAGTTTTACTGTTTATCAGTCCTTTTTGCTATGTTTCTTTATTTATAACTTTTATTATTTGTAACTGATTTATATTTATGTAGCAAATAAAGCTTTATTATTATTATTATTATTACATTTTTTGCAATTTCTTAATTCTCAGCACATTTCCTGCATAAGGCATTCGGGACTGGTATTCTGATCTTGTCAGATGACTTTTTATTGCCAATGATACAACCAACCATTCTTCTCAATTTCCTTCTACTCAGATGCAAAGCATTTGCTGCTATAGCTGGGCAAGGCACCCTTATAATTCACGTAAACTGTTTTTACCAGTCTTGCGGTGTCCTTTTTTCACTCCTTGGTGAACATCTCTTCATGCAAGACAGTAAGCCACTCCACATTGTCTATCCAGTCATTACCAACAACTCCTCTTTGCCTGGGTACACATAGCAGTGTCACCTTGTTGGTTTCACCAGATTTTTCAGACGTTGTTGATAGTTCCAACTGCCTTCGTCAACAGCACTCCCTTACTGTCTGAGTTTATGTGGATAGTTTGACAACTCAGCCAAGATCACCTGAAACACTGACCAGCTTCCCAAGATTATGCTAAATAGCAGTCTAGGTCTGGCCCCAAATATCTCTGCTCCAGTCCTCGTTTGCCTTTTAGAACCATTTCCATGTACACAGTTGCACCGGTTTTCCATTCACTTCTGGTGGGTATATCTTTCTGATATGGTTTTTCCAAGTATGTGACTAGACATTCTATCCGACATCATCTACCTTAATCTAAAGTCAGTCAATGCTTTTAGCATTTAGTAATAATTATTAATGTCTTTATTATTTCCAATATAGTACATTACATACACTAATACAAAATCATTTTTAATTTGACAAGTTTGGAAATAAAGGGTGAAGTTCATTTTCTATAATGAATCGTGGAAAACACTTAACCGTTGGAATATAGAGTGTGAATTATACAAAAAAATTAACTCATTACAAATTAGATAAAACTTATAATTTATTGAAATTATATAGATAGATACTGGGAAAATAAAAGTAGTTACTCTTGATTATGTAAGAGCAGTGATTTATACTTAACTTAAAATTACCCAGTCATTCTTGAGGAATTGAATTGTAAAGATGATATATTTGATATGTGAAGGAGCGCCGAAACATTTCAGTTTTAAACTTTGGAGGAGATAATAATCCCTTAAACCTCAAAGTTTAAATTATGCACATCCGTTCTAAAAGAGTTTTTCATATAGGTATGTGGGAACCTTTGTCAAAATTATTCCAAAATATAATGAAGCTGCATGATGCATTCTTTTATTTTCCATATATTTTTAATGCCATATAAATCAACCATAGACAAGAATTCTGCAACTTTTGAATTTTATTTTTAAATGAAGAGGTTAAGTTTGGTCCATAAACATAAAAATGAGATAATACCAAAGTTTCACTTAAAGATATTCTAACACTTTTGGGAAAAAACTGACGGTTTCCATATATAACTTTCAGCTGATTAACATGTTTTTCAAATTTTAAGTTGTCATCTATAATAACACCCAAATTCTTTGCAGAACTTGTTATGGATAACGGTTCATTGTTTATTTTTATTCTAGAGAGCATATTCCATTTTTCATATAAAAGACAGCTCTCATTAAATTATTTACTCATTTTTTGAGGTAATAACTCAATGGGTAGTCTGCAGTGAGATGATCTATGTCTTTTTTGGCTAACTTTAGGAAGCCTTTAACTGTTTCAGATGGTACAAAATTTTTGGCTTGCCTAATTTCCGGCGTGTCAATCCAGTGGGTTTGTAATTGATTCTTGTGGGGCTTTGACAAGGTCACAAAAGAATTAACAACCTTTCTTTCTGTCAGTTTCTTGATTAATTATTATTTTGTAATCTGACACCAACAACTAAGTTACCTTGTTGTTTTCAGCCAGGACATTGATAATTTAGAGTGTTTAAATTGAATAAGTAACAAAATATTTAATTTTTAAATTATATTTACAGATTTAAGAAAGAAAATGGATCCGGCGGTGCAACAAGATGAGTCGCCAAGTAGTACCGCGGGAAATGGTAATGGCAACATGCTCAATAATACTATATCGTCAAATGGGTCGATCAGATCTCAAACAAACTACAACCATGACAGGGAAACGGATCTAATACAGACCAATTTGTGGAATAATGTAACTGGAAAAATAAATTGCAAGGCCGGAACTGTTAATACTGCAGACGGTAAATATATGTTTATTTACTACAAGTGTAGTTTGTTCATTTAATGTCCAAATTGTTGAATAGTTAGATTAGATTCTGTAAGTACTGTGTAGGTATACGCTTGTTTCCATGTTGACCTTTTCCAGATCAATTGCGATAGTCCTTTTAATCTATAGAACATGTCTCAGACTAAGAATAAAAGATAGACACAACATTCCCTTTTATAAAACCGCATTTGTTTACAATCATACATGCCTCACTCGCGCATAATAAGTGTAAAAGAGATAGCTTAACGATCATATCGACAACGATGTTACTTTTACTCTATAAAAATTCATACACCTTATCCTACCTTCATCATGGGCGTGGGTTAATGTATAGTGAAAGTACAAAAATATTTATTTTATATTCAAATATATTTTTATTACAATTTTTTTTTAAATAGTAATAACACATATTATGCATGTTAATAAGCAATAAGCATGTTAAATAGTTGTTAGAGATAAAATCAAATATTTTTCCTGTTTTATTATATACTTACCATTTTATGTCATTTGGGTTCAAACTCACATACCAAGCCAATACATATAAAACAGAAAAGGTATAGCCAAAAAATTAAATACAAAATTTAAAACAATACTATCTTTATTTCCTTTTGTTTTTCAACACATTTATTCACACAATCAATTATTATAAACTAAATACCAGTTAGTTGTGAAGATATTACAATTAGCAATTGATTTAACCAGTTTCAGATTTCTCCTTCTTTTTTCGGGGGTTGAAAAATCACTGCTTGCCAAATCTCCTATATACCTTTTCCTAAAATTTAAACACAATGACTTTGTTATAAATAATATATATTTTTTTATAAAAACCTTTTTTTAACTTGTGATCTTTTTCCTTGTTCTCTTAAGTTTTTAAATGCAGTAATATTTGACAGTTGTTGCTGCATGGGGCTGCAAAGAAAACAGATAAAAAATTATGAAATTGAACTAAAATTTTATTCTAAATAATTATTAAGCAAATAACCTACCTCTTTATTATTACTTCAGATTCTAAGGCAGTCTCTGTCTTTTCTGAAGATGAAGAGATGGGCTTAATCTCTGAAACTTGGCTGTAATTTTTGTTTATTAAACATATTTATATATTATAGTATATAATCAAAATGCTTACAAATTTGAAGGACCACCTTGATTTTGTTCAAAATTTAACTGGGAAATATTTGGAGACCCTGGATTGTTAAAAAAGTCTTCACAATCTGTATCAAGAGACCTAAAATGTTTGTTTTATTTAAAAAAATCTATATTTTAATGAAAGTTATTGCATCAGCCCTTACTTTTAAAATTTTTCCAAAGTTTATCTTCAACCAGATATTCATTACTGAGGTAGGCAATAAAAATTATTTTCAATAGCAAGTATAAGTTATATAATGATCCTTCAATGTTTTATTGCTTTCACAATAGTAATAAAATAGTAAAATTTATTGTACTAACTCTTACTTTTTGGAAGTCCATCTTATTAAGAATAATAAAAAACTCTTCGTTTCAACGTAACTTCCAAGTTTATTTGGAAAAATATGTTTTAAATCACAATGACGGCCGTTTCGCTAAGAAGCATCGTCAGATTGACATTTAAGTTACACTTTGTTTGTTTGTAGCTAGGTACCTGATGTTTAGGTAGTATTAAGGCTAGACCAAGTATGGAAGTAATAAGACATAACAATATTAAAGCCTATTAGCCCTAAGGGATTATCCTGGATGTATTTCCCTCTAAGATCAGTATAACTGTGCAATGATATAGAAAAACCAGGAAAAAACTATATCATGCTGATCTTTACAATAACTTAATATATTTGTGTTACAATTACGTCTTATCTATGTATAAAATGAAGACTCAATCAAAGCAAACACTTTAAAAGTGGAGAACTTCCCAGATTTATTTGTTCATTAACAACTTTAAATTGTGGATCTGCTAGATGTCTTTTTATTTCAAGTTCTTCAAGGAAATCTAAATTTTGTTTTTTATTACAAATGTGTAGTATTTGGATGTTATTGGTGTGAAAGAGTGAGGTTGGATGTTCAAGTAGGTGTTTTGCATAATTTGACTTATCTGGTTGTTTTAATCTATATGCTCTTAAGTGTTCATTAAATCTTACTTCAAAATTTCTTTGTGTTTGACCTATATATACAGCATTACATTCTGGACAATTAATTTTGTAAACACCAGATTTTAATTTGGGTAATTTTGTTTTTACGTTTAACAATTTTGTACCAACATTATTTTGTGTTTTAAATGATATTAATGATGAGGTTGCCGAAGATATTATTTTTGAAATTGTATTGGAAATATTTCCACAATATATGTAATATTTTTATAACTTTTAATTTCTTTAGTTTGTTTAGGAAATATTAGATGAAAGAAATATCCATTCAGGTATAATATCAGACATAATTGATCTATTTGATGTATGCATTAGTCAAAATTATTTTACTTTTGATAACAAAGTTTATATTCAAAATGAGGGTCTTCCCATGGGAAGTCCTATTTCTCCAATTTTAGCAAATATTTTTATGGATAACTTACAAAACATAATCTTCAATTCTAGTTATAAAAACAATATTGTATTTTGGTATAGATATGTTGATGATGTGTTAGCAGGATTATTTGTAGGTAGCGAACGACAGCTAGATATATTTTTTAATTATATAAATACCTTGCATCCTAAAATTAATTTTACTTTAGAAGTTGAAGAAAATAATTCAATTGATTTTCTAGATTTAAGAATTGAAAAAGTTAATAATTCATTAAATTATTCAATATACAGAAAATCTACACAAACAGATGTAACCATACCATATAATTAAAATCATCCTATAACGCATACATTAGCAGCTTATAATTCTATGATACATATAGCATTTTCAATTCCAATGGACAAAATTAACTTTGATACAGAAATTAGTATCATAAAACAAATAGCTACGTCTAATGGCTATCCAATTCATTTAATAAATAAATTAATTAATAAGAAAGAACAGAAAGTGTCACTACAACTAATATTTCCTAAACAAATTAAAGAAATTAAAAGTTATAAATATATTACATATTGTGGAAATATTTCCAATACAATTTCATGTCCAGTGTGGACTTTTAAACTATAGTTAGAAATCTCCTGTCATGAAAGACCTTCATATTCACAAAGCATGTTTAGAGGTTTTCTCTTCTTCCTCACAGAATCATACATGTACTTACTCCTTTGTAATTCACTTTATGTAATAAGTTTTATTTGAACTTCTTTTTTTAGGGAAAAAATTGAAGTGCCCTTTTTGTGAGAGATTGTACGGCTACGAAACAAATTTGAGAGCGCATATACGACAAAGACATCAAGGAATACGAGTACCATGTCCGTTTTGCTCGCGAACATTTACAAGAAACAACACCGTCAGAAGACACATAGCAAGAGAACACAAAGCCGAGCTCAGTTTAAAGGCTTATCAACAGAATCAGCAACAGCAACAGCAAGTACATAACCACAATCCTTAGGGTTACATTTTTAGGGATTAGACAACTGCTACAGATCTGGTGTAAATATAAAATAAAATTGAAGACGATCCAGTTTGTTGTCTAGGAGAGAAAGAATACAAAAAAATGAAATTACTGCTATTGATGTTGTTAAACGTAAATGTTATCTGTAATATTAGGGGAATTTCAGGGTAACAGTAATAAGATTTGCACTTTTTTGCATTAATTATAGTTCAAGAAACGAATAATGTAACTTTTTAAAATTAGCTTTACTTGTGGAAGATGGTAAGGTGTTTTTAATTAGTATTTAAAAATATATTTTCCATTTTCTAACGTTTTTTGAAACTAATATTGGTAGTGGTTAATAAAATTAATTAACTCTGCTGAAATATAAAAATAAACCATCCAAATTAAATTTGCTATAATAACTGTACAACAAACCACCGATTAAGTTTTGTCTTTTTCTAGAGAATTATAATTTTTTTTTCTTTATAATAAATTTTGATTTTTTAAGTCGGTGAATGAGAAGGTCATTTTTCTGTTAATCTGGGATTCCCATGATATTTGGGTACGGATTGAATAATTTTTTATTTTGTGAAAGTAAAAAATTTACGGAAACGGTAAAGATGGATAGGCAAGAAAACCTTTGTTTGACATGAAAAAAAAAAGGAAAAAAGATTAACGTGCAACGGTAAAACTTTTCTTTTGTAAAATGTGTTATTTCCTTGTTATTTCCTTTTCGATTTAAATGTAAATAATGTTATTTGCCGTTTCAATATTTTTTATTTTGTTATATTTTATTGTAGATGTTTTTTTTTGTTGTACTTATTATATTATATCATTTAAGAAAAGATGGTTATGTTTGCCCGGTCGTCCGAAATGGATGATTCGGATGATATATTTAGTTTTAGAAATTTCAAGTAATTTTTTGCAGATACTGCAAATAAAATATAAGCCAGCGCTGGCTGAAAACTGTCTACCTCATTCGTAACGTCTCTGCCTCAGATTTTTTTTAAGTTAGTATTTGCTAGTCATTAGTGCAAAAATTAGGATTAAGTTTTCATTTGATTAATCAATTCGGGCACCAGGAAGATTAACTTACTACCTTTTTCGACTTTCCCGATTTTTTTAATAAAAAAGGATTTGATCCTATTTCTATTCACGTATACGTAGTCAACTTCACACTTAATATCTGCATTTTCAAACTTTTTGATTATTGTAAATTATATTTATTCTGAATTCTCCCTTTCTTTTTTGATATTGTGTCTATTTCTCCTATTTGAGAAATTGGTTGTGGTAACCTTTACTTTGTGGAAGTCCATCTTACTAAGAACATTAAAAATAGAAAGTTTTTAACAGTTTTGTTAAAAAAGTTCTTTTTTTAATGTTCTTAGTCTCTTATTTGTATTTGTTTTGCTCAACCTGGCTAAACCCCAACGAGTTTTAAGTTTATTAAAAAGTTTCTTATTATTTTAATTAAGCAAAGTGCTTTTCAGTTCTGATATTGTGTGTGAAGTGCTGCGAGTACTTTCAAAAGCTCAAATATATTTATATCTAACTCAGCATATTAGACCAGGGTCGATAATTTTTGAAACAAAAAAAATTACAGTAGAATGAAACCCATTACAAAAGGAGGGGAATATAAAAAACCAAGTTTTTGGGTTTTTATTTATCTTTTTCAAAAAAATTTTTTTCTTACGAAATTTGGTGAAAACTTACCTAATTGTGTCCCAAATACACTAATTTATTGAAATCTGAAATTATTTTCAGTATTTGTTTACTAATTTATTTGATTACAAATATTTATTTTTTCGCCTTATTTTCACTTAATATCAAAAAAGCACCCTAATTTTCAATCGAAAATTATGACGTCAAAATATCAGCTTTTTTTAAAAAGTTTGGGGGATTTTCGTTCGTTGAAATATCTATTTTCTGATGGTGTAATATTCATTACTATAGCAAATGTTCTCAGAAAATGCTAAATATGGAAAAAACCCAAATTCGAAAATTTTTTTCTATCATTATGTACAATTTTATCAAAAAAATATGATTGCTGTAATTTTTTTTAAGTTGGAAAGTTTATTTATTTAATTCGAATTTCATTTATGTCATAGAAAATCTCATAATATAAATATACATGTAAATCGTACTATTGAATTTTTTGTAATTCTGATTACGTTATTCATAATATTTTTCTTCAAAAACGTTAATCTTGTTATTTATAATTACCTTATCTGAAATTCTAATCAGTTATTCATTAGTTTTTGTCTCTTTGAAGGCATTTCTTCATCGTTAGATTCGACAAACCTTTCCAACTCTAGTTGATCGTCGAAATCTTCAAGACCATCATCTTCGTCCCCAATGTTATTTCCAGTCTGCATTGGTTCTTCATCTACAATTTCATCTGAATCATTTACTTCCTCGTAGACTTTTTCTTCCATATTGGAGTAACTTTCAGAACCCTGACATGTTTTCGGCAACCACATTTTAAACTGTTACATCCAGTTTCACAGCTGCAGCAAATAGTTTTGAGCAATACTTCCGGAATTAAATCCTTTTCTGTAAATTTGGGCATAATTCCACGCTGATGTTGCTTCCAGTCCCAATCTGTTGCTGTCAATTTGTTACCCAACCAAGTTTGAAGCTGATAATATGCTCTGTAACAATGTTGTTCTGCTGCTCCTTTCTGTGGGTGGAAGGTTTGCCAAAATAACTTACAATGGACTAAAATTTACCGAAGGTCACTCAAGTATATAAATAATCTTAAAACAGCAGTAAATAGACATCTACAAATATTATTTAAATAAGATTCTACAACTTTTTCAAAATATTGTAGGTGTTTTATTAAATATTAACTTTATTAACTTATTTCTTTGTTAATTATTGAAGTATATTTTAATTTGCAATTTTTTCATTTATCAATAACACATAAAATCTTACGTTTTTTGAGTAATTAAAGTGTAAATTTTAATAAATACCTCAAAATTGTACATGATAAAAAAAAATTCGAATTTGGGTTTTTTTTCAATTTTTTGCATTTTCTGAGAACATTTCCTATAGTAATGTATATTTTTTACACCATCAGAAAGTAGATATTTCAACGAACAAAAATCCCCCAAACTTTTTGAAAAAAGCTAATATTTTGACGTAATTTATTTCATTTTGTTCATATGCCCCTCATTTTCCAATGGGTTTCATTCTACTGTATTTTTTTACCATTTTTGAAGGCTTCGGTCCTGGTCTATATTGGACAAGGACCCTGATAATGTTATAAATTAATAGACACGGAGGAAACAAACAAACGATCCTTATCCATAAACACAAGCAGTCTTATAAAAAAACTCAATCAGGTCAACCAAATAAGATATTAATTTTAAGTACACTAGTCAATAAATACAGAAATAATTGAATTCAAATAGTAATAATTAAAGCTACCTCATATTGCAGTATTTTATACTACAAAAATGTTTATATACAAATTACGGGTCTTCTTATTCTATACATACATAAACTATATTATATATACAGTGTTTAAGCATCTACCTCATATTTACATGACACTAATTTATTATTATTATTTTTTATATAGATAAGAATTTTGTTCAGAGTGTTTGTAACAGTTTCATCATTATTAATAGTTAATACGAATAGTACAAAAGGTAATCTTCAGGTAATTAGTTTAGATAGCCATATATATATGAATATACATAATGCAATATTTTTTTATACACGAAACCAGGCGGATTTATAAAAAAAAATCATATACCGAAATGTTTAATAGTTAGGTTCGAACGTTACATTAAACAATATCGCTCTCGATTGTTTTATAAAACTAGTCACCTCTCAGGGAAAATGAGATACTCCTCATCGAGTTCATTACCAAATGTTAAAACTTCCAAATGGCTCGTTTGTAAAACGATTGTAGATATTTCGATTTAAAGTTTAAATTCAAATATATTATAATTTAGTTAGTTACGTTATAAATTCATCGCTGCCATACAAAAATCAGGGTGAATTTGTTTTAAATAGTAACATGTTAAAAACAATGTTTACTTTTGACATACATGGAATATTTTGTTTTTCGTTTTTCAAAGTACGGCAAACTGGTTTGAACAATTCAAACTCAAACGTTATTTTAAATTAATAATCTATAATTTTGATAATTGTTTTGTTTAAAAATAAATCTTAAATCGACTTAAATCTATAAAAAAAATTATATACCGTAAACCGGGGCTACTTGAACTCAAATTTTTCAAATTTCTAAATATTTCATACCAATTTGTACTCTTAACAATAATATGCACTTATAACGTCGTTTTTACCACTTTTCAAATGTTTCCTCGCCATCTTAAACTATTTTTGAACTGGAAAAATAATTTTTCTCGTTTTTAAACGATTTTTCAAAATTGGGTTCAAGTAGCCCTGCACTGGGGCTACTGGGTCCAACTCACAAAATCTATTGAAACAGGTAGTGGGCTCAAGTAGGATCAATGATTTAGCAAGCAAAAAAGTTTATTCAAATCAATATAATAGATAATATACGTACAATATGTGAAAAAATGGGGAACATGGAAAATTCCTCTTTTCAGCAATTTTGGTGGATCTATTTTTTTTATAAAGTCCTCCCACTTATACACCATTATGTCTTTGGTTGCTGGCCATTTCCATCCTTTCTTGCACTTTTGCATGCAATCAACAGTTGCTCCATTTTCAACCCGGAAACAGCAGCTCATTCCAAGTCACCACCACAAAATCTCCTTCCTGAATGGAACTCTGATCCATTGTAAAATTCAGATCATCCGACCCTTTATCCTCTGAAAAAACAAAGTCACTGTTCCCATCTGAATCTTGAAGGCTGTAAGCAGCATCATCTTCGGAGGTAGAATCTTCCACACTTTGTTTTTCTTTGCTTTTCAGTGCTTTCTTTGAGGTTGATTTTTGAGACGATTTGGCTCCTTTTTCTTTTTGGACTGATTTGGCTCCTTTTCATTTCTTTCTTTTCTTTTTCTGTAGACTGAACATCACAAACAGTGATGCTTTTACCAGGTTTAACGTTATTTTTTTTCTTTCTACCTTGAAGTTTTACAAAGTCAACTCTCTTCTGTTCAAGATGATTCAAGAAAGCATCTCCAACAAGATCAAGGTTCACTGATCTGTCTTGTTTAGGCAATCGAGATAAAAGTGGGTCTGCACTTCAGGGAAAATTCCAGCCACATTCCTCAGCCACATCGAGTGGCTGAGGAATGTTGTGGCAAGCACACAAATTTCACGTCATTTTCTTCACACAACTTGACAACTTTCATGCTTAAATGTAAAGACCAATTATCCCCAACCACAATTATAGTTCCTTCTTGTTTCTTAAACACAGGGAGAAGATGGGATTCAAACCAGTCTTCAAATATAGCTAGATCCATCCAGCCATGCTTGCTCCCATTGTACCTAGTACCAGCAGGCCCATTTTCTGCCCAAGTAGACCACAGGTGCTCTGCTTTGTATATGACGTAGGGGGGCACTGTGATATTGGTTTTAGTTGGATTTATTACCCTCTCTGGGTATTTGCAACCACGGTGGCATATAATCTTACTTCGCCCAGGATCATCTGACATGCATGTCTCATCATAATTATAAATGTTTTCTGGTGGGACTTCTTTATCAAGATCACTGAAGTTGTTAAAGTAATCATTAATAACTGACTCATCAATTGTTGCACGAGATCGTTTAATGTTTTTGGTTAGGTTAGGTTAGGTTATTGACAACTGTGGTTGCCTACTCAAAAATAGTTTTGCCCAGTCACGACCAGAAAAGTTGTTTTTAAAACATTTAACTGTTCTCCCCTATTGGTCCAGGTAACTTTTCACAATAAACTTAAAATCTATTTCATTGACCGGGAAACTAAACTCTCATATCTTGTCCAAATGGCTTGCAAATGCCTGCTCCTCCTCACCACTAAATACTGCAGGATGTCCGGGCTTGTTTAGAACATGACCCTTCAATTTTCTCTTGATAGTTGATACACTTATGCTAAAATGAGCTGCTGCCTGTCTCTGAGACATTTCTCCAGACCTAATAGATTCTAGACACAATTGTAGTTTCTCATCTGAAAAATCTGCATATTTCCTACTTCCAGGGGTTCTCTTGTAATTTCGGACCATTTTCAGTTGTATATCTGCAAATAAACGACTATAAATAGCATCTCACCACATTATTTAAAAATATTGGGAGCCTAACATAGTCTAATATGGTGTAAAAATGTGGCCAGGGGTTACTTGAACCCGGGCTCAAGTAGCCCCACTTTAAGGTTATCAGTGCACAGTATCTATTCCAACTACACTCATTCTCTTCAGTATTACATTAGAAACAAAAAATATACTTTACCTTGAGGATATCAGTTGTTTACCAGAACATACAGGTAGACCACTGAAATCGGTGTTTGTCAAACTCATCAACATAACCTCAATAATGAAAAGGAGGGAATATCAGAATCTTTGTAACATGCAACAGCCTCTGCTTGGTGCTGCCTTTTGTTGGGGAAACGGTCAACTATGTCCATACTCTAAGTTTTACATGTCCTGGGAAGATTTGAATCTCTTTTTCACTTGTGACTCAAATAGCCCCTGCGTGTTCAAGTAGCCCTGGTTTACGGTACTTGGTTGTATTTTCTTGCAGTATTATTTTGGTAGGTATGGTGATTACTTTGTGCTAACATTTTATTTAAATCTGCACAAACAAACCATATAGAATTATTGTGGTTATTATTATCCATATTAGAATGGTGGCCTTTTATTTTATATGATTTGTCTATTATTCTCACCATTCTGTGATTTCATTATTTTCAATTGTCAATTAAACAAACAGTTAAAGAAGAGTTGAACAAAACATAAAAAATATTGATAATATAAAAATTGTACTAATAGTTTATTGTTTTCTTTTCATTTGAGATTTAAATTTTTTGATTTGAGCAATACTAAGGTTTTTTTTAGATGTTATTTTGTTGAATCTTGAACTTGTTTGCCGTACAAAAATAACTTCACAGAACTCATCGTTTAGTTACTAAGGATTGTATGTGTGTGAATCGAATTGATCCTGCAATACATTCAAGACTTTAAATGTAAATTATATTTATTTCAATGGGTGATATTTCTTTTTTTGTATTGCAAGATCGATCCTACTTACGAATAATTTATCTATGTTTAGGTAAAATTACGGGTAATTTTGTTATTTAAAAAATAAAAGTGTGTATATAATATACATGTATATTCTGAGGCATCAGGGTTCGATGTTTTGAAAAAAGTTTACGTTTAAAAAATTAAATATTATTTTTAATGCTTTTAGATTTAAGTTTCAGAAAACATGAGTACTTTACGGTAAATCGACAGAAAGAAAACTTTTTTTCATTCAATCAGATACTGTTGTTAAGGAATTTTTTTCCAATAATCGGTTTTGTTGATCACTTAACAGCGGGCGCGACAATTCGGGCGTAGATCTTGAGTGGGAGAAATACAATCATGTTTTTAAATTATTGTAATTATTACATAATCCGGATGAAGATTTTATGGTTTTGCGGTTAGTTTGATCGCTGCTTTGTGAAATTGATATTGTCATATAACCGCGGTGATTTACATTTATTTTCATTTGATTCAATTATATTGTCTTTCCTGTACTTATTATTTATAATTAATCCATGAAAGTAGGGGAGAGTTGGACAAAACGGAATAGTTAATGTTATTTGAGACATAACTCTCTAAGTAAGCTGTTAATATTTACGATTTTTTAAGTGTATGGTCTCTATTTACACCTTTCCATGTTTTAGTGTAGTAACTCCAGAATATCCTGATGCTAACATCGAAAACTACTATCCCTTCTTTTTTTCTCTTTTACCTTTTCTTAGTTTTGTAATACATTTTTTATTTTTGGCTTTGATATTCCCACTATGCGTTTCGTCTAACCTAACCTAACCTAACATAACCTAACCTAACCTAAGTTGAGTTTGGGTCTCTTCAGAGGCTTGTTTCCTATAGATTTCTCAAGTTCCTCTTTATAAGGTGTTGAAGTTAACACAACTGTTTTCCGTCTCCTTTTATCATTAGGGTTAATTTTTCTTTCTGCATGAGGAATGGCAACAACTTCTTGGGGTGTAACTTGAAATTTCGTGTCAGTGTAGGAACAGGAAGGAGTTGCATTATCATAGAATTTGCTGCAAGAAATAGAAGGGAGAGTTTTATGAGAATTTTCCTTATTTTCATGCATCTGGGGAGAATTTTCTGTTTTTGGAATATTGTCATTTCCTGAATCGCCATCAAGTTGGTTCTGTGATAATAAGCATCTGCGATATGTGAAGGTGTCAGTGTTGGAGAACGCCTACTAGTTTCTTCAACCGGACCAATCGTAGGATTGTTCATCGGCATGTCTGGTTTCAGCTGGTTCAAACATCCAGTCTTCAAAAATGTCTGGATTGTAAGGTTGAATACCTGTCTTTCTAAACCCATTCACAGCTGTTTGGATGCTAGCAGCTTTCATATATGCGTTTCCGAAAAGCTTTCCTATTTGGGATATTGTAACTGGTCGACCTGGATGTTGCTGTATCCATTTCTGAACTTCTTTAGAGAACCTCTTCTACAGCTTGCCTCATACTCTCCTCGTTCCAGTTCTGCCTATCAGTTTTTCTTTTATATTTACCCATCTTTAATTAAACCTCTAAAAATTAAAATCAGAAATTAAAATCTACAACATCCAGTTTTACCCAACCGCTTTATATCCTATTTTGCCCGACTAAACATTCTAAACTGATTTTTAAAATTTTTAACTAAAAAACACAGTTGTCATAATTGCAAATATCACAAATTAAAGTTAATTAATTACATAAACATAAAAAATACTCACCGAGAATAAGTTTTGTTTGTTTAAACTAAATAATATTGACTAACTAAAGACTAAACTAAACAGTATGAACCTACTTTTTCAAACCTAACCTAACTTAACCTAACCTACTTTTTCAAACTGTCACTTGTCACGAACCACAGATCAACAATTAATTAGAGCAACCTCCTGCTACATATAAACAAACGTTACTTATAACGAATAACGTCACCAGTCAGTAGATAGCGCTGTTTATTTGTGAATATTGGGCGGTATCCCGTTTTATCCGACTATCCCATTTAGGCCAACTCTCCCCTATCAGTTATTTCAGGTAAAGTAAAACACATTTTGGTATTTAATTACCCTCAATTGATTTTTAATATTGGACAATCTTGAATGTTAAGTACTATCAAGAAAAACAATATCCATTGCACATTGATAAGCGAAATTCAATATTTCACTTGTTTAATGTAAAACTATTGACGACCACTGATTCTAAGTTATTGTAAGCCGTTATAAACATACATTGGTAGAATATAACAACATTTTTTAGTAAAACTGTCTATATACCTCGTATAAAGGTTTGGTTTTGAATTGTGACGAGTATATTGAGTGGTCGAAGTATGTTATATTTATAAAATTGACGGTTTTGCCAAAAATGTAATGTAAAAATGTTTGAAGTACTACTTTTGACACTTGTATTATTAAAATGAAAGTGTGTTATGTATTAAGGTTGTACTAATTGTTCCTTGTCAACCTCTCGCATACCAATTGTTGAAAACCGCATATTAGTTAGTGTTGTGTTGAAATTTATCTGAAAATCCTGCTAGTTGCATTTTGTAACAAATATGTTTATCTTTATATACTTTTTAAAGAATACACCTGCAATATATTGTAGACTATGCAATCAAGTTAAAAACAAACAAAATACACCGGAAGTGATAAATGTTTCTTTTTATATTAAGAAATCTTATTGGGCATGTGGTTACAGTATGAAAATTAAACCTTAATTAAGTTTAGATTCCGTTATTTGAAATATGTTTTTATTTATTATTAAATTGTGCCTTGCCAATATGTAGAGGGGTTTAAAATTTGATTTTTTTTATTACAACTTTTTTATTGAATTTAAAAAATAATTTTACACAAAAGTACTTTTTATTTTCATACTGTTGACACGAGAAACGAAAGATAATCTTTCAAATCTTATTATTACCGATTCAGAACAATCCTAATCTTTGATTTTTATACATAAAAACTCTAAAATGCCACTGCCAGGTTTAATAACTGCCACATTTTTAAATGATTCTGAAATATACACATTAAAACAGTTTTTTTTAATATTTGTTATTTTTATTGTAATTTATGAGTTTAAACTATTAAAACTAAAAGATAAAATGGTCCTACATTCTTGTTACTTGGAAAATTTTAATGTCCATAAATATTCCATAAATGCCGATCTTTTTGAAATGTAAGCATAAAAAGTTGGTAAAGCAAATTGTAAATTATTATACTATGGCTGTGGCTGATTAAAATTGGATTTTTTAAACCCACTTTGTATAGAATGTGGCAAATTTGAAACTAGAGAATTAAAATTATTGCTTTTGTCTCTTTTGCTGCAGATTTTTTAACCTTTTGAGTTTAGAGATAGATTTGACAACGTAGCGGTTGGTCTTTAATTACTCTCTCTTCTTGATTTTTTAGTTGTTTTTATTTTAAATTTGTTGGGGAAAAATCAGTAAGACAAAAATATTGTTATGGCTTGGTCGAAGCTCTATTTGATATAACACATTTTCGATATTTGTTTTACCTTGGGTCAGTCAGACTGATGTCTCAGAGTGCATTGAAGCTTATTTTGCTCAATTTTCTATTAATTGGGCTCTTCCACTCATCTTTTTTGAGTACACAATTTTTTATAGACCTCTTTACAGTTTTTTATTGGTTTTTGTGTTTTGTTCCACTTTTTTCATTCCCTCCAGTCCTAGATTTTGATTTTCATGATCCCATATCCCTTTCTACTTGATCTTTCCATCTAATTCTTGGCCCTCCTTTTGGTCTGACTACATCCGGTTTCCATTCTTGTCTTTCATCCTTTTTACATATCCAAACCACCCTGGTCCTGATGCTTTAAGTATTCTTATGTTTCCATTCTTTAAAATCTATCTCAAAATGAATGTCTTCAATATTCTTCTTCTCCATTTTTCAAGGTCTTGGTTTCCATTTAATAGATAACAATTGATCTAGTTGCAATTAAATTACATCTCCCATTTTTTTTTAATAAAACATTTAATAAAACAAAATCAGTAGGCTGGATTAGGAACTAAAGGAGCAGGTAGGCAGGAGGAAGCACCATTCTTCCAAAATGGTGTTTGGTAGAATTTTAGATATATATGTATAGTGGCTTCATACCCCCGTGGGGGTAGCGCTTTTTCAAGCTTTCTAGATCCATATTTTTGAGGTGGATCAGTCCTCATTTTATTGTTTTTTTATACTCTGTTACATATCCGGTTCCAGCTTCTTCGATCTTTTGCTTTTTCCTCTGCATTTCTGATTGCTAATGCATGTAAATCCTGCTTTACTTCATCTAACTATCTTGACCTTGGTCTTCCTCTTCTTTTCCTTCCTGCAGGAGTCCACTTAGTTATTATGTTTATTGTGTTTTCTTCCCCTGCCCTCCATATATGTCCCAACCATCTCAGTCTTTGTCTTTTTATCTTCTTGACTATATCTATTCCATTTATTTCATACTTTAATCTATTCCTGTATTCACCTTCTCCTGTTTTCGTTGGTCTTAGTATTGCTTGAATTATTTTTCTCTCTGCTCTTCTCAAATTTTCTTCATCGGCTTTAGTTATTGTACAGGAGGTTATTAAAAAAGGAGGTTAGATAAAAATAATGAATATTCAAGGGAAAAAGTGATCAGGGCCCTCAAAACTTGACCAACTGTTTGTTTTTATTTTAACAAGCCAATTTATTGTTGCCTTTGTTCATAGTTGTACGTGTATGAATTTCGAACGTGCGTTAGAAAAATGTAATAGGGAAATTTTTATGTTTATATGGAATGTTGTTTCTTTTCTTGATAGTAAAAGTAAATAGATGACCGTTATGAATGCTTTACCAACGGAAATCTGTATATATAGGCACTCGAATTATTTATAAATTGAAATTAATTGTTGCCTGTTATTATAATATTCGTGTAAAATCACTAACTGTTGAGAGAAAAAAAAAGTGAGTACAAATACAAAGTCTACCTCATTAAAGTTAACGTTAAGCAATGTGGCTTTACATTAACTAGTACAAAAGTATGTAAGAAACTTTTTGTATCTTGTATAAACAAATATAAGTATATACTAGCTTACTATAGGTGTGTATATATATAAGAACTCAGGAATTTTCAAGTACAAAAAAAGATCGTATTTCTACCAAATAAATTCAGGGAATCTCGTTTCACATAATGGTTGTTACTATACAATTTATATATTAAATACATTTTTCTGGGTGAATATTTAAAAACAAATTTAAATGTATAACAAGTACAAAAAGGACGAACACAAAAATTCATCTCGAGATATTTTTGTATTCGTCTATGTACCGTGACTGTGACACTATTTATATAAATATATAATGTAAAATTTTTTGCAAAAAAATTAAGTGTATTTAGATTTTTAACGTTAAATTGTCACCCTGTTGGAAAACAAATTATTAAAATGAAGTTCATTCACAACTATAATATGTAATGTACAGTACACTACCACATTTATTCCACTCCTTGAATTCGGAGTATAAACAACCTGTGTATATATAAAGTAATTTAAATGCAAGTATTTACATGTATTCATGTTTCTGTTTTACTTATTAATTTTAATAAAGAATTTGTCGTTTACATTCGCTCTTTCCTTCATCCAATATTCAAATAAGTGCCGAAATCTTATCCAAATCGGGACAAATTATCAAAAAAATTATCCTCCAATGAGTGACCGTAGGGAATTTGTTGGAGATTTTGGCTTTAGTTAATAAAATTATCCAGTCAGTAAATCAGAACTCAATCAATCATATATTTCTCTAAGTAAATGTAACTTATTTCATCATTTTACTTTCCCACAGCCTTTTGCTGTGCTTCAGAATAATAATATAAATTTTCAATGATTTTCTAACTAACTTCTAATTGTTTTGTAAAATTCCTTGAAAATAGGAATCTATTTTTGCTTGGGCATTTAAAAAATAGTGTCATTTTATTGAAGCTCTTCCCACTTTGCCCAAAATGAAAACTAAGAAATTTTATAATGACATGTATAAATAATACCTTTTTATAAAAACAAACAAAATCTAAATTTGATTGTACAGATTTTTCTGTTGCAGAAAGTGATTCACATTGGAAGATAAGACTTCAACATATTCTTGATTCGACAATAATTAAGAATTTGCTGGCAACATGTCCTGTTTGGGTTAGGCAGTAATCCTTGCGTATAATGTGGGCATTATACAGTGTGTCCGTAAATTATAGAATTAATTCGAGATTTCTTCAATGAAATGCGTCGAATTTTAAATTATACAGCAATATTTCATTAAACAGGTTGATAAACATTCAGGTAATAACGTTATAGCCATTTTTTTAACCGTAACACTGTATTTTGTAAAATGTTTGCATGGATATAAATGATTCCACAACGGTATGATGCTTGGTGCCTAATGGAGAGACGAAGACTTATCCTACACTTTAATAAATCCCGTGGGGGCCTTGAATCAAACCTATATTATTTTTTCGTTTCTCAATAAAATTAGTAAAATACTCGCAAAACGGGATGAAACAGGGTAAGAAGGATGCACTAGGCACTCAAAAGTAGTGAAACTAATGGAATTTTTGCATTTTATACTTGTTTTTCGTGTTCTACGAGGTTGATTTAGTGGTTATAGACCATTTTTATCAAGTAATATTAAAATCAAATTGTTGTTGAATTTTGAAAGACTAAAACAAAGGCTATAGACGAAGATTAAAAAGTTAAGTGAGTCCATGAGTTAGTCGAAGTCAAAATACAGTCAGAAATTAAATAAAAAGAAAAGTCCAAAGTCACATGTTAGCAAAATGGCATTAATAGGGAACATAGAAGCTATACAAATTGATAAAACCGAAATAGAAACATACCTTGAGAGGATGGATCACCTATTTAAATGTAATAAAGTCGACGATCAAGAAAAAGTTGACCTTTTTGTAACCCTGGTAGGTGGAGAGGCCTACAAAATGTTAAAGAATTTAACCAAACCTGCCACTGTATCATCTAAAACCTATGAAGAATTAAAAAGTCTATTAAAAGACAGAATGGCACCAAAGAAGTCTGTAATATATGAAAGTTATAAATTTTACCAGTTAAGTCAAGGTACCAGCACTATTGCTGAGTATATTACAAATCTAAAAGAACAAGCATCTTTATGTGAGTTTGAAAAGTAAATTACTATTTTGACAGAGCCTTAAGAGATACATTTGTTTGTGGATTATCTGAAAAACGAATTCAAGACCGTCTTTTGTCTGAAAAAGACCTTACATTTAATAGAGCTTGTAACATAGCATTCAGCAAGAACCAGATAGTGTCCATAAGGTCTATGGAAAAGTTAATCCACATAAAGCAAAAACAAAGGAATATTCTAAATTGAGTCCAAATAATGTTAGTCATCAAAGTAATAACAACAGTCCAAGTAATGTCAGTCATCCAAATGATAGTAAAAATTCAAGTCAGTCCAGAGGCATGTTTAAAAGTTATTGAGATGTGCCAGAGTCCATAATGCAGATAGCTGTCCTGCTAGAAAACGGAAATGTTTTGTTTGTCAGAAACAAGGCCACACATCTCCAGTAGGTATGTAGATATAGAAATGTAAACTTCACAAATGAGGAAGAAGGAGAAGAAACTCAAGAAGAAAATATATTTGAGATAAATGGTATTAAAGAAGCAATAGATGTCAAAAAAGTAAAGTACAAAACAAAAACATATCTGAATTCAATAATATTGGACAAGAAGTAAGTAATTTTGATTCAGAAGTTGTAGAAGTAAGCCAGATAGTAGAAATCAATAATATTAAGTCTAATCCCGCTTTAATAAATGTCCAAGTTGAAAATAATATATACCTAAATAAAAAAAAGGATAAATGATAAGGGGTAGTTTAAATTTTGAATTGTCTGTCATTATAATATATTATTATTATTATTTTAACTGTTTTGATATTCTAATTGGTGTTATATATCCTAGAGCCTTGTTCTATATTCAACACAAAAATACTTTTTTCATTTCCCAGATAACAATTTTACATTCTTTGCACATAATAAGAACATTCTTTTTGGAACAAGGATGTTCTATTAACATGTGTAAATACCGTTCAGTACACATGATCAGAATGTGATAGTCACCTCAAAAGGCCGTAGTAAATTACTTGATATGTGTATGCAAAGAATGTTCTGAAGTATGAAAAGATAAAATTCTCAGCATTAGATGGTAATATTCTATTTTAGTCTAAACAAGAACGTTCTTAGAATGTCTTGATCTCAGTGCATGATAAGTATATTATATTCATATGGTAAAAATGTTTTGGTAGTACGTAAATAGCATATTATCAGTATTACCATATATTTTTAATGTACACAGTTTAGACTACATACCCTTTTTTCCTCTCTATCGCGAGTTTCGATAACCAAGTTATATTCTTCAAATATCAAAAGTAATCTGGTAACTTGCTCATCCAAACAAAAGGAATGAATATCGCACATTATATTCACGTCCCCAAAAGAATATTCCTTTCATCGTTTGTACAACATATTCTTATCATATCATCATATCACTTTCAGTGGAATGATTGTTATTGGGTATTTAAAAATTACATGATACGAACATGTTAAGAATGTACCATAAAGAACATACAAATTTACAAGAAAAGGAACGTGAAATGGAGTTGTTTAGCACATACCTTTCAGAATGTTCGAAAACGTAATTCATGGGCATATTCTTAGAATGTGAATGTACCATTAGTGTTATGTGGGTTGGATAAAAAAGTGACAATAATACACTTTTCTATCGTGGCTCATAAATCATTTTTTCAGTATTCGCATTCTATTTTATTAAAAATTAGTTTTTAAAAGTAGTAATCATTTTGGGCGGGTCACCAGTCACTACCGTTTCACACGGCATGACATTGACAAGGCAATCAATAACATATTCAATAATTTTTGTTTTGATTCGATAATAATTAAGTATTGTGTTGTAAAAATTGCTATATTCAAAAGTAAAAAACATACTAGGATAAGTGAATTTTTTTCTATAATTTTTTTCTTATCGAATTTTATATATCTATATTTCGGTAATCTCCAAGGCCAACGCTTTTTTAATACTCTAATACTTTAAAACTCTCTATTTTTCCCATGAAGCTCTCACTACGGCAGATTTAACATAAGGTGTTAATTTACTTATTTCGTATTATTGAAAGTGTAATTGTGAGTGATAACCATAACAAGTTGTATCCTGAGTAAACCGTAACACACGCCGGCACGTGCAACCGCTAGATCACGTGTGAGTTGAAGAACTAACCATAAAAACTTCATAATAGTGATAGCTGTGGAAAAAAGAATTCCGAAAAAATATTAACTAGGGTTTATATATATATTGACAATAATAGTGTATTTTATAATAGTATATTAAACAACGCATTTCATATGGAATTCTGTTATGACACGAGTTCAAGTTTAAAAAACGAATCGCGAAGCGATGAGTTTTTTAAAGAACGAGTGTTACAACAGCCATATGAAATAAGTTGTTTATAATATTTTTTATATTTTGCCCTTTTTACCATTTTTTAAATTATTTTTTTATTTTTATGTAATTACGAAAATTTTTATTTTAAAAAGTATGCCGGCAGCACTGTATAATTTATAAAATTTGACAGTTGTGACATTTAGATTATCAAATGTTAATGTTTTAAAATATTTTAAAATGAATAATATACCAATAATAATATATTATATAAGTAAAATATTATATTCATATTCACAGATACTTTCTTAAAGAACAATATAAAATTAATAAATTGCTATTAGCCACAAATGTCATTGTCAATAGTCTTGCCTTTAGAAACTTCACTCATGTCGCCAACCATTTAAAACAAAAATTTGCGTGCGTAAAAGTTACATTACGATACGCAAATGCGTTTTATAATGAAGATTTTTATAAGTGCAAAATATAAAAAAACAATTGCAGTTACCGAGGTAAATATCATAAGAGAGAGCTTTATATTATCAACCAATAATTTTACAAATTTTGTAGACAAATCTAGACTCCTAATAAATATCAATTACACAAAAATTGATCGTTAAAAATAAAAATAAATAGGTAAATAAATACACACAAACAAAAACCAAAACTAAACATATCACATTCAGACTTCAGGTTTATTGTATATGGAATTCAGCTAGGTAGGTACTGTTTAGTATTATGAAGTATGCCTTAGTTAACTTGCTGAATTTATTGTGGTATGATAGTTTTTAGGTGTATTGGTAGACAGTTGTACATTTTTTGTGCTTTATAAATAATAGAATGTTTTCTAAAACTAGAGGTAGTCACAGTCAAACAGTTGAAAATATTAATAGGTCGACATTTATGAGATTTTGCAAGTAAGTAGAATAATCTGCCACTATATTTTATAAAATTATGTTGGTCCCTATTTTAAGAATAATTATATATTATATTAGATTATCTGAGACTGTTAATAACATTAACGTATTGTTTTTTAAATAATAGGCTAGAATATAAGTCTCTCAAATATTTGTAATACCTATCAACTAAAGTAGGTATTAATAATTATAGATTTTTTAAAACTCCAACATGTACCTACCTATAATACTTGCTTTATTAAGGTACAAGTATTTTTATTTTTTCCTTGTTTGGCTCTTCATCAATTTAGTTACGGTTTATTGAAAGAACCAACACAAAACTTAAACAAATATATAAATATTTTTTAGAATTAACAGCTTAGAGCATGTAACAGGCGTTAAAAGTAGCTTTAGTGCTAACCGGTACACATCCCAATTGAATCTATCAGATCAGGGCCGTTTTAAGTCATATTTTCAGTCGGATAAATGGACCATTTGTTCTTATTATTCTTTGTTTTCAGAATTTAATCTAATTTAATTCCTATAGGCTTAATGTTAAGGTATTTGTAAAAAGTGTGATTTAACCTACCAAGGGAAAATTAAAACGTTGTAATTCAATTATTTTTTTACGAATACCATTTTGTTATAACTAAGAGAATTGAAGAAATTAAAAAATCCTACTGGGGGTCATTGGGGATATTTTATTTATACCACATGTTGGTTCGTTACTGGAGCAAAATAGTCGATACGTGTGGTAACTCGAACCGTATCCATAATGGAATTATGAACTTCCTTCGGGTAGGATTCGGGTAAACTCGTAATTTTTCATCTATTGGGATAACAATTTGAATAAATGGAACAACTTAACTGTTTTGACGTTTTGACATTTGATAATAATAATAATAATGCTTCCTTTAGAATACAGAACATTCGTCGGCGTAGGAGAGAAATATGTCAGTCTGTAGTAATATTGAAACAGCTGTCATTGTAATTAAAAGCTAGCATTTAAATTCGAAACACCTTACCAGTCATCAGCATGCATTAAAAAATCTAAAAATATTAACACCTTATTGTTTATGTATCCAAAATGGAATTATAAACTTCCTTCCAGTAGGATTCGGGTAAACTCGTAATTTTTGATCTATTGGGATGATAATTTGAATAATTTGGAACAACTTAAATCTTTTGACATTTGATAATAATAATAATAATAATAATAATAATAATAATAATAATAATTCTTCCCGTTGTTAGAATACACAACATTCGTCGGCGTAAGAGAGAAATATGTCAATCTGACGATGATAGTAATTTTGAAACAGCTGTCATTAAAAAGCTGTCAATTAAAAGCTATAGGATTTTTACGAGTTGACCATGACGTCATTCCTAGTTAATTATATTGCCAACAAAGTAACTTAAAAATAACTGACAGTAGATGAGATTTACTTGTAAGAGCTAGGAAAATTAAACGTGTACAGATTGGTAACAATTCGCGTTGTTGCCACGAGCCAATTGCCACGCGTCATTATTGTATTGTACACGTTTAACATTTAGAATTAGCACAGCACTACCAGTTAACCTAGATGAAGGAAAAACAACTCTGCGTGACAACACCGCAAAATTTTATGTTCTGACGTCATTGTCAACTTTGCATCGTGCATGGAACGATTAGTCGCAGAGCAGACATTCCTAATCCATGAAACATCTTACCAGTCAGCAGCACGCACTAAACTTCTTTCTAATCTATGGCACGCACAGATAATCTAAAAATATTGGGTTTGTTCCAACCAAGCAAAGAACCGTTCTAGAACGGTAATATTACCACTCACGAGACCAAATTAGGGCACTGCGCAACTCATTACACCACTGCGCAAAAAAATTACTATTTTAGAACGGTTCTCTGCTTGGTTGGAACAGACCTAATAACACCTTATTGTTCATTTTTGCAAACTTTTAAGTTTAGGATTCGCCATTTTTGTGTAGTACCCACGTACTCGGTGTAAAATATCTTCGGCCATATTGTTTTTGAATTTGTCTCACAAATTCTGCGTGTTTGATGGAAATCATGTTTGAAATAAAGTTGATTCATGAATATTAACTAATAAAAACAAAAGGTAAAGATATTCGTCATCACTTGGGTGAAGGTCCTTGTTTCATGTTGGATGATACATTCCATTAATTTTTATAGATTTGATAAAAAAATTACAGATAACTGTGCAGTTTCTATGTATCTCATTAATACAAGCTGTTTAGTGTAACCAGTAATATATAATGGCGATTTTGCAGACATTTTGTACATATTCCTATAAAATATTTCAATTGTGTAAAGCTACGCATTTTAAGAATCCGTTTGCTTCCGTATATAAAACGGATCCGTTTAGAATGAAAGCCTATAATTGAATCAATGTGCATAATTCACATTGATTCAATTATAGGCTTTCATTCTAAACGGATCCGTTTTATATACGGAAGCAAACGGATTCTTAAAATGCGTAGCTTAAGTCATTTCTTTGCAAAAATTAAACTTATAAGGTAATTCTCTAATGTAAGTAACATTTTGTATATTTACATAATTTTTTGTATCTGATGGTGGTAGTTATTGTGAAACCGACCCTGTGGTAAGTAGAGTTGCTATTTTGCATGGTTAAACCGTGAATAATAAGCGTTAGGGGTGCATGAAAAGTAACCCTTTAGGGCGTTGCGAACTATTATTTTTATGTAGATACCCGTCCTGATTAATAGCCTGCATCCATCAGTACTCTTTTGCATAAATAAAATACAATAGCAGTATTTTCGTAGCCCTCTTTGCTCTACAAAATATTGAATACAAATTAATTATGAACGCAATATTTTTAAGGTAATCTATTTTTAAGTAGCATACTTTTCACGATGGTGAAGGCTTAAAAACAAAGTTTACAGGTTTGCCAAACGTGTGTGTACGTTAATTCCAACTTTTGAGACATCCCGAAAACAATTTTTAGCATTTTAATATCTTTTGAGACACCTTTTATACAAATACTTTTGATTTTTTTAAAAGATGCGACAGTCTACATGCCTTTTTAACTCAATTCACTTTTTTGGCACATCCCTAATACATATTTTTAGCAGTTTCAAATCCCTTAAATATAAATCACGTGGAAATTTTTTTTTATATTATTAACTTTCTTTGGGACATCCTATAAACATACTTAATCATTTTTTGGGGAGCTCTCATTGAAGGGACATTCTATATTATAGTTTCCTGTCTACTTTCAGGTGACCTAACAGGAGTAACATCTTTTACCCATTACAAAAGGAGTTTTTACTTAAAAAAATATCAGTTGAAAGCAGTGACTTCAAAGCATAGCAGTAGAAAATTTTTGGGAAATAATTAAAATTACCATGAGAAAGCACAAAGAGCGGTATAATAATGAATTAAAGCAATATAGGAAAGTAACTTGTATCAATGGGATTAATCAAACATTTTAGTGTATCCGGATTTTCAGCCCTTGATTATCCTTTTACATATTTTACCATAATACTAATTTTTTTCTATCCAAATCCGTTAGTTGAATGGAAATATGTCAGATATTTCGAACTAGCATTAATGTAATGTAAATCCATTCCGCAATTCAGAAATTCTGAGGGTCTTCGATACAATATCAACCACCCTAACTTTTAAGGATTATGACGGATTTAAACCTCAACTATTTGTATATATCAACCCTCACATATACTTACTGGTGCTAATACAACCAGCTTTGAAGTGACAGTTTCATTAAAATTAATTAGCAAATGGAATATTTTAATGATAAGAACTAATCTTTCCAATCATCATCCAATCAGGAGACTCATGGATATAAACCCCGCACAAAAAGTAATGCATCACTATTAAAATTAAAAATGTTTTTTTTATATTTTGCACTTATAAAAATCTTCATTATAAAACGCATTTGCGTATCGTAATGTAACTTTTACGCACGCAAATTTTTGTTTTAAGTGGTTGGCGACATGAGTGAAGTATCTAATGACAAGACTATTGACAATGACATTTGTGGCTAATAGGAATTTCTTAATTTTATATTGTTCTATAAGAAAGTATTTGTGAATATAAATATCATCTTTTACTAATATAATATTTTATTATTGGTGTACTAGTCATTTTAAAATATTTTAAAACATTATCATTTCATAATTTATATGTCAAAACTGCCAAATGTTATAAATTACACAGTGCTGCCGACATACTTTTTAAAATCAAAATATTCAAAATTACGTAAAAATAAAAAATTTATTTAAAAAATGATAAAATGGCAAAATATAAAAAATATTATAAACAACTTATTTCATATGGCTGTTGTGGCACTCGTTCTTTAAAAAACTTATCGCTTCGCGATTCGTTTTTTAAACTTGAACTCGTGTCATAACAGAAAACCATATGAAATGCGTTGTTTAATATACTATTTTTTATATACAATTTTATTAAAATCTTTAAGTATTGCCCCACTACCTTAAATGAAATGTTTTAATTGAAGAATGGACCAGTTTGTCAGACAATTTTGTGCAAAACTTAATTTTAAGTATGCCACACCGATGTCAGGCAGTAATTAGAGCACTGGGTAGTAATTCAAGGTATTAATTTTGTTTTTTACTTTAATTACTTTGTTTAATTTCATAATATAGGTAGATGTATATTATTTGAAAGTCTTTGGTGTGTATTCAAGTATGTGTTTTGCATAGATTGACTTACCTACCTAGTTGTTGTATTTTCTATATGCTCTTAAATATTCATTGTATCTTACTTCAAAAATTCTCAATGTTTGACCTATACATACAGCATTACATTTTGGACGTCTATTTTTTTAAATACCAAATTATATTCTTAGAATAATCTAGAATTTAGAGTTTTCAAACCGTCAGAAGCATGAGGAATGTTCCATGCGAGTGATCAAGTTCATAAAAACTAGAAGTAGAAAGATCCAAGCTTTAGCTTCTGTAGAAATAAAAACCAGTGGCGTATCTATGAATAGACATAATCCTATTTACAATATAAAAAAATTATTTGATCAAGAAAATGAATTCATTACTGAGATTCCGTCGCTTTATCACATGGAGCAATAAGTAAAAGTAATACCTAAATGACTTCCGGTGTATTGTTTATTGTTATAGATTAACATTTATTTAATTTAAGGGATTAATTGAAATTTAAGACTTACTTTTATTACAATTTCAGATTAATTCACATTTTAGACCAATAATTATAAAGTGAGGTACTTATATTCAAATTTTAACATTGACTATTTTTATTATTGAATATTTAAAAAAAAACGTTGCAACTTTATAAAGCATTGTAAATTGTTTCAAAATATTAAAAATCAAACTCACATTGATAAGTAAACATATTTATTATACTACACTTGTCACAAAATGTATCGCATAATTTTAAAAATGGAATTATGGTGTAAAATAAAATATCACATTTTTCAGAATATTTTAATATGAGTGTATGGTATCCTTTAGATGTATAAAAGCCCAAAATATTCACAGTTTAAATCGCCTTTTTGTTGAAAAACAAAAAATGAATCAATTTTGGTAAATCCTATTTGTATTATTTACATTTTAAAATTTCTTGTGTGCAGTACGTTTGTTTAATTTTTCATTTGGAACTATCTAGAAACATTTTGAGTAAATGAGTTTTTAATTTTTTTTGGTTTTTGGGGCAATTGATTGCTGCTCTGTCTTCCTGCATGATTTTTAAAAAATGGAAAACACCGAATTGAATGTATTTTCTAAATTCCTATTCTACAACATTCGAATAAGTGATGCAAATTTCAGATGATAATTAATACAAATTAATTCTGAATCTATATAAACATTCTACAAATCCTTACGATATATTATTTTAAATAAATATTTTTTAGGTAAATATCAATACAACTCTTATACCAACAAACTATAAATTGACTATTAGTCTATTTAAAATTTCGTTGTTAATTGGTTCCAACAAAGTATTTTGTATTATTTATTCATGGTAGATGCAGTCAAGTATATGTATGATCATATGAACAGGGGACGTCGCGTTTTTCATACTCCTCTCAAGTTACTAATCGGTAAGTAAAGTACCCATAGAAGCGAATTTCCCTCGCGCTTGTCTAACAATAGAGAACGTTCGAATTCCCTTCTGACTGCCAATAGCAATTATTTGCTCCCTTTGAATAATTAAATTTCCACCATACTCTATTTTCTGGCCATCTGTCCAAATCTTCGACGGTCCTTTACGCTATGAAAATATAGGTTTACGAAAAAATTTAACTTTGTTTACAATGGTGATTGGAAATTAGCTTGTTTTCAATTTCAGTACAGTTGATACCATTTTTATTTCGACAATTTTTCTGAGGGTTATTTTTTTTAATGTAGGTGTTGTCGTTAGAAGTTCATCATCATCAACTAATTTGTCATACATACAAATTTTTGAAGAATCCTCTTTATATCATGCTCAACGACACAAAATGAGGCTTCAATATTAAAATAGAAATATTAACTGCACTCTGCCAGAAAACTGCCAGAAAATTAGTTTTTATTATTAGTTTTTAAGGTTTTGAACCCAATATTTTTAAGTAAACACTTCTTGAAACTCAACAACTTTACTTCGATAAAATAAAAATACATAAAACATAAACGTGAGCGATCATAAGGCACATCCTTAACTAAAAGTAACCTAACCTAATAATCTTCTTTTTACTTCCGGTAAACAACACTTGTCACTTAAAACAGCCTTGCAACGGTCAGGACAAACAGCCAACTCAAACTAACGGCGCGAATTTCAAACGATACTGAAATTACTTACAAAGGTATGTTTGTTTTTTGAGTTCTGGCGTAATGTTGACCTCGTCCCCTGCTTTTTCTAGCCTGATTATGGCCTCCTAAAAGGCCGAAACTAGTCGCTGTTAAATAAAAATCTATGACATTGATTTTGTCACATTTTCTTCATTCACTGTCGAGTCACATGTGAACTATGGATGATTTACTTCGTATTAATATATTTTATAAATAACTCTCAAATTATCAGGCATAGTGTCCACATAAGATTAACAAAAATTCAATCAATGAATAATTAAACTAAGAAATAATAGCTATATCAGTTGTGAAAAGTATATTGGCTGGTGAAAAAGAGAATCAAACTAAAAATGATAATTTTTGCCATTTATTAACAAAATAATTTTAAGAGATTAAGTGAGTGAGATATCCACTAGTTTATCTTGTTCAATTCAATAGAAACTCTCTACGTTGAGTTGATGGTAACAACTGGTGTTATCTCAGTTGGATTTATAAAGATTCCCATGAGAATCTATTAAAAAATAATATTGAAAACAAGTTTGAAGTAGGTGTCGTATCTTTTATTATTCTTGTGGTATCGGAAAGGGTGTCATGGCTAATAATGTGTAATATGATTAAAATAACAAAAACATATAATATTGTCGTCACGCGTTGCAAACCCACTTTATTAAATATCGCCACGTGACTTGACGAACGACCGTTCGTCAGCCACGCGACACTATATAACCAATTAACGAATTATTACCCAGATAAACCTATTTGATACTGATAACAAATATAAATAATTGTAAAATGTTATTATATAGTGTTTATTTATTTAGGTAAAAGAGTAAATACCATTTTCAGTTCAGTAAACTCTGTAAACTTGAGTTTCAGTTTTCAGTTTGTCGTCTTTGAATGTTATTGAGATCGAATTTGAAAAATATGAATACCTACTTCCTTTTCGAAATAGACATTGAGACATATTTTCGAGTGGTCGCCATTTTGTTGATGCAAAACAACAAAGAAAATAATATCATTACATTTTGCTACAGTTGACCAAACATAGATATTATTTAAAAAACTATGCATGTAAATGTCTAGATTTTCAAATATGTAATTCAGTGGCAGTGGTAGGGGTACCCTGTGGTTAAAGAAGATTTCACTGCCTAATTTCTAAATTTTCATTTGTAACTTTATGATGGATATCAGATTAACTAATTTTGCCAGCTCAATTATGTTTAAATTTGGTATTATTAAAAATCTATCACTAACAACTTTTCACAAAACAAAGCTTTCGTATTGATTCAATGTTCTCTCCTTGTATTATAACAACAATTAAAATCATTAACATAACAAAAATGTTTATAAAAATCAAATCAATATCGACGTTATGTCAGGAGTTTTGTAGGTTATATTTACTAACTCCACAAGTCACGAAAAATGTTAAATTCACTTCACTTTGTTTATAACCTGCATAATCAAAATTCAGTGTTCCAAATACATGTTTCGACACGTATTGTAGTTGTGTAATTGTTTTGTTATAGTTTTACCTACTTAATTTTAACTGGTACATAGACTTTAATATTTTTTTCCACACTCAGTAAACTATTATAAATTTAACTGTCTACTTTTATTTTGTTTTTAAATCACAATTTAAAATTGTTAATAATTACTTAATATTTTACTTGTTCAATGTCACTATTGTCTTTACTGTATCTTTAGTTAATTTTAACTGTAACTGACTGAACTCTCTCAAGAAGCTGTCTTGTATAAATAAATGATTTTAATAAAATATACAATAATATTACAAATATATAAACTTATTTAAACTACTATAATTTGTTTTCTTTCTTTTTTTTAAACAGATTATATTTATTGATGGTTTTATTACACTTCTTTGTTTACAAGGACTATCTTTAAAATTGTTTTTAATTGTGATGTTTTAATTGTATTGTCTAGAAATGATTGCGCAGTGTTTTTATTCATGGTAATATTAGTTTTACATAGCAGCTCACTCAAACTTCCGTTAAGTAAGTCCTTTTTTAACTTAGGGTTAACACTACTAATGTTCATTTTTGATTCTTAGTACCCTGAAGAGGAATTTAAAATAAATTCGAAAGCTGGATAATTAACAAATAGTTTTACTTACCTTTGGCCGACCTGTTTCTTTCTGGGTTTTCATCAGATCAAAAATATTTTTTTATAGTTTGCACTTATAAAAATCTTCATTATAAAACGCATTTGCGTATCGTAATGTAACTTTTTATATTTTGCACTTATAAAAATCTTCATTATAAAACGCATTTGCGTATCGTAATGTAACTTTTACGCACGCAAATTTTTGTTTTAAATGGTTGGCGACATGAGTGAAGTTTCTAAAGGCAAGACTATTGACAATGACATTTGTGGCTAATAGCAATTTATTAATTTTATATTGTTCTTTAAGAAAGTATCTGTGAATATGAATATAATATTTTACTTATATAATATATTATTATTGGTATATTATTCATTTTAAAATATTTTAAAACATTAACATTTGATAATCTAAATGTCACAACTGTCAAATTTTATAAATTACACAGTGCTGCCGACATACTTTTTAAAATAAAAATTTTCGTAATTACATAAAAATAAAAAAATAATTTAAAAAATGGTAAAAAGGGCAAAATATAAAAAATATTATAAACAACTTATTTCATATGGCTGTTGTAACACTCGTTCTTTAAAAAACTCATCGCCTCGCGATTCGTTTTTTAAACTTGAACTCCTGTCATAACAGAATTCCATATGAAATGCGTTGTTTAATATACTATTTACGCACGCAAATTTTTTGTTTTAAATGGTTGGCGACATAAGTGAAATATCTAATGACAAGACTATTGACAATGACATTTGTGGCTAACAGCAATTTATTAATTTTATATTGTTCTTTAAGAATGTATTTGTGAATATGGATATAATCTTTTACTTATATAATATATTATTATTGATGTATTAGTCATTTTAAAATATTTTAAAACATTAAAATTTCATAATTTAAATGTCAAAACTGTCAAATGTTATAAATTACACAGTGCTACCGACATACTTTTTAAAATCAAAATTTTCTTATAATTATAAATAATAAATTAATTCAAAAAATGATAAAATGGTGTAAAATGCACCCTTAAGGGCGCCAGTTTGTAAAATGCACCCTCAAGGGCGCCAGTTTGTAAACTACCCCTTACGGGTGTCAGTTTATAAAAGACAATATCTCTCCCAGAGAAGAGTTCCCGGCTAAGAGACACTCTCTACAGGGGGTGGATCGACTCCATGTTAGTGCCTATAGTAGAAGGAAAAGGAAATATACAAGAAAAGAGGGCGCCACTATCTTTTTATACGTTGCGATTAAATAACAGACTATATCAAAACTAAGGTGAGAAAGATAGAAACACCTTGTAATTAATTTACTGAAACTAAAGAAACAGAGAAACTACATTAACAGAAACCGAACACGTTACGCCCTTAAGACTTGCAGTCTAAGGTACACAAATAAAACGGTTATTTAAAAATATTGATATTTATTTAAACTGTAATTACTTTTGTTGAACGGTAGGAATCATAAAAAAGGACTTAACTTTGTTTGTTGCGCTTATCCAGATGGTTGACTTCAGCCTGGGGGTCTTGCAGATGATTGGTGCTGTAGTTCGGTCTATGGAATGGGTTCTAACATCAGGGATGGCTTCGGTTTCAGTTCGGCTTGACTACGGTGATGTGGGATGGCTCTAACACAGCATAGGTTCTAGCATCATGGATTGTATTTGATTTATCTCCAGTTTGAAATTTTTATTTAAGCTCGAGTTTAGAGTTTTATTTAAGCTCCAACTTAGATTTTTATTTGGGCTCCAACTTAGAGGGTTGCGTCTTAACTAAAAGTGAAGAAAGGTATGAGACAGGATTAAAAAGGTAGGGCGTTGGCACTGGGTGGACTTAAGATGGACAGTAAATTACTGTTTTAATAAATAAATAAATTATCTTATCTTCAAGTCTCCCGGTACAACGTCCATGAGTTTTAAAACAAATGAAATGAAAAAATATTCAAATTTATTTATGCACAGGACGGTGAAGCCGGTCCTGTTCTTAATAATGCAAAAAATTAGCATTTGACTAATGTGTTTCTGAATAAAAACATGTATAATTAATTGTAATAGACTAACAAGAGGTTTAACACTACTTTTAATTACTAGAGTTTTGAAACAATCATACATTTGTCTCTAAATGGATTTATTCTGTTAAAAAAGTGTTTTTAAAGTGTTTTGTGTTCTTCTATAATATTTGATATTTAATTGTATAACTGAAACTAACGACTGACGCCACGTGCTAAAGCTTGTGAGCTTAGAATTTAGCAAAAAATGTGTTTTTGTGTACAGAAAAGATTGCCTATCAATTTAGTGGGTATTTTATCTAAAAATAACATTCTTACCTGGGGTGTGGATTATAAAAAGAGTTTGTCCTTGGGACAGGTTGCTACATTACATGAATTTTTAAACGATAGGAATTGTGAAATTATTATACAAAGTACTCCTTTGTGCCAAGTAAATCGTATTAATAAACAGTGAGACATAATGATTAAAATTTGTACTTACAACGTCAACCAGTGTCGAAAAGATATTGCCACACAGCACATGGGCGCTTTTTTTGAGGCGTTCATCGAAATTCATTTATCTTTCAACTAGGCGAGTGCAGCAAAAAGGGCAGAAACAAGAATATTCAGCGTATTTATTAACTTTTTTTGACAGGGCGGGGGTTGTGCTGTCACAAGGGTACCAATCCATAATTTGACTCGCTAGTCGAGTTTTGGTGTATTATGCGCAAATATGAGTCGGTAAAAAAGGTTTCTATAATATGTAGTTAACTGTAATATATAAGGGTGCATTGGGAGTGGCTATTGGTACGGTGATTGGTATTATATAGTAATGGGTACGTAACAGGCGACAAGCATGTTACAATGGCAAAATATAAAAAATATTATAAACAACTTATTTCATATGGCTGTTGTGACAGAATTCCATATGAAATGCGTTGTTTAATATACTATTAAACTTATAAACGAATAATTCTTTTATAAATTAAGTGTGTTGTCAATAAATCCATCTACACAGTTATTACTTTCATAAAATTATTTCTACTGGATATGTCTACCGTTAATAAATGCATTTATCTTTTTTTAAGATTTTCAATATCTGTTTGTTGATTGCCTAAATAATTTTCTATTGTTGGCATGCTAATCTACCCCTGTATACGCTTTACCTGTGGATTATTCCAAGTGACATCTTTTGCATAGGTAGCTTGTCACCATACTCGCAACCCGTGTTTTATTTACAAGCGATAGAGCGTAAGTTCATTTTTTAAATATTAGGGACTCATACCCTAATGGATTTCATCTTTTGTGATTTCCCATTTTTTGTAAGATATTTTTTTGGCAGATGTGTTACTTTTTTTGTATACTTTTTTTACCAAAATCCCTGAGGGATTGTATTGTAAATTTATGTTTATTTTTAAATTTTCAAATTTAAAAATATCACGCGGACTATTATGTTTTTGGATCGTGCCTGTTTGAATATTTTTCACCATGGTAATCTAGCCGTGTTTAAACTTTATTCGAGTTTGAAAATATGATAATTTAAGGAAAATTGAGATTTCATTCATTTGAATTAGGCAATAATAAGTATACACTTCTTGTTGATATTAAAACAGTTACCATATGGGGGATTTTGAAAGTTTTTCCCAACCAAAACCATGCAAGGTTCTAAATTTAAACAGGATCATAAATATAAAGCTGGACATAGCTGTATTCTATATAGAGGAGCACAATGTAAAAGAAGAAAACTAGTTTACTGGGACATAGAAGTTCTAATTTATTGTGGATCCCAAAATGTTTATTTCAGAAGTCAACTTATTGGGGAACATTAAGTAAAAATAATGAAAGACTGCAATGAAAAGATGTAGAAGTTTTATTATATTGTCATTGTGAGGGACTCCAAAACTACATTTTTATTACTTGATTTGGGGAGATGAGTTCATAACTTGTTCAGAAAATTGGTAGAATTGATTTATATACTAAGTGACTTAAAAATACGAACACCCAGTTTAAATGATTTTATTTTAATAAAATTTAGTGAATTTATTTATTTTACTGAAATAAACAATTGATGAAATTTTCAGCCTTATCAGTTGAAGATTCCAGTTTTTTTAATGCTTTTTTTGAAATCCACAAACAATCCAAAAATGAATATTGTAGCCGTAGTAAAGATCCAAATTTTGCGGATTTTAGCCTTCAGCCTTATCAGTTGAAGATTCCAGTTTTTTTAATGCTTTTTTTGAAATCCACAAACAATCCAAAAATGAATATTGTAGCCGCAGTAAAGATCCAAATTTTGCGGATTTTGGTTCTTGATATTCTTTACGATTGGTTACGATGCCTAGGGTACGGAGACCTGTACGATTTCGTCAACTTAGTGAATTTGATAGGGGTCGTATAGTGGGACTTCAGGAAGCTTGATTTTCTTTGCGGGAAATTGCAGTTAGAGTGCAAAGAAGTGTAGACACCGTGGTTAGGTGTTGTCAGGCATGGCTTCGAGAAGGCCGTACGCAAAGAGCAAGGGGCTCTGGACGCCCCCGTTGAACAACAGACCGTGAAGATCGCCGCCTAAGATTATTGGCCTTAGGGCACTACCAGGTCCATTGCAAATGAATAGTTTGCAGAACACGGAAGACCTATTGGCCTGTTTTCATACCGACCACACTAAGTCCTCCCTTTAACTCCAGAACAGCGACGTAACCGCCTTGAGTGGTGCAGAGAACGGTCACTTTGGGATCAGGAATGGAACAGTATTGTCTTTAGTGACGAGTCTCGATTTTGTTTAGGCATGCACGATGGTCGAGCGAGGGTTAGAAGACGACGTGGTGAAAGGAGAAATCCACGGTTTTTTGTTGAAAAGCATGTTCATCAAACTGTTTATCAGAGGTAACATGAACGCGCAGCGTTATATTTAAGAAGCTTTAGAACCCCATCTTTTACCCTATCTTGACACCCTGGCAAATCCAACTTTCCAACATGATAGTGCCCGACCACATGTCGCAAGAGTCACAATAGACTTCTTTCAACATAATGATGTCACATTGTTATGTTACCTTGGCCATCAAGATCTTCCGACTTATCTCCAATTGAGCACGTATGGGATATGATGGGTAGGAGATTGCTCAATTTGCAACGTCCTCCTCAGTCTCTAGAAGAACTTCGAGAGGAGTTGGTGGTTGCCTGGAATGAGATACCACAGGAGGACATTAACCACCTGATCAGAAGCATGCTTAGTCGCGTTGGAGAATGCGTAACACATCGAGATGCATCCACACATTATTAAAAATAAAAGTGCTTTAAAGCAATGCAATCATTTTGAAATTTTTATCATTTACTTATTATGCTTCAGTAAGTACTTAAAATTTTATAAAAATAAAATCATTTAAACTGGGTGTTCGGATTTTTATGTCACTTAGTATATTAAACAAAATAATTGTTTCCTATTTTATATTTAGCCATCATATTTTTGGAAAAATCTAATTCTTAGAAACCAATATAATGTATATTATAAGTGTCAAAAAAAAACATTTAACGGTAGAAACGTTTTTTGTAGAACACATTTTTTATGTAATAATGCTGGTAAAACTATTATCAGACCTTTTTATCGATATACATACAAACGACAATACCACGTGGCCCGCTAAAAGCCCCAGGAGGTTACGACGGGGTTTACAGAGTACAGTAATTCTTCTATTGTCTAGATTTTCGCTAGAGATTATAATATGGCGAATGTACTTAGGGTGTATGCAGAGGCACCCCAACAAATCGAAACCACTAAACGAACAGTGTAGTTTATTCTTGTTGTAAAGAAAAAAAAATGAAGATGAGTAAACTTAAAAGAAAACATTATAAAATACAATTAAGTACTGAATTTTTAATAATATTTGATCAAGGAAGGCTTGTAGGAATCAAATTTCCAAAAACATTTCAAATAAAAACAAAAATGTACAGGGAATTGAGAAAACTAGGAATGTTGTCAAAGGTTTGAGACAGAAGGAATGTGTTTACTTAAACCCTGACATAAATTCCGTTAACATTTTGGTAATTTGGTACAGTAAAATTTGCAGCAACTATTTTTTTTAATTATCTTATGCTATTCCCATCCCCATGGCACTGTCGACATACCTCGTAAGTGACATTTAACTAAAATGCACGTACTGAGATCTCTTAACATACACGTGCATTTAGATAAGAAAACTTAAATTTCTTCGTTTAATCACATTGCAATGAAATTTTTATCTACGTAATACTTTATTTGGTCTATTTACAAACTTTTCCTCAAGCTTTTGGTATTAGTGTTTTAATATTGAGAAACACTTTTTAGATTAAAAGAGTAGGTAGTACCCCTTAAAGTTGGCACATTATGCAATTTAAAAAATTGCGATTACGTTGTTTCATAGAATAAAATAGATGGACGTAGAAAAAGTATAGTACGTTTCACGAGTTTTAATCATTACTTACAACTCTTATTATGGTAGTTTTCACAATAAATGGTATTGACTGAAGGATTAGATCCTAAAGTTGTAAAATCCGAGATGCACATCATAAATGTAAAAGGACCTGATTCAGGTAATTTTGTTTCTCAAAGAGGGATTGATTACAGCTTACACTTCTTGTTCATTTTAATCTTTGTATTTCATTGGAAGTGTTCACTTGTGTTACGACGTGCAATAATTTTATAACATTTATTTGTTATTACAGACATTAATAGCAAAGATTTTATACCCCAACGTACAGAATAGGCAGTATGTGGCGTCCGTGGATAAAAAGTAATAGTGCTTCTTCCAGTGGTTCGTTAAAGAAGAATCTCTTATCTTGTGACGCGAAAATCATTATAAAAAATGTGTATAGTTCCTTTCTTCAGAAAGGATATAACGCGGTTGCTGCAGCAAGAGTAACAGTAATTTGATGAAGGTGGCTCTTACTTCAGTTAGACGAATTGTTGAAAATTCCATGGAATCAAGAAAAAAACTTAAAGATTCCGGTGTCATAAAAAGTCTAGGCGACTGGGAAAAAGATTTGATAAGACGAAAAATATACACTATGTACGATGAGCAGCGTGTCCCTACAATCAAAGGTCTGAAACAGCGGCTCATCAATGACGAAACTCACATCAACTGTGGCCTCACTACTCTTTGGCGAGTTTTGTCTGCAATGGGCTTTAAATATCGCAAAATTGACAAGAGACAAGTAATAATGGAATCTACACGTTTAATAAACTGGCGTTCTGAATATATAACGTCAATAAGAAAATACCGGTCTGAAAATCGGCCAATACTCTACCTCGACGAGACGTGGTTTGACACGCATGACACCCCTTCCAAAGGATGTTCTGATTCCTCTGATAAGTGTAAAACAAAAGCACCATCAAATAAAGGGAAGAGAATCACAATATTGCACGCAGGATCAGAAAATGGTTGGATCCCAAACGCTATGTGGCTTTCTATCAAAAATATTAAGGACTCTTGTGTTGATTATCACGAAGATACGACAGCAGAGCTTTTTGGAGATTAGTTTAAAAATTGTTTGTTACCCAACATTCCGCCAAACAGCGTTATAGTAATGGACAACGCAAGCTATCATAGTCGACAACTGCAAAAAATTCTTGGCTCAAAGAATACAAAATTGGAGATTCAAAACTTCATGGCTGCAAATTACATATATTTTGAGGAAAATTATATAAAAAAGAACTGCAGTCATTTTCTTAAAAAAAAACGTATGTTGTGATACAATTGCAGAAGAATTGGGACATAGTGTTACGACTACCTCCCTACTACTGCGTGTTCAATCCCATAGAGCTTATGTTGCACCAACTTAAATCGAGTGTGCGCGGAAAAAATACTTCTCCGACTTTAAGTGGTAGTGTGGTAGAATTAATTAGGAACTGTATGAATGAAATCAATTGCGCCAATTATAATTAATTTAGATGAGGATAGCGATAGCGACACTGAACTAAATATAGAATTGAATTGTAACATTTAAATAAATTACTTGTATATCTCCTATATTATGCAAAATTCAAATTTCTTAAGTTCGACCCTGTAGCACATTTGCATCTTTTACTTGATGATTTTCTACATAATGAGATTAAATCGGGTACGATTTACTGTGAAAAATGCTATACGAAATTTACTATTTCATCAGTAATACCAATAATTTATATTTACATTTTACATTTACATTTATATTTAACCTCACTTTTTTTACCGTTTCAGTTTTATAAAAATTGTAAATTTTCCTGACCGTACATTAAATAACAATTTAAAGTTTTTTTCCTGGGTATCGGTCAAAAATAAAAAAAAAATTAAATAAATAAATATTTTTTTTTATATTACAATTGGCATACAACGTTTTGGCCATGGGCCATCATCCATTGACCTTGTCGTTACTTGTTTGAAGAAACGTTGGAATGAAATTGAGAACTATACCACGCTTCCCATCCATGAGTTCATTGAAGGCGTTGAATTCTGTTTGTCATCTACCTTCTTTAGACACAATGATGTTTACTATTCCCAGATTTTTGGAACAGCAATGGGCTCACCAATCTCTTCAACCACAGCCAATCTTGTTATGAAAGAATTGGAAACCACTAGTATAAATAAACTTAATTCTCAGCCATTCTTTTACAAAAGATATGTCGATGATTGTATACTTTGTGTTCCTGAAGATAAAGTTAAAAATATACACCAATTATTTAATAATTTTCACCCTCGCCTTCAATTTACTTTCGAAAAAGAAAAGAACCATAGTATTAATTTCCTTGATATATCGTTAAAATATGTTAATAGTGGTAAAATTAAAACTAATTGGTTTACCAAGGAAACTTGGTCTGGAACATACCTAAATTTTAATTCAAATATTCCCACCACCTACAAACGTAGCGTAGTAAATAGCCTTACCGACAGGGCAATTAAACTTTCCCATCCAAAAAACAGACGTTCTAAGAAATACTAAATATCCCAACACATTCTTTAATCCTATAATTAAAAAAAAAGAATTCACAATTACTATAATAGCTCTAGGTCATCCAAAATAAACCAACCCAAACACTATAATAACACTTCCTTATGTACAAGGTGTATCTGAAAATATTTCTAAATTTCTCAAAAAATATAATATAAATGTTGCACATAAATCAATAAACAATTTAAATAAACGATTCTTTTCCAATCTCAAACCAAAAATCGACACCTTAAATCAAACCAATGTAGTATATAAAATCTCTTGCAAAGACTGTCCATCTACCTATACAGGACAAACCAACCAATATTTGGGCAAACGTATTTACAGACATAAATATGATGTTAAGATAAAAAACGAAAATGCAACTGCCTTATCCAAACATTCCATCAATAATTTTCACCACTTTGATTTCGAAAATGTTAAAATAGTCTCTAAGGAAAGTGATTTAACGAAATGAAACTTTCTAGAAATGGTGGAAATAAAGAGAGATTTACACAGTCACACTGATTTGGAGTGTTTATCACCAATTTATTTTCCTTTAATAAAGTAATTTGTGTGGTCTTGTCTCTTACACCTGTCTGCATTTCGATCTAGATTTATATATAATATTTATTACCCGCCTATGTGATAGTTTTACATTTTTATTAAAATTTTTTTTTTACTTTTTTACTGTTTTGTACTGTTTTGTATGTTTTACAATTTTACTTCATTTCTTCAAATATTTTAAACGTATATAATTTTAAATGTAGACTTAGTGGTGATTTTGTAAGTTTTTAAAAAGAATATTATTGAGTGTGATTTAATTAATAATTTTTTAGTTTTATCTATATACACCTGATGATGGCCCATGGCCAAAACGTTGTATGCCAATTGTAATTAAAAAAATATTTATTTATTTATTTTTTTTTTTATTTTTGACCGATACCGCGGAAAATACGTATGTTATTAGCCACTACTTCATCAAATCGTCTAAAAAAACTAGATAAACAAATAAATACTTATTTAAGATCAACATACACCTGAAGTGCCCGAAGCTATTAGCAACCAAAATTTGTTCAAACAAAACGATCAATGGTAATTATATTCCGAAATACGACACCCTTTCAAGCAAATAAAAATAATCTTACCCTGTAGCAAGGTACCTACTACTACTGTACATTTAAAACTGGGGTTGTTATGGTCTGATGATCAAGGCAGCTGCGACTTATCGTTCCTTACTGGCTTTTCTACCATTTCGGGGTTGTGATTTATATTACAAACCAATAGGGCCAAAAGTTAGAAGGGCCGGCGTGAAATCAGAATTACAACCAATATTTCCGCTTGTTAAGGGAAATAATAATAATAAATAGTAAGTTGGCCGTTTTTGTGGAAACGGGCGAGCGTTACATTAATTCGTTGCGAACATTTATTGTTATTAGTAAATAATTGGCACGAGCTCTAATACGAAGCATATTAGGCGCAATTTGACGTGAATATTATTAGCTATTATGAATACACGTTTCAGCATGTTTTGGAAACTCTTCGATGTAATATTTACTTTACAAAAGCCTATTGGGGTTCAATTATTATTATTTTGTAAATTTAATACAGTTTCCTTTGCAATTAAGATTCAGTTCTATCTTAAACAAAAATAAAGATAGAAAAACGTTTTTCTACGATCAACACAAAATATTACATATTCCGTATTATATACTGACATAAAAATCTGAACACCCAGTTTAAATGATTTTATTTTAATAAAATTTAGGGAATTTATTTATTTTACTGAAATAAACAATTGATAGAATTTTCAGCCTTATCAGTTGAAGATTCCGGTTTTAATACTGCTTTTTTTGAAATCAAGTAACAATCCAAAAATGAATATTGTAGCCGTAGTAAAGATGCAAATTTTGCGGAAAATGAAAGAAATAATTATTGGAATACATTTATTACTTACATTTTATTCTATATCCGACTCGGAAGAATCGTTGTTGACATTAATAATAATAGGGTCGATTAAATCATCACAAATATTGTCAATTTTCCACATATTTCCTTACTAACATGACTTACAGCACTCTCAAACAATTTCACAACATCGTTTATTTTAAAAGTAGTATTTTTTTCCAACTTCCCCCTTTACCTGAGCCCATATTAATTCTATGGGATTAAGTTCACAATGATAAGGGGGAAGTCGAAGAACTGATATACCACGAGAAGAAGCCATTTCTTCTACAATGTGGGTTTTGTATTTATTCTTGTTCATTTTTGCAATTCTGTAAAGTTCTTTTCTTAGTGGATCTTTTGGAAACTTAATATTTTTCGAAATAAGCCACTCCAAAAGCTCTACTTTACGCCAACGACTTGTGGGCAATGCTTCTCGTAACCGTGAATGGTAACTTGCGTTGTCCATAACAATAACAGCCCCTTTTGGAATCAGATCCAACATTTGAACAAACCATTCCTCAAAGACATCCCCATTCACATCTTCGTGATAGTCCCCCGTGCGTTTTGAAATAAAAGTTAATAATCCACCATCAACAAAACCTTCAGAACTTCCAACATGGACAATGATAAGTTTTTTTCCTTTTCCAGATGGTGGCTGCAAACCTAACGACAAACCTACCACGAATGCCTGCCTTCCGCTTTTAATGTTTTCATCTTGCCAAGATTTGGAAACTGTATATCCAGCATTTATCCATATTTCGTTTAAGTAGAAGATTTTCAAATTTTGCATGTCGAATGCTTCTTAAATAGTCTCTTCTGCAAAAAACTATTTCCGGTTTATCTATCAAAAGAGATTTTCTATTATGTTTTGTATATCTGAAACCCACATCTTTCAAAAGTTTGCATAATGTCATTCTGGAAAATTTTGTATAATCCGTATCTTCTTGCACTGATGTCATAATTTTGTCAAGTGTTGGAATTTCCTTTCGTAAGTAAAATCCATGGAATTTACGCCTTAGTCTTTGTTTTAATGACTCATCGATCTCAATTGGTTTTCGGCCTGAAGGAGTTTTAGGGGGTTGAAGAGTTCCATTCTTGCTTTCTTTTAGTAATCTATAAATTGTTGATTTAGCAACACACAACATAGCAGCCGTTAATTCCACAATATCATCAACACTTGCACTTGGATCCTTGTTTTTCAATGATATATAACAATTCAATATCAGAGTTTTTTCATTTAAAGATAATGGACCTGTTTTTGGTCGTTTAGATGGTCCTTGGCTTATCGACATTGTTTGGTACTTGCACAATTAACATTCAACAAATGTTTTAAATATATTCCACTGTTTACAATATTATGAAAACCATACAACTTCATACAACTTTACTGAAAGAACTAATATAGGAGTAATACAAATAAGAAATATTATTTTGCTTCTTTGAATTTAATAAAAATTGTAACGATATCTTGCTATCTTGACTTTAATTAATTTTTTTTTAAATATATTTCATTGTAATTTATTTGTGACAATATTCAAAGTTTGAATTAATCTTCTTACAAAAAGAACAAAAATATATAAAATAATTAATGCTACAGATTGGTTTGTTTTCTATTATGAATAAACTGTGTTGCCTTTCTTTATCAAACTTACTAAAATTTATGTACCTCTATCAATTTTTTTTTTATTAAAATTAGTACATCCCGTTACCTCTGACCTAAATCATATATTCTTTAGCATAGCTGCAACTCATTCGTTCAATACAAAATGTACCTTACGGTATACCCTCTTAAAATATATTTTGGTACGTCTATGAAATCTACTTAAATGAATAATTTATTACTCCTTGTCCTTTCTATATAGACTATAGAGTGCAAAGAAGTGACACAATATACTATTCTACTTGCATCTCTTAGTTTTAGAACAATTTCCAAGGCTATATACCCTTCCATTTTAATAGAAAAACTGATGGCAATCCACCAAGTCATTACTTACATTTTTAGATTTATATTTATTACTTTTTTGTCTGTGATAAGAAGTTAACTTTGATCTGTTGGTTGTCCATTTAACGGTAGGATGGCGCTTTTACTCAAATATCTTAGAATCACTAGTTTCGGTCTAATATGGATCCCATCATCAGGCTTAACGTAAAAATAAATAAAAAATGGATCCTATCGACTTAGAACAGTCGATGAACAAAAAGTGTAAATTAACTAACTATTCTTAAAACTTATTACTGTATAAATAAGTTCTCATTTTGTGGTTCCTTAGTAACTGAAAAAAATAACATTAGAAAATAACCGTTCGGTAAATAACGGCTAGTCACTAGAGCCCAGAAATTTTGAACAATGCAAAACAACTACTGGGTACACAGGGTTGAACGCACGCGAACAACTCATACTTCAGATTGTAATATTTCTGTAGTGGCCCGAGAGTCAAATTCTGAATTGTACCACCCTTTACGTGCGTGCAGGGGGTGGATATTGAATGGTTGTGTTTATATGGCAAGGGGGCGAATAACCACCGTGCAGAACTAGGCGCACCTGTTAAACAAATCGTGATTTAACGCGGAGATTTTAACGCTTATCGTGTGTCTGTTTGGACTTTTGCACTTCATTTGGAAACAATTAGGATGCTATAAACATATTAGCTTAGCGTTTAGATTGTTTAGAACTACATTACGTTCAGTGAACTATGGTTTATTGTTTATTTTTTTATTTAAAATATAAATTTTTAGCCATGATTGAGTTGTATAGGTAGTTTTCGACAAAATAAACAATACTGAATATGAAAAAAATATTTATGAATTCATTTTTATCATTCAAATAAATGTTACGTTTTAGTTTTTGCGGAGAATATTGTTGCGTTTTGTGTACAAAGTACAAAGTGAATAAATACGAAATGGACGGAAAAGAATTGACACAAGAAAAGGAAAACCTACCATAAGATGTAGAAAATGCAGCGTGTATACGCTCTCTATTCCTTTGTGAGCCGCTTGGCTATCAGTTTTGATCCTGATAGTCCTATTAAGGACTGTCTCGTTCAGGATGATTTCCGAGCATGTATTGATTGCAACCATTTCAGCTTGCAGTATCTACTGCGCCCAGGTTGAGACTATACATCTTCCCTCTATTTTCATTGTAAATCCCAATCCCAGTGCTGGTGCTTGTTTTGGATCCGTCTGTGTACCAGACGGATTCTTGTTGTTTCCTAATCGGTACGAGCTTCGTCCCTATCCGGAATATGAACCGTATATGGTTTCGTAAGGTCGTAGCAGATAGGTATTCTGTCTGAGGGCATGCTCAGTAATTGATTGTGTTCAATCTCTTTCGAGATTGTGGAATGGTACCTAGGGATCGCCCTGCCCCATTCGTTGTTTATTTTCAGCCTGTAAGCAGCTGCCAGTGCTTCCCTTTCCACGATAAGATGAACTGGAGGTAATCCCAGCATCCATCGCCCCGGTTATGGCTAGGCAGGCTACTCTCTGTACCCTGCCTAGTTGTCTAGAAGCTACTGAGCATATCGCTTTATGCCACCACGTAACAGAACAATAGGTTATGATGGGTGCCACTACCAAAGTATAAAGCCAGTGCATCATACTAGGTTTGATCCTCCGTGTATTGCCCACAGCTCTTCTGCATGCCCACAGAACTCTTAGGCCTTTATCTGTTGTGTTCTTAATGTGGTTGGAAACGTTAGTTTGCCATCTAGGATTACCCCTAGATATTTGACTTCCCCTTTAAACTTTAGCGGTTGGCCCCACATACGAAGTTCCCTCAAGTCAAGGTTCCTTCTGTGGGTGAACGCTATCACGGTTTTTGCAGGATTCGTTGACAATTCCTCTTGTCTGCACCATTTTTCGGTAATCCTTAGTGCCAGCTGCATTCTCTCGGACACAGTGGCCCCGAATTGCTGACGTCATCAGCAAAGGCTTGGGCATAGATACCCTCGTCATTGAGTCTACACAGGAGCTCGTCAACCACCAGGTTCCGCAGAAGAGGAGGTCGATGTAAAAAAGTAGATAGGCATAATGTTAGATATTTTTTGCTTTATGTTTAACAAGTTTATGCTTTTGTTACTGCAGTTTGAAGGAACTGTTTTAGTTTAATTATTTGAAGAGTGCTGTACTAGCAAATGATGAATAAATTCCTTCAAAAAGACTGAAATCCAACCTTTCAATCCTCATATCTTTGAAGATTAGAAGTTTGCACCAGCTTTAGCTACTGATAGGTCCATTTAAAATGCTGAAGATGAAAACCAAATGGAACCAGACATGCAAGATCCATCTAAGTATAGTCTTAACTTGTTTTTATCCTCAGTTCTCTCCATTGTACAGGAAATGTTACCTCCTCCTCAAGCTGTAGCCTTTGGTTTTGATAAACGAAAAAGCAGAAGACATGGAAGAAGGTCATTTAAATTAAAGAACTTAAAGAGAAAATGAAGACGAGAAAACAACAAGTAAGGACAGTAAAACGAATTGTTATTGACAATGACTTCTGATGAAGACGAATGCATCGTTAATAATTGTAAAAGAAGCAGTCTTTCTTTCTCGAGAAAAATAGTCAATTTTTCACCTTGATACGTATAGTCTATATAGAAAGGACAAGGAGTAATAAATCATTCATTTAAGTGGATTTCATAGACGTACCAAAATATATTTTAAGAGGGTATACCGTAAAATACATTTTGTATTGAACGAATGAGTTGCAGCTATGCTAAAGAATATACGATTTAGGTCAGAGGTAACGGGATGTACTAATTTTAATAAAAAAAGTGATAGAGGTACATAAATTTTAGTAAGTTTGATAAAGAAAGGCAACACAGTTTATTCATAATAGAAAACAAACCAATCTGTAACAATAATTAAATCAAACTTTGAATATTGTCACAAATAAATTACAATGAAATATATTTTTAAAAAGTCAAGATAGCAAGATATCGTTATAATTTTTATTAAATTCTTTTGAAAGATGTGGGTTTCAGATATACAAAACATAATAGAAAATCTCTCTTGATAGATAAACCGGAAATATTTTTTGGAGAAGAGACTATTTAAGAAGCATTCGACATGCCAGAGAACAAAATTTGAAAATCATCTACTTAGACGAAACATGGATAAATGCTGGATATACAGTTTCCAAATCTTGGCAAAATGAAAACATTAAAAGCGGAAGGCAGGCATTCGTGGAAGGTTTGTCGTTATGTTTGCAGCCACCATCTGGAAAAGAAAAAAGACTTATCATTGTCCATGTTGGAAGTTCTGAAGGTTTTGTTGATGGTGGATTATTAACTTTTATTTCAAAACGCACGGGGGACTATCACGAAGATATGAATGGGGATGTCTTCGAGGAATGGTTTGTTCAAATGTTGGATCTGATTCCAAAAGGGGCTGTTATTGTTATGGACAACGCAAGTTACCATTCACGGTTACGAGAAGCATTGCCCACAAGTCGTTGGCGTAAAGCAGAGCTTTTGGAGTGGCTTATTTCGAAAAATATTAAGTTTCCAAAAGATCCACTAAGGAAAGAACTTTACACAATTGTAAAAATGAACAAGAATAAATACAAAACCTACATTGTAGAAGAAATGGCTTCTTCTCGTGGTATATCAGTTCTTCGACTTCCCCCTTATCATTGTGAACTTAATTCCATAGAATTAATATGGGCTCAGGTAAAGGGGGAAGTTGGAAAAAAAATACTACTTTTAAAATAAACGATGTTGTGAAATTGTTTGAGAGTGCTGTAAGTCATGTTAGTAAGGAAAATTGGACAAACTGTATCGAGCATGTTATCAAAGTATAGGCAAATATGTGGAAAATTGACAATATTTGTGATGATTTAATCGACCCTATTATTATTAATGTCAACAACGATTCTTCCTCTTCCGAGTCGGATATAGAATAAAATGTAAGTAATAAATGTATTCCAATAATTATTTCTTTTCATTTTTTATTATATTATAATTTAAAACGTATTTTTTTCCCAAAATACACACCACTGCATTGCGTTATTGCTTAACTGCTAATCCTTTAACAATGAAGGAACCCTAAACTTTGCTACAACTGAAACAAATACGGGGTCGATCTACCTGGTTTTTAGATTTTCGGAAGAAATGTAATTTATCAAAAATTTCATGGTAAAGGTTTTGCATACTTAATTAGGGTTTATTACTCTTCGTACTTTTTGTACTATCGGCTTCAGAATTGCATATACATTTTCAAACTAAAATCGTTTACATTGAATAGACAGCCTTTTTATTTTGTGTAACCAATCACGGTTTAAATAATAATAAATTTGAAATCAGTTAAACAGTTGTCCACGCCCACATCTTCACTTAGTTTGGAACCCTCAATAATAAATGTTTGTTTGGGATTAAAATCCCTTTTTTTATTATATCAGTACAAAAATACAAAAAAAAACTTATTTATTCGGGACATGACCGACCATTGTAAATACACTTAATCTCCCAAAACCTTTTAATGAAGGCGTTTTAAAAATTGCCATTCCTTTGTTGTATAAGAAGGGCGTTTTTATAATTTCGGTGGGTAAACGAAATTCACATTTAACATGTATATGCTATTCTAAAGCCGACTGTACATACTATAATATAGTCTAACAAATTAACTAAGATATGAAATAAAAACAAGTACTAAATATATAAAACTCTTTATTAAAATATATACTTTTACATTTTCATATAAATCACAATGTTATGACTAGTTAAAAATGACTAGAAAGAAACAAATTCATGTTTATTCTTTAATGGTAACTTCAGTTACCAAAATTTTTTAATACAAGTGATCTTTTACGACTCCATACATCCGATAATACCGATTTGTTAAGATATTTATTTACACAGTTGTTTTAAAATATTTGTACAGAGAAGTTACGCCAAAAATATATAATTGTCATCGAGTGATTTTCATATTTTATTTATTGTTGAATTTTTATTTCAGATATAATTTAAAAAATATTTAGTTAAAGGCGGCCAGAACGACAAAAAAAACGTACAAAAACAATGTATTATCACACTTTCATGCAGTTATTATAGTCGTAATTCAAATTATAATTATTAAATTGCCTACAGTTTCCACCATTCCCAAACGGTTCGTAATTTGCACTAGAAAACGATTCATATTCATTAGTATAACTATAATTATTAAAATCATTGACGTACGTTTCAGAATTTTGATGGTAATCTTGCATGAAGCTAGCATTCGTTATGCTACCGCTGGTAACCACCGCTTGTCCCAATTTTTGATCGAAATTCTTCGAAGTTATACTATTTCCATTTTTACTGATAGAAACAACGACATTTCCAACGTTGACGGTTACGTTTTCTCCACCATTGGAATATTTCTCTAAATCGTTAACGGCTTGTGACAAAGCGTAGATGTAATTGTGGGCGAATCGAAGAGTTTCTATCTTGGTAAGTTTCGTATCTTCAGGAAAAGTCGGTAAAACGCATCGGAGACGTTCCAAAGCTTCGTTTAACATGTGCATCCTGTTACGTTCCCTATCGTTGGCCTTCATTCTTCGTACGCGTTTTATCCTCATTATTTGTGTAGGACTTTTCGCTCTTGATACTCTATTACGACCTGTCGCGTATCTTCTTTTCGGTTTGTTCTTGACGGGGGTGGAACATTTACTTTCATCTGTTGTAAGTGGGTAGAAAAATTCTAGCTCTTCGTTGTCGTTTTCAAAAAGGTTTCTTCGGTAATTGGAGGTTTCGGTGTCCCAAGGTTCGTAGACAATTGGTGGTTTTACTCTTTCTATTAAGCTGCTATGGAAAGCAGCGTTGAAATGGTCGTACAGTTTTTGATTGAAATTTACATTTTCTGGTTGTTTTCTTTTGTAGGGCGATAGTTCGTTGTCGAGGTCGAAATAGTCGCTGCGGTCGTCGGTGATGTCGGAGGATTCGGATTTGAAGGAGTATTCGAAGCCTGAATCGCAGCTGTCTTCGTAAGAAAGGTCGCTCAGTTTACCGCTTTCGGATTGAGTCATTCTGAAACAATTTGTTTTAATTAGTTTCGCGAGTTCATTTGGTATGAAAAATGTTGGCTTGTGTTTACAACTGCCCTAATTTTATTCAGCATGTATTCCTGCGCTTTATACAGCGTGTACACGGATGGGGTTTCCTGTAGGTGAAAAATGTTTAAATATTAGTTTTAGTGAAAAATGTCATTCTTGATAAAAAGTTTTGCTTGTTCTGAAACCCCATAAAATAAAACAAAATCCAAGTTTATCAAAATCCGTCTGATTTTATAGCCAGTTTTACTAAAACTAATATTTAAACATTTTTCACCTATACAGGGTGTTTCAAAAAAAGGTAACACCGTCTCTAGGATAAGTAAAAAACTGAAAAATAATTTGGGTTTGCTTAGTAAATTTTTTTTCTAACGCCATCCGTTTTCAAGATACAGGGCGTTGAAGAAAATAAAAAATTACACATTTCTTACGATTTTGCCGAAACTACTGGCACCATTGCAATGAAATTTTATACGAATATGTTTTGGAAGCTGTTATATCCCATGAATTTGTTTTTATAACTAACTCTCATGGAGGGCGCTAGTTACACGATTCATACAACGTATTATTCAACATAACTTTTTTTAGGGTAGAATTATTAGTCAAAACTCCAAGTGAACATAAACATCGTTTAATTCTACACCAAAAAGGTACTCTTGGTAAAATTCGATATTATGTACCGTTTTCGGAATATTTTGATTTGAAAATTATGAAGTAATAACCGCTCCTCGTATAAGTTAATGATAAAGTTCGCTTTTCTCTAAGTTTGCCATGTAAAATTGACATTTATTGATTGTTATGAATCGTGTAACTAGCGCCCTCTATGAGAGTTAGTTATAAAAACAAATTCATGGGATATATCAGCTTCCAAAACATATTCGTATAAAATTGCATTGCAATGGTGTCAGTAGTTTCGGCAAAATCGTAAGAAATGTGTAATTTTTTATTTTCTTCAACGCCCTTTATCTTGAAAACGGATGGCGTTAGAAAAAAATTTTACAAAGCAAACCCCAATTATTTTTCAGTTTTTTACCTATCCTAGAGACGGTGTTACCTTTTTTTGAAACACCCTGTATAGGATACCCCATCCGTGGACATGCTGTATAATAAGTTTGTATTGTCTGTTTTGTACTTAAACAACAAATAAGTAAATAATGATGGCAAAAAAGCTAAAGTTATGTTCAGTGGCTTTATTTTTATGTAAATTATGAAATTTGGCTTTCTGTACCTGTACCACACATGCATGTGATCCTAGTTTAGACCATTCTACTTTTATTTCTTCTAATTCTATGATTCTTGCATTTCTGTTTTCATACATTGAATGTTTTGTCACGTATAAACAAGGATTTTCTTTATATGGCCCAATCAAATTTTCTATTTCTGCATAACCTCACTTTTAGTTGACATATTGAGATTTAAATGTTTTTAGTACAAGAAATTAGAACATATTCTAATTTTTAGTACTGAATCGGTGCGGGTAACTAATTTATAGACACTTTATTTTTAGTACTAAAATCAGTACTGAAATTAATATACTGGCAAGCGGACCTAAGGGCACCCAAAATAATAATTCCGGGCTCATTCGATTGGGAAAGATCTTTGGCAACTTTTTTTAAATATTGCGAAAGGGGGTCGAAAAAAATTTATTAAAAAAATAAAGGGAGGTTGTTTTTTTGCAAATATTTTGGAAATTATCAAAGATATTAAAAATTTTAAGATAGAACCTTAAAGAGGAGGAAATTTCATAAAAGACCTCCAGAAATCTGTCATTTATTGTAATTTAATAATAAAAATGTTTATTTCCTTAAGTACTTTATAAGATATAGGTACTACAGATAATTAAATAGTTTATGAATTACATAATTTTAATTAAATAAGATTTAAATTTACATAATTTGATGATAACTTTTAACTTAAAAACCTAAATTTGTTTTTGCTTCTTGTAGGTTTTCTTGAAAGGCTTTAGAAAATATCCCCATTGAAAAAATTCAAAAATCTTGATTCCATTTTGTTATTAATAATAAAAGACGTTAAAAAGTGGAAATTTAAATCAATAATATTTATACTTATTCAAGTTTATTATGTTTTATTTAATTTCTTACTTAATCCAGTAAATGTTTAAATAGTGACTTGATATGTCTTCCTGTTCAATTTTGTTGGGTTTAGACGAATAGTTGTTTATTATTCTTTTTAAGATGGCCTTCCACAGAGTAAGGGTTAGTACAATAAATTTAATATTTCATATTATTTATTTTGCCGACCACGCAGCTAAAGACATAATACCCAATACCTTCAAAATCGGCTACTAAAAATTTTCAGTTGTAAATTTGCAAAGCAACAAAAACCAGCATGGAGTTTTTGGAATTTTTGAATGATCCCGAGAACTTGTTGATTAGTATGCTTATTTTGAAATCTGACATTGTCATATTGATGATTATGATGTTTTGGTGTTATATTGACGTGAATATAATTTGACTGTTTCGAGATACTATTGAGAGTGTTAGATTTTTTATTGTTTTCAATCATGTTTGTATCCTGTTTTAAATTCAAAAATCTATTAAATTGTGTGTTTCTGAAATGTTAGTAGAGTCTAGTACGTCATTGCTAGATTTTAAGCCGCACGTAAATATCAGACATTTGAAGTCATCTGCAGATATTTGATAGTTGTGTTTTATGTTTCAAAACATATATCAATTTGTGTATTTATTGTTAAATTATTTAATGTTTCTGTCATTTCCTCATTCATGACGACTGCGCCAAATTGTTGTAGATTTGCAATATAACAATATTTACATCGTAAAAGATTGTTTTTTTATTATTATTAATAACTGTAAATGACAAAAATACAGAAAATTGTCAACTAAAAACTGATATATAAATCGCAACGAAATAGTTAAACAACATGATGTGTAACAGGACACCTTCCAGGTTACCTTCGAAACACCTGGAAAACTCTTTGTGGTAGAATAACTTCCAAGCTAGACGATGTTCGACAATCCCCGGATGCTGTCATCCTTCTTCACAAGATTGACAAGAAGGCAGAAAACGGTTATAAGACGAAAACTAATTATATATGACCTAACAGGTGATTTAATTCTTACAAGAAACTGGACTATATTCTCGTCTATAATTTTAATTTTCTACTCATTGTGTTTGATCAAAACTGTTTTGTACCCATATTGTATTGTTTATTAGTTTAATACTATATACCTAATAACATAAATAATATATACCACATGTCAATGATCATTGTCATCGAGACACAATAATTATTTAAAAAAAAACTATTTTTTACACATAAAAATATTATAATTTTAATATATATACAAGTTTATAAAATATATCCAGCTTTCTATGTATAGAAATTAAAAAAAAAGATTGTAATTTTATTATACTAACTCTTGCTTTGTGGAAATCCATCTTACTAAACTTACTTAAACAACAAACAAGGAAAGATTTAAACAGAACTAATTTTTTAAAATAAACGTGGAAATTTTGATTAAACATTTCTTTATGTATTGTTCTTAGTGTGTAACTTTTGTATATTTAAATAAATAAAACAATGTTTTTAAGATTCATTGTAATGTACAAGAAAAATAAAAAAATATCATACTCGCTAAAAACAAAAAACTAATGACTGGCATTTTTTATTAAAGGTTGATTTGATTAAACTTACATTTTATCTTTGATCCTTTGTTATAAACAAGTAAGCAAAACACTATCACGTTATGTTATCACCGATGAACACAACTAACCGGCAACTAGCCCATTAGACCCTTTAACAAACTGAATTGAACTGAATAAACCACGGAGGGTGTACAATTTTATATGTGAATAGAATCTAGACTCCCACCCCTCCACTGTTTTTCTACCCGAAGGTTAGTTTCCATCGGAGGTTAATATTGCTTCTAATTTTTACTTTATTTTATCAATTTTTAAACAAAATATATTTCTATTTCGTATTAAATGTTATTAAAATTTTCTTTTATGCAGAATTTAATGAAATAAAATTGAATATAAACAAATCAGCAGAAAGTATAGGATAATATTTAAATTTTAAAAAAGCAGTTTCTAAATAGTATACTTTGCTATTGACAGCGTTATTTTTCTTTGTGTCCCAATTGTATTTAAAATTAACTAAATCAACCAGTAATAATAATAATAGTAAACTTTATTGCCGAAAAAATTTTTAAAATTTGTGGATAAACTGTTTAAAAAAAAAATTAAATCACAAAACAAAAAAAAACATTAAAACGATAATACAAAAATATCTACAAGTAATAAAACAAACAAATAAAACTTCACAATATAAACATTGAGAAAGGTCATTTAAAAAAATAAATGTATACTTCTGAGTTTAACTAAAATATTTTCAATTTGATCGCACTTCCGGTTATACCGGAAACCAACACCAACTTCACTATTTTAAACGCAACACCCTGTTTATTTTCTTATTTTTGGTTAGTTCGTTAAATTTAAGTGTTAGTTTATGTAAGGTACTTTGTATCTAAAATTAACCGTTTAGGAGAAAATTAATGTTTTTCGAAAAATTTGACAGAAATCACGCTTAATAAAATGATGATTATTTCAATACCTAAATTTAAATTAAAAAGTAAATGTATTATTTTGCATTTTAGATCTTCAATTGTAAGTAAATAAAGTGTATTTAAAAAAATATTATACAGGGTAATCACACTGTTGAGTTAAATTTTAAATTAAAAAAAACGAAGGTATCTTCCTTATTTCAAATAGCAACCCATATTTTTTTATTTTAATTTAATTCCTTATAAAAAAATAAGGTAAGTTCATATTTACTTCCCTATATCAATTCCTAATAGTTTTTGAGATATTAGATACTTTACGATTTCCGGTTACAATGCAACTTTATTTGGCTTTGTTTCATTATTGTTGTTTAGTCTTCGATTAAAATCAATTTTGTTTTGAAAAGAAAATAGAGAAAATGAAACATTTCAAAAGAAAATTTTTCGGTTTCCGGTATAACCGGAAGTGCGATCAAATTGAAAATATCAAAAGCCCCTGTATACCAAATTTCATTAATCTCGCGTTTTTCGTTCCCCATAAACTTCTAGGTAGTACTCGTCGTAGGACACCCTGTATATACATTATACAATGAGAGCTCCCCGGATGCATAAAAAATTCCTGCATTACCAACATTTACTCTATTAGTTATTGGATGGTAATTTGTTTTTTGGCGCTGATTTAAAAAGTTTGTATATTTGTGCCTTTTTATCATAATTGTTCCTAATTCATGAATTTTTTTCATTTAGTACCGCAGTTTGTTACAAAATATAAATAATAAACTAATTAATACTTGGTCACCAGGAATGAGACATACGAAAGAATTCATAATAATACGTGTATTATCTTTCTTAATTTTTTGCTTATTCCCAGGCCATTGATGGTTTTTTCCAGTTTATTTATGTTTTCTTTGAAGTCAAAAAATAGTACTCGTGTTAGTAGATCGTGTAGATCTGCCTGCAATTCTCTGAGTACCAATATTTGAGGCCGGTTGCATAAACACTTGTTAAACCTATGTTAGTTAACATTTCTCCTTTGCAGATTACACTGTTCTACTGTACAGTAAATGATGACCTAAAAACGTACATTGAATGGCTTTTTTCAAATAAATTAAAAATTAATATCGACAAGACCAAGTATATTATATTTAAACAAAAAAAATAGACTTATAAACGATCTTAATTTAAATATTAATGGTATATCTTTAATAAAAGTGCCTTCTATAAGATATTTGGGATTGATTGTGGATGAAAATTTATACTGGGTAGAACACAGCCAGAATCATGGAAAAAATTTCTTCCATTGTATAAGAGCAGCAACTATTTAACCAAGGAAAGTAAGTTTAAGGTTTATAACGCTTTTTTTCTTACACATTTTCGATATCTTTTGCCAGTTTGGGGTATGTGCAACTCTAATAATTTTAGTAAAGCACAAATATTACAAAACAAAATTATTAAAATATTGTTTAATTATAATTGGCTCACTAATACCATGAGAATTTATTTAGAATTAAATTTAAATAAGTTAGAAGAAGTTTTAGATTTTGAACAATGTAAAATGATTTATAAGATTCTACATGGACAGCAAAGAAGTAACATAAACATCAGATTTTACTGTGATGTCCATAACTATCAAAACGAGGTCTCAAAATAACATTTATCAGCTGAGCACTAGGACTAATATAGATTTAAGAAATCCAATTATAGTTGCTATTAAAATTCACAATAATTTACCTAGATGTATAAAGGAAATAAGTAATTATAATATTTTTGTTAAAAAATGAAAAGACTTTAAGTCAATTAATTAGAGTACCTAATATTTATTTATTAAGTAAAAAATTTTATTAATTGTTGTTACTCGAGGCCAGTGTCTCAAACACTGATTAGAGATTTTGTTATATTTTTTGAATAAACTGTAAAATTTTGTAAAAATAAAGACTTTTCAAAAAAAAATACTAACTAAGAATATTATTATTTTCGTATGGAATCCATTTATTGTTAAAATTTTTGACCTAACTGCTCCCTTGCGGTGAATGTTAAAAACCATCTGCTCTAACTGGTAAAATGGGTAAAAAATAATTTCGATTTTTTTCGTAACATTAAATTTTCTGTCGTGTCGAATTTCTTTCAAATATTTTTTTCAAAGAGTTGCAACCCTTTTCCGATTTACGTCGATTTATATTTATTGGCTATTTTATGGTAAGTTATAGATTGTCAAAGAAAAAATAGGGGAATGCTCATAATTCTTTTGTACGAAATTCATCGATAATATATCTAGTTTAAAGTGATTTACTGTTAAAAAGAAGGCGAAAAATATACGCGTTTGGATTATTTACGTGTGCAAAAACAATTTCGAAATGCCAACGCGATGTAAACTATGTTTTTTTAGCTTCCCTTTCGTCTCATAAAAATCAACAACAATTATATACGCTGGTTGCATCTTTTTCCCCATCCAACAACTATGCCACCTGTGTCTATTCGGCAAAAGCCGTATCTGAAAAATACAATAACTGTAATCTTCTAATCTTGAAACATTACCGCTCATCTGTGAAATAATACTTTAATCGTTTTGTAATGATGGATAAGGACCCAATTCTACCCCATTATAATATGCATATGGTGAAAGAAATAATATGGTTTGCATTTACTGTTAAGTGCTATGTTATATTAAGAAATTATTTTGAAAAACTTTGTTTAACTACTTAGATCTAAAGTGTTGACACATTACTGTTGAATTTTGGGGTGTACAGTCTCTATAAATGGGTTCTTTTATTTTTTATTTTATTGCTAACGGTGAAAACTAGCTAGTAATTAAGTCCTTTCTGTATAAGCTGGCAATAATAGGTGACAGGACTGACATTGAATATTGAATTTCATCATCGTACTGTTTCAGACCCTAATTAATTTTTGCATCCCATCAAAATTATTATAAATGCGATTTATGAGCCTATTCGTTGTTCGGAATCATGAAATTTCATAACCTGTTTTAAAAAATCCATGAGAGGACGCCAATTTGTATTCATGATGTGTCTTTATTGGTCTGTTGATGTTCCATTTCCACTGGACATCCAATGTTGCCAAATTACCTATTAAAACCAAGTTAACCGGAAATGAATACTACATCTCATCAATAAACATAGGACACATTCCTGATGATTATCTAAGAATTAGCAGCCTGGGAAAACCACGAAATTGATTTTTCACCCCCATTTAAAACGTTCTTTAAATATTCGTTAGAAATTTGGCAACATGTTATGTTATTCACTTTCTTTTTTGGTTGAGAAGTATATGCTGCCATGTTGTCAAGTTAATAAAGCTATATGTCCTCAAGTATGAATTACCACCTAATGCTTAATATGAAATATCGAATATTATGAGCACATCATAATTGTATCTGAGAGAATATATAACAGTTTAGTAGTTCACTTCATAATTAATGTTCCAAACATCAATAATTAAGAATCAATGGTGATTATTTAAAAAAACCTAATGAAATTTGCTGATTCATTTTGACAAGTGGCAACAGTGCTGTTCTCTTCCCATTTTTAGCAGACGCCATTATTTATGTGGCAAACAAAGCAAATACAGCGTGTGCTTCATTTGTGAATTTATAAGTGAAAATTATTGAGATTGTGAATTATTTTTGAAATGAATAATGGTGAATTGTTTTGCTTACGGATGCCGAAGTCGCAGCGAGAAAAGGAGATAGAAATTTCATTTACAGGTAAACAAACGATTGTATACAATGACCTTTGTAGATTTTTCTTATTTTAAATGATTAAAAGAGTTATCTCTGAGTAATTATATTTAAGTATTTAATTATTCAGTCTTTAATTCATCTAATTATAGTGTTTGGATAACGCGGTTTAATAATATTCATTCTAAATCTGCATAAATAATATATTTTCTTGCTTCAAAACAGCCATTATACCAATGGCGTAGGTAAGCAATTTCTCCAAATAAATCTAGCTATTCATTTCAATAAGAGATTAATGCAAAAAGGATTTACTCAAAACGACAAAAATAGGAGAATTTTCACTAGAAAAACATGTAGGTATTTTATGGACTTTTTATTTTTTGTTACAGCCTTCCTACAGATGTAGAAAAATTATAGATAGGTAACACCAAAATTAAGGATTTGGGAACCAACTAAAAATGATAGGCTTTGGTCAAAACACTTTGAGGAATGTTGGTTATATAAAACTGATATAAATTCAAGAGTAGCTGTTCCAATAATTTTCCATCAGTTGCCCACATACCTGCAACCCAGGAAGGTATGTACCTACATAACTAATAACAATAAAACACCTTGGCAGTTTTAAGTAAAACATAATTTAAATTTTTTGTGAATTGGAAATATTTATAAATATAAAAATATTGTTTTTTCTAGGCCAAATAGAGAGCACCATTCGAATATATTCAGATTCAGAGTACAGAACCCGGTCCTTCTACTTCCTCAACACAGTCATTAAACCCAACAGCTGACTGTCCTGGTTAAAAATACTGAAATGGAAGTTACTTCAAGAAACTATTAGAAGTTAAGAGAAGACTTGAAAAATTAGGGTATTGAAACAATCTATAAACAGGCTAAAAAGAAAGGTTGTTTCCCTTAAACAATTAATAACCAGTTTGAAAAATAAGAACTTGATTGATAATGAAAAGGCCATTTTATTAGAAAATGTGAGTAATGTAAATAAGCAATTGTTACAAAGAATGCAATGTCTAAAAATAAAAATACCCACCTGAATTACGAAAATTTGCATTGACTTTAAATTTTTTCTCTCCTATAAAGTTTACAAGTATATCAGGATAGTATTTGAAATGTGTTTGCCCCATAGAAGCACTATTGGGAAATGGCTGCAAACTATGCAGCTCCTGGTTTCACAATTGAATCATTCAATACTCTGAGTAAACTTATAGAAAATTCAAATAAACCATTACTTTGTTCTCTTATCATTGATGAGATGTCAATTCGGCAGCACTTGAGATGGAATGGTAAAAGTTTCCACGGTTAGTCAATTTGGGGTTGATTTGGATGATGATTCAAATGAATTAGCCAAAGAAGATGTTGTTTTAATGATAGTTGCAATTAATAACACATGGAAAAAAAACTAAAGGACAAACTATACATAAATTGTCTTCATCGGACATTTTAACTCTAGATCTTCCACCTAATTATTTCCTGATAAACTGTAAACATGTTTTATTGTATGTACATATTAGTACTACCAATATCAATTTCTTTTTAACATAGCTTATGTAGGTTTCTTTTAATTATATCTAAGACTGATAATTTTTTACACACAATAAATAAGGAATAGCTGAATATAAAATTGATACTATGAAATAAAAAAGCAGCAAAAGAGAATCGAATTGATATCTCAATTATTCTCGATTAAAAGTGTCACTATTTGTTTGGCTAATTGTTACAGAACATGTTTCGAGGCCTAATCGAGCCGTTAATGTATTTATACTTAATAGATGATAAACATAGAGGTCCTCCAGTGGCGTAGAGAAAAATTTTTAGTAACATTTTACAAGATAAAGAATAAGAAAAAAATTAAAACCCATTCAATAAAAAAATAATAATTCAACGTTATAAACATAAATATTATGTTTATTATGTTGAATCGAGTAACGAAAAATTTAAAACAGCTTTCCTATAACAATAGCATTTATTATTTGAAATAAATTTTTGTTGGAAATATGTTTACCCATAACCTAACCTAACCATAAGATGGTGAAATTCATATAATCTTCTTAACAATCTATTACTGCTAGAAAGTCAGTAAAAGATTTAATATTTGCTTGCAAAAATTGCACCTTCCTGTGATTTAATTAATATATATCTATATTTGCATAGGTGTATTTAATAAACGTCAAAATACGAGAAACATTCATAACATATTTACCAAATACACGTGTGTATACGTTTGTGTTAAAAAATACAGAAGTCTAATATTAATTTGGCCCTCCGCGATTTCTATTTGTTTTATTTGAAACAATTATTGACAAATCACTTATAATATTCACTTCTGTCTAGATAACAAAGCAGATAATCCCTTCATGCATCCAACTATATTAATCGCCTATTAATCTTAAACTTTGTTCCATTAATTCGCGTCTTAGCCATTGACTTCTTGCTACCCCAGTCAGTTAAACAAAAAAAAATAAATAATATTCGCTAAAATATATTTAGTAAATTGCTAGAAAATGCAAGTAATGCTTATGAAGAAATTGTAACTAAATACACAATGCACGCAACCAAGATTAAAAAGATGTTCGCTGTGTTTTTAGGCCAATGATTCAGTAGAAAGGGATACATTGTATTAGATAATATTCATTTATATATCAGAATTAACATTATTATTTTATACTTATTGTACAATGCAGTTTCATATCTGTATAAAAAATTGCAAAATGGCATTAGTTTATAAAAAATTCCTGACAGACTATCGCATTTTTTCAAAACATTGCATACAAATGCAGAGGTTTTGTTGATATTTATATCATCCAATGAGCTTTTGAATCTAAAAATGAAATGTGGTAGGAGATAATATATAGAGATATACTTAGATGCCATATTTTATTAATACCTCATCTGAATTTCTGTGTATTTATTTCTAGTGTATTTTGTTGAAGTTGCAAAAAAATACAATTCATCATCATTGTGAGCATATTATTCTATGCTGAAAAGTACATTGAATATTTACCACAGTATCCACCTACATGAAGTTGCAGGCATTCTTAAAACGTCAGTACGAGGGCCATCTACCGAAAAAATCTAAAACTTTTACCCCCGAAGAAATCAGTAAATTTATTAAAGAAGCGCCAGATCATACCTATCTAATGACAAACATATTCTTACAATAACGTAATTTTCAGCTTAGAACTTTCCAATTTAATCAAATTATTTTTAAATAACCTTAATATCATGGGGCTAATGGCTTGCCGATCTAATAAATTATATTCGATGAAAACTGATATAGAAGATTACAATGGAGCTCTTATAGTGAAAATACCTTTCACAAAAACAAAGATTCCTAGATCATTTACTCTATCAGGTGAATTTTACGATATTTGCAAAAAGTATATAAATCTTCGCCCATCTCATGCTAAATGCCTATCATTATTTTTAAATGATCAGAATGACAAATGTACTATTCAAAGAGTAGGTTTTAACAAATTAGCTTTTATGGGAAAGCACATTGCTACGTTTTTAAAATTAAAGAATCCAGAATTATACACAGGACGTTCGTTCCGAAGATCATCTGCAACCATTTGCGTTAGCGCAGGCGGTGACATTACAGCAGTAAAGCAGTTAGGAGGATGGAAATCAACCACAGTTGCCGAAGGTTATATAGATGACAACATAACCAATAAAATAAAAAGAGGAAATTAACAAACATACTAGCTCTAATTACAATGAAAACCCTTTTACTAGCTATAATAGTGCCAGTCCAAGCTCCATGAGTTTCAATCAGACTCAGATGGCAAAGTTATCCCTGGCATGAATTTTAACAATTGTAATGTAACTATTAATCATTATTATGTAGGTAAATAAACATAAATTTATTAATAACGTTGCCATTATTAAAAAATATTGTTCATTTGAAATATATTTTGTATTTTTTTTATAAACTTAAGTAATCTAAAATATTATATGGGGCGCTTCGTTACTCAATTTTAAGACGAAAAGTTCATATAAACATGTGTGATAGGTGTTGTCGTTTATGAGATACAGGGTGTTGAATTTATTGTAATAAGTCAGTTCTGATTGTACTTACGTGAAATTAATTTTTCCCGGTGACGCTACTGGTTTTTAGAAGTAATACGCAAAAACATGCTTATTCTAAGTGGCCTTTGAAATAATGTTGACAAGTGTCAAATTTGAAAACCAACGCAAAAATCGTACATTTTTATTTGATTGACTCTGTGTTTAGTTAATAACTATGCCAGTGTTTACTAATGTTGAAATGGCTAATATGCATTTTTTTTACGGATTAGCGAATGGTAATGCCTTAGAAGCTAGACGTACGTATGCCTAGCGTTATCCAAATAATCGTTTACCATGTTCAGATACGTTTACTAAGTTACATATTCGTTTACAAGAAACTGGAACTTTTGCTAAATCGAAGAATATTATTGGACGACCCAGAACTGTGAGAAATCCCCAATTGGAAAACCAGATTCTTCAAATTATTGACCAACATCCAGAAACGAGTACAAGAAAAGTTGCAGATGAAGTAAATGTTAGTAACAAAACTGTTTGGAATATTCTAAAAGATAATTTATTGTATCCATATCACGTTCAACGTGTTCTACATTTGTTACCTACTGACTATCCATTACGCATACAGTATTGTCAATGGATTTTACGTGAAATCGCGAACAATCCGAATTTTGTGGCCAATATTCTATTTACGGATGAAGCCAACTTTTCTAGACATGGGATTATGAATTTTCATAATGACCACATATGGGCAGATGTAAATCCACATAGGTACCATAAGTGTAAAACGATTTCAACAAACATTTTCGGTCAATGTTTGGCTTGGCATCATCGATGATTATTTAATTGGACCATTTTTCCTTCCTGTACGGTTAACCGGTGAGACATACCAACATTTTCTAGAAAATGAACTTCCACTTCTTTTGGAAGATGTACCTATTATTATTAGAAGGCGCATGTGGTTCATGCATGACGGAGCTCCTCCACATTTTTCAGTGATTGTACGCGAGTTTTTAAATAATGTTTTTCCAGATCACCTGGACACAATCCTCTGAATTTTTGTGTGTGGGGATATTTGAAATCGCTTGTTTACACAACACTGATATTAAACGTACAAGATCTTCAAAATCGTATCATAGACGGCTGTAATGTTATTCGTAACAATCCTGGTATCTTCGAACGTATTCGACAATCCATTAGACATCGAGCGGATTCTTGCATTTTAGCTGGAGGTGGACATTTTGAACATTTGCTCTGAAATGTATTATTTTTTCTTTATATTTAACACATGTTGCGTGTAATAAAATAATAAAAAAATATAAATCAGTAGCGTCATCAAGAAAAATTAATTTCACGTACAACACCCTGTATCTCATAAACGACAACACCTATGACACATGTTTATATGAACTTTTCGTCTTAAAATTGAGTAACGAAGCGCCCCATATAATATTTTAGATTACTTAAGAAACACCCTGTATAGTTGTGGATAAAGTATAGTATTCAACACGCGCATAATGGCTATTACACACTCAGATGTTACAACACTCGTCTCCGGCTCGTGGTGCAATTTCATCTTCGTGTGTAATAGCCATCATTATACGCTTGATGAATAATGTACTATTTCAAGATCATCTTCACAGCTGTTTCATGAAATAAAACAGAAATCGAGGGTGTCAATTCAATACCTCGTATCTTACCTATTATAGTCAATTGACTGCTTTAATAATTTTGGTCTAATTAATTCATATCTACTGTTTTTATGTATGTCCATCAATTAAAATGAAAAATACCTCTCTTTAACAGAAACTATATTTAATTTTTTTAACCTCCTCGAAAATAGCTATTTTGCAGATACCAGGTATTGAATTGAAATGAATGGTAGAATATTTGACTTTTTCTTATATTTTTTACAAATAACTTAAACTGAGTTCTCTCTGTATTTAAGTAGCAAAAGCTAAAGAGCTAAACTAATATATTGATTTTATTGCTAGCACGTTTACTGTATTATATGTGGTGACATCTACCGGTCAGTACTGAAACTTAAACTGTGTATTGATTAATCTCGAAAACTATTCTCGTACCTATGTGATATTACAATGTTTGTTGTGGAAAACCAAGACTTAATGATATTAAAAAATGTAACTACTGTCTGTAAAAGTATGGATATTTAATTGTTCGAATTAACCACTAAGTTCTACAAATGCCGTCTCATGCTGAAAGCGGTCTTCAACCAAATGAAGAGAGACCTCATACTTTGTACGTTGCTCCTGGTATAAACACATCATGGCCATTGGGAGATAGAAATATTTCTTATACAATTCCGTCTGGTAAGTATTTTTATATATAATATTTAAATTAGTCATTCCTAATATGATATTTCTCTATAAATATATAGTCTACATTGTCACATATTACAGGTTATATCAAAAATAGAAAATTAAGAAAGTAGGTGTTAAGTCTCTCTCTTTCTCGTAAGTCTTAGCTACCAACATCCTTTTTCTGACATAGCCTTTTCATCTGATCCTTGGTCTTTCTAAATATCCATTTCCTATTGGGATTTCTAAATTTCTGGTATACCACAAGGCTCACATTTAGGTCCCTTACTGTTTAATTTATTTATAAATGATGTAGACGAAGTTATACTCTCTTATCTATATCTATGTTTTTTGCACGGACGAAAGTCAGTAATGATACTAACTGGATATTGTTGGCTGAATAGGCACATTAGTCTCATAGGCCAGACACAGATACTCTTATGCAGGTTCTATCTGGAATAGGAGGAAACTGCATGTCACGTTCTATACCATTGCGAAATCTTGGCATTATTTCTTTTAAATTATAAAAAATATCAGTCTTTATCTAGAGATATTCTAATGATTTTTCAACAAAACCAATTATATTATTATTTAGTTCATTGGTAACATCTAGTGTTGAATATAGTAGGCGACTGTACTGATATTGAATATTGGACTTTGAACTGCATCATCGTATAGTTACAGATCCTAATTAATTTGTGGATCCCATCAAAACTATTATAAATGCGATTTATGAGCCTATTCGTTGTTCGAAATCATGAAATTTCATAACCTATTTTAAACAATCCATGAAAGGACGTCACTTGTTAAGGGGTGTGTCCTTATTGGTCTGTTGATGTTAAATTTCCACTTGACATCCAATGTTGCCAAATCACCTATTAGAAAACAAGTTAACCGGAAATTTGTCTTCATAAAATAGTTATTGATGCCAAAAACTCCTTCGAAATGAATACTTCATGTCATCTCAGAATTAGCAGTGTGGGAGAACCACGAAATTGACTTTTGACCCCCATTTAATAAGTTCTTTAAATATTCGTTAGAAATTTGGCAACATGTTATGTTGTTCTCTTTCTTTCTTTCTTGGTTGAGAAATGTGCCATGTTGTCGTGTTAATAAAGCTAAATGTCCTCAAGTATGAATTACTACCTAATGCTTAATATAAAATATTGAATATTATGAGCACACCATCATTGTATTTGAGAGAATATATTATAATATATAAAAGTTTGGTAGTTCACTTCATAATTAATGTTCAAAACATCAATTGTGATTAATTCCTGAAACTTAATTAAATTTGCTGATTCATTTTGACAAGTGGCAACACTGTTGTTCTCTTCCCCTTCTAATTAAATCGTGACGTCACTTGCTTGTATGCCAAAATTTCAACCGTTTGAATATTATTTTGACTTTATTGGTGATTTCGTATGATCATTAAAAAAAATAAAAAAAATTAAATCGCCTGATGTTCATGTATATTATTTAAACATATATTTAAAAAAAATAGTCCACTCGCATATTGTATAGTATGGAATTATATTAAGTTAGAAGGTGTTTTACAAATTTTTTTTTAAATTCATAAATGGAAAATTTCTTTTTTCTATGTCCACACTTTTTGCTTCGAACTTATTGCACACAAACAGCTAGCAAATACTTTTATACCTGCAGTTTAACTGAAATTATACTTAATTCATTTTTTCTTCATTTTGTAGGTACTTGGTGGCCATGGTGTGATTATTGGAAAGATCCACAACATCTTCTATATCAACTAGCAAATTTCTGTTTCGTCGTTGCTTACTCTTCAACTTGTTCAAAAAGAGGAGTTTTGTTCATGCATTCTTGTTTAATTTTGGGTAACTATATGTAAAATGTGAATATGATTTGTTAATCTTTCAAAGAAAATTAAAAATTCAAGAGAATCCTCTGCAAGTTCCAAAGAGCTTTCTTTTAATAGTGAGAAAATAGCAACTTTTTCTTAAGCAGGGTTTACTATCAACAGAGGCGGATTTAAGTGGGGTCGTAGGGGTTAAAACCCTCCCCCAAATTTTCACTAATGTCGTCATTATTTGGGGATAATTTGGTAAACTAGGAGAATAGAATTATTTTGTTATGAGTGAAAGATTTAAGTTTTTTTCTTATTAGTTTAACAATATAATTTCTCATGTAACGTTATCAGATAGTCTAAAAATACGTTTTGGAGTCTTATAATTCACCAAAATTTTCCGGTGTTCACCCTAAATCCGCCACTGATTATCAGCCAACTTTTATTTAAAGCACTAACACCGAACACAGTTTACACTACCTCTACACCAACACATCCAATAAGGTGAGTTAGCAGACATAGCTTTAGTTTACCATCGGCTCTGAAGAAGGTAGCTTGGTTATCGAAACGTGTGTTAAAAGTTTGTGTTGGTGTAGTGGCAGTGTACATTTTGTTTAATTCCACTATAGCCAGCATATTAGTCAACGACGAACGTTGAAATATAATTTATCTGTCATAGATTTTGAAGGTTTTTGATGCATTGGACCCCCAAATTTGTCCCCCTTCATTAAGAAATAATTTTTTTTAGTTTTTACTCAAATTAATTGCTTGAATGTTACTTTTATCCATTGCAGTACAATTTTTAAATAAAGATAGTGACCATAAGATTTTTTTTGGGGATATCATAACGATCGTGATGAGTTCCAAATTAATTTTTTTGTTAAGAATAATAAAAAACTCTTCGTTTTAACAAAACTTCCAATATTTATTTAAAAAATTGCTTTTTTAACCTTAATGACAGCCGTTTCGTATTGAAGTTACATTTTGTTTGTTTGTAGCTAGGTACCTGATGTTTATTAGGTAGTTATAAGGCTAGACCAAGTATGGAAGTAATAAGACATAACAATATTAAAGCCTAGATGTTATGAGCCCTAAGGGATTATCCTGGATGTACTTCCCTCTAAGATCAGTATAAATGTGCAATGATATAGAAAAACCAGGAAAAAACTATATCATGCTGATCTTTACAATAACTTAATATATTTGTGTTACAATTACGTCTTATCTATGTATAAAATGAAGACTCAATCAAAGCAAACACTTTAAAAGGGGAGAACTTCCCAGATTTATTTGTTCATTAACAACTTTAAATTGTGGATCTGCTAGATGTCTTTTTATTTCAAGTTCTTCAAGGAAATCTAAATTTTGTTTTTTATTACAAGTGTGTAGTATTTGGATGTCATTGGTGTGTAAGAGTGAGGTTGGATGTTCAAGTAGGTGTTTTGCATAATTTGACTTATCTGGTTGTTTTAATCTATATGCTCTTAATGTTCGTTAAATCTTACTTCAAAATTTCTTTGAGTTTGACCTATATATACAGCATTACACTTTGGACAATTAATTTTGTAAACACCAGATTTTTTTAATTAATTTAGGTAATTTTGTTTTTACATTTAACAATTTTGTACCAATATTATTTTGTGTTTTAAATGATATTAACGCTGATGTTGCCGAAATATTATTTTTGAAATTTTATTGGAAATACTTCCCCAATATGTAATATTTTTATAACTTTTAATTTCTTTAGTTTGTTTAGGAAATATTAGTTTTAGTGACACTTTCTTATTAATTAATGTATTTATCAAATGAATTGGGTAGCCATTTTTTTGTATATTTAAAACATTGTTTTGAGCCAAAAGTACCAGAGAAGTAGATTTGAACAAAAGAAGCATAGTCTGGTGCAATATTTGTAGTTTTTCGATAATATTTTTTTTATCTAAATTGATTTCATGTTTTTCAATCTTAGTAATGATAACATATTTTTTAAGATTCATTTTTCCGTATTTCAATCTTTAATATTTTTCATTTTGACACAAAGTAAACAGTTATTTAACAGAACTACTGAATTTGTTTAGATGCTATTTCTCAATATGACTGTTCTCAATATGACGGACTTCCATAAAGTAGGGGTTAATACAATGCATTTCTTTAATACTTTTCGGTTGAATGAATATATTTTTTTGTTCAATATCCATTTTTTAGGTTTACTGCTATTTTCTACATGGGCATGGAACATAATTTGTGCACCAGATGTATTTACGTGGAATTTTGCTTTTATGCTAATGAATATGGCACAAGTTTTTCATATACTGTACCAAATAAGACCGGTAAAATTCGATCCTGAGCTAGAAGAAGTTTACCATACACTATTCGAACCATTCAAGGTAAGAAAACTGGAATTCTTGAAAATCTATGTACCTATCCATTTAGGTTTATCAGAGGAATAGGGCTGATAGATTTACTGTAATCTAGGGGTGGAATATCTGTCACAGATAAAATTATATTTCTCTCGATCTGAGGACGTTCAAATTGACAGTTCAAATTGTGTGCGAGTCTCCTTAAAAAATTGAGACCGCCGCCAATGGAAGTTGTTTACGCTACGAACTGTCGAAAGGCGATCGATAGCTTCGCGAATAAAGGCGAATATTCTGATGTGGAATATTCCAAACTTTCTCCATATTCGACTAGAAGCAATAATAATTATACGAGGTGCCTGAGAAAAGTAATGAGATTGGTAACACTGCGGGAGATCTGGCAACGTTGTGTCTACCGGCTGACGCTAAACCTGTTTATTTATCCCTTCCACTTCCTCAGTCCGAGTTACAACTCCGTACAGTTAACACATTAGTTTTGACAGCGCCATAAGTAAAGTTTTGTTTTAATTGTGCGTCACAGAAATGGAGCATCGGAATTTAGAGCAACGTTGTGCAATAAAGTTTTGTGCTAAACTTGGTGAATCCGCGAGTGACACTTTTGAAAAGTTGAAACAGGTCTATGGGGAACAGTGCTTATCGAGAGCACAAGTTTTCCGCTGGCACAAATCATTTTTGGAAGGCCGAGAACACGTTGAAGATGAACCTCGCTCAGGGAGCCCTTTGACTTCAAGAACGGACGAAAACATGGATCGTGTGAGGGCGCTTGTGAGATCAGACCGTCGTTTAACAATAAAGATGATCAGTGAACAGCTAAATTTAAACACTTTCACCGTGCATCAAATTGTGACAGATGATTTGAACATGCGAAAGGTGGATGCTTCATCATGACAATGCTCCATGTCACACGGCCATTTCCATCCGTGAATTTTTGAACTCAAAACGCATTACTGTTGTTCCTCAACCCCCCTATTCACCTGATTTAAGTCCTTGTGACTTTTTCCTCTTCCCGAAATTGAAACATGTCCTAAAAGGACGTCATTTTGGAACTCTGGAGAACATTCAAAAGACTGTGACCGACCAGTTAAAAGCCATACCAATTGAAGACTTCCAGCGCTGCTACCAAGAGTGGGAACGACGACTCCGCCGATGTATAGCTGCCCAAGGAAACTACTTTGAAGGGGATAACATTGTTGTTTGAAAATAATAAAAACTTTGGTTAGTATGAAATCAGTCTCATTATTTTTCTAACACACCTCGTATAAGTAGAAACAGTAGTTTCAGTTAAATTAAGCTGTTTTATGCGTCACACACAAATTAAATCAAATTAAAACATTCAGTCAAAAAGAAAAATATATTGGATAATTTATAACGATATTTTTGTTTGGTTGGCAACAGCGCTTTCTTGCAAAACATTACAGCTCTAAAATAACTTAATTTTATATGAAATATATTTTTATTTTTTAAATACGGTCAAATGACGTCATTGAATTCTATGCCGATTGATTATTTTGCGTTTACTTATTATCTTATTATCAATTCCGTTGATTTTCATTTACCTTGTTTTAGCTAAGCCGTTTACAGTTTAAGAGGATGGTGAGTCCAGATTTTGCTCAAATAATGTCATTGCATGCCGGTGAAGCGTACGCAGTTCAGAATCTGACCAGAACAGACAGATTAGGATTGTTGCTGTCGGGGAAAGTAAGTCATTATTAATGTCAACAAGTTCTACATACCGTGTTAACTGGTTGAGCTTAATAGCTGGATAACTTGTTTTATATATTTAACGGTATAACGTTTCCGAAATTTCGTAAACCCCATCAGTTGACATCCACAACTTCTTTAAATTATACATATTAATGGCTGGTAGAGGTAATGGGTTTTGAGATGAGCTTTGAACGAAGTCCCTAAAATTTCATTCTTTGACTGTCTCTCGTTCAGATCAGATCGGATGTTTTTAGTTTTCACTTTATGAATTTAGTGCGTTGTTGTCCTGCATCTTTTCAAGGCCATAGCTTATCTCATAATCCATTACCTCTACTATCTTATAGGGGTTTATTGAAATTACGTAAATTTTAAACCGTTATTTATTATAACAAGGTGGGTGACACTTACTATGACACTATAATATGACTATATAGTAAAACACAACTGTCAGATGGGATTTCACATTTCAGGTTAATGTCCTCAACGACCAATTCCTGCATCCGATCCTTCCATGCGAATTTTTAGACTCCCCAGAATTTGAATCCAGTAGAAATACGGTTGACGATAAATTCAAGGTAAGTGCTTTGTATCTCCAGATTTATACTGGACAAAGTATATTTTTCTTAACATAGTAAGAGAGATACAACAATCCCTCTTTATTGCTCCCTTTTTCTATAGTAAAATCCAATTTAAGAAATAGAGTAAAAATAGAGAAGCAAGTTAAGTCAAAATGGATGATATTTGAATTTTAATCACTCAATATTTTACATAGACTATATTATCAAATGCTTGAAAATTATTAAGTCAAATTAATGAAACTATCTATTAATTAACTGTTTTTCTGAAATATTTTTTTAGGTTTCAATAGTTGCTGCCAGCACCTGCAGATATCTGTATTGGCAGAGGAATTCATTGGAATATTTATTTGTCAAAGATAATTATATAGCAACATTGTTAACGACTCTAATAGCAAGAGATGTGGCTACTAAATTGTACGCCATGAATAATAAAATCGTCACAGCTAAGGGATCACATCTTGATATTCGCCTTCCCAGTATTACATCTTCCTTGGCCTCTGGAGGCGAATATAAATCTCCTATTAGATCCAAAAAGGCAAATGGAGGTAAGTCTAAGGCAGTGTATTTATTTCATTTATTTGTTTAACTAATTATTATTAGTACAAATTTTATATTATATTTTACAATAAAGTTATGTTATTTTTAACATAATTTGACTGGACTATAAGTATACTATATACTATATTATACTTAAACATGTTTTACATTGCATATTTAACTAGACTATTTTTAACTGCAAAACTGCAAACAACTATTAATCTTAATTTAGTCTTTAATTAGTTGTAAAAGATACTTCAATAATTAACAATGTTTATAAAGGTTTATCACAGCAAAAATTATGATAGTTAAATACTTCGGCCAGGGGTGAGTAAGTTCATTAGCTCTGACTATAGTATAATATTTGTTTCTCTAAGAAATAATAAGGGCGCCACTGAAATCTTTTTATTTTTAATGATACTACTGAGGAAAGTTGTTTTAAGTGGAGTTATTTAAATAAGTATCATAAGACGACAGAAAGGTGTCAGAAAAAACTGTCTATGAAAAAATATTAAAATCAAAATGTACCAACTGATAAAATGTCAATAGATTTCCTTGGTGCTAATAAGAATGAAGTTAAATTTATTGTACTAAACCTTACTTTTTGGGCTAATAACATCTAGGCTTTAATATTGTATGTCTTATTACTTCCATACTTGGTCTAGCCATACCTACTTAATCAATATCAGGTACCTAGCTACAAACAAACAAAAAATGTAATTTCAATATGTCAATCTGACGATGCTAGGTTTTTAGCGAAACAGCTGTAATTGTGATTTTAAACCGAATTTTTCAATTAAACTTGGAAGTCGAGTTGAAGCGAAGAGTTTTTTATTATTCTTAATAAGAATGCAGTTGATAATAAGTTACAAAAAAAATAATCCTCAAACAGTTCTTTCATAGTCCGAAATCTACAGTTAGATGATAACGTATTTCAATAGATTACAAAAGATACATTCCTACATTAAATTTAGTTTGTAACAACCTTACATATTAATCAAAATTCCAGAAATGTACTTTCACTAGCCATTTTATAAAAAATTATCATTAATACTTTTAAATTATCATAAAAAGTTTCTTCAAATAATAAAGAAATATGTTGAAATTCTCATCTGATATAATAAAATATAACATAATGTTTTGTAAATATTTTAACAAATTATAAAATTATAAAATTGGGAAAAAAACATACCTGTATATGATAGCAAATACCATTCGAGAGAAAATTTTCTGCCGGCCAAATTTTCTTCTGGTTTTATTCAAGTTTGTTGTTTTTTGGCAATTGGCGAATTGTCAAGCAACAAACTTTCATACCAGTCGAAACATTTTCTCTCTTATGATAGATATATTTTTTTTTACCTGGGTTTATGGCTTTGGTGATAACCAATTGGCCAGACTTTTTTATTTATTTATTTTTACACGCCTCTTATGAGATTATATACGAAAATTTCATATATCTACTTTTTAACCAATAAAACGTCTTAATTTTGACTCGTTACCATGGCAATTTAAAAAATTTCCGAAAATTTTTTCGTAGCGCCACGATATTTAAGTAGAAATTTTTTGACAGCTGCAACCATAGAAATCGTTGAAACCTCAACGTACAGACCACAGACAAATAAAAATATGAAGTAAATCATCCATTGCTCAAATGTGACTAAGATATAGAAATCAAATGTCCAAGTCAATGTCACAAAGTTTTATTAAGTGTAAGTAATAAGTAAAGTTGTTAACAGCTACTAGTTTCGGCTTTTTGAGAAGCCATCATCAGGCTAAAATACAAACAAGTTTTACAATATAAGAAAAGAAATTATAATAATAAGGTTCATACCTGAATTGTATATATGATACAATTGTATATCCAGGCAGCTTACATTTTACGGGTTAAGCTTGTGGGTAAGAGAAATGTAATAACAATATGACAATGAAAAGAAAAGTTAAAATTATTAACTAATTAAGATAATATGTAGTAATGTCTAATGTAAATGAAAGAATTTAAGATAAGTGAACTAACACAGTTCAATGATTGAAAATTAAAGAGTTAGGAGGTAAAAAATTATTCGTCAGAGAGACGTCATGATAAAAGGAGTTATAAACTAAATAAATTGAAAACTCATAGACCCAAAGGGCTGAGCCTAGGGAATAAAAGACCAGGAGAAAAGGAGTTTGAAAGTCTTTAAGTGAATACACATCAGTTGAAAAGGCTCCAAGAGTAGGAGGCTGAAAATCTTCTGATGAATTAACATCATAAAAATATAGCATATATTTCTATGGTACAGACGTTTAAACTAGTAATTATTATACTTTGTGACAGATGTCAGATAGAATTAATATTTTTTTTCCAAATTATGATATGAAATTTTCTAACCGAATACCACTCAAGATTAAATTATTTCAGGAAATTTTCTTTCCGGTACGAATATTTTAAGAAAATTATTATGCTTTTAAAAAAATTTCCGGAAGTAATTAAACTCTTGTGATAATATAAGTGAATACTTTTGTGTAGACTGTTTGTTAAAATTTCATACAAAATTAAAATCTATTAACAGTTATAATTTTTTAAGGAATTGGTTATAATCCGGAATTATTTTGTGGCGAAGTTTCCAAACATAAATACCGAGAAAATACGAATACTTCTCAGAATTGCTATCTAAGTGAAATGGAACCGCTAACTGAGTGTCCTTCTGCGGATGATCTAACATCAAACGATGTTGAAAGTTGGCTTGAAACCAGTTCCAAGTATCACAGTTGCGAAATTGTCGATATGGATTAGTGTAGAGCATTGCACATTAAATTTAAACAATGATATTACTATTTTATCATATCTATTTTATTGAATATTGAATAAATGTTTTTAATTTATAGAGTAAAGTCGTCGAATGTATGTGGAATACCCTTTTGTTTTTTCAAAAAACAAAAATGAATACTTTAATATTATGATCCACATTTTGGAATATACATAGCGTAAAGTGTTGTAAATAAAAAACATAAATAATAAACATTGTATAAACCAAAATTTTGCATGAATTTTTTTCTCTTTAAAAATTGCATTTTTTTCAAGCAAAAAAATGAACGGGTAGGTAATGTGGAATACCAATATCTCCTAATGTGGAATAGGTTATAATATTACACTTGATATTTTAATATTCTTTTTTTAGTAAAACAAAAGACTATTGGTAAGTAAATACATTTATTTCATCGCATTTTCTGAATTAAAAAAAATGTTTTAAAAGAAGCATCTTATGTGGAATATCCCACATTCAGATCCAATTTAGTATTCCACAATACCAGCCTTTTAAATAATTATAAAAACATTTGTAAAACATTAAAAACAAAATGTTAATACTAACATTGAACCAATAGTGACAAGTGACAGCCTCGACACGCTCCATGCTGTTGATTGGGGGGCTATTAGAAGATAGTTGACGATATTAGTTTTGCCGATAACAAGGTATTCCACATTTCAAGCAGTATTCCACATTCGGCTACTATACGTATTTGTTCAATAATGAAAATACATTTTTTTGTAAATAAAAAACTTTGTCACCATTTATTTCATTTAATTATTTAACCTCAAATAGAAGAAGTAAAAATTAATTAAATACGAAACAGGTATACATAATTTCTTAACTACCAGAAAACAAATGAGAAAGGAACTTAGATTAGGAGAAAATGGAGAAATGAAGAGAAGCAGAGGTGGAAATAAAATTTTGAACAACTATTAAATGAAGGAGTAAGCAGACGATACCCAATATAGGGTGGTATGAAGAAATCCTTTTAGAAGATTATGAAAATCCAACGTAATAAGAAATACAAGAAATTATCTTTAAAATGAAGAACACAAGCGCGACAGAAAATGTTAAATATAGGGAAGAAGAACTGATAAGAGAGAGAAATATTAAGGAAAATAATGCTACAATCGTGGAACAAGGCCAGTATCTGTCCAATTTATAAGAATTGTAGTTACATTAAAGTTGACTGCTTGGCGATAGTCTTACCGTGTCTTTCCGTACGAGCTGTATCTTTTGTGTACAGCCCAAGGGGTGATACTATAAGTAGCAGGTGCGATAAAATATGTGCGACTGGCTCGTCGAGTTTTCGTCAAGAAAAAGGGAACAATGTATAGGGTGTAACCTAGTTTATAGAGGAGGGTTGACAATGGTTTCCGGTTGGGTTGCGTTCATTTTAAGGGTTTTGTTTCAGGTGCGTTCTGTTGTAAGGGGTAGGTTCGGTAGCGGTGGTAGGTGAATGTCTAATATACGGTGAGTCTGGGTTGATTTTAAGTTTCGTAAGAACGGTAAACTAAAGAAAGGTAGACATGTTACAATAGCTTCCGAGTCAGTAGTACTCTAGTGATTCTAACCAGTATGACTATATCATGATGTTGTTAGGGAAAACTACAATTGAGGATTGCAAGGGAAGCAAGAGGATGTCAGCGGGGGGAAGTAGTAAAACGTTGCAATATTTTGATGTGTCACATGATACCCCATCCTTTACCCTATCTTAACACCCTGGCAAATCCCACTTTCCAACAAGATAATGCCCTACCACATGTTGCAAGAGTCACAATAGACTTCTTTCAACATAATGATGTCACATTGTTACCTAGGCCACCAGGATCTCCCGACTTATCCCCAATTGAGCACGTGTGGGATATGATGGGTAGGAGATTGCTCAATTTGCAACGTCCTCCTCAGACTCTAGAAGAACTCCAAGAGAAGTGGGTGGTTGCCTGGAATGAGATACCATAGGAGAACATTGACCAGAAGCATGCCTAGGCGCGTTGGAGAATGCGCAACACATTGGGGTGCATCCACACATTATTAAAGGTAAAAGGGCTTTAAAGCAATGCAATAATTTTGAAATTTTTATCATTTACTCATTATGCTTCAGTAAGTACTTATACAAAATTTTATAAAAATAAAATCTTTTAAACTGGGTGTTCGGATTATTATGTCACTCAATATATTTGATGCAACTTAGCCAATCAGAATATGTAGACCATATAACATCGACATTTTATGTTTATCAGCATCCGCCGATCTTTCTAAATCCACTTTAGAGCACATCAAATAAAAAACCCACTTTTTGGTACTTTTTTACTGAGAATGGGTTGTTTCATTTTATAGGTGGTCTTTATATGTCGTAGCCGTAGTAAATCACGAAATAACTTCGTAATAAAGGTCAGGTAGGTGAAGGAGAGTGGAAACTTGGCCAGCAGAATTCTAGTTTTATGTTAAATGTGTTGTAGATATACAGTGTGTAAAAGCCAAATGGAATAAATTCATTATTTCGGTTACTGTACATATTTATAAAAAATCCCGAAACACGTCAAATTTAAATTATAACTTGACATTCTTTAACGTGAAAATGCAACCCCTACCTTCAACCCCCTTAGAATGACAAAGGTACAACCCACAATTTTTTAAATGGGAAATATAGGCTTGTGATATATCATTTGAAAGGTCTCTTCATTCTCTATTCAAAAATGTTATTGTTTTTAAATTTAATGCAAAAATAAAAATAAAAAAAAATTAATATCATGTTGTTACCAAAATTCGATACAATACAATCAAAAACTAAAATGTAATGCAAAACGTAATAAAATGTAGAACACGAAAAAGAACTATGAATGTTAATGAAGTAGATGTTCAAAATGTTCTCCGCGAACGTCTTGGCAACATCCTAATCTCAAATAAAACTGTCTTCTAACATTATTTAACATATCAGGCGTGATCGACCTAATCGCAAGCGTTATTCGTTCTTTTAAGTCATTTAAATCAGAAGGTTTAGTTTTGTACACATGGCTCTTCACATATCCCCACAAAAAGAAATCTAATAATGTAAGATCAGGTGATCGCGCTGGCCATTCAATCGATCCTCGCCTCCCTATCCACCGATTGGGAAATATTGTATCGAGGTACTGCCGGACATTAAGTTGGTAATGTGGTGGTGCTCCATCCTGCTGAAACCATATCGTATTCGCTGGAACTTGAGGGTTACCTGGATCAGGATATAAATTTGCCAACGTTGGAATGACATCATTTTGAAGTAGTGTCAAATAATTGTTGCCATTCAAGTTGCCCTCAATAAAAAAGGGACCAATGATATTGTTCCCTACAATCCCTGCCCAAACATTAACCTTTTGAGGGTATTGAGTGTGTTCTTCTCTCATCCAGTGAGGATTTTCCGTGGACCAGTAGCGGCAATTTTGCCAATTAGCATGACCGTTAAGTAAAAAAGTACACTCATCAGAAAACATAACGTCTTCTAATTGGATAATATTGTTATCCAACATGTCCATCATTTGCTCACAAAAAAAAGTTTTCCTATCAAAATCGTCTTCCATGAGCTCCTGAGAAGGTATCATCTTATACGGATGCAATTTATTTTCTTTTAATATGTTTGCTATCGATGTATGGCTAGCATTGAATGTAGTGGATGCCTGTCTACTCGATGTATGTGGGTTTTCCTGAAACTCAAGCAACACATCTAATTTGAGTTCATCACTCAGTGCATTGGCAGCTGCTTTTCTTATCTGCCTTACATGACCAAACTGGCGAAACTGCTTTTCTATTTTACTTATTGTTCCTTGGGATATAGGCGGTAAATTAGAAAATTTCTCATGAAATAGGCGAGTTACTTCCTGTTGTGTTCGGATGTTATCTCCGTAACCAATCATTTGTAAAACTGTTATTTTATGCATTTCCGTTAATCTAACCATTTTTCAGAATTAAATTGAACAAACTTTATACTCAAATTACAACAATGACAACTTAAATAAAACAATTTACTACTGGTTGTTAAAATAGCGTTGCCACGGAAATTCTTCAAATTTTTTAATGGTTACCATCTAAAAACCACATTGCTATGGTTTTTGTCCACTTTCTCATTATTAAGACCTATATGTATAACCATTAGTAATTAATGAATGTTTAATCGTTTATAAAAATATTTTGATTATGATTGTTTGTTGTTTATGTTAGTTTTGAAAAAATTTTAATCATTTAAATCAATTAAAAACTACTTTATCTAGGTAATAAATTATAAAAGGTATAAGCTCTTTTGTCTCAAGCGGATATATTCGACACTTTATTGAAGTATGGGTGTTTAAAAAAAAATCGTTATTAAACAAAATTTTTTATTAACTTTAAATACATAAACATAAAATAATTTATTAAGAAATATCCATAAACTTAATTATTTTTTTATCTATGACTAAGGCCTTTTTAAAACAAATTTATTGGGTAAGAAAAAAATCAATAAAAAATAAAAATACTGTTAAACATTTACCTTAGAGGAAATACATTTTTACTTAATTAATTCTTAAAACCAAATCCCTTATTTGTTTGTTCAATTATAACTACAGTATCTTTTTAAAAATAAACAATCATTATATTTTTATATAATCTGATTTTATAATGCAGTTAACAATTCTTCTGTTCCGTATTCAAATTTGTAGTTGATCTATTGTCTTATTTCTATTCTTAGAGAGAGAGATTTTAACAAAACATACAATAAAATTACAATCAAATAAACTTACAAACTAAATAAACCTATCTTACACTAATACTGTCTTAATATTACAATTATATTATAATTGAATAATAATTAATACTGTTTTCAATGTTTAATTAGTTTTCGAATCTTAATTAAGTTTCAAATATAATATTAGTGTCCATTATAAAACGTATTTATTATAATATAAATGTCTACACATGGTGGAGTTAATGTTGAGAGGGGAGAAATAATGGATGGAGTTTAAGCAAAGCAATGGAGATTATGATTAGGAGAAGAGAACTTTTTTATGGAGTGAGTGGTATGATTGTATGCCGGGAGTGGGCGTGGGACCGCAGCCCGTCTTGAAGTATTCTAGGGTACCGGTAAGCTTTGAGGTGGGTTTGGTTGGTAGGCTTCCTCTTCGGGATGTGTCCAACAATGATGGGTTCTGATTAAGAACTCATCGAAAATGAGTCTCCCATTTCAGTCTGAAAAAAAACATTTAGTTAGTGTTCGTGTAATGGACTGTAAAACACTGATAAAACTTTAAAAACTACCTTTATTACTGAATACAAATTTTACGTAAACATAAATTTTGAAAATACAACATTCTCTTACAATGTTCTGAGAACAACTGTTCGTTTGTTCCTTCACAACCCCCTTCCCGCATTGTCGTTCATTGGAGGGATGTTATGACGCGCTCGCCAGGGTCGCACTGGCTCTTAGTGTCTGTATTACACTAAACAGTTAGTTTAAAATATAATACACACACCGGCAAATTTAAAGGAACATATAAAATTTAATTATTTCTTCTATAATATACACATTGTAAATATTTTACAGATAATCTCTTAAAACGAAGTTAGATTATAATTTTGAAATGAGTTTTACAAAAGTTGTACCATGTGTAACCTGCTGATGAAGAAAACAAGTCGAAGATAACAGAATAAAACAAAATACTGGTTTTAAACAGAATAACTTTATTGTACAATTTTAAACTTAAATGCATTTTTTCTTTCGCTTTAATAGCGTGTGTTTTCTCCACGAGCCCTGACAACTGCAGTCATTCTTCTCACCATACTTCTAATGAGGTCATCGATCAGTTGTTGAGGCAGTCTCTCCCATTTCTCAATCAATGCGATTCTTACTTCTTTTTTGGTTTAAGGTACCGGAATTCGTGCCCTAAGTTTTCTGCCTAGCATGTCCCACACATGTTCTATCGGATTCAGGTCTGGGGAACACGCTGGCCAATTCATTGTTGTTATACCCACTTGTATTAAAAAGTCTCTTACACAGTGGGCGCGCATTATCCTGCATTAAAATGAAATTGTCTCCAATATATGGGGCAAAAGGTACCACATGGTCTTGGAGAATATCTCTAATGTACCTATCTGCTGTTAATGCCCCGCCATCAATCACCACTAACTCCCCAAACATATACCGCCCCATACCATAATTGAACCTCCTCCAAAGGTACAGCAGTAGTAAAATTAAAAAGTGCAGATTGTTCTCCTTGACGTCGATACAATCTTTCCCTATCGTCGATGGAATTTACACAGAAACAGCTCTTGTCCGTGAAGAGAATGTGACCCCACTAGTTAGCATTCCAATTTTGATGTTCTCTACCAAATTCAAGTCGCGCTACACGATGGTGTCTGTTGAGTCTTGGGGCGTTTATTGGCACATATGACATAAGACCAACTTCCTTAAGTCTTCTTCTTACTGTGCGCTCACTTATGTTGGTTCCACGAGCATCTTGCAGTACGTTTTTGGTTTGAACTGCCGTTTGACGTCTGTTTTGTAAAGTTTGCAACGTTATAAAACGATCATCTACAGCCGTGGTTAAGCGTTTTCTACCTTGCCCACATCTTCTTACATACTCCCCGGTTTGTCTCCACTGCGGTGGATAATTGATGGTGACTTACCAAACATTAAAGCAACTTCCCTGAATGTTCGACCATGTTCGATGATAACTACAGCCCTAGCAATATTATTCGGTATTAAATCCCTCATTATTACTTGATCGTTGCAATAAGAACACAACGGAGTTATAAGAAAAACCAATTCCAACAAACCCGAACAAATTAACTGATTAATTCAAAATAAATTAGTACTGCTTATCAACAAATAATGTGTTTAAAATGTAAAACACAACACAAATAGACAAATAATTTGTTGTTTTAACATTTAAAACTTCACTTGTAGTGTGCAGCATTCAAAGCTATCTAGTCATAGTCTATAAAATAGTACAATAAAGAAATAAATTACAATCATAACCTGTTCCTTTAAATTTGCCTAATTATACTTAAAAATAATCGTTACAATATTATTATTATTAATTTATTTTAATTCAAATCATTGTAACCATATTATGACGTTGGGCGTCAATTTGTGATATGATTTACATGTTGAGAATGAATTTATAAAAATATTTAGTTAACTTTTAAAAAATAACAATATACCAAAAGAAAAAATGTAATTTACAATAAAACAACCATTAATCTTAATTTCGTCTTTAATTAGTTGTAAAAGATATTTCAATAATTAACAAAACTTATAAATGTTTATCACAGCAAAAATTATGATAGTTAAATACCTCGGCTAGGGGTGAGTAAGTTCATTAGCTCTGACTATAGTACAATATTTGTTTCTTTAAGAAATTATAAGGGCGCCACTGAAATCTTTTTATTTTTTATGATACTACTGAAGAAAGTTGTTTTAAGCTGAGTGATTTAAATAAGTATCATAAGATGACAGAAAGATATCAGAAACTGTCTATGAAGTAAAAAAAATGAATATGTACCAACAGATAAAAGATAAATAGATTTCCTTGGTGCTAAAATGAATGGTGTTGAGAATACGTTACAAAAAAATAATCCGCAAACAGTTCTTTACAAATACTTATTCTAATACAGTTGACGATATAGATAGATATAAACGGAGATAAAAGAGAAAAAATATGGGAACAGTAAACTTGATATACCACAATAAACTTATCTTTTAATAATAGTGGACGATCCTTCGCCGAACCTTGGGGTAGCTACGGCACTGTCTAGGTGGTTCCAAATGACTATGGAAGATCACGAGTGGAGGGATGATCTGCCCAAGTTGTAGAGATGATCCAGTTAAAAATGTTCGTGCATACGAGAGCTTAAAGTTTACAAGCTGTTCAAGTTTACTGAATCTTCAAATTAAAGAGATGCTTCTAGTTTACTGTATTATATTCCAACTTTCTGTATATCACTGTAAACCAATACAAAAAATAAGACTGGGAATAATTATCAAAACCTCTTGAACTCGATAATGGCAACTCATTAGTCCACCTCGTAGCGTAGCTACTTTGAACTTCCAATTATAATTATAGAGACCGTATTCATTATTTTATTATTAAGAATTCTTTCGGAAAGATAGAGCTCGCGGTACTAATTTAATTTAATATTTAGGATACCAGGTGCTTAAAATGTTAACAGGTACTATTACATCATTTAGAGCTTAAAATTTATCCCAAATCCTCTAATCCTATTTTTACTATTATGATAATTATTTTTTATTAGAATTTACTAAAATCTTTTTCTTTGAGATTTGCTTCGTCCACCGAGAAGATATATCGTTTGCTAATGTAATGGGATGTTAGGTTGTGATGTAATAAAACTACAATAAAGTCGTATGTTTGGTTTGAAAATAAGTTCATGTGCACATAAGCGATTTTATGGAAAATCGATTCTGTATATGACTTCAACAATGTTAACGACCGTTGGTTACAAGAGATAGAAAAACACATATTTAACAAACAAGCAAGTACAGGGTTATACTAAAAATTGGAAAAAAATTATAGAAATTGAGATGATATTTAGAACAAACAATAATTAGAAAGTAGTTTAGAATAGAAAGAAATATTTGAATGGGTTATAGAAGAAATATAGAAAAAGTATATCGTTAAGCGTCTAAAATAATTAGGAAGTTAGAGAATTATAGAAAATACAGTCGGCTTTAGAATAGCATATACATGTTAAATGTGAATTTCGTTTACCTACCGAAGTTATAAAAACGCCCTTTTTCAACAACATAGGAGTGCCAATTTTAAAACGCCTACATTAAATGGTTTTTGGGGATTAAGTTTATTTACAAGGGTCGGTCATGTCCCGAATAAATAGGTCTATCTTCAAATTCACACAAAATAATAATATCTACACATTTTCACATCACAGAGGTAGAATTCTAGGCGTATTTTTTTACGTGTGCTTTCTTGTATAACTAAAGCGATTCCAAAAACATTTTTAAGCATAATAAATTATATTTATCAAAAAAAAACAAGTCTGTTGTTTATAAAAAGTTATTTATTTTACACAAAGAACAATAAAACAACAATAAAACAATCTAAATATTTAATTATTATATCTATGTTTTTTAGATATTTATTAAATTTTTCACACTGTCGTTGACGGCTCATTTTTAAAATGTATTGCTACATTTTGATTTTTACCACCCTATTTATTTACTAAATAAAATATAAAATAAAAAATGTAGGGTCATTTTGATTCGAACGTAACAGAAAAAAGTCAACAAAAATTCTTTTAGAATATTAAATTCAACATAAAAACAATTAAAATTAGTAACATCAAGATTGATTAGAAACTGTTGGAGATTCAAAAATAAATATTTTTATCTTTCATTTTATGGAATGTTATTTATTATTTCTAACAACCTACCTAAAAGAAATGTTTTGAAAAGGGATTTTAATCCCAAACAAATATTTATTATCGAGGGTTCCAAACTATGTGAAGTAAAAAAGGAATCAATAGAGAGGTTGCAATAAAAAACAAATAAAACCGTACTGTATAATACACAGGCAATTTGTCAATAAAATACCTTATGCTGCAAACATTAAAGATGTGTGCGTGGACAACTGTTTAACTGATTTTAAATTTATTATTATTTAAACCGTGATTGGCTATACACAATAAATAGGCCGTCCTTAAAATTAATTCATTGTAAGCGATTTGAGTTTGAAAATGTATATGATATTCTGAAGCCGATAGTACATATTATTTTGAATTTAAATAACTAATAATTATAAATGCCTAGGTACTAATTTTTATGAATCAATATGTATTTTTTCTCAAATATTAGTCAGCTAAAGTGTTTTTGATATATTAAAAAGTCTGTAAGATAAATGGTTGAACATATCGAATACTATTTTCAGTGCCCACACATTTTGTTCCACTTAATTTTCAGTCCAATTTGTTCTTGTAATTTGTTCCTTATTACGTGAAAATAGGTATAGCTAAAATACGTCTAAAAGAACTCACTTAATCATTATTCTCATTTCCTGCAATACAGTCTATTTCGAAACGAAAACTTTGATAACTAAATTCTAATTAAAATTGACCAGATTAAAAGTAAATTACAACCTTCTGCCTCGGACCTTTATCGAACCAAGAAATCTCATAAATTTCGCGTGCAGTTGCAATGGAGGAATAGGAAAAGAATCTATTTATGAATTCAAAGGTGAAGGTTAATAAATGGTTTATTCTACACATTTTGTTAATTGTAGAAATTTGCATTTATCGATAAGTGAAGATAGATATTTAATTTATATTGTCGAATTAAAAGCCAAAGCACAATGTCATTAAATTCAAACGAAAATTGCCATTCATTTTATTATTAATCCAATTAATTTTTTGAAGATAAAAGTTTTTATTCCCTAAGCCTTTACAGGGTGGAGTAATGATAAAAAAGTGAATAATTACAATTACACCGTTTTCCATAATTTTACGCAATTCAAAAGCCAAAACTGTTTTTGTCAAAAAAATAAGCAAGGCTATAGCCTTGGATTTTTGTCAAAATTCAACAAAAATTTGATTATCATAAAAATGGTTTAGAACCACTATTTTGATTACGTAGAACACGAAAATCGAGTTTAAAATGCAAAATTATGGCTAATTTCAATAAAAGTTTACTAATTTTGAATGCTTCCCATGAATTATTCGCACTACGATTTAAGGATGTTTTATACATCCCATTGAGGAACTGACTGCACCAATCGATTCAGCGTCTCAAAAAACACCGTTTTCCATAATTTCACGCAATTCAAAAACCAAAAGTGTTTTTGTCAAAAAAATGAGCAAGGCTATAGCCTTGGATTTTTGTCAAAATTCAACAAAAATTTGATTATCATAAAAATGGTTTAGAACCACTATTTTGATTACGTAGAACACGAAAATCGAGTTTAAAATGCAAAATTATGGCTAATTTCATTAAAAGTTTACTAATTTTGAATGCTTTCCATGAAATATTCGCACCTCGATTTAAGGATGTTTTATACATCCTATCAAGGAACTGACTGCACCAATCGATTCAGCGTCTCAAAATACACCGTTTTCCATAATTTCACGCAATTCAAAAGCCAAAAGTGTTTTTGTCAAAAAAATGAGCAAGGCTATAGCCTTGGATTTTTGTCAAAATTCAACAAAAATTTGATTATCATAAAAATGGTTTAGAACCACTATTTTGATTACGTAGAACACGAAAATCGAGTTTAAAATGCAAAATTATGGCTAATTTCATTAAAAGTTTACTAATTTTGAATGCTTTCCATGAAATATTCGCACCTCGATTTAAGGATGTTTTATACATCCTATCAAGGAACTGACTGCACCAATCGATTCAGCGTCACAAAAACACCGTTTTCCATAATTTCACGCAATTCAAAAGCCAAAAGTGTTTTTGTCAAAAAAATGAGCAAGGCTATAGCCTTGGATTTTTGTCAAAATTCAACAAAAATTTGATTATCATAAAAATGGTTTAGAACCACTATTTTGATTACGTAGAACACGAAAATCGAGTTTAAAATGCAAAATTATGGCCAATTTCATTAAAAGTTTACTAATTTTGAATGCTTCCCATGAATTATTCGCACTACGATTTAAGGATGTTTTATACATCCCATTGAGGAACTGACTGCACCAATCGATTCAGCGTCTCAACAAACACCGTTTTCCATAATTTCACGCAATTCAAAAGCCAAAAGTGTTTTTGTCAAAAAAATGAGCAAGGCTATAGCCTTGGATTTTTGTCAAAATTCAACAAAAATTTGATTATCATAAAAATGGTTTAGAACCACTATTTTGATTACGTAGAACACGAAAATCGAGTTTAAAATGCAAAATTATGGCTAATTTCATTAAAAGTTTACTTATTTTGAATGCTTCCCATGAATTATTCGCACCTCAATTTAAGGATGTTTTATACATCCTATCGAGGAACTGACTGCACCAATCGATTCAGCGTCTCAAAAAACACCGTTTTCCATAATTTCACGCAATTCAAAAGCCAAAAGTGTTTTTGTCAAAAAAATGAGCAAGGCTATAGCCTTGGATTTTTGTCAAAATTCAACAAAAATTTGATTATCATAAAAATGGTTTAGAACCACTATTTTGATTACGTAGAACACGAAAATCGAGTTTAAAATGCAAAATTATGGCTAATTTCATTAAAAGTTTACTAATTTTGAATGCTTTCCATGAAATATTCGCACCTCGATTTAAGGATGTTTTATACATCCTATCAAGGAACTGACTGCACCAATCGATTCAGCGTCTCAAAAAACACCGTTTTCCATAATTTCACGCAATTTAAAAGCCAAAAGTGTTTTTGTCAAAAAAATGAGCAAGGCTATAGCCTTGGATTTTTGTCAAAATTCAACAAAAATTTGATTATCATAAAAATGGTTTAGAACCACTAATTTGAATACGTAGAACACGAAAATCGAGTTTAAAATGCAAAGTTATGGCTAATTTCAATAAAAGTTTACTAATTTTGAATGCTTCCCATGAATTATTCGCACCTCGATTTAAGGATGTTTTATACATCCCATTGAGGAACTGACTGCACCAATCGATTCAGCGTCTCAAAAAACACCGTTTTCCATAATTTCACGCAATTCAAAAACCAAAAGTGTTTTTGTCAAAAAATGAGCAAGGCTATAGCCTTGGATTTTTGTCAAAATTCAACAAAAATTTGATTATCATAAAAATGGTTTAGAACCACTATTTTGATTACGTAGAACACGAAAATCGAGTTTAAAATGCAAAATTATGGCTAATTTCATTAAAAGTTTACTAATTTTGAATGCTTCCCATGAATTATTCGCACCTCGATTTAAGGATGTTTTATACATCCTATCAAGGAACTGACTGCACCAATCGATTCAGCGTCTCAAAAAACACCGTTTTCCATAATTTCACGCAATTCAAAAGCCAAAAGTGTTTTTGTCAAAAAAATGAGCAAGGCTATAGCCTTGGATTTTTGTCAAAATTCAACAAAAATTTGATTATCATAAAAATGGTTTAGAACCACTATTTTGATTACGTAGAACACGAAAATCGAGTTTAAAATGCAAAATTATGGCTAATTTCATTAAAAGTTTACTAATTTTGAATGCTTTCCATGAAATATTCGCACCTCGATTTAAGGATGTTTTATACATCCTATCAAGGAACTGACTGCACCAATCGATTCAGCGTCTCAAAAAACACCGTTTTCCATAATTTCACGCAATTCAAAAACCAAAAGTGTCTTTGTCAAAAAATGAGCAAGGCTATAGCCTTGGATTTTTGTCAAAATTCAACAAAAATTTGATTATCATAAAAATGGTTTAGAACCACTAATTTGAATACGTAGAACACGAAAATCGAGTTTAAAATGCAAAATTATGGCTAATTTCAATAAAAGTTTACTAATTTTGAATGCTTCCCATGAATTATTCGCACCTCGATTTAAGGATGTTTTATACATCCCATTGAGGAACTGACTGCACCAATCGATTCAGCGTCTCAAAAAACACCGTTTTCCATAATTTCACGCAATTCAAAAACCAAAAGTGTTTTTGTCAAAAAATGAGCAAGGCTATAGCCTTGGATTTTTGTCAAAATTCAACAAAAATTTGATTATCATAAAAATGGTTTAGAACCACTATTTTGATTACGTAGAACACGAAAATCGAGTTTAAAATGCAAAATTATGGCTAATTTCATTAAAAGTTTACTAATTTTGAATGCTTTCCATGAAATATTCGCACCTCGATTTAAGGATGTTTTATACATCCTATCAAGGAACTGACTGCACCAATCGATTTAGCGTCTCAAAAAAACCTTTTCCATAATTTCACGCAATTTAAAAGCCAAAAGTGTTTTTGTCAAAAAAATGAGCAAGGCTATAGCCTTGGATTTTTGTCAAAATTCAACAAAAATTTGATTATCATAAAAATGGTTTAGAACCACTATTTTGATTACGTAGAACACGAAAATCGAGTTTAAAATGCAAAATTATGGCTAATTTCATTAAAAGTTTACTAATTTTGAATGCTTTCCATGAAATATTCGCACCTCGATTTAAGGATGTTTTATACATCCTATCAAGGAACTGACTGCACCAATCGATTCAGCGTCTCAAAAAACACCGTTTTCCATAATTTCACGCAATTCAAAAGCCAAAAGTGTTTTTGTCAAAAAAATGAGCAAGGCTATAGCCTTGGATTTTTGTCAAAATTCAACAAAAATTTGATTATCATAAAAATGGTTTAGAACCACTATTTTGATTACGTAGAACACGAAAATCGAGTTTAAAATGCAAAATTATGGCTAATTTCATTAAAAGTTTACTAATTTTGAATGCTTTCCATGAAATATTCGCACCTCGATTTAAGGATGTTTTATACATCCTATCAAGGAACTGACTGCACCAATCGATTCAGCGTCTCAAAAAACACCGTTTTCCATAATTTCACGCAATTCAAAAGCCAAAAGTGTTTTTGTCAAAAAATGAGCAAGGCTATAGCCTTGGATTTTTGTCAAAATTCAACAAAAATTTGATTATCATAAAAATGGTTTAGAACCATTATTTTGATTACGTAGAACACGAAAATCGACTTTAAAATGCAAAATTATGGCTAATTTCATTAAAAGTTTACTAATTTTGAATGCTTTCCATGAAATATTCGCACCTCGATTTAAGGATGTTTTATACATCCTATCAAGGAACTGACTGCACCAATCGATTCAGCGTCTCAAAAAACACCGTTTTCCATAATTTCACGCAATTCAAAAGCCAAAAGTGTTTTTGTCAAAAAAATGAGCAAGGCTATAGCCTTGGATTTTTGTCAAAATTCAACAAAAATTTGATTATCATAAAAATGGTTTAGAACCACTATTTTGATTACGTAAAACACGAAAATCGACTTTAAAATGCAAAATTATGGCTAATTTCATTAAAAGTTTACTAATTTTGAATGCTTTCCATGAAATATTCGCACCTCGATTTAAGGATGTTTTATACATCCTATCAAGGAACTGACTGCACCAATCGATTCAGCGTCTCAAAAAACACCGTTTTCCATAATTTCACGCAATTCAAAAGCCAAAAGTGTTTTTGTCAAAAAAATGAGCAAGGCTATAGCCTTGGATTTTTGTCAAAATTCAACAAAAATTTGATTATCATAAAAATGGTTTAGAACCACTATTTTGATTACGTAAAACACGAAAATCGACTTTAAAATGCAAAATTATGGCTAATTTCATTAAAAGTTTACTAATTTTGAATGCTTTCCATGAAATATTCGCACCTCGATTTAAGGATGTTTTATACATCCTATCAAGGAACTGACTGCACCAATCGATTCAGCGTCTCAAAAAACACCGTTTTCCATAATTTCACGCAATTCAAAAGCCAAAAGTGTTTTTGTCAAAAAAATGAGCAAGGCTATAGCCTTGGATTTTTGTCAAAATTCAACAAAAATTTGATTATCATAAAAATGGTTTAGAACCACTAATTTGAATACGTAGAACACGAAAATCGAGTTTAAAATGCAAAGTTATGGCTAATTTCAATAAAAGTTTACTAATTTTGAATGCTTCCCATGAATTATTCGCACCTCGATTTAAGGATGTTTTATACATCCCATTGAGGAACTGACTGCACCAATCGATTCAGCGTCTCAAAAAACACCGTTTATCATAATTTCACGCAATTTAAAAGCCAAAAGTGTTTTTGTCAAAAAAATGAGCAAGGCTATAGCCTTGGATTTTTGTCAAAATTCAACAAAAATTTGATTATCATAAAAATGGTTTAGAACCACTATTTTGATTACGTAGAACACGAAAATCGAGTTTAAAATGCAAAATTATGGCTAATTTCATTAAAAGTTTACTAATTTTGAATGCTTTCCATGAAATATTCGCACCTCGATTTAAGGATGTTTTATACATCCTATCAAGGAACTGACTGCACCAATCGATTCAGCGTCTCAAAAAACACCGTTTTCCATAATTTCACGCAATTCAAAAGCCAAAAGTGTTTTTGTCAAAAAAATGAGCAAGGCTATAGCCTTGGATTTTTGTCAAAATTCAACAAAAATTTGATTATCATAAAAATGGTTTAGAACCACTATTTTGATTACGTAGAACACGAAAATCGAGTTTAAAATGCAAAATTATGGCTAATTTCATTAAAAGTTTACTAATTTTGAATGCTTTCCATGAAATATTCGCACCTCGATTTAAGGATGTTTTATACATCCTATCAAGGAACTGACTGCACCAATCGATTCAGCGTCTCAAAAAACACCGTTTTCCATAATTTCACCCAATTCAAAAGCCAATAGTGTTTTTGTCAAAATGAGCAAGGCTATAGCCTTGGATTTTTGTCAAAATTCAACAAAAATTTGATTATCATAAAAATGGTTTAGAACCACTATTTTGATTACGTAAAACACGAAAATCGACTTTAAAATGCAAAATTATGGCTAATTTCATTAAAAGTTTACTAATTTTGAATGCTTTCCATGAAATATTCACACCTCGATTTAAGGATGTTTTATACATCCTATCAAGGAACTGACTGCACCAATCGATTCAGCGTCTCAAAAAACACCGTTTTCCATAATTTCACGCAATTCAAAAGCCAAAAGTGTTTTTGTCAAAAAAATGAGCAAGGCTATAGCCTTGGATTTTTGTCAAAATTCAACAAAAATTTGATTATCATAAAAATGGTTTAGAACCACTATTTTGATTACGTAAAACACGAAAATCGACTTTAAAATGCAAAATTATGGCTAATTTCATTAAAAGTTTACTAATTTTGAATGCTTTCCATGAAATATTCGCACCTCGATTTAAGGATGTTTTATACATCCTATCAAGGAACTGACTGCACCAATCGATTCAGCGTCTCAAAAAACACCGTTTTCCATAATTTCACGCAATTCAAAAGCCAAAAGTGTTTTTGTCAAAAAAATGAGCAAGGCTATAGCCTTGGATTTTTGTCAAAATTCAACAAAAATTTGATTATCATAAAAATGGTTTAGAACCACTAATTTGAATACGTAGAACACGAAAATCGAGTTTAAAATGCAAAATTATGGCTAATTTCATTAAAAGTTTACTTATTTTGAATGCTTCCCATGAATTATTCGCACCTCAATTTAAGGATGTTTTATACATCCTATCGAGGAACTGACTGCACCAATCGATTCAGCGTCTCAAAAAACACCGTTTTCCATAATTTCACGCAATTCAAAAGCCAAAAGTGTTTTTGTCAAAAAAATGAGCAAGGCTATAGCCTTGGATTTTTGTCAAAATTCAACAAAAATTTGATTATCATAAAAATGGTTTAGAACCACTATTTTGATTACGTAGAACACGAAAATCGAGTTTAAAATGCAAAATTATGGCTAATTTCATTAAAAGTTTACTAATTTTGAATGCTTTCCATGAAATATTCGCACCTCGATTTAAGGATGTTTTATACATCCTATCAAGGAACTGACTGCACCAATCGATTCAGCGTCTCAAAAAACACCGTTTTCCATAATTTCACGCAATTCAAAAGCCAAAAGTGTTTTTGTCAAAAAAATGAGCAAGGCTATAGCCTTGGATTTTTGTCAAAATTCAACAAAAATTTGATTATCATAAAAATGGTTTAGAACCACTATTTTGATTACGTAGAACACGAAAATCGAGTTTAAAATGCAAAATTATGGCTAATTTCATTAAAAGTTTACTAATTTTGAATGCTTTCCATGAAATATTCGCACCTCGATTTAAGGATGTTTTATACATCCTATCAAGGAACTGACTGCACCAATCGATTCAGCGTCTCAAAAAACACCGTTTTCCATAATTTCACGCAATTCAAAAGCCAAAAGTGTTTTTGTCAAAAAATGAGCAAGGCTATAGCCTTGGATTTTTGTCAAAATTCAACAAAAATTTGATTATCATAAAAATGGTTTAGAACCACTATTTTGATTACGTAGAACACGAAAATCGAGTTTAAAATGCAAAATTATGGCTAATTTCATTAAAAGTTTACTAATTTTGAATGCTTTCCATGAAATATTCGCACCTCGATTTAAGGATGTTTTATACATCCTATCAAGGAACTGACTGCACCAATCGATTCAGCGTCTCAAAAAACACCTTTTTCCATAATTTCACGCAATTTAAAAGCCAAAAGTGTTTTTGTCAAAAAATGAGCAAGGCTATAGCCTTGGATTTTTGTCAAAATTCAACAAAAATTTGATTATCATAAAAATGGTTTAGAACCACTATTTTGATTACGTAAAACACGAAAATCGACTTTAAAATGCAAAATTATGGCTAATTTCATTAAAAGTTTACTAATTTTGAATGCTTTCCATGAAATATTCACACCTCGATTTAAGGATGTTTTATACATCCTATCAAGGAACTGACTGCACCAATCGATTCAGCGTCTCAAAAAACACCGTTTTCCATAATTTCACGCAATTCAAAAGCCAAAAGTGTTTTTGTCAAAAAAATGAGCAAGGCTATAGCCTTGGATTTTTGTCAAAATTCAACAAAAATTTGATTATCATAAAAATGGTTTAGAACCACTATTTTGATTACGTAGAACACGAAAATCGAGTTTAAAATGCAAAATTATGGCTAATTTCATTAAAAGTTTACTAATTTTGAATGCTTTCCATGAAATATTCGCACCTCGATTTAAGGATGTTTTATACATCCTATCAAGGAACTGACTGCACCAATCGATTCAGCGTCTCAAAAAACACCGTTTTCCATAATTTCACGCAATTCAAAAGCCAAAAGTGTTTTTGTCAAAAATGAGCAAGGCTATAGCCTTGGATTTTTGTCAAAATTCAACAAAAATTGGATTATCATAAAAATGGTTTAGAACCACTATTTTGATTACGTAGAACACGAAAATCGAGTTTAAAATGCAAAATTATGGCTAATTTCATTAAAAGTTTACTAATTTTGAATGCTTCCCATGAATTATTCGCACCTCGATTTAAGGATGTTTTATACATCCTATCGAGGAACTGACTGCACCAATCGATTCAGCGTCTCAAAAAACACCGTTTTCCATAATTTCACGCAATTCAAAAGCCAAAAGTGTTTTTGTAAAAATAATGAGCAAGGCTATAGCCTTGGATTTTTGTCAAAATTCAACAAAAATTTGATTATCATAAAAATGGTTTAGAACCACTATTTTGATTACGTAGAACACGAAAATCGAGTTTAAAATGCAAAATTATGGCTAATTTCATTAAAAGTTTACTTATTTTGAATGCTTCCCATGAATTATTCGCACCTCGATTTAAGGATGTTTTATACATCCTATCAAGGAACTGACTGCACCAATCGATTCAGCGTCTCAAAAAACACCGTTTTCCATAATTTCACGCAATTCAAAAGCCAAAAGTGTTTTTGTCAAAAAATGAGCAAGGCTATAGCCTTGGATTTTTGTCAAAATTCAACAAAAATTTGATTATCATAAAAATGGTTTTGAACCACTATTTTGATTACGTAAAACACGAAAATCGACTTTAAAATGCAAAATTATGGCTAATTTCATTAAAAGTTTACTAATTTTGAATGCTTTCCATGAAATATTCGCACCTCGATTTAAGGATGTTTTATACATCCTATCAAGGAACTGACTGCACCAATCGATTCAGCGTCTCAAAAAACACCGTTTTCCATAATTTCACGCAATTCAAAAGCCAAAAGTGTTTTTGTCAAAAAAATGAGCAAGGCTATAGCCTTGGATTTTTGTCAAAATTCAACAAAAATTTGATTATCATAAAAATGGTTTAGAACCACTATTTTGATTACGTAGAACACGAAAATCGAGTTTAAAATGAAAAATTATGGCTAATTTCATTAAAAGTTTACTAATTTTGAATGCTTTCCATGAAATATTCGCACCTCGATTTAAGGATGTTTTATACATCCTATCAAGGAACTGACTGCACCAATCGATTCAGCGTCTCAAAAAACACCGTTTTCCATAATTTCACGCAATTCAAAAGCCAAAAGTGTTTTTGTCAAAAAAATGAGCAAGGCTATAGCCTTGGATTTTTGTCAAAATTCAACAAAAATTTGATTATCATAAAAATGGTTTAGAACCACTATTTTGATTACGTAAAACACGAAAATCGACTTTAAAATGCAAAATTATGGCTAATTTCATTAAAAGTTTACTAATTTTGAATGCTTTCCATGAAATATTCACACCTCGATTTAAGGATGTTTTATACATCCTATCAAGGAACTGACTGCACCAATCGATTCAGCGTCTCAAAAAACACCGTTTTCCATAATTTCACGCAATTCAAAAGCCAAAAGTGTTTTTGTCAAAATTATGAGCAAGGCTATAGCCTTGGATTTTTGTCAAAATTCAACAAAAATTTGATTATCATAAAAATGGTTTAGAACCACTATTTTGATTACGTAGAACACGAAAATCGAGTTTAAAATGAAAAATTATGGCTAATTTCATTAAAAGTTTACTAATTTTGAATGCTTTCCATGAAATATTCGCACCTCGATTTAAGGATGTTTTATACATCCTATCAAGGAACTGACTGCACCAATCGATTCAGCGTCTCAAAAAACACCGTTTTCCATAATTTCACGCAATTCAAAAGCCAAAAGTGTTTTTGTCAAAAAATGAGCAAGGCTATAGCCTTGGATTTTTGTCAAAATTCAACAAAAATTTGATTATCATAAAAATGGTTTAGAACCACTATTTTGATTACGTAGAACACGAAAATCGAGTTTAAAATGAAAAATTATGGCTAATTTCATTAAAAGTTTACTAATTTTGAATGCTTTCCATGAAATATTCGCACCTCGATTTAAGGATGTTTTATACATCCTATCAAGGAACTGACTGCACCAATCGATTCAGCGTCTCAAAAAACACCTTTTTCCATAATTTCACCCAATTCAAAAGCCAATAGTGTTTTTGTCAAAAAAATGAGCAAGGCTATAGCCTTGGATTTTTGTCAAAATTCAACAAAAATTTGATTATCATAAAAATGGTTTAGAACCACTATTTTGATTACGTAGAACACGAAAATCGAGTTTAAAATGAAAAATTATGGCTAATTTCATTAAAAGTTTACTAATTTTGAATGCTTTCCATGAAATATTCACACCTCCATTTAAGGATGTTTTATACATCCTATCAAGGAACTGACTGCACCAATCGATTCAGCGTCTCAAAAAACACCGTTTTCCATAATTTCACGCAATTCAAAAGCCAAAAGTGTTTTTGTCAAAAAAATGAGCAAGGCTATAGCCTTGGATTTTTGTCAAAATTCAACAAAAATTTGATTATCATAAAAATGGTTTAGAACCACTATTTTGATTACGTAGAACACGAAAATCAAGTTTAAAATGCAAAATTATGGCTAATTTCATTAAAAGTTTACTAATTTTGAATGCTTTCCATGAAATATTCGCACCTCGATTTAAGGATGTTTTATACATCCTATCAAGGAACTGACTGCACCAATCGATTCAGCGTCTCAAAAAACACCGTTTTCCATAATTTCACGCAATTCAAAAGCCAAAAGTGTTTTTGTCAAAATTCAACAAAAATTTGATTATCATAAAAATGGTTTAGAACCACTATTTTGATTACGTAGAACACGAAAATCGAGTTTAAAATGAAAAATTATGGCTAATTTCATTAAAAGTTTACTAATTTTGAATGCTTTCCATGAAATATTCGCACCTCGATTTAAGGATGTTTTATACATCCTATCAAGGAACTGACTGCACCAATCGATTCAGCGTCTCAAAAAACACCGTTTTCCATAATTTCACGCAATTCAAAAGCCAAAAGTGTTTTTGTCAAAAAAATGAGCAAGGCTATAGCCTTGGATTTTTGTCAAAATTCAACAAAAATTTGATTATCATAAAAATGGTTTAGAACCACTATTTTGATTACGTAGAACACGAAAATCGAGTTTAAAATGAAAAATTATGGCTAATTTCATTAAAAGTTTACTAATTTTGAATGCTTTCCATGAAATATTCGCACCTCGATTTAAGGATGTTTTATACATCCTATCAAGGAACTGACTGCACCAATCGATTCAGCGTCTCAAAAAACACCGTTTTCCATAATTTCACGCAATTCAAAAGCCAAAAGTGTTTTGTCAAAAAAATGAGCAAGGCTATAGCCTTGGATTTTTGTCAAAATTCAACAAAAATTTGATTATCATAAAAATGGTTTAGAACCACTATTTTGATTACGTAGAACACGAAAATCGAGTTTAAAATGAAAAATTATGGCTAATTTCATTAAAAGTTTACTAATTTTGAATGCTTTCCATGAAATATTCGCACCTCGATTTAAGGATGTTTTATACATCCTATCAAGGAACTGACTGCACCAATCGATTCAGCGTCTCAAAAAACACCGTTTTCCATAATTTCACGCAATTCAAAAGCCAAAAGTGTTTTTGTCAAAAAAATGAGCAAGGCTATAGCCTTGGATTTTTGTCAAAATTCAACAAAAATTTGATTATCATAAAAATGGTTTAGAACCACTATTTTGATTACGTAGAACACGAAAATCGAGTTTAAAATGCAAAATTATGGCTAATTTCATTAAAAGTTTACTAATTTTGAATGCTTTCCATGAAATATTCGCACCTCGATTTAAGGATGTTTTATACATCCTATCAAGGAACTGACTGCACCAATCGATTCAGCGTCTCAAAAAACACCTTTTTCCATAATTTCACGCAATTCAAAAGCCAAAAGTGTTTTTGTCAAAAAAATGAGCAAGGCTATAGCCTTGGATTTTTGTCAAAATTCAACAAAAATTTGATTATCATAAAAATGGTTTAGAACCACTATTTTGATTACGTAGAACACGAAAATCGAGTTTAAAATGAAAAATTATGGCTAATTTCATTAAAAGTTTACTAATTTTGAATGCTTTCCATGAAATATTCACACCTCGATTTAAGGATGTTTTATACATCCTATCGAGGAACTGACTGCACCAATCGATTCAGCGTCTCAAAAAACACCGTTTTCCATAATTTCACGCAATTCAAAAGCCAAAAGTGTTTTTGTCAAAAAAATGAGCAAGGCTATAGCCTTGGATTTTTGTCAAAATTCAACAAAAATTTGATTATCATAAAAATGGTTTAGAACCACTATTTTGATTACGTAGAACACGAAAATCAAGTTTAAAATGCAAAATTATGGCTAATTTCATTAAAAGTTTACTAATTTTGAATGCTTTCCATGAAATATTCGCACCTCGATTTAAGGATGTTTTATACATCCTATCAAGGAACTGACTGCACCAATCGATTCAGCGTCTCAAAAAACACCTTTTTCCATAATTTCACGCAATTCAAAAGCCAAAAGTATTTTTGTCAAAAAAATGAGCAAGGCTATAGCCTTGGATTTTTGTCAAAATTCAACAAAAATTTGATTATCATAAAAATGGTTTAGAACCACTATTTTGATTACGTAGAACACGAAAATCGAGTTTAAAATGAAAAATTATGGCTAATTTCATTAAAAGTTTACTAATTTTGAATGCTTTCCATGAAATATTCACACCTCGATTTAAGGATGTTTTATACATCCTATCAAGGAACTGACTGCACCAATCGATTCAGCGTCTCAAAAAACACCGTTTTCCATAATTTCACGCAATTCAAAAGCCAAAAGTGTTTTTGTCAAAAAAATGAGCAAGGCTATAGCCTTGGATTTTTGTCAAAATTCAACAAAAATTTGATTATCATAAAAATGGTTTAGAACCACTAATTTGAATACGTAGAACACGAAAATCGAGTTTAAAATGCAAAATTATGGCTAATTTCATTAAAAGTTTACTAATTTTGAATGCTTTCCATGAAATATTCGCACCTCGATTTAAGGATGTTTTATACATCCTATCAAGGAACTGACTGCACCAATCGATTCAGCGTCTCAAAAAACACCGTTTTCCATAATTTCACGCAATTCAAAAGCCAAAAGTGTTTTTGTCAAAAAAATGAGCAAGGCTATAGCCTTGGATTTTTGTCAAAATTCAACAAAAATTTGATTATCATAAAAATGGTTTAGAACCACTATTTTGATTACGTAGAACACGAAAATCGAGTTTAAAATGCAAAATTATGGCTAATTTCATTAAAAGTTTACTAATTTTGAATGCTCATTCCCATGAATTATTCGCACCTCGATTTAAGGATGTTTTATACATCCTATCGAGGAACTGACTGCACCAATCGATTCAGCGTCTCAAAAAACACCGTTTTTCATAATTTCACGCAATTCAAAAGCCAAAACTGTTTTTGTCAAAAAAATGAGCAAGGCTATAGCCTTGGATTTTTGTCAAAATTCAACAAAAATTTGATTATCATAAAAATGGTTTAGAACCACTATTTTGATTACGTAGAACACGAAAATCGAGTTTAAAATGAAAAATTATGGCTAATTTCATTAAAAGTTTACTAATTTTGAATGCTTTCCATGAAATATTCGCACCTCGATTTAAGGATGTTTTATACATCCTATCAAGGAACTGACTGCACCAATCGATTCAGCGTCTCAAAAAACACCGTTTTCCATAATTTCACGCAATTCAAAAGCCAAAAGTGTTTTTGTCAAAAAAAAGAGCAAGGCTATAGCCTTGGATTTTTGTCAAAATTCAACAAAAATTTGATTATCATAAAAATGTTTTAGAACCACTATTTTGATTACGTAGAATACGAAAATCGAGTTTAAAATGAAAAATTATGGCTAATTTCATTAAAAGTTTACTAATTTTGAATGCTTTCCATGAAATATTCGCACCTCGATTTAAGGATGTTTTATACATCCTATCAAGGAACTGACTGCACCAATCGATTCAGCGTCTCAAAAAACACCGTTTTCCATAATTTCACGCAATTCAAAAGCCAAAAGTGTTTTTGTCAAAAAAATGAGCAAGGCTATAGCCTTGGATTTTTGTCAAAATTCAACAAAAATTTGATTATCATAAAAATGGTTTAGAACCACTATTTTGATTACGTAAAACACGAAAATCGACTTTAAAATGCAAAATTATGGCTAATTTCATTAAAAGTTTACTAATTTTGAATGCTTTCCATGAAATATTCGCACCTCGATTTAAGGATGTTTTATACATCCTATCAAGGAACTGACTGCACCAATCGATTCAGCGTCTCAAAAAACACCGTTTTCCATAATTTCACGCAATTCAAAAGCCAAAAGTGTTTTTGTCAAAAAAATGAGCAAGGCTATAGCCTTGGATTTTTGTCAAAATTCAACAAAAATTTGATTATCATAAAAATGGTTTAGAACCACTATTTTGATTACGTAGAACACGAAAATCGAGTTTAAAATGCAAAATTATGGCTAATTTCATTAAAAGTTTACTTATTTTGAATGCTTTCCATGAATTATTCGCACCTCGATTTAAGGATGTTTTATACATCCTATCGAGGAACTGACTGCACCAATCGATTCAGCGTCTCAAAAAACACCGTTTTCCATAATTTCACGCAATTCAAAAGCCAAAAGTATTTTTGTCATTAAAATGAGCAAGGCTATAGCCTTGGATTTTTGTCAACATTCAACAAAAATTTGATTATCATAAAAATGGTTTAGAACCCCTCTTGTGATGACGTAGAACACGAAAATCTAGTTTAAAATGCAAAAATTATGGCTAATTACATTAAAAGTTTACTAATTTTGAATGCTTTCCATGAAATATTCGCACCTCGATTTAAGGATGTTTTATACATCCTATCAAGGAACTGACTGCACCAATCGATTCAGCGTCTCAAAAAACACCGTTTTCCATAATTTCACGCAATTCAAAAGCCAAAAGTGTTTTTGTCAAAAAAATGAGCAAGGCTATAGCCTTGGATTTTTGTCAAAATTCAACAAAAATTTGATTATCATAAAAATGGTTTAGAACCACTATTTTGATTACGTAGAACACGAAAATCGAGTTTAAAATGCAAAATTATGGCTAATTTCATTAAAAGTTTACTAATTTTGAATGCTTTCCATGAAATATTCGCACCTCGATTTAAGGATGTTTTATACATCCTATCAAGGAACTGACTGCACCAATCGATTCAGCGTCTCAAAAAACACCGTTTTCCATAATTTCACGCAATTCAAAAGCCAAAAGTGTTTTTGTCAAAAAAATGAGCAAGGCTATAGCCTTGGATTTTTGTCAAAATTCAACAAAAATTTGATTATCATAAAAATGGTTTAGAACCACTATTTTGATTACGTAGAACACGAAAATCGACTTTAAAATGCAAAATTATGGCTAATTTCATTAAAAGTTTACTAATTTTGAATGCTTTCCATGAAATATTCGCACCTCGATTTAAGGATGTTTTATACATCCTATCAAGGAACTGACTGCACCAATCGATTCAGCGTCTCAAAAAACACCGTTTTCCATAATTTCACGCAATTCAAAAGCCAAAAGTGTTTTTGTCAAAAAAATGAGCAAGGCTATAGCCTTGGATTTTTGTCAAAATTCAACAAAAATTTGATTATCATAAAAATGGTTTAGAACCACTATTTTGATTACGTAGAACACGAAAATTAAGTTTAAAATGCAAAATTATGGCTAATTTCATTAAAAGTTTACTAATTTTGAATGCTTTCCATGAAATATTCGCACCTCGATTTAAGGATGTTTTATACATCCTATCAAGGAACTGACTGCACCAATCGATTCAGCGTCTCAAAAAACACCGTTTTCCATAATTTCACGCAATTCAAAAGCCAAAAGTGTTTTTGTCAAAAAAATGAGCAAGGCTATAGCCTTGGATTTTTGTCAAAATTCAACAAAAATTTGATTATCATAAAAATGGTTTAGAACCACTAATTTTGATTACGTAGAACACGAAAATCAAGTTTAAAATGCAAAATTATGGCTAATTTCATTAAAAGTTTACTAATTTTGAATGCTTTCCATGAAATATTCGCACCTCGATTTAAGGATGTTTTATACATCCTATCAAGGAACTGACTGCACCAATCGATTCAGCGTCTCAAAAAACACCGTTTTCCATAATTTCACGCAATTCAAAAGCCAAAAGTGTTTTTGTCAAAATGAGCAAGGCTATAGCCTTGGATTTTTGTCAAAATTCAACAAAAATTTGATTATCATAAAAATGGTTTAGAACCACTATTTTGATTACGTAGAACACGAAAATCGAGTTTAAAATGAAAAATTATGGCTAATTTCATTAAAAGTTTACTAATTTTGAATGCTTTCCATGAAATATTCGCACCTCGATTTAAGGATGTTTTATACATCCTATCAAGGAACTGACTGCACCAATCGATTCAGCGTCTCAAAAAACACCGTTTTCCATAATTTCACGCAATTCAAAAGCCAAAAGTGTTTTTGTCAAAAAAAAGAGCAAGGCTATAGCCTTGGATTTTTGTCAAAATTCAACAAAAATTTGATTATCATAAAAATGGTTTAGAACCACTATTTTGATTACGTAAAACACGAAAATCGACTTTAAAATGCAAAATTATGGCTAATTTCATTAAAAGTTTACTAATTTTGAATGCTTTCCATGAAATATTCACACCTCGATTTAAGGATGTTTTATACATCCTATCAAGGAACTGACTGCACCAATCGATTCAGCGTCTCAAAAAACACCGTTTTCCATAATTTCACGCAATTCAAAAGCCAAAAGTGTTTTTGTCAAAAAAATGAGCAAGGCTATAGCCTTGGATTTTTGTCAAAATTCAACAAAAATTTGATTATCATAAAAATGGTTTAGAACCACTATTTTGATTACGTAGAATACGAAAATCAAGTTAAAAATGCAAAATTATGGCTAATTTCATTAAAAGTTTACTAATTTTGAATGCTTTCCATGAAATATTCACACCTCGATTTAAGGATGTTTTATACATCCTATCAAGGAACTGACTGCACCAATCGATTCAGCGTCTCAAAAAACACCGTTTTCCATAATTTCACGCAATTCAAAAGCCAAAAGTGTTTTTGTCAAAAAAATGAGCAAGGCTATAGCCTTGGATTTTTGTCAAAATTCAACAAAAATTTGATTATCATAAAAATGGTTTAGAACCACTATTTTGATTACGTAGAACACGAAAATCGAGTTTAAAATGAAAAATTATGGCTAATTTCATTAAAAGTTTACTAATTTTGAATGCTTTCCATGAAATATTCGCACCTCGATTTAAAGATGTTTTATACATCCTATCAAGGAACTGACTGCACCAATCGATTCAGCGTCTCAAAAAACACCTTTTTCCATAATTTCACGCAATTCAAAAGCCAAAAGTGTTTTTGTCAAAAAAATGAGCAAGGCTATAGCCTTGGATTTTTGTCAAAATTCAACAAAAATTTGATTATCATAAAAATGGTTTAGAACCACTAATTTTGATTACGTAGAACACGAAAATCGAGTTTAAAATGCAAAATTATGGCTAATTTCATTAAAAGTTTACTAATTTTGAATGCTTTCCCATGAATTATTCGCACCTCGATTTAAGGATGTTTTATACATCCTATCAAGGAACTGACTGCACCAATCGATTCAGCGTCTCAAAAAACACCGTTTTCCATAATTTCACGCAATTCAAAAGCCAAAACTGTTTTTGTCAAAAATAAGCAAGGCTATAGCCTTGGATTTTTGTCAAAATTCAACAAAAATTTGATTATCATAAAAATGGTTTAGAACCACTATTTTGATTACGTAGAACACGAAAATCGAGTTTAAAATGAAAAATTATGGCTAATTTCATTAAAAGTTTACTAATTTTGAATGCTTTCCATGAAATATTCGCACCTCGATTTAAGGATGTTTTATACATCCTATCAAGGAACTGACTGCACCAATCGATTCAGCGTCTCAAAAACACCGTTTTCCATAATTTCACGCAATTCAAAAGCCAAAAGTGTTTTTGTCAAAAAAATGAGCAAGGCTATAGCCTTGGATTTTTGTCAAAATTCAACAAAAATTTGATTATCATAAAAATGGTTTAGAACCACTATTTTGATTACGTAGAACACGAAAATCAACTTTAAAATGCAAAATTATGGATAATTTCATTAAAAGTTTACTAATTTTGAATGCTTTCCATGAATTATTCGCACCTCGATTTAAGGATGTTTTATACATCCTATCGAGGAACTGACTGCACCAATCGATTCAGCGTCTCAAAAAACACCGTTTTCCATAATTTCACGCAATTCAAAAGCCAAAAGTGTTTTTGTCAAAATGAGCAAGGCTATAGCCTTGGATTTTTGTCAAAATTCAACAAAAATTTGATTATCATAAAAATGGTTTAGAACCACTATTTTGATTACGTAGAACACGAAAATCAAGTTTAAAATGCAAAATTATGGCTAATTTCATTAAAAGTTTACTAATTTTGAATGCTTTCCATGAAATATTCGCACCTCGATTTAAGGATGTTTTATACATCCTATCAAGGAACTGACTGCACCAATCGATTCAGCGTCTCAAAAAACACCGTTTTCCATAATTTCACCCAATTCAAAAGCCAATAGTGTTTTTGTCAAAATGAGCAAGGCTATAGCCTTGGATTTTTGTCAAAATTCAACAAAAATTTGATTATCATAAAAATGGTTTAGAACCACTAATTTTGATTACGTAGAACACGAAAATCGAGTTTAAAATGCAAAAATTTTGGCTAGTTTCATTAATTGATTACTAATTTTGAATGCTTTCCATGAAATATTCTCACCTCGATTTAAGGATGTTTTATACATCCTATCAAGGAACTGACTGCACCAATCGATTCAGCGTCTCAAAAAACACCGTTTTCCATAATTTCACGCAATTTAAAAGCCAAAAGTGTTTTTGTCAAAAAATGAGCAAGGCTATAGCCTTGGATTTTTGTCAAAATTCAACAAAAATTTGATTATCATAAAAATGGTTTAGATCCACTATTTTGATTACGTAGAACACGAAAATTGAGTTTAAAATGCAAAAATTATGGCTAATTTCAATAAAAGTTTACTAATTTTGAATGCTTTCCATGAAATATTCGCACCTCGATTTAAGGATGTTTTATACATCCTATCAAGGAACTGACTGCACCAATCGATTCAGCGTCTCAAAAAACACCGTTTTCCATAATTTCACGCAATTCAAAAGCCAAAAGTGTTTTTGTCAAAAATGAGCAAGGCTATAGCCTTGGATTTTTGTCAAAATTCAACAAAAATTTGATTATCATAAAAATGGTTTAGAACCACTATTTTGATTACGTAGAACACGAAAATCGAGTTTAAAATGCAAAATTATGGCTAATTTCATTAAAAGTTTACTTATTTTGAATGCTTCCCATGAATTATTCGCACCTCGATTTAAGGATGTTTTATACATCCTATCGAGGAACTGACTGCACCAATCGATTCAGCGTCTCAAAAAACACCGTTTTCCATAATTTCACGCAATTTAAAAGCCAAAAGTGTTTTTGTCAAAAAAATGAGCAAGGCTATAGCCTTGGATTTTTGTCAAAATTCAACAAAAATTTGATTATCATAAAAATGGTTTAGAACCACTATTTTGATTACGTAGAACACGAAAATCGAGTTTAAAATGCAAAATTATGGCTAATTTCATTAAAAGTTTACTAATTTTGAATGCTTTCCATGAAATATTCGCACCTCGATTTAAGGATGTTTTATACATCCTATCAAGGAACTGACTGCACCAATCGATTCAGCGTCTCAAAAAACACCTTTTTCCATAATTTCACCCAATTCAAAAGCCAATAGTGTTTATGTCATTATTTTGAGCAAGGCTATAGCCTTGGATTTTTGTCAAAATTCAACAAAAATTTGATTATCATAAAAATGGTTTAGAACCACTATTTTGAATACGTAGAACACGAAAATTGAGTTTAAAATGAAAAATTATGGCTAATTTCATTAAAAGTTTACTAATTTTGAATGCTTTCCATGAAATATTCGCACCTCGATTTAAGGATGTTTTATACATCCTATCAAGGAACTGACTGCACCAATCGATTCAGCGTCTCAAAAAACACCGTTTTCCATAATTTCACGCAATTCAAAAGCCAAAAGTGTTTTTGTCAAAAAATGAGCAAGGCTATAGCCTTGGATTTTTGTCAAAATTCAACAAAAATTTGATTATCATAAAAATGGTTTAGAACCACTATTTTGATTACGTAGAACACGAAAATCGAGTTTAAAATGAAAAATTATGGCTAATTTCATTAAAAGTTTACTAATTTTGAATGCTTTCCATGAAATATTCGCACCTCGATTTAAGGATGTTTTATACATCCTATCAAGGAACTGACTGCACCAATCGATTCAGCGTCTCAAAAAACACCGTTTTCCATAATTTCACGCAATTCAAAAGCCAAAAGTGTTTTTGTCAAAAAATGAGCAAGGCTATAGCCTTGGATTTTTGTCAAAATTCAACAAAAATTTGATTATCATAAAAATGGTTTAGAACCACTAATTTGAATACGTAGAACACGAAAATCGAGTTTAAAATGCAAAATTATGGCTAATTTCATTAAAAGTTTACTAATTTTGAATGCTTCCCATGAATTATTCGCACCTCGATTTAAGGATGTTTTATACATCCTATCGAGGAACTGACTGCACCAATCGATTCAGCGTCTCAAAAAACACCGTTTATCATAATTTCACGCAATTCAAAAACCAAAAGTGTTTTTGTCAAAAAATGAGCAAGGCTATAGCCTTGGATTTTTGTCAAAATTCAACAAAAATTTGATTATCATAAAAATGGTTTAGATCCACTATTTTGATTACGTAGAACACGAAAATTGAGTTTAAAATGCAGAATTATGGCTAATTTAATTAAAAGTTAACTAATTTTGAATGCTTCCCATGAATTATTCGCACCTCGATTTAAGGATGTTTTATACATCCTATCGAGGAACTGACTGCACCAATCGATTCAGCGTCTCAAAAAACACCGTTTTTCATAATTTCACGCAATTCAAAAGCCAAAACTGTTTTTGTCAAAAAAATGAGCAAGGCTATAGCCTTGGATTTTTGTCAAAATTCAACAAAAATTTGATTATCATAAAAATGGTTTAGATCCACTATTTTGATTACGTAGAACACGAAAATTGAGTTTAAAATGCAGAATTATGGCTAATTTCATTAAAAGTTAACTAATTTTGAATGCTTCCCATGAATTATTCGCACCTCGATTTAAGGATGTTTTATACATCCTATCGAGGAACTGACTGCACCAATCGATTCAGCGTCTCAAAAAACACCGTTTTCCATAATTTCACGCAATTTAAAAGCCAAAAGTGTTTTTGTCAAAAAAATGAGCAAGGCTATAGCCTTGGATTTTTGTCAAAATTCAACAAAAATTTGATTATCATAAAAATGGTTTAGAACCACTATTTTGATTACGTAGAACACGAAAATCGAGTTTAAAATGAAAAATTATGGCTAATTTCATTAAAAGTTTACTAATTTTGAATGCTTTCCATGAAATATTCGCACCTCGATTTAAGGATGTTTTATACATCCTATCAAGGAACTGACTGCACCAATCGATTCAGCGTCTCAAAAAACACCTTTTTCCATAATTTCACGCAATTCAAAAGCCAAAAGTGTTTTTGTCAAAAAAATGAGCAAGGCTATAGCCTTGGATTTTTGTCAAAATTCAACAAAAATTTGATTATCATAAAAATGGTTTAGAACCACTATTTTGATTACGTAGAACACGAAAATCGAGTTTAAAATGCAAAATTATGGCTAATTTCATTAAAAGTTTACTAATTTTGAATGCTTTCCATGAAATATTCGCACCTCGATTTAAGGATGTTTTATACATCCTATCAAGGAACTGACTGCACCAATCGATTCAGCGTCTCAAAAAACACCGTTTTCCATAATTTCACGCAATTCAAAAGCCAAAAGTGTTTTTGTCAAAAAAATGAGCAAGGCTATAGCCTTGGATTTTTGTCAAAATTCAACAAAAATTTGATTATCATAAAAATGGTTTAGAACCACTATTTTGATTACGTAGAACACGAAAATCGACTTTAAAATGCAAAATTATGGCTAATTTCATTAAAAGTTTACTAATTTTGAATGCTTTCCATGAAATATTCGCACCTCGATTTAAGGATGTTTTATACATCCTATCAAGGAACTGACTGCACCAATCGATTCAGCGTCTCAAAAAACACCGTTTTCCATAATTTCACGCAATTCAAAAGCCAAAAGTGTTTTTGTCAAAAAAATGAGCAAGGCTATAGCCTTGGATTTTTGTCAAAATTCAACAAAAATTTGATTATCATAAAAATGGTTTAGAACCACTATTTTGATTACGTAGAACACGAAAATCGAGTTTAAAATGCAAAATTATGGCTAATTTCATTAAAAGTTTACTAATTTTGAATGCTTTCCATGAATTATTCGCACCTCGATTTAAGGATGTTTTATACATCCTATCGAGGAACTGACTGCACCAATCGATTCAGCGTCTCAAAAAACACCGTTTTCCATAATTTCACGCAATTTAAAAGCCAAAAGTGTTTTTGTCAAAAAATGAGCAAGGCTATAGCCTTGGATTTTTGTCAAAATTCAACAAAAATTTGATTATCATAAAAATGGTTTAGATCCACTATTTTGATTACGTAGAACACGAAAATTGAGTTTAAAATGCAGAATTATGGCTAATTTCATTAAAAGTTAACTAATTTTGAATGCTTCCCATGAATTATTCGCACCTCGATTTAAGGATGTTTTATACATCCTATCGAGGAACTGACTGCACCAATCGATTCAGCGTCTCAAAAAACACCGTTTTCCATAATTTCACGCAATTTAAAAGCCAAAAGTGTTTTTGTCAAAAAAATGAGCAAGGCTATAGCCTTGGATTTTTGTCAAAATTCAACAAAAATTTGATTATCATAAAAATGGTTTAGAACCACTAATTTGAATACGTAGAACACGAAAATCGAGTTTAAAATGCAAAATTATGGCTAATTTCATTAAAAGTTTACTAATTTTGAATGCTTTCCATGAATTATTCGCACCTCGATTTAAGGATGTTTTATACATCCTATCGAGGAACTGACTGCACCAATCGATTCAGCGTCTCAAAAAACACCGTTTTCCATAATTTCACGCAATTTAAAAGCCAAAAGTGTTTTTGTCAAAAAAATGAGCAAGGCTATAGCCTTGGATTTTTGTCAAAATTCAACAAAAATTTGATTATCATAAAAATGGTTTAGAACCACTAATTTGAATACGTAGAACACGAAAATCGAGTTTAAAATGCAAAATTATGGCTAATTTCATTAAAAGTTTACTAATTTTGAATGCTTCCCATGAATTATTCGCACCTCGATTTAAGGATGTTTTATACATCCTATCAAGGAACTGACTGCACCAATCGATTCAGCGTCTCAAAAAACACCGTTTTCCATAATTTCACGCAATTCAAAAGCCAAAAGTGTTTTTGTCAAAAAAATGAGCAAGGCTATAGCCTTGGATTTTTGTCAAAATTCAACAAAAATTTGATTATCATAAAAATGGTTTAGAACCACTATTTTGATTACGTAGAACACGAAAATCGAGTTTAAAATGAAAAATTATGGCTAATTTCATTAAAAGTTTACTAATTTTGAATGCTTTCCATGAAATATTCGCACCTCGATTTAAGGATGTTTTATACATCCTATCGAGGAACTGACTGCACCAATCGATTCAGCGTCTCAAAAAACACCGTTTTCCATAATTTCACGCAATTTAAAAGCCAAAAGTGTTTTTGTCAAAAAATGAGCAAGGCTATAGCCTTGGATTTTTGTCAAAATTCAACAAAAATTTGATTATCATAAAAATGGTTTAGAACCACTAATTTGAATACGTAGAACACGAAAATCGAGTTTAAAATGCAAAATTATGGCTAATTTCATTAAAAGTTTACTAATTTTGAATGCTTCCCATGAATTATTCGCACCTCGATTTAAGGATGTTTTATACATCCTATCGAGGAACTGACTGCACCAATCGATTCAGCGTCTCAAAAAACACCGTTTTCCATAATTTCACGCAATTTAAAAGCCAAAAGTGTTTTTGTCAAAAAAATGAGCAAGGCTATAGCCTTGGATTTTTGTCAAAATTCAACAAAAATTTGATTATCATAAAAATGGTTTAGAACCACTAATTTGAATACGTAGAACACGAAAATCGAGTTTAAAATGCAAAATTATGGCTAATTTCATTAAAAGTTTACTAATTTTGAATGCTTTCCATGAAATATTCGCACCTCGATTTAAGGATGTTTTATACATCCTATCAAGGAACTGACTGCACCAATCGATTCAGCGTCTCAAAAAACACCTTTTTCCATAATTTCACGGAATTCAAAAGCCAAAAGTATTTTTGTCAAAATTCAACAAAAATTTGATTATCATAAAAATGGTTTGGAACCACTATTTTGATTACGTAGAACACGAAAATCGAGTTTAAAATGAAAAATTATGGCTAATTTCATTAAAAGTTTACTAATTTTGAATGCTTTCCATGAAATATTCACACCTCGATTTAAGGATGTTTTATACATCCTATCAAGGAACTGACTGCACCAATCGATTCAGCGTCTCAAAAAACACCGTTTTCCATAATTTCACGCAATTCAAAAGTGAAAACTGTTTTTGTCAAAAAAAATTAGAAAGTTTATAGCCTTGGATTTTTGTCAAAATTCAACAAAAATTTGATTATCATAAAAATGGTTTAGAACCACTAATTTGAATACGTAGAACACGAAAATCGAGTTTAAAATGAAAAATTATGGCTAATTTCATTAAAAATTTACTAATTTTGAATGCTTTCCATGAATTATTCGCACCTCGATTTAAGGATGTTTTATACATCCTATCAAGGAACTGACTGCACCAATCGATTCAGCGTCTCAAAAAACACCTTTTTTCATAATTTCACGCAATTCAAAAGCCAAAAGTGTTTTTGTCAAAAAATGAGCAAGGCTATAGCCTTGGATTTTTGTCAAAATTCAACAAAAATTTGATTATCATAAAAATGGTTTAGAACCACTATTTTGATTACGTAGAACACGAAAATCGAGTTTAAAATGAAAAATTATGGCTAATTTCATTAAAAGTTTACTAATTTTGAATGCTTTCCATGAAATATTCGCACCTCGATTTAAGGATGTTTTATACATCCTATCGAGGAACTGACTGCACCAATCGATTCAGCGTCTCAAAAAACACCGTTTTCCATAATTTCACGCAATTTAAAAGCCAAAAGTGTTTTTGTCAAAAAAATGAGCAAGGCTATAGCCTTGGATTTTTGTCAAAATTCAACAAAAATTTGATTATCATAAAAATGGTTTAGAACCACTAATTTGAATACGTAGAACACGAAAATCGAGTTTAAAATGCAAAATTATGGCTAATTTCATTAAAAGTTTACTAATTTTGAATGCTTCCCATGAATTATTCGCACCTCGATTTAAGGATGTTTTATACATCCTATCGAGGAACTGACTGCACCAATCGATTCAGCGTCTCAAAAAACACCGTTTTTCATAATTTCACGCAATTTAAAAGCCAAAAGTGTTTTTGTCAAAAAAATGAGCAAGGCTTATAGCCTTGGATTTTTGTCAAAATTCAACAAAAATTTGATTATCATAAAAATGGTTTAGAACCACTAATTTGAATACGTAGAACACGAAAATCGAGTTTAAAATGCAAAATTATGGCTAATTTCATTAAAAGTTTACTAATTTTGAATGCTTCCCATGAATTATTCGCACCTCGATTTAAGGATGTTTTATACATCCTATCGAGGAACTGACTGCACCAATCGATTCAGCGTCTCAAAAAACACCGTTTTCCATAATTTCACGCAATTTAAAAGCCAAAAGTGTTTTTGTCAAAAAAATGAGCAAGGCTATAGCCTTGGATTTTTGTCAAAATTCAACAAAAATTTGATTATCATAAAAATGGTTTAGAACCACTAATTTGAATACGTAGAACACGAAAATCGAGTTTAAAATGCAAAATTATGGCTAATTTCATTAAAAGTTTACTAATTTTGAATGCTTCCCATGAATTATTCGCACCTCGATTTAAGGATGTTTTATACATCCTATCGAGGAACTGACTGCACCAATCGATTCAGCGTCTCAAAAAACCCTATTTCCCAGGTTGGTACACCCTGTATGTAAACCAGACTAACACACCTAGTTATTCAGGATTCATAAAAATATAGAAATAGGTACCTAATACCAATTATACAATTTGAATGAATAAGTATTAGCTTAAAGTGAGGTTATTTTTTTAGTTTTATTACCATTTTTTTTTAGTTTTATTGGACTACGTTTCACCATGTTATCTGTAGCGAATTGTGGAGAAAAAAGAAGTAAACAGGACACACACAACTTAGGAAAGCCAGTAAATAGTTTGGGAATAGTTTTTAAGTATAAATAAATATTTTACGAAGTTGTTTTTCTTTAAAATTGGCGTTCATTTGACCTAACCAAAGTATTGTTTAGAAAAAAAACTTTCTAAAGTTTGACACGGTCTAGGATTTCCGGTTGAGAACGTGAAAAATATTATGAACCGAAGCCGAACGTCAAAACCTGGAGATTATGGTGCACCTTTGTTTACTCCTATAAATCGTAGATTATATTTTGTATACGAACACATTCAACGAAGATACAAAATTGTAACAAACAAAATCAACAAGAGAAAAAACAACAACCGAACATTCATGTACAGAATATCGATTTAGGGTTTGTACAATGGGGTAGTTGACCAACTGAAAGAGAACGGGGATAAATCAATGAAAGACCGTGGAAAACTTTCTGGGAAGCAGTAGAATGGGGCGTGTCGGGAGACGTACATCGCACTACGCCGCTGTAATTTTACGTAAAATTCACATTCGAAAAACACAATAAGTTCTGTGCAAAAATTACAGCTTCAAATGAGTTGCTTAAGTGATTACGACCTATCGCAACGTGAACGGTGGACGCAGATATCGGATTTCAGTCGAAAATGATTCAGGTGAGCACGCTTTTCTTAATAAATATTTTAGTATTTTGTATTTAACAAAAGAAACATTAAAAAAATACACCGGAAGAAGATACGAATTCCATATGTTTAGGGTTTTAAATTAAATTAATCTTATAGAAACTTTTTATTTCTGAAATAATTAACCACTGTAACTTTGAGGAAATTACGAGGGGTTGTGACCCTGTTTGCTTGATGGTTAATTAGTGCTTGTAATTAAATTACTTGTGTTAACACTTTCAATGGTAAAATAATCATTTTGCAATACAATAAGAAAATGTATATCATAAAATTTTTGGTAGATATTTATTTGATAAAAAGGATAATGTAGTTTTTAAATAAATCAAAGTCTTGGTAGTTATTAAACAAAGAAAATTGATATTTAAGATAATACAAGTACCTACCTATTAGGTATACAGGGTGTTTCTTAAGTAATCTAAAATATTATATGGGGCGCTTCGTTACTCAATTTTAAGACGAAAAGTTCATATAAACATGTGTGATAGGTGTTGTCGTTTATGAGATACAGGGTGTTGAATTTATTGTAATAAGTCAGTTCTGATTGTACGTGAAATTAATTTTTCCCGGTGACGCTACTGGTTTTTAGAAGTAATACGCAAAAACATGCTTATTCTAAGTGGCCTTTGAAATAATGTTGACAAGTGTCAAATTTGAAAACCAGCGCAAAAATCGTACATTTTTATTTGATTGACTCTGTGTTTAGTTAATAACTATGCCAGTGTTTATTAATGTTTACGGATGAAGCCAACTTTTCTAGACATGGGATTATGAATTTTCATAATGACCACATATGGGCAGATGTAAATCCACATACCATAAGTGTAAAACGATTTCAACAAACATTTTCGGTCAATGTTTGGCTTGGCATCATCATCATCGATGATTATTTAATTGGACCATTTTTCCTTCCTGCACGGTTAACCGGTGAGACATACCAACATTTTCTAGAAAATGAACTTCCACTTCTTTTGGAAAAAGTACCTATTATTATTAGAAGGCGCATGTGGTTCATGCATGACGGAGCTCCTCCACATTTTTCAGTGATTGTACGCGAGTTTTTAAATAATGTTTTTCCAGGCCATTGGATCGGACGAGGATCTCCACACCCGTGGCCCCCTAGATCACCTGGACACAATCCTCTGGATTTTTGTGTGTGGGGATATTTAAAATCGCTTGTTTACACAACACTGATATTAAACGGACAAGATCTTCAAAATCGTATCATAAACGGCTGTAATGTTATTCGTAACAATCCTGGTATCTTCGAACGTATTCGACAATCCATTAGACATCGAGCGGATTCTTGCATTTTAGCTGGAGGTGGACATTTTGAACATTTGCTCTGAAATGTATTATTTTTTCTTTATGTTTAACACATGTTGCTTGTAATAAAATAATAAAAAAATATAAATCAGTAGCGTCACTAAGAAAAATTAATTTCACGTACAACACCCTGTATCTCATAAACGACAACACCTATCACACATGTTTATATGAACTTTTCGTCTTAAAATTGAGTAACGAAGCGCCCCATATAATATTTTAGATTACTTAAGAAAATGTGTTTAAATTTTAAATGTGTATAAGCTTTTACACCCAGTTTAAATGATTTTATTTTAATTAAATATGGTGAATTTATTTATTTTAATGAAATAAACAATGGATATGTTACGGTAAAAGTAGATATTGCGGCAAATGTACACATTTTCCGGTAAATGTGCACATTTGTCACCTCGTTTGGGTAATGTGCATTCAACTAACATTTACAATTTTAAATAAGGGAAATGTAAATTGAATCCACAATGACCATGTCGTTTTGGTAAATGTGACATTTTTACTCTTTTGGGAGCCCCTTCCATTCTCCAGTGCGATAATGGTAGGGAGTTTGCAAATAAAATTATCCAAGAATTAGCAAATATGTGGGATGGTGTAAAAAGCCTCGCCATTCCCAAAGCCAGGGCTCTATAGAGCGAGCGAATCAAGATGTTCAAAATATGCTTACAACCTGGCTTATCACTAACCAAACAACCAAGTGGTCAGAAGGTTTAAAATATGTTCAGCTGATGAAAAATAGAGCTTTTCATGAGGGTATAAAGCAAACTCCCTAAGAAGCTTTATTCGAAACAAGAATGAAATTGGGTTTGAAAACATCAAATTTAGGTACCTATGGAATTAGAATAAACGACCAAGTCTCCAATAGCATTAATATTCACAAAGGTGTAAGGCAGGGGTGCGTGCTGTCCCCAATACTATTTAATCTATATTTCGAATTGCTGTTCAGAAAAGCACTTAAAAACATCAAAAAAGGAATAAAAGTTAACGGAGTCCTAATACCAAGCATCAGATACGCATCAGAATGAAATATGTCAGGAATTCGGAATGAAGATCAACGAGAAAAAGACAAAAATAATGGTGATCCAGAAAAATCAAAACATTCCCCTACCCATAGCAATAAACAACAGAATGCTTGAACAGGTGACAAAATACAAATACCTAGGGTGCTGGATTAACAACAAACTTGACCCTGAACAAGAAATAACAGCAAGGATTGCTCAAGCGAGAAGTAGCTTTATGAAAATACGGGGGCTGCTCACTGATACACATATCAGTTAACAATTGAGACTGAAACCTGTTAAATGCTATATATGGTCGGTATTACTCTATGGCGCGGAAGCTTGGACACTCAAAACATCTAGTATGAATAAAGTGGAGGCCTTTGAGATGTGGGTTTATCGCCGAATTCTAAAAATTCCCTGGACAGCACGAATAACAAATGAAGCAGTCCTGCAAAGGTTGGAAAAGGAAAGAGAACTCCTAACATTAATAAAAATCAGGAAAACCAGTTACTTTGGTCATCTGCTAAGACAAGGAAAATATTATATCCCACAATTGATAATAAAAGGTAAAATAGAGGGAAGGCGCGGCATTGGAAGAAAAAAGTTGTCCTGGATGAGAAACATCAGAAGATGGACGGGACTAGGGTTCGAAGAATTCATCAGAACAGCAGAAGATAGAGACAGTTTTGCCATGGTAATCGCTAACCTCCATTGATGGAGATGGCACTCGAAGAAGAAGAATGGAATCTGTTGAACAGCTGGAAACAGAAGAAGAGTTAGAGCAATTACTAGAAGGTGTACACACAGCCAATTCATCACTTAGTAAAGTCGCAGAAAACGATGAATTTTCCATCGAAAATTTTTGATGATGGTTTTTTATACAACCACACTGAAGATAAAGATGAAAGTGTTGAGCTAATTTCTGTTTTTAAAGGGGAATAAAATTTTAATTGATGATGCTTGAAAGAAGGCAAGGGAAAATTTAGAACATCAAGCAATCAAAATGTGTAATCTTTCGAAAGAAAAATTTCCTGCTGCCGTGATTGGTGACAATGTTAGAGTTTCCATTCCAGACGTTGATCGTGGTAAAACGGACCCAAAAAATTTGATTTGCGTTGTTTTGTCTAGATATGACGATAAGAAGTTATATAAATTAGGAACCAAAAATGGAGTTTTAAAATTATCCTGTTCTAGGCATGAATTCGCCATTTGCGAACAAAAGTTTATATCATTCGAAGATGTTCCTCAACATGAGAAATCGGTAAGAGAAATTATAGGAATGCATTCCCTTACTGGTGGACAAGGTTTTAAAAGACATACTTGTAAAGGAACATGTTCCTCAAAAAAATGCAGTTGTAAACATACTGCGATATTATGCAATTCCAAATGCCACAATAACAATTCTTGTTTAAATAAATAATATTTTTTCATTATAAAATTTCTATAATGTTTCTTTATGGTTTTAAAAAATTAAATTTTTTTTTATTTATGTTATTGTTATTTCTTTATTTATTTTATTTTTTTATTTATTTTTTTTTATAATTTTTAATCAAAATAACTTTTGTTATTAAAGCGTTTTGTATTATGTTTATTTAAATAACTATTTTTTACTGCAACGACATTTTTAATTTATTTGTATTCCAACTGTTCTTAAAACCTGTAAAAGTATACATTCCCCAAGAGTGTACATTTACCGTAACTGATACAATTTTCAGCCTTATCAGTTGAAGGTTCCGGTTTTTATATTGCTTTTTTTGAAATCCACTAACAATCCAAAAATGAATATTGTAGCCGTAGTAAAGATCCAAATTTTGCGGATTTTGGTTCTTGACATTCTTTAAGATTGGTTACGATGCCTAGGGTACTGAGACCTGTACAATTTCGTCAACTTAGTGAGTTTGATAGGGATCGTATAGTGGGACTTCGAGAAATTGCAGTTAGAGTGCAAAGAAGTGTAGACACCGTGGTTAGGTGTTGTCAGGCATGGCTTCGAGAAGGCCATACGCAAAGAGCAAGAGGCTCTGGACGCTCCCATAGAACAACAGACCGTGAAGATCGCCGCCTAAGATTATTGGCCTTAGGGGACCGTTTCTCCACTACCAGATCCATTGCAAATGAATGGTTCGCAGAACACGGAAGACCTATTGGCATGCGAAGTGTTTACCGACGAATAAGACGTTTTGATCTGTTTTCATACCGACCACAGTGGGTCCTCCCTTTAACTCCAAAACACCGACGTAATCGCCTTGAGTGGTGCAGAGAACGGTCACTCTGGGATCAGGAATGGAATAGTATTGTCTTTAGTAACGAGTCTCGATTTTTTTAAACATGCACGATGGTCGAACGAGGGTTAGAAGACGACGTGGTGAAAGGAGAAATCCACGGTTTTTTGTTGAAAGGCATGTTATCAAACTGTTGAAGTGTTGGTTTGGGGTGCTATAGCATATGGTTCGAGATCACCTTTAATCTTCATCAGATGTAACATGAACGCGCAGCGTTAAATCCAAGAAGTTTTAGAACCCCATATTTTACCCTATCTTGACACCCTGGCAAATCCAACTTTCCAACAAGATAATGTCGGACCACATGTCACAATAGACTTCTTTCAACATAATGATGTCACATTGTTACCTTGGCCACCAAGATCTCCTGACTTATCCCCAATTGAGCTCGTGTGGGATATGATGGGTAGGAGATTGCTCAATTCACAACGTCCTCCTCAGCCTCTAGAAGAACTTCTAGAAGAGTTGGTGGTTGCCTGGAATGAGATACCACAGGATGACATTGACCACCTAATCAGAAGCATGCCTAGGCGCGTTGGAGAATGCATAACACATCATTTAAACTGGTCGTTCAGATTTTTGTGTCACTTAGTATAGTATGTAATAATCTGTAAATTGAGTCAAGCCCAAAAGCTTTACCCTTAGACCTCGTTAGGTCAATTGTGTTTCTTTCTCCCATAATATACAACTTTATCTTACAATTAATAATTAAAAGTGTAGATAACTTTGACAAAAAATTTAAATCTGAAAATAAATTATAAAAGCAGAAAAGTTTTTATGAGTTTTATGGGTATTTACGACCCAATGTTTTGGTAGGGTCACACAAATAGATGAAGTTGAACAGCTAAACTGATAAACTGGGTAGCAAAGGTCCTTGTCAAGTCAAGTCTCTTTGTGTCTTCTTTCCACGGGCCTAAAGTCTCAACACTAAAGGGAAGAACAATGTATTTATCCAAAAATTTCTTATATTTCCCCTTTTTTGCCACATCTTCGTCGGTCTTGTGGAATAAAATTATTTGTGGGGTTGGTTTGGAAGATTATAAATAACGCTCAATTAGACTATCATCAGGCTGTAAAGAACACAATACAATTGGTATACAAGAAAAAAGAAAACAATGGTTGAAAAAGATGCCAACAGTTAAAGGTGTTAAAATTAATTAATATTAAACAGATTAAACAAATATCTGAGACATAATCGTTTAAGTATAAGTGTCAGTATAAGTGTCAGTATAAGTCAGTTAAACAATAGCTTTTACAAACTATGAGAGTATCAAATCATTTAACAATCTTAGCACTGCAATGATGAGCAATTATTATATAAAAGTAATGAAAAGGTAACATCTTAAACAGGTCAAACAACAAACCAATTAACTTTAACTATTTGTTTACATTAATACATCTTAGTTACATGAACGAAATGAGCAGTGGGAGTTTGATGAAAAATTACTTACCAGAGTCACAGAACCAGGAATCAAGCATCCTAACACATCGTGGGCAAGGGTTAATTTGTAAAATTGAATTTTACGTGGTAATAATAAAATTCCATATGAAAATTATAGTATGTGGTTTTAAAAAATATTATCAAGAAAAGCAAAAGTAATTTGAGGGGTAGAGGGAGGAAGGGAAGTAGTTACTAGATGGAGTAAAAAACCAAAAGTAGGACAAATGGAGAAGATGGCGTATTCCCACTAATTGGAGTAAGAAACCAATAGTGGGAAGGGGATAATTGTTATTGAATTATTGTTAAAGAATTGACGGTGATCGGATAGTAGGGATTGAAAGAAGACGACATAAGTAGAAAACCAATGGTAGTAGTAGTAAGCACTACTCGTTAAAGCTTTCTTAAAATTGAATGAATTGAAAGAAAAAAGTTTTAAATGGTATGATGAATGTGTAAGTGTAGTTTGAACCACGAAATTTATTTTCCAGTTTAAAATATATACTGGGCCATATCAAGAGAGATATAATATAATAATAATAATAATAGTAGTAGCTTTAATGTCCAACAGTTACCCATTTACAGGACAAATTATTACAATTAATTCAGCAAAAATAATTACAACATTGATAACATCAGAGAAAATAACAGTAATACAAAACAGACCATAATAATAAAAAAAAATGCAATAATAACATAAAAATTAGATTAATTGTCTAAATAAGTATACGCTGTTTCAACTAAATCATTTAACGTACAATGAAAAATATCACAGTGATGGCTTATATTGTTATACTGATTACACATTACATAAATAGGCGAATTCATAAGTAGGTTGGTTCTTACTTGGAAGTTTCTAAAAGTGACTGAACGACGAACTGGATACGAAGGAACGTTAAAATTTATTTTACCAAGAATATCGGAACAATCTATTTTATTGTTAAGTAATTTGTAAAGAAAAATTAGCGCACTACAATTACGCCTAAATTCCAATGATTTAAACTCTAGACGACTGCACAGTTCAACGTTACTGATATTACGGTTTGGATAGATGCCATTAATCTTATATGAAAGAAATTTTAAAAATTTACGCTGCACCCTCTCAATATTTTGTATATGAACTTCATAAAATGGTGACCAGATTGTCGAGCCGTATTCAAGTTTAGATCTAACAAATGAAAAATATAACAACTTAATTGCAGATATGTTAGTTAAGTTTCTACAGTTTCTAACTATAAATCCATATAATTTCATTGCTTCCGATACCTTTAACGATATAATGTCGATTGAAAGTTAATTTACTATCAAAAGTTATGCCCAAATCCTTGATCTCACTGACTCGTTGCAAAAGCAATTCACTAACCATATAAGGATAATCAACAATATGTTCCCTTCTTGAGAAACTAATAACTTTACATTTATTAATATTTAGATTAAGTCTGTTACTATCACAACAGTTCTTAATAAAATTCAATTGACTCTGAAGATGGTGACAGTCTTCAATGCTATTGATCTCAAGAAAAATTTTCATATCATCTGCATAACATAGACGATTAGTGTTAATAGACTCACAAAGATCATTAATGAAAAGTAAAAATAGTAAAGGTCCTAAGTTGGAACCTTGAGGTACACCAGAGAATGCTGTATATTTGACAGACCTAATTTCACGATATGAAACGAATTGAGTCCTGTTCTTTAAATACGATTTTATAAATTCAATAGCATGATCAACAAAGCCAAAATTTTTAAGTTTAGTAATTAAAACGTCATGTTGTATAGTGTCAAAAGCCTTAGAAAAATCAGTATAAATAACATCGACTTGTTTTCTACCGTCAACAGTTTCCGATATATATTGAGTTATATTTAACAAATTTGTTATAGTGGAACGGTTAGTAATAAAGCCATGTTGATAAGGAGAAAGTTGATTACGAACATTCATCATTATTCTGTTATAAAGAATAATTTCGAAAACCTTAGACATATTGCTTATAATAGAAATGGGCCTATAATTCTCCACTTTATCCCTACTTCCATTTTTAAACACAGGGCAAACTTTAGACTCCTTCCAAATACTGGGGTATTGTGCTGAGATAGCTCCGATGCAGTCAACAAAGAAAGATGGAATTCCATCTGGACCTGCTGTCATATTATCCTTTAACTTTTTACTTGCTTGAATAATTTCATGCTCTTGTATGGGATTAAAACAAATACAACTATGATTCGTTGAACTAATTCGTTGTAACGAATTCAAAATCAGATTGTTGATAGATACTCCCGAAAAAATCCTTAAAACCATCAACAATAGACTGGGAGTCTGTTAAAGATTTACCCATATACTCCATTTCACCAGGAATCCTAGAAGTCTTATTTTTTGAATGAACATACGACCAAAATTGCTTCGGGTTCTTTTGTAATGATGACTGAACGTTTTCTATATAGTCATTATAGGCAAGTTTTATTTGTTGCTTGATCAATAGTCTTAAACGGCGAAATTCTATTAAATCGTTATTACTACCATGATTTTTAAATTTATTTCTATGTTTAGCCTTAAGTTTAATATTTCTGATTATTTCAGCGTCAAACCAGGGTGGATATATATGAGCGTAGCTTTTATAAATCGGTATGTGTTTATCAAATAAGCTGAATATCCTACTATTGAAAATATCAACAACAATATTTATTTCATTGGCAAGAAATAACGTATCCCAGTTCGTTTCATGTAATTCCCGATATAAAGAGTGAAAATTAGCTTTTTTAAAATTGTAATTTTTCTGAACAGAACCAAACTGAAACATATGCTCTTTCATCAAAATATTACTGATGTTGATTATCAGGGCTGGGTGATGAGCATCTTCTTTAACCAAAGGTAATTCATCCCGTGTTATCACACAATCAAAATGTGACATAATTAAATCAAGCAATCTATTAAGAGAATTAACAACATTATTGAACTGTTTAAGACCGAATACATTTAATAAATTCATTATAATGGAAGTTTTAAGATCAGTAATATTGCCATCAACAAATTTTGGAACATTAAAATCCCCTAAAAAAATCGAGTTAGCATTAAGATAATCAAGTTGTTCTAAACATTCAAAAAAACTTTCAAATTCTTCCACGCGTGTTTTGTCAGGTATATAGATAACTAAATAGTTAATAGTAATAGCACAATCATTTTTGAAAAAGTCCATAACAGCACAACAAATAATTTGGAAAATGTTACACGCACTTCAGGAACTAATAACGGCACAATAAGTTGAATTGGCATATGACAGGTGAGGAAATTTGAATGAAGTTTGGTCTTTGAGGCGAAAGAAGAAGAAAAGGTCGTGGAACAAGAAGTAAAGAAAGCGTGGATGTAGAAGGGTAAGAAAAGAAGGTATGAAGAAAAGGCCAGTGGAGTTAATTTTTGGTTCTGCGACTACGGGCAAATAAAAGTTCAAACAGTCGAAACAAAAGATGTCAAACAACATAGTATCAACATGTATAGCTGTTGGTACAATTATTTTTTCCGATGAATCAACATTCACATTGAACGGGGAAGTAAACAACGAGGTAAACAAACAAAATTGTAGATATTGGTCACTTTTAAATGGATTTTAGCAATTAATATTGAAAAGACTATAACAGCCATCGCTCCCTTTCCTGTTAAGTTTGAGAACAGTCACTGCAAAGAATCTCGTATACACCATGACTCTTATATGGAAATTTGTCTCTTACAGACAAAGATAATTTTCTGTAAGCTGTGAAAATGATTTGGATATTGGCAGTTCTGAGTAAACCTTTTTTTTAATTTTTTTTTATTTTATTTATTATTTTTATTTTGGCAGATACTGTATATTTTAAAGCTAGGTATAGTTAAAAAAATATTTCCAAATGCCTTTCTTTTACAAAACTGTTAAATTACAGGAAATTTGGAACTATTTTATCTACATCATAACCTGTGGCGTTTTAAGGATAATTGTGTACCACATTCGTAACTTTAGTTAATTGATATAACTTGTTGGAGTTGTAGAACAAATTACCTCATTCAAAAGTTTTGTGTAAATAGTATTTACGTATCCGACATTCGTGACGTATCATTATTTAAAATTAAAATCACCTAAAACTGGTAATGAAACACGCACTCCGCATTAGAGAGGTTATACGACAAACATAATTGTCAATATTGAAATTAACCATCGGCATCGGTAAGAATTCATAAATTCATAAATTGCATGTGCATAATATGCTGTGCAAAATAAGTTTTAAACAAAGTACAAACATCAACTACCGTCCCAATAGAAAAAGGAAAATCCAAGATTTCGCAAAAAGTTATAATACAGGGTGTTTCTTAAGTAATCTAAAATATTATATGGGACGCTTCGTTACTCAATTTTAAGACGAAAAGTTCATATAAACATGTGTGATAGGTGTTGTCGTTTATGAGATACAGGGTGTTGTACGTGAAATTAATTTTTCTTGGTGACGCTACTGATTTATATTTTTTTATTATTTTATTACAAGCAACATGTGTTAAACATAAAGAAAAAATAATACATTTCAGAGCAAATGTTCAAAATGTCCACCTCCAGCTAAAATGCAAGAATCCGCTCGATGTCTAATGGATTGTCGAATACGTTCGAAGATACCAGGATTGTTACGAATAACATTACAGCCGTCTATGATACGATTTTGAAGATCTTGTACGTTTAATATCAGTGTTGTGTAAACAAGCGATTTCAAATATCCCCACACACAAAAATCCAGAGGATTGTGTCCAGGTGATCTAGGGGGCCACGGGTGTGGAGATCCTCGTCCGATCCAATGGCCTGGAAAAACATTATTTAAAAACTCGTGTACAATCACTGAAAAATGTGGAGGAGCTCCGTCATGCATGAACCACATGCGCCTTCTAATAATAATAGGTACATCTTCCAAAAGAAGTGGAAGTTCATTTTCTAGAAAATGTTGGTATGTCTCACCGGTTAACCGTACAGGAAGGAAAAATGGTCCAATTAAATAATCATCGATGATGCCAAGCCAAACATTGACCGAAAATGTTTGTTGAGATCGTTTTACACATATGGTATGTGGATTTACATCTGCCCATATGTGGTCATTATGAAAATTCATAATCCCATGTCTAGAAAAGTTGGCTTCATCCGTAAATAGAATATTGGTCACAAAATTCGGATTGTTCGCGATTTCACGTAAAATCCATTGACAATACTGTATGCGTAATGGATAGTCAGTAGGTAACAAATGTTAAACACGTTGAACGTGATATGGATACAATAAATTATCTTTTAGAATATTCCAAACAGTTTTGTTACTAACATTTACTTCATCTGCAACTTTTCTTGTACTCGTTTCTGGATGTTGGCCACTTAGAATAAGCATGTTTTTGCATATTACTTCTAAAAACCAGTAGCGTCACCGTGAAAAATTAATTTCACGTACAATCAGAACTGACTTATTACAATAAATTCAACACCCTGTATCTCATAAACGACAACACCTATCACACATGTTTATATGAACTTTTCGTCTTAAAATTGAGTAACGAAGCACCCCATATAATATTTTAGATTACTTAAGAAACACCCTGTATATTTGTTTGGAGTTGACAGAACAGTGAATTCATTATAAATGCAAATCCTTCAAAGCCCAAGCAAGGGTGGTACACAGAAGTAGTAATTATTTACCCATTAGACCCTCAATTTTACTCCAAATTAATTATTTCTTAGATTCACCATTAAATTATTTTAAACTCCTACAAAACTATTTTTATAATTAATAACCTGTTTGACTCAGATGAAATACAACGAAATATCATAAAAATAAGCCTTAAACATTTAAAAAAAATATCCATGCTCTGAGATCTCGAAATATTATAGTATATTGTGTCACGAGTGCAGAAAGTAATCTATTCCACACGATGTGTGAAAGTTGTGAAACCAGTGTGGAATAGAATTTCTGCAAGAGTGACACACTATACTTTTCTACGATCCCCAAGTGTAACCATATTATAACGTTGGGCGTCAATTTGTAATATGATTTACATGTTGATAGTGAATTTATAAAAATATTTAGTTAATTTTTTAAAAATAACAATATACCAGAAGAAAAAATGTAATTTACAAAAAAACAACTATTAATCTTAATTTCGTCTTTAATTAGTTGTAAAAGATATTTCAATAATTAACAAAATTTATAAATGTTTATCACAGCAAAAATTATGATAGCTAAATACCTCGGCTAGGGGTGAGTAAGTTCATTAGCCCTGGCTATAGTACAATATTTGTTTCTTTAAGAAATTATAAGGGCGCCACTGAAATCTTTTTATTTTTTATGATACTACTGAAGAAAGTTGTTTTAAGCTGAGTTATTTAAATAAGTATCATTAGATGACAGAAAGATGTCAGAAAAAACTGTCTATGAAGTAAAAAAAAATGAAAATGTACCAACAGATAAAAGATAAATAGATTTCCTTGGTACTAAAATGAATGAAGTTGAGAATACGTTACAAAAAAATAATCCGCAAACAGTTCTTTAAAAATACTTATTCTAATACAGTTGACGATATAGATAGTTATAAACGGAGATAAAAGAGAAAAAAAATATGGGAACAGTAAACTTGATATACCACAATAAACTTATCTGTTAACAATAGTGGACGATCCTTCGCCGCACCTTGGGGTGGTTCCAAATGACTATGGAAGATCACGAGTGAAGGGATGATCTGCCCAAGTTGTAGAGATGATCCAGTTAAAAATGTTCGTGCATACGAGAGCTTAAAGTTTACAAGCTGTTCAAGTTTACTGAATCTTCAAATTAAAGAGATGCTTCTAGTTTACTGTATTATATTCCAACTTTCTGAAAATTACCAGTGTCAAACACGTGTTACATTTACTTTTCTGGTACAAAAAGTACAAATCAGCATAGTCCGAAATCTACAGTTAGAGGCTAACGTATTTTAATAGATTACAAAAAATACATTCTTACATTAAATTTACTTTGTAACAACCTTACACACTAATCAAAATTCCAGAAATGTACTTTTACTAGCCTTTTTATAAAAAATTATCATTAATACTTTTAATTACCATAAAAAGATTCTTTGAATAATAATGAAATAAGTTGAAATTCTCATCTGATATAAGATATAATAAAATAGAATATAACTTTCGATGTTTTATAAATATTTTAACAAAAAGGAATTATAAAATTGGAAAGAAAACATACCTGTATATCACAGTAAACCAATACAAGAAATGAGACTGGGAATAATTATTAAAACCTCTTGAACCCGATAATGGCAACTCATTAGTACACCTCGTAGCGTAGCTACTTTGAACTTCCAATTATAATTATAGAGACCATATTCATTATTTTATTATTAAGAATTCTTTTGGAAAGATGGAGCTCGCGGTACTAATTTAATTTAATATTTAGGATACCAGGTGCTTAAAATGTTAACAGGTACTGTTACACACGTTGGGTGCCAATTTTATCAAGTCATTATTACATTAAAATGTATGTTTTGATATTAAAAAAAATAAGTGTGCTCTAAATTATTATATTTTGTTTATTTTCTTTGACGTACATTTTTGTTTCAGTGAACCATAATGGAAGTAACTGTGGTTCTATCAAGAACTTATTCATCAAAAATCGTTCCTTACAAAACGAATTTTAGAAGCCCGAGACTTAAAACACGTCATGAGGTTAAGATGAATGCGGAATTCAATCACAGTATATCGAATTTCAGCGACAGCAGACCGAATTTTACACAAACGACTGAAACGAACATGTCATATTGGAACCAAAGCGATTTTTTTCATAACTCGACCAACAATTCCGAACTAGAATACGATTTTCAAACGGTAAATAGTACCGGCGAAAATGATTTGTGGAGCAGTTGTAAAGAATGGACTCCTGCGCAACATAACCTCTTCCAGACTGCTAATTTTTTTTTCGCAGCGGCTTTTCTCGTACCTGGAAGCTTCAAACAAAGTGTTCTTTTAGTTAGGTAAGAACAATTTAAAACTGATCGTACAAAAATTAAATAGTATTTATGTCGTAGGGCCCTATTATCAATCGGTTACTTCTTTTTAACAATCTGGGGTGGCGTAGACGTCTGCGCTCCAGATATACTTATATGGAATCTAATAAATGTGATATTAAACGCAGGCCACACCGCCTTACTTACGTGGAAATTTCTGCCTCCGACGTTAACTCTGGAATTGACAGATTTATATCTCAAGGTAAATGATTAAATATTATTTTGTTTCATTTCCCAAGCAGATATGATTAAAAAAACAATACGTAGAGAGATAGAGATCTGTTTAAATCCTCTGAAATCTAGATTAGATTCCTCAGCCCCACTCTCCTATCGAAGTTTATCACATTAGAGACTGACTGGGAAACCTACAGACGGCAAGTTAGTGAAAATAAAAGCTTGTAACAATATTAGTTCCCAAAAGGCGCCAATTTGTAACCTTTCCAGTCCCAAAAAGGCAGGGAGCCAATTTGTAACTACAAAACTAACAATCAAAAGAATAGACAAAAAGTCTACGTACCAACAACCAAAAAGGAAAGTTCACAAGACGAAATACTAGAACGCTTTTCCGAATCTTCAAATGGGCATATTAGTTGTGAAGGGTATAAAATTGTCGTAGGTACTCGTCTATATATAGTCTCGCTTAAGACGGAAATCATGTTTGTGTCATTTGTCAGAATGGATACGTTCGACAAATTCAATTGCAAGCGGGATGCGCGTTTTTTTGTTTGGCCTCGTTCAAACAGCTACATAGTTAGGCGTCTATAAGGAGTGTCTCGTGTATAGTACCATTAACAGTGATTCGGGGTCGGTTCCCTTCCTGGGAATAGGACGGTAAATATCCAAGAGACAATTTAACCAGAATTACCCCAACTAACAAGAAGCTTCTGTGCATTTCTTTTTTGCATGCACATGTATGAAAGTGCCGTGTATTTAATAATATATTTGACAGTAGTTGTCAAAAAGTATTTTATATTCTCTTGCTACTTATGCTTCACTTATTCACTTATGGATGAATGCTGTGTTGAAAATTTACTAATAATAAAAAGAACGTATATCGTTCATGAATAATGTTTGTTGAAACACTAAAATTGTTCTAAATACATTAATATTCACTTCTACGAGGTTTGCCTTTTATATTTCGGGATTTGGCAACCCTGGTTGTGCAATCTGGCAACTGACATTTCTATCGTAAAGTTGGACATTTTTGAGGTCATACGTACTGTTTACAGTAACTTAAAAGATTCATCTCGGCCCAAAAATGAAATTAAATTGTGAATCAAATGAAAAACCCAAAGTCTATGTCACAGAATTTTATTTTATTTTTGATGGAAAAACAATATTGTAATTAATCGAAGAAACCCTGTGTTAGATTATAATTTAGTTAGAAATGTGATTATCCTGGCAAAAGGGAAGTATGAAAATGTCCTCTGTGATATTGTTCAAAGAGGACTGAACATCGCGAAACAATGGTGTGACTCGGTGGGACTCAACATCAACCCCACCAAAACCACACTAGTAGCCTTTACAAGGAAAAAGAAACCTAATCTAAAAATCATAAGAATAGGGGAGAACATCGTCGAGTGGAAAACAGAGGTCAAATATCTAGGGCTAATCCTAGATAGTAGGTTACTCTGGAATAAACACGAAGACGAAGTAATACACAAAGCAACCAAGGTCCTCATGGTGTGCAGGAACATTGCAGGAAAGAACTGGGGATGCAACCCACGTATTCTGCAATGGATGTACACAGCAATAGTGAGACCAATAATCACATATGGAGCAGTGGCTTGGGGAGCAAGGGCTAATCTGAGTACGACGAGGAAAAATCTCTCGAAGATTCAGAGACTAGCCTGTTCATGTATCACTGGAGCAATGGGAACTTGCCCCACTGCTGCAATGGAGGTGATTTTAAACTTAACCCCACTGCACATTCTGTTAGAAAGTGTAAGGAAGAAAACGATTTATAGAATGATCAAGGAAGGAATTATCAGGGAAAAACCCCGATCACTTCATTTTGATCAAACTTGGGACCAGAACCATCTTGTGGGATCAGCAGTAGAGTAATCTTAGGAAAACTAAGGGAAGAAATGGAGAAGGAAAAATCCAAGTACTGGAATCAGCTGGAAGGACTGAGGCAATCTAAGATACTACTGGGGAACTATGACCAGAAGAGATCTCTTAGCTGCCTCAACCTCAGTAAAAAAGGCTCCGAATTTTAACGGGAATATTAACCGGGCATTGCCGGTTAAGAAGCCACATGAAGAAACTAGGGTTAGCAGATGAAGCAAAGTGCAGATTCTATGAGGAAGAGGATGAAACCTCAATACACATACTCGCAGAATGCCCTGCCTTGCAAAATTCTAGGGCTAGATACCTAGGAGCACATGGAATAGAGGAAGGGGATCTACCTGACTTGAAGCCCGACGATGTCCTAAACTTCCTTAGGAAAATAGGACTCGAAGAGCTGCTATAAGTCTGAGAAAATATCAGAACATGGCAAGTAAGGGGGAACACAATAGATCCTATAGGTCGCAGTGTAATTATCACCCCTAACTTATACATACATACATACATACATGTCACAGAATTTTATTTTATTTTTGATGGAAAAACAATATTGTAATTAATCGAAGAAATCCTGTGTTAGATTATAATTTAGTTAGAAATGTGATTTTGCAAAAATATTTGAAGAGGAGGCAAATGATCCTCCAATATATAGGACCAGAGGTGACAATTAAGCACACGTAGCAAAACAAAGCACAACAAAATTAAGCACATTCGAATACAAACACGAATTAGACCTAACCTAACCTTATTATTTCGTTGTTGGCTAACTTAACTAAGGTTTGATGATGAGTTGTCAAATTTACTCATGGATTACAAATCTTAACCATTTCAATCGAAATACAAACGAAGTTTTAGTATAGCAATAGTTTAATTATGTCTTAGAAGTTATAAGTAAACAGTCAAAATTACTATTTTTGTCTTATAAAAAAAATATAAATACAATAATATTCTCTATCGGCAACGCCGTGAGAACTATCGTTTAATAACAGTTACGTTGTAACTCCGCATATTAAGAGATACATTATCGGTTAATAACGTAATTCATAATTTTGTAGCTAATGCGCATGTGCACAATAACGTTTAGCGTGACACATACGTTAAATAGGTGGCTCAAAAACTCCCTAATATTTTCCTGTATTTATTATTTCTGTCAATTTCCGTTATTCAAGGTCACACATTTTAGCCATACGAACATCAAAGGATTTTCGCTATCGCTTCTTGTTAGTTGGGGTCTTCTGTCAATGAATTGTAAACAATTTCTTAATTTACTATTTATAACGTAGTTTATGTTAAACGATAAAAAGATATTAAAAAATCAATGTCTCTTTTTACACAGTCTAATAAAGCCAGTTTTGAACAAATCCCAATTAGATTATTGTAGTTAATAGTATTATTATTGTAGTGGATATTTAAATAATTGTTAATGTCGTTTTCACGTAATGTCTCTCGTTTGTATTACCTACTTTTAAATCAACCTAGAAAACCGTACCTATAAAAAATAATGTGACCTTTTAGTAATCACTAACTCAAATCTGACCTCTAACGGGAAAAATGTTTGCTTTTTCTGAGCTATATAATCAGTTTGTGGGTATAAAGAATGCAAATTGCTGTTTATAGCAAAATATTAATCCAAATTTAAGACATAGTTAGTTACACATACTGAATAATATTTAAATTATAAAAAAGTGCAGATTACTTAATATATTTCTACATTTTTTACCTCTTATCTATATATAAAAAGAAGAAGACTCAATCAAAATAAACACTTTAAAAGTGGAGAACTTCCAAGATTTAAGTTCATTAAAAACTTTAAATTGTTGGTCTGCTAGATTTCTTTTTATTTCTTGAAGAAACTCCAAATTTTGTTGTTTATCACAAATGTGAAGCTTTTGAATGTCATTGGTGTGTATGAGTGAGTTTGTATGGTCAAGAATGTGTTTTGCACAGTTTTGCTTATTTGGTTGTAATCTTTATGTTCTTAAGTGTTCATTGTATCTTACTTCAAAATTTCTTAATGTTTGACCTATTTGTATATACAGCATTACATTTTGGACATTTAATTTTGTGAACACTAGATTTTTTTAATTTAGGTAATTTTGTTTTTACTTTTATTACCAATACTATTTTGTGTTCTAAATGATATTAATGGTGATGTTGCTGAAGATTTATTTTTGAAATTGTATTGGGAATATTTTCAAAATATGTTATATTTTAATGTCATATAATATTTTAATTTCTTTTGTATAGTATTTTTCACAGTAAATGGTATTGGCTTACTAATTACAATAAACAACCGGATTTAATCTCATTGTGTAGAAATTGTATGTTCCAATTCTTCTGTAATTGTATCACATACGTTTTTTTTTTTTTAAAATGACTACGTGAAAACCAATACAAGAGTCCTTAATATTTTTGGCAGAAAGTCACATAGCGTTTGGGATCCAACCATTTTCTGATCCTGCGTGTAATATTCTAATTATCTTCCATTTATTTGATGGTGCTTTTGTTTTACACTTATCAGAGGAATCAGACCATCCTTTGGAAGGGGTGTCATGTGTGTCAAACCACGTTTCGTCGAGGTAGAGTATTGGCCGATTTTCAGACTGGGATTTTCTTATTGACGTTATATATTCAGAACGCCAGTTTATTAAACATGTGGATTTCATTATTACTTGTCTCTTGTCAATTTTGCGATATTTAAACCCCATTGCAGACAGAGCTCGCCAAAGAATAGTGAGGCCACAGTTGATGTGAGTTTCGTCATTGATGAGCCGCTGTTTCAGACTTTTGATTGTAGGGACACGCTGCTCATCGTACATCGTGTAGATTTTTCGCCTTATCAAATCTTGTTCCCAGTCGTCTAGACTTTTTGACACCGGAATCTTTAAGGTTTTTTCTTGATTCCATGGAATTTTCAACAATTCGTCTAACTGAAGTAAGAAGCACCTTCGTCAAATTACTGGTTACTCTTGCTGCAGCACACGCGTTATATCCTTGCTGAAGTAAGGAACTATACACATTTTTTATAATGATTTTCGCGTCACAAGATAAGTGATTCTTCTGTAACGAACCACTGGAAGAAGCAATATTACTTTTTATCCACGGACGCCACATACTGCCTATTCTGTTCGTTGGGGTATAAAATCTTTGCTATTAATGTTTGTAATAACAAATAAATTTTATAAAATTATTGCACGCCGTAACACAAGTGAACACTTCCAATTAAATAAAAAGACTAAAATGAACAAGAAGTGTAAGCTGTAATCCTCTACAATCCCTCTCTGAGAAACAAAATTACCTGAATCAGGTCCTTTTACATTTATGATGTGCATCTCGGATATTACAACTTAAGGGTCTAGATCAGGGGTCGGCAACGCTGTGACCGCGGGCGCGCGTGCGCCCGCGACGTCTTTTTGATGCGCCCTTCGTACGAAGGGCACATACAGGCATACTATAGAGTAGACCTAGCATGAATGACTGACCGAGCGAAGCGCGCGCGGACGCGGGCGGTCGGCGCATGCGTGGTATACTCCCGCGAACCCCGCGCCCGCCCTGCTATCGCAGCGCGCACTGTAAAAGAGTCAGTGCGCTACGATATTGAGAGTTAATTAGTCGAGTTTTTGTGTCGTTAGTTTTATCTACGTACCTACTTATTTGGAGACTTGTTTTGTTATAATATTGTGTTTTCAACATGAGTAAAAGACCAAGGACATATTATTTCAATAAAGAATGGGAAGAACAGTTCTTTTTTATTGAGTTTAATGGGAAAAGTATTTGTTTATTATACAACGCCAGTGTAGCAGTGCCTAAAAAAAGTAACATTGAAAGACACTTCAATACTTTGCATGCTATGTCGTGTAATAATAGCTTTCAAACAATTCAAGAATCTTGAGCCTGTCTTGGAGTTTATACTTAATCCTTTCGCAGATGGTGATGTTTCTGAAAGTCTCAAAAACTATTTTGGCATAGAAAACTATGATGAATTAGAGCTGGAAATAATAACCATGAAGAACGACTTGAGCCTGAAATCATACATGAGGGACGAAAGCTTTTGGAATATTGTTGATGAAAATAAATATCCTATTTTAAGATCATTATCTCTCAAAATACACGCGTATAGTGCATCAACATACGCATGCGAATCTATATTTTCGACTATGAAACACTTAAAATCTAAATACAGAAGCAGAATGACAGACTTAAATTTGGACCAATGTATTAGGACAGGTACTTCTAATTATGAGCCAGATTTCATGAAGTTGTCAGAAGAAATACAAGGTCAAGGATCACACTAATAAAATTGCAACTAATTTTCGTAATTACATACTAATATTGACTGTATGTACGCCATTGTACGCTGAATTTAAATAAACGTCTTTTTTTGTATTTGTGTAACATTTATTATTTGCGTCAACTTGTCATGCGCCCTTCAGGAATAAACTATTTTAGAATGAGCCCTTAGGCTGGATAAGGTTGCCGACCCCTGGTCTAGATAGATAGATAGATGTTTAAGAGGTGGCCAGAAGCCTATTCCACTGCGACCTTTTCAGATCTATTGTGGTCCTCGAAAAACTAGATTACATCCCCCAGTCCGACTCTCTTAACGAAGTCTATAAGCTTTGAGACTGTAACCTTCATGTAGTCCCTTGCCAATGGATATTCTTCTCCTAAAGTCAGGAACCACATATTTACCAGTCCGTCGCACTGACATAAGATGTGCTCTGGTGTTTCCTCTTCTAGGTGACAGAATCTGCACAGATCCGTCTCTGTCAACCCCATCAGCTTAAGATGCCTGTTTAGCTTACAGTGCCCCGTCAATAGACTTACTACAGTTTTGACCGTTTTCCTGTCTTTACTCAATAAGTCTGACGTAAACTTTTGCGAATGTTCCATTATGAACTCTTTCGCTTGCCTTTGTCCTGGTGAATTCCACCACCATTCCCGTGATTTTTGTGCCACCCATGTTTTCATGGCCGTTTTTATTATATTTTTTGCAATGCCGCAGAAAGGTTCCGGTCCAATAAAAGGCATTGATGAGCCTAGTTTAGCCATTTCATCTGCCTTTTCATTGCCTTTTAGACCCCTATGCCCTGGTACCCAAGCTACCGTAACCTTGCTACGATCCCCAGAGTATTCAGAGCATGCACACAGTCCCATACTAGCCTAGAATTGACCTCTACAGAATCTAGTGCCCTTAGCACCGCCTGACTGTCTGTGAAGATGGCTATTGAACGGTACGTCCTATCCAGCTTTTTAATTTCTTCTACACAGTAGTGAATTGCCGTAATTTCTGCTTGAAAAATCGTGGCATTTTGGGATAGATTTATTGGGAATGTTATCCCTTGTTTCCTTCCGACTACGCCGGCTCCCACGCCATACGGCGTCTTTGAGCCGTCCGTGTACCAGGTTGACTCCGCCTCTACGGGTACACCTTTTTCCCAGTCTTCCCTACCTGGTATAACTATTTTAAATTTATTGGCAAAGCTATATCTCGTGACTGTTGCGTCGATGGGTTGCCCCAAAATGTTATCCGCTTTTAGTTCCTTGATTAGCTTACCATTATCAGCCCCATGCGATTGGCTTATGTGCTGCTGATTATGTATTAATCTGTGCATGGCTGCTCTCGCTTCGCCCTGTATATATATATGTGTAGTGGTGGAATGTTTAACAAGACTTCCAGTGCAGCTAAAGGAGTAGTTTTTATGGCCCCCGTAGCGCACAGGCAAGCTAACCTTTGTATGTTACTTAATAGCCTTACTGCTCCTGTTTGCTGTGTCTTTGTCCACCATACCACTGACCCGTAGGTTATTATGGGTCTAATAACCCTTGTATATAACCATATGGTCATTTTGGGGTTAAGCCCCCAATTTTTTCCACACATTCGTCTACATCTGCCCAATGACAATACCTATAGCTTTCTGCGTGGTTTTTTGTATGTGTGTGTTCCATGAGAGTCTTTGATCCAGGAATACTCCTAGGTATTTTATTTCTTTGACTACTGGAATCACTGTTCCCCCCAATGTTAGTGGTTTTAGACCGGCCAATGCTGTCTTTTTTGTGAAGTTGATAATTTGTGTTTTTTGAGCATTGACTGTTAGTCTCTCTTGCTTACACCAATTTTCAACCGTGTTTAGGGCTATCTGCATTCTGTCAGATAATACCCCGGCAAATTTGCCTCTGATGACAATCGCTATGTCATCTGCATATCCTAGACACTGAAAGTCTTTTTTGGATAATTCGTTGAGGAGATCGTCTACTAGGGTTGCCCAAAGTAGAGGTGACAGACCTCCTCCTTGTGGACAACCTCCACCTGCTTTCGCTTTGATGGTAGCTTGCCCTAGTGAGGATATTACAATCCTATTCTCTAGAGCTGCCTTTATCCATCTGCATATCACTTGAGGTGTGCCCCGTCTACTCATTGCATCTATCAATGAGTTCGTTGTAACATTGTTAAACGCTCCTTCGATGTCCAGAAAGGCAGCCTCTATAGACTTAGAGACCAACCTATTTAGGTCATCTAATGCCGTTTCCGTTGATTTACCTGGTTGGTATGCATATTGACGATTGCTTAGAGGGTGCTCTTTTAGCACTTCGTCTCTTATGTACCTGTCCAAAAGCCTCTCTAAAGTCTTTAGTAGAAAGGATGACAGGCTTATTGGTCTGTATGATGTTGGTGTTAGGTCCGATACTTTACCAACCTTTGGTAAGTAGATGACTTTAACCTTTTGCCATACTTCTGGTAAGATACCCCATGCCAAACAAGCTTTTAGTATCCTACAAACTTAAGGGTCTAATTGGTTTTATTATAATCCTTCAGTCAATACCATTTTTTGTAAAAACAACTATACAAGAAAATTTACAAACTAAAGACATTTAATTTTGTAAACACCAGATTTTTCTAAATTTATATGGGTAATTTTGTTTTTCATTTAACAATGGTGTACCAATATTATTTTGTGTTCTGAATGCTATTAATATCTTGCTATTGGTGATTATATGAAGTGAAAATTTAATTCTAATTCTGTTTATTTTCCACACTCCTCTGAGCTTTCTGATAAAATCTCCAGCGTTAATAATAGAGATTTAATCATTCGGTTTGTCGTGAATTGTTATGAAATGAAAATTATTCTTGAAAAATATACAGTTGAAGGTCTCGCGATAAAATCTGCCTCTGATTTATTTTTTTATGGAAATAAATTTGGCTTTCAATTAATATCTAACCACTGTTATAAAGCTAATGTCTATTTGTTAGAAGGAGGTGCTCGTTAGCGTGAATTGATTGAGATTTTTCACTGCCGGTTCATTAGAAACTTGATGTGTCTTGGATTTATAGCATGCAATAATTTGTGGTGTTTTTATTTATTCATTTTTTTGTCATTAATATATACAGGGTGTTTCAAAAAAAGGTAACACCGTCTTTAGGATAGGTAAAAAACTGAAAAATAATTGGGGTTTGCTTAGTAAAATTTTTTTCTAACGCCATCCGTTTTCAAGATAAAGGGCGTTGAAGAAAATTTCAAATCAAAATATTCCGAAAACGGTACATAATATCGAGTTTTACCAAGAGTACCTTTTTGGTGTAGAATTAAACGATGTTTATGTTCACTTGGAGTTTTGACTAATAATTCTACCCTAAAAAAAGTTATGTTGAATAATACGTTGTATGAATCGTGTAACTAGCGCCCTCTATGAGAGTTAGTTATAAAAACAAATTCATGGGATATATCAGCTTCCAAAACATATTCGTATAAAATTTCATTGCAATGGTGCCAGTAGTTTCGGCAAAATCGTAAGAAATGTATAATTTTTTATTTTCTTCAACGCCCTTTATCTTGAAAACGGATGGCGTTAGAAAAAAATTTTACTAAGCAAACCCCATTTATTTTTCAGTTTTTTACCTATCCTAAAGACGGTGTTACCTTTTTTTGAAACACCCTGTAAATCTTTTAGGTTTTTAAACCTCTTAGAGTGAGTAAAAAACATTTCAAAGAATTAGTCAGAGAAGCTAAAGTCATGACACTGGAAGAGGGTGACATTTATGCAGTAGAAGATGTTAGTCCAGCGGATGAAAGATTATCAATTTTGCTCAAGGGAAGGTGAGTAAATAAAGTCAACATTTGCAACCCTTAATTTATCTTCCAAAGTCACTTAAGAATGTTTTCAATCTAAGGAAAAACTATATGTTATTTTTTCTGGATATCAGAAATCAGGAAATTCAGGAACTAACCTCCTTCCAAATTTATTCCAAATCCAAATTTGATGATTTTATTAGTTTATTAAATTTCTTTTTTATGCTGTTTTCTAAACTAACTCTTCACAAAAAGTATGGCATAATTTTAAAAATTGAATTATGGTGTAAAATAAAATATTAAATTTTCAGAATATTTTAATATGAGTGTATGGTATCCTTTAGATATATAAAAGCCTAAAATATTCACAGTTTAAATCGTCTTTTTGTTGAAAAACAAAAAAAGAAACAATTTTGATAAATTCCATTTGTATTATTTACATTTTAGGTTGATTAGGTTAGGTTATGTTAGGTTAGGTTAGGTTGATATGAAGCCATTTTCTGTAAATAACATTTCTTAAACTTAATTTTTACATATGCATATATTTGATTTCAAAATCTTCTATCTACTAATCTACATGTTTGAGCAAACAACATTTTATCACCCTGCATTTTAATAAACACGATTTATTCTATTTTTTATATATTTTATAGGTTAAGGGTGACTTGCGATGACACCCATTTGCATTTTATAAGTATGCATCAGTTTGTTGATTCTCCTGAATGGGAAGCCAATCACGAACAATCAGATGATGTTTTCCAAGTGACAATCACAGCGGAAGAGGATAGCGTCTATCTTTGTTGGCCGAGGATGAAACTGGAAAGGGTGTTAAGGCACAGGCCAAAGCTCAAAGTTGTATTGGACAGTTTAATAGGTAAGTTAACATACCAAATCAACACAATTAATTAATTAGTACTGCCTATTTATTGTGTGCAAAAGCAGTTTGTAACAATATTAGTTCCTCAAAGGCGCCAATTTGTAACTAAAAAACTCTCCAAAAGAGATCCCGGCTAAGAGACCCTCTCCAGGGGGTGGTTCGACTCCAAGTTAATGCTCACTAAAGGAAGGATTGGGAAGGGCGCCACTATCTTTTGAACGCTATCGATTAAGCAAACAATCTACACAAAAACTAAGGTGAGAAAGATAGAAACACCTCGTAATTACTTTAATTAAACAACAAATAAAGAAGCTACTTGAAATAAAGACCGACCACGCTACACCCTTACGACTTATAGTCTAAGGTATACAAATGAAACTGTTTTTTTTTTAAATTGATTATTTATTGAAACGGTAAGTACTTGCTGATAATGAACTGGAGTTGTAAAAAGAGGACTTAACTTTAGGTTTCTGTGCTGTCTAGGAGGGCGGCTTCAGCTTCTTCGTGGAGAGATGAAAGTTTCTTTAATGGTTCTGGCTGCTTGGGATGTAATAGTATTCTTAACAGCTCAGAAGTGGTTTGAAGGACTGTCTACACATAAGCGGTAACTGGGCTCCAACTTAGCGATAACTTGACTCCAACTTAGCGATAACTTGACTCCAACTTAGTGGTAACTCGACTCCAACTTAGCGGGTTGTATCTTTCTAAAAGTTTTATGTGTGTGAGAAGGAATCATGGAGGTATGGGCGTTAGTATTGGACAGACTTTTCAGATAGGACAGCAAATTACTAAATTTCAACAAATAAATTGTCTTATCTTCAATATTAATGTACAGGACGGTGAAGTCGGTCCTGTTCTTTACAATGCAAAAAAATTATCAATATGCTGGTCGATGAAAAGGAGATATGGTTCCCTTGTGGGTCTTTAAATAGTCTTGCTCAAAACGGAAATCGTGTTTGTGTCATTTAAATAGTTAGCGTCTATAAGGGGTGTCTCGTGTACCGGGTGTCCGAATAAGAACGGCTCGCGGTCATATATCAGTAACCATTGATAGTACAGCTTCGGGAAAAAAAAATTTACTATAAAAATGGCCTCGAGAAACACCTGGAAATTATTTACAGACTCGTAGGTCTACCGCTAGAGGGCGTAATTTAATACTAAGAATTAATAAATCAAAATTTTACAAAAATTGCCTTATTAAAGGGCATTTTTAATGCGATAATCAAATTCTACGAACAATTCTGCGTATTTTTGGTTTCAAAAGTTTTAGTCTATCTTTTCAAATATAAGGTGGGGGAGAGTGGGAAAATTATTTTAGAAAAAGGTCTGTACCCATATAGCACATGTACGACCTACGGACGTACTGGGGACGTACGAAACGGACGTATCGTTCGTCCTGGGGACGTACGGATTAGGGACAGTGTACGTCCTATGGACGTACCGGGTACGTCCTGATTCCGCGTAAATGGACGTCCCAGGTACGTACACTTTTGGTCCAAACTGTGCCTAATGTGGACAAATCTGGGACGTACCTGGTACGTCCAAATTTTTCGCAAATGGACGTCCTTGGTACGTACTCTTTTGGCTCAAACTGTGGACAGTTCTGGGACGTATCCAGGAAATAGGTGAAAAATAATCTCAATATTTTAATTAAATAAAACAATTTTTAATAACCATTTTTATTTCACAATGATTTATAAAATTTAAAATAAAACTAGGTAATAGGTAATAACAAAATAAAATAAAAATCATAAAATCAAAAGTAATAAAGAATTCTGTTAAAAAATACCTAAATAATACTTCCTTGATCTTCAATTAAATTAAATAAAAGCTTTAATGCTTGTTTCATGGACCTTTCCTTCGCCCTCTTTAGCCATGATTTGAGAGCTAGTTCTGTCTCTCTGAACGAACCAGACGACTTTCCTTCATCAGCAGCATCTTTAATCAAATAGCATCTATTAACTATCTATTAAATCCATCAAAGCTATCCCTGTCACTATTACGTGAACCATCAACTACTAACAATCGCTCGAATAATGGAACTCTTTGCCGGGCATACTTTAGATGTTTACTAATATTTGATCGATTCATTATAATATTAAAAGATAGCTTACCTTCTACAATTTCACTATTAACAGTTCACCATCAATCACAAATATGGTATGGTAATCTGTATTGTCTGTGTAGGTATGTATTATTTTAGTGCCAAAGCAAATATATTCCTCCTTTTACATATCACACACACACTCATAGAATATAGGTTAGAATAATATATTGTCAAAACCCAATCCAAACTTTGGCGCGTAATTTAAAAACATTATAGGCGCTTTTTCTCTAGCTAAACAGTTAGGTCTGCTGATTAACACGGTTAGGATTGGTTTTTCTTTTGTACTGTTTAGTATTTACACTTTTTCTGTAACAAACATGTTTACAAACATTGAAATCATTGTAATAACTACGTCTATTTAGGTGCGTACTGAATACGTCCAGAAACGTATGTACTAGGTACGTACATTTTAGTACGAACTAGGTACGTCCAGAAATGTACGTACTCAGAACGTATCCGATTGGCTTTAGGAATAAATATCTGAAATGGACCCAATATGTACGTACTGAAAACGTCCAGTTGCGGACGTACCAAAGTAAGTCCAGATATGTACGTACTTAGAACGTCCCCTCTGGTCCGGGGACGTAAAGACCCAAATCGCACCTAATATGTACGTCCCCAGTACGTCGTGTGCTATATGGGTAAGTCCGGTCCTGTTTAACCGATTTTTGCAAACTTGGTCTTGTTGATAACAGCTTTCTTCCATCAATATTATAGTTATCATTTCCAAACAACCTAATAAGTGACGTGCCCGCTAGAGAGCGAAACTTTTTTTCTTTTTTTAATCTAGTTCTCTTTGAAAAATATTAAATAGAAGCATGCAATTTAAACCATAAATTATAAAATTAGACCAAATTAGCAACAAAATGGTGAAAACGGCATGTCAATATCTTTTTCCTATCCCGAGATATCAGAAACGTATAAATTTTAAGTATTTTCCTTTCAATATTAGAATACTCTGGTTATACTGAACGGCATTTAATAATTTTACTTTACTTTGTTTAATAATTTGACACATGTCTGCGTGCTTTGTTTTCCATGGCCCACTACTATTTTTATATTTTTTCCATTTCAACTACCTTACAGGCGTTTACCGGTGACAGTAACAGTGATATTGAAATATTTAAAAACATCATAAAGAGGACAAGAACATTCAATTTTAGGAAGTCCAAAATTATTAAATGCCGTTCAGTATAAAAAGAGTACTCTAATATTCAAAGGAAAAATTTACACGTTTCTTAAGATATCTCGGGATAGGAAAAAGATACTGACATGCCGTTTTCACCATTTTGTTTCTAATTTGGTCTTATTTTATAATTCATAGTTAAAATTGCATGCTTCTATTTAATATTTTTCAAAGAGAACTAGATTAAAAAAAGAAAAAAAGTTTCGCCCTCTAGCGGGCATGTCACTTATTAGGTTGTTTGAAAATGATAACTATAATATTGGTGGAAGAAAGCTGTTATCAACAAGACCAAGTTTGCAAAGATCGGTTAAACAGGACCGGACTTACAGACCTTTTTCTAAAATAATGTTCCCACTCTCCCCCACCTTATATTTGAAAAGATAGACTAAAACTTTTGAAACCAAAAATACGCAGAATTGTTCGTAGAATTTGATTATCGCATTGAAAATGCCCTTTAATAAGGCAATTTTTGTAAAATTTTGATTTCTTAATTCTTAGTATTAAATTACGCCCTCTAGCGGTAGACCTACGAGTCTGTAAATAATTTCCAGGTGTTTCTCGAGGCCATTTTTATCATAATTTTTTTTTTCCCGAAGCTGTACTATCAATGGTTACTGATATATGGCCGAGAGCCGTTCTTATTCGGACACCCGGTACAGTAACATTAACAGTGAATCGGGGTCGGTTTTAACGGTAATAACAGCGGTATCGTTTACGGTCGGTAATAGTGCAAGATGACATGACGATAGACATGTTACAATTATTGTATTATTCATTCATTTCATTTATTTTTTTACCTTAGGGAAGGATATAACCCAAAAGTTGTACGCGCTAAATGAGCATCTGAGTGGACTAAGCGAGCAAAGGGAAAGAGGCAAGAGAAATAAATTATGGGCGCGAACTCATAGCCGTAGCATGTCCCTGGATGCTGTTAATACCGGTACGACTGGCTTAGTTAGGTCACAAGCTTACAGATTATCACAAAAAAACATTGATCGTAAGTATGAATATACATCAAAAGTATAAAATGTAATCATTTGTTGTTAATAGGTTCTCTAGGTAAAATAGAACCACAAAGCTGGGTACCTCTTATAGCGAAACAATTCCCAGCTAAATCTCCATTCAATTCCCAAAGTTCGTCAACGAGTCTTCGCATTCCAGAAGTTCACACGACTCCCAGTAGAAACCGGTCTCTCAAACGATCGAGGGAGGTCAAATTTGAAACACAGAAGAAGTAAAAATGTTTTCCATATATAAAGTTATATTTTAGACGGTTTTAAAATTTGCAGGAATTTTTTTAACACAGACTTATTTTTGATTTTGTACTGGCACGACTTACACTTTTTGCTTACGCAGTAGTAAAAGAGTGAGGTTATATTTTGCATCCCAGCAAATCCAGGAAGGTAAAAATTTAGCTATTTCAGCAACAACAATTAAAAATAAAAAAAAAAACCATAATAAAGTACATAAAAGATTTTTGGCAAAATTTGAAATGCTTTAAAAATGTAACTACATTTAAACAAATATTATAACTAAAGCATTTTGTTTAAAGAGTTTATTTATTTTTAAAATTATTACTGCTAGCACCGTGATGAAGCAAAAATAATGTAGGACTGTTTGTTTGTAGTGTTTCAAATATGAATAATTTTGATATTTAAATTATTCCGTTTTACATAATTATATATCATTAAATATTTAGGAATTTTATGTAAAAATGTGCCGCATTATAATTACCAACTCAAAACTTACATCAATTGGATAAAAAAGTGTGGTTAGAACACGTAAATTCGCGATAACCACGAAGTGGGCGACATCTACGTTTGGAAACGTGTACGAAAAACTTCAGGAAAACAATCATTTTGTATATTTGGTTCATTTTTTTTATTTAATGCAGAAATCATAGCTTTAATATGAGTATTAAATCAAATAATTTTTGTTCAGTGTCACAATGCTAGAATTATTTTTCTGCAAATGTATCCATGGGGTTTTCCCAGAAACCAGAAATTAGCTAAAACATGGGGAATTACAGTAAAAATCAGTATATATACGTGCATTTGCAGTAAATACTGTACTTTGGAATATTTCACGGTAAAAATCTCAAAACAAGTATACCATTTTTCCCCGCCGGAGGGGAGTCGTTTTTTTTATAAATTAATTTCTATTTGAGGTTATGAGTCAACCTAACCTAACTTTACTATTTGAGGTTATAATGAGTCAAATTTGACACTGAAACCTATCTGTAATAGGCATGCAAAACGGTAGCGAGTCGGTTCTGGCGGGGGGTCACAGTTCTAACCTAACTTAACCTACCCATTTCGGGTCAATTGACCATGTAAAACGTAACCTATGAATGTATGAATGAGTTAGGGGTGATGATTACACTGCGACCCATAGGATCTATTGTGTCCCCCATTACTTGCCATGTTCTGATGTTTCCTCAGATTTATAGCAGCTCTTCGAGTCCTATTTTCCTGAGGAAGTTTAGGACATCGTCGGGCTTCAAATGAGGTAGATCCCCTTCCTCTATTTCATGTGCTCCTAGGTATCTAGCCCTAGAATTTTGCAAGGCAGGATATTCTGAGAGTATATGTATTGAGGTTTCATCCTCTTCCTCACAGAATCTGCACTTTGCTTCATCTGCTAACCCTAATTTCTTCATGTGGCTTCTTAACCGGCAATGCCCGGTTAATATTCCCGTTAGAATTCGAAGCCTTTTTTTAGTGAGGTTGAGGCAGCTAAGAGATCTCTTCTGGTCATAGTTCCCCAGTAGTATCTTAGATTGCCTCAGTCCTTCCAGCTGATTCCAGTACTTGGATTTTTCTTTCTCCATTTCCTCCCTTAGTTTTCCTAAGATTACTCTACTGCTGATCCCACAAGATGGTTCTGGTCCCAAATGTGGGGTTTCAGCTCCTTTTTTTGCCAGATTATCTGCTGTTTCATTCCCCTCTATTCCTATGTGTCCCGGGACCCATAGGAGGGTGACAGTGTTCTTCTGGCCTAGTTCATTTAGTTTGCCTAGGCATTCCCAAACCATCTTCGAACTGATTATATTTGAACTCAGCGCTTTGATGGCTGCTTGACTATCCGACATGATCACAATCTCTTGTCTGCGGTAGTTTCTTCCAATTTTGAATTCCACACATCTTTCGATGGCGCGGACTTCTGCTTGAAAGATGCTCGGGTATATGCCCAAGCTTTCTGAGTATTTGGCTCTTGGTCCAAGAACTCCTATCCCAGTTCCCTCGTCTAGCTTGGAACCGTCCGTATACCACTTTATGGTATTCTGGTTTAAATTCTGTATGGTGTCTTCATCCCATTCAGATTTATTACTCAACCTTGTGATGAATTTTCTCACAAAGTTGAATTTCTTTGGCATATCATCTTGGGGCATTTCCCAAGTTTGATCAAAGTGAAGTGATCGAGGTTTTTCCCTGATAATTCCTTCTTTGATCATTCTATATATTGTTTTCTTCCTTACACTTTCTAGCAGAATGTGCAGTGGGGTCAAGTTTAAAATCACCTCCATTGCAGTAGTGGGGCAAGTTCCCATTGCTCCAGTGATACATGAACAGGCTAGTCTCTGAATCTTCGAGAGGTTTTTCTTCGTCGTATTCAGATTAGCCCTTACGCCCTAAGCCACTGCCCCATATGTGATTAATGATCTCACTATTGCTGTGTACATCCATTGCAGGATACGTGGGTTCCCCAGTTCTTCCCTGCAATGTTCCTACACACCATGAGGGCCTTGGTTGCTTTGTGTATAACTTCGTCTTCGTGTTTGTTCCAGAGTAACCTGCTATCTAGGATTAGCCCTAGATATTTTACCTCTGTTTTCCACTCGACGATGTTCTCCCCTATTTTTATGATTTTTAGATTAGGTTTCTTTTTCCTTGTAAAGGCTACTAGTGTGGTTTTGGTGGGGTTGATGCTGAGTCCCACCGAGTCACACCATTGTTCCGCAATGTTCAATCCTCTTTGAACAATATCACAGAGGACATTTTCATACTTCCCTTTTGCCAGGATAACCATGTCGTCGGAATACCCTTGACATGGTATGCCTTCCCTAGTAAATTGACAGAGCAGACTGTCCACAGTGAGACTCCACATAAGCGGGGATGCAACTCCCCCTGTGGACAGCCTCTGGTCACATTAATGGAGATAGTGTCTTGTCCTGCCTCCATTTCTGTGATTCTTGTAGATAGCAGTTGCGACATCCAACTGGAAGTCGTTCTATCTACTCCTTTCTCAATCAGTGCTCTTTTGACTGCCTCATGTGGCGTAACCTAACCTAACCAAGCCTTGAAAATATTACGATTAATGTTCCGTTCTATGCACATAAATAAAAAATACTTAAACGCGTCTCCAGCAGCTAAAATTGCTTAATTACACACTAATTAACAACCCCTAGAACCCCCCTGCACCCTCAACAACCCTTGAATTGTGATGCTTGTTTTGAGATCCAACTCACCAAATGTTTGGCTAGTTAGTAAGATAATTTTTGTTAGCTTCACTGTTAACATGCAACACTAGATGTATGTTTTGCTTTGTTTTCCCGGAATTTTTGAATATACAGGGTTTGTTAACATTTTACACAGATAGATGTTTGATGATGTAAATGTTAACAGATCTTCTTACAGTTTGATAAATTTTACTTAGAACAATACATCGAATTCCAGATACAGAGTAATAATATACAGTGTTTTATTCTATAAAATAAACTTTCTATATACCTACTCTTTATCTAAATTAAATGAGACACTTTTTGTTCTGGAAATTAATTTTGTATAACATTCAATGTTAACTTTCTGATTATGTTATAGCTTTAACTTTAAGATGCATTAACGAATTTAAAACGGCTAAATGTCTTGAGTGAAAGTAGAAGTGTAGTCTAGTAAGGCTCATTTTAATGGGTAAAAATCACGAAACACGAGAGATAAACTGAAAATCACTAAGTGTCCAATTTTGATATGAAAAACAAACTCTTCAATTAGGACCAAGGGATTCTCTAAACAAGAGGCTGTGAATGAAACGCAGAAACTGTTCGTTCCTGTATACATATTTTACTGTCTTGTCTATCCAGAAAACATATTCACTATGATTCTAGGAAGATCAAGTATTGGAAGTAATATTCCATCCATTTTTAGTCCAGCAAGTCCCATCCTAAGTTGTTAGGAGAAAGATTTTGAAAAACTTATATGTAGTAAGGAGTCTATCTATGAAATATTCAAATTAAGTAATTAACTACTCGCAAACTTAAACAGAAAGGGTCTCTGGAAAAACTTAAATAATCCGAAATCGTTGAGCTTTGAGCTTTTCAAGCAAAAAATTGTTTGTTGTTGCTAGTTTGTTTTTCACATCTTGAACATTTGGCTTGATTTGTGCCACACCGTGATTTCTTTCTTTCATGGAAAGTTTATAAAGTTTGATTTGATCAAATTCAAAGACATGCACTTTGTAAACTGAATAGCATGTCATACACAAATACTTTGATTACATTTTTGAAATAGGCCAAGCGTTAGAACAATAAAACTGGATTTATAGTGTAATGTTCTTAGATGTTGCACTAGATATTGCACAGACAATATTTTAGGATGATACCATTTCAAATTAACAATAAATATCAATACATTATTTATAATTTTAGTTTATTCTCTATTGACATTTTTGTGAACACTGCCATTTTATCAGTAAACCCAGCAAACTATATTATTTAAAGTCTATATATTTTTTACTTAACTTTGTTATATGTTACATTCGAGGTTACAATAAAATGTCTGGAACATTGTCATCTACTTGTTACATAAAAATTACTTTAAATTTATATAAATTGTTCCCTGTTTTTTACATATACCTTATGTAATTATTATGTTATATATATATCTCAAATTTATGTAATATTTATGTCAACGTAACAAATTAATGGGAATTAAATAGTTTTTGAGCAAGATGCGGCTCTTAAACTATAAATGAAATGAAAAAAATCTCGAATAAAATGTGTAGGAAGTTTCATGTTCTACAAATTCAGTTACTAACCATTTTTTATTTATCATGGACCGTTAACTATACGGGGTTGGGATAAAGTATGGAACCAAGAAAATTTGCAGATAAGTGCAATGGAACAAAACGCATCTGATGTACATTATTTTGATAATAATATACTTTCAGTTTAACCGGAAGTGCCATCAACTTCTTTTATTGGGACACCCTATCTATTTTTACAGATTTTGAAAGAGCTTGTTATTTTGAATTCATACATTTCATTATTTTAGAATAATGAGAAACAAAATTACTTTAAATGTTCAAAATGCTCGCCGTTTACTTGCTAACAATATGCCATCCTATAAACAAATTCTTGAGTCACTGTTTCCAAGAATTCTCCACGTATTAGTTCACATTCATCAATAATTCTTTGTCTCAATTCCTGTAAGTTTGTTGGTCGTCTAACGTAAACACGTGATTTTAGATAACCCCAAAGAAAAATATCTAACGGGCTAAGATCCGGAGAACGAGCAGACCACTCTATGAATCTTCTACGTCCAATCCATCGATTTGGAAAATTCGCATCCAGAAAATCCCTAACCCGTCTATCATAGTGGGGAGGTGCACCATCTTGTTGAAACCAAATATTTTGTGGTAATTGCCCATTCTGTTGAAGTGCAGGAATAATTTTGTTGTTTAGTAGATCCAAATACTTGTCACCATTCAAGTTTCTGTCGATAAAAAATGGGCCTATAAGCTTATTTTCGACAATTCCCATCCAAACATTTAACATTTGACCAATACCTTGAGTTATGGCGATTAACTGTTCCATTTAAACAAAAAGTTGCCTCATCGGAAAAAAACTATGCTAGAAGCAAAATTTTCGTCGACATTACAGATGTCCATTAGCCGTTCGCAAAATTCCAGCCGTCGGTCAAAATCATCATATGACAATTCTTGAACAAACTTTACCTTATAAGGATGATACTTTTCACTTTTTAATATCTTTCCTACACAACGTCGTGTGATACCATGGTTTAGTGACAAATTTTTGGTGGAAGTTTGAGGTGATTCTTCTAAATCGATTGCAATATTTTGTTTAACAGTTTCGTTCGTTGCAGTCCGCGGTCTTCCAGGTTTTAGCAAATTTGTTACCATCCCAGTAGTATTAAAACGTTGTAATGTTTTAGTTACTGTTGAGCGTGATATAGGATTTCTCTCCGGATGCAAATTATTAAAAATATGACACACTTCTTCATGAGTTCTAACACGATCACCATAACCGATCATAATTAAAATTTCAATACGCTCTTTTTCACTTAATTGAACCATTCTAAATTGTGCAATTCATTTCCGTAAATTAGAATTTGACATTTGAAGAACAAAAGACGTACTAAACAGTACTTGTTTATTTATTACTATGCATACAAACAACATCAATTAGTTTATCTAAATAGTTTTTTGCTCTAATGCAAAAAACTCAAAGGAGGTTGGTTAAAGTGCTATATTCCTCGTTTTTACAATTTTTTTTACACTAAACTTAGTATGTATGAATTCAAAATAACAAGCTCTTTCAAAATCTTTAAAAATATATAGGGTGTCCCATTTGAATTAAAGAAGTTGATAGCATTTCCGGTTAAACCGGAAGTATATTATTACCAAAAAAATGTACATCAGATGCGTTTTGTTCCATTGCACTTACCTGCAAATTATCATAAATATCATTCTTTTCGTTTAAAAGATATTTACTTGGTTCCCAACCCTGTATATTTAGCAATAGTCGTATTGTAAAAAGTTTAAAGCGCTATTATTAAAAATCTAGACGTTATATAAAAAAAGTTTTAAACAAAAAATATTATATACAGAAATGAATTTGGCTGTTTTTGTTGTTAGCGAGATTTTCGATAAAACGTGTTTTTCAAGATGGCGGCTGACGTTGTGTAAGAACATTGCAAATAAAATACCTGGCGCTTGGCCTAAGAGGTGGATTCAAATTTACTTAGGGATCTGTAAAGTGTTAGAAATGAGTTATGTGGTTAAAGTTAAAGTTTTAGGCCTAAACTAACGAATATTATTGGTGTTATATATAAGTTTGTTCTGTGATAGAAAACGTAGAATGATAGAAATTTAATTAAATGTTTTTCTTAATTTTCTATTAAATTATATATATTTAGCATGTACTTTAAATGTTATTTCAATGTTTAGATATATATCAATATTTTAAAAATATATATGTTATCAGTTACGGCAATTTCCTCATTAAAATAATCTTTTAAGACTTTTTTTTCTGCTATATAACAATTATATTTTTTAAAAATGACCGATCAGTTTCTGAAAAAAAAAATACCTTTGTGTAATATACTCAGTATATAACACCATTGTGATGATTAATAAGATGCACTCTTGTAGAAACTTGTAGAAAAAAAGTTCCACAAATCTGCCTTCCACTGAAAATATTAAAGATAAATTTTCAATAAAATCTACCGTTGGACTATGTTAATTTTTTGTATTGTATATATTTATAAATATATTAATGTTAGCATTGTTTATATGTGTATATAACTATATTTGTATGTTTATATTTGTCGTGTTTATATGCTGCTATAAAAATAAAATTTTACATAAAAATATCGCGGGTTTTTTGTTTCCACGCATGCTTAAATCTAACAAAAAATGGCTTTGAAAGCCAATAAGATAGGAAGAATAAAACATCAAATCACACATTGTCGCATTGCTTCGAATTTGTAGCACTTCTGGCTGCTGAGGAGAATTTAAATAAAGTTTCTGTAATACTACAGGTATACATTCATTAAATAGTGTACACATTTAAAATAAAAAAAAATGTTAAAAATAGTATTTATGAGTAATTTAAAGTATGTTCTATGGTCTAGAATAGAACTACTAAATTCAACCCGAAGAAAACTGCAATCGCGTCAAAATATTATATGGGGCGCTTCGTTACTCAATTTTAAGACGAAAAGTTCATATAAACATGTGTGATAGGTGTTGTCGTTTATGAGATACAGGGTGTTGAATTTATTGTAATAAGTCAGTTCTGATTGTACGTGAAATTAATTTTTCCCGGTGACGCTACTGGTTTTTAGAAGTAATACGCAAAAACATGCTTATTCTAAGTGGCCTTTGAAATAATGTTGACAAGTGTCAAATTTGAAAACCAACGCAAAAATCGTACATTTTTATTTGATTGACTCTGTGTTTAGTTAATAACTATGCCAGAGTTTACTAATGTTGAAATGGCTAATATGCATTTTTTGTACGGATTAGCGAATTGTAATGCCTTAGAAGCTAGACGTACGTATGCCCAGCGTTATCCAAATAATCGTTTACCATGTTCAGATACGTTTAATAAGTTACATATTCGTTTACAAGAAACTGGAACTTTTGCTGAATCGAAGAATATTATTGGACGACCCAGAACTGTGAGAAATCCCCAATTGGAAAACCAGATTCTTCAAATTATTGACCAACATCCAGAAACGAGTACAAGAAAAGTTGCAGATGAAGTAAATGTTAGTAACAAAACTGTTTGGAATATTCTAAAAGATAATTTATTGTATCCATATCACGTTCAACGTGTTCAACATTTGTTACCTACTGACTATCCATTACGCATACAGTATTGTCAATGGATTTTACGTGAAATCGCGAACAATCCGAATTTTGTGGCCAATATTTTATTTACGGATGAAGCCAACTTTTCTAGACATGGGATTATGCATTTTCATAATGACCACATATGGGCAGATGTAAATCCACATACCATAAGTGTAAAACGATTTCAACAAACATTTTCGGTCAATGTTTGGCTTGGCATCATCGATGATTATTTAATTGGACCATTTTTCCTTCCTGTACGGTTAACCGGTGAGACATACCAACATTTTCTAGAAAATGAACTTCCACTTCTTTTGGAAGATGTACCTATTATTATTAGAAGGCGCATGTGGTTCATGCATGACGGAGCTTCTCCACATTTTTCAGTGATTGTACGCGAGTTTTTAAATAATGTTTTTCCAGGCCATTGGATCGGACGAGGATCTCCACACCCGTGGCGTCCTAGATCACCTGGACACAATCCTCTGGATTTTTGTGTGTGGGGATATTTGAAATCGCTTGTTTACACAACACTGATATTAAACGTACAAGATCTTTAAAATCGTATCATAGACGGCTGTAATGTTATTCGTAACAATCCTGGTATCTTCGAACGTATTCTACAATCCATTAGACATCGAGCGGATTCTTGCATTTTAGCTGGAGGTGGACATTTTGAACATTTGCTCTGAAATGTATTATTTTTTCTTTATGTTTAACACATGTTGCTTGTAATAAAATAATAAAAAAATATAAATCAGTAGCGTCACCAAGAAAAATTAATTTCACGTACAACACCCTGTATCTCATAAACGACAACACCTATCACACATGTTTATATGAACTTTTCGTCTTAAAATTGAGTAACGAAGCGCCCCATATAATATTTTAGATTACTTAAGAAACACCCTGTATATTATTGTTCTAAAAAATTCGCTGCAAAATTTTTAAAACAGATTACTCGCGCCATCTACAATTCTCTAGTTACAACTCTACAGTGAGCGAACATTTTCTTACAGACAACTGTATTGCATATCTAAAATTAATGCAAAGGTTCTATACCTGGGCCCGTATTCTTGACTAAGGGAGTGAAGCTTCCCGAGAGAAGACATATTTTGTCTTTGTCACTGCAATGACAAAGTAACCAAGCAAAATAAAGATAAAACATATGTTCTCTCGTGAAGTTCTACTCCCTCAGTCAAGAATAAGGGCCCTGATTGATGGATGGCATGCCGATCTTAGTATTTGAATGAATTTAATAGTAAAGTTTAAAGTTTTACTCGTAGATGGCTATAGATCTTAGTATTTGACTTGAGTGAATTGCTTAGCAGTGGCATCTATTTACTACAACAATATTCTATATGAATTTAAATAAAGGAAACTGTAATTAAGTATTTGATTTAATAATAAAGTTTTAAGTTTTACTCGTAGATGGCTATAGTATACCCTTAAAAGAATAAACCTAAAAACCAAGAATAGTAAACTACATAAGGATCGCATACGTGGTTGCCTGTGACGTTGTGTTTAGTTTTATTGTAAAAAATTCTCAAAATTTTATATTTTTGTGAAAAATATTTTAAAAAACTCTGCTCTTTAACTCCAGTTTAGACTTTTAAATTTTATTTTTACTTTTTGTCTGTGTATTGCTTACAAAAAAACTGAAAAATTTATATTTCATCGCGTTCCTAAAGGAGAGGACAAATTTCACTAAAAATGACTAAAATTACCAAGTATACAGAAAATTTAGAACTCTGTAAACGCAACTTTATTGGCCTTAAAAATGTACAACTTTTCTCTAATTTAACCAACTTCGTATCTATTACAGTTTCTAAAATGGCACATCCTATATATTATTTTATATCAATACTGAAAAATAAATGTGTTTAGTATGTAGTATTTTTTGTTAATTTTAAATTTGTAATTAAGAAAATGTATAGGCTACATACGATATTATGTCGCTCCATAAAAGATTCACGGATTTTACTAGTAAATATAATTTACTAGTAAATTGTTGTTTATTATGTTTCTTTGTTTTTTAAAAAATAATAGTTTTAGGTAAGCTTCTTTTGTGTACTTATAAATTTATTTGAATGTATTTTTTAATATCAAAATATAACTAAATATGTTTGCAATAGTGTTTTCTTTACCCTACCTATTTTCCAAATAATATTCAATAAATTAATTAAATATAAGTATTAAAACGTTTTTATGTGAACATTTATTATAAATAAATCAATCTAAAACAATTTAAAAACCATTAGTTTTAATTAATTTGGTGCTGCGAACCTCGCTTTTGCATAAGGGCACGATAACAGAGCCTTCTAACAAATAAGTTTCACCCCCTACAGAAAATTAAATTGAAATTTCCAATATATCATTTTTTATTGCGGTTCTAGATTATATATAAAATAATTTTGTAATCGTAGTATTTAAACTTTTCCGTTAGGTAATAATATTTTCACTTATAATATTACAAGAGCTTAAATTATTTCCGGAAATTTCTTCTATTCCTTTATTAACTATAATAATGTGTTTATATAGCATTTGTCAAAAACTCTACAAAAAAAAACAAGAAAATGCACTATACACAAAATTTCAATGTAAACTTAATACGATAAGACCACAGTTTGTTTGGATAAAATGTTATGACTTATAACTCAAGCAATGGCGACAGTGACGTCACAATAATGTGGCGTAGTATATGGGACTAAATCACTTTTTTATTTTTATAAATTTTATCATTTTATTAACATTTTTTTTAATAAACTTTCTACTTCTTGTTGTAATGTATACTGAGGATGAGGTGTCAGTGTATACCTTCATATTATCCACTTTTAAGCTTGTCCACAAGGCAACGGTTTTTATCTAGAATCAAACAAAAGAAATTCATTATAATTTAAATTGATTGTACTAACTCTTACTTTTTGGAAGTCCATCTTATTAAGGATAATAAAAAACTCTCCGTTTTAACAAAACTTCCAATATTTATTTAAAAAACTGCTTTTTTAAAAGACTCAATGACAGCCGTTTCGCTAGACTTAGCATCGTCACAATAATCAATTTGGCAAACACTAACATACATATATGTCCAAAAGTTTGGAATGATGTGAAGGATCGTCCCAGAAGTGGCAGAAGTCGATGTACAACAGCAGCACAAGACCGGCAGATAACATTGATAGATCGAAGAAATCGACAGGAATCTACAAGTGGCATATCCAGAGAAATTGCTAGACTTGAAGGACTGAATATCTCAAGGCAAACAATTACACGAAGATTAAATGCAGTAAATTTGTATCGCAGAAGACCTCTACGTGTTACCAAACTAACCTATCAACAAAAAATTGTAAGGTTGTAATGGGCTCAAGAAATGTTACACCATGGTCCTAACTGGAATTACGCGATGTTCTCTGATGAATCAAGAATTGGCTTGGTTTCTGATTCGCGAAGAACGCTAGTTTGGAGGGCCCCAGGACCACAAGCCCGATTAGAAACAGCCCAACCGCGTGTTCCATTTGAAGGTGAAAGTATTATGGTTTGAAGTGGTATTATGAGGGGTACACGGACGGCTCTCCTAGTTTTGGAGAGAAGTATCACTGGTGCTGTGTACATCGAGGAAGTTTTAAATCCTGTTGTGCGTCTATTCCGGGGGGCGGTAGGTGATGGATTTGTGTTTATGCATGACAATGCACCTCCACATCGAACAGCTGCAGTACAAAATTTTTTGGAAGAAGGAATATCCACATTAAGATAGCCATCAAATTCCCCTGATATGAACGTCATTGAACATGCCTAAGTCATTCTTAAAACACGCCATAAGAAGCGAAACCCTCCCCCAATTACTCTACGAGAACTGAAAGATGCTGCTCGTGAAGAATGGGAGAGAATTCCGCAAGCCCAGCTCGACCATTTAATCGATAGCATGCCACATCGCCTACAGTCCTGCATATAGGCCCATGGAGGAAATACTGATTATTAATTTTATTTGCTTATTAATTTATTTAAAAAAATTTGTAATACATTGTACATTTTTCACCTCAAAAGAATAAATCATTTTTTTTGTATGTTTATCTGACTTCGATATTTATTTAGTATTGGTTAGAGTTGTAGCAAAATGATGTTTACTTATATCAAAGAAATTATTTATAGAAATTAATAAAAAGATGAAATATTCCATTAGTCCAAACTTTTGGACATAAAAATGTATAGTTCTATTAATAGGCAACGCAATGCAAAAAGTACCTAGCAATTAATTTAACTTTATAATGATAACATTATTTTTATCCATTTTTTACCAATTTTTTTTAATTTTTAATGAGCTATATGAATTAACTAAACTTAAATTATATTTGCCAAATTACATCTCTGTATTATAAGTACCCATTATCAATGTTTAATTTCGATATACAAATGAGTGTTTAACAAAGAAAATAAACAATTGTGTACCTACAAAGATATTAATGAAGACCTCAAGACCTAGTTGTTTATCATCAGTCGTTACAGTGATGGTGAAGAGACGCTAAATATGGTTAATCAACCAAATTTTATTTAAAAGTTTATTTTAGTTAAATTTAAGTTTACCCTCTAAGTACATATATATTCAAAATGGTTAACTTCACTAAAAATCAATGGTCCACGCTGATAGTTATTGCCATCGCTGACTTTTGTAACGCCGTCTGCGTTTCACTACAAGCTCCTTTTTATCCACAAGTTGTAAGTATTAAATTAGGCCAATTAGCTAAAATTTTATTAAAAAAAAATATAAGAAACTCTTCGTTTTATGTAATTTCCAAGTTTATTTGAAAAATAAAATAAAATCCTAGCGAAACGGCTGTTTTTAATAAAAGTTGTGTGGTTATGACTGAATTTTGTTAAAATGCTATTAAAAGTACAGTAGCGTGCGTTTTTCAGGGGATACAAAGAAATTATATATATATTTTTAAATAGGATACCCTGTATATTATTATATTTTTGGAATGATCGTTTCTTCCTGATTTCAAAAATATACCATATGATGCCCCTACCATATACCGTTTTTGAGTTATTGAACGTCGAATATCTAGTGAGAAAGAAAAAGTTCACATATTTATACAAAAAAGATAACAAAGATATATTTAGGAAATTTAAATATAAATGAATGATAATTCATAAAAGATGTTCGATGTGTCCACCATTATTGTTAATGCATAATTGATAACGTCTTCTTATATTTATAATTGTACTGCAAATGGCTTCATTATTTATATTAAGATTGTTTATTTCAAGTCTTTAATAACTTGAATACTATTATTATTGACAATATCTTTTAGAAATCCCCCAAAAAAACGAATCCATAGGTGTCAAATCCGGACTATTGGGTGGCCATTTAATAGTTCCATTATTCCCTATCCATATTGGAAATACATTATTCAAATGATCTCGAACGGGTAGGGCACTATGCGGAGTTGCCCCAACCTGCATCCAAATCATATCATCAAGTTCTGCTTCCGGAAAAATCTGCAAAAGAATATTTTCTGCTTCTGGGATAATTATTTCCAGATAGGTAATTCCAGTTAAAGTGTAATCATAAAATATAGGCCCAACAATTTTGTTCCTGAAAATTTCACATCAAACGCTAACAGTTTTTCTTCCTGATTTTTTTATTTGTTTTACCAATGTTTTTCTGTTGTGCTTATTTTCCCACGACCTTCGATTTTTTTTATTAAAAACTCCTGCCGTAGAAAAAGATGATTCATCAGTCCATAATATTTTATTAAAAAAATCGGGACCTCTATCCAAATTTTGAATCATCTGGCGGCAAAAGTCGAGCCTTTTCCTTTTATTAGCCTCTGTTAAAACTTGTACGGGTAAAATTTTATACGGTCTGTAGTTGTTATTTTTTAACGTACGTTGGATTTTGGAATAACTTTTACCTAATTGATCGGCTGCATTATTTATACTGCATTCAGAATTTTTTTAAAAATAATACGTTTGAAAAAAGTCTATTCGCGAATACATATGGATGGGCTTACCTTCGAAATGAAGCAGTATATCTAGCATTTCTTCCTGGTTTGCTTGAACTACACGCTTTGTTCTACTAAAACTGGAGGTATTATTCACCTGTCGGTAAATATTTTTGAACGTATTCTCTGATGGTGTTGGACAATTTGGATACAACACCCTATATGCTGTTTTTGCGGCACGTTTATTTTTGTTATTTTGTATATAACAAGTAATTATTTGGACTTTTTCTTCCAAAAATATAATAATATATATTATTTTTTTGTATCCCCTGAAATCTGCACGCTACTGTACAATTAATAGCATTTAAAAAAAATTCAGTCACAACCACACAACTTTTATCAAAAACTTTTTTCCTCTAGGCTATAATAACGATGATAAGGGGTGGGTAATTTATAATGAATAACCCTGTACAATAAAATTATTTTAAAAAATGGTTATCTAAAGATGAACACTTGGAAATGGCAAAGGGGCTCACTGTGAACGTAAAAAGAATTATTTCCCCAATGGCGGGTTGGTTAGGTAGTTGTTAAGGGGTGAAAAAGTATAGTATTGCTTTTTCTACAAGAAATTGACCTTAAAATGAAAATTTGTCATTAGAAACATTTAGATCGTACAATAAAATGTATATTTTCGTATTTTTTCCTTACAATTTAATGCAGTAATCAGTTTATTCAGTTTTTTAAAAATTTTAATTATTAACTTTCATTTCAAACTTATTTTTTGCTTTTTTGTGGATTTGTAGCTATATTTTTAATAGCAAATACATATTTTTCTACTTTTAATACAACTACATGTCAAAACAAAAAAAGGGTAATCAGAACCCTTCGCAATGATTTTGTAAGAACAACTTATTTTTGAAAGAAATGTTTTTTACGTAATAATGGATTATCTCAAAAACTATTGGATATTTTTATTTAAAAAAAATCTTATTTAAGGTACTGAGAGGTATGTTTTTATCAAGTTTCATCAAAATTGAACTGTTCCTAAAGGAATAAAAAATTAAAAACTTCAAACTTTTCTATTGTCCTCTCTTCATTTTGCGGTCAATTTCTGGGAGAAAAAGCATAACTACGCTTTTTCACCCCCTAAAAACTACCCAACCAGTCCGCCCCTGGAGAACGAATTTTATTCCTCTTTCACAGTAATATAAGCCCCTTTACCACTTCCAAGTGTTTGTCTTCAGTCTTTGGTAACAAAACTAATTAGCCTGGGCTGTATCTCCATATTTTTTAGGCCGAAAGTAAACATTGCACCGCCACCGAATATGGTCTGGTATTTGGAATTTTCGAATTTGTTGTTTTTATAGTAAGTCCCTTTTTCGGACAGCACATCAATAAAATCGGACCTAAGCGTATGTTCAATGTAGGGCTATATACCATCGGCATTTGTGCCATTCTTTTTGGGTAAATGTTCTTCGATTTCTGCTTAATCAAATTATATTAACCGATATTTTTTTCTCAGCACTTTAGATACAATCCAACAAAGGTATCCCTTCATTATTTTGAGTTTCATCATAAGGATCGTAGAAGCGATGGGCAATGCGGCATTTTTGACGACCAGTTTTGCCATTATATCCACAGAATTTCCCGATAACGTTGCAACAACTTTTGTAAGTATATCTCCAGGAGAAAAGAAAAATAATCTTCTCTCTACCCAAGTCCAATAACCTGGTCTATCCAACTGACTAACCCGAATAGTAGTTGTTTTTCCTTTAGAAAACGGTCAAACCTGCTTTGGATATTATTTAATATTTCTAAACTTCAGAGGATGCTAGTAATTGAAAAGTAAAAAAAATACTAAAATGAACTTAAAAACTGTGACATATCTAGTTTAATAAGTATTCTTTCAGTTTTTATACTCGATGTCTTGAATATTTCTAAGATTTAATTTGATTATCTGGTTGTTGCAATCTTGTTCATTGTATTTTACTTCAAAATCTCTCATTGTTTATAGCAGTACATTTTGGACATTTACTTTTTAAATACCATATCCAAAACAAAAATTTTCTAATCAACTAAGAGAATATGAAAATTATTCACATTATCTAGTTAATGACTTTGATAAAAACTATTTAATTATGTAAAGAGTCAAAACCAATTAGGGGTGTAGTATATTATGGTTACATATGTAAATATTATACATTATGATTTAATGTACCTACCCAATGTATAATTTAATGTATTCATAATGTGTGCATTTCAGCATTTTCAAATCTTATGAATAAAAATAACTTTGATAAAGAAATTGATTTCATAAAACATATAAATGTCTATCCATTACATTTAACAAATAAATTTACTAATAATATAGAACTAATAATAAAGAGAATCTGTCAACTAATATTTCCTGAGTGCACTAAAGATATTAAAAGTATAGGTAGGTACTGTGGAAATATTTCTGATACATTTTTTAAAGTAATATCTTAAGCTACATCAGCATTATTTCATTTAAAACACAAAATAATATTGTTAAAAAAATTAGTAAATGGTGAATATAAGAACAAAATTTTCTAATTCTATGAATATAGTTAACTTTGAAAAAGAAATTGATTTCATAAAACAAATAAATGGCAATCCATTACATTTAATAAATAAATTTACTAATAATATAGAAGAGAATATATCATTACAAATAATATTTCCTGAGTACACTATGGTAATTAAAAGTATAGGTAGGTACTGTGGAAATATTTCTGATACAATTTTTAAAGTAATATCTTAAGCTGCATCAGCATTATTTCATTTAAAACACAAAATAATATTGTTAAAAAAATTAGTAAATGGTGAATATAAGAACAAAATTTTCCAATTCTATGACTATAGTTAACTTTGATAAAGAAATTGATTTCATAAAACAAATAAATGGCAATCCATTACATTTAATAAATAAATTTACTAATAATATAGAAGAGAATATATCATTACAAATAATATTTCCTGAGTACACTATGGTAATTAAAAGTATAGGTAGGTACTGTGGAAATATTTCTGATACAATTTTTAAAGTAATACCTTAAGCTACATCAGCATTATTTCATTTAAACCACAAAATAATATTGGTAAAAAAATAGTGAATGATGAATATAAGAAAAAAATTACCTAATGAGGGAGTCCGCTAGCACTACCACTACAAAATTTCTAGGTCAAAAATGAGGGTCTGTTTTCTAGACTGTTTTGTGCATTTGTGTGATATAGAATTACTATATTTTTACATTTGAAGAAATTTAAGCACTTCCCGAGTACATACTTTTGCAAAATAAAGATTTTTAATTAATTTTGGGAGAAAAATGTCATTAGCAGTGATTTTAGGTATATATAGTTGAGTGCTTCCAGCCACCATTTACATTAGTAAACATTGACATTTTTGCAGTGTTATTAGTTTGTGTTAATTTTTGTTATATTTTCGGACCCTATTTTTTTTTCTGTTGTTTTGTCTGGTATTAAATGGATAGAGACTGAAAATTATTTTTCAACCACCAGATTATATTAGGTTAGGTTAGGTTAGGTTAGGTTAGGTTAGGTTAAGTTAGGTTAGGTTAGGTTAGGTTAGGTTAGGTTAGGTTAAGTTAGGTTAGGTTAGGTTAAGTTAGGTTAGGTTAGGTTAGGTTAGGTTAGGTTAGGTTAGGTTAGGTTAGGTTAGGTTAGGTTAGGTTAGGTTAGGTTAGGTTAGGTTTATTAAATTGCATTATCTTGCATTATCGTTGTTACTACAAAAATCGCAAGAGCGATTGAAGATATTTGAAAAATAAAAAAATCAAGTTTTATCCATATTACACTTATAAAAAAAAATGTATCACGATGGGATTGAGTTAACTGGGAACAAGAACCTCTTACCGCAAAAAAAATATAAACAAAGAAAAAATCAAGATTCACACAGATAAATGTATCTGAATAATTGACAACTAACTGAAACTTAATGTTTGTCGCTATTATTGGTGCAAACAGAAATTTCTTAGTAAAGCGACCAATGAGAACTAACTTTAACTGTCAATTTTTACCAATGTAAATGGTGGCTAGAAACACACAACTAGATATATCTAAAATCACTGCTAATGACATTTTTTCCCCCAAAATTAATTAAAAATCTTTATATTGGAAAAGTATGGACTCGGGAAGTGCTTAAATTACTTCAAATGTAAAAATATAGTAATTCTATATCACACAAGCTAACAAAACGGCCTAGAAAACAGACCCTCATTTTTTATCTAAAAATTTTGTAGTGGTAGTGCTAGCGGACTCCTTCATTTAAAAAATCTGGTATTTACAGAATTGAATGACCAAAATGTAATGCAGTATACAAATTTTGAAGATACAATGAACTCTTATAGCATTGTAAGTATTTGAATAAGTCAAATTAAAATTAGGTATACAATACATCTGGTTGAACACAAAGACACATAAACCAAAGAAATTGAAATACTTACTAAAAATTAGTGAACAAAATCAAATTAATATAGTTAACTAAAAATAAAACTGTTTAAAACAAAACTTCCAATAATACAATTAATTTCATCAAATGTATATTATTATATTTATTTATGTCTTCAATACTTGGTCTAAACAACTGTCATTGTTTAATCTTCTAAATAATTAGTCAATAATTTTGATATAAATGAATAGGTATGAATATACGAGGGTTGTCTGAAAAGTTTCCGACCTAACAAAGATACTAGACATTTTTTCTTCAAATTAATTTTCATTTTTCTACATAGTCTCCTTGTAAGTCTATACACTTCTCCCAGCGATGCTCCCATCTCTTCAACCCGTCCAAATAGTACTCGGCGTCTTTCTCTGCAAAATAGTTGTTTACGAAGGTGATGGCCTCCTCATTCGACGAAAATTTCTGTCCTCCGAGCGCAACTTTTAGCTTAGGGAACAAAAAAAGTCGCTTGGGGCTAGATCTGGTGAGTAAGGAGGGTGGTCAAGCAGTTCAAACCGTAATTCGTGGATTTTCGCCATGGCAACCGCTGAGGTGTGAGACGGCGCATTGTCTTGGTAAAACAAAATTCTTTTTTTTTGCAAATGTGGCCGTTTTTCCGCAATTTCTGCCTTCAGCTTGTCAAGTAATGATGCGTAGTATGCTCCTGTAATGGTTTTTCCTTTTTGAAGATAATCGATTAAGATAACTCCATGACTATCCCAGAAAACAGTTGCCATCACTTTCCCAGCCGAAGGAACAACCTTTGATTTTTTTGGAGCCGATTCCCCCTTCGCAGTCCATTGTTTTGACTGTGTTTTTGTTTCTGGAGTATAATGGTGTATCCAAGTTTCATCTACAGTAATTAATCGGCGCCAAAACTTTGATTTATTGCGCCTAAACTGCGCCAACAGAGAGTTGGAAATGTTCATTCGAACACGTTTTTGGTCCAAAGTGAGCAAACGCGGCACCCAACGCGCGGACAGCTTTCTCATGCCTAAATCTTGATTCAATATGTGACAAACACGTTATTTGGACATGTTTATAGCCTCTGCTATCTCTCTAATTTTAATTCGACGGTTGTCTAGCACCATTTGGTGAACTTAAGCGATATTATCGTCAGTGGTTGCAGTTTTTGGACGTCCCGAACGTTCATCGTCACCCAAGCTGCTACGGCCAAAATTTCACGGTGGTAAATGATGGTGCAGAGTCATCGTACACAGCGTCCAAGTCGTCTTTGATTTGCGTAGGCGTATTGCCTTTCAAAAACAAATATTTAATGACAGCTCCATACTCGATTTTTTCCATTTTCATAAGAACAGTCACACCGACTCACTCAAATGATCATCAAACAACAACTGCGCGTCCAAAATGGCTGAAATTTTAGTGGGTACCTTTCAAAGCATGCGCAAACACATTCCCCAACTTTTGTTTACGAGTGCTGCCATGTTCATGTTGAGGTCGGAAACTTTTCAGACAACCCTCGTATGTAAATTGCTTATAATACGTGTTGCCTAATTTACAGGCACTCAAATGACATCTAAAAAACGAACCCTTCTTACCTTTATAGCAGATTCCCTTTTTGAAATAATTACAATAACAAATACGATAATTTTTTATATCTTTGTATTCTTAAACCCAAACTATCATTTGGGAGAGATTAGGTACTTAAAACACTTTCTTTAAAATGATTGTCACTATATTTTTTTTGTTAGGCTTGTTTGGAAACCTTCTTCGGGTTGGGATTAATAGTTGGACCGACAGTAGGCGGTCTCCTATTCCAAGTAGGCGGCTACCCTCTACCTTTCGCCATACTAGGATCGGCGCTTTGTTTGGCATCAATTTTAACAACGTTCGTGTTACCGCGTCACCTGAACAGCGTCTACGAAAAACAGTCTCGAAGTAATCTCGAAAATTTAACTATTTCACACAACATATACAGGGTGTTTCAAAAAAAGGTAACACCGTCTCTAGGATAGGTAAAAAACTGAAAAATAATTGGGGTTTGCTTAGTAAAATTTCTTTCTAACGCCATCCGTTTTCAAGATAAAGGGCGTTGAAGAAAATAAAAAATTACACATTTCTTACGATTTTGCCGAAACTACTGGCACCATTGCAATGAAATTTTATACGAATATGTTTTGGAAGCTGATATATCCCATGAATTTGTTTTTATAACTAACTCTCATAGAGGGCGCTAGTTACACGATTCATACAACGTATTATTCAACATAACTTTTTTTAGGGTAGAATTATTAGTCAAAACTCCACAAGTGAACATAAACATCGTTTAATTCTACACCAAAAAGGTACTCTTGGTAAAACTCGATATTATGTACCGTTTTCGGAATATTTTGATTTGAAAATTATGAAGTAATAACCGCTCCTCGTATAAGTTAATGATAAATTTATTAATTAAAAAAACTTACAATAAGAAAATTAAAATAAAGACAAAGAACATAACATAAAATTCAATTAGAGTAAATGTTCAAAATGTCCTCCGTTTTCACGAATACACAAGTCAGCTTCCAAAACATATTCGTATAAAATTTCATTGCAATGGTGCCAGTAGTTTCGGCAAAATCGTAAGAAATGTGTAATTTTTTATTTTCTTCAACGCCCTTTATCTTGAAAACGGATGGCGTTAGAAAAAAATTTTACTAAGCAAACCCCAATTATTTTTCAGTTTTTTACCTATCCTAGAGACGGTGTTACCTTTTTTTGAAACACCCTGTATGTACAATAATTTTTTTACAGGATCGATGATAAGTGCCTTAAAAATTCCCGGAGTATTTTTAGCCATAGTTAGCGTAGTAGTAACTAGCATGTCCATCGGTTTCCTTCAAGCTACATTGGAGCCTCATTTGCGGGAATTTAATCTGTCTCCGGTAATAGTAGGTTTAATGTTTGTGATCAATGGGGGTATTTATGCTTTAACCACACCAGTATTCGGCTATTTCTGCGATAAATTATTAGCGCATCCAAAGAAAATCACGTTGTTGGGCTGCGTGTGTGTGGCAGTTGGATTTTCGTTGATTGGACCTTTGCCCATATTACCAATCAAAAAGTATGTATCATTTAACATGGATTTACAACAATTTCATTCAATTGTTTATATTTTTTAGAAACATTTGGTTGATTATCGTCGGATTGATGTTGCATGGCATCGGAATGGGTGCTCAGCTTGTAGCTTCATTTTCGGATGCGTTACGGACCAGCATGTGAGTAAATACAATAGATTCTCCTTAGATTAATTAAATAAATTATAACTAATTTATAAACAATTTATAATAATACAGATTTTAAAAATAATCGAGTTGTAAAAAATTATTCTTAAATTGGTTGTAATATTAGTTGAGCGTTGGGCGCCAATTTGTAATATTAGCTGGTCGTTGGGCGCCAATTTGTAACCATATTATTACGTTGGACGTCAATTTGTAATATGATTTACATGTTGATAGTGAATTTATAAAAATATTTATTTTAAAAAATAACAATATACCAAAAGAAAAAATGTAATTTACAATAAAACAACCATTAATCTTAATTTCGTCTCTAATTAGTTGTAAAAGATATTTTAATAATTAACAAAATTTATAAATGTTTATCACAGCAAAAATTATGATAGTTAAATACCTCGACTAGGGGTGAGTAAGTTCATTAGCTCTGACTATAGTACAATATTTGTTTCTTTAAGAAATTATAAGGGCGCCACTGAAATCTTTTTATTTTTTATGATACTACTGAAGAAAGTTGTTTTAAGCTGAGTTATCTAAATAAGTATCATAAGATGACAGAAAAATGTCAGAAAAAACTGTCTATGAAAATAAAAAAATGATATGAAATTGTACAAACAGTTAAAAGATAAATAGATTTCCTTGGTGCTAAAATGAATGAAGTTGAGAATACGTTACAAAAAAATAATCCGCAAACAGTTCTTTAAAAATACTTATTCTAATACACTTGACGATATAGATAGATATAAACGGAGATAAAAGAGAAAAAAATATGGGAACAGTAAACTTGATATACCACAATAAACTTATCTGTTAACAATAGTGGACGATCCTTCGCCGCACCTTGGGGTCGCTACGGCACTGGTTAGGTGGTTCCAAATGACTATGGAAGATCACGAGTGGAGGGATGATCTGCCCCAGTTGTAAAGATGATCCAGTTAAAAATGTGCATACGAGAGCTTAAAGTTTACAAGCTGTTCAAGTTTATTGAATCTTCAAATTAAAGAGATGCTTCTAGTTAACTGAATCTTCAAATTATAGAGATGCTTCTAGTTTACTGTATTATATTCCAACTTTTTCTTCTAATTTACTGAATCTTAAAATTAAAGAGATGTTTCTAATTTACTGAATCTTCAAATTACAGAGTTGCTTCTTGTTTACTCAATCTTCAAATTAAAGAGTTGCTTCTAGTTTACTGTATTATATTCCAACTTTCTGAAAATTACCAGTGTCAAACACGTGTTACATTTACTTTTCTGGCACAAAAAGTACAAATCAGCATAGTCCGAAATCTACAGTTAGATGCTGTATTTTAATAAATTACAAAAGATACATTTTTACATTAAATTTACTTTTTAACAACCTTACACACTAATCAAAATTCCAGAAATGTACTTTTACTAGCCTTTTTATAAAAAATTATCATTAATACTTTTAATTACCATAAAAAGATTCTTTGAATAATAATGAAATATGTTGAAATTCTCATCTGATATAATAAAATATAATATAACTTTCGATATTTTATAAATATTTTAACAAAAAGGAATTATAAAATTGGAAAAAAACATACCTGTATATGACAGTAAACCAATACAAGAAATGAGACTGGGAATAATTATTAAAACCTCTTGAACTCGATAATGCCAACTCATTAGTACACCTCGTAGCGTAGCTACTTTGAACTTCCAATTATAATTATAGAGACCGTATTCATTATTTTATTATTAAAAATTTTTTAGGAAAGATGGAGCTAGCGGTACTAATTGAATTTAATATTTAGGATACCAGGTGCTTAAAATATTATTAACAGGTACTGTTACATGGTTTAGATTGATTTGGTTGCATTGCAACCTAAATACGGCCCTGATCCTGACACCGCTCTGCCATGTATCCTGGCATCAAAAATACTAGAATGTCTATCTATACATACAAGTTTTTACCGGTACCCAAAAGTTTGTTAATGTAACAAAATTCACATTTTACATCAATGTGCATATTTAAAATAATATTATCTTTCAGTACTATCGGCTTCAGAATAGCATATACATTTTCAAACTCAAATCGCTTACAATGAATTAATTTTAAGGACGGCCTATTTATTGTGTACAACCAATCACGGTTTAAATAATAACAAATTTGAAATCAGTTAAACAGGCCCACATCTTTAATGTTTGCAGCATAAGGTATTTTATTGACACATTGCCTGTCCCTGTGTCCCTTGTAAATAAACTTAATTCCCAAAAACCATTTAATGTAGGCGTTTAAAGGGCGTTTTTATAACTTCGGCAGGTAAACGAAATTCACATTTAACATGTATATGATATTCTAAAGTATTTGAAATTTGTATACTATTTGCAAATCAATAAAAGTCTTTCCTCCAATGTTTCTGCCCTACGTGTATAGCAAGAACTGTGTACTTTCCTATTTTTTCATTATACATCCAAAATATTGTTATTATTTGATACTGCAACATCGACTAACGACACTGATTTTGCTTTTTAATCCACCACCACGATGTCAGGTCCATTATTCGTCACCTGTCTATCGGTGACAATAAACCTAGTCTAAAATCGGCATTCTTGAGCACTGCCTGTGGATTGCACTCATAATAGGATGTATAGCATAGCGATGGCTTATTTGCAATAGGACGTAACCCAACTTTGTCAGGAAATAAGAAAAACTAATAAGTATAAAAAATTTAAAAATTTTGAAGTAGGAATATTAGGAGGGTTTTAATTTTTACATTAAGTTGGTAATTTTATATTTTCGATATCCCGAAGAATAAGAATATTATGTGTGATCAGACATATATTGTTTTATTAAAAATTGTATTTTTCGTGGGTTACGTCAAATGCTAAATCTACTAATAGGCAATTTTGATTGGTCATAGGTTTATGAAATATTACAAATAAAAGCAGGCTAGTTTCCTTAACATAATGGCGCGAAAATGCAATATTTGAAAAAAATGTGGGTTACGTCCTATTGCAAATAAGCCATCGATAGGTATTTAGCAGTCCATATTTGTTGGCTAGTTTCTGGTGGATATTGTCACTGTACAATGAGCCTGCGTAAATAATTCATGTTGGCTATCGTTGAACCATACAACACATAAGTGTTGTATGGTTTCCGACGTTTGTTGGCACCCTGATAACAAATTTTTTGAAATTGTTAGTATTTACAATCTGATCCTTAATAGTCATCATAAATCCTTCAGTCTCTAGGAACAAGATGCCGCAGCAACCCATTTGAAGCAATTTTATTAATGTTTGGTTGGTTTAGGTCGTGATGTAGAGGTTTTTGGGACCATTTTTATTTTTTTCCAGCATCTGTTATTATTTATAACTCCACATTAGGACAGATCTGCTGGATTTATAGGAGAATAATTCTTATCTTCTTTGATAATTTGGTGACAAATAATTCTCGTAATGTAATTGTTTTTCCTCCCTCCTTTCTCTACATTGTTGTTCCCAGCACTGACGAAATTGGATGATGATATCTGCACTTGGTCATCACGGTCCTTGTTGTTCTCTGAATATCTTCCAATACAGTTTTTGTCCATTGTATAATCCCGAACAATAAGTTAACACTTGTACAGCATATGAATTAATTGCTTGTTTAATTGCTCCTCATTATCCATTAGGCAGCGCCACATCTCCATTGACAATTCTTCTTTTCTCGATGTTTAAGATCCTACACTTATCTAATCAAAATTTCATTTGGACATCACTGGAAAACCTTAGCAAGCAAGGAAGCAAAAATTTTGATATCATCCAAATAAAGAACATGAGAAATTGTCCATTTGGCTTAAGATGAAAGCCATATTTTGTGTCGTTGAGCATGGTCAGTATCGATTTGATGCAAAACAGAACCACAGTGGACTAAGTTAGTAAGAGTAAGTAAGAGTTTTTAAAAAACCATAGGCGTAGATATATTATTTCTAAATATTCCAAACTTTACTATTATATAAACAGGTTTGTAGAAAAAGTATAGTGTTTCACTGGTCGAAAACAGGTTTTGAAGCTTACGAACTTTACCAAAACGTAAAAATTTTATTTTCATCAATTTTTATATTCTATAAAACTATTCGTAGACTTTTCCGATGTGCGTAATTAAATATTGGTATCGTTATAAATATTTAATATAATTTTGTAAACAAATACAGGATATTTGGCAGTTAATTATTCCATTATATCCGAATTCCGATAAAAATTTATTGATTATTGACATTCGAAATCGACAAACAACATCTCAGGCACTATTAACTATTATTATAATGTAAAATAACAACAAATTTCTATAAATATTTAAAAATTATCATGAGATATTTGTTTGCAATAAATCATTAGCTTTGTGTATGTAAGGACAAACTTCGAGAGACATTTTCACGTGAAGATTGTGCTCTTAGTACATAGGGTACTATTTATTTATATTTCCGAAAATAGTAAATAATAAAAATAGTATATTATGTATCCTAGATACACAATATACAATATAGGATACACAAACAAACATTGGAGTGTCTGGGAATGTGCTTTTACTCCGAGGTGCACATACTATTTTTTTCTGAAATCGCATCAATACAAAAATTAAGAAATTTTTATAAATGCATAACAATTTTTGATAGCCATCTTATTGCCCATAAAATCGTTTCCTTGACAAACACTGGTTGTTTATTATTGTGACAAAAGTCAGTTAGTGTTTGGTGTTAGTTAGTTATAATGGACAGCGATGATGATGTTCAGAGGTGCAGGACACCACCAGAATCACTAAATACTGCTATGAATGTATGAATGTATGAATGTATGAATGAGTTACGGGTGATGATTACACTGCGACCCATAGAATCTATTGTGTCCCCCCTTACTTGCCATGTTCTGATGTTTTCTCAGATTTATAGCAGCTCTTCGAGTCCTATTTTCCTGAGGAAGTTTAGGACATCGTCGGGCTTCAAATCAGGTAGATCCCCTTCCTCTATTTCATGTGCTCCTAGGTATCTAGCCCTAGAATTTTGCAAGGCAGGACATTCTGAGAGTATATGTATTGAGGTTTCATCCTCTTCCTCACAGAATCTGCACTTTGCTTCATCTGCTAACCCTAGTTTCTTCATGTGGCTTCTTAACCGGCAATGCCCGGTTAATATTCCCGTTAAAATACGGAGTCTTTTTTTACTGAGGTTGAGGCAGCTAAGAGATCTCTTCTGGTCATAGTTCCCCAGTAGTATCTTAGATTGCCTCAGTCCTTCCAGCTGATTCCAGTACTCGGATTTTTCTTTCTCCATTTCCTCCCTTAGTTTTCCTAAGATTACTCTACTGCTGATCCCACAAGATGGTTCTGGTCCCAAATGTGGGGTTTCAGCTCCTTTTTTGCCAGCTTATCTGCTGTTTCATTCCCCTCTATTCCTATGTGTCCCGGGACCCATAGGAGGGTGACAGTGTTCTTCTGGCCTAGTTCATTTAGTTTGCCTAGGCATTCCCAAACCATCTTCGAACTGATTATATTTGAACTCAGCGCTTTGATGGCTGCTTGACTATCCGACATGATCACAATCTCTTGTCTGCGATAGTTTCTTCCAATATTGAATTCCACACATCTTTCGATGGCGCGGACTTCTGCTTGAAAGATGCTCGGGTATGTGCCCAAGCTTTCTGAGTATTTGGCTCTCGGTCCAAAAACTCCTATCCCAGTTCCTTCGTCTAGCTTGGAACCGTCCGTATACCACTTTATGGTATTCTGGTTTAAATTCTGTATGGTGTCTTCATCCCATTCAGATTTATTACTCAACTTTGTGATGAATTTTCTCACAAAGTTGAATTTCTTTGGCACATCATCTTGGGGCATTTCCCAAGTTTGATCAAAGTGAAGTGATCGAGGTTTTTCCCTGATAATTCCTTCTTTGATCATTCTATATATTGTTTTCTTCCTTACACTTTCTAGCAGAATGTGCAGTGGGGTCAAGTTTAAAATCACCTCCATTGCAGCAGTGGGGCAAGTTCCCATTGCTCCAGTGATACATGAACAGGCTAGTCTCTGAATTTTCGAGAGGTTTTTCCTCGTCGTATTCAGATTAGCCCCAAGCCACTGCCCCATATGTGATTAATGGTCTCACTATTGCTGTGTACATCCATTGCAGGATACGTGGGTTACATCCCCATTTCTTCCCTGCAATGTTCCTACACACCATGAGGGCCTTGGTTGCTTTGTGTATTACTTCGTCTTCGTGTTTGTTCCAGAGTAACCTGCTATCTAGGATTAGCCCTAGATATTTTACCTCTGTTTTCTACTCGACGATGTTCTCCCCTATAAATACTGCTACAAATGCCATTTTAAATTTATTGCCAAATAAATCCAAAGCAAAATGTGAATTTGCTTATAAACGTTTTATGGATTATTGCCAAGAACAAAATACAACCTCGCGATCTGAAAATGTAATGATTGCATACTTTTCAGATTTATCGAATAAGTTAAAAGCTTCTACATTGTGGTCAAATTACTCAATGCTGAAAAGCGTACTTAGTACCAGAGAAGATATTGATTTAACAAAATATTTTAAACTACGTGCCTTTTTAAAACGTCAAAGTGACGATTACAAACCAAAGAAATCAAAAGTGTTGTTACTTGAACAAATTGAAATTTTTGCACAACTGCAATATAACTGTAAATATTCAAAAATAATTAAATAAATACGAGTTGGTTGTTTGAGTATATTTATTGAATTTACTGTACATACATAAAAAACTGACGTAGGCTGAATTTTAAGGCCTAGGCCGGGAAAAATTTTCCTGTACTGTCCGAGAAAGTTCGTTGCCCAGCAACAAACGAAAAATAATATATTGTGTATCTAGGAGTAAAAGCGATACATTCCCGGACGACAATGTAAATTGTTGGCAGAGGACATTTCCATGCGAATTTTTTACCCTTTACTATCAGCCCAACTTCCCTAATCTTGCTTCGTCCTTTTTGCGAGTAATCTCACAGTTTTGTTTTTCATTACTTCTAATCTGCCTACAGATCTTCTTCGTCTTTCTTGGTATCTCCGCATACACCGTAATCTTACGAGGAATGTGCCATTCCACAAACCTCATCAAACACATACTTCCAGAGCTTCGGTCCCAGTACTGATCCCTGGGGTACTGCCACTTTTTAACCCGTGTCTAGATATAGATAACCCACATTGCCTACAGCTCACATCTAAAACTTAATGACATCTTTTTATTAAAAAAATCTATAGGATACAATAAGAATCCAAGGAGTAGTACTATACTATATTTGTTTGTCGATAAGCCAAGGACCATCTAAACGACCAAAAACAGGTCCATTATCTTTAAATGAAAAAACTCTGATATTGAATTGTTATATATCATTGAAAAACAAGGATCCAAGTGCAAGTGTTGATGATATTGTGGAATTAACGGCTGCTATGTTGTGTGTTGCTAAATCAAAAATTTATAGATTACTAAAAGAAAGCAAGAATGGAACTCTTCAACCCCCTAAAACTCCTTCGGGCCGAAAACCAATTGAGATCGATGAGTCATTAAAACAAAGACTAAGGTGTAAAGTCCATGGATTTTACTTACGAAAGGAAATTCCAACACTTGACAAAATTATGACATCAGTGCAAGAAGATACGGACTATACAAAATTCTCCAGAATGACATTATGCAAACTTTTGAAAGATGTGGGTTTCAGATATACAAAACATAATAGAAAATCTCTCTTGATAGATAAACCGGAAATAGTTTTTTGGAGAAGAGACTATTTAAGAAGCATTCGACATGCCAGAGAACCAAATTTGAAAATCTTCTACTTAGACGTAACATGGATAAATGCTGGATATACAGTTTCCAAATCTTGGCAAGATGAAAACATTAAAAGCGGAAGGCAGGCATTCGTGGAAGGTTTGTCGTTAGGTTTGCAGCCACCATCTGGAAAAGGAAAAAAACTTATCATTGTCTACGTTGGAAGTTCTGAAGGTTTTGTTGATGGTGGATTATTAACTTTTATTTCAAAACCCCCCGGGCACTATCACGAAGATATGAATGGGGATGTCTTCGAGGAATGGTTTGTTCAAATGTTGGATCTGATTCCAAAAGGGGCTGTTATTGTTATGGACAACGCAAGTTACCATTCACGGTTACGAGAAGCATTGCCCACAAGTCGTTGGCCTAAAGCAGAGCTTTTGGAATGGCTTATTTCGAAAAATATTAAGTTTCCAAAAGATCCACTAAGGAAAGAACTTTACAGAATTGCAAAAATGAACAAGAATAAATACAAAACCTACATTGTAGAAGAAATGGCTTCTTCTCGTGGTATATCAGTTCTTCGACTTCCCCCTTATCATTATGAACTTAATCCCATAGAATTAATATGGGCTCAGGTAAAGGGGGAAGTTGGAAAAAAAATACTACTTTTAAAATAAACGATGTTGTGAAATTGTTTGAGAGTGCTGTAAGTCATGTTAGTAAGGAAAATTGGACAAAATGTATCGAGCATGTTATCAAAGTAGAGGCAAATATGTGGAAAATTGACAATATTTGTGATGATTTAATCGACCCTATTATTATCAATGTTAACAACGATTCTTCCTCTTCCGAGTTGGATATATAATAAAATGTAAGTAATAAATGTATTCCAATAATAATTTCTTTTCATTTTTTACTATATTATAATTTAAAACGTATTTTTTTCCCAAAATACACACCACTGCATTGCGTTATTGCTTATCTGCTAATCCTTTAACAATGAAGAAACCCTAAACTTTGCTACAACTGAAACAAATACGGGGTCGATCTACCTGGTTTCTAGATTTACGGAAGAAATGTAATTTAAAGTAAGAAATTTATCAAAAATTTCATGGTGCTCCCTGTAAAGGTTTTGCATACTTAATTGGGGTTTATTACTCCTCGTACTTTTTGTACATACTATAGTCACCACATCACGAACAGTTGGAGCAAAATAATAAAAATATAGATCACAATATAAACCACCAACACTAACGAGTACCTATATTCTTATGTATTATGTAGGATATAAACAAATCTTCAATTTATAGACTAATATCGTACCTGTTTTTGCAATTATACACATAGGGTTACCTTAATCCCTTAACACCCCTAACTACCACATTTATTCTCGTTAAAATCGAAAAACAAAATATTCTAAATATCGTATTATGGCTACTTATCCCTAACCTAAGAAGATTAAAATATGATGATTAAAAGAAATTTCTTAATACCTTAATAAATAAGTACGTGCGCTACTGACTTACTTTTACTACTTTTCTTAGCTGCCAACTCCAAACAAATAAACTATAAAAATATTTAAATAATTCACTTTTAATTGCAGGAAATTCGGTTTTCCCGATAACTTGGACACGTACGGTTTAATTTCCGGCCTTTGGACGAGCAGTTTCGCATTAGGAGCAGCCATCGGTCCCACGATAAGTGGAGTCCTTTACGACGTTATCAACTTTCAAAATGCCTCTTCGTTTATAATAGTGGTCCACGTCCTCACAGGATTCGTCGTTTTACTGTATTTGTGTTGTTCCCGATCAAGAAACATGTACACTGAAATCAAAGAAAACGAAATTGTGGATAAGGAGAGTTTAATCAAATCCATAAGTAGTCAAAACAGCGTCACGGAAAGCATGAAAAGGTAAATTAGAATTAGAAACATTTTCCTTTTTTCTTATTTCAACTTTATTGTTTTTTTTTGCAGTATTCATTCAGTGGTCAACAGCATATCTATAGAAAAAACAAGACCGTCGGCGATGAACAGTTTAATCGCGTGTAATAGTTTCAAGAGTTACGCCTGGACCGGACAAAGAGATCCAACAATTAATTTCAATATTAGACCGAGCAGTTATACTTATGGTACTCAGAGGATCAGTAATGGCGCAACGACTAGTTCCTATCTAAGTGGAGTCGCTTAAAAATATTATATTTTGTTACGTTAACAATTTTATTTTGTCTAGACTAAATACATTTTAAAGAAAACGTTCATACCTTTATTTTCATCTATTATTAACCCAAACCCTAAAGAACATTAAAAAAAATATGTTTCAAGAGAATTAATTGTACTAACCCTTACTTTTTGGAAGTCCATCTTATTAAGAATAATGAAAAACTCTTCGTTTTACCAAAACTTCCAATATTTATTTAAAAAATTGCTTTATTAACTTTAATGACAGCCGTTTCGCTAGACTTAGCATCGTCAGATTGACATATTGAAGTTACATTTTGTTTGTTTGTAGCTAGGTACCTGATGTTTATTAGGTAATTATAAGGCTAGACCAAGTATGGAAGTAATAAGACATAACAATATTAAAGCCTAGATGTTATTAGCCCTAAGGGATTATCCTGGATGTACTTCCCTCTAAGATCAGTATAACTGTGCAATGATATAGAAAAACCAGGAAAAAACTATATCATGCTGATCTTTACAATGACTTAATATATTTATGTTACAATAATGTCTTATCTATGTATAAAATGAAGACTCAATTAACAAAAATAGTAGATGTCTTTAGGGCCCATATTTTGAAATTACCTTAAACTATACAGCTTGACCGTTTGAATATTATTTTGACTTTATTGGTGATTTAGAGTTCGTATGATCAATAAAAAAAAATAAAAAAATATTAAATCACCTAATATTCATTTATATTATTTAAATATAAATTAAAAAAAATAGTCCACTCGCCTATTACAGATACAGATAAAAAATCCAGCTGATACAGAATTGAAATGCTGAAATGACGCACATAAAACTATAAAAAAATACAGGGTGTCCCATTTAAAATATTGAAGATGTATATTATTGGGCATTCATTTTATACAATATTAGACGGTCTGTTGGTACAGATAAAATAATACAACTTTTATTTTGTATTCCAGAAATTAAGGAAAATAAGTGAGAAACATTGTAGGTACTATCGGCTTCAGAATAGCATATACATTTTCAAACTCAAATTGCTTGCATTGAATTCATCTTAAGGATGGCCTATTTATAGTGTATAACCAATCACGGTTTAAATAATAATAAATTTGAAATCAATCAAACAGTTGTCCACGCCCACATCTTTAATGTTACACAGAGAGGGATGATATTGAGTGAGTGTGTACGGTTTTATTTGTTTTTTATTGCAACCTCTTTACTGATTCCTTTTTTGTGACCACGTTGGCTATTTACACGGATTTAGAATTCTGTTTTTCGATTGTGACTATTTACTGGATTTTCTTATTCTACGACGACATTGGTACGGATTTTGGTTTTCTAGTTAACTATTGTGAAATTTTAATTTTAAGATATCAAATAAAATATTAAGATTTAGACTTGCGCTTTTCACTAATTTCTTTATTTTTTTATCCTTTTTTCTTTTTTAAATGACGCCAAAATCATTGAAATCGGTTAAAAAACAATAAAAAATGTGCATGACATTTGTTTATAACAAGTTTGAATCTTCCCCCACCCCCCTATTTGAAGAGTATTGGCAAAAATTTACTAACAAACATTTTTCATAATCTCATCAAGAATTCAAAAATTGTATTTTTAGTATACCTTTAATATATCTCTTTCGGAGATAATCACAATATTATGTTTTTATATTTTGCACTTATAAAAATCTTCATTATAAAACGCATTTGCGTTAATTTAACTTTTACGCACGCAAATTTTTGTTTTAAATGGTTGGCGACATGAGTGAAGTATCTAAAGGCAAGACTATTGACAATGACATTTGTGGCTAATAGCAATTTATTAATTTTATATTGTTCTTTAAGAAAGTATCTGTGAATATGAATATAATATTTTACTTATATAATATATTATTATTGGTATATTATTCATTTTAAAATATTTTAAAACATTAACATTTGATAATCTAAATGTCACAACTGTCAAATTTTATAAATTACACAGTGCTGCCGACATACTTTTTAAAATAAAAATTTTCGTAATTACATAAAAATAAAAAATTAATTTAAAAAATGGTAAAAAGGGCAAAATATAAAAATTATTATAAACAACTTATTTCATATGGCTGTTGTGACACTCGTTCTTTAAAAAACTCATCGCTTCGCGATTCGTTTTTTAAACTTGAACTCGTGTCATAACAGAATTCCATATGAAATGCGTTGTTTAATATACTATTTTGAGTGTTCATTGCACCCCGTATTTTTTTTCTTTATGTTGTAATAAACTACATCGCAGACCTTAGTGGGACACCCTGTATGTAAAATTTTATTACAATTAGTTTATGCGTTTATTTTTAATGATTTTTTAAAACCCCTAAACACCCCTTTAACATAAGCCAATAAGTTTAATATATTAAAAAATAAAAAGCATTGATCTTATAAATGTTTTAGCCAATTTTTGTTTAAATTTGATATCCATTTCTTTTTTTAAAAACAATTATTTCAGAACAACACCACAGAACTGGTTACGCCATCACCTCTTCCAAATGTTTTTTCTTATTATTATTTTTTATTCCTTAGTGAAGTAATTGTAGGCGTTTTAAAAATTGCCACTCCTATCTTGTTGAAGCAGGGTGTTTTTATAACTTCGGTAGGTAAAGGAAATTCACATTTAACATGTATATGCTATTCTAAAGCCGACTGTAAATAATATTAAGAATAATAAAAAACTCTACCGGTGTGAAGTTAGCAGCCAATTTTAGCTGCAAAAATGTTGGGAGCTGCTGGATTTAACTTTCAGTGGCGCACAAGTGAAATGTAATTTTATAAAAAATAGACTACTTGGTAATTAAATAAATTATTATCCAAAATCTTCACCTGGTTTTTCATTTTCTTTAGCAATTACAGATTTTTCGAGAGATTTTTAACATTTAAGGGTAGTATTTCAACTTTCAACCACTATTTTCCCCTGTTAGCCATTTTTTTAAAGGTATTATACAGTTCTTTTAATAATTTTAGAAATATTTTAATTTATTCATTGATTGAAATATTGCCTTTTTATGCAAACCACAGATTTTTTAAAATCATAATTATATACTTATATTTGATCATCAAATTTGTATTTAATAATCTACAAAACTCCATTTTTACCTTGAGAGAAATTTAAACACATCTTGATTTGTAAAGTCGTCGATTTTTTTAAAATTACATTTCACTTGTGCGCCACTGAAAGTTAAAATCCAGCAGCTCCCAACATTTTTGCAGATAAAATTGGCTGCTAAACTCACACCGATAAAAACTCTTCGGTTTGAACGTAACTTCCAAGTTTATTTGAAAAAATTAGGTTTTAAATTACCATGACGGCCGTTTCGCTTGGAAGTTACGTTCAAAGGAAGAGTTTGTTGTTATTCTCAATAAGATGGACTTCCAAAAAGTAAGGGTTAGTACAATAAATTTAGGTACATAATTAAAACGTTTTATTGTAATATATTTACCCCACTGACCACCCGAGCGGTTCCATCACTGGCAATTGCATGAATCAAACAGGTGAAGCACTTTTGCTTATACAAACGTTCAACTTCAGGTAGATAGAGAGAGGGAGTAAACAAGAATAGAGATGGAGGTATACTCGCAGCCTCCGGTTCACTTCGTGTCGGTGTGCAGAGACCGCTCCCGCTCCCGCTCAGGTACTTTACTTACCACCAGAGAGGTGCAAAACGATTTATTTTTTTAAATTGTAAAAGAGTTCAAGTACTCGCGTGGACAGTTTTACTTTTGATTGTTTTCATAGGTAGTTCAAACAAGTGTGCTCGTTTTAAGTGACAGTTTACGTTAATATTTGGATTTTATTTTATATGGAGACCGCATTTTAAGTCGCACAGGTAAGCCTTTTGTTACACAACGAACGGTTATTGGGTATGATACAAAAAAATGAATGTTCTTTAGTTTGGCCTCCACACGGTACACCTACCTACGGGCTCCGCGTCTAAGACAGTGACGTAATTCGCATTTTAATGCTTTTGAATACTAGAAAAAGAAAATGAAAGTTTTAACGGAATATTTTTTTTTGAAATATTTTATCGTTAATAACTTAAAAATTATAAAATATGGACTGTTAAAGTTACTTAACTTGGAAAAAATCACGTCTACCTAGTGATTCAACGATTTCAGCATCGGACTGAGTGAGGATGAGGAATTTGCGTTTTAGGAATGAGAGAGGGAGGGCAAAACATTCCATATTGAACGTCAAATTTATGCATTATTACATGAAAAGAATAAAAAATGTATTCGACCATAAATATTTTATACTAAGTGACAAACAAAATCTGAACACACAGTTTAAATTAAATTGATTGTACTAACCCTTACTTTTTGGAAGTCCATCTTATTAAGAATAATAAAAAACTCTTCGTTTTAACAAAACTTCCAATATTTATTTAAAAAAAGAAACACAGTTTAAATGTTTTTATTTTAATAAAATTTGGTAAATTTATTTATTTTATTGAATTGATAAATTTTTCAGCCCTATCAGTTGAAGATTCCGGTTTTTATAAGGCTTTTTTTGAAATCCACTAACAATCCAAAAATGAATATTGTAGCCGTAGTAAAAATCCAAATTTTGCGGATTTTGGTTCTTGACATTCTTTACGATTGGTTACAATGCCTAGGGTACGGAGACCTGTACGATTTCGTCAACTTAGTGAGTTTGATAGGGGTCGTATAGTAGAACTTCGGGAAGCTGGATTTTCTTTTCGGGAAACGCAAAGAGCAAGAGGGTCTGGACGCCCCCGTAGAACAGACCTAACCTACCTTAATAACTATAGTTGTAATTGAAAATTAACAACTTCTACCATGTAATTTTCAATTACAACTATAGTTATTAAGGTAGGTTTATACTGATTTTTTGATATGTAATGTTTTCACTCTCTCTTTAATTTTTAGCCTGATGATGGCCTATTGATAGGCCGAAACTAGTTGCTGTTTTAACAAATAAAATTTTGTGACATTGATTTTGATATTTTTCTTCGTTTACCAATCATTTGTGCTATGGATGATTTACTTCTATTAAAAATAAAATCATTTAAACTGGGTGTTCGGATTTTTAAGCCACTTAGTATATTTGACTAGTCTGCAAGATTCATTTTAGTGAACTGGAAATTATAATTTTGGTGTCATGTTGTTCGGTCCAAATTGGCATCTAGATATTTTTTGAACAAGTTGAAATCACTCTGATAAAAATTGCAATAGTTATAAACTATATAAGAAAAATAAGTGTTTTTGGTTTTGTCCATAAATTTCAAAAGCGATTAAAAAGTTTTTAACTAAAATAAAAAATAATTCGTGTGTTCGGTTGATTTGTGGTGTTCGTCGTCGCCAGAAAATATCCTCATGTTTTAGTGATATAGGATGGCTCACTCTAAAACAAAGACGTTTTCTCCACTGCTGCGTATTTTATCATAAAATTATTACATCTAAAATTATTACATCTACGACAAAATAGAATACATCAATCAAGCTCATTCATTAAACTTAAGATATTCAAATGAATTATCCTTTCCCAAACATAAAACAGTTTTTTTTTAAATCATCATTTTCCTTAGTCCAGGCGTGCTGTACCAAAAAAATAAAAAATACGGAATATCTGATACCTGGAATGTAACAGTTGGAGGTGGTAAAGGGGCTTATAACACATGAAAAAAAAAATACATTAACTATTTCAATTATGATCATAAACTTTTTAGGGGTGAAAAAGGGGTAAAAAACTGAAATATTGCTGTTTGCGGCTAAAATTGACGTCAAAATGAAAAGTGCCCCATAGAAAAGTTCTAGATAATGTAAAAATCTAAAACTTTTCTCTGGGTAATTTTCTCACATAACCTCAATTTTTCGAGGAAAATGGAAAAAAAAGATTTTTCGTTTTTAATTTTTAATTTTCCAACGGATTCGTCAATCTTGATGAAACTTAGTGAAAACTTACCTTTTTATGTCGAAAATAACCTGGAATTTTCTCAACCTTGTAATATGATAATTTTCCGAGAAATTTGATTTTTCTGGAAAAATCTCTTTTTTTTCAACTGTAAAGTTTGCTCGGAAAATATTATTGGAAAAGATTTTCCTGGGGCTCATTTTTCTCGTTTTTACGTCTACTTTCACATGAAATAAAAAAAATACACCTCTCATTTAAAAATGTGCTCAAAAATGAAAAAAAAAGCAAAAAATGAATTTTGCAACAGCTAAATTTGCAATAATTGTTAAATTTTTGTTATAAAATATTAAAAAATGCAAAAGCCGACTGTTGCATTACATTCTACGGGAAAAATTACAAAAGAAAATGTATTTCATTATTTAGTCGGATTTTTAGTTCATTTGCAATATTATTATAAACACTCAAGTCTATTAATTAAATTAATAATCCGAGCGGGGATTTCATAGTTTTTACTATTGTTGTATGCTGATTTGTTTATGTTATAAGGTTTTTCATAAAATAAATCGATTTGTTGATATTACAAGGCCCAAATACCCTTCCATCAGAGCCCTATAGCCATCTTTCATAAGTGACAAAGTGTAGACATGACAACTCTAACTAGCCTAGGGGCCTAGGCCTTTTGTTTTCTCTTTGACCTTGCAACATTTCAGTTTATAATAATATTGCAAATGAACTAAAAATCCGACTAAATAATGAAATACATTTTCTTTTGTAATTTTTTTCGTAGAATGTAATGCAAGAGTCGGCTTTTGCATATTTTAATATTTTATAACAAAAATTTAACAATTATTGCAAATTTAGCTGTTGCAAAATTTATTTTTTGCTTTTTATTCATTTTTGAGCACATTTTTAAATGAGAGGTGTATTTTTTTTTATTTCATGTGAAAGTAGAAGTAAAAACGAAAAAAATGAGCCCCAGGAAAATCTTTTCCAATAATATTTTCCGAGCAAACTTTACAGTTGAAAAAAAAGAGATTTTTCCAGAAAAATCAAATTTCTCGGAAAATTATTATGTTACAAGGTTGAGAAAATTCGAGGTTATTTTGGACATAAAAAGGTAAGTTTTTACCAAATTTCACCAAGATTGACGAATCCGTTGGAAAATTAAAAATTAAAAACGAAAAATCGTTTTTTTTTTTTCATTTTCCTCGAAAAATTGAGGTTATGTGAGAAAATTACCAAGAGAAAAGTTTTAGATTTTTACATGATCTACAACTTTTCTATTGGGCACTTTTCATTTTGACGTCAATTTTAGCCGCAAACAGCAATACTTCAGTTTTTTATCCCTTTTTCACCCTTTTTCACCCCTAAAAAGTTTATGATCATTATTGAAATAGTTAATGTATTTTTTTTTCATGTGTTATAAGCCCCTTTACCACCTCCAACTGTTACATTCCAGGTATCAGAATTTCCGTCTAAAAGTACAGCACGCCTGGACTAACAACGTTGTCCATATTTACAATTCTTTACCTGATACAATTAAATCCCTATCTTTAATTAACTTTAAAAAAAGATTAAAAACACTGATTTTAGATAATAGTTTGGCTTCTCAATTGTGACATTTTGGCATGATTCTTCGGGTACTAAGATTATTACTTTGGTTTATAAATACATTGAATTTAATATTAGAGTTATAGTTATAGAGCATAGTTTGTAATATAGGAAATTTAATTTATATATTTGTATAAATTATTTATGGTTAAGTGGAAGAACGCCACTTGTTTGTTAAGATCTCTTGATGAAAGAGAGCGAACTTTGCCTTTTGCTCTGCAGTTAATGATATGTATTATTATTATTATAATTAAAAAGACGGAATAATGAAAATTATTGCACTAACCCTTACTGTAAAGAAGTCCATCTTACTTATTCAAAAAAGAATACCTTTTTTCCACAGCTAATGTTAAAGTGTTACTTTGAAAAAATAAATCTCGGTTCCGATTTTAATAATTTCAACAAAGTTATTGCTAAAACGTTCGCGGAGTCTGGCGTTAGACATGGTAACCAATAAAATTATTTAAACATATTAAATGCGAATATTGAGAAATAAAAAACACTTACCTACCTTTGTAATAGGTTAATAAAAAATAATCCGTGCATAAAAAATTGTTATTGATATTTTTTCATTTTGTATTAATTATTTAACCAACAAAATTTTTAAAATAAAAAGTTGACATGAAAACCTTGGTAATTATTAAACAAAAAAGATTTTTTGTAAATTCCTGGAGTTGTTCTTAAGTGGGGATAGATTTCAGTTGGAAAATATAAAAATTTTAAATTATCCGCCATAGAAAAATAATTATATAATACGTTTATATTTTTTTTATTTCAAAGATCTATAGTTTTTATCGGCATGACCATGCCAGTCCTTCCTCCATTCTCCAAACTCTCAACAGAGACTTCTTGTATGGTTGTATTGCGATCAGGTTTGAATTTAACAAACCCTACACTATTTCACTAAAGCTTTTCCTCAAATTACAGATACAGATATGTAATTCAATGTTCGGTGTTTCAAAACATTTGACATTAGAATTAAAAAAAGATCATTTTATTAGAATTGTAAATATTGATGGATTATTGTGTAGAAATATCAGTATGGTATCCTCACAAACTATTAATAACTATTACGTTCCTTGAGTACAAAAAAAATAAGCAAACTTAGCATATACCTATGAGCGATTTTATTGGTTTTAACAATTTCAGTTGTTAATATTCTTGTTTGTTTTAAAGTTAGATCTTTGAAATATATTTTCCTTAGTTTAAATATCTGATTTCTATTTTACACGTAAATAAAACTTATATTTTTTTGTTTTATGTTTGCAACACACAATTTCTTAACTCGTTCTTACTAAACCCCTCTTAGTCAAGCATAACACAAAAAGTAAGCCTCCTGTCGCTTGTAATGTCCAGTCATTATAGTAGAACTATTAATATAGTCTAGTCCACAAGATTCATTTTAGTGCATCTAGAAGCTTTTTGAGAAATATGAAACAAAGAGGTATTTCTAAAAAACTGTGTATATGAAATATAAGCATATATTATGAAAGTAAGCAACGTCATCATCAGAGTTTCCGTTCAAATTCGATAAAAGCCACTAAGAAAGAAAATGAAAATTGTATAAAATATTAAAACGTCAAAAACATACCATACACCTAATAGTCCAGTAAATGAAGGTCCAAACATACGAATAATTCTGTAAATTATTCAGTGATAGCTCAATTTGTAGGTTAGGTTAGGTTAGGTTAGGTTAGGTTAGGTTAGGTTAGGTTAGGTTAGGTTAGGTTAGATTTGAATTGATACGAGAAAATATTTAACACGGCAGCGATTCCGGAAGGAGCCTAAAATGGCCGTCTGAACCCGGGGAAAACGGTTTTCCGGGAAAATCTGTCAAAATATGCGAGTCACAAAAATTTTGCCTAGGCAAAAGATGAAGATCTGCTCATTATCTACAAGAATGGCCCTTATCATTTTTTTCGAAAATTTGATATTTTTTGAGATAATGGAACTCAAAAGTCTGCTCATTTCTCCCTCTCTAGGCCACGTGCTGGTGTCTACCCAATAATTTGTACGACCGCGCGGACAAACTTTTCCTCATATCTCAGGCAAAAATTAACATTTTTTAACGATTCAAAGTTCATTGTGATCGGAAAATCCATATCTACCGGGGAATGTGACTTCAAGTCAGTTATTATCCGACAAGAATATTGAAAAAAGCGGTCAAAGTATTTTTTTTCACATTTGGAGTCTAATTTATTAATGTGTTCATATTTTTCCAGGAAAATGTTCATTTATCCTAATGAATCTTTATAATGGAACCTTGGGAGGTTTAAAATGATTACAGGAAATTTCCTCGCCCATCTTTGTCGCGTTCAAAATTTACCATTATTTATTTATTCCTATTTTTCCGCTATTTTCGGAGTTTTTGAAAATCTTCGGGAAAAGCGTCATCCCAAGAATAATATTTATAATATTGAAGTTCCATGCACCTCATTTTAAAGCTGGGATGATCCACTTTCCGGATAGACCTTTTATTTTCCGAGAAAATTTTCCGGGAGTGGGGAAAATTGATCACCTGAGTAAAAACCAGACATTTCTTTTCAAACCCTTCCCGTTTTTCGCTCTTTATTTTTGGAATATTAATAATTTGACAAATGTAAAGCTGACATTCTCAGCTTTCCATTGATATAAATTATTTGATATAAATACTTAAATTTTGAAGATTTTTATTGAACGTTTGTTCGTTGAGCAGAAAGTAAGGTTTGTCAGTGTTAATAATTGTTATTTTTTGTTATTGTTGTTCAGTGTTACTTTTGTTAGAATTGTGTAATTGATTTTGGATTTTTTCCGAAATACCGCCACCATACAATCCCAAATGAACTTTGCGATAAAATTGCAAAAAATGTAAAGGACGTCAGTGGGTGGATATTCAATATCTCCTCCACCTAATAACTTGCTAAGCTAAAACAAAGTGACTCAAAACCTTACCGCATAGAGAAACCCGTTTTTGCAATTTTCTAGAAAATTTTCAACTTGTGTCCTTGTCAGATGACACTTGTGACGTTGACCAAGAAGAGAGAGGCCCCAAACGCAATTCAACATAAAAGGAACACTTGTGGTAAGCCAATAATTGACAAAAAATTTATTTCGGTTAGCGTTCATATATTTTTGGAGTCCGCGGTTTAGCGCGCAAAGCGATCGTGCTGGCGCCATCTAGATTGGTGTCCAAAGGTCAAAAGACAAAGATGAATGTATTTCCAACTCCATTGAGCAGGAAATCGACAAGAAATTACAAAATGTTTTCACTATGAAAACTATGGATTTTTCAACCTCCGTTTTTGCAAAAAATATTGGTTTTGCGAAAAAATTGGTAAGGACCATTCTTGTATATAATGATCAGATCTTCATTTTTTGTCTGAACAAAATTTTCGTCACTCGCATGTTTTGGCAGATATTGGCGGAAAACCGTTTTCTCCGGGTTCAAGCGGCCATTTTGGACTCCTTCCGAAATCGCTGCCAGGTTAAACATTTTCTCGTTTCAAAGCATCTGGGACAACCTACAAAATGAGCCATAATGGAGCGATTGAGAAAGTAACTTGTAGGTTTCGATATATTCGGGTCTTCAGTTACTGGACTATAAAAAAATATAAATAAAATCAAACATAAACACATATACCTACTATAACTAATTCTTGATATAAATAAAATTAACTACCAAGGAAAATTAGATAACACATCTGATTCTAAGCTATCCTAACCTAAGATAATAAATAGGGGAATCATTTAGTGGGGCTCAGGTAGCCTGGGAACGCTTCCTTTAGAAATGGGAGGTCAAAAAAAATTTTATGCGAAATATTTTTCATCGATTCAAGTCAGCTCTTCAACTGAAAAAAAATATAGGAAATAAGGAATTTTTTATCAGACAGTGACCCAGTGGTTAGGGCTCTGGCTTGTGGTGCCTGTGGTCGCAGGTTCGAGTCCTCGTTGTGACTCACATTTGCGACCATTAATTGCAATGAATGAGTGATGATATGAGTACTAATGAGTGTGTTCTGCTTACAGATGGAGTACAATCTGATTAAGTTAGGTTAGGTTAGGTAAGGTAAGGTTGGGTTAGGTTAGGTTAGGTTAGGTTAGGTTAGGTTAGGTTAGGTTAGGTTAGGTTAGGTTAGGTTAGGTTAGGTTAGGTTAGGTTAGGTTAGGTTATTAAACCATTGAGGATATAGTTCCATACTTTAAACTAACCCTGTATAAACATACTATAAGTAAAGTTTTAATTAAACAATATTGATAATAACACCTATTAATTATTTCTTATGATATAATACGTATGCTATTCTACTACTTGATTATAATACTGTTGGTCTAGAATAAATTATAGGAAATTCCCATCCCACTTTTACTTGAAACTGTCTTCTTTTTTTGTTATCTAATTCTTTTTAATTGTCGTCGAAGTTACGAGAAACGAGAAGAAATTGTGTCTTCATTGATGTATCAACTAACGAGGTAATCGCTTAAACCAACCAGTCAATTAGTTCTGCAAGATTAGCTAGCGATGATTTTGCCTTTTTTTATATTAATCTGGTCTAGTCAATGGAATAAGAATATGTTAGAGATTGATTTATTATCACAACAGTGAAATTACGTAATTCACAAGAATTATCAGATGCAAAGATCCGAAATATGTAAATTGCTTAATGTAAATAATAAAGAATTGTGAGATGCGCTTGGTGGGTTTTTATCAGACCAAAAAGGCTAGTGCACAATTGCTCACACTGTACATTTTACTGTTGTAAATAATTACCGATAACGTTTAACTTTGTATAAGATAAATAGGGATGTAGATCTTCCTCCAAGGGGCATGCTACAAAGTGGAGTCTCCAAAAGTCGATGGAGGCAACGTTTTCAAGAACCATTGGGTCAACCTGAGCAACATTCAAGGTGTGGTGGCATTACAATTGCTGCTCAAGACCAATTTCTACATTTTACAACCTACATTAGCAGCTCCCTAGCTGGTTATCGACTTGTAAAGTGACGCAATGTCTACCTCTTTCCAAAAGCAATCCTGCTGCCAGATTGAAGTGGTGGCAAGGAAAACTGGAATGAAAAACATTGGGCTGCAGCTTTATTTACCGATTTACCGTGTAATAATAGTGTGGAGACGATCTGGAAAATTGGAATGTCTAGAACATGTCCAGGAAGTTCACTCTCATGCTAATGCACGTCCATATGCCGTACGCTCAGTCACAGTTTGCTCACCAACGAAGAATCAGCAAGAAAATTCAACAAGACATCGATAGTCGTATTTTGAGTATGAATAGTAGATGTAGAGCCATAATAAATTAACCTGTAGGTGTGCTAATCTGCTTTTTCAAGATGATGTCCTCAAATATTTATGTCTTTGTACTCGAATAAATATTTATTCAAATTATAACTGTATTTTTACGGTGCTCACAACTGTCAACTGTCAATACCATCTATTGTACAGGTTAAATCAATAGGAAGGGTAATGGCATTGATTACGTCATTTAAGTAGCGCCTGTTAAAGAGTGTTGTTGAGAGTGAATTTATAAAAATATTTATTTAACTTAAAAAAAAAAAAAAAATAACAATATACCAAAAGAAAAAATGTAATTTGCAATAAAACAACCATTAATCTTAATTTCGTCTTTAATTTGTTGTAAAAGATCTTTCAATAGTTAACAAAATTTATAAATGTTTATCACAGCAAAAATTATGATAGTTAAATATCTCGACTAGGGGTGAGTAAGTTCATTAGCTCTGACTATAGTACAATATTTGTTTCTTTAAGAAATTATAAGGGCGCCACTGAAATCTTTTTATTTTTTATGATACTACTGAAGAAAGTTATTTTAAGCTGAGTGATTTAAATAAGTATCATAAGATGACAGAAAGATGTCAGAAAAAACTGTCTATGAAGTAAAAAAAAATGAAAATGTACCAACAGATAAAAGATAAATAGATTTCCTTGGTGCTAAAATGAATGAAGTTGAGAATACGTTACAAAAAAAAATAATCCGCAAACAGTTCTTTAAAAATACTTATTCTAATACAGTTGACGATATAGATAGATATAAACGGAAATAAAAGAGAAAAATATGGGAATAGTAAACTTGATATACCACAATAAACTTATCTGTTAACAATAGTGGACGATCCTTCGCCGCCCCTTGGGGTCGCTACGGCACTGTCTAGGTGGTTCCAAATGACTATGAAAGATCACGAGTGGAGGGATGATCTGCCCAAGTTGTAGAGATGATCCAGTTAAAAATGTTCGTGCATACGAGAGCTTAAAGTTTACAAGCTGATGTTCAAGTTTACTGAATCTTCAAATTAAAGAGATGCTCCTAGTTTACTGTATTATATTCCAACTTTCTGTATATGACAGTAAACCAATAGAAGAAATGAGACTGGGAATAATTATTAAAACCTCTTTAACTCGATAATGGCAACTCATTAGTACACCTCGTAGCGTAGCTACTTTGAACTTCCAATTATAATTATAGAGACCGTTCATTATTTTATTATTAAGAATTCTTCCGGAAAGCGATGGAGCTCTCGGTAATAATTTAATTTAATATTTAAGTTACCAGGTGCTTAAAATGTTAACAGGTACTGTAACAACATTTACTTATCTTGCTAGTGTAGTTAGTGAAAGATCAAAAGATGAGTATTTTCTCTTGAAAACGTATCTATTAAATATTATGTGTAAACCCACTTCCTTTCTATATCTTGATTATTAATGTTTTAATAAATTAGATCATAGGTAGGCAACATAAAATACGTGCAATTTGAATTTAAATCTTCTGTCATTGTTGAATCTTTACTTTTTATAATTAAAAATGGAGTCTAACAGCGAAAATAGATTTAGAGAAATAATATCGATGAATTATTAAAGAATTATTGAATCTATCACTGGATTTTGGTCCATCAGTTCTAGATTAGTCCCCTCACCACTGTATTTAAGACTAAATATTTGTTGCAATGTAATTCTTACCAAGAAAATTGGAAAGATTTCCACTTATTTAAAACATCTTTGTAAACAATGCATACAAGGACGTGTTTTTTTAACATACTCATCCTGGAATATACAGGTCTATTTTTACCGATAAAATAATTAGTTTAGTCGTTAACGCTTCAGCGGTTTTATACAATCAGTCTTTGTCGTCACAAGTTCATTGTTTTTGTATAAAAGTTCATCGTTGTTACATTAGATTATGTAAATAATAATTTAGTGGTTAAGAGGGGGCATTTTTTTATATAAATTTACCTCTATTTCACACTGCTATACCCGATTAGAACAGCACACGTACCAGCCTCTTGATGATTCGGTTAATTAATAATCTAATAAATCTTAATTGTGTCAAATAAATTTACATAATTTAAATAAATTCAACAAATCACTTTTACGGTGATAAAATTGTTCCTAATAATGTGGATTCATAAATACAGTGCTAAACAATTTAATCCTTTCAGTCACGATGTCCTCAAGTGAGGACACATATTTTGTTGGGTTATCAAACCTTAAGAAACATACCTCCCATTTTTCTATGTTGATTTCTCTAATTACAAAGATATAGTATAGCAGATTTTAAATAAAGTTTAAATTTATCAGAGTTGTTGCGAAGTTGTCAGGTATGTATATCTAAATTTTGATGAAAAGGGATACTGTGAACACAGTATGTGTAGAGTATTTTCTATAAATACAGCAAATTTTTAGTTTGTAGGTATCTCTAAAGTTTGATGTCCACAATTGAGGACATCGGTACTTAAAGGAACCTAAATTCAAAACATACGAGAACGAAGAATGATTGTATTGTTTTTATGGTAAAGCCAAAAAAGGGAAACATTTTATCTACTACATTTTAGAATGGAGATAGAATAATTGCTTGTGAAATTAGGAAAATTCCAAGCTAAGAAAAGGGTAGGAAGACCTGTTTGCAGAAAGACTGAAACTTTTTTGCGATTTCACAGAAAATATTAATCATCGCACAATTTTGTATGATTGAGAATTGTTGTTTTATGTTTTTGTATGTTTGGATATTTAAAATAAATAACTTTTATTTTTTTTATTTTATTTTATTTAGTACTTTTGTTCTCGTATGAGGACAATGAATGAAATTTTTTTGTTATAAGCAACTTTTTTTCAAAAATCCTTGCCTATTCATGTTTTGGAGTCCACTTGTACACCAAATATGTGTAAAAATATTTTTTGGTGTTAATAAGAATAATTTGTGACTGAAAGGGTTAAGTGGATATTTTTTAAATTTCAGAAAATTGCGTACAAAAATAATATTTTGAATATACCTTTCATTCTATCAGTTAACTCTGTTTATAGCAAATTTAGTCTGGTCGAGAAGTCATTTAAATCGGATTCGGGTTACACCGATCCGAAAAATCTGATTTTGGTGTTAATCGATTCGAAATGACAAATAGAAAAATGTTCCTGAATATCAAAGTCCGTTTTAAAAAATTTCCTATTGTTATTAACAATTTAAGACTTTAAAAAAGGGGGTTTACATTTTTGCTAATAAATTTTAATAGCTAGAACAAAAAACTGAACGGATTCTTAGAGGGCAGGAAATTTCCAACAAAAGTCCCAACTACCCGAATTGTAGCTCAATTATTTATAGGTCTAAATTAATGTTGAAAATGGTATAAAAAACGGGCGGCGCGTCACCGTCGCAACGACCAAATGACAAATTATTTTTTTTAATAAGTAAATTTTAATAAAAAAAAATTTTAAAAATTCTAGCACTAACAGAACATATCAGAAAAAAAATTTCTGCAGTCAAAAAATTTTTTCCGTTATTTTTCACATTTCTATCCATTTGTTAATTAAAAAATTACATCTTCATTGTTACTAACTTTAAATTCGTTACTGTGAGTAAAATAAAAACACAAGAATGTTTTTAACCCTTGGAATCCTTTATCATAAAGCTACTGAACAAAATTACATAATAAAATTTTTAAATTTTTAAAAATTGTAATTGTTATTAACAAGCAAAGTAAACAAATGCGATTTTAGATGAGAAAAATTTAAATTTTTTTTAAACAATTGTTTACAGTCGTTTTTAATACGCTATAAACAATATTAATCCCATTTTTTTAAATGTTTGTAACCAATTGTTTAAAATTTTTTTATAAACAAATGGCTTATTTAACAATTTAAAAAAAAAAAATTTTTGCCATTCCATTGTTTATGATTTTTAATAAAAAAATTTTTCTTCAAAAAATTTTCTAATTGTTAATTAACGTTTTTGTTTATTAACAATTGTTTAAATTTAATATTAAGAAATGAAAAAAAATCCTAAAAATCATAATGTTCTCTGCTCTACAAAATGGTATTTTTTTCGAATTTCGTTTTATTAAAAAATTTTAAAAAAAAGTGGAAAAAAGAATTTTTTTGTCAAAAATTAAACGTATACTAAGGTATTCAGTATGTTGTGAGGTGTTATAAAAAAAATATTAATTGTTGTTGCAATTGCTTATAACAAATTGTTTCATTAATAAACAATTAAATAAATAACTGACAAATTCGAAAAAAATATCATTTTGTAGAGAAGAGAAAATTATGATTTTTAAGATTTTTTTAATTTTTAATATTAAATTTAAACAATTGTTAATAAACAAAAACGTTAATTAACAATTAGAAAATTTTTTGAAGAAAAATCATGGTTTTTAATAAACAATAGAATGGGAAATTTTTTTTTTTTAATTGTTAAATAAGCCATTTGTTTATAAACATTTTTTAAACAATTGGTTACAAACATTTAAAAAAATGGGATTAATATTGTTTATAGCGTATTAAAAACGACTGTAAACAATTGTTTAAAAAATTTTAAATTTTTCTCATCTAAAATCGCATTTGTTTACTTTGCTTGTTAATAACAATTTCAATTTTTAAAAATTTAAAAATTTTATTATGTAACTTTGTTTAGTAGCTTTATCATAAAGGATTCCAAGGGTTAAAAAAATTTTTGAGTTTTTATTTTACTCACAGTAACGAATTTAAAGTTAGAACAATGAAGATGTAATTTTTTAATTAAAAAATGGATAGAAATGTGAAAAATAACGGAAAAATTTTTTTTACTGCAGAAATTTGTTCTCTGATATGTTCTGTTAGTGCTAGAATTTTTAAATTTTTTTTATTAATATTTACTTATTGAAAAAAAATAATTTAAGTCATTTGGTAGTTGCGACGGTGACGCGCTGCCCGTTTTTTATGCCATTTTCAACATTAATTTAGACCTATAAATAATTGAGCTACAATTCGGGAAGTTTAAACTTTTTTGTTGTCAATTTCCTGCCCTTTAAGAATCCGTTCAGTTTTTTGTTCTAGCTATTATAGTTTATGAGTTATTAGCAAAAATGTATACCCACTTTTTTTAAAATCTTAAATTGTTATTAACAATAGGAAATTTTTTAAAACGGATTTTGATATTCAGGAACATTTTTCTATTTGTCATTTCGAATCGATTGACACCAAAATCAGATTTTTCGGATCGGTGTAACCCAAATCAGACAGGACCTACTCACACACAGGACCACTCACATAGAACCTAACCTCTTTTAAATTTGTTATTATTCAGGTTCTGGTCTTAATACCTATTTGTGACGAAATATTTCTAGGAGGGCCTCAGAAAGTACGACGAAGCATGACAATAGGGGGGAAGGGGTAAAAAAAGCTGTTTTATGATTGGAGAAATACACTTGAGTTCAATGTGATTAACAATAGCTAAAACTCTAACAATTTATTATTTATGATTTTTGTCATAATCACTAGATAATGTAAAAAAAATGTCTTGTTCAATAAATATACATAAATGAACAAGCTTTTTTAAGAGAATATTTTCAAAATGGCATTTGGCATTTATTGTTTATAACAATTATTAAACAATAGATTAAACGGAGGGAAAATCAAAAGATTATAAGTTCTTTATTGTTATTTTTTCCTTTTCAATACAGAGGAGGGCTGCAATTTAAGATTTAGGGCAACGCAGATAAGACATTTACCCATTGAAAATACATTATCTGAACCTAGCAACCTAACTCTTCTGCATAAAGTGAGGTTATATAATAGACCTTAACCTCCAGATATCGACATAACCGCCAGTTGAAAGTTACAGATAAATATTTGACATTTGATTCGTACAGAAGATACTTTATAATAACCCTGTAGACAGAAATAAAAATAAAACACCGTTTTTTTATGTACGAACAGAAAATATGGCCCCCAGCTAGTCTGGCCTCATGCAACAGAATTTTATTGTCACTTTTACTTGACCTACCTCTTGCACTTGCGTTGGTTACGTCCAAGGAATGTAGTAGTAGTTAGCAGCTGAGTTTTGAAGGATTTTCAACTAAGAAAAAGAAAAAGTTTATAGTTCTAATTAAGTAATGGCAGTATTGTTTATTTTGTGTTCTAAATAATAACTTATAAATTACGTAGATTATTCGAGAAAAATGTTAATCAAAACACATTATTTATATTTGTCACGTAGAGATACATTCGCTAATAAATACAACAAATTGTTTAAACACTTTCAATTGCAAACTTTCACAAAACGACGTTTTTATTTTATCTGTAAGTACATATATATTGGCGAATTTTTATTTGCAGTAATTATTAACAGTCTTACGACAATTTTTTTTCCCAATAAAATATTATTTCTGCTACTTTATAAAATATATAAAGTTATTCAATAAAGAATTTTGAAGCTTGAGAGTACAAGGAATCATCCAGAAAAAATTCCCGAAATGTGTCTATTTTTACATTTCATAAAATGATTAATATCTCACTTAAACGTGATATGATTTTAAAAATATTTCTTCTTTGAATAGATGATATATCTACTCATAAGTCAATGTTTTTAAAAATTACAATAAATTCGTTTTTTTCCATAAAAGCTCTTTGAAAGTAATTTTTAAGAAATCAGAAATGGTGCCATTTTTTTACAATTTTAGGCAACTCTTTTATCACATATAAAAGGAATCTTAAAAAATTATTCCCAAATTAGTGTGAGCATTGTCTAATGGAGGGCGTTGTGATAGAACATCTATTAAATCTTGTTTATCCGGTCCGCATTAGGAATTTAGCAAATCTTTATTTAATTTAATATACTATAATATTAATACTAATATACAGCGTGTCCACGGATGGGGTATCCTATAGATGAAAAATGTTAAATATTAGTTTTAGTGAAAAATGTCATTCTTGATAAAAAAAAATTCAAGTTTATCAAAATCCGTCTGATTGTATAGCCAGTTTTATTTATGAAAACCGTATGAATTTTTGCACTAAGTTCGAAAATAATGTATTAATCTAGTGAGTGACGTTTACGTGTTTCGTTGTAATAACTAACATTAATTACCTGATTGCTTAAATTGGGACAGGTAAAAGGGTAAAATACTTAAAAAGGGAATTCAGAGAAAAGACACAATGTTTAAGGCTCTTTATTTGCTTATGTTGAAATATGTTAATTTCATGTACAATTGTTTATCTCTGTTAAAATATTATATTATTTATAGTTAAGATTATTTTGATTGAAAAAGTGAAAGTTTCCATTTATTTTAACATTTGGTAAACATGTTGCAAACCTTGTAAGCACAAACCACTTATCCTATAGACATTCCGCGTAGGTTACAAGACCTTGAACCAAAAAATAGTTCCAATCCTGATCCTCGGATGGCGCTAGTAGTGTGAGTAGGCAACTATAATAACACGTTAGTAATACTGGTTGTCAGACCAAGATTGGCTAATATTTGTGTTCTATGCTTGGATATAGAACACAAGGCTTCCATCCATCCCTGTGACGTGCCATTATTTTTCGGCCATTTCGTTATCATCGTTAGTCGTAATTGTTTATTGCGTAAGTTGTCAGTTGTGATTTGTTTTTTTGGAGTTGTGTGTTCATTGTATTTTTAAACTTATTAACTTTTTATTATAGACAGTTTTGTATTATCAGAGACAACCCTATTATTAGTATTGTATTATAAGTAATAGTGATTATAAAAAATGTCTTCAACCAAAAAGTGTTGTACAAAGGGAAGAATTGTGTAAAGTTGCAAGCTATTAAAATTTATAATAATTGGATAAAAAAACAGAAAATTAAAAAACCTCAGCATAGTGTCTCAGGTACAGTTTAAAAGTTTATTTAATGCTATTTTATGCTCTTATGTATTTACGCTGTTTATAGTTCTTTGCTGCAGAAACATTACTATGTTATTAACTTAAACAAAGATAAAAAATATAAAACTGAAATCCCATCTATGTTTTAAAAGAAAATGCTTAAAAATTATTTGTTGTTTAGACTAAACCTAAAATTAAATATAATGTATTTTTCAAATGTAAAATTTTTATTTGTATAAGTAGTTTATGTGCTTTACCAAATTTAAGTTGTTGAATTAAGACTCTTTGTATCATTTGTATTTTTGCAACGAAAAAATAAAATAAAAATTAAATTTTTAATTGTTTTATTTTTTTCCGTACATTCGGGGAGTTTTAATTCCGCGCAATTCTGGTTTTGAATTTCGCGCCATTGTTGGATTTGAATTTCGCGCCATTGTTGGATTTTAATATTTCTTAGTTTTGATACAGAACAACAGATGGGTCTTGACGCAGTTTAAATTGTAAGTTGCCTACCCAGCAGGAGTCAAAAACTTTTAGCGACATCCGATGATCGTGCTTTGAACTATAAAATGGGTACGAAGTCTAACACGGGCGTGGGGTGTCTATAGGATGAGTGGTTTGTGCTTGTAAGGGTTTATCTTTGTAGTAAGAATAAGGTAGACTTGCTTACTCTATTCTAAAATAAAGTAACAATTTTCGTGCAATAAAATCTTCAATTATTTCATAAAAACTAATGATATCGACATCCATAATCTCAAACTCTTAATATTATCATTGTTTTCAATTATTACATATTTTGCAAAATTTTTTATTTCGAATGTTCTTTATTTAAAGGTTGATCTTTTATTTTTGTCGGTTTACAAATTTGATTGTATAGTAGATTCGAACTCTTGTAAACAATGAAAGTAACTAATCTTTATTGCCATATGGGACGGAGAATTCTGCATTGGAAAAATCTTTAAAAATATATTTCCTATACTATCCTGTATACAATAATTATTAAAATTCAAAACAAACAAATTCTCTAATCTTATTAAATACTCTGAAAAATTATTGGGAGGTACTGTTAAGCCATCAAAAATATTTTTACTGTGACTGTAAGCTTTGAGTTCACAAAATGAAGTAGAATTGTCTATTTCGGATGTTGAACAATATTGTAAACAAGTTTGACAAGAATGTTACAGAGACATCTACGTAAAAAATATCCACCAACATAAACCAGTGCATTTCCTTTCTCTGATATAAAATTCCTATAATCCGTTGATTCAATTTTTATAACAGGAGAAATATTTTCGTAAGTTTTTTCCTGAAATTTTTCAATATTTTTCAATGACTTTCAATGTTATATTAAGCCACTATCGTCCATAGAATATATCTTAGAATATCTTTGGACGATGTTTTTACTAGTGGAGTTTTACTGGAGTCCTTTACTAGATTTTTGGATTAATAAGTAAAAAAAACATAAAAAAGTCGAATATTAGTTCTTAGTGGATCTATTAATCGTGTAATATTTTTAATCCATTTAAAAGGTAAAACGTTCCTTTTAATTTTTTTAAATGAACTGGTAGTTACTGCTGCTACTCATTTATTTTAAGTTTATGCATCATTTTCTTAAATTTTTTTACTAAAAAACTTGTTAATCGAATTTTTGACCATTTTAGTTTTTCCAGTTCGTTATTTTGAACTTTTGGAACCTATTTCAATTTTTTTATGAATTTTTATAGGTAATGGTAGTCAATTCATATTTAACAAAATCAAACATGTTTGTTTTAAAATTAATCCAGCCCTGAAATTTTTAAAGGAAACTGATATACTCCAAGAATGTGTATAATATTATTCCGTTTATCGCTTAAGGTCATTGCAAGAGGCAGCACCTCACGAGTACACTTATTCGCTCTCTTTTTAGGACGTTTTCTCACTCCCAATACCCAGCCTTAACAAAAGTTAATAACTCGTGTTTTTAACAGAAAATTCCTTGTTATTAACAAAATTTACGTTATCCATCGAAAGTCGGTAAAGACAAAAGTTAATGCCTCTTTTAGCGCGTTAACTTTTGTTATCAACAGGTTCCTCGGAAGACCCCGCAACCACCTCGCCCGGCATCTTGCTACACAGAGACAGAGCACGCCAGTCGCCCCTCAGTACCAACTACAGCTGCAGACGAAATGCGTGGAGACAGAGTGAAGTTACTGCGATTTGTTATTTGTTTATTGTTGGCGTGAATTGTTTTGTTTAGTTTATTTTAATGATGGAAAATGAATGGAATCAGGAGCAAGTGATCAATTTGATAGATCTGTATCGCGAGCGCCCAGTGTTGTGGGACCCAAACAATGCTGATTTCAAGGACAGAAACTTAAAAAACTATGCTTGGACAGAAATTGGCCAAGCTCTACGCATGAAGAAAGTTGAAGCTAAAAACAAGATGACAAAAGTGATAGGACAATTTCAACGAGAGAGCAAAAAACAAAAAAGTGGGTCTGGAACAAACGCAAAAGTGCCCCCTGTAGCTAAAAACCGCCAAAGTGACCGCAAGTCTTTCTTTCACTGGAATGGCTTTTCTGTAGTTGGTGTCCTTTTTGCCAATTCTGTGCCCCAGTTGTCCGATCAACCACTCAACATAACAGCTGATCATGTAAATTTTTGATGCTTCCGTCGCACCTTAGCTCGCCTGAAAGAGGGTCACGATCGTCTTCTTGGAGATCATTTAGCATAACACTCCCACTGTACACAGTCCTTGCTCTGAGTGACAATTTCACCCAGGATCTCCTACGTCTCCTTTGAGCAGCAGTAGCCAAAACAACGCACGCAGTTGCAGCGAGAACCACGTCATCCTCTCGCACCATTGTTTCACCTAGAACTGGCTTGCATGAGCGTTGATAGATGGCGGAGAGACTTTTAACTTTTGTTGATAACAAAACTAGCAGCCAAAAGAAAATGTTAACATTTCGCTGCTTTTCAAGAAAAGTGACATATTAACGAAAAGTTAGTTTTTCAGTAGAGCGACTTAAAGTTTGGCTAGGAGAAAAATATTAAATATATGAAAAACGGAATGTCCAAGAAAATATTTTTTTTTTAATTGGGATGTAACTATTTATCATAAATGTATGTATGTATGTATAAGTTAGGGGTGATAATTACACTGCGACCTATAGGATCTATTGTGTTCCCCCTTACTTGCCATGTTCTGATATTTTCTCAGACTTATAGCAGCTCTTCGAGTCCTATTTTCCTGAGGAAGTTTAGGACATCGTCGGGCTTCAAGTCAGTTAGATCCCCTTCCTCTATTCCATGTGCTCCTAGGTATCTAGCCCAAGAATTTTGCAAAGCAGGGCATTCTGCGAGTATGTGTATTGAGGTTTCATCCTCTTCCTCACAGAATCTGCATTTTGCTTCAACTGCTAACCCTAGTTTCTTCATGTGGCTTCTTAACCGGCAATGCCCGGTTAATATTCCCGTTAAAATTCGGAGCCTTTTTTTACTGAGGTTGAGGCAGCTAAGAGATCTCTTCTGGTCATAGTTCCCCAGTAGTATCTTAGATTGCCTCAGTCCTTCCAGCTGATTCCAGTACTTGGATTTTTCTTTCTCCATTTCTTCCCTTAGTTTTCCTAAGATTACTCTACTGCTGATCCCACAAGATGGTTCTGGTCCCAAATGTGGGGTTTCAGCTCCTTTTTTTGCCAGCTTATCGGCTGTTTCGTTCCCCTCTATTCCTATGTGTCCCGGGACCCATAGGAGGGTGACAGTGTTCTTCTGGCCCAGTTCATTTAGTTTGCCTAGGCATTCCCAAACCATCTTCGAACTGATTATATTTGAACTCAGCGCTTTGATGGCTGCTTGACTATCCGCCATGATCACAATCTCTTGTCTGCGGTAGTTTCTTCCAATATTGAATTCCACACATCTTTCGATGGCGCGGACTTCTGCTTGAAAGATGCTCGGGTATGTGCCCAAGCTTTCTGAGTATTTGGCTCTCGGTCCAAAAACTCCTATCTCAGTTCCCTCGTCTAGCTTGGAACCGTCCGTATACCACTTTATGGTATTCTGATTTAAATTCTGTATAGTGTCTTCGTCCCATTCAGATTTATTACTCAACTTTGTGATGAATTTTCTCACAAAGTTGAATTTCTTTGGCATATCATCTTGGGGCATTTCCCAAGTTTGATCAAAATGAAGTGATCGGGTTATCATAAATGAATATGAGAGTGGGAAATTATAAAAATTTGATGAAAATTGCTGTATTTTTGAGTTTGAAGGAAAATATGCCACTCTTCTTAAATGAATACAACCAGAATTTTCAATGTGTCCATAATTTTAATATTAGTACTAACAATAAAAAGACATAGACATAGGCAGAAGTCAATGTACAACAGCAGCACAAGACCGGCAGATAACATTGATAGATCGAAGAAATCGACAGGAAACTACAAGTGGCATATCCAGAGAAATTGCTAGACTTGAAGGACTGAATATCTCAAGGCAAACAATTACACGAAGATTAAATGCGGTAAATTTGTATCGCAGAAGACCTCTACGTGTTCCCAAACTAACCTATCAACAAAAAATTGTAAGGTTGCAATGGGCCCAAGAAATGTAACACCATGGTCCTAACTGGAATTACGTGATGTTCTCTGATGAATCAAGAATTGGCTTGGTTTCTGATTCGCGAAGAACGCTAGTTTGGAGGGCCCCAGGACGACAAGTCCGATTAGAAACAGCCCAACTACGTGTTCCATTTGCAAGGTGGGACTATTATAGTTTGGAGTGGTATTATGAGGGTGTTACGGGTTGATTTCATTTCATTAATTTCAATAATGTTAGGAACTTACCAAAGTTAAAATGCAGATTTTCTTTATAAAACTCTCCTATTTTTCTAAGGTAGAACACCAAGTAAACACGAGTAATAAATTTAATACACAAACATAAACAATAACCTCTTTATTTAATTGATGGTAACATTCACAATTCAATTGTCAATCATAAATCAGAACCACAGTAATAGAGTAGAATTCTGTGTTCAGAACTCTTTCTGTATTCAAGGACGTATTATTTGACCATCTTCTTAAAAATAAATAAACTAAATTTAAAAATAAAATAACTACTAAATTATCAATTTATAGACTTACTTTTTTTGGTGACATTATCTTTCCTTTTTTTTTGTTCATTTGACCTTTTGAAGCACATGGCTTTAATTTAATTTTTCGTATTTTACGGATTTAAAACTGGTCTAAAACAAACAGAAAAACCCACCTTAACAAATAATAAGACTATATTACATAAATATTGCAATAAGTATTGTAAACCCTGTGGGGGATTTTTATGTAAAGTCTTATATAAGCCACCAACATTGGTAAGTCTGCTTTAACTCCTTTAACTTCTTAGTTAAGTATAATTTCTGCTATTTTAGGCTTTTTCTTTTTGGTTTACTCTAAGTGTAGAGTGATTTCAATATTATTTTTACACATGTACATGTAGGAGTGCATCAAACTGTACCTGCAGCCTTATCTTTCTGCATAGTTCACTCTGTAGCTGTGATTCTGTCTTGCTAATACCTTTAACTGCATCTACATCTCCACCTGAAACCATAGAAAGGAATTATTTACCATTAATCAAAGAAAGACAAGTGAAAACCATTTGAAAGACTTACCAAATAAGTATCTGCAACCTTCGGAATTTCGACTCTTCAAGTAAGATCGTTTTTATTTTTATTTGGATTACATCTTGTTCAATTACTTCCCAGAAAAGACCACCATACCAGTTAAACTACAAAAAGAAAATCTATCTTTAAAAATTTCTACATATTTCTTAGTTAGATTTGTTTTTTTAAATAAGTAAATAACATGAGATTATGTTACTAATTAATAAAATATAATAATAAGATTAATACTTACTGTGTTGTAAACCTTATAGTACTACAAGGGAATCGTTATTTAACTATTATTTTATATCTTGTCTTCCATATATAATTGTGGACATCGTAACTATCATAAAAGATAGTGCTTGATTTGTTAGAACTTTGTTTCTTTTATCTGTCTTATGAGCTAGCCAAATAAATTTCAAGCTTTGACCCTTTTTAAATAATTTTTAAAGGGGTGCTAAGGCTGAACGGCAATAAGGGGTACACGGACGCCTCTCCTGGTTTTGGAGAGTAGAACCACTGGTGCTGTGTACATCGAGGAATTTTTAAATCCTGTTGTGCGTCTATTCCGGGGGGCGGTAGGTGATGGATTTGTGTTTATGCATGACAATGCACCTCCACATCGAACAGCTGCGGCACAAAATTGTTATTTTCAGAAAGTTTAGAAAAATAGAATTTGTTTCCAACAAGATTAATAATATTAACTAAACGTTGATTTATTTGTTTTTAAAAAAAGTAAAATTGGTTTTTTAGGTTAAATAATTACATATAAATAGAATTTCTATGCAAAATAAATGACCGAATATGTATGTCTTACATGCAATTTTCCTCGTTAGTAAGGAAGGACATAAAAAAACACATCAACAGCTTTAACACTTATTTATTTCTCCAAATTAACAATTTATCTTTATTTTCATTACTTTTAAAATTTCTGTTGATACATTTAATGATAGTGTATAGTCTTAACCTAAAATATAATTTTTTCACATACAGTAATGGAAAATGTGTACAAGGATATATGAAAGTTTCATTACTACTAATATTTATTATAGTTTGAAGAACACGATCTTTTATTGCGAAATCTTCAAATAGTTTTTCAAAAATGTTATTTAGTTTAGCAATAAATATAATAAAACTATTACCTGGCATTAAAATATTTCCATAGACACTATTATCTTTATTTCTATATGCTTTAAATAAAAAGAATAAAGCTGAATCATCTAAATTTTCAATGGATTTAGAATAATGCTCACATTGTATGTTGTTGTAATCATTTTTTTATTAAATACCCACTTACAGAACACTGAAAAGTAGTGTTTATTTTAATGTCATTTAATTCACTATTCCACACAATACAAAAGCTACCACTGATTTATTCACATACAACCAACTGCCTACCTTAACCAAAACTAACGGGGACGGCTATGGATACTCCCAAAGTGTCATGGCGATACCTGCAAATGGATGCTTACCCCCTCCATATAGAGTCGTTACTCTGGTTTGTATTATATAATCTGTAGTATCGGTTAAAGTTGTAGCAAAATGATGTTTACTTATATCAAAAAAATTATTTATAAAAATTAATAAAAAAATGAAATATTCCATTATTCCAAATTTTAGACATATGTGTATTTCAAGCAATAGCGACAGTCACGTTTTTAATAATTTGACGTATATACCCCTAACTGCGGACCTGGTTTTGCTCTTGTATTCTCTATCAGAGAATTTGTTTGCTCTGAACCACTATATATATTTATTAGATATTGAAAGTGAAACTGTTATCGCTACCGATTGAAACTACTTCCTACAAGGAAGAAAAAAATACGGTAAATTTATTACAATCTAACGGGTGAGAAGTAGGCTCCTAGCTCCAATACGGTAAAATTGATTTGGCAACTCCGCTCCGCTGTATATTCCGTCCAACAGTTACGAGTTAATATTAAAAATATATTATAACTTTATACTAATAAGTCTTAGTAGATGAAGATGTCCATAAATAAAATTTTGCACAGAGGTAGAAAAAATAATTCTCTTTCATCTGGCATATTCAAAAATTACTTACAAACGTTCCGAGTGGCCAAAAAATGGATTTTAAGGGAAATTTTCACACAAATTCGGATATATCCTTTGGAGCTGGGGGGTAGATGGAGATGTCCATGAATGAAATTTTGCACAGAGGTAGAAAAAACAATTCTCTTTCATCTGGCATATTCAAAAATTACTTACAAACGTTCCGAGTGGCCAAAAAATGGATTTTAAGGGAATTTTTCACGCAAATTCGGATATATCCTTTGGAGCTGGGGGGTAGATGAAGATGTCCATGAATGAAATTTTGCACAGAGGTAGAAAAAACAATTCTCTTTCATCTGGAATATTCAAAAATTACTTACAAACGTTCCGAGTGGCCAAAAAATGGATTTTAAGGGAATTTTTCACGCAAATTCGGATATATCCTTTGGAGCTGGTGGGTAGATGAAGATGTCCATGAATGAAATTTTGCACAGAGGTAGAAAAAACAATTCTCTTTCATCTGGCATATTCAAAAATTACTTACAAACGTTCCGAGTGGCCAAAAAATGGATTTTAAGGGAATTTTTCACGCAAATTCGGATATATCCTTTGGAGCTAGGGGGTAGATGAAAATGTCCATAAATAAAATTTTGCACAGAGGTAGAAAAAATAATTCTCTTTCATCTGGAATATTCAAAAATTACTTACAAACGTTCCGAGTGGCCAAAAAATGGATTTTAAGGGAAATTTTCACGCAAATTCGGATATATCCTTTGGAGCTGGGGGGTAGATGAAGATGTCCATGAATGAAATTTTGCACAGAGGTAGAAAAAACAATTCTCTTTCATCTGCCATATTCAAAAATTACTTACAAACGTTCCGAGTGGCCAAAAAATGGATTTTAAGGGAATTTTTCACGCAAATTCGGATATATCCTTTGGAGCTGGGGGGTAGATGAAGATGTCCATGAATGAAATTTTGCACAAAGGTAGAAAAAACAATTCTCTTTCATCTGGAATATTCAAAAATTTCTTACAAACGTTCCGAGTGGCCAAAAAATGGATTTTAAGGGAATTTTTCACGCAAATTCGGATATATCCTTTGGAGCTGGGGGGTAGATGAAGATGTCCATGAATGAAATTTTGCACAGAGGTAGAAAAAACAATTCTCTTTCATCTGGCATATTCAAAAATTACTTACAAACGTTCCGAAAGGCCAAAAAATGGATTTTAAGGGAATTTTTCACGCAAATTCGGATATATCCTTTGGAGCTGGGGGGTAGATGAAGATGTCCATAAATGAAATTTTGCACAAAGGTAGAAAAAACAATTCTCTTTCATCTGGCATATTCAAAAATTACTTACAAACGTTCCGAGTGGCCAAAAAATGGATTTTAAGGGAATTTTTCACGCAAATTCGGATATATCCTTTGGAGCTAGGGGGTAGATGAAAATGTCCATAAATAAAATTTTGCACAGAGGTAGAAAAAATAATTCTCTTTCATCTGGAATATTCAAAAATTACTTACAAACGTTCCGAGTGGCCAAAAAATGGATTTTAAGGGAATTTTTCACGCAAATTCGGATATATCCTTTGGAGCTGGGGAGTAGATGAAGATGTCCATGAATGAAATTTTGCACAGAGGTAAAAAAAAACAATTCTCTGTCATCTGGCATATTCAAAACTTACTTACAAACGTTCCGAGTGGCCAAAAAATGGATTTTAAGGGAATTTTTCACGCAAATTCGGATATATCCTTTGGAGCTGGGGGGTAGATGAAGATGTCCATGAATGAAATTTGGCACAAAGGTAGAAAACATAATTCTCTTTCATCTGGCATATTCAAAAATTAGTTACAAACGTTCCGAGTGGCCAAAAAATGGATTTTAAGGGAAATTTTCACGCAAATTCGGATATATCCTTTGGAGCTGGGGGGTAGATGAAGATGTCCATGAATGAAATAGAATGAAAGAGAATAAAGTAGGAACAATAGACAAAGTGCTTCTTTGTACGAAAGTAGCAAATCTAAAATAGAAGTTATTAATAAAATACAATAAAGTTTTAATTGCACACATTTCTTTATTCAACCATTGTCACTGATGTGTACCTATTACATTATCTACAGTTTTATTTAATTCAGAAATACAATTCGTTGCCTAGAGAACATTCGATGTCCTTACAATAAATAGATAAATAAAGTAAAATTAATGTTTTTAGAAGGGTAGTAGGCACACTATTAGGCACGTGTTTAATTCCCCTATATTTTAATGTTGTTCTACTATCGATTTAGAAGATGTGGGGTTGATTTATCTTTTAGCCAAGATATAAACAATTGATATTAAAAAACTCTTTCAATTTTATCCATATATAAAAATAGACCTATTTACAATTATTTAATTAAAAGGACCAAAATTTAAGAGTTATTTTATATACCTATACTATATATAAAGATGTAAAATGTTTTTTGCGGGAAATAATTGAATAAAAAAAGATATTGGGGTATGAAGTTGTGGCTAAACAGCTGTTATTGGTTTTAGAAATCTATTTTTTTAATATAACGTGACAGTTTTGTTAAAAACTTTCAATTTTTATGTTCCTAGACATACAGCTTCAATTTATTTTGTAAATATCCGAATTGGCGTCAAATTTTCCTTTAAAATCCATTTTTTGGCCACTCAGAACGTTTGTAAGTAATTTTTTCTATCTTTGTGCAAAATTTCATTCATGGACATCTTCATCTACCCCCCAGCTCCAAAGGATATATCCGAATTTGCGTGAAAAGTTCCCTTAAAATCCATTTTTTGGCCACTCGGAACGTTTGTAAGTAATTTTTGAATATGCCAGATGAAAGAGAATTGTTTTTTCTACCTCTGTGCAAAATTTCATTCATGGACATCTATATCTACCCCCCAGCTCCAAAGGATATATCCGAATTTGCGTGAAAAATTCCCTTAAAATCCATTTTTTGGCCACTCGGAACGTTTGTAACTAATTTTTGAATATGCCAGATGAAAGAGAATTATTTTTTCTATCTCTGTACAAAATTTCATTCATAGATATCTTCTCCTACCCCCCAGCTCCAAAGGATAACTCCGAATTTGCGTGAAAAATTCACTGATATGTCAATTTTAACACACTATGAACATTTATTAAGTATATATTAGTATTTAAATAATATTTTATATCATTTTATATTTTTGTTTTTATTAAATTAACTATAAAATGTTTTTTATCAACCACTAAATTATCATGGTTCCTCCGTATTTAATTTGTAGTATTATCATGTGCGAGCGTTCAATTTTACCTACAACTTGCTGGTCGAGTATGCACAGTAGATTTGCTGCTGATGCGCTGTTGCCAAATGAGCTGCTTGTTGTATTTCTACGGTAGGAGCTAGGAGCTAGCTTCTCGCCGATTACAATCTAGTACAAAAAAGTCGTTAGAATCTGGATTTAGTTGAATTTCTATTTTTCCGTGACAAACCGATAAATCTAATAAAACGATACATTCCCTGAATGCAAAGTGAATAGCAACAAGATAATATTTATATTTATATTATTGTTCATTTAAATCCAAAACGATAATACGGAGGAAAAGTGAATTTGATATTTTGTTGTTTGATGCATTCTCGATAAGAAATAGATACGAGGCAAGTTTTTACATTACGCCGCCGCAGCGCTGCAGTTGCCGTTTAGCGCATGCGCGTAGTGTAGCTGCATCCATTGGGAAGCCAAAATTTGCATACAGGATCGGTTCTTGTATTTGTATAATTTGGGTTGAGTATAATCATTTATATTTGTGTTCCCGTAGTGAGAGCTGTAGTTTGTGCTGTTTAATAATTTTTGTGAAAAAGGTTGTTTCGTCTTTGGGAAACTGCATCAGCGGCGCCCTGTGTTACGGTTCCTGTTCGACGACGAGTTTTATCCCTTGATGCCAAAGAAATCGTCAGATATGTGCATCAGAAGCTGGTCCAAAGGGGTTGGGCTTTTACTCCTGCTGTCAGAGAAACCAACGATTTGACAAGGATACCGGAATCATCAGTGAGAGTTCACATTTCGAGGCCAATTCATCCGAGACGAAAACGAAACGATAGTGGTGTTTCCAGAACCACTGATGACGGTGGTAAAGATTTGATAAGAACTATCTACTCTATGTACGAAGAAAACTTGGTCCTTCTATCAGATCATTGCAAACAAGACTAAGGAGCTCCACTGAGATAAGGATATCAATTGGAAACCTATAGACACTTTTATCCAAACTAGGTTTCAAATACTGCAAAATTGACAAAAGGCAAGTTATTATGGAATCCCAACGGATTAGGCAATGGCGTTTTGAATATTTGACTGCCATAAGTGATTACAGGTCTTTACAAAGACCAATAATCTATTTGGATGAGACCTGGTATGATACCCACGATACGCCGGCAAAAGGATGGACCGATGGAACAGTGCGATTCCAATCAAAAGCTCCATCCAACTGTAACATGTTCATTGACATGTTCCGAGCGTAAAATTAATTTAATCACACGTATAATTAAATCCTGCACTTAATCATAAATGATAAACATTTTTCACTATCTCACGACTTCAAACCATTAAAAAAATACCTTTCGGACGACCAATAGACACAACCGTTTTTGAACGTTGAGAACCCGTTAAAAACTAACCAATCAGAACGCTCGAATTCCTCCCCTAACGGAAATGAACCGTTAAAATCATCGTAGCGCGGAGAGAACTCTTCCCTTTAGCCTTCTGCCTTCAAAGAATGAGCATCATTTTGCGTATTAACGAATTCTTACCTTAGCCGTTGTAAGTACAAAATTTTTATTATTAGACATTTTAATTCATTTATCAATTTATCTTTATTACTCAGTTGAACACAGATATTAATAGCATTTCAAAATAATAATTTCTAGATATTTTTATAGATAACCAAAGCCATAATTGAACCTTTTTTATTTAGTTACGTGGCAATTCATGTTAATATGCATGTATTTTTAATACAATCAATAATCGACATTATTTAATATTTTTAAATGAACTAATAATTAATAACTTAACGTTTAATATATATATTTTATAATACTTTTCATTAATTTAACCTTTTTGCTATTCAGCCACGTGCTGGCATGCCGAAATGCATGTATTTTCAATATATTCAGTGATCGATAGTATTTAATACTTTCAAACAAATTAACAATCAATAACGCAACTTTTGACATATACAATTTATAATATTTTTATTAAAAATAAGACTTTTTAATTAGAAACTAAGAACACACGTTTCAGAACATAGATTACAATAAACCGAACCAAGTTTTGATTAGTAACGACTCACTATTAATCATTCCTAATTTTTTTAGTTTAACCATTATCACACATATTTTATTTTATTTCATATCATTTGTTAAATAATAAAAATATGAACATTGTTGAGTGCCCGGCAAATAAAATGATAGTAAGGAATCAAATTCAATTGCCGTCCGTTGTCCAACAATTTTCATATTCCTTAATTTTTTGATACTCCTTTTTCCTGATACACTATTCTCTCCCAGATTTATACGGCTCCAAGTTACCGTTGAAAATATCGCAAATTATTAGCTCCAAGTTACCGTTGAAAATATCGCAAATTATTAGCTCCAAGTTACCGTTAAAAATATAGCAAATTATTAGCTCCAAGTTACCGTTGAAAATATCGCAAATTATTAGCTCCAAGTTACCGTTGAAAATACCGCAAATTATTAGCCCCAAGTTACCGTTGAAAATATCGCAAATTATTAGCTCCAAGTTACCGGCAGGTTGCCGTTGGAGTTACCGTCCAATGTATCTCCAGGTTACCTCAAAAGTACCTCCAAATTACCGTTGAAAATATCGCAAATTATTAGCAAGTTACCGATAAAGCACCGATCCAGCTGACTACACCTGAAGTTCGAACTCTCCGGATAAGTCCCCCAGGTCTGCCTTCCTGTAGAAGTCGTCAACATCTGTAACCAACCGAAGCCGTACACATACCGCTGTGGGAGAAATCCGAAACCCTAAGCTAAGTACCTAACCTTTTGTGGCAAAATAAATTTGAATTTCTTACTTGAGTGTTTGTTTTAAACCCACAGATTTGCTGTGTGTGGCTGCCTATCGGTATCAGTATTTTAGTTTTTTATTGTTGTGTTAAAGTAGTCAAAATATTTTTAATATTCATTTTTTTCTTTCTAGTTAAACTTTAAATTAAATAAGGTGTTCTGCTTTACACCTAGTTATTAAATTTTGTCGAATTTAAAGCAGTGGCGCCCTCACCCATCAATCATATCCTCCAGCTAAGCTGGAGCGTACCCACTCCTGAGTTAAAAGGTCTCATAAGCCGGGACAGCTCTCGAGGGAGTAATTAGTGTTACAAATTGGCGCCCTGCCTCTTTGGAAGAATATTGTTGCAAATTGGCTTCCTGCCTTTTTGGGACTAATATGATTACACAACAAAGGAAAACGGATCACAATTATTCACGCTGGATCAGAAGATGGTTGGATTCCAAACAGTTTGGGACTTTCAGCGAAGAACATTCAAGATTCGTCGTTGGATTACCACTAAGATACTACAGCCGAATTGTTCGAAGATTGGTTCCAAAACACTTTACTGCCAAATATTCCCTCGCATAGTATCATAGTTATGGACAAAGCCAGTTACCGTAGTCGCCAATTGCAGAAGGTTTCAGGCTCTTCAAATACAAAAGCGGAAATCCAGGAATTTATGCTCCAAAACAACATGTACTTTGAAGAAGGATATAAAAAAACGCAGCTTTTAGAGGTTCTATGGACATTTAACATACAGAAGACATATGTATGTGACACAATTGCAGCATCCAAAGGACATGCAGTTCTTCGTCTTCCTCCTTAATACTGCGTATTCAACCCGATTGAGCATATGTGGAGAAAACTAAAGAACAAAGTGCTAACCCAAAATATACCTGCATTATGTCCTTCTGTAATTGCATTAGTCCGGCAAAATATAGATGACCCAGACGCTGATTGTTGGAAAAGAACAATAAACCATGTTATAAACGTGGATATTTCATACAGGGCCCCCTTATAATTAATGTAGACGACGATAGTGATAGTGAAACTGAATTGATATACAGGGTGTTTCTTAAGTAATCTAAAATATTATATGGGGCGCTTCGTTACTCAATTTTAAGACGAAAAGTTCATATAAACATGTGTGATAGGTGTTGTCGTTTATGAGATACAGGGTGTTGTACGTGAAATTAATTTTTCTTGGTGACGCTACTGATTTATATTTTTTTATTATTTTATTACAAGCAACATGTGTTAAACATAAAGAAAAAATAATACATTTCAGAGCAAATGTTCAAAATGTCCACCTCCAGCTAAAATGCAAGAATCCGCTCGATGTCTAATGGATTGTCGAATACGTTCGAAGATACCAGGGTTGTTACGAATAACATTACAGCCGTCTATGATACGATTTTGAAGATCTTGTACGTTTAATATCAGTGTTGTGTAAACAAGCGATTTCAAATATCCCCACACACAAAAATCCAGAGGATTGTGTCCAGGTGATCTAGGGGACCACGGGTGTGGAGATCCTCGTCCGATCCAATGGCCTGGAAAAACATTATTTAAAAACTCGCGTACAATCACTGAAAAATGTGGAGGAGCTCCGTCATGCATGAACCACATGCGCCTTCTAATAATAATAGGTACATCTTCCAAAAGAAGTGGAAGTTCATTTTCTAGAAAATGTTGGTATGTCTCACCGGTTAACCGTACAGGAAGGAAAAATGGTCCAATTAAATAATCATCGATGATGCCAAGCCAAACATTGACCGAAAATGTTTGTTGAAATCGTTTTACACTTATGGTATGTGGATTTACATCTGCCCATATGTGGTCATTATGAAAATTCATAATCCCATGTCTAGAAAAGTTGGCTTCATCCGTAAATAGAATATTGGCCACAAAATTCGGATTGTTCGCGATTTCACGTAAAATCCATTGACTGTATGCGTAATGGATAGTCAGTAGGTAACAAATGTTGAACACGTTGAACGTGATATGGATACAATAAATTATCTTTTAGAATATTCCAAACAGTTTTGTTACTAACATTTACTTCATCTGCAACTTTTCTTGTACTCGTTTCTGGATGTTGGTCAATAATTTGAAGATTCTGGTTTTCCATTTGGGGATTTCTCACAGTTCTGGGTCGTCCAATAATATTCTTCGATTTAGCTAAAGTTCCAGTTTCTTGTAAACGAATATGTAACTTAGTAAACGTATCTGAACATGGTAAACGATTATTTGGATAACGCTGGGCATACGTACGTCTAGCTTCTAAGGCATTACCATTCGCTAATCCGTACAAAAAATGCATATTAGCCATTTCAACATTAGTAAACACTGGCATAGTTATTAACTAAACACAGAGTCAATCAAATAAAAATGTACGATTTTTGCGTTGGTTTTCAAATTTGACACTTGTCAACATTATTTCAAAGGCCACTTAGAATAAGCATGTTTTTGCGTATTACTTCTAAAAACCAGTACCGTCACCGGGAAAAATTAATTTCACGTACAATCAGAACTGACTTATTACAATAAATTCAACACCTTGTATCTCATAAACGACAACACCTATCACACATGTTTATATGAACTTTTCGTCTTAAAATTGAGTAACGAAGCGCCCCATATAATATTTTAGATTACTTAAGAAACACCCTGTATTAACATATTTAAATTTTTATTAAATTTTATTGTGAATATCCTTTAATATGTGTTTCTATTAAAACCTCCTGACCTGCATTCTTTACCCAAACTTGCCAATACCTGAGATAAAAGTACCTAAGAAGTTTATTATCACCATCAGAGTCCCCTTTTATTGTAGGCACTATATTGTTGAACACACTTTACCTCCCCTTTTATTGTAGGCACTATATTGTTGAACACACTTTACCTCCTCGACCTACTCCAGATCTTCTGTGGTGGTCCCTTTTAATTTATGGGACCTTGCTCAGTCTGGTTTTTCCTAATAAACCCACTAAAATTTAGAAATCTCTGTCCTGAAAGACCTTCATTGCAGTCTGAAAATATTGTACCTTTTGCTTGTTGATTTCAAGGACTCCGCAGCTGTCTCTATTTGGAACATCGACAATAAACCAGAAAGAAATTGGTGACACGTATTCCACTGATAAAACGCTCATCTAATTTCAAAAATTGCGACCCAAATTCTCAAACAAATATTAACTCATATCGATATTAATTACTGGTGTTGTTTTTGCTATGATTACATCAAATCTAAAACATTCAAAGAATTTCTTTGGCATTACGAACACGCTTATTAAAATTCTATACTTTGCCTGCAAGTCTCGCTTTATGTAACGACGTAAAACGGAAAAGAAACGTCTGTATCTATGAAAAATGTTATCGAAAATGAAAGTAAATGACTCGATACCGTACATAAACTTTCATTTTAACTCGTTAAGTACGAACAATCAATATTTAACCCTTTCTCTGTATCCAATACATATTGAATCACTTGTTTTCGACGAATATTTACCAAAAAAAATCGACAAATACTTAAAACGTTCCCCTCTCAAGTAAAACTACACGGCATAACGATCACTGCAGGTAAACATAGTGGGTAATTCTTTCGAGAAAAATACCCAAGGTATTATTATACCACGGATGACCGTTGTAAAAAAAAACACGAGTCGGTGGTATTGTAATTCATTTCTGTATTTAATTTAAGCACGTCTGGAGATTCTTTCGTACACATGAGCGGCTCGTGAGAGGTGACTCACGTTCGTCATGCTTACTAAATTTCTTTAAAATTAAAATATGTATCCTATTACATTTGATTTATTTACTACAAATATATCAGAAAATTTCGAATGCGTAAAAATAATATACCTACGCCTATGGTACCTAATTTAAAAACAAAATGTTGTTGACATTTGTTTTGGAGTGTTTTTAAATCAAAATACTGCAAAATACACTTGTACTTTACAGTACTCTTCAATTCTCCCAATGTTGTCTGAAATAATAAGTGAATCAACACAAACTAAGCTTTTATTCTAGTTTTTGAAGACTGACATTAATTGTACAACTGCTGTTGCCAGCAATATGCATTAATGGAGTTGGTGATGGATTTACAGCGTTTTCTGTAATCGCGGAAGACGTGTGGCTGTTTGATGTAGCACTTCAATAAAAGATTCTCCCATTTGGATCATTCTTGCAATCTTGATTTTGCCTTCAATCGATTCTTCTATATACTTTTCTGCAACTGAAGAACTCTTCCATCCACCGTGCTGTTTTAAAACTTTAAGGTCAGCTCCAGCATTGGTCAACAACGTTGAGGATGTCCTCCTGAAGCAATGACCTGTATACTTTTCTGGTTGGTCTAGTTTTAAGAACTAAGCTTTTTTTTAGGTGCTCCGTTAACAGTATGTATACCAACTCTTTGAGACAGACATTTTCCTTGTCTATAACCCACCAAAAGAGCTTTCAGGGAGACGTGTTGCCGTAAATTCATGTAGGTATTTTCTATAGTCTATATAGAAAGGACAAGGAGTAATAAATCATTCATTTAAGTAGATTTCATAGACGTATCAAAATATAATTTAAGAGGGTATACCGGGTTGATGCAAGTGTTGATAATATTGTGGAATTAAGGGCTGCTATGTTGTGTGTTGCTAAATCAACAATTTATAGGTTACTAAAAGAAAGCAAGAATGGAACTCTTCAACCCCCTGAAACTCCTTCAGGCCGAAAGCCAATTGAGATCGATGAGTCATTAAAACAAAGACTAAGGCGTAAAGTTCATGGATTTTATTTACGAAAGGAAAGAGACTATTTAAGAAGCATTCGACATGCCAGAGAACAAAATTTGAAAATCTTCTACTTAGACGAAACATGGATAAATGCTGGATATACAGTTTCCAAATTTTGGCAAGATGAAAACATTAAAAGCGGAAGGCAGGCATTCGTGGAAGGTTTGTCGTTAGGTTTGCAGCCACCATCTGGAAAAGGAAAAAGACTTATCATTGTCCATGTTGGAAGTTCTGAAGGTTTTGTTGATGGTGGATTATTAACTTTTATTTCAAAACGCACGGGGGACTATCACGAAGATATGAATGGGGATGTCTTCGAGGAAAGGTTTGTTCAAATGTTGGATCTGATTCCAAAAGGGGCTGTTATTGTTATGGACAGCGCAAGTTACCATTCACGGTTACGAGAACCATTGCCCACAAGTCGTTGGCGTAAAGCAGAGCTTTTGGAGTGGCTTATTTCGAAAAATATTAAGTTTCCAAAAGATCCACTAAGGAAAGAACTTTACAGAATTGCAAAAATGAACAAGAATAAATACAAAACCTACATTGTAGAAGAAATGGCTTCTTCTCGTGGTATATCAGTTCTTCGACTTCCCCCTTATCATTGTGAACTTAATCCCATAGAATTAATATGGGCTCAGGTAAAGGGGGAAGTTGGAAAAAAGAATACTACTTTTAAAATAAACGATGTTGTGAAATTGTTTGAGAGTGCTGTAAGTCATGTTAGTAAGGAATATTGGACAAACTGTATTGAGCATGTTATCAAAGTAGAGGCAAATATGTGAAAAATTGACAAAATTTGTGATGATTTAATCGACCCTATTATTAATGTCAACAACGATTCTTCCTCTTCCGAGTCGGATATAGAATAAAATGTTACTAATAAATGTATTCCAATAATTATTTCTTTTAATTTTTTATTATATTATAATTTAAAACGTATTTTTTTCCCAAAATACACACCACTGCATTGCGTTATTGCTTATCTGCTAATCCTTTAACAATGAAGAAAACCCTAAACTTTGCTACAACTGAAACAAATACGGGGTCGATCTACCTGGTTTTTAGATTTACGGAAGAAATGTAATTTAAAGTAAGAGATTTATCAAGAATTTCATGGTGCTCCCTGTAAAGATTTTGCATACTTAATTAGGGTGTATCACTCCTCGTACTTTTTGTACAGACTATAAACACATCCAAATAGTGAACCTCAGCACTGTTAATCACAGTGAAAGCTCTTCGAATATGCGTTTTTGTTTGGTTAATCTTAACTACTAGCTGAGTACCCGTATCCTCCACATCTCTAACTTCTAAATTATAGATCTCTTCCCTTCGACAACCTCCAGCAACTCCAAGTAAAGATATCACTTTGAGTAATAGATATTCTTTATCTGGAGCGTCCCTTTGAAGCTTTCAATTTGTTCCTTTGTCAGCACCTTCGAATGGTTTGGCTGATGGTCTACATTTTGTTTTTTCAAAAAAGCTATCAACTTTGGGAAACTTGATATGTTGACATTCTCATTAACCATAATCATTGATTTTACCATCGAGTATTTGGACCATAATGAAGAAGGGTTAAACTGTTGAAAATAATATTCATTAAAAAAACTGCTCTTACCACATTCAAAAAGTAAGCCAACATCACATTTTCATCATCAATACTTTTCAAATTGTGTTGTTCACGCCAGTTGCAAAACAGCGCATATTCTTTTTCATATCTTTTTGCAGACTTAACTGGAATGATTTGCCCTATCGCTTCCGCAGTTTTCTCAGCAATTTCATCTAATTTCAGATCAATTTTCTCCGCAGATATTTCACGTGTGCAGAAAAATTCAATATGTCTGCCTTTATTTACATTGTTACTTGGTAACCGCTGTTCATTTTTTATTTATAAAGCAAATCAACCATGTTAAGAATAAATCAAGTAACATAATTTTCTCACAGCAGTCTACATGACTTCCTAATAAAATGATCAAATATGTCATTTCAGTTTCATATTTTATTGCGTTTAAAACCAAAGGCAGTATGAAAAAAATATAGTACGATACACGTCCGTGAAGTGATTTGATATTCTTGACTCGGCTCCTTCGTCGCCTCGTCTATAAACATCGATTTCGTACCGTAATAAGTCACTTCCCGGACTTGTAAAGTAAATAACTATTTCTCTTTTTAAAATACAAATACAAATTTTATATTACATTTTGCAATAAAATTCTTATTTTTAACATAATTTGACTGCACTATAAAGATACTATGACTTTGTTATATACCAAACCGATGTTTTTAGTTTTCACTTTATGAATTTAGAGCGTTGTTGCCTTGCATTACCGCGCAGATATTTTCATGGCCATAGCTCAACTCCAAATCCATTACCTCTAAAATGTTCTTTGAGTCTCGTACAAATGAACCATAATTGATATGAGCGATATTCTCATCTAGAAACAACCCAACCGCTGTTTCCATAAAAAAAATGTAATGGATTTTTTTAATCGGCTTAGTCGTATTACAAACAAAATCTGTCAATAGAAAGTTAATTTTAAATTATAACTGTGTGAAGATGTATATCCGTTCACCTACCTGTTTCTTTGACTATTCAAACATTGTCCCCGACTTCCGTCTAGACGGTACCGTATACAATAACGAAAAGTCACACACAACGAAAAGGGTGACTGACACACCTGCAGTAAATACTTGTCGATAAATTCCTTTAGAGCCTACTGTTTTTTTTTTATTAAAAAATAAACATATAACACGTAATAAACAAACAAACACTTGTTCAAATTCAAAAGTAATGCATCACTTTTGTTTTCTGACTGTGTATTTTTAATTTTTTTACTTTCATTTTAAAAATGTTTACCACTATTCACTGTGACAGTAAAGTATGGAACAAATTTATTTTTAGTTATAGCTCATTTGTTTGGAATTGACAGCTAAGAAAAGTCAGTAAATCGCACAAAATGCTGTAAACAAGACTCTAAATCAGTAGCCCTCGTACTTATTTATATCTGTATTAAGGAGCCCGTATCCCATGCAATCTGAAACGAAAATGTGTCAATGATTTTTTTAGCCATGAAGTGCAGACATCTCTTAGTAATAGGATAAACTAACAGAAATAATAATAGAATCCTTTCACTAAATTGCTCTATTCATCGGAAAAAATTTTACCTGCTAAAAACACATGTTTTAGGGCTAAAAACCATTTATATAATTCTCATTTCTAGACCTTGCCAGCCAACAAAATATATTTTGTATTTTATCTCGGGAAAGAACGAGGGTAGATCAACATTTAGTAATATAAATAGGTGCTCTAGTAATTATTACTTTTATCTTTATTTTTTACCATTTACCATTTTTTATTTGTATTTTTAATTCTATATATACCTAATCACCGTTAGGATAAGTTTATTATTTTTATAAGTTTATAGTTGTGTGTGATTCTTTTTAGATCAGCTCTAGGTAAGTGTCAAAAAATTATTAAAATATTAGGTTTGTTCCAACCAAGCAAAGAACCGTTCTAGAACGGTAATATTACCACTCACAAGACCAAATTAGTGCACTGCGCAACTCAGTACACCACTGCGCACAAAAATTACTATTTTAGAACAGTTCTCTGCTTGGTTGGAACAGACCTATTATTAACTTAGAGGCGATGCATTTACAAATGACACATTAAAGTGGTCAACATATTTTAATTTTGTAATACCTATTTACTTGCGTCGAAAATTCGGAGACTAGATACTTATGAAGAATAATGATGTTTTCTAGAACGTTGCTGGATTTAAACTAATGTTTTAAAATTTGATGAAGTGCTGCCAACTACCCACTATTACTACCCGTATGTTAACCCTTCAGGATTATTTGTTGACTTGAAATACGGTTTATTAGGTGCATCGCCTGATGGTAAACGAATTATTGTAACTATTATATACATATCAGAGTTTAATAACTTATTATGTTTTAGGTTTAATTGATTCAGATGAACTTGTTGAAGTAAAATGTTTTTTAAAAGTAGCCACATCAAAAATGTCATTGAGAGAGGCCGTAGAAAAGCGTATGGTTCCTTGCTTAAAAATTGAAAATAGTGAAATTCACTTGAAGAAAAATCACAATTATTATTATCAGGTAAGATTTGTTACTGGCTTTTCATTTTTCTAATTTTTTTAAAATATTACAAATTATTGTTTTTAGATACAAGGACAACTCGTCATCACAAGAAGAAAAACATGCCATTTTATTATTTATACAGGAGATGATAATCCACTTTTTACCGAAAACATAAATTTCAACGAAACTTTTTTTAACAATATGGTAGAAAAGTTGAGACGATTCTATGAGGATTGCGTTGGGCCGGAAGTTATTTTAAACAGGAGAGGCAAAAGATTAAAATGAAAAGATCCACCAGAAAATATTTAAATGTAAAAATAATAAAAGTATATTTTTAAATAAAATATTTTGATGCCAGTTTTTCTTTTTACTTAATTCAGAATACCACGTATACAAAATTTTTTTCTCTCAGAAACCTGTGACCAGATTTCTTCCAAAATTTGACCAAGAAGTGTCTATATGGCCACCAATAATTGGTATTTTTTTCAAGAATTTTGAATTTACAGTTTTTTGTTATTAACAATTTTATAGTTTTTATATTTATTTACAACGATGTTTATTCTGTGTCTAATGTTTTTCTAATTGTGCTGGGAAAATGGAATAATAAACACTTATTCTGTAAGCGATCGCTCGGCACTAACAATAATTTTATTTACCCTCATATATAACTATAGATGGCCAGCCGTACGCTGGGCATATTATAATTAAAATTTCTTCAAGATATAACAATGATATACCTAACTGGTCTACTGAAAATCAATATCCGCAAATCAGTATTCTTTTTTTCATTTTACTAATTTGTTTTATGGAATAATTGTTTTGTAAATATCGCAAAATATTTAAAAAACGTTACATTAATTTATAATACAAAAATTTGTTTTGACTTCGTTAATAAAAAAAAGAAAAAAATATATAGTGCCTAGTTCCATCTATGATAAAAGTTATAAACTAAAGTACAATTATTTCGTCATTAACTACGTCCATTTTTGATCCAAAGTGAAAAAATAAAAATAAAATGCAGCATGATTTTAGTTTCTAACTATTTCTTAGGTCTGATCTCTTTAGAAAATTCTGATTGGGCTATTTGATAGAAAAATGTTCAACTTAGGAAAGGTTTAGTTTCATTTTAAGAAAATTTATTTAGATTGTTGTTTATTTATACAAATGTAAAGGTCTAAAATAGTTCGCATTCAACAGCTCTTTTTCAACATTAAACAATTAATTAACAAAAAATAAATGCAATCCTTACCTAAGTTAGACCTTTATATGCAATTTAGTGAAAAAAATAAAACGATTTGAGTTGTAATAACGGAGAAAGTTAGAATAAACTTTTGGTCTGTAGGTGCCATTCTGATGTACAGCGATACCCCGTCCTTAAGAAATTTCTTTTAAAGGTCTATTTATAAACTTGCAGTTGCCGTTGCCGCTCGCAGTTGCCGTTCCCGTTGAAAGTTAAAAAGCTGCTTTCTCATTTGCACATTTAAGGTCTATTTATAAACTTGCAGTTGCCGTTGCCGCTCGCAGTTGCCGTTCCCGTTGAAAGTTAAAAAGCTGCTTTCTCATTTGCACATTTATATTCACCGTTGCCGTTACCGTTCGCCGCTGAGCTTGACGTTCCCTGACGTTCAGACATAACGAAGTTTTAACTTTTGCAGTTCGCCGTTCGCGTATTAACCAATCAAAACCCAAGAACATGTTTTATTTATTCAACTCTGTCTGTGAATGTGCATGTATTATACATCTTTGCTTAATTTAACTTATAGCAATTGTAGAAGTATTCCCAGATGACCTAAATAGATATCGTCATCCATTATATCAACAAGTTACTAACATTATAGTAACAAAAATCCTTAATAAAACTTCACGAAAATTCAAACTTTAATAATAAACACAATAAAAAAAAATCGCTCAACTCTCTTTTTTTCTTTTTCGAAGTATTGGCCGAACTTCAGTCATCATCAAACATCTAGTTTATAAATTGACACTACGAACGGCAACTGCAACGTCAAACAGCAACGGGAACGGTAACGGCAACAGCAACGGCAACTGCAAGTTTATAAATAGACCTTTATATTCACCGTTGCCGTTACCGTTCGCCGCTGAGCTTGACGTTCCCTGACGTTCAGACATAACGAAGTTTTAACTTTTGCAGTTCGCCGTTCGCGTATTAACCAATCAAAACCCAAGAAGATGTTTTATTTATTCAACTCTGTCTGTGAATGTGCATGTATTATACATCTTTGCTTAATTTAACTTATAGCAATTGTAGAAGTATTCCCAGATGACCTAAATAGATATCGTCATCCATTATATCAACAAGTTACTAACATTATAGTAACAAAAATCCTTAATAAAACTTCACGAAAATTCAAACTTTAATAATAAACACAATAAAAAAAAAATCGCTCAACTCTCTTTTTTTTCTTTTTCGAAGTATTGGCCGAACTTCAGTCATCATCAAACATCTAGTTTATAAATTGACACTACGAACGGCAACTGCAACGTCAAACAGCAACGGGAACGGTAACGGCAACAGCAACGGCAACTGCAAGTTTATAAATAGACCTTAATCATCATATTTTAATCTTCTTAGGTAAGGGATAAGTAGTGATAATACGATATTTAGAATATTTTGTTTTTCGATTTTAACAAGAATAATTGTGGTCGTTAGGGGTGTTAAGGGATTAAGGTAACCCTTTGTGTATAATTGTGAAAACAGGTAAGTTATTAGTCTATAAATTGAGGATTTGTTTATATCCTAATACATAAGAATATAGTGAGATAAATAACTAAGATTAAAAAATTTAATAAGTAAAACTTACCTTAATGATTTATAATAAAAGGATAACTTAATAAGTTTCATGGAATCATCAGTTACTTTTTCTTTATTACATCTAAAGTTTTTAATATTATAATTTTCAACAAAACAGAGAATGTACTTGACAAACTTATCTTGGACAGGATCCATGGGTTGTTATTTAATCACAATCAAATATTTCCAATTCATAATAAGTCCAAATTCATATAACAATTCACCATTGACCTAGTTTTCTTTTCAAAATCAAATTTATAATCTGAAACAATAAAAAAAGAAATAAAAATTAAAACTATTAATAGTATTCATATGTTTAATAAATAAACATGTAATTTTATGTGGTTAAGTGTTTAAATTTGTGTTATAAAAAGGAAGTACTTACAAAGGTATAAGGAGACCAATTGTAGTCTTCGATATTGAACAAATCTTCCAATAGATCATTCCTACCTAAAAAACCACAAGAACAATAAAAAATATGTAACAAATATAGTGAAATATAATGATCTAATCCTTATATCTAAAGTGTTGGACTTAATCAAACAAACTTATGATAGAACACTTAGATAGTGAATAGTGAAATGACTATTGAAAAGCTTAGTTTATAAACATTAATAAAAGACATTTTATGTAACAAAAATGTATGTAGGATAATTAAGTAAGTTTTTTATATTAATTGTAAGCTGTGAGTTTTTAATAACACTAATGATCTCATTTTATATAGTGTAAGTGTAAGTAATACAAATAATAGAATCTCTTAAAAGTTTAAATTTTAGTTTTTAGAGTTTAAAGTAGCATTTATCAGTTGAAATAGGACTAGTTTAATACATTTATAGTAATTTTAAGTACAATTTATAGTTTTAATTCAAATTTTGAAAGTCTAGAATAAGTTGACAGCTCTAGCAATTTGTCTATTTCAAATCTAAAATTTTAAAGGAAGAATTCAATTAAAAATTATATAAATGGATTTTTGGTAAATATAAGAATAAGAGCTCACTTTACGTTATCAAAGATACTATTAGAATTGTAAATTTATTACCTTGATATTAGAAAATTTTGGTTAAATTTTGGACATAACGAACAGTTGAATTCCGATTTTATGTCATAGTTGTCATTTTTCTGGGAGCCTATAAAAAGGCCAAGAAATCGATGATTCACTCTCTTATCACTCTGGTAGCAGCTGAATTAACATCGTATGTATTAATTGATTACTAAAAAAAAAGTTTGCATTAATCAAAAATCAATTCATGTTAAATTAATACATGTAATATCATAAATACATGCATAAAAGTATTCTAACAATATTAAATTACTTACCAAAGTAATAAATTGGACAAAACAAATACAGATTCCAATAGAATTTATAAGATTAAATTCAAGCGTCATTTCCACACCGAGAGCTTGGTAGCCATCTTGTAATTTGTATTTACGAGAGGAGACGAAGTAGAAGCCGATCTCAGTGTTCGTTACGTTCCGCTTGACAATTGCAATTTTTGAAAGGACTTTGTAATACAAGGTACGTCCGATGTTTAAGGATTTATATTTTCGTTTTTATTTTGTTGTTACTGTGAAATAATTTTTGTACATCATCTCCATTTCTATCATATCAGGATATTTATAAATTTCACTGTAATAGTTTTTATTTTTTATACGAGTTATTGGAGAAACACTTATAATTAAATTCATTGTGTTATAATTTTTAAATATTTATTTTAATTTGAATCCTATCCAAGATAAGAGTCGCATTTTAAAATTCAATCCTAAATTAAGTAGACTGAGCTAGTTTAAAATTTTTATAAGGCGCCCAACCATATAAAATACAAAAGAAAAAGTAAACTTTATATAAAATTAAATAATATCAAATTAGAAAACTCAACTAAAACATCAGATATAACATATAAGAATTAAGAAGAATATTATTAAAACAATAAAATAAACAATTTAATAAGTATAAAATCATATACAACATTAAATCATTATTAAAAATCTATAACTAAAGGTAAACATTAATAAAACCTAACTAATCAAATAAAACAACAAAATCAAACTATTTAAATAATTATAATAGGTACTCGTTAGTGTGGGTGGTTTACATTGTGATCTATATTTTTATTATTTTACTCCAAGAACATTTTCGGTAGTGAAAATGGCGTCAAGTCAAATTTATTGTACTAAGCCTTACTTTGTGAAAGTCCATCTTATTAAGGAAACTTTCCCTTTTCTCAGATACAATTTAGCTTTATTAACGTGACAACATGGCAGCACACTTCTCAACCAAGAAAGAAAGAGAATAACATAACATGTTGCCAAATTTCTAGCGAATATTTAAAGAACGTTTTAAATGAGGGCTGCTAATTCTGATATAATCATCAGAAACTTTTTGGCATCAATCACTGTTTTATGAAGGCAAATTTCCGCTTAACTTGTTTTTAATAGGTGACTTGGCAACATTGCATGTCAAGTGGAAATGGAACATCACCAAACCAATAAATACACATCATGAATACAAATTGGCTTTTTACCATGGATTGTTTAAAATAGGTTATGAAATTTCATGATTTCGAACAACGCATAGGCTCATAAATCGCATTTATAATAATTTTGATGGGATGCAAAAATTAATTAGGGTCTGTAACGATACGATGATGTAGTTCAAAGTCCAACATTCAGTATCAGTCCAGTCTAATTTATATAAAAATACAAACACAACGATGCAATTACAGATTACAGTGCCTATCGAACTTTTAACGAAAATTTATATGTCTATCGGAAGGCATTAACGATAACGATATTTTATTGACGACGATAATGTGAAATTCCTTAGCGATATTTTCATCGCGTTACGAATTTTCATAAGATAACCGAAAAATAAAATTAAAAAATCGGGTTTGACTCACAGGATATGGCGAACGAATACCATGCGCATTCTTATCATAATTCGCATTCTTCAATAATGAATCTAATAATTTTAAGGTGGTAATTAATTTAATGATTATTAGTATAATAGATTCGTACCTTCCTACACACACATTGGTGCAACGACTAACATAAATCCATGTTTATACATGCGTACAAATATGATGGTCTCAGTGGTTATTGAGGTAATTATTTTTTATATAATTCGTTTATACATGTTAATCCGATTGTTATATATGCTCTATACGATCATAAAAATATCGCTTATTATATTGGGATCCAACGATTGAGGATGCGCCATCTGGTGGTGAAACGTCGTGTAAAATTTATTCGGTCTGATTGTACCATTAATTTATTTCAATCCCTATTTTTCAGCTGTTTTTTAATATTATTTTGACCAAATTTTGTTATGTGACCAGCTTTCAAAATCCCTTCATCTTCAACAAAAATCCATTTGTTTAGGGACAAAATGCACAAAAAACTCTATTTCGTGTTTCAAACTATCCCTTAGTCGGCCATATTTCGTAGGCCCCGCCCATTTGACGAATCCCAATAGAATATTACGAATATTTCCAGAATTATTTTAGCTGATAGAATACGCGTTTTATATAAATTTAACAAGCGTCTAGGTCTAGGACGTTAATATGATTTCGAAAATTTTCTCGGGAAGTATTAAAATAAACTTTGGTATGTAATCTAACTCTTATTATAAATGTGACAAATACACTCGTCACAAAAGGTGATTTATGAATTAAAGTTTTTATTATTATCTTCATTTTTTTGGGAAATAATAGGGAATAAGATTTGGAATTATGTTTCAAAGTAGTTTATTTAATTAAAATTAAAAATCAAAAAATAATGGGCATAAATAATGAAAATATCAATTATTCTAGAAAAATCAAATAATACAAAGTAACAAAATAAAAAATTTAAACGATAAATTTAACATTTTAGTATCTGATTGTAACAATATCCTTCCAAAGAGGCAGGGCGCCAATTTGTAACATTCCTTAATCTGTTTCTAACCGTATTGACAGCTATTCGAACATTACGGACTCCAGAGAAAACATTTTGCAGTTGCCTGGCTGTAACATGACGAGTTCGCAAAGTCTGAATTCTTAAATAACGGTCATCTGCAGGATTAATACACCTGGAACGTTCTGGAACTGGTCTTCTATTATAACTTCCAGTTTCTCTAAACCTTCTTAAGACTCAAGAAACGCTGGATTGGGTGATTCCCATGACTTCAGTAACATATTGCTGAGATTGTCTATCTACAAGTAAAGCCACGATTTAAGCTGCTTGTTGTGGGGTCTTAGACACTTCCAAATGAAAAATTAAACAAACGTACTGCACAAAAGTCATTTTAAAATGTAAAATAATATATTTATGTAAGTCATCCATTCTCTAATGTGGGTAGAATCCATTAATGAGGTGATGAAATTGAAAGTCAAGTCAACAATAAAATTATTGTAAGTAAATTATTAAATTAAACAACTTTAAATTATGTTGATACACTATATATTAAAACAATTGTTTTAATATTGTAACTTCTGTAATTTCTTTTATAATCTAGCTTTGTTTCTTTACTTTTTTATAAGGTATCGCATAATTTTATTTTAACATGAGTGTATGGTATCCTTTAGATGTATAAAAGCCCAAAATATTCACAGTTTAAATCGCCTTTTTGTTGAAAAACAAAGAATGAATAAATTTTGATAAATCCTATTTGTATTATTTATTTGTATGGAATGAATAGTTTTTTATTATTTCTTTTAATTGTTTATAAATGCGTTAAAGTTAGTATTGTAAGTTAGGTTAATATTTATTACACATAACCTTAACTTGCGAGTATAATACTATACTTTATCTACGATCAAGTATATAAAAACTTTTCATAAACACATTCGTCCGTGATTTTTGTGGTAGAAGATTTTCTATTGCAATGGTTGCAATATTGCGAATGTCAGGTGGCGTACAGGACATCTCGTTCTCTTCTGTCGACATTTTATTTATTCACAGTCACAAAAAACTACCTTAAAACCCACGAATCTCCCAATATGTCCAGTCCTCATTCCAGTGGATAAAAGTTCCTGTCAATTTTACCCACAGCTGAGAACCAATAAAAGCTCTCCTTTAGGTTATCGATGGGTTTTCAGATCAATAAAGTTTGTATTATATTATGATCGTAGATAAAGTATATTTTTTAAAAAGAACAATAAATAACTGCACAGTTAAACTAAACTTCCACTATTTATTTGAAAAATTCGCTTTAAAATCAATTACAGCTGTTTCGCTATAACTAGCATCGTCAGATTGACATATTGAAATTACATGTTGTTTGTTTGTAACTAGGTGCTTGATGTTGACAAGGAGTTAAGGCTAGACCAAGTAAGGAAGTAATAAGACATAACAATATTAAAGCCTAGATGTTATTAGCCCTAAGGGATTATCCTGGATGTATTTCCCTCTAAGATCAGTATAACTGTGCAATGATATAGAAAAACCAGGAAAAAACTATATCATGCTGATCTTTACAATAACTTAATATATTTATGTTATAATAATGTCTTATCTATGTATAAAATGAAGACTCAATCAAAGTAAACAGTTTAATAGTGGAAAACTTCCAAGATTTATTTGTTCATTAACTACTTTAAACTGTTGATCTGCTAGATGTCTTTAATTACAAGTTCTTCTAGAAAATCTAAATTTTGTTTTGTATCACAAATGTGTAGTATGTGAATGTCATTGGTGTGTGTAAGTGAGTTTGGATGTTCCAGTAGGTGTTTTGCATAGTTCGACTTATCTGGTTGTTGTAATCTATATGCTCTTAAGTGTTCATTAAATCTTACTTCAAAATTTCTTTGTGTTTGACCTATATATACTGCATTACATTTTGGACAATTAATTTTGTAAACACCAGATTTTTTAATTTTGGTAGTTTTGTTTTTACATTTAACAATTTTGTTCCAATACTATTTTGTGTTTTAAATGATATTAATGCTGATGTTGCCGAAGATATTATTTTTGAAATTGCATTGGAAATATTTCCACAATATGTAATACTTTTATAGCTTTTAATTTCTTTAGTTTGTTTTGGAAATATTAGTTCTAGTGACATTTTTTGTTCTTTCTTATTAATTAATTTATTTATCAAATGTATTGAATAGCCATTAGATGTAGCTATTTGTTTTATGATCTCAATTTCTTTATTAAAATTACTTTTGTTCATTGGAATTGAAAATGCTCTATGTATCATGGAATTATAAGCTGCTATATATAGAGCATTTTCAATTCCAATGAACAAAAGTAATTTTAATAAAGAAATTGAGAACATAAAACAAATAGCTACATCTAATGGCTATCCAATACATTTGATAAATAAATTAATTAATAAGAAAGAACAAAAAATGTCACTAGAACTAATATTTCCAAAGAAACTAAAGAAATTAAAAGCTATAAAAGTATTACATATTGTGGAAATATTTCCAATGCAATTTCAAAAATAATATCTTCGGCAACATCAGCATTAATATCATTTAAAACACAAAATAGTATTGGAACAAAATTGTTAAATGTAAAAACAAAACTACCAAAATTAAAAAAATCTGGTGTTTACAAAATTAATTGTCCAAAATGTAATGCAGTATATATAGGTCAAACACAAAGAAATTTTGAAGTAAGATTTAATGAACACTTAAGAGCATATAGATTACAACAACCAGATAAGTCGAACTATGCAAAACACCTACTGGAACATCCAAACTCACTTATACACACCAATGACATTCATATACTACACATTTGTGATAAAAAACAAAATTTAGATTTTCTAGAAGAACTTGAAATTAAAAGACATCTAGCAGATCAACAGTTTAAAGTAGTTAATGAACAAATAAATCTTGGAAGTTCTCCACTATTAAACTGTTTACTTTGATTGAGTCTTCATTTTATACATAGATAAGACATTATTATAACATAAATATATTAAGTTATTGTAAAGATCAGCATGATATAGTTTTTCCTGGTTTTTCTATATCATTGCACAGTTATACTGATCTTAGAGGGAAATACATCCAGGATAATCCCTTAGGGCTAATAACATCTAGGCTTTAATATTGTTATGTCTTATTACTTCCTTACTTGGTCTAGCCTTAACTCCTTATCAACATCAAGCACCTAGTTACAAACAAACAACATGTAATTTCAATATGTCAATCTGACGATGCTAGTTATAGCGAAACAGCTGTAATTGAATTTTAAAGCGAATTTTTCGAATAAATAGTGGAAGTTTAGTTTAACTGTGCAGTTATTTATTGTTCTTAGTAAGATGAACTTCCAAAAAGTAGAGGTTAACACAATCAAATTCATATTTTTTAAAATTTAAACTATTTAAACTTATATAAGAAATGGAATATGCCCTCTAGTAAGAGCTTAACTTCGTTAGAAGTTTAAGGAAGCACCTACAAAAGTAACCGAACGAAATAGACTGCCTAAGCTCTGACGTCAAAGCAGAAGGCTCCTCCCATAAATCTTCCCAAACAAAACTTTAACGCTGGTAAAATATCACATGAGATTTTTAATTTATGGTTTACTGTTAATATATAGAGACCGTTATTAAAAATAAGTAAAAAGCTATCATTTAAAGACTTTTTTATAAGAAAATCTGTAAGGTAATGTTTGAAAACGGAAAATTAAAAATCTATTATGACAATTCCGCACACGCGCACTTGATTTTTGGAAATATTTTTATGACCACGCCTTAAGTGACGTCAGACTTAGGCAGTCTATTAGCAAAACCATATTTTCAAACTAAATTTTCGAATGAATTTTTTTTAGTGTGCCATTAAAAAAGTTTTTTTTATAGTACATTAGATGAATAAGCTGGAGTAAATTCTCAAAATACTAATACTCCAAATACATAGGCGTGCACAACTTCTAACTAAAACGTAATCTTGAAAGAAAAGTTTACGTTAAATTTATTTGGATATTTAGAACAAAAAAATTAATCCAATCCAATACTGGTATAAAATAAAAAGATACATATAAAAAGAATAAAAATTCTATTAATTGTGTTAATGCAGTTAATATAAAATAATAAAATAAAATAAATTATAGGGTGATTGCGCCAGTAGTCGGCCACTTAAGAGTATTTCATAGGTTTGACATGGCCCCATAGTTGGATATTCACACATAAGCAAATAAAAAAATTACGTAGAATAGAACAAGTCATTAGAATCAAAAATAAGCATATTAGAAATTCATAAGTATTCCACGTTTTAATTAAAAAATAATATTATCAAAAAATACACTTTTCCCAGTTCTCGGCCACAAGGTCCCAATTCTCGACCTTTTAAAGCGCCGGTTCTCGGCCACTATCCGAGTTGTCGTCCATTAACGCCTTTTCTCTGCCATCAATGTTATGTTTCCTATTAATAAGGTCGATATTAGTAATACTCCAATGAGCAACCAAAATAACAATGAGTTTATTCAAAATTTTAATAAAAAAGATAAAATAAAAACAAAATATAAACAAAAACAAAATACGAAAACGACAAAAAGAATAGTTTATCCTTAAAAAAATTAAAAACCGTATCATAGGAAATAAGGAACTAGTTAAGTAGCTAAAAAAGTCCGGCGTCCTAAAATTTGTGTTTGTGATCACTCACAATTTATGCAGGTATTATATACCTACTAAAAAGTAAAATACATACACAAAAACGTTGAGTTTTTACACATTCCTATTAAGAATTAATAATATTCGTAATACTAATAATATTAACAATAAGAATGAAAATTATATTAGCAATAAAAAAATAATAGTATGATAGGGGAATACTCAAAAATAATTATAGGTAAAACAATAAAATACTAGTAATAAATGTAATACATAAATAGTGTTCATAGGCTATGTAAAAAATAATAAACAATGAAGTTGACGTTAAGTAGTTAAAATGTAAAATAAACTTCTGAGCTACAGTTTAAAGGTATTCTTCCTTATATTCTTCTGTTTCAGACGAATTGTCATCCAATCCAAGAGAAATTATGATAGGTTCTATACTGCTATCTATTATACGATCAAGCTCCCACATATTTTTCTCAATATCCATAACGTGATTAATACATTTTTGCCAATGTTCAGTTGTTACTTCGGATATTAACATTTCACAATTTAAAAGTTGTATTATTTCGAGCAACGTTACCTTTGACTTCAGCCCATACTAATTCTATCGGATTTAGCTCGCAATGATACGGTGTTAGGCGAAGTATTTCAATTCCTCGTTTTTTCCTTCTCAATGACATATTTTTTATAATTTTGTTTATTAATGTTAGCAAGCGATAATAATTCTGCTTTTGTCATTGTATCGTCAAAGATTAAATTCTTAGAAGTTAACCACATTGCAATTTCATCTTTCCTCCATCGAGTAGTTGACTATTTAAAGACAATTAACCATTTTATTAATCATTGGTTTTCATACTATTTAAAATAGCTTTCACATTTATCGGAAACCATCTTTCGCTGATCGACTTTTTCTTACTAAACTATTAAATCACCATTAACTAAATACCTATTCATTTTGACAGTTTCTTAATTTCTTGTTATTTAATGGGTCATTATTATAACGACAAAAATAACCATAAATAAGGTCACTATCCATTGAGGTTGGTAAACGTTCAACTAATCTAGAGTGGTAACTTGCATTGTCCATCAAAATTACTGAATTTTTAGGTATGAATTCAATCATCTGTTCGAAATATTCTTCAAACACATCTCCGTTTATCTCTTCGTGATAATCACAGGTTTTTTTTGATTCAAACAAAAGTAAACCCTCTTTAAGAAATCCATTCATACTACCTATATATGAGTAACAATTAGTGTTTATCCTGTTTTTTCTTGAAATCAGTTGAATATCCTTCCAGAAAAGCTTGTAGAGATGTTTTTTTATAATTATAACAAATCTCAAAAAAAAACCATTCACCTGTTTTCAATTGCTTCTAAAATTAAATTTGTCAACTCCATGAGTAAATATAGACATGTTGGAAAAGCATTTACATCAGAATTGTCGTTTAGGTATTCCAAAGTGACACATTTCTACGCAGAAACAAAATTCCACAATAAATTTCCAATAAAAATATCTGTTAAATACATGAATGATGAATCTGTGCGGTATATCACGAATTCGAATAATGTGTAAATTAAAAGAACCGGTATTTTACTGTGTTAATAGTATTATGGTAGCGGATCCCTACAAGGTTATCTACTCCTTTCCAGCTAATATTTTATATACAAGTTCACATAAGACGACAAAAATGTTTTCGTTTTCAGTTAATATGTAATAGACCGGGAGCTGAGATTGTTTTTTTCCTAAAGAAAGTTTGCGAACTAAATATCACTTCTATTATTAAGGATAATTGCAAAAAATATCAAACTCTTGAAATATATTATGTTTACCCCGCTGCATCGATGGGAATAAGAAAAAATGGACCTAGCTCCTCAAAATATCTGGAATATTTTTATAATCAATTAATCTATAGCAGTTTCAATATTGTTTATGGAGAAAAATTATAAAATTTGGTGTTATTTACCAATTTATTGAATGAGAAGTAGGATTTACAAGAAAATATGGCAACACTGCAAAAAGTCATCGACAGCGCTCGTTGTGAACAAATTGGAGAGTTATCGCACACCACTTTTGTGCATCGCCTTAATAAAGTTTTCCTTATATTGACAGTTACGCTATGTTAAAAGCTAAATACCCTAAATTAAAAGGAATTTTTTATCATTGGGGTACAAGATATATTGCATAAAATATTAGGTATATCTGAAAGAAATAAACTTTAAGCAAAGTTAATGGGTGACTCCTTTCAGTGACCCCCCATTTCATTTGTCATTTTGGTAATTTTATTTTATTGTGTTTCGTAATATGATACAATATCACCGTATTCTATTAAATATTAATTATTTTCCCTTTTGTATACAGGGTAGACGATAACTCGTACCTTTCATTTTCTCTTTTCTTTCAAATGGAACACCCTGTATTTTATATCATAAATAGAATATCCGATTATGTAACTTTAATTTTTGTTAAGCATGTTTTTTATTTTAATATGGTTTGACTTTTGATTGTAACCTTTTCTACTATTATTTGACATTTGATAATATTCTCTGTGTTATCAGTTTGTTATTGTAATCAATTTGTAAGGAAGTGTATTGAATGTTTAACTTGATTTTGTACTCTTAAGATCCTCTTTCTATTATTTTGTACTTCCTTCAGCCTAATGATGGACCGAAACTAGTTGCAACAATTAACAAAACAGTTGTGGGATAGACTTTGAGTTTCCTTTGAACCTTTTGTGTTTCAACCCACATTTGTAGTGCAGTCGAATTACGTGAAAAAGTAACCAATTTATGACTTAAGTCCGAATTGAGGTAGCTAAGTGGAAAGGGGTAGGTTTGATAATTACAAATCGAAAGGAGACCATCCAAGATCTTAGTTGCGTGCGAGGGGTGCGTGGTAGGGGTGGAAAGGGGGTGAAAACGGTTTTTTGCAATTTGCAGCGTAAATACGCATTTTATTGAAAAAAGTTAAATGGAAAAGTTGTAGATAATAAAAAAATCGACAACTTTTGTCTGAAACATTTTTTTACATAACCTAAAAATAAAGGCTAAAAAAGCGAAAAACCATAATTTTCGTTTTTTATTTTTTACTCAGCGAAAAATCAATATTTTGTTATGAAATTCAGTACAGTGATAGCTTTTTGTATCCCAAAAAAGGAGAATTTTTTTTTTACGATAACTCAATTTTTTTCCGACATATTAACGATTTTCGAAAAAAATACCTCATTTTGTAACGGCTCCCAAGGTCCGAATTTTTATTTTAGACGCCTCTTGAAGGTCTCATTTTTTTCGTAATGACTTTAATTTTCAAATACATTAATAAAAAATACTACTCCTAGCAAAAAAAATCGTTTAAAATCGAAAAAACTGAAAAATTCATAATTTTTCACACGTATCTTTTTCCTACCCTTCTACACGTTATATTACTCTCAAAAATATTTCATGTACATGCATTTAATTTATCACACCTTATTGCAGTTTGTAGGATTAAAATAAAGGAAATCATGGACGTTTATATTGATTAAAAAAAAATAAAAAAATCATTCCACTGATTGTCATAACTTAGTTATTTAGTAGCTTTGTATATTTTGTGCATCGTTTCTATATTATTTTTAAATGTACTTGCCGTCATCAAACGTGAATATACTGTACTATATATACGTGTATATATATTATATACAAAAATCCTACGGAGTGGGGCTGGAAACAAACTTCGGAAGGATTTTTGATGCCAAAGTACACTGAAGGACAGTTAATTCCAGACAGTCTGCTAAAAAAAATTTCCTGCAGTTGCAAAAAAGGTTGCAGTTCTTCAAGATGCAGTTGTCGAAAACACGGTTTAAAGTGTACGAATTTATGCTCGAATTGCTACGGCGTTAATGATTGTACTAATATCGAGCAATCAATCACAGAAATTGCCGATGTACATCCTTCAGAACACGTTGACCAAAACGATGCATTTCAAGATGAGAATCGCATGCTAGAAGACGAAGAAAATGTCGAATCTGACGAAGAAGAATCAGAAAATGATAATGAAGATGAAGACGAACATGATAAAGATGAAGACGGAGATGATGAAAATGAAGACGAAAATGATGAAGATGACGATGAAGTAGAAGTACAAGAGGAAGAAGAATGTAATTCGCAAGTCAAAAGGGCGAGATATAATTAAAAATAAGAAACAGTAAAATTGTACTTTCTTTGTATAATTCGATCGTATGCACGTATAAAATAATTTTTTTTATTTTTTTAATCAATATAGACGTCCATAATTTCCTTTATTTTAATCCTACAAACTGTAATAAGGTGTGATAAATTAAATGCATGTACATGAAATATTTTTGAGAGTAATATAACGTGTAGAAGGGTAGGAAAAAGATACGCGTGAAAAATTATGAATTTTTCAGTTTTTTCGATTTTAAACGATTTTTTTTGCTAGGAGTAGTATTTTTTTATTATTGTATATGAAAATTAAAGTCATTACGAAAAAAATGAGACCTTCAAGAGGCGTCTAAAATAAAAATTCGGACCTTGGGAGCCGTTACAAAATGAGGTCTTTTTTTCGAAAATCGTTAATATGTCGGAAAAAAATTGAGTTATCGTAAAAAAAAAATTCTACTTTTTTGGGATACAAAAAGCTATCACTGTACTGAATTTCATAACAAAATATTTATTTTTCGCTGAGTTAAAAATAAAAAACGAAAATTATGGTTTTTCGCTTTTTTAGCATTTATTTTTAGGTTATGTGAAATAATGTTTCAGACAAAAGTTGTCGATTTTTTTATTATCTACAACTATTCCATTTAACTTTTTTCAATTAAATGCGTATTTACGATGCAAATTGCAAAAAACCGTTTTAACCCCCTTTCCACCCCTACCACGCACCCCTTGCACGCATCTAAGATCTGGGATGGTCGCCTTTCGATTTGTAATTATCAAACCTATCCCTTTCCACTTAGCTACCTCAATTCGGACTTAAGTCATGAAAAAAAGGTAATTCGACTGCACTATTGAGATATGGATAGCTTACAAGATTTATTAAGTATAAGTAGAACCGTTTGGCTCCCAGTCTATAAATAATAGTTTCAATTTACGAAAAGCATCTGGATGGATTACCTACTTCAATTATGGCATCGCCTTTCGAAACTCAATACGAGTGATAGACACCTGCTAACATTTTTTTTCACAGAGATAACTCTTCCGTTTAGGAAACAACTTTCTGTTGATTTACGAATTAAAACGTACAATTAGAATGTGGATTCGAAAGAAATTTGTATGCACCGTTCTCAGTATGTTCGAAATTCGAAATTTGCTTCGGGTTAAGATTTATAGGTACCTACAAATACCGAATGTATATTAAAATAATTTGTAACACTTTTCTATTTAACATATAAATTCACCATCTGTTCACATAATTATTTTTGACCTTGTAAAAAATTAGAATATCGACTCATTAAAAATTTCAAGGTCCTGATGTCAAATATTTTTCTGAAAAATTATATCGAATCTATGTAAATATAAAAGGAACCTGAATTTGCTTGAATTTAAGCTATATGCTACTGAAAACAAATCTAGCTTTGTAAAATTTCTGAAAAGTTTATTCCTGCTTATGCAAGCAAAATGGTCCGAGAAATGGTCCAGATTTTGATCTTTACCTCAAAAAGTGTTGTTTTATTATCAATATTCAATTTTAGAAGCGTGCCTTTTTGACTGGTCTCACATTTATATCTCTAGCCGGAAAATATACTCACCGAACCATTATAATATTAATTTATTTAAAAATGCTCTTCCGAATGCGGAGGCTGATTTCTTTGATTTTTTTTGCAACTTATAGATAAAAAACACTGTACTTTTAAGTTTGTTATTCTGACGTCTAAAAATAATTTCATACTCCCTTCATATACAGGGGAGAAACGAAAACAATGTTTTCCTCTACTTTTGACTCACCCTGTAGGTTAATTCTGCTAGTAGATGTGCACATATTGAACTTCATCAAGATGTCTGATTTGTTTCCAACACTTAGTTTTTTTAGAGCATTTTTAAATAAATCAATATTTTCAATGGATGGAATTTTAAGTCGGTGAGTGTATATCAATTTTTTCATTATTTATTTGTAGATTAATGCCATCTATATTTATAGCACTGTATTTATAATTACTAGAAAAATAAAGAACTTTAGTTTTTTTTACTTTTAATTTTAATTTATTTGATTTCAAATAACGATTAATCTCTAAGCACTTTGTTCATTTTCATTACTGCAGTTTTTTAAATTTTTATCATTGCAAGCTAACATGGTATTGTTGTTTCTACAAATCTGTACTCTTTCTTGTAGTAAAGCCAAGCAAATTTCATATTACCGAATATATTTTCCACCCTGAGTCATTTTATAAACTTTTTTTCTTCACATTTTGATTCCTAGCAGGAACATTTTTTTGTCCTACAAAGCCGTATACTCATTTTTATTAGAAAACCAAGAACATTTTCTAAGGTACGCTGGATTTCCCTTTCTCTCCTATTAAACCTATCCTACAAAACTGTCCTCTTTTTAATAAAAAAATATAAAAATCCCACCCTAACCTGAATCACCTTGTATAACGAAAACTTTAATGATGTCGAAAATAGCAATATCACTTGCTAGGTAATGGTTTCAGATTTAATGAAAAAAAGTAATGAATCTGCACCTCTTAAGAATGTATATAAAAGTATGTGTATATAACAAATAATATCAATATTGGAACAAAAAAACGGACCTGAAATATTCAAAAAATAAAATCTAATTTAATCCCATATTATTTGCACTGAAAGTTGACAAAATTCTTTTAAAAATAATTAAATACTATGTGAATTACAGTTAAAGTTTTTCTAAAAAAAACTAATTTTCAACCGAAAGAAAACCAAATTACCGGAAGTCGTGGTTAATTTTAATATTTTAAGTTGCTCTCTTATAGACCACTGTTCAACGTCTATTATCTTGCACCCGTAAATGCGGCAACGCAGCACTTGATAAGTATAAAATCATAGATCACATCGTGGGTATACTGCGAAAAGTGACCAAGTCACGTTTTCTTAAATTCGACTTATTGTTACCAAATGACTTCAAAAGATTATATCTTTATCAAGAAAATTTACCAAAATCAAATTTTAATACATATTAATACATATTATTTATTAAAATTGGACTTGATCAATATTTCTTGATAAAGATATGATCTTTTGAAGTCATTTGGTAACAAGAAGTCGAGTTTAAGAAAACATGACTTGGTCACTTTTCGCAGTATACCGACGACATACATTTTTAATGAAATACACAAATTCTAACCTAAAAGTGTTTTTAAAAAATTGTAATTTACTTGTTAAAAATAGTAAAACTGTTATGTTTTACACACTTATTAAGTAAGTATTGAATAATAGTTATACAGTGTTTTTCAGATAAAAGTATCCACCTTTAATAACTTTTATAATACTGGTATTTAGGAAAAATCCAAAAACACGTCAATTTATGTTGGAAGGGGCAAGTATTATGGCTTATTTAAACTTATTGGAAAATCCACCCCCTCACCCCTAGCAGCATCCCTTTTTTTAAATTACTTCTCATATTATACATTTTTGAAATCAGCTTAAAGAGGAGTATTCAAATTTTACATAAAAAATATGAGAACTAATTTAAAAAAAAGTGATGCTGCTAGGGGTGGATTTTCCAGTAAGTTTAAATAAGCCATAATACTTGCCCCTTTCAACATAAAATAACGTGTTGCATTATTTTCTCCACAAAGAAATAAAATTATTTGATTGGCTGACCTCATGTGACTACAATGATCAAATAAAAAATTCATTTTGTTGAAAATCGTAAATTATTATACGAAATGTCATAGTTTTTTCATTAAAAATCATAAAATATAAGTAGGAAAGATTCGAAACCCACAATTCGAAGAAAAAATTATATTCCTAAAAAAATAGATCTGCCTACTACGAATTTGAGACCTTAAAGCTTGTTCCAATATGATTCCTAAGATTACAACTAAAAAAAAACTCGCTGGAGTTGGAATGTAACTGTCTACAACCATAGTTAGAAATTTTGGAAACCATGATCGTTTCTACAAATATATGAACCTCGTATATAACGTAGGTAGTAGATTCAACTGGTAAAATTGTGAGAAGACATTATAGAGTTGAATAAGAGTCTCGAAATGCTTTGCATATTGATCCTAACCTAACCAGTCAGATGAAGTATCCGACAACAAATATTTGAAATCATTCAGCAACAAAAAAACTATCATCATTTTATCATCTCGAAAGTGATTCAATGTCACTTTTATGACATTGATTTTGGGTTTTTCTAAAAAGTTTTTATCAATAGTGGATGTGCGCCCAAATTTTTTTTTATTTTAAATTCATACATAATTTTTACGAGCAAAAATAAACATTTTATTTTGTACTTTTTGAATAGGTATTGCGCCATTTCGAAAATTTCGTCACAGAAGCTCGAAGTGAAGTTAGGTACCAGTTTAATGTCAAAATGTGGGGTCAAAAAGAGTGTCTGCAGTTCTGGAGTGGTGTTGTTTTAAAGCTTTGTTTGGATTATAAATTAAATTACATTAATAGACTTCTATCGACTCATAATTTGTTATAGTGATTTTAAATACTTGGACTGGTCTTCCTACTTTTTAGTTAGTGTTTTATTTGTTTAGATAGTAACATTTTAGTTTAGTTGAACTTTAAACCCATTATTAATAAATAAAACAATGTTTCTGTGAAAAGCCACTCATTTTTAGACTAGAGAATTAAGAAATTAAATTAATTAATTAATCAAGAAATTAAATGCTTATTAAAACAGTAATTCTTCTTCTCTTTTAAGTCAAAAGTCAATTGTTATTATTTTTCTTCTTATACGGCGTGCTTTTTTTTATGTTGGCCTTTTACCGTAAGGGAAATCAGCCCAGCATCAGTGACGTATCTGAATTGCATATTGCATAAAATCGTAAAAATTTTCTTGTCAATTTTTTTGGCAAATTAGTAAATAAAAAATATAAATCATGAAATTATATGGAAAACAATCAAGTAAGTCTAATTAGAAGCATAAAACAAATAGGATCAAATTTGGAGTTAAACACCCTATTGTAATTATTATAATTGTTTTGAAATTGACAATCTGATAAAAACATTTTCAACGAATTGTTGAATTTTGACGTATATATTAAATTTTTCGCTTAAATTTAATTACAACTAGGTCAGGGAACTATAATTATGATTTAATACCTCTTAATAAAAAAAGAGAACAGTATTATTTTTTGTGGTAAACGGAACCGTCGACCTGAATGAACAACCGACAACAATTTTGAATGATTCAATAAACGACCTTTCTGTTAAAACAATTTTTTTTTCTAAATCGACCTTGTGGGTACAATTATTAAATAGGTGTATTTTGTCTCTGGTATTTATTCACTCTCCTACCCACATTTATCTAAACTCCCGTGTGTTGCGGGAGAAGCAGAGGCTTTTGTTGTATTCGCATGATTAGAAATAATACTCTTGTAAAACGTACACACAATAAACATTCTATGGATATTTCTCTAACGCTTTCATATTGCAAAATACACCTCTCTAGTATACAAAGTGACGTGTCTAAACGAATATTTTATGGTCAACAAATATTCGAAGGACAACATCTATTCTGTTTTATTATTACTTTACTTTCTGTTCACCTCTAGTGATCCATTTATGAAATACAATTATTCTATAAATAAAAAATAAAATAAATAAAAAACTTACCTACCTGTCAAAAAATTGGATCATCCATCTGGACGACACAAAAACTTTATAATTATGAAAATTGTTTTGTTAAAACGAATCACTTATTCGTGCAAATACCAAGAATTATCAAAAATAACGATTCCAGGTTATGGACGCCGATAGCAGTTATGGCGGTAGCGATACTGCACAAGATTCGCATTCCTCGTTGGATAATTCACAAAGTTCGCATAACAACATAAATAAACACGACATTAGTATAGAAGATACAGTCACAACGGCAGTACACGTTATTCCAGACACGACGAATGATAATAATCAAACACCTGTGAACCACTACTATCATAAAAATGAAATCACAGTTCCTGTTAATTTAGACGACACGGATTTTCAGAAAAATGTAAGAACCATTTTAAACTTACTGTTTAAACATTTAAGAATTATAATTGTTTTTTTCAGACCGATTCAAAACCGCATTATTTAGCGACAGCCAATTTGAACATCAATGAGTCTTTAGAACACCACAACAACTTAGACGAGATGAGTAAAAATTACAGAAGTCAACATAACCTACAAGACAGTCTTTCCAAAAAACCCAAACGGCCGACTCCCACTGGAATCGACAATCCTGCTTTCGTCGAAGACGTCAAAAGTACTTTTAACACTGACATGCCATATAGCAATGGATTAGGTGAGCATTTTTTATTATTATCCTATATTCGTTTATTAAACTGTATTATTTATTAACTAGTTCCAGACGCAACAAAAACAAATAATCACGAACCTGTGACAGAAGCCGTCAACTTGGAATTAATAAATATGAAACCCGGAGTACCACTCCATAACGGTCTTAAAGGATTCGAAAACTCCGGCTTGACCACGATTCCTTTAAAAAAGGATGACGAAGATATGAGAAGTCCTTACGACGAATATTTTGTACCCGTTAACGAGCACAGGAAATATATGAGGTTAGTAACAGTATTATAAAGTCATTTAAAACATAATAATTATTGCATATCATAGTTTCTTACTCGTATTGTTAAAGATTTAATTATTTCTATTGTTAAATTTGAATTTCACCACTTCTAACAACCTAAATAATATGATTGACATGAACGACGTGGCGGTAAATTTGAACGTGAAGTGCAGTACGAGGATAATCATAAAGTTCTTGGCCATATCGATATAACGTTAATTGAAAATAAGTTTAAAAAGGGCATTATGAAAAATATTATTTAAGGGAAACGGGAGTACGAGCCAGATGTGAAGAACAGAACTATCGATATAATATACAGTAATCGAAAGAAAAATATGGATATAAAACACAACAAAAATGAACTTAATGCACAAACAAAAAGATAAATTAGAGAAAGTAACTAATTACAATAATCCTTTAAAACAAATTTTATAAACATTAATATTGAGATTATATTTTTCTGTTAATCTATTTCTTTTCGTATCGACTTAAGTTAAAAGTATAAGGGAAGGAAAAATATCGATATGTATCGATATATATTATATAAAATATATCGATATATCGTTGCCATCCCTAGATATGCAGTGATTTACAAGCATCTTGGTGTTTTGATACTCATCTGAAGAGTATTTTTTATTGTGTAAACGTAAAAACTAATTTTGTTTAGCTTATTATTACCTAAATATCAGGATTTTTTTAAATATTATCGCAATTTCCAAACACGTAACATGTAAGTACCTATTCGCGAAAAAAGAATAAGTGGATTTTCACAAAATGAGGGGAAACTGTATCGTTTTGTAAATAATGTGATATAAAACCAAACATTTTTGTTTAGGGGAGAAAAATTATACGTTACAAAAGATAATAGAGTGGAAAAAACGAAAGGTAAATGCATTTGTTGGTCCATATGCATTGCTCTTGCTGTAATAGCTGTGATACTTGGGATACTAGCAGCGGGTGAGTAAAAGACATTATTTTAAATTTAACTAAAATGTAAGCTCCAACTTAATATTCCAAAATTTATTTAATGTAGTGTTTGGAAGTTATAGTTAGTGGAAGCTAGTAGTTTTTCTTTGTTGGAACTCTATAAGTTCTATACCTTTATTGGTTTTATTGGTGATGGGAAAACTATAAGGGGCTAAAAATTTTTAAAATTCAGGTACCTTAAATCTAGTTTTAGTGGATTATTTGATTTAGAATCAGTGATAAAGAAATAAATCTAACATTAATAAATAAAATTTCAAGATTTTTATCGATTTTTTATGCATTGTTTTTAATGTGTTTAAGTTATTTGCTTTTATTAAAAAAATGTGTGAAAAATTTCAGTTTGTTTTCCAAAGTCTGTACTCAGTCACAGTATCTATTAAAAAATAAATAATCTATTAAAAAATATATCAGAAAGATCTTCATTCCACCATTGAAAAAAGCCAAAGGAATCCCAAATGTTTCCAAGTTGTTGGCATTTATGTTTTCTAAATTTTTCTCAATAGTTTTCTAGTAGAAACATGTAAACTTGATCCTTAACAACTTAAAAAGAATTAATGCATGATTTATCAGAATCACTTATTATTTTATATTTATTTTTTATTTTGTTGTAACAATGGAATATTTGTAAATTAAATAAAATGTGTCTAATCTAATTTTTAAACATATAGCTGGATTACTAGCATCTCAACCGCCAGAGCCACAAGAGGTAGAATCTAGTGGAAGAAGCTTAGACAATGATACACCAATCAATACAGGAAGCATAAGTTTACTGAACATAGGACACAAACATCCTCTAACTCCAGAACCTCCTATAACCACTGTCGGCTCGATAATTCCTTCAACAGATGAATCTCAAATCCAAGGTATGAAATTTAATTAAAATTATGTAGAAAATTATTCAGGTACATTATCAATTTTTTTTGTTTTAGTTCCTCGAGTAGTAGAGTCTGAATTAAAAATCAATAATTTAGAATTCAACACTGCCTTATTAGATAGGGACAGTTTGGAATATAAAGCACTTTCTGAAGCAATAGAACAACAGATAAAGGAAGTTCTTTCGGTTAATAAGGAACTCAGAAATGGAACGGTAGATTTTGATGTGAAAATTATAGAAATGCTGTGAGTATCTTATAAATAGACTTGCTTATTTGTATTTTGTGTACATAATGGTTGAAATAAGTCTAATCCAAGAAATATTTTTATTTTTTTTACACACAATTAAAACTATGCCTTGAGTTTCTAACTAAACTATGCAGTTTCTTGATCTGAAATGTCTTCTTTTACACCTTATTCCAAACTTAAAGTGCAGAACCTTTATATTGTTAAGACTTTAGGTACTTGAACATTCTTCTATATTCACAGTCACCAAGTGTTTGATGAAGGAAAGATTAATACAAGAAATCTGATTCACTCTTGAACTTCAAATAGTGGGTTTAAGCATTTAATTTTTGCCTTAGCTCCTACATTCCTCACCTTCTGAAACTTCCTCTCTACTTTTTATGAATCTCTAGTTGTTCTTTACCATTTTTCTAACTCCAGCACTGAGTAGCTTCAACTTTTGTGCTTTGTGGAATCCAAGAGGAAGAAATCTTTTAATGCCAAATCATCAAGCTCCACAATGTTTTTAGTACAGTGTATAGAGATCAAATAAGGGGAGTTACCTTACAAACGGTCCGGTAGTTCTAAATTTTTGATATGTTGTCACATTCTTGGCCAGCACAGAATTTGCAAAGGGTGGAACAATTAAGGCCCTCCTTTCTACAGCCACACATCGCCATACAGCCAGTTTTACATCTGCATGAAATAGTCTTGAGCAGGTTTGGGGGAGCCGCGTCTCTACTCATCCTGATAGGCTCCAGTCTTCCAGCTTTTCTACTCCAGCCCCACTCGATAGGGTCTTTGACAATCCCCATCCAGATTGAGCTTGGTACTTGTTTTCAATTTGCTATAGCGGAGGGAGTTTAACGACTGTTCCCTACTTCCACTATACAGGGATACCAAGATTTTCTCCCCTGCTGCTGAAATTTCTTGGAAACTTGCAGCAGGGTCACTGAACCTCTTCGCCTGCTCCAGCAATGATGGGTCTTTCCTAAAAAGTTGGCAGAGTTTATTCTTTCCAAAGCCGAAAATGTTTGCAGTGGTGTCACAGCCCGACATTGCGTGCAGGAGCAAGATGCAGCCTTTGGAGTTGTATTTGTAGGAGGTGGAGGAGTATATTGCGTCTGGATTTTTCCCTCGTGCTGTTTTTTTAGGTAAACATTGTTCACCGCAGGTTTTGTGCCAGTGAGCAGAACGTGAAGGTCAATGTCTTCCCCGACAATGATGACGGCGTCGTATATGGGGGGAGAGGCATTTAGCTGTGGCAACTATCAACGTGTCAGCATCTTCGGAAGCTTGCTCTGTGGCAATGTTTGACGCTTGCATTGCACTCGAGAGCATCACGAATCGGAAAATACCTATTTTTTAATCTTTTTTAAAATATATCTCGTTAACACGTATATTATAGGGAATTTAATTCTCTACAACATTGAATAGAACTGTCTTGTAGCTAAAATGCACCGAAACAAAGATATAAGTGAAAATCTAAAAAAGGTGCCGATTTTTTTCGGTTTTTTCAAAATGGCGGAGGGGGGGAATTGTGCATTTTACATTTTAAACACTTAACAACCATCCTAGACAATATATAAAAAATTTAGAACAACCGGACCGTTTTTAAGGTATCAGCTTTGTGTTTACTGGGTTATTTATTTTCGACATATATTTTTATTCTGTCATAATTTCTGCTCCTACATTCATCATCTTCTGTTTCCATCAATTCCTTCTGTTTCTTTTATCATCTTGACAATTTCTCTCCATTTTTTTTTCAGTCTCTATTTATTCCTTACCACTTCAATTGTTCTTCAACTTCTTGCAACCATTTTGATCTTGGTCTTTCCCTCTTCCTAGAAAGAAATCTTAAAGTATGTCCCAACTTTTTAACTTTACATTGTTTTATTTTCTTTACAATATCATCTTTTAACTCTTGTTTATTTCTCTATTTGTTTTCTGTTTTGATTTGTCCTAATGAGGTTTGCAGAATCCTTATCTCCACAATTCTAGTCTTCTTAACCATCTCCATTATTCCAGCTAATAGGTATCTTGGTTTTCTTTATCAAAATTTTGCTTTTATGAAATATTTTATTTACTGCAAGTATTTTTTTCTTTTAAAACTGTTTTGAATCTCTGCTTATTTCTTGTTTACAAATTATTTGTTTTAGACCCGGTAGCGTAGTGGTGAAGTATCGAGTAACGTGGAAACCTAAACCGGAATATTCCGGCACGTCTCTGGAAGAAACGATGACGGATCCCATAGACGAAGTATCCCTCAGCCGAATACTCACTGAATATCTACAAAGACACAGAGACCTGCTGGGAGAATTCCACATACCGGAAAATTCCATCAAATCTCAAAAAGTTTTAGATTTGTGTAAGATCCAGAATAACGGTTGCGAGCATTTTTGCGTCTTCGATTACACCCGATTGAATTTCGCTTGTCTTTGTCCAGAAGGTCAACATTTAAGCTCGAATCAAAAACGCTGTAAGGTCGATACGAAATCCACAACGCTCGAACCGAATGCGAAAACCGAATACGACACAGGGTTAGTGATCGATCAGGAACATTCCTTCGAATCGGAACCGATGTTTAGATATTCCACTGAAACAACGATGACTGAATTTAAAACGGAAACCACAGATGAAGATGGTGGTTACTCCATGGGGGATGTCAAGGAATCGACGACCAAATTGCCCACTTCGGTATTTTCAGGTTAGTATAATCGTATTTTTATAATAGGGAAAACACAGGATGTATTTTTATATAAATTTAAATTATTTTGTTATAATTTGTCAATATACATCCATAGAAACTTTTAAATAAATGTTCTGTCTTGTATTTACTAATTTTGTTCCAACTCATCAGAAAATTCAATTAAAAAGTGGTTTAGTATATTTTAATTTCATTTCAGGTATTCTTGTCATTTCTAAAACTAAATCTCAAATTTTTGTGTTCCTTGACCTTTCTCTTTCTCCAATTGTTCCATTCGTTTTTTCTTTAATCCCATTTTGGTATAAATCTTTGCTGGTTTTACAACTTTTAAGAGACCATTTTAGTGATAATTATGTCAGATTCTTCATTTTTATACAAATCTAATTCTTTGGTCCCAATATGGAGGGTCAGACGATGAAGGTCCAAGTCGTTCATTACATTCATACCCAGGATAACGTCTTCACTAATATCGAGTGTGTAAGACAAATGGAACCAAACTGTATTGAAGGTATAGGACGTGCCAAAAATAATGTTCGTTCAATTTCTTGATTTCCAAGGGCACCAACGAAAGCTTGGACTCTCAGATTCCCTAGAATGTCTTCTGGTGGTAATAAGTAGGTACATCTAACTATTTCAGCAATATTCATCTTGAATTCTTGAATAGACTCCAACTTTTTGTTTCTGAGTTTACAATTGAGACTTTCAGACAGGTTCCAGGTAATAAGGAGTTTCCACCTCCAGCTCCAAATCTGCTTCGTCTGACTGTAGGCCAAGAGGTTTATTCCATTATATGTTGGCAGTTCAATGATCATTTTCATACCTCTGGAATTCTCACTATTTCCTTCATCATTAGTAAATCTGTATCTAAATTACAGCGTAGAGCTCTGATCTTAGTTGGGCTAGCTCTTCTTGTTGAATACTCACATGTTGGTTGATGCCTCCTGGTTTAGTACTCATCTTTTGGACCAGTTCTTCGCATTGATTGGTAAAGTCAGTTGCTCTGTTTCGGTACCTCCAGTCTTTCTGTGTTGTCACGCACAGCTCCATGAGTTCAGCTCTTTAGTTGACTGATTGGAGAGCTAAAGAAGAAAATTATTTTACCTAAATACACTGGCCAGCAAAATTGTCCAATATTTGGTTTAAGATATTTTGTAGTACTTACTACCAATGAACTATAACAGTGACTGTCACAGTGTATTCTTAAAAATTAATATTTTTTTCCAATTGATAAGAAATTATCCATCATTTTTTGCAAATCCATAAAACATTTTAATTAAGTAAATCGTACACCATTGACTATTTTTTTAATTTATTAAAAAAGCAAGCTTATTCATTGATAATCCTGTCTTTTAAACTAAAAAAGAACCCTAATCATCGAGAAAATCGATACCTTACTCTTTACTTGAAAACGGTTGGCAGGTTCAACTGGCTAAAAGATTCCATGTTGCTATCTCTCGAGCTCAAAAAATTTTTCGTGAAACTGGGGTCAAAGAAAGGCTACCAGGAAAAAGGCGTAGACGAATTACATCCAAATGCCAACCAAGACCGTTTTCTACGACTTCTACTAGGCGGCCAGCTAGAACTCCTCGTTTGACACCAGCACTTCGAAGAACAATATTGACACTAGCTAGGTTGGATAAATCAACGTCCATCAGGATATAGACGCCCTGGAGAATGTTACTCTTAAAGTTGCATACAGCCATGATATGGTATGGGCTTGCATCAATGTGGAGGTTCGTACAAGAATACCTAACCAAAGTAGAAACTATTACAGTGAATTGGCCAGAAATTAGCCCGGACTCCAGTCCTATTGAGCACGTCTAGGATATGCTTGATAGAGGTCTATTACTATGTAACATTAATAGTTCCCAAAAAGGCTGGGAGCTAATTTGTAGCTATACTAGTCTCAAAAGAGATCCCGGCTATGAGACTCTCTCAAGAAGTGGTTCTTCTCCAAGTTAATGCTTACTATAGAAAAGATTGGTGGTATATAAGAGCTAAGGGCGCCACTATCTTTTTATACGTTAACGAATAAACAACAGAAACTACACAAAAACTAAGGTGAGAAAGATAGAAACACCTTGTAATTAGACTGAATTTGAAAGCAAAAAGAAACTACATTTAAGGTTAACCGAACACGGTCCACCCTTAAGACTTATAGTCCATGGGTATATAAATCAAACTGTAATTAAAGAATATTTGTTTATTAATAAAAAAATTGTAAATTGCCACAGGAGAAGTAAACGGAAATGTTATAGATGGACTTGACTTATCTTATTTGGTAGAGTGATCCGGTGGGTAGATTGCTCTCTACTATAGGGTTGCGTTGGAAGAAAGAACGAATCACGACGTTTGTCTTAATTTATAAATGGGGGTGACAGGGGTTTCCGGTTGGACGGTTGCGTTCGTTTTGGTAAGAGTTTTGTTTCGGGTACGTTCTATTGTAGGGGTGGGTTTGGTAACAATGATTAGGTTGTGTCTAATATACAGTGGGTCAGGGTTGATTTTAGGGTTCGGACGGTAAACTAAGGAAAGGTAGCATGGCGATAGACATGTTACAACTATCTAATCCACCTATTACCCCAGACAAGCTGACTTGGTGGAGGTGTGGGATGGTCTGAATCAAAATTATATCAGAAATACAATATTAAGTATGCCAAGAAGGTGTCAATGGCCACAAGAGAATCTACTTGTTCCTAGCTTTATTTTTATACCCTATTTTTTAAATATTTATTTTCACTGATCTTAGTTTTGTTAACCACTGTTGCTTATTCTTTTCAAAATATTGTTTGTTTATTATTTACCCTAAAAATATACAGTGACTTTTAAAAATAAATATTGCTATAATGTGTATAATGCGATTTTTAAATTATATAATAATTTTCCCGGCGAGTGTATCAAAAATGAAAACGTTTTCCTTGAGAATATCAAGTTATATTATTTTTAGCGATTCCGGTAGAGTTTCCAATGGAAGATGCTCATCCAGTATCACAGGAAGATAAAGACAAAGAGAGACAGTTCTATTTCAATCCTATTTTATCCGGACCACCCACTGAAAAACCCGCAGAAACCACTCCGATGACTACTACCCAGATGCCAGTAGCCGCCGTCAACGAACACTCAGACCTGAACGAAATTCCTTTCATACCGAACTTGACAGGTAAATAAACGATTAGCAGTAGCAGTTTTATGTTACTGTTACTGTTACAACTTCTTTTGTCCTTCTGTTTTTTATCCAATCAAATGGTTCTGGATGCTGAGAACAGCCTTCGCTCCATTTCATCGCCTAGTATGAATCTCCCACCTATTCATACTAGAAAATAGCTCCCTATCAGAAAGAGTTATTTACATTACAAAATCCGAAAGCTCTAAAATAACTAATTTTAAAGAGAGGCATTTTTATTTTTAAAATATTGTTTCATTGACAAATGACGTCATTGAATGTTATGACGTGAAACGCTTTTTCTTTGGCGTTCACTTTACATATTCTTGTGCCTCTTTTGTTCGCTCTAGTTTACTTTTTTTTTTCACAGTTCATCCTAAGGAAGTCTATAACAAAACGGATCAAATTATGCAAAAAATGGAGAGCGTCAATACCGAAAGCCCAACGTCGATTTACAAGATGGGTAACGTTTACACGCCCCCCGCCGAGGTTCATTTCGATGTAACGACGAAGAAAAACAGCATGTACATGATTCAGATATTAAAACCTTTGGTTCACAAGGAAGTTTACAGGGAACCCAAAATTCAAGGTAAATAAATAAACATTGTATTACATTCTCCATTTCTTTCAAGACCCGATACAACCTCAACGAAGTACTACCAATGAATGAAATTTAAGGGTTGAAATTTTTGTGATGATTATTATAAATATAAATATACACATTTATTGTCAAAGGCATCAGTTCAATAAAATCTAAATTTAAATCTTTATTCATAATTTTAAAATTAGAATATATGTATTTTGAGGGAAACTTTTATAAGTGCCAAAATTTATGTTGATATAGATCTGTATGTGACGGATTAAATACATAATCTTCAATAAGATAAAACTCAGAAACTGAATTGTTTGAGGAATGTATAGTGGCTGGGAGTTGGAATATTTTAAACAATGCACCTCACTAAGGACAAGAGACTAAGATGGCATTAATGGAAGTGGGAATATGCAAAATGAAAACAATTAGAAAAATGTAAATAAATACAAAATATACAAATATTGCATACAATTATACTACATTTGTTTATATATAATTATAAATGCAAATCCTTCAAAGCCCAAGCAAGGGAGGTTCATGAAAAATAACTAAAAGCAGTATACAAAGCAGACTTAGACCTTTTTGTAATTTTGGATATTTAGAGATAAGTATTGGTATTTAACTATATCAAACTTTTATTTCAGAACTACATATGCTTCCTGTAAATTCTTCGGAAACGGAAAACAATATAACCGATCATTACGTCGATGGTTCCGAGCTGAATCACGACGAATACATGTCTCCCTTTTTACCCGAGCTTGAAAACGATACGTTCGTCAATTCACTGGATTCCGAAGAAGAACATTTGCTGGAACATAACGAGAACGTTTCAACTGTTAAATCACAGAACATGGAAACTACTACCACCACCACAGAACAAACTAATTCGGAAGATGAGGCAATCGTGTCGATTACCGATGGCATCATTTCCGTAAATAACACCGAAGAAACAACAACCATGGAAGGTAACACTTTGTTGGTTTTCTTTATAGAACAATTAAATGTTCCTAAACTAACTTTTCCATTAGTGAAAGAGTAAAAAAACTCATTTTTTCCTTGTTTCTAGTTTATTTCAATCTTTAACTTCTAAACACTCACGTATCTCACCTTCTTTTTGCTTCCTAGCTCATATTCTGTACAAATCAAACTTCGACACTTAAACAACCACATCGAATCTGGAACTATAAAAAATTAAATCCATCATAGGAAAAACTATTTTACAGTTCAATATCAAAATTATTATCACTTCCCTGCGCAAAACACAAATAAATTTGGGGATAATCTTTAAGAAGCTTTCGTCTTTCCAGTTTTTTTTTCACTAACTGCTGCTCAAACTGACATTTTCACTCATAACATCTTCAGTTACCATCGTACTGAAGATTGAAAATAAATTGGTTATACTAAAACCAATAATGATTGAGTGTAGCAGAAGACCTAGTTGACAGCAAATCGGGGGCGTGCTTATTAATTTTGAGAGGGTTAAGAATGAAAAAAAATTCTTAATACAATTATTTCAAATTGTGGTTTAAATAAACAATTACTAAGGTGACTCTCTTTTATTAATAAACTGTTTTTTTTAAATTTGTTTTGTACGAATTCATAATATTTTTTTTTTGTTTTTCGTCTAATCTTCAACCTCAAATTCGTCACTGTTGCTACCAATGATACGCTCGTGCTTGCATTTACATTACTGTGGCCTGCGACGATTTGATGGAAGTTATGGTAAAGTGACAAAGATAGAAATATCGTTGCGTACAGCGTTGCCACTAGTTGTAATAAATACCTAACACTATACAGAAAATAATGAATTTTAATTTTGCCATAAATAATACCTTTTAATCGTACTAGTATTGCTTGCTTACTATATTTTGATTCTGCTATAAACTGGTAACGTAAAATTTAGATATGACAACGCGCTTTACTCTCAATCATTATTGGTTTTAGTATAGCTGACCTAACAAATTATTAACAATCTTTCATTGGAAAAAACCTCTTGATACCAATTAAGAGCATACCTATAATAGTTTAATTGCTAATAAATGTATTAGAAAACTTATCTATAAGGATAACCTGTAGCAAGGTGTATTTCTTAATTACTCACAATCTTCCTCTATTTTATTTAATATTATTGTATTGCTAATATCAACAAGCCAAACATTTGTAGATTCAGGTCCTTACAACACAGAACTCCTTTCAGTTTCATGATTACTCTAGCCAAAAACGTTTCTACATCCCGATTCGTTTTGTAGATAACTAAGATAAACAAATTCAACTTCTGGACTCTTAAATTTTTAATTTAGCAACATTCTTTTCTATCTATCTTTGTGCCTAATACGTCGATTTGTTTTTAGTCACTACGAAGGCGCCTTCTTTGGAACTGGATCAGCTGAATACCACCAATCCTTTCGACAATAATACATCGGACGCGACGAATTTAAGAACTAACGAACAATTCATCACTAAAGATTTGGAAATCGAACCGCTCAAACCGGAAGTTATGATCATAATATCCGACGAAAGGGATACTACGACCGAAACTACTGTTGCTGTTACCGAGGAAAATGTCGAAACCACGACTATCGTCTACAAAATGGAAGGTATGTCTATATTTGTATCGCTAATAATGACATCAATGTCAACTTGACTGTGTAAATGATTAGGTTATAATTCTAGTGCCTTAATCAGTTTGTTTTGACATAAAAAATATCGTTAATGTTTGATTTTCTCTTTATGTTATTTAATTTTGTGGATTTCTTCTTTTAAATCCGGCTCGAAGGACCAAATTGTCACCGACGTAAGATTAAGGTTTGCTTTATGCTCAATAAGAGAGCCGACAATCCTGCACTCGTGACGTTTTCCTTTCACATGTCCCAAAGTTTAATTTTGTTCACCAATTTTCATTTTCTTGTATGCATTTCTATATGTGCTCCAAGACGTTTCTGTCAAAGTTGGTTTTCCTCAGTTTTAGAGAGTGTCCATGTTCATCGCCGAACAAAATCTCTTTAAAGCTGCAGTTCAATTCATACTTTCTTAATTATTTATCTCTGAATATTAAAAGTTATAGATACACTTCATGATTGTTTTTCACTTGAACTTGGACTCTGTATGATCTTCTCTAAACCCCAGAAACGCACTTGGTACGGTTAAAACATGTGTTGGCGTAATGGTAATGTAAACTGTGTCCAATATTAAGTTATTGTATGAATCTTATCAATTTCTTCGAGATAAAACTGATACTGTTGGTGAAACAATTGTTACTAACGACGTTCAAATATTAATTTTATTATTATTAAAGGAATCATATTTTAAATAAAATTACAAAAGTACAAAAACAAAAACTACTTTTTTAGCATTAAATCTTATATAAATCGGTTATGAACTTTACTTTACTGATAAAATATATATTTTTTTAGCTGACGCTGCATTCAATGATTCCAAAATGTTTGCAGAAGAAGAAGAAATGACGAAAGAAGTTGATGCTGAACCTGTTGAAATCAGTACAACCGATAACTCTAACGTTGTTACCGAAACTATAAATGTAACTGAAGAAAATCGTTCTGACGATAATACAACTGCAGAAATTGTTAACCGTATAGAAGAATATACCACAACAGTTAAAGAATTTGAAACTTTAAGCGAAAATATTAGTGAACAAACGACAATGGTGGAAGAAAGTCCCACGACAATGGCAGAAGAAAGTCCCACTACGATTGTAGGAGAAAATCCCACGACTACTGAAAACGTTGCAGTTACCAACGAAGAAAATACCACCATGACTGTTCCTCCCTCTGTTAACGAAACTACGACTACGATGGAAGTTACAACGGATCCACCAACAACAATGACCGATTTTCCAAGTGAAACAACGGAAGCCGTCATAATTCCGGACAAGGTCGAATCGCAGACCAACATAAAGAATTTCAACGATATCAATTCGAGTACCGAAGATCTCATCGCTTTGGAAACGACTACCAATACCGAAGGAAGTACCATTCCCGTTGGAATAAACGTAAGTTCTTCTTCCGATAAATCTAGTTCCGATTTAAACGATTTGCTTTATAGAAAAATGAAGAGTTTACGAAAATCGATAACGAGGATGACAAAGAAAACGAGATCTCCACAATTACCAATCAAATAACGACCGTCGTGCCTGATAAAGATTATCAAGTTAAAGAAACCTTTTCGGATGTAACTACTACTGAAAAATTGTTTGTGACTCACAAAACTACCAGTACAACGATGAAGGTACGTTCAAAATTGTTCGTTTTTTCATACAAATATGCCCCAATACTTCTTGTTTTTGGCCAGTCTTTGCTTCTAAAGTTTTTCCATATATTTTAAATCGTTTTTCTCCTAAATTATCCTCTGCTTCTTTTTGTTAGTGAATCGCTTTTTGCTTCCGAAATTTGTTTTGTATTTCGTTTATTGTTAATTCTGTAACGATTATCCCAATAACTGAATTTTCCTTTCTGTATGAATTCTAATACAAACTCTACTTGTAAATAATATATTTGTTGGATCACAGCAAAAGTTAAGAGCCAATACGCCCAAAAGTGACGCGAACTGATGACAGAGAAACTAAAGTTCTGAGAGAGAGATTCCGATACCCCACTACCGTTTAAAATTAGCACCGATTTGGCATCTCAGTTGAGATGTATTTTATTAGCATTTTAACGCAATAAAGAATTCGAGTATAATCCTGTAATCATGTTTAATATGTGAAATCAAATGATAATTAAAAGTCTTTTAAGTCTGTTTCACTTTTTCATTAAACTAAAGTGTCAGACTTTGGAATTATTTAACGATTATTTTACCATCCAAAAGTGTGCTAATATCGAAGATTGAAGCAACAATATTGACGTTACTGTTTCTGTTCCATTTCAAATTTTAAGGGTTGTTAACGATGTTGACCATTCTACAAGTAGGGAACATAAATGTTCCCGTCTGAACTAAAAAAATCCAAGTGTCCGATTGTTTTTTCATATTATTTACTAAAGGAAAGATTACCTAACGAAGTTTCCAAATTTTTAAAAAAATAATTAATGAAATTTTAACCAAAGCACATTTTTTATATTTATACAATGGTATAAACTAATAATTATTGATTGTGATAATACTCACCTCCTTTTTTCAACAACGATTTCTTCAAGAAAAGTTTATTAAAGTCTAATGAATAAATATACAAACTAAAAGTATCTACACCTAACCCATGCACATCCGAAAACAAGAATAAAATATCAAAAACACAACAAACTGGGAATATTTTACCTGAACGAACAAAATGCAATAAAATAACAACGACCACATGTGCATCAAAATTTTAACTCGAAGTGTACTACAGAATCTATATGGATTCGCCGCTGAGGGCGCGTTTATCAGCCTTGTGAAATATTTCAAATAATTCAAATTTTAGGTACAATTTTCTCTAAAACTGAGTAAAATTTTAACTCGAAAATTTCAGTTCTTATTGATAGTATCATGCCCCACAAGCTATGCATAGTTTTACATTAAATTTTTTTTAAATAAACCAGAATAAATGTTGTATTTCAAAGAAAAAAATTGATGTAAAAAAATATGCATGGCCTCTGGTGTATGATGAACTATTCTCACTCCAAAAATTTGGTTTAAATCGAACAATGAACTCGACGAAAAATGTACCTAATTAAAAAATTTAAGGTATTGTCAAGAAATCTGTATTAGTTCTTATTTATATTTTTTCAAATTTGAATAGATTAATAACAAAGGCACCTTCAAAATGATGACACGAAAACAGACCCAAAAATATAGTTGTTTTAAAAATGTTTACACTAAATCATTTTTTGATGGATACAGCGATTATTGGTTCTTAACGGCTGGTCTATTTATTGTCTACTTCTGTTTTGCTGATAAATGTTTTGTTTAATTCATTGTTCTTGACTCTAGTTCATGTCTTCCTTCCTAAATATTGAAATTGACCATACCTATACTTATTCTTAGATTTTGTTTTTGCTCTGCGATTATTATAGCTTTAATCTTTCCAACATTTAGTCTCATATTCTCTTGCAGTACTTCATTCCAGACTTTTACATCCTGTTACAAGTCCCTTTCGTTTCCACTCATTATTACTACATCATTAGCAAAGGCACATTCGTATACATGATGCATGTTTCTTACTCCAATATATAGTTATTTTATTACATGTCTTTATACATGATATCGTCCATGAAAACTATGAATAACACTGGGATCATTACACCTCCTTGTCTTAAACCCTGAGGTAGTCATTACAATTTTTCAATTCATGTTTTTGATTGCAAACTTTCCCAAAATTTATTTGGTATTCTGTCAAATGCTTTTTTTAGATCAATAAATGCAAAGTATGTCCTATTTTTCATTTTAAGAACGCTATCATTGAACTGATCGTCAAAGGATGTTATAGTTTTCATAAATGTCTTGTTCTGTATCCTGAAGCTTGGAGGTACAAAATTGCAATAAACAGATTTTTGTATTTATCCATAGGTAGTTGAAGAAGAACGAGAAGATTCGACGGAAAATTTAAGTATAATACCGCTGGTCGAAGAAAATACTAAAAATATAGAAACGGTAGAAACGTCTAACGAAATCCTTACGTCAGCCAAAAACGATGAGAAACCGATAACTGAATATTTCGAATTGCCGAGAGCTTGGAGATGTTCTCCCGGTCAATTTCAATGTTTGAACGGTACTTCCGTCGTAGACGGCAACTATTGCATCAAAATTGAAGATAGATGCGATTCCGTAATGGATTGCACCGACGGTTCCGATGAAATTAATTGCATGGAAGAAGGTTGTCCGAATAATTTCCAGGTAAGAAAAAATTTCGCGTTTAATGTTTCTTTTTAGTACCTCAAAATATTTTCTTGTTTGTTGGAAACTTCGCAACTTTCGGCAAAAACTGCAGTGTTACCAAATGAGCCTGAGAAAGAAATAACATATTTTTAAACTACGAATTGAATTGAAATATTATAAGACCAAGTTATTGTTTATAGTAACTAACAGTAACAATTTCAAGTTCCAATTAAGAATAGTCCAAGTGGTGTCATTCTTCTAATTGGCATTATAATAACTCAAGAATCATCAGCTAGTTCAAAAGAAATTTAATATTTTGCCAGAAGGAATAGGTTTAAAATATTGCGAATAAATAGTTACAACTTTCAACATTTGCTATTAGTTTAAGTCTTTGACCGGAAAAATTTCCTAATAATTTGTTTCGAGTATTACAAAATAGATAAAGGAAATTTGTTCAATTATACAAAACATCAGCGAGGCCTGCGGCTTTTTTAGCTTATTTAAATCGTAATCTTACATCTGCAGCTCGAAGGACCATAAAACGTGTTGGTATGAGTGACAAATTTATTATCAACCTGTTGAAAATAATGCAATTTACACCAAACATTTAAAATTTCTGTTTTTGAACATTTTTTGATGTTTTTTGCACAAAACGTCGCATTCAACTAGCTGAAATTTTTACTATTTTTACTATAAATTCAGACTAGATTAAGTTAGTTCTTAAAGTGGGTCCAAGCTTCCAATCTAAAATTTTTTTCTAACTATTGCTGGCAAGAGAAGTAAATATGATTAGATGGTAATATGAAGACTTTAGGTCCAAAGATCCTTCTCGATTTGTAAAAGCTGGATGAATCTTACTAAATCTAAAGCTAAAAACTATTTTTCTGGCCAAACATTTGTTATCGCACCGTTTGGACACTTAATATCGTTATTTCTATACTTTTTTGGATGAAACGTCACATTTAAGAGATTAAAGTTGCAAACAAGAATAGAAGAGAAATCCACACATTTCCAGTTCCCACCCTGAAATACTATTTGCCGTTGACAGGAAAAGCCAATGTGTGGATGTACAAGTACACTCCTTGTTATAATCTCATTCGCTAACAAAACATTCTAGACTTTATTTTGTTGATTGAAACCTTCATATCTTAGGTTTGTCTTATTATTACGCAATGTAAGTGTCAAAATATTGGTTTGAAGATTTAAGTCTCAAACATCTCACTGAACTTAGTTAAATATGTACTTCAATCCTTAAAACATAACATTTCTGTACTTTTCTGGAGAAAACAGCTGAAATTGTTACTAAAAATGAAGACAAGACTTACACCTATTTTTTAGAAGAAAAATGTGAAAATGTAGAGCTCGTAATCTTAAAAATCCTTTGCTGTAAATTGATTTAGGTGTGTTTTGTTATTACATGATTTGGACTCTGCTTCTTTATTTCTGTATTTGTCTGGATAAAACTCCTATTTAAGTTACATTGTGATTAAAGACGCAGACAAGAACTATAGCTGCTTTTAGAAGCTAAATCTGAAGGCTTACAGTCTTCAATCTAAAAAATCCTTTGCTACATTTAAAAGCAATTATTTAGTTTCAAAAAGTTCGGTATGCTGCAGTTGTAGAAGCTTATGAGTGTTCAGACGCTCTGGAACTAGTTCAAATGTATTTAAGACCAAATTCTATTGAGTCTACAGTCTTCTGATTTATTTAAATTCTAATTGATACAAGTGTAATATTCTTAGAGATTATTTTAAACTTTTATTTCACGATTTGGTCACTTTTGTCAGCATTTCTGGATAAAAGTTTGAACATTTTGACTACTGCAGCTATAGAAACAAAGTTGAGTATCCAGAGACTGTGGATTGTGGTCAAGTGGATATAAGACTGCTTTTTGATTGATGCATGTCCAATATTTTTACAAATTATTTCAAAACTTCTATTATTACACACTGTTTATGGCTATTTTTGTACTTTTCTGGATAAAACGTCACATTTGAGGTGCAGACAAGGTTTTTAGAATCTAAGTTTACAAGTTAACAGCTTTTAATCTAAAAAAAATGATTTATGTTGACAAGAGAAGACAATGTATCAGGATGAACCAGGGTGACAAAATGTTTTGATTCCTGCAATTATTGTGGAAGTTAGATAGATATCCAGAACTTTGGAACTAGTTCAAATGTATTTGAGACTAAATTGTGATTGGTGCTTGTTTAATTTTTTTATAAAGTTTATAGTAAAATTCTGTTATTGCATGATTTGGGTTATTTTTGTATTTTTCTGGATGAAACCCCAGATTTGAAATGCAGACAAAGTTTTTAGAATCAAAATCTACTAGATTACAGCTCCCAATTAAAAACTACAGTCTTATTGATACCCCCTAATCATTTTAATTTTTTCCACGGCTATTCATTTATTTATTTATTTATTTTAGTGTGCGAGCAAGCAATGCCTAAAGCGACATCTAGTATGCGACGGAATCTCGAACTGTAACGACGGAAGCGACGAAGTTGACTGCGGTGAGTAAAGAAAAATCTTCCTGAGCGGTAATTTTCACTAATTTTCTTATTTATTTATTAGAATCGTGGATTTGCAAGTCCAACGAAATATCCTGCGGTCCATCGAATCGTTGCATACCGATGTCATGGAGATGCGACGGTAGAAAACACTGTCCGAACGGATTAGACGAACAAGGCTGTTTAAATACGGGACCTTGTCCGGCACAATCGTTCAGATGTACGGAAGAAAGTAGCTGCATGCCGAATTCTTGGAAATGCGACGGTCAAATGGATTGTCCCGGAGGCGAGGACGAATCTTCGTGTCGTAAGTACCTAGTTTTAACGATTTTCTACAGCTGAAAGACTAGTATGTCATTTATCATCTTATTCTGATTTCTTAGGGACGTTTGGGAAAGCTCTTTCTCCTTTGATATAATTCCAGCAACCTCAAATAAGTGATACTTACTATCTTTTTCGTCAGATCTGTGTCTTTTCCTTGTTTAGGAGCAAAATTGGCCTCAGAAATTAAACCTGCAGCATGGCATTTCTCAACCTCCAAGGTTTAACTATTATTTTGATAGATCCTGTCAACTTGCAGTCCTGCAAGGTATCTTTTTCGTCAGATATTTGGGTCTTTTCCTGGTTCAGGAGCAGAATTGACCAAAGAAAATAAACCTGCAGCACTTCCTCCGAGGTTATTATTTTGATAGATCCTGTGGCAAAGTATATTTTTCGTCAAATCTGTGAGTCATTTCCTTGTTCAGAAGCAGAATTGGTAACAAATTAAATCAAATCTCATAATACTAAAACTTTTTTTAATGAATTTTTTGTTTTTGTTTTTGTTGGATTTAGATCAATATCTGATTCTTTATACCAACTAATATTGAAACATCCATCAAATGCCAATTATCTGATTGTAATTAAAGATAGAGATCAGTTTATTTGTTTGAAAATTTTTTAAAATCATTTTAATATCATTTGCCAAGTTTATTTTCAAATAATAATTTGAACAATCATAAAAATATTGTGTAAAATAAGCACCCCACTATATCGAAGCAATTGATTCAGACCAGAGCCAACTAATATTGAAAAATTATCCATCAAATGCCACGTATCTGATTGTAATAATTAAAGATAGAGATCAGTTTATTTGTTTGAAAATATTTTAATATCATTTGCCAAGTTTATTTTCAAATAATAATTTGAACAATCATAAAAATATTGTGTAAAATAAGCACCCCACTATATCGAAGCAATTGATTCAGACCAGAGCCAACTAATATTGAAAAATTATCCATCAAATGCCACTTATCTGATTGTAATTAAAGATAGAGATCAGTATATTAGTTTGAAAATATTTTAAAATCATTTTAATATTATTTGAAGTTTTTTGTCAATAATTTAATATCTTTATCTAAGGACCAAAGTTTTATTTGCGTATTAAATGCAATTCACTGGTCCAAAACATCGACATAGTTATCACACATTAAAATTGGACAGCTTCATGTTTAACTTAAAATATCTCGAGAAATATTGACTTTATTGTTATGAAAAAAGAGTAATTTATTTATGTAAAAAGTATTGGAGAATGGATGATTCCAGTTTCAATCAGTTTTGCCTCTACAAAATTTTCTAAAATGTCTGACATTTTCTAGGTCTTTTTGGGTACGATTTAAACTGACAGATTTCGTCCATGCGGCAAACGTAAAAAGTTCGAATCCCCTAGGTTATTTATTCTTTTTTTTCAATACAACATTAATAGCTCCGTTCAGATATTCGGTACCATCTAGAAAATTTTAAAATTAAAAAATATCTTCGCTTCGAGTTTGAATCATACCCAAAAAGGCCTAGAAAATGTCAGACATTTTAGACCTAAAAATTTTGTAGTGGCAAAACTGATTGAATTACTGGAATCATCCATTGAAAAATTATGCTAAAGTTTCTATTCCGGCAGTGGCGTAGAATTTGGGAACGATTAACCTGTCACTTGCCCCTGTCGTACGCCTCTGGTGGTAGCCAGAAACGTTTGTTTAATATAATTATGTAGGGTCTATAGTGTCTACATTTTCTGCCAAATATGAAATGAATACGCAAAACAGCCTTAAAGTACTGAACCCAAATAGTTTTTAAATTTTTAAACAAAACACCCTGTAACTAAGTAAGCAGCTACATTTTATTTAGGTGTTTTGGGTTAAATCTTCATAATTTGAAGTCAGGATTCTAGTATTAAATTATTTCCAATTAGTAATGAATCACCCAGTCTAAGCAGTTTTTGTTGAACTTGCTTTATGGGTTTTTGCAGTATACGACAAGTTTTTGACGAGTCCTCTAATGCATTTACATTCTTTAACTTGAATTCTTCTCACCTTACCAAACACACTTTTTTCCTCTCTTAACAAACCGGTACTATTGTAGTCTACACAACTAGTCTTTCTCTTATTTCTGATTCTATCCATTCTTATAATTCCATATATCTAAAGTCTCTTTTCTTTCATTTCTATATTTTTATAAACTTCATCTAGTACTGCAGCTCCAGATACACATTCTTCTTTATTTGCTGTTTTTATACAGTTCATGAAGATAAATTTCTTCGTTTTTCCGACTTATGTAATTTTGTTCCACCACCAAATTTCTTTCTCTTTTGGAGATTTCTTTCCATATAAAAGGCTTATGACTTCTTTCCCAATTGTACTTGGAAAAACACTGTTCTTTCCGAGTATTTTCCGTTAGTTTTATTTTGTATTTTCTGGGTCTTTTAACTTTCACCATTTGATCTTAGATATCACTTATCACTCTTCTTCTTCATGTTCCAGTAGGTTTCCTCTTTTGTATCTCTTTGTCCCATTGTATTGTGTCCGCTGAGGGCAGTCCTAGTTAACTTTTGACCTTCTTTGTTTTACGAAAAATGGATATTTGTACCATTTTCTTTCAAAAGTCTCATTAATTTGGTTTTTCATCGAGTATCCGAAGATTCTCAAGGTTGAGTGTTACTTACAGTTTAGTTTTATTCTAACTCTTTTAAGTCACTCAATTTTGATCTTTCATATTTACTGTAAGCCTAAATTGAATGACTGTCATAGCTAGAATAACCTCTCCATACAGATCCATTTCTTCAGTTAGTTTATTTAAAATTTGCAGTGAAATCACATTCAAGGGTGAAATAGTTTTGGAGATTTTTATATTATTGGAAATATTCATAATTTGCTTATTCTTGTCTTACCATCTTCTTCAGGTTATAGTTTACCTTCGATCTCTGAAGAAGATGGTGGTTTATACTGTGTTCGGTATCAGTATTGCCAACGGTTCTAGATTCTTAATAAGTCGATTACTTTTATTAAAAAACTTATCGGATAGTTCGAAGCCAAATAGTTTTAAATTTGAACTTCTCTTGTTTGCAGTTTGTACGGAAGAAGAATTTAAATGCACCACAGGCGGAGGATGCATAGCGAAATTGGACCGTTGTGACGGTGTTGCTCAATGTCTCGACAAATCCGACGAGTGGGATTGTCTCAAACTCGATGAATTGGACGTCGATGACAAAAAAATCTTGCAGGTAATTAATTTTATATTTAAATCGTTCCAAATACAACTTTCCTAATTATTTTCGCAGCTCCAGATGGAAAACAACACCTGGTATCCCATTTGTATGGACTGGACGTTGTGGAACACTACGTCCGCCGATTTGGTCTGCCAAAAATTGGGTTACTCCGCTTCGTCTTCTTTGGAATCAGTTCCTACAACCAGAAATTCCACATTGCAGACCAATTACGTGTTATCCACCATCGATCATGGACAAAATATTCATTTCGTCGAAAATAAAATGGAAAATTGCGATCAGTACGTTTCGATTAGTTGTCAGGAATACGGTAAGCGTTTTTATATTTCGATTGTATTAATGTGTTAATAATATTGTTTGTTTTGCAGTGTGTGGTAGTCCGACAGCTCTGGATCTTCCATCGGCGCGAATCGTAGGTGGAGACAAAGCGGCGCCGACTCAATGGCCCAGTTTGGCTCTATTGTACAATAAAAAACAGAACAGATACTGTACTTCGACGCTGGTTACGCCTATTTGGGCGGTTACTAGTTATTCTTGTATAACGGGAAGTACCTCGCAACCGATCAACGAACAAGACTGGTTCCTTTACGTGGGAGGCACTAATAGGGGCGATAACGCCACGAGTCAAGTTAGAAAATTGACCGAGATCGTCGCTCATCCACAGGTACTGTAAAAAATTAATCAAAATCAACCAAATATTTTTGATAAATATCCGGCTCGAAGGACCAATAGTCAACAAATATCTTGATAAACAGGAGAAATAGCAGCACAATTATTTATTTAAAAGCAACTTTTCCGCAGTTATTTGTACTAATAACACTCCCATTAGGACCACTTTGGTTTTTTTTACTACAAACTGATCGCTGGTCTTACTTGGTCTGTTATGACAGCACTGGACTTACATTTATGTGTTTTATTGATGTTAACAAGGGATTGGACAAAGTACAACTAAAAGCTGTTAGTTGTACTACAAAAGAAAAATATTACCTTACATAGTTGCAATAATCGAGATAACTCAAAATACAAGGATGTAGCTGAAGCCTTTTTTTATTTAAAAAATTGTTACGAAGTAAGAGAACATTTTAGTGATCAGTTTGATGGTCGTTTTTATGTTTCTGAAATTCACTATCCCCTTCTCCATGATGGGTTCTTTGGCCTTGCTGCTTTCAAATTTCAGCTTAGTATAGGGTCATCTGTTGGGCCACCTCTTATCGTTGAGTACTCATCATTTGGATCGATTCTTGGCGTTGATTGGTCATAAGTTGAGCTCAGCACTTTTGGTTGACTATTTACTGAGTTAACTCATATATTTGGCTGGATATTTGCTAAGGGAACTTGCTGAAGGGATCCTCTGGGTCCATGCTTTCATTAACAAAAAGTCCCTCAGTATTTTCACCAATACTGCCTTATTCGCACCTTTGGTTTCCAAATTCCTTTCTTCTAGCTCTCTTTTAAGCTCGGCAACCAATAACTGACTTCATTTTTTAATGGACATTGACATTTCTTCTAATTACCTTGTAATGTAATGTAGGGGTTGTCCACTGCGACCTGTGAGATCTATTGTGCCCCCTTACTTGCTTAGACGGTGGGTTTTCCCGGATTTAAAGTACCTCCTCTAATCCTATCTTCTTTATGAAGGTTAGGATGTCGATCGGCATTAATTTAGGTAAGTCATCCTCTTTTATTTCGTGTGCTCCAAGTTGTAGAGCTCTTGTGTTTCCTAGGGCTAGAGTTGTCCTCCTCCATTTCACAATACCTGCATTCTGCCTTTTCCTCAATCCCCAGTCTATGTAGGTGTCCTCTTAGTTTACAGTGTCCCGTTAAGATACCTGTAAGAATTCTTAGGTTATTTTTGCTCAGCCCAAGACATTGTATGGTTCTAATTACCTTCTGCTTGCTGTAACACACTTGGGGTAATTAATAGTTTATCACATTACAAAGATACAATTTACAGCTTGTCTTTTTCACTATTCTGTCAACTTTCGCAAACCAACTGATTTCTAGTTGACATTTTCCCCCCTTTTTGTATACAATCCCTATCCTTTTCTCGAAAGTCCTGGAGCGTTCTCGAAAACTCTAGGCGCTAGGATACATAACCGTAAGCGGACAGACAATAAAATGTTTTGTAGAACCAAATAGGGGCATCTAGTGGTATTTTAAAGAATTATAAGTTATTCATAGCCCTGAAATAGACGTTGATAAGGATAATCCTAGCAAACAATGATTTAGAAGAGCTGTCTATAAAAGCTGAAAACAGAATCGTCATTGATATGTTCAAAAATAATAAAGCGACTGGAGAAAGGGGAATAACAGAAAAAATATCTGTCATGAATCTGATTTGTATTTAAAAGCAAGTAATGTACTTTTCAGTAGATTGAAATTTGCCTTTTTATGTGATATTTATAGATTTTAAATAAGATTATGACGCAGTCAAAAGAATTAGAATATTTTTTGTAAAGAAAGAATTAAATCAGAAAGCTTTAAAGTTATAAAGGATGGCAAAAGACTATGGGAAATATACAGCATACGTGAAGAGCCAAGAATGTCTTGAGACTGTATAAAAGAAATAAGTTGCAAGAAAGATATATGGAGGAAGAAACAGTATGGGAAAGAAAAATGAAACAACTGCAAAACGAATCATCAATAACAAACATCAGGGTTTAAAACATTAAAAAGTAATGTAAATTTGCTACCAAGCTGTGGGCCAACATTCACTTTTCTCTCTAGTTACTACTTGCTATCTTCTACGATATTTCCTGTTTTTCTTTTGTTTTTGGTCTTTAAGAGGAGCGTTTGTAATTTGGTAAGACTGCCTGAATTTAGTGGAAAATCTGGTTATTTCTTAATTACAAGAATATAAAGTAGATGGCGATAGTGGTTTCAAATTAGTATTTTTATTATAAATTTAAATATTTTTAGAGCCTGTTGACTTCCTTTATCTAATACAAAGATGAAAATATGAATTTTGCTTCGTAAATATTTTCACGACATACACGTACATTTGACCTTGAGACCATAAACAAATGAAAATACTTGAGTATATTTTTTATTAAATATTATTTGTATCCACTTTGGTACTTTGTTGTGTTTCGTAGGAGCAGGTGAACAAATTTATTTTTTTAAAGATTAAAAATATCAATACCTATATAAAATTTTTTTTTCTGAATAACAAATACTTAAAAAACAATATTTATTATACCTACTAAAAATATTACCTAATTATAGTAAAAACATTATGGTGTCTAAATATATTATATTCCACAAAGACTATGTTTTAAAATTTTATACAATTTCAGTATGTATTTAGTTTTGTACATATAAAAATAAAAATATTGTAAAAATAAATACATACAATAACATTTACTATTATTTTCCTCAAAAGAACTCAAGAATAATTATAAGCTTTTCAATCGTCTAAAATTGAGATAAAGTGAAATGGTCAATGAATTTTTTATTTAAGACTTCAATATCACTTTAAGTAGGTACTTTGCCAATTATTTACCACCTAAATAAATATCATTTATTTTTTAAAGATTATTGGATATACCTACGTAAACTACCACCCAAATTCATGATGTAATGAAAAATGGGGTACAAAGTAAAGTACACCCTACAATAAAGCTTATAGTTTATTTTTATTTTGAGAATGTGGCGCAAGAAAAAAATATTTCTCTTTTATTACAATATGAAACTAAAATAAAAAACCTTATCTCCTAGAGAAAAGTCTAAACTATATCCTGTTAAAATTTGAATACGTAATTTAAAGGCGTTATTTAGATTTGTTGTTTACAAAATGATTGAAATTTTTGGTATAATTCAGGCTTGCCACCCGTTTTCTGCGGTCATTTCAGACGCCCCTGTTAAATTGGCCTTTCCATTTATTTTTGTTATTTGTTTTTTGCAGGCTAAATTTTCCGATATTGGTTTCGAGAACGACGCCGTTTTGCTGAAGCTGCGAAAACCCGTGCACGTAAATTTGAACGTTAGCGCAATTTGTTTGCCGAACAACGGAATAGAACCTCGTCAATTGTGCGTCGTCGCCGGATGGGGCATCAACCAACCAGGAGGTAAAAAACCCAACTTAATCTTTCGAGTATAATATTTTGTACCGTAATTATTTTCAGAGCCGAATTTACAACAGTATCTTCACTATTTACCCGTGCCTCTAATAGACACGGAAGAATGTAACTCGACCAAGCATTACAACGGCAAACTTTCTTCGGATAAAATTTGTGCAGGGTATACAGATTCAGATAAAACACCTTGTTTCGTAAGTTTTTGAGTGAAGTATAGTTTTAACAGTTTTTGATTGTATTTTTTTGTTGTAGAATGATGAAGGCGCTCCTTTGATGTGTTTCTCTGATAAAACCGCGACTTGGGAGCTTCAAGGATTGCTCAGTCATCACGGTAATTGCGGTAGTACCAACAAACATCCCGCAGTATACACAGCGATCGATCCCAAGTTAAGAACTTGGTTAAAACACATCATCGGTAGTCAAGCTATCGTGTAAATAGATAAGAACAAACAAAAACATCAAAAAGAAGATAAATTATGAAAAAAAAGAAACGCTCATGTATATTTCTACCCCAAATCTTATTTATTATTGTTACGTTTATGCATTTCCTTTTGTTCAGTTTAAATGATAATAAGGTTTTATAGTGCAATATTGGAAATTATTTTTTAAAACATACTGTTTAATTAAAGGATATTTTTTCGAATTTTATTGGTTTCCGGGCGCTTAAATATACATGGGATTGATAGTAGTGAGTTTATTCGATAAAATATCAGTATGTGATGCAGGAATGTTAAATTTAACTCGATTCCAAATGATTTGTATATACTATACGTTAGGGTGAACGTTATTTACCAAGAGAAATCTTTTTTCTCGTTTAGATGAGCTCTATGTTTTTATATTACTTTTTTTCTCCTACCTCTGGCTCCAAGGATTTGCTAACTTAACATCGTCGACCCACCACATCCTGGTTCTGTCTAGGAGAGCCGTTCTCCGTAAAATGCTACAATATCCTTCAGAAAATGTCAAATACTACCAGATATCGTACAATGTCCAAATGACAGATGTTCTTATAGTGTTAAAATTTATGTATCCTCAGTTATTCTTCTCTGCTAAGGTGAGTTATGTCTTAACAAATGACAAACTGACATTAAAACTTGTTAAATTTTTTTATGTGACAGCGAGATTAAATTATTTAGTTGTTTTCAGTTGATTTAATTACTTTTATTTTCATCTCTTGCAATTATTTCTTCCTGTTCTTAACTCTTGGATTCTGTCTCGGGAATCATTGTGGGATATTAATACCGAACACACTCTGCACTACCACTACATTGACAAAACACACTTTTAACGCGCGTTTTCATTAATATTAGTTTTCTTTCTGTTTTTCCTAGTTTTATTTTATTCTTAGTTTTGGCAGCTCACATTAACTTTGATCTTATTTTGACGTGTTTTCTACTCTGAGTAACTTTTCCCATTCTTTAATTGAATATTATGAATTTATACTTATCTGTCTCTCTAAATCCTTGGTGACTATTTATTCAGGTATTTTTCTTTGTTTGTTGCAATCATCGTCATATGCTTTTAGATTTTTATTTTTCTTCCGTTTATTGTCATTTTTACCGCTAAAAATGTATTCCAACTGACGACATGGTTTAATATAAAAATTTAGGGGCTTACTACGATTTGATTTTTTGTTAAATAACGGACATCCTACTGAAAATTAAAATTTCCAATAACGACGTCCTGTATATATATATATTTTTATGACAAAGAAGCTCAAATTAATACCGACTTCGATGGATTTACGTTTACTTATATTCGATTGTAGGTTGAACACTAGTCAAAAATCGAGAAAAAAACAACACAAAGTATAATCAGCAATAAAAACTGTAAAATCGAACCACAAAGAAACTAGTTTCGGTAAATACCATCTTCAGGTTGTAAATTTGTAGACTGCAGTGCAATAGCACAATTAAAAAATAAGTTGCTCTTCTTTTTCTTCAAATGTCATCGTTGAAGCCTCAAAAGGGTGGAAAGTACTGAAGAATATCTAAAGGTAGGAAACAATCTCCAATAAAGGAGAGATTATAAGTCGAAGTATGAGGACTAAGAAGAGAATAATCGAAAACAGAATAGAACAAGATAAGGAAATATCAGAATTCTGGATTTATGCCGGAAACAAGCAGTAATTGCCCTAAAACAACTGATGGACAAAAATAGAAACCTACACTTCATTCTCCTTCTTCTTTTGCAACTTTAATAAAGGAATGAAGGGATAAAATGATCAAAGTACATTAAAAGAGAAGAAATTGATTCAGCAATGATCAAAATAACAAATGTAAACTTGTTGAAGCCTTAGGAGAATGTTGAAAGTATTGATGGATATATGAAGGAAGAAAACAGTACAATAATGGAAAGATAATTCAAAGCATGAGGATTTAAGAGAGAATAATTGACAACAGAATAGTACAATGGAAGGAAATATCAGAGGAAGTCTTGAATTAAACCAGAAAAGAATACGACCAACTTAGAGAAATATGGAGACATATGTCAGAATAGTCCAAAACATGTATGATGGAGTGAATATAATGATAAGAAGCAGTTTTACAATGACTCCATCCCTGCAGGCGTCCATTTGCACCAAGGCAAAACAGAAGTTTTGGTTTTAGCTGCAGAGAGTATGGATGTAATGTCAAGGAAACTTGGAGAGTGGAGAAGAGAGCAAGAAGTACCAGTTGTGGAAATAAAAAAGATGGAAGAACGAAGATAACAATAGTAAGGAAAACCGAGAGAAGAGATTATGTTTTATGTAGTTTCATTCTTAACCAATTCTTCCTCTAAACATACAGGACTAAATTAGCTGAATTGTTTCAGGAATATTTATGAGCACTGTAGCTTCTTGCTCCGTAACATCCATCCCTGAGGATGGTAGGTACTAAAACTAGTTACTGATTTTCCTTGCTTAAATTTTGTTTGCTACAGTTTAGCACCTAAATTATTTTTTTCCTTTTGCTGTTACCCTTTGTGTTTGATTTTTTTATTATTTTGAAGACTTGATTTACAATTGATCAATAAAAACTCGACAGTTAGTGTGAACGAATGTAAATAATGTATATTATTAATAAAGATGTGTACACAATTTGTCAGCTTGAAGATAAGCCAAATTTTTGCCATTAAAATTAAAACTGGTCACCACATTTTCCTTTTAATTCAATGTCAGCGTTACCATTATGTAAACAAATTGTCGGGATATTATAATTATTGCCGCGCGCGACTTATATTTATCAAATTCTACTTTATTTAGGTTCTAAATGTATTAAACGTTTTGTAAAGCTATCATAGACGTCCGCAAAATATTTGACAATAAAATTGTATCCGTCCAATGAATCGTGTGATAAAAAAAAATTTTACCCGTTAAGTTTGGGACGTCTTAACTAACTAGTCTATAATGTTATGCAGTATTTTTAATCAATGGGTAATCAAAAATATTTTTGTCCATGATAAATTTATCGTATGTGTGCCTTTATAAAGTATATTTAATCAAATAAAATAAAGTTTTTATTAATTTTACTCGGTTTTTCTTTTTAATAACCCAAAAACTTTTACAATCTGCAGTTGCATGGAGGAAGTCCAACAAGTTTTTAAGGTACTTTTATAATAAATATCCTCTCAGATACTAGAGTTTTTAAAAACGATATATAACAGGTCTACATCTGCAGTGTGACATTATTTCCATAATTCAGCAATCACAACTTTTTAAATTCTTGGTGGATGGTTGTGGATTTTTTGTAAACTTGGCCTTTTCAGTTTATAGGCTCTCTGAGGTGACGCAATACTACCCTTATTCATATAATCAACCTTTTTACAGTCCCACGACATGTTTGCCATGTAGTGACGTGCTGACCAGTATAATAGTGCAGTTCTCATCTGCATCTGCTGCTTCCAAGAGCATCACTTTCGAGTCACCTAGGAAAATAAGTCTTGGTCGAACTCCTCGATCTCCCATAACCAGGCAAGACCCTCTAATGCAGCTACATTTAGATCGAGCCTTGACTACCTCCCATGACATCTTCTGCAACAGAAACCTCTGTGTGCTGTGCTATCAAGAATATATGAATATATACAGTCTCCCCCAGGTAACAAGTCATTATTTTTCCTGCAGAAGGGGGAATGGTAAACTGCCTCACCTGCTGCAATGGAAGTAATTCTAAATTTGACCCCACTGCACATTCAGCTAGAAAATGTAAAAAAGAAAACAATGATTAGAGAGGCAATTATCAAAGAAAAACCTCGATCACTTCAATTTGATCAAACTTGGGAAATGCCCCAAGAAGATATGCCAAAGAAATTCAAAACAAAGTTGAGTAGTAAATAAAGAAAATAAAGCTAAAAGAGATAATTGGAATAGGAGCCAAATACTCAGAAACTATGATCAGAAAAGAGAGATCTCTTAGCTGCAGAAGGAGTGACTTAAAACTTATTGGGCGCGCTATTGCCCTTAATATACCATTACATCGATTCTTGTTTCGATTCAGAATGAAAATTAAAGTAAAGCCCCTAGCATCAAGTGGATCCAGCCCTAAGAGAACCCACATTAGCAACCACATTCCAAAAATCAGTGGAGAAAAAAAAAATACTGCTATATAATAAGAAATTTTATCCGTCTTAAGTCATTATTATGTTTAAGCTTTTCCTCCCAAAAATCCATTTGACATTACCGGGCAACAATTTGGGGTTTCAACAGTTGGAAGCTCTGTTATGCTTTGAAAACGATCATTCGATAAGAATATAAAGGTTTTGGAGATTGTAATTATCGTAGGTGTTGATAAGGTAAAGAAAAGAAGCCATAATGGATCCTCGAGGAATGTCAAGAAGGGTTGGGATAAAGTTTATCGGCTGAGATGGGTTATGAACACCTTCCAACCGTTCAAAACCCCTAGAACGGATGGAATATTTCCTGCCCTACTCCAACAGGGCCAAGAGGAAATAATTCCACACTTGATGCGAATTAGTCGGAGCAGCCTTGAACTGGGATACATACCAGAAGTGTGGAGAAGGGCCAAAATCACCTTTATCCCAAAAGTAGGGAAACGGGACATTTCGCACCCCAAATCCCTTAGACCGATCAGCCTCACATCGTTTGTTCTCAAAACGATGGAAAAAGCTGTAGACAACTACATGAGAACAGAAATCTTGGAACAGGTGCCATTGCAACCCCGTCAACATGCGTACCAAGCGGGAAAGTCCACGGAAACCGCTTTAACACAGTTGACTAACGAAATCCAAGACGCACTGAACAAAAAAGAGACCGTGGTATGTGCCTTTCTAGACATAGAAGGGGCCTTTGACAATACGCCACATGACGCAGTCAAAAGAGCTCTGATTGAGAAAGGAGTAGATAGAACGACTTCCAACTGGATGTCGCAACTGCTATCTACAAGAATCGCAGAAATGGAGGCAGGACAAGACACTATCTTCATTAATGTGACCAGAGGCAGTCCACAGGGGGAGTTGCATCCCCACTTATGTAGAGTCTCACTGAGGACAGTCTACTCTGTCAATTGACTAGGGAAGGCATATCATGTCAAGGGTATTCCGACGACTTGGTTATCCTGGCAAAAGGGAAGTACGAAAATGTCCTCTGTGATATTGTTCAGAGTACTGAACATTGCGAAACAATGGTGTGACTCGGTGGGACTCAGCATCAACCCCACCAAAACCACACTAGTAACCTTTACAAGGAAAATGGAACCTAATCTAAAAATCATAAAAATAGGGGAAAACATCGTCGAGTGGAAAACAGAGGTAAAATATCTAGGGCTAATCCTAGATAGCAGGTTACTCTGGAATAAACACGAAGACGAAGTAATACCCAAAGCAACGCCCTCATGGTGTGCAGGAACATTGCAGGGAAGAACTGGGGATGTAACCCACGTATTCTGCAATGGATGTACACAGCAATAGTGAGACCATTAATCACATATGGGGCAGTGGCTTGGGGCGCAAGGGCTAATCTGACTACGACGAGGAAAAATCTCTCGAAGATTCATGTATCACTGGAGCAATGGGAACTTGCCCCACTGCTGCAATGGAGGTGAATTCAAACTTGACCCCACTGCACATTCACAAGTTCTTAAGGGATTTTCATTGAGATATTCTATAAAGTATAAAAAAGTAAATGTCGTAAGAGTTATATAGGTTGTTATATATAACTAATTATTTTGTACTCACTCATTGCAGCAACCGTTTTGGACAATTGTTACATAAAAAAATACTGATGCCATGTGTCAAAAAAGACATACAAAAATAGAACCCAATAACAAAAATGTTATACTAATATGCTAGATATTTAAATTTACTCTTCTAATATGAAAATAACGAGAATAAAGTGAACTAATATATTTTAAGATTACTGTATAAAAAAATTAAGCGTTTATTTGCTAGATGGCGATGTCAATCAAAATGACGCTATCTACTTCCTCAATCGAGTAGGACGCCATTCTTTGCTGTAGTAACCTTTGAAATATTTTGTTCATTTGAACTGAACTATTCTGAAAAATAAAATTTTATTTGTTATCATATGAACCTTTTTAATAAATACAAATAAGCGTTTTAATAATATATAAGTTATAATCTATTAGAATTGAATTTATATCGCAGTTATCCTATTTTTTTTGCTAGTAGTGTAGATTTAAAGTACACTGGTTATGAAATGGAGTGGTTTCGCAGTTGAAATGAACGTACCTTTTAAACAAGTTATGGCGAATTGTTGAGAAAGTAGACGCCACGAGAAGAAAGCTCCGAAGTAACTATTTTTTTGGATTTATACTAGTGGTAATTGGTTCGTATAAATTTATGTGGAAATGTGGAATTTTTATTAATTTATTTTTGAAATTCGTGCCCGTATTTTATAGACAGTGACATTTTATTGACAATATTGACATTTTGTCAAAAAATTGTCATATCAAACGCCAAAAGACGCTTATAAACACACATTTCATCCTTAAAAACAACAGGCAGGAATATTATTTCACTATAAACTATAAGAAAAAGTTATATAAAATTCCACACGCCCATCCGCATCTTCCATGATGACGTCATCACCTTTTCCTTTCATAAAAATATCACAGCTCATAAGCTACTTAATCTACTCAACATATCTGATTTTTTCGATTTTTTCAAATTATTTTTGATATTTCAGTTCTTAGTGTCGATTAACTCGAGAATATTTGCGAAATCTCCAAATTGAAAATACGAACAATCAATCAACATGTCTGCTAATCAGTATACCATTAGGGAAGTAGTGGGTAAGTAAAGCTATAATCATCAATCGTACTTTTTATATAGTAATTCTACCATTAACTTGTTTTTATTTCACGTTAATCAAATGTATATACATAAATTGTTAGTGTTTGTAATGTTTATCTTAATTACTGTGAGGTTAATAATATTGTTAGTTTCTTATCAAATATGTAAATTATTGTTTACAGATCACCAGTTCCACAATGTTAGTAGTGCAGACGACGAAAACGATACAGCTTCTGATGAAGAAGGTGTAGAAGAAGTCCCAGTTATGTATCAATATGAGATGGTGGGATCATTGGAAAGAACAGTAAAAAGACGTGGTCATCTACCTAAAGATTCAGTGAAAATTTTAAAAACTTGGCTTTATGAGCACAGGTTTAATGCATATCCAACAGAAATAGAGAAGCACATCTTGTCACAAGAAACAAATCTGACTGTACTACAAATCAGCAATTGGTTTATAAATGCAAGAAGAAGATATCTACCAGAAATGATGAGGAGAGAAGGGTAAGTTTATTAAATATTATGATTTTAAATATGAAGTGGGTCATTTTATTTTGGGGTTTTTTCTCTAAATTACGTCTTGTTTCCATGGTGATCTTAAAGTTTAAGGTAAATGCTTTTAAATTAACTAATTTAGATTTAACATTAAAGAATCATTAAAAATTTTATTCAATTAATTAAAATTAATAAAAAAACACAAACATTTTACTTAACCATGGAAAGACATCTGATTCACAGAAAAATCCCCTTTGGTTTGTTTTCAGCTATGACTCAGTCCACTACACCATTACAAGAAGAAGAAGAGCATCTTCCTCTCCCAGAAATTCCACTGATGGCAATACAACAGTTCCATTTAGTGGAGTCTATTACAAAAAGGGTAAAAAAATGATGAAATTTGACAGAGTGGACAGTGATATAGAATATGAAATCGATGCTAATGGCTTTGTTGATACAGTGCAACCTCAACAAGTAGAAATTTCTCAACCTACCGGAAGTAGAAAGTTTAATCCTTGGAATCCTGATGTGCATTATGGATTAACTGTAAATGCTGCTGAAAGAAGGTGAGTTCTTATAATAAAAATAACAGTTCAATACAAAGAGAAACTAATTATCAAGATGTAGCTAAGAAACTATTTTAAATAATTAGGCAACAGAAATATTTCCAAAGCAGTTTCCTATCATAAATATTAAGAACATTAAAGCCCAAATAGTCTATTTTGGCTTATTTTTAGCCCTTACTGATGTACAACTGGATTATCAGGCTCTAAAACATAGAGTTGAAGATCTTTACTAGCATTTTCAACATTGTCAGAAGCTATTTTAGTATTAATTTAACAGGAAAATGATTTATATCTTTATTATTAGAATTTGGATCTGATTATGTTTTATCTCTTCCAGGAGCTAATTATTTAACTGCAACAGTACTTTTCTTCTATTTTGGTGTTGTATAGAGTCAAACTTGCTCTTTCTAAGAAACTTCTTTAATAATACTTCCTTGGTTAGGAAGAATTGAAACTTTATTTTTGCTGGGACTTGCAAATTATTTTATTTTCTCACAAGGTCTTACTATCATTATTATAATTTTTTTCCATGTTCATCTTGTATTTCAACTTTACTTTTTCTGTCTCAATGTTAATTATTCTTTCATTTGTAATTTTTTTTTATTTGTCCTGTAGTGAATCAACATTTATTTTCATCTTTTTCCCTGTTATCTTATGATTCCTTCTACTTGTTTATTGACAATGCTTTGTTAAATTTTCTTTTTCATTTTTTTCTCATCATATCAAATTTCCACTTCCTTGATTCATAATCACTTTTCTTCATTCTCCCTATTTGCTATATATTTTTATATTTTGTTCATTTTATCATTTGTCTTTCTTTAATAGGGTTAGTTTGTTTATTTAATTTCTTCCCAAAAATTGTTCCTTTGTTATATAGTACGTTTGAAAAATAAGCCGAAGTAAATTCTCAGAAAAAAAAAACTAATTTGTTATGCATATTTTAGTATGTGTGCTTTTCGTACAATGTAAATATTTTAGCTTATTTAGATAGAAAATTTGCCACATCATATGGACTATCATAAAATTTAGTTATCTGCTATTGTTATAAAAATAGGCTAGGAATTATTCAGCTGGTCATAGATGTACTTTAAGGGAATTACATTATTTGTTTCAGTTTATTAGATATTTATAAATAAACCATTTTCAAAGCATTTTGTATTTATATAAATCTGTTTATGAATAGTAACCTTATTTATGGTTATTTTTATCGTTATAATAATGACCCATTAAATAACAAGAAATAAAGAAACTGTCAAAATTAATAGGTATTTAGTTAATGGTAAACAGTCAATGCTTATCGATTCCGAAGAAATTGTATGTTGGAGACGAGACTACTGTATGTTCCACAATTAATAGAATTTTTATTCTTTTTATAAGTATCTTTTTTTATACCAGTATTGGATTGGATTAATCTCTTTGTTTCGAAATATCCAAATAAATTTAATGTAAACTTTCCTTTTAAGATTACATTTTAGTTAAAAGTTGTGCATGCCTATGTATTTCGAGGTTTTGGAGATTAGTAATCTGAGAACTTACTCCAGCTTATTCTTCAAACGTACTATATCTCCAAATATGTTGTCTACTTTGTGTTATTATATTTTTACTTTGTTTCTATATCATAACATTATCATTACTGTCATTATTATAACTTTATATTATCCTTTTGTTCCTATTTCAACAGCATACACCTTCCATTTTTTCTTGATCCTGTGTTAAATCAACTTTTCTGAATTATTTCAATTTCTTCTTTAATTTTATTCAAATTTGTCGTGTTTGATTTCAAATTTGTCTTCATATCTTAAAATTCACACTTTTCTGATTTCAGATTTACTTTTCACTGCATTTTATCTTAGCCTTTTTTATTGTTTATTCCTTTACATTGTTTGTTTTTCATTTCATTCAAATGTTGTTTCCTTGTTTTCTTTTCTACTTTGTCTATCACATTTTTATTTTTCCAGTACTCTCTATATTTTTGTTATTTATTTACAGTTTTTTCTTATATTTACTTCAATTTGTTTCATCATTTTTAATTAATCATCACATTATCACTAATGTGCATTAATCTTCATTTTTTCTGTCATTGCACTCCTTATTTACTATGATTTCTTTCTATCAACTTTTCCGAACTTTACAATCCTTTATTGATAATGCCTTATGTAACGTTTTTTAAACTTATCACCTCTCCCTTCATCTCAAATTCGTCTTCATCTTTTAAAATTCTCACTTACTTTATCCCATAATTAATTTCCAGAGAATTTAATCTTTTCCTCCATTCATGTTTTTTTGTGCTGTAGTGTTCATTTATTTTATTTTTGGTTTTTCTCTTATTGTATTTCTTAAATTAGTTTATTTATTCCTTAAATTTCTGTTTCATTACTTCCAAGTAATGTTTTCCTTAATTTTCTTTCCTACTTTTTCCTTCATGTTTTCAGCAATCTCTTCAATATATATATTTATCTAAAATTTGTTTTTATATATTTTCTTACAGTTCATCATATTTTGAAACAACATTATCATTGTCCCATTTTTTTATTTTGCATATTCCATTATTTCATTTATCATTTATGCTTGTTCTGAAGGGTTTCCTCCAATTTCACTTTTCCATGTCTGAACAAATGGATACTTTTAGTATTAGGATACTTTGCATTTGAAATATGTTTAGGACATACTACTATTACCTTAAAAAATGTATTTTGCAGGCAGGAGTCGGTTCAATTTGTACAACCCCAGCAAGTGATCCAGACTTCCAATCAAACATCTACGTCTAATCCTTTTCCATCGAATTTGGTTGTCGTGAAAACCGCTTCAGGGAAAAACATCGTCCTAAAAGTCATCTCCCAATCTACAGAGGTAAATTACACTTAAAATTCCCATCTAACCTATTTATTTATTTATCATACACGTGTTTGTAGATTCCCAAGCAGTATTTGTTGAAGACAAGAAAATCCGCTACGCCCGTGGTGGCTCCCTTGGTGGAAGTAGTAAACGAAGTGCCTCTGGAAGACCAAATATCCATCGAAGAACATGAAATAGCCGGAGGAGACGAACAAGCCATTGGAGAAGAGGAAACTTTTGTCGAAGAAGACACCGAAGTGGAGGCAATCGAAACGGTGGAAGGACTCGAGACCGAAGGTTTCGATACAGAAGGCGTCGACGAAATCGAGACGATCGTCGAGGACGAAGAAGGAAATTACGTAGAATCCGAGATGGTATCCGTGGAAGAAGACGAAGGATTGTACGTACCGGTAGAAGAGGTCGAAGAAGTTTTCGTCAATGAAGTGACATTGGAAGAGGAAGTGAACGAAGTGACGATCGAAGAAAACGTCAACGAAATAATGTTGCAAGAAGAAGAAGAAGAGGATACAGAAGACGGGCAAATGGAGCAACATATAAACACTGTCTTAATAAAACAGGAAAAACATGATCAAGATTAAGTAGTAATTTTTTAGCACAATAATCGTAGTTATGTGTTTCTTTTTTTGGATTTAACTTGTTCTAAAGACGGTTCCAGCTGTTGACGTGTATCCGGTACGCATATATTTATTATTTGTTTGTGGAAACGCGAATAATTTTTTTTAAAAATTGTACCTAATCTAACCATATTGTAATTGTATGTGAGGTCTGTAAAAACGTGCAATCAAAATCTGGACTGGTTCAAATTGTAATCGAAACTTGCAGCATTTCTTTTAAAGAAACAAACAATTTACTTATGGTACTTGTTTGTTTGGCTTTTTAAAACAAAACGTTGTATTTGTTTGCGGGACTTTTATTGATGCGCGTAAAGAACATCGAGTTTTTCGGAGTGAATTAACGGTTTTGGGAGGCAGATTCTTTTTACAGACATAAAGAAATTTAATAGTTCTTAGATCCTGATGATAACTTGATCGTTGTTATCTAGATGTAATTGTTAAATATGAGGTAGAAATTTAAGTTTTTTTTTGTATTTATTTTACTTCTTTTGGACGTAATGTTTATTTGTTAGGAACTTATAGAATTAAAGGAATTGGCTTGTATAAGTTGTTTTTATTTTTTTGAATTATTGATTCTCCCGCTTCCTCATCCAGTAATTTTAATAAGAATCTTTACAAATCAGTCTCGCAAAATGTTGAATTTTGGATTTGGTCTTCCATCGTTTTCAAAAATAAAATGGGTTCATAGGTAATCAAGAAAATATCAGTTTATTTTTTATTTTTGTTAAATTAATCAAGAAAGCCTTAAAGCTTAAAGGAACCATAAAAATAACAATTAACTAATTATTACATTAGATGTTCGAATTGTAGTCCTCCTGCTGCAAAACACATTTCGAATCTTGCCAGAAGATTTCTTGTATGTGTAGCTTGAATCATTGCAGGAGTAATTTGGCGACATGCTTGTCTTCTCTTTTCTTTTAATTCTTCTACATTTTGCGGTTTTAATTGATAAACAATATCTTTTATCGCTCTCCCAAAGACAAGCCAGATGAGCGTGCCGCCCACATAGTTTCTGGAGAGTTGTTTTCTATTCAGTGGTTATAGAAATGGTTTTGTAGAATGCAATTCAATGTCCGTTGGGGCATATAGCCTAGGAAGTAGTTGTTTTTTCATAGAAAACGGTCAAGCTTGCTATAGAAACTGTTAGGTTTCTTTACCTTGGGTGCAGGTAGAAACAATCTTCTACTTTTTTAGTTTAATTATTGTCTGCACCTTATCTGAAATTATTTCAGTATGTATTTGTTTATCTTTCGATTAGCAGTTACCTTTGATCTGTTGATTTGCAAATGAACGGTTAGATGCGACTTTATCGTGGATTCACGGTTTATGTATTGGCGTAAAAGAATTATTCTGCATCCTGCTCTGCGGGATGAGAAGAACTACTTACTTCGTACTGATGAGACACAATAATGTCGAAACCTGTCTACGAGTAATGTTCTTCCCGTTGATTTGCAGATCGACAGAGATGGTTTTAAGTATCGACGAAGTCGGTCGCCATCACGTTTTCTATTGGAATGTAATTCAATGTTCGTTGGGGCATATAGCCCAGGAAGTAGTTGTTTTTTCATAGAAAATGGTCAAGCTTGGGTGCAGGTTGAAACAATTTTCTACTTTTTTAGTTTTAAATAATATTATTGGTATTTTTATTACATTTATTTTTATGGTTCTTTTAAGCTTTAAGGCTTACTTGATTAATTTAACAAAAATAAACTAATATTTTCTTCATTACCTACGAAACTATTTTATTTTTGAAAAATTTGTTGAATACTCAATGGAAGACCAAATCCAAAATTATAAAAAAATGTACGGGGTGCTATTAAGAAATATAAAGTTAGGGGTTGTAACTAAGTGATGAATATTTAGGGGATAATTTTTTCCTCCATATTAAAGTGTATTGGAAATGGAATAGATCAGTTTTTGTCCCATTCGAGAATCTTAATTCGTTTAAGGTTTAAGTGGAGTCGACTATTTTTTGATTCTCAAACGCGAGATGGCGGTGCGAGCACTCCGCTAGTTCTGTTCCTTTTCTATGAATACAGTAATCTGTAAACGTCTTTACAAAATTTAATACCTTGGAAAAAAACATTCGCAAGTAGTCACTAGATGCTAAACGAAAATTGTGCGGCAAGATGTTGTTCTCTTTATGCTAAATTGCCACATCTACACCAAATTTTATAGTCGTTATTCTTTTTTCGCTTTCTTGTTTGTGCTTAGTGGTTTTAGTGATTTATTGTTTTTATATAGCTGCTATTTCCATAAAATTAATAAATACATAACCTATATAAATTAAATTCCCAAAACTCAATTTTTTTACCACAATCTAATACATAGGTGGAATTTTTGTAGATTAATAATATTTGATATGCTTAATTTTTCGCCAGCAAGAACAAACCGCAGAATGGATTTTCACAAAATTTTCACCAAAAATCGGATAAGTGAAAATATAGAGCTGATTATATTTGGGAAAAATATGAACGTAGGAAGGGGTTTTTTAGAGGGGATAAATATTTGAAAAAATCATAAAGAAAGATATCTGATTCAAATAAAATTTTTCAGAAATATTTACAATTGTCAACATTTATTTTCCGAAATATAAACCCTCATTGGTGTACATTGAGGGGGGTTTTAGGAAGGTTGAAAATTTAATAAAATCGAAGAAATTAACTAATGATCTGATCAGTGGCGTCTCGTGGTAAGAATTGTAAGGTGTTCTGCGATTTTTTTAAAAAGTTTACCTTGTAAGGGGGCAGAGCTGGGTAGTATCCGGATACAATATCCGGATACTTTTATGTATCCGAAAGCTGTATTCGGATACTTTTTAAATTTTATATCCGGTATCCGTATCCGTAGCCAAATTTTAAAGTATCCGGTATCCGGATACATTTTTTGATATTCGGATACTTTTAAATATTTATCGACCGCCGATAATTCATAACACTGCCCTTCCTTTTCTCTTTTACAACTATGATTGATACGCCTAAAAGAAAAGCTTTAAGCGATTAACACTTTGAGGTATTGGTACTTACAAGGCAAATGCACTTCACTTCTGACTTCGTCAGCAATTGGAATAATTTCTGTATTAGTACGTTTTTATTTTAATTTAATGTTTCCTTATAAGTTTAGGTTCTAGTTTTATTATTCCTAAGCAATAAACAATTTTTTGAGTACTTTCTGATTTCTATCTCCAATTAATGTATTTTTATTATTATATATTACATTAAAAATACATGCATATTACACAGTTCTAATAATAATAATTTATGGCCTTGTTAAAAAACTATCCTTCAAAGTATCCGAAAAAAATATCCGGATACTTGTTCATACCCGAATACATTTTTAAATAAAAGTACTTTTTTAAAAAGTATCCGGATACATTTTGAGTATCCGATATCCGGACACTTTTTTTTCAGTATCCGACCCAACTCTGAAGGGGGGTTCTCTCCCATCAATTTTATCGTCGTTTCTTCGCCTTTCGTGTTGAAATATTGGATTTCTGGAGCCGAAAAATTAATAAGCCCACGAAATATTCCCAGATTCTCGGAAGTCAAACTCTCATTATGTCCCCGAAGCTCCACAAAATTTAACAGAATTAATTTATTTTTTGGAAAAATATATCGATTCTTCTACACATTTTCAATATGTTTCTGTATATTTAATCAAAAAGCCGAATCTAATTGAGCCATGACATTAGTTCGCCCTAGTAACGTTAATTTCATACAATTATGAAGATGGCTTTTAGAATTTTTAGGTTTTTTTTATTTTCAAACTCAAATACTCTAGATTCGAGTATTTTAGCAATCAACGATTTAAGCTTAAAATTCTACCTGACTTTTATTACTCTGTTCCAGCACACTTATTCTTACTACAAAGATAAACCTTTACAAGGTTTGCAGTATGTTTACAAAATGTTAAAATAAATGGAAACTTTCACTTTTTCAAACAAAATAATATTAACTATGAAGAAAATAATATTTTAACAGAGATAAACTATTGTAGGTACCTACATGAAATCAATATTTCAACATAAGTAAATAAAGATTCTTAAACCTCATTGTTTCTTTTATGTGAATTCCCTTTAAGTATCTTACCCATTTACCTATCCGCAATTTAAGATATCAAGTATTGTACCGATAATTTACGACCGCTCACAAAAAAAGCTGCAAATTTCCACTACATCAAAGGAGTTACCAGACTTATTAGAATATCTTTGGATGATGCCTATAGATCGTCGGAGATATCTATCAGTAAATAGATAAATAAATAAATATCAATAGTAGGTTTTTTGGTAAATATAATTTACAAGTTATTGTATTCAGTATAATATCCAAATATTAGATAGATAGATTTAATGACGACTTTACATTATAAATTGTTCCCTGAAAAATCTCTTCTGAAAAACTTGGACCTAACTTGGAATTAAGTAACCTTAATTTAATCTACACCACTAAAACTTCAGTGAATAGTCTGTAATACAGGCTCTGTTAAATAAATAATGTCAATTTTTACTTTATTGAATTTACACAGGGTGTCCGCGAAAAGTTTATTATTTAAAATAATTATAATTTATCTAGTTTTAAATTTAATAATATCTTAATGGATATCATTAAATTTCAGGTTCTGGATATTTAATAATACTGTTAACGTATGGCCGTAGAAAAATAAGTATTAAATGAGATAATGTAACAACTGTAGTCGCATTTAAAATATAATATACACATTTGTATTTATTGTACTATTATCGACTATTTTTTATTGCTGATAAGTAAATAAAAATTATTGTTTTATTTTTACCTACCTATTTTCGTAAAATGTTAATATGTTAAAAAGCCACCTATTCATTAAATTTTGTAGCTCCCCCTGCTTAATAAATTAGGCACCTAGTGTAAGTACATTTTTAACCAAAAATTCAAACTGAAATCTGCATCTAAATGCTAATTAAACCACAAATGTAAGACTTTATTGTTGTCTCTTGATTTTATTGTTTATATTTTTTCTTATATAGTTGTACCTATAAAGCGACAAAATAATAATTGTACTTTAGAGCTAGACAAAATGAGGTATGAAAACTTAAAAAAAAATGTCTAACCTGTTTTTAATTTCTAACCTGTTTAAAATTAAAAATTGACCTGTTACACGATTTTTCAATGTCGCTGTTTTAGAAAATGACCAATTTATTTCTTTCATTTGCACCATGTATATGCTCGAGGCATACCTATGTCATTGAAAGATTAAAAACAGACCCTTCTTTTTTTGTTGGCTTCGTTATCGAGTAGTAATAATACTAAAGAAGTTAAACTTTACATTCTACCCCACTCTCTGTATCTTAATCGATAAAATAATAATTGTACTTTAGAAGCTATACAAAATGAGGTATCAATCAATTTCTTGAGTGTCTAGGTTATAATATTAAATCGGCAACACTGTTGAACGATGTTCCTAAAAATCGCACCATCTGTGTGTGCTTTACTAAAATGTTTTTAAAAGTTCTGCATAGCGATGTAGACGTCAGCACCTCCCAGAGGTAAAAATTTAATGTGCGAATTTTAAATCGTATTATTGTTATATTCGAATTTTGTAAAACAAACGTATTTAAATAACAATTTTTTTTTGTAAAATACTTAAAAAGATATCCATTCAATTGTTTCAAACTTTAAAATAAAAAAAAATATTCGAATAAATGATTTAGGCATGAATTAATATTTTTTTATTTTTTTGTGTCAAAACTGTACATTCAAAAATTTTCAAAAAATTTGTATATATTTTATTAAAGAAGATGCATAATATTACAAAAAATAGTTCAAATCGTTCGACTAGTTTTTGAGTTTTATACGTGAGAAAACATAGTTTTTCTTGTTTTTCCCGAAAACAACTCGAGCGATTTTGATTAAATTTTCGGAAAATACTAGTCGCGATATAATACATATTCATGAATTTTTTCAAAATTTTTGAATGTGTAGTTATTTTTTCCGGGGGTCCACTTAAACCTTAAGAGATATAGCCTGGATAAATTAGTCTGGAACACCCCGTATAATGTCACGGTCACTTTTATCTCGAGCTGTATCACACTAAACGATTACTTCTTATTCAATTGTTATAAAGTAACAAATTAATCACTGAAATCTTCGGTAATATTCGCTTTTTGACCGTATCGCGTACTTAATCAAACTAACTGCGTCCATCTTACAACGTGATTTAGTACAATTCCTGACCGTTTTTATATCTTAAAAGCAGTACAGTCTTAGTTATCCTCTAGGACTTTGTCCAGTTAACGTTCCTGGTAAAGTTGTGTCAAATTAAATGCCAGTATATCAATTTTGTTTTTATTAGTGGGGTTTTTAGACCAAGAGCCAATTGCTCAGAAAGGTTGGGCCAGAAATCCGCACCATTGAAAGTTGTTCAGAATTTAATATTGAAAGAAACTACACCAGACAAGAAATTGTGATCATGTCGGATAATCAAGAAGCCAACAAAGCAATGAATTCACATACAATCTGTTTGATGGTTTGGGAATGCCTAAATGAACTAGACCAGAAGAACACTGTCGCCCTCCTAGGGGTCATAGGTCACATAGAAATATAAGGGAACAAAACAGCAGCTTTGCTGGCAAAAAAGGAGCTGAAACCCCACATCTAGGACCAGAACCATCTTGTGGAATCAGGAGTAGCGCGGTTAAGAAGTCACGTGAAGAAACTAGGGATAGTAGATGAAGCAACGTGCAGATTCTATGATGAAGAAGACTAAATCTCAATACACATACTCTTGGAATGCCCTGCCTTGAAAATTCTAGAGCTAGATACATATAGGAACATACAAAATAGAAGAGGATCTACCTGGACCCTTATTCTTGACTGAGGGAGTAGATCTTCACGAGATAACATCTTCATTTTGCGGGGTTACTCATCATATTAGCCCTTATTTGAAACCCGACGATGTTTTAAAATTTCTTAAGACCGTATTACATTACGCAATTTTTGTGCAATGCAAGAGATAGACAAGAGAAAGTTCTGTACTACTTACTCTTGCGCGCATGCAATGTCCATGCAAGCTAAAATAAATAGAACGGACTCTAATTTTAATGAAATACAGATGATATTTTAATAACTTTTTTGGTAATAATAATTGTGTTACCAATATGTAACCCTAACCTAAGAATTTGAATTATATTCTATACAGTCGTTTGATTCATTGATTGATTAGTGTGTTTATTTATTTTCTAGTTTTATAATATCATATTAATTAATTTCGATTATTGACTATTCAAACGAATCAATTTATGTTTACTTTTAATTTAAGTTGGCTGCACAGTTACATCAAATTAATATAGCATGAAAATTGCTTAGTGTAAAAATTAGCATGATAGGCAAGAGGTATGCAATACAAAACAGAACTTGCATGTCACAAAACTTGCATTGCATAATGTAATACGGTCTTTAAGAAAATAGAACCAAAAGAGCTGCTATAAGTCTGAGAAAACATCAGACTTATGGCAGAAAAGAGGATCAATGGATCTTGTAGGTCGCAGGTGTACTTATCATCCCCAATAATACATACATGGTCTGCTTCAGCGTTCTTTCCTCCCCAATTTCCAAGAGAACTTGTTAATTTGATTTTATTTATACCCATGTGTTTTTATCTTCCTCTAAATCTCCATTGCCTCCAGCCTATCCTTTTCTTACTCTCCAATAGTCCATGTTTCCGAACCTTAGGTTCAAACACTCCAAATAAAAGTCCAAGAAAACTGCTTCCTTATTTTCAGTTTTAAATGCGATTTGTTAAGGTTATATTTCTCGAGAGAAGATTGTGTGGAAATTGCAATTCTTCTTTTGATGTCTGCAGTTGATTTGTTTGAATTATTTATTTGGCTTCTCAAGTAGCAGAACTCATTTATTTAATGGTTGCGGATAGCATTACTGAAACTTTTGTGTTAAGGTAGGGCCGTCTCCAGTCCACCCACCCTTTACTATTACAAACGGTAAAAAGAATAAAAATTCTCTTCCACTGAAAAAATCTGTCAGGAATAAGGAAAAATTACCAAACAACCAGAAAATTACCAAATATATTTTTAATTATTTATATACAACAATCTTCAATTCAATCCTCTTCTTCTTCTTCATCGTCTTTACTGTTTTTCGTTAGACTTCCAAAAACTTCTGTAGGCACGCTCTTTTTCTCAACCGGAACCTCTTCCTCCTCTTCATCAGAATCTTCGCTGCCTATATCGATTTCATCCGGATTAACCACTTTGTCTTTATTGTCGCCTTGAGTTTCTCCTCTGACGAACATTATTCCTGCGCCTTTACCGATCTGAGAAGTTCCAGCCATTTCGACGGCTTTAGCCTCCAATAGGCGCATACCATCCTTAACACCAGGCGCCAAATCCGCCACCGTTCCGCTCATACTACCAGCCGAGCTCAACATCTGAGCCGACATCATATTCACCTGCAACATATATAATCCATTTATTTATTAACAAGTACAAAATTACATTGTTAAGACAGATATAAATAAATACATACTCAAAATGAGCTAGACACTTGTGTTGAGAACATTAAAAAATAAAACTTCCACTTTTATTTAAAGAATTGCGTTTTAAAACTTAATTATAGCTGTTTCCCTACATCTGACAATGAGTTCCTCTTTTCAAAAGTGGCAACAGCGCATTTAATACTTCATATGTGGATCAAAACTATAAAATCAATTCATAGTCTTACTACTATTGCACTTTTAATTACAATAAATAATACTTTCTGTCTGCATATTATTAAATGTATTATTTATTTGCTTTGATTAATATCAGCCGGTTTCGTACTGAAACTTGACCGGATAGCCTTGGCAGCTTAGACCACAAATTATACAGAAGAAAAAGATCAGATTGGTTTGTTTACGTTTTTCCCATTTGTTTGTCGGTATTTGTTCTTTTTTTGTATTCTATTAGTGATTTCATTATTTTAAATAAAACACAAAAAATACAACAATTGCAAAACACAACTCCAAAAATGTAAACAAACAAAACATGCGCAAGCGTGTAGGATACCACCGCTGTGGCCAATGGATGAATTTTGTACAAGGGAAATGCTGCCAACAAAACGAACAAAAAAATACTGGAAAAGGTTAGTCCAATAAGGAAGCGGTTTTCCAATACATTTTTGGTTTTTCTTATATATTTTGGACCCCTTTACCACCCATGTTGTACCCGAAAAGTATGGAAGTCTTTTCAAACACTTTATAAAACCTCTTTGCAGTGAAAGATGCCGAAAAATATGTACTTTTTTATTTACAGATGATGAAAGAAAAAATATAAATAAACAATGTTGGCAAATGACATTTTTTGAGAAGAGAAACTTTGTTTTTAGTTATGTAACATCTTCAGATGTTAAACGTCATAGGTGTCCGGAGTCTAGAAGAAACAAGTCACTTAAATATTTCTTCAAGTTGTAACAGTACCTGTTAACATTTTAAGCAAGTGGTATCCTAAATATTAAATTAAATTAGTACCGCGAGCTCCATCTCAATCCTTGTGAAGACTGCGAAGTCTGTTTATTGTGGCAAAACCATATCTCCAAGGAAAATGAAGCTCGTACAGCCTACCAGCTAGACAAAGAGTGTCAGATTGACATATTGAAATTACATGTTGTTTGTTTGTAACTAGGTACTTGATGTTGATAAGGAGTTAAGGCTAGACCAAGTAAGGAAGTAATAAGACATAACAATATTAAAGCCTAGATGTTATGAGCCCTAAGGGATTATCCTGGATGTACTTCCCTCTAAGATCAGTATAACTGTGCAATGATATAGAAAAACCAGGAAAAAACTATATCATGCTGATCTTTACAATAACTTAATATATTTGTGTTACAATTACGTCTTATCTATGTATAAAATGAAGACTCAATCAAAGCAAACACTTTAAAAGTGGAGAACTTCCCAGATTTATTTGTTCATTAACAACTTTAGATTGTGGATCTGCTAGATGTCTTTTAATTTCAAGTTCGTCTAGAAAATCTAAATTTTGTTTTTTATCACAAATGTGTAGTATATGAATGTCATTGGTGTGTATAAGTGAGTTTGGATGTTCCAGTAGGTGTTTTGCATAGTTCGACTTATCTGGTTGTTGTAATCTATATGCTCGTAAGTGTTCATTAAATCTTACTTCAAAATTTCTTTGTGTTTGACCTACATATACTGCATTACATTTTGGACAATTAATTTTGTAAACACCAGATTTTTTCAATTTTGGTAATTTTGTTTTCACATTTAACAATTTTGTTCCAATACTATTTTGTGTTTTAAATGATATTAATGCTGATGTTGCCGAAAATATTATTTTTGAAATTGCATTGGAAATATTTCCACAATATGTAATACTTTTATAGCTTTTAATTTCTTTAGTTTGTTTTGGAAATATTAGTTCTAGTGACACTTTTTGTTCTTTCCTATTAATAAATTTATTTATTAAATGAATTGGATAGCCATTAGACGTAGCTATTTGTTTTATGATACTAATTTCTTTATCAAAGTTAATTTTGTCCATTGGAACTGAAAATGCCCTATGTATCATGGAATTATAAGCTGCTAATTTATGTGATAGTGGATGATTTGAATTATATGGTATGGTTACATCTGTTTGTGTAGGTTTTCTGTATATTGAATAATTTAATGAATTATTAACTTTTTTAATTCTTAAATCTTTGATGACGTGCACCTATATTTATACTGGACAAGGTATATACACGAAATTACCAAAGCCTGTCAAAGTGAGGTATACATAGAGTATTATTGCTCAATGATATGTAACATGTTTTATTTAAATCTAATCTCAGTAGTTTGTTTTCAAACCATCATTTGATAGTTGGTAGATCTTTTTCCACTTTGGTTTGTAATTGCACCCAAGTGTTTGATGGATCCTAAGACTATTTTTTGGCGATTTTTGCCTTAAAGCACTTAAGAGTATTACTGATAGTATCAAATCCCCTAGGTCTAAATGAATATTGAACTACACCAAATATTGCTGGTGTAAACACTGCGTTTAAATAAATCCATACATACCTGAGTGTTGTAGACAGCTTGAACGCTACGTTTGATCCTCAACATTTCCCTCATGGTATCTTCGTTCCCGTGCCTCACTTCGAATTCTTTCCACAATTGCCAGAAGTCCGCCGTGATGCGTGGATCGCATATTTGACTGCAATGTGCGTATATCGCTCTAGCTCTGTCGATTTCTCCAAGCTTGGTTTCCATATCGGCGAAACGAAGACACATTTCCCTGGTATTTTTCTCCGGTAATACTTCGATGGCCTTTTCGTAGATCTGTCTCGTTTTTGGTATACCGTAAATTTCGGCGGCCCGTTTTATGTAGATGTTAAATATGTCGAACATTTCTTCTTCGGGTACGGCTTTGGTGGCCCTTTCGTAGACAGCCATCGCGTGTCTGGCCATACCGTATTCCTCCTCTAATTTGGCGTAAAGTAGATAAAGATGTTTGGCGAATTGAGGCGGGCAACCGTCCAAACACTGCTCGAATAGATCTCTAGCGCGTTCCAGCTTCGTTCCTTGATAACGTTTCAGGAATTTCGTTAAATAAGTGTTCCAAATGTCGTACACGTTCGGCCACTTGAACAAGGATATCCCCTTCTCATACGCCCTAAATTAAAAAAAAAATGTCATGAAGTATACTGTGATTCCAAAATAGTAGGCACTAAATTCTCGGAAACGATTGTATCTTGTTTCTTGAGACTAAGCTACTGTTTTCAGGGAAAATTCATACAAGACGTTGATAAATAGTCGAATATTTGATCTAAATTTCGAGAATATTTTAATTAATTAGCTAAATTTAAATTTACAGAAACACGTAAAGTGCCACCATGCAGGTGAAAAAAGTGTGCCCCACTGGCCGTATGTTTTTTTTAAATTTTCAACCAAAAATCATTAAAAGTATAACTACTAGCCTTCCAGTTAGCCAAATATTGAATCTGAGGTAAAAAAAAGCATTTGTTCTTGGTGGGTTACGCTGACCCACCACGGCCCTGATGATATGGGAAAGCCAGATTCTTGCATATTTTCGCTGCTGAATCGGTAGTTGGTTTGGTTCTTTTCTTTCATGTGCAGTGTTGCCTGTAAAATGTCGTACGAAAAACACCAGAATACAAAACCTTTGGGATGAAATGCTGTCAGATGAGTCTGACTTCTCGCCAGATATATCTGATTATGAGCCTTCTTCTGATTCAGATCAATCTTCTAGTGAGAAAGAAAACAGTGTTCCTGAAATGATCACCGTTCGCAAACGTTCTGGGCCGGTATTCTCAACTCACTCCTCTCACAGCGAGCGATCACAAAAGGGAGTGATTTGATTGGCAGCGATATGGCTTTTCTAGATTCTTATGTATCCCTCCGCTCGCAAATTTATGACACGAGCAACTGGTACACATGAAAGCGAGTAAAATAAAGCACTCCTCTTTGACAGGAGCGATCCATGCGAGGAGAGGGCATGAGAATCGATTTGGCAGTGAATTTCACTCCCCTCGCATTCAACGACATCGATATCGCTCCAAGCGAGGACCTGAGAATACCGACCCTGGGGAAATTCAGAAACCAAAATCGGTTCTAGAATATAACAAATACAAAAGTTATATTGACATATCAGGTAAATTTACTTCTTGAAACATACTTACTACTAATACAGTAGGTAGTAGGTAATCCTTATTTTAAAATATAATGTCATCTTACAGATCAAGTGAAGTCGTATAACTCATCACTAAGAAGAGGGGTTAAGTGGTATGGAAAGCTCGCTATTGAATTTATTGCTGGGGCCGCTTTAGTAAGTGCCTATTTCCTTCACCAGGAAATCACTAACAATAAAATGAGTATTATAATATTTTTATATAGGATTGATCAAACAGGTGCCGCAAAACAATTTGCCACAAAAACAAGGCCATGCTCTAACTGAAACTGAAAAAAAAAAGATTTGTTCTGGGTGCTATCAGAAAAACGTTGTTTTACATGGAAGGAACCTAACCCAAAATCGAACTTCCAAAACAAAAACCAGATGTCTAATTTGTGTAAAAAATTTGTGTTTAGAGTGTTTTTTTGAATCGCATAGTGCTAATTTAAACGTTTGATTATTATTTTTTGTTTATTTATTTATTTATTCACGGGCAAGCCCAATTCACAATAAATATACAGTGTTAAATTGCTCTAAAAATAGAAAAAGAAAACATGTCAGGTATTAAATTTATGAAAAAAAAACAGCAAAACCAAAACCCAAAATACAGTAGAGGGTGACAACACCATAACTTCAGCCAACACTCGAAAATTTGATATCAAAGTTTAAGCTCCATCAGATGTTTTTTAAACTTGAAGGTTGACACATTAAAAATTGAGATATTTTCAATGGAGTTAGCTAATCTAGGTGTCCTAGGGAGAAAACTATTCATTGCATAGTTGTACCTATGAAATGAAACATGAAAGGTTTGCACTTTCCTAGTTACACGAGGAGGAACAACTAAATTTATTTTAGAGAGAAGCTCGGGACTATTGCACATTCCATTAATTATATTAAAAAGCTGTATGAGATCTCTTTGTTTTCTTAGAATCTGTAGGGTAGGGATGAGGGATGTTGGATGTTTAATAAAAGCTCTAGATGGAAAATACGCCTCTTAAAGGCAATGTATATTAAAAAATTGTGCTGAACTGATTCTAGTTTAGCTTTATAAGTAATGTAATGCAGAGACCATACTGGAGAACAATAATCAAGGTGTGTTCTGACTAGAGAACAATAAAGGGACTTAATAGCACTGATGTTAGTAAAATCACAAGTGGTTCTCTTTAGAAAGCCCAACATCTTCATAGATTTCTGAACAACAGTAGTAATATGAAACTTATACGTGAGTGAGGAGTCTAATGTAACATCAAGGTCTTTAAATTTGGGAAACACAATTTAAACTGACATTATTAATGCTGTAATCAAAAGCTGTTGGGTGATGTATTCGATAAAAGCGCATAATATGACACTTCTTGCACACCAATCTGATAGGCTATACAAATTAGATTGCAAAATCAAGGCATCATCATCACTATTAATTATTTTAAAACATTTGAGGTCGTCAGAAAATAAAAGAGCTTTGCTACCCTGAAAGCAATACATTATGTCATTAATAAACAAGTTAAATAATAAAGGACCCAGATGAGACCCTTGGAGAACTCCAGAAGTCACTGGAAAAGTATGAGAATAATAATGATTAACTCTCACCACTTGCAATCTATCCCATAGATGACTACCTAACCATTTCAAAACAGGACCATCCACAACATACAAACAAAGTTTATGTAACAAAAGTTTATGATTCACCCTGTCAAAAGCTTTGGAAAAATCAGTGTAAATAGCATCAATTTGCAAACCCTTCTCCAATGCATCAGCCAAAAAGTCAACATATGTGAGTAAACCCAATTCAGCAGACCTTTTAGATGTGAAACCAAATTGTTGGGATGTTATAATGCTCGAGCAGTCATAGGAGAGATAGTCAGTAATAATGCTTTCAAATATTTTGGGAATTATGCTGAGAACAGTTATAGGACAATAATTTGTGATGTCACATTTTCTACCTGATTTTTAAACTGGTGTTATATATGATGTTTTCCAGTAATCCGGAAACTCACCAGTAACAAGAGACTTATTAAATAGGTATATGAAAGAGCGGACGGGATAAAATAAAGCTAAATTTCTTAAGGAAAGTGGGAGGTAATCCATCAGGACCAGGACATTTTTAACATTAAGTTTTGACATTTTTAAGGTAAGTGAATACATTTACTTTTGATGCTGAGTTTGTTTTGGTTCTAATAAATATGATATGAAATAAATATCACTGTTTTCTTTCCTTGGTCGTGATGGGTTATATAGATCCACCAAATCAATGGCCAACCTTGACAATACCTTGCTAAAACAGTTGTAAACACATTGTCATGCATTTCATATGGCAGCGGTGGGCGACTGTGAGACACAGCGGCCACAAGGAAAGTTGATGTCTGGTGGTTCATATTGACCCACCATGGCCTCTAGGCAAAATTTGTTTCTACAGTTTAGGTGAGCCACTTAGACCCACCATGACACTTTACGTGTTAAATATGTTCATTATCTTCTTTTGATTACAAATAAGAGAAAAAGAGAGGATTTCTCATTAAATTTTAAAGCACAGATATGGACATCTCATCTCATTTTAATTGGTACTTATATAAAATAAGGGTGACGTAGGTAACCATAAAATTTAAATTTCAAATGCAGACCAAATTTATAAATAAAAATGTTATCTGTACAGTTAAATTCCTATAGGTCTCTTTTATATGGTGCAAATATAAAAGAAAAACACTAAATACAGTGATTCCAAAATAGTAGGTACCAAATTCTCGGAAATAATTGTGACTAGGATGCCGTTTTAAGGGAAAAATTATTTTGCAATTAATTTCTCTCTCTCTACATTCCAATTTCTTTTATTCTTTTAATAACCATTGGTGTTCCTGAATAAATCTTTTTGACAAGTAGTTTTTATTTTTAATAATATTTAAATTTAATGTAATTAAAACATATTATACAATATCCTATCATTATTAGCTGCATATAGATGATTAAAAGAGAAAAGGATAATATATATAGAATCATAATGTGAAAACAAAGTTTTCAGTTTAATGTAATAATATTTCTGAGAATTTAGTGCCTACTATTTTGAAATCATAGCATAATTCGTAATTCCTTAATTAAAAAAAAACTAACCTAAAAGCTTCCTCAAAATAGTTGTTTTCTTCTAAAAATACGCTATAGTTGATGATTATTTGTGGCGTGGCTATTTTTAAATCTATAATTTTATCGTAAATGGCTTTACACGATTTGAACGTACCAAAACTTTCTTCCAAGTCGGCATACATCGACCAAACTTTAAGCGATTTGTACAGTCGACTTTGTACGGTTTCTGAATCGTCATGGTAAGCTACTTTACGGCTCGGCATTACAGTAGCTCTGTGCATTAGTCTTAAAGCTTCGTCGAAATTTTCATTTTTAATTTCCATTTCTGCCCATTCGCACCAAACCGTCGCTAGATCGTCCACTTTAACGTAAGCTACTTGGGAAGCTTTCTCGAATATTAATCTAGCATCATCGATTTGACCGTTCTTGGCGTAAAATTTAGCAAAATCTACCCACAAAGTATGTAATTTACCAACAGCTAGCTTTGGGTCTACAGTTTCCACAGCTTCTGTATAAGTATTAATAATATCCACTGGTTTACCTAATGAAAAAACCATATTTTTTTAAAAACAAAATAAATTCAACAAAAATGTTTATACCTTCATAAAGTTGTACTCTCTTATGCCATTCTTGTACATTATGAGGATTTTGTCTTAACAAAACTGAATTTAATAACAACAATCTTCTTTCCATTAGATATTCATATCTTGCAAGTCTTAATTCTAATTCTGTTTCATCATCTTCAGAAGGATTCTGTTTATTAGCCACTTCTTCCATTCTTTTACTCAAACTTAATTCTTCAAATTGAGCATAAGCATCAAAAATTTGAGTAAAATCTCTTACGGTTGTCACTGTTTGAATGGCTTCTTCATAAATATCACGAGCGCGCTCAAATAAACCACTCCGAACATAATAATTGGCCAAAGAATTCCACAGGTGTCCTAAATTATACATAAAAAGTAAAATTAAGAAACTAAATTGTTTAAATAATTTACCTAACTGATCTGTATACCTTCTTAAACCACCTCTAATAATAGCATCTACATTTAAGGAATGTACTTTTTCAGGATTCTTAGATATCAGTTCACACAATTCATTCCACAGTTGATGTTTGGATTTTCCTTGTTGAGATACAAAATTTTCATCATTGACTATATTTGCCATTAATTGTGCAGCTTCATCTAATCTTTCAATGTTAGTTAAATATGCAATGTATTCTTCAGCATTTTCAGGGCACAATTTCATATATCTACCCACAAAAATAAATGTTAACACTTTAAACATACTAAAAATAAAACTATTTACCTTCTAAATACTCTGATTGCCGTTTCCGGAATGTCGTGTTTCTGTACAAACTTTAAATACAACGGCCAAATCCTATTATGCTGAGTAACTGGTAGGGCCCGCAAAGCTCTATCAAACACTTTCCTAGTTCTTGTAATCTTACATTGGTCAGTTAAAAATGTGCAATAGTCCATCCAAATACGCGGCATCTTGTGCATAAAGACAAGAGATCTTTCAAATGCATTATTTACTTCTTCGTAACCCGGATCTGTTATACATTTACTTTTTATTTGATTTCTTCTAGTTCTTAGGTAATTGTACCATAATTTGTAAGATCCTGGTAGTTCTTTCAAAGCTCTCTCGAAAATAATATTAACTCCATTATTTGGAGCCGATTTTTTGTGTTCAATATACCTTAACCAATGTTTAACTGAATATGGATTTCTTAAAATCTCTTCTTCGTAAGGCAAATCGTCGTCATTCTAAAACACGGTTTTATTACAGAAACAGGGAATATTTTAGAAATTATTAAAAAATACTTACAAAAACAATTTCCATAGGTTGTGGTTTACTTTCTGGCATTTTATTATTGTTATTATTATTTAATTTAAAAAAAAAACCTTAAAACTATTTTATATCTAGGTTAGAGATGCTATCTGTCAAAATATGGTGGATGTAAGATGTAAGAATGTAGAATTGCCCGTAATAAGAGATGATAAAAAAGAAGATTTTAAAAGAAGTTCAAATGTGGGATAGTTCAAATGTCCACAATTTTAAATGTAAATTTCGATTTAAATTCGAAATAAACTTTTATTTATAAATAGTTTACAGTAAACTCATTGATATTTTAATTACATTTTAACAACATGTGTAAATAGTTTTTAAAAATAGGAAAAATACCATTATTGACATAACCTCTTTATTTATTACTTTATATTTATAATTGTTATTATGTCTATTTTGTTAAATCCAATAACTGCTAAGCAATATTTGAATACAATCAACCAATTTATACCTCGAAATATACAATTATCAACAACACAGAAGGTTAGTTAAATAGTCAGACATTTCAATGATATCCGTAACATTATTTCGTTTTAGATCATAATAGTATCTGTATCGACTGGTGTAGTATTAATTGGAGTCTTAGCGAGACTGTTACGCCGTAAGAAAAAGGTCGTCGATCCATCCAAACTACCAAGAAACATTTTTAATGGTAAACTTTCAAGAATATCTGGTATGAGAAGCCCATTTCCAGGTAAATAACAACTTGTTATTATTAAACATTTATTAAATTGATACTCTTGTAGATTTGGGTAGTGTCGCGAGCAGTGGAAGACGTAGTACAACTCACAGTGTATTGGCAGACAGATTGAATAAACAAGGATCAATTGCGGCTAGTTGTAAGGCATCAGTAGCATCAGGAAGTGTAGTTAGTAATGGTTTACCCATACCAGAAGGCTTGGATACTTCTAATTTAACACCACAACAACTTGGAGTCATGGGTGAGTCAATTTTTAATTTAAACAAATTTTTAACTTCCATATATTCAGAAAATTTGTGAGATGTAAGAATTTTGGTCCTAAATTTTAAAAGTTTGCTCTATGATAGGAATAAGTGTGGTACAGGATTTTTGTTTGTGAAATATTTGATTGTGGTAGATAGATATTTATCTTTATAGAGGGTTGTCTTAATTTATAGTTTTTCATTCTTCCCAAATACTTGTCTTAATGTTTTTCTTTGTTGGAATGGGTTTCTTAGTAGGAAAACAAGGTTATTATACTTTAATTTCTTTAATAATGAATATCTACATAATACAGGAATGTACAATAATAATTAAAAACAAATATATCTTTACATCAAACAATTTTTTTCAGTCCAATATTTGAATCACAAAGAACGGTAGCTGCTATTTTATCTCTTAAAATATTGTCACTGTTTATAGGAAAAAAAGCACAATTAGAAGTCGATATATTTAAAAGTGATTTTTGATCTTGCAAAGTGATATTTTTTGTTAAGCTTTAACAATATAAACAAAGTCATCAGATTACACGAAATTCTATAATTTGAATCTGACTTTGTAATACGTTAATAGATATGAAATATTTTGATTTTAAATAACGTACGTCAATATACATATATAATTTAAGTTCTATATACAGAAAACAGTTTTGTATTAATTAGTAGTAAGTCCAGCTTAAAGGAATGATTAAAAACGAATCCATTACTACATTTTTTGTACTTAATACTTGCAATAATTAGTTTTTAGTATTAACTTAAATGACAATCTACAATATTTGATGTATTTATAAATATTCGAGGTACATGACACAGGCAAAAGATCTTAAATATATTACCTGAACCTATTTACTACATATTATACAGAATATGTATTTTATTTTAGAATTAACCATAATAAAATGCGTATCCACCAACTAGATAACTAGATAGACTGTTTTCTATTTATAAATACCAATAAATCTGATCAATAATGTTACTAGTTCCACTACTAGTGGTAGTATAAACTGTATATGGTAACAATATTGCAACAATCAGAGCAAAATTGAACAAGTAACTCACAGGAGTTCAATTAAAATTGATACAACACAATGCATACCAATTGGGATGTTACATAAGTGTCAATGGATTTGTTTAAACAAATTTAACTGTTACATTTTTATCAATAGAGATAAAGAGAGATGTTGCTCATTACAACACATCCTCTGAGGTAAAATTAACGACAAAATTACAAACTAGACTTTTAAGAGAAAATTGAGGTGGGATAACTAAAGGAAAATGAACAACGTTTTAGAGCAAAACTTGTTTAGAAAGATAATAATGGATGAGTAACTTGAAACGAGACAAAAATTAGAGAAAGGAAGTTCTTCAAGGCAAAAGTAACAGCAAAAACGGTTTCAAAATTGCTTCAATGATTGTAAACAACATTTAAAGCTTGGGCTGTTGGAGACATTTAGACAGATTCACAAGGAAGGTTTGGTGGATGCACACAAAGGCAAGAATTGCAATCGAGACAGGCTCTAGCCAAGTTTTGTACCTTCTTTTTAAAATACTGAATAAGTATATCATTATTTTTAGCAAAAATATACGCCACATACTAAATTCTACCATTTTAATTATTTTTTTGGCAAAATATATATCTTCGTGCTAAGAATTTATTTCAAAATTGCGCGCTAGTCTTTAAATCGTCCAAAATCGATGGATTTTTTCCAAACGTAAAATAAAAGTGTATAGAATCAATTTTCTCCGTTGCACTTTCGTTTATCTTGGAAAAATAAGCTTTAGGAAACCTTTTTACATTATAATAAAGGTTCTTTTTTTTGGCATACATTTTTTGGACGATACATTCTACTCTTAGTTTATTTAGACCTCATCGTACTCTAAATTGGACGTGTTGTAGCAAATTATCACCAAATATTCGGTATTTTTTTTATATTATTTTTCCAACTAATCCCCTATCACTTCCTGCCTATATACAAAATCTATATACATTTAATTCTAAATAAAAAACGATCCGAGGGGTCGATAGAACAATATTACGATGAGAAAATTTTAGCACGTACATAAATAACAACCAAAATGAAAAACTTAAATACTATTTTTTTAGCCCTCTCGCAAAATTTGATCGATTCTACGTACATAAATAATTTAAAGTAAAATCGATTTCTTTCATTGCTCCGATCGATATATTTGGGAATTACAAACGCCGAACGAAATATTACCAGTCTATTTACGTACGACCGAATAAAAATGCAACGGTAATCACTAGACTGCCGACTAAACTACGCGTACTACTGTTCGGTACATTTGAACTACCGGATTTGCTTTCTCGCGCCTCGCCATCTTTCAACGTCGAATTCTGGTCGTCTTCTTGCGCCTTATCCGTTTTCTTGTTGGAGGCTTGTAGATTGCCGGCTTGTTGGGAATTTATCACTTCCGGGGAGGCTATTGGAACGACCTACAAGTCAAAAAAATAACATTACAAAGTAAACAAGTTAATAAGAAGCAAAAACAATACATTGTGACAGTTCTAGAGAAAAATATCTACTCTAGAATTGTAGTTAAACGCAAATTCATGGATAACCACGTTTTATTTATTGATTTAAAATCAGTCTTCGACACCTTAGATAACCTATCAGGTTTCAGTGGAAAGAAAGCAGATATTCTCAAATGTAAAAAGAAATCCAGCACTGAATCTAAATTACTCTCTTGTGGTTCATTAAATTGATAGATTAGAGATTTTTATAATTGTAGATGAAAATGTTTGTTCCCAATAAGTATTAAACTTAAAAAAAATGATTGAAGAATAGCAGTTGAGCTAACTTGAATAAAAACAGAAAGAAACATGTTTTCAAAGTGAAGAATTTGGTTTATGTTCATTGATTTCAAAGCTGCAATTGACACTGGGTTTCAGTTGAAAGAACCTGGTTTGCTGGAATATAAAAAGGAATCAAGCAGGGAGATGAACTGGGTTTCTTAGAGATTTGGTGGTTAAAATACTCAAAATGGTGTTTGGATTCAAGAATTTGATTCCAATAAGGTAAAACGATGAACTAGAGGAACAATGTTCCAATACAAGAAGAACTAATGGTTCCATTTATTGATTTCTAAGCTGCTTTCGACACTGTTAGTTACAAGCAATTGTCCAAGTGAAAGAAAACAGATCTGCTAAAATGGAGAATGAAATCAAGCAGGAAGATAGAATAATTTGTACTTTATGCTGATAAAATCGTCCGAATTGTGAATTTTACAAGAAAATGTTGTTATTAGTGAATTATATACTTAAAGAATTGATTAGAATTCAAATACAAGTAGAAGGTTTCTACTGGAATGTGTTTGAATCTCAATACCTAGAACAGATAACAAGTAGAGAACATTTAAGGGTGGTTCAACAGATATTTCCCTGTTATGGAATGAATATTATGTTCTCCAGGGTTTACAATATCAAAATCTGTGATTTTATTAGCTAAAAACAGCTGTCAAACAGCTAACTTGAATAAAAACATAAAGAAACATGTTTTCAAAGTGAAGAATTGTGTTTCTGTTCATTGATTTCAAAGCTGCAATTGACACTGGGTTTTAGTTGAAAGAACCAGATTTGCTGAAATATAAAAAGGAATCAAGCAATTGGGTTTCTTGTGGTTCACATTGCTTAAATATTTGGTGGTTAAAATACTCAAAATGGTGTTTGGATTCAAGAATTTGATTCAAATAAGTTAAAAAGATGAACTATAGAGGAATAATGTTCCAAAAAATGAAGAACTAATGGTTCCATTTATTGATTTCTAAGCTTCTTTCGACACTGTTAGTTACAAGCAATTGTCCAATTGAAAGAAAACAGATCTGCTAAAATGGAGAATGAAATCAAGCAGGAAGATAGAATAATTTGTACTTTATGCTGATAAAATTGTCCGAATTGTTGAGTTGTACAAGAAAATGCAGTTATTAGTAAATGATATACTTAAAGAATTCAAATACAAGTAGACGGTTTTAGCTGGAATCTGTTGGAATCTCAATACCTAGAACAGATAAGTAGAGAACATTTAAGTGTGGTCCAACGGATATATCCCTGTTATAGAATGAATATTATTGTGGTGTGAACACCCCGTATATTTCGTATTTTGAATTAAATTGTTTATTAGAAATATCGATGGCCTAGACCACCGTAGTTTGTTTATAGTATGGCACGTTCAAGGTCACATCGTGTCTGCGAGTAAGGTTGAATAAACAAAAGATAGAAATAAATACACAGCAATACATAGACGACGGGTTCAATGTATGATATCCACGATCAAGTTCACAATGTTGCTGATACAGCATTAATATAATTTATTTATACTCTAATCCAGTCATTGTAAATATAGTTTAATGTCTTTAGTGTAAAAGTGTTATTCCATACAACCCACAATATTAAATATTACATTATGTTGTCCAGGGTTTGAAACAGCTGTTATTGTTGCAGCTATTCATTTGAACAACATAATTAGTTTAATAGCTAACAGATGTTTATATGTAGGATCAATATTAATAATATTGATAAAAAGGAACAAGATGTTTTTGAAGTTAATTTATAGAATAAAATTTTACTATGTAATGTACAGGAACCGGAACAAAATTTACACTACCCATGCAACAATAAATACTGGTTGTAGTGATAGTTTAAATTGTGTTCGTTATGAGTTACACCAATGGTTCCAAATTTACCAGGTATGTACAGGAATTTAGAGAAAGTTAATTCAAATAACTAATTAAGAAGAAATTAAACGTTTTCAAGATGAGTGGGAACTTTTGAAGGGATGATTTTAACATATTTAGGCCTGATGTATTTTAAATCATCTACAGAGCTTGTTCGGAGACTATTGTTTGATGAGGATGCGTCGTCTTTGATGGAAAAATATAGGAAGCAAAATTCTGAGATGTTTGACTAAGTGAAGGCGGTTCTGCTAACTCATGTGGAAAGTTTCTAAAAAGTTCCAGCGGTGCAGCTGAGAATAAAAGTATTTTTGGGTTGCTGTTTTTAGTTGGAGGCATCTAGGGCTCTAATATTCCATCATTACAGTCACCTGAAGTAGGGAACATTATAGGAGAGGTACTGGAGTTAAATGAAGGCACTGACAAGGTATAGGAAATAATGTTAAAGACCAAACAGTGTAGGATAAGACCTTTACCTCTTGTGTGGTCGAAGAAAACTTGGTAGTGGTGCTTATAGTGGTAGTAGTGGTGGTGGTGGTTGTCGTTGTAGTCGGAACGAAAGAATTGTTGTGTAGATAGTAGGCTGGAGTGTACTCGGCAACGATTTCCATCATTTTTTGTTCCCTTTTAGTGTCTCTTATGGTGATATTTCTTTTTTCGCCGTCTTTGTAATATTGGAAAATCGTCGCCGCGTAAGGTATCTCTAGATCGGTGTAATTACCCAGCAGAGTAACGTTGACGGCTGTACCTGCTTCCAAAGACCTTTAAAAGAAATATATAAGTAAATAAGTTCGATTTTATCGATATATATTCTTACCGTTCAACGGGGACGAATTCGACTTGCTGCGCCTCGTACGGCAGAGCCCACGACGCGTTGTTAATTTGATCTCCGGATGGTAAAGTGACTTTTAGAGGCAATCCCGTTATAAGTCCGTGCCCTTTTCCCCATAATAATTTGTGTGCGTAGCTGTAATTAATGACGGATTCGACTTTTTGGAAGGTGGTTTCTTCGTTCTTCAAGACGGCGTGTCCTAAAACTTGCAGTTGCTTCGGATGGTGTTTGTTGACATTGACGAATCTGATGTTCTTTAATTCGTACGATATCGGTTCGGTTTCGACGAGCAGTTCCCCGTCTTCGTAAGGTATTTCTATGTTGTTTTGATCGACGACGTAGAACATTCCCAAGTTGTCGGTCGATATGAATTTGCCGATGTAATGTGTCAAAGAACCTAAAAAAAATCAGATTTAATGTGTAAGAAACTGTATTTTTAAATAAAAACAATATATTATTTAAGGTTAACTCGATTAGGGAGAGGATGGATTGAATTGAATTCGCTCTTACTTCTTTGTGCGACTGTTAAATGTAGGCAACACAAATTACACCACGTCAGCAATAAAAGTGGCAAACTTATTTAATCAGAGGTATCCTCAGTTGCCTAATATTTCACAAGGTACTGTGTCTAAAATTCATGCACAATTCAGAGAACTTGGACATGTTAAACCATTAAAGAGAAAATCGCACTTCGTTGAAGATGATGTGAAAGTGGATATTATGTTAAGTGTCGTGGAGAATCCAACGTTAAGTTCACGTCAAAATAATGCGAGTCACACAACTGTCCTAAGGTGTTTCCATAAAGAAAAACTTCATCCATATAAATTGACTTTTGTGCAAGAATAAATAGATGAACTAATAATAATCGGGCTTATAAGAAAAATATCTCAAATAAGGAATGGTATGTTCTTGATTGTGTTAACCTCTACTTTTTGGAAGTTCATCTTACTAAGAACAATAAATAACTGCACAGTTAAACTAAACTTCCACTATTTATTTGAAAAATTCGCTTTAAAATCAATGACAGCTGTTTCGCTATAACTAGCATCGTCAGATTGACATATTGAAATTACATGTTGTTTGTTTGTAACTAGGTGCTTGATGTTGATAAGGAGTTAAGGCTAGACCAAGTAAGGAAGTAATAAGACATAACAATATTAAAGCCTAGATGTTATTAGCCCTAAGGGATTATCCTGGATGTATTTCCCTCTAAGATCAGTATAACTGTGCAATGATATAGAAAAACCAGGAAAAAACTATACCATGCTGATCTTTACAATAACTTAATATATTTATGTTATAATAATGTCTTATCTATGTATAAAATGAAGACTCAATCAAAGTAAACAGTTTAATAGTGGAGAACTTCCAAGATTTATTTGTTCATTAACTACTTTAAACTGTTGATCTGCTAGATGTCTTTTAATTTCAAGTTCTTCTAGAAAATCTAAATTTTGTTTTTTATCACAAATGTGTAGTATATGAATGTCATTGGTGTGTATAAGTGAGTTTGGATGTTCCAGTAGGTGTTTTGCATAGTTCGACTTATCTGGTTGTTGTAATCTATATGCTCTTAAGTGTTCATTAAATCTTACTTCAAAATTTCTTTATGTTTGACCTATATATACTGCATTACATTTTGGACAATTAATTTTGTGAACACCAGATTTTTTTAATTTTGGTAGTTTTGTTTTTACATTTAACAATTTTGTTCCAATACTATTTTGTGTTTTAAATGATATTAATGCTGATGTTGCCGAAGATATTATTTTTGAAATTGCATTGGAAATATTTCCACAATATGTAATACTTTTATAGCTTTTAATTTCTTTAGTTTGTTTTGGAAATATTAGTTCTAGTGACATTTTTTGTTCTTTCTTATTAATTAATTTATTTATCAAATGTATTGGATAGCCATTAGATGTAGCTATTTGTTTTATGATCTCAATTTCTTTATTAAAATTACTTTTGTTCATTGGAATTGAAAATGCTCTATGTATAATGGAATTATAAGCTGATAATTTATGTGATAGTGGATGATTTGAATTATATGGTATGGTTACATCTGTTTGAGTAGGTTTTCTGTATATTGAATAATTTAATGAATTATTTACTTTTTCAATTCTTAAATCTAGAAAATTAATTGAATTATTTTCTTCAACTTCTAAAGTAAAATTAATTTTAGGATGCAAGGTATTAATATAATTAAAAAATATATCTAACTACCGTTCGCTACCTACAAAACCTGCTAACACATCATCAACATATCTATACCAAAATACAATATTGTTTTTATAACTAGAATTAAAGATTTTGTTTTCTAAATTATCCATAAATATATTTGCCAAAATTGGAGAAATAGGACTTCCCATGGGAAGACCCTCATTTTGAATATAAACTTTGTTATCAAAAGTAAAATAATTTTGACTAATGCATACATCAAATAGATCAATTATGTCTGATATTATACCTGGATGGATATTTCTTTCATCTAATAGCTTTTTAACTAGAACTATACATTCTTTAGGAGGTATTTTTGAGAACATATTAGTTTTGTCAAACGATACTAATTTAGTATTATTTTGTAAATTACATTTATTCAATTTTTTGATCAAATCTAATGAATTTTGTACTGAATATTTAGATGTGTAACCATAATTGTTTAGGATACTATTTAATTTTTTAATTTAGTATTAGGAGTGTTAACATACGAAACTACCGGTCTAATTGGTTTTGAATCTTTATGTAATTTAATTGTTCCATATAATTCTGGAAGTTTAGTTTAACTGTGCAGTTATTTATTGTTCTTAGTAATGGTATGTTCATTTAATTACCTTCTTTGTCGTGGCTATTGGCGATTCTTCGCGCCACGAAACTGCTGGATCCTCCTTCGCCGCTGGAAACTGCTCCTTGCGAAATCAGCGTGTATTTGTCTTTGCGGATCCAACTTAGCTTGGCGCTGTCTTCGATGCTGATCAGCACGTCGAATTCCTTGTAATCGTTCACTTTACCGTACAGAGAAACGAAGCAAACGTTTTGTTTGGGTCTCAATTGACCCGATACCCAGACGCTGTTGATTTTTGCACGGCAAACGTAAACTGGCAGTTTCTTGAGGTCGGTTTCGTCAGTTTCGTTTTCGATTATAGCGGCCTCGTTTGTTTTGGTCTCTGAAATACGTGAACAAAACATTATTAATATACAGGGTGATTTATTACTTTTGGAACGTATGGTAAAGGCGGATTGTTTGATATTACTGTGGAAAAAGATAAAGGGTAGGTATAAAAATCACTAAAAAGTTTGGTCAAAAATGTTACTAGTCGATTTCATCATTAGAAATACTTCAAGAGGCTCTCACTGTAACAAGATGTTAAAACAATATTGCTTTTGGGTATAAAATTATGCCTCTTTAAGTTGTAAACAAAGTCAGTTGCTAGATTGCACTACCAGGGTTGCCAAATACCGAAATATAAAAATATAAAAAGCAACCCCCGTATATCTTCCTTGAATTTTTCACCAATTTTTTTTGAAGTAATTCACAAGTTATTAGCCATGCCATTTTAATTTGATGATCCCAAATAAAATAATTTGTAGGATATACGAGGGTTGTCTGAAAAGTTTCCGACCTAACAAAGATACAAGACATTTTTTCTTCAAATTAATTTGTAAGTCTATACACTTCTCCCAGCGATGCTTCCATCTATTCAACCCGTCCAAATAGTACTCGGCGTCTTTCTCTGCAAAATTGTTGTTTACGAAGGTGATGGCCTCCTCATTCGACGAAAATCTCTGTCCTCCGAGGGCAACTTTTAGCATAGGGAACAAAAAAAGTCGCTTGGGGTTAGATCTGGTGAGTAAGAAGGATGGTCAAGCAGTTCAAACCGTAATTCGTGGATTTTCGCCATGGCGACCGCTGAGGTGTGAGACGGCGCATTGTCTTGGTGAAACAAAATTCTTTTTTTCTGCAAATGTGGCCGTTTTTCCGCAATTTCTGCCTTCAGCTTGTCAAGTAATGATGCGTAGTATGCTCCTGTAACGGTTTTTCCTTTTTGAAAATAACCGATTAAGATAACTCCATGACTATCCCAGAAAACAGTTGCCATCACTTTCCCAGCCGAAGGAACAACCTTTCCTTTTTTTGGAGCCGATTCCCCCTTCGCAGTCCATTGTTTTGACTGTGTTTTTGTTTCTGGAGTATAATGGTGTATCCAAGTCTCATCTACAGTAATTAATCGGCGCCAAACCTCTGATTTATTGCGCCTAAACTGCGCCAACCGAGAGTTAGAAATGTTCATTCCAACACGTTTTTGGTCCAAAGTGAGCAAACGCGGCACCCAACGCGCGGACAGCTTTCTCATGCCTAAATCTTGATTCAATATGTGACAAACACGTTCTTTGGACATGTTTATAGCCTCTGCTATCTCTCTAATTTTAATTCGACGGTTGTCTAGCACCATTTGGTGAACTTGAGCGATATTATCGTGAGTGGTTGCAGTTTTTGGACGTCCCGAAGGTTCATCGTCACCCACGTTTAAATTCAGCAGCCCAAAATTTCACGGTGGTAAATGATGGTGCAGAGTCCCCGTACACAGCGTCCAACTCGTATTTGATTTGCGTAGGCGTATTGCCTTTCAAAAACAAATATTTAATGACAGCTCGATACTCGATTTTTTCTATTTTCATAAAAACACTCACATCGACTCACTCAAATGATTGTCAAACAACATCTGCGCGTTAAAAATGGCTGACATTTTAGTGGGTACCTTTCAAAGCATGCCCAAACACATACCCTAACATTTGTTTACGAGTGCTGCCATCTTCATGTTGAGGTCGGAAACTTTTCAGACAACCCTCGTAGTGTAAATTTTTAAATTATTTGATTTAGTTGTATCTGACTGACTGAATAAATTTATTATCTTATTAAATAAATTGTACCTTTTTACATTTGAGAGTATGGATATATTTTAAGTACATATAATTTCAAAACAGTCATCGTCTATAAATTTGCAAAAATATAGCTAGTTCTCTCGGACTATAAGTCAAAGCGTTCGCATACGTAGACTTCTTAATATAGTATAGTAGTAGTAATTTAGCATTTGCTGATGCATTTCTTAGGATCCTCTAAAAGTTTCTTCTTAGTGCTAAATTCCCAATTGTTTTGTTGAATGATTATTTTTGGCTTGACATTTTCAAAAGGTTTGTTCATACAGCAATCGATAACATGCCGGGGGCATAATGAGTTTGTCTTTGCAGTATTTATTTGTCTGTTCTCGGTGGCTTCTGACAGTTTTTTGAGTTTTAGAAAATAGTATCTTGAAAATTTACAAAATAATCTTTTATCTAGCCAATAATAAATGAATATCTTGCTTTATGAACTGTATATAGCTTGTAGGCCACAAATAACATCTCAAGAACTAAAAATGCAGAGTTGCAATAAATCAAAACGTTTTATACGATTCTTAGATTTATTATTATTAATACATTTTTTCTGATAGATTAATCTGACTAATTTAAAAAAAAATAACGGTAAAGTAATTAAATCTTCAAGCATATTTCACTTAGACCCAGTAGTTCGATAAGAAATTTATTCCAACTCTAAACAAAACAAAAAATGTATTTTATGCTGAATTTTCTATTATTGTTTTTAATTTGCAGATCAACTACAAAATAGGGATTTTATTTTAAGGGAAAGTAAGATTAATTTTCCACTTTTAAACTATTTGGGTCTTATGAATTGATTACTAGTTTGTAGACTGTAGTTACTATTCTTTGAATTAGATTTACTAGCTTTACGTAAGTGACATCCTGGTTGCATAACCACTAGGCATAAAAAGATCAATAAAACAAATATTAAAAAACCTTCAAGTCAGTTTCTCCGAGAAACAAATTAACATTTGTCGTATATAATTAAGTTTCCACTTTAATAGACAATTAAAAAACTATACATGTTAATTCCTAGTTTTTGTAAAATTACTGAAAGGAAAATGTTGTATTTAAACGAAACTGTATACCTAGTTTTTGTATCGATTCAAATATTTGTTTAGAACGCGACAAAACGTTGTTTTTATATTAGTTTAACAAATCACCAACATACTGTACAACTTTAGCGGTATTTTTGTGTGTAGTGAAACTAATTTCGAAACCGTTGTTTAAACAATAAGCGTTTGACGAGCGCAAGAAGATTCCAACGGTTTTCTTCTTCTTCCTTCTACCGATGACATGATCGCATTTTTCAAACGCAGGACCGTAATCGATAATTTAAATTCGATTATTAAAAATACCAAACAAAGAAATTTTTAATGGAACTAGACATGTTGAAGATACGTTTTGTTTTATGAGGTCTGATGTTGATTGAGTAGTATTTGTACTAGGCTAAGTATTGAAGAAATAAAATATAAAAGTATTAAAGGTATCATTGAGCATTTTGTTTAGGTTTGGTTTGGTTGCCCAAAGAAATATTCTTGCTCTGGAGCCACTTTTAATATCTTTTTTTTTCCATGACGTCATCTCACCTTTTAACTATGCCCATATTAATTCTATAGGATTTAATTGACAGTGATAAGATCGAAAAGCAAAATATTCTAAATATCGTATTATGACTACTTAACCTTTACCTAAAAAGATTAAAATATGATGATTAAAAGAAATTTCTTAATACCGATATAAATATAAGTACGTGCGCTACTGATTTAGGGTCTTGTCTACAACATTTTACGATTTAATGACTGCCAACTCTAAACAAATGAACTATAATATAGTCGACTTCCACAAAGTAAGGGTTAGTACTTTAGTACAATAAATTCCTACCTGACACGACTTACCTTCGACTACTTGATAAGCTGCCACGACGGCGTTTCTTAGCGAAATCTTCTTGTTGAACGGTATCCATTGTAATGTCGTCGATGTAAGGAATTGTTCCAAATTTTCGGCCAAAATATGCACCGATGGTTCCCCGTTGACGAAAACGAACCAAAACGGCGCCAAAATCAACGTCCAATTAATATACTTCATAGTTTCACTGAAATTTCAAATACAAAATACAATATGTTTCCATTTTTTAATACCTAAGAGACACAATAGCATTTTAGAGGGTCATTTTTTTCACCCCCTTTTTGGAATAATAATGGTGTTTGTATCGGATACGTTTTATTCGGTTAAATTTAAGTGTGACAATATTTCGAAAACTAATTATGAGGGTGAATAAATTAACTAGGTTAATATAAATTGGTATTTAAACGATAGCCGTTTTGTATTTAATACGTTTGACAAATTGGGTTTGCTCCTTAACGATCCGTTAATTAGCAATCATTAATATTGATTACTTGACGATGATTTCATTAGACTATAAAGATCTAAATTTGTAAATTTGCTACTTTTATGTCGTTAATCATTTGGAAATTGCTATTTTTAAATACAGGGGTTCTCAAACAGAGGTGTAAACTCGTTTCTTGGATAAGTGAAAAACAGTTTATTAGTGAATATTGGGTTAATGGATTTTCCGAGCGAAATATGGAATCTTACACCATACCCCAAATGTAGGGATCAGGTGGTGTTAAATCCGGTGAATGAGGTGGATACTCGAAATTGTTGAAACAAGAAATTATCCTATTACGGGAATAAATTTATGGAGCGTTCAGCTGTATAGTTTGTTGCACTTTCCTGTTGAAACCATTGCTACTGTATCTTAGTTCTTTTATTTTTCGAACAAAAGTAACTAGTATCTTAGATATCGGAAAGTACCAAATCTTCAAATTACTGGGTGACCCTAATTTTATGCTCGGCAGTATATAGAAGTATCTTATTTAGTATCTAAAAAAGTCACTTAAGATATGTATTTAAGATCTTTTTTTTCAAGAGTAACTTCAGATACATTTTTAAATAGTAACTTATCTTGCACGTTTGGGAACTAGAAGAAATTGATATTGAACAAGTAACTGTTGAAAACTGGATGAATTGCGTTAAAGATATTATCAATAAAGAAATTAACATCTGGGAACTGGACCACATTATACAGTGGACGGCTAATTTGTGGAATATTATCATTATTTCGAGAACCGTCGAGTTTTGAGGGTACCCCGAAACAGGTCGATTTTTGTTATAAAATACCCATCTTATAACGTACATGGAGTAAGGATGACGTCACCGGTGTGGGTGTAGTGACGTAATCGTTAATTTTTTTAAATAGAAATCGGTATAATGCGACACCTAATTTGAAGGAGAATTTAATTCTCTATTTAACGACATTACATTTGTAACTAAAATATTTTTTTAAGGGTACAAAAACATTTCTTTTTTATTTAAATTCAACCAAATTACAACTAATGATTTAATTCATAACGTACCTTAAAGTAACTAAATTATGCATAATAAATATTTTAAATTAAATGTTCGAAATGCCCTCCATCGGTTTCTTGACAATATGCGAATCTACGAACACATTCATTAAGTACATTGCGGATGACTTCTGGAGTAATGAGACTCATTTCATGCCTAATTCTATCTTTTAAGTTCTGTAAATTTTGGGGTCTATTGATATAAACTTTTGATTTTATGTAACCCCACAGGAAAAAGTCTAGAGGTGTTAGATCTGGCGACCTTGCTGGCCTCTCTATAAAACCTCGTCTTCCGATCCATCTCCTGGGAAAGCAATTATTTAAAAATTGACGTACTTCACGTGCGTAATGCTTGTTGAAACCAGATATTGTCACTAGGTAAATTTGCATTATTGGCATTTGGATACATGTTAGCAAGGACAGGTATAAGTTGATTTCTCAAAAAAGTTAAATAACCTTCTCCTGTTAGATTTTCTTCAAAGAAAAAAGGGCCAATGATTCTGTCATCGATGATCCCTGCCCATACATTCACTTTCTGAGGATATTGCGTGTGTGCCTCAGTCATCCAATGTGGGTTTTCTTGACTCCAATACCTGCAATTTTGACGATTCACGGTACCATGTAAAAAAATGTGGCTTCATCGAAAAAGAGGATTTGATTGATGAAACGTGGATTGCCGATACATAAATCCTGCATAATTTCAGAAAATTGAAGCCGGCGATCGGGATCGTCGTCGTTTAATTTCTGGTGTAGTTGAATTTTGTAGCGATAGTATTTTTCTTTTTTTAAAATACGTAATACCGATCGTTGGGAAACTCCAGCATATTCACCCATTTGTGTTGAACTACTGTGAGGATTGTCATAGACATTTAATAAAACATCAAGTTTCACATTGTCTTCAATTTTAGGACGCCCAGCGTTTGGAATATGTTTAACGTGCCAAGTTTCTCCAAATTTTCGGACTATTTTACTTACTGTTGATTGTCTGGATATTTTGCGTTGAATAAATTGCATACCTCGTTCTGTGTTCTTTTTTTATCTCCACATCCGCTAAGAATTAATATTTCTATGCGTTGTGTTTCATTAAGGTGAGCCATAATTTAGTATTCAAAAGTAAAAATTACAATTGACAACTGATGACAATTCACAAAATCAAAAAATATTTACGACAGTAAATATTACAGTAACTATGCCAATATCACTTGCTTGATTTAACATTTGACAAAAAGTTTCAGTGTTTATGAGATAACTTTTTGTGTCCATTATTATTTTTACTTATTTTTGCTTTTTTAAGTATTTATTTCAGAAAGTCATGGCAGGAACCGATGGATGGCATTTAGAACATTTAATTTAAAATAATTATTATGCATAATTTGGTTACTTTAAGGTAATGTTAAATAGAGAATTAAATTCTCTTTCAAATGAGGTGTCGCATTATACCGATTTCTATTTAAAAAAATTAACGATTACGTCACTACACCCACACCGGTGACGTCATCCTACTCCATGTACGTTATAACATGAGTATTTTAAAACAAAAATCGACCTGTTTCGGGATTACCCTCAAAACTTGACGGTTTTCGAAACAATGATAATATTCCATAAATTAGCCGTCCACTGTATAAGAAAAATTTTATATTGAACTCATTCAACGTGAACGCTAGTTAATCTGATAGTGGCGAAATTTTTCAGGAGAATTTATTATTTCTTTTCTAATTATTATCTCATCAAACTTCAATTTATTTTTTTACCTCATAGAGACGGGATTACTTTTTTTTAAACACCTCGCATAAAAATCTAAACAATTCTAGGCGCGTTCAAAATATAATTATATTTAAATTAATACACAAATTAGTTATTATAAAGATTGAAGTAGTAACCATACCATATAATTCAAATCATCCTATATCACATAAATTAGCTGCTTATAATTCTATGATACACAGAGCATTTTCAATTCCGATGAACAAAAATAATAAAACAAATAAAAAATATATTAAGTTACTGTAAATATCAGCATGATATAGTTTTTTTCTGGTTTTTCTATATCATTATTGCACTGTTTTACTGATCTTAGAGGGAAATACATCCAAGATAATCCCTTAGGGCTAATACCATCTAGGCTTTAATATTGTTATGTCTTATTACTTCCATACTTGGTAACTTCAATATTTATGTCAACCTGACGATGCTAGTTTTTAGCGAAGCAGCTGCCATTGAATTTAAAAAAGCATTTTTTCGAATAAATAGAAGTTTTGTATTTTTAATGTTCTTATTAATGTAGTTAGTCAAAGGATCATCGAGCATAACAAAAACTTATTTGCATACCAAATTGATACGTGTGTCAATAATTAATTGTCTACCTATTGTATATGCCTACATCTCGCCAGATAAAATTATTCAGTTTGAAAGAAGATTGAAATTTAAATGGAACCAGTAGGTCTACTTCTAAAATACTGAAATAATTCGTTTTTAAATACGGTCGCTGACAACGAGAATGAAAAAATTCTGAAGGAAATGAATGAAGAAATCGTAGGCGTAAAGAAACCGGTAAAACGTTCACCTATCTGAACAAACACGCGCTTTGTTATACTATGCCATAAACAAAGGTTTTCGTTAAATAATACAAAGAGAAATAGGATAAAGTAGGTAGCTAAGGACAATAACAGGCGAACTGAATGCGCATCTAATCAAAAATTATGTACACTTTATGTACGAACAATTATTAGAGCTTAATTTAAATCTTGCGGTTTACAACGATTGATAGTTAGACGTAGAAGCCACGAGGCAATAGAGGTGAACACAAAGCACAAATTGGGTTCTGCGATTAGAGTGAATTATCTACTTGAATAAAAATAAAGGAAATGTCTTGTGATATTTTGTATACAGGGTGTTTCAAAAAAAGGTAACACCGTCTCTAGGATAGGTAAAAAACTGAAAAATAATTGGGGTTTGCTTAGTAAAATTTTTTTCTAACGCCATCCGTTTTCAAGATAAAGGGCGTTAAAGAAAATAAAAAATTACACATTTCTTACGATTTTGCCGAAACTACTGGCACCATTGCAATGAAATTTTATACGAATATGTTTTGGAAGCTGATATATCCCATGAATTTGTTTTTATAACTAATTCTCATAGAGGGCGCTAGTTACACGATTCATAACAATCAATAAATGTCAATTTTACATGGCAAACTTAGAGAAAAGCGAACTTTATCATTAGTTTATACCAGGAGCGATTATAACTTCATAATTTTCAAATCAAAATATTCCGAAAACGGTACATAATATCGAGTTTTACCAAGAGTACCTTTTTGGTGTAGAATTAAACGATGTTTATGTTCACTTGGAGTTTTGACTAATAATTCTACCCTAAAAAAAGTTATGTTGAATAATACGTTGTATGAATCGTGTAACTAGCGCCCTCTATGAGAGTTAGTTATAAAAACAAATTCATGGGATATATCAGCTTCCAAAACATATTCGTATAAAATTTCATTGCAATGGTGCCAGTAGTTTCGGCAAAATCGTAAGAAATGTGTAATTTTTCATTTTCTTCAACGCCCTTTATCTTGAAAACGGATGGCGTTAGAAAAAAAATTTCACTAAGCCAACCCCAATTATTTTTCTGTTTTTTACCTATCCTAGAGACGGTGTTACCTTTTTTTGAAACACCCTGTATACAGAAGAGTCTCAATAACATTCCGTGTTATATCAATTTGAATTTTTTTACGTCATTTCGCCGTAACTTGGAATCCACCATACAATTATACCACTCACGCCATCAAGGATGCTACCTTACCCTAATCATAATCTCCACTGCCTCGCTTACCTACATTCTTTCTCCCCTCTCAACATTACCTCCAGCATGTTCTCCCAATACACTGACTCTCCAATTTTCCTCTCCAACCGCTTTAACACTTCCTCGTTCTTCCAGCATCTAAACACATATCCTTATCATCCTGCACCTCACACCTCACGCACATTCCAGTCTCTTGCCAATTTTATGTCTATGTCCACTGAACACCTGGGTCAAGAAGTAGGGCTAATGTACACGCTGTACACCCATTAATCTTATTCCCGCCTTTCCTATATCGTCCATAATCCATCCTTGCTTTTCCACATATCTAGCATTCACCTCAGATCCACTTTTCTCCTGAAAATCACCTCAGCCAACCATAATTGTAATTGATCGCTTGTGCTGACTTAGCAGATACTCCATGAATTTTGGCAATGGGTCAATAATGAGATCTTTGCCCTGTCTAATACAGCTAGCGCCTTATTCTACCGTTTTTAAGATCGTTTTTCCTTCCAGGTGCTGTTACAACTTTTTCGCAGCGCTTTAGCTGTATTATAAAAGGGTGCTAGTGCTAAAGACAGTCTGTTTTGACTATCTAGCTTTTCTAGCAATTGCAGACCAGTTTGAAATTATCTAACCTGCATGGAACCGATTGCTTTTAGAGATTCTTGGCTATCAGAGTATATTGCAATGGTCTTTTCCTTAAACTCTTGCCTTAATAACTCTTCTGCGCAGTCTTTCTGTCTCGAATATCGTCAGTTTTTTTTAGTTCAAATACTAACCAATTGTTAACAAACGTTGCTATACTCTTACGTGGACCTTTAGCGAGCTAATTTTAGCTTTAAAGGGTATCATCCATTCCTCTTCTCTTCTAGGTTGGACGACCAATGAGGTTTTGGTGCAGATTAAGCTTGATGGCCTTCTTCTCCTCTTTCCATTATTTTCTAAATGTTGTGGTGACACCATTTATAATTTCGGCCTCATGGCGTATCATATTTAAGGGTTTTGTTTGGTCTACCTATCTAGCAGCTCGTGGGCATTTACCTTCTGCTGTCTCTTTTATGATTAATCGTTTCATTGCTCCTGATCTTCTGCCTATGCCCAAGGTACTACAGATACCTGAAGATTATTATGGTTAACATCCTAATGGGTACGTTGTAATGTGTGAGATAAGAGCATCAACCTCGACTATGTAAAAATAAAGATACAGGTGTCGATCTATTTTAATACCTAAGTATTAAGAATGATACGGAGATTTCCATGGCTTAATTATGAGGAATTGATTGCGTTCCTCGGATTCTCCATTCCATTTACTTTTTTAATAACTTTTCCAGTGAGCCTCAACCTTTTTTGCATTTTATATACGACGTTAGAGTTTTCAAGTTATTACTCTTTTGAATTATAGTCAATTACAAGATCTATTGACCTTCATACTTATTTGACATTTTCCTCATTTTTTAAAGTGTCCTATCAGTTTCGTTTTATTACTTGGCTTTGGCCAAGAGTACCTGAATGATGTTTAAATGTTTGAATACACTTGAAATTTCAATTAATATTATATAATACTTGACACGAACATTGTAACTACTATCCTCTGTAAGAGACTCAAATATAAAAACAAATTATCGGGATGCATGAACTTCCAAAACATATTCGTACAAAAATGTCATTATAATGTTACCAGTAGTTTCGACAAAATTGTTAAAAACGTGTAAACGTTTTTTTGCTAAGAAGCCTTAACTATTTTTCAGGTTTTTAATTGTCTGGGAGACGGGGTAAATATTAATTTATTATTGTATGTAAAATAATGACATTTTAAAAGACGATGATTATGTGAATATCTTCGGCGTTAGCAATTTAAAACTAAAAAATTTAATTGAAAGACTGACCGAATTATTTGCTGATGGAATAAGCGTCCCACTTATTTTATTATCTGCTCGAAAAACATTCGGTAAATGAAAACAATTCGGTTTAATTTGTTAATAACACGTTTCAATTAAATTATTTAAGCGTTTGTTAATGTTGTTATGGATATACGACACTTTAAAGAGCACCTAAATGTTTTTAATATTAACGAAAACAGAAAAAGCGAATCACTTTTAAAATTCGTAATAATTTTATGGAACAATATTTTTACTTTTCTCTATGATTTACGATTACTATAAGAACTCGATCTATTATAATATTCATATTTTATTATGGCCAAATCTATTGTATCACTCTTGTTTCTTTCTTGAATACTAATTATTATTTTCTTCTTAACATCCTGATGATGGACTGGTTCAGACCGAAACTAGTTGGACTCTTATGTTACTACAACAAAGGTCTGTGGTTTGACTTTGTGTTTTATCGAATCTTCTTTATTGGATTCAGAACTATCTAATTTATGAAATTGCAATCAAGCTCGTGGAAAGCCTGTGGGTTTTGTGATGCTCGAATAATCTGGAATGTTTTTATGTTTTCTTTTAGTGTAGCTCACTTTTTGGGAAATTGTGTTGTTTGGCCGTTTGTCCTATTTTTGTTCAATTATAATTGACAGTAAATATTTATAGAACCTGTCCTATTTTCTATCAAAAATATAGGTTAAAATTTATCTTAAGGTTGTTTTTTTTTTATTTTGAATTTTTATTATTCTTTTGTTTGGAGTTGGCAGCACAGTGAACCACATCTGTTGTTCAAATAAATTGGGATACAAATTATCGGGGAATAAAATCCTTAAAGTAGGAACCAATTAATTTTGAAGCATAGTTAGGTATGTTTCGCCAGTTACATTTTCATCGAAGAAAAAAGGACCCACTATGCGATTCCCAATAATTCCAGCCCAGACGTTTGTTTTTTGAGGTCTTTGGGTATAGGATTCACGCATCCAATGGGGATTTTCGTCAGCCCAATAACGGCAGTTGTGCCGATTTACGTGTCCATATAATGTGAACGTAGCTTCATCAGAAAACAGCACCCATTCCAAAGGAATTTGACCACCATCGATAAATGCCATAAATCGTTCGCAAAAATCAAGTCTATGATCAGGATCGTCTTCGTTAAGCTCGTGAATGTTTTGCATCTTATATGGGTACTTTTTGGCATCTTTGAAAACTTTTAAAATGCTTGTGTGACTGACACCATGAACGCGAGCTACTTCCCTAGCTGGAGTAACAGGATTTTCTTCAACTTCCAACAACATGTTCAACCGGGTTTCTTCGTCGATTTGTAAAGGCCTTTTTCGAGAAATATCTCTTACATGGCCCAACTCTCGATATCGACTTTCAATTTTGCTAATCGTACTTCGATTAATTGGAGGCAATTCTGGATGAACTTCAGCAAACAAACGAGCAACTTCAGCCTGTGTTCGACTTCTGTTCCCATATCCGATCATCTGTAAAATTTCGATACGGTGCGTTTCGGTTAAATAAGACATTTTCTTATTTTATTGGCTTATAAATTCGTTGTAGAAATTTAAAACAAATACCTGAAGACAACTGAATCACATTAAGTTTTAATTAGTGAAATACCTGATAGCAGGTTAGAAAAAGGAAGGATTTCTTATTGTGGCTTATCAAGTAGTAAAAACAAAGTGTAAGTACCTACATGGACGTAGTAATAGGCATGATGACTGATTTTTAAAAACTGATCCGCGATGTTTTCACGTATATACTTTATCTAAGATAAATGTTATTTTTGCAAAAAAAGAGTTTTTAAATGAGAAATTTACTTTTTAAAAATGCATTTTAAATTTGACGCCAAAACGCTAAAATAGTAATGGCGTCTATCTATGACATCATCGATTCGTAAATACCATTTATACTATACTGCGACCCGTGTGATCTGTGGATTCTGTGGTAAAAACGTCAAACTTCAAACATTTTGCAGGTTAAAAGAGGGTGGTTGAAAAAGTTTATTTTGTTTTTACTTATTTTGTGCGATTATAATAGTTATCATAGCCATGAATCCTAATGTGTATCGATGGTGTGCGGTTCCACAATGTAAGAATACATCAATAAAAACCCCGAACAAAATATTTGTTTACATTACAATGTCAATGTCAACAATATTTACGAAAGTACGACGTCACTCTCTTCTGATTGGTGTTTCAGCTAATATGGCGGATTGTTAAAATTAGTGCTTATATTTTTACTAAAATAAATGTAATCACACATGTAATATAAAAATGAGTAAATTCTATAGAATCCCTGTACCTTATATAATTATAACAAATCAATATTTTAGTGATTTTTACTGACTGTCATCATGCCTATTGGAAAATATTCAGGATAATTTTTATATTCGATTAGGATATTGTCAGCAACAAAATGGAGGGCATTTTGAACATTTATTGCATTAAAGTAGTATTAAAAACATTTCGGTATTTTATTTTTTTCAAACACATTGCTTGTAAAAGAAACACTAACCTACTTGTATTTGCAATTGAAAAAGATTTAAAATAAAAAAAAGATCAACCTACCCTTTCATTAAAAAAAAGTTGGGGGTCGCTACAACCCTTAATATAATTAAGAATATAAACAAACCTCTTTATTTTATGCCCCATAGAAAATAAAAGTTGACGTGTTTCAGGAATTTTGCGACAAACTTTTATTTATTAAATTACAGAATTTGTTCCAGTTAAACTTTCCACTCTGTATATTCTTATGTATTAGGATATAAACAAATCCTAATACATACCTAAGAAGATTAAAATATGATGATTAAAAGAATTAAATAAGTACGTGCGCTACTGATTTAAGGTCTTGTTTTCAACATTTTACGATTTAATGACTTTTCTTATTTACCACCTCCAAACAAATGAACTATAACAATAAAAATTCTGTGTCCATTATTGTCTGATACATACTTAGTGGAACTTCCTAAAACACGGTATATGTTACAAAAAAAAAAAAAATTTTCTTGTCCATGTTTTAGTGTCCTACATTTAAGATCCTACAAAATTGATTTGATAGTTACAAGAGGGCATTAGCAATAAAAAAAATTACAAAATTAATCAAAATAGCGTCTGTTCTTTGGTATTTCTCTGCTTTACTTAATCATGTGGTGCGTTCATAAGTTTATATTCATCATCGGAGAGAGAATAAAAAAAAACAAAGTTTGAAATTTCATATACGGATTCATTGTGTCGCGATGATGTAACGATAAAAATACTAGTTCTAGTGTAACTGTTAACATTTGCTGTACAGAGACATTTATCTTTTTTTTTATTAGGAATAGTTGAAATGTTCCGGTTTTTAAGTAAAGTATATATTTCAACATTAATAAGATACCTATACAGTCCGACTGATGTAGTTATATAATAAGAAACTTGCCGAGGTGCGGCATTAGCACAAGAAAAAAATTCCTATACGAATGATAGATGATCGATAGATAATCGGACAAAAAAAATATTGCGATTTTAATTCGGATTTACGTTGACGGCTTTGATAAAAAAAGAACTACAACTTTTTGTCGAGGAAATAAACCAAAAAACAGAAGCTGAGTTTAGTGGATCGATACTATAAACAGTAGATATTCCATTCAACGTAAAGTTCGGATATTTCTCATTATTTTTATAATAACTAGGGTTTTCGCGACGTGGCATTTTATATTGAAACGCCAATTTCTAACGTTTATCAGCTAAATACTCAGATGAAGACTGCCTTGTAAATATTATTAGAATAGAAACAGCGTTAAATTAAAAATGCTTTAGCTAATTTGGCAAATTTAAAAGTAGATACTTTAGTCTGGTCGAGAAGTCATTTAAATCGGATTTGGGTTACACCGATCCGAAAAATCTGATTTTGGTGTCAATCGATTCGAAATGACAAATATAAATATGTTCCTGAACATCAAAATCCGTTTTAAAAAATTTCCTATTGTTATTAACAATTTAAGATTTAAAAAAAAAGGGGTTTACATTTTTGCTAATAACTCATAAACTATAATAGCTAGAACAAAAAACTGAATGGATTCTTAAAGGGCGGGAAATTTCCAACAAAAAAAGTCCCAACTCCCTGAATTGTAGCTCAATTTCGGTCATATAATATCGATCATATTTACAATTACTAATGTACAATCTTTAACATTGGCTTGTAATTGGTTGGTTGCCATAACCTTTCTTTTATTTTGAATATTTGCTAGGTCTCTGTCTGCTTCTGTCGCCTATATTTGCAGGAATGCAATATTTGTATAAATGACGAATAAAAGTGGGCCCAACACAGATCCTTGGGGTGTACATTATTTCCATTATTTTGGAATTGTTGCGGTTTGAGAGGTATGATCGAAATATATTTAATTGATTATCAATAACTCCATAATATTCCAGTTTTCCTGACAGTATTTCTGTAGAAAATCAAATTCTTTAGATATAACACACATAATATCATAAGAGTCAGTTCTTTTGTACATATTCTTGCAGATTGTTTCAATTAAGCTAACCAGATCCTTTTACGGTTGGTTTTGTTTTGACGAAATCCAAATTGAAATACGTCTTCAAATAAATGAAACATGTTCTAACTATCCTGGTATACATAAACTTAAACGAGTTCCCATTAAAACGTATACTCAAAATCTAAATATTTATATAATGTTGTGACACCTCGTATTATTCTTTATGATAAACACAAACAGTCAGGTTAAACAAAACAATTTCCTTCTACTAGAGTTTTTTTAATAAATAAAGAACTTTAAAAGGCAATTAACATCTACGGAATAATTTAACGCCATAAAAAATAATATTTACATCATCGAACATGTCATCGACTTGATAAATGTTTACCCAGACAAGATAAAATAATACGTGAGTCTGAAAAATGGGATGTGTCTTTTCCTGGAACAGTCTGTCGGTCATTGGGTGGGCTACATCTTTCAACTCCTTCACATAAGTTTGCATTTCTTTTATTTGCTACATACAGTCCTGTATTCTTCTCTCCAAATATAACTTTCGCCTCAATCAACTTAGTTATCGCTCTGACTTTACTTGTTTGTTAATCTACTCCTGTTAATATCCTCATTTTTCTTATATTTTCAATTTTAGTTCTTGCCTTGTCAGTATCATTCTCCACCTCTTCTGTTTTCCACAAAAACGTTCAATATCACATCTTTACGGCCACTTTCATTGATAGGTCTCCATTTAGCCAGAAATACACAGTATTGTTATTCTTTTTTTAAGAAATTTTAGAGCTCCATTACCAATGATGTAAGAGAATCCATCTTCCGGATCTAGCTCCTCGTTTAAAACCTCACTGACCAGCAAATGGACCTGTAGAATCTCGAAAGACGAATCTTTCTATCTCTAGAGATTTTATCCGAATGTTGGTGGCAATAAATGGTCTTGTACTTCGTAACAGTATTTTTTCAACTCTATTCGTCCTATTTTAAAATCACTTTTTGCTTATCAAGACACATCCAATCTTGTGAAAGATCGATATATCGCTGTTATCTGACAATACATATCAAAACATGTATGCATTCTCTATGCAATACGGTACTTATTCTGGAAAAAGCCTAAAAGTAACGATCTTTAGATGACCCTGTCCATTATTGAAGATTGGCTATAATTCAAGGAAAACTATCTTGCAGCATTTATTAGAAAATGAAGCAAATCATCCATCTCTCGAATGTGACTCTTCTTAAATGAAGAAAGGAAAAACCAATGTCAATGTCACAAATGTTTATTTATTGTTATATGAATTTGTTGTAAAAAAGCGACTAGTTTCGGCCTACAATACGGCAAATGGTTACCTGTTTTTCTCGGAAAAACTGGACATGTCGTAACCGTACCAATAGAACGACGCAGAACAGTCAATCCTGAGTGGTATCTCTGTATCTGTAATTCTGGAAGAGTGGGTCGCCTCACTGCACTTAGGCCACATTTGGCCCATTGTGCTTCCTTCTGAGATTGAGCCTAACCTATAGGCTCGTCAACCATCCTACCTGTTTAAAGTAGGTGATAACGTCGTCTGTAGGCAGCTCCCTCAAATTGGCATGTGTTAGCCAGTTCTCGCCGAAAACAGAAAGTCTTATTTGAGAGAGTGCCGGACAATCACAAAGGACGTGCTCAACTGTCTCATCTTCTTGTTCACATCCTCTACATAGTGTCAGATAAACCCAACCTGTTCAGATGTTTTCGTAAATGACAATGGCCAGTAAGTATACCTGTGACCAACCGCAGGTCCTTTCTGGTCATGGCCACGTATTTCATGGCTGCTCCGCTATTCGGATACTTCAGAAGTTCCTTGGATAGTATGCAACCTTTTTCTTCGTCCCATCTTCCCCTGAATTTGTCAAGGGAGCGTTCCTTTACTAGGTCAACCACCACTGATGCCGGCAAGCTGACTAGACTGCCAGGTCCCAAGAGCCTTTGGGAGGCAGCTTTTCTAGCCAACGAGTCAGCTATGCGGTTACCTTTTGAAATTCCATGACCTTTTATCCAGCCTAAAGTAACCACATTATTGTTACAGGCTTCCGTAAGGGCCATGTGACATTCTAATACTAGACCTGATGTAATCCGTGGCCTATTCAGGGCTAATAGTACTTGTCTGCTGTCCGTAAGGATACGGATGTTTTTGCCAGTGATTTCTCTTTTGGTAATTTCTTTTGCGGCTATGGAGACTGCAGTTAGCTCTGTCTGAGCTATACTTGCATTACAACCCATTGCCCATTTTATATTTAGGTTTAGGGATCTGGAGTAAATTCCACATCCTGAACCTTCTTTTGTCTTAGATCCATCGGTGAAGATACATATAGTACCTGTCGCCAATGCATTTTGAGCGTTGTCATTAATTATTATCTTGTAGGGCCTGTGAAAGGCATATCTTGGTGAAATCGATTCTGTGTTTGCTTGTAGCATTGGAAGCTCGTTTATAGCTTCGCGCCACAAACCCCACCTCGACTCACCAGATTCTACTTCGAGTTGTGTACCGGTAGAGCGGAGCCGTAGCATGGTCATCAAAACCACCTCCTTGATATATATATCAAGTGGGGTGAGACCGAGGATCACCTCCATCGCTCTAGTTGGTGTAGTTCTCATGCCTCCTGTTATGTTAAGGCATGCTGTTCTTTGTAAATGGTCAAGTTTGCGGACGACTGTCAGCTGGTTTGTTTTTACTCCCCAGGCAATCGCGCCGTAGGTTAGCATAGGTCTTATGATTGCAGTGTAGATCCACTCCGTGACCCTTGGTGACAATCCCCAGGTACGACCAATGGTTCTTCTACACTATTCATAGGCAATATATGCTTTTTTTACTCTATTTTCTAGATGAGAGTTCCATGTTAACTTGCTGTCAAAGGTGATCCCTAGATATTTCACCTCTGCAGAGACGATCAATTCAGTTTTTAGGAGTTTTGGAGCCCGAAGGTTCACAAGCTTCCTTTTCCTTGTGAAAAGGACCATCTCTGTCTTTTTGTAGGTTTAATGACAGTGAGTGATCCTTGCACCAGCTTTCTATGATATTGAGGGCCTCTTGCATTCTAGCACAGAGTGTTTCCTCAAACCTTCCTGTTTGCAGAATGACTAGGTCATCTGCATAAGCAATGGTGTAGAAGTTCTCACTGCTTAGGTGGTTGAGTAAGGAGTCTAAGACCAAGTTCCACAGTAGAGGTGAAAGCACCCCTCCCTGTGGACATCCTTTGACAACCAGGCCTCTTATAGTGACATCTTCCACGCTAATCCTGAGTGGTACACAACTATTTGTTTACCAGTTGCCTTCTAAGAAATCAGGAAAACCTACCGCCGAGGACGGATCACTCTTCACCACGACAATGCGAGCTCCCACACATCGCAAACAACTGCATTTTTAAGCACCCAAAACATGGATTTGATGAGTCATCCGCCTTATAGTCCTGACTTGGCACCGAATGACTTCTTTTTATTCCCGTACGTAAAAAAACAAACAAACTGAGAGGTCAACGTTTTTCGACACCTGAAGAAGCGGTTGTTACATTCAGAATGCATATTTTGGAGATACCTCAATCAGAGTGGCAAAAGTGCTTCGAAAATTGCTTCAAACGCATGCAAAAGTGTATAGATCTTCATGGGGAATATTTTAAAAAACAATAAAGTGATTTTCGATGATTAATAATTTGTTTTTGTTTTCTAGTAGAAGAGCTATTAATGATATTAATATTGAAGATGAGACCTACTGTAAATAAGAGCTTTAAAAAGTTAAAAAATGCCATCCTGCAGTACTAGAAATGGGAATGGTGCTGGATTTGCTTTTAAAATTTTCTTTCCTACAGCCGAGAATTCATATTATCTTTTATTTTTTTAATTTTTTAATATTTTTAGCAACAATTTCATACAGTAAATGCTGCTGGTCCAAATCGTACACAATAAATAATTTCAGATTGAATAGTGCATTGTTAATGGTGTTATCCATTCATTAAAATAATGTACCGTATCTGCATACGAAATTTCTGTTTGTAATTACGAATTAGCATAACGCATACACCGACGGGTCTACAGGGTAGCTTTAAAACCTACTTAATAAACAAATATTGAACTATTTTACTCGCAGACTTTATAAATTACCATATATTTCTAATGAGCGTTCGTGTACATATCGTTTGTGACAAATTTATATAAAATAAATCGTGCCCAGCATATTAAATAGCATTCCAGTCATTGTAAATTGTAGAATGCTAAATCTGTTCGATTTAATTTTTATTGTCTGCACGTTTAGACGATTTAGTACCGTGGGAGTTGTACTTCTAAGGCGTTAGTCTTGAAACAGGGACATTCGTTATTAATCGATATTTAAAAGGCGAAATTAATTAGATTTTTGTATAATAAAATAAACAACAAAAAACGTCAGAAAAAGGTTTATAAACTATGTGGATAGAATAGTATATTACATAACAAGTGTGGAAAGTGTAACATTTTGCACGAGTTAAAGTTTAGCACGAGCCGCGTAGCGGCGAGTGCAGAAACCAAACGAGTGCAAGAAATACACTTTCCAACGAGTTATGTACACTATTTTTCCTACGACCACGTAAAAAATCCTTCAACAAAAGTATAAAGTCAATTAAACAATATCACACACACACTGAAAAGATTATCAACAGACGTACTGAAAAGTAAAAATTTTTCAAAATAATTTATTTTTATTTTTAACAGGATGCATAACCCATAACACTTTATAATGTCAATTGAGTTTTCTTGTATACGTAGTATGTATTTGAACACAAATCACAACAAAGTTCAAATATTTTCAAAGTAATGTAATAATAATAGACACAAAGATAATTGTAAACAGAAACACAAACATAACTTCAAAAATCCACATTCGACACATGCACGGAACATAACATATAAACATATAAAACATAACATATAAAAAAGAAGAATAAAATGTTCTTCTTTCTAAAAGTGTTTTTATAATAATAATAATACTGAATAAAAATATTTTTATTTATTTTTAAATTTAAAAACCTATAAGAAACTTTATTCTTTATTCTTACTTTATACAGGAAAATTTGTATTGGCAATTACAATATAATATTTGACACAAGGAAGATTTAAAAAAAATTAAATGGTCCTTGCTTTGACATTCATGTGTTTTTACTATTGATAAATTTTACGTAAATGTTACAGGTCATAGAACTATATTTTTTTACTTTTCAATACGTGTATTGATACTTTCTTAAGTACAAATAAGTGTGCAAACTAGCACTTTCATATGTGGTCGTAGGAAAACTTAATTATTCGTTTTTGTTAATCAACTTCTCTTACTTTTTTTTACATAAAAATAGTCAGTAAGAAGTTTTTTGTCTCTTGTTCAAAGATTAATTTCGTTTACAAAGACAACTATAGTTTAAATTTTCATTATGAAGCCAGTGTGTATAGTGAGTGCTGCGAAGGCAAATAAATACCTTTTGTATAATGAGAAGGGTGAGACATCAGTGAATTTCCGGTTCAATATGCTATAATAGGCTATTGAATATGCATAAATATTAATTTCAACAGAGAGTGGTGGTACTAGATGATTTTGATTCCAAAATGTTTGTGATACTTATATTTTTGGTTAATTTAAGGAAGTCAAGATCCTTAGATGACCAACCAAATCACCAGGTTTGAAGTTTTCTGTCTATAAGGCACCAGCTGCAGCCTCCCTCATAATGCGATATTGCTGCCAAGGCAGATCTAGTAGCACCTCTAAGGTTGCTGTCGAGCCCATTGTCATTGCTCCCGTGATTCCCAGACAAGCCGGCCGTTGAACTTTCTGTAACTTAGCACATGCAGTTGATTGCTCAATTTTTGGCCACCACATAGGTGATCACGCAGCCATTCCTTTTTATTAAATGTGATAAACTAAAAATGCAATTTTTATGAAATTGATTGTGTTAACCTCTACTTTTTGGAAGTTCATCTTACTAAGAACAATTAATAACTGCACAGTTAAACTAAACTTCCACTATTTATTTGAAAAATTAAATACTCACATACCAGTACATTTTGCTCCTCGGTTCGCAAATCTGTCAGACACTATTTTTTCTAATAATGAAAATACATTTTTAAGTAAAGGTTTAAAATATTGCATACCTCCTAAATTCACTAATAATATAAAAGAAATTTTAGCCACAGATTCTGAAATAGCTTTGAAAACTAAATCAAATAATTTTATTTATGAAAAAATGCAAATAGCAAATCTTATTAAAGATATAAAACCAAACAAATTTAAAAGTCAAAGTATTAAAAATGACATTTTAGCTTTAAAATCAATCAAAAATAAAGTAGATGAAAATAACCTAATTATAACAAAATCAGATAAGGGTAACTCAACAGTAATTTTAAAAAGAGAAGATTATAAATCTAAAGTGAATGATTTCATAATGTCAAGTAATGTCAAAATTCTAAAAAACGATCCTACACAGAAATTTTCTAACCAAATAAGAGAACATGTAAATCATTCAAATTACCTATTTAATGACTTCGATAAAAAATACCTAGTAAATAAAAATCCTCAATGTCCAGAATTATATGGAACAATTAAATTACATAAAGATTCAAAACCAATTAGACCGGTAGTTTCGTATGTTAACACTCCTAATACTAAAGTAGCTAAAAAATTAAATAGTATCCTAAACAATTATGGTTACACATCTAAATATTCAGTACAAAATTCATTAGATTTGATCAAAAAATTGAATAAATGTAATTTACAAAATAATACTAAATTAGTATCGTTTGACGTAACTAATATGTTCTCAAAAATACCTCCTAAAGAATGTATAGTTCTAGTTAAAAAGCTATTAGATGAAAGAAATATCCATCCAGGTACAATATCAGACATAATTGATCTATTTGATGTATGCATTAGTCAAAATTATTTTACTTTTGATAACAAAGTTTATATTCAAAATGAGGGTCTTCCCATGGGAAGTCCTATTTCTCCAATTTTGGCAAATATATTTATGGATAATTTAGAAAACAAAATCTTTAATTCTAGTTATAAAAACAATATTGTATTTTGGTATAGATATGTTGATGATGTGTTAGCAGGTTTTGTAGGTAGCGAACGGCAGTTAGATATATTTTTTAATTATATTAATACCTTGCATCCTAAAATTAATTTTACTTTAGAAGTTGAAGAAAATAATTCAATTAATTTTCTAGATTTAAGAATTGAAAAAGTAAATAATTCATTAAATTATTCAATATACAGAAAACCTACACAAACAGATGTAACCATACCATATAATTCAAATCATCCACTATCACATAAATTAGCAGCTTATAATTCCATGATACATAGAGCATTTTCGATTCCAATGAACAAAAGTAATTTTAATAAAGAAATTGAGATCATAAAACAAATAGCTACATCTAATGGCTATCCAATACATTTGATAAATAAATTAATTAATAAGAAAGAACAAAAAATGTCACTAGAACTAATATATCCAAACCAAACTACTGGGACGATCCTTCACATCATTTGTGTCTTGGAATTTTTTTTTAATTTTTGATACAGCACCCTTAGTAACACCAACAATATTCGGAATATCACTTTGACCAAAGCCCTGTTGTAACAAAGCAATTACTACAGACCTATTAAAATATGATATCATGTCTCTCGGCATTTTTAAACAGCAAAAATGAAATTTAAACAAGAATTGGAATAATGTGAAAGCACCCAAATCAATTAAATATGAGCAAATTAATTCAAAACTTGAGATGGGCAGATTCCCGGGAACGTTCCTTAAAACTGGAAATGTAAGGGAATGTTTAAAAAACCGAAATGATTTTGCCTCTTTATTCCATCCATATATTAAAAAAATAAAAGTTTAAAAAATTAACACATTTTATTCTTTACTAATGTAGTAAAATACAAACTAAGAACATAACTCAAACATTATACTCATGAGATCAGTGAAAACGTAAAAACCTAAAACATTACTACTGTATTGTTACTGCAATACAATTTTTAACTTACCTACCTACAATATAATCTTAACACAATAGCACACAAAACAAGATTATTCATTAGCTAATGGCTCAAACCATAATACAAGTTAACCAACAAACAAAATAAAACCACACACATAACCTCAAAATCTGACGCGCATAAGCATTTGAGTGGGAATGTGTATGGGAACGTTCCCGAAACGTTTCCACTTTTCGGGAAAGTGTGGGGAATGTTCAGTAAAATTAAGAATCTAAACAAATCCGAGGAAAATTTTATTTTTTTGGTGCAGTAGGTTATTAACTCGGTTATTAGACTATAAAATAAGATTCAATTTTGTGCTTTTAAAAACATTCCCAGTTTTTGGTCATTTTCCCTACGCTAAAGGAAAGTTCCCGGAACGTTCCCTGGGAATGGAAACGTTCCCTGGGAATGGAAACGTTCCCTAGGGAACCTTCCCACCGGCACATCACTATACAAAACCGAATCAAATTTAGTATTATTTTGATTTAAAAACGCTTTAAAATAAATATCAACAAGAGTTTTTAAAAAACCATAGGCGTAGATATATTATTTCTAAATATTCCAAACTTTTGGACACGTCAATGAGAACCCGGAGAAAGAATGAAAGGTTCATGAAACGTGTGCGACTAGTTTTTTGAACTATCTGGTGCGAAAGCGAAATGCATTACGCTGGTTTTATAATTTTTCCATCTGGTAGTTGACCTTAAACTTTACTCACGAACACAAATTCGCTGCCGTTTTTTTTATACCATTATCAAAAATCAGTTTATTTACAGTTTAATGAACCAGCTTTTTTACAAAAAAAGATTGTAATCATTTACCGTTAGGTACTCATATCTTTTGTCTACCATCATTATCGTTGATTAAAATTGTACTTTTTATTTATTTGTTAACAGCTTATTTTTAGGATTTTTTTTTGTACTTGTTTTATTCAAACATTATCAAGAATAAAGAACCTATAAAACTATCGAACATGTCTCATAGTAGAATTATACAGGAAGGGAAATGAATTACGGTTTTTCTGTTTTCTATTAATTTTTAATTCCGGTTAGCGGATTCAAAGCCGAAAGGAAAAAACACGTGGTTAACGGTATACTTGATTTAGTTATAGTTCATTTGTTTGGAGTTGGTAGCTAAAAAAATCAGTAGCGCACGTACTTATTTATATCGTTATTGAGAAATTTCTTTTAATCATCATCATATTTTAATTTTCTTAGTTAAGGGATAAGTAGTTATAATACGATATTAAGAATATTTTGTTTTTCGATTTTAACGACAATAATTATTGTGGTCGTTAGGGGTGTTAAGGGATTACGGTAACCCTATGTGTATAATTGCAAAACCAGGTACGTTATTAGTCTATAAATTGAGGATTTGTTTATATCCTAATATATAAGAATATATAGGTACTCGTTAGTGTTGGTGGTTTATATTGTGATCTATATTTTTATTATTTTACTCTAAGAACGTTTTCGGTGGTGAAAATGTAGTGAAAAGGTCGAGTTTTGTTCCAGTACAAGTGGCTCATTTAAAACAAAGTGCGTTTTCTCAAAAAGAAAAAACTATTGTTTTAAATGTTCATGATGCACTAATATATCAAGATGCATCAGCAACTGTTCGTGATGTGGTGACTAGGTGCTCCAATTTGACCGATGTTAGTAAACCAAAAAATCACTTAGAAAAAAAGTCCATTATGGTCGATAACTTTAATAGAGATATCATTAGAAGACAAGTCCAATCTTTGTACTTAAATAAAGAGATTCCGACTTGGACGAAATAAGTTATGAAAACTCCTAAAAAAAAGTGGTTTTAAATATGAGTCGCATAAAAAACGAAATTTTTTGAATGAGATAGAAGAAATTATTTGCTAGAGAACACAATACTTAAGAAGTATTAAAAAGTTTCGAAGCGAGGGAAGAACTATTTTTTATTTAGATGAAACATGGTTGAATGAAAAATGCACTGTTTCTAAAGCATGGATGGACATCAATATTTTATATTCCTGCCCGGCATTCACCAGGATTAAATGCTCCTCGAGGAACAGGTCGCAGACTAATAATCGCACACATTGACAGTGAGCATGGTTTTGTAGAAAATGGGTTATTAGACTTTGTGTCAAAGTCAACCAAAGATTACCACGAGGAAATGACCTCTGATGTTTTTAAGATTATTTTTGCCAGCTATTGGACTTTTTGCCAAGTACTGCAGTCTTAGATAACGTTAGTTATCATTCAAAACTGGTAGAAAAAGGTGAGGTGGCAAGAAACAATACAACTTTCAAATTAAATGACGTTAGACAACTTTTGAAAATTCTTTTGGAAAAGTACACAGGAAAATTGGACCAATGCCATAAACCATGTGAAGAAGGAAGAAGAACGATTGTGGAGTGTTGATATCAATATTGAAGAACTGTTCGAACCCATTGTAACTCCTATTGGACCAGGCAATGAATCTGACTCATCGTCGGATAAATACGACGAAATGGAAGCCGACAATTAAAGGAGCAAGTACTCTTTGTATTAATTTATATTTAATTCTTACTTTTTAATATATGTAGTATATTTTTAATTTAATTTTAATTTTTATTTTTATTTGAAGTATGCTTTAAAAAAACTTCGGTTTTACGGTCATGGAAACTATTCATCTACCTGTTGTGACAATATTATCTAGGGTTTCAATTGTGTTTGGATTAGTTAATCCCTAATTACAGGGTGGACTATTTGAAAAATAACAACTATGACTATGTTTCAATAGAAATGTATACTACTTTTAGTTATTTTTCATGAACCACCCTTCCTTGTTTGGGCTTTGAAGGATTTGCATTTATAATGAATTCACTCCAAACAAATAAAGTATAGAGAATCCTTTCAATTAAAATACAAATTGAATTTTTTACAAAACGTTTTTTCGCTTTCCACAGTAATACCGTATTAATCTCTAAATTCGATCGATTACGGATGATTTTAATCAAGATAATACTCGATTATTTCATTAAAAACATTTTACGTTAATAATTCTGTTACAAACAACCGCTGATGCGCTTCCGTATTTAACGGCCAGCGTCTCTCAACTGAAAAAATTGCTTTCATTGAAAAAAATAACCAATAATATATGAATCCTTTTGCCGGCGTATCGTGGGTATCATACCAGGTCTTATCCAAATAGATTATTGGTCTTTCTAAAGACCTGTAATCACTTATGGCAGTCAAATATTCAAAACGCCATTGCTTAATCCGTTGAGATTCCATAATAACTTGCTTTTTATCAATTTTGCAGTATTTGAAACCTTTTGGATAAAAGTGTCCATAGGTTTCCAATTGATATCCTTATCTCAGTGGAGCTCCTTAGTCTTGTTTGTAATGATCTGATAGTAGGCACCAAGTTTTCTTCGTACACCAAATCTTTATATATCACCGTCATCAGTGGTTCTGGAAACACCACGTTTCGTTTTCGTCTCTGATGAATTGGCCTTGAAATGTGAACTCTCACTGATGATTTCGGTATCCCTGTCAAATCGATAGTTTCTCTTACAGCAGGAGTAAAAGCCCAACCCCTTTGGACCAGCTTCTGATGAACATGTCTGACGATTTCTTTGGCATCAAGGGATAAAACTCGTCGTCGAACAGGAACAGTAACACAGGGCGCCGCTGATGCAGTTTCCCAAGGACGAAACAACATTTTTCACAAAAATTATTAAACAACACAGACCAACTCTCAGTACGGGAACACAAATATAAATGATTATACTCAACCCAAATTATACAAATACAAGAACCGATCCTGTGTGCAAATTTTGACCATAAGCAATAAACCGTGACAGACGATCGCAACAAAGGTGGTTTATTATCATCAGTCCCCTTCTATTGTAGGCAATATATTGTTGAACACATTTTAATGGACTCTGGATTTTAGGCATTATATTCACTGACTATTTGGAAAAATAATTAATAGCGACTATTACATGGCTTTGTCGGATCGTTTAAATGCCGAAACTGCCAAGAAAGGGCCTCAATTTTAAAATGAAAAATTGCTGTTTCATCAAGTCAAAAAACTATAGCTTAAAATGCACGAATTAGGTTTAGATTTGCTGCTGCAACTACCTTATACTCCAGATCTGGTCCCTGGCTCTTTAAAAACTCAAATCGTTGGTTCCTGTATAAAAATTTGAATCCGAATACTGAACCGTATTTTGAGAGCAAAAAAAATCGTTCTACAAAAATGGTATCTAAAAACATTTAGAAGAAATAAAGTTGATTTGAATCAAAAGCTATGACAGACCGTTTACTTATTGACCGATGTAATAACTGGTTTGTTGGACATCCTTGAAACTTTCTCTCTACAGAGATGTCACTTTCGAAAACCGTAACACACGAATTAACGAGATCCCATTAAATGCCTAATGGACCTTATTTATTTTAGTGACATCATGGCGATGAGATGATATATATTAATTTAAAAATAAAAAACTTAACACCGGGAGACCGACTTAATAAAAAGTAAATTTACATCAAGGATTTATATTTATGGTTATTATTGCATACACGGACGTTCAATGTCAGTTTTATTAGAGTCACCGCAGTGCATGTACATGAATTAATCGAAAAAACCTAACGAAAACGATGCTACTGACACATTTGTTGACCAACTTTGACCCTGTATAACTTTTACATATTTATTTATTTAATTATGAGAGTGAAAGGTACAATTACAAGTAGGAAAAAATTTAAAAACCGCATAAACATCAACAAAAATTAGTTTAAACAATTCCAAAAATATGAAAAAAAACCAAATCAACCACAAACAATGAAAGAAGAAGAAAGCGAAGATCTCTCTATTAAAGTAGAAAACGGGATAGAAAAAGAAGGTTACTATGCAGTCTTTTACGAAATCAAATGGTACATAGGAAATATCTTAGAAAAGAAAGAAAATGCATGTAGAGTTAAATTTTTACAAGAGGACTTCATATGGATTTATTTGGCCAAAAAATGAAATTAACATCAAATTAGTTTTATTAGACTGATCAGGAAATGAAGAAATTATTTGGGAAATATAGGAAATATTTGCTAAATTAGGAAATGATAAGAGAAATATGGAAATAATATAGGAAATAAAGGGAAAAAAGGAAATAGGTGTACACTTTTTAAGTCGGTGAGAGACGCCTGGGTATAGTTGTTATTATAAATGGTATTCATGCTGATAATGGGGCTTCCTTTGGCCAACAGAATCTTTAAAATATGTCGAAACATTAAAAAAGCATCTGCAGCTGAAGAACACACATGTACTGGTGGCATTCTTCACTAGAGGTTTCATTTTTTAGCTGACAGAATCTTTATAGAAGACTGTCTGTCAGATTTTGTACATGTTTTTGTACCTTGGTGATCTTGTCGTCCACAGTTATTGATTGATTGATTGATTCTAACCATATGTGTTTGAACGTTTCTAAAACGAAAGTTTTACCATACACATCTGCAATTCAACCTAATATGTTGATTAATTCTACTATAGAGGTCGTTGACTCTGTGAGATTTTTGGGACTAGTCGTTGACAGCTCTCTAAAATGGGATGTACACATTGACGCTTTGTCAAAAAAACTAAGCTCTTCTTGTTACGCACTGAGAACAATATCTAGGGAGCTTCACCTGTCAGCTTCCAAAACAGTCTATTTTGTCCTCTTCGAGTCACATCTCCGATATGCACTTTCTTTTTGGGGTACATGTTGTGTGAATCAATTTGAACGTATTTTTAAATTACAAAAGAGAGCTGTTCGGTATACTCTGAAACTAAGCAGTAAAACTCACTGTAGGGAATTCTTTAAAAAACATAAAATATTAACACTTCCATCCCTATTTATCTTTGAATCCATTTCCTTAATTAGGAAACATTTACCTGAAGTCTCAGACAGACCATCTCATAACTACCCTCTTAGAAGTGCAGAGTATGACCTTTATTTACCAAAACCTCGCACGGAACTAATCAAAAGCTCTATTTTTTATAACGCTAAGAAAATGCACAACAATCTACCCTTGGAAATAAAGTCCATTTCATCAATAACCGCATTTCGTATCGCTTTAAAGTCATACTTGGTGGAGAGAGCTTTGTATGCAGTTGACGACTTTTTTACATAAATTATTTGGGACCATCTCACGCACTGGAAAGTTAATTTGTGATATTTATCTATTTTGTTGTTTGTTGTCGTTTTTTTTTTGTTGTTACTCTGACTAAATTAAAATTTTAAAATTTAAATTTTTTTATATTACTTATTATTTTTTATCATTCGCATTGTATAATGTATACATAAAGTATACATTTATTTTATTTTATTTTATTTTTTATTATATTTTTTTTAACTGACCTTTCGCAATGTTTTAAATTGTGAAGTTTTATATGTTTGTATGTTTTATTTACTTGTAAATACTCTTGTATTACTGTTTTAATATGTTTTGTTCTATGTGATTTGCTTTTTTTTTAAACAGCTTTGTCCACAAATTTAAAAAAAATTTTCGACAATAAAGCTTATTATTATTATTATTGAGATTTCTTTAGTCATGTGCATCTCGATTGTTGCTTTGTTCTTGAATAAGCTTAAACTCCTTGTCTTGATGTTTCCTTACTTCTAATTCTTCTGAATTTATTATTCCCTTTGCCAAGGTTAGGTTTTATATGAGTCCCTTCCACTGTGACACGAAAATTCTATTGTAACTCAACCCTTTGTTATACCTTGTATCTTTAATGAAGCTCACCAGTAGTAAGGATGGCAGGCTGAATAGGCACATCTGTCTTATAGGCAAGACGAAGAAAGACTCATGGAAGTTCTTTATGGAAGAGGAGGAAAACGCAATCCATGTTCGATATCACTGTGAAGGCTTCACAAGACTGTGATTGCTTAAACTTTAAGAGGAAAAGCCGGAAAGAATTGCCTTTATGAAATGGCCATTGTCAAGGCTGATGAACTTCATCAGGACAGGGCTAGAAGAGGTGCTGGCAACAGTCGGAGTGTACTTCCAAGCCTGCCCAATTTGTAATTTGTGATCTGCAAGCTCATCATGGTAGTCGGTGACACTTCTTGTAATCCGTTCCTTCTTTTTGGTCACTACATTCTAAGCTGGTCAGTTTGGTGGTCATTAAAACCTCTCTCGGACGTTTTACAAGGTCTTCGTTACGCCGAGATGAACTACCATCATGAAGGTGTCTTAGGTTAGGATGTTTAGGACGGTATCTCTTGGAAGAACCAGCTGTTTCTTTGTTTCAGCCCCATCGGCATTTTCTACTATTCTTTTTATGAGGCCTTCACCTAGGAATAAGGAGTTGTACTGCGTCAAATATGTCTTTCAAATGTGGGAATTTGCAGATTCTTCGATGGTCTACCCGTTGCTAATCATTTTTCTGTAAACTGGAATATTTTTGTTGTCGGTTCCCCATATTACAGGTCCAGTCGTCTGGTGTTACTTCAATTTGGACAAGCATCCCTTCGTGTTGCTCTAGACGGCTGCAGTGACGGCAACCTGGTCGGCATTGTCTTCGGGAGAGCATCAGGTCTATATTCGATATTCATAGTCTTGTAACATCTCAAGACATCTTATAACCTAGCCTTCTCAGAAACATTTTGACATAAAGGTATTTTTAGAAATGCTCCTGCTGTAAGTTACCTGCTGGTAACGCAGTAGTTCTTTTATGATTTCGACAGTGTCTTGCTGAAGTGTCCAAGAACTCTTTCTTTACCGTCTTGCTGTTGTGACAAGACGGCTCCGATTCCTATGAATGCTACATAAGCGTTTTTATTTCTATGTTTGGTTGTTTTACTGTAAATATTGGGTCTTGCATGCTTCTTCTTTATCGAAATGTATGAGTCTTTAAGTTGCAATTGTATCACTAATTTGGGTTAATTATTTAGTTTTAGCAATAATACCCAAATCTTGCAATTTTTTTGGAGTGATTTGTCCATGACCTGCTGCTTTGCTACTACTACAAAATTTTTCTTTTACTGTTTAAACTCTTTAATCTTTTTAACTGTGCTATTTATTATGAGTGTTCAAAATTAGTACCATTCACTTCCATACAATGGAATAATCTATTTTGAAATGGATTTAATTGTCGACATTCATTTTCTATCCCCTCTCGTAAATCATCCAGAGATTCTGGTTGGGTAGCATAAACTTTTGTTTTTAAATACCCCCATAAAAAGAAGTCTAGGGGTCTTAAATCCGGTGACCTAGGTGGCCACTCCATCATCTGTCCTCTTCTACCTATCCAACGAGCGGGGAATGTTTCGTTAAAAAATTGTCGAACGGGCATAGCATAGTGTGGGGGAGCTTCGTCTTGTTGAAATACCAGTAAATCTTCGGAAAGATTATCATCAATTTCTATTATTAAACTAACCACTTTAACCTAGTATTATACATTTTTGAAATCATTTTTGTCTGTTTTTGTTTTTATAATTATTTATAAACATCGGTAGATTAACACAGTTTAAAAAATATAACAGGAAATTCTCATAGTAAATAATATAGTGAATACGAATATAGTCCGTCTGTATCGGTATCCTTATTTGAATGATATCAATTAATTATAACCTTATAAGATTCTAATGGGTGTCGGGTATGTACTACGTACGTATGTAGTGCCACCGATGCGCTTCCAATTTCCACAATGTTGCATTTTGCTATGCCGTCCACGGTCAAGGTCAACGTCGAGAATAAGGGCATCAACTGTTTTCGAACCAATCATTATAATGAACGCATTTATTGAAAATATCCACTGACGTAATCCTTATTTTTTTTCTAAATGAAAATATTTATTAATACTACATTAGTTTAATATTTTTCGTCACGGTGTTTTTATTAATAAGGCCAAGGTTATAACAATAACGGTTCCCTTTATTATCTCGTTATGTAATATTGTTGAAAGGAATGTAATTTTATTCCCGCAACATCCCATTTTACGATATTAGGAAGGAATATATATTTAAATCGAAGGTCGATTGTGACCACCGGAAAAAAGGTAACAAAAGTTCATCACCCTTAAGATGAAAGACATCAGGAAACGTAAGCGTAGTATGCAATCTTTGAAAAGAGGGTTTATACTGTATTCATAATCAATGCAAAGTTTGACCACCGAAATGTATGGATAATTCCCCAACAAGCAATATTTTGGGCCAACTCACAATAATTATTGGTAATCGTTAAAATATCTACCAAATGAATACTTTGATGAAAAAATAAAAATATCTAGAAATATATCTAAATCTAATCTAAATATCTGATATCTAAATATATCTTAGGTATAGGGAGTACTTTATAAAATTTGAAGTATGACATTAGTACTTTTCAATAGTGATATAAAATACAGGGTGTTTTATTTAAAATTACCAAGAAAATAATGTACTAGAATTTTTACTTACCCTGTATTTGATTCAACGAATATTATGAAAACGAATATGTTTTATAATTTTTAACAATTATTAAAAAACTATGGTAGCAATAGATTAATGTTCCTATTCTCCTTTTTAATTATGCAGGGGGTTAAACTTGATACGATTTTCAGGTAATATTGGTTATAACTTTTTAAATACCCGGTATAACATAATAAAACTTTACATTGTTGTGAAGTTAGCAGATTTCAAATTTAAAATAAAATATAGGATGTTCCATTTAAAAAAACATAAGTTTGGTGCGCCACCATCTTATGGAACACTCTGTAAGATTTTAACTAATTTTAAAATGTGAAGTTTAAAGCTGCCTACAATTTTTGTTAATAACTTTTTTTTGTAAATTTTACTATAACAGATCTACTGAGCTTCCTCACAGTAATCAATCACCCTGTATGTAATACGTACTATTCATAACAATTAGGAACTTGCTTCGAGAATAAACCTATTATTTCTTGCTGTAATAATATCAGACGGTCTCCTACACAAGAAACTTGGCCAAATAGCCCTGGCAGCTCAGGCCACAAATTATACAAAAGAAAAAGAAGAAAATCCGATTGGATAATATTTGTTTACTTTTGTTGGTGTTTTAGTTTTGTGCTTTTTTTGTATCTTATTAGTGATTTTATTATTTTGAACATATATAAAAAACTTTTAATTTATTACTTCATTTAAATATTATTAGCGTTTTGAATGTCTATGGACTTAAGTACTACTTTATGAAAGAATGGGTGCGTTCAGAGAACACAACTGTTGCACAACTGTTCAGTGAATGTTCTGTGAACGCAATTTGATCAGTGATCGAAGCTCAACATGTTTGGTGAGCGGGCGCCATTTATCTGAGCGGTTTTCAATTGCGATCAGTGAGCACAACACGTTGCAGATTGTAATGTTTTTGTGGGTTATCTATGGTATTAGTATTGGTAAACAAAGATTACTTATTTCTTCATAGTAATTTCTGTCTTTTTCTCGAATACCTCGTTTCCTCACGTTATAATCGTATAAAGCAACCTGTAAATTTATTATTACATGGGCTATAATAATATTTTGGTTCATATCAATTACGTCGCCATCATCTAATAATGCAAGAATTAAATTGTTTCTAGCCATATTTTTATTTTTTAATATTCCAAAGACTATCAATATGATCTACTTCTATACCTTCCAAAAAATAGTCGTTCAGCAGACATACGTCAAGCATTCGTTGCTCACTGAGCGCTCACTCAACGGTTGAGTTATCAGTTGTGTTCTCTGAACGCACCCAATATTTCGAAAATTATAAATAATAATTAACTATTAGCAATTGATTAAAAGAATAAGAAAAAGGAGACTTCCCCATTCCCCTTATTTTCCCATAATCACGTGAATTGCGTCATAATTCACTTATATTGCCTCATATTGCCCTGTAGTTCATTGATATTGCCTTGTAGTGCCTCAAACTCGAGTAAATTATTTATCGGTGGTTTCCCCCTCGTATTAATTCAACTTATTGAAAATACCGCCTCTGATTATTTGTTTAAAAAGTAGACGATACTATAAGAACTGGTTCTTAAATATTTATTACTATTTAATCTGTACCTAAATACGATTTTAATTCTTTGTTGCACGCCTATGGTTTACTGGATTCAGAAAGTTTTATTACTTCGCGTTGATTGTGAATGCAGTAGAATTTATTAAACATTTTGTACGCCGATGTTTTTAATTTATACTCAAGAAGTTGTAGCAATTTTGTCGATTCCCTGTTTGAAACTGAAAGCAAACATTTACTCATTTACTTTCCGAATATTGGCTCTCGTGTACCGGGCCCTAATTTCGCCCTAGGGAACTCTTTTGACGATGAGAACACGTGCATAGACGTCGTGAACTGCGTCCTGCGCTCCTCGTTGACCTTTTTCTACCACATGCATTTTGATTTTATAGCCACAATCTAGTGGAAAAAGGTAAAGGTATTACGTTCACCCCATCACGATTCGGGGGTTGGAAAAGTTAATATTTTTGAAGCAGACGATAGGGCAATGGCGTCTGGTTGTGTAGAAAAAAGTAAAATATTTTTTTAAACTTGCTGGTTACGAAATCATAAGAAAACGAAAATGTCACAGAATATATTAATGAAAAGTAACTTAAACGTATTTGACAATGGTAGCTTCCATCATTTGTATACAGGGTGTTTTATTAAAAATATATCATGGACGATGCCAGACTTGCGTGTATCACCCTGTACATTTAAATTTATGTTTAAAAAGCTCACATTTGAATTTCAAATTTGAAGCGTTTTTTATAATCTTCTAAACTATCCCACGCTGTATATATACTCTTAAGTGTTCATTGAATCTTACTTCAAAATTTCTTTGTATTTGACCTAAATATATAGCATTACATTTTGGTTAATTAATTTTGTAAACACCATTTTTTTAAAATTTAGGTAATTTTGTTTTCACATTTAACAATTTTGTGCCAACATTATTTTGTGTTTTAAGTGATATTAATGATGATGTTGTTGTAGATATTATTTTTGATATTGTATTGGAAATATTTCCACAATAATATATATGTATTATTTTTATATTACTAACTTTTTCAATTCTTATATCTAGAAAATTAATTAATCATTAAATTTTTGGATTCATTTTGGATTCTTTTTTAATTTGTTTTTTCATACTGTGTATACTTAAGAATACCACACAGTATACACTCCTTTACTATGTAGGTACTTCGATAATGACAGCGGTAAATCTTAAAAAAAAAATAAGCTGACGTTTTTCTGTTTTTGTATGTTTGTTGTCTCCGCCACTGCGTCGTATTTTCAATTGTGTTTCAATATTCAACGGTTGCTATGCCAACCCCCTTAAATTCCTCGTATCTTAAGGTCTGCTTAAACTAGATTTTTGGCCCTTTTCCCATAAACATGTTTCTACATTTTGTGCGCTATCGTCTCTTGATCAAATATCCGAAAAAGAAAAAAATCTCAACTTGTTGAATTGTTTTTTTTTTTTTGTTTAATGTTATGCAAATGTAATCTTTATATATTGCTCGAACGTGTCGATGATGTCATACTAAAGCAGCACGTTTTAATTTGTACCAGTTTCGAGTTGATTTACAGCGAAAACATAAAAACAAACATGCAAATATTATTTAATTTATAATTATCGACACCAAAAACTTTATCTCCCTAGACGAAAAACAACTGTAATAAATAACATTCATTCACTTTTGATTTCGCAAAAAAAAAATCGAAAAGGTTAAAAAAATGCTAAACTGTGTCTAGGATATAGACGACAGAAAGTAAGATTTATTTTAAATGTAAAACTCATCGGTTTTAATGTCTTTGTAGAGAGTCTTTCGCATTTTTATCACTTAAAATCTTGTAAGAATGTTTTAACTGGACGCATGGCGTGAATTTAAGTGATGAATTTATTCGTGGTTTGTTTGCATTTTTTTTTAAGTTGTCGACAACAGAGTTGAATTAACGAGCGTCTTGTGACAGACAATTAAGGCGTTTTACAAAAGTCAAAGAACCACTTTATCATAAGGGCGTCAGCCGACAATTTAGCTTGCATTTAAAACGGTGAATATTTGGAATTTTTTTTGTTAATGGATTATAGATGGGGAGTAATTAAAATAATAATGGAATGTTTTTTGCTAAATAATAATTATAATGGTTTACAAATTGTAAATTTTCTAAAACCAAAAAAAAAAAAACTGACAAAGTTTAGTGAGAAATATACTAAAAGTCAATGTCACAGAATTTCGATCGAGCAAAATTTTATTATACATTATGATGAAAATGTATGGAATAAATTCGTTATTTCAGAAACGGAGGAGAATTCAAATGATTACATTGTTGCAAAGGCAATAAGGAGACCTTTCAAATGAACTGTCACGTGATCTCGGCTTGTATTTAAAAAATCGTCGATGACGTCATTACGCCATCACTAATGACGTAATGTCCAGCACATCTATAGCAGTTGATGGCCATTCAAAAATTAAAATTGACGTGTTTTAAGATTTTTTTTTAAACTCGTCTGTTTCTGATATAATGAATTTATTCCATACATTTGCATCATACTGTAAATTAAAACGGATAGAGACAAAGTGTTTCGTCCTACCATGGAGGTCATCATCAGGCAGTAAAAAACAGTAAGCGTTGAAGTAATAAAAATTACAAAAAAAGAAAGAGATCCAAGACAACATACCTTAATAGTGTATTAAGTAGACTGTGTGTCGGATAAGAAGCCAATTAACCACCAGCGAAAAATTGTTAGGCGTCAGCCGCGTGCGATATAATTGGCCTGATCCTCGAGGTGCGCACTATATTTTTTCTACGACTGTCGATAGAAAAGAACGATATATTGTTTAAGATTATTGTCTTTCGAAGATTAACTGATTCATCCAGTTAGTCACAACTCAATGGAATGGTTTAAAATTTGGGTAAAAATACTTTATACAGATCATTTGTCAGAGTAAATGTTACATATCTCATTCAATCTTAATTAATTTAATGGCTGTCATAAATAAATGAAACAAGTAAATGGATTAGAAGTTAAGAACAATAAACAAATACTTGTTTATTGTGGTAAGGGTTATTACATTAAAAGTAATTCTGGAAGTTAAGAAGATAAACAAAAATTATAAGGAAGGTGATAATTATTGAGAAATAATTTAAAAACTTTAAGAAAGCGAAATTTAGTTGAAGAAACTACAGATACGGATGAAAAGTGAAATTAGAAAAATAAAACACTAGCTAAGTAGTAGGTTTAAAAGGAAATACCTCATAAAATATAAAATTTGAACATTTTAAAAACTCCAAGAAGTTAGAGAAACAGATTAAAACTATCAGAATAGTGCAGAGAAAGAAATGAAAAGAATCAGGAAATTTTGTGACATTGGCTTTGGATCTTTTTCTTTGTTTTAGTTGATTTAAATTTTCATTATTTGATTTGTATTAATCTAACTTCAAAAAATGTTCTGTAATTCGAGTTATTTTTTTGAGATTATGAAAAAAGTGCCTTCAACTTTGTAGCACTATGACAACAACCAATAATCATCTCGACAACTGGTAATTTTGCTGCCTGAACATAAACTACAGAAACACTAAAAATAGTGTTAAATAGCAACAGGTACCCAAGTATCAGTTGTGTTCATTTTTCAATGCAATATTCATCTAACTTTTACTATTTAAAGATTAAAAATGTATCTGGAACCATACTCAGTTCACCATCAAATGATGCTGAAACGCCAGGCTAGCCACAAAATGATGCTAATTTTGAAAAGTTTGCCAAATGAGAAAAAACGCTCTGAAGAAGCTTAGAACTGTTGGTATCAATATTAAAAGGAAAACATGCATTTTCTTCAGTTAAAGTTCAATGTAAATACGAATTTTAGTATAAGTTTTGAAATATAGGTTTTGGAATAGTCCATATTTGAAACGCTATTTGTTGAAAAAAAATTAAAACCAAAAAGGAACTAAGTAAATGTTGACACATTTTATTTGTGTTTTAATTTTTGTAATTCAGATCTTTTTTGGAATACTTATTTTGACTATTCAATTTAATTTCAATCTGGTCCTTTTTGCCTTTTTGGTATCGTCGTGAATGTTCCAAATTTTTTTTTTACTTAATCCGGCCCAGAATAAAATCGAAGAACAACAACAAAAGTTAACTAAAAGAAAATGTTCGTAATTAGACAAGGTTTAAGATGATGTGAGAGTTTTTGGAATATTTTTCATTTTACCTCCTTTATCATCAATCAAAGTTTTAAGACTTTTGCTTTGCATCATTTTCCAACTTCAAGAGATGATGGAGGCTTAATTATCAACTCCATAGAAATCGCACCATCCTAATTAAATTTTCAACAAGATAGACCCATTTAAATTTTTTATCCCTTGAACACTAATTGTGTATAAAATGTTTAATAAAGTTTTTTGACCTTTGAAATTTTTTAAAATTAAGTAGGTACCCTTACATTTTCAACCCACATCCGATTTTGATGAAATTGTTTTTTTTTATAGTACTTTTGATAAGCTTTTCAAAATATGAATACTTTTTTTATTGTTGGATTGTAATATTTAATTATTGTCTTTTGCTCTTGGTACACCTTAAAAAATATTAGATAATAAAATACAGCCGATAACTTCAGATTCCCAAAACGAATAAAACTAAAGACCATTGAGTAAAAAACCTGGCCTTCGATATAATTATATATAATTTTTTATCTATTAAAAATATTAATGATGAGGTTTTTGATTGTCCAAAAATTGTACAACTTAAAACAATTTTAATTTAGTAATTCTAAGACTGAATTTAAACAGTTTTCGTCTCTGTGATATGGAGTATTATAAGAAATAGGAAATCAGAAAATTATTTTGCTACTTAATACCTAAATATACATAGTTGTTATCATAATATAGCGATCGTGACTTCGTCACGAAACAAACGCACCATTTATGTTGAATACCATTAACCAAGTTTTCTCGTTTTAAATAAGGAAATGTTTGACACAGTTGAAAGATTTACCGCACTCGATCACATTTTTCGTATAAACAATAGTTAAGATTTTATGACTGTGCTTAAATTGCATACTACTTACAATCTTTATCGAAAAATAAAAAACGATAGTTCATTGCACACGATTTATATAAATAAATACAGAGTTTTATGGCATTGATAACTTTTCTTTATTTAGAATCATTTTTTAATAACAACAACGTGACCGGGACATAATAGACAAACCATAACCTTCCACAATATTCAAAATTAATTTGGAGTTATTTAGTTTTAATTTTGGCGACCTTCTAAAAGCGGAGGTAACTAATAACGTTATTAATTTATTACGCTTCCTTTTTTAAAAAAATTACACCAATTTCGGATATAAAACATACCAAATTATATTTTGTTAGAGACATAACCTACCTTTTTTTAAACTGGTATAATAATGTTAATCCTTTGATTATTTTCACTGTAACGAACACAAACACTCACTTATATAAATGCTTTGATTTATTTTATTGGAATAAAATTATTGGTACGACAAATTTCTTTATTCCATGTATGTAAGAGGGTCGATATTTTATCGATTCCAAGACAACAACTATGCGGATAAAGAACTACTGAACTAATGGCGGGACGACTCCGATGCGTTTCGCCGGTTGTGAATTGTTGCGCCGTTGCCAAATCAATACTCCGCAAAATTTTACATTTGGTAATCAAAATAATAACGTTCAAAAATAGTAAAAGTTTTGATTAAAGTTAGTGTTATATAAAGCTACACCAGTTTAATATTAATTTTTGGATAAAGAAGAAGGAACAGATGATTTTCAGCGCATCTAGGGATCTTTTGGAAAATATGAAAACACTACTAGTGCAGTCGAATTACGTGAAAAAGTGACCAATTTATGACTTAAGTCCGAATTGAGGTAGCTAAATGGAAAGGGGTAGGTTTGATAATTACAAATCGAAAGGCGACCATCCAAGATCTTAGATGCGTGCGAGGGGTGCGTGGTAGGTGTGGAAAGGGGGTGAAAACGGTTTTTTGCAATTTACAGCGTAAATACGCATTTTATTGAAAAAAGTTAAATGGAAAAGTTATAGATAATAAAAAAATCGATAACTTTTGTCTGAAACATTTTTTCACATAACCTAAAAATAAAGGCTAAAAAAGCGAAAAACCAAAATTTTCGTTTTTTATTTTTTACTCAGCGAAAAATCAATATTTTGTTATGAAATTCAGTACAGTGATAGCTTTTTGTATCCCAAAAAAGTAGAATTGTTTTTTGTACGATAACTCAATTTTTTTTCGACATATTAACGATTTTCGAAAAAAAGACCTCATTTTGTAACGGCTCCCAAGGTCCGAATTTTTATTTTAGACGCCTCTTGAAGGTCTCATTTTTTTCGTAATGACTTTAATTTTCATATACAATAATAAAAAAATGCTACTCCTACCAAAAAAAATCTTTTAAAATCGAAAAAACGGAAAAATTCATAATTTTTCACGCGTATCTTTTTCCTACCCTTCTACACGTTCTACCCTTCTACTCTCAAAAATATTTCAGTTAATTCCAGACAGTCTGCTAAAAAAAATTTCCTGCAGTTGCAAAAAAGGTTGCAGTTCTTCAAGATGCAGTTGTCGAAAACACGGTTTAAAGTGTACGAATTTATGCCCGAATTGCTACGGCGTTAATGATTATACTAATATCGAGCAATCAATCACAGAAATTGCCGATGTACATCCTTCAGAACACGTTGACCAAAACGATGCATTTCAAGATGAGAATCGCATGCTAGAAGAGGAAGAAAATGTTGAATCTGACGAAGAAGAATCAGAAAATGATAATGAAGATGAAGACGAACATGATAAAGATGAAGACGGAGATGATGAAAATGAAGACGAAAATGATGAAGATGACGATGAAGTAGAAGTACAAGAGGAAGAAGAATGTAATTCGCAAGTCAAAAGGGCGAGATATAATTAAAAATAAGAAACAGTAAAATTGTACTTTCTTTGTATAATTCATCGTATGCACGTATAAAATAATTTTTTTTATTTTTTTAATCAATATAGATGTCCATAATTTCCTTTATTTTAATCCTACAAACTGCAATAAGGTGTGATAAATTAAATGCATGTACATGAAATATTTTTGAGAGTAATATAACGTGTAGAAGGGTAGGAAAAAGATACGCGTGAAAAATTATGAATTTTTCAGTTTTTTCGATTTTAAACGATTTTTTTTGCTAGGAGTAGTATTTTTTTATTATTGTATATGAAAATTAAAGTCATTACAAAAAAAATGAGACCTTCAAGAGGCGTCTAAAATAAAAATTCGGACCTTGGGAGCCGTTACAAAATGAGGTCTTTTTTTCGAAAATCGTTAATATGTCGAAAAAAAATTGAGTTATCGTAATAAAAAAAATTCTACTTTTTTGGGATACAAAAAGCTATCACTGTACTGAATTCCATAACAAAATATTGATTTTTCGCTGAGTAAAAAATAAAAAACGAAAATTATGGTTTTTCGCTTTTTTAGCCTTTATTTTTAGGTTATGTGAAAAAATGTTTCAGACAAAAGTTGTCGATTTTTTTTATTATCTACAACTTTTCCATTTAACTTTTTTCAATAAAATGCGTATTTACGCTGCAAATTGCAAAAAACCGTTTTTACCCCCTTTCCACCCCTACCACGCACCCCTTGCACGCATCTAAGATCTTGGATGGTCGCCTTTCGATTTGTAATTATCAAACCTACCCCTTTCCACTTAGCTACCTCAATTCGGACTTAAGTCATGAAAAAAAGGTAATTCGACTGCACTATACAGAAAAACTTCATTTTAATTTGAATTATAAGTGGTAAATGAAGAACTTCGTTATTAAATTTGTAAGTGGTAAAAAAAAAGAATAATATAAGATGGACCTAGCAAGACACAATTTTACTTGTTGCCTTGTAAGCAAAAACATAAGCGTTGCCATATTTCAAAATTATAGGTTTACTTTTTTAATATCTGCTATAAAATGATAAAAACATATTTTTACAAGTGCATACTATCCAAAATAAATTATAATATGTATTTAAACACTTTTAATATATTTTTAGTTTAAAATATTTGTTAGTTTATTTCTAAATTAATATTATTAGTTGATATTTGGATAAAGGAAAGTGTATAAAGTAGCCACATTATTTGTGTATGAGTACTTCCAGAAAATGGCTGCTTGTGTTTGTTGTTTTAGTTTGATTTTCGTGAAATTGGAAATAATTTAGATATGTTTAAATTTTTAGTGCTATTTTACTATTAAGACAATGGTTGGAATGTGTTTTGTGTGCAAAAAAGTGAGCTGCGATAAAACAAAAACATTCCTCCTCGTATTTGACTTCAATCAACTATGTAGAGTGCCCATTGCTATGCTAGGTCCATCTTATACTATCCGTCCAAGATTAAAGCAGCAGATATAAGCGACAATATAAAAATATTATAAAAGATTTCTGGTTGTGCCATTTTTGAGTGAATTTTTCTTCTCAAATCACTCTTTTTTCTCAGTTTAGGTATTGTTTAACATATTTATTTCTTAATTTTTATGATCGAACATACGAATTTTAAACTAAAAAAGTCTCAAGCCTGTTAACAACAAACAAAACCTTGTCCAGTATGAATATAAATAGGTGCACGTCACAGCTGTCAGAAGGGGACTATGTTGCCAAGCATTTAAAATAGTATTTATTTATTTATTTTTATTTAATCAGGGAAGAACCCCATACAATAAAAATTTATTATATAACAAAAATAAAAAAATAAAACGCTTGCATATTATTCAAGTAATTTATAAAAATTAACCATATTTAAATAATATTTTTGATTTATTTTTAACAGAATATATTGAAGTCACATTTGGATCAAACCATAATGCAATATCATTACAATTTTTTGATAATCTGTTTATAATAGATTCAAATTGACCTGGTCTTATTGTGTCGATAAAAAATGTTTGATTACGACGTAAATATCTTGGTGCAACATATAATTTTAATTTACTTAAGAGTTCAGGCACATTTACATAATTAATAATACCAGCTCTGTCCATGGCTGATTCAAAGGTAGCTAACATGAAGAGATTGTAAAGATGACTCAAGTCATGATCAAAGTATGAAATCAAATTTCCGGTTTTAAATGCTGCAAATCTTAAGAATTTTCAATTTTATTTTTTAATCCAATTTCATTACTTCTCCAAACAATTGTAGCATACATAACTTTGGAAAATATAAAAGAGAAATATAATGATATAAAGGTAAATATTCTACTGAATGAAGAAGAGAATCTTTTGATGAAGTAGATAATTTTAGATGCTGCAATGTAGATGTTATTCTATATGCAGTTTGGAATCAAAAATAACTCCCAAATCTTTGATAGAGTCACAAAGGGAAACAATATTATAATAAGAATGGCCAAATCTGATATGTTGACATTTGCTAATGATCCATTTAATTTACACCATTGTTGAAATAATATTAAATCACTTTGAAGTAGATACATATCCTCATATGTATAAATAGCTTTAAAAAGTTTTGCATCATCGGCAAACAATATTTTACAATTTTTTAAATTTTGTACCAAGTCATTAATAAAAGCAATAAATAATAATGGTCCTAGGTGAAGACCCTGTCCTACATCAGAGAAGACAGAAAAAATGTATGAATAACAATTGCCTATTTTAACTAATTGTTTTCTATTTGTTAAGCCATTTTAACAAACTACCATTAATGCCATATGCATACAATTTCTTAATCAATAGTTGAGTATTAATTACATCAAAAGCTCTAAATAGGTCAGTATATATGGAATCAAATGCAGCACCTTTGTTTAAATTAGAAACAATTTATTCATAATAAATAATTAAATTTGTTACTGTAGATTTACCTTTCATAACAATAAATCTATTAAGTAAAGATATAAATGTAGATGATTGTAAACTAATTTATCAAATATCTTAGCCAACATGTTATATTTACTTATAGGTCTATAGTTATTAATATCAGTAATATGTCCACCCTTTAAAAGAGGAAGGATGTATGATAGTTTGCATAAATCTGGAAAATACCCAAATTTCAAAGATAAATTGTATACTTTAGTTAACCATTGCACAATGCTGTCAATAGAGTATTTTAATATGTATCCCATCAGTTTTATTAGTATTATAGTATTAGAATCTAGTAAATATCAAACGAAGTTTCTCTAATGTTCTTCTTTTTTATTATTACATTATTGTGATAGGTTAGAATGCGGCAACAGAGCGTAATTTTGTCAACATATAAAATATTTAGCATGAGTTATGTGCGTTTGTTGTATTTGATATAAAATTAATTCCGACGAAACCTTTTTTAAAACATTTATTTATGTTTTCTAATAACTTATGGCCTACGAATTTCAAGATTTACCAAATTTACAGTGGAAAAAAAATATCAGAGCGATTTGTTCACTTGTTCACAAGGTATATTTTTATTTTGTCGGAAATCTGGTGATTTTATTTAAGAGACGGCAACAACGCTATACATAAAACATGAACCGAGAACGCGGCGACCGGACACGTAAGGAAGTGGGGATCGTTTCGCTGATCCGGATTGGAGCCCGGAAAAAGCCCCGACGTCAAAACGCGTCACGACGAAGACCGTCGTTTTTACACTCCGGTCGATTCGGCGACGCTCTTTTAGTCCAGAGACGCTCAAGGACAGAGAGAAGAGGGAAACGTGTCTGGAAAATTTATCGCCGGTTACAGTATCCGATTGGAATACCTAATATTAAATGTAGGTTATCTCTATAACGTCCCTAAAAAAAATTCTGTTTCGTATTCCCCTATTATTTCTGATTGTAGATAACCTAGATGACCATTTTAATCGAACAAAAGATTTAAATCTCTATTCTTGGTGACAATAAATACCGAATTGCGTAATATTTCGAGTGTCTAATGAATAAAACATGGTTTTTGTCTATAATTAACGTCACATTGTTAATCGATGAACGTATGTAAATAAACTTTACAGGTGCGTGTCTTTTTCTCAAGTGATTCAACGCATTTTTATTGTTTTTTAATGACGTTCAAGGTAACGGTATCCATAAATGGGATATCTCGGGTATTCGCCAAGGACGATGTGGGTCTTTGTATATTCAAATTTTACCTAAATTTACTGTTTTCACTGTTTAATTTTATCGCAGGTTGTGTCGCCCACCATTTTGAGGCATTTCCTTAACTGTCACGCGCCGAAATAGATTCTCTCTTGAAAATGACATAATACAGTGGAACTTGGATAATTCGAACGTCTGTAATTCGAATTTTTTTTCTGGTCCCTAGAATATTGTATATGATTAATGTTAAAAAATCGTGGGTAATTCGAATTATTTATTGGATAATTCGAACTTTTTCCATTGTCAAAACCCATATTTTTATAAGTTTTTATTATAAAATCGTAGCCTACGTAACCCAAAATCTTCTATAGTCTGTACAAAAAGTACGAGGAGTAATAAACCCTAATTAAGTATGCAAAACCTTTACAGGGAGCACCATGAAATTTTTGATAAATCTCTTACTTTAAATTACATTTCTTCCGTAAATCTAAAAACCTGGTAGATCGACCCCGTATTTGTTTCAGTTGTAGCAAAGTTTAGGGTTTCTTCATTGTTAAAGGATTAGCAGATAAGCAATAACGCAATGCAGTGGTGTGTATTTTGGGAAAAAAATACGTTTTAAATTATAAATATAATAAAAAATGAAAAGAAATAATTATTGGAATACATTTATTACTTACATTTTATTCTATATCCGACTCGGAAGAGGAAGAATCGTTGTTGACATTAATAAAATTAGGGTCGATTAAATCATCACAAATATTGTCAATTTTCCAAATATTTGCCTCTACTTTGATAACATGCTCGATACAGTTTGTCCAATTTTCCTTACTAACATGACTTACAGCACTCTCAAACAGTTTCACAACATCGTTTATTTTAAAAGTAGTATTTTTTTTCCAACTTCCCCCTTTACCTGAGCCCATATTAATTCTATGGGATTAAGTTCACAATGATAAGGGGGAAGTCGAAGAACTGATATACCACGAGAAGAAGCCATTTCTTCTACAATGTAGGTTTTGTATTTATTCTTGTTCATTTTTGCTATTCTGTAAAGTTCTTTCCTTAGTGGATCTTTTGGAAACTTAATATTTTTCGAAATAAGCCACTCCAAAAGCTTTGCTTTACGCCAACGACTTGTGGGCAACGCTTCTCGTAACCGTGAATGGTAACTTGCATTGTCCATAACAATAACAGCCCCTTTTGGAATCAGATCCAACATTTGAACAAACCATTCCTCGAAGACATCCTCATTCATATCTTCGTGATAGTCCCCCGTGCGTTTTGAAATAAAAGTTAATAATCCACCATCAACAAAACCTTCAGAACTTCCAACATGGACAATGATAAGTCTTTTTCCTTTTCCAGATGATGGCTGCAAACCTAACGACAAACCTTCGACGAATGCCTGCCTTCCGCTTTTAATGTTTTCATCTTGCCAAGATTTGGAAACTGTATATCCAGCATTTGTTCATGTTTCGTCTAAGTAGAAGATTTTCAAATTTTGTTTCTAGCATGTCGAATGCTTCTTAAATAGTCTCTTCTCCAAAAAAACTATTTCCGGTTTATCTATCAAGAGAGATTTTCTATTATGTTTTGTATATCTGAAACCCACATCTTTCAAAAGTTTGCATAATGTCATTCTGGAGAATTTTGTATAGTCCGTATCTTCTTGCACTGATGTCATTAGGTTTGTTCCAACCAAGCAAAGAACCGTTCTAGAACGGTAATATTACCACTCACGAGACCAATTTAGTGCACTGCGCAACTCAGTACACCACTGCGCACAAAAATTACTGTTTTAGAACGGTTCTTTGCTTGGTTGGAACAGACCTATAATTTTGTCAAGTGTTGGAATTTCCTTTCGTAAGTAAAATCCATGGACTTTACGCCTTAGTCTTTGCTTTAATGACTCATCGATCTCAATTGGTTTTCGGCCTGAAGAAGTTTAAGGGGGTTGAAGAGTTCCATTCTTGCTTTCTTTTAGTAATCTATAAATTGTTGATTTAGTAACACACAACATAGCAGCCGTTATTTCCACAATATCATCAACATTTGCATCAACATGGTATACCCTCTTAAAATATATTTTGGTATGTCTATGAAATCTACTTAAATGAATGATTTATTACTCCTTGTCCTTTCTATATAGACTATATTTTTAGTTATTTTTCACGAACCACCCTTGCTTGGGCTTTGAAGAAATTGCACTTATAATGAATTCACTGTGCTGCCAACTCCAAACAAATGAACTATAGCTATTGATTACCCGCTGTACAAAATTCTTTTATGCCGAGTTCCTCTTTGCTTAGCCAAACCAGTCCTACTTTTTGCATAATCTAATTTGATACCTTAGAAGTTTTTTTACTCTTTACAGTCGATACCTTTTTGAAACAAAATATAGAAGTGATTAGGCCAAGTACTTTTGTACTAATATAATATAGTCTATATAGAAAGAACAAGCAAGAATGGAACTCTTCAACCCCCTAAAACTCCTTCAGGCCGAAAATCAATTGAGATCGATGAGTTATTAAAACAAAGACTAAGGTGTAAAGTCCATGGATTTTACTTACGAAAGGAAATTCCAACACTTGACAAAATTATGACATCAGTCATAAGACTATTTAAGAAGCATTCGACATGCTAGAAACAAAATTTGAAAATCTTCTACTTAGACGAAACATGAACAAATGCTGGATATACAGTTTCCAAATCTTGGCAAGATGAAAACATTAAAAGCGGAAGGCAGGCATTCGTCGAAGGTTTGTCGTTAGGTTTGCAGCCATCATCTGGAAAAGGAAAAAGACTTATCATTGTCCATGTTGGAAGTTCTGAAGGTTTTGTTGATGGTGGATTATTAACTTTTATTTCAAAACGCACGGGGGACTATCACGAAGATATGAATGAGGATGTCTTCGAGGAATGGTTTGTTCAAATGTTGGATCTGATTCCAAAAGGGGCTGTTATTGTTATGGACAATGCAAGTTACCATTCACGGTTACGAGAAGCGTTGCCCACAAGTCGTTGGCGTAAAGCAAAGCTTTTGGAGTGGCTTATTTCGAAAAATATTAAGTTTCCAAAAGATCCACTAAGGAAAGAACTTTACAGAATAGCAAAAATGAACAAGAATAAATACAAAACCTACATTGTAGAAGAAATGGCTTCTTCTCGTGGTATATCAGTTCTTCGACTTCCCCCTTATCATTGTGAACTTAATCCCATAGAATTAATATGGGCTCAGGTAAAGGGGAAGTTGGAAAAAATACTACTTTTAAAATAAACGATGTTGTGAAATTGTTTGAGAGTGCTGTAAGTCATGTTAGTAAGGAAAATTGGACAAACTGTATCGAGCATGTTATCAAAGTAGAGACAAATATGTGGAAAATTGACAATATTTGTGATGATTTAATCGACCCTATTATTATTAATGTCAACAACGATTCTTCCTCTTCCGAGTCGGATATAGAATAAAATGTAAGTAATAAATGTATTCCAATAATTATTTCTTTTCATTTTTTATTATATTATAATTTAAAACGTATTTTTTCCCAAAATACACACCACTGCATTGCGTTATTGCTTATCTGCTAATCCTTTAACAATAAAGAAACCCTAAACTTTGCTACAACTGAAACAAATACGGGGTCGATCTACCTGGTTTTTAGATTTACGGAAGAAATGTAATTTAAAGTAAGAGATTTATCAAAAATTTCATGGTGCTCCCTGTAAAGGTTTTGCATACTTAATTAGGGTTTATTACTCCTCGTACTTTTTGAACATACTATAACATGGTGATAAGATTGAATATTAAAAACTTGACTGGACTATTTACGTCGTATAGAAATAACGGAAAAGCGTACAAAAAGTCGATATATATTTATTTCCTGAGGCTTATTAACGTAAGCAAAAGCCAACAAACAATATTAAAATCATCGTGAATCGTTTTCCACTTTGTTGCCTATTCGTAGATAATAATTCAACTCGATTCCTATTATTATTATTATTATTACACGGTTAGATTCTTATTTGCCACACTTATACGAAGCGATGACCTTTTAAAAAGAAACCAGATTTATACAGAGTCGATCGAGGAAAATGATAAATTCAAATTTTTATCGTGAATAATTCATTCCCGGAGTTCGATTTAAAAAAAACACATATGATTCATGTAACAGTGAATTTCTTGCGAAATTTCGTTAGCTAGGTACGTTCAGACCGAAATTTTATTCGTGTCGTGACGTCACTCTTAAAGGTCAACGATTATTCGAGAGATTGAGGAATGCGGTACTTTTATATTATACAAGAACAATTACCATTGTACCGTGAATTTTGATGGGATCAAGTTCACGGAACAACTTGAAGAAAAAAAAACGAGTTATCGGTACGAGAATATCATTGAATTGGATTTATTGGTGAAATTATCGACAAACGTTTTGACCTTTGGCGAGAGAAAGAGAAAAGTGACATTTGCCATTTGCCGCGCGCAGCGAATCTTGTTTATATAATCAGAGTCGGCAACCTGTTCAGACTAAATAAACCTTTGCATATATACGCGGTGCAGTACGATGAAAACAATTCAAAATCGTCTGGAATACTAAGAAAATAAATTGTTCATGAAAAATAAACATACATATACTGTATTTGAAAATCAAGAGAGAGTAAATTCCCAGAGTAAAAACTAATTCAGTATGCAAAACTATATAGTATAGTACGTGCGGTAAAACTTCAATATTTGTAATACATTCTAAATTGTTTGTTAATTTTAATACAAAATTTATTAAATTTCTTGGTCTATCACATTATTTTATGATCTTTCATTGTTACTACAGTAGGCCTAAGAGGATTAACGTACGTCATAGGCGTAACCAGATTAGAAAGGGATAATTGTTATTTAACTACCTCCGAATGGCAACAGCTTCTAATGACAGATATTTTGACTTAAATAGTGCTTAAGTTTCTAGAAATGCAGTTATTTGATTTTCAATAAACGTGACAAATAGTAGTGACTAAAAATGGAAGCAGTTTGTGAGTATACGCCAGTGAAAAAATCAAAACTAGACCATTTATCGCTCAATGAAAAGAGTGCTGTAGTGAATGTGTACCACTATTTTAAACATCAAAATCCCTCAAACACTATTAGTCCCAGAGCTGGCTACAGAAAACAGGGTCGATAAGGTGCGCGCCATTTCATCTTGTAAACTGACGGGCCCAACTTAGTACATCACCAAACGCCACTTCTTAAGGTCAGCACAGGTCGGATATGAAAATGCCAGCCGGTTTTCCCGGACGAAAAAATTGGGTGAAAAACCTCATAACGTGCGCGAGTGAAACCTTTTGCAACGTGTAGTTTGAACCTCAAGTAAGAGCGGTGTAATAGCGCAAGAAGTTTTGCGGGCCGGAAAACCCTCGTAAGAAGTGATCGAAAGTGTCGGAAAATTCATCTGAAAAACCTCATAACGTGCGCGCGCGAAACCTTTTGTAACGTGCGGTTTAAGCCTCAAATAAGAGCGGTGCAATAGTGCAAGAAGTTTTGCGGGCCGGAAAACCCTCGTAAGAAGTGATCGAAAGTGTCGGAAAATTCTTTTCAAAATAGTTGTAGAAATCTTTGAATACGTCAATTCAGTCTCTCGTAAACCATAAAGGTAAAAAAATCCGTCGATTATCATCACATTGCATTGTAAATTTGTAACTGTACTCGAATCTTCCGGTCCAACAATGGGATTCAAAAGCTTGCTTTTTTCTGTTGAATACATTGTTCCATCTAGGTGACAAAAATTATTTGGCACAGGAGTTAATGGGAATGATAAAATTTTTGGACACTTTCGATCACTTCTTACGAGGGTTTTCCGGCCCGCAAAACTTCTTGCACTATTGCACCGCTCTTATTTGAGGCTTAAACCGCACGTTACAAAAGGTTTCGCGCGCGCACGTTATGAGGTTTTTCAGTTGAATTTTCCGACACTTTCGATCACTTCTTACGAGGGTTTTCCGGCCCGCAAAACTTCTTGCGCTATTACACCGCTCTTACTTGAGGTTCAAACTACACGTTGCAAAAGGTTTCACTCGCGCACGTTATGAGGTTTTTCACCCAATTTTTTCGTCCGGGAAAACCGGCTGGCATTTTCATATCCGACCTGTGCTGACCTTAAGAAGTGGCGTTTGGTGATGTACTAAGTTGGGCCCGTCAGTTTACAAGATGAAATGGCGCGCACCTTATCGACCCTGTTTTCTGTAGCCAGCTCCCCGTCTATATTGACAGTGTAGTTGAAACAAGATCTAAGGCAATGGCATGTGGAAAATCTACAATATATAGAGTTCTAAAGGAGGAAAAATCAGGTGGAGTAACCTCACCAAAGCCGAAACCAGGTAGACAAAAACTATTAAAAGTCAACGTGGACGAGTTTTTTAAAAATGCTATTCGTAAGCTTGTTCATTCATTTTTTATAAACAAGCAAATACCAACTTTAGATAAAGTTCTGCAAGCCATTACGAATGATGTTGATTTACCCACAATAAGCCGGGATAAACTATGGAAAACGTTACATGAGTTAAACTTTAAATTTGAAAAAATGGGCAGACACTCAATGCTAATTGATTCTGAAGAAATTGTATGTTGGAGAAGACAGTACCTCAGAAGAATACAACAAGTTAAAGCTCAAAATAAAAACATTTATTATTTAGATGAAACATGGGTTAATGAAGGACATTGTGTAGGAAGAGTTTGGAAAGACAAAAATATAAAATCATCCCATCAAGCTTTTCTAGAAGGATATACTACTGGTTTTAAGGAACCTATAGGAAAAGGTAAAAGATTAATTATTTGTCATATAGGCAGTATAAACGGTTTTCTTGAGAATGGTTTACTCTTATTTGAATAAAAAAAAACCGTTGATTATCACGAAGAAATGAATGGAGACGTGTTTGAGGAATATTTTGAACAGATGATTCAATTCATACCAAAAGGATCGGTTATTGTAATGGACAATGCAAGTTACCACTCCAGATTACTTGAACCTTTACCAACCACTAAATGGAAAAAGGATGAAATTGCAAAATGGTTATCTTCTAAAAATTTAGCCTTTGACAATACAATGCTGAGGGCAGAATTGTTAACTATTGCTAAAAAACATAAGCAAAATTATAAAAAATATAATATTGAGGAGATAGCCAAAAAACGAGAAATTGAAATCCTTCGTTTACCACCCTACCATTGTGAGCTGAATCCGATAGAATTGATATGGGCTCAAGTTAAAGGTTATGTTGCCAGAAATAACACTACTTTTTAAATTATCAGAGGCAATATCTGAAGTAACAAGTGAAAATTGGCAAAAATGTATTAGACACGTTACAGAAATAGAAAAAAAATGTGGGAGCTAGATAACATAATTTATATTACTATAGAGCCCATTGTAATTTCTCTAGAATCAGATGGTGAATCTTCTGACACAGAGTGCGAGGAACCATAACTTTAAAATTATTAATTTATGTACTTTAATTTTATTTTTAGATTTTTATTTTTTAAGATTTAATATTGTCGTATTTTTTGCATGTTGCTCGTCAAATTTTATCCTTGCGGTTGGTTTTTTTTCTCATATACCTACTTAATTGTTTTTTTAGCTCCTCATATTAATTTATAAGTAATTGTAATTATCTGTACATATTATATACATATTTTGTATATAAACATATGCCTAAAACAAAATGCCTAAAATAATATTGACTTTTTCATTTCATTTTACCCAAATTAAATTACTACTTACGAATTATGTTTATCTATCTAAAATTGGTAATCTAGGTATAAATAACTAAAACAAATTAAATATTTCTATTTCCATATTAATTTAATTTTGAAAACGCACGTCTATGGTTTACTGCCTTTAACACTGATAACTGCAAAACAAATCTGGGAATTTACTCTCTCTTGATTTTCAATTACACTATAACTTTAATATTATAGAAACAAAATGACGCGACTGCAAAATATTATAGTCCCGCCTTCATAGAGGCCGTTTCTAGGCAACAGAGACAAGTGACATTATTTCCGTTTATTTTTTTTTTCCTTCTTCTTTTTGACTACGGGAACTGAGTCCATTCGCCAAACCGCGTACACTGAGAAATATATTATATTTTTTACTTTATTTCATACATACACTGAAAAAAGTATATGAAAGATAATAAAATTGATTTTTTACTTGATCAAACATTATAGTTCATTTTTTTGGAGTTGGCAGCACAGTGAATTAATTATACGAGGGTTGTCTGAAAAGTTTCCGACCTAACAAAGATACTAGACATTTTTTCTTCAAATTAATTTTTATTTTTCTACATAGTCTCCTTGTAAGTCTATACACTTCTCCCAGCGATGCTCCGATCTCTTCAACCCGTCAAAATAATACTCGGGGTCTTTATCTGCAAAATAGTTGTTTACGAAGGTGATAGCCTCCTCATTCGACGAAATTCTCTGTCCTCCGAGCGCAACTTTTAGCTTAGGGAACAAAAAAAGTCGCTTGGAGCTAGATCTGGTGAGTAAGGAGGGTGGTCAAGCAGTTCAAACTGTAATTCGTAGATTTTCGCCATGTCAACCGCTGAGGTTTGAGACGGTGCATTGTCTTGGTGAAACAAAATTCTTTTTTTCTGCAAATGTGGCTGTTTTCCGCAATTTATGCCTTCAGCTTGTCAAGTAATGATGCGTAGTATGCTCCTGTAATGGTTTTTTTCTTTTTGAAGATAATCGATTAAGATAACTCCATGACTATTGCAGAAAACAGTTGCCATCACTTTCCCAGCCGAAGGAACAACCTTTGCTTTTTTTGGAGCCGATTCCCTCTTCGCAGTCCATTGTTTTGACTGTGTTTTTGTTTCTGGAGTATAATGGTGTATCCAAGTTTCATCTACAGTAATTAATTGGCGCCAAAACTCTGATTTATTGCGCCTAAACTGCGCCAACAGAGAGTTGGAAATGTTCATTCGAACACGTTTTTGGTCCAAAGTGAGCAAACGCGGCACCCAACGCGCGGACAGCTTTCTCATGCCTAAATCTTTATTCAATATGTGACAAACACGTTCTTTGGACATGTTTATAGCCTCTGCTATCTATCTAATTTTAATTCGACGGTTGTCTAGCACCATTTGGTGAACTTGAGCGATATTATCGTCAGTGGTTGCAGTTTTTGGTCGTCCCGAATGTTCATCGTCATCCAAGCTGGTACGGCCACGTTTAAACTCAGCAGCCCAAAATTTCACGGTGGTAAATGATGGTGCAGAGTCCCCGTACACAGCGTCCAACTCGTCTTTGATATGCGTAGGCGTATTGCCTTTCAAAAACAAATATTTAATGACAGCTCGATACTCGATTTTTTCCATTTTCATAAAAACACTCACATCGACTCACTCAAATGATTGTCAAACAACAACTGCGAGTCCAAAATGGCTGAAATTTTAGTGGGTACCATTCGAAGCATGCTCAAACACATTTTCCCGTGTTACGTTTCCAAAAGAATTTATCAAAAATTGTCTAACTTCATTCAATTTAAAAGTTGTATTGGATATATCTTATGACTACTTATCTCTTACCTAAGGAGATTAAAATAAATATGATAATTAAAAGAAACTTTTTAATACCGATACAAATAAGTATGTGCGCTACTGATTTAGGGTCTTGTTTACAACATTTTACGATTTAATAACTTTTCTTAGCTGCCAAACAAATGAACTGTGTCTTTTTCCCTGTTCTCCATTTAATGTAAGAGATTTGTGATTGTTATTGAATTATATATAGTATTTTTTTATTACATTTGCAAAAATATAATGACCATAATACTATATTTTATAAATATTTTACGAATTATAACCATTTAAATTATACAACTCATGTTATGGAATGTTTAACCACCGAAGTATTTCTTTCGGTTAGATCAGAGAAATTAGTTGCTCAATAAGCGACAACGCCGCATGACTTGTCTGAATGATACCACGCGCAGAAGCGGTTATACTATGAAATTTGACACAGTCAACTTCTATTTTATTTATATCGCAATGATATGGCGGTAGGCGCAGCTTTTCTGCTATAACTTCTTTTATGAAGCTAGTTTTATGTTAATTTACTAAGACTAGTAGTTCCCTCTATATTGAATTAGTCTCAAACTGAATGTAATGTCTTGCTATAATGGACTAGTTTAGTAGGATCATATTAATCAAAATGATAACAATATATATTTAGGATAAGATACCTACTTACTTATATTGGTATTCATTTTGCAAGTAATTTTTCTCATTTTGTAAAATTTAGCAATAAATAATTAGTAAGTTTTAAACGTAGCGCCAACTAATAACCAATAATGAAGTGTTTTTAAAAGTCAACGTTGTCACATTTTAGCTACGTTCGTTTCAAGTATTCTCAAAGAACTGGCGGCACAAAACACCGTGTTCTGTGACTAACTGATTGTACCAGTTGACAAGATATATGACAGGAGAGAAAATCGTGTTTATCTGTAATAAACAAACAAGACCCCTATTCTTGACGGTGATAGAATAGAACAGCCAATAGAAAGTGGGCGTGGTTCTATTGAAAATGCCAAAACCGTATTCTTGAAATTCGTTCTCTCACTGTACCGATAGAAGAGTTGCTCCCCGAGAGAACAATTACTTCTATTGGTTATTTTTGAAGGAACCGCTATAACACCAAGAGAAGGTGTTAGGGATTTTCATTTTCGAACCAAAAATAGCATAGAAGTAATTTCTTTCATAAACCAAACACAACCAAACAACAAATTAAACTAACGAAAATGACAGAATATTTTGTTTAGTGTTTTACTCCTTATTTGATAAAGTGTCAATCAGAGAACAAAAATATCAATATGTTTATCTCTTTTTATTGACAACAAATAAGAGAGAGAGAGATACGTTTCTCGGTTAATATTAAAGCATATCGACAACATCGCAAATTTTCTACCAATCTTATTGAAATACGTCACTTACCACTTATGACGTATGTAACCATTAAATCCAAATTTCAAAAGCCGATTATGGGTAGAGGATTAATTTTATAAAAATTTTATTTGTACAGTTGAACCACTAAAAACCTTTTTTATAAGATGCAAATATAAAAAAAATCACTAAACTAGTCCATTCAAGGTGTTATATGAAGTGCCTTTTTTACAAATTTTTATTGTAGTAGTTCAGGAGTTGTTACACTTTGAATAAAGGTAAGTTTCAGTTTTTGTGTTATTTGTGAAAACGTGATACAAATTTAAAAATTAAACCTTACTCTAAGAGTAGTCGGATTTTGGATTTTCAACGTTATAGAACCTATTTTTTTTTAGGAAAAAATAATTTTAAAAGAATTCAAAAGAGAAAAAAACTTCTTAATATAGACGACCCTTGCTATTAAATCTATTGAGGATATAAATTATGCTCGAAGATTTATAAATAGACAACGCATAGGAAGAAGACAATTGCGTGGTTAAATATGAATGATACGCCACTTGTTTCTTTCTTTCAAAACACTTAACTCAAATCATCTAACTACTTAAGGTTAATGCATTTTAAATAAAAATTGTCTCTACGTATGTACTTATACCATTCTTATACTTAATTCCTTCCGACGAATCATTCAATTCTATCTTAAAAAATGATTTAATCGCAACCGTATATTATTTGAAGTGGTCAGGTTCGAGCGTACGCAAGCAGAGCGCGCTACTAACCGGAGTGGCACAGGATCGGACTGGCTCTATCGTCACTAAAATATAAAAAAATTTTTGGACAAAAAGCTATAAACAAATGGATGTATGTACCGAGTGGTCCAATAAGCCGATCTCTCGACTATATATCAGAAACTATTCATGTTATAGCTTTAGGACAAAAAATTCCTTAGTAAAAGTGACCAAGAGAAATCGCTGGAAATGACTTTCAAGTTTCTAGGTTAACCGCTAGGGGGCGTAAGCTGTGAAGAAAAATGTGAAAACTAGATTGATAGCCATTCAAAAATTAAAATTTTTTATTTAAGTCGTCTGTTTCTGAAATAATTAATTTATTCCATACATTTGCATGATACTGTATACCTAATAACCCAACTAGAAACTTGCAGAACATAACCACACTGAAAAATAGATCATGCTATGCCAGATCATTTAAATAATATCGATATCAAATATCTACAGGGTGGTCCTTAAGTAATTGTACAAAAAGAAACCGTAGATTCTACACTCTAAAATATTACGATTTAACCCAACTTATTTTAATAAAATGTTGATATTAAGAAAGATACAGGGTGGTAAAGTTGAAATTTAAAATTTAATTTTTCGCCATAACTTTCATGTTTATGGAGATTTATTTACAAAAATTTATAAGTAGAGGTTTTGAGTATGAGGAATTATAATTTGATGCATAATTTTGATGTATATCATAGAGGACGCCACATATGCCACATATTTGACATAAATTTGCGCTTAACATTTTTGCTCTTCGACTTAACAATATTTTTCTGATAAAATATGAAAGATACGATATTTCAACAAAAAAAGGTGTACTTGTTAATAACTTCAGAACTGAACAGTTTTCGAGATAATCGCATTTTACAAATCAGCTGCATAACTCCGTGTAACACAATTATTCCAGGTAACGAATGAAAAATTGAAAAAAAAAAACATCAATAATTTTCTGACAATAAACAGCAATCATATCTCTCATATCGATATTTGAAAAATTATTATGCCTCGGCATTTTCTGCCACTCATTTATTGACACAATACTTATTTGAAGTTGTCAACATCATTAGTGACATCAGCCTACTATGTTAATGAAACAATACTTATTTAAGTTGTCAAAATCATTCGTGCTATCAGCCTACTATGTTAAAATTTGCCGTAATGAATTAAATAAGTCTGGGGTTGCTAATGATGACATCCAAAAGGCTCTAAATGAAGCATTTATCAGGTATTCAGTGCTTTAACGCACAAATATCACAACTAAGAATTATTATGTAGCTGATTCCAATAACAGATTATTAATTATCTTAATGATGTATGTAAAAAAATAATAGTCTATAGTATTTTTTCTTTAATGTTTTGGAAACTATCAACTTTATTTGAAAATATTCCATACCAAAATTTATAATTATTGATGTTTTTTTCTATTTTTCATTCGTTGTTTGGAATAATTGCATTACACGGAGTTATGCAGCTGATTTCTAAAATGCGATTATCTCGAAAACTGTTCAGTTTTGAAGTTATTAACAAGTACACCTTTTTTTTGTTGAAATATCGTATCTTTCATATTTTATCAGAAAAATATTGTAAAGTCGAAGAGCAAAAAAGTTAAGCGCAAATTTATGTCAAATATATGGCAAATGTGGCGTCCTCTATGAGATACATCAAAATTATGCATCAAATTATAATTCCTCATACTCAAAACCTCTACTTATAAATTTTTGTAAATAAATCTCCATAAACATGAAAGTTTTGGCGAAAAATTAAATTTTAAATTTCAACTTTACCACCCTGTATCTTTCTTAATATCAACATTTTATTAAAGTAAGTTGGGTTAAATCGTAATATTTTAGAGTGTAAAATCTACCGTTTCTTTTTGTACAATTACTTAAGGACCACCCTGTATAAATGAATTAATTAAACTATAAATAATCATTCAATTCATTACAATATATACGGACACCACTGGTTCTAGTAAATTCGGTGAACGTCTCGAATATAGTAGGTATACACGCGAAAGTTCCAGAAGCCGCCCGACGGTTCGGAGCGTAAACAACCTCCAGTGCTGGCGTCTCAATCTCTTAAAAGGGGCATCACAAACTGTTTGGTAAGATGATTTTTTGTTGTAGGTATGGAGGCATTGGAGACGTGCATAGGCTATTGGGAAGATGCCCTAGCAGCTTACCGTAACAATAAAGATGGAAGCACCGCATTGCCTGTTTTAGGTCCGGAAGAAACGGCTTTCTGCAAAGACTTGCAACAATTGTTGGAATACGCCATCGAACTTCAGGAGAATTCTGAGATGCTCTTCTTGGATGAAATGTCGATACTTTTCAGATCTGAAAGCGGAATCAAAGAAGCAGCGCACGGTAAAGACATAAATCTATCCGAAGGCGAGAGTTTTGCGTCCGCTCAAGATATGGTAAATAAGTTAATTAAGTTTATTGTACTAACCCTTACTTTCTGGAAGTCCATCTTACTAAGAATACTAAAAAACTCTTCGTTTTAACAAAACTTCCAATATTTATTTTAAAAATCGCTTTTTTTAACCTCAAAGACAGCTAATTCTAGCGAAACGGCTGTCTTTGAAGTTAAAAAAGCAATTTTTCAAATAAATATTGGAAGTTTTGTTAAAACGAAGAGTTTTTTATGATTCTTAAGGCCGGGCATTGGCAGTGTATTTAATATAGGCAAACGCGACGTCCTTTCAAATAGCTTTTAGCAAAAACTATAAGGCAATGAAAATTGAAAAAAATCAGTTGTATACTAGATATATAAAGTTATTCAATAAAGAATTTTGAAGCTTGAGAGTACAAGGAATCATCCAGAAAAAATTCCCGAAATATGTCTATTTTTACATTTCATAAACTGATTAATGTCTCACTTAAACGTGTTATGATTTTAAAAATATTTCTTCTTTGAATAGATGATATATCTACTCATAAGTCAGTGTTTTTAAAAATTACAATAAATTCGTTTTTTTCCTTAAAAGCTCTTTGAAAGTAATTTTTAAGAAATCAGAAATGGTGCCATTTTTTTACAAATTTAGGCAACTCTTTTGTCACATATAAAAAGGAATCTTAAAAAATTATTTCCAAATTAGTGTGAGCATTGTCTAATTGAGGGCGTTGTGATAGAACATCTATTAAATCTTATTTATCAGGTCCGCATTAGGAATTTAGCAAATCTTTATTTAATTTAATATACTATAATATTAATACTAATATACAGAGTGTCCACGGATGGGGTATCCGATAGGTGAAAAATGTTTAAAAAGTTTTGCTTGTTCTGAAACACCCTAGAAGATAGATTTTATAATAACGAAAAGAAAGACACTTGTGCCAGAGATCCATTTCATTCTAACAAAGTAAGGTACCTGTGATTTTTTCTAGTCAAATTTTAATCCTCTATAAGTATTTTTACCATGGTCCAAAGATATTCTAACAAGTCTGGTAACTCCTTTGATGTAGTAAAATTTGCCGCTTTTTTTGTGAGCGGCCGTAAATCGTCGGTACAATAGCAAAAATACGTTATACGAGGGTCAATGGGGTATGTTTATTCGAAAGTGTGTCTACGAGGGTTAAGCGTGGGGTGTTTTGATCACATTCATTATTTATATTTTTGTATTATCTTTTATTGCGATTATTACATATTATATTCTAAAAACAACAATGAAGAAACTTTTCGTTGTAATAACTAACATTAATTACCTGATTGCTTAAATTGGGACAGGTAAAAGGGTAAAATACTTAAAAAGGGAATTCAGAGAAAAGACACAATGTTTAAGGCTCTTTATTTGCTTATGTTGAAATATGTTGATTTAATGTACAATAGTTTATCTCTGTTAAAATATTATATTATTTATAGTTAAGATTATTTTGATTGAAAAAGTGAAAGTTTCCATTTATTTTAACATTTGGTAAACATGTTGCAAACCTTGTAAGGGTTTATCTTTGTAGTAAGAATAAGGGTACTCGAACACAGTAATAAAACTCAAGTAGACTTGCTTACTCTATTCTAAAATAAAGTAACAATTTTCGTGCAATAAAATCTTCAATTATTTCATAAAAACAAATGATATCGACATCCATAATCTCAAACTCTTACTATTATCGCTATTATCATTGTTTTCAATTATTACATATTTTGCAAAATTTTATATTTCGGATGTTCTTTATTTAAAGGTTGATCTTTTATTTGTCGGTTTACAAATTTAATTGTATAGTAGATTCGAACTGTTGTAAACAATGAAAGTAAATAATCTTTATTGCCATATGGGAGGGAGAATTCTACATTGGAAAAATCTTTAAAAAATATGTTTGCTATACCATCCTGTATACAATAATTATTAAAATTCAAAACAAACATATTCTCTGATCTGATTAAATACTCTGAAAAATTATTGGGAGGTACTGTTAAGCCATCAAAAATATTTTTACTGTGACTGTAAGCTTTGAGTTCACAAAATGAAGTAGAATTGTCTATTTCGGATGATGAACAATATTGTAAACAATTTTGACATGAATGTTACAGAGACATCTACGTAAAAAATATCCACCAACATAAACCAGTGCATTTCTTTTCTCTGATATCAAGTTCCTATAATCCGTTGATCAATTTTTATAATAGGAGAAATATTTTCGTAAGTTTTTTCCTGAAAACTTTCAATATTTTTCATTGACTTTCCATGTTATATTAAGCAAAATATCGCCACTATCGTCCATAGAATATATCTTAGAATATCTTTGGACGATGTTTTTACTAGTGGAGTTTTACTGGAGTCCTTTACTAGATTTTTGGATTAATAAGTAAAAAAAAACATAAAAAGGTCGAATATTAGTTCTTAGTGGATCTATTAATCGTGTAATTTTTTTAATCCATTTAAAAGGTAAAACTTAGTTCCTTTTAATTTTTTAAAATGAACTGGTAGTTACTGCTGCTACACATTTATTTTAAGTTTATGCATCATTTTCTTAAATTTCTTTATTAAAAAACTTGTTAATCGAATTTTTGACCATTTTAGTTTTTCCAGTTCGTTAATTTGAACTTTTGGAACCTATTTCAGTTTTTTTATGAATATGTATAGGTAATGGTAACCGAATATATTTAAACACTTAAGATTTTTAAAATAATCCGCTCAACTGCTTTTTGGTAAATTTTAATTTTTGTTTTCTTCTTTTTTCCCTTTTAAAGAGCTTTTCAAAATATTGCCATATATGAATATGTATATCGTGAGTTTTTAATGACCATCCGGTATGTAGTATAAATATTTTCCTTCGCTGTTCGGTCCTTACCTACTCGTTATTGCTTAGTTAAGATAAACAAATAATGATAACATTTTACACTTGAAAAAACTTGAATGATTGCCTTTTTAAAAATAATACCCCAATAAATATTCTATTTATAATTTTGATTTGAGAAAAAAAACATATATAAATAAAAGTATTGTGTAAAATCTATAAATTAATATCGTTTAATGTAAATACAAATAGCCAATTCATATTTAAGAAAATCAAACATGTTTGTTTTAAAATTAATCCAGCCCTGAAATTTTTAAAGGAAACTGATATACTCCAAGAATGAATATAATATTATTTCGTTTATCGCGTAAGGTCATTGCAAGAGGCAGCACCTCTCGGGTACACTTATTCGCTCTCTTTTTAGGGACGTTTTCTCACTCCCAATGCCCAGCCTTAATAAATAATTATATGGTAAATTTCGCATATTTAGGTAGCAGATTTGCGGGAATTCGAAGAATTCTCCGAATACTTTCCCGATCTAGAGAATTATCCTCTGTACCAAAGCGCTCTGCGACAAGTTGAAAACGGCGGAATCCCTTGTCGGACTCTGCGAACGGAGATCGTCAGGTGCGGATCCGACGGAGAATATCTGGCCAAGTTGCACTGCCTCAGATTGGCTTTTCAGCATTTGCTTCGCGATAGGAGTACCTACAATTGGTTTACCGATGCCGGCAGGCAGATTTTGGCCGATCTTTTACTGTACGCCGATAAAGATCCCAAGGATTTTTTGATAGGTGATAAAAAACTTTTATTTTTCCATTATTTCCTTTATTAACGATTTAATTTTGTCAGGATACGAACAAATGTTAAAATTCAGTCAGGATCCGCAAAATTGGCGTGATCTAGAGGAAGAACTGAGCGCCAGAGGTATCAAGGCACTTACTTTTTACGACGTGGTTTTAGATTATATTTTAATGGACGCTTTCGAGGATTTGAACAATCCTCCGTCTTCCGTCACGGCAGTCATTCAAAATCGGTGGTTGTCCAAGGTGAGTATCTACTGTTCTTTTTTTTTGGTTAAAAATATCTAATGGTGTTGTGATTTTTTAGGGGTTTAAGGAGACAGCGCTTACGACAGCCGTTTGGTCGGTTTTGAAAGCGAAAAGAAGACGACTCCGTTTTCCCGAAGGTTTCATGGCGCATTTCTACACGATATCCGAACAATTGTCGCCTTTATTGGCTTGGGGATTCTTAGGTTCCGACGAAATGCTTAGAGACACCTGCGTTTACTTCAAAGACCAGGTTGGTTCATATTTTACAATAAAGAGGCGCTTTGAAAGATTCTTGTGATACCAGCTTGAAATAAAAGATTCTTAATCGCAAAGATTTTCCAGTACTTTGGCATTTTGTTTCTAATTTTCTTTCTTGGTGCTCCGCTTTCCCTTCTTAGCTGACCTCCAGCTTCTTCCAATTTCTTCGCTGTTCTTCAGCTTCTTCTGCTTCTTCTATCTTCGATGTTTTTCAGCTTCTTCTTCTTCTTCTATCTTCGATGTTCTTCAACTTCTTCTTCTTTATTAGCTGTTCTTCAGCTTCATTTATCTTCTTTTCAGCTACTTTTATCTTCGCTGTTCTTCTTTTCTTCTCTGCTCCGCAGCTTCTTCTCCTTCCTTTTTCTCTATTCTTCAGCTTCTTTTATCTTCTTCTTTTCTTTGCTATTCCTCAGCTACTTATTTTCTTCGCTGTTGTTCAGCATCTTCTATGTTCTTCTTTTCTTCTCTGTTCCATAGCTTCTTTTTTTTTACTGTTCTTCAGCTTCTTCTTCTTTTTTACTGTTCTTTACCATTTTTTTCTTCATTGATCCTGACGAAGGTAAATTTGGTGTCTTGTTCTTTTTTTTATTCGCTACTTTCTTCATTGCTCATCAGCTTTCCCTTCTTTGCTGTTCTCCAGCTTCTTCCAATTTCTTCGCTGTTCTTCAGCTTCTTCTTATTTTTTTATATTCTTTAGCTTGTTCCTTTCTTTGCTATTCTTCAACTTCAATTTTTCCCCTGTTCTTCAACTTATTCTTTTCTACGATGTTCTTCATCTTCTTCTATCTTCGCTGTTCTTCAACTTCTTCTCCTTTTTTCGCTATTCTTCAGCTTCTTTTACCTTTTTCTTTTCTTCGCTGTTCCTTAGCTACATTTATCTTCTTCTTTTTTCTTTGCTGTTCCTCAGCTACTTTTTTTCTTCGCTGTTCCTCAGCTACTTATTTTCTTCGTTGTTCTTCTTTTCTTCTCTGTTCCGCAGCTTCTTCTCCTTCCTTTTTCTCTATTCTTCAGCTTCTTTTATCTTCTTTTCTTCGCTGCTCCTCAGCTACTTTTATCTTCTTTTCTTCGCTATTCCTCAGCTACTTATTTTCTTCGCTGTTCCTCTTCTCTTCTCTGTTCTGCAGCTTCTTATTTTCTTCGCTGTTCTTCAGCATCTTTTATGTTCTTCTTTTCTTCTCTGTACCGCAGCTTCTTCTTTTCTTTGCTGTTCTTCAGCTTCTTCATTTTTTATTTACTGTTCCTTACCATTATTTTCTTCGTTGATCTAGACGAAGGTAAATTTGGTGTCTTGTTCTTCTTTTTTTCTTTTATTCGTTCCTCATGATTTTTCCTTTCTTCATTGCTAATCAGTTCCATTTTCTTCTGTGCTCCTCAGCTTTCTGTTATTCCTTTCTTCATTGCTCCTCGACTTCCTTTCCTAAACTATTTTTTAGTTTGTTTTCTACAAGATTCTTAAACTTTATTTTCTTCTTTACTTCGATCCTTTTTCTTTTTTCGTTGTTCTTCAGCTTCTTTTATCCTCTTCTCTTCTTCACCGTTCCACAGCTTCTTATTTTCTTTGCTGTCCTTAAGTTTCTTAAACTCCCTCTTTTCTTCTCCGTTCGTTAACTTCTTAAACTTCTTTTCTTCGTTGTTCTTCAGCTTCTTCTTCTATTATTTGATATTATTCAGCTTCTGCTTCTTTTCTTTGCTACCCTTCAGGTTATTCTTTTTTTCTTCGCTGTTCTTCAGCTTCTTCTTCTATTATTTGATATTATTCATGCAGCTTCTCCTTCTTTTCTTTGCTACCCTTCAGGTTCTTCTTCTTTCCTTTGCTGTTCTTCAGCTTCTTCTTCTTTTATTTACCTTTCCTTTCCATTCTTTTTTTCGTTGATTTAGACAAAGGTAAATTTGGTCTCTTATTGTTCTTTTTTTCTTTTATTTGTTCCTCATGAACTTTCCTTTCTTCGTTGCTGATCAGTTCCATTTTCTTCTGTGCTCCTCAGCTTTCTGTTATTCCTTTCTTCATTGCTCCTCAACTTCCTTTTCTTATCTATTTCATAGTTTGTTTTTTCCCTTTTTCTACATGATTCTTAAACTTTATTTTCCTCTTTACTTAGCTAATCCCAATCTTCCTTTTCTTCTTGGTTTCCTTTAGATGAGTCTTCTTGGGGTCTGGTTAGGTTAGTTTCTTCGCTAGTCCTCAGATTATGTTTCTTCTTTACTCGTTAGATCTTCGTTCTTCTTTTTTTCCTTGCCTTCATGTTCTTCACTCTTTCTTTACTCCTCAGCATTCTAATCTCTATTTTTTCTCGTTTTTTTAGGCGCAACTCCTTGATCTGCGGTTATTCTACTTCTTTTCCGTTCTTCAGTTGGTTTCACCTTTTTCTATTCTGTTCTTCAGCTTTTTCTTCTTCACTTCGCTGCCCCCAAGCTTCCTTTTCTTCTTGGTGTCCCTTAGACGCATCTTCTTAGTCTATGGTTTGACTTTTCTTCGCTACTCCTCAGATTATTATTTTTTGTTCCGATAGAACGTGAGTTGGACATTTCCTCCTATACTGATAGTGCTTGAGTGATAAAGTAGCCCACCTTGCTTCTTTATTGAGCTCTCCAATTAAATCCTTTATTTCTAACTGTTTTCTTTAAATTTTCTTCCTAAACGTTAGTCCTTTTTGGGAAACTTCTGCAACTTCTAGCATCCTTTACTGCACTTGTATCCGCACCCCTACATTAGACATTAACCAATGCTTGGATCCATTCTTTCATCTTCTCAATTCTCTTCATCACATACCTCCTAGAACCCAATCTTTCTCCTAACTATACTTTCAAATATCTGCTCTCCTTACACCTTTCAGTGGCTTTCATCCTTGATCTTTGAGAGAGCAAAGTTTTAACTCGCCTCCAATCTTCCTATCAGGATTTTATTTAGCTGGTTCTTCAATAGTCTCGCTTGTTTATCTTCAAAACCTTAAATAAGGACATTTTGGTATAATTAGCACTATCTGGCAACGTTGTATCTTACTTTCGGCGCTTGTTTAAGATTATAATCAATTAGGAATATTTCAAATAATGTTTATTTAATTTTTAGGTTATAGAATTTTTAATAGACATATTTAATTTTCACAAATGTAAGTATATCACCGTTGAAGATTTATCGAAGGACGTTTTTATCCATCTAAGGACTAGAGTCGATAATATTTGCCAAAGATTAAGTGTGCAATCTTAAAGATCTATTCAATATTAATGTGAAACGAGAGTATTTTAAAGTAGGTAGATGAAGATGATATACGATCATATTTTACCAAAAAAAAGTAGTAAAAATCTACATATATATACACCTAGGCGAGATTTACAATTTTTCTTGAGCTATATCTACATAATCCAAATAAGTAATAAACTCGATACCAAATATTGATTGTATTATTCGATTATTTATACACGCAAGACATACAAATTCGCTGTATCCTTTTTTGACAATGTAGACATTCCAAACGTAAAAAAAATATTGTTTGTAAATTAATAACCTGTATATATTTACGGGATAATTATTTGTACAAGTGTCTTGTTATATTTACGAAAATAAATGGCGTCATACAAACTAAAAATGTTTTTCTTTTCAACGGAAACACAAGAACGAGGATCTTTACACTAACAGGTATGCAACAAACAATGCAGCATTTGAATGTTTTGTAATCTATGGTCGCTCGAGTGAAAACCAGCTAGATATTGATAAAAAAATTGCAGAGCTGAAGGAGGCCCTCAAACATAAGGAAGATGAAGTCAACAGATCATTCAACGCTTTACTGAGTATCTAAAAGACATCCGGCTCGAAGGACCAAATGTAAGGTTATAACTTTGTGTTTGCAGATGGCGTTAAGGAGACGAATCCGCTGTATGTTATTCCCTATGATGCCACTACTTAGGCAAATTTACTTTTCTCAATAACGGCAATGTTAAATTGCTTTATGAAAACGTTTATGTAAAGCTTATACTTCAGAGAGTGTTACAAGCTTCTGACATAATCAAATTGTTTGAAATAAGTTTACAATCAGTTATCAAAAAGTGATATATTTTGTTCGTAAAGTTTTCGTAATATTTAATATTGGGGTTGTATGGAATAACACTTTTACACTAAAGACATTAAACTATATTTTCTATGACTGGATTAGAGTACAACAGTTAATTACTATAAATAAATTATATTAATGCTGTATCAGCAACATAGTGAACTTGATCATGAATATCATACATTGAACTCGTCGTCTATGCATTGCTGTGTATTTATTTCTATCTTTTGTTTATTCAACCTTAATCACAGACACGATGTGACATTGAACGTGCCATACTATAAACAAACTACGGTGGTCTAGGCCATCGATATTTCTAATAAACAATTTAATTAAATATTAAATAATATTTAACGCCAATAAACAATTTTTCCAACATGTTGAAATATGTTAATCGCTTCTAATTTATATTCAATATGTAGTCATGACCCAAAAAATTACCCATTAATTTTCATCCAATTTCTTTAAAAGTAAAAAAATGTAATCGAATGTCCTAATTCAGAAATATTCTTTCCTATGTTATGGTTTAACCTTTAACATACTTAAAATCTTTGTACAACAACAGTAAATTTAAATTTGTTGTTGTTCATACCTTCACTCTTAGATGGCGGCCTTGTATATGGTTTAAAAACTCGAATTGTTTGATAATGTTAACCAGCGTTATACCAGGATCGTACCTATGTAGTGCAGTGGCGGCTTCTCCTATGAGGCAGGTGAGGCATTGCCTCACCAATAATTTGCAAATTAAATAAATCACAAATTTATTTTATTTTACTATTTCCATTCAGTATTATATCATTTAGAATTATTAAATTAATAAAATACGGTCGTGCCCTCACCCTCGGTCCAGCCGCTGTCAATTACCGCGTTTCGCTATAAATATCATCCATCTCATTTCTGCTTCAGGTGGTATATGGATATAGGCTGGCCTCTCTGAATTTTATTAGTTTATTCTTTTTATCGAAGAAAATAATACATTAAATTTTCTTAAAATAATTCTCTAGCAACAGAGTAAATAAGCTTCTCAATTGTGCCGTAAAACGATTATGGCAGCACTTATCGGACTACGATAGGTATCGCTGTCTTTCTCGGAGATAAAATCAGTTCCTTTTCGCGGGGATCCTCACTTTAATAAATCTCTGACTTTTTAAAATTATTCTTCAATTTTCACAATTATCCATAAAAAAAACAGTAAAAACAGTAAAAACAGACAACATTGTATTGGTATAAGGAGTTTAATGAAAATCGATGGTTTACTAACCATGAACAAAACTAATATCGAGTTACTTTTCTCTATCCTACAAGCTAAAACCATGAAATAAGACCATTTTCCCTAAAAACAGATTATGATAGTGATTAATAAATGTCAACTAAGGTAACTATGTAACAGAAAGTTTCGTACTCTCTGTGTTGGCTTCAGTTTGTGTCCCTTGAATTTTTAAATTAATATAGGATGTGCTTTTAAAAAACGTCCGACGGAATGTTAGCCATTTCTTAACAATTACATTGAATAACGTGGCAAAGGAAAAAGGAAACATAGAGTTAACCGGTCTGAGTCTTACGGTCACCGTTAGGAGAGGGACAATCGTTGGTTCAAGTAAATGAAATAAAATGTTGCCAATGTTCGCTATGAATAATTTATTGACCACTTATTAGTATATTAGGTTTGTTTTCACATTGGTTTCAAACTTGTTTCTAACGTTTGGAGTGTGCGCAGTCGATATTTTGTGTTCGCGCATTAGTTTGAAACTAATTTCCAATCACTAGTCGGATGTTTTCACATGGTTTCCTGACAGTTTGGTGACAGTCCAAGCAGTTTGAGAATTAATTTCCAGCAGATTGTTGGCACATGCGCGTATTAAACCTTATGTCAATTAGTTTCTATATTTTTTGTTGTTATTTTCTCCTGTTTTTTTAATATCATTATAAACCTATTTAAACTAAAAAGACATGTATTCTGATGAATCTGATTATTTAATGTCATCCGACACTGACGATTCAGATTTAGAAATTATGTTGGAAGAATACTTTAATACTTTAAGGATAATTTACTCATACACATGTTTACAGTTTTCATAGCTTTGTAAACAATAACAATAACCTCTTTCTTTTTAATCTTCTTTTTAGGTAATACCATACGGATTATTTACTCATACACATTTTGTCTACTGTTTTCACATTAATCAGAGATCAGATCGGGATTTATTTCAAACGAGACTTGCGCACAAGAATGGTTTGAAAATTGTAAGAAACAAGTTTGTGATTTGATGTGAAAACAAACCTATTGTATATTCATTACGGTTTGTAAATCAATCAATTCACTTTTTAGGTTTGTTTTCACATTGGTTTCAAACTTGTTTCTAACGTTTGGAGTGTGCGCAGTCGATATTTTGTGTTCGCGCATTAGTTTGAAACTAATTTCCAATCACTAGTCGGATGTTTTCACATGGTTTCCTGACAGTTTGGTGACAGTCCAAGCAGTTTGAGAATTAATTTCCAGCAGATTGTTGGCACATGCGCGTATTAAACCTTAGGTCAATTAGTTTCTATATTTGTTGTTGTTATATTTTCTCCTGTTTTTTTTTAATATCATTATAAACCTATTTAAACTAAAAAGACATGTATTCTGATGAATCTGATTATTTAATGTCATCCGACACTGACGATTCAGATTTAGAAATTATGTTGGAAGAATACTTTAATACTTTAAGGATAATTTACTCATACACATGTTTACAGTTTTCATAGCTTTGTAAACAATAACAATAACCTCTTTCTTTTTAATCTTCTTTTTAGGTAATATCATACGAATTATTTAATCATACACATTTTGTCTACTGTTTTCACATTAATCACAGATCAGTGTTTTAAAACACGAGGTGGTTTTTCTGTGGATGTTACCCCTCTGTTATGTTTTAACTCTGTGGTCATGTCATGACCTTTGTTTGACTTATGTTTTTATTTTGTACACATGGATCGGATTGTGTGACGAATAAGAAAATATGAAGTATATTTTTATTTTGAATTTCATTTAAGAATAGTTTTTACGGATCTTGTAATTATTTTTTACCTTTATTTGTGTTTATCAAGTGATCACATTCCTTTTTTTGTAAAAATTTAGTTTATCTTACCTACATCTGGTTTTTATCAGTGCTTTTTATTTGTTTTGATATTAAATTACTTTGAGTGTTTTATTTATCGAGGTGAGCTTTATTTTTACAAAGTAGGTAAATTTTAAAATGACCAACAGGAATTTGTTACTTCTTTCAAGCTCAAAATTGCATGGACATAATTATTTGCAATATGCTGAACGTGAAATTTGTGGAATGTTAACAGAGTAAGTTATCAATGAAAAAATACAATGGTTTTACAGTATTAGTTTCGTTAATTTAAGTATTCCAAATTCCAACTTGGCAGAGCACTTGATACATATAGGTATATATAAGTTAAAAAAATTCACCTGCTAGTTTTCGAAAACATTAACTCAAAACAAAAATTGTTAAACTGGTTAGAAATAAATTTAATAATACAAAAACGTTTAAGAAAAACAATTTGAAATAAAACAACTGTAGAATTAACAAAAACAAAAATTGTTAAACTGGTTAGAAATAAATTTAATAATACAAAAACGTTTAAGAAAAACAATTTGAAATAAAACAACTGTAGAATCAACTAAAATAACCTCACTTTTTATGCATTGCTATCGCAATAATCATTATTGCAATGATTTTATATCTATAATTTTCTACTGTTTACTATTAATTTTCTTACATAAATCTTATTTTTTTGTTAAATCCACTCCTGTCTAAAAAAACGATAAATATCATTTATGCAGACTTGCAAAGTATTAAGTACCTATTATTATTTTTGAAATATGTACTAATTGCAGTTTTATCGGTAATTTTACTTTCTTACTTAAAATGAGTAAAGTAAGGTTTTCAACTTCACTTTTATTTTAAAGTGAAAGTTATAAATCTTTACTAATCTGTAAGGCTTATTGATTGTGACTTAACAGATTTACTTAGAACCTAAAGTAGGTCAAACATAGTTCAATTTAAATATTAGGAAATGACTAACGCCCCGGCGGGCGTTTTCATATTTTTAAAAAACATTTAATTACCGCAATAATAACAAATAGGTATTTTTTTACATTCTAAGATCAATTGTAAAAACATTATCAAAATTTTACATACAAAAGTCCTACAGATTATACAGATTATTTGTAATTTTTTTGAACTACTTTATATAAGAAATTAACTTTATTCGTCAAGAACAATTGTTCTGATTAAAAACTCATTATTATTGAAGAATTAAATTGAAAAACTGTAAAGTTGACTTTTATTTTAATTTTTACATTTAATTTTACTACTGTAAATTTTATATTTAAAAAATTTAAAAAACCTAACCTATAATTGTAGACTTCGAGTAGACAGTATTCTTTTTATCCCTTACGCTTTAAAAAACCACGAAGAATATTTAAAGACAGTACAAGTTCCGTTTTCTAGATGGGGTATGGTATCTATGATTTTATATACAGATAATTTCGTTTTAATTTTTATACTTTAAGGTTTCCAAGTAAGCAGTATTCACAATCAAGATCCCGTCGAAGCGATAGAAAAAGCACAAGCATTCTTCGTGGGCGGTGGAAATACTTTCCGTCTCCTAAAAACACTTTATGACTTAAATTTAGTTGAATTAATCAGAAAAAAGGTAATGGAGAAAGGTATACCTTATATTGGAGCTAGTGCAGGTATGTTTTTTAAACCATTATAAATGTTGTTATGGTAATATTAATGGTGGTTTAAATAATTAAAAAGGTTCTAATATTGCAACTGCAAGCATACACACAACAAACGACATGCCTATAGTGTATCCTCCAACATTTGAAGCTCTTCGATTGGTACCTTTTAATATTAACCCACATTATTTGGATGCTGATCCTACATCTACATTTAAAGGTGAAACTAGGGAGGAAAGGATTCAGCAATACCAAGAGGAGGATCATTCAAAGACTGTTATAGGTTTAAGAGAAGGGTGTATGTTGGCAGTTCAAGGAGATCTTCTTCAAGTTAAAGGGATGGTTGGGGCCAGGTTATTTGAGAAGTAAGTTTTTAATGTTTAATAGGGTAGGTATATTTAGAGAATGTTTGTTTTAGGGGTAAAGAACCGAAAGAAATTAGAGTTGGCACTTATTTACATTATTTACTGGAACAAGTTTAAAAAACTGTGATGGGAAACTATTTGAAAAATCTTTAAATATTTGGGAATATGATTGAAATGCATTTTGTTTGTTATTAAATTTTTTGTTGTTAGTATGTTTTATTTATTCCTTTGTCTCAAAAATGGTAATAAATAGTTATTGGCAAGAAATTAAAACACTGAATAGTATCAACACTCTTTAAACAGATACCACTGAGCTATTTAGTTGTTTTTTATAAAAGATTTGAGCTAGTGATTGAATTTAAATAAAATGTCTGATAAATACAGTGAATGGACAGTTCACCAGTTAAAAAAAGAACTTAAAAAGAGTGTACAGGCAAAAAAGATGTTCTTGTACAATGGTAAATGATGTGAATTGAACCTAACTTCAAATTATTTTATTAGAAACGAACATTGATAGATGAGTTTTTATTGGAAGCTTAATTAATAAATAAACCGATGAATCTTTATATTTTCAGATTAGTATACGACCGTATTAATAATTTTATTATGAAAAAATTTTAATGTAATAAAACAGGTTGACAGGTCTACTTTGGCAACAGCGCCACCGTTTGGGAACGACACAAATAATACTACCGTTGCAAAATTTAACTTTAAATTGAGATATTTTATAAAATGAAATTTCTTTTTGGGACCATCAGATAAAAATTTAATAACTATTATTTGTAAGATAAGGTAGAAGGCAAATCACCTTTTATGCACAATAAAAATACACATAAAACAAAGGTAGACTATAAATGTAGGTTTTTCTTCATCTAAATCCTATTTTTTTAAAATAATTTTGTAAACAAGTACATTCGCCACTAAAGTTTATGACCTCGGATCATTGAAATTGACAGATAATTAGGTACGTATACCTCGTTCAGTATAAATGTGCTTGTACGTCATACTTGTCAAATAGGGGCTATGTTGCCAAAGCATTAAAAATAGTATTAGAATCTAGTAAATGTCAAACGAAGTTTCTCTAATATCGTTTTTATTTGGCTACAATATTACGCCAGATTATTAGTTACACAGAAAATAAAAAATGATTATTGATACTCCAAACAAAACTTGTTGTTATTGTGATTTTAATGCCCAACAGATTTAAGTATATAGACTTAGAGATAAGGATTTGTGAATTTGGTTTGCACGAACCTTAGGATAACTTATTCTTAACTTAATCTAAGTTCCCGCCAGCGACCACTTAAGGTATCCCTAACCTTAAAACTTTTATGTTTTTTTTCGGATTTGATTGCATTTTTTCAAATCAACTAAATTATAGAGTATTTAAATTATTGGGGCGATAATCAGATGATTATATTAAGTTGGTGGATATTATACAAGCAGGTTTTCCAAGAACAGTATACAGCAGAACCAATTATTATGAAACCATGAATTCTTTGGCATTTTTACGAAGGTTTCGTTTGTATAATAAGAAACTATTCAAACTATTAGGTACCTACATTTCAGAAATAACAGCGTTTCTCCAATGAACCAACTTTTATGTGAATCATATGTAAATAAAAGAAATATAAGTGCTCTGAAATATTTTGGTAGTTCGGGTTTTGAATATTATTAAAGGTTGGTTCTTTTTTCTAAATTTTATGCCAACATAAGACTGAAATAAATAAAATTTACTAAATTTATGCGGGGTTGCCAATGTTAAGCAAGACTTAGCTGAGACAATAAAAATTAATGGTGCAAACGGATAGAGCTTGAGGAACACTTAACTTTTAAGGTTCCCTTAACTATTCTCTCCTTAACGTGATGTTGGTGCAATCGGGCATAATTACCAAAAGAGTTTCATTTTGATGTTAATAACACAGCGCTAAATTAGAACTTTATATTTTAATAATTCAGAGCTTCAAGTATAGTATTAATAAGGTATGTATGGAATAGATATTTGTTCTACAATGTTTCATTAACATTAATAGAATATTACGAAACGTGTGTGGAAAGAGCACAAGTTACGTACTATACTTTACCTACGACCTACTTGTATTAATAATCTTATTATTAATAATACTTGAACAGCAACAATAGCCATTTTTGATGATTTTATTGTGTAACATTTAATACTTCATTTTAGTTGTTATAATTATTGTTTATAGTAGTACAGCTATTAAATATTAATGGTACTTTGGTTATTTTGCTTGTTGAAGCATAAGAAACATTTATTTCAAAAATATAATCGCCAACTGGCTAAATAATAATCGTATGCGCATACTGTTAGACGCATGCTCTAATCTACAAAAAATATTTCGAATATGGCGGTTTGGAATTAATGCTATAGTGTAGTGAGACACATTTTCGTTCTTTTAGTGTTAATGAACGGTTTCTAGCGTGATATTAAAATATATGGCATTCTAAATATTCAAAAGAGTTTTGTAAATTGACCGAAGTGAAATTAAAGTTACAGAACAAGTAAAATTCACCTTCAAATATGTAAATAGAAAATTTTGAATAAAATAGCGACGTCTATTGTTGCTAAGTGGTTGCTAGGGAAGCCGTGCGTTTATTTTACCGTACGTAAAGAGATACATTACATAGGTTGTAGATTGTGTGTTATTGACGGTTTGGAGGGGTGGTCATAGGTAAATATATTTATTATATAAAACAACTTTTAGCTAATTTTCAGCAAGTAAAATCTTTCCAATATAAGGTCACAACAAAAGGAAATTGTTCAATAAGCAACCAACTCATTTTAGTCCAGAATGTCAAAATGTATCCCGATAAACCATATTTGAACACAGCAACAGAGCACAATTCTTATTAATGGATGTTGGCAAAAAACTACTCAGAAACATGAGAAAATATATTTAATTCGCATTATACAAATATATATATATAAAGTTTATAATATTGCACTTGATTTTTTTAATAAAATATATTTTTTCTGGTAGAAAACAATTTATAAATGTGAATAATCTTCTAATAGGGATTCTCCATATCTCAACACAATATAGTCGTGATAATACATCATGATGCAAAGCGGTTGTCCTAAAATAATGGAAGCCCAAAATACCAAGTTACCGAAACGCGGCCCGTAGGCTTTTTCAATCACTTTAGAGAAAATAGAGAGCGGTACTTGGGCCATCATACCCATAAACGCCCAAATTTTGTACGTTTGCAATGGTACGCTTACCTAAAAAAAATATTCATCCCTTATTTATAGTTTAACGAGAATCATTGTGTTTTTACGGTCATGAGATCTATTCAGCTACTTGTAGTGACAATATTATCTAGGTTTTCTACTGTGTTTGGGTTAGTTAATCCCTAATTACAGGGTGGACTCTTTGAAAAATAACAACTATGACTTTGTTTTAAGGCTGGGCATTGGGAGTGAGAAAACGTCCCTAAAAAGAGAGCGAATAAGTGTACCCGAGAGGTGCTGCCTCTTGCAATGACCTTCCGCGATAAACGAAATAATATTATATTCATTCTTGGAGTATATCAGTTTCCTTTAAAAATTTCAGGGCTGGATTAATTTTAAAACAAACATGTTTGATTTTGTTAATAATGAATTGGCTATTTGTATTTACATTAAACGATATTAATTTATAGATTTTACACAATATTTTTATTTATATAACTATGTTTTTTTTCTCAAATCAAATTTATAAATAGAATATTTATTGGGGTACTATTTTTAAAAAGACAATCATTCAAGTTTTTTCAAGTGTAAAATGTTATCATTTGTTTATCTTAACTAAGCAATAACGAGTAGGTAAGGAACGAATAGCGAAGGAAAATATACTACATACCGGATGGTCATTAAAGACTCACGATATACATATTCATATATGGCAATATTTTGAAAAGTTTTTTAAAAGGGAAAAAAGAAGAAAACAAAAATTAAAATTTACCAAAAAGCAGTTGAGCGGATTATTTAAAAAAAAAAAGTGTTTAAATATATTCGGTTACCATTACCTATATATATTCATAAAAAAACTGAAATAGGTTCCAAAAGTTCAAAGTAACGAACTGGAAAAACTAAAATGGTCAAAAATTCGATTAACAAGTTTTTTAGTAAAGAAATTTAATAAAATGATGCATAAACTTAAAATAAATGTGTAGTCGCAGTAACTACCAGTTCATTTTAAAAAATTAAAAGGAACAAAGTTTTACCTTTTAAATGGATTAAAAAAATTACACGATTAATAGATCCACTAAGAACTAATATTCGACCTTTTTATGTTTTTTTTTACTTATTAATCCAAAAATCTAGTAAAGGACTACAGTAAAACTCCACTCGTAAAAACATCGTCCAAAGATATTCTAAGATATATTCTAGTGGCGATATTTTGCTTAATATAACATGGAAAGTCATTGAAAAATATTGAAAGTTTTCAGGAAAAAACTTACGAAAATATTTCTCCTATTATAAAAATTGATCAACGGATTATAGGAACTTGATATCAGAGAAAGGAAATGCACTGGTTTATGTTGGTGGATATTTTTTACGTAGATGTCTCTGTAACATTCATGTCAAACTTGTTTACAATATTGTTCATCATCCGAGGTACTTTACTTTGTTAGAATGAAATGGATCTCTGGCACAAGTGTCTTTCTTTTCGTTATTATAAAATCTATCTTCTACGGTGTTTCAGAACAAGCAAAACTTTTTATCAAGAATGACATTTTTCACTAAAACTAATAGGTATTTAAACATTTTTCACCTATAGGATACCCCATCCGTGGACACGCTGTATATTAGTATTAATATTATAGTATATTAAATTAAATAAAGATTTGCTAAATCTAATGCGGACCTGATAAATAAGATTTAATAGATGTTCTATCACAACGCCCTCAATTAGACAAGGCTCACACTAATTTGGGAACAATTTTTTAAGATTCCTTTTTATATGTGACAAAAGAGTTGCCTAAATTTGTAAAAAAAGGCACCATTTCTGATTTCTTAAAAATTACTTTCAAAGAGCTTTTAAGGAAAAAAACGAATTTATTGTAATTTTTAAAAACACTGACTTATGAGTAGATATATCATCTATTCAAAGAAGAAATATTTTTAAAATCATATCACGTTTAAGTGAGATATTAATCATTTTATGAAATGTAAAAATAGACATATTTCGGGAATTTTTCCTGGATGATTCCTTGTACTCTCAAGCTTCAAAATTCTTTATTGAATAACTTTATATATCTAGTATACTACTGATTTTTTTCAATTTTCATTGCCTTATAGTTTTTGCTAAAAGCTCTTTGCAAGGACGTCGCGTTTGCCTATATTAAATACACTGCCAATGCCCGGCCTTAATAGAAATGTATACTTTAAGTTATTTTTCATGAACCACCCTTGCTTGGGCTTTGAAGGATTTGCATTTATAATTAATCCACTGTGCTGCCAACTCCAAACAAATATAGTATAATTAACCATTAAAATAATAAAAAAAAACTGTACCATATATTCATGGAAAAATGCGCTGATGAAAAACACCGCCAGACTAGCCAAATTTTTCCCGTAACCCATTTCGATTAGAGGAAAGTACAAATGCCTCAACGCCCATCTATGTACGGGCAAATTCCAGTTCCTCCAAAAACTCTCGACGTTGTTACAGTTCCACCAATCCCCGTAAAACCTCCTATCGGCGAAATGCAAAATTTCCCCCAACAAATTCAACCACGAATGGAACATTATATAAAACATACACAACCAAGCCAGATGATTCGGAATCTAAAAGATTTTATTTAAAAAAAAATTCATACAACAAAAGCCAAATGTTTTACTCACTGCCAACTTTAACAACCTCTCCGTCGCTTTGGTATAATCCATATTGCTGAAAGGAATCAAGGAATTCTTTACAGACGGTATCATGTACTGCTGTATCACGCAAAAAATTAATTGGGTCCCTAAAACCACCTCGATTATCCTTTTAAACAAGAATCTCTTCCTTATTCTTTCCGTTCTGGGAAAATTCAGTTCGTAACAAAGCGTCGGAGCCAACAGGAAATAATAAATATCTTTAAAGTTTAAATTATCTGGGTACTGCACCAGTTTTATATCTTCCAACGAATCTTCTTTACCGTCGCTAACTAAAATCACAAAATTGCAGTTTTTAAGTTTATTTCCTACCACTATCTCTAAGTATTTTCAAGATAGTCTACTTATATCGAGTTAGAGACGGCCCACACCTAACACGCCAACTCTGTTCAGTTTATCTGTAGAGAAAAATTAAAAGGAAGAAAAACAAGCTGAGAAGCAGTGAAAAAAAGAATAAAAAGGAGCTGAAAATCAGCGATAAATTAAAAGAAGCAACAAAAAAAAGAAGCTAGGACAAGTAGTAAAAAAACTGTAGGACAGCGAAGAATAGAGGCTGATAGATAGAGAAGAAATGAAGCTGAGGAGCAGCGACAAGTAGAAGAAACAAAAGCTATGATGCAGCAAAGAATACGCTAGGGAGCAGAGTAGAAAAAGAAGCTCAGGGGCATCAGTAAAGAAAATAAGCTGAGGGTATCAGTAAAGAAAAGAAGCTGAGGAGTATTAGAAGCTGAGCAGCAGTGAAGAAAAGAAGCTGAGCAGCAGTGCAGAAAAGAAGCTGGGCAACAGTGAAGAAAAAAAACTGGACAGCAGTGCAGAAAAGAAGCTGGGCAACAGTGAAGAAAAGGAACTGGACAGTAGTGACGAAAGGAGCTGGACAGCAATGAAGAAAAGAAGCTGGAGAGCAGTGAAGAAAAGGTCAGTAGTGCAGAAAAGCTGCGATAAATTAAAAGAAGCAGCAAAGTAAATCAACAATGAATAATAAGCTAGGAAGCAATGAAGAAAGAGAAGCTGAGGGGCAGCGACAAGTAGAAGAAACAGAAGCTATGATGCAGCAAAGAATACGTTAGGGAGCAGAGTAGAAAAAGAAGCTGAGGGCCATCAGTATGAAAAGAAGCTAAGCAGCATTGAAGAAAAGAAGCTGGACAGCAGTGAAGAAAAGAAGCTGGACAGCAGTGAAGAAAAGAAGCTGGACAGCAGTGAAGAAAGAATCCGGACAACAGTGAAGAACAGAAGCTGGTCAGCAGTGCAGAAAAGAAGCCGGACATCAGTGCATAAAAGAGGCTGGTCGGCAGTGAAGAAAAGAAGCTGGAAAACAGTGAAGAAAAGAGTCTGGTCAGCAGTGAAGAAAAGAGGCTGGACAGCAGGGAAGAAGAGGCTGGTCAGCAGTGAAGAAAAGGGGCTGGTCAGCAGGGAAGAAAAGGGGCTGGTCAGCAGGGAAGAAAAGAAGTTGGACAGCAGTGAAGAAAAGAAGCTGAGTAGCATTGAAGAAAAGATGCCGGACAGCAGTGAGGAAAAGAAGCTGGACAGCAGGGAATAAAAATAAAGCTGGACAGCAGTGAAGAAAAATAAACCTGGACAACAAAGCAACAAAAAAAAAGAAGCTAGGACAAGTAGTAAACAAACTGTGAAACAGCGAAGAATAGAGGCTGATGGATAGAGAAGAAATGCAGCTGACGAGCAGCGACAAGTCGAAGAAACATAAGCTATGATGCAGCAAAAAATACGCTAAGGAGCAGAGTAGAAAAAGAAGCTGAGGGGCATCAGTATGAAAAGAAGCTGAGCAGCATTGAAGAAAAGAAGCTGGACAGCAGTGAAGAAAGGAAGCTGGACAGCAGTGAAGAAAAGAAGCTGGACACCAGTAAAGAAAAGAGGCTGGTCAGCAGTGCAGAAAAGAAGCTGGACAGCAGGGAAGAAATGAAGCTGAGGAGCAGCGACGAAAAGAATGAGCTAGAGAGCAGTGAAGCAAAAGAAGTTGAGGGGCTTAAGCTGAAGTGTAGCGAAGAAAAGAAGTTGAGGGGCTTAAACTGAAGAGTAGCAAAGAAAAGAAGCTTAGTAGCAGTGAGGGAAATAATGAGAAGAACTAAAGAAGAAAAGTAGGTTAGAATAACCAAATTTGGATCAACTAATTAGGAGAGAAGGAGATTGTGATAGTTTGGGAGAAAATTGAGTTAGCTTTTTTGTGGTCCAAGAAAGAGCCAGGTGATTGAAAAGTGGGTAAGATCAAAGAAGTTGTGAAAGAGGATATAGAGAGATGAAAAAAATCTTATAAAAGCAGAAGGTCACCTGGTCCAAATCGACTGACACCAGAATGCACAAGATATCTGTATGAAAAACAAAATATTTGGGTTATTAGTGACGAAAATGTTAAATCTATTATTTTCTCTACTTACTTTTTCTCTTTCTTAAATTGTTGTAAGACATTGACTGTCTTCTTAAGTTACTTTTGGTGTTTAACCTGGACTGCCTACACCATAAATTCACTTGAACATAAGACCACAATTTAAGAAACAAGATACTGTATAATGTTGTTACTGTAGAAGCTCCAACTGTGAAAAAAATTAATCAAACAATAGAAATATGAGTGAAAGCAATTTATGCAAAACTTACCTAAGCTGAAACCATCTTTAACATGTATGATAGCCATTGGTAGTAGATTTAAAGCTATAAGATTTACGACATGGACAAACATACCAACTTTACTTGGAATGATTTCCTACAAAAATAATTGTTTTAACTTACAGTTGAATGAAGATATGAAAACTTACTGTAGCTAAACCTTTTTCAGTTAAAAGGCACAATGAAACTGGCACGCACGAATCTAGAATAAATATAAGGTCAAAAATATTTTTAATAATTTTTTTAACAATATTTACACAATATTAAAGCAATAGAAGGATGTTCAGATCCTGAATCATCTTGACCTGTTAACATGTACAACCATTGTAACGGATCTATTCTTATACCATACCTACAATTTGTTTTAAAACAATAAATTCATCTCACATTCAATAGAAACCAATGCTTACTTTATAAAATTTTCCAATAACAGTCTTATACCTCCGATGGAAAGTAGCAGGAACGCCCAATTTACGAAACCTGTAAAATTATCGAACCCCGAATTCCAAGAAAATAAAGAATCTCCTGGTATGTGGCATCTGAAACGTTAAAAACATTTTTTCCACAAAACATTTTCTTATGTAAAAAAACGACTTACGGTTTATCAGGTTGATTTTTTCTAACTTTCTGCTCTTCTTTCTGTATTTCTTCGGCCCTAGTAACACTTCTCGTCCTTCGATGCTTTATTTCCCCTTGTTCGGACATTATTTCTAAAAAAAATGGAAAACTTACAGATTTTTTTAATGAAATATTTCTTATGGACTAACCGGTTGATCGATTAGCTGACGACCTTTAGCAATATATTATCATCGTTTATCTAACGAGACGATTAAAAAAGTAGTTTTCTATAATGATTTTAAGAATTAATTTTTATAAACATTTGAACTTCAGACACAACATAACCTAATTTTCGATAACAACGTGCTGTGTCAGATCGTTTATAAACTCAACATAATAATATACACGAGATCGACGTAAATATTCACAATTAACTATTTGTCGATTAAATTTAGTACAACAAACATAAATATACAAAATAATCGGATAAAAATAAAATACAAAGTTGTAATTTATTCATTTTTATTGATAAAAAATCGTATATAATTATTGCATCTAGTGATCATTGCTTAAACGTGACAACGCCGCTTTTTCTAAATTCATTTGTTTAATCAGGTAGCTACAAAGGATGTTTAAATGTTTACAACTTTTTAGGTGTTAAGTAGTAAGAAAAGATTGTCAGTACATTATAAATTAAAATTTGAATGGGTAATTTTGTATTATTTTTAGTTAAGTATACCTACAAAATAAAATTTAACACTTAAGTTTAATTGATATCCGTTCGTATATATGTAGGTATTCGGATGACGCATTTATGCTATAACTTTATCAATTTGAATAATATTTACATAAAAAATTTATCTATTAATAACAAACAACGAAAAAAATAACAAGGAAATATATTATACGATAAGCGTCTTTAATGACATTTTCTTCCATATGGTCGTCGATAATTTAGGCCAGTACTTAAGCCGTTGAAAATGGTAAAAATGACAAAACAATTTGAAGAAGATGGAAGTATTGGGAAAGTAAAATATAATAAAATTAAAAGGAGAAATCATTTCCTGCCTGTTCCTAGTTGATATAATAATATTATTATAATGGTGTTGATTATTGTTGTAATTGGTCGATAAGAGTGGTAAACTTTGAATCCCAAGCTACTTTCCCACATTTGTGAGGCAAAATAATGATAACCGTGATGTTATCTGTAAAAAATCGCATATATAGTATGATTATATTACAGATAACGTTACCCTTATTAAAAAAAGATATATTGTTTATATAGCTGCTGAACTCGTTGCACTAGTTCAAGAAGAAAGAATTTAAGAAATATTAAAAAGTTTTGGAGCGAGGGAAGAACTATCTTTTATTTATTTTCCTCGAGGAAAAGGTCGCAGACTAATAATTTCAACCATAGATTACCACAAGGAAATTACCTCTGATGTTTTTGAAGATTATTTTTCCTAGCTATTGGAATTTTTGCGAAGTGCTGCAGTGGTCATCTTAGATAACGCCAGGTATCATTCAAAACTGGTAAAAAAGTTACCAACAACGTCATGGAAAAAGGAGATATTAAAGAGTGGCTCCAGAGCAAGAACATTTCAGCATTTCAAGCATTTCATGCTTGGGATTTGAAGGATTTGCATTTATAATGTGCTGCCAAGCCAACTACAAACAAATATAGTAATGAACTAGTGCAACAAGTTCAGCCATAAAGATCATACCTATAATTTCTCTAGCATTTATTGTACCTAATAATTTATATGTTTGATTAATTTTAAACAATAATAATAAATTAAAACACAGCAGAATACTATGAAATAATGAGATTTTTATATTTACAAATTAAAAAGTATTTAATTCAAAACAGCGAAAGGGAAGTACGTTTTTATTTATATATTTATTATTAAACTATTGTTTTATTATAATTGCTGATATTAGCATCGAATTTATTGTTTACAATCAAATCTGCTGAATCAAAACCAAACTATTCGGTTTAGGGAAAAAATATGCGTGCCGACAACACCGCGCTGTCAACTTATTATAAATTTGAAATGGTCGCGCACGCGCCTCAGGGGGGACAGCAAAAATACACCTTTACCTAAAATTAAAAGGAAATAATATACAGGTCCTAAATGACATAATATTATATTTTATATTCATCATCATCATCATCAGCGCCTAACAATTCTAAGGAATTATGGCGAAAAACGCTTCAAAAAGCATTTTTTTTTTTGGAATCCAATTTCTAGTCGAGGTGGATTATTCGTCGTTTTACCCTATAAGTTTATATGTGTTTTTGCTGTGGCTGTTATTCTTCTCCATACGTTCCGATCTCTGCATTTTGTTTTCCAATTTTTGATATTCATATTCTTGAGATCTTCTTCTATTTCATCCCACCACCTTTTCCTCGGTCTTCCTCTGCTTCTCGATCCTAGCGGTGTCCAAACGGTAATTCTTTTTACGATTTCTGTTGGTTCTCTTCTCATTATATGACCGAGCCATTCTAGTCGAAGTGCCTTTATGTATTTAACTATGTTTTCCCCATTCAACCTTTCTTCTATTTCCGCATTCGTCTTTAATCTTCTCTGTCCATCTTCTGTTATGTTTGGGCCTAGCATCGTTCTAACTATTTTTCTTTCAAATCTTTTCAGATCTTCTTCTTCTTTTTGATTTATTACGATAGGTCTTATGAGAGTTTTATAGATATTTAATTTGGTTTTTATCTTTAGTTGTTTACTTCTCAGTAGAGCCTTGTTTTTCCCGTATGCTTGGTTACCTCTTAAGATTCTTTCTGCAACTCTTTCTTTCCCTGTTTTACCGATAGTCACCCCCCAGGTAATTGAATGTTGTCACTCGTTCGTATTTGTGGTAGGTTGTAATTAAGTGTTTATCTGGGTTATTTTCATTACTCTTGGTTAGTTTTATATACTTAGTCTTGTCTTCATTTATTTATATTACATTTATAAATATATTTGGTTACTTGCATTGTTTTCTTTGTTTGCACCTCTTTTTTTAAATATTGACTAAACTTTTTTCTATCTCATCTATCACATACCGCCAGTAAGTTTTTTACTTTTCAATTGTACTACATTTCCCGAATGGGTTTCTTCTTTCTTCCTGTTATAATTTATTCCAATTGCTAACAAGCTCCGGCACTGGCCTAATTATTTTTGCAACGGATCGATACCGTAGGTAACCATGGAAACGCGAAAATACGACTCCTGCGATGATTAAATCCAATCCATCCACTTCGGCTGAATGACACCAATAACAATATCGCGGTTGGCTTTGTCCAGAAATGGAAAACATTTACAGATTCAAAAAGGTAATCTAATAAATCGACGTAGTCAGGCACTTTGCCTTGATTGCTTGATAGTAAAAATCAATTAGATTAAGTAGGCTATTTGAATGGCGTACGGCATGCGAGCTTGCTCTTTTCGTTTCTGAACGGCGTCGCGATTCAACGTTTTTATTAGTTTTGTTTGTTTCTGCTTAGAAGGCGGGTTTGTCGTTATCTGTTATTATTTTTTAAATCAAACATTGAAGGTACATCACTTTAAATACCTACAATAAACCAACAAAACTAACTTACCTTTTTACGTTATTATTTTCTTGAGGTTATGCATATTAATTATTGTAGCTTAGTACACCGCACACTTGTTAAAAAAATTATATAATTTTAGCATTTTTTGAATAAACTACACTTACATTTCATAAACTATTATTGCCTTAAATTTAAAAAATATACCTAAATTTAGTTTTAAATTATTTGACGTGCGCTTGACCTTCAATGAGATTTTTTTACTAGTGCTGCCGCTCTTTCGGTAACCGTTGGAATTAAGCATTTAAACGTACGAGGGTGCTTTCGAAAATAGACGAATTAAACTTTTTTAGAGAATGGTGTACCCTGAACAATTAGTTTTGGACCAAGTCGTCAAGAAAACAGCTCAAAATGCTTCATCGTGGTGTAGTGAACCGCTAGAAAATAATAGCAATAACGTTTATATAGAAGAAAAGCCTATTGTAGGCTATGTTAACGAAGGTTCTTATAGAAACGGTGATATTAATTCTACGTAAGTATTTTTATATATACAGAATTATTTATTACTTAACTTTGGTTATCACCGGATAACGTCATGAACGAACTGAACAAATTTAAAACATGAGAATAGCATATCTTGTTATAAACTCGGCACAAAAGTTTAAGCATCACTTAAATTTTCTTACAAAACGTAATATTTTTGTAATTTTTCTTCACTATTTGACTAAAAACTATTTTTATGCAATAATAATTAAAAATAAAACTCGAGGAGGAACGTTAATATATTTATTTATATTTTCATATGAAATTAAACAAAGTAATTAAGTTAGAACCCAGTTTAATTCATCATTGTCCATAGATATACAGTGGACGGCTAATTTATGGAATATTATCATTATTTCGAGAACCGTCGAGTTTTGAGGGTAATCCCGAAACAGGTCGATTTTTGTTATAAAATACCCATCTTATAACGTACATGGAGTAAGGATGACGTCACCGGTGTGGGTGTAGTGACGTAATCGTTAATTTTTGTAAATATAAATCGGTATAATGCGACACCTTATTTGAAGGAGAATTTAATTCTCTATTTAACGACATTACATTTGTAACTAAAATATTTTTTTAAGGGTACAAAAACATTTTTTTTTATTTAAATTCAATCAAATTACAACTAATGATTTAATTCATAACGACCTTTAAAGTAACCAAATTATGCATAATAATTATTTTAAATTAAATGTTCCAAATGCCATCCATCGGTTTCTGCCATGACTTTCTGAAATAAATGCTTAAAAAAGCAAAAATAAGTAAAAATAATAATGGACACAAAAAGTTATCTCATAAACACTGAAACTTTTTGTCAAATGTTCCAGCAAGTGATATTGGCATAGTTACTGTAATATTTATTGTCGTAAATATTTTTTGATTTTGTGAATTGTCATCAGTTGTCAATTGTAATTTTTACTTTTGAATACTAAATTATGGCTCACCTAAATGAAACACAACGCATAGAAATATTAATTCTTAGCGGATGTGGAGATAAAAAAAGAACACAGAACGAGGTATGCAATTTATTCAACGCAAAATATCCAGACAGACCCATCAGCCAATCAACAGTAAGTAAAATAGTCCGAAAATTTGGAGAAACTGGGCACGTTAAACATATTCCAAACGCTGGGCGTCCTAAAATTGAAGACAATGTGAAACTTGATGTTTTATCAAATGTCCATGACAATCCTCACAGTAGTTCAACACAAATCGGTGAATATGCTGGAGTTTCCCAACGATCGGTATTACGTATTTCAAAAAAAGAAAAATACCATCCCTACAAAATTCAACTACACCAGGAATTAAACGACGACGATCCCGATCGCCGGCTTCAATTTTCTGAAATTAAGCAGGATTTATGTATCGGCAATCCACGTTTCATCAATCAAATCCTCTTTTCCGATGAAGCCACATTTTTTTTATATGGTACCGTGAATCGTCAAAATTGCAGGTATTGGAGTCAAGAAAACCCACATTGGATGACTGAGGCACACACGCAATATCCTCAGAAAGTGAATGTATGGGCAGGGATCATCGATGACAGAATCATTGGCCCTTTTTTCTTTGAAGAAATTCTAACAGGAGAACGTTATTTAACTTTTTTGAGAAATCAACTTATACCTGTCCTTGCTAACATGTATCCAAATGCCAATAATGCAAATTTACCTAGTGACAATATCTGGTTTCAACAAGATGGAGCCCCCCCGCATTACGCACGTGAAGTACGTCAATTTTTAAATAATTGCTTTCTCAGGAGATGGATCGGAAGACGAGGTTTTATAGAGTGGCCAGCAAGGTCGCCAGATCTAACACCTCTAGACTTTATCCTGTGGGGTTACATAAAATCAAAAGTTTATGTCAATAGACCCCAAAATTTACAGAACTTAAAAGATAGAATTATGCATGAAATGAGTCTCATTACTCCAGAAGTCATCCGCAATGTACTTGATGAATGTGTCCGTAGATTCGCATATTGTCAAGAAACCGATGGAGGGCATCTAGAACATTTCGCTCATTTGCTGCAAGAACGTCATAACTCAAAAATTGGCATTTTTGAGTTATTTGCGTACTGAAGATCTTGCATAAAAGGATTTCAAATTAATATTTTATTGTAAACTATTTAGCATATTCACTAATGATCACAAATTTATTAAAAATTCCTCAATCAAAATCTGGTATTCAAAGATTTGATATCTCATTCCATTTTTTTGCTCTCCTGTAAAAAGCAACTTTTCTAGTTATGACGTTATTGCATTAAATGAGCGATTTAATTTAAAATATTTATTATGCATAATTTGGTTACTTTAAAGGAAGTTATGTATTAAATCATTAGTTGTAATTTGGTTGAAGGAATGTTTTTGTACCCTTAAAAAATATTTTAGTTACAAATGGATCTAATTTCGTTAAATAGAGAATTAAATTCTCCTTCAAATGAGGTGTCGCATTATACCGATTTCTATTTAAAAAAAAATAACGATTACGTCACTACACCCACACCGGTGACGTCATCCTTACTCCATGTACGTTATAATATGGGTATTTTATAACAAAAATCGACCTGTTTCTGGATTATGCTCAAAACTCGACGGTTCTCGAAATAATGATAATATTCCATAAATTAGCCGTCCACTGTATTAATTATTATTAGTATTAGTATAATTATTAGTATATCTATAGACGATGTTTATATCATGGGATGTATCAGCTTTCAAAGCATATTCCTATAAAATTTCATTACAATGTTGCCAGTTGTTTCAGCAAAATCGTAAAAAATGTGAAAACTTTTTTCTTCGACACTGTTTATCTTGAAAATGGAAACATTACGAAATTTTTTTATTGTAAGGTTCCGTGTTCTATGGTGTATTTTTAGATTCCGTGCCCTTAGGCTAGTTACTTGTTTCATGCACAGTTCGGCTGTCACGAATGTTTTTGACGTTTAGGTTAATAAAAGAGAAGAAGTTAGTTTTAGTTAGTGTGTTCTTATGGAGAGTTGGGTTATGTCGGATTGTTCTTACGATTTCTGTATTAAGGTTTAAGATAATGTGGTGTAATGGAATAAAGCAAAGTATTCAACAAAATATAATTTAATTTACGCCCACAACCCTACAATCTCAGAAGTGGGATACCCGAAATCCACATGCACAGAAGGATTAAGAAGATACTTGAAGAAAATATATCGGCATGTCGGCAAGCGAGACTGAAACGGTGGTAGATGGAAATATTGATCTACAAGATGTGGTACAAGCCACTGTTAAGGCCCTAGTAGAATACGAGAATTTAAAGAGAAATGAAAATGTGAATGAAACACCTGTAAGTAAAATAAGTAATCATGAACTATCAGCGCTAATCCCGGAATTCTCCGGTACAGAAAGAAATCAAAATGTTCACGCCTGGCTTGACCGAATCGAGAAGATCAGGGAAATTTACTCTGTACCCGAAAATATAATACAATTACTCACCGTTGTAAAATTAACAGGCAAGGCAAGAGAATGGTATCTGAGCAGGTCAGATTTAATCACAAAGAGCTGGTATGATTTCAAAGCGGATATTAGGAAGATGTACAGTAGCAATGTCGACCCAATTGCACTTAGAAGAGCAATGGAAATTAGGAGATGGAAAAAATCAGAAACCTTTTCAGCGTATTTCCACGATAAGTTAATACTGGGCAACAACGCCGGTGTAAGTGATCAGGACATGATTTTCTATATTATCGACGGACTCGACGACCGCTTACTACAAAATCAAGTACGTATGATGCTTTCCACTATCAAAACCACCGAAGATTTATGTACTTTGATGAACTGCGTGGTAAAAGAAGATAATCCAGGACCTTCCAGGCCGATAGGCCAGAGAAGCGCCACGAGTAGCAGTTTCCACGCAGCAACGCAATCTACATTTCAGACAAGACCGACGGCTGTTATAAAATGTTTCAATTGTGGCCGTTCGGGGCACAGAATGAGTGAGTGTCGCCAGCCAAGACGCGAAAGAGGTTCGTGTTACCGGTGTGGAAGTGCGGGTCATAAAATTAGTGAGTGCCCAAGCAGAAATTCTCAGCAAGGAGGCAATAGTGCTGCCTCCTCACAACAGGTTCCAGACTCGACCACAAGAGGAACGATGGCGCTAGTCGAGGAACAGGTCTGCTCCACGGAACCATATTTAATAAATTTAACATTAGACAGGTATGATTTAAAAATTATTGGCATGGTTGACAGTGGTAGCCCGATATCACTTATAAGTAAAAATTTTGTTAAGACCCAGGACATTGTTTTAAAAGACAGCATTAGGTACCAAGGAATAAATGGGTCAGTTTTAAATGTTTTAGGATGTTATGTAGACAAAATAAAAATTAACAACATTGTACTTGAATTAACTTTTTCATGTAGTAGATGAAAATACTATGAATTTCAATTTAGTATTGGGGCGCAATTTTTTGAATCATAAGCTCATTAGTCCGGTTACTTTCAAAGAGGGTAAACTGTTTATACAAGGCAAGGCCGAAGGTAGTTTTAATCATGATATTTCTGAGTTCCCATTTGCCGAAGTGCTTGCACTTGAAAGCTCATATGATGATGCCGATATTAGTTTAGAACCTAGCTTAACAGATAATGAGGTCACTCATATTAATGATATTTTTACTAAGTATTATTTTCAAGCAAACAGGCCTATAACACCAAAGGTTGAATTCGAAATGCAGTTAACTCTAAAAAAGATTGAACCCTTTTCATATAAGCCAAGGAGATTATCACTTGCTGAGAAACAAGCCCTTGATAAGATTATATTAGATTTGCTAGATCAGAATATTATTAAGGAAAGTAATTCACAATTTTGCTCACCCATTGTCTTGACCAAGAAAAGGTCAGGTGATTACCGGCTCTGTGTTGATTACCGGACTCTTAATAAGTATCTAGTGAAAGATAATTTTCCTTTGCCCCTCATTGAGGATCATTTAGACCAACTTAAGGGTAAAAAATACTTTACTAGGCTTGACTTAAAGAATGCCTTTTATCATGTAAAATTAGATAGCCAGTCCCAAAAGTATACATCATTTATAACCCCTCTGGTCAATATGAATTCTGTAAAATGCCATTTGGGCTAAGTTCCAGCCCCTCCACTTTTGCTCGTTTTATCAATAAGATCTTTCAGCCCTTAGTAAAGCAGGGGAAAGTGCTAATATATTTTGATGATATTTTGATCCCAACAGAGAGTCTTTCAGAGAACATAACCATACTTAAAGAAGTCCTACGGTTAATAACTGACAATTTATTAGAACTCAGGTTAGATAAGTGTCAACTGTTGTATAAGGAAATAGAGTTTTTAGGCTATTTAGTTAGTGAACAAGGCATACGACCTAACCCAGTTAATGTTGAGGCTGTAGATGCATACCCCGTTCCTAAAACTACTAAAGATGTACACAGGTTCTTAGGCATGGCAAGCTATTTCCGTAAGTTTATCAGGAACTTTTCAATAATAGCAAAACCTCTGTATGAGCTTTTAAGAAAAAATGTTAAATTCTTGTTTTCTGATGAACATTTAGAAGCATTTGAAACTATTAAGTCAAGGTTAGTTTCTCAGCCAATCTTAGCAATTTATAGTCCTCTAGCAGAAACAGAGTTACACTGTGACGCTAGCTCGGTAGGGTTTGGGAGTATACTTTTGCAGAAGCAAAATGATGGCCACTTTCATCCAATTTTTTATTTTAGTAAACGAACCAGTGACCATGAAAGTAAATACCACAGCTACGAACTAGAGTGTTTGGCTATTATATACTCCCTTAAAAGGTTTCATGTATACCTTCATGGCATTTCCTTTAAGATTGTAACTGATTGTGACAGTTTTCGGCTCACTTTATCGAAAAAGATGTTGTCCCCCGCATAATGAGGTGGTGCCTTTACTTGCAGGACTATAGCTACACTATTGAGCATCGCCTAATACTAAAATGCAGCATGTTGACGCCCTCAGTAGGGTTAATACTATATTAGTTTTGGAAGGAAACACTTTGTATCAAACTCTAGCTTTGAAACAAAGTACTGATGATGACATTAAAAGAATTCTTGATGTCTTGAAACAGTCAGAACATCCATTATTTGAATCAAGAAATGGTCTTGTTTACCGAAAACAAGGTGATCACATCCTATTTTATGTCCCCAAGGATATGGAATACGAGATTATGCACACATACCACAATGGCATGGGACATTTTGGAGTAGACAAAACTCTTGAACTAATCAAAAGAACCTATTGGTTCCCAAAGATTAAGGCCAAAATTAAAAACCATATTAGTAACTGCTTAAAATGTATTGAGTTTAATTCAAAAGCGGGGCCAGCTGAAGGGCTTCTGCACAACATACCCAAGGGTAAGCTACCATTTGAGACAATTCACATAGATCATTATGGGCCTCTAGGCAAATCAGGGGGGTATAAACATATTTTTGAGGTAGTTGACGGATTTACTAAATTCATTAAATTTTACCCTTGCAAGAGTACTACAACGGGTGAGGTAATCAAACACCTCCAGGACTATTTCTCCAATTACAGCATACCCAAAACATTAATTTCAGACAGAGGTACTTGTTTTACATCGCATGAGTTTAGGGATTTTATGGAACAAAACGGAATAAGACACATTCTGATTGCAACAGGATCACCAAAAGCCAATGGACAAATTGAGAGGATGAATAGGGCTCTAACTCCAGTACTGGCCAAAATGATGGGTGATGGTTCCACTAAATGGGATGTTTTATTGAAGAATGCAGAGTTTTGCTTTAATAACACAGTGAATAAATCCACTGGCCAAACACCATCAATGCTGTTGTTTGGAAGAAATCAATTAGGAAAAATACAAGACAATATTAGGGAAGCACTCCAAGATTCCGTTGATACAGGGAGCAGGGATTTAGCTCAGATCAGAGACTCAGCATCTAAGAAAATCAGTGAGAGCCAAGCCAGAAACAAACAGGCATATGACAATAAACATACTGAAGCGCACAGGTACCAGGTAGGGCAATATGTCATGATATCTAATTATGACACAACACCGGGTGCCAACAAAAAATTAATACCCAAGTTTAAGGGGCCATATGTCATTAAGTCAATACTCCCTAACGACCGTTACATTGTAACAGATATTATCGGGTTCCAAAATACACAAATCCCTTATGACGGAGTAATAGAAGCTAGTAGAATCAAGGAATATGCCCCCAATACAAGTCATTAGCTTAATTTGTTTTAGTAAGTAGGTACTTGTTTATATATCACCCAACTCATCCAGTGTCAGATAAAAATTTATGTTCTATTCACTCATTATGTGAAATTAGGAGATTTATGTAGGAGATTTATGTAGTTTTATGAAAATGAAAACTGTAATGTAAATTATGAAAAACCATTATGTGCATTAGGGAGAGAATTATTATGTATGTTAGAAAACCATTATGTGCATTAGGGAGAGAATTATTATGTATGTTAGAGAGCCATTATGTGCATCGAGTAATAACTTATGTTTGAGGATTAAGAAAATAATTATGTCACTTATGAATTTTTATGTTTACACTGTATTATGTACTAATTATATCTACAATTATGATTATTATGAGCGCTTATGTTAAGAAAATGTTTTAGAATCATTATTTACGGTATTTTATGTTTTTGTGATTGAGGTCAATCACCTTTGTCAGGATGGCCGAACTGTAAGGTTCCGTGTTCTATGGTGTATTTTTAGATTCCGTGCCCTTAGGCTAGTTACTTGTTTCATGCACAGTTCGGCTGTCACGAATGTTTTTGACGTTTAGGTTAATAAAAGAGAAGAAGTTAGTTTTAGTTAGTGTGTTCTTATGGAGAGTTGGGTTATGTCGGATTGTTCTTACGATTTCTGTATTAAGGTTTAAGATAATGTGGTGTAATGGAATAAAGCAAAGTATTCAACAAAATATAATTTAATTTACGCCCACAACCCTACATTATAGAAGACAACCCCTAAGAATTTTTCAGTTTCTTAACTATCCTAGGGTACTTTATTTTTGAAACTTCATGTAGATTGTGTTTGTGACTTTTCAGGGCGGCTAATAGACAGTTTATTCAAGATCGTATAAGACATTTGGTTGACGCCTTCTCTACCAGAGCTCAAGCTGCCAGAGAACGTATAGAAACTCCTGCTACCCCGTCTTCGATCAGCAGCAGGGAAACGGTGGACCAACAAACAACGGCTGTACCTATGAAACCGAAATTGAGCATATCGTTTTCAGATAAATACGTGGAAGAGAATTTAGAAATTAATGATGGAAAATCGGGATTTCTTAAATATTTTGGTAAAATAGTTATATACGTGTCCAGGAACTTAATGCCAACATTTCGGGAGCAAATAGAAGAGGTCAAAATAATAATTAATAAATAAATAAATAAATAAATAAATTTTTGTCATACGAGCCTTCGTTTCCGAGTTTCGAAATAAAAACTTTTGTTTTGTCATAATTTCTAAACTATACATTGGAATACTATAAAATTCCAGTGACGGATTGCATACATCCATGTCCTGTGTTTGACGGTATAAATGAATCTACATTACGTACAGATAAGCAGAGACGGCTTGTGTCCATTGGTTAATAATCCGTAATTCTTATTTTCTTACCATTGCATTGTGAAGTACTAAAATTTATAGGCAACTACAATGGCCTAACATGTACGTAATTGTTTTACTGCGTTTAAATACTATCTTAAGGAATTTTTAATTATAAGTTGTGACAATTATTGATAGTTTTCTTCAGAATGTCCGTCTTTACAAAATATGGCGATCAGATCTAAAAGTTCAAATTTCTCCTAAACCCTTAATTTTATCGAGTTCAAACAAGAGTACATTTTCATTAGTAAATGGATTGGAAAATTTATTTTTGAAATTTAAATAACATTATTCAGATGGTCCCTATTAAAATTACGGATTATTAACCAATGGGCACAAGCCGTCTCTGCTTATCTGTACGTAATGTAGATTCATTTATACCGTCAAACACAGGACATGGATGTATGCAATGGGTCACTGGAATTTTATAGTATTCCAATGTATAGTTTAGAAATTATGACAAAACAAAGGTTTTTATTTCGAAACTTTAGAGGTCTATAACTCGGAAACGAAGGCTCGTATGACAAAAACTTATTTGAACTTCTACCATTATTTTGACCTCTTCTATTTGCTCCCGAATTTTTGGCATTAAGTTCCTGGACACCCTGTATATATACAGGTGGTTTTAAAATAATGTCAATACTTCATAAAACTTTTTTTCTACGGACCTCCTTTGATGAGTTTGTTAATGCATTTGACAAATGACAAATGGCAAGTTGAAAGTAGATCACAGCACACCCTCCTAGCAGTTTAACTCTTATCTACAATTTGTATCCAAGCAGGGTTGCCAGATGTAGAAAAATAAAATCCCCAGCTAGATGTTATAAAAATCCCCAGAAATCCCCAGATTTTGTAACCTAAAGGCTGAAACAAAGAAAGTTTGATGTTCTAAGTTTTGACAGTTGTTGCTATGGATTAAGATCAACGAAATATTTCTGAACTTTAAAGTCTGTGTACAGTGAAGGATACATTAAAGTTTAAATCAACATTTTTATAATTTATAACCACCAAAAATTTCTGGTTAGAGTCATGGGGCGTTAGTTTTATATATATCTATATTCAGTAGTAGTATTATTTTTTCTTAATTGGGAGGAATTAAACCACTTGTAAATTTTTGTCCATTTTAAATTTTATTTTAAATCAAGCACTAAACATAATGCTGTTTTAAAAAGCGTACCTCTTTTATCTTCTAAAAATATCACCCTCAATAACTGAATACTGAATATAGATATAAATTACCCTGCTAAATGTACGTACATCAAAAACAGTCAAGACAATTCATTTCATTCTTCATCTTCTGCTTCTTTTTTAAAGAACAGCCTTTTTATGTTAACTTAAACAACTGAAAACCAGCGTTCTTCTTCTTTTTTGTGAAAAGACCTCAGCTGCCAGGGCTATTCGGCCTCTATTTTAGCAAATTAGAGACTGGCTTATTTACAACTGGCAACGGTCAAGAAAAATCCCCAGTTACGGTACCAGATTGTATAAAAAGCTCCAGATTTGACAGAATTTGCTCACGGAATCCCAGGGTCTCAAAAATTCTTAAAAATCTCCAGATTTGATACCAAATCCCCAGACCTGGCAACCCTGTATCCAAGTTATATTATTGCGCCCACCCACTTGAGGGCGTATCTGTAGCGTGACGTTACAGTATCGCCCAATCGGAGGAAACGTGAACTGTCATTACATATTTATAAACTAATCATGATTTGTCATTTCATTTTTAATTGTTAACCGTAAACGTTTGAATTTTGAATTGTGTTTCGCCTGTGCTTTTTCCATTGATTATCGTTAAATTGATTAATAACTTATTATTTGTGAAAGTTTCTTCCAGTTTATTGAATTTTATATCTTAGTTTATGAACTTTTTAATTGTTTTCTGTATTATAAGAGAATTAGTGCAGTGTAAGTATTGTGTATTGTGTGTTAATATTTAAATGTTAACAATTATTTCATAATTATATAGTGTAGCATACAATATCATACTATAATATTTTTTACTTTTTTTAGTATAATATGCATGGCATCTCGTAAAAGAACGTGTTTCGTTCCTAGTTGTACCGATCAAACAAGTAAGAGGCATCGTTTCACCAAGGATCCCAACTTAATAAATATTTGGATGGAGAATATAAACAATCCTGTGTTAAAGGAAAAAACTCCAAAACAACTTTATGACAATTATAGAGTGTGCCATCAACATTTTGACCAGCAGTTTCATAACGCAGGATTTCAAAAAGAGTTGAAACCAGGTGCATACCCAACTCTACTTTTATCTGGTAAGTAGATACAACTTCAAGTTATATTGTAAGTGAATAAAATTATTTGATTTCAGATACTTCAGTTATTCTACCATCATCCACAACGGTGTCTTTGGAAGCTCCATCTACATGTGGAGAAAAAGCCTGCAGGTTGATAATTAGATGCACTATCTTTTTTTGGTGCAAACAAGTGAATAAAATAGCTGCAGGCAAAGACTCCCAAATATGAAAAATATTTAAATAGAGTCAAGAATGCCTCCTACATTGACCCAATAAAAGTACAGGCACACAAATCCTATATAAATAGAATCAACAGAAAAAAGTAAATTTCATTTTTTATATTTCTTATTTATTTATATATTATTTATGTATATTTATTTAATATAAACTTGATGAACAACTTCGAAGTTTTCTTTAAAACCCAACTTTCAAAAATATTAATAAAATTTGTATTGTTATGTATAGTTCTGTGTTCTGAGCTGCACGTACACTAGCGCTCGCAACATGAAGCGGGTGGGCCCAGTACTAATATATTAGATCTGATAATTAGTAGAAGAATAAGCCTGCTACTGTGAAGTAGATTTCTTAAATTTGTAATAATTTACTTAAATATACTCAATTTTATTAGTTGAATATTTTTTTCTATCCACATAAATGCAACCTTATAGACAAATAGTTGTTTTATTATTAATTAGCATCGAATTTAATAGCTTTCTTTACAAATTAATTTAATTATTATTACAAATATGGCGCCCAATCAAGGTCCGTAGAAAAAAAAACATACAAGTTTTGGAATCTCATTCCTGGTACACCCTGTATATAGTTCTAACAGTTCAATCTTTACAGATAAAAAAATAATCGATCCCAACGGGCATTTTTACATAATCTGGATGTCAGTGGCTGCGGTTTCTGTATTTTACAACGCCTGGGTAATACCCTTAAGAGGGACTTTTCCCTATCAAACTAAAGAAAACCGCCCCATATGGATGACCTTCGATTATTTGGCCGATTTGATTTATTTGATCGACATGATTTGCATACAACCTCGAGTCAAATATCTCAACGAAGGGTTTTGGGTGACCGATATCAAGTTACTAAGGGCCAATTATATGAAAAGCAAGCGATTTAAGGTAAAACGAGTATTTGTGTTTAAAATTAGATAGGTACTTGTATATATGCATGATTGTATATCTATCGTAGGTACAGGGTAGTTACAGCAAAATGGAATAAATTTTTACACAAGGGTCAAGACCATAGACAAACAGCGTCATCACCACATGGGAAACATCATTAATAATTATTGTTAATATCTCTTTCATTCATCTATTTTTCAATTTATTCCATTTTGTTATTCCAATTGTTAAGGCTGTTGTACCCCATAAACCTAATATGGGGTCTATAAAAGTTTTCATTTGAATGTTTTAGCGTGGTCAAAGTACACATATAGCTTCACTAAAAAGACAAAAATCTTGAAATTTCACATTTGAGTATTTAAAAGGGTTGTACTTAATATGAAAAATTCTTTACGAAAATAGGTATGCAATTTTCCGGAAAATTCTCGGGAGAAAAATTTTGTTTTTGTTTTTTCACTCTAATTGTTTAAATAATAAATACATGGAAAAAAGTTTTAATTAAAATTTGTAGCTGATGCAATTATCTACAAAATTTGTCTGAAAAGTGTTTCTGTAAATTGAAAAGTGTACGAGATATAATTATTTCAGCGGAAGTCGATTCGTGGGTGCGCGCGAACGTCCCGTGAGCCGAATTTATTGAAGGCTCGATTTAAAAGTTAATAATTTAAAGGTTGTGATGCACTGAAAAAACAGACAAAGTAATATAAAATGTAGAGAAAGACCTCAACTTTCAAAAAAATTACTTTCAAGTTTAAAAAAGTAAATTTTCTAACTGTAAAATCCATTTATTTATAAAAAAACGAGCAGAAAAACGTCAATAAACAATTATATTTCATATTTAATTAATTATTGTCGCAGCGAAAGTTCCTTTTAAATTTAACATTATTGAACATTATTGTCACAAAAACAAAGCGAAAAATGTTTAAATTTTTAAACAAATGCTTTTTAAAAATCTCTATTTTTTACATGCTTAATTTCAATCGTTTTTTTCAAACTTTATTTAATTATATCTTTTTTCCAAATTAATATACTTCAATGAAACTTTATCTGTAAATACTTTGAAGTATATACTTTCAAAACTATTATACAGTTTTTCTTTTAATATCAAATTTTTTAAATAATAGACATTTATTTATAATAAGTGCTAAAATCAGACGTCTTTTAGAAAATCTAGCATAACTGTTTTCAGTGCTTACAAGATTATTCAGATTTTTGCCAGCTTGATAATAATTGTATAGAGAAGCGATACATATTAACACACCTATGCGTCAGGTACGAAAGAGAAGGGAGTACGAATGAAGGTGAAAAAGCAGGTGAGAAAGCCGCTGGCAGCTGCTTCTCCGCGCCGTCGCGCTGTGAGCCAGCGCGCATGCTCTTACTCTGTAGAAGCAGACGAGTTGACGTGTAGTAGTAGCGTCCTGGTTATTTACGTGACATTTATTTTGATCTTTTTTGGAGTTTATTTGTAACAAATAATTTGTTGACATAAAAATAAATTGTAAATAATTATGAAGTATAAAACTACCAAAAGGGTAAGAGCAGTAACGCTTGCTTTTAGGAAAATTCTGTGTTACCTTAAAATGTAAAAAATTTCTAAACATTTTTTTCATTTATATCATGGTCCTTAATTCTTATCTCATGGAATAATTTTATTTTTAATTTTTATAATTTTTTGATTCAAAAAATTGCAAAAATATATAATAGTCAAAGAAGGTTTACGTGGAAAACCGCTAGAATTTTCATGAAAAACCAATTTAATGATAAAAAAAGCACGGGAAATTCTGAACATATTGATCAACAACAATGCCTTATAAATGAAATATATTCGTCGTCATAAATACTAATTAAAATTATAAATGAAACTTCGAGAATTCGCTTATTTCAACGGTAGCATTTGGAAAATCGTATGTATCTTTTCGGAAAATCTAGTTACAAAAAAAAGTTTCAAATAAATTTTTTAGATTAAACCATCATCTTTTAGGTACACAATGTTTAATAATTAAATTGTTTAATTTCTCAATGTTTATAGTAGAAACAATTTTTTCTACGGGTCATTGTATATTTACTGTCTTAAAATTAAAAACTTGAAAATTGATGATGTTTAAAAGTAGTATTAGAAAAATTTGGTGTATTTCAAAAACTAATGAAAATATCAGAAAACTTTTCAAACAAATTTTGTAGGTAAATCCATTAGCTACAATTTTTGATTAAAACATTTTTCTGTATTTTCATTATTTAAACAATTAGAGTGAAAAAACAAATAAAAAAATTTTCGACCAATGTTTTTCCGGAAAATTGCTTACCTAAATTCGTAAACATTTTCTCATATTAAGCACAATCCTCTTAAATACCCAAATTTGAACTTCCAAATTTTTTGTACATTTGGCAGCATTTTACGAATATTGTGTCTACTTTGACCACGCTATCTCTGCATAAAATGAATCGATGTTATACATAAATAGCCAAGATATCAGGAAAACGCTGAAGTAGTCCACCGATATATATTTATTTTCCAGCTGGATGTGTTGTCTCTGCTACCATTGGACCTATTGTACATCATCTGGGGCCCGGAATACGTAATACTGCGGTTCCCGAGATTCTTCAAATGCCACACGTTCTGGGAATGCTTCAGTTTGGTCGACAAGCTGTTATCCAACCCGTACGTCATTCGAATTTCCAAAACTTTGATGTACATGATGTACTTGATACACTTGAACGCGTGCGCGTACTATTCCTTTTCTTCCTGGGAAGGTATAGGCAACAACAATTTCGTCTACAACGGCAAAGGTAACGCTTACATCAAGTGTTTCTATTTCGCCACCAAAACCGCCACTTCTATCGGCAAGAATCCCAAACCCACTTCAGAAATCGAATACATGTTCATGACATTCTCTTGGTTGATGGGCGTTTTCGTATTCGCTCTGCTCATTGGGCAAATTCGCGATATCATATCGACGGCGAATAGATGCAAGACCGAATATAGGAAATTGGTCAACGAAACGTTGGAATACATGCGGCGATTGAATCTGCCGCAGGATATGCAACGCAGGGTGCAGCTGTGGTTTAATTACACATGGGAGACGCAAAGGACGTTGGGTAAGTGTTCCGACAAGGGTAACTTTCCATCCAACCCTCGTACACATTCCTCTCAATCATCCCTAATACACTCGTCACAAAAAGTATCACATAAGTATCGCAGAAGTGATTTATGAATAAAGTTTTTATTGTTCCCTTTCCACAGTGCTGGAAGCTATAGAAATACTCGCGTTGACTTCGTTTTCAGCATCTTAATGACAGTTCACCTATTATAGGGGTAGAGTGGCTTCAGCTTCTAGATCCGGGAAACAATATCTATTTTTGTTCAAAACTAACTAAATGTCGGTTTAATATTTCTCTCCATTCATCAGTATCAGTTTTTAACCTACCCTCGTATTGTATTCATCCTCTTCATTCAATTGGTACAATAATTATTGCTATAGTCACTGTCGTAGTTCTAAAAGCATCCATTTAGTACCCTTATTTTTTTGCTCTAATTTAAAATGAGATTTTCGTCTATGTGTTAATTTTTGAACGACCCTCGTAACCGAGATTTTTTTTGTTTGCAGACGAAAACACCATCATGGATTGTCTGCCGCACAAAATGAAAACAGACATCGCCATCAACGTTCACATTCAAACTTTAAGCAAAGTAAAACTTTTTGCCGATTGCGACGAAGCTCTTTTGAGAGAACTGGTTTTGCAATTGAAATCCGTCATCTATTTACCTTCAGATATAATTTGTAGAAAAGGGGATGTGGGAAAGGAGATGTATATTATACAATCGGGGAGCGTTCAGGTAATATCAAAGAAATCGTTGCAATGTTTTATATTTTTTAATAATTTCTTCAGGGTTATTCTGTGAAAACAATGGAGAAGTTTCCTTTTATCGAATACCTAGCAGTAAAATAATTACCGTTATGACAAGATGGTACTAAAAAACCAAAATCTAACTTTTACTTTATTTTACTTACTTAAACTTTACTTAATTTTATATAAAGAAATTGAAAACTAAACTCTGTTGGCAACAGCGCATTGACTATTAACGTTATTAATGAATCAAAACTATAAAATAAAATCATGGTCTTTCTAATATTGCATTTTGTTTATAATATAAAACACTTTTTGTCTGCAATATTATTAAATGTATTATTTATTTGCCTTGATTAAAATCAGATTGTCTTCTACTGAGACAAGAACTTTGACCGGATAGCCCTGGCAGCTCAGGCCATAAATTATACAGAAAAAAAGAAGATTCGAATGGTTTGTTAACGTTTATTCCGTTCCATCAAAACTATAAAATAAAATCATGGTCTTACGAATATTGCATTTTGATTAAAATATAAAACACTTTTTGTTTGCAATATTATTATTTATTTGCCTTGATTAAAATCATACTGTCTTCTACTGAGACAAGAACTTTGACCGGATAGCCCTGGCAGCTCAGGCCATAAATTATACAGAAAAAAAGAAGATTCGAATGGTTTGTTAACGTTTGTATCATTCGTTTGTTGATGTTTTAGTTTTGTTCTTTTTTCTATATATTATTAGTGATTTTATTATTTTGGATAAAACTAAAAAATAGGTAAAGGTGTATTTCAGGTCACCCCCCTAGGCGCATGCGCGACAATTTCAAATTTATTGATTTTTAGATGAGTTTGAAGTTGCGGTGTTGTCGGCTTAAATAATTTTTCCCTTAAACCGAATAGTTTGGTTTGGGTTTAGTAAATTTGATTTAAAAAAAAGAAGCTTGTAAAGATAAAAGGAGCTTTATTAATCCATAAATAATAAATTATATGCTGAAAGTAGTAATTAAAAATATAAATAAAAAGAGTTCTTCTTTTTTTTTATTTTTTTAATTGGCAAATATACCTATAAATCTCTTGCTTTAATGGTATTCTGTGATTTTCATTTATTATGGTTTAATAATATTAAAAATATATAAACTTCTGCTATAAATGTTAATCCAGAAATGTTTTCAGATGCAAAACTTATTGTTCTGACTCACTATTTATTTAAAAAAACTTAATTTTTCAGTCAATATCTGATGTGTATAATTTATGAAAGAATATCTATGTAATTTTCATCTTTTCAAGGTCTTTTACTTAGTTTATTTATTCACAAAAATGTGGCAACGTAGCTTAAAATTCAAAGTTTACCGCTCGGTTACTGCTCTCGTCGACCAATAAAATTAATTTAAGAATTCAAATTGCCGCATGCGTCTAGGGGGGTGACCTAAAATACACCTTTACCAAAAAATATAAATACAGCTCCAAAAACGAAAACAAACAAAACTATGGGCAAGCGAATTTACAGTCTTCCACCTTCGCTGTTGCCAACTCTTAAAATGTGAAAACCACTGTAAAACAACTAAAAAATAGGAGACTTCCCCATCATAGGTATCTAGACCTGTATAGTAACAGATTTTAGATACACAGTCTGTTACTGTTATTCTAGAAACAGCTTTTTTGATGTGATTTTCAGGTTATAGGACCAGACGAAAAAGAAGTTCTTGCCACGTTGTCTGAAGGTTCAGTGTTCGGGGAAATAAGCCTTTTGGGAATCCCCGGTATGAATAGGAGAACCGCAGACGTACGGTAGGAGATTGCGATGTAATCAAATGATTTAATTTGATTTTACTTGTTATTTAGGTCTGAAGGCTATTCGAATCTGTTCGTTTTGAGTAAGGCCGATCTCAATGCGGCCTTATCTCATTACCCCGAAGCTCAAGAATTGCTCAACAAAAAGGCGAAAGTGCTCATGAGAAAAAACGCTGACATTGAACGAAAACACAAAGCAATGATCGTTATCAATAATCCAGTTTCGCCGGAAAAGCAAGCGAAGTTCTTGAATACCGTTTTACAAGTAAGTAAATAAGAATTTTTGAACGTTCCTCGTATATATTATGTGTCCTTGTAGGTCTTACCTCCCGATTCTGCGACCAATAAGCTGCTACGTTTCGGTAGTAGAGGAAAACCTAGCAGGAATCCGGAATACGACAAGTTCAAGTACAGAAACAGTTTGCCGATACTTAAAAGCCCTCTGGAAAATCCAGATAATTATTTTGAAGGAAACGTTACTGTACATCGAACCATGACTTAGATAACGACAATTGTAGTTCTTTTAGTATCAGACAGAATCTAAGAAACTGCATCTGATTTTGGATCTCACTTTATTATTTTGTTTTTAAGTAAGACATGAACCAAATTTAAAAATTTAATATGTGATACACGAGATTCGTTATTTATATTAAACTGCAATTACCTGTATGTAGGAAAACTTATTTATAGTTACGTTAAAACACTATATTTATGTTCCGAAAAATGTATTTTTATATTTAATAAAACAATTCTATACTTCGATATTATTAATTCTCCTTAATGACCATTTAATTCTTTTCCAGCTTTTTCTTTAATAATTTCCGGGGCACCGGCATCGTATTTTAAAATATCCACTGCCTCCAACAAATACGCTTCTGATAAATTTTCTTCCACGTCGTCCTAAAACAAACAACTTTAAACGAAACAAATTTATTTCGGATTCTTTTTGTATGCGCCCCGTATTTCAATCGAGTATTACCCTAATTTTTGTAACAAAAACAAGCTACTATAAAAACGCTTTTTTATTCAATAGCAAAAATAAAAATGCATTTAAAATTTTCATTTTCAAATTTCGCGGGTAATTTCACGAAAATGCAGAACACAAAGGTTGCCATTATGTGTTCTGTGGTCGAGATGTCAGTTCGCTGTTTAAAAAAATACAATTTACCCACCATCAAATGGCTTATTCTTGGTAAATTTATATTGTCTGCTTTTACGAATCCGCCTTCCATGGTTTTGAATTAATAAAATTACTGGTACACCGTTGACAGTTTGCAACTGTCACTCTCTATTACAAGAAAGTATTCTGTGATCTGTGACTGTCACTTTAGTTTACAACCGAATGGCGTAATAAGATGGCGGCTACTATAATTCAATATGGTAAAGAACAGATAAAAAGGACTGAAAACTTTTAATTGCTATTTAAAATTATTTTATTTTATGAACTATAACTAATACTTACCGAATGCATTTTGTCTAAGCTATCTCAATAATATAGTTTTAGATTTTTTCTCATATAGAGTAAAATACCGTAATGTGACAGTTTATTGTGTTGAAGCCCCCAGAAGGATTTCATTTTGGTGTCAGGTGTGGGGTATTTTTGTTAATAATCATCTTTCTCCAAAGGCTTGGTGCATCTTTTGCAAACTCTGTCATGTGCACCTAGCCTTTGGAAAAAGATGAATATTAACAAAAATACCCCACACCTGACACCAAAATGAAATCCTTGTGGGGGCTTCAACACAATAAACTGTCACATTACGGTATTTTACTCTATATGAAAAAAATCTAAAATACCGGGACAGTTTGTTGTGTTGTCCCACAAGTGTTTCAAGTGATTCAGGTGTGGAATATTTTTGTTAATGTTCATTTTTTCCACAGGCTAGGTGGACAAGACAGCTCCTTCCATCTTTTACACACTCTTTTAATTATACAGCACAACCCTTGCTGAGACATATACGAAAAAATTAAAAGGGTGTGTAAACGATGGAAGGAGCTATCTTGTGCACCTAGCCTGTGGAAAAAAATGACCATTAACAAAAATACCCCACACCTGACACCAAAATGAAATCCTTGTGGGAATTCACAAAATTTATTTATAAACTGTTAAAATGGCGTATTTTACTCTATACGCTTTTCGCTCAGGCAAAAAGCAGATGGTAAATATTAATTTTAGTTCATAAAGTAATTTTTAAAATTAAATTTAAAGTTTTCAGTTTTTTTTTTGTATGTTCTTTATCACGATGAAATAGTCTCGGAAGTAGAAAGTAGAAGCCATTCGACTGTGTAAACTAAAGTGACAGTCACAAGTCACAGAGTAATTTCAGATAGAATATAACTTTCATATATATATTAAAAAATTGACAGCTGTCAACTGTCGATAATTCAATAATCTGTAACCTATTTACTATTTAGGAACCTACTTAATTTTATTAATTCAAAATCATGAGAGGCAGGTTCGGAAAGGGATATTATAGAAATTTATCAAGAATAAACTCTTTGATGTCGGTAAATTCTTTAGGTACGGAACTGACGTCACGACCACAGAATACATTATGGCATCCACTGCGTCCTGCATTTTCGTCAATTTAAGCGCAAAATTTGAAAATGCAAATTTTAAATGAATTTTTAGGTAATAAATTATACTCAAATACAATTTACCCACCATCAAATGGCTTATTCTTGTTAAATTTATATTGTCTGCTTTTACGAATCCGCCTTCCATCTTCCATGGTTTTCAATTAATAAAATTACTGGTACACCGTTGACAGTTTGCAACTGTCACTCTCTATTACAAGAAAGTATTCTGTGATCTGTGACTGTTACTTTAGTTTACAACGGAATGGCGTAATAAGATGGCGGCTACTATAATTCAACGTAGTAAAGAACAGATAAAAAGGACTGAAAACTTTTAATTGCTATTTAAAATTATTTTATTTTATGAACTAAAACTAATACTTACCGAATGCATTTTGTCTAAGCTATCTCAATAATATAGTTTTAGATTTTTTCTCATATAGAGTAAAATACCGTAATGTGACAGTTTATTGTGTTGAAGCCCCCACAAGGATTTCATTTTGGTGTCAGGTGTGGGGTATTTTTGTTAATAATCATCTTTTTCCAAAGGCTTGGCGCATCTTTTGCAAACTCTGTCATGTGCACCTAGCCTTTGGAAAAAGATGATTATTAACAAAAATACCCCACACCTGACACCAAAATGAAATCCTTGTGGGGGCTTCAACACAATAAACTGTCACATTACGGTATTTTACTCTATATGAAATCTAAAATACCGGGACAGTTTGTTGTGTTGTCCCACAAGTGTTTCAAGTGATTCAGGTGTGGAATATTTTTGTTAATGTTCATTTTTTCCACAGGCTAGGTGGACAAGACAGCTCCTTCCATCTTTTACACACTCTTTTAATTATACAGCACAACCCTTGCTGAGACATATACGAAAAAATTAAAAGGGTGTGTAAACGATGGAAGGAGCTATCTTGTGCACCTAGCCTGTGGAAAAAAATGACCATTAACAAAAATACCCCACACCTGACACCAAAATGAAATCCTTGTGGGAATTCACAAAATTTATTTATAAACTGTTAAAATGGCGTATTTTACTCTATACGCTTTTCGCTCAGGCAAAAAGCAGATGGTAAGTATTAGTTTTAGTTCATAAAGTAATTTTTAAAATTCAATTTAAAGTTTTCAGTCTTTTTTATATGTTCTTTATCACGATAAAATAGTCTCGAAATAGAAACCATTCGACTGTAAACTAAAGTGACAGTCACAAGTCACAGAGTAATTTCAGATAGAATAGTACTTTCATATATACATTAAAAAACTGACAGCTGTCAACTGTCGATAATTCAGTAATCTGTAACCTATTTACTATTTAGGAACCTACTTAATTTTATTAATTCAAAATCATGAGAGGCAGGTTCGGAAAGGGATACAATAGAAATTTATCAAGAATAAACTCTTTGATGTCGGTAAATTCTTTAGGTACGGAACTGACGTCACGACCACAGAATACATTATGGCATCCACTGCGTCCTGCATTTTCGTCAATTTAAGCGCAAAATTTGAAAATGCAAATTTTAAATGAATTTTTAGGTAATAATTTATACTCAAATACAATTTACCCACCATCAAATGGCTTATTCTTGGTAAATTTATATTGTCTGCTTTTACGAATCCGCCTTCCATCTTCCATGGTTTTGAATTAATAAAATTACTGGTACACCGTTGACAGTTTGCAACTGTCACTCTCTATTACAAGAAAGTATTCTGTGATCTGTGACTGTCACTTTAGTTTACAACCGAATGGCGTAATAAGATGGCGGCTACTATAATTCAACGTGGTAAAGAACAGATAAAAAGGACTGAAAACTTTTAATTGCTATTTAAAATTATTTTATTTTATGAACTAAAACTAATACTTACCGAATGCATTTTGTTTAAGCTATCTCAATAATATAGTTTTAGATTTTTTCTCATATAGAGTAAAATACCGTAATGTGACAGTTTATTGTGTTGAAGCCCCCACAAGGATTACATTTTGGTGTCAGGTGTGGGGTATTTTTGTTAATAATCATCTTTTTCCAAAGGCTAGGTGCACATGACAGAGTTTGCAAAAGATGCGCCAAGCCTTTGGAAAAAGATGATTATTAACAAAAATACCCCACACCTGACACCAAAATGTAATCCTTGTGGGGGCTTCAACACAATAAACTGTCACATTACGGTATTTTACTCTATATGAAAAAAATCTAAAATACCGGGACAGCTTGTTGTGTTGTCCCACAAGTGTTTCAAGTGATTCAGGTGTGGAATATTTTTGTTAATGTTCATTTTTTCCACAGGCTAGGTGGACAAGACAGCTCCTTCCATCTTTTACACACTCTTTTAATTATACAGCACAACCCTTGCTGAGACATATACGAAAAAATTAAAAGGGTGTGTAAACGATGGAAGGAGCTATCTTGTGCACCTAGCCTGTGGAAAAAAATGACCATTAACAAAAATACCCCACACCTGACACCAAAATGAAATCCTTGTGGGAATTCACAAAATTTATTTATAAACTGTTAAAATGGCGTATTTTACTCTATACGCTTTTCGCTCAGGCAAAAAGCAGATGGTAAGTATTAGTTTTAGTTCAAAAAAAAAATTTTTAAAATTCAATTGAAAGTTTTTAGTCTTTCTTATTTATGTTCTTTTTTACGATAAAATAGTCTCGAAATAGAAACCATTCGACTGTAAACTAAAGTGACAGTCACAAGTCACAGAGTAATTTCAGATAGAATAGTACTATCATATATATATTAAAAAACTGACAGCTGTCAACTGTCGATAGTTGAGTAATCTGTAACCTATTTACTATTTAGGAACCTACTTAATTTTATTAATTCAAAACCATGAGAGGCACGTTCGGAAAGGGATACAATAGAAATTTGTCAAGAATAAACTTTTTGATGGTCGGTAAATTCTTTAGGTACGGAACTGACGTCACGACCACAGAATACATTATGGCATCCACTGCGTCCTGCATTTTCGTCAATTTAAGCGCAAAATTTGAAAATGCAAATTTTAAATGAATTTTTAGGTAATAATTTATACTCAAATACAATTTACCCACCATCAAATGGCTTATTCTTGGTAAATTTATATTGTCTGCTTTTACGAATCCGCCTTCCATCTTCCATGGTTTTGAATTAATAAAATTACTGGTACACAGTTGACAGTTTGCAACTGTCACTATTACAAGAAAGTATTCTATTCTGTGATCTGTGACTGTCACTTTAGTTTACAACCGAATGGCGTAATAAGATGGCGGCTACTATAATTTAACGTGGTAAAGAACAGATAAAAAGGACTGAAAACTTTTAATTGCTATTTAAAATTATTTTATTTTATGAACTAAAACTAATACTTAACGAATGCATTTTGTCTAAGCTATCTCAATAATGTAATTTTAGATTTTTTCTCATATAGAGTAAAATACCGTAATGTGACAGTTTATTGTGTTGAAGCCCCACAAGGATTTCATTTTGGTGTCAGGTGTGGGGTATTTTTGTTAATAATCATCTTTTTCCAAAGGCTTGGCGCATCTTTTGCAAACTCTGTCATGTGCACCTAGCCTTTGGAAAAAGATTATTATTAACAAAAATACCCCACACCTGACACCAAAATGAAATCCTTGTGGGGGCTTCAACACAATAAACTGTCACATTACGGTATTTTACTCTATATAAAAAAAATCTAAAATACCGGGACAGTTTGTTGTGTTGTCTCACAAGTGTTTCAAGTGATTCAGGTGTGGAATATTTTTGTTAATGTTCATTTTTTCCACAGGCTAGGTGGACAAGACAGCTCCTTCCATCTTTTACACACTCTTTTAATTATACAGCACAACCCTTGCTGAGACATACGAAAAAATTAAAAGGGTGTGTAAACGATGGAAGGAGCTATCTTGTGCACCTAGCCTGTGGAAAAAAATGACCATTAACAAAAATACCCCACACCTGACACCAAAATGAAATCCTTGTGAGACTCTACAAAATTTATTTATAAACTGTTGCAATGGCGTATTTTACTCTATACGCTTTTCGCTCAGGCAAAAAGCAGATGGTAAGTATTAGTTTTAGTTCACATACATAATAATTTTTAAAATTCAATGGAAAGTTTTCAGCCCTTTTTATATGTTCTTTATCACGATAAAATAATCTCGGAAATAGAAGCAAAAGCCATTCGACTTCGACACTTCAACTGTATAAACTAAAGTGAAAAGTGACAGTCACAAGTCACAGAGTAATTCCAGATAGAATAGTACTTTACTTTTATATATATAGAAACTGACAGCTGTCAACTGTCGATCGTTCAGTAATCTGTAACCAATTTGTTATTTAGGAACCTACTTAATTTCATTAATTCTAAACCATGAGAGGCAGGTTCGGAAAGGGATACAATAGAAATTTATCAAGAATAAAGTCTTTGATGGTCGGTAAACTCTTTAGGTACGGAACTGACGTCACGACCACAGAATACATAATGGCATCCACTGGGGTGCGTTCAGAATGAAAATTTTTCGTCCAGACAAGTGTGTCTATGGGTAATGTGACGTCACATACTTAGACGTTTTCATTCTGAACGATCTTTAGGTGTTTAGTGTGTATTGCATAGATAACCTTTATACTGAAAGTATAATAATCTTTCAATAATGTACAATTCTGTTAGTTCCTCTTCTTCTGAATATTCATCATCAGATGATTCATCAACAACCCTCAAGAAAAACGTCTGATATAATATAACAGCACTTTGTGCTATATTTGTTATGTTTATATTCATTATACTTGTAACTAATTAAAAATTAAACACATTAATACATTAGATAAACAAAATAGAACAGGTTATATAGCATAGAACACAACAGTTCGCGGAATGTTTGTGTAGTTGGGCTGTTCTGCGCATGTCGGGCGAAATTCGCCGCAGTCTCGAGTGCGGCGAAAAGTTGTCGTCCGAACGTTCTTTTAAACCCATTCTGAACGGTGCGAAATCAACGCCTGGACAAAACGCCCAATGAAACTGAACGATTCTGGGTAAAAGGTTGTCGTCCGGACGTTCATTCTGAACGCACCCCTGCGTCCTACATTTTCGTCAAATTAAGCGCCAAATTTGAAAATTTAATTTGGTAGGTACTTGGCGATTAAATAAAAATGTGTTCAAGTACTAGTTTGTAATATTGCTGGATCCAATAATTAAAAATGAGTGTAATATCCCATAGATTTAAATAAAGTTAGATGGATGCTATTCACAGACGTCTTTAATTGTCGTCGCTACCATTTTGCCATATTCTTATGCTCATGTTGGCTCAAAATAAAACATTTAAGTTTCATTGTGTTTGTTTTTTATAAAGTGCTTGAATAAAAACTGTCGTAGGAAACTGTAAGGTAAGTTTTTATTTTATTTTTTATCAAATTTCCTTTATTTTGGTCAATCCTAAGTGGCATTTTTACTATTTTTACACATTCGCTTAGAAATAAACAAACGTAACCGATGCTATCGAATGCAGTTCGTTCGGATGTTCGGATTCAAACTGTCTGAAACATGCTCTGCGCATACTTCAAACAAATTGTAATTGCCGGTGGCAATTTCATATTACATAAACATTTGCATTAAACTTTTGTAGTAAATTGATTTTCGAACGTTATTGATTATTTTAAGTGATTTTAACCAGATTAAATTTACTCTGGGGGTTTGTTTGTTTTATAAACATTATGGATCATGTTACTTTTACTGAAAATTGATAAGCAGTTGGTTGTAAACATGATGTGTGTTCGGAAGACGAACCAAAAAGTTGTTTGTGGCAGCGGAAAAACAATATTTACTCCAAGTAAGTCATTTTTATTATAATTTAAATAAATTATAAACAGTGTTTAAATTTAAAGTTTATTCGTTTATATGTAATTACTTACCAAGTTAAAATTTTCTCTTGATTTCAATTCCTCGTTGCACAAATATAATTCAAAACACAATAAGCCTCTAATTTTACATTTTCCGATGCGTAATTTTTCGATTGTATCCAAAATATCTTTACAATATCGTTTCTTGAGAAGTAACAAGTCGGTAGGTAATTCTACGATAATAATAATAATATTGATAATATTGATTGTGTTAAATCGAACCTTTCCACAGATATCCTCTTCCATATCCCAAGATCCAAATAATCTTGTATTTGAGTTCGATAGCTACTTGATTCGATTGCGGCATAAATTGGGAGAGTTTTTTACTTAAAAACATGTGCATAAGTTGAAAATCGTCGTTTTCAAAACCTTTCAAAACGGAACCAACCATCGATAAGATTTTACCAACTTCTCGTGCATTTTCTGTGGTTTTACATACCTCACATTGCCAGTTTGACGTTTTTTGTGGAACCAGCGGTAACAAATTCCCCTTGCATTTCTTGCAACTTATAGCACTCATGTAAGTTCCTAATTCTGTAGGATCCATACACCTAAAAAATGTGTTTTGAGTTTTAGTTATTCGATTACGTAATTTATTGGGGTACCGTAAGCATTTGCAGACAAAATGTTTGGAATTTTTAAGATGAAATGTTCTGGTTATTGTACCCCATAAGATTCTAGTGTAGGAATGAAAAATTTCTGAATTTTTTGCTATGAAAACTCCAGCTCTGACGATCATTTTATGTTTATCTGCAAACACGTGAAAGGCATTCGGCGAACAATTGTGATTTGCTAGGCTTCCTAGGGGATATAAACCTGAAATTTATTGTTATGGGATGAAAATTCATTTCTATTATTTAAAAACCTACTTTATATGGTATTTAACGTGTACGAAAATTATTTAAAAAGAACTGTTTAATGCAAGGAAGAACTTTACGACTAGCAACAAAGGGTACATAAAATAGATTACCGATAAGTTTAATACTACTATGTGTTTCTAAAAGGCCCCAATATTTGGTAATATTTAACTAAAAAATGTAAGAATATAAGAAAATGTTTGACGTTCATTAAAATCTAAATTAGTGAAATAAATTTTTGACATGGCAACTACGCATATTTGGATACGTCACATAACACATAAGTAGATACATACAGTGTGTAAAAGACAAATGGAATAAATTCGTTATTTCGGTTACTGTACATATTTATAAAAAATCCCGAAACACGTCAAATTTAAATTATAACTTGACATTCTATAACGTGAAAATGCAACCCCTACCTTCAACCCCCTTAGAATGACAGGTACAACCCCCAATTTTTTAAATGGGAAGTATAGGCTTGTGATATATCATTTGAGAGGTCTCTTCATTCTCTATTCAAAAATGTTATTGTTTTTAAATTTGATGCAAAAACTAACATAAAAAATTAAAATCGCTAAAATATACTCGAAACTTATTACAATATACTTAAAACTTATTTCCCGTTTAGGTCTTGATAATGAGAAAGTGGACAAAAACCATAGCAATGTGGTTTTTAGATGATAACCATTAAAAAACTTTAAAGAATTTCCGTGGCAACGCTATTTTAACAAGCAGTAGTAAATTGTTTTATTTAAGTTGTCATTGTTGTAATTTAAGTATAAAGTTTGTTCAATTAAATTCTGAAAAATAGTTAGATTAACGGAAATGCATAAAATAACAGTTTTACAAATGATTGTTTACGGAGATAACATCCGAACACAACAGGAAGTAACTCGCCTATTTCATGAGAAATTTCCTAATTTACCGCCTATATCCCAAGGAACAATAAGTATAATAGAAAAGCAGTTTCGCGAGTTTGGTCATGTAAGTTCATCACTGAGTGATGAACTCAAATTAGATGTGTTGCTTGAGTTTCAGGAAAACCCACATGCATCGAGTAGACAGACATCCACTACATTCAATGCTAGCCATACATCGATAGCAAACATATTAAAAGAAAATAAATTGCATCCTTATAAGATGATACCTACTCAGGAGCTCATGGAAGACGATTTTGATAGGGGAACTTTTTTTTGTGAGCAAATGATGGACATGTTGGATAACAATATTATCCAATTAGAAGACGTTATGTTTTCTGATGAGTGTACTTTTTTACTTAACGGTCATGCTAATCGGCAAAATTGCCGCTACTGGTCCACGGAAAATCCTCACTGGATGAGAGAAGAACACACTCAATACCCTCAAAAGGTTAATGTTTGGGCAGGGATTGTAGGGAACAATATCATTGGTCCTTTTTTTATTGAGGGCAACTTGAATGGCAACAATTATTTGGCACTACTTCAAAATGATGTTATTCCAACGTTGGCAAATTTATATCCTGATTCCAGGTAACACTCAAGTTCCAGCGAATACGATATGGTTTCAGCAGGATGGAGCACCACCACATTACCAACTTAATGTCCGGCAGTACCTCGATACAATATTTCCCAATCGGTGTATAGGGAGGCGAGGATCGATTGAATGGCCAGCGCGATCACCTGATCTTACATTATTAGATTTCTTTTTATGGGGATATGTGAAGAGCCATGTGTACAAAACTAAACCTTCTGATTTAAATGACTTAAAAGAACGAATAACGCTTGCGATTAGGTCGATCACGCCTGATATGTTAAATAATGTTAGAAGACAGTTTTATTTGATATTAGGATGTTGCCAAGACGTTCGCGGAGAACATTTTGAACATCTACTTCATTAACATTCATAGTTCTTTTTCGTGTTCTACATTTTATTACGTTTTGCATTACATTTTAGTTTTTGATTGTATTCTAGCGAATTTCGGTAACAACATGATATTAATTTTTTTTATGTTAATTTTTGCATTAAATTTAAAAACAATAACATTTTTGAATAGAGAATGAAGAGACCTTTCAAATGATATATCACAAGCCTATACTTCCCATTTAAAAAATTGGGGGTTATACCTGTCATTCTAAGGGGGTTGAAGGTAGGGGTTGCATTTTCACGTTAAATAATGTCAAGTTATAATTTAAATTTGACATGTTTCGGGATTTTTTATAAATATTTACAGTAACGGAAATAATGAATTTATTCCATTTGGCTTTTACACACTGTAGAAATTCTATGGTTAGTAAGTAGATAGTTTGGCAACACATTTTGCAGTGCATAATTAACTACATTTTATTTATGTATTTTTATATTTTGCACTTATAAAAATCTTCATTATAAAACGCATTTGCGTATCGTAATGTAACTTTTACGTTTACGCACGCAAATTTTTGTTTTAAATGGTTGGCAATATGAGTGAAGTATCTAATGACAAGACTATTGACAATGACATTTGCGGCTAATAATTTATTAATTTTATATTGTTCTTTAAGAAAGTGTTTGTGAATATGAATATCATCTTTTACTTATATAATATTATATTATTGTTGGTGTATTAGTAATTTTAAACTATTTGAAAACATTAACATTTCATAATTTAAGTGTCAAAACTGTCAATTGTTAAAAATTACACAGTGCTACCGACATACTTTTTAAAATCAAAATTTTCGTAATTATATAAAAATAATAAATTAATTTAAAAAATGATAAAAAGGGCAAAATATAAAAAATATTATAAACAACTTATTTCATATGGCTGTTGTGACACTCGTTCTTTAAAAAACTCATCGCTTCGCGATTCGTTTTTTAAACTTGAACTCGTGTCATAACAGAATTCCATATGAAATGCGTTGTTTAATATACTATTATATTGCAATGCTGCCAGGTACTCATTGTAATTTTGCAATATCGAGAAATTAAAAAAAAGTATGTTCCTGGTCGTTTTAAAAGTATAAAACTTCGAGAAGTGTATTTTTTATTTATAATCTATAACTGGTAAAAATTTTATGGACATCGGTCATTAGCCTAACCCCAAAAAATCAAAATGGGAAAAACAAAATGTAACACATTTCAATGCACTTTGGATAAAATTTTGAAATAAACATTTTCGGTACCTCTTACACTGTTCATACTATCGTTTACGTCTGTCAAAACTTCAAAGGCATTAGCATCTAATATCGTACAAACGGAATACAGAAAATGTGTCTCTTCTTCTGTCAAGCTCAATCCCAATTGTTCCGTTAATATATTGACTTCTCTGCCATGTTGATTGCCTCGGTGTGATTTTAAAATACTCACTACTTTTAAGTCTTCATTGTTTAAATTTAGCGATCTCAAAGGCGTTAAACACTTAGTAAGTTGTTCTCTTTCTTTATCAGTTAACACTTTATCGTTTATCAATTTTTTTATTAAAGTGCAATCTTCGGCGTGTTCATCTGAGTTTATACAAGATTCGCAGATCTTCAGATGGCAATTTTTATTACAAATCCTTAAATTTGTTTTACTGAAACAAAAAAGGAAATTTGTACTCAAACATTTACTATTTTTTTTAAATTTTATACCAATTATGGAAGTAACAAGACATAATATGGAAGCATGAAAGCCTATACAGGGTGATTGATTAGTGTGAGGAAGCTCAGTAGAACTGGTATAGTAAAAAATACAAAAAAAGTTGTTGACAAAAATTGTAGGCAACTTTAAACTCCACATTTTAAAATTAGTTCCATAAGATGGTGCCAAACCAAACTTATGTTTTTTTAAATGGAACACCCTGTATTTTAATTTAAATTTGAAATCTGCATCACTTGCACATCACAACATTGTAAAGTTTTACTATGTTATACCGGGTATTTAAAAAGTTATAACCAATATTACCTGAAAATCGTATCAAGTTTAACTCCCTGTATAATTAAAAAGGAGTATGGGAACATTGATATATTGCAACCATAGTTTTTCAATTATCGTTAAACATTATAAAACATATTCGTTTTCATAACATTCGTTAAATCAAATACAGGGTAAGTAAAAATGCAAGTACTTTATTTTTTTGGTAATTTTAAATAGAACACCCTGTATTTTATATCATTATCGAAAAGTACTAATATCATTCTTCAAATTTTATGAAGTACTCCCTATACCTAAAGTTATCAGTTTTCTAGATATTTTTATTTTTCTATGAAAGTATTAATTTTGTAGATATTTTAACGTTTACCAATAATTATTGTGAGTTGGCCATGATTTTTTTGTCAGAACTGACAGTTTGACATTGTTGTAATTTTTACTATAACAGACCTACTGAGCTAAAATTCTATTTAACCTCATTCTCAAGCCGACCCTGTCCCCTTTATGGCCCATAGAAAAGGTCGGACCTTACACAATGGGGATTAAAGCTCTGATTGATGTATGTTAGCAAAAGCCAACGGCATATCTTTAACCACACTTTAACTGTTAACTGGCCCTAGTTTCGTTGTCATTGTAAGGTTCAGCATGAAACAGATTTTTCCGGGTTTTCTATATCATTGCATAGTTTATACTGATCTTATAGGGAAATATATATAGGATAATTCCTTAGGGCTAATTTTATCTTCATCAGATCTCTTAAAACAAAATGTAACTTCATTGTCAATATGGCGATGATAATAGTATATCAAACCATTTGTTTTTTGAATAAATGGTGACAGTTTTATGACAGAGTTCTTTGTAGTTTTGTTAATAGGATGAACTTCCACAGAGTAAGGGTTAGTACGAAACAAAAATAAATTGAGAGTTAATTTTTTTGTTTACCTGTAACATACGGTGCATTGGGTAGGAATATCTGGTACACAGCGCGGTCCTAAAAGTACAGGAGAGTCTATGAAAATTATTTCGCCTGCTGCTATGTCTCTTTCAGCGAAAATTCCATATCCTCCGAGAGGGGATTTTTTTATAATCCAACATGTTTGTCCGTCTCCGACGCACAATTTTCTTTTCAAGTAATTTTTAATTATTAAATTCAACTCTTCTTCACTACGGTTTACATTCATAATTTAAAAATTTTTGATTCTCACTTATAGAGTGCGATAAATCTTGATTGTTCGTTTTGAAAAGAAGTATGTTAACTATTTAGAATTGTTAATTACGTGGTGTAGTTAACATGTCTATTTTTAAAGGCCTTTGACAAACGCATCAGCGAAATTAGTTGATGTATTCAGCCGTTTAGAACGTCGAAAGCTTTTTGAATAACAAACCGTTGATAGATGAACTAAACTATTTTAGTCTTGGAAATAATTACAAAAAACTTGTTCGTTAACAATTAATTTTGTTGCTTCAGAAATTTCCAAGAATATAGACCAAGCAGTAGCTATGATAAGCAACTTTGGGCAGGCGGCTTGCTATTGGTAGACTCTCCCTCCTGGACAGGATAAAGAGAAAGGTCATACTGAAGGAGATATACGAGGTAACAGTCGTACCATGTCTTGGTGAATGGATTCAACCACACATCACGTCTAGCTAGTGATGGTAACTACAAGGACACCAATGAAAAGAAATGGAGGAAGCTGAAAGCAAAATTCCACAAGACAAAGAAGGTGGACTGCTAAAATGAAAGCAACTCACTGGATGAAATGCTGAAAAGGAATGGCAACGTCGCAATGTTTTGTATCATAATTATATTACAAAGTATATTATTTACTCCTTTTTTAATTGGTGTAGTCCTTTTTAAACTACAGTTTGAGTGAAACTACAAATCCATTAAGTCATTGCTACTATAGTTTAAGTGAAACTACAAACCCATTAAGTCATTGCTATTATAATTTTTCCATTTCTTTGCTTTTTATAGTTAATTTTTACAGAAGAATCTACAGATTGAGTCAAGGTACAAAGCGCTGCTGTAGTTGTTCCATCAGTTGTTTTGTAAATGCTTTTTATGCATCTGTATTTACAGTTTGAGTCAAAATGCAAAGCTACTGCTGTTGTAGCTGTCCAATTTAAAAGTTCTGCAAGACTTCCTAAGCATCGAGTACCTGTGAGTGACTACAGACTGGACACAGAGCAAATCCAAGTACTGGAATCAGCTGGAAGGACTGAGGCAATCTAAGATACTACTGGGGAACTATGACCGGAAGAATCTCTTAGCTACCTCAACCTCAGTAAAAAAAGGCTCCGAATTCTAACGGGAATATTAACCGGGCATTGCTGGTTAAGAAGCCACATGAAGAAACAAGGGTTAGCAGATGAAGCAAAGTGCAGATTCTGTGAGGAAGAGGATGAAACCTCAATACACATACTCTCAGAATGCCCTGCCTAGCAGAATTCTAGGGATAGATACCTAGGAGCACATGAAATAGAAGAAGGGGATCTACCTGATTTGAAGCCCGACGATGTCCTAAACTTCCTCAGGAAAATAGGACTTGAAGAGCTAGTAAGGAGTAAGGGGGACACAATAGATCCTATAGGTCGCAGTTTACTTATCACCCCTAATTTATACATACAACACCACCTATCATTCCCAATTTTTGGCCTCTCATTCCTGGGATAGTTAAAGATTCCAATTTCGTGCGCTCTTTCCATGCGAGATAAAACAAGTATAGTTTAAATAAAAAAAGAAATTTATTCGGATCAATAAAAAAGTTCCAACGTACAATAGATTTTGTAATATTTCATGAGATTTAGGTACTTAGGCATTAATAGTTATCAAAAATATACATTTAACGGTTTTTATAAAAAAAAACAAATCAATTATAATAATAATAAAAAACACTTACAAAGAAATTATGCAATGTATGAGAAAAAGTCTGCAATTTAATTATTTATATCCTTATCGTTTCTTCTTGCCGCTAGAGGGGGTAGTTTTATTATTCAAACTAAATTTTGATATAAAAATTTCCGCTTATCAACTAATCTGAAGATAGATCCTGGCTTAAATGTAGCGATGTAGAATTTCGTCTATTGGGTTCAATTTCAGCAACATTCATCCGGTATGAATTAAAAATAATTAATTGCAGACCTTTTCTAATATTTTTTCATTCGTCAGCGATGAGTTAGAGAGTTACTTATCCAATTATTTGTAATATTTTTAATCGACAATGTTAACGACTTATGAAATCATATTTGTACTAAACGAAGAAAAGACCTTCTAGTTTTTGTAGTGATTCGGTCTAGATAAAACAAAAAAAATACCTATTTAAAGCTATAGGTTCTTTTGACATTCTACAATATTATTTTTTTTTATTTAGCAGAGCTGAGACACACAAAACAGTAACATTAGTTTTCTATCGACTTAATACGGAGTCATTACAACCACAGTCTATAGAATTTAAATAAAATTAAATTACAAATTTAAACCATTACCATAAAAAAATTGGTTACCTACACACAAGTAACACTACCACAGCAACACGTTTTAACTATCTGACCAAGATAGCTTCTTCATGAATTGTAGGATCTATAGTTAAAGTTAAGCTACAAAGCCCACTAGTGCTGCGTTTAATTCTCAGTTTTGTGCTTAGTATACATAGTCCATTTTTATAGAAGAGTTTACAGTGTTAGTCCAACTTTTAAGTTATGGAGTTAATGTTTCTGTAATTGTACATTTTTAATAAAACTACAAAGTAATTGAGTCATTGCTGTTGCAATAGTCCTACTTGTTGTTTTTAACAGAAAAGTTTCCAGTTTGAGTGAACTATAAAGTCATATAGTTATTTCTTGTTCAATTGTCCCATTTTTCAATTGTCTCATTTGTTACTTTCCATGGTTCATTTGAACATAAACGTTTACAGTTTGAGTACAACTAAAAAGTGATTGGGTCATTACTATTGTAATATTTCCATTTGTGATTTTATATCAGGGTTATTTTTACAAAAAGTTGTGCGTGAACTGGTGTATTAATTGTGTTCTGTATCAATATCTCCAAAGGTTACAGACTTAACAGATAATTGGTTTAAATTCGTAATAAGAGAATTTACTAATTCTAACGATGTATCAAATAATTCTTTCAATGTTTTGTTGTCATTTATGAGTAAATATTTTTAATTTCTTTTTGTTGTAAATCGAAAGAATCACTTGACAGAATGTTTTAGTAACACTATTGGGGCTTTTTTTATAGGTCTAGTCTTATCAACTTATTTCGACAAACGACAAAAAAATTAAGTACTTTAAAATGATAACCTTCTGGATTTCTATTGAACATTCGTTAAAACTATATAACTTAATAACAACATGGTGCCGGCCGAAAGAAGAGCTGCCACTGGAACTGTTACCACCCATGCAGAAATTATGTTCCTAAAAAGTAATAAAACTTTTAACTATTCATAATTGTTGGATATATGTACAATGTGGAAAAGCCAAATGGAATAAATTCATTATTTCGGTTACTGTACATATTTATAAAAAATTCCGAAACAATTCAAATTTAAATTATAACTTGACATTCTTTAACGTGAAAATGCAACCCTTACCTTCAACCCCCTTAGAATGACAGGTACAACCCCCAATTTTTTAAATGGGAAGTATAGGCTTGTGATATATCATTTGAAAGGTCTCTTCATTCTCTATTCAAAAATGTTATTGTTTTTAAATTTGATGCAAAAATTAACATAAAAAAAATTAAAATCATGTTGTTACCGAAATTCGCTAAAATATACTCGAAACTTATTACAATATACTTAAAACTTATTTCCCGTTTAGGTCTTGATAATGAGAAAGTGAACAAAAACCATAGCAATGTGGTTTTTAGATGGTAACCATAAAAAACTTTAAAGAATTTCTGTGGCAACGCTATTTTAATAAGCAGTAGTAAATTGTTTTATTTAAGTTGTCATTGTTGTAATTTAAGTTGTAATAAAGTTTGTTCAATTCAATTCTGAAAAATGGTTAGATTAACGGAAATGCATAAAATAACAGTTTTACAAATGATTGGTTACGGAGATAACATCCGAACACAACTGAGCTCCTGAGTAGGTATCATCTTATACGGATGCAATTTATTTTCTTTTAATATGTTTGCTATCGATGTATGGCTAGCATTGAATGTAGTGGATGCCTGTCTACTCGATGTATGTGGGTTTTCCTGAAACTCAAGCAACACATCTAATTTGAGTTCATCACTCAGTGCATTGGCAGCTGCTTTTTTTATCTGCCTTACATGACCAAACTCGCGAAACTGCTTTTCGATTTTACTTATTGTTCCTTGGGATATGGGCGGTAAATTAGGAAATTTCTCATGAAATAGGCGAGTTACTTCCAATACCCTCAAAAGGTTAATGTTTGGGAGGGATTGTAGGGAACAATATCATTGGTCCCTTTTTTATTGAGGGCAACTTGAATGGCAACAATTATTTTGTACTACTTCAAAATGATGTCATTCCAACGTTGGCAAATTTATACCCTGATCCAGGTAACCCTCAAGTTCCAGCGAATACGATATGGTTTCAGCAGGATGGAGCACCACCACATTACCAACTTAATGTCCGGCAGTACCTCGATACAATATTTCCCAATCGGTGGATAGGGAGGCGAGGATCGATTGAATGGCCAGCGCGATCACCTGATCTTACATTATTAGATTTCTTTTTATGGGGATATGTGAAGAGCCATATGTACAAAACTAAACCTTCTGATTTAAATGACTTAAAAGAACGAATAACGCTTGCGATTAGGTCGATCACGCCTGATATGTTAAATAATGTTAGAAGACAGTTTTATTTGAGATTAGGATGTTGCCAAGACGTTCGCGGAGAACATTTTAAACATCTACTTCATTAACATTCATAGTTCTTTTTCGTGTTCTACATTTTATTACGTTTTGCATTACATTTTAGTTTTTGATTGTATTGAAGCGAATTTCGGTAACAACATGATATTAATTTTTTTTATGTTAATTTTTGCATTAAATTTAAAAACAATAACATTTTTGAATAGAGAATGAAGAGACCTTTCAAATGATATATCACAAGCCTATACTTCCCATTTAAAAAATTGGGGGTTGTACCTGTCATTCTAAGGGAGTTGAAGGTAGGGGTTGCATTTTCACGTTAAAGAATGTCAAGTTATAATTTAAATTTGAAGTGTTTCGGGATTTTTTATAAATATGTACAGTAACCGAAATAATGAATTTATTCCATTTGGCTTTTACACACTGTATTAAAGAAAATAGACAAGGTTCAGTAAAACAGAAAGTCAAACCACGGGCGTTGATTATAGTAGCATTATATAACGCAAATATAGTTTATTTGTTTGGAATTGTTTATATCGGTATTAAGAAATTAGCGAAACGGCCGTCATTGTAATTTAAAACCTAATTTTTCAAATAAACTTGAAAGTTACGTTCAAACGAATAGTTTTTTATTATTCTTAACTATCTTTTATTTAGATGAAACATGGTTGAATGTTCCCAGCTATTGGACTTTTTGCCAAGTGCTGCAGTGTTTGTCTTAGATAACACCGGTTATCATTCAAAACTGGTAAAAAAGTTACCAATTAACGACGTCATGGAAAAAAGGAGATATTAAAGAGTGACTCCAGAACAAGAATACTTCTTTTGACGACACCATGCTGAAAACGGAATTACTGCAAATTGCAAAGCGCCACAAATTACAATATAAAAGATATGTAATTGACGAAATGGCGAAGGAAAAAGTTGAGGTAGCAAGAAACAATACAACTTTTAAATTGAATGACGTTAGACAACTTTTGATACATTCTTTTGGAAACGTAACGCGGGAAAATTGGACCAATGCCATAAACCATGTGAAGAAGAAATAAAGAACGATTGTGGAGTGTTGATATCAATATTGAAGAACTGTTCGTATGAATACGACGAAATGGATGCCGATAATTAAAGGAGGAAGTGTACTCAGTTTATATTTTGTGCTACAAGCTACTGCTATTAGTTTTTTACTACAATAAAGTTCTGTGGTTTGACTTTGTTTTTTATTGAATCTTTTCTATTGGATTCAGCCCCAATGGAGATGAATGAACTATGAAATTGAATGAAAATATTGGTTTGCCTTTACCTGAAAAGACTCCAATCGACTCCTCTTTTGGACGAACTAAAATATCCAACAAAAACAACTGAACCAACTTTGCAATGCGTAGTAGAAATGGGTATGCCGATTTTACTGGCCAGCAGTACCGTAAATGCCGAACCAACTTCTATAGTAAATCCCCTACAAACATATTACCAGAACACATTATCTTAAGACTTATTTTTTATCGATAGAAGCACTCACGTAGATGGCGTTATTGTGGTTAGATCCTCTCCGATGGTTTCAATGACTCTTCTACCCCACAACCAAAGACCAACAGAAATGCCAAAACCCCCGTATAAAAGAATAAATAAGGGAGTTTCGGCTTTTTGTTGGACGCTTCCTTCGGAATAGATCAACCAAAGCGTTACCAGCGGTCCTATTGCATTGCTTTAAGAAATATTACTTTGTTTAGGTGAATGTTTTATAATAGAATTTGTTTGTTACCTAACGTCGTTTCCTCCGTGCGCGAAACTTCCGAATGTTGCGGTGAGCGCTTGTAAAAAACTAAACAATCTCGATACGCTTTTATTTTCAACAAATATATCGCCGTTTTTTTCAATATCACGTACCGGCATCCCTGAAACAGATAAACGGGTTTTACTGTTATGGTGCAAATGGCAAAAAAATAATTTTAATAAAAAATCGAGGAATTTTGCAAGTCGTAGAATACTGTTAAGGTGTAATTCCGTAAAAATATTTTTTTTTTCATATTGTACGGTAAAGTGCCATTTCCCGGACTCGTTTGAGTCCCTCGGGTCTCCAATTTTGTGACATTTCACAGATGACAGCCGAAAAATGGCAGTTGACATTGTACACATGACAGTTGACAGTTAAAAAGTGACAAATGACAGTTGAAAAGTAACATTTGACAGTTGAAACTGACAAAAATGATGAGCTGCGAACCTCGCTTCGCTCGGCACGCAGTGGTCTTATGACAGATGATAACTAAAACAAATTACAGATGACAGTTTAAAAATTACATTTGACAGCTCAAAAATGACAGTAAAAAAATAACAAATGACAGTTCAAAACAGTTGTGCTTGTGGTTTTATGACAGAGAAAAAATGACATTTGATAATTGAAAAGTGACAGTTAAAATGACATTTGTCAGTTGACATTTGAGTAACGAAATCTTGAGTATAATATAAATGACAAATGATAGTTGACATGCGACATTTTACAGTTGAAAAGTGACATTTGACAATGACAAGTGACAGTTGAAAATGCAAATGACAGTTAAAATGTGACATTTGACAGTTGAAAATGACAGTTCAAAAATGATGCGCAGCGAACCTCGCATCGCTCGGCACGCAGTGGTGTTATGACAGATGACAGTTAAAAAATTAAAAATGATAGTTAAAAAATGACATTTGACAGCTCAAAAATGACAAATCACAGTTGAAAATGACAGTTCAAAACAGTTGTGCTTGTGGTTTTACGAAAGATGAAAAAGGACATTTGATAATTGAGCAGTGACAGTTAAAATGAGATTAGACATTTGAGTAACGAAATCCTGAGTATAATATCAATGACAAATGATAGTTGACATGTGACATTTGACAGTTGAAAAGTGACATTTGACAACGACAAGTGACACTTGAAAATGCAAATGACAGTTAAAATGTGACATTTGACAGTTGAAAATCTCAGTTCAAAAATGATGTGCTGCGAACCTCGCTTCGCTCGGAAGGCAGTGGTTTTATGACAGATGATAGTTAAAAAAATTACATTTGACAGCTCAAAAATGACAAATGACAGTAGAAAATAACAAATGACAGTTCAAACAGTTGTACTTGTGGTTTTATGACAGATGAAAAGATACATTTGATAATTGAATAGTGGAAGTAAAAATGACATTTGAGTAACGAAATCCTGAGTATAATATAAATGACAAATGATAGTGACATTTTACAGTTGAAAATGACAAAGGACAGTTCAAAAATGATGTGTTGCGAACCTCTCTTCGCTCAGCACGCAGTGGTTTTATATGACAGATGACAGTTAAACAAAATTACAGATGACAGTTAAAAATGACATTTGACAGCTCAAAAATTACAAATGACAGTTAAAAATGGCAACTGACAGCTGAAAATGACATTTGACAATTGAAACTCCTGAATAATGATATAGTGTTGCCAGCACGAGGACGGAACAAAGAGAATCGATTTTTTTGTCAGTTGCACCATGACAATTTTTCATAAAAATCTTTAAGGCTGGGCATTGGGAGTGAGAAAACGTCCCTAAAAAGAGAGCGAATAAGTGTACCCGAGAGGTGCTGCCTCTTGCAATGACCTTCCGCGATAAACGAAATAATATTATATTCATTCTTGGAGTATATCAGTTTCCTTTAAAAATTTCAGGGCTGGATTAATTTTAAAACAAACATGTTTGATTTTGTTAAATATGAATTGGCTATTTGTATTTACATTAAACGATATTAATTTATAGATTTTACAAAATCTTTTTATTTATATAACTATGTTTTTTTTTCTTAAATCAAAATTATAAATAGAATATTTATTGGGGTATTATTTTTAAAAAGGCAATCATTCAAGTTTTTTCAAGTGTAAAATGTTATCATTTGTTTATCTTAACTAAGCAATAACGAGTAGGTAAGGACCGAACAGCAAAGGAAAATATTTATACTACATACCGGATGGTCATTAAAAACTCACGATATACATATTCATATATGGCAATATTTTGAAAAGCTCTTTAAAAGGGAAAAAACAAGAAAACAAAAATTAAAATTAAAATTTACCAAAAAGCAGTTGAGCGGATTATTTTAAAAATCTTAAGTGTTTAAATATATTCGGTTACCATTACCTATACATATTCATAAAAAAACTGAAATAGGTTTCAAAAGTTCAAAGTAACGAACTGGAAAAACTAAAATGGTCAAAAATTCGATTAACAAGTTTTTTAGTAAAGAAATTTAAGAAAATGATGCATAAACTTAAAATAAATGTGTAGCAGCAGTAACTACCAGTTCATTTTAAAAAATTAAAAGGAACTAAGTTTTACCTTTTAAATGGATTAAAAAAATTACACGATTAATAGATCCACTAAGAACTAATATTCGACCTTTTTATGTTTTTTTTTTACTTATTAATCCAAAAATCTAGTAAAGGACTCCAGTAAAACTCCACTAGTAAAAACATCGTCCAAAGATATTCTAAGATATATTCTATGGACGATAGTGGCGATATTTTGCTTAATATAACATGGAAAGTCATTGAAAAATATTGAAAGTTTTCAGGAAAAAACTTACGAAAATATTTCTCCTATTATAAAAATTGATCAACGGATTATAGGAACTTGATATCAGAGAAAAGAAATGCACTGGTTTATGTTGGTGGATATTTTTTACGTAGATGTCTCTGTAACATTCATGTCAAAATTGTTTACAATATTGTTCATCATCCGAAATAGACAATTCTACTTCATTTTGTGAACTCAAAGCTTACAGTCACAGTAAAAATATTTTTGATGGCTTAACAGTACCTCCCAATAATTTTTCAGAGTATTTAATCAGATCAGAGAATATGTTTGTTTTGAATTTTAATAATTATTGTATACAGGATGGTATAGCAAACATATTTTTTAAAGATTTTTCCAATGTAGAATTCTCCTCCCATATGGCAATAAAGATTATTTACTTTCATTGTTTACAACAGTTCGAATCTACTATACAATTAAATTTGTAAACCGACAAATAAAAGATCAACCTTTAAATAAAGAACATCCGAAATATAAAATTTTGCAAAATATGTAATAATTGAAAACAATGATAATAGCGATAATAGTAAGAGTTTGAGATTATGGATGTCGATATCATTTGTTTTTATGAAATAATTGAAGATTTTATTGCACGAAAATTGTTACTTTATTTTAGAATAGAGTAAGCAAGTCTACTTGAGTTTTATTACTGTGTTCGAGTACCCTTATTCTTACTACAAAGATAAACCCTTACAAGGTTTGCAACATGTTTACCAAATGTTAAAATAAATGGAAACTTTCACTTTTTCAATCAAAATAATCTTAACTATAAATAATATAATATTTTAACAGAGATAAACTATTGTACATTAAATCAACATATTTCAACATAAGCAAATAAAGAGCCTTAAACATTGTGTCTTTTCTCTGAATTCCCTTTTTAAGTATTTTACCCTTTTACCTGTCCCAATTTAAGCAATCAGGTAATTAATGTTAGTTATTACAACGAAAAGTTTCTTCATTGTTGTTTTTAGAATATTATATGTAATAATCGCAATAAAAGATAATACAAAAATATAAATAATGAATGTGATCAAAACACCTCACGCTTAACCCTCGTAGACACACTTTCGAATAAACATACCCCATTGACCCTTGTATAACGTATTTTTGCTATTGTACCGATGATTTACGGCCGCTCACAAAAAAAGCGGCAAATTTTACTACATCAAAGGAGTTACCAGACTTGTTAGAATATCTTTTGACCATGGTAAAAATACTTATAGAGGATTAAAATTTGACTAGAAAAAATCGCAGGTACTTTACTTTGTTAGAATGAAATGGATCTCTGGCACAAGTGTCTTTATTTTCGTTATTATAAAATCTATCTTCTACGGTGTTTCAGAACAAGCAAAACTTTTTATCAAGAATGACATTTTTCACTAAAACTAATAGGTATTTAAACATTTTTCACCTATAGGATACCCCATCCGTGGACACGCTGTATATTAGTATTAATATATTAGTATATTAAATTAAATAAAGATTTGCTAAATTCCTAATGCGGACCTGATAAATAAGATTTAATAGATGTTTTATCACAACGCCCTCAATTAGACAATGCTCACACTAATTTGGAAATAATTTTTTAAGATTCCTTTTTATATGTGACAAAAGAGTTGCCTAAATTTGTAAAAAAATGGCACCATTTCTGATTTCTTAAAAATTACTTTCAAAGAGCTTTTAAGGAAAAAAACGAATTTATTGTAATTTTTAAAAACACTGACTTATGAGTAGATATATCATCTATTCAAAGAAGAAATATTTTTAAAATCATATCACGTTTAAGTGAGATATTAATCATTTTATGAAATGTAAAAATAGACATATTTCGGGAATTTTTTCTGGATGATTCCTTGTACTCTTAAGCTTCAAAATTCTTTATTGAATAACTTTATATATCTAGTATACTACTGATTTTTTTCAATTTTCATTGCCTTATAGTTTTTGCTAAAAGCTCTTTGAAAGGACGTCGCGTTTGCCTATATTAAATACACTGCCAATGCCCGGCCTTAAACCAGCTTTAAAATGTCCATACCTTGTTCACAATGAATGGTCGAATTTCTGTTCGTTATCAACGGTACTCCGCTCGAGCTCGGCGATAGAGCTGGATTGACGCTGGTCGTACTCTCTACTAGTTTAAGCTCGGTTGGTCTAACATATTTATGTACTTCAGTCTCTTTGGTGCCGGCCGTGAAAACGTTCTTATCGCTCGTCTGTACCGGAAATATGTACTTTGCTGCCGTTATGCGATTTTGATCGAGCGCTTGCAATTCCGTGCTCTCGGATATGACAGTTAATTGACGTTCAAAACAGGCGGAATTGCGGTTGAGTTTACGATTCGGACTTCCTTCCGGCGAAGTATCTAACCAAATAACAATGCATAAATTGAAAACAGAAGAAACATTTAAGGGTAATGCAACTGCTTACCTGAAGATTCTCCTATATTAAAGTTGACGGCGACCTGTTTCTCTTTGGCTTCTTGCACTTGAATGACCCTCCTCTGCCAAGGAACTACGAACAGCCATATGACGACCATGAAAAATAGAGCTATGCTAATGCTTATCGTACAAGCCATCCACAAAGGAATGTTGTCCATGTGGAGTAACTTGGGACCGTCATGGATGATGGAAAAAATGTTGATGAGTATAGTGAAACTGTAAAATATTGGTAAAGACATTAGAGCGGCTTCTAAGGGATCTGGTCTCGATAAGATGAATTTTTTGATGATCCACAATAAACAACAGGAAGTGACGCCGCTAAATACCGGAGAGATGAACCACGAACCCACTAAAAATTAAACAAAAAGCTAATTTTTCGTATAAATTGAATTTTCCGCCTTACCGATTTTTCCTAAGGTTTTCCATTGCACCCCTTGAGTACCTCTTAAAATAACGCTGTATCCAACCGTGGCTCCGACGATGCTGTGTGTACCCGAAATGGGAAGCTTAAAAAACGTGGCGACTATCAGCCAGATGGCGCTGGCGGTTAGAGCGCTTATCGAGCCCAACATCAGTTCTTTTTCGGCGTCTTTGTACAAATTTATGTCCAAAATACCTTTCCGCATGGTGTCAGATACTTTATAACCTAAAAAAAAATTGAATTTATTAAAATTAATCTATTTCTCTTCCTGGTTACTCTGGTTGAAACTTGCCTATCAAAATCGCTCCAGAAATTTCAAAAACTGTGGCCAAACAACACGCTTGAAATATTGTCAATACTTTTGATCCCACGCTAGTCCCAAATGAGTTTGCTACGTCGTTTGCGCCTATACCAAAAGCTAAAAAAATAAATGCCGAGTATAGCACCACAAGTAAGACTGCTAAAATTTGTATGAAATACAGTGCGTAAAAGCCAAATGGAATAAATTCATTATTTCGGTTACTGTACATATTTATAAAAAATCCCGAAACACGTCAAATTTAAATTATAACTTGACATTCTTTAACGTGAAAATGCAACCCCTACCTTCAACACCCTTAGAATGACATGTACAACCCCCAATTTTTTAAATGGGAAGTATATAGGCTTGTGATATATCATTTGAAAGGTCTCTTCATTCTCTATTCAAAAATGTTATTGTTTTTAAATTTAATGCAAAAATTAACATAAAAAAAATTAATATCATGTTGTTACCGAAATTCGCTAAAATACAATCAAAAACTAAAATGTAATGCAAAACGTAATAAAATTTAGAACACGAAAAAGAACTATGAATGTTAATGAAGTAGATGTTCAAAATGTTCTCCGCGAACGTCTTGGCAACATCCTTATCTCAAATAAAACTGTCTTCTAACATTATTTAACATATCAGGCGTGATCGACCTAATCGCAAGCGTTATTCGTTCTTTTAAGTCATTTAAATCAAAAGGTTCAGTTTTGTACACATGGCTCTTCCCATATCCCCATAAAAAGAAATCTAATAATGTAAGATCAGGTGATCGCGCTGGCCATTCAATCGATCCTCGCCTCCCTATCCACCGATTGGGAAATATTGTATCGAGGTACTGCCGGACATTAAGTTGGTAATGTGGTGGTGCTCCATCCTGCTGAAACCATATCGTATTCGCTGGAACTTGAGGGTTACCTGGATCAGGATATAAATTTACCAACGTTGGAATGACATCATTTTGAAGTAGTGCCAAATAATTGTTGCCATTCAAGTTGCCCTCAATAAAAAAGGGACCAACGATATTGTTCCCTACAATCCCTGCCCAAACATTAACCTTTTGAGGGTATTGAGTGTGTTCTTCTCTCATCCAGTGAGGATTTTCCGTGGACCAGTAGCGGCAATTTTGCCGATTAGCATGACCGTTAAGTAAAAAAGTACACTCATCAGAAAACATAACGTCTTCTAATTGGATAATATTGTTATCCAACATGTCCATCATTTGCTCACAAAAAAAAGTTCTGTCAAAATCGTCTTCCATGAGCTCCTGAGTAGGTATCATCTTATACAGATGCAATTTATTTTCTTTTAATATGTTTGCTATCGATGTATGGCTAGCATTGAATGTAGTGGATGCCTGTCTACTCGATGTATGTGGGTTTTTCTGAAACTCAAGCAACACATCTAATTTGAGTTCATCACTCAGTGCATTGGCAGCTGCTTTTTTTATCTGCCTTACATGACCAAACTCGCGAAACTGCTTTTCTACTTTACTTATTGTTTCTTGGGATATAGGCGGTAAATTAGGAAATTTCTCATGAAATAGGCGAGTAACTTCCTGTTGTGCTCGGATGTTATCTCCGTAACCAATCATTTGTAAAACTGTTATTTTATGCATTTCCGTTAATCTAACCATTTTTCAGAATTGAATTGAACAAACTTTATACTTAAATTACAACAATGACAACTTAAATAAAACAATTTACTACTGCTTGTTAAAATAGCGTTGTCACGGAAATTCTTTAAAGTTTTTTAATGGTTACCATCTAAAAACCACATTGCTATGGTTTTTGTTCACTTTCTCATTATCAAGACCTAAACGGGAAATAAGTTTTAAGTATATTGTAATAAGTTTCGAGTATATTTTAGCGAATTTCGGTAACAACATGATATTAATTTTTTTTATGTTAATTTTTGCATTAAATTTAAAAACAATAACATTTTTGAATAGAGAATGAAGAGACCTTTCAAATGATATATCACAAGCCTATACTTCCCATTTAAAAAATTGGGGGTTGTACCTGTCATTCTAAGGGGGTTGAAGGTAGGGGTTGCATTTTCACGTTAAAGAATGTCAAGTTATAATTTAAATTTTACGTGTTTCGGGATTTTTTATAAATATGTACAGTAACCGAAATAATGAATTTATTCCATTTGGCTTTTACACACTGTATACAGGGTGTCCCATATATCGACCTTCACCTAGAAGTTTGTGGGGAACGGATAATACCAGATGGATGAAATTTGGTATACAGAAGTTTTCAATACTTCTGAATTCAACTAAAATATTTTCAGATTTATAGCACTTCCGGTTATACCGGAAATTGACACCAACTTCACTATTTTAAATGGAATAATACTTTTTTTTTTAATTTTTTAGTTTAGACGATTAAATTTAAGGGCCACTTTATGAAGGGTACCAGGTACTTAAAATTTACAGTTTTAAAGAAATTTAAGTTTTTTTGAAAAAAAAAATGACAAAAAGACGATTAATAAAATGTTAATTATTTCAATTAACTAATTGATAAAATTTATAAATTATTACATCGTTTAGCACCTAAGGGTATAAATATTAAGTTATAGTGTTTAAATAAAAAATTAATTATACAGGGTGGTCACAACGTTGAGTTAAATTTTAACTTGAGAAAACGACGATTTCTTCTTTTCTTAAATTGCAACCCCCATTTTTAAAATTTTTATTTGATTTCTTGTAGAAAAATAAGGTAAGTTTTTATTTACTTTCCTATATCAATTTTTATGCGTTTGTAGTGATGCTATATTTTGGTTAGGTTAGGTTAGGTTAGGTTAGGTTTTGTCATGTTAGGTTAGGTAATGATGCTATACTTTTTTGGTGTGAAAAAAAGGAAGACTTACCTAAAATAAATGCTATGAGAAAACCTAAAACAACAAGCCATATGTCATCTGGATTATATGGTTCCAACATAATTTGTATGAAAAAAAAACGGCAACAAAAAAATGTTTTTTGAAGTGGTGTATTAAAGAACAGTCATTTTGAAGAATAGGAGTGTAAGGTATCTGAAACAAAAGCATAGTTATTACAATTTTCGTCTAAAAGATTTTTGTATTCGACGTTTTTGTGGTCAAGCAAAGAAAATTTAAGACATTACTAAAATTCTAACACAGGACAGTAGCTGGCATGCCAGTAGCTGTCCCTTAGTGTTGTGGTGCATGGTGCAGTGTCTGTTTTGATTTTAAACTTTTTATTATTTTTAATTAAAAAATGTCTCGTTGGGGCGACGAGAAAACACTAAAATTGATTTCAATTTATAAAGATTTAGAGTGTCTATGGAACTCCTCTAAAATGAGTTTACGTTTGGGTTTCATTATTATTTTTCTAACTATATCCGGGGCCATAAGCAACACCTGCTTGTTTAATTCACTACGAATGCTTTCCATGGATCGCCTCAAAAAATTGAAGAAAAAAACGGCCACTTCTAAAAAAAGACAGCACTTTCACATGAAAACCTCTTGCTTTTTTACCTTGAACTATGGCGTGTGTAAAAATGCTCGCGCTTTTTTGCCTTGCCAGTAAAAAGCATGCAAGCTACTGGCATGCTAATTACTGGCAAATGTGTTTTTGTGCGTACGAGTTCTGGCTTATGCCAGCTACTTTCCCAATTTACTGCCTACTGGCATGTGTGTAGCCGCCTTAAAGCGTGATAGAGAATGCGCGGATAGAGGCTCTTCTCTTTATACGTTACAAATGGTAGCCGGAAAAATAGCAAAAGTTTTAGATTTTTTTAATATCTGGAAAATCTTCAAGATTTTCTAATTGTTTGAAAGTTGCAAAAAAAAGGCCAGCCCCGGAGCTCTACATCCAATATTTATAATTTTTACAGAGCCTTTAAAATACGGCTAAAACCGGGTAGTCTAATTTTTAGGCGCGCTGCGTCACTCTAAAGCAGTAACTAAAAAAATTATTTGAACATATACTAAGTGACATAAAAATTCGTACGCCCAGTTTAAATGATTTTATTTTTATAAAATTTTGTATAAGTACTTATTGAAGCATAATAAATAAATGATAAAAATTTCAAAATGATTGCATTGCTTTAAAGCCCTTTTACCTTTAATAATGTGTGGATGTACACCGATGTGTTACGCATTCTCCAACGCGTCTAGGCATGCTTCTGATCAGGTGGTCAATGTCCTGTAGTATCTCATTCCATGCAACCACCAACTCCTCTCGAAGTTCTTCTAGAGTCTGAGGAGGACGTTGTAAATTGAGCAATCTCCTACCCATCATATCCCACACGTGCTCATTGGAGATAAGTCGGGAGATATTGGTGGCCAAGGTAACAATGTGTCATCATTATGTTAAAAGAAGTCTATTGTGACTCTTGCGACATGTGGTCGGGCATTATCTTGTTGGAAAGTTGGAATTGCCAGGTTGTTAAGGTAGGGTAAAAGATGGGGTGCTAAAACTTCTTGGATATAACGCTGCGCGTTCATGTTACCTCTGATGAAGATTAAAGGTGACCTCGAACCATAAGCTATAGCACCCCAGACCATAACTCCAACAGTTTGATGAACAAAAAACCGTGGATTTCTCCTTTCACCACGTCGTCTTCTAAGCCTCGCTCGATCATCGTGTATGCCTAAACAAAATCGAGACTTGTCACTAAAGACAATACTGTTCCATTCCTGATCCCAGAGTCTTATTCGTCGGTGAACACTTCGCATGCCAATAGGTCTACCGTGTTCTGCAAACCATTCATTTGCAATGGACCTGGTAGTGGAGAAACGGTCCTCTAAGGCCAATAATCTTAGGCGGTGATCTTCACGGTCTGTTGTTCTACGGGGGCGTCCAAAGCCCCTTGATCTTTGCGTACGGCCTTCTTGAAGCCATGCCTGATAACACCTAACCACGGTGTCTACACTTCTTTGCACTCTAACTGCAATTTCCCGAAAAGAAAATCCAGCTTCCCGAAGCCCCACTATACGACCCCTATCAAACTCACTAAGTTGACGAAATCGTACCCTAGGCATCGTAACCAATCGTAAAGAATGTCAAGAACCAAGATCCGCAAAATTTGGATCTTTATTACGGCTACAAAATTAATTTTTGGATTGTTAGTGGATTTCAAAAAAAGCAGTATAAAAACCGGAATCTTCAACAGATAAGGCTGAAAATTTTATCAATTGTCTATTTCAGTAAAATATATAAATTCACCAAATTTTATTAAAATAAAATTATTTAAACTGGGTGTTCGGATTTTTATGTCACTTAGTATATTAAATTTGAATAGTAAGGAATGATAATATTCATGTACTATATTCGGATACATGAATGAACAATAATCCGCGGTTAAAAAATGTTTACCCAAATTTTTTCATTAGTTATGCTTTTGTTAATCAACAACTTTCTGCAGTAAAACAGAAAAACCACGATAATTATTTAACTAAAAACTTTGTCACAATATTCTAGATAGGTTAACAAATAGATTCGAAACTATGCATTTTCCAATTTTTTATTTACAATTGAAAATTTATGATTAAAAAATAATTATCAGTAGTAATTTAACTGAAAATGAAAATTATCTATTCATTTTCATTGCACGAGTTAAATTTTATAAGGAAATTTTTTGAATCAAACAAATCGTATTGTGCCTCTGTCATTTGCTGTCACATTGACATCAACTGTGGCGACTATAATTTTTATGAGAAAAGTTTATGAATAAATCAAATCATTTTGTGTCACTGTCAGTTGCTGTCACATTGGCGTCACCTGTGGCGATAACAATATTGTACAATGTCGCGATTTGGAAATGCTTCTGCTGTAGATATTGACAAGAATATAGACAATCTTACGCCAACGAATACGAAAAAGTAAAAATGTCAGTATGGAGACAATTTCAAGAGTTTTGTGCTGAAAGAAATCACTTATTAGAACGAGGACCTTCGGTGGAAAAAATTGCCTTCACTCTAAAGGACTGGGCAAGTAACATTCTGAATAGATCCATTTAATGATGTAATATTTAAATCTGCTAGGAGTGCCCGAGATGCTACGCGCAAAATATTACAAATAAACCCGGAAAAGAGAAAAGAAAGCTCATCGGCTTTTACTCATAAAGAATTGCTGCAAATTTTGAAGCTTTACGATGAAAACGAGCCGGAAGGTCTGCAGAAAAAAATTATCTCATATCTTATGAGCTAGCATTTCGAGGAGGTGAGGCAGTCAACTGTTTGACGGATTTTTTTCAAGACGAAAAGTTTCATGATGGAACAAGCACAAATAGAATAGAATATAATCCAGTATTTTCAAAAACCTGCCAAGGAGGAGGCCGTAGATTAGCGGACAGTAAATGGTTAATCCGAAACATTAGTAATGAAGACATCTGCCCCGTTAGGTACCTAGGTCAAATTAAGGGTTTTTTATTTAATTTTACTTTTCAATGCTTTTTTTCAAGATCATACAGAAAGCTTTTGTCAAAACGAGGATCTAACGTGAAGACGAACCGTCTGTTTCTTACACCGAATCGAGAATGGCAAAATAGTGGTATATGGTTCAAGAACATCCCAGCTGGTAGAAAAGAGATCGCAAAATGGACAAAGCTGTCTATCCAAGAAGCAGGTCTCGATAGCGAAAAGTTCAAATTCACAAACCATTCTCATCGAGCAACTGCCGTAAGCCATCTAGCCAAGGTTGGGGTAAACGAAAACCAGCTAACGAAAATAACGGGACATGGAAATGTCAATTCAATAAAACCTTATTTACAACTTGATAAAGAGTTTCATGAGGAAATAATAAAGAAAATGAGAAGCAGTGAGAACAGCGAGGTTGGTGATTTTTCAGTTTCAACTTTCAACTTCTTCCAGTAACATTGTTTCTGACCGACAACAAACTTCGACTGGTTCAATAATAAATTTTAATAATTTAGTTTTTAATTGTAAGAATTTCAATAACTAGGCTTAACAGTGTTCATGTTATTTCAATAAATAATAAACGTTTAATATAATTACGTCTGCATTTATTTTGAAGGACCTGATAATTCGCACTAGTGCAAAATTATCGCCTAATTGCATGCTCATTGGCTGAAACAACAATCAAAAAATAGTCGGAACATTGTTGAAATGTCAAATTTGACAGATGAAAAAAATTTTCAATAATTCTTTTTTATTTTTTAACACCATTGTTTTAAAAATTGGTAAAATATGCATCGGATATGAGCTAATTTTTTTGTCATATATTGTACAATTTATTATTTTTAGCGAAAAAACGGTTTCTTAAAAAAATATTTGCAAAAAATGCATTTGTTAATGAACATTAACATTTTTGCAACTAATTAAATTAAGAAACCATTTTTTCTCTAAAAACCATAAATTCTATTGTTCTTTTGGATTATAAAACAAAAAATTTCATTCATTTTTTATTTGTTTCTTTTTTTTTACACAACTTTTAAATTTTCGTCTCTTGAAACTTTTTTCTTCAATTTTTTTTTTAAATTGATTTAGATAACTTTGGAAATATGACAGATACGTCAATACTTCAGGTCTTTTTTGTTAACTTTTAATTAATCAACAATTTTAGGTTTTAATAAAAGCCCTAGCTCTCTCTTCTTAAAAATCAGACTACCTGTTTTATCACTATTTTCAGGGCTCTGTAAAAATCATAAATATTGGAGAATTCCGGGAGTTTTTTAGTGAATTTAATCAAATAATTTTTAACTTTTCGAAAAAATATTAAAAAAACTAAATTCTGACTTTTTCGGCTGCTTTTGGAACCTTTCTTTAAATGACACCTTGGCCGTAATTTTCATTTTTTAGGCGAATACTACTTTATGCCCCCAAAATATATATTTTATATTTTGCTAGCTTTATCACTACATACAATAAAAGCACATAAACACAATACTAGGTATTGATAAACACAAAAAACACGTTTTGAACAACCAAATCTTTAATTATGAATAATATGAAAATTGAAACTCCCCCTTTGTAGCACAATTTTTTATATTAAAGTCGTCAACAAAACTGATATTTAAATTTCTTCTCACTCAAAGAAATCTACGTTATACATCACAATTTTTATTGTTGCAGTTTCCAAAAATTGTGAAATTCTGGTGAAATATCGATCGCTACCGGGTGATAACCCACGTGGGGAAAAATCTACATGACTAACGGACAAAGCAATCTACCTCATGCACATCTAATACCTATTTCTACGTATTCCTGCTACGAAATCGTGTAGATCTAAGTGAAATATTTACATTTTGGACCTTTTTATATTCCAGATTATTTCATAACGCCATGTTACACAAAGTGCGGTTCACAAACTAGTGATTGACGCGCAGAATCCTGACTACCCACCCGGTCGGGTCAGGATCGCGAAAAGGATTGTATTGAGGTAGGGAGAGAAGGGATGCAGTGTTGCCATATTGGGGGATTTTCCCCCAAGGGATTTTTTTTACTCTGGGAGAAATTTTGGGGATTCGATTTTCAAGGGTATTTTTTGGGGGATTTTTATCGAAGCGGAGGTACATTCCACTATACATTCAAACATGTGAAATTTATTAAAATTATGCTTTCGGTGTTATCTTGTAAATCAAACTCGCCATCGATTTTAAGATTTATATTTTTATTACCTACTCTTGATTTGCAAAGTCATAATTCAGTACACAGTAAATATCGCGGCTTTTATTATTAAAATTAGGGATATTTGTATTAAATTTCTGATTTGAAGAAGTTTTAAAAATTGAGAATGAAATTTATGAAAAGATTCGGGTGATCAAAACTTACATGAGCTCTTTGGGGGATTTTTTTTAAAATGGTCAATTTTGGGGTTTTTTAAAGCTCGGTTTGGGGGAATTTCAATGATGCGGTCTGGCAACACTGAAGGGATGATCAACGGAAAATTACATACCTGTTGGTCGAACGAGAACGGGGTAGAGAGGGGATTCTATTTTTCTCTTCGAAAGCGTAGACCACGAATTCTAATCAAACTGCAAATTAACTTTTATAATTAAAAATATATTCTCCCAAGCAATCCACGATTTCTCAAATAATGGTAAATGTTTTAAAAACGTGGTCGATTTGGGAACTTAAAAATTTGTAAACGAAGTATTACTAAGCGCATTGTATCTAAATATTTGTAAAAATAGCAGGAAAGTATCTTTGAAATTTTGACTAGTAAAGTTTAACGCGTAATAACTAAGAGATTTCTTGGTTTAAAAATTATTAATAACTTCAGCTACTGTCCGCTAGATGAGCTAACGACTTACTGATTGGACTAAACATGGCGTCGTAAAAATTTTTAAAACCCAAAACGTTGATCAGCGTAATTAAAATGCATCCCTCGTTCCATAAATACCGGGTGTCCCAGAAGTTTCTGACCCATTTTAACTGCAAATATACCGGAACTTAAAAACCATAAAGAGGTGTTTTTTAAATGCAAATATCGTCGATTTTTATTCCATCTAAAAGACGAACTCTTTCCCTTTGAGAAAAAAGGAGTCATAATAGCATTGAGTAATAAAGTAATTATTATATGACATAGATGGCCCTATATATTTTTTGGAATAAACGTGGTGCATTGAACAATTTTAAAATAAACGAAATAAAAATTGGATTAAATATGGAGATTTTATAAAAATTTCAGGAAACGCTTATAACTTCGATAATTGTTGAATAGATGGCATTACTAGTTAAGTCATGGATTAAACATGGCGTTTATAACGTAGACAATGTCAAGTTAACTAAACTAACTTTAGAGAGTAATATTGGAAATATAAGCATTTTTAACGTTTTGCTAATTATTTTAAATTAGTTATCCTATTGTTATGATTGATCTGTGCAGTTGATATAGGCCACATTTATATTGTAAATATGTTCACAGCAAGTGCCGTAATAAACTTTAACACCATAACCTATAGTGAAGATGTCTAAAATCAAGAGGAAGATAACATTGAATTTGAGTGCCAAAGGTAAAGGAACCATTCCCAAACCCCGACCGAGCGTGTTCGAAAGACTCGGAACGAAAGCATCGAATACCGGTAAGACTTACTTAAAAATTTTTAGAATAATCGTCAAGTCTCTATTTTAATATAAGAAGTTTCAGTTAAAATGATTGGTTTCGTAGGGAAAAAAGAGTATTGTCACCATTGGGCACAAAGTGGTTCATGTCCTTATGGCAAAGGTTGTAAATTTTCCAGTACCCATACTCTAATAAGTCCTTCTAAACAAAGAGCTGCCAAAACTCAAAGAAGGCACTTCGAAGATGGGCACAAAAGAGAACCTAATGAAGAATGGGACCAATGGGATCCTGATGAACTGGAAGATGCCGATCCTGATGATCTAGAAAGGAAAAGACAAGAGTTGCAAAGAGAACTTGAACTGCAAATGAAAATGGAGAGTAAAGCCAAGAAAAAAGATAAAAAGGTAAATAGACAATTATAATTTTATATTAGAATCTTATTTTTAATTTTGTATAGAAGGAGAGTAGTCAGAGTAGTGACACATCTAGTTCCACTACAGATTCTTCCAGTACAAGTGAAGATTCAAGTTCTTCAAGTACAAGTTCAGCTGAAGTAAGAAGAAAAAAATTGAAAAAAGGGAAAACTAAGAGATCCAGTTCTGCTTCGTCTGAAGAACATGCAAGGATTAAACTCAAATCTAAAGTTAAGAGGTCCTCAAAGTCCTTAAATAGAGATAAAACTAAAAAAGGTAATAAATTGCTTTCTTTCTTTTGTCAAACGTTCAATTTACACGTTTTTGTTTGTAGTAGGTAGCAAAGCTGTTAAAAACAAGTCAGTATCCCCCTCCAGACAAAGAAAGAAATCCGAAACGCCCCCTATAAAACCCAAACCGACGATATCGAAAAAATTGAGCTCCGAAAAATCCCCTCGGCCTCAAAGTCGATCTAGCATCAAAGAAAAACACCGCACGCCATCGCCCAAGCCCAAAGAAAAAGAACGCGAAAAGGATCGCGAACGAGAACGCGAAAAAGAAAAGGAGAAAGAACGCGAACGGGAAAAGGAAAAAGAACGGGAACGAGAACGCGAAAAGGAACGCGAACGAGCCAAAGAACGCGACAAAGAAAGACAACGGGAGAAAGAAAAGGAACACAAGAAGAAAGATACGAACAGATCGCCGAAGAGGGACAGCAGATCGGGGAAAGACATGCGTAAGAGAGACACCCCAGATTCGGCACACTCGAAGGAAAGGAAACTGTCACCGGGTAGAGGTAAGGCGAGCAGTAGCAGCGGAAATATCAGAAGAGATCACAAGAGTCCTTTAAAAGACGATAGAAGAAGCGATCGCAGAGACGACAGACCGAGGTAAGTAAGAAAATAATTTATTTATTTATTAAGGGCAAGCCCAATTCAGAAGTGTTATTACAAAGACAAAAGCAAAACTATAAATAGTGTCAACATAAGGAAAAAACATTATAATATGTATTGGATTACAAAGTTAATAAGTTAAAGGAAAAAAAAGTACTATCGGCTTCAGAATAGCATATAAATTTTCAAACTTATTGCATTGAATTAATTTTAAGGATCGCCTATTTATTGTATATAATGAATCACAGTTTAAATAATAATAAATTTGAAATCAGTTAAACACTTGTCCACGCCCACATCTTTAATGTTTGCAGCATAAGGTATTTTATTGACAAATTGTCTGTGTATTATACAGCACAGTTTTATTTGTTTTTTATTGCAACCTCTCTACTGATTCCTTTTTTACTTCACATAGTTTGGAACCTTCGATAATGTTTGTTTGGGATTAAAATCCCTTTTCACAACTTTTTTTTTATTTCCTTCTTTTAGGTAGGTTGTTAGAAATAATAAATCATCTTCAACAGTTTCTAATCAATCTTGATGGTACGAATTTTAATTGTTTTTATGTTGAATTTAATATTCTAAAAGAATTTTTATTAACGTTTTTCTGTTACGTTCGGATCAAAATGACCCTACATTTATTTATTTTATATTTTATTTAGTAAATAAATAGGGTGGTAAAAATCAAAATGTAGCAATACATTTTAAAAATCAAATATTTAGGTTGTTTTATTGTTGATTTATTGTTGTTTGTGTAAAATAAATTATTTTTTATAAACAACAGACTTGGTTTTTTTTTTGATAAATATAATTTATTACGGTTAAAAATGTTTTTGGATTCGCTTTAGTTATACAAGAAAGCACACGTAAAAAAATACGCCTAGGATTCTACCTCTGTGGTGTGAAAATGTGTAGATATTATTATTTTGTGTGAATTTGTAGATTACATATTTCAGTGTAAATAAACTTAATCCCCAAAAACCATTTAATGTAGGCGTTTTAAAAATTGCCATTCCTATCTTGTTGAAGCAGGGCGTTTTTATAACTTCGGTAGGTAAACGAAATTCACATTTAACATGTATATGCTGTTCTAAAGCCGAATGTACATTACGATATAAAACAAACAAAGTTTAAGCTTAAAAATTGCTGATAGAAATGATATCATTAACATTGTATGTTCAACAAGACAAACTCAAATTTTTCACATAAGCTTTTATACAGTGCGGTCCATATGTAAGGAATAAATTCATTTGTAGCGTTATTATGTACTATATGAAAAAAACCTGAAACAGGTCGATTTTTATTCTTAAATTGACAATGTACAGTATGAAAATATTATCCCCCTCCAGCACCCTTTTGGAATTATAAGCACCCCCTCGAAAATTTTAAATTACAAAGGGGGTCGTGTGGCACCTCGTTGGAAAGGGATTTTAGTCCTCTGTACAGCAATATAAAGTTTTTTAAGTTGGGTGCAATCATAACTGAGAAAATTAATTTTTAAGATGTAAAATTTTGATAATGTCTCTAACACAAAACTTTACGTAGAATGAAGATAATAATGTCACATAATTATTAGAATGTGTTTTTCAATGTATTTGACACTTAAATTAAATGTTCAAAATGACCACCATTCACTTCTTGACAATAACCGAGGCGATATTGTTTGGTCTATTAAAATAACTTAAGAAATAATCAGGTATTTTCGTATCTGTTTTGCTAAATATTAGGAAAAAACTTTGAAGATATTAAAATAATAGTCAAAAAACTAAATAAACAATTGATATAAATCTAGTAGGCTGCTGTCATTTAGGTATTTAAAGTTACTAAAAGACGTCAGTATAATATTTGTGCGCGTATTAAATTTAATTATGGCTCATTTGTCCGAGACTCAAAGAATAGACATTTTAATTATGATTGGTTGTGATAATAAAACCAGAACTCAAAAGGAGGTTTGTGAAATTTTTAATAATAAATACCCTGGTCAACACGTTTCGCAGTCTACAGTTAGCAAAATTGAAAAAAAGTTTCGTGAAACTGGACATGTAAAAAATATTAAAAAACCAGGTAGAAATGTTCAATTTACTGATGAAAAAAAGTTAGATGTACTTCTAGAGAATGAGGAAAATCCGCATAAGACAACTCGAGAACTTGCCGCCGACAATGATGTAAGTAAATCATCTATTTTGAGAGTTCTGCATAAAGAAAAATACCACCCTTACAAAGTTCAGTTGGTTCAGGAATTAAATGAAGATGATCCTGATAGAAGGCAAGAATTCTGTGAATTGATGATGGATAGAATGAACGCAGATTTGCAGTTCATAAACAAAATAGTTTTTTCTGATGAAGCGACATTTCATTTAAACGGAACGGTTAACAAACAGAACTGTAGATATTGGAGCAGAGAAAATCCTCACTGGATATGTGAGGCTCACACTCAATATCCTAAAAAAGTTAACGTTTGGGCTGGTATCATTAACAATAAAATTATTGGCCCTTATTTTTTTGAGGGCACAGTTACTGGTGAGGTTTATCTAGATTTTTTGATTAACTTTTTAGTACCTACATTACAAAGAGTTTTTCCTGATGTTAATCATCCAAATGAGATAGATCGATCTATTTACTACCAACAAGACGGAGCTCCACCGCATTTTGCACGTACTGTTAGAAATTATATAAACGAGGTTTTTCCCAATAGGTGCATTGGAAGACGTGGGGCGATCGAATGGCCGGCTAGATCCCCCGATTTGACTCCTCCCGATTACTTCTTATGGGGTTATTTAAAATCTAAAGTATATTTTAATAGACCAAACAATATTGCTGATTTAAAAGTTAGGATAACGGAAGAAATTAACAAAATAACCCCCGAGGTCATACAAAATGTTGTACGAGAATTCCAATATCGCCTCGGTTATTGTCAAGAAGTGAATGGTGGTCATTTTGAACATTTAATTTAAGTGTCAAATACATTGAAAAACACATTCTAATCATTATGTGATATTATTATCTTCATTCTGTGTAATAATAATAATAATAATAATAATAATAATAATAATAATAATAATAATAATAATAATAATAATAATAACAATAATAATAATAATAATAATAATAATAATAATAATAATAATAATAATAATAATAATAATAATAATAATAATAATAATAATAATAATAATAATAATAACTTTATTGCCTTAAAGAAATACATCTTGTGACAAGAAGCCCAACCATATACAGAGTTAGAAATGCCTACGATATAAAATAAATAAAAAAATAAAAATATTCACAAAAAATAATATGAAAAAAAAAATTCAATATAAAAAAGTAAATTACAACAGAGTTAGCGACTTGGTAAATAAAAGAACAAATTATTCATTTAACAGAAAAGATCTTAGTTTGAGCGAGCTTAAAATGAACTTACAAAAAATACTCATTTGTATGCATGACATGTCGTTCAACGACTGAGACAAAGTCGTATAGCTTTCAAGGAAGTCTACTTTAGGTCTTACTGGGGACAGTATAGGACAGTCAAACAAAATGTGCTTTAAAGTTTGATCTTGATGTGTGTTGCATAGTGAGCAGATTTCAGTTGTGTCGATTTTATAGTAAATGCCTTTATGATAAATCCTGAATACATTTATATTAGCCAAACGGACTTGTGAGATTATCTTCATTCTACGTAAAGTTTTGTGTTAGAGACATTATCAAAATTTTACATCTTAAAAATCAATTTTCTCAGTTATGATTGCACCAAACTTAAAAACTTTATATTGCTGAACAGAGGACTAACATCCCTTTCCAACGAGGTGCCACACGACCCCCTTTGTAATTTAAAATTTTCGAGGGGGTGCTTATAATTCCGAAGGGGTGCTGGAGGGGGATAATATTTTCATACTGTAAATTGTCAATTTAAGAATAAAAATCTACCTGTTTCAGATTTTTTTCATATAGTACATAATAACGCTACAAATGAATTTATTCCTTACATATGGACCGCACTGTATAAAAGCTTATGTGAAAAGTTTGAGTTTGTCTTGTTGACCGAGTAGGTACAAAAACACCAATTTTTGACAGAAAATAATGAAAATTTCGATCTCTATGAATCGTTTAATGTTAGGTCTCGAGGTAAAGACGCCCGGATTTCGGATAGAGGTTTGACGCGCAAAGACATCAAACGCGATTCGCGCGACAGAGACAGAGAACGCGATCGAGAAAAGGAGAGACGTTTGGCTAGAGAACGAGAAGAAGCTAGGGAAAAGGAGCGCGAAGAAGCCTTGGCTAGGTGTCAGGAGAGGCAAAGAGAACGCGAACGGCTCAAGAAGGAAGAGGAGCAAAGAAGAAGAGATCGATCGAGACGGGAAGACAGAGGACTGGATAAACCGTCAGGTAAAAAAGAGCTTTCAGCTTTATTATCCGTTTGTGTGTTTATATATTTTTATTTTCATCCACTTGTAGGCGATCGTGTCGAACGCCTTCTTCCTCATCTCGATGAACGGATTTCTTCTTCGCGTAAAGGTCACTCTACCGAAAGAGATCGAGGACGTAACGTACGGGATCGAACACCAGATCGACGGAAATCTCCTCCCGATAGACGAGGAGACGACATGAACAAAGATCGATCTTACGATAGAAGTTACGACAGGTAAAAAATTAATTTTATGTAGATAACTGAATTCGTTTCGTGTCGATATTTGTTTTTACTGGAATGTCTTACACCTTTTGTCATGTAACTTCTTATATAATCGGGTTAATTCTTCTCTTTTTCTTTTTTTTTTTATAAAAAGGGGCCGAGGAGACCCCGAACGAGATTACGGACACAGAGATAAAGATTACGAGAGTCCGTACGACGGTAGAGGCCGTCAACACGATGACAGAAGATACTTGGATGTGGAGGAACATTATGGAGAAGCTGTTAGAGACGAAAGGATGTACGGCAACGTCGACGATAGGAGGAATAGAAGAGATATGTGGGACGATAGAGCGGATGTCGAAAGGTCAGTATCATTTTTATAAGTTGATAGGCAAAAATATTGTTTTGTTCCTATTGACTGCGCCATGTTCAATATAAATTTGTCGAGTAATTTACTGAAATCCATTACAGCACAATAAACAAGGTTATTCACCTAACTTTACCAACTCATAACACGTTTTGGTTTATTGTTGATAAGAAGTTTGGTTGATGATAATCATTTTGTTAATAATTATGGCTATAGATGGTTTCTAAGGCGTTGACTAGAGTAGAATTCGCCTATTATAGCTTCATAAACAATTAATTCGTATTCTGCAGTTTCTCCTGCATCTTATTCATTGAATCTGTATTTATCTCATCTCATTTTTTGTTAGCAATTGTAAGTTTGTTTTATTTAAACTTAATGGATTCTTAGACCTTTTGGAGTTGTTGGTTTCAACGGGTATATTGGATTGTTTCACCTCTGAAATATCTCACTAAGGGCCGATTGTACAAAGCAAGTTTAAACCCAGGTTCAGGTTGATAAATGGTTGAACTTGTCCAAAAAATTGATATGGATTGTACATATCTTGTTTAACGTCGACTCAGCTAAACTCTGTTATTGTGTACGTTTTGTGATTATTGTTATGTTGGTATCTATTTCAAATTTAGACATTATGTAAGGGTATCTTTGTTTAACTTACAAGAAAATAAAGAGAGCCTACAAATGACTATTTTATAATATAATAATATTTATAATATTCAATTTTTTTTAAAGAGAGTATTGTCAAGAACTTCAAGCCAACACAATTTAAAAATTAAAATATTTATTACAGTAGCCCATGAAAATAATTAATAATTTCAAGTCTTCTTATATTATTCACGTTCCTGTCTCTAGGCCTATTCATGGGATCGTTAGTGGCATTATTAACAAAATTTATAGCAGCTTCTTCTTCATTATTTATAAGAGGAACAGGCTCGTTTAACAGTTTTTCTATATTATGTAATACAGCAGTTGCTATAACGATCCCTTCAACTTTCCTTTGTTGCATGCGTATCCCAAATGATAATATTCCAAATCCCAAATGTCTGCTCTATCCGATTCCGAGTTCTTATTTGGGTTTCATTGTAGAGGTTTTCTGCAGGAGTTAATACATTTCCTAATGGAGGCATCATATAAGTTTTGACTGCATAGCCACTATCCCCTATCAATAAATTATTGTTAAAGTCTCCACGTTCGAATTTCACCCTCAGTAAAGAGTTTAAAAAAATTGTTGAATCATGTGATGACCCAGGCCAACGGCATACTACATCTTGAAATAGCCTATTTGAATCACACACACCCCTTGAATGTTAAATGAAAAAAGAGCCTTTCTGAATATTTCAGCATCATTGCCTCCTGGTGATAAAATTCTAACATGGGAGCAATCTATAGCTCCTACGCACTTAGAAAACCTTGCAATGTCATAAAACCTTGTGAGACTGATTGCATTTCTTCTCGAGTAACAGGCATTTTAATGAAGTTATCGTATAGTCTAGCTATCGCTTGTGTAACTTGCCATATATGCCTGCAAGCAGTGGCTTTGTCGACACCCAAGAAGTCACCTGCTACTTGTAGAAAACTTCCAGTCGCATAAAACCTTAAGGTCATCAGCACCTTTTCCTCTGCAGTCAAGGCATGATTTCTGAAATATTTATTTATTTAAATTAATATTCACATACTAGCAAAAATAGTGGATACCTTTCTGTTGGAGAAGTTATTAAATGGGATATTTGGTTGATGATATATCGAGCCCAATCTTTTGAAAATCGAAATAGTTGCAGAAAGTTATTGTTATTCGATTTTAGAAAGATTTTCCCTTTCTCTGTATACTTTGGGTTGCCTTTCTGATTGCTGCAAAATATCTATTAATTCCATGAAATCCTCGTCGTCAGACATAGTCATCATTTTCTAGCTAAAACTAACAGATACAATAAACCAAAAGTTAAAACTATTTAACAAAAACTACATAAATAACCAATAAAACAATAAACCATACAAATATCAATTTTTTTTTATTATTTACCTATTTATTTATTTATTTACTAACTAACCTAACCTCACCAACTTTAATAACACACTGAACTTGGTTTAAGCGACGAAAATTGATCGCTTTGTTGAACTCGTAGATAAACTCGGTTTAGGACCTGAACATTGTACAACGTTACGAACACAGGTTTATGTTCAAACGATGTTGAACTCGCATTGTACAATCGGCCCTAAGGGTCCGACGAACTGACGGCTGGAATTCTTTTTTGTCAGGTTATTGGCTTCATTGTTACCTTGCACGCCGTTGAGAACAAAATAACTGTTAATTATTTGTAATAATTGCTACAGATAGATAAGATAATTATTTTTGTGCATTAACTTTAACTAACAATAATTTAATAACTGGCGCTGTCAATAGGATAATTATTTGAAAGTTACAGTTTCAACCAAATTTTTTTGTGTGGCTGGAAAATCGAAGATTATTAGAAAGCCTAAAAGTTTTTGATTTTGCGGAGGATTTGGATAGATAAATTTATTTGATATTAATTTAAAGCTTTAGATGACTGGCAACAGAAAAAGTTTTCTTTATAATGTGTCGCGAGATTATTTTGTTAATAAGTAGGATTTCCTGGAGGAAATCTGGAGGATTTCTCTTCCCATCAGCCATTCGATTAGAGGAAGCCAAAGAAAACCTGTGATCTGATTCCTTGGAGAGGTGTGAGAATTAAATAATGGTCGATATGATAATTTATATTTGGACTTATGGAGTGGTGGTGGTGCGTCAACAAAGGAATTTCAGCACTGTGCTTTCAGAGAGGGTGGGGTAGCTAGGTTAAAGACTTTTTAAATGGTCCATAACAAAGAGAATTTTCTTGTTTTGGTAGAATAAATTGCTGGGAGTAAATCAGAATAGCTTTGGAGTCCATAAAAGCTTTAGAACTGTGGGTGCTACCGTTGTGCTCTTCTCTGTACAAAATCTTCCAAGGTGGACTTGAAGCAACCAAGAGATGGTGTGATGATTTTACACTTCTCATCTAAACGGCCTGATTTTGATTCGAGCTTCTTATTCCAAAACATCAGTTGAAAGCTCCTGCTGGAAAAAGTTGGTAGTGGAAAATATTTTATAGTTAAGGTAATTACGAAGGCAGGAATTAAGTAGGGCTCTGTTATGGACTGTAGCAAATACAGCAGTATGTAAGAAACTAACCTCTATGTAAAAGCCGGTCTATCAGCCCTATGCCTTGTAACCTTACTAGTCCCAAAAAGGCAGGGAGCCAATTTGTAACTATATACTCTCCAAAAAAAAAGAGATCCCGGCTATGAGACTCTCTCAAGGAGTGTTTCGACTCCAAGTTAATGCTTACTATAGAAAGTATTGGTGGTATATAAGGGTTAAGGGCGCCACTATCTTTTTATACGTTAACGAATAAACAACTGAAACTACACAAAAACTAAGGTGAAAAAGGTAGAAACACCTTATAATTAAACTGAATTTGAAAGCCAAAAAGAAACTTTATTTAATGACAACCGAACACGCTGCACCCTTAAGACTTATAGTCCATGGGTATATCAATCAAACGGTTTTTCGAATATTTGTTTATTAATAAAAAATGGTAAATTACCAAAGGAAGTACAAACGGAAATTTTCTAAATGGATTTGACTTATCTTTTTTTGGTAGAATGATCCGGTGGTCTCGGTATGTGTACCGATGCTTGTACTTGGGATGTTGGCTGGTGGTGGTTGCTTCTTCGACTATAGTACTGGAACTTGCTTTTTCGTCAAAAAGGAACTGTATTAGTCGGTATGCCTCTCCGTACTTGCGGTTATCTCTCCATATTAGGGGGCTATATCTTCTGTGGTACAATCAGAGAAATGGATTGTCTAAATTCTGCAGACAACTTGCCGCTCAGGATTTTGGTTGAAGAAAGGGATGAAACGAGGTGTTTGCCCTAATTTATAACAGTATTGACAGAGGTTTCCGGTTGCGTTCTTTTGTGAAGGGTCGTTTTGTAAGGGCTCCGTTTTGTAAGGATTCTGTTTCGGGTGTGTTTTTATTTTAGGGGTAGGTTTGGTCGTGGTGGTAAGTTGTGTCTAATATACGGTGAGTTCGGGGTTGATTTTAGGGTTCGGGGGGACGGTAAACTAAGGAAAGGTAGCATGGCGCTAGACATGTTACAGCCTAATAAAATTCATCAGAGGTTACCCTAGTTCTGGTTCAGATTCTTGCTGTACCAAGACATATCCGACATTATTAGACTCGATTTATTCTTCCCTTTACCCCCAGTGGCTTGTGGTAGTTGAATTTAGGTTGTATTGCATCTGGTATCATCTTCAGTACTGGATGTTTTTTTATTATATCTCCAGTCCTGGTTTTGGCATTATCCTGCATCCTTTCACTAGCCTTCTGTATGCACCATCATCCATGGCAGTGGTGAGAGTGGTGGGCATTATGATTAAGCATGCCTGGGGTTGAACTTATTCAGCATCTCTCTGGTAGTTTTCTGCTGACAAATAACCCATCAAACCGCAGCACCATACATAGTCATAGGCCTTATTACTGAAATATTTAGCCAATACCTTTGAGTTTTATTTCCCATGACTTATTGCATATTCTACAGCATGTCCAAAGGGAGAGATTTGCTGTATGTAAATGTTCTAGATATTTAACCTCATTCGCTTTCTTAATAGTTTATTCATAGTTTGGAGTTTGACGTTTCCTATCCTAGTGAAACTAATGATTTTTCCAATACAAGGGTTGATCAAGAGCTGTCTAGTTTTTTTGGGATCTAGAAACGTTATGAGTGTAGATTAGATTTATAAAAGGGGTGAGGTTAGAATCTTTGAGAAGTGTTTCTATTAGTGTTTTTTGAAAGGTATAAAAAGATGAGTCAGTTCGGTGTGCCAGACTTAATCAAAAATTAAAAACATCCAGAGGAGCCGGTTTAAAAATCTGTAAATAATGTTGTAAAGGGGTAAACGTAGACTGTTCTGGTTCTGGATGAATCTATCATTTAATAGTTTTTACCCAGAAAATTTTAATCTAATTTTGGTTTGAGGTTTTGTTGGAATAAAGATGCCTTGTCTAAAGAGTTGTAACAAATCCTAACTGGATTTGGACCTTATAAGACAAATTTGTGTTGTGTTTTTTTACGTTTTCATTATATTTTGTAGAGAGATGGATCACAGAGTGAGGTACGGCCAGAGGGACGACTTGAAACCCAATCGAGGCGGCGGGGGTGATTGGGTGGACCACCAACATTCGGATTACCCGGACCACGATTGGGACAGAAACCAACGTCGACCTTTGAATTCCGAATGGACCGTCAGAGACAACTGGGAAGTGGATCAACACAAACAGTCTGGATCCGTAGAAGAAGAATGGAGACATTACAATCGTTCGATGGAAGCGTGGAACAACGAAGACAGACGAAGGTGGCAACAGGATTGGAGGGAACGATCGAGGCCTAGAAGTGCCGCCTCTCATCACGTCGAAACGATGAGCGTTCTGCAATCCGAAGATTCTAACTTAGATATCAACCGGAAGAAAGATGTTCCCGCACCTGCTTCACCAATGGAAGAAACGGAAGTAAAATTGGAGACCGCAGTCATCGAAGATCCCAATAGATCGACGCCTCTGTCCCAAAAACGTCCGGCCGATGAATCGATGGACAGTCCGGGAAGTTCTAAAAAAATCTGCGTCAAACAACAACCTTTAGAAGACGATCTAAGCGAAATAAGCGACGACGCCGATGAAATTTTAAACAGAGACGAAGATATATCCGAAGCGGTCAAAGTGGAACCGTCGGAAAATCAAGATAACCCGGAATCATGCCCTCCGGTAACGGAACAAACTTCGGTTGCTTCCCAGAAATCGCATACGCCTCCCTTGGAGCAACAACCTCCTCAATCGCCAGCCGCCGTCGCAGCTCCTACCAACAAAGTAGGTTCGATAGACGAAGACAACATGGAATTGGACTTTGAAGAGATTTCCGAAGACGAATTGGAAGAGGAATCGAAGATGAGGGGATTGGTAGACGCCTTAGGGGTGGATTGGTCGAGTTTGGTGGCCGAATCGAAACCGAGGTGTAAACCAAGTAGTTGCGCGAAAATAAAATGGGAAGCTCACAACGTTTTGGTCAATTTGGGGGTTTCCGTGCATTTAGCAGGTTAGTTTATGACCAAAGAATATTTTTTTTGTTTATATTAAATTGTATTTTTTTCCGCCAGGAGAATCATTGGTTAAATTGATCTTAAAAGAACACGCCGATGCTAAATTGGCACATCAAAAGTTGGAAGATGTTAAAATCAAAATGGAGCCGGTTGAATCGATGATAAACGGGGTAGAAGTGCATGATATTAAGACGGAGATGACGTCGGAAGTGAAGACGGAACCGTCGGTCGTCGACGATGTACAAATTTCTCATCCTTTGGCGGCTATACAAGTATCTGACAGGTAAGGTGTTCTTATTAGATTGGAGATAAGTAATAGGGGTACTGGAACGCATAGAGAAAACAATGTGGTGGAGAGAGAAAGGGGATATGGCCATCATTGACAGCTGTCATACGTCTACGGTCACGGGACGACAATGCGTTCCATGCCATTGACAGCTGTTATACTTATGTGTTCCGTGGTTCCATGCTATACATCGGTAAACTGTGTCTACACTGTCACAATGCATCTGTCTAATTATTTTTGTGCATCTTTCTCCGATTGTTCGGCAACTATATTGGCATACGTTATGTCAAGAATAGTTCTGCCACATTTTGATAACCTGTCCATCCAGTTCTTTGTCGTCGAAAATGACCAGGAGCCACGACGCCACTCTTTATCTGGTAAAGAAGAAGAAATGAGCGATAAGTTTTTGTCTTACATACAGCGGGTCGAAGGACATTCATAAATCCATCTGGAAGTCAATTTCTGTCGAACATGGCTCTGTTAATTCTCTCAATCCAGGTGATACACACATTTCAGGAAAATTATGGAGGAAAGTCGTGAAAGGAAAACGTTTTTATTTTAATTTTTGTCATTTCGGTTGGATTTTAATTGTTTGTTAATTTTAGGGAGAGATTGGCGATACGGAAGAGTCTTTTTACTAGTGTCGGTGTGCATAGAAGGGCGTTGGCTGCTAGAAGGGATTTAACGATAAGAAGACATTTGTGTAATCTTCCGATAACCGACGCGTACGTGGAAGTGCCGAAAAGACATGATCCGGAATTGTTTCGACTCGCTAAGCAGTTGGTTTAAGTAATTGTAAATTGTATTAAAAATAATAAATTTGTTGGTAAATTATTGTTTAGTTTTATTTTAACAGTTTATTAACTTATCCACAATAATCATTAAAAACCATCGAATCGACCCCATGGAACACCGAAATCGCGTTAAAATAACAAAGATACCGATATTTTTGTAAAAAATCACTACTTATGACAGCTACTGTACAGAAAATAAACAGAGTTCTGTTCATACTATCGAAAGAACAATTTTCTAAAGTTTCAAGGCTAAAAGAGTTTTTTTTCCTAAAGGTATCTTAAACATTTTATGTTTGGTAAAAATCTAGAACCACTATATCGGCTCCGTTGACTGCGAAAATCACATAAAAACAGATATTTTCGCAAAAAAACTACTTTTGATAGTGACTAATCCACTTTTTAATCGATACTACTATAACTAAATGGAACTTTTTAATAAAAGTTATTCTAAAATTTTGTGTTGGGCAGTGTATAACAGGATAAGTTTTCACTGAACAAGTAGACAAAAATGAAGAAGAGAAGCTTTTTTGAAGTTGGTGAAACGGTAGAGAATGTGCACCGCTCCTTTTCAGTACGGTCATCATTGACAGCTGCATACGTCTTGTGTTCCATGGTCACGAAAAGAAAAATGTGTTCCATGGTTATTTGCGTTGGCAACTGTCATGTCAGCAGTAACCCACAGGACATCCAGCCACAGCAGTAACCTGTAATTTCTTTTTCTACATTACATTGCATCTTTTTCTCTGAAGGATCTTCTAAAGATAGTTAATTTAAAACATTTGAGCATTTTATAAGACAAAAAAGTTTAACGAAAAATGAAAATTATATATTTGTTTTTCTTTAATAATTGTCCTGATTTAATCCGATATTTTTATTAAATGGAACACACTGTATAATCTGTATGTATATAAACTAATTGATGTTTACCTTATAAAATAGTAAAACTATAATTAACCGGATAATAAAGAATTAAAATTATTAATGATAAACGGTTTTGTTGTTTGTTACCACAAAGAATTTCTCCTAAAAATAAGCTCAAAATATAGACAAAAATAGTGACTAACAAATTGGATTTGAAGAATATTTATTTTACCAGATTGTGTTGGACAGTGTAAAAAAGAAGAAATTTCCACTGAAAAAATACCAAAAAAACAAAAAAGTTACTAATAAGTTGGATCCACTAAAGACAATTTATTCTGCGAATTTTGGTTGGGCAGTTATAACAGGTGTAAGAAAGAAGAAGAAACTACAATAAATATTATTGATGGCCCTTTTCGGGGCCACTACTTACTTATATTATTTATGAATTTTGAATTTTTAAAATCAAATAGAATAGAACATGAAAAAAGTACAAAAAAATTGGATCTATAATGAAGTCAATTAATTCTATGAATTTGTATTGGGCAGTGTATAAAGAAATCTTTTCCTAAAATAAGACCAAACTCCAACTAAATTCGGTTATTAACAAGCTGGATCTTATGCAGATGGCTTTAGGTAATATTATGTGGGGCAGTGTATAACAAACCATATCCAATAATGTCCAAAATCCAGAAGAAAGCACTTACTAACTAAAAATGAGGTCTCCATGATAAAGTTATTTAACAATTTAATGTGGGGCAGTGTATAACAAAATATATTTTCACTGAAAAAGTTTTAAAAAAATCAGAAGTATTAATAAGTTGGATCTGCCAAGGGCAATTTATTCTATAAATTAGTGTTGAGCAGTGTATAACAGAAATTTTTGTCCTTACAAATAATTCCAAAATCCAACGGAATACTGCTATTAATCAGCTGGATCTTGATAGTAGGTTTGTGAAAATGTTTGCTCCAAAAAACCGGAAAAATAAAATTTCATTTCAAATAATGCAATAGCGCCACCTATAATCTGCTAACCACAACTCAATGGTTGACGAACCCCGAGTTAAAGGAAACTAATTCGAAATCTGAAGGTTTGTAACTTCATTGATAGCTGGTGTTAGTGTACACATAGAAAATTAAAATTTTAAATTTAAAAATAGTCTATAATCGACTCCATTGAACACGACAATTTGTCTCCAAACTTCCCTATAATTTGATGAAAAATCGACGACATTTAATTTTCACTATACTTTCCACCCCAAATTTAATAATTGTACTCCTCTTTACTTATAACATCTCAAAGTAAGGATAGATGAAAATAAAACACTTTTTAATGATTTTATTCATATTATATTTGGGTATATCAATAAAAGTACAAAAAAGCTTTATCTTAATATTTTATATCCTCATTAGGATGTATTAGGTACACATTTTGGACACTAAACAAGAAGTGAGATGTACATTGTACATTATACATTTGTGTTAATAATACTCAAATTGTGTGTACTATCACTTTAATAGTAATATTGCTATTTTGGTTATCCCCTCATACTCACTAATAAATCAAAGTATTTAAAAATATAGATAAATAAATGTACTTTACAAAAATTAAAATTATTTTACAACAAACTATTAGTTTAACAACAAATAAATAAAAATAAAAGTTTGCTTAGACAAGACAATATGGAAGAACTTACAGTCTGGAGTAATAAAAACAATTTATAACAATTATATCTAGTTTTATTTGAGCGGAGAAAGATACTTGAAGACACCTAAATACCCTGACAAAAATTATGGCACCCCATGTCACAGTTTGATTAATACAATATCAGTAGTAATTTAAGATTTACTCTAAAAAATCCCAAATCATGACAGACACTGTATTTGTAAGACTGATATGTTCAGAATTAACTGATTAAAACTGTATCATATATAGGGTGCATCAACAATTGAGTCCAGTTCTAAAGATCATATTTTTGATACACCCATATTTGGTTTTTTTCTTTGTTAAAATACAAATAACATTTAAAAACTTTGTCCAATAGGACTTATTGGTTGTTACAAGTTAATGTTTATCTGTTTGGATTGTGCCTTTTTTAACTGCCACCTTTGAAGAGGAGGAATCATAAAAAGAATTACTCCACTAATTCCGATCGCCACTCCTGCCATCACAAAACCAGGATTGTAGGATCCCGTAAGGTCAAATAGACCTCCTAAAACAAAAACAAAATGCAATGAAAACAAGATATAATTTTAAATGCTATTAATATCATTGTATAAATATGATTATTTTAAATAAACATAAAACATTACTACAACACATATTATGCGATAATAAGTTAAAGTTCTAAAGTTGGCATGTCTGAAAATAGAACGCCATCTGATGACCCACCCACAAAAATGTTAACGTTCAAAGTAAACTTTATTTCGATAGACGATTTTTTACGAACAATCGATTATCAAGTTTATTTTTAATGAAAAAAAATAAGCACCATACAAACTTAATGAAAATATGTACATAATTACAAAGTTTATTAAACTGCGTTTAAATTACTTAGTTAATTATTATAAAAATTTTTTCGCAAACATATTTCTGAAAATATCGATTACTATCAAAAATGGCCACGGCATAATTCGAACTTGTCGTCCGTCATTTGTCCTTCTAATCAAACAGTTAACAACTAAAGCTAACCTATATTTGAAAAACGCCAAGTACGCATTATATCGTATTTTTAATTAAAAATACATTGCAAATAAGGTAGAAAATCGAAAATAAAGCTTTATTCATTATAAGTCAAGCTGAAATGTTATAAAAGAACAAAACGAGAGCATTCCAGTGTGACCTGACCTTCTCATGAGTAAGTCTGCTTGACCAAAAAAGTTTCTTAACATTTAGTTTAATGCCAATGCCGTATATGTCTGATCCATCAATAATCGCTAGGGTACAAAAGTACCTAGAACGAAATACAGATAAAACTTACGTTGATATAAACGAGATAGCAGACGAGCTTCAGTCTCAATATAGAGAATACGGGAAACGAAAACGAAGTGTCTTTAGAGCAGCCGTTAAAAAAGCTTATACCATTGTTTTAGCTCGTTACGGACTGGATTCGGATAATACTCCTGGAAACAGTGACGATAGTAGCGTCGATCTAAACGACTATCCTCCCGAAAACGATTCTATGAACAATCAATTGGTAAATTACACCCAAATCGTATAAAACACGATGTATTGATGTATTTATTTTGCTGTTTTAGGTTGAACTCTACAAGAAACCTACACCACTAAAAGATATGGATGAAAACGAGCTGATCGATATAAGTAGTGACGAAGAAACAGAACCTCCACCGCCGGTACCAACCCATATAGGTAGAGAAGTCAGAATACATGCTATAAACAAAGAAAAAAACGGTATCCACGAAAACGACACAAGCAAAAAACGTAAAAACAATTGTGCTACCATAACCAAAATAACTGACCAGCAAAGCAAAAAGAGAAAGTGTGCACCTTCGGTAAATGATCACAAGGATGAAGATATAAACTTCTCATTTGTTGGAGGCATGGAAAAAACTTTAGAAGATATAGCAAAGTTATTGTTACACATTAATCATCCTGAAATATATAGGACTATAGGAATAACACCTCCAAGGGGTTTCTTGTTACATGGACCACCTGGTTGTGGAAAAACTTTACTAGCTCATGCTATAGCTGGAGAACTTAATGTACAATTAATAAAAGTAACCGCTCCAGAATTGGTCGCTGGAGTTTCAGGTAATTATTTTATCATTTTTTTTTTAATGAAAAATTATAATTTTTTGTATTATAGGTGAAAGTGAACAAAGAATCCGAAGTCTATTTCAACAAGCTTTCTTAGATTCTCCTTGTATATTATTTATAGACGAAATAGATGCCATTACGCAAAGTAGACAGAATGCACAGAAGGAAATGGAAAAGAGAATGGTGGCGCAATTGATAAGTTGTCTTGATGGTATGTATGAAAAAAATCTACTTTTAAATTCAAATTAAACTTTACTTTTTTTCAGAACTGAATAAATCAGAACGAGGTAGTAGAGTACTGGTGATAGGAGCTACAAATAGACCTGAATCAATTGATCCAGCTCTGAGAAGAGCAGGTAGATTCGATAGAGAAATTTGTTTGGGTATCCCCAACAAAGAAAGTCGTGCCTCGATATTAAAAATCGTTACCAGAAAATTAAAACTCCAACCAAATTTCGATTTTGAACTTTTATCAACTCTAACTCCTGGTTACGTGGGCGCCGATCTGTTGGCTTTAACTAGAGAAGCCGCCATGGTTGCAGTCGATAGGATGATAAAGGAGTTGAAGGAAAACGAAAAAAAGGTAACAAACCAGCAACGTTATTTTTCCAACAACGATTATTAATCAATTTCTTTGCACAGTTTGAAGAGGAAGAAGAAGTTGTGGAAACCGTAGTAGAAAAACCTTCCAAACCACAGAAAATCACCGAAAATCCTCCGGAGACCGCCACACCTCCGCCAAACACGGAAACTGAAGAAAAAGAAAACACCGAAGACAGTTCGGATATCGTAGTGGACGATTCGCCGGAAAAACCACCTGCGGTGCAACAAGAGACCGTCGCCGAATCCATAATACTAATAGACGACGAGAGTCAGATGGTGAAACCTTCCTCCAAGAAGAAACAAGTCCAAAATATAAGCGCTTTGGACGAAATACTATTCTGGTTGCACGATCAACTACCGTTGTCGGACGAAGAATTAGAATCGCTCAGAGTTACCATGGACGATTTTAGAGCCGCATTGAAATCGGTACAACCGTCGGCCAAACGAGAGGGCTTCATTACGGTGCCGGATACTACATGGGAGGACGTCGGGTCTTTGAACACCATCAGAGAAGAACTTCAGTTGTCCATCGTCGTAAGTAAATCTCGATACTTTTCTTTTTCCATAAAATTAAGAAAAAGCTTTATTTTTAAATATTTATTTACTTAAATTGTAGAGGTTATCCATAACTCAAATGTGGATGGTACAAATAGTAGCAATAAAACTCAAATTCAACCCACAGTATGTAATTTAATGAAAGTGTTACATCAGCGACATGTTTCGGTCACAAGACCATCTTCAGGTTCTAAGAGACAAAAGACAAAATATTACATGTACATATTTATTTTATTATATATTTTGACTTTTGTATTTCTTTATTCTGACACATTGTGTTCTTCTCTTAAAGCCTGAAGATGGTCTTGTGACCAAAACATATCACTGATGTAACACTTTCATTAAATTACATACTGTGGGTTGACTTTGAGTTTTATTGTTACTATTTATTTATTTATTGGTATTTCCTAATGCAATTAATATAAAGTTATGAAAAATGTCAGTTGTAAATCGTCTATTGACATACTTTTTTAGACACTGGTTCTCTTTCTGAATCGTCTTAACATTATTTTTAAATCAGCAATCTATTTTTAGTTTTTTTATAATCCTGGTAGTTATAATGTAGTTTCAAAGAATATTTTTCTACTAAAAGGCTATACCAAAAACAATTTTTCACTACTACAACACATTTATATTTTTACAGAGTGAGTCAAATTAATTGCAAAAAATTTAAGTACGTGATTCCTCGTTAAAAATTGTTTTCTTAATATACATAAATATATGTTTGCATGCTTTCTCAAAAAAAGTTGAGGAAAATAAATTATTTTTATTTTTTTTTCTCCAATATGGATGATGTTACAATAACAAATTTTACAAGTTATTCCTATAAAAAAATTGGCTATCTCCAGGTATTTTTTTAATCGCTTTCTCATTATCTAAGGGGTTGAAACTTATAACATTTAGCAATTCTTTTTACAGAACTTTTTAACAGAACACTAAAAATTAAAATAATATGTATTATTACCCTCAAATTATTTAAAAAATAATTTGTCTCTGATTTCTTTGATAAATTTTGTGGGTTTTAAATAAATAAATAAATAAAATTTGCAGTCATGCATTTTTTAGGTTGTTCCTTAAGTCTCACAACAAATATTGAGAACATTATTGTTGATATTTCTTTTTCTTTTTTTAACACAGCAGATGGCCTTCATCAATTTCATCTATTCTCTTAGAAATAAATCAATGTTAAATGGAAAATATAACCCAGAGAGTAGTTGTTTCTATTTGTTTATTCATTTTTGTTATTATATATAAAACACTGCTGAAAATTCAGTATTTGGGGAGGGTTGTAACTCAATAAGTTAAACATTGGTTAAACTGGTCCATTGTTCATTATAATTGAGTTGTAACTTGGCAAAACAGTCACCAAGTGGACAACTACTGATTTTTTAACAATATGATTTCAAAAGAGTAAAATATAAATAATATGCTTGTGCATATGAATAATCAAAAATTGAACACAATGGTTAGTTCAGTGTGTACCCACCCTTGTTTACGTGAAGAAATGAAAAGTAATTTTTAGTTTTTAACAGATTTTGAGGAGTTTTAGTAGAATTTTTTTTGTTGATCATAATATTAAAGCACAAATTCAATATAATATTAAACTAGTAATACCAGAAATTTTTCGTTTCAATAAAAACAATATAGTGAGATAATAATTACTCAGTATTTTTATACTTTTATAATATTTTTTGTATTATTTGTTGATTAATTTATACTGTGTAGTAAAAAAAATATGTTTCTACAAATATGTCTCCTTTTATCAGGTGAACCATTGTTTAACGAAGGCCTAATTAGAACTTGGAATCTATTTTACATCATATTGTTCGATTTATTCAGTTTTGTTGTAGTGAGATTTGTTTAGTATGTTTGAGAATTGTGAAAATTCAAACAATTTTTACATAAATGATGGAAATCCCATCGCAAAACATGCAAAAACTCAAATCTGTATCTAGACCACAAAATAATAATAAAACAGTCAGTACTGCCAACTTAAATTTCTTAGTCAATTGACCAACTCGAGATATAACAAGATTTTCTTGAAGAAGTTAATCACCACTTGATTAACCAATCGAGTTACAACCAACCCTTAATTCTAGATCTATTAATCATAGGAATATTTTTTAATTACAGGCTCCCGTTCGGCACGCCAAAAAATTCGAATCGTTGGGTATAACCGTACCTGCCGGGGTGTTGTTGTTCGGACCACCAGGTTGCGGTAAAACTCTTCTCGCCAAAGCTATTGCCAACGAAGCGGCCATAAACTTTATAAGCGTCAAAGGACCCGAACTACTCAACATGTACGTCGGCGAAAGCGAACGAGCAGTTCGAGTGTGTTTCGAGAGAGCGAGGAACAGCGCCCCTTGCGTCATATTTTTCGACGAATTGGACGCCCTGTGTCCCAAAAGAGGACATTCAGATAACAGCGGAACTTCAAGAGTAAGTACAATTTTAATAAAATTCTAATTAAGTAAAAACCACAATGTTTTTTCGTTCCAAACTTAGGACCGACTAAATTCGTTTACTGTGCTCCTAGTTTCTGCAGACCATCATCAGGTTATGAAAGATGCACATTTTAATTTGTGTTAATTTATTTTCAATCATTTCAAAAAAATTAATGATAAAAACTTGAAAAAAATTTAACTAGTAGTAGCTAGTGGTTTGATAATATTTTTTGTTAACTTTCTCTAGTTTGCTGAATTTACACTGCAATTGTTACACACATGTATAAAAATACAGCAGAGATTTTTAAAATGAGGTACTGTGCAAAGAAATTGAAAAACGCAAAGATTAAATAGTAGATCCTACAGTTTGATCTTTGTTCAAAAATAAATCTCTTTGCTTGCTCCAAAATTCGAATGTGTTGAATCTTTGAGTGTTAATCGAATACATTTTGTAATATAAAAACATTTTTTTTTTAAATATTGTAGAATAAGCAAAACTAATTAGCACATGAATTATTAACTATCAATCTTTTAAATTGATTGTACTAACCCTTACTTTTTGGAAGTCCATCTTATTAAGAATAATAAAAAACTCTTCGTTTTAACAAAACATCCACTATTTATTTAAAAAATTGCTTTTTTAAACCTCAAAAAAAGCAATCTTTTAAATAAATAGTGGAAGTTTTGTTAAAACGAAGAATTTTTTATTGTTCTTATTAATCTTTTAATGAAAGCAAGTGTTTTTGTTGGTTTGATTTCTCAATACCGGAACTTCATCATACTGCTGGTCATTTCTAAAATCTTCCACAATGCCCTTGTATAACATTTTGCAAAACTCCACATGCACTGCTGTGAATGAGTCTCCAACTTTTTTAGACATACGCCCAAAGATAAACAGAGAAGGATCTTTAAGTGTTCCTGATTACCAACTGAGCTCTATTTTAAATGCAGTTTAAATGATTTTATTTTTATAATTTTGTATAAGTACTTACTGAAGCATAATAAGTAAATGAGATTGCAGCTTGACGTGAATGCAATTTAAAATTTTCTCCCGGATATCGGTCAAGATATATATTTATTTATATCAAAATTGGCATTACAACGTTTCGGCCATGGGCCATCATCAGGTGTATAAACACAAAACTAAAAAATTGATAATTAAAGCACATAGAATAACATTCTTTTAAAAACTTACAAAATCATCACTAGTCTACATCTAAAATTATATTCGTTTAACCCTTTGTCTCCCAGAAGTCAATTTTATGTCAACCCTAATTATTACCCAAAGGTACTTTAAAGTCTTTCATTTTCGTTTTCTTACTATTTTGTAAAACCAAACCGTAGAGCTTAGAATGCTGAAGGCACTTCAAAGTACCGAATAAACGAACCTATATTTGAGATATATCTAGGCAATACCTTCAATAAAGTCATGTAATAGCAAATTTTATGACAGCTTGCTTGGTTTAGATGAAACGTTCTACTGAAGTTTTCAACAGAAAAATATGGTAGTTTAGAGTGTGGTTTAGAATTTTTGTTTATATGTGCAGAAAGCAAAAAATTTAGAATAGTTTTCAACGTTCTACTAAAGTTTTCATCAGCAAAATATGGTAGATTAGAGTTTTGGTTTAAAATTTTTGTTTATTTGGGCAGATAGCAAAAAAATTAGAATAGTTTTCAACGTTCTACTAAAGTTTTTAACAGCAAAATGCTATTTTGCTGCAGTCACTTTCAGACCTATTTATAGCTTGAACTAAAACAGTAACATATTTCAAACGGTATAATGAAAAATACATGATTTCGACTTCTGGCATTTGAGGGTATGGTCATTTTGAGGTACTTAGAAGTACCTTTAGGAGACAAAGGGTTAAAATATTTGAAGAAATCGAAGTGGAATAAAATTGTAAAAACATACAAAACATTAAAAAAGTAGAAATTAAAAAAAAATGTGGAACTATCACATAGGCGGGTAATAAATATTTTATATAAATTTAGGTCGAAATCCAGATAGGTATAAGAGACAAGACCACACAAATTACTTAATTAAAGGAAAATAAATTGGTGATAAACACTCCAAATCAGTGTGGCTGTTAACATTATGTAAATCTCTCTTTATTTCCACCATTTCCAGAAAGTTTCGTTTGGTTAAATCACTTTCCTTAGAGACTATTTTAACATTTTCGAAATCAAAATGGTGAAAATTGTTGATGGAATGTTTGGATAAGGCAGTTGCATTTTCGTTTTTTGTCTTAACATCATATTTATGTCTGTAAATACGCTTGCCCAAATATTGCTTGGTTTGTCCCGTATAGGATATATCATAGAATGTTATTGTATGTGCTTTAATTAAGAATTTTTTAGTTTTGCGTTTATACACCTGATGATGGCCCATGGCCGAAACGTTGTAATGCCAATTTTAATATAAATAAATATATATTTATATACCCAGGCCAGGAGAAAATTTTAAATTGTTTTATTTAATGTACGGTCAGAAAAATTCCATTTAATTGAATGCAATTTATGGCTTTGGTGCAGTAAGGACTGCCTCTATTTTTATAAAAACCAACAACTTTTCAACTTTCATATGTGCTTTTAATGTATTGTTAAATCCTTAATTAACATATTTTTCAATTTTAAATATTTTTTTAAGGTGGTAAATCAATTATTAACAGAAATGGACGGTATATCGGCTAGAAAAGGGGTGTTTCTGTTAGCTGCGACCAATAGAGTGGATATAATCGATCCAGCCGTCCTACGACCTGGTAGATTGGACAAAGTTCTGTACGTGGGACTACCGAACGCGACAGACAGAGCCGATATTTTGAAAGCAATCACCAAAAACGGTAAAGTTGGAACAAAATTCTACACTAATACTACACCAACACACTCCAATGAAACGCAAAGTCAAAACCACAGACTTTTATTCAAGTAATGTACAATTATTGCAACTAGTTTCGGTCTAAATCAGACCATCATCAGGCTGTAAAGAACACAATAAATTGGTAAGCAAGAAAATGCAAAACAGTTAACGGTGGTAGCAAATAATATTAAACAGTAATACCAAAGAAAATAATTTTAGTACAAGTGAGGGTGTGTCAACTGAACAGAAGTTTTTTCTTTTCCTTTTTTGGATTACAATGATAAGCAAATTGTACATTACTTGAATAAAAGTCTGTGGTTTTGACTTTGGATCTTTTCTATTGGATTCAACCACATTTGAGATGGATGACCTATCTAATTTACACTTTTTTCAACTGGTCTAACTAATTGTAATCATTTTTTTTTTGCAGCTACGACCCCGCGTTTGGCTCCTGACGTGTCCCTGTTGGATATAGCGGAGCGCAAAGAATGCGAGGGATTTACGGGAGCCGATCTGGCGGCGCTGGTGCGCGAGGCGAGCGTTTCTGCGTTAAAGGAACTACTGAGTCTGCCGCAAGAAGTATCAACGCCGCCGGACGGTTCGTTGGCGGTAACGTTGGACCACTTCAACAGGGCGTTTAGGAAAATCAGGGGATCTGTTAGCGAGAAAGACAGAAATTATTACGAAAGTATGCGAAGGACTTTTTCGTCGGATAGAAAGGATAGTGAAGTCGAGGAAATGGAACTGTCTTAAATGTTCGTTTCGTTTTATTTTTTAAGTTTGATTCGGATAAGGATTTTAGTTGAAATGATGTACTAGACCGATTTTTATTCAATGACAATTTACTATATTGATTTTATTGCAATTTCTAGGATTTTAATAGTAATTTTAACATAAATAAAAATGAATCAAATCGAATTTTCCTTATAATATTATTCTTATCACACAATTTTTTTGTATTTGTTTTGTTAAGTAAGTTATATTTTATTTTAAATCTGTAATCATCTTTTTCTTCCCTATAAGTTGACGTACCTATAAATGAAAATGTACCTATTTTTTAAAATATAAACGAATTTAGGTTGAATACATTTGCTTCATTTCCCCCTTCCCAATCGATAAAATACAAAAATTTACGACAAAATAAAGCTCAAGTTAATCAATGATCAGTAATTGCTTAAAAAGTGTCTTATTATGTCTCCACTTTCCTTGGTGGTTCTACTTTAAAAGCTGGTGAAACCTTATTCGGTGACATATATTTTAGGAGCTCCTACATTCAATGAAGTCAGCCAACCTAAACAGACCATACCTGACGTTCCTATACTGCTAGTTTCATTCAATACAGTACTAGCTGTCGACAAATCAAAGTATCGATTGTCGTTTTGTGCTTTGCCAGAGAACACAAGAGTTCAGAACAAAAGTGTTTTGTCGTTTTACGGACCATTCAGAAACAACCAAGAGACGCCGAAGTATATGTTAAATTTTTGTTCTACAGTAATGAATTGGTCCACCAGAACCGGAAAGTGAGTTAAGATGGCGCTCGCGCTTCTCAGAAAATTTAAAAAAGCGCGGGCAAACTCTTTTTCGTTTTATTATTGCTTTCATTAAAAATTAAATACAAAACTAAAAAAAACATAATACTTTTTTGAAAAATACAAAAAGTGGTTTTATATGAAACATAAATGTATTATTGTGTCTCCACTTTCTTTGGTGGATCCACTTTAAAAGCTGGTGAAAATTATTCGGTGACTTATCCTTTAGGAGCTCCTACATTCAAAGAAGTCACCCAACCTAAACAGACCATACCTGACGTTCCTATACTGCTAGTTTCATTGAATACAGCTGTCAAATCGAAGTATCGATTGTCGTTTTGTGCTTTGCCAGAGAACACAAAAGTTCAGAACAAAAGTGTTTTGTCGTTTTACGGTCCAGTCCACCGTGGCGAGACCCTTGTAGACAAATGATAGAAGTTAGGTTAGATGTTTACAATTTAGATCCGGAAATTCCAAAGTCCTTTGAATTTAAATGGAGAGGTTCAATGAATTCCAAAGAATAAAAAATCAACATTTTTATATTTCTTTCAGATTTTACAATCGCTAAAATAAAACGTAAAATGGACAGACTATACCAGAAAACATCTAGATTACCTATCTAGTTTCATCTGTTCGAAAAAGGATAATTTTTATTCAAGAATATTATTTTATTGACATTGTTAAACTTCAGTCTACTTCTTTTATTTGAAATTAGTATGCTAGCCTTTGAAAATATTCGCTCGGATGATACTGATGTGGCAGGTACACATAAATATTTTTTTGTTGTTTGTGACGAACCAAAAACCGAGATAGAGGCATCAGTGATAGAATTGATGGAAGTTACTGTTGAATATCAGAACTAGAACTCGCATTTAGAATATAGATAGATATAGGATAATATTAAGCTATGGGTAAAAATATAGGCTTTATTTTGATTTGACAAGTGACAACTGACAATCAGACATTCCAGTTTTTATCGGTATATCGGATCTATCGTATCTGTAATAGATAAAAAAACACGTGAAATTGAAAAAAGCAACGGTATTGGTTAGTTTCTTTCTGAACCCACCGGGAATCATTCCGGGCCATGATATCGATACTTGATACACAAGGTATCGATATATCTATACTTGATAATTTTTCGATACTCGGCATCGATACTTTGCAACCTCTAAACCTTGTAACAGGCATTTTAGGCCCATATCTTTATAATTATTTTCTACCTCCTTCTATCTAGAGCTTTTATCCTCAAATTTTCTTTTCTTTTAGATAGTCACCCGACGCATATTCACACCTTCTTCTTGATCAGTCTTTTCCTATTATCTTCAGTTAATTTCTACTTATACTCTAACTCTTTGCTGGACTCCAATTGTTCTTCTGTCCCAACTTGTTTGTCACGTTTCTTCCAAAAATTATTAATATATTAGCTGTTCCAAAATTTTAATTTTTTGCTGAAGGTTCATTGTTCATTGTTTTTCTACAGTAGTCTCAGTACCAAGGCATGAGGAAGGCCCGGCCTGGGCGTCTTTAGGGGGCGGTGGACGAATAGAGCGGTAGGGGGCGCTGGGGCTCGTAGGTAGCGAGGGATCCCTCCCCACATTGATAAAATATAAAAAACTTAATTTTTAGGCATTTTTATGTCAGCATAATTATAAACACATATTTTGTTGAAGACTACTGTTCACATCTCGTTAAAAAAAAACTAGTTTGGTTTTTGTCCCACCAGCATTCATGACTCAAAGATGCGAGTTCGGCAATAGTCGGTGATGTCCGCCCGCACAGGCGCACCCCGAGTCGCGCGCCCGCCCCGCCAACACAGTTGTCAAGGCCACTTTGCATACAGTTCGATTACAACGATAAACCGCGAGGGCGCAAATTAAAATTGGTTGTTATTCTTTGATGATTTAACTTATAAACCGAGAACGAGTGATGAGTAGCGTTAAAATCAAATTATGGTAATATGTTAAAAAATATTGAGCAATTTTATTTATTTATTTTTTCAATTGCTGGGGGGGCGCACCGGGACACGTCCCGGTGTCCCGGTGGGCCAAGCCGGGCCTGCATGAGGAAGGAAAGAAAAGGCAGATGAAACGACCAACTTAGGCTCATCAATGCCATTCATTGGACCAGAACCTTTCTGAATAGGTTAATAGGCATCTTAAGCCGATGGGGTGATGAAAGGTTATCTGAAGACCGAGATAGCACTAAAGATGACCAGGTCGACCTGTCTCTGTTTCAACAGCAGTGACCAAAATCAATGAAATTATCGTCAAAAAATTCTACGAATTGGATACTGGTCCCAAAAAATTTGAAGAACCTGATTTGGCGGAAAATATTATCACTCAGGTTCCAGAGGGTCAAACTGTAAACCAAACTTACTATTTAAAAGAAACCACCAGACTTGTGAAAGAACAAGTTAATGAGCTTGCACCAAGACAACACACCAGCTTATAAACCTTTGCCATACTAGCCTGATCTAGCACTTTGTGACTCTTCTACATATTGGGTTTTAAAACTTCTTGAGACATTGTACGTCTCCCAAACTCCATTCTTCTCTGTCCAGCAGGGTTACTCTTAGTTTGCGGGTACTAAAGAATTTTTGAATTCCAAGTTTCCAGTACTGTGGTAGTCCTTCTCCCTTTTTTTTCTAAAGGGGTGCCATAAGAGAATTTGTTAGACAACCGTGTGTTAACCATTAGGCTCCCGTGTCCATACCATATTGTTTCCTTTATATGTCTTCCACTATAGTACGCTCTATTCCCATTTATTGTTTCTCTTATTCGTTCAACTCTTGATACTCTCAGCGGCCTTCTAATGACTTCAATTTTTTTTCTTATATATCTCTGTCATTTTCCAAGTCTCTGCTGCACAAAGTAGACCTATTTACTCTTTCCAAAGAAATTCTATAGTGGACTACAAGAGATAGACCCCAAATGATTCAAGCATTTGGAAGATTTACAATTGTAAGGACAAAGAGGACAGCTATTGCATTTATCTGAATAAAAATGGATTACGTTTTTGACACAAGAATTCTCATGGAATACCTTCCAGCATTGGACATAGTGGGAACTGAGGGTTGTCTAAATAACACCAGTTAGAGTATAACAAATCTCTTACAAGATAGAAGCCATTCCAGATTCTGAACTTTCTTAAAGGAACAGGACACTTAGTGTACAGAACGGATAAAATAGCAAGGAAAATAGGAGTATGCATAAAGGACAACAAAATAAAATACATGGAGTGTATCTAAGTGTCTAAAAAGTAAGGAAGCTAAAGGAATGTTTAGAACAGAAATGGAAGGAGGAAGAATATAAGAATTCGAAAAGGTAGCAAAGTAAATAAATTACAAAAAGTGCTATAATTTATTACAACCAATAATAAAATATAGTAGTGAGATATGGACAATAACAAAAAATGAGTAAAATTTATTAGAGATGGGAAAGGAAAAATCTACAGAGGAAAAATATTAAAGATGGATGAGAGACACAATAATTAAAATACGAATAATTAGATGGCGGGGACACATATGAAGAATGTCGAACACAAGAATGGCAAAAAAAAAATATGGAAATATTATGTAGAAGCAAAAAAGGAGAGGAACACGTAGAAATCGATGAAAACATGATAAACAAGAAGTACAAAAAAACTGGGATTAGAGATGATGAAAATAAAGGTAACCAATAGGAAAAAAATGAGAAAAATAACAAACCAAGCAATTGACATATCAGCAACTTAAAAAAATTGAGAAGGAACAAAAATATAATGAAGAAATGAGCCTACCAGACCTAAAAATGCTAAAATATGTAATGTAAATAGAAAATATTTAAAATCAAATAGTAATCTTATAAATCTGTCAAAAGCGATGATGAAATTCCTTATTTAAATTATTCCATAACTTTTGAATAGCCAGCGATAAGTTTAAGACAGTGATACGTTAGCCAAAGTAAATATCAATGTAAACAATGAATTATCTTAATGTAAACATTTCTTATCACCAATTTTATTAGTTTATTTACACTAAACTAGTTCATTCTTTATCTACAATCCAAAGATTGGATTACGTAACGCTGTAACTATCCACAGAACTCTGTAATATACTTTAATCCACCAAATATAATAAACACAAGCTATTAAATCTACTCTTCGATAGATGGCAGTACCGGACTACACAAACGTCGTTCCTCGATATTTTAATGTATACATCGCGGTAATATACAGATCTCTGTAATATTTTAACTGCCGCCATTTTTTATCCAATAACTATATTCAAAAAATCGAACTGTTAAAGCTACTACTCAATAGATGGCAGCTCTTGATTAAGACATCGTTAATTTAATAACTAGACGTAAAAGCCTAACCGGTTAAGCTACTACTCAATAGATGGCAGCAAAAATCGAACTGTTAAAGCTACTACTAAATAGATGGCACCTCTTGATTAAGATTCAGTTAATATAACAACTAGAGGAAAAGCCGAACCGGTTAAGCTACTACTCAATAGATGGCAGCTTTGGATTATATTATTTCGTTATACATTTTCCTGTAATTTGTTAGTATGTTAATTGCGACCATTTTTTAACCGTCGATGATAGATGGCGGTTTTGTTTTCTTGTTTCGTAAGCCATTTTTTATCCGATATTTCATGTTTAAAAATAATTACCAACGTGAATGTTTAAACAATTTAAACGAGGAGACTTTGGCACTTTCGCAAAATAAAATTATGTAATGATGACGTTGGTATTATACGGAATTACATAAACTTGAAATCAATTTTGTTTTATTTTAATTTAATTATTGTTTACGAGCAGCGATAAATGTGCATTTTTACATAAAAAAAATAATAAAAATTATGAATAATATGTGTATTACGTAAAAGAAAAATCAATTTTACGACTTACCTGCGATGGGTGGTCCGACTAGCGATGCGATACCTTGGAAGAGCAACAAGAGCCCGAAAGCGTTCGTCAAACGTTCCAGACCTAACAGATCGACCAGAATAACCGAAGTTAGACCGACGTAAGCCCCGGCCGTAAATCCGAAGATGGCGCTGTATATCGCCAAAGTGTAAAACGTACTACAAAAGGCACTGATTAGAGTAGCTGAAACGAAGCAAAAAATCGAATAATAAAATGAAAATAAAAAAAAAGGTAGTTACAACTTACCAGCCCCACAGATCGTAAGGCTCCAATTATATATAAATAACCTATTGATCCACGGTTTATCGGATATATATCCGAGTACTATCCTACCGACGGTATTAGCGCCACCTATTATCGCAAGCAACATACCACCTTCCTCGACTGACATTTGCAAGTTTTTTGCTTTCGGCACCAGGTACACGTAGGGCACGTTGAAACCGATGCTCGTCAATAGATTGCTCAAGGAGAATAAGAGGAAGATGACGTCGCGCATTAACGAACAATCCAGCATCCCTAGTATCTGAAAATTCGAGAATCATTCAGCAAATATCAATCCAAGATTTTTGTTTCAAAATAGTAACGATATATTTTTTTAATCAGCATTTTACCAAAAATTCTATAAAATTAATTCATTTTGTATAATATTTTAATTAATTATTGGTTTAAACGCTCCCCAGAATGTAATAAAAAAATTTTGCTTAAAAATCTAGAATTTTTTTAAAAAAATCTGTATTATTTTCCAATAAATTGCTACATTTTCAAAATCATTGTTTTTCTAAAAAAAAGAAAATTTAAAGAATATAAATTTATATTAAAAAAAATTGAAAATTTTTAAGAAATCGTTAGTTCTTCAAAATATGACTAATACATTTCTAGAATTTATTAAACAATTTATAGGATTTTTATTAATACATGTTTGTCAATAAATTTGTTTTTTTCAAAAGAATTTTTAAAGAACCATCAATTTCTAAATTGTTTGATTATTTTTTAAATTCGTCAAAAATTGTTCAAAAGCTAAAATTTAATAAAAAATTGAAATTTTTTATATAATTTCATCTTCAAAAATCTGTTTCAATGTAATAAAATAATTAGTTTTTTATATAGCATAGAATTTAATGAATTTGTAGTTTTTTTTTAATAAACCTGGTTTTGCTATAATTTAAAAAAAAAACTATATAAAAAATTTATAAATCCATAAGTCCCCTATTTTTTTAAGATATCACTAATATCTCTAAGAAATCGCCAATTTTTTAAAATATCTTCTATATATCATTAAAAAAAATTCTAATTTTTCATAAATCAATTAAGTATCAATTTTTTCTAAAAAAATTAAAAAAAAAATATATCTTTGGTATTTTCTTAAAAAATCTCTTTTTTTTTTCTAGATATCACTATTATCTCTAAAAAATCGTTAGTTTTTTTTTAAAATATCTTCAATAAAATAATAAAAAATTTTTATTACTAAAATTTGTTAATATTTTGTAAAAAAATTCTAATTTTTCATAAATCAATCCTCAATTTTTTCTAAAAAAAGTCTACAAAAAATTACTAAATTTTTAAAAATTCTCTTTTTATTCAAAATATCCCTGGTAATTTCTTAAAAATTCCCCTATTTTTTCAAGATATCACTAATATCTCTAAGAAATCCCTAGTTTTTTAAAATAATAAATATTATTATTATAAAAATTTGCTAGTATTTATTAAAAAAATTCTAAATTTTCATAAATCAATTATCAATTTTTTCTAAAAAATGTTTAATAAAATTACTAATTGTCCAAAAAATTTTTTTTATTCAAAATATCTCTGGTTTTTTCTTAAAAAATCCCCTTTTTTCAAGATATCACTAATATCTCTAAGAAATCGCTAATTTTTTAAAATATCTTCAATATATCATTAAAAAATTATTATTGTAAAAGTTTGTTAATATTTAGTAAAAAAATTCTAATTTTTAATAAATCAATTATCAATTTTTTCTAAAAAATGTTTAAAAAAATTATTATTTTTTTTTAAATTCTCTTTTTCTTCAAAATATCTGTGGTGTAAAAAATCACAACTTTCTTAAATATCCGCAAAAATTTTGTAATATTTAATCATTTTATAAATATATAATATTTTATTAAAAATTCCCTAATATTTTATCCATTTTCAAAAAAATTATGCTAAATATTTCAAAAAATCGCTAATTTTTCAATCATTCACCAATATCTCCATAAAAATGTATATACAACAAAAGCAGCAAATCAGCAGTATATTAAAATTTACCGCAATATACCGGGGGTGTAGGAGAACATTTCAAAATACTTACTTCGTCACTGCATGGTAAACATCCGCACAATTTTCGACGTTCAGTTTCTGTCCGTTTACTGAATGTCGTAGTTGAGGGGGGTCGTTCCATAAATTCCCCATCTTCTCCTCTTCTTAAATTCAACCTAATAACAGTAAACAAAAAAATGTAAATAAACAAAAAAAATCATGGAAATGCGATAAAAATCCATGCGACTAAACACTGACCACGGCATTGTCTGTGGGACGGGGATCGACAAAGACACAATTGTATCTAAACAAATATCAAAAAATAAAACCTAAAACGACAGAAGCTCACCCCATTACTGACAATTTAATTCTAGTTAGGGCGCTAAGGCAAGTTATCAACAACGATATGCAGTAGTAGTAGGCCCGTGAAGGACAACTACAAAGTTCCAAAATAAAAATAAATTGATTAAAAAACAGTTTTATTTATAGTATGTTTTACAAAGAATAATAAAAAAGTCTTAATAAGATGGACTTCCAAAAAGTAAGAGCAAGAAATTTATGTTTTACAAAGTAACTTTTTTTTTATTTCAAGAGTTTGAACCAAATTTTAATATTTTTTTAGATTGTCTCTTGAATATTTTCAAAAAATCTCTAAATAATAAATATTTTTGAAAAAAGAAATTTTCATAACAACCACTTAAAAACAATCATTAAAATTTTGAAATTTTTCAATAAATATTTTCCTAAATTTTTCTAAAAAATTAGATTTTTTTAATATTGTATCTGACTTAAAAAAAATACTAATATTTATCAAAATCACAAAAAATTTTCTGTAAATCTTGGGAAATTAAATAAAAATGCTAGTAAAAATCACTTGAACAAATCCAATATTTAAAAAAAAAATTGTAATTTTTCCAAAAATCGCTATTTTTTCAAAAGTCGCTAATAACTTCATAAGATTTTTTAAAATATGTCCAAATTACTTAAACATTTTTTTAAATATGAGAAAATTTAGTTAAGCCAATATTTCAGAAAAAAAATTTACCACCCATAATATAAAAAAACTCGATATTTCTAATTGCTAATAGCTAAAAAAATGTAACAAAACCTTAAAAAAGGCACTATTTTTTCAAAAAAGATGTAAAATATACTTCAAAAATTCTCCAAAATGTACCCAAAAATTCGAGGTTTTGAAAAGTCGCTGTTATTAAAAAAATCACTAATAATTTGTAAAAAAATAAAAAACATTTTCTCAATAATTCTATACTTTTCTAAAAAAATATTGGTTTTAAATTTTTAAAAAATCGCTAATATTTCAACAAATCTAGTGAAATGTAAAGTTTACTGTTTTTTCAAAAATTACTATTCGTTCGAGGAATCAGCAATATTTAATTACAAAAAAATCATAAATATTTTCTCAAAAAAATATAGTTCCTTAAAATTTTATCGTTTAAAACCCTTATTATTTTAGAAAATTACTACTTTTTTAAAGTCTATTGATTTCAAACATCAGATACAGTGTAATTAAATTTTTTTTTAGATCGCTACTATAGTATCCAGAAATAGCTACTTTCTCAAATAATTAAAGGTTTTTTATTTAAATCGCTACTTTAGTATATCTTTTCAAAATTAATCTACTATTTTTTCTACATTGTAAATTTGTTAGAATTTTTAAAAAATCGCTATGTTTCCAAAAAAATCTAGTGATTTCAAATCAGTATATTTCAAATATCTGACGCAATGTTTTATAAAAAAGGGTTTTTGAAAAATCGCTACTTTTTTACCAAAAATCGTTATTTTCAAAAAATCGCTACTTTTTCAATCACAAGTAGCATTTAATAAATTCTCTAAAATGTAATTTACTGCCTTTTCAAAAATGGCTACTTTCCAGAGAATCACCAATATGTTATTAAAAAAAAATTATAAATATTTTCTATAAAAATTAATACATCCCTAAAAAATTTGGATATCACAAATCCGCTTAAATTTTTTCATAAATCGCTACTTTTTCAACAAATCTAGTGATTTCAAATCATTTCAAACATCCCTTGCAAATGTAATACAAAATTTATAATTTTTTCAAATATCGCTACCAGAAAATCGTTACTTTCAAAAAATCGCTACCCTTTCAAATAATCACGTATATATTCTCAAAAATCCTCTATTCACAAATTACTATTTTTTGTACATTTCTTTCCAAACCCACACTAGAAAAAAAATCAATATCTGATAATAATTATACAGAGTGTTTCAAAAAAAGGTAACACCGTCTCTAGGATAGGTAAAAAACTGAAAAATAGTTGGGGTTTGCTTAGTAAAATTTTTTTCTAACGCCATCCGTTTTCAAGATAAAGTGCGTTGAAGAAAATGAAAAATTACACATTTCTTACGATTTTGCCGAAACTACTGGCACCATTGCAATGAAATTTTATACGAATATGTTTTGGAAGCTGATATATCCCATGAATTTGTTTTTATAACTAACTCTCATAGAGGGCGCTAGTTACACGATTCACACAACGTATTATTCAACATAACTTTTTTTAGGGTAGAATTATTAGTCAAAACTCCAAGTGAACATAAACATCGTTTAATTCTACACCAAAAAGGTACTCTTGGTAAAACTCGATATTATGTACCGTTTTCGGAATATTTTGATTTGAAAATTATGAAGTAATAATCGCTCCTGGTATAAACTAATGATAAAGTTAGCTTTTCTCTAAGTTATGTTGAATAATACGTTGTATGAATCGTGTAACTAGCGCCCTCTATGAGAGTTAGTTATAAAAACAAATTCATGGGATATATCAGCTTCCAAAACATATTCGTATAAAATTTCATTGCAATGGTGCCAGTAGTTTCGGCAAAATCGTAAGAAATGTGTAATTTTTCATTTTCTTCAACGCCCTTTATCTTGAAAACGGATGGCGTTAGAAAAAAATTTTACTAAGCAAACCCCAATTATTTTTCAGTTTTTTACCTATCCTAGAGACGGTGTTACCTTTTTTTGAAACACCCTGTATACGAGTGGTATCAAAAGAAAAACACTTACTTGGATCTATAGGACGGTATATTCATCAAACTACCTTGATAGAATATATCGGGTCTGTCTAAAGGTCCGTGCTTCCTCCAATTTTGACTACCGAAATGGTAATGTTGCCTGTATCTACCTTCAGATTGCGTCAACATCGGTTGACTCAGAGCCAAGCGATTGATATCACTTTGTGGATATTTACCGGAAGAAGTAACGTTGCCATTCAATTCCAATTTATTATTTTTCGGCATCGTGAAATGCGCCACGCTGTGCGGCCGATGCATGTTCCCATTTATGGCACCTAAATTAAAAAAAAAAACATATATACTAATCCTGTACGAACAAAAAATGTCCGATAACGAAAAATACAGTTACACTGAAACGTACCGTACCCAGAATAACCGCCATACTGACCGTTATGTGGTGGAAGATGTGGCGGCGGAAGGCTAGCAGTCATTTCGTCCAAATCGTAATCGGATATGTGTAAATCCACCTTAGCTTCGACGGACTTTAACCTCTTTCCTCGGCTGGTGTTTTCCAACGGTCGAAACAACGCTCCGAACAGTATGCACTCCAAAACGATACCGCCGATTATTAGAATCGATCCCCGCCAACCGTATTCCGATAGCAATTTCGATATGATGGGGGCGAACAAGAAGGTACCCAAACCGGATCCGCATACGGCTATACCGGTAGCTAGGGAGCGTTTCTTTTCGAAGTAAGTGGTAACGCTGACGATGGCAGGAAGGTAGATGAGACCGAAACCGGTTCCGGTGCCTACGCCTATGGTTATGCACAACGTAAGTACGTTTTGAGCGTAAAACGAAGCGACCAAACACACCGATGCTAATATAGAACCGGCTATGGTGACCGTGCGGCAACCGTATCTGTTGACGAAGTAACTGGATAATGGACCTGAAAAAAATTCAAGGTAAAGTACGTTGGCTTGACGTCATCTTTCTTCGAAACGAAATCGACTAGTCTGGTACGTATTTGACATTTGACAGACCAAAGTAGGGTACCAAAGCGGGACGAAATCGCCTAAAGTTTAAATAAATATACAGTGTGTAAAAGCCAAATGGAATAAATTCATTAATTCGGTTACTGTACATATTTATAAAAAATCCCCAAAACACGTCAAATTTAAATTATAACTTGACATTCTTTAACGTGAAAATGCAACCCCTACCTTCAACCCCCTTAGAATGACAGGTACAACACCCAATTTTTTAAATGGGAAGTATAGGCTTGTGATATACCTATCATTTGAAAGGTCTCTTCATTCTCTATTCAAAAATGTTAGTGTTTTTAAATTTAATGCAAAAATTAACATAAAATAAATTAATATCATGTTGTTACCGAAATTCGCTAAAATATACTCGAAACTTATTACAATATACTTAAAACTTATTTCCCGTTTAGGTCTTGATAATGAGAAAGTGAACAAAAACCATAGCAATGTAGTTTTTAGATGGTAACCATTAAAAAACTTTAAAGAATTTCCCTGGCAACGCTATTTTAACAAGCAGTAGTAAATTGTTTTATTTAAGTTGTCATTGTTGTAATTTAAGTATAAAGTTTGTTCAATTCAATTCTGAAAAATGGTTAGATTAACGGAAATGCATAAAAACACAGTTTTACAAATGATTGGTTACGGAGATAACATCCGAACACAACAGGAAGTAACTCGCCTATTTCATGAGAAATTTACTAATTTACCGCCTATATCCCAAGGAACAATAAGTAAAATAGAAAAGCAGTTTCGCGAGTTTGGTCATGTAAGGCAGATAAAAAAAGCAGCTGCCAATGCGCTGAGTGATGAACTCAAATTAGATGTGTTGCTTGGGTTTCAGGAAAACCCACATACATCGAGTAGACCGGCATCCACTATATTCAATGCTAGCTATACATCGATAGCAAACATATTAAAAGAAAATAAATTGCATCTGTATAAGATGATACCTACTCAGGAGCTAATGGAAGACGATTTTAATAGGAGAACTTTTTTTTGTGAGCAAATGATGGACATGTTGGAGAACAATATTATCCAATTAGAAGACGTTATGTTTTCTGATGAGTCTACTTTTTTACTTAACGGTCATGCTAATCGGCAAAATTGCCGCTACTGGTCCACGGAAAATCCTCACTGGATGAGAGAAGAACACACTCAATACCCTCAAAAGGTTAATGTTTGGGCAGGGATTGTAGGGAACAATATCATTGGTCCCTTTTTTATTGAGGGCAACTTGAATGGCAACAATTATTTGGCACTACTTCAAAATGATGTCATTCCAACGTTGGCAAATTTATATCCTGATCCAGGTAACCCTCAAGTTCCAGCGAATACGATATGGTTTCAGCAGGATGGACTTAATGTCCGGCAGTACCTCGATACAATATTTCCCAATCGGTGGATAGGGAGGCGAGGATCGATTGAATGGCCAGCGCGATCACCTGATCTTACATTATTAGATTTCTTTTTATGGGGATATGTGAAGAGCCATGTGTACTAAACTAAACCTTCTGATTTAAATGACTTAAAAGAACGAATAACGCTTGCGATTAGGTCGATCACGTCTGATATGTTAAATAATGTTAGAAGACAGTTTTATTTGAGCTTAGGATGTTGCCAAGACGTTCGCGGAGAACATTTTAAACATCTACTTCATTAACATTCATAGTTCTTTTTCGTGTTCTACATTTTATAACGTTTTGCATTACATTTTAGTTTTTAATTGTATTGTAGCGAATTTCGGTAACAACATGATATTAATTTTTTTTATGTTAATTTTTGCATTAAATTTAAAAACAAGATTTTTGAATAGAGAATGAAGAGACCTTTCAAATGATATAACACAAGCCTATACTTCCCATTTAAAAAATTGGGGGTTGTACCTGTAATTCTAAGAGGGTTGAAGGTAGGGGTTGCATTTTCACGTTAAAGAATGTCAAGTTATAATTTAAATTTGGCGTGTTTCGGGATTTTTTATAAATATGTTCAGTAACCGAAATAATGAATTTATTCCATTTGGCTTTTACACACTGTATAAATAAAAATTGAATCTTACCAGAACCGAGGGTGACACCCACTAAGATGGATAGGATCCAAGAGGTAAGACTTTTTCCTTCGTTGAAATATTCCAAAAATTCGTCGTAAAATATTCCGAAGGAATAAGTAACACCGTCGGCTGCAACAAACATAAATATTTTTTTATTAAGAAAAATACCGCTTACTATAAATCAAAGCTATTTATTTATACATCAAAGACGATGTATTTAAAGATATAAAAGAAATGGGATAGTTCATAAAGTGTTGCAAGTGTTTTTTATTCTGTCAATTTTTCAGCAGAATTGATGTCGATAATTTATTAGTTTTACCAATAAGAATAATACACTCACTGACATAAAATTCGATCCATTGAAAATATTGATTTATTTAAAAATGTTTTCCTCTACTTTTGACTCACCCTGTTGGTTAATTCTGCTAACGAGCGGGTCACAGTTATTATGCAGCATTGCGTTTATGGACGAGGGCGTTGCCATATCGGCATGTTCTTCGAATTCGGTTCCAACTGGCGCGGGAATATAACTTGCCATTGTGTTACTATTATGATTTAAATGTTGACTAAATTATTCATTTGAAAATCTTTTAGTGAGTAATTAAGAATATTTATAATTATGCTTTTAGATAAATTTTACGCGTTTAAAGGAAAATATTGTAAATCCGCTAAAATATTCAAATAAATAAATAAATACAGCGGCCTTACAAAAGACCTTTGTCAAATTATGAAATAATAATATAATAATATAATTAATAATAAAAATATGTCAATAATAATAATAATATATACATAAATTACAAGACGAGTGGTAAAAAAGTCAGCTGTCATCTAAATTTTAAAGGAGAACGATTAACAGAGAAAAGCTAATGAAATCTTGCCGACGTTTCGATGATTTTTCCGAGGATTTTTCTTCTTCTGGTGGGTTGTTGTAACAAACAAAATATAGAATAAGTAAATGAATTAATAATTACGTATTTTAACTTGAATTAAAATTAAACTTTAAAAATGACAATGATTAACAGGTAATAACTAAAATAAATGAAAATTGAATGGAACATTTGAGGGTTAAGAAATATATTACTGATCTTCATCGTCATCCAAGTCTTCATCTTCATCGTCTTCATTTAGATTTATTATTATTGGCTCAATGTCTTCCATTAAATGATCTGTTTGCCACATCTTTTCCTCTGTCTTCTCTACCTTTTTTTCATAATTAGACCACTGCATTGGGGTTACTTGCGAATACGCTGTTTTTGTAAGTTTTTCCACATCCTCTTTTTTAAAAGTACTATTATTACGAGCCACATATCCTTTCACTTGGCTCCACACCATTTCAATAGGATTTAATTCGCAATGATAAGGTGGTAATCGTAGGACTGTTATATTATGTTCCGTGGCAATGTCGTCTATTTTTCTTAGGTCGTACTGCTCTCTAAACGCGTTTGCAGTAGCCAATAATTCTGTTTTTAAATAATCATCCTCGAAGTAAATCTCTTTTTCCAGTAGCCAGTACTTTATTTGTTCCTTATTCCAAGTTGTCTTTGGAAAAGGTAACTTCGCCGAATGGTATGACGCATTGTCCAACACTACAACATTCTTTGATCCGTTTTTCGGCAAATTAGGGATCAATTGATCTATAAATTGATCTGCGTCCATTTCGTCGTGGTAATCGTCTGCACCTTTCTTTGCCAGAAAAGTTTTTTCTGCACCCTCAAGAAAACCGTCTTTCCAGCCTGCATGAAGAAGAACAAATCTCGGTCCTCGTTGACTTGGAGCCTTCAGTCCTGCTGCCAATCCTTTGACAAATGCATATCGGGCATTTTTTATGGTAGTGTCTTTCCATTCAAAATTTACACTGTGGTCCACATTAATCCATGACTCGTCCAGATATATTACGTTATATCCTTCTTCGCGGAACTTCTTCACTGATCTTAAATATTTGTGCCTCCAGGCGATTATATCAGCTCTTTCTATTAGAATAGAGTCTCTTCCTCTCTTTCCATAAACAAACCCCATATCGTTAAGCAAGCGTCTTAGCGTACTTTTAGAAAAATTTGGTACATTTTCGTCTGAATTTGTTTTAGCAAGAACTTTTGCCAGTGTTGGTGGAATATTTTCGGAGTAGAATTCATGCACAGCTTTTCGTATTTGCGATTGGATACCTTCATCGTAGGTGATCAGTCTTGAATTCGACTGGCTGCTGTTCCGTCTTCGTTTTTTTGGCGATGTCAAAGGTCCAGTAGCGGCTTCGCTTATCAGATTATACACTGTTCTCACAATAAGGCCAGTCATTTCAGAAATCAGTTCTATTTTCGCTGTCACACTTTTGTCATCTTTTGTATTCAACGTATACGTTAAAATATTCAATAAAAGCCTCTTGGTTTGACGATGAAGATTTTCACCTTGTTTAAATTTTTCAAACGGTGCTGCTAACTGCATGGCTGTTGACGTTTCAATGACACTACCAGTGTCATTGAAACGTTTTACGTCTCTGGACGCTACATCTTGTAACACCTAATTATTCTAGCAGCATAATATTGAGACCCACCGTCTTGTACCATAGAGCAACTGCTCGAGCTGCATCAGTAGCCGTTAAAACCATGATATGTTGATAGTTCAAATAGTAATTATCAAGATATCTCGGTAAATAAAAAAACTAAGTGTTGGAAACAAATCAGACATCTTGATAAAGTTCAATATGTGCACATCTACTAGCAGAATTAACCTACAGGGTGAGTCAAAAGTAAAGGAAAACATTGTTTTCTTTTCTCCCCTGTATATGAGGGGAGTATGAAAATATTTTGAGACGTCAGAACAATTAACTTAAAAGTACAATTTCTTATCCACAAATTCCGCGTTAGAAAGTTACGAGCATTTTTAAATAAATCAATATTTTGAATGGATAGAATTTTAAGGCGGTAAGTGTATTACACAATACCTAGAAACTACAGAAAACTACTTGGTTTTAACTATTTGTAGTTTATATTCATTGACTCTGTTGTTGACTTTGACAACCCCAAGAACGATAAACATTTACCAGGATTGCCTAATCGGGCTGATTTGTCCGCCAGCTGTGTGACGTCACTGCAGTCCTTCATTATAACGTTTACCATATAAATGCATGGAAATAATAGGAATTAGACAGTATTTTTATGATTTCTGTAATACTAACGTACCACTATTTGAATTTTTAAGATTAAACACTTATAATTTATAATAAATATTCTCATAAAATCGTTTTAATACGGCCGAGGACTGCAGTGACGTCACGTGCGATCGATTTTTTGGCGAACGTACGTCTTATGGGATTAAGCAATCCTGGTAAAATGTTTATCATTCTTGGACAACCCTCTTAATTTCGTTTTGGCAGATATCGTAGGTACAATAATGTTTTGAAGATTCAAAAGATTAAAATTATGTAAAATATTGCAAAAATATATATACCTTATCAACAACAAAATTGATCAACAATGTTCTATTATCTATTTTTTTTAAATTAATCTAAATTTAATAAATATTTATTTAACAGCATAGATACAAGGGATTCTATTTATATTTCGGGAACTGCCAAGACTAATGTCGATAGATAAAATCTGGCATCACTACATTAAATTTTAAAATTTTTTAGCGTATTTTTATAGTATTAACAACGTTTGGATGTGGAGAAAATCGATTTTTATTTTCAATTTTACTCTACCCATTTAAAATAAAACAAAAATTATGGTACATTACGTAACGTGTGTGATAAGAAGCATTTTACCCCGCGTTGCGGCAAGTGCGTAAAATGCTTTACAGCGCGAGTTACGTACTATATTTTACCTAGGACCTACTTGTACTTGTTGAAGCATAAGAAACATTTATTTCAAAAATAAAATCGCCAACTGGCTGAATAATAATCGTATGCGCATACTGTTACACGCATGCTCTAATCTACAAAAAATATTTCGAATATGTCGGTTTGGAATTAACGCCATAGTGTAGTGAGACACATTTTTGTTGTTTTTGCATTCTAAATATTCAAAAGGGTTTTGTACATTGACCGAAGTGAAATTAGTTACAGAACAAGCAAAAAGTATCTTATACGTTACGATTGTAAGTTACATGATCCCAGACTTCATGTGAATATATAAAAACATATTAAATTACACTCTGCTAAAGATTACTTCTTAGAATTAATGTAAACATTGCAACTTTTGTAAACATTGTTTTTTTTATCAAACAATTCTATTTTCAGTCAGTTCTTTATGCTCTTTAAGTACATTCAAAGATCTCAATCTTTGAATACCTTTATCAAAATAAAGTTTTTAAAAATTCATTTGCAAATTTATTTACAAATAATTCATAATACTTAGGACTTTTTCTACGCGCATATCTGTCAGCGTCAAAAATCGCACTGTTGACATTCCATGTAAGTGACATTTATCAATAACATCCACGTAATGAGATCTCATAACATACACGAGTGTTTAAATAAGAAAAATTAAATTTCTTTGTTTAATCAAATTGCAATGGAAGTTTTATCAACGTATTACTTATTTGGTCTATTTGCATACTTTTGGCAATATTTTTAGTTTAAAATAGTGTTAGATTACAAGAGTAATGCCCCTAAATATCGGCAACACATTATACAGTTTCTGTTATTAGGATAGAAGAATGGAAAAATTGCTATAACAAACTATTTAAATGAATGCTAATTAATTAAATATTAATAAAAATATGTATCGGACATCCGGTACAATTAGAGGGTGATTCCCTGGGAAAAATTGTTCGCTATAATATTTTTGAATAGACTAAAATTAACTGAAATAATGGTATTATTTAACCAATTTATTCTGTAATTAGATCATAATGCGAAACATGAGCAGCTAACCAGTTCAAGTACGGAATACTTGGATTAATAACAAACAAGACTGCGCTATTAACAAATTTATTATACAGTGTGGAACGACGAATAAATGGATATTAGGTTTGGTTGATGTGACTGAAAAGGACCATTTTACAAATACTGCTTTTTCTCATGTAACAGGAATCTTACAGATTTAATATTAGATGCTGTGTCTACTCAAAACCTTCCAAGTAGGGGGATGATATTAATATTTTGTGAACTTCAAACATAAAATCCCAATCCCTTCAACAAACTGGGAAGGTGAAATACGTACTATAGGTTAGTGTGCATTTTTATTCTCAGTTTCTATAATTGACAGCTTCCCCAGAATTAAAATTTTCTTTTTAAACTTGATTATCACAATTTTTTTATTGCTACTTCTGTCGAACTTTGGTATTTACATACTTTTATTTACATATAATAATATAAATATACAGTGCGTTTCAGATAAAAGTATACACCTTTAATAACTTTTGTAATACTGGTATTTAGGAAAAATCCAAAAACAAGTCAATTTATGTTGGAAGAGGCAAGCATTATGGCTTATTTAAACTTACTGGAAAAGCCACCCCCTTACCCCTAGCTGCATCCCTTTTATTTTTTTAAATTACTTCTCATATTTTTTATGTAAAATTTGGATACTCCTCATCAGCTCAAAGAAAGATTTTTTAAAAAATTCCAAAATATTAATGTTATAATATACAACCCTAACAAGATTTAATTGTACTGGATTTAAAAAATTAATATTTCTGCATTTCGATTACTACTAACACCAACCATACACCAATGGACTAATTTAGTGATTTTTTTTTATATTTGCATCTTATAAAATAGGTTTTTAGTGGTTCAACTGTACAAATAAAATTTTTATAAAATTAATCCTCTAGCCATAATCGGCTTTTGAAATTTAAATTTAATGGTTACATACGTCATAAGTGGTAAGTGACGTGTTTCAATAAGATTGGTAGAAAATTTGCGATGTTGTCGATATGCTTTAATATTAACCGAGAAACTTATCTCTCTCTCTTATTTGTTGTCATTAAAAAGAGATAAACATATTGATATTTTTGTTCTCTGATTGACACTTTATCAAATAAGGAGTAAAACACTAAACAAAATATTCCGTCATTTTCGTTAGTTTAATTTGTTGTTTGGATGTGTTTGGTTTCTGAAAGAAATTAATTCTATACTATTTTTGGTTCGAAAATAAAAATCCCTAACACCTTCTCTTGGTGTTATAGCGGTTCCTTCAAAAATAACCAATAGAAGTAATTGTTCTCTCGGGGAGCAACCCTTCTATCGGTACAGTGAGAGAACGAATTTCAAGAATACGGTTTTGGCATTTTCAATAGAACCACGCCCACTTTCTATTGGCTGTTCTATTCTATCACCGTCAAGAATAGGGGTCTTGTTTGTTTATTACAGATAAACACGATTTTCTCTCCTGTCATATATCTTGTCAACTGGTACAATCAGTTAGTCACAGAACACGGTGTTTTGTGCCGCCAGTTCTTTGAGAATAATTGAAACGAACGTAGCTAAAATGTGACAACGTTGACTTTTAAACACACTTCATTATTGGTTATTAGTTGGAGCTACGTTTAAAACTTACTAATTATTTATTGCTAAATTTTACGAAATGAGAAAAAATAATTGCAAAATGAATACCAATATAAGTAAGTAGGTATCTTATCCTAAATATATATTGCTATCATTTTGATTAATATGATCCTACTAAACTAGTCCATTCAAGATCCAAATTATACCTCAAACCGTTTTACACACTTGGAATGAGTGAGATAAAAGATTCTCTAGTTATAAAATTTTGCAATTGACATGATGTTCATCTTTTTCTTTTCCTGTGGTTCCTGTTTGAATTTTTAAATTTTTTTTATTTTAGAATCTCTTTATAAATATATGGTTAAGGGCACAAAGTCCTTTAGAATAAAAACAAATTTGAATCTAAGTTATTATGCACTAAAAAATCTCAAATTTATGTCCCGATTAGTCTTATTTAGTTAAAGAAATGCCTCCAAATGACACCTTATTAGTCAGTCCGAAAAGTGACAATCAAAGCAAAATTTAGTTTATTGAAGACTCTCAGAACCTTGATTGGTCGATTTTGATATTTTTCTTTGAAAGATAAAATTCAATTTACTCTCCAAAAAACGTACAAAATTATTGTGAACAATTCGGGATTATTGCAATAAAAAATCTCCACTACCAAGGACGTTCCGTTTAAAACCGACCCAGTGAATCATTGTTGAAAGATTTTTATTGTTTAATTAATGCAAAAAGTTACATTTAATAGAAGTATAAATAAAATCAAACACAGTATTTCGGTTTAGAAATGATAAACTCTTGCAGGCCGGGAGCGTAGGTGAAGTTCATTGACAATGGCAATAAATAATTGGCATTGGCGCAAATTCAATTTGCGTATACAGTGTGGAATGGACAGATTAAATAGATTCGCAGATCAAACGAAATTACATTTTTTTTTAAAGATTTAAAAGTTGTTTATAACAATCAAAGACGCAGCTGGCATTCAGCAAGATAATAACATATAAAAAATAGAAAAAAAATACACGAAAATTTTGATATTACCATGGTCAAAATACTTTAAAAATTTTTAAAATACCGGATGTCCCAGAAGTTTCTGACCCGTATAGTTTTCGCGGAACAATTTCTTTTTATACGGGGTTGGCATAAAGTATGGAACCAAGTAAATATCTTTTAAACGAAAAGAACGATATTTATGAAAATTTGCAGGTAAGTGCAATGGAACAAAACGCATCTGATGTACATTTTTTTGATAATAATATACTTCCGGTTTAACCGGAAATGCCATCAACTTCTTTAATTTAAATGGGACACCCTATATATTTTTACAGATTTTGAATGAGCTTGTTATTTTGAATTCATACATACTGAGTTTAATGTAAACAAATTTGTAAAAACGAGGAATAACTCACTGTTAGTAGTACAATAGATGTACATTTCATTATTTTAGAATAATGAGAAACAAAATTACTTCAAATGTACAAAATGCTCGCCGTTTACTTGCTGACATTATGCCATCCTATTAACAAATTCTTGAGTCACTCTTTCCAAGACTTCTCCACGTATTAGTTCACATTCATCAATAATTCTTTGTCTCAATTCCTGTAAGTTTGTTGGTCGTCTAACGTAAACACGTGATTTTAGATAACCCCAAAGAAAAAAATCTAACGGGCTAAGATCCGGAGAACGAGCAGGCCACTCTATGAATCCTCTACGTCCAATCAATCGATTTGGAAAATTCGCATCCAGAATATCCCTAACCCGTCTATCATAGTAGGGAGGTGCTCCATCTTGTTGAAACCAAATATTTTGTGGTAATTGCCCATTCTGTTGAAGTGCAGGAATAATTTCGTTACTTAGTAGATCCAAATACTTGTCACCATTCAAGTTTTCGTCGATAAAAAATGGGCCTATAAGCTTATTTTCGACAATTCCCATCTAAACATTTAACTTGGATGCTGGGTATGTGCTTCATGAATCCAATGAGGATCTCATTTGAGTTATGGCGATTAACTGTTCCATTTAAACAAAAAGTTGCCTCATCGGAAAAAACTATGCTAGAAGCAAAATTTTCGTCGATATTACAGATGTCCATTAGCAGTTCGCAAAATTCCAGCCGTCGGTCAAAATCAACGTATGACAATTCTTGAACCAACTGTACCTTATACGGATGATACTTCTCACTTTTTAATATCTTTCCTACAGAACGTCGACTGATACCATGGTTTAGTGCCAAATTTGTGGTGGAAGTTTGAGGTGATTCTTCTAAATCGATTGCAATATTTTGTTTAACACTTTCGTTCGTTGCAGTCCGCGGTCTTCCAGGTTTTAGCAAATTTTTTACCATCCCAGTAGTATTAAAACGTTGTAATGTTTTAGTTACTGTTGAGCGTGATATAGGATTTCTCTCCGGATGCAAATTTTTAAAAATATGACACACTTCTTCACTTCTTCTAACACGATCACCATAACCGATCATCATTAAAATTTCAATACGCTCTTTTTCACTTAATTGAACCATTCTAAATTGTGCAATTTATTTCCGTCAATTAGAATTTGACACTTGAAGAACAAAAGACGGACTAAACAGTACTTGTTTATTTATTACTATGCATACAAACAACATCAATTAGTTTATCTAAATAGGTTTTTGCTCTAATGCAAAAAACTCAAAGGAGGTTGGTTAAAGTGCTATATTCCTCGTTTTTACAATTTTTTTTTACACTAAACTCAGTATGTATGAATTCAAAATAACAAGCTCTTTCAAAATCTGTAAAAATATATAGGGTGTCCCATTTTAAATTAAAGAAGTTGAGGGCATTTCCGGTTAAACCGGAAGTATATTATTATCAAAAAAATGTAGTACATCAGATGCGTTTTGTTCCATTGCACTTACCTGCAAATTTTCATAAATATCGTTCTTTTCGTTTAAAAGATATTTACTTGGTTCCATACTTTATCCCAACCCTGTATAGTTTTTTTCAGTGTACATGTTTCATTAGTAAAATCTTCTATAGGGTGATTAGAAAAAAGGTGTTTTTTAAATGCAAATATCGTGGATTTTTTTAATGGAACACCCTATATATTTTTATTCTATCTGAAAGACGAACTCTTTCCCTTTGAGAACATGTATAATTTGTTAAAGTTTTGAAGAAAAATGAGTAAGTTATTTGATTTTTTAGGATAGCCAGTTATGTAGGCATCTACGGGTTTCAATGTAAAAGTAGTCTTTGGGATTTTTATAGATTCAACAAACTGACACAACGAACTGTTTTTTATATTTAATAACAAATTTTGCAAATAAACACTTTCTTTCATTGTTAATTTTCATAATAAATGTTCATGGAATTTTTTCTAGAATATTATCAATAATCCAAAAATGAACTAATACGGTCACGGTCACAAGACACACCCTGTATGAAATAATTATTAATAACCTAGCGCACTAGAAATAATAATCGACGGATACGAGCATTTTTACCATTTACGTTTTATTAGAATTCATTCCATTTGACTGTTTCACACTGTTTACTTCAACAAACAAATATGTAAACTTCAACAATATTTATTTATGTTCAAGCAATTTTGCCAAAATTTTGTCTTTTATTAAACAAACAAGAACCAGTTAGAACGGTACAAAATAGCCAATCTTTTTAGTGCAAGCAATCAACATAAATAAATAATTAAAAGTAAAAGGTCACATTTACGAGGTTAAGGACTGCATGTTATTATTTATACAAGAAATGGTTGATTTAAATTTTGTTTTAGCGTATTAAACGATCTTTAAGTTATGTAGGCTGTAAATAAACAGGACCAAACGACGTTATTAATAAAAATATAATTTTTATGGCTAATAGCAATTTATTAATTGTACAGTGTGGAAGCCAATTAGGCTTTAATTGTAAGAAATTACTTGAATGAAATTTTAAACTAACCCCACAAATCATTTTGTCCACGACCGTGCTATAAAACCTTAATTATACATGTGCTTGCTCAAGTATAATGTTACCCATTATTCACTAGTGAATAATGAACCATTATACACTGTAAGTATGACGTCAAAACAGCACGTATGTCTAAACTTGGTATGAGAATATTCTTTGTTCATAGCACGGTAGCATACACTCCAATATACACACGCGTAATAAGTGTTGCCTATACAGAGTGTACTTTGGTATATGGTATACTTTATACACAGATACACACGAATATTATTCAATACGAGTATTTTATATAAACTTTTATTTACATGCTATTCTGCAATTTTCTTTGTCTTTGCAGTCTTTTTGATTTGTAATTTTGCTAAATAAGAAGTATTTAACAAAATAAAAATATAATTTTGTCCTAAAATATGTGTTAGTTACATAAAAACTTAAAAATCAAACAATATTGTGTAAAAAAAGTATAAAAGCAATATTTACATCAAAATCAAATATTGGCTTTTTAATAGTTCTGACTTAAATAAGGAGTAATTTAAGTATGAACTCAAATGATAATGCTGCTACGACATTGTACTTTACTTCATAAAATAAAGATTTTTTATAATTACTAGTAAATTTTATTTGAAAGTCGTGAACAAAGTATAGTATTCTACTCGCATGTAACGGCTATTATTATATGCTTATTGAATAATATACTATTATTCCATTTCCACACTGTATAACTATTATTATATTAAGAGTATTACATTTTTAAAATGATCAAATATTAAACAAGATATCGTTATATTGGATGTTATGAATCTGTAGGTGTTTCCACATCATTATCAATACAGTGTGTGTTTGGTTTATTCTTGCGTAAATAATATACGGTTTATCAACAGATTCGATATTTAAAAAATTGCACAAGGGTTAGTAATCGAATTTCATTAAAGATTAACAGTTATAGAAATTTTATTCGAGCAAAATTCACAAATTCACAGAAATATCCTATTATTTTAAAAGTTTATCATATTTGGTTAACCTATTTGTCGTTAGCTAACTGACCTAACATTATGGTTAAAATATTTGTCATTTTTACCTAATAACAAGTTATCAAAATATTTATTATAGGATTATTAACATATTTTCTGGTTTTATGGATACGTTCTTACAGATGCTTACAACGACTAATCAGAAATCTGAAAACTGCAAATACAAGTCTCTATTGATCCAAACAAAAGTAACAAGTAATCGCATCTTGCACAAGTTTTGCGTATTTGATTGTTTTATAACACTATCTATCTTTTTCAAATGGACTATAAATCACGATCTTTGCAACAAGAATTTGTTTTTTTCAATAATATAAACATAAAACAACCTATTTATCTACTAATCGTGGAAATTTCTCTAGAAACTTTTCAAACCCATAAAATTAGTCATATTCAAAGTTCATTATTTAATTGTATTATACATACGAGGATTGGTAGGATGGAATGATAGGCATCTTCACGAGAGTTCTCTAAAATATATGATAAAATGTCCAGTTGTAATCATTGTTTACATATTCTATGAAAACCACTGGAAATTAGACCAGTTTAACAATATTATTTTTGAATAAAATGTAAAAAAAATATTATAATGTTTCTAGATTGCATAAGTGCTTTATGGGACCTAGATTGAATTTGCTGGAGATATTTGAGATTAATGAAGCTGAGAATGATGATGATCTTATATGCCTTAATGAACAGTTGAGACCGAATGATCCTTACATCTTCCTTTCAAATCCTGATTCCACTCTATTCTCTTGTTGTTCACCTTTTATTTGTCCTCCACAAAGTTCTTTTTAGAAATTGCTTTTTTTTTTAATTTTGTTCTCTAATACAACATTAATTAATTCTCAATTGTCAATAGATTCTTCTTTTTATTCCATATGTATTGATAGATCATAGATAATAATTTGTAAACATTTTATATTCTTATTTTTAGCCTGATGATGGTCTTTAACCAGACCGAAATTAGTAGCTTTGTAACATCAGTACAATTGTTTATATCAATAAATAACTTTGTGACATTGACATTGGTCTTTTCCTTTCTTCAAATATTATTAAGCTTAAAAAAGAAGAAGGAATAAGAAAAAGAAGAAGAGTTTATCTAAATTTTACTAACTGTCAACTTTTGATTAAAGACAATCATGTAATGTTAATTTAGAACGATTCAATTTTTAAATGTTTCATTTTATCCTTTTACCAATATTCGATATTTATTGACGAATAAAATGTGTCTCCTTTTGAAATTATGTCAAATATTTACGAGTAATTACGGCAAATGTTAAGGCTGGTAAACATAAAGTCAATGTCTTTATGTAAATAAAAGTTCGATAGACTAATCTTGGAAAATGAATAATAGAATTTATTTTTACATCAAACACCTTTGTCTCTACTACAACATTTTAGCATCGTCATTATTTTTTAAACGCTTCCATTTTGAAATTCTTGCCAATACATATGTTTTAGATTTTTATATATAAATAATAAACTATAGAAAATATTTCGCTGTTACTTGATATTCGTAGCGTACGATAACAACTATGTGGACAGACCTTGAATATTTTTAATGCCAGAAACTATACTAAACTTACTCATTTTAAAATTAAGTTCTTTGTCTATATAGAAATAATATTGCAGTTGTACCTATTAGTCATTTATTTTCTGCAGTTATACGAGGTTTGCTCGTTAAATTATTGACAGTAGAAATGAAAAAAGTACTACATTTTGTTACATGGTCATATTGAAGTTTCTGTTTTATAAGATGCTGAGGTTATTAGTCAAGGGAATAATATCATAAATTTATTTGCTTCTAAGATATATAAAACTGTGCATTGATATAGAAAAAACTGATCTTTACATTAACTTTATGTATTTGTGTACATTTCTGTCTTATCTGCACATAACATAAAGATTTGATCAAAGCAAATAGTTTAATAGCATCTTATAATTGCATGATACATAGAGCATTTTCAATTCCCATGAACAAAAATAACTTTGATAAAGAAATTGAGATCATAAAACAAATAGCTACATCTAATGGCTATCTATTAGATTTGATAAATAAATAAATTAATTAATGTTACTATAACTTATGGTAACTAAAGAAATGAAATGTTATAAAAACGTTATATATTGTGGAAATATTTCCAATGCAATTTTAAAAATAATATATTCAGCAACATCTGTATTACCTAATTTAATTCAAAACACAAAATAATATTGGTACAAAATTGTCAATGATTAAAGTGTGTTCAACAATATAGTGCCTACAACAAAAGGGGACTGACTTTCAAATAAAATTTACTAGTAATTATAAAAAATCTTTATGTTTTGAAGTAAAGTACAATGTCGTAGCAGCATTATCATTTGAGTTCATACTTAAATTACTCCTTATTTAAGTCAGAACTATCAAAAAGCCAATATTTGATTTTGATGTAAATAATGCTTTTATACTTTTTTTACACAATATTGTTTGATTTTTAAGTTTTTATGTAACTATATAACACATATTTTAGGACAAAATTATATTTATTATTATAGTGCCAAATTTATTTAATCTAATAAAAATATATTAAAATAAATTCTGAATTCTGAATTTTTATAAAATTAAATGTCGAAAAATGTAACGCTGCATACAGGCTGTCCCATATCGACCTTTACCTAGAAGTAAAGTTTATGGGGAACGGTTAATACTAGATGAATGAAATTTGGTATACAGGGGTATTCGACACTTCTGAATCCAACTTAATAATTTTCAAATTTATGGTACTTCCGGTTATACCGGAAATTGACACCAACTTCACTGCTTTAAATGGAATACTGCATTTTTTTGAACATATAGTTTAATATTATGGTTATAATTATACTTTTGTGTATACTTTTTTTATTTAGAAGAAATTGTTTATTAAAATTTATTATTTTTAAGGATTGTTTATTACATTCAACGTTTATTCCTTTCACCCTTTGGGTATAGGGAATGCTTAACAAAAATTAAAGTTACATAATCGGATATTCCATTTATGATATAAAATACAGGGTGTTCCATTTGAAAGAAGAGAGAAAATGAAAGGTTCGAGTTATCCTTCACCCTGTATACAAAAAGGAAAAAATTAATATTTAATAGAATACGGTGATATTGTATCATATTACGAAACTCTGTTAGGCAAAATACAGTTTTTCTTCAACGTACAATAAGTTACAGAGCGTTGATTTACCTACGATTTTTACACAAACGTATCCATACCTTCTGAAGGACTCTGTATAACGTATCAAAACCTTATATCAAAAGCTTCAAAAAAATGTGAGCAGTCCGAATTCGGTATAATATACAGGGGTTCCCATTTAAAAAATCATATGTTTGGTTTGTAACGGAGTTATACAACACACTGTATAGTTTAAGGTAATTTCAAAATATGGACCCCAAAGACATCTACTATTTTTGTTAATAACATTTTTTGATATTTTCTAAAACAACCAATATACCGAACTTTGGTTGGTACACCCTGTATATCTATATTAAAAAAATTGACTTACTAACAACGTGTATCATGAAGGATCCGAAGACCACCATCCATCCCCAACCGCCGTCCGGAGGTGGCGGTAATTCGCTGTCTTCGTCTTCATCTTTCCTTTTCGAAGTATGACCAACAGACATATTATATCAGATCACCCTGTAACACAAAGAAAACGTATAAAATTTTATTAGATATCGTTAGCAACGACCTTGAGATGAAAATAAACCGAGAAATAAACATTTGAAATGAATATTTACAGATTTTTCCTTGTCGGCAACCGATGTCCTTAGTGGAGAATCATTAGATATAATCCAAGTGAATTTCTATTAAAACTGAACTCTCAATTTTCTTTGCTTTGTTACATTGCATTCTTTTTACGTTATTGGCAAAAAATTCATGTTCGAACGGATCCTTCTCAGGACACCCGAACAATGTTGGACTCATCATTGCTATCATGATGCTTACTAACCAAAACCAACTCAAAACTCGCTGTTGGCCCCATCTCAATAGCCTAACCTAACCTAACCTAACTTAACCTAATCTAATCTAACCTAACCTAATCTAACCTAACCTAACCTAGCTCTATGGGAATGAACACGCAGTAGTAGGGAGGTAGTCGTAACACTGTATGTCCCAATTCTTATGCAATTGTATCACAAACTTCCTTTTTTTTGAAAGAAAATGACTGCACCACTTGTAAAAGTTCTTTTTTTGGGTAATTTTCCTTAAAATATATGTCATTTGCAGCCATGAAGTTTTGAATCTCCAATTTCGTATTCTTTGAGCCAGGAATTTTTTGTAATTCTTGGCTATTGTAAACTTATCAGTCCCAAAAAGGCAGGGAGCCAAGTTGTAACCAAAAAACTCTCCAAAAGAGATCCGGGCTAAGAGACCTTTTTCAGGGGTGGTTCCACTCCAAGTTAATGCTCACTATAGGAAGGATTGGGATGTATAAGTAATAAGGGCGCCACTATCTTTTGAGCGCTATCGATTCAGCAAACAAACTACACAAAAACTAAGGTGAGAAAGATAGAAACACCTTGTAATTACTTTAATTAAACAGCAAATAAAGAAACTACTTGAAATAAAGACCGACCCCGCTACGCTTCGTTTTAGTTGTGTATAGAGACGAGTTAGAGACAAAAGCAATTAAGTTAGACTATAAATGCTTCTTCAGGAGAAGCAAAGGTAGAAAGAAGATGTACATCGGGGAAGTTATATCATTCCCGCTGAGGCTATACGGGAAAGGGTTTTACTGTCTCGGATACGAAGATGATCTGACAGTGGTGGTAACGGACGTTTTGCTAGCATAGTTTCAGAGCTTACGCAGAAAGCTCTGAAGGAAGTGCTGTGAAGATAAAAGCCTATCGATCAATCCTTAAAAAAACAGCAGTGGTCCTCAAGGAAAAGATTACAACAAAGTTTAAAGATACCTGAGATCAAGGACATAGAAAAACTATTTTTTAGTGAGGCTATACATCCAAAAAATCACAAAAAAGGCTACAAACGTAGACGGTTGTGCAGGAAAATATGAAGGAGCTTTGACAAGGCTGCGGTTGGAGAAGAAAGAGAGAGAAGAAGAAGATTATTGCAATGGATCACAACCTAATTTGCCACGATTAAAGAAAGAAAACCTAGGAGTTCCTCAATGTTAAAAAATGCATATAACTTGATTGTGGAAGTTGTTTCATGAATATTTAAAGTTGCAACAATTTGAACGAATAATTGAATACAGACTAATAGCGTTTCCCATTCGTTGCACTCGGGCAGCACTGGGTTTTTAGAGAATTCAAGGTCAGTGCTGTCAGATGCATGCTCTAGAGCAAAACCAATGGAACACGAAAATTGATTTGACCCGGACCGGACTATTTGTTTTTATTGACATTTGATAATAAAAAAATTAAATTTTTTGTCTTGTAGAGTGTAGATTTTATTTAACTAGGTGTGGTTAGTCATTTGGTTGTAAACATTAATTACTTAGCCAGGGTTGTAGTTCTAAACATATTTATAATAATGTATTTATTGAAAATTAAAATTAACAATGAAAATTTCTCTCTCGACTTTGCAAATGATTACGAAACTCACTATCCGCCATTATTGTTTTGCACTACCGTAACCCTTCATCAAATAGCTAGTGCCAAATTATTGCCCTCGGTTCGCCCTTAGCTCGCTCGAAGTTTGAGTGACACATGAATGGAACACAAAAAAATGAAAAAAGTTCAACGAATGGAACTGCCCCAGTGCAACGAATGGAAAACGCTATAAAACTACACTAGAGATAGCAAGTAATGATAATTTTTATTTACCGAAATGAAATATAAATAATACAAATGGAGAATAATAATATATATAAATACATAAACAAATAATCACTGAAGTTGCGAGTAATCAAGATCACTACGTGATATCATTAAATCATCAAATAAACAACAAATCAACGTTGATATGATCTATAGTTGTTCATTTCATAGAAACACGAACTTAAACAAAACAAGATGCAAATAAACGATCCACGTGTATAGGTTTAGTTCATGATTTATTTTACTGTAGCACCTCTCAGATCTAGTGAGATTTTTATTCACACCTTATAGTTTATTTTAGTTATATTTTCATTGTTAAAAGATTCCATTTTTTATCGAACTTCGAGTTATAGTCTTTCCAATATTAATTGCTAAAATCCATTTAAAAGTATTATACAGAGTGAGTTTGTTTACTAGGCTTCAAAGTAGAAAGAATGGCATGAAAACAACATATTTGTCCCGTTAAACATCCACTCTGTATCGTCAGAACCCAGCTCTCTCTCTAGACTGGTAGTTGTACAGCGCGAAAACAAGTGTGGTACGCACGCGACTCGTTGACGGCTTTTAATGGTCCGCTGTATTCTGCTGCGTGTTGGGGTCTCGTGGTGATTTTTTGCGGCAGTTTTTATATAACTCATAAAGTCGGTGTGTAGTGCAAATTAATTGATAACCTTAAATTAGTTACATATAATATGGCAGCGTTTTGGAGACCTTTTGAATCAGAAAATGGAAATCCAGGTCAAAATTAAAATTCAGAAGATATGATATCGCCAACAGGTGAGGTTAGTAGCGAATTTTGCAATAAAGATTTACACATTCAGTGTCAGACGGTTACTTTATATATGTATCAGTGTTTGAAAAATGAAGATTAAAAACAATCAGATGCGGTTATAAAAAAGCGAATTAATACGTTAACTAAAATTTCTATTTACACTATTTCTCGGGTTATTAAGCACGGTGACGTTATAGATCATTCGCAGGTGCGGAAAAACAAAAAAACAAAATTTGCAAATGTTGACGATGCTACAAAAGATTTTGTAAAGCGAACGATTCATAATTTATATTAAGAAAATATTTTACTGACTTTAGAAATCGTTCAAAGGAAAATTACGAGATTATCCTGATTATTATTATAAAAGCTTAGAAACTTTACGCGGTATACTATTAGAATGCCCTTTTAATTATAAGAAATTAGATAAACGAATGGTTATAATGGAATCGCGGCGTATTGTTGTACTCCGTGAAGAGCTAACTGTTATTCTAGTACTACTGCTCCTGATATTTTCGAAATAAATTATGGTGTAGTGCTCCATCTAGAGGACAGTGTTTTTTTTAGGTAAATAATAATAACAAACAATTAAACAAATTAAGCCACAAGTGATTCTGTTGGTTCCTACAAAATCACACTGCATTTAATTAATTATTATGAACGAATTAATCCGTATATTTAATTATTTTTATTATAAAGATTTGATTTCTAGTGTTTTATCAGCGATTAAGAAACACTCTAGTAGAATTAATATTTATAGAGATAAATCTCGTTGACTTTAGAATCATCAGATGGAAAAAAATATAAATTGTATTAAATTAAACAAATCACGACAAATCATTCATTTTTCAAATGTGACTTGTACAAATGAAGAAAGGAAAAAACTAATGTCAATGTCACAAGTTTTATTAAAATGATATGTTGATGTTACTTGTTACGACCTATTTAGAGGCCATCACCAGGCTTAAAGTTATTAACTAGGAATTTAAAAGTTTGAACCTCTACCAGTACCAGCTGAAAAAAAAATACCAAACTGAGTCAACTTTAATTGCTCAACCAACTTAACTATAAAGCATATCATAGTAGAATGTTCACTATAGTTCAGGGAAAAAAGTTAACATATTAGTTTAAATAATGAACTGTAGAATTAAAATCTCAACCAAAATTTTTTTTAAAGATTTTCAGATTGATGTCTAATTACAGAAATAAGCTTATAGAGAATGGAAAAACATGCTGGTTGCAGGCGCTAACCAAAAATTGCATTCTATTAAAAATTCCCAATATATCTTTTTTTTTAAGATTGTTCATGCCTACGAATAAAGAATAGAAAGGAAGGACTGTTGTCATATTTTAATCTAGCAAATAATCGCGACGGAAGTCGGCCATATTGAAGAACCAAATATGACTCATTCGAATCGTGACATTTGACATGTACCTATAGTTTTTCTTGCTGTTTTATATATTATTTTCTGATTTAAGTAGTTAACCCAACTCTTAAATGGGAATTACTTTTCATCTGTAGGGTTCTATTTATCTGAATTATTAAAAATTAACAAAATATTTTAATGACAACCACATTGTTATCATAGACGTTCCTTTATTTTTTATATAGACCAACTAAGTCAACTATTTATAATTACCTGCTTAGAAGTTTTTAATCTAAATTTATATTCCTACAACTTTATGACAATGTATATTACTGTACAGATAATTACAAGCGGAAAACAGTTATTTTTTTTAATAATTAATACGAGACATAAGTTTATAATACCCTGTGTGTGACACCACTGGTAACCGGAAACTTCAAGTCAGCCATATGCAAGAACCATCGTCAAATCGTATTATATTCCTTCCTTTTTATTATTTATTCGTAGGTTCATGCTTTGTTAAACAGAAAATACATTGAAAAGAATTTATAATGAGGTAAAAGACAAATAGGAAAAAACTAAAATAATTACAACTATGTTAATGTTTGCAGAAGACAATGAGATTGACCAAAACATAAAAAGAATAAAATTAAGAATGGAAAAAAATACTAAGAATAAAAAACTAAGAAATATTATATGAAATAAAGGAAGATGTGGAAAATAAATTCATAAATACAGCATTTAGAACAGAGACAAAATAAATTATATATGCAAATTGAAAATATAAAAGCAGTAAGATCCAGATAAAAATAGTTAGTTTGAGATATTTCCGTAAATTCTTTGTAGACTTAAAATGACAATACCTCAACAACTTTTAGAACCAAAATTAAATTTAAGTATATTTTTGCAGAACTTTATTTATAAAAAAAAGAAAATATTTTACAAAAATTCAAAGAACCTCATTACTATTTAGGCTCAAACTTCTTGCCTGCTGACGTTTTGCAATACGCCACATTATTGTGACGTCATTGTCGCCATATCTTGACATAGGTCATGGCATTTTATCCAAACAAACTTTAACCTTACGTAAGTTAGTTTACATTGAAGATTTTTGTATTGTGTATTTTCTTGTTTTTTAACATTATGCTGAGAAAAATTAAAATAATATTACTTAATAGCATACAGTAATGGCTCAATTCTCATGCATAGTCTGGTTTACAAATACATAAATAACAAATAACTACAATATCGCTTTTAAACTATTAGTCACGTTCCATACTTAGAGACAAACCAAAGAAGGCAGGATTCTTCGTAGACAGGCGCAAAAAGATGCTTTAGACATCATGGATGATAGCAACATCCTTTATGGACCTGGCATTGATGATTCAGTGTGAGGTAAGCCGATAAAATTTGCTTATAAACGTTTTATACAAGATTTTTTAGTGTTCAAAACTTTAAAGAGTTTTTCCCACAAGTCACTTTTTTAAAGCCGGTGGACATTATAACTTCAAAAATACTGCACCGATCGTTTTGAAATTTTGAACACTATTTCTGTCCATCATTTAAGAGGCCCTGGCGAAAAGTTTTTTTCAAATTTGTTGATAATTGTTATTTTATAATAACAAATTAGGGGGCTTTTTCACGAAAAATCGCGTTTTTTCCTTCAAAGTACTCCAAAAAAGTGAAAAAGTTAAATTTCGAAAAAACCCCACGTCACCTCCTGGGGAAAACTGTTATCTAACGAATGAACTTTGATTTATTGATTTCAGATGATCCAGCACCAAGTTACGATGTCCACCGCAACTATCCTTTTTTTCGAGGCACGTCGTAATACTTGCTGCCATTACCGTATTTGTTAATATTTTTTTGTGAAAATTTTACAGAACATTCTTTAAATGTGATACTTCAATGTATCATTGCATTTAATAAAAAAACTTCAACTGGTTCCTCACAAAAAATTCATAAAAGCATGCCTTTTTTTCAACGAATTAACTTTACCCCCCCCTTAATGATTTTCCATTTTTTAAAAGACTTCTCATACATGTTCCTAGATTTTTGTTGCAACAATAAACTTTCTACTTCCAACACTGCATTTTCTACATCTGATGGCAGGTTTTCCTTTTCTTGTGTCAATTCTTTTCCGTCCTTTTCGTATTTATTCACTTTGTACCTACACCAAACGCAACAATATTCTCCGCAAAAACCAAAACATAACATTTGTTGACAAAGTAATTCATATCCCTAGCAACGGAGCAACACAACTGCGATTTTTGAGCCCAAAATTACAATTTTCTTTGAAACTCTATTTTCCACCTAAACTTGCTACAGAAAAAAATATTGTCTTGCACTCGACGATAAAATCGCATTTTCTTCTCGAGCATAATTAACGTCTCGACGTTAAAGTACAATTTTAATAAACAAATAACAATTATAATACATTCAAAGTCTGCAACATTATCATAGTAACACATAACCTAAAAGTTTAATAGCCTGTCTACGGCACTGATTAAATTCATAGAAAACAACAGCAATTAAAAGAATGTCTGCACAACTTTCAACGCAAAGAAAACATCTGTTTTTAATTGAATGAGTGGATGCACTACAATATTCTTTTGAAAAAATGTTCATTCACACATTCATAAAGTAGATATTTTTAAAAAACTCCCAAATTCAAACTAAAAAATACTAACCTCCAAAGTAAATAAACAACCAATAACCAAATGGTTAGTCGAAACTATATCACAGAAACTTTATTTTACACACAAAAATCACTTAACAAACAAATACATTAAAACTTCCACGTGGTGATAATGACCAAGACTAGTTTTAAAAACAGCTCACCGCGGTTTGAATTATTATTATGGTACGATACCCACTTTTACGAAAACGCACGTGGTAGAAATGGATACCACTACTATACGGTTCTACGGTGTATACGTCCGACAACGTTGAGGGTTTTTGGCAAACGAATTCTACAGATTAGACCGTTCAACAATTTATATGTTTAACTACACTACGATAAGATTGTTTAAATCCCCCTCCCCACCACAATCCATAACGATCGTTCTATTTAGTCAAGTTTATCAAGAATTAAGATAAAAACGCTGAAATTTCTATTTATACATTTATTTCATCTTACAAAGCACATTAGTGCTCTCGAGAATCTCGGTTCATTGTTTACAAATCTTGGTCAGGTACAGGGTGAGAACGAAAAGTGCATCGTGCACAGTAATATTTAATATTTATAATAAAATATCATAACTATTGGGACATAGACTAAGGACAGGTTATTTGGACCAAAATATGGCTATTGGACCAAATATGCCTTAATATAATGTTGCTGAGAAAAAAGATACAGGGTGTTAAAGTTAATTTTTGTTTTTCGTTTTTTGCTAATAGTTTCCCTGTATATTTATAAATTGATATCAAAATTGGCACAGAGGCATAATCTTAGACAAGAAATAGTATTTTATTTACAATTTTACGTTTTGTCATAGAGGGCGCCACGTGGATCACTCCTAATGATCAAATTGAGTCTAAACTTTTTCTGATGAAATTTTTTAGTAATTTTTATTAGAAAATATGACGTAAACATCATTTTTACGTAAAATTGGTACTCTTGTTTAAACATGATAATTTCAACCGTTTTCGATAAAAACGCAGTCGAACTGCTTAGAGTCTTAAAAGAGGATTTCAAATATTAATTCATTTATGAAAAGTATGCTTTGGACTGTCAGATAATTGTTGTTGGTAAATGTCATTTGTTCAGAGTAAATTATTTTTGATGTGACAGTGTAGTGTAATGTTGCATTTTTTAAAAGAAATCATTACTTTTTTTGATTGAAATGCCTCGTCACAATCATTTTACTAATGAAGAAATGCGAAATATGATTTGCGTATACGCACAAGAAAATTTTTGCGGTCGCTCGGCAGCCAGAAGGTATGGAATGTTATACGCAAACAGAAGGCAACCAAATCACAAAAGTTTTGCAAGATTAGAAACTAGAAACAAAAATTAACTTTATCACCCTGCATCTTTTTTCTCAGCAACATTATATTAAGGCATATTTGGCCCAATAGCCATATTTTGGTCCAAATAACCAGTCCTTAGTCTATGTCCCAATAGTTATGACTCACCCTGTATACCTACAGGAGAATAATTCAAGAGTTATTGATGGTTTAATCTTCACCATTTTCAACGACCGTTATAAAAAAAAGGTATAGAGTATTAAAATGAGAAGTACTACCATAAAATTTGGGTGCCGTCCATAGGCGTAGGTATAAATCTTATAGTACGGGAAATGAATATAGAAAAAAGTTAAAACGTAGGAATATTTTGGTTCTGCAAAGATTTACTTGAAATTTTAATAGAAGGTAGGGAATAGGATCAAAATCTACAGTATCCGCCAAAATAAACAGTACCGAAAATAAAAATAAAAATTAATTTTTAATTTCTGTAATGTAAGTATTCAAAATGTTCACCATTTCGACGCAAAAAAGCTTCATATCGGTAAGTCAATAAACATATTTATAAAACGTGGTTGATGGAACTGTTCAAAAATATTGTGTATTCTTTCCCGTAGTTCGGCTAAATCATTCGCGTGCGATATGGACAATCCACACGAGATGGACAGAATATTTTTTCTACGACTCACTAAGAAAATAATAATAAAATATTAATGATTTTATTTAAATTTGCAGTTAACAAAAATAAAACTAATTTAATTTAAATTATTGATTTTTAACAATAAAATTACAATTGTGAAAAGTATAATTTGAATATGTTATGTTTTCCCTGACAAAATTATCAGTAACTTCAGAAGAAGATCTTGCTGCAATAAAATTTTGGTGCAAATTTTGTTTTGAAGTTGATGGCTGATTTTCTGGATTTGTAGTATCCATTGTCTCGATAAAATTTTGGTCAATTTGTCTTGAATTTAATGGCTCAATTTTTGGAATTGTGTTTGTTGTGTTTATACTGTTTACCAAGGTATTAGCCATTTCTTTTTTTTTTCTTTATGGAATTTTCTATGTAAGTTTCCATTACGGCAGTTGATTTCCAGCCACCAAAATTTTTTACTGTTAACGTATCACCCCCAACATCAGCAAGAATAGTTGCGCCTGAACTGCGAAAACAATGCCCGGTATATAAGTTAGCACGAGGTAATTTTAAAAAGTTAGCAATTATTTTGGGCTGGTTTCCAATTTTGTTGATTCCAACAACTTGTTTTGTACATTTCCCCTTTTGATAATTAAAAAAAAAATGGCTCCATATTAGGCGGTCTAAGAAGTATGTACTTTTTTGCTAATTTATAGAATGTTCCGGGAATTACAAAGGATCTATCGGTTTTTGTTTTTGTGTCCACTAATTTTACTTGATATTCATCTCCTAAGTCTCTTATATGATTTATTTTTAAATTTTTCAATTCTTGACGTCTGCACCCACCAGATATACCAAATATTAGTACTATCTAAAATTTGAAGAAAAATTAAAAATTTGTATTTGGTACTTACTGGAATTTTAACTAACTTTTGTAAATAACTATACTTCATCCGGAGCTTTTAAAAGAAATTCTTTTATTTGTTTTGGCGTTAGTATTTTTGACTTTTTCGATTTATAATTTGAAGATTGTAATTTTAAAAACTTCGTAACTCAGGATAAGATGATATGTCAATGTTATTTTTTATATTTATCATTGTTTTTAGCATTGAATATGTTGTCCAGAGAGTAGAGGGTTTAATTTCTGTTGATAATTGTTTAAAATATGCTGTTAAAACGTTTTCGGATACGCTTTTTATTTTATTTTTCAAAAACGATTCTATAAACTTTTTATTACAATGTTCATATTTTTCTTTAGATTTTTGTGGTAATAACGATTCGTATGTTTCTTTTGCAACAATTTTAATAAATGGTGGAGTACCATTTATTGCTTCTTCATCACTATCAATCATATTTATTAAAAAACCTATATTATTAAATACCGCAATATTTTAAAATTTTTGACAATTATTTTGACAGCAGTGACTGCTTAATTTTTAGTAAGGAATAGTTGGCGAACTATTAAATAAGGCATGTTATTGGTCGAAATAAATGAGTAAATATTAAATTATAAACTCCAATTGGTCAACATAATATTCGCACAAGAATGGATATGAATTCATATCCGAACAGTTGACCGATATTTACTACATATACATTCAGTAAAGTGTGCATAAAATAGATAATATACATAAAGGAGTAGAAAAAAGTTATTTATATCTCTCACAAAAGGTATAATAATTTTCTCTATAACGTTCTTGGTTGACAGTAAGTGGATTCTGATTATCATCTTCAAAGAAATTTAGGACCAATCATTCCATTACCAGATACCGCGCACCAAACGGTAACTCGAAGACTGCGGAGTGGTTTCTCTACAATGACATCAGGACGTTCAAATCCAAGGAATATGGTTGTTTGTCGATTAATACTTATAGCCACTAAGATGTACGTGACTCTCGTCTGAAAACCATATGTTTTTCAAAAATTCGGGATCTTCGTAAATTAAACTCAACATGCGACCACAGTAAATTTCTCTTGCACGTTTGTCCGCAGCATTTAGTCGTTGTCCAACTTGAATACGGTATGGATAACCACCAATTGATTTGAACATTCGACGTAAAGACGTTTCACTAATGTTGAGTTTACATGCAGTTCTTACAAGACTTCTTTGAGGCGATTGCACAACTTGATTAAAAACACGTCCTTCATTTTCGTTAATGCATGCTGTTTTTCGACGACCTGAAGAACCTTTAAGTTGACACAATACACTATACATCACACTTTTACTAGGAGCTGCTTTATTAAATTTTTGTTGATATTTTATCGACACCTGTTCTAAGCTTGGACCATCATTACGACCTTTTCCGTATGAACGAAAATAATGCTATACCAAAAACACTTTTTCTTCCGTTGTTAGAACCATTTTTAAATCAAATTTAACTGCAGCGTACTATTAATATATTATCAACTAATGACAATTAAGTCAAATATGACAAATCCATATTACATAAACAACTCCACAGCACTCTGTTTCGGTACTGTTTATTTTGGCGGATACCTACAGTGCGGTCCATATGTTTGGAATAAATTCATTTGTAGCGTTATTATGTACTATATGAAAAAAAACCTCAAACAGGTCGATTTTTATTTTTAAATTGACAATTTACAGTATGAAAATATTATCCCCCTCCAGCACCCCTTCGGAATTATAAGCACCCCCTCGAAAATTTTAAATTACAAAGGGGGTCGTGTGGCACCTCGTTGGAAAGGGATTTTAGTCCTCTGTTCAGCAATATAAAGTTTTTTAAGTTTGGTGCAATCATAAATGAGAAAATTGGTTTTTAAGATGTAAAATTTTGATTCTGCTAAATATTAGGAAAAAACTTTTAAAATAATAGTCAAAAAACTAAATAAACAATTGATATAAATCTAGTAGGCTGCTGTCATTTAGGTATTTAAAGTTACTAAAAGACGTCAGTATAATATTTGTGCGCGTATTAAATTTAATTATGGCTCATTTGTCCGAGACTCAAAGAATAGACATTTTAATTATGATTGGTTGTGGTAATAAAACCAAAACTCAAAAGGAGGTTTGTGAAATTTTTAATAATAAATACCCTGGTCAACACGTTTCGCAGTCTACAGTTAGCAAAATTGAAAAAAAGTTTCGTGAAACTGGACATGTAAAAAATATTGAAAAACCAGGTAGAAATGTTCAATTTACTAATGAAAAAAAGTTAGATGTACTTCTAGAGATTGAGGAAAATTCGCATAAGACAACTCGAGAACTTGCCGCCGACAATGATGTAAGTAAATCATCTATTTTGAGAGTTCTGCATAAAGAAAAATACCACCCTTACAAAGTTCAGTTGGTTCAGGAGTTAAATGAAGATGATCCTGATAGAAGGCAAGCATTCTGTGAATTGATGATGGATAGAATGAACGCAGATTTGCAGTTCATAAACAAAATAGTTTTTTCTGATGAAGCGACGTTTCATTTAAACGGAACGGTTAACAAACAGAACTGTAGATATTGGAGCAGAGAAAATCCTCACTGGATGTGTGAGGCTTACACTCAATATCCTAAAAAAGTTAACGTTTGGGTTGGTATCATTAACAATAAAATTATTGGCCCTTATTTTTTGAGGGCACAGTTACTGGTGAGGTTTATCTAGATTTTTTGATTAACTTTTTAGTGCCTACATTACAAAGAGTTTTTCCTGATGTTAATCATCCAAATGAGATAGATTGATCTATTTACTACCAACAAGACGGAGCTCCACCGCATTTTGCACGTCCTGTTAGAAATTATTTAAACGAGGTTTTTCCCAATAGGTGGATTGGAAGACGTGGGGCGATCGAATGGCCGGCTAGATCCCCCGATTTGACTCCTCTCGATTACTTCTTATGGGGTTATTTAAAATCTAAAGTATATTTTAATAGACCAAACAATATTGCTGATTTAAAAGTTAGGATAACGGAAGAAATTAACAAAATAACCCCCGAGGTCATACAAAATGTTGTACGAGAATTCCAATATCGCCTCGGTTATTATCAAGAAGTGAATGGTGGTCATTTTGAACATTTAATTTAAGTGTCAAATACATTGAAAAACACATTCTAATCATTATGTGACATTATTATCTGCATTCTACGTAAAGTTTTGTGTTAGAGACATTATCAAAATTTTACATCTTAAAAATCAATTTTCTCAGTTATGATTGCACCAAACTTAAAAAACTTTATATTGCTGAACAGAGGACTAAAATCCCTTTCCAACGAGGTGCCACACGACCCCCTTTGTAATTTAAAATTTTCGAGGGGGTGCTTATAATTCCGAAGGGGTGCTGGAGGGGATAATATTTTCATACTGTAAATTGTCAATTTAAGAATAAAAATCGACCTGTTTCAGGTTTTTTTCATATAGTACATAATAACGCTACAAATGAATTTATTCCATACATATGGACCGCACTGTATATTGAAACGAAAGGCACCAAAGTAGTCGATTGAAAAAGTGATTCATCGCAAAAAATGCTCTATACTAATATTTTACAAGTTATTCATGATTTAAAATTTAAAATAAACATTTCCAGACGAAAAAATCGATGTTTTAATCGGTTTTTCTGTTTTTTAACGCATTGCCTTCATTCTTAATGATAGAGTGTTTTTTTAAAAACGATTTTGTAGGGTTTTTCAAAAGCAACAAGAATCTGTAAGTTAAATTCCTTAAGATCCCTTGGTTTTTAAATGGGGTGAGATTACAGTGAGTAATTTTTTTAAATATCAGTATCTCGCCAATTTCTGTACAGAAAATCCACGTAAAGGAAAATTTTAGTCATTAAAAAAGCTACAATTAAGTATTCTTTAATTTTTTTCTTATCTTCAGAATTTTTAGAGATGACAAAAAGGGCGAAAAACATAAAATTGTGAAAAATCGGTTTTTACTTTAAGCTCGAATTTTTCTAAAATTAGGGATTTTAGATCGGTCAAACTTCTTGGAGGTATTAACAACACATGTAAAAATAAAATTGCAGAAGGGTGAAGATCTATTTTAATTAGGGGTTGTTTTCATCATTTTTTTCTTATACAAAATAAAATACTCAACTTATTTTTACCATAACTCACTCCATTTTTATGCTAGAGATTTTTTTTTGAAGAAAAGTCTCATTATGTTCTTTAAAACAGTTATAACGAGTTTTCCTCGAAAAATGTAACTTTTCCCCGCAAATTTATCAAATTTTGCATTTGAAGAAGAAGCTTATCACTAACACGTCGTGTTTCGGTTGGTGTTGGTCGTAAAATAATTATAAAAAAAAGACTTTTGTTTGTCTCTTATAAGCTACAATTTTGTTCTCAACAGTTTTTTTTGAAAAATGCAAATAAAATATAGTTTATGGAGAAAAATGATAAAATTGTTGGTAATTACCATATGATTGAATGAGAAATTAGATTTACAATAAAACTTGGCAACACGGCAAATAGTTATCGACAGCGCTCGTTGTGAACAAATTAGGGAGTTTTTGCACACCACTTTTGTGCGATATAAATAAAGTTTTCCTTATCTTGACAGTTACGCTCGGGTAATTTTCAAATATTGAAAAAATTGCTGAAAAATGTATTAAATACAAACTTAATGATTTTTTTTTCAAAGTTGATATCAAAAATAATATTATAAAATATAAATGTTCCATTTAAATAATTTTGTTTCCAACGAAGTAAACCATTCATATCTCAAATGTGACTAATGGGAAACCAAATGAAAAACCCAAAGTCTATGTCACAGAATTTTATTCTTGATGGAAAAACAATAATAGCTATTAGTTTCGGCCTAGCATTGAGGCCATCATCAGGCTATACAAAAGGTTATTTTAGTTGTACAAGTTAAAAAGAGAAGAAAAATCATACCCTATTGTAAAAATTAATACTTATATAAGTATAAGGACCACAATTAAAACATAAAATATAAAATTGCATTTTCAAACGAACCAAGAGATAAAATAAAACTAAAAAAATAAATATAAGAACATATAGGATAAAATGTATAAAATTTATGGTCTAAAATTAACTTTTTAACAGTTTTAAAAAGAAAGAAAAATGGGGGGGCGAGTTCAACATAGACATATAGATTTAAAAAACCTTTCCAGTGTAACTGTAGTCCGACAAAACAGAGGACAAGAAGAATAAGTCACAAGAAGAAGAACAAAAGGTTTGTGAGGTTATGTTGACAATAACAATTAAGATTAATTTAAAATGAAGATAAACAACCTAGTAAAATGTACGAAGCTAATTAGTCACATTAGAAAGAAAGCAAAACCAATTATTGAAGAAAGTGGACAACAGAAAACAAATAAAGGAAATATGGAAGACAAAGTAAAATCTGTTACAAACACATACCATTAAAAGGGAAGACTAAGAAATATGTAAGGATCCTTTGGTCTCAACTGTTCATTCAAACATACAACTGCACTGTCTCTTGATGCTTCATTGATCTCTAACATTTCAGGTAAATTCATCCTGGGACCTTTAAAACATTTATACAGGGTGTTTCTTAAGTAATCTAAAATATTATATGGGGCGCTTCGTTACTCAGTTTTAAGACGAAAAGTTCATATAAACATGTGTGATAGGTGTTGTCGTTTATGAGATACAGGGTGTTGAATTTATTGTAATAAGTCAGTTCTGATTGTACGTGAAATTAATTTTTCCCGGTGACGCTACTGGTGTTTAGAAGTAATACGCAAAAACATGCTTATTCTAAGTGGCCTTTGAAATAATGTTGACAAGTGTCAAATTTGAAAACCAACGCAAAAATCGTACATTTTTATTTGATTGACTCTGTGTTTAGTTAATAACTATGCCAGTGTTTACTAATGTTGAAATGGCTATAATATGCATTTTTTGTACGGATTAGCGAATGGTAATGCCTTAGAAGCTAGACGTACGTATGCCCAGCGTTATCCAAATAATCGTTTACCATGTTCAGATACGTTTACTAAGTTACATATTCGTTTACAAGAAACTGGAACTTTTGCTAAATCGAAGAATATTATTGGACGACCCAGAACTGTGAGAAATCCCCAATTGGAAAACCAGATTCTTCAAATTATTGACCAACATCCAGAAACGAGTACAAGAAAAGTTGCAGATGAAGTAAATGTTAGTAACAAAACTGTTTGGAATATTCTAAAAGATAATTTATTGTATCCATATCACGTTCAACGTGTTCAACATTTGTTACCTACTGACTATCCATTACGCATACAGTATTGTCAATGGATTTTACGTGAAATCGCGAACAATCCGAATTTTGTGGCCAATATTCTATTTACGGATGAAGCCAACTTTTTCTAGACATGGGATTATGAATTTTCATAATGACCACATATGGGCAGATGTAAATCCACATACCATAAGTGTAAAACGATTTCAACAAACATTTTCGGTCAATGTTTGGCTTGGCATCATCGATGATTATTTAATTGGACCATTTTTCCTTCCTGTACGGTTAACCGGTGAGACATACCAACATTTTCTAGAAAATGAACTTCCACTTCTTTTGGAAGATGTACCTATTATTATTAGAAGGCGCATGTGGTTCATGCATGACGGAGCTCCTCCACATTTTTCAGTGATTGTACGCGAGTTTTTAAATAATGTTTTTCCAGGCCATTGGATTGGACGAGGATCTCCACACCCGTGGCCCCCTAGATCACCTGGACACAATCCTCTGGATTTTTGTGTGTGGGGATATTTGAAATCGCTAGTTTACACAACACTGATATTAAACGTACAAGATCTTCAAAATCGTATCATAGACGGCTGTAATGTTATTCGTAACAATCCTGGTATCTTCGAACGTATTCGACAATCCATTAGACATCGAGCGGATTCTTGCATTTTAGCTGGAGGTGGACATTTTGAACATTTGCTCTGAAATGTATTATTTCTTCTTTATGTTTAACACATGTTGCTTGTAATAAAATAATAAAAAAATATAAATCAGTAGCGTCACCAAGAAAAATTAATTTCACGTACAACACCCTGTATCTCATAAACGACAACACCTATCACACATGTTTATATGAACTTTTCGTCTTAAAATTGAGTAACGAACCGCCCCATATTTTAGATTACTTAAGAAACACCCTGTATAACCTCGAAACGTTGGAATTAGAAAAAGTGTGATTTTCAGCAATGATATGGTTGGCAAAGGCAGATGGTGAATTAGGTGGGTCAAAGTCTGTAATTTTTAACATTTAAAATATTGAATAGAAATATATTTAGTGTGAACGTCATTAACTTTTGTTTCCCATTGTAACGACAAAAATAATCCTTAAATTTTTTGCAATTATTTTAACTCACCCTGTATAACTTTTTTTATATAACTCTTATGCATTATTTTAATAAAATTTTTATGACCACAGTACCCTTATGTAATCCATAGAAAATTAATTCTTTGGTTAGACTAATTAACCGAGATACTAGTTTTTTAAATTTGAAATTAAATTTTGTCCTATATTAAAAAACATATGGTCTCGTTAGTATACGTAACCATAGCAACGCACTGCTACTTAAATTTTTCTAAAATCACCGTTTTCTGATAACGACTGTTCAAACAGCAGCAGCAGCAGCAGCAGCACGAGTAGTTTTTAATCTGTTTACCCGATTAATTTTATCTCTATAACAATGACTTTACGTGGGTTAAAAATAATGTCGATATAATGTCATATACATATCTATACAAAATTGATTAAAATGTAGGATCCCTCTTACTTACCTCTTAGTCGACTCCGATGCACGAAATTAAAAATCTATTTTAAAAACATCGACTATCAATAGCCTGTCGTCCGTTCTCCACGCTGCACTCATCGTGTTTAAAATTATTACAAGGAAAACAAATTTTCACACGGTCACACTATTAAAATTTCCTTTATTCTGTGACACCTACACGGGTGTAGTAGATTGACGTTATCGTTCGAAATGACGAAATAACCACCAAGGAAATGAGCATTCATTTGTACGACATTCAAAGTACAGGTGAATTGGCACAAACGTGTACTACGTGTTTATAAGGAAAATCTAAACGCAACTGGCTTTTCCAAAATAAACATTAGTGCAGGGGCAAATTGACTGGGCCGCAAATTAGCGAAATCCCAACCAACAATGTTAGTAGTTTTATAATGGCAATTCGGTGTTTTCATTAAAAATAAATCAATGAAATTCCTTTGTAATCATATAGTAAATTATAAATATTTAATCCTAAACTCATTACAACGCAACAATTTTGGTTATTTTTTATATAATATCAAATTGAAAGTAAGTTAAAATCGATAAATTCAAATAGAGAAGTCGAAACGGTCGTGACGTCAAAACTCATATCGATGACAGTTTGTTTACATTTAATGTGTGGTAATTGAGAGAGTTGGACTTTAAAGGCCGGTTCATGCAACGTTCATTATAATTACATTATCATCAAGAAAAGTTGAGCACCCAATTTATAGTGGAGGCGTTCATGCAACACATTAAGGCATTACAATTACATTAAGCCCACTAAGAAGTTGGGAACTTTCAACTTTTCATTTACATTACATTATATTCTTAGTGGAAACAGTAAAAGCGCATGCGCAGTACGATAGCATGGAAATGTGAATTCGTATTTATGTCAAAATGCCTATGTTTAGGTTATGTTGATATTGAAGGCCGGTTTTACAAGCAATAAAAATATTTTAACAAAATCAAAAATAGAATAGTAGTATAACAACTTGAACTTTTTGAATATTGTAGCAGATGTATAGAACATAACATAAGTTTCAAGTGTCAATAGTGGACAATATACGCATGCGCTAATACAGAATTTATAATGTAATGAAGTCTTGCATGAACGACAACATTTTTTTAGTAAAAGTGTAATTATAATGTAATGTTAATGGAATTATAATGTTCGTTGCATGAACCGGCCTTTATTTCTGATTTTATTGTGAATTATTGGTTTTATTTGTGTTATGCAATCATAAAATGTCGTTAGTAGGGTTTGTGAAAGCATTGTCAAACAATTTACCATCCTTAGACATTTTCATGGTTAGGTTAGGTTGGGTTAGGTTAGGTTTCAATGCAGCTGAATTTCGAAATGTAAAAGCAACAGCGTAAATACTTATTTTGTGCTTTTTGCATTAAAAAATGTCTAACTGACTTATTTGTATGAAAATCAACAAAAAATAAAGAGAGAGAATAAATATAAATAAAAAACTTCGTACAATCTCGCAGATACACTGTTTACAATAAAGTGATGGCGCTTTCAATGACACATATGAGTAGTGACGTCAACAGTCGTTTACGCGGCAAATTTTTGAATTTGAATTTGAGGATGGAATAACTATGCTACAAAATTTTTTATTTTAAGTTTTTTTGGTTTTTGGGGTAATTGATTGCTGCTCTGTCTTCCTGCATGATTTTGAAAAAAATGGAAAACACCGAATTAGAACATTCGAAGAACATATTGCAAAACAGCCACTGTTTTCTAAACAATTTCATAATGTAAGAGAAAGGTACAGGGTGTAAAGTTTTTTAAATTAAGTTTGTATTGAATTGAATATTAAAATCGAAACTAAGCGCTTTCGGCTTACAAGGCCATCTTCAGAGTTTCTCATAAACAACTCAGTTTCTCCCAACAACTCAAATCATCTTTATCATTACAAAATCTCTGCTTTACATTACTTTGTACCTACATAGGTTATTAGATGTTCCTGTATATATATCTGAAGTCTTTAAATAAGCAATAACGCATCAATTTCTGAGGCAGATTATACTGAATATCTTGGAATTACATTACATCCCAACTTACGTTGGGATACTGAGAGTATGTGTATTGAGGTTTCATCCTCTTCCTCGCAGAATCTGCACTTTGCTTCATCTGCTAACCCTAGTTTCTTCATGTGGCTTCTTAACCGGCAATGCCCGGTTAATATTCCCGTTAGAATTCGGAGCCTTTTTTTACTGAGGTTGAGGCAGCTAAGAGATCTCTTCTGGTCATAGTTCTCCAGTAGTATCTTAGATTGCCTCAGTCCTTCCAGCTGATTCCAGTACTTGGATTTTTCCTTCTCCATTTCTTCCCTTAGTTTTCCTAAGATTACTCTACTGCTGATCCCACAAGATGGTTCTGGTCCCAAATGTGGGGTTTCAGCTCCCTTTTTTGCCAGCTTATCTGCTGTTTCGTTCCCCTCTATTCCTATGTGTTCCGGGACCCATAGGAGGGTGACAGTGTTCTTCTGGCCCAGTTCATTTAGTTTGCCTAGGCATTCGCAAACCATCTTCGAACTGATTATATTTGAGCTCAGCTCTTGTCTGCGGTAGTTTCTTCCAATATTGAATTCCACACATCTTTCGATGGCGCGGACTTCTGCTTGAAAGATAATCGGGTATGTGCCGAAGCTTTATGAGTATTTGGTTCTCGGTCCAAAAACTCCTATCCCAGTTCCCTCGTCTAGCTTGGAACCGTCCGTATACCACTTTATGGCATTCTGGTTTAAATTCTGTATGGTGTCTTCATCCCATTCAGATTTATTACTTAACTTTGTGATGAATTTTCTCACAAAGTTGAATTTCTTTGGCATATCATCTTGGGGCATTTCCCAAGTTTGATCAAATTGAAGTGATCGAGGTTTTTCCCTGATAATTCCTTCTTTGATCATTCTATATATTGTTTTCTTCCTTACACTTTCTAGCAGACACATCGGGGTGCATCCACATCGGATTTTTATGTCACTTAGTATAGTAGATTGTTACATTGTATACCAGCTAATAATTTGATGAAAATGGACTTGTTGGAGGATCTGGAAATATTGAGAGAGCTTAAAGTTAATCCTAGTTACTGTTGCAACACGCAAGTTAATTTAATTGTTAAATTTAAACCTTTATTTAATTTTTTTTAGGATAGTTAGGTAGTAATCCACCCATTTGTTTATTGCTTTCTAACTTTTATTTCTTATTTTACACAGTGTATGTTTGAATAGTCACTTCTAATTTCTTTTATACGTTTTTTATTTTAAAGTACTTTCTGTTTAGTTTTAGTAATAATACCGGTTTCATTTTGTAAATCAAATTAGATGTGATGCTTGAAGTTGAAGAAAACCCACATACATCAAGTAGACAAGCACCCACTAATCTCAATTCTAACATACATCAAAAGTATACAATTTTATCTATCGCGAAGACATTATGTTTTCTGATGTGACTTTTTCATTTAACGGTCATGCTAATCGACAAAATTGTTGCCACTGGTCATTGGAAATTCCTCAATGGAAGAGAGAAGAACACTGGCAATACCCTCAAAAGGTTGATGTTTCAGCAAGGATGGTAGGAAACCAAAACATAGAATGTCCATTTTTCAGCTTGAATTATATAAATATTTATTACTTTATATTTTGTAAAGTTATCTTTAAATAGAAAAAAAGATATTAACAAATACAAAAAATATGAAAATATGATTGAGGTTAAGTCATTTTTTAAAATAATTTCTCACTTTTAAATTAACTTGAATTACAATAATGTGTTTATGTGCGCTATAATTTCTCAAAAACACAACAAAAAGAAAATGTGGATAACAAAAACCTTTACTGCCAATAGCCAAAGTTTTCTTATCAGCAAATCAACCAGAAATATGTCAATCAAGCTAGCACCCCCACAATTACTAAATCAAAAAAAAAGTAGCCCATAATTAAGAGCTAATTAAAGGCTAATTTGTACCACAAAAATTAAAATTTTTACCACCGCGATAATTGAGAAAAATTGCCAAGAAAATGGGGGGTGCTAGGTTGAGATCAAGGCAGCACCCCCACTTTCATCGAATTCCAATTCAATGGCCCAGTGTTTACTTTTTATTGAGAATTTCTATCGATTCAGCGATTGTAAATCATTACAGTAGTACAGGGATGGCCTATTGGCAGGAGAGCAATTGTGCAATGTGCACCATACTAGAATCATCGAATAGTACAATATATTAGAAACCATAGATGTACGCCACTGCCACTCCAACTTCTCCGATAGTATAAACACTCGATATTTACAATAACGGGAAAATGCGGATGTAGGGATTTTTAAAAAGGGACAGTGACGGGAAACACTATTTTTAACTGGTTTTATAATATTGACAAAAATAAAATATTTCAGCGCATCCGCCACCATTTAATACGACCGCAAAGAGTTAAATTCAATCGGCGGCTTTATATTGAAAAGTATAAAAATTTCTTGTGTGGTACAAATTTGCCTTTAATTAGTTTTATAATATTGTGTGTTCACTGTTTGAATAGACGAAAGTGGGGGTGCTAAAATTATAGAGCAGCGATGCTTACAGCGTTCGATTTAATTTTTTGACATTATAAATAATAATATGGATTAACTTTTTGTGGTACAAATTAGCCTTTAATATGCCCTTTATTTTGATGTAATTGAATTGGAATTCGATCAAAGTGGGGGTTGATCTCAACCTAGCACCCCCCATTTTCAAGGCGATTTTTCTCGATTATCGCGGTGGTACAAATTTTAATTTTTGTGGTACAAATTAGCTTTTAATTATGGGCTACTTTTTTTAATTTAGTCAGTGTCGGGGTGCTAGCTTGATTGGCATACCAGAAATTTATAAATTCAAGTGTACATTTGTCCCCCGTACTAACAATACGTAAAAGCTTTGCGCATCTGTATGTTCTTTCTCTATCTAAACATCAATTTGGAAGCACAGCTGATGTCGAATCGCGTTAGTCAACGTTTTGACGCGCAAGCGCTCATCGTATAATTTTTCATTCTCGAGTCACTCGATTAAACCACAGAGTGTTCAATTTTCTGAAAAATCGCATACTGATTTTATCTATTTAACAAAAATGGCTCTATTATCGACGCTCTTGCAACTTGAGTTGTTTACAACTTGAGATACACTAAACCGAAGATTCAATTTTCAATTCGTTTTTTTAAAACTTATTTTTCTTTAAAATCAGACGAAATAATTCTACAGGTTGTGAAAAAAAGTACAAAACCTATAGAATTGTTTTCTAAAGTAAACTAATAACAGGTCGGCTGAAAAGTCCCCGGTCTACCATAGTAAAACACAATATTTTGACAAAATTCATTTTTTTTATTAAACATAGTTACCTTCAAGGGCGATACAGCGATTATAGCGACCTTCCAACTTTTCGATACCATTTTTGTATTACTCCTTCGGTTTGTCCTCAAAATAGGCTTCAGTTTCGGCGATTACCTCAGTATCAGAACCAAATTTTTTTCCCGCGAGCATTCTCTTCAGGTCAGAGAAAAGGAAAAAGTCGCTGGGGGCTAGATCTGGAGAATACGGTGGGTGAGGAAGCAATTCGAAGCCCAATTCATGCAATTTTGCCATCGTTTTCGATGATTTGTGACACGGTGCGTTGTCTTGATGAAACAACACTTTTTTCTTCTTCATATGGAGCCGTTTTTTCGCGATTTCGGTCTTCAATCGCTCCAATAATGCACAGTAATAGTCTCTGTTGATTGTTTTTCCCTTTTCCAAATAGTCGATGAACAGTATACCGTGTGTATCCCAAAAAACTGAGGCCATAACTTTGCCAGCTGACTGTTGAGTCTTTCCACGCTTTGATGGCGGTTCACCGGCCGCAGTCCACTCAGCTGACTGTCGATTGGACTTAGGCGTGTAGTGATGGAGCCAAGTTTCATCCATAGTCACATATCGACGCAAAAAATCGGGTTTATTACGACTTAACAGCTGCAAACACTGCTCAGAATCATCAATTCGTTGCTGTTTTTGGTCGATTGTGAGCACGCGCGGCACCCATTTCGCACAGAGCTTCCGCATACCCAAATATTCGTAAACGATATGTCCAACACGTTCCTTAGATATCTTTAGTGTCAGCTATCTCGATCATATTCACTTTACGGTCACTCAAAATCATTTTGTGGATTTTTTTGATATTTTCGTCGGTAACCACCTCTTTTGGGCGTCCACTGCGTTCACCGTCTTCGGTGCTCATTTCACCACGCTTGAATTTTGCGTACCAGTCAATGATTGTTGATTTTCTTGGCGCAGAGTCCGGGAACTCATTATCAAGCCAAGCTTTTGCTTCAACTGTATTTTTTCCTTTCAAATAACAATACTTAATAAGCACACGAAATTCTTTTTTTTCCATCTTTTTGAAAATAACAAAAGTTGTTTTACTAAAAATGCAATATCTCACAAACTAATAGTCCGACAGCTGTCAAATTTTTACACGAATCTTTTGAAGGTTGATACTATCTAAAAATGAAATGGATTTAATTCTAGTGTCGTCATCTATAGGTCAGACCGGGGACTTTTCAGCCGACCTGATAGATTGGATATGAGCTCGATTGGTAAGGTTAATTTTTGAGAAAGACAATGAGCAGTGGCTATAACGATGACTTTTATAGTCACTGCTATGAGCATTTTAGTTTGTTCTAGGGGTCAAAATATTCCCATTAAGATCTATACACCTTTACATGCGTTTGAACCAATTGACCTCTCAGTTTGTTTTTTACGTACGGGAATAAAAAGACGTCATTCGGTGCCAAGTCAGGACCATACGGCGGATGACTCATCAAATCGATGTTTTGGGTGCTCAAAAATGCAGTTGTTTGAGCACAAATGGTTGTGTACCACTCAGAATTGACTGTTCTGCGTTGTTCTAGAGGTACGGTTGCGACATGTCCAGTTTTCCTTGATGGAGCTTCATCGGCAAAAATTGAATTAACATCAGGGTTGCCAAAACCCGCAATATAAAAGGCAACCCTCGTAGCTAGTTGTATAATTATACCAGGCTAAAGATCTATGCTTAGGATAAATGTGGGAAAATAATAAAGACCTCCAACTATTGTTTTAACTTACTAAAGAAAGCTGGTGGTGGAAAGGTGTATGTTTAACAAGATTTTACTCCCTTTTCAAATCAATTTTCCTTGAAAAAGTTCTAGCTGTAAGATTTGCTCCTTTTTTCAGAGATAATTCCTCAAAGTTTTCCATGTAAAAACTTCGAGTCAACTTTTTTAGCTCATTTCCAACAGACACAATGCAACAATATTCCTTGTACCTTTCTGTATACCACTCGAATGACCTAGCAAAAACATTCTTTTGGCAATTACAAGGTTAGATGGGACAACGTAAAGACTGCAGGCTATACAAGAAACTTCTGAAGTATTCCGAGATCACAATAGCTAAGAAATAACTGGCAATGACCAAGAAGGATCTTCGTATGATCACAGGCATACTTACCTAAGAAAACATCTGAACATATTGGGAATATCCTACCATGTAAAAGATGTTAATAAGAAGATGAGGCAGTTTGTCTCTAAAAAGATTTTCTGACTCCGGTGATAACAGGCTACTTGAGTGAACTGCCTAGTGGTAAAGTTTTCAAAGAGGTAGGTTGATTAACTAGCTAGTAGGTAGGCTCAATCTCACAAGAATGCCATCCATCACTGGTTCTCCCTCTTCAGCCGTTCACTGGAACCCTATAACTACTTCGAACACCCTGTTAAAGTCAAATTTGGCTGTCATAGTGCTCCTATCCTTAGATGACCAACCAAGTGCGTAAAGCACCAGCTACTGAGATTATACAATACCACAGAAAAGAACAATATGCCTCTAGGACTGTTAAGGGACACGTTCGCATAGACACAACGTCTACAAGGACTTGATAAACGTTTGGTATGACCAGACCATTACTGTAGGTTTCAAAATATCCTGTAGCAAGTCTAACTCACTACTAAATCTTTGTATACAATGAATGGTATAAAGTCAATTCACTTTCTGATCCAGCAACATCTCTAGATATGTTACCTTCTTGGAATAGTTTAATTTGATAATTTTCAAAGTTGATTTTGGAAAAAAGTATTTACTTCTCCTGAATCAAAGAGAAATCAAAATTGTTTTGATAAAATTACAATTGCAGTTTGCATTAAGTTTGTAACGACTTTATCATATTAATTCTAATAGTAACCACAAGATCTTCTGAATAACCTTGCTAACTTTGATATAAGGTAATCAAGGCATAAATAATGAGCAAATTCTTTAGTCACTTATGTCTTAAGTGGTTATCTGGCAAGATTTTCGCCTGTTATGTAGCATTTAGTCTATTAGTTTCTCTGAAATTTTGTTTTCTATATTATCCATCAAAATATTTGCCAAAATTGGAGATATCTCCCATCGGATGACCTTCGTTTTGAATAATATACTTTGTTATCAAAAATTAAACATCTACATTTCAAATGTCACTGATGGGAAAAACCAAATGAAAATCCCAAAGTAAATGTCACAGAATTTTATTAAATTATTAACTAAATAACTTTAAACAAAGCACTTTAGTGGACATTTTTTAATTGTAATTGTACCCAAAATATTGTTTTCCAGCAAGATGGAGCTCCGCCTCATTACGCTGCCAGCGTTCGACATTTTTTAAATATTTTGTATACGAGACGATGGATTGGACGTCGTGGATTTATTGAGTGTCCACCAAGATCACCAGATCTTACTCCTACAGATTTTTAACTATGGGGTTACCTTAAATCCAAACTGTATGGAAGCCAGTTGACGAAGAGTGTAATAGGATTGATATGCAGATCCTACAAAAGGTTAGGGAGACAACGAAACAAAGAATCCACTTCTGCCAGAAAGTAGAATGCTAGACCTTCCTCCACTACATTTACATGTACAGAGGATCGCTCTGGAAAATGCCTATAGGCTGACACAGACCAAATCTCTGAAACCCGGTGACTTAACAGGACATCTTGAGGTATTAAGGGCTGCAACAACCCAAATCATGAAGATGCCTACAGACGTAATGCCTGCAAAACAAGATTTTTAAATCGCGTTAGATGTTATTATTAACGACAGTTGACAGAAAACGAAATCGCTCAAATCACAAAAGGTGCCCTCACTTATTATACTGATGGGTCAAAAACAAACGAAGGAGTAGGAATAGGGATCACAGGTCCTAATATTAGGATATCCGCAGCCGTTGGAAATGCTCCAACAATATTTCAAGCAGAACTATTAGCAATAGAATTCTGTGCCCAAGAGTGCCTAAGAAAAGGCCTCAACACAGCAAGAATATTTATTGCATCTGATAGTCAGGCTGCTTTGAAGGCTCTGAAGTCCACAACCTATGAGTCAAAAATAGCCTGGAATTGTAAACAATCCCTTAAACAACTGGCTAGTCGCAACAAATTAACGTTGCTATGGGTGCCAGGGCATAAAGGAATTGTCGGAAATGAGATTGCCGATAGTCTCGCAAAGGAAGGAGCTTGTGCTCCTTTTATCGGACCTGAACCATTTTGTGGCATATCAAAAAGCCTCATAATGGAAGAAGTTCGAAAATATGAAAAGGAACTCAGTGCAGCCTACTGGAAAAATGTTCCAGGCCAAAGACAGGCAAAAAGGTTATTACGACCCTCTGCCCGCTACGCGAAATTACTCTTAGAGCTTCAGAAATCTGATCTCAGAGTAATCACAGGAATTCTCACTGGACACTGCTCACTCAGATACCATCTCTGCAAAATGGGCATATTGGACAGTGGGACATGCAGATTCTGCGATGAGGCAGATGAGACGTCAGAACATTATCTGCAATTGCAGAGTAATTGTTCGGCAACGCCATAAATATCTGGAACAGGTATTCCTTGATCCTGATCAGATTACAAACCTAGCTCCAAAACGGATAATGGACTTTCTTAGAAGCCTAGACCTTTTGGACTAAAATATAGATGTAGGGTATACACAAAAGATCTTATAGGTCGCAGTGTAGTAAGGTCAACTGGGCCAATCGACCCCTTCTGCAATCTACAATGCCAGAAAGTAAATGAAGAACATTTCGAGCATCTCCAGCAGTAATTTAAGTTTTTTGGATAATTTTATATAAAACCATTTACAAAAGTTTAAATTTATACATTTTTGAATTCTTCTTTTCAAATTCCTTCTAACAAACTATCGCACGACCCCCGTTGCTATTTAAAAAATCTGAAAGGGTAGCTATCGACTGAAGAGGATGAAAGGGGTGACAATTTTTTTACGTTATAAAATGTAAATGCTGTAATTTGTTCTATGAATGGGTTTCTATTAGGCAATAAAGCTATTATCATTATATGTTGGAGGTGAATATACAGTGTCAAAAGCAAATGTTAAAACTGGGTCGACAATTCACGCCTAATGTGTATGTATAATTGCATACTCTTAATTTTAAGTAGCTAGCAAATGTAACTTTCGAATAAATTTATAATTTATTCGGAGATCATCAAAATAGCATAATTATGTTATGACGTTTTCCATCCACCTAAACTCTATTTTCCACCTCAACTTGTTATAGAAAAAAATGTTGTGTTGCACACGACGATAATATCGCATTATCTTCTCGAGCATAATATGGCTAAAGCTAACACCATCTATTGCATAGAGTTCTTAACATGTTAATTATTACAAACGATTCCTGACAGTAATTCAAACTTTATACACGATCTTTAATGTGGCATAGTCCAATACCTTCAATTCCACGATTCATTTTCTTATTGTCATTGGTGTTACACACAGGTATGTTTTTTGATTTATATTTTTGGTAAAAGATTTTAAATATAATTTCTATAAATCTTGACAGTACTATATAATCAGATGAGAATTTTCACATTTATAATTATTTCAAGTATATTTTGAGGGCAATTTAAAAGTAATAATTGTAAATTTTTTTATAAAAAAAATACAAAATGGCGAGTTGAGTACATTTCTGGAATTCTAATTGTAATATTAATGTATCTTTTGTCACTACTGTATTTTCTGTAATATATCCAAATAGTAAATGTAGATTTCCAACGAACATGTGGCTGATGCTGACAATTTTTCACAACATTGGAATATAAAATACCAAAGACACTACAAATTTTAAAGACACTATAAGTTTACTACAAATTTACCTCAAATTTGCTACTGAGTTACCACTGAATTATCGCTGATTGGTTCTACATCGGTGGACTGTTCACCAGACCCGCCCTCTCCTGGATCAACCATTGGATCGCAGATGTAAAAAAAAGATAAGTCGACTAACGTAAATAAATGCATTTATAATCTCTACGTTTTTTCTTTATTTCTTAACCGTAATATCAAAATCATTATCGTATCATAGTAATTATTTTTTGTTTGCGGAATATTACCTATGTAAATTTAATTTTTTTCAGACGCACCAAGGAAATCTCTTTATCTTTTATCGGTTGGTACATTTTTATTTCATTTTTTTCTTTATAAACACTTTTTTGTGACATCTTTCTATCATTTTATTATACTTATTTAAATAACTTGTTTAAAACAACTTTCTTCAGTAGTATCAAAAAAAATAAAAAGATTTCAGTGGCACCCTTAATAATTTCTAAAAGAATTAAAACATTGTACTTGAGTCAGAGAAAATAAAATAATCCACCCCTAGCTGTGGCATGTATATCTTTTCGAATTTGTGTGGATGTATATCTTGTTTTTGTAAAAATATATTTTTTATGAACATTAAAGATCAAAATTTAGACTAATATATAGTTGTTTTATTAAAAAATCACGTAATAAATATCACAAATTGACGCCCAACGTATAATATTATTACATACTTCAGAGGAAATACTTTCATCGAAAAATGATAAAGCTGCTGTTTCAGGAATTAAATACCATAAATGGTTTCTGCCAAAACTTGCTGCGGATTTATTTTTAGTTCAACTTTGAGCTTGAATAACTTTTAAGCAAGTGAATTTATCGAAAAAATTACTAACACATTTTTGTAGAGCATTAAATTTACTACAAAAATAATTGATTGCCGCAGCTTTGTATGAGCTGGCTGAGGAACAACAAAATTGATTGCAAAAATTACAAAAACCCCATGTTATTTAAATGGGAAATCAATCGCCTTTGTGGCACGGTTTATTACCAATATATAGGTTCGATATTTTTTTTGGGTCATATACTAAAAATTTTAGGGGCGCTGCAAACTTAAAAATCTCGTAGATAAAGTACAATTTTTTCGTTTTGTACCGGGTGTCCGAATAAGAACGGCTCCCGGCCATATATCAGTAACCATTGATAGTACAGCTTCGGGAAAAAAAATTTTATAATAAAAATGGCCTCGAGAAACACCTGGAAATTATTTACAGACTCGTAGGTCTACCGCTAGAGGGCGTAATTTAATACTAAGAATTAAGAAATCAAAATTTTACAAAAATTGCCTTATTAAAGGGCATTTTTAATGCGATAATCAAATTTTACGAACAATTCTGCGTATTTTTGGTTTCAAAAGTTTTAGTCTATCTTTTCAAATATAAGGTGGGGGAGAGTGGGAACATTATTTTAGAAAAAGGTGTGTAAGTCCGGTCCTGTTAAACCGATCTTTGCAAACTTGGTCTTGTTGATAACAGCTTTCCTCCACCAATATTATAGTTATCATTTCCAAACAACCTAATAATTGACGTGCCCGCTAGAGGGCGAAACTTTTTTTCTTTTTTTAATCTAGTTCTCTTTGAAAAATATTAAATAGAAGCGTGCAATTTTAACCATGAATTATAAAATTAGACCAAATTAGCAACAAAATGGTGAAAACCGCATGTCAATATCTTTTTCCTATCCCGAGATATCTTCAGAAACGTGTAAATTTTAAGTATTTTCCTTTGAATATTAGAGTACTCTGGTTATACTGAACGGCATTTAATAATTTTGGACTTCCTAAAATTGAATGTTCTTGTCCTCTTTATGATGTTTTTAAATATTTCAATATCACTGTTACTGTCACCGGTAAACGCCTGTAAGGTAGTTGAAATGGAAAAAATATAAAAATAGTATTGGGCCATGGAAAACAAAGCACGCAGACATGTGTCAAATTATTAAACAAAGTAAAGTAAAATTATTAAATGCCGTTCAGTATAACCAGAGTACTCTAATATTCAAAGGAAAATACTTAAAATTTACACGTTTCTGATATCTCGGGATATGAAAAAGATATTGACATGCCGTTTTCACCAATTTGTTGCTAATTTGATCTAATTTTATAATTCATGGTTAAAATTGCATGCTTCTATTTAATATTTTTCAAAGAGAACTATATAGATTAAAAAAAGAAAAAAAGTTTCGCCCTCTAGCGGGCACGTCACTTATTAGGTTGTTTGGAAATGATAACTATAATATTGGTGGAGGAAAGCTGTTATCAACAAGACCAAGTTTGCAAAGATCGGTTTAACAGGACCGGACTTACAGACCTTTTTCTAAAATAATGTTCCCACTCTCCCCCACCTTATATTTGAAAAGATAGACTAAAACTTTTGAAACCAAAAATACGCAGAATTGTTCGTAGAATTTGATTATCGCATTAAAAATGCCCTTTAATAAGGCAATTTTTGTAAAATTTTGATTTCTTAGTATTAAATTACGCCCTCTAGCGGTAGACCTACGAGTCTGTAAATAATTTCCAGGTGTTTCTCGAGGCCATTTTTATTATAAAATTTTTTTTCCCGAAGCTGTACTATCAATGGTTACTGATATATGGCCGAGAGCCGTTCTTATTCGGACACCCGGTACAATAAATAACTATTAGCTCCTTTTTGAGCCGCGCTTTCTCATAAATCGAACTACTCAAACGCACATCCCTTTGATACGTCATTCTCTTTATTACCTTCGTCAGGAACCCCGCTAGGTGGCGTCCCGTGCTTTCGGTCGCGTTATCCTGCGCTTGGGCCACGTCGAGCTTACGCTTACGCCAAACAGAAAACCTTTTCGGCTTTCAGTTGTTCGAGTTCGCGGTAAAGTAACGTCACGCACACGATGGCCCTCAAAAGGGCTCTTTTCGTCCTACACGTCTTGGCGAACCTAATAAATATTTCAACAGCCAGAGCGGTAAGTAGATAACAATAAAAAAATTTGTATTTTTAGAGTTCTATGTTAAATATTGACGAGTGTAAACTGCGGGGAATAATATCGGCGTTTTTTTTTATTTCTCTTAAACAAAGATAAAGAATCCAATCGCCGATAATTTATTGATGAAGGTAAATATTGAGGGGATCGGTCGAAACGATAAAGGGAGAGGGTTGAAATTTGTTTGTTAACGTAATACAGGAGAAGTAATAAAGTTGAAAGTTGGAAAATTAAAATCGAAACATGAAAACCAACACTTTATATCTCTCTTTCTAGTTGTGCAATTAAATTTCCAGCCTTTTATTTAGACAAAAAGCTTGGAAAAACTCCAACTACGGCCTCGTTTCCGCCAGGGTTATTTTATTTGTTTCATCTGGAAGAAAGGGTAAAATTATTGTCACAGGACCAATTGACAAAAAAAATAATTAGTTATAGTTTTCAAAATGATAAAAAATTGTGTTTTTCACTTTATTTTGCTATAACTCATTAACAAATTTTAATTTACTAGGTCTCGAATTAAACAAGAAATATTTGTTGGCCACTTTTCTCTTAGACCCAGTACTTTTTAGGATATTTTCCACCATTATTTCTTTGTGTATAAATGAGGAAGGCTTTACTATTTTTCAAAATATTCCCCTTGATGATCAAAACAACTTTTCCATTCGCTCAAACCATTTGTCATAGCAGTTTTTTCATTCTGTTCAAACCTTTTGTCAAAGCAATAAGTACTTCAACCAAGTCTTATATACAAGGATTCCCGTTTAAAATACACGTCAAATTTGATCCTGTTTCTTCAAAATTAAACAGCTTAAGGCCGAGACACACATGGCACCGTGTGAAGGCCGTATGTTGGACGTCATACGGTAAGAGAATTGTCCAATGGAAAATAATAAGGTAGTTTCTATTTCCTTTGTAACTGTGTCTTGTGTTGCTATCTTTGCCTTTGAGTTGTTCATCGTCATGTTAGTAGGTCTTACGACTTTGCTTGGAACGTATTGTACTAACCCTTACTACTGGAAAGTCCATCTTATTAAGAACGGTAAACAACTAAAACATAGGTACCTGATGTTAATTAGGTAGTATTAAGGCTAGGCCAAGTATGGAAGTAATAAGACATAACAATATTAAAGCCTAGATGTTATGAGCCCTAAGGGATTATCCTGGATGTATTTGTATATGCAAAAATTAACATAAAAAAAATTAAAATCATGTTGTTACCGAAATTCGCTAAAATATACTCGAAACTTATTACAATATACTTAAAACTTATTTCCCGTTTAGGTCTTGATAATGAGAAAGTGAACAAAAACCATAGCAATGTGGTTTTAAGATGGTAACCATTAAAAAACTTTAAAGAATTTCCGTGGCAACGCTATTTTAACAAGCAGTAGTAAATTGTTTTATTTAAGTTGTCATTGTTGTAATTTAAATATAAAGTTTGTTCAATTCAATTCTGAAAAATGGTTAGATTAACGGAAATGCATAAAATAACAGTTTTACAAATGATTGGTTACGGAGATAACATCCGAACACAACAGGAAGTAACTCCCCTATTTCATGAGAAATTTCCTAATTTACCGCCTATATCCCAAGGAACAATAAGTAAAATAGAAAAGCAGTTTCGCGAGTTTGGTCATGTAAGGCAGATAAAAAAAGCAGCTGCCAATGCACTGAGTGATGAACTCAAATTAGATGTGTTACTTGAGTTTCAAGAAAACCCACATACATCGAGTAGACAGGCATCCACTACATTCAATGCTAGCCATACATCGATAGCAAACATATTAAAAGAAAATAAATTGCATCCGTATAAAATGATACCTACTCAGAAGCTCATGGAAGACGATTTTGATAGGAGAACTTTTTTTTGTGAGCAAATGATGGATATGTTGGAGAACAATATTATCCAATTAGAAGACGTTATGTTTTCTGATGAGTGTACTTTTTTACTTAACGGTCATGCTAATCGGCAAAATTGCCGCTACTGGTCCACGGAAAATCCTCACTGGATGAGAGAAGAACACACTCAATACCCTCAAAAGGTTAATGTTTGGGCAGGGATTGTAGGGAACAATATCATTGGTCCCTTTTTTATTGAGGGCAACTTAAATGGCAACAATTATTTGGCACTACTTCAAAATGATGTCATTCCAACGTTGGCAAGGTAACTCTCAAGTTCCAGCGAATACGATATGGTTTCAGCAGGATGTAGCACTACCACATTACCAACTTAATGTCCGGCAGTACCTCGATACAATATTTCCCAATCGGTGGATAGGGAGGCGAGGATCGATTGAATGGCCAGCGCGATCACCTGATCTAACATTATTAGATTTCTTTTTATGGGGATATGTGAAGAGCCATGTGTACAAAACGAATAACGCTTGCGATTAGGTCGATCACGCCTGATATGTTAAATAATGTTAGAAGACAGTTTTACTTGAGATTAGGATGTTGCCAAGACGTTCGCGGAGAACATTTTGAACATCTACTTCATTAACATTTATAGTTCTTTTTCGTGTTCTACATTTTATTACGTTTTGCATTACATTTTAGTTTTTGATTGTATTGTAGAGAATTTCGGTAACAACATGATATTAATTTTTTTATGTTAATTTTTGTATTAAATTTAAAAGCAATAACATTTTTGAATAGAGAATGAAGAGACCTTTCAAATGATATATCACAAGCCTCCCATTTAAAAAATTGGAGGTTGTACTTGTCATTCTAAGGGGGTTGAAGGTAGGGGTTGCATTTTCACGTTAAAGAATGTCAAGTTATACCTAATTTAAAGTTGACGTGTTTCGGGATTTTTTATAAATATGTACAGTAACCAAAATATGAATTTATTCCATTTGGCTAATACACACTGTATACAGCATTACATTTTGGACAATTAATTTTGTAAACACCAGATTTTTTTAATTTAGGTAATTTTGTTTTTACATTTAACAATTTTGTACCTGCCGTCATTGCATTTCATATTTTGCGAATAAATAGTGACAGTTTAATTCAACCTTTTAGTTGTTTACCGTTCTTAATACTTTGCTTGGAATTCCCATTTTAATCATTTCCTTTTTTAATTTTGCTGTATTTCACTGTCAAAGGCTTGCTTGAAGTCGACAAATAGTATATGCAGATCAATTCCGTATTCGTAGCTTTCTTCTATCGTCCCTAAAACCACACTGATACACTTCCACTGAATTCAAACATTGACATCATAAAACCAACAGCGACCAGAATTCCCCTTCAATGCATCTTTTTCTCCATGCACTGTGAACCAACCTCTTCGATTTCTTCACTAATTCCTTCTCCAGTTGATATCTTCATCTTCCAAAGCAAGCGTTATCACTCCTAATTGTGTATTTCTTAAACTTTTCAACATTTTTTTCCCTACCTTCAACAATACTAAACTGCAAGAACTGCCATCATTCCCTAGGGTTATAACCTGTTCGACCAGGTTGTCCAGACCCCACATTTCTCCTTCTATTTCATCACATGCCGTCCTGTTTTTTTTCCAAGTCCTTTGGTATCATTTCCTGAATGGCTGGATCAAACAGTAGCTCGAAATCTTTCATTATAAATGTAGTATTTTATCTTGCTACATATCCTTTTGCTTGTGCCCAAATAAGCTCTAGAGAAAGGCAATATCAATGATGAATGTCATCTTATGGGACCAAAAGTGACAAACATCACATATTTAATACTATACTCAAGGCAAATAAAAATATGTTGCTGGCAACAGAAATGGATTTATGGCGAAGATCTGCAAGCATCTCTAGAAGAGATCGTGTGCATAATGAAAGAGATAATGGGAACAAAATAGGCAATAACTGAAGACATAAAAACAAAGCAATGAATATGGTATGGCCACGTGCAGAGGATGCTTGATGACAGATTACGAAGACAGATGTTAACATGGACGCCACCGGGCAGAAGAAGCAAGAAAGAGCTGTAGAGAGGAGAATGAAAAGGAATTTTATTGAATTAGTCTCTAACTGAATACTTTTGTTTGATAGCCAGTAATTAATTTCTTTGTCCAAGGTGAAGTTATCCATAACCACAACTATCCAATCAGTTGGAAGAAATTTTAACATTTCGTCGAAGTAGTCTTCTAGTTTTATTAAAAATTCTTCTTTATGTCCAAAGTCTCTTCCTTTTCTCGACGGTATTTTAATAGAAGTAGAAAACTTGGCGAGCACTAGCTATTTTTATCTTGCTTCGTTTTTGGTATTAAATAACCTTTCTTTATTATAATGACATGGTACTATAGTCAATGAAAGTGGCCTGACAAATTTAAACTAGAATTGAATGAACCTAAAAGATTGTGGGCAGGGTCGGCTGCGTTATCAATAACCAACAGGGGTTAAGAACTTCAAGAGTTCAAAGGATTTTAAAGTTAAATTCGAAAAGGATATACAAAAACAAATGAAAAAAACACTAAAACTATTGGAAGAACATAAGAAAGCTAACAAAAACTAAGAGACGAAAAAGCAAATCGAAGGAAAAAGCAGAAAGATGAAGAAATAAGATCAAGGAGTCCTAAAAGTTCAATAAGAAGAAAACAAACATCGACCAACTCGAAAACGATGCGAGCCAACGAAGTGATTAAAACACACTCGTCACAAAAAGAACGAGAACTAAAATAACAACACAGAAGCAAATAAAGAACAAAGAATAACAAAAAGGCCACCTCCATGTAGTATCTGCCTGATAGGTTAATATTCTCCATGTCTAATGTGAGCGGTAACATGGAATTTGTAGTATCAACGAAAACCCGCCCTAGCCATGACAGGCCACTTTCGTTGACGACAGTACCTTCGGAATTTAAGGTTAATATACTTTTTTAAGAAATTATACTGAAATAGCTGTATGTACCTACTCAAAATATTTCCCAAATTACTTCTGTCTATAATTTTCAATTTACTTTAATTATTCAGCCAATTTTATTATTGGAAACACAGAAAAAAATAAAGAACAAAGAATAACAAAAAGGCCACCTCCATGTAGTATCTGCCTGATAGGTTAATATTCCCCATGTCTAATGTGAGTGGTAACATGGAATTTGTAGTATCAACGAAAACTCGCCCTAGCCAAGACAGGCCACTTTCGTTGACGACAGTACCTTCGGAATTTAAGGTTAATACTTTTTTAAGAAATTATACTGAAATAGCCGTATGTACCTACTACTCAAAATATCTCCCAAAAATTACTTCTGTCTATAATTTTCAATTTACTTTAATTATTCAGCCAATTTTATTATTGGAAACACAAGCAAATAAAGAACAAAGAATAACAAAAAGGCCACCTCCATGTAGTATCTGCCTAATAGGTTAATATTCTCCATGTCTAATGTGAACGGTAACATGGAATTTGTAGTATCAAGGAAAACTCGCCCTAGCCATGACAGGCCACTTTCGTTGACGACAGTAACTTCGGAATTTAAGGTTAATACTTTTTTAAGAAATTATTCTGAAATACCCGTATGTACCTACTCAAAATATCTCCCAAATTACTTCTGTCTATAATTTTCAATTTACTTTAATTATTCAGCCAATTTTATTATTGGAAATACAGAAGCAAATAAAGAACAATGAATAACAAAAAGGCCACCTCCATGTCTAATGTGAGCGGTAACACGGAATTTGTAGTATCAACGAAAACCCGCCCTAGCCATGACAGGCCACTTTCGTTGACGACAGTACCTTAGGAATTTAAGGTTAATACTTTTTTAAGAAATTATTCTGAAATACCCGTATGTACCTACTCAAAATATCTCCCAAATTACTTCTGTCTATAATTTTCAATTTACTTTAATTATTCAGCCAATTTTATTATTGGAAATACAGAAGCAAATAAAGAACAATGAATAACAAAAAGGCCACCTCCATGTAGTATCTGCCTAATAGGTTAATATTCTCCATGTCTAATGTGAACGGTAACATGGAATTTGTAGTATCAAGGAAAACTCGCCCTAGCCATGACAGGCCACTTTCGTTGACGACAGTACCTTCGGAATTTAAGGTTAATACTTTTTTAAGAAATTATTCTGAAATACCCGTATGTACCTACTCAAAATATCTCCCAAATTACTTCTGTCTATAATTTTCAATTTGCTGTAATTATTCAGCCAATTTTATTATTGGAAACAAAGAAGCAAATAAAGAACAAAGAATAACAAAAAGGCCACCTCCATGTAGTATCTGCCAGATAGGTTAATATTCTCCATGCCTAATGTGAGCGGTAACATGGAATTTGTAGTATCAACGAAAACACGCCCTAGCCATGACAGGCCACTTTCGTTGACGACAGTACCTTAGGAATTTAAGATTAATACTTTTTTAAGAAATTATACTGAAATAGCTGTATGTACCTACTCAAAATATCTCCCAAATTACTTCTGTCTATAATTTTCAATTTACTTTAATTATTCAGCCAATTTTATTATTGGAAACACAGAAGCAAATAAAGAATAAAGAATAACAAAAAGGCCACCTCCATGTAGTATCTGCCTGATAGGTTAATATTCTCCATGTCTAATGTGAGCGGTAACATGGAATTTGTAGTATCAAGGAAAACTCGTCCTAGCCATGACAGGCCACTTTCGTTGACGACAGTACCTTAGGAATTTAAGGTTAATACTTTTTTAAGAAATTATTCTGAAATACCCGTATGTACCTACTCAAAATATCTCCCAAATTACTTCTGTCTATAATTTTCAATTTACTTTAATTATTCAGCCAATTTTATTATTGGAAAGATACGGTACGATTAATTAAAGAAAACTATTTCCAATATCTTCTTACAAATTACAATTTCTCCCGAGAACACGATACGGCATTCAGTACATCCAATCAAAAGCAAAGATCAAAGTTATTGGATATTTTTCTTTTGAAGCGGAGACACGTAAAGGAAAGACGAAATATTTTACGGGTCAACAACAATTCGGGTTGTGTTTTTTTTTGGAAGGGAATTACGAGGATGATTCGTTTAAGTCCAGATCTCGGTTAGCTTCAATTCACAAAGGCGCTCGGCCTCTATCAATACTCGTTTTAGAGCATTTGACCATTCTCTTTCCCGTGTTAATGAACAAACGCACGATAAAGCTTCAAAAAAGGATCGAAACGGTTTTGAACAAAGTGGGAAAATTCCGCGGTTAAAAATTTTAAAACGAATCCATTTATCGATCGGTAAATATTGTAGGAAATGAATACCGTCTTTTCCAGCATTTGACAGTCTGTTTGGTAAAATTGAAAATAAACAGAACTTAAGAAGATGAGGTTGAAATGGAAATACGCGATTCGATTTTAAAAATTGGATGCGCATCCGAGTTTACCCTAACGTAGTTATGGGATTTTTGCACGGGAAAAAGTTTCTGTCAGTAAATGTTAAATTTAGTCAACTTGAAGATAGATTTATAGATATGTAGAGATACTGCGGCAAATAGTCAAGGAAATATTACATTACAATTAACTATAAAATTAATTAATTTTTATGCAGAAAGCTACCAAACCTCAATAGTGGCAAACTGAGATAATCAAGTTGAAAGTTTTTATTGATTTAAAAAATCTGTAGGATATGTTACTATTGCTTTGTAACTTTTTTTTTGACTGTAGATAAATATTTTGGTATTTTCTACATGTTTATTTATTTATTTATTTATTTGGGATACAGACAGGACAGACCCATAAGAGTATCCACACATTACAGTTAAATTACAAATTTTTACAAGTTTAACAACTAGAAATATAATTAAAAATACAAAAAAGAAGAGACATCTAAGTTAATGGTATTAAAAAATGGTTCCTCAATAGTTTTTTAACCGCAGTTGCATTATGAAAGAATATATCTACTTCCACGATATTAGATAATTTGTTGTAAGTGTTAGTTATTCTATGTACTGGTGAATTAAGGAAATAATTAGTAAATGCTTGGTCTGTAAAAAAGGTGTAATTATTTCTAGTAGCATAGGTGGGAGTATGGAGATTTATGGAATTCGTAATTTCGATACAATCAATATTATTGTTTAAAATTTTATGAACAAACATGACATCCGCAATTTGCCTACTGTGCTCAAGGGTAATTATTCTTAAAAAGGTACAAATACGTTGTCTATCTGTTTCCGGATAAAACTTTCTTTTACAATATGAAATGAATTTATTTTGAATAGATTCTAATTTTGAAATATACACCAAGTAACGTGGATTCCAAATGACTGAACCGAACATTAAGATGCTATGGACATATGCCATATACAAAGTTCTAATGGTAAAAGGGTATCGCAATTCGAAACAAGTTCTATAAATGAAGCCTAATTGTCTATTTGCTTTTTGGGTAATATGATAAATGTGTTTGTCAAAAAGAAGTTTTGAGTCCAAAATTATTCCAAGATCTTTTATACTATCTACCGGATGGAGTACACAATTAGAGATTTCATATGTGTTGTGATTTAATTCAGGACTGCTACGAGAAAATTGTATGTAGTTGCACTTAGAGACATTTAACAACAGCTTATTTTTTACACAATAATCAAATAGATTATTTAAGTCTTGTTGAAATCTAAACCGGTCATTAGGACATGAAATGGAATGATAAATTTTTAAATCGTCTGCATACATAATAAAATATACAAATTTAAAACAGGTAGCAATATCACTAACATATAAATTAAATAGTAAAGGACCCAAATGGGACCCTTGAGGTACCCCTGACGTGCTGACTTCTACGTTAGATTTAAAGGTTCCTAAGATTACTTGTTGAGATCTATTTCTGACGTATGAGTCGAACCAACGCAATAAACTACCATGTATACCGACCTCAGCAAGTTTCGAAATAAGGATCGAATGATCGATTTTATCGAAAGCCTTACTAAAATCAGTATAAACAGAATCGACATTCTTTCTATCATTTAGACTTTTTAGTATGTATTCAATGTAAATAAATAAGTTTGTGTCAACTGAACGTTTTTTCATGAAACCGTGCTGTTCAATACTAAGTACGTTTTTGACATCGTAATAAAGAAAATCAAATATTATACTTTCAAACATTTTACTAAAAATGTTTAATTTCGAAATGGGTCTATAATTCTCGACTTTATTTTTATTTCCGGATTTATGAATTGGGATAATAAAAGCTGTTTTCCATTTATCAGGAAATAGACCGGCAGTAAGAGATTTATTAAATAGTAGAAATAGAGGCTCTACTAGAGATTCTTTACAGTTTTTAATAAAATCTGTTGATAGCTCATCTGGTCCAGGACCTTTGTTAGGTAAATTTACAATTTTTTGTGCAATTATCTCGCGGGTGATAGTATAATTCGAGATATTTAGTGGCGTGTTAATATTAGTGGTATTAAAGTTACTAGCATCACTATTCACAAAAACAGAAGCAAAATAATCAGAAAACATGTTACAAATTTTTTTCAAATCAGTAATTGGGCCGTCGGCCGTAAGCAAATTGTTTGGAAAATTATTGGCGTTTCTTTTATTTTTTACAAATTGCCAAAAGTATTTAGGACTTTGAGTGATATTAGTTTCGACATTTATCAAATAAATATTTAAATATTTAAATATTTTAATTGTAAATTAAAAAGAGAAATGGCAATTTTTTGTGGATTGGTAGGTTTCTGCATTTTGCAAAGTGGAAAATTAATACGAACAATATTAAATATGAACAACAGTAAAGTTAGAAAAATTATTTTTATTTATTGAAAAGTTAAGGATATGAATATTTATCGTATTAATTTAATAAATTTTAATATTAATCTACTTCATTCACTTCAACATCGACATTGTAACCGTCAACATCTTCGGTTACAGTGTCACCCTGCAAATTTCGATAAAAAGTCAATGCATCAGCAAGAATAAGGTGCATCATTTCCTTTAAATTTTGTAATTTAGCCTCAGCGATAGGCTATCCGTTAGGCCACAGTGGTATTAAATCGCTAAAGATTTCTTCGTTAGCAGGTCTATCTCGAAAAGATTTTTTTATAGAAATTTGTTGACACGGTTGTGAAAAATCGTGTTGTTGTATCGTTAGCCGAAATGGGTCAGACTTTTCTATTTTGATTGACCTAATCCTCAACCAATTAATTTTTTCTTTATCTTCGGTCACTTTACGATTAGTAATTTTTTTCTCAATGTTTATTACGCCTAAAAAATCTTCGACGTGCATTTGGGTTACTACCAATGGTCTCTGCTTTCTACAAGAACGCATTACCTCCATATAGTCATTAGGGGTATATAATCTTTGCTGTCTCGTGGGAACTTGGGTGAATTGTTTGGACATATTGAAAGTTCTGTTCAATATCTCTCTCATGATGCCAAGGTTTATGTTCGGGAAGCTTGTAAGGATCAAATTTCCAAAAATATTTCAAATAAGAACAAAAATTTACAGGGAATTAAGAAAACTAGGAATATTGTCAAAGGTTTGAGACAGAAGGAATGTTTTTACTTAAAAGCTGATAAAGGAAACAAGGTTGTTATAATGGACAAACAAGACTATTTCGAAAGAGTGGATCACTTGATCGAGAATGGTCCTTACGTTAAGATTCAAAAAAATCCACTAAACAAAATGATTTCCATGGTGAAGAGCACTCTCAAAAGTTGTAAGAACCTTGTCACCGATTCGTTAAAGTATAAATTAACTGTAAGTAACCCTACATTGTCAAAGCTCTATTGCCTTCCGAAGATACATAAACCTGGGAAGGCAATGAGACCTATTGTTTCAGCTATATGTACACCTAGTAATAATATTTCAAAATGGTTATCGAACGAGTTTGAAAATCTACCCAAAAAATGTAATAGTTTTTCAGTTAAAAATTCATTAGAATTTATCAAGAAAGTTAAAGATGTTGTTCTAGAAGATGGGGAAATTTTAATCTCGTTCGATGTTAGTTCTTTATTTCCTAGCGTACCGATTCCACAAAGTTTACAGTATCTGGAAGAACTACTCATCTTGAATGATCTGGGTGTTATAGTTAGAACTGAATACCTACGATTAGCTAAACTATGCATGGACCAAAATTATTTTCAATACAACAATCAGGTTTATCAACAATATGAAGGAACAGCAATGGGTAATTGTTTATCACCATTTATAGCCAACCTTTTTATGAGCAATTTTGAAACACAGATCAGTCAAGAGTTCGAGTATTTCCCAAGGATATGGTGTAGATATGTGGACGACATTTCAAAATTAAATTCAAAATTCACAAGCATAAAATTCACGTTTGAACTAGAAAATAATGAACAGTTACCATTTTTGGACACATTAGTAATAACAAATAATAACAAGTTAGAATTTGATATTTTTAGGAAAGACACCGCTAGGTATAGGTATATTCCGATAGATTCTTTTCACTGTAATCAACACAAAATGGCAAGTTTTCATTTTTTGGTTCATCGATTAATTCATTTTCCTTTAAACAAAACAAGATATAACAGAGAAAAGAATTTAATTGAGGATATAGCTGTACTTAATGGATATGATAGAAAACTAATTCATAAGCTGATCAATCGCCATAGTTTTAAGAAATCTCTTTGTGAAACCACCTTTTTCCAGCGAGAACACAACGATAGGAAATTCATTTCATTACCATTTATCCCTCAGTATACCAAAGGATTGAATACAGTTTTCGGCACGGTGGGATTAGGTTTAGTTCATAAAACTAGTGGCACCCTGAGACAATTGTTAGGAAATCCGAAGGATAAGAGAGAAGATCTGGAAAAAAGCGGTATATATGAAATAAGCTGTAATGATTGTGATAAAAAGTATGTTGGGCAAACAAAAAGATCGGTTAAAACAAGATTTAAAGAACATTTAGCTCATCTAAAATATGGACGTATAGAAAAATCTAGTATTGCCGAACATGCTTTTACCAAAAACCATTCTGTAAATGTAGATAGTTTAAAATTGTTAAAAAATGTATCGAACAATAGATTGTTGGATGCATTTGAAAGTATAGAAATTATTAAATGTAAAAATAGATTAAATAAGGACAAAGGACCTATCCCAGATAGTCCACTTTATAGTTTATTATAAGAAAACTTATTGTAAAAATGTTTTCGCGCTAAAAATTGGCTTTGCCGCCAAAAGATTTACCGCGAAAACATTTGGCGCTAAAAATGTTCTATATATAAGGTTAGTTTGTAGGCATAGCTTTAGTTTACCTTCGGTCTCTGAAGAAGATAACTTGGTTATCGAAACGCGCGTCAGGCATATAAAAGTGTGTGTTGGTGTAGTGGTAGTGTAAACGGTTTTCGGTAGCAGAACAGAGATATTTTATGGTAATGCTTTCTAGGTTTGTGCGTGTCCCATGCAAAATTGATTTAAGCATAAGTATTAACTTAATATTTCGATTCTGCCCACCGCAAGAATAACACCAAAGCGTAAGATGTTTGACTTCTGGAGTTAATTTAGTTGTAACATGTTTTATAAGGCAAGAACTTATTTCTTGGGCGCCCCTTCCAGCTGAGCCTTCTACCCAAACGTAGCAGTATCCTCTATTTTCTTTAGCACTGTGTAATCCTGCATTATACACCCACAACTGACGCTTATAAAATACGATACCTGTAGGTATTCTGGGAAGCGGTAGGGTTTTTTCCAAGTCAAAACTTAAACACTCTTGATCTGTTTGTTCAGTCGCTATCTTGAAATCATCTCTTCTCATTTTCTGTGCCTCCTCTGCAACTTGCAAATGCTTCGTATGTTCCTGCTTGAACTCTTCTTTTTTCCTTCATCCTTTTCATTATATGTTTTCATTTTAAAAGTATCGCAAACATTGCAGGTGTCTTTTTTTAATGGCTTTATTTTCAAATTAAATTTCGTGTAGAATATGTTCTTGTATAACATTAAGCTTACGGGATTGGTTTCTTCCTGCTTGTACACGTCATACATTTCTGTAAATTAAAAGTATGCTACTAAATGGGTTTGGTAGGTTTCTGCAAATTAGAATATCAGATAAATTTAATATGTGGCTTAGCATTTTTATAGTTTTATAGGTTATATATTAATCTAGAGGTGGTAGGTTTTTACAGAATGCAGAACTCGTATTTTGTTGTCCAAATTTGCATCCAACCCAGTATCTGATATATTGAGGGTTGGTAGCTTTCTGCATAACGCCGTCCAATTTATAATAAAGTATTACCACATTATTTTAATTTTTATTTGCAATCGTAGAAAAAGTATAGTGTGTAACACGTGGGAAAAGCACTTTTCCCAATTGTTTCACAATATACTATCACAGAAAATTTTATATTCCCTACTATTATTTGATTAAGAAATAAATTAATTTTCTCTAGTTACCATAGTAACTAAGAAAAAATGTTTTCGTGACGCCACGATATTTAAGTGAACATTTTTTGACAGCTGAAACCATAGAGAACGCTGAAATTTCAACGTACAGACCATAGAAAAATAAAAATATACCGGTTATCCCAGAAGATTCTGACCCATTTTAACTGCAAATATATCGGAACTTAAAAATCATAGAGAAGTACGGTTTTCGAGGAACAATTTCTTTTTATATAAAGTTTTTTTCAGTATACAGGGTGTTTCTTAAGTAATCTAAAATATTATATGGGGCGCTTCGTTACTCAATTTTAAGACGAAAAGTTCATATAAACATGTGTGATAGGTGTTGTCGTTTATGAGATACAGGGTGTTTTTTTAATTTTAATTTTTCTTGGTGACGCTACTGATTTATATTTTTTTATTATTTTATTACAAGCAACATGTGTTAAACATAAAGAAAAAATAATACATTTCAGAGCAAATGTTCAAAATGTCCACCTCCAGCTAAAATGCAAGAATCCGCTCGATGTCTAATGGATTGTCGAATACGTTCGAAGATACCAGGATTGTTACGAATAACATTACAGCCGTCTATGATATGATTTTGAAGATCTTGTACGTTTAATATCAGTGTTGTGTAAACAAGAGATTTCAAATATCCCCACACACAAAAATCCAGAGGATTGTGTCCAGGTGACCTAGGGGGCCACGGGTGTGGAGATCCTCGTCCGATCCAATGGCCTGGAAAAACATTATTTAAAAACTCGCGTACAATCACTGAAAAATGTGGAGGAGCTCCGTCATGCATGAACCACATGCGCCTTCTAATAATAATAGGTACATCTTCCAAAAGAAGTGGAAGTTCATTTTCTAGAAAATGTTGGTATGTCTCACCGGTTAACCGTACAGGAAGGAAAAATGGTCCAATTAAATAATCATCGATGATGCCAAGCCAAACATTGACCGAAAATGTTTGTTGAAATCGTTTTACACTTATGGTATGTGGATTTACATCTGCCCATATGTGGTCATTATGGAAATTCATAATCCCATGTCTAGAAAAGTTGGCTTCATCCGTAAATAGAATATTGGCCACAAAATTCGGATTGTTCGCGATTTCACGTAAAATCCATTGACAATACTGTATGCGTAATGGATAGTCAGTAGGTAACAAATGTTGAACACGTTGAAAGTGATATGGATACAATAAATTATCTTTTAGAATATTCCAAACAGTTTTGTTACTAACATTTACTTCATCTGCAACTTTTCTTGTACTCGTTTCTGGATGTTGGTCAATAATTTGAAGAATCTGGTTTTCCAATTGGGGATTTCTCACAGTTCTGGGTCGTCCAATAATATTCTTCGATTTAGCAAAAGTGCCAGTTTCTTGTAAACGAATATGTAACTTAGTAAACGTATCTGAACATGGTAAACGATTATTTGGATAACGCTGGGCATACGTACGTCTAGCTTCTAAGGCATTACCATTCGCTAATCCGTACAAAAAATGCATATTAGCCATTTCAACATTAGTAAACACTGGCATAGTTATTAACTAAACACAGAGTCAATCAAATAAAAATGTACGATTTTTGCGTTGGTTTTCAAATTTGACACTGGTCAACATTATTTCAAAGGCCACTTAGAATAAGCATGTTTTTGCGTATTACTTCTAAAAACCAGTAGCGTCACCGGGAAAAATTAATTTCACGTACAATCAGAACTGACTTATTACAATAAATTCAACACCCTGTATCTCATAAACGACAACACCTATCACACATGTTTATATGAACTTTTCGTCTTAAAATTGAGTAACGAAGCGCCCCATATAATATTTTAGATTACTTAAGAAACACCCTGTATATGTTTAATTAGTAAAATCTTATATAGGGTGTTTTAAAAAAAGGTGTTTTTTAAATGCAAATATCGTCGATTTTTTAAATGGAACACCCTATATATTTTTATTCTATCTAAAAGAGGAACTGATAATTGTTTATTAGATAGAGATGTTTAGACAAAAAATTCCAAAAAGTAGCACAAATTTGAAAGATATGTACCAAATTTTATTAAAAATTAACTTCATAAATTATCTAATTTATCCTCAAGATGTTCTAAGTGTTGTCCATTTTGGTCTATACATTTTTGTAACCTGGATAAATGTTCTAAAAGGAATTTGGCAACATTTCTGGAGTAATTTCTTGGAATGCTCTGACAATGTTACATCTCAGTTGTTCTAGAGTCTCTGGAATAGGATTATAACACCTATCTTTGGTAAAAGAACATATAAAAAAGTCTGAAATCCTCAAGTCTGGTGAGTGAGCAGGCCACTCAATTGGTCCAGCTCTCCCAATCCACCTATCTCCAAATGTTTCTGTTAAAGAATTTCTAGCCACAAGTGAATAGTGTGGTGGTGCACCGTCTTGCTGAAATTAAACTGAACTTATGATGCCATCTTGTTCCAGTTGTGGATATAGGTAATTTTGTAACATGTCTGTGTAGACATTACCAGTAATTGAAGTTTCTTGAAAGAAGAACGGTCCATATATTTTTTCTTTAGAAACACCAAACCAAACGTTCAACTTTGGTGCCAGGCAATTGCAAAATGTTCTCTCCAGAGTTCGCAAAGCCCCAATAGGTATGGCTCCATTTTGAATTAGGCTACAGATGAATCCATTTTTTCCACATTTTGGATCTCACAGTGTTTTGGAGGGATAACTCACAGCTGGTCAGTACAAAAGAAAAGTTCTTAAGGGAAATGGTACCATTTACTCATCAGTTACAATAATTGAAGAGGATTTTATTCTTATGTAAAGTGTGTTCAACAATATAGTGCCTACAATAAAAGGGGAATGATGGTGATAATAAACTTCTTAGGTACTTTTATCTCAGGTATTGGCAAGTTTGGGTAAGGAATGCAGGTCAGGATTACATTTGCAAAAGTAATAGAAACGCATATTAAAGGATATTCACAATAAAATTAAAAAAAAAATTTAAATATGTTTTTTTTATTATAAAGCTTGTCGCATCCACCAAAAGGTTATTAGCGACCATACAGTAATATCACAATACTTAGATCCTATATAATAAGTTTATTGATTTTAAATAGTCTATGATTTGTTGGTATTGGCAGTCTTTTCCGAGGAGGTCTTCCAGCTTGTTTGGAAAATTATTTGTCTCTCGTTCGACAGTGTATTTTGGACATACAATGAGAATATGTTTTATGCTATTTATTACATTACACGTTGTACACATCGGAGGTTCACTATTTGTGAATAAATGGAAATGTGTATATCTTGAGTGTCCCAGTCGAAGCCGTGTTAATGTAATTTGTATTTTCCTATTTTTAGTAGTGGGTTGCCATGGAGATACATTACTCTTTACTTCCCTCAGCTTTGATCTTGAAATCGACCACTCTCGTTCCCACGCACTATACACTTTCGCTTTGAAAAATCTTTCCGAATTGATGTTAAGGATCGCGTCACGCGCACTAGCATCTGCTATGTCGTTGCCTTCGATTCCAATATGCGATGGTATCCATATAAACCTAACACTTTTAAAATTCAGCTCAGCTTCCTGTAATTCAGCCTTTATTAATTTTCCAATAGGGTTTTGTTGGTAAATTTGCTGTAAACTTCTTAAAGCACTGAGGGAGTCGCTAAGAATGAGGCTGTTTGGAAATGTCTGTGAGTTTACGAGTTGGAGAGCTTTGTATAAAGCAAAAAGTTCAGCAGAGAAGATGCTGAGGCTGGAAGGCAGTCTCCGAGTTTACAATGGCAGCGCCTACCCCTGTTTCACATTTAGATGCGTCAGTGTATATTTTAGTGCAGTCACTGTATTGTTGTTCTAAAATCAAATTAAATTTAGCTCTCAATATGGCTGGGTTTACTTCATGTTTGTTGAACATACTTAGTGTTGTATTAACACTAGGGATTCTATGTTATGCCCTGTATGAATCCTCCACTTTTATAACATGGTTTATTGTTCTTTTCCAACAATCATCGTCTGGGTCATCTATATTTTGCCGGATTAATGCAATTACAGAAGGACATAATGTAGGTATAGTATTTTGGGTCCACACTTTGTTCTTTAGTTTTCTTCACATATGCTCAATCGGGTTGAATACGCAGTAGTAAGGAGGAAGACGAAGAACTGTATATGTCCTTTGGATGCTGCAATTGTGTCACATACATATGTCTCCTGTATGTTAAATGTCCTTAGAACCTCTAAAAGCTACGTTTTTTATATCCTTCTTCAAAGTACATGTTGTTTTGGAGCATAAATTCCTGGATTTCCGCTTTTGTATTTGAAGAGCCTGGAACCTTCTTCAATTGGTGACTATGGTAACTGGCATTGTCCATAACTATGATACTATGCGGGGGAATATTTGGCAGTAAAGTGTTTTCGAACCAATCTTCGAACAATTCGGCTGTAGTATCTTGGTAGTAATCCAACGACGAATCTTGAATGTTATTCGCCGAAAATCCCAAACTGTTTAGAATCCAACCTACTTCTGATCCAGCATGAATAATCGTGATCCGTTTTCCTTTGTTCGATGGAGCTTTTGATTGGCATCGCACTGTTCCATCGGTCCATCCTTTTGCCGGCGTATCGTGGGTATCATACCAGGTCTCATCCAAATAGATTATTGGTCTTTGTAAAGACCTGTAATCACTTATGGCAGTCAAATATTCAAAACGCCATTGCCTAATCCGTTGGGATTCCGTAATAACTTGCCTTTTGTCAATTTTGCAGTATTTGAATCATAGTTTGGATTAAAGTGTCCATAGGTTTCCAATTGATATCCTTATCTCAGTGGAGCTCCTTAGTCTTGTTTGTTTTCTTCGTACATAGAGTAGATAGTTCTTCTTATCAAATTTTTATCACCGTCATCAGTGGTTCTGGAAACACCACTATCTTTTTTTTTATTGTAGGCACTATATTGTCGAACACACTTTACGAGTAAAAATTTCGAATACCTTCATAATACTGATATTCAAGTCGGATTCGCCAGTTTCCAAAAAATTTTATTTCCAATATTTTTCTCACCTTATAAAAATTACACTTTTCCCATGTGATTATTTTTACTTGGTGCGCCACTGCGCACACTTTCGACTTGAAGAAGGAAATCCGAGAAAACGGAATCAAGTATGACAGTCAGGCAGATATTAATCATCGAATGGAAGAAGGAATATTCACCTTTTATCACACGCTCTTTTCTCGCGTTGACATCAACATCTCTACACGTACCTACTCCAATATTGAAATATAAAAATATCTTGACAACAAACGTAAAAGAAAATTTTTTAAAAATACTTTCAATTACGAATAAGGAAAAGGAGAATTGTAAATTCTCCTCCGGTTTAGCATCGACCGGACGTAGAATATCCTGGAATCGACGGAACATCGAGAAAATTCTATTAAAATTGACCTAGCCGTTGAAAATCCCACGAGTATTCTGCTAGTGAACTGCGAGAGATTTTCCTTAATTGCAGCTTCAAGTTTCGACCTTTAAAGAGTACGCTGGATCTCTTCAGGTGCACTTTTATTAAAAGGGAAACATGTATTTCAAAGATACAAGGGTCTGTACAACTCTTACTCCACTTTTTACAGTTAAATCTAAACATAGAGATCTTTTTCATTCGAAACTTTGTTAACAACATTCACGTGTATGAACTTCACTTATGGAAGCTAAACAATTTAACGCTTTGTTTGCCTCGTAATTCACTGAATAATTCAATTCCAACACAAAATGGACACAACTTACAATGGACAACAATATATCATCTGATAGGCTAAGTGTCGGAGAATTATATCCTCAAACTACATGCTAAGCCTTTGATCCGTTCGAGATATACATAGTAGGATGTCCGTTATTTACAAAGTTGATTATTTCTATTAGGAACATTAAAAATTAGTATATTACATAACGAGTGTGGAAAGTGAAGTATTACGCACGAGTGAAGTTTAGCACGAGCCGCGTAGTGGCGAGTGCGGAAACGTAACGAGTGCAAGAAATACACTTTCCAACGCGTTGTGTACACGATTTTTCCTACGACCCCAATATTTCTTATTATAATAAATATTTTAAATTTATTTAAAAAATTTATTTTAATTGTTAGTCATGTTAAAAATTAGGATTTAAACGAGTTTATATATTGCATGGAAATATAATTAATTAAAATCAAATAACCACCTTTCTCAGGAATTCACATCAAAATTCTTTATTAGATAAATGACATTTTAACTTTTTTTGTGGGCTCTATAAAAATTAAAAGTAAAATGGTCAGTCGGTGAAATTAATTGAAAAGTAATGTAATAATAATAGACACAAAGATAATTGTGAACAGAAACACAAACATAACTTCAAAAATCCACATTCGACACATGCACGGAACATAAACACAATATAAAAAAGAAGAATAAACTGTTCTTCTTTCTAAAAGTGTTTTTATAAAAATAATAATACTGAATAAAAATTATGCTTATTTTTTAAAAATTTAAAAACCTATAAGAAACTTTTTTCTTTATTCTTACTTTATACAGAAAAATTTGTATTGGCAATTACAATACAATATTTGACACAAGGAAGATTTAAAAAAAATTAAATGGTCCTTGCTTTGACATTTATGTGTTTTTACTATTGATAAATTTGACGTAAATGTCACAGATCATAGAACTATATTTTTTTACTTTTCAATACGTGTATTGATATTAGCTACTTTCTTAAGTACAAATAAGTGTGCAAACTAGCACTTTCATATGTGGTCGTAGGAAAAATAATTTTTTAGCTCGATGAAAGTTATTTCGATATATTATTATCGTCAGATTGACATATTCAAGTTAAATTTTTATGAGATGTTGATTGAGTAGTGTTAATAGTTAATAATACATGTTTTGAAGTAATAAGACATAAGCTTCCCAATTTCCCAAGTAGATCTCGAATATAAAAATATATGGTAGTTTTCACAATAAATGGTATTGACTGAAGGATTATAATAAAACCAATTAGACCCTGAAGTTGTATAATCCGAGATGCACATCATAAGTGTAAAAGGACCTGATTCAGGTAATTTTGTTTCTCAGAGAGGGATTGTAGAGGATTACAGCTTACACTTCTTGTTCATTTTATTCTTTGTAATAATAATAAATAAGTCAACGACCTCTATAGTAGAATTATTCAACATAATAGGTTGAATTGCAGATGTGTATGGTTAAACTTTCGTTTCAGAAACGTTCAAACACATATGGTTAGAATCACACCATGATTTGATGATGGTTAAGTCATGTGAAACGATTCTATGCAGTTCGGTGATATCCGGGTGACTCCAAGAAAAGCTAGTGTCGTCTGCGAATAAACAAATTTTACCGCCGATGCTCAAGTCAGCAATATCATTGATAAATAGCAAAAACAATATAGGACCCAATACCGAACCTTGTGGAACCCCATATTCTATCTGCTTGCATGAAGACCTTAATTCATCAACTCGTACAAGCTGCAGTCTATCACTAAGAAAGGACTCGAACCACCTGATCGAGGTGCCTCTAAATCCATAGTACTGCAATTTTTTAAGTAGTATTTTATGATCCACGCAATCGAAAGCTTTTGAGAAATCACAAAATATTGTAGCTGTAGAGTGTTGATTGTTTAAGCTGGAGTAGATATTATTAAAAAGAGAAAACATTGCATCATTTGTACATTTACCACTTAAAAATCCAAATTGATTTTTAGCTAGAATATTGTATTTACTCACAAATGAAAGAAGCCTTTTTTTTACCAACCTTTCAATGATCTTGGATAACGTAGGAAGAAGCGCGATTGGGCGATAGTTAGAAACTTGATCTTTATCACCTCCTTTATACAAAGGAATGATTATGGCTGTCTTAAGGCATTGGAAGTGTTCACTTGTGTTACGGCATGCAATAATTATTTGTTATTTATTATTACAGACATTAATAGCAAAGATTTTATACACTAACGTACAGAATAGGTAGTATGTGGCGTCCGTGTATAAAAAGTAATAGAGCTTCCTCCAGAGGTTCGTTAAAGAAGAATCACTTATCTTGTGACGCGAAAATCATTATTAAAAATGAAAAGGTTCAAAGAAAACTCAAAGTCTATCCCACAACTGTTTTATTTAATGTTGCAACTAGTTTCGGTCCTATAGGACCATCATCAGGCTGAAATAATTACAATATAATAGAAAGAGGATCTTAAAGGTACCATATCAAGGTACCATATCAAGTTTTAACTTTTTTTAACTTGATATGGTACCTTTAAGATCCTCTTTCTAATATATTGTAATTATTTCAGCCTGATGATGGTCCTATAGGACCGAAACTAGTTGCAACATAAAATAAAATAGTTGTGGGATAGACTTTGAGTTTCCTTTGAACATTTTGTGTTTCAACCCACATTTGAGATATGGATAACTTACAAGATTTATTATAAAAAATGTTTACTTCAGCAAGGATATAACGCGGGTGCTGCAGCAAGAGTAACCAGTAATTTGACGAAGGTGTCTCTTACTTCAGATAGACGAATTGTTGAAAATTCCATGGAATCAAGAGAAAAGCGTAAAGATTTCGGTGTCACAAAAAGTCTAAACGACTGGGAAAAAGATTTGATAAGGCGAAAAATCTTCATTATGTACGATGAGCAGCGTGTCCCTACAATCAAAAGTCTGAAACAGCGGCTCATCAATGACGAAACTCACATCAACTGTGGCCTCACTACTCTTTGGCGAGCTCCGTCTGCAATGGGCTTTAAATATCGCAAAATTGACCAAGAGACAAGTAATAATGGAATCCACACCTTTAATAAACTGGCGTTCTGAATATATAAAGTCAATAAGAAAATACCGGTCTGAAAATCGGCCAATACTCTACCTCGACGAGACGTGGTTTGACACGCATGACACCCCTTCCAAAGGATGGTCTGATTCCTCTGATAAGTGTAAAACAAAAGCACCATCAAATAAAGGGAAGAGAATCACAATATTACACGCAGGATCAGAAAATGGTTGGATCCCAAACGCTATGTGGCTTTCTGCCAAAAATATTAAGGACTCTTGTGTTGATTATCACGAAGATACGACAGCAGAGCTTTTTGAAGATTGGTTTAAAAATTGTCTGTTACCCAACATTCCGCCAAACAGCGTTATAGTAATGGACAACGCAAGCTATCATAGTCGACAATTGCAAAAAATTCCTGGCTCAAAGAATACGAAATTGGAGATTCAAAACTTCATGGCTGCAAATGACATATATTTTGAGGAAAATTATACAAAAAAAGAACTTTTACAAGTGCTGCAGTCATTTTCTTTAAAAAAAAACGTATGTTTGTGATACAATTGCAGAAAAATTGGGACATACAGTGTTACGACTAACTCCCTACTACTGCGTGTTCAATATAGAGCTTATGTGGCACCAACTTAAATCAAGTATGCGTGAAAAAAATACTTCTCCGACTTTAAGTGGTAGTGTGGTAGATTTAATTAGGAACTGTATGAATGACATTCCTACCGAGAGTTGGAAAAGTTCTCTTAGTCATGTTATAAATGTTGAAAACTCGTACCTTTCTGTAAAATCAATTGCGCCAATTATAATTAATTTAGATGAGGATAGCGATAACCACACTGAACTAAATATAGAATAGAATTGTAACATTTAAATAAATTACTTGTTTACCTCCTATATTATGCAAAATTCAAATTACTTAAGTTCGACCCTGTACAACATTTGCATCTTTTACCTGATGATTTTCTACACAATGAGATTAAAACGGGTAGTTTATTGCAGTTAATAAGCCAATACCATTTACTGTGAAAAATACTATACACTAAGGCGTACACAAATGACATCTATTTAAATGCTGTTTTTCCAGATAGATGGCCAGATTTGACACCCTTAGACTTTTTTTTATTTGAAGGAGTTCATTAGAACGGAGATTGCACAAATAACGCCTGCATGTTCTTCTAAACGTTAGAGACGAATTGACTGCTCGGCTGTCTTGCATTATTGCTGACGTCACTTATTAAGAGGTGTCCTTATTGGTCTATTGATGTCCCATTTCCACTTGACATACACTGTTGCCAAATCACCTATTAAAAACAAGTTAACCGGAAATTCGTCTTCATAAAATAGTGATTGATGCCAAAAACTTCTTCGAAATGAATTCTTCATCTCATCAATAGACATAGGACACGTTCCTGATGATTATCTCAGAATTAGCAGAGTGGGAGAACCACGAAATTGATTTTTGACATTCATTTAAAACGTTCTCTAAACATTCGTTAGAAATTTGGCAACATGTTATGTTATTCTCATTCTGAATGCATGCAGTAGCGCTCGTATGTCAAAGCGTTCTGAGTACGTATAACCTCAAAAATGTCCAACTTTACGATAGAGCTGTCAGTTGACAGATTGCAACACCAGGGTTGCCAAATCCCGAAATATAAAAGGCAACTCTCGTAGGAGCTAGACCGATAAAACATCCCCTCGTAACCAAACCTCTTATCTCAATTTTTCCGTTAGATTAAAACATCACCTGCAGAAAGCTATTAGGTAATTACTGGGATTGCAATTTTGCCAATCGCTCCTTTGATGTTTTTGAATATACCTATAGGGCGGAATATTCATTATCCCATCGATCTCTCGATTCTTCTCTGGCTTAATTACTGAGCTAATACAATCTTTGATAAAAAAAAACTTTGTAATTTCAAGAACCTTAATTACTTTCTATTTTTTTATGATTAAATGTTTTAGTGCAGTCGAATTACCTTTTTTTCATGACTTAAGTCCGAATTGAGGTAGCTAAGTGGAAAGGGGTAGGTTTGATAGTTACAAATCGAAAGGCGAGATCTTAGATGCGTGCGAGGGGTGCGTGGTAGGGGTGGAAAGGGGGTGAAAACGGTTTTTTGCAATTTGCAGGGTAAATACGCATTTTATTGAAAAAAGTTAAATGTAAAAGTTTTAGATAATAAAAAAATCGACAACTTTTGTCTGAAACATTTTTTCACATAACCTAAAAATAAAGGCTAAAAAAGCGAAAAACCATAATTTTCGTTTTTTATTTTTTACTCAGCGAAAAATCAATATTTTATTATGAAATTTAGTACAGTGATAGCTTTTTGTATCCCAAAAAAGTAGAATTTTTTATTTACAATAACTCAATTTTTTTCCGACATATTAACGATTTTCGAAAAAAAGACCTCATTTTGTAACGGCCCCCAAGGTCCGAATTTTTATTTTAGACACCTCTTGAAGGTCTCATTTTTTTCGTAATGACTTTAATTTTCATATACAATAATAAAAAAATACTACTCCTAGCAAAAAAAATCGTTTAAAATCGAAAAAACTGAAAAATTCATAATTTTTCACGCGTATCTTTTTCCTACCCTTTTACTCGTTATATTACTCTCAAAAATATTTCATGTACATGCATTTAATTTATCACACCTTATTGCAGTTTGTAGGATTAAAACAAAGGAAATTATGGACGTCTATATTGATTAAAAAAATAAAAAAAAAAATATTTTATTCGTGCATACGATGCATACGATTACAAAGAAAGTACAATTTTACTGTTTCTTATTTTTTATTATATCTTGCCCTTTTGACTTGCGAATTACATTCTTCTTCCTCTTGTACTTCTACTTCATCGTCATCTTCACTGAAGGACAGTTAATTCCAGACAGTCTGCTAAAAAAAATTTCCTGCAGTTGCAAAAAAGGTTGCAGTTCTTCAAGATGCAGTTGTCGAAAACACGGTTTAAAGTGTACGAATTTATGCTCGAATTGCTACGGCGTTAATGATTGTACTAATATCGAGCAATCAATCACAGAAATTGCCGATGTACATCCTTCAGAACACGTTGACCAAAACGATGCATTTCAAGATGAGAATCGCATGCTAGAAGAGGAAGAAAATGTCGAATCTGACGAAGAAGAATCAGAAAATGATAATGAAGATGAAGACGAACATGATAAAGATGAAGACGGAGATGATGAAAATGAAGACGAAAATGATGAAGATGACGATGAAGTAGAAGTACAAGAGGAAGAAGAATGTAATTCGCAAGTCAAAAGGGCGAGATATAATTAAAAATAAGAAACAGTAAAATTGTACTTTCTTTGTATAATTCCATCGTATGCACGTATAAAATAATTTTTTTTATTTTTTTAATCAATATAGACGTCCATAATTTCCTTTATTTTAATCCTACAAACTGCAATAAGGTGTGATAAATTAAATGCATGTACATGAAATATTATTGAGAGTAATATAACGTGTATAAGGGTAGGAAAAAGATACGCGTGAAAAATTATGAATTTTTCAGTTTTTTCGATTTTAAAGGATTTTTTTTTGCTAGGAGTAGTATTTTTTTATTATTGTATATGAAAATTAAAGTCATTACGAAAAAAATGAGACCTTCAAGAGGCGTCTGAAATAAAAATTCGGACCTTGGGAACCGTTACAAAATGAGATCTTTTTTTCGAAAATCGTTAATATGTCGAAAAAAAATTGAGTTATCGTAAAAAAAATTCTACTTTTTTGGGATACAAAAGCTATCACAGTACTGAATTTCATAACAAAATATTGATTTTTCGCTGAGTAAAAAATAAAAAACGAAAATTATGGTTTTTCGCTTTTTTAGCCTTTATTTTTAGGTTATGTGAAAAAATGTTTCAGACAAAAGTTGTCGATTTTTTTATTATCTACAACTTTTACATTTAACTTTTTTCAATAAAATGCGTATTTACCCTGCAAATTGCAAAAAACCGTTTTCACCCCCTTTCCACCCCTACCACGCACCCCTCGCGCGCATCTAAGATCTTGGATGGTCGCCTTTCGATTTGTAACTATCAAACCTACCCCTTTCCACTTAGCTACCTCAATTCGGACTTAAGTCATTAATTGGTCACTTTTTCACGTAAATCGACTGCACTATTTCTATACGACAAAATTTTAAAAGATTGAAACGTGTCTCATATACCATATATTTTCCGGTGTAACCATTCCGATTTTTTGAACGGGAGTAAAAAATATCCAAGCAAATCATGAAAAATTACTGCTCGTCCGTTATGCCACGCCTAGGAATTTATTACTATCCATTTCAACTTTTAAACTTCTATATTTCGTCTTGTTTTTTTTTACGCAGAAAGGGTGTTAAAATATGGTGAAAATGTAGGTCAATGTTTATATTATCTAAAGTATAAGGGAGAACAAATATTTTGCGACTTGTGTCGTTTTTAAAACATTTGCACCAATTCCGGAACTTTTTCCGACACCGATATCGAACGCAAAATACACTAACACTACGCCTTTTTCTATCCCGTTGTAAAAACCGAGTTTTTTTAAATACTCTAATTTTCTTTGACACCGAGACATTGTGCGACACTAGTGTATTAATAAAAAATATTTTTTAAGTGTCCTGCATCATTTCTGAAAATCAAGAAAAGTTATTAAGTTTATTTTAAAACATAATTTTTTCAAAGATGGACTTCCAAAAAGTAAGGGTTAGTACAATAAATTCAAGAATAGTTATTCTAAAACACCCTGTGTAATCGGTGATAACTGGAGCATAGACCTTTTCCAAATATTATATTAATTAATACAACTATAGGATCAACAATGTAGTTATCAATACCAGCTGTTTTATTAGGTTTCAATGAGTGAATAAGACTCCTGTAGTCTATAAGACACAGTCCTCAATCTATATAAGATATCTTATAACGCACGTTAAAAAAACGCACGGCTTCCCTAGCAACCACTTAGCAACTGTCAATATTAAATATTTCCAATTTACATATTTGAGGTTTAAATTACTATACATAAATGGTAGATAATATTTATTTGATATAAGATTGCATTTAATATTTAAATAGAACATAATATAATAATAACTGTATTTAATTACGTTTTCCAAATTAATTAATTATTTGAACATTTAGAATATTTTTATTACGGAGATACTTTTTAAAAATACCTACAAAATATATAATAAGACACCTTTTTACTAGTTTTGTAACTTTAATTTCACTTCAGTCACTATGCGAAACCGTTTTAAATATTTAGAATGCACTAAATGATAATATTACGCGAGAAACCGAACACTAACACTAAATTAATCACTAAAAAACGACGAAAATGTGGCTCACTATACTAAGGCATCCATTCCAACATATTTGAAATATTTTTTAGACATTTGAGCATGCGTCTTACCGTGTGCGCACACGTTATTATTATTATTCACCAAGTTACCGATTTTATTTTAGGTGAATATCAGCAACACGTGGGTTCTCCCCGAAGAAGGTTTTCCAGTATTCTACCGTTACTTTCGGGATCGTATTTCTTGGTACGAAGCTGACGCCGTTTGCCAATTCCATCACAGTTATCTAGTAACTGGTAAGTACCAAATAATGTTCCAACTAAACATGTTATTAAAATAACATGCAGCATTGCAATCATTTTTATTGTTATAATTGTATCACTTTTGACCTAAAATAATATTTAGGAATATTTTCTTTTCTCGAAATGGTATGAGAAAACCGAAATACTAATCAAATTTTTAACAGTAATTTTGATAAAACATAATGATCATGTATTCTCTTCTCGCATTTTATTGTATCACAATTAAACAGTGTTCTTTTTTGCTGTTCTATCAAAAGTATTCAGATTCTACAGTGAATGGCTAAATTATGGAATATTGTCATTATTTCGAGAACCGTCGAGTTTTGAGGGTAATCCCGAAACAGGTCGATTTTTGTTATTAAATATTCATCTTATAACGTACATGGAGTAAGGATGACGTCACTGGTGTGGGTGTAGTGACGTAATCGTTAATTTTTTTAAATAGAAATCGGTATAATGCGACACCTCATTTGAAGGAGAATTTAATTCTCTATTTAACGACATTACATTTGTAACTAAAATATTTTTTAAGGGTACAAAAACATTTTTTTTATTTAAATTCAACCAAATTACAACTAATGATTTAATTCATAACGTCCTTTAAAGTAACCAAATTATGCATAATAATTATTTTAAATTAAATGTTCCAAATGCCATCCATCGGTTTCCTGACAATATACGAATCTACGGACACATTCATCAAGTACATTGCGGATGACTTCTGGAGTAATGAGACTCATTTCATGCCTAATTCTATCTTTTAAGTTCTGTAAATTTTGGGGTCTACTGACATAAACTTTTGATTTTATGTAACCCCACAGGAAAAAGTCTAGAGGTGTTAGATCTGGCAACCTTGCTGGCCACTCTATAAAACCTCGTCTTCCGATCCATCTCCCGGGAAAGCAATTATTTAAAAATTGACGTACTTCACGTGCGTAATGCGGAGGGTCTCCATCTTGTTGAAACCAGATATTGTCACAAGGTAAATTTGCATTATTGGCATTTGGATACATGTTAGCAAGGACAGGTATAAGTTGATTTCTCAAAAAAGTTAAATAACGTTCTCCTGTTAGATTTTCTTCAAAGAAAAAAGGGCCAATGATTCTGTCATCGATGATCCCTGCCCATACATTCACTTTCTGAGAATATTGAGTGTGTGCCTCAGTCATCCAATGTGGGTTTTCTTGCCTCCAATACCTGCAATTTTGACGTACCATGTAAAAAAAAATGTGGCTTCATCGGAAAAGAAGATTTGATTGATGAAACGTGGATTGCCGATATATAAATCCTGCATAATTTCAGAAAATTGAAGCCGGCGATCGGGATCGTCGTCGTTTAATTCCTGGTGTAGTTGAATTTTGTAGGGATGGTATTTTTCTTTTTTTAAAATACGTAATACCGATCATTGGGAAACTCCAGCATATTCACCCATTTGTGTTGAACTACTGTGAGGATTGTCATGGACATTTAATAAAACATCAAGTTTCACATTGTCTTCAATTTTAGGACGCCCAGCGTTTGGAATATGTTTAACGTGCCCAGTTTCTCCAAATTTTCGGACTATTTTACTTACTGTTGATTGGCTTATGGGTCTGTCTGGATATTTTGCGTTAAATAAATTGCATACCTCGTTCTGTGTTCTTCTTTTATCTCCACATCCGCTAAGAATTAATATATTTATGCGTTGTGTTTCATAGGTGAGCCATAATTTAGTATTCAAAAGTAAAAATTACAATTGACAACTGATGACAATTCATAAAATCAAAAAATATTTACGACAATAAATATTACAGTAACTATGCCAATATCACTTGCTTGATTTAACATTTGACAAAAAGTTTCAGTGTTTATGAGATAACTTTTTGTGTCCATTATTATTTTTACTTATTTTTGCTTTTTTAAGTATTTATTTCAGAAAGTCATGACAAGAACCGATGGATGGCATTTGGAACATTTAATTTAAAATAATTATTATGCATAATTTGGTTACTTTAAAGGACGTTATGAATTAAATCATTAGTTGTAATTTGGTTGAATTTAAATAAAAAAAAATGTTTTTGTACCCTTAAAAAATATTTTAGTTACAAATGTAATGTCGTTAAATAGAGAATTAAATTCTCCTTCAAATGAGGTGTCGCATTATACCGATTTCTATTTACAAAAATTAACGATTACGTCACTACACCCACACCGGTGACGTCATCCTTACTCCATGTACGTTATAAGATGAGTATTTTATAACAAAAATCGACCTGTTTCGGGATTACCCTCAAAACTCGACGGTTCTCGAAATAATGATAATATTCCATAATTTAGCCGTTCACTGTATGTAAAGTGTTTATGTTCCTTTTCTAATCAACACTTCACTCTAATAGGCATGTCCTAATACTTCGACCGTGTCTTTGTATGTTTTTTTACAAAGCGTTTGATTTTTTTCTCCACTTATTTAAGACATTTTCAAAAGTTTTCTGCTGTAGTCGTCGTCGTCGTATTATAGTCACACTTTTCTTAAGTAAACCCTTACTTGGTCCCTTGTAGAGCAATAAGAAACATTCGGTATCTTGAAAGGGGCACAAAAATCCGATTAGTGTTGCCACAAACATAAAATTTTCCTTACTTGAGCGTTTCGTCCCCAATCTGCTATTAGTAAACGAATTTCCCATATTACGTACGTTGTTTATGTGACAATTTGATCGATATATCCGGTATACGTTTTTATTTATAGCAATCCTCCGGTGATACGTCCATTAAAATGTTTTATTTCGCAATTACTTGTGTACCTTATCGATTTTCAATTTATTCAAAACGAATGGGGAGTCCGACACGCCAACCTGTACATCGTATCATTTTTTTTCTATGGAAAGAATCAATTTTATGTCGTACGGATTTTTAATATGAAGGCGATCCAAAAAGCAAAATCGGGGTCACAAGCCGTATCTAGGTACTATTGTACCTGTGGTAATATACAAGACAGCGCCACCTGTTAGCGTTTTTGTTTATGAAGTCAATAAAACATTCCTAAGAGACGGCATTTTTCCCCACGTTGGGTGCCAATTGTGCGAGGCTTGTGTAATAAGTATGCACATCGTTTTGATTCCATAGATTGTATTTATTTTTTGGAAAGTTGGCTTCTATTTCTTTGCGCCTGTACGGACCTTGAGCCCGTGGTCGCTGCCACCTTTGCCATGCACTGCCATGATCGGGGTATACAATTTGGCGTAGTAATTTCGGATCTATTCACTATATCCCATACCATTGGATAGGTAAAGAATGAAAAAATGCATGCTATGAAGTTCCTTTAAGTTTCAATCGTTGGATGAGAAGGCATATAAAAACATAACCGATGAGAAAAGTTTACATAGAAACCGACATAATTTTATCATAAAATCATTCACGCATAAATTATACAGTGTGTAAAAGCCAAATGGAATAAATTCATTATTTCGGTTACTGTACATATTTATAAAAAATCTCGAAACACGTCAAATTTAAATTATAACTTGACATTCTTTAACGTGAAAATGCAACCCCTACCTTCAACCCCCTTAGAATGACAGGTACAACCCCCAATTTTTTAAATAGGAAGTATAGGCTTGTGATATATCATTTGAAAGGTCTCTTCATTCTCTATTCAAAAATGTCATTTTTTTTAAATTTAATGCAAAAATTAACATAAAAAAAATTAATATCATGTTGTTACCGAAATTCGCTAAAATATACTAGAAACTTATTACAATATACTTAAAACTTATTTCCCGTTTAGGTCTTGATAATCAGAAAGTGAACAAAAACCATAGCAATGTGGTTTTTAGATGGTAACCATTAAAAAACTTTAAAGAATTTCCGTGGCAACGCTATTTTAACAAGCAGTAGTAAATTGTTTTATTTAAGTTGTCATTGTTGTAATTTAAGTATAAAGTTTGTTCAATTCAATTCTGAAAAATGGTTAGATTAACGGAAATGCATAAAATAACAGTTTTACAAATGATTGGTTACGGAGATAACATATCCGAACACAACAGGAAGTAACTCGCCTATTTCATGAGAAATTTCCTAATTTACCGCCTATATCCCAAGGAACAATAAGTAAAATAGAAAAGCAGTTTCGCGAGTTTGGTCATGTAAGGCAGATAAAAAAAACAGCTGCCAATGCACTGAGTGATGAACTCAAATTAGATGTGTTGCTTGAGTTTCAGGAAAACCCACATACATCGAGTAGACAGGCATCCACTACATTCAATGCTAGGCATACATCGATAGCAAACATATTAAAAGAAAATAAATTGCATCCGTATAAGATGATACCTACTCAGGAGCTCATGAAAGACGATTTTGATAGGAGAATTTTTTTTGTGAGCAAATGATGGACATGTTGGATAACAATATTATACAATTAGAAGACGTTATGTTTTCTGATGAGTGTACTTTTTTACTTAACGGTCATGCTAATCGGCAAAATTGCCGCTACTGGTCCACGGAAAATACTCACTGGATGAGAGAAGAACACACTCATTACCCTCAAAAAGTTAATGTTTGGGCATGGATTGTAGGGAACAATATCATTGGTCCCTTTTTTATTGAGGGCAACTTGAATGGCAACAATAGCACTACTTCAAAATGATGTCATTCCAACGTTGGCAAATTTATACCCTGATCCAGGTAACCCCCAAGTTCCAGCGAATACGATATGGTTTCAGCAGGATGGAGCATCACCACATTACCAACTTAATGTCCGGCAGTACCTCGATACAATATTTCCCAATCGGTGGATAGGGAGGCGAGGATCGATTGAATGGCCAGCGCGATCACCTGATCTTACATTATTAGATTTCTTTTCATGGGGATATGTGAAGAGCCATGTGTACAAAACTAAACCTTCTGATTTAAATGACTTAAAAGAACGAATAACGCTTGCGATTAGGTCGATCACGCCTGATATGTTAAATAATGTTAGAAGACAGTTTTATTAGAGATTAGGATGTTGCCAAGACGTTCGCGGAGAACATTTTGAACATACTTCATTAACATTCATAGTACTTTTTCGTGTTCTACATTTTATTACGTTTTCCATTACATTTTAGTTTTTGATTGTATTGTAGCGAATTTCGGTAACAACATGATATTAATTTTTTTTATGTTAATTTTTGCATTAAATTTAAAAACAATAACATTTTTGAATAGAGAATGAAGAGACCTTTCAAATGATATATCACAAGCCTATACTTCCCATTTAAAAAATTGGGGGTTGTACCTGTCATTCTAAGGGGGTTGAAGGTAGGGGTTGCATTTTCACGTTAAAGAATGTCAAGTTATAATTTAAATTTGACGTGTTTCGGGATTTTTTATAAATATGTACAGTAACCGAAATAATGAATTTATTCCATTTGGCTTTTACACACTGTATAATAATACTTAGGGTCGCTGTAGGAGCGAGCGCGAGACAGTATATTTATACTGTCTCGCCATACATATGTATGGTGGGTGCGAGTGAGATGGCGAGATAGGTCTATCTTTAATACCGTTTACCTGCCAAAGCCACGGTGACCCAAAATTCATAATAGTCCATCGTTCTTACCTCTTTTGGGAGCATGCGCTGACAAACTTTCAGCTTTTATAAAATAACGATGGTCTGGGGTTCACGGGCTCTTGTTCTAATGTGTTCTGCTGCTTCATCATCTTCCAGACAAAGACGGTAAATCCGATCCAACGACAGTACAAGTTTGTGCATATGATGATTCAGATAACAGTGGCCTGTTACAAGTACGTGCGCGGCACCTTCCTTAACAAGAGAGTCTGCCTTCTTATTTCCATCTAAACCAGAAGTTTTGGAGGAACTGATACAACTAGCATCTGACGTCAGATTGACGATGCTAGTTGTATAGCGAAACGGCTGTCATTGAGTTTAAAAAAGCAATTTTTCAAATAAATATTGGAAGTTTTGTTAAAACGAAGAGTTTTTTATTATCCTTAATAAGATGGACTTCCAAAAAGTAAAAGTTAGTACAATCAATTTGAATAAATGAATGTTTTTAATCAGAAGTTTTGCTGCGTTTTTAAACATTTATATTTTTCAATTTTGTATGTATGAGAGGACTATGCTCCAAGAGTATAGTCGTCGCCGACGTCGATCCCGTTGCCAATGAACGGGGTAGCCGGTAAATAGTTACAGCCAACCCGAGCGATCGATACCTTTTAGTGTTGTTAGTGCTCGCACAGAGAACCGACCGAATAGAGGAATAGACAATACCGAAAGCAGACCACATTGATACGTTACACAGAAAAAGACGACGCATACGTAGGTAATTCTTGATACATGCCCGAACGATTTTTCAGGAGTTTTTGCCATGAGATTTGATTTTTTTTATAAATTTTTGAATTTAAAAAGTGTAATTTTGAAAATTGTATTTGTGGGGTTAGTTTAGAAGATTATAAATATATTATTATGTTATAAAGTGTAACAGTACCTGTTAACATTTTAAGCACCTGGTATCCTAAATATTAAATTCAATTAGTACCGCTAGCTCCATCTATCCTAAAACATTTTTAATAATAAAATAATGAATACGGTCTCTATAATTATAATTGGAAGTTCAAAGTAGCTACACTACGAGGTGTACTAATGAGTTGGCATTATCGAGTTCAATAGGTTTTAATAATTATTCCCAGTCTCATTTTCTTCTATTGATTTACTGTCATATACAGAAAGTTGGAATATAATACAGTAAACTAGAGGCAACTCTTTAATTTGAAGATTCTGTAAACCAGAAGCATCTCTTGAATTTGGAGATTCCGTAAACTTGAACAGCTTGTAAACTTTAAGCTCTCGTATGTACCTTCTTAACTGGATTATCTCTACAACTGGGGTAGATCATCCCTCCACTAGTGATCTTCCACAATCATTTGGAACCACCTAGACAGTGCCGTAGCGACCCCAAGGTGCGGCGAAGGATCGTCCACTATTGTAACAGATAAGTTTATTGTGATCTATCAAGTTTACTGTTCCCATATTTTTTCTCTTTTATTTCCGTGTATATCTATCTACAGCGTCAACTGTATTAGAATAAGTATTTTTAAAGAACTGTTTGCGGATTATTTTGTTGTAACGTATTCTCTACCTCATTAATTTCAGCACCAAGGAAATCTTATTATCTTTTATATGTTTGTACATTTTCAAATCATTTTTTTTTATTTTCATAGACAGTTTTTTCTGACATCTTTCTGTCATCTTATGATACTTATTTAAATAACTCAGCTTAAAACAACTTTCTTCAGTAGTATCATAAAAAATAAAAAGATTTCAGTGGCGCCCTTATAATTTCTTAAAGAAACAAATATTGTACAATAGTCAGAGCTAATGAACTTACTCACCCCTAGCCGAGGTATTTAACTATCATTATTTTTGCTGTGATAAACATTTATAAATTTTGTTAATTATTGAAGTATCTTTTACAACTAATTAAAGACGAAATTAAGATTAATGGTTGTTTTATTGTAAATTACATTTTTTCTTTTGGTATATTGTTATTTTTTCAAAAAAGTTAACCAAATATTTTTATAAATTCACTATCAACAGGTAAATCATATTACAAATTGTCGCCCAACGCACAAATAATATTACAGAAGTAAAATTGATTTTAATTCTAGTTTCTACGATTTTCACATAAACGTGTCCATAACTTCTGAAGGACTCTGTATAACGTATCAAAACCTTATATCAAAAGCTTCAAAAAAATGTGAGCAGTCCGAATTCGGTATAATATACAGGGATTCCCATTTAAAAAATCATATGTTTGGTTTGTAACGGAGTTATACAACACTCTGTATAGTTTAAGGTAATTTTAAAATATGGACCATAAAGACATCTACTATTTTTGTAAATAACATTTTTTGATATCTTTTAAAACACCCCATATATCGAACTTTGTTGTAAGGTTGGTACACTCTGTATATAAAGAGATCCTTATTAAACCATGAGATCTTGATGAAGATGATGCTTCCCCGCTCGTCCTCATGATCATTTTGTCGCATAAAACCGAGTGTTCCACATCACCTGACATCAAGTGCTGGTCATCTAAATACTACATGTTGTAAGGCTTCTTCATTATCACATTTCCTGCACGCCACGTTGGGCGCCAAAAATTTGCCACGTTTCTTGAGTTTAGTAAAGAAAAAGAAGGTAGGAAAATAAATTAACTTGGTAATACTCAGCTAGCGGTAACTCTCTACTGGCAAATTATGCCCGAGCTCAGCCGTAGAGGTAAACAGTAAAAATACAAGAAAAAATTGAGTCCGCGCCACTGGCTTTACGGTTAAAGCCAGAAACCCCTGAGCCTTAAGGCACTAGCAGAGAACTACCAAGATAAACAAATAGTGGACTGATATGGTGAACCAGACAAATAAAACAAGATAGAAATAAAAGAAATAAATTACTTTACTTCACAATTTAGGTCTTCAATATCACAATATAAAAAAAAAAAAAAAATAATAAACAGTAATAACTGTGAGCTTTGCTCATACAGTAGGGTTCGAACAATGAAACTGACACAATTGTTCAATAATTATAATTCAGAACCGGTACTGAAGGTACCGAGTAATGAAATCAATGCTATGAAAAATAAATATATAATTCAGTACTGGCACTGAAGGTACCGAGTATTGAAAACAGCGCTACAAATAGATAAACATAAATTCAAAAGAGAGATACAAAAAAATGTTCTATAAGAGCTTATCTGTGATCCTGAGGTGTTCCAATCGGTGTTCAGACAGCTCTTCGGGTCACTAGTGTCCCTTTGAAGGAGGTGGAGACTTAGATCTCAAGCTATGGTAATCCTTCCAATATCAGGACGTAGGGGGTACCAAAACCCGTAATAAAAAAACCCTTTAGATGTTAAGGGTTATTTCGAACACGTGGTGTGTGTGTGAGAAAATATATCTTCTTAACAAATCCCAAAAATGGTTAGTCAGCTGACAGAATCCAAAAATGCATAAGGCAAATCACGTACGATAGTCAGACTAACTATAAAAATGGTTTTTCTTTTTAAATCCAATTAAGATGGCCCCAAATTGCCAAAGATAAAAATCCAAACCTAAGAAGAATATTTCTGAGAACCTACATTTACGAGAATGTCTTGAAAAATGACAATGACAATGACCCACTTACTGGTTGACAAGAATTCTCTTGTCAATATGCCAACATAAACGTTGATAGAATCGTCGGTACCAACCGCAAGGCACCTATTGGCGACTACACATACACAAATTTAAAGAGAGATCCAATTAAAAGACACACATGTATTAGTTTAACTATAACAACTCACGTACATAATACCTGTACTCAACCTAAGCAAAATTTAATAACGAAAGTACCTTTCTCCCTAAACCACAGAACAAACCCAGATAGGCAACACACTTTGCGCATTAGTACTACTGGGGTACGCAACACGCTTTACATATTACTTGTTGATGCTAGAGAATAGTAAATGAAGAAAAAAACACGTGACAACTTGGACTACTATTCCCATCTTAATCCTAAGCTTATCGGTGTTTTCACCTTTTTTGATTGTTTTTTAGTCCATACCTCATCCAGTTTTCTCTGCAGTCTTCTCTACAGCTACAATCTCAACTTTTTCCAGATCTATTTTAGTAATCCTTTTTAATCCATAAGATCTTCAGTTTGGTCTATTCTAACAAAATCATTAAACTGTACACGTACAGTAATACCCCCTAGTTTTTAGTGGTGAACCTTGTTGAGCCTGTTGTGCTCTATTAAAAAGACATTTCTCGTGTTGTGTATTTTGTGCTTTAACCTGGTGACCTTGTTTACCATTCCTGAGACTTCGTGGTTGCCCATTTATTCATGTGCATCTTGATAGTTGATTTTGTCAACCAAGAAAAGGGTTCTGGTCCATTAAGAATCCGCTGCGCCTCCTCGGGCTAGAAGGTCAGTCTCTTTGTGCCCATTATGACAGGATACCCACGCCATTGTAAGCTTGCAGTGGTCCTTGTACCTTTTGCCTGTTAATTTAGTCTAGGAGCCGTCCTTTCGCCGAGGCCACCTCAGGCTCTTGGGCTGTATTTGTATTTGTCTAGGCGTGCTCATCCAGTGAATTTGATGTTTCTTTTTAACCCGCCCTTTTGACCATTGACTTTTGATTCCTTGATATCCTGGTACCCACTCCAGCGTAACCCTGTTTTGGATCGCCAGTATCTTCGCCGCAATCTCATATCAATTTGGATGACACCTTTTAGTCAAGGATCAGACCAGTTTAGAAAACGGTGCCAATCCTTCTCATAGTCTTGCACCAACAACTGCTAGGATCTTGGCTATAGTTTTCTGGAATTATGAAGTAATCACCAGCGAAGAATATCTTTTTTGAACCCTTTCTGTTGATGATGTAATGTTGGAGGCTTGAGAGCTGTGGCTAAAATCGACAAATACACATATATTGAGACGAATAGAGCTATTAAATGGAATTAGTACAATGTTGTAACGATAATAGTGACTTCCTGGCAAAGCCCGACTTTCCTAGAAATGGTTCGACTCCAAGTTTATACTGTCTATTAATTGGATCGGTGAATTTAAGAGTTGATGGACGCTACTATATTTTTATTCGTTTACGGTTAAACAACAATAAATATAAACAAAAGGAAATTAAAGTGAAAAAGATAGAAACACCTTGTATAAAATTAAATTGAATGCAAAGTTATTAATTAATCAAAAAAATGAACTGCTAATACCGAACGCGATACACCCTTCAACTCTTATAGCTTTATTCACATGTGACTTTTTTCCAGGCCCTACGATCTTATATAAAAATGAATTACCACCTCAACAGCAAAATAAAACATTTTTTTTCTACTTCAATTAAGACGAAGTAAGATAACAAAACGTCGATATAAATTATTCAGTTCGAGTCTCGGGGTCTTTCTGCCTTTGCGGTTACAAAGTTGGATAATAATTGTACTGGGACTCGGCCGCAAATTTAACAAAAGCCTAGAGCCTAGAAGGACGGCGACAAAAATAAGAAGTAACTACCTACAATTTATTTGTGAAAAATTTGACAAAACAAAATTTATCAAGGGATGTATACTAAGTGACATAAAAATCACAGTTTGAATTATTTTATTTTAATAAAATTTGGTGTATTTATGTATATTACTGAAATAAACAATTGATAAAATTGTCAGATTTATCAGTTGAAGATTCCGGTTTTTATACTGCTTCTTTTGAAATGAATATAATAAACTAAAAATGAATATTGTAGCCGTAGTAAAGATCCAAATTTTGCGGATTTTGGTACTTGACATTCTTTACGATTGGTTACTATGTCTAGGGTAAGGAGACCTGTACGATTTCGTCAACTTAGTGAGTTTGATAGGGGTCGTATAGTGGGACTTCAGGAAGCTGGATTTTCTTTTTAGCAGAAGATTCGGCCCTAAATCGATCTTCACCGAGGTGATAAATGAATGAAACATGTTTTATGTTAAATTTAATACACTAAATATTAAGTAAAAAATAGGTTGACAGAAAAAATCCTGGACAGGCTATATTTAATAATTGTTTAAAAAATGATTTTTTTTTTAAATGTACCGACGAGATAAATAAAAAAATCTCATACCAACAGAAAGTATGAAGCCTGTAGATTGTGCAATTGATAGGTTGTCGATTTTTTACCGGGACAGACTACTAGGTTGACAGGTATAAACAGGTGTGCTGAATTTAGGTTCTTTCACTTAACATGATAAATAAATAAATTTTATATCATCATGAGCGCTGTTTCATGGCGAACACGTTGATATAAGGTTGTCGGCAAAAATATTGGTCCTAATTCCTAATAGGGGTTGCCGATTTTTAAAGATTAAAATTTTCGCCGAACTGGGGATAGAGCGACAGAGAGGTCTAATGTAACTATCCAATGAAACAGAAAAGGACGCAACACGGCAGCTGTGCGCGACGCGACCCTCGAACGAAATTGAGTGCGCATGCGCAAGAGAATGAGAGCGATGTATTAGTAAATACTTAGTGTTCTTTTGGAGCAACTGGAAGTTGCGGAAAACATAATTAAATAATAACATAACAATTTGATATTATTTATAAATTATGATATGTCATAGATAAATATTAAACAATATTACATAAAATAGATAAACATATAATGAATTAAATATATTTTCATATTATTATTTTGAATAAAAAAATGTGTACTTATCTTAAAATTCTTTTGCTGCTCCAGTATGAGAAATAAAAGTAAACCCAATGGACAATTAAAAATCTAAATCATAAAAAAACTTTGAGAATTTTGCATGATGTAAAAAAAACTTTATTATAAAAAGATAAATACAAAAATGGCATAAATGGCATAAATGAAAAAAGAAATTTCAATTAACGCTTATCAATCCATGTCTGACTCATCAGAAGTTAAATTTTGATCGTCGAATTCATCATTAGGTTCAGCTGACTCTTCATCTTCCGTCATTTGTACAATGTCGTGTATTTTCAAAGGGGTTTGCCGTGTTGCGTCCTTTTCTGTTTCATTGGATAGTTACATTAGACCTCTCTGTCGCTCTATCCCCAGTTCGGCGAAAATTTTAATCTTTAAAAATCGGCAACCCCTATTAGGACCAATATTTTTGCCGACAACCTTATATCAACATGTTCGCCATGAAACAGCGCTCATGATGATATAAAATTTATTTATTTATCATATTAAGTGAAAGAACCTAAATTCAGCACACCTGTTTATACCTGTCAACCTAGTAGTCTGTCCCGGTAAAAAATCGACAACCTATCAATTGCACAATCTACAGGCTTCATACTTTCTGTTGGTATGAGATTTTTTTTATTTATCTCGTCGGTACATTTTAAAAAAAAAATCATTTTTTAAACAATTATTAAATATAGCCTGTTCAGGATTTTTTCTGTCAACCTATTTTTTACTTAATATTTAGTGTATTAAATTTAATATAAAACATGTTTCATTCATTTATCACCTCGGTGAAGGTCGATTTAGGGCCGGATCTTAGACTATTTCGGAAAATTGCAGTTAGAGTGCAAATATGTGTAGACACCGTGGTTAGGTGTTGTCAGGCATGGCTTCGAGAAGGCCGTACGCAATGAGCAAGGGGCTCTGGACGCCTGCGTAGAACAACAGACCGTAAAGATCGCCGCCTAATATTATTGGCCTTAGGAGACCGTTTCTCCACTACCAGGTCCATTGCAAATGAATGGTTTGCAGAACACGGAAGACCTATTGGCATGCGAAGTGTTCACCGACGAATAAGACGTTTTGGCATATTTTCATACCGACCACACTGGGTCCTCCCTTTAACTCCTGAACACCGACGTAATCACCTTGAGTGGTGCAGAGAACGGTCACTCTGGAATCAGGAATGGAACAGTATTGTCTTTAGTGACAAGTCTCGATTTTGTTTAGGTATGCATGATGGTCGAGCGAGGGTTAGAAGACGACGTGGTGAAAGGAAAAATCCACGGTTTTTTTGTTGAAAGGCATGTTCATCAAACTGTTGGAGTTATGGTTTGGGGTGCTATAGCTTATGGTTCGAAATCACCTTTAATCTTCATCAGAGGTAACAAGAACGCGCAGCGTTATATCCAAGAACTATTAGAACCTCATCTTTTACCCTATCTTGACACCCTGGCAAATCCAACAAGATAATACCCGACCACATGTCCCAAGAGTCACAATAGACTTCTTTCAACATAATGATGTCACATTGTTACCTAGGCCACCAAAATCTGCCGACTTATCCCCAAATGAGCACGTATGGGATATGATGGGTAGGAGATTGCTCAATTTGTAATGTCCTCCTCGGAAGAATTTCGAGAGGAGTTGGTGGTTGCATAACACATCGGGGTGCATCCACACTTGTTTATTGAATAAAATGCAACAAAACTGTTCATGTGAAAGGCAAAACTAAAAAAATAACCTTTAATTCTGGAATTAAAGTTCTTTGCTTTACTAGGTTGTACGGATGCAACCAACATAGCAAAAGATTGGAGGCAATACTGCGAAAAACTTTTTTTGCTGATAAAACCGAAGACCATGGTTTACCAAAAATTGATGAGGTAGAAAGCCGAAGTTGAAAACGCTATAAACCATCTAAAAAACAACAAAGACAGGGGTATATACAGGGTGTTTCTTAAGTAATCTAAAATATTATATGGGGCGCTTCGTTACTCAATTTTAAGACGAAAAGTTCACATAAACATGTGTGATAGGTGTTGTCGTTTATGAGATACAGGGTGTTGAATTTATTTTAATAAGTCAGTTCTGATTGTACGTGAAATTAATTTTTCCCGGTGACGCTACTGGTTTTTAGAAGTAATACGCAAAAACATGCTTATTCTAAGTGGCCTTTGAAATAATGTTGACAAGTGTCAAATTTGAAAACCAACGCCAAAATCGTACATTTTTATTTGATTGACTCTGTGTTTAGTTAATAACTATGCCAGTGTTTACTAATGTTGAAATGGCTAATATGCATTTTTTGTACAGATTAGCGAATGGTAATGCCTTAGAAGCTAGACGTACGTATGCCCAGCGTTATCCAAATAATCGTTTACCATGTTCAGATACGTTTACTAAGTTACATATTCGTTTACAAGAAACTGGAACTTTTGCTAAATCGAAGAATATTATTGGACGACCCAGAACTGTGAGAAATCCCCAATTGGAAAACCAGATTCTTCAAATTATTGACCAACATCCAGAAACGAGTACAAGAAAAGTTGCAGATGAAGTAAATGTTAGTAACAAAACTGTTTGGAATATTCTAAAAGATAATTTATTGTATCCATATCACGTTCAACGTGTTCAACATTTGTTACCTACTGACTATCCATTACGCATACAGTATTGTCAATGGATTTTACGTGAAATCGCGAACAATCCGAATTTTGTGGCCAATATTCTATTTACGGATGAAGCCAACTTTTCTAGACATGGGATTATGAATTTTCATAATGACCACATATGGGCAGATGTAAATCCACATACCTACCATAAGTGTAAAACGATTTCAACAAACATTTTCGGTCAATGTTTGTCTTGGCATCATCGATGATTATTTAATTGGACCATTTTTCCTTCCTGTACGGTTAACCGGTGAGACATACCAACATTTTCTAGAAAATGAACTTCCACTTCTTTTGGAAGATGTACCTATTATTATTAGAAGGCGCATGTGGTTCATGCATGACGGAGCTCCTCCACATTTTTCAGTGATTGTACGCGAGTTTTTAAATAATGTTTTTCCAGGCCATTGGATCGGACGAGGATCTCCACACCCGTGGCCCCCTAGATCACCTGGACACAATCCTCTAGATTTTTGTGTGTGGGGATATTTGAAATCGCTTGTTTACACAACACTGATATTAAACGTACAAGATCTTCAAAATCGTATCATAGACGGCTGTAATGTTATTCGTAACAATCCTGGTATCTTCGAACGTATTCGACAATCCATTAGACATCGAGCGGATTCTTGCATTTTAGCTAGAGGTGGACATTTTGAACATTTGCTCTGAAATGTATTATTTTTTCTTTATGTTTAACACATGTTGCTTGTAATAAAATAATAAAAATATATAAATCAGTACCGTCACCAAGAAAAATTAATTTCACGTACAACACCCTGTATCTCATAAACGACAACACCTATCACACATGTTTATATGAACTTTTCGTCTTAAAATTGAGCAACGAAGCGCCCCATATAATATTTTAGATTACTTAAGAAACACCCTGTATATACGAAGAGTATATAATGAGAAAAGTTTTGTATATTTCTCTATCCACTTGACATATCTCACGAGCAAAAAATATGTTAAATTGAAGTAATTACACAGATAGAACCTCCTAAAAATTTTTAAAACGATCTACACTTTGTTAACTTCAAAATGCCGTAAAAACATTTTCGTCTCCTTGAGGCAGTCCAGATTATTCCGTACGGCCACAAAGTGGGTCTTTTGTAAATCTCAGTCCAGTTGTTTTTTACGATTTCCTGGTCATTATCATAATGACTTTTTAGGTTCTTTGACTACCGTGCTTTGTTAAACACAGAACAATAAAACAAGAGAATATTTCATCCTTAGTTTTTACGAGAAAAAAAAATTGTTTTTGCTACGCTCGTGTATATGTAAAAATCCGTATTTACCGAAACTTCTTTCCGAACAAATAAATAGAGAAAAATAAAATAGCTTTACCTTTCGAAATTGAGTTTCCGCTTTCCACATACATGGAGATTTTGTCGTGATTTTCCACTATATGCAGCCGGCTGGTTGTAGAGGACCGATACACAATCTCAAATTCGATGAGAGTAAACAAAATCATAAGCGCTTCGAATAAAATTAATAATAAAGAAAATCTGTGGCATGGGAAAGTTTTTTAGACTCAATCAATATAAAAAATGGTTGAAACTAATAAAAAGTTTCTATTATTTCTTATTTTTATTGTTCTGTTGTATTAAACCCCTTTATAGTTTTTAATGTCGTAGATAAAGTATAGTACGTTACTTGTAGGTTAAGGTCAATTACCCCCTGCAATGTTGTCGCACTCGGCTTAGCCTCGTAATTGACTGCTTAACCAACGCGTTACGTAATATACTATTACCAAAGCGGTACGACAATATTACTGCGGGTGTATAACGATATGTTCTATATGGTAATCCTGTATATCCTGCATATAGGATTTTTACGATAAGTTGACCATGAAGTCATTCCTAGTTAATTATATTGCCAACAAAGTAACTTAAAAATAACTGACAGTAGATGAGATTTACTTGTAAGAGGTAGGAAAATTAAACGTGTACAGATTGGTACAGTTAACCTAGATGAAGGAAAAACAACTCTGCGTGACAACACCGCAAAATTTTATGCTCTGACGTCATTGTCAACTTATCGTAAAAATCCTATATCCGTTTATACCAATACAAAAAAAGGAATGCTAAATAAATAATATATAAATATTTAAAAACTTTATTTTTATCTACAACTGTTATTATAACAGGAACAATAAAGAGAAACCAACCAAACTAACAACATAGCTAAATTATTTAAAAAGAAAATTAAAAGTAAATTAAGGAACATGTTATAACTCTTAGCTATTAACTAATTCTTTCTTCTCTCATAGATTCAAGCTTAGACAGGTCCTGAAAAAACTATTGGAAGATTAACATACATGTATTTACTTTTCTTAAATTCAACAGTATTCATGGACAATACCCATCATTAATGCTCTCAACTAAAAATAAATATTTAACATTTTTTTAATGTACATTAAAATTATAATGAAAATTTGATAAGTGGAGAAATTATTGATTTTTCAAATCCAAAAATAAAACTAAAAATACACTAGCTGAATTTGCTTCTTAAGTATAACCAGTGTAACATATAGTTGATGCAAAACAAAATTTGATTCACGTCACTAATTTCGTCTTAATTGCCAAGCATCGTTCCCAACTTTCAAATTAAATGTTCCATTCAATAAATCAATACAAAATACTTAAATTTGTTTACATAAAGTTGGTAGCCGTGATTGACAAGTTGCGTCGTTGCCGTTGTCACCGATTAGTATATTTAGTTTTGTATTTGTCATTTTGTTTGTGGTTTTTGTGTTATTCTTTCTTTGTTGTTATTTTGAAATATAAAAAAACTGTTTAAATATGTGGTCTGATGCTCTTGAAACGATTACATCAGAAATTTGGAAAAAAAACTATCCATCATACTGAAAAGGAAATTTTTAAATGGTTTGAGAGAGAGAGATTGTTGGATTGGATTCACTAGATATTGCACCTATAATTATAAATCCCAATGAATAAACTGAAACTAGTAGTGATGAATCTAATTATAGCGAATAAAAGCAAATATTATTATACTCTTTATTTTATTAAACCCATATACCCATAAGGAAAAAAAATATAAAAATTGTTGGTACTTTGTTTGATGTCACTTCAACTAAGTTGTTTTGGATAGTTTTATTCGAATCGATCTTTAAATCTTGTAAACTTATAAAAGTCCGGCAACACTGTCTATACGTGTCGATGTAAAATTATGATGACGTGTATCAAATTTTGTTTTAAACCGACTATACTTACATAATTGTAAAATATAAACCCTAATTTCCTGTGTCCGGAGTGTGCGCCAGAGCCCAATTATTTAAATGGTTGATGTATTGAAATGTCATTCTCTTCTTAACAAAACCACCAAAACTGCCAATAAACAATAATATTTGTACTGCACGTGCACTATGCGAAAAAATATGCATGCGATGTGCCCCGACTCAACTGAATCACACAACTAAGACAATAATTAGTTGCAGTAAAAAATATTACTGCCACATCAAAAGTTTAGACGGTAAAATATATCTTACAGCCATACTAAACTTTTTAGTAGTAACACATTCATATTGAATCATTTTACTAAAAATATAATAATTCGGTGTTTTCCATTTTTTTCAAAATCATGCAGGAAGACAGAGCAGCAATCAATTACCCCAAAAACCAAAAAAACTTAAATTAAAAAAATTTTGTAGCATAGTTATTCCATCCTCAAATTCAAATTCAGAAATTTGCCGCGTAAACGACTGTTGGCGGGTGGCCTACGTCACTACTCATATGTGTCATTGAAAGCACTTTATGGTAAACATGTGTGTATCTGCGAGATTGTGCGAAGTTTTTTATTTATATTTATTCATCTCTTTTCTTTATTTTTTGTTGATTTTCATAAAAATAAGCTTTTGTTGCTTTTACATTTTGAAATTCAGCTGCATTGAAACCTAACCTAACCTAACCCAACCTAACCTAAAAATGAAAATGTCTAAGGATGGTAAATTGGTTTATAATGCTTTCACAAACCCTACTGACGACATTTTATGATTGTATAACACAAATAAAACCAATAATTCACAATAAAATCAAAAATAAAAGTCCAACCATTGGTCACGACCAATGAAGGTGCGTTTCGACTTCTATTTGAATTTATCGATTTTAACTTACTTTCAATTTGATATTAAATAAAAAATAACCAGAATTGTTGCGTTGTAATGAGTTTAGGATTAAATATTTATAATTTACTATATGATTACAAAGGAATTTCATTGATTTATTTCTAATGAAAACACCGAATTGAAATTTAAATAAAAAACACACAAAATCGTACAAAAATTTTAAATGTTTTTCAGGATTTCAAAAACATCCCACCAGACCAACCGAAAAACTTGATTTTAAAAAAAGTTTATCAAAAACAAAATCATTTTCGAAACGCGTTCATAAAATCTCTTCCCCCAGCTTTGTTTGTCCTGGGGGAAATGAAATCCCGTTCGACATAGATGGTATATGTAAGCCGTATTAGCATACACCGGCCGAAACATAAAGGAGAACAAGCTTCTCCAGATAATATGTACGTCTACAAAAAAAAATTATTAAAACCTAATCCTTAAATAAAAAAATATATTATATAGTTGAATAAAAACATAAATCTACGGATCGATAACGTCTGTACAAAGGTATGAGCCTCGCTTCAGCCATAAATAATATTCACTGCGGGTTGTTTAAGTTGTGATTTACTAATGGGCACAAGAAAACATGTTTTGACTCCAAGGAACCGTGTCAAATGTCATGTAATTACGGCATTGTGGAAGCACTTTAATGCGATAGACCGTGGACTACTAAATGGAGAGCTTAAATACTATAATGCATGCGCTCCAGTCGAGGGATTTTAATACACCCAGCCGGAGAATTATTTGTCCTGGAATGCTAAAACACCAGAGGTAAAAAAATGGTATATATGCATTTGGAAGATGGTTAAATGGGGTATTTTTATGAAGTAACTCGTGACTAATACCAACATTAAGACATAATGTTAGGGAAGTCTTAAAAGAAAGAACAATAAAAGGTAGTAGCCTACCAATTCGGTGTAGTAAATTATAAATATTTAGTTCTAAACTCATTGCAACGCAACAATTCGGTGTTTTCATTAGAAATAAATCAATGAAATTCCTTTGTAATCATAGTAAATTATAAACATTTAATCCTAAACTCATTACAACGCAACAATTCTGGTTATTTTTTATATAATATCAAATTGAAAGTAAGTTAAAATCGATAAATTCAAATAGAGAAGTCGAAACAGTCGTGACGTCAAAACTCATATCGATGACAGTTTGTTTACATTTAATGTGTGGTAATTGAGAGAGTTGGACTTTAAAGGCCGGTTCATTCAACATTCATTATAATTACATTAACATTACATTATCATTAAGAAAAGTTGAGCACCCAATTTATAGTGGAGGCGTTCATGCAACACATTAAGGCATTACAATTACATTAAGCCCACTAAGAAGTTGGGAACTTTCAACTTTTCATTTACATTACATTATATTCTTAGTGGAAACAATAAAAGCGCATGCGCAGTACGATAGCATGGAAATGTGAATTCGTATTTATGTCAAAATTCCTATGTTTAGGTTATGTTGATATTGAAGGCCGGTTTTACAAGCAATAAAAAATATTTTAACAAAATCAAAAATAGAATAGTAGTATAACAACTTGAACTTTTTGAATATTGTAGCAGATGTATAGAACATAACATAAGTTTCAAGTGTCAATAGTGGACAATATACGCATGCGCTAATACAGAATTTATAATGTAATGAAGTCTTGCATGAACGACAACATTTTTTTAGTGAAAGTGTAATTATAATGTAATGTTAATGTAATGTTAATGGAATTATAATGTTCGTTGCATGAACCGGCCTTTATTTCTGATTTTATTGTGAATTATTGGTTTTATTTGTGTTATGCAATCATAAAATGTCGTCAGTAGGGTTTGTGAAAGCATTGTCAAACAATTTACCATCCTTAGACATTTTCATGGTTAGGTTAGGTTGGGTTAGGCTAGGTTTCAATGCAGCTGAATTTCGAAATGTAAAAGCAACAGCGTAAATACTTATATTGTGCTTTTTGCATTAAAAAATATCTAACTGACTTATTTTTATGAAAATCAACAAATAATAAAGAAAAGAGAGAATAAATATAAATAAAAAACTTCGCACAATCTCGCAGATACACTGTTTACAATAAAATGATATTCAACGAGATCTTTTACAATTCTCGCACCGTGCGGGCGCGCATTATCCATTCCATAACTGATCCTTCACCAAAAGGAAGTCGCTCAGCAATAGGCTACTCCAATCCATAAGTATTCAAGTCAAGTGTTCTCGTGCACAATTCAACTCTAAAGTAACTAAGATACTTTTTTCTGACAGCTCTGGCAGCCAATTACTGTCAAGAGCGGTATGGACATAATATTGTGATCTTTTGTCTTAAACTAATTTGAGAAACCCTAAGCATTGGTTTCAACAAAATATACTCAGTGACATTATAAGTGTTACACCCACCACCTAGCATCCATTACTAGAGAGGAGTTTCGTTTAATCGTTCATTCATTTCTTCTCATTGTCTTACTCTCCCATGCCCTGTCTTCCTCTTCTTTCTTCTTCATTAACCTATTAAGGTAACCAAACCGTATATCCCAGCCTTTTCCTCCAGCATCTCCTCGACGAAAATCTCCGGAATAGACATACCTCCCTCCAAAGTTTTTCTGTATGTCTCCTGCACTCCCACATCACGTGTTCTGGACCATCCTGTGTACCACACATCAAACATAGATCTTCTTCGATCTTCCCGATGCGTTTGAATTTCGTAAAGACCCATGACCCGTTAGAAATTGTGTCATATTTACTAACCTGTCTCTGTGTGGGTACATTTTATCAATTTCACCACGTCTGGTATTAATTTCTTCGTTCGATGCGCCTTGTCACTGAGCCGAACCCATCGTTCCTACCATGTTCTCAGAGTTCATTCCCTGGTCATTTTCCTAATCCCGATTGTTCCTCCAACTCCTCGCCAAATCTGTGGGTTACATCCAGAAGAAATAATTCCTTAATCTTACAACAGAATGACTATATTTAAATAATGCTATGATAACAATATTAATGATTTATCTTTAATAGTTTTTGTAAAAATAAAATTTTATCTTAACAACGATTTATGAAGAGCGGTTGGCAAAGAAATTTTTAATTATTGTTCTTCAAATCTTATCTCCAAATTGCCCTTCGTGGTGTCTATAGCATATGTATTTGATGTATCCTGACTTTGCTGTGGACTAGCTGTATTCTAGCTTTGCTGTATCTTAGCAGCATCCTAGCTTTACTGTATCTTAGCTGTATCCTAGCTTTGCTGGCTGTATCTTTCACCAGCCAAAGGAATACGATAGATTACAGTACAGGGGCGACTGTCTTCGTCGAGTTTTCGGCAAGAAAAATGGCGGTGTATTAGGAGCATTGTAGATGAGGGCTGTCAATGTTCTCCCTTGGTTAGGGGTTGCGTTCAGTTAAGGTATCAGGTGCGTTCCATTGATATTGGTGAGTCAAGATTTATTTTAAGGTTCGTAATGACGGTAGTCTAAAGTGACATGTTACAAAGTCTACAATAATAGCTGAGGGTAATGTTGATCAATCTATATCTTATAAAAAGGATATTGTTGATATATTCCCAATATCCTATAGCCCCATGGTTACAGCATCTTAAAAAATATAATAACACGATACTTTGTAAACAACATCTTCTAATACTCTTGACAATCACTATAAATGTGACTTTTAACAGACGTAAAAACAGTAAATTTTTCCTATTAAATAGTGAAAGTGTTGTTATAGTATTAAAACAATAATACATGCACTGGGCCACAACAAAGCATGCTGAAAAACGTTTTTTACTTACAAAATATACAAGATGATGAACACTGTTCATTATTTCATCCTCTTAAAAACATTTCATACGCGGTTTATGATCGACCCTCTTCCCTATAACGAAAAAAACCAAATTTTGTAGTGTCTACCCTAAACAACCTCCTCGTTAATAATGTCAATGTTAATGAAACACGTACACCGTAGTATCCGGATCATTGAACGTAACATGGCATTATATAAACCCGGAGGTGTCGATACGATAGCAGGTGAAGTTGTGGAATTTAATGCGATTTGATTCGTTTCAATTACGCTTCACCTCAAATTGACCACGTCAAATAATATTTGTACGAAATCGATAAAATTTTAATCGGTCAACATCGATATTTCGTCCAGCTAATAATAATTATTTATGACAAAAATCAGCAATGAGTAATATTTATACATTTCCTGATTACTGATCAGTTAAAATTCATTATTTTCTGTATAGTGTTAGGTATTTATTACAACTAGTGGCAACGCTTTACGCAACGATATTTCTGTCTTTGTCACTTTACCGTAACTTCCATCACATCGTCGCTGGCCACAGTAATTTAAATACAAGCACAAGCGTATCATTGGTTTGTGAATTATACAGTATGAATTGTACGTTTTACAGGTAAGTTAGTCAACATCGACGTGTTGGGTTAACAATTGGTGAAAGTAATAGTGCTAATAAGTGTTTAATTGGTGAAAATAATAGTAAAAATAAGGTAAATTACGATATTGCAAAGTTTTAATGAAATAAATAAATAATGTATATGAATATTTGAAATAATTGTACTAAGAATTTTTCTTTCATTCTTAACCCTCTCAAAAATTAATAAGCACGCCCCCGATTTGCTGTCAACTGGGCCTACATCTACTCTCAATCATTATTGATTTTAGTATGGGTAGAGTCTGTTCCACGGGAGAAAGGTACTGTAAAATGGCAACAGTACGCGAAAATGAGGTCATAGTGGATGTCATATCGAAAAAGTGACAGTAGCCCTTTAAATCCATTTAAATCATTTTGATCATCTGTTTATTATGAATTAAGAGAGATATAAAAGTTTAATAGCATATTTTTAAGTTTTAATATAGTATAATCTGTAACAAGGTTAGAATGAAAATTCGATGCGAGTGGAAAGTTCCGAAGGCGAGCGTCAGGAATCACGACCATAACGAATTTTCATTCTAACCTAGTAGCAGACTATACTTTCTCCACGATCAAAGATTTTAAATATATATCTCTAAATGAAAACGAACAAAAAATAATTACACTCAATACACCTTTAGACATCATACCAGTCATGTTTGACCTTGATACTACGTTAAATGTGTTATGGAGGTTTGACAAGGTGAACCAGAGCTAGAACCACTGGCGTGCTATACACATAAGCCCCGAAAAGATGAAATAACTAAAGAAATAGCAATGAGACTGATTTTTTTGGTGTAGGAATGCTATGGAAACGCCTCAATAATCTTCCCAGTGGAAATATACGCTATTTAAGTCCAGAAGAGCCTTCTTAGAGGTACCTAAAGAAAAAATATCTGATTACAAGTAGTCATGCTTTAGATTCTTGTACTGATGAGTCAAAGTTTAAAAAGCTGTCAGGTTTCCTTGATGTAGGTGTCATGCGGCAGACTGTAACATTCTACATCTAACATTTTTGTTCCTGAAAATACTTGAAAATATGGAAAATAGGGTTTTAAAAGACGCTAAATCGACTGGTGCAATTAGTAGTTCGATAGGATCTGTAGAACACTGTAAAATATGCGTGGGAAAGATTTGGAGTTGAAATGGTGCAGTAAAACTCAAAAGTAGCCAATTTTCTTGGAAATTATCTGGAATTTTGCAATTTTGACCCTATTTTCGTGTTGTACGTGGTCAATTTAGTGGTTCTAGACCATTTTTATCAAAAATAACATAATTTAGGTTTTGAGCAAAATTCGAAGGCAGTAAATTCAAAGGTATTTGCTTTGCCATTTTCTTAAGTTAAAAATTTCTGCTCTTCAAAATATTTCCAAACATGGAAATGGGTTTTTATAAGACGCTAAATCGACTGGTGCAATCAGTTGTTCGATGGAATCTGTAGAACACTGTTAAATCTGCATGGGAAATATTTGCAGTTGAAATGGTACAGTAAAACTCAAAAGTAGCCAATTTTTTTGGCGATTATCTCGAATTTTGCAATTTTGACCCTATTTTCGTGTTCTACGTGGTCAATTTAGTGGTTGTAGACCATTTCCAACGGAATCTCCAAAGGAATATTTTTATTGTTTATTCAGACAGTTTTTTTTGTAATCTTTTGTCAGGTATTGATTTTTATCACAACTACTTGATTACAAATAAAAAATAAATTACTCTAAAAATCAAAGTTAAATATAAAAATATTTCAGTAGCGTCCAACTACTAATTTCCTAATAAATACAATTGTATACAATTCGTCAGACTGAATCAACTTAATCACGCCCCTTCCTAGCAGAGGTAGTTTTTTGAATAATATCGTTGTAAAACGTCTTAAAGAACCCTTCTGCCCAAATAGATCTGGAATAGTTCGAAATGAGAAAACGCGTACATCTGCATTGTCCGTACATGCTCTAAATAATCTAAAATATAAAATATATATGAGAGCGCCCCTGTTCCCAAATTATTCTCTCCATCATTCCCCCAATTATTTATTTAATAACATATAAATAAATGAACGAGCAGTTGAGCGCTAGAGAATTAGTTATTTCGTTTGATATTCCGGAAAACGCGATGTATTATTACGGCTGTTTTTTTTTTGGTGGTACATTTCCAACCCTTCGGGAATATAAACTAATTTGAAAAGTTAATAAAATATATTCGCCCGAGAATTGGGGTAATAACGATTAACGCAGATGTACCGCTATTTGGAATTTCATATTTACGAACGAGTACATGGCGATTCCCTTGCGTTAAAAATACGATTTTTACACAGTGTCATTAAGGAGCCCGTATCCCATGCAATCTGAAACGAAAATGTGTCAATGATTTTTTTGTCCATGAAGTGCAGACATCTCTTAGTAATAGGATAAACTAACAGAAATAATAATAGAATCCTTTCACTAAATTGCTCAATTCATCGGAAAAAATTTTACCTGCTAAAAACACATGTTTTAGGGCTAAAAACCAGTTATATAATTCTCATTTCTAGACCTTGCCAGCCAACAAAATATATTTTGTATTTTATCTCGGGAAAGAACGAGGGTAGATCAACATTTGGTAATATCAATAGGTGCTCTATAGTAATTATTACTTTTATCTTTAGTTTTTATTAAAAACATTTTTTATTTGTATTTTTAATTCTATATATATATATATACCTAATCACTGGTAGGGTAAGTTTATTATTTTTATAAGTTTATAGTTGTGTGTGATTCTTTTTAGATCAGTTCTAGGTAAGTGTCAAAAAATTAATAAAATATTATTAACTTAGAGGCGATGCATTTACAAATGACACATTAAAGTGGTCAACATATTTTAATTTTGTAATACCTATTTACTTGCGTCGAAAATTCGGAGACTAGGTACTTATGAAGAATAATGATGTTTTCTAGAACGTTGCTGGATTTAAACTAATGTTTTAAAATTTGATAAAGTGCTGGAAACTACCCACTATTTACTACCCGAATGTTAACCCTTCAGGATTATTTGTTGACTTGAAATACGGTTTCTTAGGTGCATCGCCTGATGGTAAACGAATTATTGTAACTATTATATACATATCAGAGTTTAATAACTTATGTTTTAGATTTAATTAATTCAGATGAACTTGTTGAAGTAAAATGTTTTTTAAAAGTAGTCACATCAAAAATATCATTGAGAGAGGCCGTAGAAAAGCGTATGGTTCCTTGCTTAAAAATTGAAAATAGTGAAATTCACTTGAAGGAAAACCACAATTATTATTATCAGGTAAGATTTGTTACTGGCTTTTCAGTTTACTAATTTTTTTAGAATATTACAAATTATTGTTTTTAGATACAAGGACAACTCGGCATCACAAGAAGAAAAACATGCCATTTTATTATTTATACCTACAGGAGATATGAATCCACTTTTTACCGAAAATATAAATTTCAACGAAACTTTTTTAAACAATATGCTAGAAAAGTTGAGACGATTCTATGAGGATTGCGTTGGGCCGGAAGTTATTTTAAACAGGAGAGGCAAAAGATTAAAATATAAAGATCCACCAGAAAATATTTAAATGTAAAAATAATAAAAGTATATTTTTTAAATAAAATATTTTGATGCCAGTTTTTCTTTTTACTTAATTCAGAATACCACGTATACAAAATTTACGCTAACATTTTTTTCTCTCAGAAACCTGTGACCAGATTTCTTCCAAAATTTGACCAAGAAGTGTCTATATGGCCACCAATAATTGGTATTTTTTTCAAGAATTTTGAATTTACAGTTTTTTGTCATTAACAATTTTATAATTTTTATATTTATTTACAACGATGTTTATTCTGTGTCTAATGGTTTTTTAGTTGTGCTGGGAAAATGGAATAGTAAACACTTTCTGTAAGCGATCGCTCGGCACACAAACAATAATTTTATTTACACTCATATATAACTATAGATGGCCAGCCGTACGCTGAGCATATTATAATTAAAATTTCTTCAAGAAATAACAATGATAAAGCTGGTCTGCTGACAATCAATATCCGCAAATCAGTATTCTTTTTTTCATTTTACTAATTTGTTTTATTGAATAATTGTTTTGTAAATATCGCAAAATATTTAAAAAACGTTACATTAATTTATAATACAAAATTTTTTTTGACTTCGTTAATAAAAAAAAGAAAAAAATACATAGTGCCTAGTTCCATCTATGATAAAAGTTATAAACTAAAGTACAATTATTTCGTCATTAAATACGTCCATTTTTCATCCAAAGGAAAAAAATAAAAATAAAATGCAGCATGATTTTAGTTTCTAACTATTTCTTAGGTCTGATCTCTTTAGAAAATTCTGATTGGGCTATTTGATAGAAAAATGTTCAACTTAGGAAAGGTTTAGTTTCATTTTAAGAAAATTTATTTAGATTGTTGTTTATTTATACAAATGTAAAGGTCTAAAATAGTTCGCATTCAACATCTCTTTTTCAATATTAAACAATTAATTAACAAAAAATCAATGCAATCCTTACCTAAGTTAGACCTTTATATGCAATTTAGTAAAAAAAATAAAACGATTTGAGTTGTAATAACGGAGAAAGTTAGAATAAACTTTTGGTCTGCAGGTGCCATTCTGATGTACAGCGATACCCCGTCCTTAACGTGGAAACCAAAGCAGAATTCTCATGTCTATAAATAAACCCTAGTTAAAACTAGTACGTGACTAGCTTTAGTGACATGTTCTCTTCGCAAAAGATCGATTGTTAAATCTCATCCGGCTCCTCGTTGGACCAAATCCATCTCATCCGGCTTGAAGGACCAACATTTCGTTGCTGCTTCTGTTCGCTTTTGCGGTGAGGGTCTCGAATAAGGGTTCATTAATCACCGTCCTACATACAAGGTGGTCCGACAAAAACTTAACACCTCGATTTTCCCGACTTTAAAATGAAAATGTGGAAAATCACCCCTTAGTTTTGAATGTGAATGAGGGGTTGTAATAACCGGAGGATTTGGGTTTCGACAACGTGTGGCTTAGAAAACACCTTAGAACACCAAACTTTATAACTTGTGCTATAGAAACTAGACACAAAACCTACGATGTTTGTTCCTATAAGGAAAAAGAAAGCAGCGTTGCTGGCTGTCACCAACCACGCCTACCTGAGAATCAGAAATCGTTGACTACTGAAATAAATGTCCAAAAGGTTTGATTCGGCCTCCGCAACTATCAGTTGTTGTCGATAATGAGAGGTCTTTATGTTACAGGGTTAAGTCGGATTTTAGGTTTAGGTTTGAAGGAACATCAATACACCTATTTCACGATTATACGTTATCCAGTATGTAATACTTATGGTCCGGCTACACAGTACGTTTTGTCTGAGAGCATGTCTGCAGAGAATCGTTTGCGCAGGCAAGAGCGTCCATATAGATAAAAATTTTTGTTAACAAAATCCGTATATGCCGTATCTAATAGGACCTTTGACCTGTACCATTGATATTAAGAGATACCTTGTTATTCAGGGTTTTCTTATCGGGTCTCGATAATTTTTAATTCGCTAGTGCCTAATTGACGTGGTGCGCAGTATAACTAAACGCGTCTTTTTTATATATCCACTATTGAAAATTATGCGCAAAGGGCGGATTCGGGAGCTTCGCTACTTCGGCTCTCTCGCTGGTAATGCCTTTTTGACTTGTGAGTGACGTCATAGAAGGTGTGTCACGTGATCTGTTTGTTGACCTTTGCTCGCCCACCTGTCCTTTTGACTGCGTTGGCTTGTTGCCACCCGTTAATGCCCTTTTGACCTTATACGTCGCGTTGGAGTGTTCGTTGTCGCCCATTAATGCCTTTTTGACTTTGTACGCTGGTGGCCCATAAGGATTCTGGGGGGATCCCAGTATGTATGTATGTATAAGTTAGGGGTGATAATTACACTGCGACCTATAGGATCTATTGTGTCCCCCCTTACTTGCTTTGTTCTGATATTTTCTCAGATTTATAGCAGCTCTTCGAGTCCTATTTTCCTGAGGAAGTTTAGGACATCGTCGGGCTTCAAGTCAGGTAGATCCCCTTCCTCTATTCCATGTGCTCCTAGGTATCTAGCCCTAGAATTTTGCAAGGCAGGGCATTCTGCGAGTATGTGTATTGAGGTTTCATCCTCTTCCTCACAGAATCTGCACTTTGCTTCATCTGCTAACCCTAGTTTCTTCATGTGGCTTCTTAACCGGCAATGCCCGATTAATATTCCCGTTAAAATTCGGAGTCTTTTTTTATTGAGGTTGAGGCAGCTAAGAGATCTCTTCTGCTCATAGTTCCCCAGTAGTATCTTAGATTGCCTCAGTCCTTCCAGCTCATTCCAGTACTTGGATTTTTCTTTCTCCATTTCTTCCCTTAGTTTTCCTAAGATTACTCTACTGCTGATCCCACAAGATGGTTCTGGTCCCAAATGTGGGGTTTCAGCTCCTTTTTTTGCTAGCTTATCTGCTGTAACGTTCCCCTCTATTCCTATGTGTCCCGGGACCCATAGGAGGGTGACAGTGTTCTTCTGGCCCAGTTCATTTAGTTTGCCTAGGCATTCCCAAACCATCTTTGAACTGATTATATTGGAACTCGGCGCTTTGATGGCTGCTTGACTATCCGACATGATCACAATCTCTTGTCTGCGGTAGTTTCTTCCAATATTGAATTCCACACATCTTTCGATGGCGCGGACTTCTGCTTGAAAGATGCTCGGGTATGTTCCCAAGCTTTCTGAGTATTTGGCTCTCGGTCCAAAAACTCCTATCCCAGTTCCCTCGTCTAGCTTGGAACCGTCCGTATACCACTTTATGGTGTTCTGATTTAAATTCTGTATGGTGTCTTCTTCCCATTCAGATTTATTACTCAACCTTGTGATGAATTTTCTCACAAAGTTGAATTTCTTTGGCATACCATCTTGGGGCGTTTCCCAAATTTGATCAAAATGAAGTGATCGGGGTTTTTCCTTGATAATTCCTTCTTTGATCATTCTATATATCGTTTTCTTCCTTACACTTTCTAACAGAATGTGCAGTGGGGGATCCCAGTATGATGATGATGTTGACTTCTTGTAAAGCCTCTGGAGATGTCTTCTTGTAAAGCCTCTGGAGACCTCTTCATGTTGTTTGACCTTATTTATTTACGTCGCGTTGGAGGCTGGCTTGTGTCCGTTGATCACTCGTAACCTTGAATTGCGTCAAAAATGACGTTTTTAGACCTTAGATTTTCTTATGGAGATTTACATGTAAAAATGAGCGTTTTTGCGCCCGAACCGGTGTTGCCTATCTACTAGAGCGATTTTCCACATTATCATTTTAAAGTCGAAAAATCGAGGTGTTCAGTTTTCGTTGGAACACCTTGTATATATACAGTGTATATTTCAGAAACAGACGATTTAAAAAAAAAATCTTAAACCACGTCAATTTTAATTTTTGAATGGCCATCAACTGCTATAGATGTGTTGGACATTACGTCATTAGTGATGGCGTAATGACGTCATCGACGACTTTTTTAAATACAAACCGAGGTCACGTGACAGTTCATTTGAAAGGTCGTCTGTTTCTGAAATAATGAATTTATTCCATACATTTGCATCATACTGTATATATACTTGTGTATATAAATGTGTGGGCGCTCCGCTTTCACTGTGTCTACTACTCCGAAACCGACGGAGTTATAATTGACTTTCGGCTTTTCTTCCGGAAATGTGGGCGGGTTCGTTCTAATTGCTCGCGGTTGGGTTTCCAGCAATGTACAAACTTGTTTTTAACGAATAATTAAACTTGGAATATTCACCGTAGATCAAAATTGAAAACGAGAATGCTTTATTTATGATGTGACCCTCGTAAAATCGACAAATACGTTTCTTTCTCTACTTTTTCATCGTAATATCCCGTTTAGGTTCAACAAAAAAAAATCCCGCTACACGTTTCATTACAGATAAAATTCCACCGTACCGAAAAACAAAAAGAATGCTCGACAATATCATAATGTATAATACACGGCGCGGTCTCGTCACGGTTGACAAACAAAAATTAATGAAATTTTTAGTCGACACATTTTTTTGCATTGTTAGCAAAATCAATTTGTCACTTAAACGGTCGTTAATGACCCTTTGTCACTACAAATTACCCATCCCTTCTTTTATTTTTGCTCATAGAAAAAAAATCTGTTCTTTAAATGGTGAAACAGTATTATACTGAATCTGTCAAATAAATAATATCAACAAAAGTTGTTTTATACTATCTATCTAATAACTGTCACTATATTATATAAAAGTATCTATTCTGGTAATAGTTTGTAAAAACAGTGAAATAATTTCAATTGTACAACTAATTTTACCATAATATTAAGGATAATATATGATTTTAGTTATAAAAGTATGTAACTGGCAATAATTTTCTATTGTATTATGTTATTCAAGATGAAAATGATATAGAATTGTTTAAAATTGATTTTATCAATATATTTTTGACTAATTAATGTTAACTGTTCGTAGAAAATTATTTGAATTATGTCTAGTTCTACACTGCGGTCCATATGTATGGAATAAATTCATTTGTAGCGTTATTATGTACTATATGAAAAAAAACCTGAAACAGGTCGATTTTTATTCTTAAATTGACAATTTACAGTATGAAAATATTATCCCCCTCTAGCACCCCTTCGGAATTATAAGCACCCCCTCGAAAATTTTAAATTACAAAGGGGGTCGTGTGGCACCTCTTTGGAAAGGGATTTTAGTCCTCTGTTCAGCAATATAAAGTTTTTTAAGTTTGGTGCAATCATAACTGAGAAAATTGATTTTTAAGATGTAAAATTTTGATAATGTCTCTAACACAAAACTTTACGTAGAATGAAGATAATAATGTCACATAATGATTAGAATGTGTTTTTCAATGTATTTGACACTTAAATTAAATGTTCAAAATGACCACCATTCACTTCTTGACGATAACCGAGGCGATATTGTTTGGTCTATTAAAATAACTTTAGAAATAATCAGGTATTTTCGTATCAGTTCTGCTAAATATTAGGAAAAAACTTTGAAGATATTAAAATAATAGTCAAAAAACTAAATAAACAATTGATATAAATCTAGTAGGCTGCTGTCATTTAGGTATTTAAAGTTACTAAAAGACGTCAGTATAATATTTGTGCGCGTATTAAATTTAATTATAGCTCATTTGTCCGAGACTCAAAGAATAGACATTTTAATTATGATTGGTTGTGGTAATAAAACCAGAACTCAAAAGGAGGTTTGTGAAAGTTTTAATAATAAATACCCTGGTCAACACGTTTCGCAGTCTACAGTTAGCAAAATTGAAAAAAAGTTTCGTGAAACTGGACATGTAAAAAATATTGAAAAACCAGGTAGAAATGTTCAATTTACTGATGAAAAAAAGTTAGATGTACTTCTAGAGACTGAGGAAAATCCGCATAAGACAACTCGAGAACTTGCCGCCGACAATGATGTAAGTAAAGCATCTATTTTGAGAGTTCTGCATAAAGAAAAATACCACCCTTACAAAGTTCAGTTGGTTCAGGAGTTAAATGAAGATGATCCTGATAGAAGGCAAGAATTCTGTGAATTGATGATGGATAGAATGAACGCAGATTTGCAGTTCATAAACAAAAGAGTTTTTCCTGATGAAGCGACGTTTCATTTAAACGGAACGGTTAACAAACAGAACTGTAGATATTGGAGCAGAGAAAATCCTCACTGGATGTGTGAGGCTCACACTCAATATCCTAAAAAAGTTAACGTTTGGGCTGGTATCATTAACAATAAAATTATTGGCCCTTATTTTTTTGAGGGCACAGTTACTGGTGAGGTTTATCTTTGATTAACTTTTTAGTGCCTACATTACAAAGAGTTTTTCCTGATGTTAATCATCCAAATGAGATAGATCGATCTATTTACTACCAACAAGACGGAGCTCCACCGCATTTTGCACGTACTGTTACAAATTATTTAAACGAGGTTTTTCCCAACAGGTGGATTGGAAGACGTGGGGCGATCGAATGGCCGGCTAGATCCCCCGATTTGACTCCTCTCGATTACTTCTTATGGGGTTATTTAAAATCTAAAGTATATTTTAATAGACCAAACAATATTGCTGATTTAAAAGTTAGGATAACGGAAGAAATTAACAAAATAACCCCCGAGGTCATACAAAATGTTGTACGAGAATTCCAATATCGCCTCGGTTATTGTCAAGAAGTGAATGGTGGTCATTTTGAACATTTAATTTAAGTGTCAAATACATTGAAAAACACATTCTAATCATTATGTGACATTATTATCTTCATTCTACGTAAAGTTTTGTGTTAGAGACATTATCAAAATTTTACATCTTAAAAATCAATTTTCTCAGTTATGATTGCACCAAACTTAAAAAACTTTATATTGCTGAACAGAGGACTAAAATCCCTTTCCAACGAGGTGCCACACGACCCCCTTTGTAATTTAAAATTTTCGAGGGGGTGCTTATAATTCCGAAGGGGTGCTGGAGGGGGATAATATTTTCATACTGTAAATTGTCAATTTAAGAATAAAAATCGACCTGTATCAGGTTTTTTTCATATAGTACATAATAACGCTACAAATGAATTTATTCCATACATATGGACCGCACTGTTATATATCAATATATTTTTGACTAATTAATGTTAACTGTTTATAGAAAATTATGTCTAGTTCCATAAACATGTAGTAATAATATATCTTGTGATGTTTCGATTGGAAATTTAAGTCATACACATGATTAAATAAGTTTGATTTATGTATTTGTAAGTAAATTTTAACACGAAAATGGTTTTTATTGTGTTATTTTAACAATTTTATTTATTTTTTACTCAAACAATATATAAACTAATTTCTAGAAATTAATTATGTGATGTGAAAAAAGAAGACAGGTATATTTGTAATGTATATGTTCGAGAAAGTTCCACAGTGGATAGAGTTAGTATGTCTAGAGGTATATAGGGTAGACAGAGATGCATGTAATGTTCTGGAACACGATTAGTTCAAAAGAACCTCGAAGAAACTTCTGGAACCTTTGAAAGGTATAAAAAGACTTGCGAAGAGGTTGTGGGAGAGAGTATATCGTTAGAGGTAAATCCTAGACAATCAGTATATCATTGGAGGTCAATGATAGAGAATCAGTCAATCATTGGTAAGTCTATAGTCAATCAACGGATAGTGAGTCTGTCAAATTAATACTTTGATGGAAAAATAAAAATATCTAGAAAACTGATAACTTTAGGTGTAGGGAGTACTTCATAAAATTTGAAGTATGATAATAGTACTTTTCGATAGTGATATAAAATACAGGGTGTTCTATTTAAAATTACCAAGAAAATAATGTACTTGCATTTTGATTTAACGAATAATATAAAAACGAATATGTAATTTATCAATTATTAAAAAACTATGGTTGCAATAAATCAATGTTCCTGTAATCCTTTTTAATTATACAGGGAGTTTAACTTGATCAATATCACTTTTGAAGTTAAGGGTATGATAAGCCTAATTCCAAAATTTCATGTAAATCGAGTAACAGCAACAATTTTTGGAGTTTTAAAGCCTCAATGACTGTACTATTACGACTTGGTCTTAATAATTATGAAGAGGGGCAACCTCTGGAAGACGACGACATTCATCTATATACCTAAAGGAGTCCGGGCAACCTGATCCCTTTAATGAAATAACGACGATCGGAAAGTTTTAATAGACTTTCTTAATGGATCTACGACTCTGAGATGTTGCTGGGAGTTGCAAAGCACACATTTCCTACCCTCGATTAATTAGTCTTCCATCTAAACCGGTATATTTATCACAATTTACGAAAATATCCCAATAAGATTTAAAATCCAAGCCCGTCTCACCAAACGTACGCATATTTCACCTTATTAACGATGAAATAATAATAAAAACTACTTTGTTATGTCTATGAAACATTTTAGAATGTTTTGAAATATTCTTACTACACAGAAGTACTATAGTATGTACAAAAAGTACGAGGAGTAATAAACCCTAATTAAGCATGCAAAACCTTTACAGGGAACACCATGAAATTTTTGATAAATCTCTTACTTTAAATTACATTTCTTCCGTAAATCTAAAAACCAGGTAGATCGACCCCGTATTTGTTTCAGTTGTAGCAAAGTTTAGGGTTTCTTCATTGTTAAAGGATTAGTAGATAAGCAATAACGCAATGCAGTGATGTGTATTTTGGGAAAAAAATACGTTTTAAATTATAATATAATAAAAACTGAAAAGAAATAATTATTGGAATACATTTATTACTTACATTTTATTCTATATCCGACTCGGAAGAGGAAGAATCGTTGTTGACATTAATAATAATAGGGTCGATTAAATCATCACAAATAATGTCAATTTTTCACATATTTGCCTCTACTTTGATAACATGCTCGATACAGTTTGTCCAATTTTCCTTACTAACATGACTTACAGCACTCTCAAACAATTTCACAACATCGTTTATTTTAAAAGTAGTATTTTTTTTTCCAACTTCCCCCTTTACCTGAGCCCATATTAATTCTATGGGATTAAGTTTACAATGATAAGGGGGGAGTCGAAGAACTGATATATACCACGAGAAGCCATTTGTTCTACAATGTAGCTTTTGTATTTATTCTTGTTCATTTTTGCAATTCTGTAAAGTTCTTTCCTTAGTGGATCTTTTGGAAACTTAATATTTTTCGAAATAAGCCACTCCAAAAGCTCTGCTTTACGCCAACGACTTATGGGCAATAACAGCCCCTTTTGGAATCAGATCCAACATTTGAACAAACCATTCCTCGAAGACATCCCCATTCATATCTTCGTGATAGTCCCCCGTGCGTTTTGAAAAAATAAAAGTTAATAATCCACCATCAACAAAACCTTCAGAACTTCCAACATGGACAATGATAAGTCTTTTTCCTTTTCCAGATGGTGGCTGCAAACCTAACGACAAACCTTCCACGAATGCCTGCCTTCCGTTTTTAATGTTTTCATCTTGCCAAGATTTGGAAACTGTATATCCAGCATTTATCCATGTTTCGTCTAAGTAGAAGATTTTCAAATTTTGTTCTCTGGCATGTAGAATGCTTCTTAAATAGTCTCTTCTCCAAAAAACTATTTCCGGTTTATCTATCAAGAGAGATTATCTATTATGTTTTGTATATCTGAAACCCACATCTTTCAAAAGTTTGCATAATGTCATTCTGGAGAATTTTGTATAGACCGTATCTTCTTCCCCTTAGTATTTGTTTTAATGACTCATCGATCTCAATTGGTTTTCGGCCTGAAGGAGTTTAAGGGGGTTGAAGAGTTCCATTCTTGCTTTCTTTTAGTAATCTATAAATTGTTGATTTAGCAACACACAACATAGCAGCCGTTAATTCCACAATATCATCAACACTTGCACTTGGATCCTTGTTTTTCAATGGTATATAACAATTCAATATCAGAATTTTTTCATTTAAAGATAATGGACCTGTTTTTGGTCGTTTAGATGGTCCTTGGCTTATCGACATTGTTTGGTACTTGCACAATTAACATTCAACAAACGTTTTAAATATATTCCAACTGTTTACAATATTATGAAAACCATACAACTTCATACAACTTTACTCAAAGAACTAATACTAAGTACTGATTTAATGTACCTACTTTCTTTTAAAATAATATTCCCGATAATGTTTCTGAGAAAACTGGGTTGTTTGGAAAATCCCTCTCAATAATCGAATAATCTGTAAATAGATGTAATCGTATTAAGCCGATTACAGTAGGCCAGTTGCCATTTAAAATTTCTGAGAAAAATTCCCCAAACACTACATATAGGTGTAATACAAATAAAAAATATTAATTTTGCTTCTTTGAATTTAATAAAAATTGTAACGATATCTTGCTATCTTGACTTTAATTAATTTTTTAAAAATATATTTCATTGTAATTTATTTGTGATAATATTCAAAGTTTAAATTAATCTTCTTACAAAAAGAACAAAAATATATAAAATAATTATTGTTACAGATTGGTTTGTTTTCTATTATGAATAAACTTTGTTGCCTTTCTTTATCAAACTTACTAAAATGTATATACTCCTATCACTTTTTTTTTATTAAAATTAGTACATCCCGTTACCTCTGACCTAAATCGTATATTCTTTAGCATAGCTGCAACTCATTCGTTCAATACAAAATGTACCTTATGGTATACCCTCTTAAAATATATTTTGGTACATCTATGAAATCTACTTATGTATAAAGACTACAATATGAAACTCCAAATGCCACTTTTAATTTTTTTACTCCAAATATAATTTCGATACGCCTATGGACTCCAAAATGCACCATTTTTAATAATTTCTTAAACTTTTCTACCTCAGAAAAAAGAATCTAAATACCCTGCAATATTTCCACTTGTCTATGGCCCTTTTGTACAATTTCTAAAGAAATTCCACTTGAAAAATACCTAAGAAACGTCTACGGACATTAGCCAAAAATTTCTTAACCCTATAAAAACTATTATTGGATAAAATATGCCACAAGTTACGCCTATGGACCATCATGCGTGAAGTATGCAAACCTTACCACACATTTATAACAACAACATTATTATACGACGAAGAGAGCGAACATAAAAAAATAGGGAAAAACTGTTTTCGCTTATACAACCCTAAACGGCAATAAAAAATACGTTTTAAACGATGTTTATACATGACAAAAACAAATATTGCTTTCTTATCGACAAAAAATCCAGACCGCGATGAGAATTTGCAGCTCAGATACAAATACAGTGTTGGAGAGGTAAAAGAGAACACAACAAAATTGAAAAGGGACTGGCTAAACGACAACCTACATTTTGTCACGGATGGGAAAACCATTTTTTATTCAAAATTATTAAAAGAGAGGATCTCCTTTAATTTATGCAATACCAATTACACGATCTTAAACAATGTTGCCAAATTAAAATCTTTATATACCTAAAACCAACTGTCATTGCTTCTTTTATATCGTAATTTCAAACTCCCTTAAATATTTAATAATAAAACAAGAAGCTTTGAATGAAAAAATTGTTGAGATAACCTAAGAACCACTGGAAAGTATTATTAAAACGTTTATAGTCTACGAGGCGGAATTATAGCTTGACCCATTTCCAAGTATTTTAGTTTTTATGTTCAAATTGCTGCTTTTATAAGTCGTTTAATAACGGCATCATACGTTGGTAAAGTTTAATTTGGCTCGAGAGGCGCAATATTAACAATGTTTACTGTTGGAAATGCGTACATATATTATACAAGAAACAAGCCAGAGATATTTGTCAAACCAGAAATCCTTTGTTCTTCGCGTAGTCATGTACCCTCTAACAGTGAAATTAAATACCACAAAAACTTGATCATTATTTTATTTTCCTTAGAAAATAAATTGTAATTGTTTTTAGGTTATAATGTTTACAATTTCTAAACCAATGTAAATTAAAGTAATATTATAGATTGAACGATATTTAATTCCTTGCTATTGGATATTTTATTTAAATCTTTGTAATTTGAAAACATGTTAATAATAAAAAGGTATAATACTCACCGGTTAAATGTCTTATCCACGGTTTGCATTTTCATCACACACAATATTAACACATACACTATTCTCTCACATATTATAAATGTTTATTGTTTATTATTAATACGTCCGATAAAATACAACAATAATGTATTTTAAACTAAATATTCACGAACTTTAACTTGTAAACATCTTGTGTTAACAAATTGACAATTGACAACTTCAAAAACAAATAAATGAGTATCGCTTACCGTCACCTACAAAAAATGTGATTGGCTAACAAGATTTTTGTCATTATTCTTATAACCAGTGGGGGTGATAATACAGGGTGTCGCGAAAAGAATGGTCATAAATTATACCACAGGTTCTGGGGTTAAAAATATGTTGATTGAACCCCACTTACCTATATACAATAGTGCACACAAAAAAAGTTACAGGGTGCTAAATTGAATATTTGCATGCAATATTGAATATTTAAACTACATTTTCACAAATATTAAACATATTTTTATTATTAAATTACACTATTGTATACAGGGTGTTTCTAATCTAAAATATTATATGGGGCGCTTCGTTACTCAATTTTAAGACGAAAAGTTCATATGAACATGTGTGATAGGTGTTGTCGTTTATGAGATACAGGGTGTTGTACGTGAAATTAATTTTTCTTGGTGACGCTACTGATTTATATTTTTTTATTATTTTATTACAAGCAACATATGTGTTAAACATAAAGAAAAAATAATACATTTCAGAGCAAATGTTCAAAATGTCCACCTCCAGCTAAAATGCAAGAATCCGCTCGATGTCTAATGGATTGTCGAATACGTTCTAAGATAACAGGATTGTTACGAATAACATTATAGCCGTCTATGATACGATTTTGAAGATCTTGTACGTTTAATATCAGTGTTGTGTAAACAAGCGATTTCAAATATCCCCACACACAAAAATCCAGAGGATTGTGTCCAGGTGATCTAGGGGGCCACGGGTGTGGAGATCCTCGTCCGATCCAATGGCCTGGAAAAACATTATTAAAAAACTCGCGTACAATCACTGAAAAATGTGGAGGAGCTCCGTCATGCATGAACCACATGCGCCTTCTAATAATAATAGGTACATCTTTCAAAAGAAGTGGAAGTTCATTTTCTAGAAAATGTTGGTATGTCTCACGGGTTAACCGTACAGGAAGGAAAAATGGTCCAATTAAATAATCATCGATGATGCCAAGCCAAACATTGACCGAAAATGTTTGTTGAAATTGTTTTACACTTATGGTATGTGGATTTACATATGTGGTCATTATGAAAATTCATAATCCCATGTCTAGAAAAGTTGGCTTCATCCGTAAATAGAATATTGGCCACAAAATTCGGATTGTTCGCGATTTCACGTAAAATCCATTGACAATACTGTATGCGTAATGGATAGTCAGTAGGTAACAAATGTTGAACACGTTGAACGTGATATGGATACAATAAATTATCTTTTAGAATATTCCAAACAGTTTTGTTACTAACATTTACTTCATCTGCAACTTTTCTTGTACTCGTTTCTGGATGTTGGTCAATAATTTGAAGAATCTGGTTTTCCAATTGGGGATTTCTCACAGTTCTGGGTCGTCCAATAATATTCTTCGATTTAGCAAAAGTTCCAGTTTCTTGTAAACGAATATGTAACTTAGTAAACGTATCTGAACATGGTAAACGATTATTTGGATAACGCTGGGCATACGTACGTCTAGCTTCTAAGGCATTACCACAGAATTATAACCTACACAGAAGCGAATCTTACTGGCGGTCCGTTTGATGTTGTGGTGACCGTAATATTTGACCTTGAGCACCACTTACAGAGTTATACACTGAGAAAAAGGCAATTTTACTTACACAGATATAAAGTAAAATTGCCTTTTTCTCAGTGTATAACTCTGTAAGTGGTGCTCAAGGTCAAATATTACGGTTACTGTAATCTGCCCAAGATTCGCTTCTGTGTAGGTTATAATTCTGTGGCATTACCATTCGCTAATCCGTAGGTACAATATTAACTAAACACAGATTCAATCAAATAAAAATGTACGATTTTTGCGTTGGTTTTCAAATTTGACACTTGTCAACATTATTTCAAAGGCCACTTAGAATAAGCATGTTTTTGCGTATTACTTCTAAAAACCAGTAGCGTCACCGGGAAAAATTAATTTCACGTACAATCAGAACTGACTTATTACAATAAATTCAACACCCTGTATCTCATAAACGACAACACCTATCACACATGTTTATATGAACTTTTCGTCTTAAAATTGAGTAACGAAGCGCCCCATATAATATTTTAGATTACTTAAGAAACACCCTGTATAGGTAAGTGTAGTTCAATCAACATATTTTTCACCCTAGAATCTGTGGTATCATTACAATTCTTTTATTTTATATAAATAAATAAATATATTTAATTTGTTTATATTTATTTTCAGCTGACTCTACTTCGCAATACGATGCCATAAGGGCGTACCTCAAAGAATTAGATATCACAGAAACCGTTTGGATAGGATTATCTAGAATTGTGGAAAAACCCGATTTTATATGGTCGTAAGTAAACAAAATAAATAAAATTGAATATCTAAAATGTTCTTAACGAATAAATTGTTTACAGAAACAGTATGCAACCTCAATCGGGAGAAGGACATTGGCAAGAAGCGATTCCTCCATCCAAAAACTCTCAATGCGTCGTTATGGATCCAGCTAAAGACTTTTTATGGAATACATTGACGTGCGGAGGGCCGGACATTGCGTCATTTATATGCGAAATGCCAAGTAAGTTCGATAAACCGTCAAAAATGTACAGGGCGCGACATTTTGAATAAATTTCTGAGTTTCTGCCGTTGCCACTAAATTAGGTTAATCGTTCAAGGAGAGATTCAACTTAATCTTGCATGATGGGGGCGGATTGATATAATTAATCCGAGATAATGGGCGAATCAGAGGAAATTTATATAGGGCTGTGTCGCATCGTAAATTACTTTGCCTTTTAGTCAAATAGAAAGTTAAAAAAAAAGGTGTTGAGGGAGTATTTAAATATTTACTGAATCTCTTGAAGATTTAAAAGTGTTTCTTCTCGACGAAATTTCAACAGTTGCGACATTAATCCGTATTAAAACACAGGAAAACGCTTATGAAGTTGCCGAAGGAACGCAAATGAAATTTCACGCCGGAAAGAATCGCCAAGGTTTTAAATAACTCCCAACAAACTCCCGCTAACATTCGGAATTAGCGTCGAGGAAATATTACCGCCTTTATCGTTCAACGTTTTGGAAAGAGATAAAAGATAAAAAAGTTTTCATCTAAATTGCGTTAAAAACCGTAGGGGAAGATTTAAATTATCCACCCATTCGTATTTTACGAAATTTAATTCTCTGTAAATATATTTTTTACTCGTTTTTTTATTTGATTTTCTCTTCGCAGTTCCATCGTGGGCGCTCGGTCCCAAAGGATGTCTCTTGACTGAATTGCCTTCGTTGACCGTTCTCTACATCCCCGAGCAATCATCCCTGGAGATGACGGCCGATTGCGGCCTCGATGGCACCAAGAGAATCGCTTGCAAAGGAAATGCGGTAAGTTTTTAATTCCATTTCTTCGTTTCGCCCTAAAAAATCCGATCTGAATACGCCCCTGTTTTGTCACAAACGTTCCCATCTGGTAACACAATCAAATTTTATTAGCAGACAGACAGGCAACCCACATTACACCGTAGAGTTCATTTAAAATAAGATATACTCAAATGTCCAATAAAACAGATGCTATCGTGTTACTCATTAGTATTATCTCGATGAAAATTACCCTAATAAAAGAACTCTGTCGACGAAAATAAGACAAAACAAAAAAAAAGGTAAGTTTTCAATACCATTTCTTTGATTCTACCTAAAATATCCGATCTGAATACGCCCCTGTTCCGTCACAAACTTTGTTATAATATTATAGTTCATATCTGGTAACACAAGATAGATAGATTTCATTTAAAATAAAATATACTCAAATGTCCAATAAGACAGATGCTATAGTGTTACTCAATAGTATTATCTCGATAAAAATGGCCCTAATAAAAGAACTCTGTCGACGAAAATAAGACAAAACAAAATAAAAGGTAAGTTTTCAATACTACTTCTCCGATTCTACCTAAAATATCCGTTCTGAATACGCCCCTGTTTCGTCACAAACTTTGTCATAGTTCACATCTGGTAATACAATCAAATTTTATTAGCAGACAGACAGGCAACCCACATTACATCATAGATTTCATTTAAAATAAAATATACTCAAATGTCCAATAAGACAGATGCTATAGTGTTACTCATTAGTATTAGAGAGTTATCGGAAACTTCAAAATACTGCAGTGCAGTTATTTAAATACTGCATGACCTTATTTATTTTGTAAAATATGAGTTATCGGTAAGCATTTGATGGTCGTTATTATTCCTTTATTCATAAATTTATTTCTTGCTCGAGTTGGTAAAGATTGAGATTTATCATTATCTTTGGTAGTGGTATACGTATGAAAAACCTATTGGAAGCGGTTATTTTAGGAGGCGAAGATGATAATGATATAGAATTCATAATATTGGATAATATTCTCGTGGACAGGGATCATTTAATGGGACCCATAATCGATTTCAATTTGAATTTAATGTCAGACACTGAAGTAAAACTCAATTTCCGTTTTGAAAGGAATGATGTTGTTTCAATGTTCTTTTCACAAACTTTTTGCAAACAATCCTCTCCAGATTTTGTTGGACAACATGCTATTTTTCGGGGTTTGCTATAGGGTTCTGGGCGACAATTTCCCTTAATAAAACCACATCATCATCAAACGTAAACCGGAGGCCTTTGCTCTTTTCCTTTACCACCGACATTTCTATTTAGCTATCAATGAACATTACCAGAATATGTAATCTTTTATCTATGAACATTACTATCTCACTACAGGTCCACAGCGAACATAATATGCTATCAAACGACAAATAACAACTAAAAATGAGGTTAATAACACAAACAAGAGAACTGGCGATTGCCTTGTAGCAAAGCCATTAAACGAAAGAAGAAGAAGAAATAAGGGAAAAATAAGACCAACATTAAACCAGTATATAAAGTCAGGCACTATTTTTAATAAGGGAAATATAAAGTTGGGTACGAAAGCGCATGCTCAGATGTCAAAATAAGGGCAACATTAATACTGCCTTCCTAAAATGCACGCCCGATAACTCTCTATTATCTCGATGAAAATTACCCTAATAAAAGAACTCTTTCGACGAAAATAAGAGAAAACAAAAAAAGGTAGGTTTTCAATACCATTTCTTCGATTCTACCTAATATATCCGATCTGAATACGCCCCTGTTTCGTCGCAAACACTGTCATAGTTCCCATCTGGTAACACAATCAAATTTTATTAGCAGACAGACAGGCAACCCACATTACACCGTAGATTTCATTTGAAATAAAATATACTCGTATGTCCAATAAAACAGATGCTATAGTGTTACTCATTAGTATTGTCTCGATAAAAATGACCTCAATAAAAGCACTCTGTCGACGAAATAAAGGAAATAAGACAAACCCCCAAAAAAAAGGTAAAAGGCAAAGAAAGAAACACACGACAAGACAAGTGATTGCGAGTGTGTGTCTATGTGGGTTCTTTGGCTTGTCGAGTAAGTTGTGAAGTTGTGAAAATCACGAACGTACACATTTATTTTCGTTGGAGTTTTACGAAAACTCCGCTTTTAATTAAGGGTCATTTATTAGGTCCTAGACCACTCGAGAAAAGCGAAAAAAAAGGAGATAGATTGAAACTTCAACTAAAAAAAAGATGTAAAATAACATAAATAAAATTTTCTTTCCGTTTTAGGACCGAGAAGAAATATTAAAGCAATTAACTTGCGCAATATCTAACGAAGATTTCGATGATAAATCGACTAAACCGTTCCCGACGCCATCTACCGTCTCGTATACGCAAAGCGACAATAAAATAACTAAAATATGGACGTCTAATGCCATCGATGCCGATTACGGAACGACGACAAGACATAGAAGAGAAACGGAAGATACTTTGTCCGCTTCTTCGACAGACAGTACCGAAAAATTAACACCCACTCTGGAAATTGTCACAGGTAATCGAAAATCTTACTTTCTACACGTTTAGATTATTGAAAATAAATTTTTTTGCTGGACGAAATTCAGGGATCTATTAATTATCAATTAAATTTTCGTTTTCAGCGGAAACCAACTACGATACAGAAGTAACTTCAAATGCTATGTCCGATATATCGACGTTAGATCTGATAATATTAAACTCCAGTACTCCGCAACTCCTTACAACTATTTCTACAAGCACAACGTCCGTAACAACAGAACGCGCTTCGACTACAACTGTCGACAGTGTTGCCACTAATACAGAACTGAAAACAGAAGACAATATAGATATTGAATATCCCAGTGCTATTAATCAAGGACAGTTGTTCAGTATCATAGAAAATGGTGAGTAGAAAATGATTTATTAAATAATTTGTTAAATATTTTATCCTTTACAGGAACAATGTTCGATATAATCGAATTAAACGAAACATCCCCCGATGCTAAAACGTTAAAACCATCGACAAAGTTGCAACAGTTAGACGAGAAAAACACCAAATTAAGCGTAGATGCCAAATCGAAACCCTTGTCTAAAAAAGATATTTACAAAAATGCAGACCCGAAGAAAAAGAAGAACGAAATTACCGATAAAAAAGCAGCTTTAAAAATATTCAGCGTCGCTGATAAAAAAGAAGAATCCGATAAAAAAGAACTGGAAAGTAAAGAAGAATTGGATCTGAATAAACAAGTGGAGATACTTCCTTTAAAACAATCTATAGAAAGTGAAACTAAGGAAGATAAAGAAATAGAGATGAATCTGTCCAAAGAAGGAGATTTAAATCGCGAAAAAGAAGGAGATTTGAATAAAGAGATCGAAATATTTCCCGTGATTAACGATAAATCGCCGCATTTGAACAGAACTTTTAGAAAGGAGCTTCCGATGATGGCTGACGAACCTACTTTGGACGACAACAAGTTAGAATTGATGGACGTGGACGAAATAACGCCGAGGATGTTGGAGAACGAGACGAAAATCGATCCGAATATTTATTTGCTGAACAAAAACATCTCGAAGAATAACGATAGCGAAATTATAGGTCGTATGGATAAGGACGTTTTGAAGAAACAACTTTTACCCAAACTGTTACAAGGGGAACAAAAAAAGTCGCCGGAAGAAACGACGGAAAAACAAATCCCTGTCACGACGAAATCTTCCCAGCAAAAAATCATAAAGAAAGAAACAGTGGAAGAGATGAACGATGAAGAAGAAAACGCCGATCATCCAAGACCAAATCGACAACGTCAATTGACGAGGCCGCACGGTAGACCGTTTTACCCGAATTTTTTCAGCAGGGTCCTAGGGTGAACGTGGCAAGATTAACGAGTTTTTATTAAATAAAATACTTATATATAATAAAATCGAAGCAAAACACAGTTAATTCGATAAACTCATTAATTTCACACAACTTTATAATACAAAAATCATTTAAGTAGAATTTAAGAACGTTTCGCCATCTATTAAACACATTCCGAAGTTTTAGATTTACCGACACTCCAATCGATTTAATCACAGAGCACAAAATAAGAAAGAGTGGAAACTAACAGAATAAAATTAGTTCTTACTTTTAACATTGGTGTTATCGATAGAACAATAAATTTTGCTTTGATATTATTACTAAGAATTGTTTTTGCGCACATAAACGTTTAGATTTGTTTATAAATATTCTAAATAATTAGAATTGTTTTAACGGTTGTATATTGCATGCCAGTTTTGTCAAAATGTTTCAAACAGTACAAATAACGTCGGTATCAAATACAGTGTTTGACAAAATTAGCAAGTTTTGGCAACTCTTATGCATTCGAGGTTAGTATTTGATATTTTCTTTGATAAGATTCGTCTATTGAGTATTGCCGAAATGATAATATTGTGAAATTGTTGGAAAGTCTATTACGTGTTGTAGAACATAATTTAGTAAAAATAAATTAAGAATGTTTTTAGATTAACGTAGAATAAGATTTTAGGCTTGGCGATAAGTCAAACAAAAAAAACAGGATAATTTGCGATTTAAAATAAATAAATAAAGTTTTGTTTGAGAACTTTAAAGATTAGATGAAAACTAACTGTAGGTTTTGATAGCACTCAATAATAGGTAGAAGAAGAATTACGTATGTTGCTTATAGATTTCAACTAGCTAAAATTTACATATTTTCGTTGAGGAAAATTGTTTAAATGCATTTTCCAACACTAAGCTAATGCACACGCACCGTCCTGCTTTATCAACCGTCCTATTTCGTAAATAATATACAGGGCGGTCTTAAAATGATTCTGTGTCATTGGAAAACTCAAAAAAACACCCTGTATATTGTATCCAGAGTGATATTTGGTGGAGCTAAATGCGGTTCAAATGAAAGTGAGTATCTAAGAGAAACGAATTTTTGGAATAAGAAAAGATATGGACCGTTTTGGTTCAAAGAATTTTATATGTTCGAGCACAACTATCAATATAAGTAATTACTTGTAAATACATGTTCTCTAATGTGCTAAATAAATTATTTAAAAAACTAATGTTTATGTTTATTCAACTAGTTCAACCTATATCCGCTAGGAACGCTCGTAGTACATACCAGTCAATGTGCCTCTTTCTATTACAATCCATGTTCTATGTCAACAAACGTGTTCTGTGACGGGGACGTTACAAATTCCATGTCACTCTTATCTATGTTCCATGTTTTGAATTTTTCGGACGATCTCGGTTTATATTTCCCTATTTTTGTTGCATTTTTATTATTATTATTTAATTTACTTTAAAAATAACATAAGTTAAGTTCTATGTATGCTTCATTTTAAGATGAAATAATAGAACTCACAGTAGATTATCCAGATTAACAAACTACCGTCACTTTTAGGTTATCTTCGAAAATATTTTATTAAATTACGATAGTTTAACTGTTTTGATGAAAAAATCATTAAAACTTTCACAAGAAGATAAAAGGTAATTTTTATTTTAATAGTTATTGTGCAAAGTGATAGATGTCAACTCTTTTTTTATTCAAACAATGTCCTTTATTATGATCCATATGTGGTTAATGAAAAAGTGATTTTTTGGGAAAAGTGGAAAGATCCTTAACTATTTCAACCAATTATTCATTAAAAAAGTAAGTACTTTTCATTCTACTAGCCCACCTAACCTTTTTTTGGGAAAAACTGTTATGGGAAAAGATAAATAAAACACATTTCTGATAAAACTTCTACTTTGAACAACAACAAAGGAGAAATTTCATGTATATAAAAAAAATAAGTTCAAACAAACAGTAAGCTAAAAAAATAAATAATTTACAAAGATACAAAAATATACAAGTAGTTTTATTAAAATTTAACATCTGTTGGAGAGGTAAAACTAAAAAAACCAGAGAATCATCATGGATGAACCAAATGTTTGGTTTTAAGTCATATTTATCACTTTAGATATTAAATAATTATTACTTAAGTTTAAAACATCCAATTAATAAAAAAATGTCACATTTAAGTATTTGAATTATCAGTTATAAAATTGGTTAGTTTTACAAAAAAAGCTGACAAACATTTTTTTACAAAAATTGTATATCCAAAATTAAAAGCTGCTTGTTACTAGTTGAGGTTAGGATAACTGCTTAGGAAAATGCATGATTTGGAAGTAAAAATTAATTGTATCAAACAAATTTTGTTGATTTTGATTCTACAATCTATTTTTGACCATAAAAATTACAATTTTAGCAATTCTAGTCCAAATAGACTGGTTTAAGGACCTGGTTATAATTTAAAACATTTTATAATACAAGTTAAAGAAAAAACTTGCTTTTAAAGCAAATTTTCTGCATCACTGAGAAAGATTATAGACTAAACTACATACCCTTTGATGAAAGGTATGCCAGTTCCTACTTTTTCTTGATAATCACAGTAACTTTGGCCAAAGAAATTCAATAAAGTAATTTCTTCAATTTCTATTCTTGACTTGAAAAACAACCAACTTGCTATGGCATAAGCAGGTACACAAATTGGATTCAGAAGTAAAATCTGTGTTCCAATGGACCAGTAAAACCATCCTACATAACTAGGATGTCTAAACCAACCATAAACTCCATAAGTAACTAAAGTGTGGTTACTAAACTTTTCACATTGAACCTATCAATGATTTTAGTCAATTACAAAACTATAAAACAAATACAAATTACTTACCAAATGATTAAAGTTTGAACCAGCTGTTAACATAGCAGTTTTCCTCAACAATTCCCCTAAAATACATATAACTAGACCAATGTTTGATAACCAATAAATCTGCTTCAAATCTAAAATAATACATAACATGATTAAACTAATATTTATTAAAAAATTCAACTACTAACCAGGGAAGAAGTAACATTGTACACTGAATTCTATCCAAGAAGAAACAGCTGCTATTAAATATTCAGGACTATGATTTAAGACAAAGGAATCCACAGATACAAATCTTGGTTGAACTAAACCAATAGCAATAAATTCACTAAAATGGAAAAAGGCCATAACACACATATAACCTCCGAAAATTTGTATATGGGGAGGAGCTACTATTCTTACAAAAATCCCCAAGGCAAATACATATCCTAGGAAGCTCGCTCTAATTGTGATCTAAAAATAAAATTACGCGCATACCTAACGAATAACTAATTAGCAAAAACTTACCTGATATGGTAAATTACTCTTAAAATATAATTTAATGGCACCAAAGAGTGTTGCAGCTGTAGTGGAAAACAATAGCACAATAGTCCACATATTTTTGATGCTAAAGTATATTTGTAACAATCCAACTATTCCAACCAAAACGAAACTTGTAATAAAAGCTTTTAAACCCAATTGAACTTGAATGCAAACCATTTTTATTAAAATAAAAATTCAGGTTAATTTGAATAATTTTTCAAAATGGAAGCCACTGAATAAAATAATACTTCCAACTATAAACTACATTGATTTTGTGCTATTTTTAAGTAAAATGTAGTAGTTGGAAACTGTTTACTTTTACTTAAGTTTACTTTTATTAGTGAAACATGATATATAACCACATCTGAAATCTGAAGAAAAAATTATTCTGTGTTTACGTTCACCGCAAAAATTTGTTTAACCAATCCGGTTATTATTAGTGATAACGTTGTTTTGTTGACGTTAAATAACTGGTCGATTGGATATAATCGAATCACGAACGGTTTTCGAATTAACTGTGCTCTATTCATCTGACGTATATGTCAATTGTCATTCTCAAAGTAGTTCAAAGTTTCATGAGAGTAGTTCAAATATGCGCCAACCACAGATATAGATGTTCATAGATAGGAAATGCTCGTCGATAATATTTGGCAGAAGTGTCAAATGGACTTTTAGTATTTGTTTTGAATTAAAAGTGCTTTAAAAAGATTTTAAAAGTGCCAGACATAAACAATAAATATAGTTATAATAAAGTTAGACGTAAGATTGAGTAATTCATTTTTATATTTAGTTTAATAATTATAAATTTAAATCCAAAATTTAACTTTAGTTTTGCTCTGTGCCTTTCATTGCGCAGATGCGTGGTCCTCTATTTTAAAAACTTGTTACCTTCAAATAGACGATTTTCATCCAATTGACATTTCCTATCTAGTATGTCTATATCTGTGGTGCCAACCGTTCAAAATATTTTCTCTATTTATTTTGTATCTAAAATAATAAATTAATATGTTCGTTAGTTGAATTAAGTTTGTTACTTATGAGTATTTTAATATTATTGAATCAGATACTAGTTTCGTGTAGTTACCTACCTACTGTTACCAAGGCACAATTTTCAAGGTTTGTTCGTTATCCAGAGATACAAGGGTAGTAAAAATAGTATTTTTAACAATAATTTAAGGTTTCCATGGAACTGAAGATGTATAAAACCAATGTCTGTTGACTAAATTTGTTAATATTCAGAAAACCAATAAGAGGATATTAAAAACACAATATTAACAAATATTTAATTTTAGTGATACTATAAGGTGCAAACAACAATAATGCACCAAGGTGAAAATATGAGTCATTATTGTCGAGGCCCATTAAAGGCCGAGAATCGAGGCTTCGACGGGAACAAAATTCATAGAAAAGCAAGCTCGATTAAGAAGGATAGGATTGTTGAATTTTATAAAAAATAATGCAAAAAAGTTGTTGTTTACGTCTTTATTCAACAAAAAAAATTCAAGATATTTTGTAAAAAACATCCATCGAAAGGAATGTTCAATTAATTAACATGTAGGTACCACTTTAATTAATTTATTTACAATTAATCCCAACCTATATAATTCGTTTCAGCGATCAATTCAACTTTAAATAACATACTTAGAATGAAATAACTATAGCAAGACATATTTATCAGCTACAATAAAAAAATAAAATCTGTTGATATAATTACACCAAATTTATAAAATTAAATACTTTATTTCAAAAGAAAATTTATTTAATACATACATCAAACTTTTTTAATTAAAGATCGTCAACAATTAATATTGAACACACAAAATTTCATAATTGATATTAGGTTGATAAATGCTGGTAGGTACGTAGGTCCTTTAAATATTGTTTTCACAGCGTACATTTGAACTATTCGACATTCTTAAACAAATTTTATACAGAATATAGTCGAAATCTCGAAGCAGAAGTGCTAATACAAAAAGTAACTGTTCCCCTAAGGGTTAAACAATCAATAAAAAAGCAAGAGAAGTGAATAAGATTTGTGGGATTCCCAAATTTATTCGTAAACATCATAATTTTTTCACCAGATAATTTATTTGAAATGTAATTCAATGAAATATTTTTTTAAAAAATAGAAAATACTAAAATTCAACGGTTTCTTTTAGTCACAAAGAAAGAATAGTGGTAATCATTAAAAAATAATAAATAGACAACAAAAAATAATTAACTAAGAGTCATCGTCTGCATATCGTCCAGACTCTTTTTTGCCTTCTGCGATATATCCCCCATCGATTTCTTCGCGCTAGTCGCTATATCGTCTAACGATCTTTTGGTTTGACTAAAAATTTCATCCGTACTCCTAGTAAGATCCTTTACTTCATCGTTTAACTTATTTATGACCCATTCCATTGCCTGTCTACCTTTACCGGCATTGTTAGATATCTTCGTCGTTAGAATATCTTCCATGTAGTTAGTTAGAGGTACCCCTTTAACAGTCACCACCGCTTCTTGTTTGAGGAGAGTTTTAGAAGAATCCGACGGATGGGGTACGTATTTGAGGGTCTCGTTCACTGCGATGTGTCGACAAAACGTTAAATTTATCGTTTTTAATACCATAAAACGTAGAGACGGGTTAACTTCGGACTGTTCGCTGGCATAGCAGATTTTCGCCGAACCTATCAACTGCAAACCAAAAAAACTAACATAACCTCAAAGAAATCACTACTGTACGGATCAGAATCAGAGAGGAGAGCATTATGCTCCAGAACAAAGTTTTATTGATAAAATAACTTATATTACCAATATATTTAATAAAAATAACCGTTTTTCCGCAATTTCTGCCTTCAGCTTGTCAAGTAATGATGCGTAGTATGCTCCTGTAATGGTTTTTCCTTCGCAGTCCATTGTTTTGACTGTGTTTTTGTTTCTGGAGTATAATGGTGTATCCAAGTTTCATCTACAGTAATTTATCGGCGCTAAAACTCTGATTTATTGCGCCTAAACTGCGCCAGCAGAGAGTTGGAAATGTTCATTTGAACACGTTTTTGGTCCAAAGTGAGCAAACGCGGCACCCAACGCGGCACCCAACGCGGCACCCAACGCGCGGACAGCTTTCTCATGCCTAAATCTTGATTCAATATGTGACAAACACGTTCTTTGGACATGTTTCTAGCCTCTACTATCTCTCTAATTTTAATTCGACGATTGTCTAGCACCATTAGGTGAACTTGAGCGATAATATCGTCAGTGGTTGCAGTTTTTGGACGTCTCGAACGTTCATCGTCACCCAAGCTGGTACGGCCACGTTTAAATTCAGCAGCCCAAAATTTCACGGTGGTAAATGATGGTGCAGAGTCCCCGTACACAGCGTTCAAGTCGTCTTTGATTTGCGTAGGCGTATTGCCTTTCAAAAACAAATATTTAATGACAGCTCGATACTCGATTTTTTCCATTTTCATAAAAACACTCACATCGACTCACTCAAATGATTGTCAAACAGCAACTGCGCGTCCAAAAAAGCTGAAATTTTAGTGGGTACCTTTCAAAGCATGCGCAAACACATTCCCCAACTTTTGTTTACGAGTGCTGCCATCTTCATGTTGAGGTAGGAAACTTTTCAGACAACCCTCGTATATCAAGGATGTAGGCAAACCAATCAATCATTGGCATATTAAACCTATTAAGTCTAGGTATTCTTACATATATGAAGTATACCACCAAGTTATGCTAGAACTATCACAAAAGCAAACAAGGTAAAATATCTACGGCTAACTCTGGATAAAAGACTTGTAAAACATTATAAACAAAGCATATCCTTTGGAAATGTTGGAAGTCATGGAATTTGAGACTTAAACAAATGTATTGGCTACACTGTGATGGGTTAAAAGTTGGAAGAAAACTACCAGAGAGAAATTGAAGAAGCTCCAATGGCAAACTGAAATTGCAGAAGGGTCAATAGTAACAGTATAGCAATGATAATTTCTTAGCTGAACTGGAGTCAAAATAAATGGATATATGTTATATGAAAAAGGATGACCTAATGGCTAAGTTGATTTAACAGCTCTGCAAAGTTGCTGCAACTTGTCTTCCTTGTTTAAGCTGTGTGTGGAAAAGCTTGTAGATATTTCCATAGTTATGGATATGGACTACTGGCTACACAGAAGAAGACAATTGGACTAGCAGAAAGTGCTGATTCTAATCGACTAAAGATGAATAAGTGAGTGAGTGAAAAAATTATTATATTTGTAAATTAAATTGTGATGCTCTTGTTTCTAATTTCTTAAGAACATATAAAGAAATAATATTTCTATATTCACTTTATGAAGATAGAAACCTAATTTCCAAATGTGTCGACCGTTTTGTCATGAAAAAACAACTACTTTCCAGACTATATGTCTCATCAAACATTCCAATATTTTTAGTAAATATTCTTGTTGATTTTCACCAGAAGAAAACTTAATTTATCAGATATTTGAAAAAGTAAATTGTTTACCTCTCTGACTTTGACCTATTGACTTATCTATACCTGATAATTTAGTATTTAGTAAGCAATTTTATGATAAAAATAAATATATCAGCAAAATACTATTTCCTATTTTTATTTAACTGCCTCTATTATTAAAAAAAAAACGAATCACGTACTACACGTGCAATGTACGAAAGTGAGTGTGCCAAATGGCACAAAAAGATTTTTTTACATCATGCAGTACTTTTATGATTTTAAAACGAGATTTGATATCTTGCCAGAAAAAACGTTTACATAGATCAGATAAGTAAATTTTAGAAATTAAATAATCAGTCAATTGTATTTTAACATATTGTACATTATTTATATTAAGACAATTAAGATAATCAATGTCTGTTAAAAATTGTTTTTTAACAATACCTTTCAGGAATACGTTAATAATTCAGTATAACAAGGTATAACAACCTCGTTAAGATTTATCATTACAAGACGAACATAATTTAAAAATCGATAATAAATAAATAATAAATGTTTCTACGTAGATTATTAAGTTTAATTAATCAGGTGATAAAATATCAACACTAACTACAGTGATAAAAGGCAGTGGACTCAAAATTAATTGTAACAATTAAAATAATTAACAAAGTATTGTTAGCGAAATATTAATAACCTCAAAATAAATATCTCATCGCATATTACATATTTCAAGGTCGTGCATTCCACTTAAACGGAAAAATGACTGGAATTTAAATCACTTCCTAGAAAGCGAAAATTGAAACTCTAAACCTTGAATAACACAATAACTTTATTACAATTAAAAGAGATACTTACTGCTTGTGCCCATTTAGGAAAATACCAAATTGAACTAACTAATCTATGTGTATGTAATACTCCGTCTACCACCTTCCTTTCAACGACATCGGTGCCTATAACGGCCGTATTATGAGGATTTGGATATTTTCTCCAAGCTGCTGTAGCAACCTTTTCCCAAGGGTGGCTAAAATCGTAAACGAAACAATTAAACTCGAAATCGAAATGACGATACAATATTCTTACTTGAAAGTGTGTTCACTTGTCCAAATTTTCATTGTTTTCTTTATTCTAGTACTTGAGTTTTTATACACAAATAAGATTTTAGACCAGCATTAGACAGCTGAGTGTGAACACTGAGTGACACCTTGAACCGTTCGTTACGTTACGAGTGACGAAACGTTAAGAGAGAGATTTTTCTGTGTGTATTCCTACAATTCAAAGCTCGATAACCTACTGTCATTTTAATGTGACGGGATTGATAAATTCCGCATGATGCGTGACGTTTTATGTTCGTAAAAGTGAAATTATCTAAGTCCAAGATCTTCACTTCGGTTCTAGTTTGGTCTAATTCTAATAATAAATTTTATATAAGTACCAACTGTATAGGCAACCAATATATCTTATTTATGTAATATAATTATTTCTTCTTTTTTTATTTAACGACCTCTTTTTTGGATATTTAGCTATTATTTTTGATTTAAGGAGTTTCATTGTATTAATTAGAGGTGTATTTATTTGTAGGAAATAATCCAGTTTTTATAGAAGTTTTATAAAATTTAGTGTATCTACTATATATAAAACCACTATGTAATTAAAAAAGAAGAGGATAACTTTCTGACAGTAGTCAGTGACGTTTGCCAAATTTAAAATTTAACGAAAAGTTCAACTTGTTTAAAATAAGTTTAAATGGATTCAATAATAACGTTCGATAAAAGTTTCCAACAACGCTTCACAGAGTTTAATGAAGTGTTATCAGACTACAATATAGTGCCGTCTTCCCAATTAAAAAAGCAATGGGGCTTTTTTATCGAACTAACAGTAGATAAAATAGGTTGGCAGGCGATTTGGAAGATCCCGAGGTTAAAATGCGAAGCTCTAAACATTCCTTTCCCATCTATAGTACTCGTTATAGTTCTAACTACAAATACTAAAGACTTAAGTGCCCTAGTAAGGGTGTTGGCTATTCAAGATGACATTAAAATTCCAGAAAAGAATTGGGTGCCTCTTATACAACTCTGGCCAACCGAAGAACAAGATAAAAGCATCGCTTTAGATTTAATGCAAACCGCGAACGCTATGGATATGTTGAGATTTTTTTATTTATATTTATACATGCCTTGGGATAGAGATGAAGATGATGCTTTTGATTGGAGAGAAAGTCATTTAGAAAGTAGATTGAGGTTTTATTACGATTTGAAAAATGGTAATATTCCTCGGGCTGTAGCAGAACACATTCACGGTTTACTTACAGAAGCTAGAAGGCTTCAAAATAAAAGGGAGTTGATAGAAAAACGATTAAGTAGTGAAGACAATGAAGAAAATAAAGGTATTTATATATTTATTTAATAATTGTGTATAATTAACGATGGTATATTTTAGATAATTCACAAAAACAAACAAAAACTTTGATGGAAATACATGTGCGTTTATTAGAAATTCGTACAGATATTGAAATCGCTGAAAATCCGTTACTTCGTGATATAATCATTGAAAGATATTCTAAGTTAGATCAAATTTCCAAGAATGTAGATACTCAAATTTGGTTAATATTTGATCAAGGTACTGCAGAGCAGCATATAAAATATTTAAGTAAAGTTCAAACATTATTTCCCATAGAAAATTTAAAATTTTCTACAAATTTAGCAGCTAAATTAGAAACAGCTAATCCTAGAGACACTTATTTATTAAATGAAAGCACTCACAAGATTCTAACTACTGGAGCTTTAGAAAAAGGAGGGACATTAAGAGGTATAGGAGCAGCAGATAAAATAATAGTCACATCAGACATTGAAGATGTTATGTTAGATTTTAAAGGAGAGGAAGTGCAATTGGAGAATTTAACTATAGATGCCAAAACAGCACAATGTGCAATACTTGTGAGACAAGGAAAATGTGTTATTAAAAATTGTAAAATAATTGGCAGAGGTGATTCTTCTATATATCAAGGAATCATAGTTTTAAAAGATGCTCAATTAGTGATGGAAAACTGTGAAATAACTGGATTTTCTACTGCCATTATAGGAAATTCGGGATCTTCAATAACTTTTACTGGTTCTGATGTACACCATGCTGATATTGGAATCAAAATGTTTGATGGTTGTAGGATAAAAATAGACAAAACTATAATTAGAGATTGTATGGAGTTTGGATTTGTATTAGAATCAGATAACATCAGTAGTCTTATTGGAGATTTTACACAACTAAAAGAGTAAGTTGAAAAATTTGGCTAAAAATGGTTTTTCAATTATTAATTCTTATTGTAGGTTTACAGCAGTTGAATCTAGCGAAGTAACAGGTGCTAATAATGGAAGAGGAGATGTGGCAATTTTACAAAAGCCAAAATTAAAACCTGTAGAAGATTTATTTTCAAATCCAGATCATGATCCCACCATAATTCACTCAGATGATGAGGAAATGTTCCAATAATTTGTTTATTTTAATTCTTAAGTCTATTTTATTTCTTCCTTTTACGTTTTTCTGTGATTCACTGTTTAATTTTTCTGTTACTAACAAAATAATAAATATTTTTATACTAAACTGATGTTGTTTCATGTTTTTGGGGAACTGTTAGACCTTGAAGTTAGTAAAGCACCACTTTACTCCCTCAACTGGGGTGGTTGAGGCTGTAAACTAACGTTTTTACACTGCAGCTGTCTTATTTGATGTCCAGAAGGCTTTGGATCTGGTTTAGCCCCTTTTAATTGTCAAACATCAATATAAAATGAAGTAAGGTGGACGGATTCAGCATGATTTAATATGCAATACAGTTAAAAGGTATTAAACGTGGGATTCTGAACAGTAAGCTACAGAATCTGTAAAGTATACGGTTTTACAGATTATATATTATAGACAAAATCTTTTGAAAATATTTATTAAAACTTTTTGTTTTTATAAAACAACATTAATAATTACACAAAAATTTACAAAAAAAGTTAATAAGTTAATTGGAAAGAACAAAACAATTATATTAAATAATAAAAAAAACTATAAAATCAGTGCAAATAAAAATATACAATAATATTCCATAAAAATTATACATACACATAAAACAGTTCTTTAACTACGCTAGAGAACATCTTCCAAAATAAATTAAGTTATTGATTATCCCCCAATCGCATAAACAATAAATGTTTTCACACGTACAAAAATAAAAATATTCCAATTCTTTAAAAAAAATCAACCTAATTGTTGTTTCTATCTATAAGTCAACTTTGGACCATGAATATCATCAATCGAATCAACTTCAACACGAAGATAGAAATCTAAATTGTCATATGCGCTTAGGATAGTACCAAAATCGTTACATTTTCAGGATAAATGAAAAAGAAAATAACAGATAAATTATCGTCTACTATTTGTGGAACAAAAGCGTTTTAAAATAACGTCAGCTATCAAGATAAAACGCGACCTAATTAAAAAAAATATCTACATTATACAGTAATAACAATCTATGTATATTAAAAAAAAAACAAGAGCCTCTAAATATAAAAAAAGATTTCCTATTAAAACGATAAATATATTTAGAGACACTTAAAACAATACTTACATGGGACAATCCCAAATACAAAAACACATCATAATCCTTTAGGTACCATATAAAAATTGAGGTTAGGCTCTTCGACCAAGTTTTAGATCTAGTATAGAGAGGGAGCTACCGTGTCATCCTTCAAACGTCACCTGTCAGTACTCCTGCATCAGTGCAATGTCGACCAATGATTGAAAAATAAAGATACAATGCAATTCAATGTCCAGCGAGGCATATAGCCCGGGAAGTAGTTGTTGTTAGTTTTGTAGATTTCAAACTTTGAAAGGAATAAACTTTAAACGGATGAATCCTTTATTTAAGAAATATAGGAATAGTTTATGGTCGAAGAACTACCTCTCAAAGAAAAAATATGTTTGGATCGTTTTCAATGAAATCTACTCTATATTATGATGTGTTTTGTCTATATATACATATACGGAAGTCATTTTCAAGTCAACAACAAAACTGAACAAAAAATTGGAAGAGAGACACGGGGTGTGCCTTTTTAAAATCACCGGACATAACAAAAAAAAAATATGCGGTAACTTTTCTATTTAAAGTGCAAAAATGTACAAAATATAAAGTTAATAAAATATTTACAAGTTTGTGCTTTAATTGAAAACTGTCCCTAATTACAAGTATTTATACAGGGCGTTTGATTAAAAATTATTTATGAAAATTGCTTGCTGGTCAACTAGTTTCTTGCTTTTTAAGAAAACCCCAAATCTTAGTGTTGTATAATAACCAACAGAAAAATTCTTGAAGAGCAAGAAAAACAACTAGCACATGGATAAATATACCCACCCTGTATTTATTATTTATTTATTTACTTACAGCTACCGTATAAAATCCGAAGAAAACACCCCGTTTTGATAACAACATAAATATCAATATATATTAGTAATTTTTTTCAAAATATTTGCAACTATATTGCCATATATATTCTTACATTTATTTTATTTATATATAATCTGGTCCAAAAATATACTTCCCCGCCCCCTCCCCACACACCTATTATTGCTTATTTCCAAAAAAAAAAATTTTTACCCTGACGATCGCACTACTTTGTACTTGTACCACGAAAATTATTTATTATTTAGGGTAATGATTGTCTTTACCTTTTACTACGACTAAAGTTAAGAGCTACAATGTACAGTGTAACATTAACCATAGAAAAAATATATAATTACGTTTAAAAAAAAAAGTCAAAAATTAATATTCAATAAAATTTCGAATAGAATTCTTCTTTGTATATTTTTCCGACGATCCCCTGTACAATAACAAGATCGATATAAATGTAAATAACAAAAGAATTTATTTTAAATATTTAAAACGTCTTTTGAAAACTTTCCAAACATTGAAATTCAAGTATATGTTAACGTCAAAAGTCAAAATATCGATATGTGTGTTAAAACTCAGCACACTCAAACTTTTAAGTCATTAACTGGCATTTTTCGCAGACAAACCCCGGAGTTTGGAGTTGAAGTTTCCTTTAATAAAAGATTAAAGTTAGATTAGGAGCAAAAAAGGGGACAAATATCCAAGAAAATGAGCAAACTTTTTAATATTTATGATTGTGTTTATATTATATTAAATGAAGAAAATGTATTAAAACAATCAAAATCGACAATTTGTTTTATAATTGACAATATTCGAATAAATCGACCCTAACTTTATTGAAGTCCACCATCTTATGAACACTAAACAAATATTAAGAATAATAAAAAACTCTTCGTTTTAACAAACTTCCACTATTTATTTAAAAAACTGCTTTTTTAAAAATTCAATAACTAAACAAATAACTTTGCAACAAAACTTCAACTATTTAATTAGAAAAATTAACTTTTCCGTCAATGACAGATGTTTCGAAATTACTCTCATTGATGAAAGCAATTTCTTAACATATTCCAACAGTCACAACCACTAAACACATCCTTCTGTCAACCCTTATAGCAATCTTCTGAAATAACCCGCCACTGTTGTCAGAAAATTTGCAACACTTTCCATACAAACTTATATAAATAAAATTTCCAAATTTCTGCCTCTTCAAGAGAAAATCAGAGTCAGAGGCTAGCTTGTCAAAGAAAATTCTTTAATGGAGAAGAATCCTTCAATGGAGAAGAAGCCGATCAAATTTCGACCCCTAAAAGAGAAAATATTTACTAAAGACAAAAAAATGATTTAGTCACCATCTGTACTACATGGAGAATTGGCAGGTCATCGCACTATCCCTCCGAGAACAATATTTTACTAAAGACAAAGTAAGAGACTAGCTTGCCAAAAAAATCCATCATAAGAAGACCAATGCTGAAAGGAGAAGAGGTACACCAAATGTCTGCCCTTCCAAGAGCAAGTGTTTATTCCAGACAATGTCAGAGTCTAGCTGGCCAAAGAAAATCCTTCAAGCCAAGATCAATGCCACACAAAAAGGAGATAGACCTAATTTCTACCCCTCCAAAAGCAAAAGTTCACTCTAGATAACAGCAGAGGCTAGCTTGCCAAAGAAAATTCTTTACGGAAAGATCTATCCTACATGGAGAAGAGGTAAGCAAAATTTCTGACAAAGCACCAAGAGCAATTGTTACTCTAGAAAAGGTCAGAGGATAGCTTGTCCAAGAAAAATCTTCAAGCCAAGATCTATGTTAGATGAAGAAGAGGTAAACCAAATGTCTGCCCTTCCAAGAGCAAGTGTTTTCTCCAGACACTGTCAGAGTCTAGCTGACCAAAGAAAATCCTTCAAGCCAAGATCAATGCCACACAAAAAGGAGATAGACCTAATTTCTACCCCTCCAAAAGCAAAAGTTCACTCTAGATAACAGCAGAGGCTAGCTTGCCAAAGAAAATTCTTTACGGAAAGATCTATCCTACATGGAGAAGAGGTAAGCAAAATTTCTGACAAAGCACCAAGAGCAATTGTTACTCTAGAAAAGGTCAGAGGATAGCCCCTCCAAGAGCATGTGTTTACTATAGAAAAGCTCAGGGGCTAGCCTGCCAAAGAAAATCCTTCAAAAGAAGAGGTACAGCCAATTTCAGTGCCTCCAAAAGTATATTAAATTATGTAAGGACTGTGTAGAAGACTTTTCCCACCTCGAGCTTTTCAGATCTATTGTGGTAGTCAGTCCTTTTACTCTATAGAAGCTGGTCCAGTCTGGTCCTTTCTAAGAGACTCATTAACATGATAGCTTCTAGGCGTAGGCTCTTCTGCGCCTATACCTATAAAGATAAGTATTTACTATAAACAAGGTCGGAGGCCAACTTGATGGTACATTGAAAGAAGCTGACCACTATCCCGGCAACGAGACGAGGTGCTGGATAGTTTGAGGAAGATGAGGGTGGACGGTTGGGCTCCAAAGCAATAGACCTCATAACCTGAGGATTAATTTTGAAGATAACCCAGACTCATAAAGGGTTGTAGCTCTAAGTTGCTGATGAACAAATAAACTTGGGAAACTCACCTGGTTTTTGTATTCGGCTTCATAAAATTAAAATTTAATTGTAGTTTTTCAACGAGGTGAGTTTATGTTAGGGTTCATATGAATGGAAGGGACTTTTGCCTCACCTGAGTTGACAAGTAAAACTAAAATATTGCCAAAAGAATTATTAAAAAATTATATATTTTTGAAATAGGTACGTTTGATAGAATTTCTAGTTATCGATATGTTTATGTAAAATATTGCCATATTTAAAAAAAACGTTTTAAATATTTAATTTTAATACACACCACAACCGTTTTCTGTCTACTTATCTCTCTCTCTTCTGCTGATGAAATCCCTCTTTCTTAAACGTTCCTTTAAACTTATAAATCTTATTAGAACAGTCTTTAAATTGAGAATCTTCTTTTACTTCTACTTCATCAATTGCGCGCCCTCCCCGTTACATTCGCTCACGTATATATTGAATTACAGAGAATTACACAAAAAAATCGAGTATTAGAAAGTAACATTTTGAGGTTACAGATCGAACGTAAAAAAAGGCACGTACATTTCCAGGCATTTTTAGCACCCTGTGATAATTTCGGCTTAATTATTATGATTCCGTTTCTGTTTTTGCCAAGGTGTAATGAAAATGGGGTCCAAGGTTGAATTAATTTTAAGGATGGCCTATTTATTGTGTACAACCAATCACGGTTTAAATAATAATAAATTCAAAATCAGTTAAACAGTTGTCCACGCCCACATCTTTAATGTTTGCAGCATAAGGTATTTTATTGACAAATTGCCCGTGTATTATACAGTACGGATTTATTTGTTTTTTTATTGCAACCTCTCTACTGATTCCTTTTTTACTTCACTTAGTTTGGAACCCTCGATAATAAATGTTTGTTTGGGATTAAAATCCCTTTTCAAAATATTTTTTTATTTCCTCCCTTTAGTTAGGTTATTAGAAATAATAAATAACATTCCATAAAATGAAAGATAAAATATAAAAATATTTATTTTTGAATCTCCAACAACAGTTTCTAATCCATCTTGATGATACTAATTTTAATTGTTTTTATGTTGAATTGAATATTCTAAAAGAATCCCCAAAAACCATTTAATGTAGGCGTTTTAAAAATTGCCACACCTATGTTGTTGAAGAAGGGACTTTTTATAACTTCGGTAGGTAAAGGAAATTCACATTTAACATGTATATGCAATTTTAAAGCCGACTGTACAATAAATTTCATTTTTTAGTTAGATAGCTTTTAGTGTTTTCACGATTTCTGGCGAAGAATTAAAACTTCCTACGGCAAAAATGTTCTTTAGCAAAGTAGTAGAAACTTTGCTTGAACAATTTTTAAACATAACCTCCAAAAGTTAACTTTGTACAAGATAATAGATCTGCCAAACACAAACCAGTATTAAATAAAAAGGCAGACTGGCAGACAAAGAGAAAAAAAGATAAATAACAAGACAGATAACAGGATGGACTGACAGACAAGATTCATTTCTATGTGGTATGACAGGGGTGGATGGTACATCGATTGCTAAAACCATCAGTAAAGACACAAATTGTATTTTGGCCTAACACAAATCAGCAGGAAAACTGCTAGGATCCGATTTCTTTTGTGGGATCAAAACTGAAAGATACAGGCAAATAAATAAGGACAGCAGGATTAACTGACAACAGCTGAAGCTACTGTGAAGTAAAGAAAGCAGGAACAACCGAAGAGAAAAAAGAGCACTTTTAAGAATTTATTTTTATTTTCAAAGCTATTATGGCCAAAAGAAATCAAAACATATTATCTTAACTCGAAACATTAATTGTTAAAGAGAATAATTAATTTTTTGATGCAAACAACATAAAAGATAAGCATATTGCTTTAATGAGTAGCAGCTTTATCCACTCACACAATATAATCTTTCAGCACTAAAAAGGGCGTTTTTTTTACAGAAAATTTTACTAGTTAATATTTACCAGTTCCAAAAACAGGAAATACTAATTTTGATGTTAATATGTTCCAAGTGCCTAAAATATCTTGGGTTTCTACATTATGTAATAAATTAATATTAAGGTGAGCATCTGCTGCTTTTATTGTTTTTTTAGGATTTCCATTTTTAATCTTTTTAAACAACTTTGATCTAAATTTTTCTAGGATAGCTATTTTTTGGTTTGGATTCTTTTTTTTAGAAGCAAAATGATTTTCAGCTTCTTGTACAGCTTCTCTAAATAAAATATCTCACTTAACTTGTCTCTATTTACTTCATAAAGATTTAGTTTATTCTTTGGTATCCGAGCAAAATTATATGTACCAAAAAATATATACCCAGACATATTTTTTACTGGAATCTTTAGAAGGTTTGGGTAGGTATATCAGGTATACTTTTTGTTTAATATGAGGTTCACTAGAAACCTCCTTATGTCAGCTGTCAGGCTGTCAAAGAATGTCAACTATAGACAAGATGAGATCTTACAAACAATGACTGATGTATGCTAATGTAAAGATAAATTTAATAAAATTAAATCAAATATATTTCAATAAAACTAAGTAATCAATCATTATTCAACCTCGACACCCACTCAACTAAACACTTTTTACTATAACGCTGGACCATGGTAGAAATCCAATTATTTTGCCCAAACCATTTCACCTATTTTTAAATTATCCATTTTATTTGTATACTAAAAGTATTTAGTAAACTTTGTTGCATTTGCAACTTGCTTAAAATTATGAATTCATTATAACTGTCAATATTAGGGCTGGAAATGTCTGTCGGATGATTAAAGATACTGAACAGAAAAGCCTTGAGAACTAGGCAAAAGGAAGACCTATATGCGATTAGCTAAATCCATTCTAAAAGAACAGCTATAAATCAAGAGAAAATGTCAGGAAGCAAGAAAAGGGGACTTATAAATAGACTAAAAGATAGCAGTTTAATAAAACTCTTAAAGAATTTATATAATTAAGAAACAACAAGATGCACTGTACTGGTATTATTTAACTTCGTGTTACTCTGACTCTGACCATAGTTCCACCATCTTCATTACCCCGAGGCTTGCGCTACAAAATATTAATCGCGAAATGGGCGACATCTATCGAATCAAACACGACGCCATCTCGCGTTAACCTACCCAACCTAAGCGATCAGAAACCTCAGAATGTTACCCCGTCCTTAACGATAACAAGTAATTCTTTGGTTAAAAAAAAATGTGAAACTGACCAATTTTTTTATTTTGCCTCGAAATTTATATGCGTCAGGGACACGAGGTCGGTTCGTTCGAGGCGCACCGCCTCAATATCGAGGGATCGACGTTTAAACGCGAAGCCAGCAGGTAATTGTCGTCGCCTATAGGTGCAGCCCTGAAACAACAAACAAAAATTAGAAAGATACAACGCCTCAGACGGTTAAGATCACAAAATATGAACTACGATATTTAAGCTTAAATGGCCAAGGTTATACCTACTGTTTTTCAGTTCGCCGACCGAACCATTAGATGGCGCTAAAGATTATTACAATAGCATCTATAACATTTTGACAGATATGACATATATGGTATTTAGTTTTATGATTATTGTGTTGCACATCGCTTTTCTTTGAGTTGTATAGGCGGAGGAGTCCTTAAGGACTCCTTCGATAAAAATTTTGTTTTATAGTCGCGAAAGGAATCCTTAAGGACCAGTAGAGGACAAGGTACATCTCGAGCTACCTTAGGGCCGCCTTGAACTGACTTTTCACATAAATTCTTGATTTATAGGTTAGAAAACGTGTTCATTTGTATTTGTGTTTAGAATTTGCTATTTTGAGTTTTTTGTGAAAATATGAAAAATATGGACGATTTAGAAGACTTTTTGGAGTTTGTTGACATTCCGATGAAGAAGTATTTATGCCTGTACGACTACCAAAAAAATATTTGCGAGATTGGGACAATCCCTTTAAGATTTAATTATTAATTAGAGATATAACTAAGAACATATAGCAGAGACAACCAAAGAGACGGTACATGAGCATTTTTGTTCGATTGTCCAATAAAATAGTCCTGCTAGCTCTATCCTTGTTTAGTTCACAAGTTTACGAAATGTCACATCTCTGTCATATTTTTGGAAAGTTAACGCAGATGGCACTAGGAGCATGGAATTTTTGACATAGCGGCAAACCTCAGAACATAAAGTTTGTTTGATATTCTGTGGTAAATGTGAAATGTGACGTGCCAACTGTCACAGTATTCAGTCGCCATTATTGTTTTGACGAATTGTTTTAACTGTGTTTTTTGTGGCGTTTTTAGAATAAGTTTAATAATTCTAGTTCTTATTTATAAACAGTGTAACAGTGGGTTGTAGAACAATTATTTTAGACTTTTGTTTGGTGATTAGTTTGTGCGTAACGATAGTTAAAAAACGATGTGTTTTTTTATGCATCCTCTTAGTCTATACCTTGTCATTTCTTTGAAAAGTTAAGAACCACTTCCATATTCCATGTTCGGTATGTTTTCATTGCTCCTGTAATTTGTCCAATGTCGAGGACCACAATAATGTTTATGTATATGGTAAGTTTAATATATTGTTTACATCATTTATATTACATTTATAAAACCACTTTTTGTATTTTTTATAAAGTATTATGTTTTTTTTAGTTTTGTATTTAATTTTTAATGAAAGAAATAAGAAAATAAACAAAAATTTAACATGTACTTGGGCGTCTCTGCCTATAGAGTATATTCTAAATATATCAAGCGAGTGCAGAAACAATACATGATGGCAACTTTAGAGATAAAAATGGCATCATATAGATTACATACCTCTGTTTCATGTTGTCCCACAATTTTTCTAATTGTTTGGACGTTCTATTTGAAAATTGGCTGTTGTACAATGCCGTAATTTTTTCCCATGCCTGGGCCTTTTCTCTTATACTGCTGCAGTTAGTCTGTTTTGTTTCCAAAACGGCCCTAAATTTATTCTCTAGATCTGTTTTCGTTTTCACACATTCTTTATAGTATTAAAAACACGACCAAAACTTTCAACCCTAATCTCCCTTTCTGTCAAAATTAATTACACCAAACAAAACAAAATACAGTGTTGTCAGTTGTGAACCTTTTCTCAAGATATCATTTCTCGAGAAAAGGACTATAAAATCGAAAAACGGAGGAATGGTCGAGGAAGCCTCGCATAAGGAGCATCTCAAGGATCGACTATAAATTTCAGTCCTAGTAATTTTTTGAAAAATTTATAAAGTTACTGTTAGTTCCGCCTAGAATACAGCGACATCTAACGGTTCAACCGATTACTAGAACTACAGTTTTACTTTTAGTATTGCAGTTTCCATCTAATTCGTTAGTTACCATTTTGTGGTTTTTGTGCGTTTTTGTTGGTGTAATGTATCGATAAACTTACAGGCTGCCGTATTTGGTGTTTCTATCAATGGTTCTCTTGTACAGCCGATGTTTCTGTTCGATTTGATAAGCGACTTCACGCAATCTCCTCAAGATGTCGCACACTGTGGCTGCTTCCATATCGCCTCCTCGTTGTTTCGCCGCGCATATCCCGATGAACCCTTCCAGCGTTTCCATGTGGGATATCACCAACGAATGTACGCGTTGTAGGTCCCTTTCGGGGTCCAAGTTCATTCGATAGTTGCTGTCAGATCGAGATACTTCGCTGCAACCCGGCGCCAATTCGTTAGGGGATTTACAACTGAAAATCGTTTTACACAAATATAAAAATTTTCAATTCTTCGTTTTATCTAAATAAAAGTCGTCACTCACCACATCCATTGACTGTTGATGAACGCTGAAGGGTGATACTTTTTCAATCTGTTAGCGTTCGTTTGACAGATCTTGGTGAGTAGATCCACCCATTCTTTCTCTTCGACGCAGTTGGTGGCTTGGACGTACAACGCCCTCTCGGGCTGGACGATTTGAAACATGTTTTTCATTTTAAACGACGTTTCGGCCAATCTTTCCACCGCCAGGATGTTCGTTAACGGTATTCGACACAGGGCTTCTTTACCTAAACGAAATATTTACCGGATAATGTAAGAAAACAACAACGGATTTCAAAACTTACCTCTACTTTTCGAATAGCTGAGGTCGTGCGTGGTGAGTTTAAAATAACGCTGCTTAAAGTTCTTCCTACCGAACCTCTTCCTACCTTGAGCCCTCTTAATCATGAGCCTAAAAGTCATTTTCTTTATTAAAAGAAATGTATAAAAAGAAAGATGGGACTAAAAATACTAACATGGGATGATGAAAGAGGTAAAGGATCAGAAAGGTAAGCAGACAAATAGAAAGACAGACAGAAAAACAGATACCTAGAAAAATGACAGGCAGGTAACCAAAAAAAGGCAGAGATAGGACACACTGAAAAATAGACAATAGGACAGATAAGTAGGTAAATATAAATATAGAAAGGTAGTCAAATAGAAAGACAGATATAAAAGACAGATTGTTAATCAGGACACATAGGAAAACAAACAAAATGATAAAAGAGTAGACAGGTAGACAAATAGAAAAACAGGTAGAAAAGCAAAAAGACATACAGGCAAATAGAAAGACAGACATAAAAGACAGATTGTTAAACAGGACACAGGAAAACAAACAAAAACAGATAGAAAAGCAAAAGGACATACAGGCAAATAGAATGGCAGACAAGCAGATAAATAGGCAGAAAGTTAAAGTTAACCAGAAAAATAAGACAATAAAGACATGCAGGATACATAGATAAAATAAACAAAGAAAAAGATAAACAGATAGACACATGGAAAATTACCAAGCTAAAAAGCAAAATATGCAGACAATAATTCTAATACAAAGACACCTACTGCAAAAGCAAAAAGATAGGCAAATATAAAATAAACACAGACAAGCAGATAAGTAGAAATACAGGACCACAATACAGAAAAATGGCGAACAGACAAAATAAAAAGACAGACAGAATACATAGACAGAAGTACAGATAGAAAGTTAAGCAGATACACAAATAAACGACAGAAGAAAACAGTCAGTGAGATAAGCTGAAAATAGATAGACAAATAGAGGGATAAAAAGAAATTTCCAAGCAGATAGAGGTAGAGCCAAGCCCAGGCAGATAGAAAGATGAAGCGGTTGACAAACAGGTATAAAGTCGAACAAGATACTAAGGGAAAAGAAAGACAGTAGAAGGGACAGATAAAAAGAAGGACATACGGACAGAGACAGAAATAAATTAAAGAAAAATAAACAAGAAGAACTGTACATAGAGACTGACAATAGGAAAGACAAGTAGACAAAGTAAAGAAAAGAGAAAAACATTAAAGAATACAGTCAGCAATAGAATAACAGATTCTTAACAAAGTATAAGAATGTATCAAATGACAATGTAGCGGCAGTATAAATAAAATTGAATTAAAGATAAGCAACAAATAATTTATCGGCCAATTAGGGTTAGCTAATACAATTGTTGGCGTGTTTCAACCGTTCAAAATAGACAATGCCATATTTTAACAAATAAACATAATAAAACTATAATTCATACCTCGTTATCACTCTGCGGCATAAACAAAACAATCAAGTTATCAATTATTGTATTTCTATAGAAATTTAAAAAATTCGAAATGTGTAAATGCATCAACAAAGCGAATGTAATAAATCGATTCATAACTTTTACATATTTGACATTTTTTTTCCGAAATAATTATATATAGTCAATTGTATGTACAGGGAGTGTCTGTATTTCTTTGTTGAGACACCCCGCCGTATATAGCACACACCAAAACACTTACCCTTCTTTCAGCATCACCGGCAAATCGTTCTCTATGACTTGCTGACTAGAAGTATTGGCCGAGATGATTTCCAAAAATTGTCTCACCGCAGTCATGTGCGTCTCCGTATAGAACTCCTTGTACAATCCCTCCATGTATTCTTCCTTGCACACCTGTTGCGTCGATCTGCAACTCACCAAATTACCCAACGATTGTATGGTCTTCGATATCAACGTCAAAGTTCTATTCGTTTGACAATCCTGGAGAGAGAAGCAAAAAAGGCCTTATTAAGTACCGCTCACAACACACAACTTCTCAGAACAAAAATAATATTCAATTAAATTCATCTAATAATCCAGAATGGACCTGAAAATGATGGAGAAAATTTGCATCAGCCCTGCAACAGCCCCCCACCTTGTGGTGGGACGAACAGAAAGGTCGTTGGACGTAAGAAGAGTCCACCTTGGGAGGTAATCATAGACATAAAAGACGCGTTTGATAGAACTACCTTCCCAAAGGTTCTATCCTCCCTAGCAGACAAGGATGTTCCTGGATTACTAAGTGGATGGTTAGAAAAAATTGCATTTTTCCGCCAAACTGGTGTTTTTGCAAATACGACCTCCTGTCTTAGCACGACAGTATAGGACGATAGACTTTCAAAGGAGTTACTTAGATACCCAAAGAGTTTGCAGCCAAATTATTCCTGGAAATGACTAGAAAACCAATCAGAGTAGTGACTGGAATAGTAACCGATCACTGGGGTCTTAACACCTCAAAGGATGAAAGTAAGAAACAAACATCTATGCAGAGGATGTGAAAAAGAAACAGAGTACTGGCCAATACTGGAGCTTTTGGACTTCAGAAGTCGTGAATAAACTAGATCAGTAGATGGCCATTATACGGTGATTTTTTTTATGATGCATAAAATATATAAAATAAAACATTAAAGGTTAAGGACTTACCAAAGGTTGGGTGGTGAGATCGAACAGTTTCGGTCCTAAGATTGCTGGCGCGAAAAATCTAAGGAAAATAAACCCGGAAATGACGGAATAGCGCACTCCCTTATTTTCCGGAAATTGCTTCATGGCGCACTCTTTCAAATTGTAAAAAATCTGGCACATCAACGCAGGGCAATGGACGGCGCTTTGGGTGATCGCTTCAAATATTTTTTGTATGTAGCACTGAAACGACAATCTTTTAATATACAGGGCGAAACAACTTTTAACGATTATTTTAGCTACCTTTAAGTTGGCTAGGTTAGCGGCGACGGTGGTGGCGTCCCGAACGCGCGTCTGATCGATCTCGCATGGTTTTCTTTCGTTGAAAATAAGCTCTAGGGTGGGTCGTAGGGTTTTGTGCAGGTACTGTAAGCCTATAAGGCGCATAGCTTCGTCCATCATCTTCGATACGAGTGTATTGCCACGGAAAATAGTCGTCGGATCCCTAAAAATGAACCAAATAAACTTTATCTCACAATATCGCAATACAAACAAAACACTTACGTCACTTTCGATATTTCCACGTTGGCTAAAGCTTTGATCATCGGTACGATCTTATCGTAATGTAAAAATATTCGCACCAAAGGCTGGGCTATGTCCATCTTATTGATAATCTCGCCCAAAAGGTAAACTGAAGTAGCTGTAATAGGCTATACAAAATAAAACAAAACTGTTAGATTCATATGTCACTCTGTATATATTGTTTTTATTTTACTTGTTCGGGTTATAGCTAGGTCAGCACCTAAGAATTGACCATTCCAGAATGACGTCATTGACGGTCGGCTGGGTGGCATACAAACTCATTAATTCCATTTGTTTATACAGAGTTTTGCACTTTTTGCAATTTCTTGAATAGACCCAGCTTCATATTGTTTATAAGCTTGGGTGCTTTTATAAGCAATACTTTTATAAGCAATATATAAGACTGTGTGCCACCCAGAGAAAATGGCGGATCTTGTCAAAGTCACGTGTTCTGGAGTGGTCTATATTACAATGCCAAGAAATGAAACAATTGAAAATTTTCTTTAGTAGCCCTAACGTTAATAAAAGCAAAAGGTATCACGGATTTTTTGTCGGAAAAGAAATAAATACTTGCAGCAATATTGAAGATTGAAAGCACATTCCAGAAAATGGGTCTCATATCATTTGACTAGGACCAGGATTTGATGAGTTGAGGCTGATAGTGAAAAAAGAAAACACTTTTCCTCGCGAACTATATATAAAACTAACACTTAAACAGAATTACATAGTTTACATAGGTATAAATTTCTCTGATTTAAAGACCAGATTTGCTAAAATTCGATATTAAAAACATTTTTGAAATGGTTTTAAACACTGAAGATAAGAGAAGTGAAGGAAAGATTCACAATAAAATAGAGACAAGGAAACAATCACAAGAAAAAGACCTACTTTTGGTTTCGAATGAGTTTTGTAGTTTTTTTCCAATTTGATGAATTACAGAATGTTGGATTTGTATCACTCTGTATATTGGTATTCCAATTCCATATTTATTTCGTTTTTAAAAGAATCAATGAGGAAGTCTCCTATTTTTTTTTATTCTTTTAAATAATTCCTAACAGTTATAAACTAAGGTGTAACTCATGAGACTACCAAATTATTTATTAGGTTAGGTTTTGAAATATTTCTTTAAAAAGTAGTGGTTTAAGTCATCGTAGTTTTTGTAGCTGTGTTTTGGAATTGTTATTTTTTGTGTTAAATCCAAAATAATAAAATCGCTAAATAAAATAAAAGATAAAAAAGCACAAAACTAAAAAAAAAACAAGAATTCTTCTTTTTCTTCTATGTAATTCGTGGTCTGAGCTGTCAGGGTTATCCGGCCAAGCTTCTTGTCTCAGTAGAAAACCGTGTGATATTATTCAGAGCAAATAAATCAAAAATGTAATAATATTGCAAACATACTATTTTAGATTAAAATAAAAATGTAATATTTATAAGACCATGAGTTGATTTTATAATTTTGAATTAAAAATAAAGTAACTAATAAATGCGCTGTTGCCACTTTTGAAAACACGAACACAACGCTTTAAAAACTAAATACCTGAGCTTAATCATCATTTTTTTTTAAAGAAAATATATAAATTTGGCAACAGAGTTACGTTGGTACCTTCTTTTCATAACGGTAATTACTTTTTTGCTTACTTGTATGTTTGTACTTTCTAAGAGGAGTTTCTTCAAGCCGTCGTACACCGAAGCCGGAAACACCCTGTCTTCCGTATATTGGATTTGAAGTCTTAAAGAACCTAAGGTATTGTCGCTGGATAACCGGGTACCGGGAGGCGTCGAGTGCGTTAAAAATGGACGATTTTTCGCCGACCTAGGTTGAAGATAGTACCTGAAATTACAACAAACCTTTTTAGACTAATATAATAACGTCTTTTCTTCAAAAATTTTTTACAACTAGTAAAAAAATCACAGAAACAGTAGTGATTCTTGATTAAATGTCATATGTAGATCTTCCAACGTATATCTGGGGCCTATTCCTCCATATGACTCTGCAACTCTTCACTCTGCACTTTGCACTCTTCAAATGAATTCCTGTTCCACCATTATTTTTATGTTTTGCAGAGGCACAATGAAGTGCAGAGTGTAAAATGCAGAGTTTTCAAACAAACCAGTCTTGTTTTGTTCCACCAATATATCTTGAAAATAATGAAGAGTTAAAAACATTGCAGAGTCTGCAAATGTTATGAAAAGAAAGATTTCACTCTTCCAAAGACTTTGGCTCAACTTATTGTTATAAACTAATGCCATATTTTTATTCATACAGGAAAATTGTTATTAAATGAGTGAACATTACGAAATATACCACTTTTCCAAGCTATGGAGTTGAGGGCGTATATAAAATATAATAAGTAGCCTAGTTCAGAAAAAATCTTAGTTTCATAGGCCTATACAAAATTTAATATAAGGTAAAATACTTATATTTTACGTATCAAGGTTCGACTTTTCCATACACTGAACAACTTGTCCCGCACAAATGTCCAATTTCGGTTATTAGAGACTAGCCCATTAGCTGTTGCCACCTCCAACACTTTTTGCCAGACTTCTTCCTTCTTTTTTTGCGAAACATGAGCAGAAAAAGCTCCAAACAAAACATTTTTTTCATTTCGAATTACTTCTAGCACAGCTAACTTTTTGGATAAAGTTTCTTTCCGCTTGCAACTCATAATTATTTTTATTGTAACTAATAAGTAAGTTGTAAGCGTAAGTTTGTTCTATATTGCAACTTGAACTTTGAGGTTATTTGTCACTCTGCAACTCTGCAAACAACAACAGTGATTTGAAAAGTAGCAACAATTATTGGAGGAACAGCTGGACTCTACACTGCGGAAAAGTGCAAAGTGCAGAGTGAAGAGTTGCAGAGGCCTATGGAGGAATAGGCCCCTGGCCTAATTTTTTTTACAACTTGGACACTTCTTGTATAGGGACCCATCAACACCTATGTCTTACAATAACTCTTAACAATTTTTTAATATCACCTTCCCCCCACAACCCAATCAAATTCACCCCTTCTGCACAACCTACTCCAACATCATCGGTGGACTTCATAGACAATCTTACTTCATATAATTATACGAGGGTTGGCTTTTATATTTTGGGATTTGGCAACCCTGATGTTGCAATCTGGCAACTGACAGCTCTATCGTAAAGTTGGACATTTTTGAGGTTATACGTACTCAGAACGTTTTGACATACGAGCGCTATTGCTATTTGTGTTGTTTACAGTAACTTTTTATGTTTAAGATAGTGTTTTTATGTATATTTTTTATAGTGCCAATGGCCATAGTTGTCGAGGCACTTAAATTCAAATAAAAAAAAATAATAAAAAAAAACTCGGCCCAAAAATGGAATTAAATCGTGAACACTTGTTGTTCCGAAAACCATTGATGTTGTGCGCGAACTGATATTGCAAGATCGTCATGTGACCTATCGTGAGATTGAGACAACCTTAGACATTAGTGGGATCAGCATATATTCAATATTACATAAATATTTGATGGTCAAAAAAATTTTTTCGCGTTGGATCCCACACAATTTGTCAATCGCTCAAAAAAAGGCTCGCGTCGATTGGTCGAAGAAAATGTTCAAAAGACACGATCGCGGTAACAAATAGAAGATAAAGAAAGAAGCTACTTATTGAGATTTAAAAAAAATAAGGCAAGGACCGGCCTCAATTCAGCGGAATATAGATAGAAAACTGATTAGAAATTCTAGCAGTAGAACACCATTATAATATACAATTAAAATAAAAAAACCATGCAGCTATTTATAACAATTATTATTATTATTAAATACAATTATTACAGCAAACAATGGATGCGTTTGTTCGACCGATGAAGGCGTGCGCTCCTCTCGTCCGACATCGATGATAATAAAATTAACATTTATTATTATTTATTCGCGTTTGATTTAATAGTGAAAAAAATTACGAATAAGGTCACGTTTTAATGTTATGATGCGACGACAAAAGCGATAAGATGAACATGTACTTAGTAGCTTTATTAATATCCGGAGAGCGCACAAAATCGCATCAAAGACACAAAAAAACCACAAACACACGCACATAAATAAAATTAAAAAAAAAAGTTTAAACAATTAGTTGTTAATTTGTATGCACCTACGCCCATGAGTTGGTGCACGACAGGGACAGAGAGGAGGAGGGAGGGCCAGACTTAAGAACAACTCATTAATAATTCATTAATTATTAATTTTATTGTCGATTGTAAAGTTGTGTCATTTATATAGTACAGGAAAATTGTTTTTAGGCAAACATTCACACTATTTATCATTAAAAATGCTACACCTGAATTCAAATTCAGCATCTAGGTGAAAATTTCAAGTAGAACAAAGAAAGAGTTGGATATTTTTTTCGTCTTGTTTCTGTTTTTTTTTATCAATTCATTTTGTGTCAACAGAAGTTATTTATAAATTATTAAATTTGTGTTAGTTGGTTTGGCAAAATCGGTTTGGAAAATTTTGAATAAGAAAGTAACAATATATCAGCTTTTATTTTGTTGATAACTCAACATTTACATTTATTAATGGTACAGGGGGACTTTATAGGGTAGTAATTATCGTGCCTAATCACATGTTATAATATATTTACAGTAAAACACTTACCTTTAATATAATACATACACAAAACATCTTTATGTTTTGACTTATGAAAATAATATCAGTTTTGTAAATTTATCCAATCCTGCGTTTTTCATTACACGATATAATTAGTTAAAGGCAGATTTTGTTTTCTTATATTGTTGTCATTCATCTTATTTTGTTGATAAACTTGGTAATTGCTAAAGATTCAAAATATTTTATATTGTTTACAATCTTTTGCGAAATAACGAATCAATTGTCAATGTCAGTGAGCGACAGTTGTAACTTAGGTTGTTTTCGGCGTGCTAGATATTGTTGAGAAAATGTTAAATGCTTATGGTTTATGACGTCATCTTTGATAGGTACAAATCTTAGACCATATACAAATAGACGTCAATTTTCTGTCCTTGTTGTGAAGCCAAAATAACTTTATGTTGTGTTCTATAACTAATGTTTACAAACAAATCCACGTTTGAATAAAACTTCTTCGGTTGTTTTCGTATATCTTCGACTGCACTGTCTCTTATAGCATGGAACATTGCGAATCATATGTAAACAGTAATCTTACCCTGTTCATAAACTAATTGTGGTATTGTTTTCGTTGTATTAATTTTGGGTTAAAGTTATGATTTAAGAATTTTGATTAAAGTTAAAACCTTGTTAGGTACCTATTCAAATACATTTGCGCCGCTGGTATTTGTTGTTTGTAAACAGTACCGCCCACACACCTCATCCCGTAGCTCCACGAACTTCATGCGACAAAGAAAGATAATATTGGCTTCAGTATGTTGTTCAGAAAAATGACGTCACAGCCAGTCTATTTGTATATGGTCTAAGGTACAAATAGTATTTTCATGGTAAGGAATTGTAAGGGTATTTAGGGCATATAACTTTTATTCTTGGCAATTCTTGGATTTGACTTTTTTGGATTACACGGATTTGACAATTACACCATTGAATAATTCGAATTTACCCAAGTGGTACCGGGGGTCGTACCAAAAATTGCCGACCGAGCCGGAAGTGCTCGAGACAGTTTTGGTTGATTCGACTTCAGAATGTTTTTTTTCCTTCCAATACAATAGCAAACAAAGGCATATAATGTGGAAAGGAATTTGGTGAAACAGAAGTTCTTTGGAATCGAATATAAAACAGGATTCAGTAAAACAGAACAGAAAGAACACTAGGACACTGGACACTAGAAGTAAGAATAATAACAGGCTAAAATCACAAATGAGTAAGATACAAAAAAATAATGAACCCCAAAGTGATTGGAAACACATTTGTTGTCTCCAAAAGTATTAAATAATAGAAGGGGTTAAACCCATATTCTGAACCAAGAAAAAGTGACTTTATTTCCAAATGTATCACAGACTGTAGAGCTATGCAGTAGTTAATACACACAAAAAGTAGGCAACTGTTATGTGGTATACATTTAGACTCCATCTGTTAATTGGTGTTCTTTGTTTTATTTGAACTAGTGCCCTGTACAAATAAGGATATATTGAAAATTTATTTATAGATGCACCCTGAATCAATGGTGAACATTCCTATAGGAGTATTCAATTCCACTGGATGAGAATAGTACACAGAAGGATTTACTGTAAATCCTATGTTGTGGATGGATGTTGTTGAGGAAAAATAGTCCACAGAAGAAGGTCAGTCCTATAAAGACAGCAAGTGAGGACCTTCTTGTAATTATTAATAAGCAGAAATTCTATTCTCAAGGATATTCTAATCATAATTTTGTGGTTATTACAACCACCTGAATACATGTATTGACCTAACGCAGAGTGAAAAAATTGTGCACATAAGAAGGATAAATTATTTATCATATAAATTAGGAATACATTAATGTATAGCTAGGGTGAACCTTTGTAGAAAAAATAATAATATTATCTAGTAGAAGAGTCCATCTTCTGGATGCACTTGGGAGTAATATTTGGATGATAAAATGGATGGACAGTGTCCATGTTATTGTTACATATAATTAATTTTATTTTTAAATTTAATGTACACCCAGTTCTACTGTGTGTTAATATTCTCATCTTTAACCCCTTGTGACTCTGGTAAGTATGTATCTTTTAAATTTTCTTTTGGTATTTTATTGAATGCAATTTAGTAAAAAACTTAAAATGTTTTTGATTGTTTCAATCTGTCCACACTGAAATCCTTTCAGAATCCTGTGGTATTATACCTAGTTTTATACATTTGATTTGTTGTTATTGATATTATTATCATTATTTGTTTCAATACATTGTCCTATTGACACATACACTTAATTCTGGTTATTTCATATTAGAATCATTGATTTCAGTTTTGATTTTACTTTGTACTTTTCTCTATGATTATTGATCAGTGTCAGAATTTGATCTTTTTTATAATACATATTTATATTTTATTGCGGCTAACTCACTTTTGTAATCAGTTTATTTCTTGAATAGGTACCAATTAGTATTATTATTTTGTTCTTTATACAGCCTGATGATTGACTTTGGTTTGACTGTGTGTGTTTTATTAAATCTTCTCTAAAATATATTTAATTTTAAAGTGGCCATACTGCGTCCCAACCGAAATTTTCCTGTTCTATACTATGACGAAACGGTAACTTGTAGCCTACTTCATTAACCTTGCTTCCAAAGAAAATAAAAGAAGAATAGAGAACGTAGTCTACTATTTTATTCCCAACGTAAAAAAAACGAACAATAGAAGTATTTATATTTACGTTTATTCAACATTAAGAACGATACTTTTATTATAGAACGATTTTCACAATCGACAAGAGAAATTTAATTTTTAATGGTGCGATTTTTCCGAACAAAAAATTTAGCATGGGAACTTTTATGATAATTTTCAAAATATCCGTTTCCCACCATTCCATTGTCTATTCAATATTCAAACAAGAGAAATCTAATTATCGGAAGAGCGAAAGTAGAATTCATTTAAGATACATAAATATGTACTTACCAAGCATTTCTGTGCGCTGAATTTTGTTGTTGCATCCCCTTGAGTTGCACCTTGATCTCGCCCAAGAAAACGTCGTCGCCTATACCGGGCGTGTCGTGCCACATCGACACGTGCAATTCGCATATCTCGGCGTCGCCGTCGCACATCGAATCCTTACCGCCGCCGTCGAAATTCGAAAAGGCGAATACGTCATCGAATTGGGGGCAGGTGGTTTTTTTGCGAACTTTGGTCCTTTTAGAGATGCTCTTACCGTTCGTATACGAGACGCACACTAACGCGTACGGATCACAAGAACCGTTTTTTAAAGTTAAGTCTAAACAACGCACTATCTGGAATCAATTAAAATTGTCAAATTATTTGTTGGTTTAAAGATATACAGTGTATATTGTATGTACAAATATGTCCAAAAGTTTGGATTATTTAGAAATAATATATCTACGCCTATGGTTTTTTAAAAACTCTTGTTGATATTTATTTTAAAGCGTTTTTAAATCAAAATAATACTAAATTTGATTCGTTTTTGTATTAATTTGGTCATATTTAATTGATTTGGGTGCTTTCACATTATTCCAATTCTTGTTAAAATTTCATTTGAGCTGTTTAAAAATGCCCAGAGACATGATATCATATTTTAATAGGTCTAGAGTAATTGCTTTGTTACAACAGGGCTTTAGTCAAAGTGATACCGCGAATATTGTTGGTGTTACTCAGGATGCTGTATCAAAAATTAAAAAAAAATGATGTGAAGGATCCTCCCAGAAGTTGATGTACAACAGCAGCACAAGACCGGCAGATAACATTGATAGCTCGAAGAAGTCGCCAGGAATCTAGAAGTGGCATATCCAGAGAAATTGCTAGACTTGAAGGACTGAATATCTCAAGTGTAAGACATTTATTTTTTAATGTTTATCTCACCCTGTTATTTAAAAAAAAAGGTCTCTTTTTATTTCAAATGTACTAAATTCTATTATGAATATAACCTAACATTTCAAAAATGCATGTTTTGATAAAGAGAACAGCCAATTGCGTGAAATCGATAAAGTATCATATTTCACATCTTTGAGAGGTAGGTAAGACTGAAGTAATGAGAGGGTAAAAGAATATTTCTAAAACTATTCAGGGTTCAGGGGGTCGATTCTTGAATCTCGATCGAAATTTGTCGAATTCGTAATTTCTCATTTTTAATGTCGATCGATTTGTTCGGGACTTATTCTTGAGTACGAATCGACATTCGAAATTCAATCGACATTTGATGTCGAAAGATTAAGTGGCAACACCGTATTATGCTGACACGGAATACCATAAACAAGATTCTGTTTACGTCAAGTGTCATTAGAAGAAAAAAATTATTGTTTGGTTTACGAAGAATAGAAATAAAATAATAAAATTGGAAGACAAAAGTCAGTGTGGATCTTCGTCAAGTGAAAACCTCATCAATTCAATTAAAAAAAATAATGTTTACGCTTCTTTCAAGGGATGGTGTTCGCTCTTTCATTTCATTAATCATTTCGATTAACTCGTGGGTAACAGCTTTTGTTAATCTGAAATTCTTTTTAAAATTATAATCACTCATGTGAAACGCCTCTACATTGTTTATAATTTGTCTAGGAGCATTATCTTCCAAGTTCTCTAATGCTATGTTTCAATTAATTTTGAAATTAACAGTAAACACTAACGAAAAAATAATAATACCAATAACAAACAACTAAATACTAATAAAACGTAATAAAAATCAATTTTAACTGAATAGAATATCAAGAAAACTTTAAAACTTTTATATGTTATATCTTTATTTATGACAGAATGAGAATAAAATTCGACAATTCATTATGTCGAACGGTTTTACCCATTCGATACAATCTCGAACAACAATTGTCGAATTTATCTCGAATTCGACTTTCAAGAATCGCCTTTATACAAAACTATCGACATATTATGTCGAAAATCGACACTGATATTTCGAATTCGAGATTCAAGAATCGAGCCCCTGTTCTTTAGTGACTACCTAAGACATCAGTTTATACTAAATATACTAAATAGATGTATTTATATGTATTTAAAGATTTGTGAATTGTAGTGTCTTGTATAAGTTATTAGGAGTTGAATAGGTGAGTCTATATCACAGAGTATTTCAATTATGCCTTTGACTTGTTATTTGATTTTGAAAGTTATTATTTTACAAACATATAGTTTAATAGTGAGTCTATCTCACAGAGTATTTCAATTATGCATTTTACTTGCAGTTTTACTCATAAACCTATACTGTATTGTGGAGAGTTTGCGCCACTTGCGGTTCGTCCGTTCCTGCTACAGGGTGATTATTAACAATGTTTCCTTACAACCCCCTCTGTATTGTGGAGAGCTTGAGCCACTTGCAGAGTAACCTTACTCATAAACCTATACTGTATTGTGGAGAGTTTGCGCCACTTGCGGTTCGTCCGTTCCTGCTACAGGGTGATTATTAATATCACCCACGTTTCCTTACAACCCCCTCTGTATTGTGGAGAGCTTGAGCCACTTGCAGAGTAACCTTATTCATAAACCTATACTGTATTGTGGAGAGTTTGCGCCACTTGCGGTTCGTCCGTTCCTGCTACAGGGTGATTATTAACATCCTTGTTTCCTAACAACCCCCTCTGTATTGTGGAGAGCTTGAGCCACTTGCAGAGTAACCTTATTTTGCTGTACTGTGGAGAGTTTGAGCCACTTGCAGACTAGTATTATTTTACTGTACTGTGGAGAGTTTGAGCCACTTGCAGACTATTATTATTTTACTGTACTGTGGAGAGTTTGAGCCACTTGCAGACTAGTATTATTTTGCTGTACTGTGGAGAGATTGCGCCACTTACAGAAGTTATGTTATTTGTGGAGAGTTTGTGCCACACATTCCTTACACGCACGGGGAGAGTTTGTGCCCCTTGCTAATATACCTATATAATTAGGCATTTAATTCTGTTTAATTAAAGTTAAAGTATTAAAATGTTATATAACGATTCAACCGCTTTAGACACCTAGTAAATTATTAACACTTGTATTTTTTTTGGGGATTTTAATATACTAATCTTTGTTTGAATAAAAGAGTTACTATATATAGCAAATTGAATACTCAGACTGTTTTTATATCTAATTTCAGGTACCTACGTCATCTCGGTGTTTCAGCCCATCACGCCCATCTTGACGTGTCAATTAAATCCAGGCATTCAGGATCTTTTTAAATATACAGTCATTTGTTTTGTTTGATAATATTTGTATTTCTTTCAACCTTTGCTTTAATTTGTTCTGATCAAATTCAATAAATCAGTTATATACGAGTAAAAAAAAACTTTAATTGATTACCAAAATAAACAAATATACATTTGCAAACCGCTCATGGCCCCCAAACTAATTTATTCCTCTTACACAAGGCAAACAATTACACGAAGATTAAATGCGGTAAATTTGTATCGCAGAAGATCTCTACGTGTTCCCAAACTAACCTATCAACAAAATGTAAGGTTGCAATGGGCTTAAGAAATGTTAGGCCATGGTCCTAACTGGAATTACGTGATGTTCTCTGATGAATCAAGAATTGGTTTGATTTCTGATTCGCGAAGAACGCTAGTATGGAGGGCCCCAGGACGACAAGCCTGATTAGAAACAGCCCAACCACGTGTTTCATTTGAAGGTGGGAGTATTATGGTTTGGAGGGGTATTATGAAGGGTACACGGACGCCTCTCCTGGTTTTGGAGAAAAGAATCACTGGTGATGTGTACATCGAGGAAGTTTTAAATCCTGTTGTGCGTCTATTCCGGGGGGCGGTAGGTGATGGATTTGTGTTTATGCATGACAATGCACCTCCACATCGAACAGCTGCAATACAAAATATTTTGGAAGAAGAAGGAATATCCATCAAATATCCCTGTCATGAACGTCATTGAACAAGCCTGGGACATTCTTAAAACACGCATTAAGAAGTGAAATCCACCCCCAATTACTCTACGAGAACTGAAAGATGCTGCTCGTGAAAAATGGGAGAGAATTCCGCAAGCCCAGCTTTAATCGATAGCATGCCGCATTGCCTACAGGTCCATGGAGGAAATACTGATTATTAATTTTATTTAAAAACCTTTATTTGGGGTAGTTTGGGCGTGGCACCTAAAAAAAATTTGCCCCTGTTTGGGTTTTATTTTTATTCCATATATAACCTTGGGGCTTAAGCACCCCCCAAAAAACAACTCTAGTTGCGCCTATGCACAGAACACTTATTGAAAACTCAACAAACGACGCGGCAACATGACAATATTTCTGGCAGTGACTAATATTTCCGTCATTAATTGGTGGTCTCTTCATGAATATTTTAACACAAAATTTTACAATGAGGGCCATCCGAGGGGGCCGACACGCCCTATTTTGGTGTACATTATTTCAAAAATTTGAAATATATTTCAAAAATTTGAAATATATTTCAATTATTTCAAATATTTCAAAAATATTTCAAATATTTCAAAAATATTTCAAATATTTCAAAAACATTTCAAATATTTCAAAAATATTTCAAATATTTCAAAAACATTTCAAATATTTCAATAATATTTCAAAAATATTTCAAAAACATTTCAAAAATATTTCAAAAATATTTCAGTAATATTTCAAAAATATTTCAAAAATAAATATTAAATTATTCAGAACGGAAACAATATTGAATTGAAGACGTTCAGAAAGCCAAAAAAATGTAGAAAAGGCTAAGATTACAGTTTACACTCTTTGAGCTTTGACTGTAAGCTAATAAGTAGTTGACTTGAATCTTTTGCAAGATTTATAGAGAATTAGTTGATGAAAAAAATAAAAGTCTTTCATGGGGTGGTAATCAATAGAAAACGCTTTCTAAACATTGGGCGCGTTCAGCCAAGCTAGCGTTACACAAGCGTTGAGTAAGCGGAGGGCGAATTTGACCGGTTAGTGACAGCTGTAGCATTTTTTCCAGCGAATTTATTTTCCGCTAAGTTGATGAGCGGTTCGATATGTCAACAACAACAATCAACAATAATTATAATAACCATTAAGTTAGGTGAAAATTTCTATATTTGATTTTTATTAGTGTATAAAATTTAAATATCCGAGAATACATATGCAACTGTTGAATTTAATGTTGGGGGAAACATAATAGGTAGAAATTAACTTTATATGATGTATCATACAAAGACGTTCAGCCACCTTCAAGCGCCTTCACAGAGCGCCACTGCCAGCGCTAACTTTGTGCTAGAGTGGCTGAACAGTCATTTTCTTTGGAACAAAAGCCTACAATAATTTAAAAAGTAAGAAACACAGACATTTTTTTGTAAATTGTGCTTAAGTAAAATATAAAATAAAAAATATTTTTTCTAAAAAAAAACAATATTACTTAGTAAATCTTTATCGAGATTTTTACAACTTTAACTAATATACTGATAAATAATACTGTAAAAGTAAATCAGGTAATCTGAGTAATTATTTTTTCAATGTTTTGTACTTTTTAATTGTATTAACTCTATCACACCTTTTCAAATAAAATGGATGTGTACCAATAAGCTGAATTGGCCCATAAAAAATATACCTACTTTCGATCCACCACTTGAATGTCATCATAATATATTGTAAGAATTTTATTTTGATTCCTTCCTTCATGAGTTCATCATTTTGAATAGCTATCATACGCATCCTAAGTACCAGTTCTTCATGTAGTAAACGGCATAATATCTTTGATTTTCTATTTTGATGACTGATTCTCGATCATATTCTGAGTTCTCAGAATTGAACTGTTCTGTGTCAGTATCATCCATTAGAGCAATACTGTTATCGTTTTCCGAGGTCGAATCAGAACCAGAAGTACTAGGAGAGGTAGCAGCAGTGCTGGAAATACTTTCAATTTTTTGAAAAGTATCCGCTGAAATTGTTATCTTTCTATTAAATGTATACAGCACAAATAAAATTCGATATCCAAAAACGTATACTAGATATTAGCCAGTACTAGCTCCGTTTTACTTCCTTTTTGTAGCTCGTAAAAAGTGCCTAGACATCCTTACATTCCTACCGGCAAGCATGGCACAGCTAGACGCTTGTAAAAGTCGCGCGCTGTTGCCAAATTATTTATAAAATAAAAAGTAATACAAGAATATTTCAAATATTTCAACAATATTTCAAAAATATTTCAAATATTTCAAAAATATTTCAAATATTTCAAAAATATTTCAAATATTTCAAATATTTCAAAAATATTTCAAATATTTCAAATATTTCAAAAATATTTCAAATATTTCAAAAATATTTCAAATATTTCAAATATTTTGAAATAATTTCAAGTGGGGTGTACATTATTTCAACGTATTTCAACCCGTGTCGGCCCCCTCGGGGCCATCTAAATCCAAAAAAGCCATATTGTATAAACATTATTTTGTTACAAAAGTTTTTTTTATTGATCGGGTTATTTTAAGGATTGATTGTTTAGCAAACCTAAGTAACATACACTTTTCTATAGAAATATAGCCACACATACAATAGAATTAAGACCTTAGTGAGGTGCACGCCACTTTATTTGGCTTTTACTATACGTATATTCTGTATTGACCTGTTTTGTGAACAGGTTAGTGACTGCTTTTCACAGATTGGAACTTAGTGCATGTGGGAAAGTTCAGTTAAGAATACCCAGACAAAAGTATGACTTGAAAAAGTTTAAGCCCTAAAAAAAATTCAGCAAAATCGACGCACTATTAATAATTACGGACAAAAATTGTCCAGCATATTATAAAAATCTTAAATACGTACCTGTACCAATAATCTCCTTTTGTTCGCCTCGGCGTCGAACTTAATTTCGATGTTGGCCTTTCCTTGCACTTCCGAATCCGCGTCCACCGCCTTTATGGGGAACCAATGGTCCTTATTGTTGTAGGAAGACAGCTGTTCTCGCCTGATGGCCACTTTTCCGAGAATCTTATCCTGTTTCAGGTGCCGATCTCGGTCCAGAACGTAAATTGATATAAAACGGAAATTCCTCGGTACTTCGAATTGGAATTCTTCGCCGAAGAAAGGACTGTAACAAAATAATAGTTGTAAGAGAAAGAACATAAAGTTAAGGGACGATAGGAGGGGTCAATTTCAACAGCAGCTGCATTTTATGACCGATCTCACCGACCTATCTTAAAACAAAACTTATTAAAGACAAACTTAAATTAAAGCTCTTTTTAAAATGTAAAGAGGTTAATTCGATTTTACACCGAATTTTCCAACAGACACAAGACTTCTGAAAAAAAATCCAATAGGTGGGAACTGAGGATATTTTGTGAAAGAAAAGACCTATCCTGATTTCAAACTAGCAACCACCTCTTGAATTATTTCGCATGAATTTAGAAACACCCTGTATTTAACAACCAATATCTAAAAGTCCCTTATTCATATTAAAGATTTGGTTACTTTACTTAGGACTTAATATTAATTATGTCTAAAAGACCGTATTTGCTTGATTTTTATTGTGGTGTTTCCATTTCATATTTTTATCTGCATTTTTTTATTCCGATAAAAACTTGCTCGGAAAACCATTTTGGATAATATCCTATATTAATAATATGAAGGAAATGGACATTTTCATCAAGGTCCATGACATTCTCATTCAAATTTTCTTTTCCTAATCAGGTTTTAACTAATTTTTAGGTTAGGCCTTCGAAATCGACGGCTTATTTTAAAGTCATTCTTAATTGGTAAAGCTACACTAAAATATGTGGTGTTATGTATTAAGACGTGCCTACCTAATCTAACATACAGTGTGTTTGAAAAAGAGACAACCCCGTATCAAGGATAAGTAAAAAACTAAAAAATTATTAGGGTTTGCTTGGTACAAAATTTTTGTAACGTCATTCATTTTCAAGAAAAAATATTTACATATTTTTACGTTACAATGCTGGCAACGATGTAATGAATTTTGTTTATAATCTGATGCCCATAGAGGACGCTAGTTTTACTAGTACCGACATAATTTTTTTACAATTAGAGACTCTTTAAGGTTTCTAGTGTGCTGTAAATGACGTTGATTTATGGTTATTATATGGATTACAATAGGAATGAACGGCAACGTAGCATTTCTTCTTTTTTTTTGCTTAAGCACTATGGATATTTCTACAGAATTTTAAATTTTAGAGGTGGATGCACATATGCGTTTTTTCTCTTAAGCCGATATAGAAAAATTTCGAATTATTTTTAGGAGTGTCAGACATAAACAATTAAAACAATGCAATAAAAGGCAACCATATATCCGCAAAACGTTGATTAAGTTGATACTTTTCAACAATGAATAAAAATTGTAATGGACTAGTTTAGTGATTTTTTTTTATATTTGCATCTTATAAAATAGGTTTTTAGTGGTTCAACTGTACAAATAAAATTTTTATAAAATTAATCCTCTAGCCATAATCGGCTTTTGAAATTTAAATTTAATGGTTACATACGTCATAAGTGGTAAGTGACGTGTTTCAATAAGATTGGTAGAAAATTTGCGATGTTGTCGATATGCTTTAATATTAACCGAGAAACTTATCTCTCTCTCTTATTTGTTGTCATTAAAGAAGAGATAAACATATCGATATTTTTGTTCTCTGATTGACACTTTAAATAAGGAGTAAAACACTAAACAAAATATTCTGTCATTTTCGTTAGTTTAATTTGTTGTTTGGTTGTGTTTGGTTTATGAAAGAAATTACTTCTATACTATTTTTGGCTCGAAAATAAAAATCCCTAACACCTTCTCTTGGTGTTATAGCGGTTCCTTCAAAAATAACCAATAGAAGTAATTGACCTTTATTTACCAAAACCTCGCACGGAACTAATCAAAAGCTCTATTTTTTATAACGCTAAGAAAATGCACAACAATCTACCCTTGGAAATAAAGTCCATTTCATCAATAACCGCATTTCGTATCGCTTTAAAATCATACTTGGTGGAGAGAGCTTTGTATGCAGTTGACGACTTTTTTACATAAATTATTTTGGACCATCTCACGCACTGGAAGGTTAATTTGTGATATTTATCTATTTTGTTGTTTGTTGTTTTTTTTTGTTGTTACTCTGACTAAATTAAAATTTTAAATTTTAATTTTTTTATATTACTTATTATTTATCAGTCTCATTGTATAATGTATACATAAAGTATACATTTATTTTATTTTATTTTTTATTATTTTTTTTTAATTGACCTTTCGCAATGTTTTATATTGTGAAGTTTTATATGTTTGTATGTTTTATTTACTTGTAAATACTCTTGTATTACTGTTTTGTTCTGTGTGATTTGCTTTTTTTTTTTTTTTTTTAAACAGCTTTGTCCACAAATTTAAAAAATTTTTTCGACAATAAAGCTTATTATTATTATTATTATTGTTCTCTCGAGGAGCAACCCTTCTATCGGCACATTGAGAGAACGAATTTCGAGAATACGGTTTTGGCATTACAATAGAACCACGCCCACCTTCTATTGGCTGTTCTATTCTATCACCGTCAAGAATAGGGGTCTTGTTTGTTTATTACAGATAAACACGATTTTCTCTCCTGTCATATATCTTGTCAACTGGTACAATCAGTTAGTCACTGAACACGGTGTTTTGTGCCGCCAGTTCTTTGAGAATACTTGAAACGAACGTAGCTAAACTGTGACAACGTTAACTTTTAAACACACTTCATTATTGGTTATTAGTTGGCGCTACGTTTAAAACTTACTAATTATTTATTGCTAAATTTTACGAAATGAGAAAAATTACTTGCAAAATGAATACCAATATAAGTAAGTAGGTATCTTATACTGGATATATATTGCTATCATTTTGATTAATATGATCCTACTAAACTAGTCCATTGGTTTTTTAATCTTAATCTTTTTCGCATTGATAAAGTTTGAAGAAAGATTGGGTAATTTAACTATATAATTAACTGACACTGTATGTTTAAACCGTATTAAACAAGTGCAACTACAAAAATATAGAAAATCGGGATAAAATACAAGCACATCCAATTCTATTTTGCCTTTCATCAGCTGTTTCGACTCGTTACATCTCACTCTTATGTTGGCTCTCTCTCTCTCTAAGCTCTATCTATAGAGCGGGTCACAGTTATTATGCAGCATTACGTTTATGGACGACGGCGTTGCCATATCGGCATGTTCTTCGAATTTGGTTCCAACTGGCGCGGGAATATAACTTGCCAATGTGTTACTATTATGATTTAAATGTTGACTAAATTATTCATTTGAAAATCGTTTAGTGAGTAATTAAGAATATTTATAATTATGCTTTTAGATAAATTTTACCAATCAATTTAACCAAAGCGGCAACAGTGTTGAGTATTCGCCCATAAAATTTACATTGGCCTATGCCGGCCACACTGCATAATAACTGTGACCCGGAGTATAGTGACTATTATATCATTGTTCCTATACTCATATCTAATAATTAGACATTAATTCCCCTAAAAACTGTAAATATTAATAATTGTCCGTCACTGGTAGTAGAAATTATTCTAAATGTTAATTTTATGAATGGATATCGATTACATAACATTGGTGGTCCTGATAAAACGGAAATAAAATATATATTTTTGTCGTATTTTTGTTGTTATCTGTAAGGAATGTGGAAATAATTTAGACAGACAATTTATTATTTAGATCTTATGCGGAACAAACAAAACGAGGTGTGTGTAAGTGTGTAACTGTGCGGCGCTTACGTCACACTTTCTCGGAACTACGAAAAAATATAGCTCAGTACTTAGTCGAAACATTTTTATTATTGAAATTTATGGTACTAACCCTTACTGTGTGAAAGTTCATCTTATTCAGAACAATAAACAACTAAAAGGTTGAATTAACTTCCACTATTTATTCTATAAATACTTTAAATTCAATGACAGCCGTTTCGCTATCGGAATAGCATCGTCAGATTGACATATTGAAGTTACATTTTGTTTGTTTGTAACTAGGTACTTGATGTTGATAAGTAGTTAAGGCTAGACCAAGTAAGGAAGTAATAAGACATAACAATATTAAAGCCTAGATGTTATTAGCCCTAAGGGATTATCCTGGATGTATTTCCCTCTAAGATCAGTATAACTGTGCAATGATATAGAAAAACCAGGAAAAAACTATATCCTGCTGATCTTTACAATAACTTAATATATTTGTGTTGTAATTACGTCTTATCTATGTATAAAATGAAGACTCAATCAAAGTAAACAGTTTAATAGTGGTGAACTTCCAAGATTTATTTGTTCATTAACTACTTTATATTGTTGATCTGCTAGATGTCTTTTGATTTCAAGTTCTTCGAGGAAATCTAAATTTTGTTTTTGATCACAGGTGTGTAATATTTGAATGTCATTGGTGTGTATGAGTGAATGTGGATGTTCAAGAACATGTTTTGCATAGTTTGACTTATCTGGTTGTTGTAATCTATATGCTCTTAAATGTTCATTGAATCTTATTTCAAAATTTCTTTGTGTTTGACCTATATATACAGCATTACATTTTGGACAATTAATTTTGTAAACACCAGATTTTTTAATTTAGGTAATTTTGTTTTTACATTTAACAATTTTGTACCAACATTATTGTGTGATTTGAATGAAATTATTGCAGATGTTGCCGAAGATATTATTTTTGAAATTGTATTAGAAATATTTCCACAATATGTAATACTTTTATAACTTTTAATTTCTTTAGGGTGTTGAGGGAATATTAGTTGTAGTGACACTTTCTGTTCTTTCTTATTAATTAATTTATTTATCAAATGTATTGGATAGCCATTAGATATTGCTATTTGTTTTATAATCTCAATTTCTTTATTAAAATTATTTTTGTTCATTGGAATTGAAAATGCTCTATGTATCATAGAATTATAAGCTGCTAATTTATGTGATATAGGATGATTTGAATGATATGGTATGGTTACATCTGTTTGTGTTGGTTTTCTGTATATTGAATAGTTTAATGAATTATTAACTTTTTCAATTCTCAAATCTAGAAAATTAATTGAATTATTTTCTTCAACTTCTAAGGTGAAATTAATTTTAGGATGTAAGGTATTAATATAATTAAAAAATATATCTAATTGTCGTTCGCTACCTACAAAACCTGCTAACACATCATCAACATATCTATACCAAAATACAATATTGTTTTTATAACTAGAATTAAAGATTTTGCTTTCTAAATTATCCATAAAAATATTTGCTAAAATTGGAGAAATGGGACTTCCCATTGGAAGACCTTCATTTTGAATATATACTTTCTTATCAAAAGTAAAATAATTTTGGCTAATGCATACATTAAATAGGTCAATTATATCTGATGTTATACCTGGATGGATATTTCTTTCATCTAATAACTTTTTAACTAGAACTATACATTCTTTAGGAGGTATTTTAGAGAACATATTAGTTACATCAAACGATACTAATTTAGTATTATTTTGTAAATTACATTTATTTAATTTATTTATCAAATCTAACGAATTTTGTACTGAATATTTAGATGTGTAACCATAATTATTTAGAATAGTATTTAATTTTTTAGCTACCTTAGTATTAGGAGTGTTAACATACGAAACTACAGGTCTAATCGGTTTTGACTCTTTATGTAATTTAATAGTTCCATATAATTCTGGACATTGGGGATTTTTATTAATTAGGTATTTTTTATCATAGTCTTAAATAGATAATTTGAATAATTTACATGTTCTCTTATTTGCTTGGAAAATTTTTGAGTTGGATCGTTTTTCAAAATTTTGACATTACATGACATTATGAAATCATTCACTTTAGATTTATAATCTTTTTTTAAAATTACTGTTGTTACCCTTATCTGATTTTGTAATGATTAGGTTATTTTGATCTACTTTATTTTTAATTGATTTTAAAGCTAAAATGTCATTTTTAATAATTTGACTTTGACTTTTGAATTTATCTGGTTTAATGTCTCTAATAAGATTTGCTATTTGCATTTTTTCATAAATAAAATTATTTGAATTAGTTCTTAAAGCTATTTCAGAATCTGTGGCTAAAATTTCTTTTATATTATTAGTAAATAACCTAATCATTACATAATCAGAAAAAGGTAACTCAACAGTAATTTTAAAAAAAGAAGATTATAAATCTAAAGTGAATGATTTCATAATGTCAAGTAATGTCAAAATTCTAAAAAACGATCCAACTCAAAAATTTTCCAACCAAATAAAAGAACATGTAAATAATTCAAATTATATATTTAATGACTATGATAAAAAATACCTAATTAATAAAAATCCCCAATGTCCAGAATTATATGGAACTATTAAATTACATAAAGAGTCAAAACCGATTAGACCTGTAGTTTCGTATGTTAACACTCCTAATACTAAGGTAGCTAAAAAATTAAATACTATTCTAAATAATTATGGTTACACATCTAAATATTCAGTACAAAATTCGTTAGATTTGATAAATAAATTAAATAAATGTAATTTACAAAATAATACTAAATTAGTATCGTTTGATGTAACTAATATGTTCTCTAAAATACCTCCTAAAGAATGTATAGTTCTAGTTAAAAAGTTATTAGATGAAAGAAATATCCATCCAGGTATAACATCAGATATAATTGACCTATTTAATGTATGCATTAGCCAAAATTATTTTACTTTTGATAAGAAAGTATATATTCAAAATGAAGGTCTTCCAATGGGAAGTCCCATTTCTCCAATTTTAGCAAATATTTTTATGGATAATTTAGAAAGCAAAATCTTTAATTCTAGTTATAAAAACAATATTGTATTTTGGTATAGATATGTTGATGATGTGTTAGCAGGTTTTGTAGGTAGCGAACGACAATTAGATATATTTTTTAATTATATTAATACCTTACATCCTAAAAATTAATTTCACCTTAGAAGTTGAAGAAAATAATTCAATTAATTTTCTAGATTTGAGAATTGAAAAAGTTAATAATTCATTAAACTATTCAATATACAGAAAACCAACACAAACAGATGTAACCATACCATATCATTCAAATCATCCTATATCACATAAATTAGCAGCTTATAATTCTATGATACATAGAGCATTTTCAATTCCAATGAACAAAAATAATTTTAATAAAGAAATTGAGATTATAAAACAAATAGCAATATCTAATGGCTATCCAATACATTTGATAAATAAATTAATTAATAAGAAAGAACAGAAAGTGTCACTACAACTAATATTCCTCAACACCCTAAAGAAATTAAAAGTTATAAAAGTATTACATATTGTGGAAATATTTCTAATACAATTTCAAAAATAATATCTTCGGCAACATCTGCAATAATTTCATTCAAATCACACAATAATGTTGGTACAAAATTGTTAAATGTAAAAACAAAATTACCTAAATTAAAAAATCTGGTGTTTACAAAATTAATTGTCCAAAATGTAATGCTGTATATATAGGTCAAACACAAAGAAATTTTGAAATAAGATTCAATGAACATTTAAGAGCATATAGATTACAACAACCAGATAAGTCAAACTATGCAAAACATGTTCTTGAACATCCACATTCACTCATACACACCAATGACATTCAAATATTACACACCTGTGATCAAAAACAAAATTTAGATTTCCTCGAAGAACTTGAAATCAAAAGACATCTAGCAGATCAACAATATAAAGTAGTTAATGAACAAATAAATCTTGGAAGTTCACCACTATTAAACTGTTTACTTTGATTGAGTCTTCATTTTATACATAGATAAGACGTAATTACAACACAAATATATTAAGTTATTGTAAAGATCAGCAGGATATAGTTTTTTCCTGGTTTTTCTATATCATTGCACAGTTATACTGATCTTAGAGGGAAATACATCCAGGATAATCCCTTAGGGCTAATAACATCTAGGCTTTAATATTGTTATGTCTTATTACTTCCTTACTTGGTCTAGCCTTAACTACTTATCAACATCAAGTACCTAGTTACAAACAAACAAAATGTAACTTCAATATGTCAATCTGACGATGCTATTCCGATAGCGAAACGGCTGTCATTGAATTTAAAGTATTTATAGAATAAATAGTGGAAGTTAATTCAACCTTTTAGTTGTTTATTGTTCTGAATTTTTATTATTATTTATAGACAGGTATCGATAAGAATAATTGTGGAAACGTCCTATTAGGTATGCTAAACACTTTAGTGTCATCTTAGTAACAATGCATCCAAAAATATATTATAAAATACTGAGATAGATATATTTTGATTTGTACTACATACCTAATTGATGAAAAAAACACTGTATTAAAAAAGTTAACATTAATTTGAGGCTTAATTTGTACTACATGTTTTGATTGAATCATTGATTTGGACTAGTTAGTGCAGAAAAATTGTCCAAATTATGATTTCCGGTAAAAAGATAAAAAAAAACAAAGATTTAAAAAAAAAACAGTTCATAAAGCTTGCTTGACTTTACATTTTATGGTAAATTTTGTTAAATCAGTGATTTTGACAAATTTGGACTAATTACAACAAAAAAGAAGTTAAAATAACCAACTGCTGTACAATTATTAAAAAATAGAGGGTGATGCTCATGGATGTGGTTTAAAATGTTGTTATTACTAACGTTTGCATGACAGAAAAAATAGAAATTTATTTTTCCTAGTAATTGATCCAAAAAAATTGTCCAAATTATGATTGCCAGCAAAAAGGTTAAATGAAAACAGAGTTTTGAACATAAATTTGACCCTAAAGCTTGTTTGGCACTACATATTTTGGTAAATTATTGTTAAATCAGTGATTTTGACAAATTTGGACTAATTACAACACAAAAGAAGTTAAAATACCCAACTGATGTACAATTATTAAAATATAAAGGGTGATGCTCACGGATGTGGTTTAAAATTTTGTTAGTACCTACTAACGTTTGCATGACAGAAAAATTAGAAATTTATTTGGACTAGTAATTGATCCAGAAAAAATTGTCCAAATAATGATTGCCAGCAAAAAGTTTAAAAAAACAGTTTTGAACATAAATTTGACCCTAAAGCTTTTTTGGCACTACTATTTTCGTAAATTATTGTTAAATCAATGATTTTGACAAATTTGGACTAACTACAACACAATAGAAGTTAAAATAACCTACTGCTGTACAATTATTAAAAAATAAAGGGTGATGCTCATGGATGCAGTATAAAATTTTGTTAGTACTAAAGTTTGCATGACAGAAAAATTAGAAATTTATGTGGACTAGTAATTGATCCAGAAAAATTGTCCAAATTATGATTGCCAACAAAAAGGTGAAAACAGTTTTGAACACAAATTTGACCCTACAGCCTGCTTGGCACTACATATTTTGGTAAAAAGTTGTTATAACACTGATTTGGACAAATTTGAACTAACTGCCGTATCAAGTACTAGTACTACTAGTTTCATTTGTATAAACATGGTTCAATAAAATAAAGTTATGGACAAAAATTGATAAATATCGAATAATTTGATTCTATACAGACCGTTGCATCAGATAGCAGTCCAATTTCCTCTTATTACAACATTTGTTCGACGTAAATCAATAGAGAAAAAATAAGAGCTACTGTTTTGATAAAAATAATGGAATTTTATTTCCTTGAACTTTGATTCTCAGATTTGAGTGTAAATTCGAAAATATTGATCGTGGAGTAGAACCAAAATTGAAGGAAATAAAATTCCACCTATTACGATTTTTTTGATCAACTTGATAGTATAACTCTGCACATTATGGTTCTAGTGTAAAAATGATAAAGACCAAACTTGTGGAAAATTGAATTTCCAACAACTTTGGATGTTACCATTTTTGCTCTAAAGTTGAAAATTAACGAGAATAAAAGAATTAAACATCAAATCAAGATGGAGGCGAAAACACAGGTGGGATATTTTTTATTTCAATGTAGGTCCCGACTGGACTATAATTCCAATGACAATATTAACATTATGGGATGATAGTAGAATTAAAAAAAAATCCCTAAATACTTCAGATGTACCGGGTGTCCGAATAAGAACGGCTCTCGGCCATATATCAGTAACCATTGATAGTACAGCTTCGGGAAAAAAAATTTTATAATAAAAATGGCCTCGAGAAACACCTGGAAATTATTTACAGACTCGTAGGTCTACAGCTAGAGGGCGTAATTTAATACTAAGAATTAAGAAATCAAAATTTTACAAAAATTTCCTTATTAAAGGGCATTTTTAATGCGATAATCAAATTCTACGAACAATTCTGCGTATTTTTGGTTTCAAAAGTTTTAGTCTATCTTTTCAAATATAAGGTGGGGGAGAGTGTGAACATTATTTTAGAAAAAGGTCTGTAAGTCCGGTCCTGTTTAACCGATCTTTGCAAACTTGGTCTTGTTGATAACAGCTTTCTTCCACCAATATTATAGTTATCATTTCCAAACAACCTAATAAGTGACGTGCCCGCTAGAGGGCGAAACTTTTTTCTTTTTTTAATCTAGTTCTCTTTGAAAAATATTAAATAGAAGCATGCAATTTTAACCATGAATTATAAAATAAGACCAAATTAGCAACAAAATGGTGAAAACCGCATGTCAATATCTTTTTCCTATCCCGAGATATCTTAAGAAACGTGTAAATTTTAAGTATTTTCCTTTGAATATTAGAGTACTCTGGTTATACTGAACGGCATTTAATAATTTTGGACTTCCTAAAATTGAATGTTCTTGTCCTCTTTATGATGTTTTTAAATATTTCAATATCACTGTTACTGTCACCGGTAAACGCCTGTAAGGTAATTGAAATGGAAAAAATATAAAAATAGTAGTGGGCCATGGAAAACAAAGCACGCAGACATGTGTCAAATTATTAAACAAAGTAAAGTAAAATTATTAAATGCCGTTCAGTATAACCAGAGTATTCTAATATTCAAAGGAAAATACTTAAAATGTGGGCGTGGACAACTGTTTAACTGATTTCAAATTTATTATTATTTAAACCGTGATTGGTTATACATAATAAATAGGCCGTCCTTAAAATTAAATTATTGTAAGCGATTTGAGTTTGAAAATGTATATGCTATTCTGAAGCCGATAGTACAACTACGACGATTCTGGATTTAATATTCAACCAAAAGTGAGGTTTAGTTCTAATGTTATAAGGCACAGGAAAAATAAAACTTTAATTAGATTCAATCCATATTTGACAAATAGACAGAGTTAGTATCAAACTTGCATACATTTTTTGCTGTTCCATACTGTATATAAATGAATGAAGCTTGCCGCTTTATACGATTCACCATCATACCCACATTGATTATTAAATTCATTTTTTATCACCTAGAGGTATGAATTTTAAACAAAATATTTACATCTGTGGTTTCACGAGCATAATACCGGGGAGTGTTCCATTCATTTGCACTTCAATCATTAAAAATTCATACATTTTACGTAGGTATTTACATTTAAAGGGAATACAGGGTTATCTTCCTGCTTTCTACTGGTGTTTTTGCAGAAGAGTTTGAAGCAGACTGCATAAGAAACAACGAACTTCAATCCCTTTTTTTACTCCCTTTGGGGTCGAATATCAAAGAAATCTTTCTTGGTTACGTTACAAAAGGAACCTCCTGTCAAAAATGTAATGTTTCTAGCTTCAGTTGTTCAAGATCTGTATTGATGAATCAGTCAGGACCGAGGTCAGGACAAACATTTTTATATAATATAAATTATTATCTATATACAGGGTGTCCCATAACTAATGGACAATATAAGAACTGTAGAAAGGGGTGATAAAAATAAGTCGTTTAATACAAACATGCATTAGTAAAATGTTAATAGTAAGCGAGATATGGGGCGTTAAAGTTGATAAAATATTTTTGAAAATTCGTAATATTTAGAAAACAACTGAATGTATTGGTCTCAAAATTGGTACACTATGGTTTTTAATGGTAATAAGCACGATATTGCCTTAATTTTTAATAATACTTCTAGATGGCGCTGGTTACACAGTTAAAATTTGATAGATCAGCGGTATTTTTTTTACCCCCTTTTTTTATTACAAAATAGTAAAAACTGCACATTTTGAAACAAAAAAGGTATACTTGTTCAATTCCCATATTTTAAGTCGTTTTCAAGATATTGCTATTTTAATACTGCTTGCCACGCCGGCATTTAAAAATTATTACCTAAATAAAACATTGGTTGTTCAAAGAATACAATTTAATTGGAAAAAGAAAAGAAAAAAAAAACAATAATTACATTTATTTCATTAAATGTTGAAAATGACCACCGTTTACTTCAATAGATTTTCGTAAACTTTTTTGTAAATGTTGTCTTACTTTAAAAAACATCGCGTTGCCATTTTTTAAAGTATTTGCGGCTTCATGAATTTTTGCTAATAGTTCGTTTTGGTTATGAATTTCACTATTGTAGACTAACGATTTTAGATATCCCCATACATAAAAGTCCAAAGGATTAAATTCTGGAGAACGAGGCGGCCAAGGAAACTCACTGCCCCGTCCAATCCAACGATGCAGAAAATTGTTATTTAAATTCTCCCGGACTATAAGTGGATAATGTGGCGTAGCACCGTCCTGCATAAACCACATATCCTGCCTTACAATTAAAGGAACTTCATCAAGTAAAATGCCTAAATCATTTTGCAAAAATTCTAAATAATTTACCGCATTTAATCTGTTAGGGAGTTCAAATGGACCAATGAAATTATCGCCACAGCAGATGTTGATTGAAAACTGATGCTGAAAATGGGTTTCTTTGTATTGATGAGGATTAGCAAAATCGTAATAGTGGTTATTTCTCCAATTAAATACTCCTCTGCGTGTGAATGTAGCCTCGTCCGTAAACAATACCTTTTTTAAAAATATTGGATCTTGATTGATCTTACCGAGCATTGATTGACAAAATTGTAGTCTCCTTGGTAAGTCATTGGGTAATAAATTTTGTAAAGGCGTGAAATGATATGGGTACAATTTTTCTGTATGTAAAATTCTTGACACTTGATTTACTTACACCAGTAGCTGTCTGCAAGCGCCGAGTACTCAATTCAGGATTTTCTATAATTCTTCTTAAAATTTCATCTTCCATATGAGCTGTAATTATTTTACCAGAATTTTTCTTACGAAAAGAGCCGCTTTCACCTAAATTGGAGTACAATCTTTGAAATTTTTTACGACTGGGTACAATTCGGTTTGGATATAACTGCACATATCGTCTAACTGCAGCACATGCATTATAATTTACTTGTGCATAAACACAAATCATATCCCTTAGTTCATTATTTGTAAATACATTGCCTCTAGGCATTTTTAATGAAAGCCGTATTGTTAGTTCAGAAGTTAAAAACACAGTAATGACAACTTTTCGCTTTTAAATAGTCAATTAATGACAGTTCTTTTAATATTCACAGCCCTCTTTAAAATATTCTAGTAATTAAGTTGCAGTGTAATGATATGCACTGCAATATTAAAATAGCGATATCTTGAAAACGACTTAAAATATGGGAATTGAATAAGTATACCTTTTTTGTTTCAAAATGATGCAGTTTTTATTATTTTGTAATAAAATGCACATTATACAGGGGGTAAAAAAATACCGCTGTTCTATCAAATTTTAACTGTGTAACCAGCACCATCTAGAAGTATTATTAAAAATTAAGGCAATATCATGCTTATCATCATTAAAAACCATAGTGTACCAATTTTGAGACCAATACATTCAGTTGTTTTCTAAATATTACGAATTTTCAAAAATATTTTGTCAACTTTAACGCCCCATATCTCGCTTACTATTAACATTTTACTAGTGCATGTTTGTATCAAACGACTGTTATGGGACACTCTGTATATGAGACTGAGGTATTTTGTCTTCTTATAAAAATAGTCAAAAAATAAAAGGCAAGAAATATATAGGGTGTTACATTTAAAATAACGAATTTTACATCAACTTCCTTTGTTATATCATTGCCGGAAATCTCTTATTATTACAAATTTTCAAAATTCAATTAGTCTAACGTCTAATGTGCCTGTATTTTAAAATAAGTCGTTACAAATAAACGTATGTAATAGATTGATTGTAATAGATTGAATCGGCGAGAAGCTAGCTCCTAGCTCCTACCGTAGAAATACGACAAGCAGCTCATTTGGCAACAGCGCATCAAAATCTACTGTGCATACTCGACCAGCAAGTTATAGGTAAAATTGAACGCTCGCACATGATAATACTACAAATTAAATACGGAGGAACCATGATAATTAGTGGTTGATAAAAAACATTTTATAGTTAATTTAATAAAAACAAAAATATAAAATGATATAAAATATTATTTAAATACTAATATATACTTAATAAATGTTCATAGTGTGTTAAAATTGACATATCAGTGAATTTTTTCTCTCAAATTCGGATATATCCTTTGGAGCTGGGGGGTAGGAGAAGATGTCTATGAATGAAATTTTGTACAGAGGTAGAAAAAATAATTCTATTTCATCTGGCATATTCAAAAATTACTTACAAACGTTCCGAGTGGCCAAAAAATGGATTTTAAGGGAAATTTTCACGCAAATTCGGATATATCCTTTGGAGCTGGGGGGTAGATGAAGATGTCCATAAATAAAATTTTGCACAGAGGAAGAAAAAACAATTCTCTTTCATCTGGCATATTCAAAAATTACTTACAAACGTTCCGAGTGGCCAAAAAATGGATTTTAAGGGAACTTTTCACGCAAATTCGGATATATCCTTTGGAGCTGGGGGGTAGATGAAGATGTCCATAAATGAAATTTTGCACAAAGGTGGAAAAAACAATTCTCTTTCATCTGGCATATTCAAAAATTACTTACAAACGTTCCGAGTGGCCCAAAAATGGATTTTTAGGAAATTTTTCACGCAAATTCGGATATATCCTTTGGAGCTGGAGGGTAGATGAGGATGTCCATTAATGAAATTTTGCACAGAGGTAGAAAAAATAATTCTCTTTCATCTGGCATATTCAAAAATTACTTACAAACGTTCCGAGTGGCCAAAAAATGGATTTTAAGGGAACTTTTCACGCAAATTCGGATATATCCTTTAGAGCTGGGGGGTAGATGAAGATGTCCATAAATGAAATTTTGCACAAAGGTGGAAAAAACAATTCTCTTTCATCTGGCATATTCAAAAATTACTTACAAACGTTCCGAGTGGCCCAAAAATGGATTTTTAGGAAATTTTTCACGCAAATTCGGATATATCCTTTGGAGCTGGAGGGTAGATGAGGATGTCCATTAATGAAATTTTGCACAGAGGTAGAAAAAATAATTCTCTTTCATCTGGCATATTCAAAAATTACTTACAAACGTTCCGAGTGGCCAAAAAATGGATTTTAAGGGAACTTTTCACGCAAATTCGGATATATCCTTTAGAGCTGGGGGGTAGATGAAGATGTCCATAAATGAAATTTTGCACAAAGGTGGAAAAAACAATTCTCTTTCATCTGGCATATTCAAAAATTACTTACAAACGTTCCGAGTGGCCCAAAAATGGATTTTTAGGAAATTTTTCACGCAAATTCGGATATATCCTTTGGAGCTGGAGGGTAGATGAAGATGTCCATAAATGAAATTTTGCACAGAGGTAGAAAAAACAATTCTCTTTCATCTGGCATATTCAAAAATTACTTAAAAACGTTCCGAGTGGCCAAAAAATGGATTTTAAGGGAACTTTTCACGCAAATTCGGATATATCCTTTGGAGTTGGGGGGTAGATGAAGATGTCCATAAATGAAATTTTGCACAAAGGTGGAAAAAACAATTCTCTTTCATCTGGCATATTCAAAAATTACTTACAAACGTTCCGAGTGGCCCAAAAATGGATTTTTAGGAAATTTTTCACGCAAATTCGGATATATCCTTTGGAGCTGGGGGGTAGATGAGGATGTCCATTAATGAAATTTTGCACAGAGGTAGAAAAAACAATTCTCTTTCATCTGGCATATTCAAAAATTACTTACAAACGTTCCGAGTGGCCCAAAAATGGATTTTTAGGAAATTTTTCACGCAAATTCGGATATATCCTTTGGAGCTGGAGGGTAGATGAAGATGTCCATAAATGAAATTTTGCACAGAGGTAGAAAAAACAATTCTCTTTCATCTGGCATATTCAAAAATTACTTACAAACGTTCCGAGTGGCCAAAAAATGGATTTTAAGGGAACTTTTCACGCAAATTCGGATATATCCTTTGGAGTTGGGGGGTAGATGAAGATGTCCATAAATGAAATTTTGCACAAAGGTGGAAAAAACAATTCTCTTTCATCTGGCATATTCAAAAATTACTTACAAACGTTCCGAGTGGCCAAAAAATGGATTTTAAGGGAAATTTTCAAGCAAATTCGGATATATCCTTTGGAGCTGGGGGGAAGATAAAGATGTCCATGAATGAAATTTTGCACAGAGGTAGAAAAAACAATTCTCTTTCATCTGGCATATTCAAAAATTACTTACAAACGTTCCGAGTGGCCAAAAAATGGATTTTTAGGGAATTTTTCACGCAAATTCGGATATATCCTTTGGAGCTGGGGGGTAGATGAGGATGTCCATTAATGAAATTTTCCACAGAGGTAGAAAAAATAATTCTCTTTCATCTGGCATATTCAAAAATTACTTACAAACGTTCCGAGTGGCCAAAAAATGGATTTTTAGGGAAATTTTCACGCAAATTCGGATATATCTTTTGGAGCTGGGGGGTAGATGAGGATGTCCATGAATGAAATTTTGCACAGAGGTAGAAAAAACAATTCTTTTTCATCTGGCATATTCAAAAATTACTTACAAACGTTCCGAGTGGCCAAAAAATGGATTTTAAGGGAAATTTTCACGCAAATTCGGATATATCGTTTGGAGCTGGGGGGTAGATGAAGATGTCCATCAATGAAATTTTCCACAGAGGTAGAAAAAATAATTTTCTTTCATCTGGCATATTCAAAAATTACTTACAAACGTTCCGAGTGGCCAAAAAATGGATTTTTAGGGAATTTTTCACGCTTCTAAAAACATTAATTTTACTTTATTTATTGTAAGGACATCGAATGTTCTCTAGGCAACGAATTGTATTTCTGAATTAAATAAAACTGTAGATAATGTAATAGGTACACATCAGTGACAATGGTTGAATAAAGAAATGTGTGCAATTAAAACTTTATTGTATTTTATTAATAACTTCTATTTTAGATTTGCTACTTTCGTACAAAGAAGCACTTTGTCTATCGTTCCTACTCTATTCTCTTTCATTCTATTTCATTCATGGACATCTTCATCTACCCCCCAGCTCCAAAGGATATATCCGAATTTGCGTGAAAAATTCCCTTAAAATCCATTTTTTGGCCACTCGGAACGTTTGTAAGTAATTTTTGAATATGCCAGATGAAAGAGAATTATTTTTTCTACCTCTGTGGAAAATTTCATTAATGGACATCCTCATCTACCCCCCAGCTCCAAACGATATATCCGAATTTGCGTGAAAATTTCCCTTAAAATCCATTTTTTGGCCACTCGGAACGTTTGTAAGTAATTTTTGAATATGCCAGATGAAAAAGAATTGTTTTTTCTACCTCTGTGCAAAATTTCATTCATGGACATCCTCATCTACCCCCCAGCTCCAAAAGATATATCCGAATTTGCGTGAAAATTTCCCTAAAAATCCATTTTTTGGCCACTCGGAACGTTTGTAAGTAATTTTTGAATATGCCAGATGAAAGAGAATTATTTTTTCTACCTCTGTGCAAAATTTCATTCATGGACATCTTCATCTACTCCCCAGCTCCAAAGGATGTATCCGAATTTGCGTGAAAAATTCCCTTAAAATCCATTTTTTGGCCACTCGGAACGTTTGTAAGTAATTTTTGAATATGCCAGATGAAAGAGAATTATTTTTTCTACCTCTGTGCAAAATTTCATTTATGGACATCTTCATCTACCCCCCAGCTCCAAAGGATATATCCGAATTTGCGTGAAAATTTCCCTAAAAATCCATTTTTTGGCCACTCGGAACGTTTGTAAGTAATTTTTGAATATGCCAGATGAAAGAGAATTATTTTTTCTACCTCTGTGGAAAATTTCATTAATGGACATCCTCATCTACCCCCCAGCTCCAAAGGATATATCCGAATTTGCGTGAAAAATTCCCTAAAAATCCATTTTTTGGCCACTCGGAACGTTTGTAAGTAATTTTTGAATATGCCAGATGAAAGAGAATTGTTTTTTCTACCTCTGTGCAAAATTTCATTCATGGACATCTTTATCTTCCCCCCAGCTCCAAAGGATATATCCGAATTTGCTTGAAAATTTCCCTTAAAATCCATTTTTTGGCCACTCGGAACGTTTGTAAGTAATTTTTGAATATGCCAGATGAAAGAGAATTGTTTTTTTTTACCTCTGTGCAAAATTTCACTCATGGACATCTTCATCTACCCCCCAGCTCCAAAGGATATATCCGAATTTGCGTGAAAATTTCCCGTAAAATTCATTTTTTGGCCACTCGGAACGTTTGTAAGTAATTTTTGAATATGCCAGATGAAAGAGAATTGTTTTTTCTACCTCTGTGCAAAATTTCATTAATGGACATCTTCATCTACCCCCCAGCTCCAAAGGATATATCCGAATTTGCGTGAAAAATTCCCTTAAAATCCATTTTTTGGCCACTCGGAACGTTTGTAAGTAATTTTTGAATATGCCAGATGAAAGAGAATTGTTTTTTTTTACCTCTGTGCAAAATTTCACTCATGGACATCTTCATCTACCCCCCAGCTCCAAAGGATATATCCGAATTTGCGTGAAAATTTCCCGTAAAATTCATTTTTTGGCCACTCGGAACGTTTGTAAGTAATTTTTGAATATGCCAGATGAAAGAGAATTGTTTTTTCTACCTCTGTGCAAAATTTCATTCATGGACATCCTCATCTACCCCCCAGCTCCAAAAGATATATCCGAATTTGCGTGAAAATTTCCCTAAAAATCCATTTTTTGGCCACTCGGAACGTTTGTAAGTAATTTTTGAATATGCCAGATGAAAGAGAATTATTTTTTCTACCTCTGTGGAAAATTTCATTAATGGACATCCTCATCTACCCCCCAGCTCCAAAGGATATATCCGAATTTGCGTGAAAAATTCCCTAAAAATCCATTTTTTGGCCACTCGGAACGTTTGTAAGTAATTTTTGAATATGCCAGATGAAAGAGAATTGTTTTTTCTACCTCTGTGCAAAATTTCATTAATGGACATCTTCATCTACCCCCCAGCTCCAAAGGATATATCCGAATTTGCGTGAAAAGTTCCCTTAAAATCCATTTTTTGGCCACTCGGAACGTTTGTAAGTAATTTTTGAATATGCCAGATGAAAGAGAATTGTTTTTTTTTACCTCTGTGCAAAATTTCACTCATGGACATCTTCATCTACCCCCCAGCTCCAAAGGATATATCCGAATTTGCGTGAAAATTTCCCGTAAAATTCATTTTTTGGCCACTCGGAACGTTTGTAAGTAATTTTTGAATATGCCAGATGAAAGAGAATTGTTTTTTCTACCTCTGTGCAAAATTTCATTAATGGACATCTTCATCTACCCCCCAGCTCCAAAGGATATATCCGAATTTGCGTGAAAAATTCCCTTAAAATCCATTTTTTGGCCACTCGGAACGTTTGTAAGTAATTTTTGAATATGCCAGATGAAAGAGAATTGTTTTTTTTACCTCTGTGCAAAATTTCACTCATGGACATCTTCATCTACCCCCCAGCTCCAAAGGATATATCCGAATTTGCGTGAAAATTTCCCGTAAAATTCATTTTTTGGCCACTCGGAACGTTTGTAAGTAATTTTTGAATATGCCAGATGAAAGAGAATTGTTTTTTCTACCTCTGTGCAAAATTTCATTCATGGACATCTTCATCTACCCCCCAGCTCCAAAGGATATATCCGATTTTGCGTGAAAATTTCCCTAAAAATCCATTTTTTGGCCACTCTGAACGTTTGTAAGTAATTTTTGAATATGCCAGATGAAAGAGAATTATTTTTTCTACCTTTGTGCAAAATTTCATTTTTGGACATCTTCATCTACCCCCCAGCTCCAAAGGATATATCCGAATTTGCGTGAAAATTTCCCTTAAAATCCATTTTTTGGCCACTCGGAACGTTTGTAAGTAATTTTTGAATATGCCAGATGAAAGAGAATTGTTTTTTCTACCTCTGTGCAAAATTTCATTAATGGACATCTTCATCTACCCCCCAGCTCCAAAGGATATATCCGAATTTGCGTGAAAAATTCCCTTAAAATCCATTTTTTGGCCACTCGGAACGTTTGTAAGTAATTTTTGAATATGCCAGATGAAAGAGAATTGTTTTTTTTTACCTCTGTGCAAAATTTCATTCATGGACATCTTCATCTACCCCCCAGCTCCAAAGGATATATCCGAATTTGCGTGAAAATTTCCCGTAAAATTCATTTTTTGGCCACTCGGAACGTTTGTAAGTAATTTTTGAATATGCCAGATGAAAGAGAATTGTTTTTTCTACCTCTGTGCAAAATTTCATTCATGGACATCTTCATCTACCCCCCAGCTCCAAAGGATATATCCGAATTTGCGTGAAAAATTCCCTTAAAATCCATTTTTTGGCCACTCGGAACGTTTGTAAGTAATTTTTGAATATGCCAGATGAAAGAGAATTGTTTTTTCTACCTCTGTGCAAAATTTCATTCATGGACATCTTCATCTACCTACCAGCTCAAAAGGCTATATCCGAATTTGCGTGAAAAATTCCCTTAAAATCCAACTTTCGGCCACTCGGAACGTTTGTAAGTATTTTTGGATTTGCCAGATGAAAAAGAATTGTTTTTTCTACCTCTGTGCAAAATTTCATTCATGGACATCTTCATCTACCCCCCAGCTCCAAAGGATATATCCGAATTTGCGTGAAAAATTCCCTTAAAATCCATTTTTTGGCCACTCGGAACGTTTGTAAGTAATTTTTGAATATGCCAGATGAAAGAGAATTGTTTTTTTTTACCTCTGTGCAAAATTTCACTCATGGACATCTTCATCTACCCCCCAGCTCCAAAGGATATATCCGAATTTGCGTGAAAATTTCCCGTAAAATTTATTCTTTGGCCACTCGGAACGTTTGTAAGTAATTTTTGAATATGCCAGATGAAAGAGAATTGTTTTTTCTACCTCTGTGCAAAATTTCATTGATGGACATCTTCATCTACCCCCCAGCTCCAAAGGATATATCCGAATTTGCGTGAAAAATTCCCTTAAAATCCATTTTTTGGCCACTCGGAACGTTTGTAAGTAATTTTTGAATATGCCAGATGAAAGAGAATTGTTTTTTCTACCTCTGTGCAAAATTTCATTCATGGACATCTTCATCTACCCCCAGCTCCAAAGGATATATCCGAATTTGCGTGAAAAATTCCCTTAAAATCCATTTTTTGGCCACTCGGAACGTTTGTAAGTAATTTTTGAATATGCCAGATGAAAGAGAATTGTTTTTTCTACCTCTGTGCAAAATTTCATTCATGGACATCTTCATCTACCCCCAGCTCCAAAGGATATATCCGAATTTGCGTGAAAAATTCCCTTAAAATCCATTTTTTGGCCACTCGGAACGTTTGTAAGTAATTTTTGAATATGCCAGATGAAAGAGAATTGTTTTTTCTACCTCTGTGCAAAATTTCATTTATGGACATCTTCATCTACTAAGACTTATTAGTATAAAGTTATAATATATTTTTAATATTAACTCGTAACTGTTGGACGGAATATACAGCGGAGCGGAGTTGCCAAATCAATTTTACCGTATTGGAGCTAGGAGCCTACTTCTCACCCGTATAGATTGAATCATCTGAAACCATTTTCCACAATGAAATATCGTGATTCACATCGACGAAGGACAGCAATTGCAAATATATACACACACACTGGTTCCTAGTAGTAACAGCCACTTTGATTTATTAGATTGTATTAGAAATGTTGCAAGCAAGAAAAATAAAACACTAGAAAAAGTTTAGATAGTTTCAGAAGATTTCATTTTTTCTTTTTAGTAACACAGAAAAATGATCTACCTACTGATAGAAGATCGTAATTAATAATCATCGATAATAAAATAAAAGATGTAATGAAACCACTTAAAAATCGGCTATTTATAGCATTTCATTCATAAAAAATGACAAGTGGTCATAATTTTTAATAAATGTTACAACTCGAAAGGTCAAACGTTACATACAGGATCTAGATTCTGTTGATTGGTGTCCTTTCAATTAAACAAAAATTGCTTGGACGTTAAGTGAAAAAAAGATCTACGAGGCCTGGTCTATTTTTACGAAAGACATTCTATTTTTTTAAATATTACTTTTTAAAACTAATTAAAAAACAATTAATTGTAGTCATTTAAATATATGAGGGTTTTTGTCGTTTTGCAACGATTTTTTTTTTATTAGAAATCCCTATTGCTGTAGAGTATTTTAAGAGAAAATAATCCTTGGATGATGCACAGTTGAAAGAGAAAATCGCAATGGATGAGTTCTATAAAAGGGAAATGTTGCCAAATTAACGAGCAAAAAAATACTGAAAAAGGTTAGTCGCATAAGGAAGCAGTTTTTCCAATATATTTTTGGTTTTTCTTATGTATTTTGGGCCCCTTTATCACCCGTGTTGTACCCGAAAGATATGGAGGTCTTTTAACATATTTCTAGTTTGTAGTATTTTACTTTTTACAGTTGACGAAAAACTAAATGTCAGCTGTCAACACATACACGTATCATTAGATATTGTCCTGTTATTATTTAGCATTTTTCTTTGCCTTATAAAATTAGTAGAGCTATAATTGTGTTCCAACATATTTGTAGTGGGTTTAATTAGGAAATTCTTAGATTGATTGTCAACATTTATTTGATTGTCTGAGACACTAGCATGTTTTTGTACATCAACTTGAGTTATTTCTGCATTTTCCTCAACTTCAGTAGATTCATTATTACAATAAGGTTTTGGATCTACGCAATTATGAACGAAATGTTCACTACAAATATAGGTGGTTTTGTTGATTGTGGCAAAATTCAGATTTTGGTTGCCACATAAATCAATCCGTTTGAGGCATCTGCTCGGACATTTTCTGGGTTTAGGAAACGGAATAAACTTAATAGAATTCCTTCTTCGTCCTTTAACTAAAGTTCTTGTATTATTTCTACAATTTTGATATGCACAATGCTTCATCGCAATTTAAATTGTGGAATCACAACGAAAATACAAATCCGGGTAGAATTACTCTTCTCGATGGTATTTGCAATAATAAAAGCAGATCAGAGTAACACAAATCACTAACAGATAAAGTTAGAATAAAAAATCAGCAATACAAAAACACGAAGCCAAACAATGCTAAATAATAACAGGACAATATCTAATGATACGTGTATGTGTTGACAGCTGACATTTAGTTTTTCGTCAACTGTAAGAAGTAAAATACTACAAACTAAAAATATGTTAAAAGACCTCCATATCTTTCAGGTACAACACGGGTGATAAAGGGGCCAAAAATACATAAGAAAAACCAAAAATATATTGGAAAAACTGCTTCCTTATGCGACTAACCTTTTTCAGTATTTTTTTGCTCGTTAATTTGGCAACATTTCCCTTTTATAGAACTCATCCATTAAAAATGCTAGAAATCTAAATCTGAAAAATCTGACAACTTCTGTCAATTATGTCTAGCTGTTGCCAGTTCGGATTTCTGTAACTGGAAATACCGGGACACCCGGTACTTTAGATAGCATTTATACTATCACCATTTAAATCTAAAATGTAGGTATTGAAAACGTACTTTTTTAAACGTATTATGTATGTTCAACAGGTATTAACTTAGCCCATTCGTATATTTTATACTGTTAGGTGTAAAATATAAAAAATAATGTATCTTTTTATAATTTTTACTTAAACTAAACTAACATCTAGAACATTAAAACACCCTTCAACCGTTTTTGTAATGAAAATTGTCCTCTACATTGAGCATTCAATTTTGTAGTCTATTTACAACTACTAACTCTGAGATTCTGTGTTCGGGTTGTTCCGTGTATTGTCGTTAAAGAAAAATTAATGAATTATTGAATATTTAAAATTTCGTGGTATGTTGATGTTATTTGATGATCGAGGAATTTTATAAACCTTTCAAAACAAATCAATAATGTATTTTTTAATGCAAAAATTGACATAAAAAAAATTAATATCATGTTGTTACCGAAATTCGCTACAATACAATCAAAAACTAAAATGTAATGCAAAACGTAATAAAATGTAGAACACGAAAAAGAACTATGAATGTTAATGAAGTAGATGTTCAAAATGTTCTCCGCGAACGTCTTGGCAACATCCTAATCTCAAATAAAACTGTCTTCTAACATTATTTAACATATCAGGCGTGATCGACCTAATCGCAAGCGTTATTCGTTCTTTTAAGTCATTTAAATCAGAAGGTTTAGTTTTGTACACATGGCTCTTCACATATCCCCATAAAAAGAAATCTAATAATGTAAGATCAGGTGATCGCGCTGGCCATTCAATCGATCCTCGCCTCCCTATCCACCGATTGGGAAATATTGTATCGAGGTACTGCCGGACATTAAGTTGGTAATGTGGTGGTACTCCATCCTGCTGAAACCATATCGTATTCGCTGGAACTTGAGGGTTACCTGGATCAGGGTATAAATTTTCCAACGTTGGAATGTCATCATTTTGAAGTAGTGCCAAATAATTGTTGCCATTCAAGTTGCCCTCAATAAAAAAGGGACCAATGATATTGTTTTCTACAATCCCTGCCCAAACATTAACCTTTTGAGGGTATTGAGTGTGTTCTTATCTCATCCAGTGAGGATTTTCCGAGGACCAGTAGCGGCAATTTTGCCGATTAGCATGACCGTTAAGTAAAAAAGTACACTCATCAGGAAACATAACGTCTTCTATTTGGATAATATTGTTATCCAACATGTCCATCATTTGCTCACCAAAAAAGTTCTCCTATCAAAATCGTCTTCCATGAGCTCCTGAGTAGGTATCATCTTATACGGATGCAATTTATTTTCTTTTAATATGTTTGCTATCGATGTATGGCTATAGCATTGAATGTAGTGGATGCCTGTCTACTCGATGTATGTGGGTTTTCCTGTAACTCAAGCAACACATCTAATTTGAGTTCATCACTCAGTGCATTGGCAGCTGCTTTTTTTATCTGCCTTACATGACCAAACTCGCGAAACTGCTTTTTTATTTTACTTATTGTTCCTTGGGATATAAGCGGTAAATTAGGAAATTTCTCATGAAATAGGAGAGTTACTTCCTGTTGTGTTCGGATGTTATCTCCGTAACCAATCATTTGTAAAACTGTTATTTTATGCATTTCCGTTAATTTAATCATTTTTCAGAATTGAATTGAACAAACTTTATACTTAAATTACAACAATGACAAATTAAATAAAACAATTTACTACTGCTTGTTAAAAAGTTTTTTAATGGTTACCATCTAAAAACCACATTGCTATGGTTTTTGTTCACTTTCTCATTATCAAGACCTAAACGGGAAAGTTTCGGGTATATTTTAGCGAATTTCGGTAACAACATGATTTTAATTTTTTTATGTTAATTTTTGCATCAAATTTAAAAACAATAACATTTTTGAATAGAGAATGAAGAGACCTTTCAAATGATATATCACAAGCCTATACTTCCCATTTAAAAAATTGGGGGTTGTACCTGTCATTCTAAGGGGGTTGAAGGTAGGGCTTGCATTTTCCCGTTAAAGAATGTCAAGTTATAATTTAAATTTGACGTGTTTCGAGATTTTTTATAAATATGTACAGTAACCGAAATAATGAATTTATTCCATTTGGCTTTTACACACTGTATATTACTAATCGTTATATATTTTTAATTTGTAGTTTATTGTTAATTCCATTTTGAATGATTGATTAGAACGAAAACGGAGATACCTAAGACCCGAACATCAAAGGAAGTTGCTTGCCTATTTTAGGAAAAATTTCCGAAGTTGCCGCCTATAACCCAAGGTACAATTAGGAAAAGAGAGAAGCCATTTAGCGAATTTGGACATGGAAAGCAGATGAAAAAAACAGCTGCCAATAAATGATGATATCAAATTAAATGTGATACTTGAGTTTGGCATTCATATTTTTTACGTTATGAAAAAATAAATATCATATATCAGATATTTTTTTTATATTAATTTTTGAATAAAACAATTTAAAATTTTCTCCTAGGTATCGGTCAAAATATATATTTATTTTTATTAAAATTGGCATCACAACGTTTCGGCCATGGGCCATCATCAGGTGTATCAAGACAACTATACTTTGATCTGTGTCAGTTGGCTGGGAAGCGAGTCCATCTATTGCCCATAAATGTTGGAAAAGTTTTATTGAACATTTTAAAAGTTGTTAACTAACCGTCTTTTTCAGTTATTTTGTAATAACTCCTGTTTATTAACTAATTTTAATTTAAATTAAACCTTCACCATCAACAAATCATCAATTGATAACTTTTCTATGTGACAAGAAATTTTTTACAGTATCATGAAAAGCAAAAATTGAGAGAACTTTGGCTAAAAAAGCCATGTCATCTTTGATTTTTTTTACTCATGAGATGAGACGCCCTTTACTTTTTCGATGTTAAAAATATTAATTCGTTTGTTGTTATAGTCAAGACAGGACAAAACTAGCATAAATGAAAGCTTAAAACTTTATAGAGGTTCCATTTTACCCCCTGTGTATATTTTTTCGTTAACCAGGAAATGTAATTATAATAATTGGGACTAACCTTAAGCTTTGTTGAATCGTGCTCGTTCTAAATATTTCTTCCTGGTCTAAAGACAAAGTACAATAGACGTCTCGTTGTGTAGTCGACCCGTGTATTCTTGCAGGTAAATTTTTGGCTTCCCCTGGAAAATAAAACAAAGGAATACATACAAATCGATCATTCGGGGCGTTACAGAACCATTTTGGTCTCACGAAACCCACAATTTTAACACCACCTCGTATAATGTTCACTTAAAAAGTTGTTAGACTTTTAATTACTATAAAGAATTTAGTTTTAATGTTAAAATACAACAAAATTACTCCCAAGAAAACTATATGACTCACATTTAATAAGACTAACAACTTTTTTTAAAAACTTTAGCTTTATTCCGGTACATAAATTGTTGATAATTGCATTTATTCAACATAAAAATGCATTTATAAACTTTCTTTACAAATACTCGTATAGATATACAAACACGTGTAAGTAATTTAAGTGAAAAAAAATACATTAATGAACCCCATTCACAATATTTCATTCATCGATAAACTTGAAAATTATTCATCATTCATTTGCTTCTAATATAATTCTAATGTTAAATACTTGAATGAAAATTGAATTTTACTACAAAAAAAGCGTTAGACTATGACCCTTTCTTTTAGTGAACAAGCAATTTTAATTTTACGATATTACATATACATCCAGGAAGTTATAAAATATTAAAAAAAAGTTACTGGGTCATGTATAAAAGTATTAGAATCAAGTAGATTATAAAATTTGGTGTAAACAAGTCGCTTGAAATATTGGATATTTAAAAATACGAGTTATTGGTGTTTTGTGGGGTATCTTCTGGTCCAAATTTAAAGTTCTTCAGACACCTGGAAAGGTGACCACTTCCTTTAACACCCACGCAAATTTCAATACACCATCAGCAAAAAACACACTACTTTCGAACCACTTTACCACCCCTTATGTAGACCAGAATTGAAATCGTGTATGTATAAATCGGTACTTACCAATCTTTATTTTGAGTCGTTCTTCCAGACGAACTTTAAATTCGTCAGCCATGTTATTTAAGTTGTATAAAATTGGAGTGTGTTTGACATATAAGCACCATTAACTCGAATGCACTATACGCGGTGGTGTTTGATTGATGTTATTTGTCTGTTTTACAATACGCGGGCACTTTCCACACTTTAACATTATTTAATCTAATAAAAACAAAGATCGTACGCCAGGGTACTTTTGGTTTACGTTCGTCATACCCTCCAATGAAACAAAATTATGAATGAAACTGAATTCAAGGCTACAAACTACAATGCGTATACATCTCGCTCGAGGCGCGCTGTTGCCGAACTGTGACGAAATTCGGAATTTCTCTACACGTTGTCGGAATAAATCCGTAATTAATTCGCCTTTCAAAACGACCAAAACTAGTTCATAAAAATATTTATGTCACGAAATAAAACAGCTATTTTTTAAAAGCAATTTTTATCTTAAATGCACTTAAAAAAGTTTTAAAATATAATAATTAAGATGATTAAAGTTGAGATTTGAAAACGCCGCAAACTTACTTCACATTTGCGCTGTTGGAATAAACTGCTCGGAATCGATTCTAGACATAAATGAATGGATCCCGTTAATCCGGTGTTGATGAATCAAACGAATTTTCACTCCTTTCTTTAATTTCATCACCGATTGATAAAATACCGATAGGACAGTGCTTGAAGAAGGAAATTAGTTCTAAAGTACATAAGATATAGAGTTGTTTTCACAGAAATGATTTTTTACGGTGTGATATTAACGTATTTTTTTATGAATTACGAACGGAAAATTCTCATAATTATATACTTTTCAATGGAAGTCTTTGTGTTTATTATGAATTTCACACGATCAATAGAGAAACTCTGTTAACAATTTATCTATAAAAGTGGAACGTTCAATTCATCATTTTATTATATTCTTTATCTACGTATATCAATATTTACTCTTTACAGATATATTGCTGCTTTTAAAAATAGCTTCACGACTTCCGGTGTAGTTTTTCATTGTACTTTTTTTACTACTCTCTTCTTCGGAATAATGTGTTTAATCTCAAAGATGACGACAGTTCAAAGCACCAACACTTTTTCCCCTCAAGACATTCTTCTCGCACATACCGGGGGCACTCAAAAAGTCACACGAAATACATAAACATTTTAAAATATTTAAAAACCGAATATCTTGAAGACTGTTGTCTACAGAATAAGTTTTTGTTTTTTCTAAATTATACAAATATATTTTTTTAGCGCAACTGTAGTAGGTACTTTTAGTTCATTTCGAAACACTCCTCATATTTTTATTTTGCTATTTACCGTGTCTTATAAAGTTGGGCTTATTTAATGTTATTTACTAAAAATTTAAAAATAAACAATATTTAATTTACTTACAAATACTTTTGTGCTTTTATTTCAATCGGTTGAAATTTTTACCTACAAGTTAGATGATCATCAATACAAAGACGTGTAAAATGTGTTGCATACCGATTTTATTAGCAAAGAATGGGTATGGGTTGGTGACGTTTCTGTAATTCAAAACATACCTGCCTACCTCTTAGTTTATGATGAATTTTCAAAAATAAGTGATGGAAACATTTTATTATAATGGAATTTGTAGAAATGATAAAAACACCCAAATTGGACGGAGTAATTTTACGTAGCCCTTTTGAAAATCCAGTCGAAGGTAGATTATGCATAACAGGACACCATCTGATAGTTTCGTCCAAGAAGGAAGAAGATCAAGAATTATGGGTATGTTTTTACAAAAAACATATTTATAGTTTATTAAATTAAAGATATTTCTAGCTGTTACATCAATGTATAGATTCTGTAGAAAAGAAGGTTTCCAATAACAATACGGCTCAAAACGGTGGCTCAATATTTCTTAAATGTAAAGATTTTAGAATTCTACAGTTGGAAATAGCTCACCCGGAGGATTTTCAAAATGTATTCATGTCTATTCAACGCTTATCCAGCTTGGAAAAACCCGAACTACAGTATCCATTCTTTTACAGACCAATGTACAGTATTTTAGAAGATGGTTATACTCTCTTCAATTTGGAAGTAGAATTTACAAAACTCATAGCTGGTGATGAATGGAGAGTCTCTTACGTCAACAGAAACTTCAACGTTTGTAATTCTTATGGTAGTACTTTAATTGTGCCTAAGAATATAGATGATGAAACCATTATAGCCTCAGCTAATTTTCGAGAAGGGGGACGTTTTCCTTGTCTGAGTTATAGGTAATTTTATTAATTAATATTTTGTGAGTAAATCTAATTTATTTTTAATTTTAAGGCATGAAAATGGTACAGTCTTACTCCGAAGCAGTCAACCAATTTTAAACAATTCAAACAGAAGATGTAAAGCTGATGAAAAGATTTTAAATTCCATTCTAGGACCTTACAAAAAGGGATACATTATAGATTTAAGAAGTGCTTCTTACATCAACTATTGTAAAGGAAAAGGTGGTGGTACTGAGCCTGAAGGTTACTACAATCAATGGAAAAAAGTGTACAGACCTTTGGATAAAATTTCTAAATGCGATGGTTCCGTTTTGGAAAATCTAGGAAAGTTTATTGATGGTAAGATGATTATTGACGGATAGTTTAGGTGTTTAATTGTGTTTTATTTAGCTTGTAATGATGGTGGGTCGTCGGAAAAGTGGATATCAAAGAGCAGTAATTGGTTAGGTCATATACAAAACACTTTAAACGCTGCTTGTTTAGTAGCCCAATGTTTGGATAAAGATGGAGCTTCTGTACTTGTTCACGGCGCTAACGGACAAGATAGTACTTTAATTGTTGCTTCATTAACACAAGTTATTTTAAATCCGGATAGTAGAACAGTTAGAGGACTGCAAGCTTTAATAGAGAGAGAATGGTTGCAGGGTGGTTATCCCTTTCAAACTAGACATCAGAAATTTTGTTTCACCTCTACTAAAAATAAGGGAATCCAACCTAGTTTTCTAATATTTTTAGACTGCGTTCATCAACTGCATTACCAATTTCCAAGGAGTTTTGAATACAAGACTGAAATGCTGATTTTATTATTTGAGCATTCCTATTTTAGTCAATTCGGTAAGTCGCTAATTTTATTGCATCCAAAGGATAAATCTTATTGTTTTAGGTACGTTTTTATGTAATTCCGAATACGAAAGAACCAATATAGATTTATTTAAGAAAACTACAAGTTTATGGTCGTACCTCAATAGACCTGACGTTTTAACGTCACTCTTAAATCCCAGTTACGAGCCTAACAAAGCTCCGATTTGGCCTAGCGTAGCCCCAGTCAGTATAGTTGTTTGGGCTGATCTCTACTTCAGGTTAAAATACAACACTTTTTTATTTTTTAATAATCAGTGCTACTTTTGTTTTCATTTTCAGGTGGTTAATTGACCAACAAGAGCAAAAGAAGGCCTTAACAAAAGTACAAAATTTAATTCAACAAAGCAAAGATCTGAGAAGCACTGCCGGTAAATTAAGGAAACAACTCTTGGATAAGATCAAGGAGTTTCAATGCATGCAAGAGGAATTGAAGGAAGATGATTAAATGTGCGTTTTTAACTCTCTAAATCTAGTTTAACGTTTCTTGTAAGTTTCACTCTGTTTCATATCATTTATTATTAGTCAATTGAGGAAGATGTACTTTGATATAGATGTAATCAGTGCTAGTCATGAAATTTAATATATTTAGCATATCCAGAAAGTAAGACATTTATTATCTCTTTCACTTGCTTCCAGCAGAAAAATTGTATATACGAAAGTTTGGTCTATTTCTAACATACTTTGCAGGTAATTAGGGCTAAGGATTGTCTTAATCTTAAACATGATAATAAAATTGCAGAATTGATCAATTCTCCCAATTACCTAGAGTCCAAAAAGATACAAAATCATTGGAGTCTATTATATCTCTTTAAAAAAAAATGATTTTAAAAAAGTTAGTTGGATCTTGATGTTAACTACCAAGATATTTTTATTTCTTTACTTCATCAATATATACTTTTTACCTTTTCCCTTTTAAAATTGACTTTTGAATTGATCTGTAAATACATTTGAACAATAATATCTATATAACATATCAAAAATTTTAATAACTGAAAAACAAGTGTATTGTCTTTAAAAAAATCGATTTTACAATTCGCATATCAAAACATGTCATTTATATATGGTAGAAATAACAACGGCCCCGAGATTGTTCCTTGTGGAACACCGACGTTACTTGCTCTTACTATTCCAATTGTTCTGAGAATTTCCACTATTTTTTGCGTTTTTTTATTTCAATCTACCGTTGGGTGCGTAAATTATTCTTTTTTCTATCCCTGTTTTTTACTTATTTTGCGGTTTTTTCTCCTTGTTTTCCTGGGTTTTCCCATTTTGTTCTTAATATTTTTGACTCGTCATCCGTTGAAGGTATCAACCCACCAGTTTTAGTTGTTTGCAAAAAACTAAATTTAGATCTTCATAAAATAGTTATTTAAAATATTTTTTTGCACCTTTTCTATTTTCTACCAATAGACCAGCGTTTTCTCTTAAGTATATCCTTTTGGTTAAGATTTGAGTCAAAATAAACATCTTTAAAAGTGAAACCTGACTTTTTGTGAAGAAAAAACTCCACAGAAGGGATTTTCATTAACTCTATTCGATTATCTTCTTGTGTAAGCACTACTGGATATCATTTAGTTGTATGTAGCAAATTCTGCTTGGTGCATTATCTCTAAAAGTGCTGGTAGATCTGTGGTATATAACACCCACAGTAGTGGTCCAATAACATTGGGATTTTCATCTCCATAGAGTGTTTGAAGGTATTGATTGGATCTTCTTCTCATTCAAAGCTGGTTCAGACTCGCTTGACTTCGAAATTGTATTAATTGACTGATATATTCTGCCCAATTCGTAGTCTGGGGTTCTATGTAAACTAACAGAAGATCAACTTCTCTGATCCCATTTTCAAATAAAGGATCACCTCTAATGGTCTTCCCATCTGTATCAAAGTTATCTGCAAAAGAAAATTGTCAATGTCAATTGTGGAATAGTAAATAGGAGAAGGGATTTCCTTGTTTTGGTGGCTGTCAATTCGGACTCTGTATCTTGGTTCACAGAGTCATATGCCTAATTGAAATCAACGATTACATTTTCAGATTTGTGGCAGAATAAAAATCTGGTCTATTGTTGAACTTCTCGATCGGAAGCAATGATCTGCTTATGGATCTATGTATGGGTTTTTGTCCTTCTTTGGGATCAAGATAGTTTCTAAAGTTCTATAGAACTTTGGTCATTAGTTTAAGCATAATTTGCATCATTCCTTTCTGTTGTAGTTCCTTGTTTAAGATTGTGGCTGATTGTTTAATATATTTGGTATGGTTTTGTCTGATGGGTCATATCTTACATGCCATTTGGTGATAATCTTGGATGATCTAGTTGGACTTGGTCAGTTGTTGATATCTTTGTTCCTTCCATGTACAGTTTCAGGAAGATGAAGAGATGGTAATCTGAAGGGAGTTAGAAATGGGAAGGATGGTTGGAGACATCCAATTTGAACGAGGAGAGCAGTTATTTGTGGGTAGTTTATGAGGTAGTGAGAACTTTCTTTCTGGATATTTTTGTACAAGTTTGTTTTTTATCTTTCTCTTTATTATACTATTGCTTTTGCTCAAAATTATAATTTTTTCTCTTAATTTTCTATCTATTGATTATTTATTTTTTATCTCTGAATATTTATTTATTTAGAAAAAGGAAGATTTAACAAACCCAGATTTATTTAAATTCATACAAAAAGAATCAGGGGAAGAAAAACATTTCTTTAGTCCACTCTCTCTTGGGTTAATGATCCCTACAAGGTGAAGGTGGGGATTGAAATTAATTTTTGAAGAAAAATAGGAAAGCTCAATTTTAGTAATTAGGGACTTTTTATGAAAATAAGATCTGGATTTGTTTAGTGTCTTTTAAAATATATTTATCGCATAAGTGCTTAACAGTTTAATTTTTTACCAATTAATTAATGGTATTGTTACAAATTTGCTATGTTACAAACTACAAAATTAAAATTCATCGTAAGATTTTAATTCAATTTGAATATGGTCAATTTTTTCAAACAGTAGTGCCATTTAAAAATATCTGATCTGAATAAACATTTAGTATGTCAAAAAAATATTAAAAAACATTAAAAATTAAGAAAAGTGTTACCTAACATAGTTTACACTACCACTACACCAGCACACACTTTTAAAAGCCCACTTTCAGTTTACATTTAGTCTCTGAAGTAGATAACTTAGTTATCGAAACTCGGATTATAAGGTTTAAAAAGTGTGTTGGTGTTTTGGTTTTTCAAATTATTCTTATTTTTTGAGACGCTTTATTTAAAAATATTTTATAAAAGTCAATTAAATTCGGTTTACTTAAAAAGCAGTATTTAGAAATTAAGTTTTTAATGTATATTTTTTTAAATATCTTATTATTAAAATTTGCGTTCAATTTTTTAATGTATTTTTATTAAAGTTAGAGATTAACCTTTAAAGTTTTTTCTTGTCAAACGTTTTTGACGATTAATCCTTACAACAGTATGACCTTGAAAAACTGAAATTGGCAGATATCTACGTTTTTACACTGAGAGAAATACAATAAATGTTTACGTATTTAATGGTTACAAGGAGAAAAATAATATACTATTAGTTCTATTATAAGTATAAGTGTTTTAAGGTCTTAAGTAGGGTATAAAATAGGGTAGGTACCGATAAAAAAAATTAATGATAAATTATTTTATTTTCAGTTTTTACCAATGAGATAAAATAGTTATTTTTCGACAACAAGCAAAAAAAATAATTTGACAGAAGCCCTTACTTTCGCTTCTTGTTAGTTGGTGTATTCTTTGATATTGGCAGATTACATATCTCATATATACAGGGTGATCCGTTAAGGGTAGCCTATTTTATTTTTTCAATCCAAAACCGTTTGTCTAACGAAAAAAAGTCGAAAGGTTCTTTTTGTTAGCAACTAATAAGAGATTAAAAAGCCGATTTTTATTTTGATAAAAATCAGTGGCGTGCTATTTTTTAATGTAATAAATTTATATTTTGGTCAATTTCAACGGTTCAAAAAAAGGTAGATTCTGTTCATTACATTATAAAGAAATTTATTCTCTTTTAAAATATATAAAAGTTAATATACAATTGCATTTGTTTGTTTTTTTGAAAAAAACTCAAAAATTTGCTATAATTTGAGTTAACGCCATCTAGCGGCGACAGCAAAAGTCAAAAATGCAAAACCAAATAAGCGTTTTATAGTGCAAATTATGCTCTTTCATATGAGCCTAAGTTTGCTAAAATCGGTCAAAAAAACGGGAGAAATCTTGGTTTGTTTATAAAAAAAATTGAACTTCCCCCACAGCTTTATTTTGATAGATAATACAAAACGTTTTAGACAAAAAATATGGGGAAATGGTCAGTAAATATGAAAATGATATCATCGATATACTTTCATTATGCAAAATTCTATACAAATCCCATTTTTCTACTTGGTGTTGATTGTTACGTCCTCTAGCGGACGTTTGAAAAACTCGAAGATAATTTACAGCAATTTCTCTTGGCGACCAATATCTTATGAGATATGGCCGCTCGCTACCCTTAACGGATCACCCTGTATATAGAGTCATCCTGGATTGGAAACATGTCAACTACCTCGACGGTGACAATGGAGATGACTCAGTGTCTTAAAGAGCTATATCGCTTCAGGATTTTGTGAGATGTCAGTACTCACCACTTTCTTGGATCCTCTTCTCTAAGATACATTGACAGAAACGTTCTTCTGCTGATTATAGATGAATGGGAAGAGGGGAAAATCTCTTTTCCAGCGACTGCTTATGCTTATAGCTTAAAATGGATTGAGAGGAAAACTCTTCAACACTGGTTAGATCTTCCAAGGGGTTTACCGTCACACCCTCAGATCCTGAAGTGGAATATAGAAGGGATATTCGTATTAAGGAAACTTCATTTATCTAAATCAATCATTGACTTTGTTAAAAAATGGTGAACTATATCTTCGTAAGATCATCTTGTACAGGTGTCTCATATTTAATGGTTTATTATCCTTTATCTTTTTCAAAAGGATTATAGTAAAAAAGTGTGGTTACATTTCAAATAAGTAACGAGTTGGTTGTTTATAGCAAGAGGTCATAATTGATAGAAGAACCACTCCTCTTTTTTTATTTATTTATTCACGGGCAAGCCTAATTCACAATAAATATACAGTGTTAAATTGCTCTAAAAATAGAAAAAGAAAACACGTCAGGTATTAAATTTATGAAAAAAACAGCAAAACCAAAACCCAAAATACAGTAGAGGGTGACAACACCATAACTTCAGCCAACACTCGAAAATTTGATATCAAAGTTTAAGCTCCATCAGATGTTTTTTAAACTTGAAAGTTGACACATTAAAAATTGAGATGTTTTCAATGGAGTTAGCTAATCTGAGTGTCCTAGGGAGACTATTCATTGCATAGTTGTACCTTTGAAATGAAACATGAAAGGTTTGCACTTGCCTAGTTACACGAAGAGGAACAACTAAATATATTTTAGAGAGAAGCTAGGGACTATTACACATTCCATTAATTATATTAAAAAGCTGTATGAGATCTCTTTGCTTTATGCGAATCTATAGGGTAAGAATGTTTAATAAAAGCTCTAAAAATATCATAACGATAGAAAATACGCATCTTAAAGGCAATGTATCTTAAAAAATTATGCCGAACCGATTCTAGTTTAGCTTTATAAGTAATTTAATGCGGAGACCATACTGGAGAACAATAATCAAGGTGTGTTCTGACTAGAGAACAATAAAGGGACTTAATAGCCCTGGTGTTAGTAAAATCACAAGTGGTTCTCTTTAGAAAGCCTAACATCTTCATAGATTTCTGAACAACAGTAGTAATATGAAACTTATATGTGAGTGAGGAGTCTAATGAAGCACCAAGGTCTTTAATTTGCGAAACACAATTTAAACTGACATTATTAATGCTGTAATCAAAAGCTGTTGGGTGATGTATTCGATAAAAACGCATAATATGACACTTGGATGCATTAATATTCATACCACTTCTTACACACCAATCTGATAGGCTATACAAATCAGATTGCAAAATCAAGGCATCATCATCACTATTAATTATTTTAAAACTGAAAGCAATACATTATGTCATTAATAAACAAGTTAAATAATAAAGGACCCAGATGAGACCCTTGGGGAACTCCAGAAGTCACCGGATTTGAACGATTTTTGTTCCGAATTGATCTGTAACGGGGTCGAGGTTAAAAAAATAAATCAACACATTTAAAAAATACTCTTAAAAGATATATTACTCTGTTAGTCATAACATAACGTAATCGCTTAAACGTACACTCCTCTTGTGTCATTTATTCTTCAGTAATCTGTACTTCCTTTTCGAGAAACGTCCGCAAAACACGCCGACGAAAAATATGCTGCCGATTATCATAAACAAAACTATCACAAAGTAATTTTTCGAAGGCGAAGCCGACACAGTCCGGTATAAATCATTAAAATCTTCAGGAACTTCGATCTAAAACAAACCAATAAAAAGTAACACTAAAGATAAACAAATACTGAAAATAATTTCACACAAGATGCAGTCAATAGTAAAAATTAAAAGTAGAAAATTGTTTCTACCTGCACCCAAGGTAAAGAAACTTAATAGTTTCTATACTGTTGGGGCATATAGCCCAGGAAGTAGTTGTTTTTTCATAGAAAACGGTCAAGCTTGGTAAAGTTTCTTTACCTTGGGTGCAGGTAGAAACAATTTTCTACTTTTCATTTTTAAAAAGTAACACTCTTACTCACCACTTGAGCAGCGTTTCTGTACATCTCCAACCTCTCTCTGAGCTTCTTCCTGCAGTCTTGAGACAAATCCTGCTCCGCAGCAGACATCACAGTTTTTAAACAATTTATTTCTACGGAAGTAAAATTAATTTAGTCAAAAATTTCACTGTTTTTATTATAAATAAACTTACTTCTACCGTTCCCTTGTTCTATATCTTTGCAATGAGTTAAAAGGTCAAAAGCGCAGGCTCTTTGCAGTAGAGGATCCGCTTGAATGTCCGCTTCGGAACCTTCTATCAAAGCCGCGATTTCTATTCGACATTCTTGCGTTGGGATTTTCTTCGACATAAAAGCGTTCTTCAAACACTCCACCGTCGACCCAGATTCGTCTTCCTCCAGCTTACAAATCATTTCCAACTCTTTCTTACACATCAACTAAAAATAACCTTTCAAAAATCCGTTAAACAATAAAATCTTTCACTTACCCTTAACAAAGGATCCATGTTGACATTCAGCGCCATCTCTCGCAAAATATCCGCCATCTCGTGTTCGCAGGTACTCGACAATTTACCCAACTTGAACTGATTCTTCAGGCATTTAATCACCAAATCTTCGGGTTTCTTTGAGTTTTTAGAACCGAGCAATTCTTTCTTACAAAATTTGTTAATGTCCGGTTGGCAATTTTTTTGTAACGACGGATTTAGCAGAGCGTTCGAGTTTTGTTCCATCAGACGATGCGTGACGATCAATCGACACTTTTTACTGAACCCTTTTTCGTCCTTGTTCAACTAATAAACATAATAACAAAAAGATTAATAGATATTTATTGAAATAAAGGGTTTATCTTACTTTCAGGCAATCGAAAACGTTTTCCTTGCTCGCTCTCGGACAGTATTGATCTATCGATTCTGCACAATTCGTTAGGAGAGCGTAATCTACGCTGTTATCAAACGCTTCCATCTTTTGGATCTTGAAAACCTTTTTTCCACACAACGGGCTCAGTTGGTCGTGAGGCACCGTTTGCAGGCACTCCAGTACCTGAAAGGCAAAAATTATTCCAAAGGAATTCACATTTTGACTCAGCTTAATCAGCTGATACCACAACATAACTTATATCAAATTGTAGCAATAAAACTCGAAGTCAAGCCACAGTATAGAACTAATTCAATGGTAAAAGTGCTGCGACATGTTTCGGTCAACAGACCATCATCAGGCTCTATAAAGAGAACATATAATGTCAGAAAAAAGGTCACAATATATATAATACTAACATGATTAAGAATGAAAGAACATGGTTAATTAACAATATCAGCAAAATGCAATCCAATAAATTTAGATAATAACAAAAGTAACATTAAAACTAAATAATTAATTATAGGTTGAGTGGAAGAGCAGTATCCTCTCTAGAAATAGAGTGGATTCTGAACTCTGCCTTTTGACGCAAATGTCCCTTATGTACTCTATTGTTAACCAAATTATCGTCAATAAAATCAATATTATTATTATTATTAATACATATCTAAAACAAACTCACCTATGTGTGCAGACTGTGTAACATGATATGTTAACTAAAAACGTAGTATATTTAAATTAATTATATGGCTAACGCTAACACCTTAACATGTTAATTATTACAAACGATTCCTGTCAGTAATTCCAACTTTATACACGATATTTAATGTGGCATAGTTCAATACCTTCAATGCCACGATTCATTCTCTTATTGTCATTGGTGTTACAACCAGGTATGTTTTTTGATTTATATTTTTGGTAAAAGATTTTAAATATCATTTGTATAAAACATAACATAAATATAATCAGATGAGAATTTTCACATTTATAATTATTTCAAGAATATTTTGAGGGCAATTTAAAAGTAATAATTGTAAATTTTTTTGTAAAAAAATACAAAATGGCGAGTTAAGTACATTTCTGGAATTCTAATTGTAATATTAATGTATCTTTTGTTACTACTGTATGTTCTGTAATATATCCAAATGGTAAATGTAGATTTCGGAATACGCTGTTTTGTATTTTTTGTACGGAAAAAAATAAACGATCACGTGGCTGATGCTGACAATTTTTCACGGCATTGGAATATAAAATACCAAAGACACTACAAATTTCAAAGACACTACAAGTTTGCTACCGAGTTATCACTGAATTACCGCTGATTGGTTCTACAATGGTGGACTGTTCACCAGACCAACCCTTCACTGGACCAGCCCTCTCCTGGATCAACCATTGGATCGCAGATGTAAAAAAAGATAAGTCGACTAACGTAAATAAATGCATTTATAATCTTATACAGCTGTCGTTGTATATATATATATATATTGTGACCTTTATTCTGACATTATATGTTCTCTTCATAGAGCCTGATGATGGTCTGTTGACCGAAACATGTCGCAGCACTGATGTAACTTTTACAATTGAATTAATTATATACTGTAGGTTTACTTCGAGTTTTATTGCTACTATTCGTACCATCCACATTTGAGTTATGGATAACCTCTATAATTTTAGGAACTAGTTTGATATACGTACCACATTAATAGAGGGCACCACATCTCTGAGCACACAACACATACAGCAACACACATTTAGTTGTTTCAGTGTTCAGACAATTGTATTTTAACTGGTTTTATTATTTTTATTATTATTAATAAATGCTTTTAAAATAATTTTTATTTGTGTGTTGCTGTATGTGTTGTGTGCTAAGATGTGGTGCCCTCTAATGATGTGGTACGTATATCAGACTAGTTCCCAATTTTATATCAAATTACCTTCCCAGTATGTCTTTATCTGTATTTAAATAAAACAACAATAAATATTTTTGCTTTCCTTATAATTATTACCAAATGTTTTAAAATCTCCACAAAGATCTAGATCTTCAATTTTAACTGTTAAGTCGTTTTAAAGAAAGTTTCTTAACAATTATGATCAACTTTTCGTTGCCTGAGTCTAACTTTCAATCTTCTCAGTTTCCTGAATAGTTACAGTCAATTTCAAATCTTTTTATTGATGAAAAGTCTGGAAATTAATGTAGGAAGATGCTCTGATGAAAGTATTTACACAGATCCATAGTTAATAATAAAATAATCTTATCCTTTGTTTTAATACACCAGTTTGTGTCAAGCTTTTTAAGATTAAAATGTATTTGCTTGCAGCTAATTTTGAGTAAGACCTAGATCTTCAATTTTAACTATTAAGTTATTTTAAAGCAATTTTCTCAACAATTGTAGTCAACTTTTCATTATCTGGAACTTTCAAAATCGTTAATTTCCTGAATAGGTACAGTCAATTTCAAAGATTTTTGTCAATAAAAAGTCTAGAAATTAATGTAGCAAGATATTCTAATGAAATTCTTTATACAGATCCAATAAAACCTTCAGTTACACTCAGAATTACTATTTAGGGAAATTTTGCACAGCACAAAACGCTGTAGATTTTCAAAAAAGTTGTTCATAGTCAGAAAACCGTTAAAACTTGTGATTAGGATGTTTCCCATACCCTAGAATCAACAAAAACGCCTATTTACAACAAAGTAAGCAACATACCAATGCATAGAGGATGTGTAGATGAAGATTTAACAGTCTAGTAAGTCATATGTGACTGCTCAACTCTTTTGACCAAAAGAAAACCCTATCCAAACGAGAAAAAATGGGCTTGATTACGAACTAAGGAGAAGAAACAAAATGACTATGTCTGTGGTTAATTGTTCCAAAGTAAATTATTGATGCACTGGTGGAATGCTGGCACTTAAATCCAAATTGGAAGGTAGGAATGATACCACAGAAGTTCCGGATCCAGTTCTTGTAAAGTTTACCAAAGGGGTTTTCCAGAATAGTGACTAGAGAGATGATCCTGATTTTTTGTATGAAGCCAGTACTACTGCCTTGAGACAGAAATACACAAAGCAAAAGATTGTTTGTCAAAAGTTTGGAAAAATTTGGAATGGCTGACTAAACTTCTACCAACTTCAGCCACCCAACAAAAAAGACAGTGTACCAGATGACAGAATGTTCCCCTATAATCATTGGAATGGTAATCTTGTACAACAGACCAATCTTTTCGAAAAACCAAAACGGTATTCTGCCTTCAATTGAAATGAACTGAAGAAGATTCCAAATAATAAGTATAAATCATGTGTTCACAGATCAGCTGCTGTCTGTTCTATTTACAAAGGCATTTTATTGATGAAACAGCATCAAATTAAAAAATAAAATGCCCTCTGAACCGGATAAACACATTGTCTTTGAAGAAAGACTGTATAAGTATTTTAGCCACTTCCTTAAGTCTATTAAGTAAGCAAGAGCCAAGACATTGGGAAGAATTGTCATTAAAACTGGCGGTGAATGACATGTTGAGAATTACAAACCAAATTTATTTCAAAGGCTTACTGTTAAATCATTTTTCTTAAACAAAACCTAGTTTGTATCATAAAATAGCTGTAAATTTAACTTTTTAGGAGTACCACAAGGATCGAACTTGGGTACACTACTACTTTTGTTATTTATTAATAATTTATACAAAACAATATCTGCGTCATACAAATTTTTGTTAAAACCATATTATTAAAAATTAAGCCTTAAAGAGCTGGAGGAACGTTTGAATAAAATTAAAAACCTTTATTTTTTCTTTATGTATAGTAAATTTACCATCATTCAATTTACGTATTTTATTATCTATTTACCTTGGCTTCGCCGGATTGTACATTTTTGCAAAACTTCCTTATGTCCAGCGCGCAGGAACTCTTCAATTCCGGATCGTAATTGATGTTTTCTCTTTGTTGAAATATTTGCGCCTTCAATTGTTGTTTGCATTCCTTCGGTATTACGCCCTTGTCGCCGTTGATGGTGGCGTTCAAGATATGTTCGCTGAGACATTCGATGACCGCGTTTTTCGTACTAGCCGTACTGCATAGTCGCTTCGCGTGCGATTTGCACGCCAATTTGAATTTGAACGTAAATCTGTAGTCTTTCAACGATATTATTTGGAAATGTTCGATGCTGGCTCGACAATTCGGCGTGGTTTTTACTTGAGGGTGATTTTTATTTTCTACAACACAAAAACATCCATTTTATATGATGATATTTTAGATCTGAGGTTGTCTGTCTGTCATCTTACCAACCAAACGACAGTTTATGGGCCCAGGACACAGATGGGACAATAGAAAGGAACAAAAACTGCAAAAGAGGAATGGGATAGTCAAATGCAGGATAGTAAGATGGAAACTGACAAAGAGACTGGAAGACAAAATGAAGAAAACTTTTTATCCAGGATATAGGTTACTGCTAATAACTTCTGGATTAGATTAACAAGTTCACTAAGAATAAAATATACGTTTGGAAATGCAAATATAGGACCTTAAATGAAAATAATGGAAAAAGCATCAAATATTTCATAAAACTGTTCGTATCTCAACGGAGAATTATGTTAGTATGAAAAAAACTGACAAATCTGGGGACTATCCAAATAATATTATGGCGGGGATACCTCAAGGTTCCGTATTGTCACCGATGCTTAACACACTCTTCATATATGACTTCTGCGCCATCTACAGTGATATAACACTAGTTCAGACAACGAGGTACGGATCTGTCGTAGACCGTTATCATTCAATTAGTAGAAAACGCCAATGCAAGTATAGGTAATACTAAAGGTAAGTCCTCATGCACGTAAAATTGCGAATTATTTTGTGCGGAATCATTCCCATTGGCGGTATAGGTGACATTTGACAGTGACATTGAAAAGAGGGGAAGTAAGTAGCGATATTTTTCAACTTCTTGAGGCGTACGAAATTAGTTCAATATATTTAACTTTTTCGCTCAAATTTGGCGAACATTGTATGGAAGTGTGGTTATTTTTGTATGTAGGGCTACGGGTGTCTGTGATTTTTAGGTTATTCATCATTTTTCAGATAAAAATGGATACATAGGAGCTGACAAACCGGGTCCCTAACCAAGTATTCAAACTATCAAACACCTAACAATAAGGCTTTCCAAATCACGTGACATAAAGATAGCGTCTGTGGGCAAACCTTAGAACATAACACTGTCAAAGTCACAGACCACATATAATCAAAGCTTCATAAACCATTCTATACTTGGTTGTTGTCAGTCATCCTTGTTTGATCTACTTGCACAACCAATCACAAGGCATGTAACAGGCGTTTTTTCAACTTATAACGTTAACAAATTCCAAATAATATATAAAATCTATTTTATAAAGTCACAAAAACTATTTTCTCAAAACAATAAAAACTTCTACACCAACTTAAATAAAGAAAGCACTCTGACAAAAATACAGAACAATACTATTGTTTGCCTACAGCCGCCATTTTTGACAGGTCGTTGGAAAGTCCAATAAAGAAAAGAAATGCACATAACCTCTAAAAAAATTGAAAAAACGTGACTTTGTTTAATAATTCTGTCAGATATACTGTGTAGACTGTGCATATGTAAATGAAAGTTCGTTGTTAGTAGTTGAGGTTCCAACCGCAAAAAACGCTGGTGTGCTGTCATATGTCACATCTGTCAAATAATTTTCGTGTTTTGTGAATTTCATTGCCATTTTGTGTTTATAGTAAGTTAAGTTCGGTTATTCTTTACAGTATCTCAATCTCTGGTATCTCAATCGCCGCAAAAGAGATAACCAGAAAAGAAATTTCTGGCAAAAACATAATAATCTGCACTGACAGTAGACAAGCCCTATTAACCTTGAATAGACAACGCTTTATCTCAGGGTTAGCACTAGAGTGCCACCAAGATTTAGCCAACGCCTCGGTAGATAATAATATCGTACTAAGGTGGGTAAAAGGGCACGACAGGAGCAAAGGTAACCGTATTGTTGACTCTCTGGCCAGGATGGCGGCTGGACTGAAAATTTTGGGACCAGGCGACACCCATGGTTTGACGACTTCGACAATTGCGGAACTAGCCAAACGTTACACCCGTACTCAATCCCTTAAGAGATGGGATGAAACCAAAGGATGCAGTTATGCCAGGATTACCCTGGGCGACCCTGAGAAGCTGGATACGAATAAATATTTGGCGATGACCAGGAAGAACCTACGTTTAACAGTGGGATTTCTGACTGGACACTGTCAACTAAGGAAACATCTCCATATTATGGGGCTAGTGGACATACCTCTATGCAGGAGGTGTGAACAGGAAGATGAAACTGTCAGGCATGTCTTATGTGAATGTCCGGAGCTATCGTCGATAAGAGAGTGTGTGTTCGGTGAGTCTTGGCCTACACCTGCCGACATTAAGGAGATGTCCCCTGTCTTCCTTCCTGGATAAGGCAGGATGGACAATGTCCTAGGAGGGCGGCTCCTAGGGAGGATGTACAATGGGCCATATTGTGGCCTAAGTGCTGTGGGTCTATACTCACCCTTCCTACTCTACAGATACAGATACAGATCTTTACAGTAATTTATAGTGCATAAAATCATAAAGATGTATATTTGTGTATTATTGAAGATACCTCGAGATTTTTCCCATCAAAACCTATTAATATTTAAATACATTTAGTTTCCCGCTATATCTTATAGAATGATCAAAAAATGTTCCAAAACGTTCATGGCTTTTTCGAGAAGTGTGAATCGTTATATAAAAGGACGTCGTAAGATGGGCGAAGTATAGTTTTGATTTAATATGCAAAACAGTTAAAAGCAAATGCAAGTGGAACAGTTTATAATTTAGTAGTGAATCTGAGAACATAAAAGTAATTGATTAGTGACATTATACAAGGTCATTAGTGTCTGAAATAATTACCTACACTAAAAAGTAACAATATTACTGTGCTTACCTACTAGACAGGCCATAATATCGTCATCTTTGGCGCACAGACCGTCGATGATCTTTCCGCAGTACTTGGAAATGTACGGATTCAATTCGATTCTTTGCGATTCCATTTCGGTGAAAGCCTCGACTTTGTCTGCGCACTTATCTTCGAGTTCTTCCAGGTGATCTTGGAGACATTCGATTTCTTCGCCTCTCCTTATTTTGTCTTGACAATAAAATCCCAAATCCTTGACGCAGGCCTCTTCGATTTCAGGTTGGAGGTCGACGCTTAGAGCACGTTGTCGCATAACTCGCTGTATCTGCTGAAGGCACTCTTTGTCGATCTTCAAAGATTCGTCCGATAGGTATGCATATCTGTAGAGACAAGGTAAGACTTGTCGGGAATAACTAGGACCGACGCTGTTTTCCGATTCCACCTCTAAATGACATAATTTCGTAGCATCGTTTCTGCAAGACCTATATAACTGCGGATCCAGCTCGAAATCTCTGGCTACGAAGTATTGGATTTCCAGAAGAGCATTCTCGCAATCTTCGGTCATTATTTCCGATCGCATGTTATCCATAAGACAAGACATCACTCTTCCGTTACCTCCTCTGACGTGTCTGCAGGCTACTTTGACCACCGGATCGCAAGCTTGTTGTAGGACGGGATCGACGTTCCAATTTTCACCGGGGTCCACCTGGTGCATCAAATCTTCCAACTAAATAAAAATGGTTTTAATAAAAAATAAGAAAAATCGGTCGAAAAATATCTACTTACAGCTCTCATACAAGCTGGTCCTAATCTAGCAGTTTCTTTTTCTACGTTCCTAGCGTGACTCATTAAACAATGCAAAGTTTTACCTCCTATTGAGTATTCTGGACAAAATATAGCAGTCTCATTCTTGCAATGGTTCACAACCTCAGGGGACAACCTGTTAATACAAACCTTTAACTAGCAGGACCAATAACTTTTAAATATCTGATAGTGCCTTTATTTATTTGTCTTTGGTCCCATGGAGATTGATTCAGCAGAATATTAAGGAACAAGCATTTTCTGGACGAACAGAGAGAAGCAGAAGAGGTAATGCTTAGAAAAGCTGACAAAACCTTAAGTTTACATAAAACTATACACCTAAAAGTGAACAAGATATTCTACAGAAACTTCTAGAATAAACAGGAGCAATAGGAATACTACCAGAAGTTCTACAGTTTGTATTTATAAAGGACATCATATTTCCAGATCAACTTCTGAACTACTTAACCATAAGAGTAGAAGATTCAGAATAAGGATTGAAAAACTAAATTTGAAGTGTCACAAGTAGTTTTGTCATTGGCAGTAGGAAGAGAAGTAACCCAAAGGACAATATAGACTTAGATTTATTAAATCTCCATTAAAACATGTTCAACATGGTGATAATTTGATAAAATAATGAGAAATTAAACAAAAAAGAGTAATTCTCTTAAATGTTGTTATCTTACTAAGAAAACTGTATTTTTTTATGAAAGGCACAAGCAAAAAATTAGCAAAAATGTATGTATCACATTTTTAAAATGGTAATAGACTAGCAACAAATCATGGCATTATCAAATTTTTAAAATCCTTAAGTTATTCTGGTAGGTTTAAATTATTATTTTCATTATTGCAAGTATGAAAATTAAAATACTGGTTCTAGCTAATGATAAGCTCAATATTACTCACCTATAATCATCCATTAACATTCTCCTGTGTTCAATAAGCTCACTCTCACATTCAGAACTAATGTATACTTTTGGAATTTTTGAATTATTCCTGACATAATTTTCTAAACATAGTAAAATTTGTGCTAGTTTTACAGCCTTATCACTAGAAACTTTTTGTCTGCAAGAGGTTTTTTTAATATCTTCTTTACAAGCTTTCAGCAAACCCTTACTAACTCTGTAATCTTGAGAAATGACTTTTTCTCTTCTTCTTAAGTGCTGTCGACATTTTGTGGCCAAAGTGGAATCATCCAAGTGTAATTGTTTTAATAAACAAGGAAAAACCCTTCCAGACCCTTAAAATACAAGCTATTTGGTGCATTTAAATATTTCAACACAATATTTATACATACCTTCCAAAAATCTGCCACAGTATCTCTGATAGTCTTCCCTACAATCCAAATAAAGTTGAGCATCTAGTTTTATATTGTTTGATTGTAATTCAGATAAGTGAAATATTTCATTTCTACACTTATCTCCAACTTCTAAAATTTTATCCTGTAAACATGAAACAGTTCGAATTTGTGAAAAATTATCTCCATCTATAATGCCACATTTAAATTTTTGAATTTCTTCATTACACTGATCTAAGAAGTCTGATATCCATTTATAATCTGTAAAAGCAATGCTCTCTAGGCGAGTAATGGCTCTGTAACAATTTTGGTTATCAATATTAGTAATTTTTTTCACTATACACTTTAAATAATTATCTTGTTGGCACGATAATTTATTCAGTTCTTTATCGCAGACCGGGGATAGGTACTGTTGTACCCCATTGTAACTTGTGATGGTTTTTACTCTATCCCATATAATATTCTTACAATTATCATTTAAACGGTTTAAATGTTGCGGATTTGAAGCTAGTAAACATTCTAATATTAAAATATCATCTTTTTCACTTAAATTGTGGCAGATAATTCCTACGGCTTGGCACGCTGGCTCATCTATAATAGTAGACTTTGATATGTTTCGGCCTGTTGTTTTTGATAATATTAATAAAAAATATAGATGAAGTAGCAAGATTATTGAACTATGATGCATGATTTCTATACAAATACCCCCTGTTGATTTTAAATTTCTATATTTGTTCCTAATTTACAAAAAAAAATAATATAAACAATCATTACTTATCAATTGTATTATGTATTTACTTGTATTTACTGATTAACTGATCATAGATAAATTAACTAATCTTGACTTACACTTGACATACTGCAACTTCATTGTTATAAGTGACAGATATCAAAACAAACTAGGAAAAATTTAACTTTTATTATAGTTTGATATATTTATTTAAACAATTATTAAAAATATTGTCAAGAAAGTTCGGTAATATAAAAATTATAATTAATTTACTGTATTATTAAAATAGCTGACAAAGTTTAAGGAAAGAAAAGGAAAAGAAGAAATCCTATTTGACAGTTAATGTAATTTTTCTCATTTTTGAAATAACTTTTTAGGGGACAATATAGTTTCTTTTCATTCTTATTGCAACAATATAAAAAAATTATCATTTTATTTTTTTAATAATAATGTGTAGTTAAAGATTTATTGGGTTATTTCTCAATTTAAATGACCTCTTTGATTTCAAATTTCCCGCCATGTGGATATGACAGGCACTGGTAAAACAGTTAAATGGGTATGTTGATTGTTGTTTAGTTGTGCGAAGTATATGAAAAAGATATTAAAATAATTGTTTTAGTGCATCGGTAAAGTTCCTAAATAATCTTAAAAATGTGGTAAATGTGTAAATTAATAAAAAAACCAAGTGGTGACAAGCAAATGTTTAAATGGAAGCATCCTCCATCATTACCCAGGTGTCAAGAGACGAGGAACATCTGAATAATTATGCTACAGAGAAAGGTAAATCTTTTCGTAAAGATGAAACAGTTATTTCCTTTACTAGAGTCGTTAAAAATAGTGATTTAAAGAAAATGTCACATTTGTTTAAAAGATGGACTAAAAATTCCTGCTAAAAGTTCACAGTAGGCGTGTAAGGTGTAAACAGAGAGGTGAGGTAAACACTTGAAACCGAGATTCTTATTTCTGATCAAGGTCTACAACTATAACCTATGAATTAAATTGAATAATTAACTTTGTTAATTATTACAAATATTAAAATTTGTACAATTTTAATTATTTAGTCTAGCCAAGGTGGAGGTGGTCATTTTAAAGTGTAATATTCACATTCCTTTGCCACACTCGATGACCTCTTTAAAAAGAAATTGTCGATTTATTACTTTCACATTATTAAGCAATTATCTAAAACCCTCCAAAACGTCAAAATTAATATCCTTATCTTAAATATTTAACAAGTGTGCATTTCGTACAGGGTCACCCAAAAATAAATCTGGCCATTATTAAAATCCAAAAATAAATGTTGACTTCCTAAAATAGGTTGGTATTCGTGACTCGGGGGGTTAGCGACGTCACATTACCGCACGTGATAAATATGCGAACCTAAATGTTATTTAAACAAAACGAATTATTTTTTAATTAAATGCACATTCCATTTGAATTTATATCAAATAAGCTAATTGTTAAAAACAATATTACATGTTATGTTTTTTTAATGTCCAATAACAGTGACTGCATGCTAATTTTTTTGTTTTTAAAGCACACTGTATACACAATTTGTATTTTCAAACATAATTTGCTTTGTACTCTGTGCAAATACAAGATAATCTTATTTACAGTACTCTTAACTAATCTTATATAAGTAATATACTGATAAACTTTTTTTAACATGTTTTTTTTTTGTATTGGTTATTGTATCAATATATCTGAAATAATGCCAATACTACACCCATGCTAGAAAATAAATATGTGGGAGATTATGGAGTAGGAAACCCAAGCAAATGTACTGGCTTTATCTGACAGCTATAAGTTCTGATCTTGTAGGCTAAAAGGAAAAAGTGACAATGACAGCCATGTCCAATAGTACTGCCACTGCTGTCATTGGTGTGTTCTTCTTTGATTGGCCAAAATAAGTGATAGTTACATGGAAACAGATCAGGACTGTAGGGCAGATGTTTCAATGTTTTCCATTTAATTTAGTAATTTTTTTTGTTACATCTGTGTGATAAAATTGTTGTAGGTTTGTACATATTAGCAAATAATCTGCTCTGGCAAGCCAAACTGTTGTATCTGCCTCCACTTTACATCCTTAACCAATATATACCAGCAGTGGTTTTTGAAGAGAAATCAAGGGTAAGTTTGAGGGAGCACTTGTGTTGAATCTACCCTGAAAAGTGTGACCAGTTTGTAGTAAAATTTGGTGGAGTTTGTGGGGATATCTTCCTAATTTATTGTCAAAGAGGTCTGGAGATGCCTTACTTTTTTAAAGTAAACCTACTTTGAGTCCTTAGACATATTGACATTTAAAATAAACATAAAAATTGGCCTTCCAGCTAGAATAGGAGCTAAAAAAACTATAGGTCTGTAATAATCTAAAATAATGTAGCCAATGAAAAAATATTGAATTGGGTGGATCTTGATATGGTAAATAGTGGTAGGAGGATGAGAATAATTGGATTTGCAGAAAGCAAAATATTAAATGGTGGTGTATATGGAATTTTATATATATATACTAACCTTACCCTAATATCTTAAATTATTATACATTCTGTTTCAAAATTGGAAAAAAGTGTTAAAAATATTAATAGATTTAGTAGGTGTTCAAGTGTATATTTTCTTTCAAAAGGCTCACTATCCACACAAGAAGATGGTACTGACCAACTTGCCCAACTTCAGTCTCCAAAAACTAAAAAGGGCACAACAAAGAGTTTCTTCCGTTCGTTGCTTTGTTGCCTCCGACCGAAGAAATCAAAACCACAAATCTTGGATCCATGTTTGGATGGCACGCAATGCGTCGACCACAGTAGATGTAGCTACCTCCTCAGTCCCCCCAGAGCAGAGGACACTAACAAGAAGTGCATGGTTATAGATTTGGACGAAACTTTGGTACATAGCAGCTTCAAGGTAAGTTTTTAATCTTTGTTATAAAAAATACAAGAGTTAATATGATATAATTTATTTCAGCCTATCAGTAATGCTGATTTTGTCGTACCAGTCGAAATAGATGGTACTCTACATCAAGTATACGTTTTAAAAAGGCCACACGTCGATGAGTTCCTCCAAAGGATGGGCGAGCTGTACGAGTGTGTTCTTTTCACGGCATCTTTAGCTAAATACGCCGATCCGGTGGCCGATCTTTTAGATAAATGGGATGTATTCAAAGCAAGATTATTCAGAGACAGTTGTGTCTTTTATAGAGGAAATTACGTGAAAGACTTGAACAAGTTGGGACGAGAATTACAACAGATCGTCATCGTTGATAATTCCCCTGCTTCATACATATTCCATCCAGATAATGCTGTAAGTGTTCATTATTTATTTTTATAAAACTGCATAAAAAGTATATACAAATTTAACATAACTATAATTTATGGGAAATAAAATTTCAATATCTAAGTTGCACAGCCATTCAGTTGATTTAGGTTTGCTTGTCCTGGAAGTGGTGGTCAAGCTGAGAAGTGTGGTAAGTTAATAGTTCTTAGGTAGTTCATCATTTAGTTTTGAGTAAATTTATGACTTGAATTCAGCAGATCACTAAAGATGTCCTTTCATCTCTTTTAAGTAGGAACATTGGATTATCCTATTACATGAATTCAGGGATTCCAGAATTTTGTGACCATTTTATGAATTCACAGTATATATTCCTTTCAAAAGCCGTAGGGGTTTATATTTGTTTGCCTTAAGAAGTACTATAATTATTGGCTTTTGGATCAACAAAGTGAATACAAGCATATTCTACAAGCAATGAGACCATATTTAAAAAAAAATCAACTGCTTTCTAGGCTATATGCACTGCCAAATATTAACTTAAATTCCAATAAAAGTTGATGAAGACAATCTCTTCAGGAAAAGGAATTCTTTTTTTTTTATTGGCAACTAAGTGGTTTCCTACAATTTTTTAACTTTGCTTCCTAAATGTTAACTTGCTGTCAAAGGTGATCTCTAGATATTTCACCTCTGCAGAAAAGTTTTTAGGAGTTTTGTTGCTGGAAGGTTTGCAAGTCTCTTTTTTCTTGTGGAAAGGACCATCTCTGTTCTTATTCTTGGATTTATAGACATTGAATGATATTTGAACCAGGGTTGTATGCTATTGAGAGTCTCTTGCATTCTAACAGAGTGTTTCCTCAAAACTTTCTATTTGCAGAATCACTAGATCATCTGTATAAGATGAATTTCTCACTATTTAGGCAGTTGCGTAAGAAGTCTAAGACCAAGTTCAACAGTGGTGGTGAGAGCACCTCCCCAGTGTACATCCTTTGACTTCTTCTTTATTGATTTTAACTGCTCTCTTGGAAATTCCCTTTTGCCTGGTTTACTTCATTTTTGCTTTATGTACTATAGAGTTGTGTCTACTCTATTAATTCCCAATTTCCACTAGTTTCCCTTCTATAGAAGAACGTTGGATAATGAACTATTACTTTATAATTCTTGTTCGGTTATCCCTACAGTCATATTTGAGTTTTGGATGATTTTTTTTGTTTTAGGTGCCCGTAGCATCTTGGTTTGACGACATGAACGATTCGGAGTTGCTGGACCTCATCCCGTTCTTTGAGAAACTCAGTAACATGGACAACGTCTACACGGTGTTGTGCAACTCCAATCACCCGTACAATAACAGCACTCCATCTCAACTCAACGGACCCCAGAATCTGAATCACTCAATTAACGCGGCGCAGACCAATCACACCCCAGCGAAAACGTAGCGATCACTGTACTTGTTTCAGTTGATGATTCGTTATTGATTATTATCTCTTTTTATTTTTTGTTTAAGTTGTGGTCGACGAGCAGGGGGTGTATGAGGAAGAAAAAAGAGTCGCGCCGAGAGGGGAGAAAAAAAATGGTATCTCGTTAAATTTTTCTAAAAAATAAAAAAAATCCTCCCCAAACAAAGCTTATTACATATACAGTATTTTGATTTGACGTGCCAACTTCGTAAGAAAAAAACATATTTCAACTTTTATTTTTGTGACGTTATACGAGGACTAGTGAGATCGTTCTCGTGTATTAAAACAAAAAAAAACGCTTTGTATATTGTGTACATAGTTGAGAATTGTCGATATATGTATGATAAGATATTTTTGTATTGTCGCTTATCGCTGTACCATTTTTTTTCTTCCTTCGATAGATTCTAATTATTGAACGGTCGTTTTTGACCTTTTTTATTTTTTTATAACAAATTTTTGTGTGTATGTGTAGTTCGAGTGTGTTTGAATGTGATTTTTCCGCATTGTATAACAATCATTTACAATATTAGGGAGAGAATATATTTAGAAAGTCGAACGTGTTACGGTTTTCGTATTGGGGATAATTGACGCGGATTTCAACTACAAATCGCGAAGAAAGCCTGAAAAATGACAGTAAGAGCCTTTTTTCATTTCAGTTTGGCCCATCGTACAGTTTATTTTTAGAAATTTGTAGTGTTGTGCATTTGACCGGTCAAATTCTTTTCAGTCAATTGACAATTTGACTGATTTTGACCGGATAAAATCTCAGATTCTTCAATTATGCCAATTATGGAGAAGGCAGTGAAAAGCACTCGTATTAAAATAGAAAAGTTATGAAAGTTATCCCCTTTTTAATAAGGACATTGCAGATTATAAAAAGCTGACTATTTAGTATTTATAAACATTTATTTCAACAGAAACAAAAAGTAAATAATAAAGATACAAAATGCAACTTAATAAGTTATGCAAAAATCCAGAAAAAACAAAAAACAAAGAATTGAAGTTTAACAATCTTCTAAATTTTTTTCGGTAGGTTCAAGGATATTATCAAACCCCGTTATTAACGGGAAGAGATTTTGATAGGTCAAAATCGTTTTGATCAATTGACAATTTTGACTGTGGTCAATTGACCGGTGCACAACACTAGAAATTTGTACCCCCATAGTAATGAAATAGATTTTTTTTTTAGTTTGAATCTATTTATCTGCATAATTAGACATTTTATTAAAAAAAAATTAAACAAAATCGGAACAAAGTTACCACTTTTGGTTATTTAATTCGCAGCGCCATCAATATTTCCATCATCATCATCTTTGCGTTCATCATGAGGCCATAACTTTCTCCAGCATCTTTGTAAGTTACTTTCCCCACTCATCGGAAAGCAAGAAAATGGAATTTTTAAGGTTCACCTGCTTTACAAACTAGATGACACTCTCCTCTTCTTTTTCTGTCAATAAAAGGCGACGGAGGAGTTGTTTTCTTTAACTTCTTTTACTTTTCTCAATTTTTCCCTAGTCCATTGGTTGCAGAGTCCAGAAAGGGCTGGTAAGATTTAGGTAGGCTACAGGAAAGATTTTCACATTTTTTAAGCACCATAAATCTCTTCTCTTTCTTCTTGTTCACTATCATCATCTTTGCTTTCATAATGAGACCATAATTTTTTCTAGACTCTTTGTAAATTAGTTTCGGCGGTTGAGGAGTTCCTTGTTCATAAGCTGCAGAGTTGCAGTAACTTTAGGTGGGAGAAATTGCCCTTCAAACTTCTAGTATATTTCATTTAATACCTCCACAGAAGGGTGTATAAGAACATTGTCAATAATCAACAAAACGTTTTCACTTCTATATTTGTCATTATTTAGGGAATGTTTTTACACTAGAGATAAAAATTTCTTTAAATCAGTCCAGAAAAATGAATGAATCCACAACAATCTCTCATTATTCTCTTTAAAACCAGCAGCAGATTTTTCACGTTTTGATGTCATTGATTTTCCAGACTTATCAACATTGTAGATAGCATCCCTATAGTAACCAATTTCTCTTTGTATGCGGTTTCAACCACTATATCAGAGGAAAGATTTCCACCTCTCGAATGCCATGCCTATTTTGAAAGTTCTTCAGTCACCCTGAGCTAGCTTTGAAACAACTCAGTCCATTAAACTTTTCATTAAATTGTTATACTTTTTTACAAATTAATGGGCTTGCGATTGGGTCTCTTAAACTTCTCCTTTGAGTGAACCAGATGTTTGCTTTTCAAGCAAACTCTTCAAGATGGAGTTTCGAAGCAAATTGTTACAGCTGAACTCTGAATAAAGTTTTTTAACTTTGCTAAGAGTTTTTACTTGATCTCAACAAGCAACAAGTTCGCTGTTTTTGTGAAGAACATTCATAGATTCAAAATTCGCTGTTACCTTGACGTTGGAAAAGTATGGGTTTTAGTGAGTTTTGCAATGCCACACCTCATATGATAGTACTGTAAGCTTACTAGGCCAATTGATTAGATATTTTTTTCTTCTAATAATTGGATATATCGAGTTCCCTTACACCTTCAATTACCTTGTCTATTCATTTTGGTCTCCTTTTCCCCACCAATTTGCTGATAAGGTAGGAGATTCTGTACCATATAAATAACTGGTACACTGTTCTATGTTAAACGACTTGGATTACCAACAATAAACACTTTTTTCAAATGTATAATTATTAAATTATATGTATTGTTACCACACTGGAGTCAAGTGGAATTTGTCTTTGCTTTAGTTGAAATTGGTAAAAAGTTCATTCTGAATCTGTAACCGTTGGCGATAATACCGGACACAGTTTACACTACCACCACACCAACTCATAATCTTAACTGTCTAGTTTACTTTTCTGTGTATACCTCAATAGAATTGAGTATTTTAAATGAATTCTGAACTTGATATCTCTTCTTCTTTAAACTTTGATCTTAGGTCTGTTGAAGCACCAGTTAAAAATGGTATCAAAGCAATTGATAACAAGTTTAACTGTTGCTTGAATTGTCAATTTAAAGAAGAATTTAATTTTCTTTATTTGGTGAACCAACTCTTGATATTCTTTTACTTTTGTTTGAAAGTCACAAAGTTTGTTATGTCTACTAAATTGTTTTGAGCTTTCTTGACAAGATTCGATGAAATTCTTCAATCATTTTGTAGTTGAAATCTGCGCGTATTTGAATATTCCCGCGTAAAGGAAAACCGTCCTGCGCGCTGTCGGTTGTCAAAAAATATCTTCAACGGACTGAAATTATAAAACAAATACTTTGGTAAAAAGATTTATTTAACTCCACGGACTCTAGTACCAATGTTTGTAAATTTAGTGGCCTTTGTGTTGTAAAGACGCTAATAATAATAATTATAAATATTGAATTTTATACGAGTTTTTTGCTACATAGGTGGCGCCACGACATGAATATTTATATATTAGTGACGCTATCTGGCGACATATCAATTGAAACATTTTGATACTCTATTGAAAGTCAAACAAATGAAAAAAATAAAAGAACTAATTTGTAACTGAATCAATTTTTAAGAGACTTGGAGATAAGTAGGCGGGCGTTTTCTGCCTACTAGTACTAGTTAAATAATGTGGTAGTTTTTTTACGAGTTATTTTGGGATTTTGTTTTTCGTGTAATTATTATTTAGTTCGTTTTGCGAAAATCAATTTAAGTTGTACTCATTTTCAGTACGACCTAGTAGTGTCACCCTATTTATACGATATAGTCGAGAGGTTTTAGTTGAAAAGAAGTTATTAGATGTCACCGAATTGTTTAGGAAAAATACCCCAAATTACTTACTTAATTGCATTTAATTTATCATTTTCTTTTTGTATAAAATTAAATGTCGAAAATTGTATAGCGTTTAAGTCCAAATACTACAAAAAACAAAATATTTATGTAATTGTATAGCTCGATATGTAATCTTTTACTAGTTAGTTTTTTTGTTGTTGTTGTTTTTGGGGTGGTTCTCCTATCATTTAACTATATTAGTCAATACACGAGACGAGACATTTAAATTATTCTTCTTAAGATGTTTTTTTTCCTGCTGAAAGTTAACAAAATACGCTGTAAACTAATGTACTGTATATAAATATTATTGTATTATTATATATTAACTATGTATAACTTACAACTGTAAATACACAGAATTTATTTATAAATAGTTTGATTTCTTCGATTATGAAAATTGCCTATAAACCACCAATGTTTTAACTATAGTCCATTTGGAATAGCAAGAGAGGAATTGAACCCTAAACAAATATGCAAACCCTACCTGGAGGCACAAAGGTTGTCCTTGACGAGCCTGAAGATATCGGGAGAAGAACATAAAGTTCCAATCCCAAAAAAATATTGTAATGTATTTCTTATTTATTTATTAAATTTTTTGTGGGTAGGATTATACACTACCTACGTTCTATTTATTTAATAAAATACACACTTAAGTTACTTAATTTATACCTCTGTAGAGGGTAGGCCACCTCTCGCAGTTATCTGTGCTGTGGGTATTTCAAGAATTCTTGGCACATAATTGGGAGAGCCTTCCCTGGGCAGAATACATTGGGTGGTTTGCTATTGCCTTCCGAAGGGTAGGCCCCTTACTATAATTTTAGATATTTTTCACCTCTACTCGGGATCGAACCCAGAACCTTTCGTATGCCAACCAACGCACTTGACCAGCACACTACAGCGACTAATTTATACCACTCCTATATAAAACTATTTTTATGCACTTTTTCCCTTTTTCAATTACTTTCCGCGCACTATTTGTTAACTATGACTGTTCTATCTGATAACTGACTGCCTCGCGCGTGTATAGTCTTTTATAGTACCCCAACGGCTTCTCGAACTTTCCACTGAATAAATGTTCCAGTCGACATGATGTTCGCGAAATAGGAAACAGGGTGAAGCATTCGCGATTATTTAAAGCAGGGGCTCTCAACCGGTGGGTTCGCGACCCCCAGTTAGGTCGCGGGACGGGTCTGCGAGATAGGTGATAATCTAAAAAGGGGGTCGCAGCGTTCAAAAGGTTGAGAACCCCTGATTTAAAGTTTTGAACAAGGTCGCGTTTGACGACTTTGTTACAATTATGAAACGCAAATCAAGTTAAAGGTTCTGGGAAAACCGGAGTAGAAAAGGAAAAGGACTCGAAAATTAAACTTACCCAAAATGGAGGACTTAATGGCAAACTTAACAAAGGTGAGGAAGTTGGGAACTGACTATCATTACAACCCAAAAAATTTACCAACGTAGTTTGACTATAGGGTTTAGAAAGGCTTGTAGGGCTAGTAAATTAATATACAAGTATAGTGTGGCTTACAAACTTTGGAAATTTGACGGGCTCAACAGTATCAAAGGATTCTACAAGATTAATAACTTTGAAGTTGAGAGCCCACTGTCATTATAAGACAAGGAATGCAAATCAGTAACAAGCGTACTTTAAATTGAATTTTCAGAGTTGCAAACAATGTTCCAAATGTGAGTGAGAGACTTGACATCTTAGAAATTGGGAGCTAACCAATATTTTAAGACAAGGAATGCAAGTTTGACTTCAGACTTCCCTAGAAAGCCTTGTAACTGCCAACTTGGCAGTATACTGCAAGATATAAGATTAAGCTATGGTGTATTTTTCCCCGCTGCACATTCTGCTAGAAAGTGTAAGGAAGACAACAATGTATAGAATGATCAAAGAAGGAAATATCAGGGAAAAACCTCGATCACTTTAATTTGATCAAACTTGGGAAATGCCATAAAGTTCCAAGCTAGACGAGGGAACTGGGATAGGAGTTTTTGGACCGAGAGCCAAATACTCAGAAAGCTTGGCAACATACCCGAGCATCTTTCAAGCAGAAGTTCGCGCCATCGAAAGATGTGTGTAATTCAATATTGGAAGAAACTACCGCAGACAAGAGATTGTGATCATGTCGGAGAGTCAAGCAGTCATCAAAGCGCTGAGCTCAAATATAATCAGTTCGAAGATGGCAAACTAAATGAACTAGGCCAAAAGAATACTGCCACCCTCCTATGGGTCCCGGAAAACATAGGAATAGAGGGGAACAAAACAGCAGATAAGCTGGCAACAAAAGGAGCTGAAACCCCACATTTGGGACCAGAACCCCTTTGTGGGATTAGCAGTAGAGTAATCTTAGGAAAACTAAGGGAAGAAATGGAGAAGGAAAAATCCAAGTACTGGAATCAGCTGGAAGGACTGAGGCAATCTAAGATACTACTGGGGAACTATAACCAGAGGAGATCTCTTAGCTGCCTCAACCTCAGTAAAAAAAGGCTCCGAATTTTAACGGGAATATTAACCGGGCATTGCCGCTTAAGAAGCCACATGAAGGAACTAGGGTTAGCAGATGAAGCAAAGTGCAGATTCTGGGAGGAAGAGAATGAAACTTCAATACACATACTCTCAGAATGCTCTGCCTTGCAGAATTCGAAGGCTAGATACCTAGGAGCACATGAAATAGAAGAAGGGGATCTACCTGATTTGAAGCCCGACGATGTTCTAAACTTCCTCAGGAAAATAGGACTCGAAGAGCTGCTATAAATCTGAGAAAACATCAGAACATGGCAAGTAAGGGGGGACACAATAGATCCTATAGGTCGCAGTGTACTTATCACTCCTAATTTATACATACATACGTGTATTTTGGCTGATTCAGACTTCACTGGAAAGCCTTGAAAACTGGAAGACTCGATAGCAGACAAACCAAAGATCCTTTGAGAAAGCTGACTCTCGAAATATTTCTTATTTCTTTGTGTTCCATGGTTACACTAGTTGAAATTTGTATTATGTAGGTTGTATTAATAAACGTAATTTCTTATTTTCTGTGCTTTTTCAAAGTATTCTGTCGTCCAAGGACAAAACACAAAGCTAGCCATGTGTAGGCTTCGGTAGAGGCATTTGCATTAGGCTACTATGTGTTTTCTATAGAAGCCTTGATTAAGGCTCAAAAATAGGGACCATGATACTGATTACAACAACAAGGAGGCCTCAATAGCAACAAAACAAAGTTTCTGTCAAAGAACTGTTAGAAGTTAACTGATCATCTTCATAAGTCAAGGAATTAATCTACAAGTGTAGCATGGCTTCATTAGAAAGGCTGCTAAGATTTACACGACTGTAAGGAACTTGACAGCAGCAAAACAAGGAATAGGATTAAGCTACACATTCGTGTGGCCTTAAGAAAAGCATGAACGCATATCACTGGAAAGATCCGTAAGACTGGTAAAAGTGGGAAGCTTAATGGCAATAAAGTGCATGATCCTGTGAGGAATACGGTCTTCAGTGCCGCTGTCTTATACTTTTGAATATTCCTTCGCTGCACGACTTCCATCTGTACCTTTTCCTCCTTTCTGGTATCAATTTGAAGGTCTTTTTTGCATTATTTTCTCACTCATGCTTTTGATATACTGCCTTTGCTCGATTTCGTTAACAATGTCTTGCTCTACTTGCATAATTTCCTTATTATGCATCCATTGCTTTAGTTCTTGTATTTGTCAGTATACTGCTACATTTATAAGGACAGCAAACAATATCTGGCACTTTCTGTTTGTAGATATATCTGGACTCCATATGTTTAGTACTTTGTGCTCTTATTAGAATTATCTTTACCCTCACTATCTATCAGTACTCCTAAGTATCTGTAACTCCCACAATGTCCTAATATTTGGTTGTTCTCCAGTTCCAGACCTTCAGATTACTTTTTACAAATTAACTGAAAGTATTCCTGTTGTTATAAAAATGGATTGTACGGTGGGATATTGGAGAAAATAAAACTCAAATCTGTAGAAAAACTTTATTAACTTGTTAAACACGTAAAAACAGAAATGAAAAAAAAAACAAATATTTAAACCGTAACACAATCTACTTTTACAAACAAAAATAAATAAATAGAAAACGAAAAAATATGAAAATAAAAACAAAAACAAACTTCTTAATACCTAATCGAGACTAATTAAGCTGCGTTTTGTAACGTCAAAAGAGAAAAACTTTTACTAGATCTACAAAACATTATACAGAGATCTAATAACACAAAAATATTTTTAAACACATATCGATTATCGTTGGAGGAATTAAAAATCGATAGGTGTTTTTTATTTATTTCTCCATGTGAAGTGAGATATAGAAATCCATAAAAAATGTTAAATGTTAACAAAAAAAAAAACAATTACTATACTGGGCGTCCCGATTACTGTGTAGTTAAATCTGAGGAACGCCCAATATACTTTCATCACAATTATCACATAAAAAAAATACCGAGGTTCTCAAACGTATCTTAAAACCACTTGTAAGACACATCTGGAACCAGCTGTTCTTAAATTATATTCGAAAATTTCAAGTGAAAATCGAAATAAATAAGTCAGTCAAAGTTACACTAACATAATAATAAGAATTAGATAGTAATCACTGTCTAAAGCAAAATTTCACTTGGGTTATTATATAAAATTTATATAAATATATATATAAGTATATAAAATACACTTTGAGATTTTAAAAACATTAAATAACAACACTTTTGTGTCGTTATTTATAAACAATTCACTGGAAATTAATTTTTTTTGTTGATAGTTTCACCTTAACCAAATGTATTATTATTACTTTGAGCTTACACGTGACTCGTATAAATCTTATCTAAAGAAGATCAAACTTCATTAGGATCGACGTCGTCGGCGCTAAGAACTCCCGAAGGTTCAGTGATTCTGGTCGAAAGGTACGTCTTGGGATCGAAGTACTCAACGACCTAAACCAAACACATTCAAAATCAACAAAAAAATACCACAAAGTACCCCACAGTTGTCAGAAATTTTTGTTGTACTCGCAATATTAATACTGTTAATAAAAACATTCAAAATAAAAAAAAAACATTTAAAAACTTCCACGATGATTCAAAAAATTGCTTTTTAAAACTCAATGACAGCTCGCTATAACGAGCATCGTCAGATTGACATATTGAAGTTAAATTTTGTTTGTTTCAAGGTACCTGATGTTGATTAAGTAGTTTCAACACTAGATCAAGTAATTTTTCAAATAAAAGTGGAAATTTTGTTATAAAGTTTTATTTTTTTAATGTTCTTAGTAAGATGGACTTCCACATAGTAAGGGTTGATACAATAAATTTCATTACAAGCTTAGTTTCATGAATAATTTCGATAACAGAAAAAATGCCACTATAGGCTAATTTGAGCATACAGTGTGAAATAGGATGGAGTGATATTAAGAGCTTGAGGATGAAATCTATATGCATATCTTCACAAGAGGCACTGCATCTAACTGCTCTTAATTTTTTTCATCACACTACCACAAAGAATCCATGAGAAAAATGTTGCAGTATAAACATACAGTTCGTTCGCTGGATCTTTTCCCATGGCTGAAATTATTAACATACTACTTTTGTAGTACGTCTCTTTTCCACTCACAGAAACTAAAACCCCAAAATTGAACTGTTTGTTCCAATACAGCATAATATAACAAACAGAGATAGCCGTATGACGAATGTCGATGATAGGTGTAACCTACACAATGAAAGTTCTGTGGTTTATCCGTGAATTTGTAAATTGACAGACCAAATACGTTGGTTACATTTTTATTTTAGATTTTTCTCCATTTTATTGCCCCTTGCATATAAATTTATTTCAAAAACAGTTGTTTTAACAACTAACCTATACCTGAGTGAATATTATTTATCTACTTCTTATTAATTTATTTTGCAATGAAAACTAACCTTAAATTGACATATCATTATGATTCTGGATAGAACTCCATCAAACTGAATTATATGAAACACATTTTACTTTCACCAAAGTAGAAAATATTGACCTAACTTTCTGGATAACCAGAACCATTGATAAATAGTTTTCATTTTAAGAATATGCCTGGAAAAAGGTTGAATTTGCAAGCACAGGAGCTGGTCCTGAATTTGTTGGAGTATTTTGAGTTAGAATTGCTACAAATTGCAAAAATGAATAAATAAGAAAATGTTTATATAATTGATGAGTTACTACGAGAACATGGACATGAAGTGCTAAGACTACCGCCATATCATTGTGAATTCAATGCTATTGAATTAATTTGGGCAAATTGCAAGTCATATTATAATAAATATATTGGTAAAGATGGGTATTCAGATATTTCAGTTATAAATATGTGGAAAGAGGCACTGGAACAATGTAATCCACGAATTTGGGAAAAGTGTGTTAGGCATACCCATGAAATCATACAAAAGTGGTATGCCCGAGAGCAGAATATTGATGATATTGGCATTCAACCAATTTTAATAAATATAAATGCTGGTGACAGTTCTGATTCTGAATATGAGGAAAATTAAATAAAATTTATTATATATATATTTAAGCCTTAAATAAACATATTTAAAATATGAATTATTTATTTTTACAACCCTAACAAAGCAATTCTGATTTGTTTCTAGTGAGAAAGTTATTATTGATACTAAATATTATACAAGTAAATTTGTTTAATATCCAGTTTGAAGAATAGCTTCATTAAACTCTGGTATACTAACAATTTTTTTAAACTAAACATTTAGGTAGCATATTGCTAAAAGGCTATAAAATATCTACAAATATCACCAGCTTTAATACAATAATAAATAACGTCCACCGTCACTTTAGCCATATCCTTATTAAACTATCAATCTACGACCTACGTGTTATTTAATGTATTGATGTATTGCGTTTGTATATGGTTCAAGGTCATGGGAAAAGATCCACCGAATGAACTGTAGAAGTGTATATTTCATCTGTCATCTATAAAAGCAACACCCAAAAATAAAAAGATATATTTCTCTTTACATATCTCCATTAGGTTCAAGACGAACTAAACTATTATTTCCAATAATATCGACGATTCCTCCCAGTGGTGACTGTCTTTCTTACCTTCTTGCCTGTAAGAAGCCCTTTTTTTAAGTCCCTTAGGTTCCATCAGTTTGTTACATAGAGTGAAGGTAAAAAAATTAACGTTGAAAAAAGTGCTTTAACGTTAACTGGATAAGAGGAAAACAGAAGCCTCGCTAGTACAATGGAGACAGTCAATTTTAATGACTAAAATGTTCATAACAATTAATGTGAGAAAGGTATAATAGTATAAAAATGTAGTAGAAAAACCTCAAGGTGAACCCAAACAAAACAGATGTAAATACTTTTTGATCACCGCTCCAACACTGACCAATACCATATTAAACTGACTTGTAACAATCACCTTGAAAGTATCTTATCCAAATCCTTAAGGTCGAGCTGGATTTGCCACATGAAATTTGTAAAGACAGGGTTCGAAACCGAAAGTGATCCTCTAGTCATATTAATAGAATTGCAAACCCATAATTTCACATACTTTACATGTCATGTATCGCCTCTAATCATATATCCTTTGAAGTTGCAAAAAACGCAAAAACTTATTTGTCTGGGAATAACAGAGGCATTGGAAACTTCAGCTGCAATATTGCATAATGAGGGTGGCAGCACCTGTTGTCTTATGACTGCTGCAGACAATAAACCTAAAACTTGGTAACTTAGTTGGTTTTACAAGGATCATGGAAAAAATTCTACAATTTCATGAAAAAACCTTTGGAATTAAACATGCCAGTCAGGTTAGGTTATGGAAAGTGGTAAAGAGAAAAGTTCACTAGACAGTTAGACATGTAGAACCAGAGCTCAATATTGATTAAAGGGAGTAATAGGATTAAAACCTTTGATAACACCTCAAATATTATTATGCAACTCATTAAATCATAGTAAACTTAAACAGCACTAATTTGATTATTTCATTTATCAGAAGCGTAACTAAAAGAATATTGCACCAGGTATCTGGAAACAGAACTGGACATTGCTACTGCAAAACACTATACACTTTGGATGAATTTGCAGAAAAGCATTTTTAAAAATTATCTTATTTCGACCTCTATAAAAATTTAAAGAAACTTTTATGATGTAAAACCTAACTTGGAGGAGTTTAATCTAGAAAAGTTTGAACATTACATAAGTATTCTAAATGAATTGCAATTGAGATCTCTGAATAGGTAACATTTGATTACTTTTCAACGATTATTTAATTAGACTATTAAAAATAACTTATATAAACAAAGTACTTGAATTAAACAAACGATTAAAATTGCCAAATTTAATATATGCTGGGGATTTTAATAATAAATTTGTTCTAGATCCTTCACAGTAAAAAACCATTGTATTCATGAGATACAGTAAAATTTATCTTATCGAGAATCTCTGGACAAACAACGAGAAACTCTTGAAAGAATTTGACAATTAACACCATTTATCTACAGTGGAGTATTGACAGTTTAGCTAACAAAAATTATTTTAGTCGGTGTGATATCTTCCGAATTAAATAGTTCACTGGAGAAGCATGTTTTGGTTTGTTTCTAGGAAAACAATACACGCACACATTTGCAGATGCATAATTTTTGCACTTCGACTCTTAACAAAAATTTTTTGACTTACTACTTATATCAAAGCTATGCTTTGTTCATTAAAACAAAAAGAATCGAAGCAAATATGCAAAAACAAAGAAATGATCATCAATTTATCAAAATAGAATCTTATGACAAAATGTTTGTTTTCCCGAAGTATTTTCATATAAATTCCAAATACAGATGGCTCCCATTCCATGGTAATGGAGATTTGTTGAAACCTACTGTGCTATAAAGTATTAGTTTTTTTTATGTTAAATTGAGAATAAACAAGTACAACAAAAATTTCTTGTAGTTCACCTAACCCCACTTTTTATGAACAACACTTTGTATAAAAAAAGTTAAAGCATTTTTTACCATTCCATACCAAAAAAAAAATCCAAACCACACAAAAACCCACTCCTAGAAATATTCCTTTAGTCACAATAAAAGCATCGTTTCTTATGGTTTTATATTAAACACAATTGAAAAAAAAAAGAAGAAAAACCATCGATCTACATATTATTATTATACTTACGTTTCTCACCAACAAAGGATATTCATCTTGTATTCTCTCCCACTCTATTGGCCGCGTAAGACAAAGAGGAGACATGGCTAGATTCGCCAGGAATTCGATCGAATACGTAAAATTCGATACTTGTTTCGGTATCGTTTCCTTTTCCTTATCGACAGCCGAGTTGGACTTATTCTTGATGATTTCTTCGACAGAAAGTCGAGGTTTGCGCAGTATGATTTTATCTAATGGTAAAGAAGGTTTAAAAATAAAAACAAAGAAAAAAATCGAGTTCGAAACACGTTTTTCGTTAGACAACATAGGTATGTCAATATGGCAACCAGAGGTGAAGGTGGCCAAGGTCAGCTAACTTTACGTAATCTCCGATCGAAAGCCACAAGAGGAAGAAGACAACAAGCAAGTTGAATAGTTTATCTCTTCTACAATTTGGAGATTTTCCAACAAAACATGAAATCATCAGCCCTTCAAATTAAGAAAGATCTTTGACAGGTTCCCATCTCTGATGGGACTAGCAAGATAATTTATCTGAGCCAGAAAGCTCTGTTTAGGAAATGAGCTCCTCCAAGTCCAAATCCTTTCGCTCAAGTCTTGCACAAGTGGCTTGTACGACCTAAGGCATCCATGCGAGTTCCCCAACTTAAATATATTTGCAAGTGCGCTCAACTTGACCACCTTTCTGCTGAAAGCAGATCTAAATCTACTATATGCTCTTCCTGTGACAAACGTCAAGGTCCCCAACTCAATCTTTCAAGATATAACATGTTAAAGACAATAACCCATCAGCGTTTGAGTCAAAGATGTCTTCAATTGTTTAAAACAGCTTCAGAGCAATGGCATGATAAAGTATATTGGTTAGGTTGGGTCTCTAGTGATAGAGACATTGACGTTGAACACTGTTGAAGATAAAGTCTAGTGATAAACTTGTCAGTGTTTGAGTAAAAAATAGTTGACAAATGATCCCACAGTAAAAAGAGAATATTAAGTCATCAGCGATTTAAAACTGCTTTAGACAATGAAATAATGTGTTTATGAAGGGCTTTAGTGAAATTAACTTAGAAAGATTAAGGTCCTAGCATGTTTAAAGTCAAAATAGTCTTATCATGAGTAGTTTAGGTTCTGATGTGTTCACAATGGCCCATTATGATAAAAAAATTGTCAGGGTATGAATCAAAGATAATTCACAAAGGCTCCCAAAGTAAAAATATTTAGGTTCATCAGTTTAGGCAATGAAATAATAAGTATGTTAGTCATAATGTGCGTTCATGGGGGGCTCTAGTTACAAGACAAGAAATATTAAGGTAGAAGATTTAAAAAAGACCTCCTTAAGGTACTTTTACATTTCAGCCTTTTTCCTGCAAGTCTATTTTGAATTTCTAGCAAATTTTTACCATGCCTTCGTACATTGCCGCAACTTTTGAGAGATTTTTTTCGACATTTGACAAGTGTTGTCAGTTTCTGAATATTTGAGGTTACGTTTTAGACATTTTCAAAACAACTTTTCATGGGGAAAAAAATCCATTCTCCATTTGTTTGCATGCTATTTGTGAGCAGTGTTTTAGAATAAGTTAAATACCACACGTATCATCTTTACCACACAAAATTCAAAATAGAAAAGGTTGAATTACCATTGAACCAAATAGCTGATATTGTTTTCCCCATTTCACTGACAGTTACTGCAGCGCCAACTACCGGAAAAATTTTCGCGAATTATGCTTATAGGATGACAGGAGAGAATCAGCTGACGTAAACTGACATTTCTGCCAAAACATAGATTTTGGGTTGTTCCATCAAAATTCCCTAAAAACAGGCGAGAATGCGCGGATTTGACCTTGAATAAACAGAAATGGTTCTATAATTTTGTGCGCCTTTTTGTTGCAGTCAAAAGTCTGAAAAGCATGCGCAATTCTTTCACCAAAAAAGCCAACAATAGAATTGCGAGCAAAAGACTGAAATGTACGAGTTACTTTAGCGATGAGGTAGGTCCTGGTGTATTGATAGGATGATCCATAGTGATATTTAAGACAATGCTACTGATACCGTCAGAAACCTGCGCTCTAAGAAAGTCTGTGTTCGCATTTCCTTGTGCGCAGGCTTCTGACGACGCGCGACGGTTCGAAAACGGTAACTGCACCTAACAAAGCTAGTTTTTGCGCAATAAGAGTCATATACACAGTTCAGAGCTATGGAATAGGTTTGTTAGTCATATTGTGAGATTATAGGACCTAATGACAAAACAGGAAACATTGAAGACTTGAAATATTTAAAAAAAGTCCTCAGTAATTAAGACATAATATGCTTATAATAACTTCATAGTGATAAAATAGTTATTTAGTCCTGAATTTTTGATAAGAGTGATTAAAGAATTGATAGTCTGTTTACAGCACTGATAAAATCGTACTTTGTGAAACTTTGTTTAAAATAACGAGATAAACGAGTTAAATATTTTGATTTTTATCATCTTCTTCACGAGGTACAAACAAAAATACATATTATTGTTTACTAAAACGTGTTTCAAATAGATTTTCCATAAAGTTGTAACGAACTGTTTATACCGTACGTCCTAAACAACTTAAACAGTAATCACAAGCATAAAAGAGAATACATTTATCATTTTTTTGTAACAGGTTCATTCGGTATAAACAGTTAAACCCACAACTGATATTTTCTAGGAGCTTTTTCATCAACAAACTATGGAATGGTTCAAGCAAACGTTGGTCCAAAAGCACACAACAACGAACAATATAGAAACGACTACTCACCGGATTCGTCGGTTTTTCCGTTGGGAACGGCCGTTTCCGACGGCGACGGTAGAGATTCCGGCGGGGAAAGCGGCGTTAGAGGAAACTCTTCTGAGACTATCGTTTGCGGTAGACTATCGAAACTATAGAACTGCGCAACGTCGTTGATCGGCTCGCCGGAAAAGTATTCGTCCAATACCAACTTGCTAGTCTGGAAAAAAATTATAAACGAATAAAAAAACGAAATGAAATATTAATATAGGGACGTTTACCCTGACCAAATCCAAGTTGTCGCCGGTGATTTTGATCGTGCATCCATTGGCTATGACCGTGTACATGTATTCGCCCAAAGTGGCATCGTTCACGCTCAGACTGTGCATCAGAGCGCGCGATACTCGAGCCGAATTCGGCAAGGCGCTGTCGTCGGAAGCCGAGGAATTGATGCTGGAACTGGAACCGGTCAAGGGACCTCCGCTGATCGATATAGACGGATCTCGAACGGGAGAGGCGTTTCGTCGGATCGTATCTTCGATTAATTGTTTCGCGTGGCTAAAAAAAAAAAACAAAAAATAATCGCATGAAATGAAGAATTTCTTCCTTTTTTCCATCACTTACTTGATGCTTTCTTCGTTAGCACCTGTGATTTGAACTAGACGTTCCTTAGCTCCGGGATTTACTACAATAAATAAACGATTTACTAGCTGGTCATAAAAGATCGAGGTTTGGTGCATTGATTAAACTGCTTGCAAATTATTCAGCGTTAAAGCAACATTGTTTTGGTTAATATCGATTAATGCAGCAAGTCGTATCGATTTTAAAGTAAAATTCGCAGTTAAGATTTTTAAAGTGATGCAACAATTACAATTCAGGTCATAACATACTTTTAACAACTACAAGATGATAAAACAAAAATCTAGGTCAAAATACGTCTCTAGTGATAAAACCAGCAATATTTGGGCCAAATTATTTTCATGGGAAGTTCTAGTGATGTACTAGGTTTGTTCAAGTAGAAGTTGACCCAGTTGAAATGTGAGCAGTGATAAAATAATACTGATTATTAGTTCCTAGAGCATTTAGGAACATCAGCTGCTTAAAACATGCAACTTTAGAGCTTTGGTGTGTTTAAGAAAACAGTGATAGAAGGCAACATTTGGTTCATATTAAGCTCATAATAGTTTGGTAGTGATAAAATAATAATTTAGTAATCCACATTTATAATTTTGAAAAGGGGTTCATAGTAATAAAACAGTGAACACTTAGGACTCTAATCTGTAAAATTGAACGTTTTGAGACCCACAGTAATCATTTTTAGAGGGCCGGTTCATGGTAATGAAACAGTGAGCATTTAGGAGTCTGCGATGATATATTTGAGATTATTTTGAGAGGGAGGTTCATAGTAAATAAACAGTGAGCACTTACGAGTCTGTAATAATAAAACAGATATAACTTTGTAAAGAGGGGGGCTCATAGTAATAAAATAATGAAAATGTAGGTTCATAGTAATAAAAAAGTACGTAAAGAGTCAATGAGAACTTAGGGGAGTTTGTAATAATATAAAAGTGATTATTCAGGAGTCTGCAACGTTAAAACAGTGATTATATAGGTTTACAGTGATAATTTCGAGAGGAAGGTTCATAGTAATGAAAAGCAGTCAGCACTTAGGAGTCTGCAGTAATAAAAAAGTGATTATTTAGGGGTCCATATTGGTAATTTTTAGAGGGAGGTTCATAGTAAATAAACAGTGAGCACTTACGAGTCTGTAATAATAAAACAGAGATAACTTTGTTAAGGGGGTGGGGGGCTCATAGTAATAAAATAGTGAAAATGTAGGTTCATAGTAATAAAAAAGTATGTAAAGAGTCAATGAGAACTTAGGGGAGTTTGTAATAATATAAAAGTGATTATTCAGGAGTCCGCAACGTTAAAACAGTGATTATATAGGTTTACAGTGATAATTTCGAGAGGAAGGTTCATAGTAATGAAAAGCAGTCAGCACTTAGGAGTCTGCAGTAATAAAAAAGTGATTATTTAGGGGTCCATATTGGTAATTTTTAGAGGGAGGTTCATAGTAAATAAACAGTGATCAGTTACGAGTCTGTAATGATAAAACAGAGATAACATTGTAAAGGGGGGGGGCTCATAGTAATAAAATAGTGAAAATTTGGGTTCATAGTAATAAAAAAGTACGTAAAGAGTTAATGAGAACTTAGGGGAGTTTGTAATACTATAAAAGTGATTATTCAGGAGTCCGCAACGTTAAAACAGTGATTATATAGGTTTACAGTGATAATTTCGAGAGGGAGGTTCATAGTAAAGAAAAGCAAGTCAGCACTTAGGAGTCTGTAGTGATAAAAAAGTGATTAATTGGGGGTCCATATTGGTAATTTTGAGTGGAGGGTTCATAGTAATAAAACATTGAGCCCTTGGGAGTCTGTAATAATAAAATAGTGATTATTTAGTAGTCCTAAGTGATAATTTTCAGAGGAAGGTTCATAGTAATAAAACAGTGAGCATTTAGGGGTTCACACTGATAATTTTGAGAGAGAGAGTTTCATAGTAATAAAACAGTGAGCACTTAGGACTCAATCTGTAAAATTGAACGTTTTGAGACCCACAGTAATCATTTTTAGAGGTGCGGTTCGTGGTAATGAAACAGTGAGCATTTAAGAGTCTGCAACAGCATTTAACAGTGATTCGTTTGAGCGGGAGGTTCATAGCAAATAAACAGTGAGCACTTAGGAGTTTGTAATAATAAAACAGTGATAACTTTGTAAAGGGGGGGGGCTGATGGTAATAAAAAAAAGTCAATGAGCACTTAGGGAAGTTTTTAATAATATAAAAGTGATTATTCAGGAGTCTGCAACGATAAAACAGTGATTATATAGGTTTACAGTGATAATTTCGAGAGGGAGGTTCATAGTAAAGAAAAGCAGTTAGCACTTAGGAGTCTGCAGTGATAAAAAGTGATTATTTAGGGGTCCATATTGGTAATTTTGAGAGGAGGGTTTATAGTAATAAAACATTGAGCCCTTGGGAGTCTGTAATAATAAAATAGTGATTATTTAGTAGTTCTAAGTGATAATTTTCAGAGGCAGGTTCATAGTTATAAAAGAGTGAGCATTTAGGACTCTGTAATCTGTAAAATTGAACATTTAGAGACCCACAGTAATCATTTTTAGAGGGGCGGTTCATAGTAATGAAACAGTGAGTATTTAGGAGTCTGCGATGATATAACAGTGATTATTTTGAGCTGGAGGTTCATAGCAAATAAACAGTGAGCACTTAGGAGTTTGTAATAATAAAACAGTGATAACTTTGTAAAGGGGGAGGGCTGATAGTAATAAAAAAGTCAATGAGCACTTAGGGAAGTTTTTAATAATATAAAAGTGATTATTTAGGGGTCCATATTGGTAATTTTGAGAGGAGGGTTTATAGTAATAAAACAGTGAGCCCTTGGGAGTCTGTAATGATAAAACAGTGATTTTTAGTAATCCTGAGTGATAATTTTCAGAGGGGGTTTCATAGTAATAAAACAGTGAGCATATAGGACTCTGTAATCTGTAAAATTGAACATTTAGAGACCCACAGCAATCATTTTTAGAGGGGCGGTTCATGGTAATGAAACAGCGGGCATTTAGGAGTCTGCGATGATATAACAGTGATTATTTTGAGATGGAGGTTCAGAGTAAATAAACAGTGAGCACTTAGGAGTCTGTAATAATAAAACAGAGATAACTTTGTAAAGGGGGGGGCTCATAGTAATAAAATAGTGAAAATTTAGGTTCATAGTAATAAAAAAGTACGTAAAGAGTCAATGAGAACTTAGGGGAGTTTGTAATAATATAAAAGTGATTATTCAGGAGTCTGCAACGTTAAAACAGTGATTATATAGGTTTACAGTGATAATTTCGAGAGGAAGGTTCATAGTAATGAAAAGCAGTCAGCACTTAGGAGTCTGCAGTAATAAAAAAGTGATTATTTAGGGGTCCATATTGGTAATTTTTAGAGGGAGGTTCATAGTAAATAAACAGTGAGCACTTACGAGTCTGTAATAATAAAACAGAGATAACTTTGTTAAGGGGGTGGGGGGCTCATAGTAATAAAATAGTGAAAATGTAGGTTCATAGTAATAAAAAAGTACGTAAAGAGTCAATGAGAACTTAGGGGAGTTTGTAATAATATAAAAGTGATTATTCAGGAGTCCGCAACGTTAAAACAGTGATTATATAGGTTTACAGTGATAATTTCGAGAGGGAGGTTCATAGTAAAGAAAAGCAAGTCAGCACTTAGGAGTCTGTAGTGATAAAAAAGTGATTAATTGGGGGTCCATATTGGTAATTTTGAGTGGAGGGTTCATAGTAATAAAACATTGAGCCCTTGGGAGTCTGTAATAATAAAATAGTGATTATTTAGTAGTCCTAAGTGATAATTTTTAGAGGAAGGTTCATAGTAATAAAACAGTGAGCATTTAGGGGTTCACACTGATAATTTTGAGAGAGAGAGTTTCATAGTAATAAAACAGTGAGCACTTAGGACTCAATCTGTAAAATTGAACGTTTGGAGACCCACAGTAATCATTTTTAAGAGGGGCGATTCATGGTAATGAAACAGTGAGAGTTTAGGAGTCTACGATGATATATTTGAGATTATTTTGAGAGGGAGGTTCATAGTAAATAAACAGTGAGCACTTACGAGTCTGTAATAATAAAACAGAGATAACTTTGTAAAGGGGGGGGGGCTCATAGTAATAAAATAGTAAAAATTTAGGTTCATAGTAATAAAAGAGTAGGTAAAGAGCCAGTGAGCACTTAGGGGAGTTTTTAATAATATAAAAGTGATTATTCAGGAGTCTGCAACGTTAAAACAGTGATTATATAGGTTTACAGTGATAATTTCGAGAGGGAGGTTTATAGTAAGAAATCAGTCAGCACTTAAGAGTTTGTAGTGATTAATTAGGGGTACATATTGGTAATTTTGAGCGGCGGGTTCATAGTAATAAAACATTGAGCCCTTGGGAGTCTGCAATAGTGATTATTTAGTAGTCCACACTGATAATTTTGAGAGAGAGAGTTTCATAGTAATAAAACAGTGAGCATTTAAGGGGTTCACACTGATATTTTTGAGAGAGGGTTTATAGCAATAAAACAGTAAGCACTTAGGAGTCTGTAATCTGTAAAATTGAACATTTGGATACCCACAGTAATCATTTTTAGAGGTGCGGTTCGTGGTAATGAAACAGTGAGCACTTAAGAGTCTGTAATAATAAAATAGTGATGATTTAGTAGTCCAGAGTAACTATTTTGAGATGAGGGTTTATAGTAATAAAACAGTAAGCACTTAGGAGTCTGTAATAATAAAACAGTGATAACTTTGTAAAAGGGGGAGGGTTGCTCATGGTAATAAAATAGTAAAAATTTAGGTTCATAGTAAGTAAAGGGTCAGTGAGCACTTAGGGGAGTTTTTAATAATATAAAAGTGATTATTCAGGACTCTGCAACGTTAAAACAGTGATTCTGTCTGCGGTTTGTGGTAATGAAACAGTGCGCACTTAAGTGTCTGCAATGATATAACAGTGATTATTTTTAGATGAAGGTTCATAGTAAATAAACAGTGATCACTTAGGAGTTTTTAATAATAAAACAGTGATTATTTAGTACTCCTAAGTGATAATTTTCAGTGGGAGGTTCGTAGCAATAAAACAGTGAGCATTTAGGGGGTTCACACTGATACTTTTGAGAAAGGGGTTTATAGCAATAAAACAGTAAGCACTTAGGAGTCTGTAATCTGTAAAATTGAACATTTGGATACCCACAGTAATCATTTTTAGAGGTGCGGTTCGTGGTAATGAAACAGTGAGCACTTAAGAGTCTGTAATAATAAAATAGTGATGATTTAGTAGTCCAGAGTAACTATTTTGAGATGAGGGTTTATAGTAATAAAACAGTAAGCACTTAGGAGTCTGTAATAATAAAACAGTGATAACTTTGTAAAAGGGGGAGGGTTGCTCATGGTAATAAAATAGTAAAAATTTAGGTTCATAGTAAGTAAAGGGTCAGTGAGCACTTAGGGGAGTTTTTAATAATATAAAAGTGATTATTCAGGACTCTGCAACGTTAAAACAGTGATTCTGTCTGCGGTTTGTGGTAATGAAACAGTGCGCACTTAAGTGTCTGCAATGATATAACAGTGATTATTTTGAGATGGAGGTTCAGAGTAAATAAACAGTGAGCACTTAATTAGGAGTCTATAATTATAAAACAGTGATTATTTAGTAGTCCTAAGTGATAATTTTCAGAGGGAGCATTTAGGAAAATAGTGATTATACAGTGGTCCAAATTGAAGTTATACTCTGTAAATTGCAAGTATTTAGTGAAAAAAATTGTTAGTCGATTTTGGAGAACACTTTTAAAGCAATTTGTTGGTAAACTCGTTACGACTCACTTTACATATTGAAGAGAACCGTGCTACAGTGTCTTATTTATTAAATTTTTTCCTGATTCCATCTTTGTAGACCAAACTTTATCACATAAAATCCTTCCTAGTAATAATCAGAAATCAGGAAGAAAATTTAACCGACAAGAAGTTTTGTGCATATTTTTTATTAAAATAATTAGATATAAGACCTAAATATAGATCAGACGCGCGCTGTGTAAGAAGAACAAACATGATTAAGCTTGACTACCACAAACCATTATGAAAAACAAACTGCTAGGGCTGAAGTATATCGAAAAAAAAAAAAAAATTTAAATGGAATTTGTTAAATAGCATGAGTGTTAGAAAATTAACAAAAAAAAAAGGAATATTATTAAGGCGGTTCGACAACAACACGATACGTTTACCTCTTTGAAAAGAAATTATAGTTTCACTTAATTCCTCTATCATATGTACTCGTCTTCCCTTGATACCCATAACTACAAAACCAAAATAGTGATAAAATAACTAAATAAATAAAATAAATATAAATAACTACCGTTTCCCCTTCTAACCGATCAAACACACCCCGTCATATGCTTCTAACATCCCCTAAAAAAAGTTTTACCTTTTCCGGAATCGGCATTCCTGATGACCACTTCGTCCTTGCAATATTTTTTACCGGGTATCCTGGTGGGTTTCGAAAATTTGCCAGACGGTTTGATAACTTCACCCGGTCCCAACATCGGCGGGGGAGAAGAAGTTAGCGTCGCGTGCATGGATTCGTTTAAACTAGATATCGATTCGCTCATATCTATCTAATTGTGGAAAAAATAACATTAGCAAACATGTTTTTTTTGGCGTTATCGATACCGGACACAATTTACAATACCGCTATACATTCAGAAAGTTCATGTCCAGTATAAATACTATGTAAATTGGAGTTCAAAAGGAACTCCAGGAAACCTCAAATTGTTATTATGAATTGTCATTCCTGAAAACAGGACGCAACCACCTTGAGATCTGTCGCCTCTGCTTTGTTCATGGTTTGTTGATATAAAAGAGAAATGGTGCTGGAAGAAACTACAGAACAATTTTGTTCAGCAGGAGATTCCAATGTTTTTTGACAGCTAGTAAAAATTTCCAATGAGGATGAGTTTCCCAAGAGTGTTCGTGGATAAAAAACTGACTTGGAACAATCTCATCCAAAACCAAACTGAATTTTGGGAAAGAACAAATCAAAAATTATTCTTTGGTCAGACAAACTATTATCAAATCCAATCATCACTTATATTGGGGCCAAAAATTCAACAAATAACAAAAGTTACAGTGCATGGTTTGTTTGAGAATAAAAGGGGCAGAAGACAATATGTTCCACAGCAGCCCTAGAAGCAGTATTGATTAAGATCCAAAAACAATTCCAGTGGGATCCATGAATCAATCATTGGACACCAAAAGACAATTGATCAATGGGACACTAGAGCTGGAAGAGGAGTCAATCTCTTGATATAAAGAAGAGCCAAAGGGCTAAATTTTTAGGTGTTCAAATTCTTTGATAACACTGCAAAAATGCACACCATAGACGTTAGTGTTCAGGTGTGCCCTAAAATTCAAAACTGCTAATTCATTCCTTGAGAAAGTGGAAGAAAAACAAGGTTGCCTTAATGTGTGTTCCAGATTACCAAGAAAACAAAAAATGGGAAAGCAGACACATTATTTATTGGACCCTTTGTAGCTTCACCAAGAGTCATTTTTAAAACTCCTGACAACAATGTCAATTAAGATCTCACTGAAAGATTCCAGGATTGAAGCAAGCTAAAAGGTATGGGTATCACAAAATGTGCGAGGACAACTGGTGGTAGTCTTACCACTAGATCCCCAAAAAAATGAAAAGGGAATTTCTCAAGTTCCTATGGAATTAGGAATATGCATTCTCTGAAAAAACTGTAATAGAACCGAGGATAATCTATTTGTCTGACATTATTCATAGTATAGCAAAAAACAGAGATAACAAAGTAATTAACTGTAAAACAATTTAAAATTAGTTGAACATTGCTTACTACTGATATAAAAAAATATCTATCTACCTGTGAATTCCCAAACTGGTTGATTTTCTTCTTATAATAAAGATTCATGCCATCTGTGCCTTTCCATCCTTTGGCCCTCAATTCGATGAGTTCTAGCAAATGAAGACGAGATAACATGTCGACTTGGATATCGTCCTGAGCTTTGTCGCGGAATATTTTGAACGCGTGATCGAGTTGCTCTTTAAACAATATCTCCAAATATACCCCATAAACCTATACAAATATATAAAAACTAATACCCAACGATAAAAATATACATCTATTTGTTTATAATTTATTTTTATTTGATATGCTTTAATATTGACTAAAATTTTATCTTAAACTGCAATGCAACACCATAAAAATTATTTATAATAATAAAAATGTTCAATAATAACTTAAATATTCTACATTCTTGTTTTCTACAAATTTTAAGTATTATTTAGTCGTAAATATTCATCTGGCATAAGTAGAAGTAAAAAAAACGTCTTTGGTAATGATAAATTTGTGTGGGATACATGACATTGGTATTTTATAAATAGTACAATCAGTTAGTACTTACCTTAAGATGCTGGCATAAATTAATTACACTGTCTTTGTAAGAAATGTGGTTATCAGCTAAGTTAGAAGACAATAATGCCGCGACTTGATCAACCGCTTGCAAAACTTCTTCCACTTTAATAATAAAAAATAATGGTATTATACCAAAAAAGGCAGTTATTAAAGATAATTTAATTACCTGCAGATAGCACCCCATCTTGTCGGAGTTTATTTGCTAAAAGTTGGGCTTGACTGTGGGATTTGGAGAGTTCGTGTCTTTTTGGATGTTTCAGACGCGCAGAAATACTCGAGGACATTGTCGTTTTTATTTGTTAACTATCCCTAAAATAAAACGTTAGACAACAACATATTTTTATTACGATTTATCTCAAAATATACAAAAGGATTTTTGCGTGACTCACCAGACTGACATCTGGTATTAACCTCACTTATTTCTACTAACAATAAAAACTGTTAGAAAAATAGATATGTCTATCATTTATCGAATAATAAAATATATTTACCTAAAAAGTAGGACAGTTCTTCTAAAGCAAATTTCTATTTGCTTAAAAAGGTAAAATTTGCAACTCTTTTTACGCGTTCGTATTCGTGTTCGTTTTCTTTCGATTTAATTTTATTTTAATCTGCAGCGCGCCGTAGTGAGCGATCACCTGACTAGTGTGTGTACAATAATTATCGCACGGCAAAAAAATAAATATAGCAAAAGTAAACATTGTTAAAAATGGTTAAATACTTCTTTGCAATTAAGATAGTTATGGTTTTTTGATAACATTAATTTTAACGACTAATTAGTGTTAAAACTTTAATTGTTCGAATTGTGCGCAGTAAGTAAATAGTTTCCAAAAGTTGGTTACTAAATTGACTTGGTACTTGGTATCAATGTTTTTTTAACGATATCTACTCGCGCTTCACGTTTTAAACAGTTCGACTGCAGCTTACGTAAAATTATTGTTTAAATTTGTGAATAATTTTAAAAATTAATTTAAATTTCTGATCGTTTAGTGAGTGGTGCTATCTGTGCGTCGCTAGAGTAACTACTACGACAACCACGTAATCTTTTTATGTGCTTTTTGTTGATTGGTGGTAAAAATATGAAAGGAACCGTTGTGCGCATAAACTATTGGTGGAAGAAGACGGCGTATTAGGAGAGGAGAGAGGAGAGACTGACTGACAGTGACAGTAGTTTTGGTCTTGTGTGTGCATGTTGAGGTTATGTCATTTTTTAGTGACCGATTAAAAAAATATGTATTTATTATTAGTAAAATTCCCAAGACAAAAACGACTTAAATACAATTTGGAAGTTTTAACATGAAGAACGGCACTGTAACTATACTATTTAGTTTGATTTTATATTTTGTTCTTATAATGTAAGTAGAAACTAGCAAAAAACATAGATATTTATAGTGACATTTCTCAAATATTCTCTATAAGAGAAAGTTAAATTAAATTAAAGTCTATTTAACTTCACTTCTTGTGTCATTGATGATAAAAGCGATCGATTTTTATCAAATATTACGAGTTTATCAGCAAAATTTTTATTATTTTTAAACAACTGTTAAAATGTTAATGATTCTTGTTAATTTGCATTAACATCTATTCAGCGGATTAATTAATTAAACTTTTTATAGACCCTACACTAACACAGACGACGAAACTGTTTTAAGTTCTTTTAATACTCTTATTCTAAATATTTCTAATGGAGATTATCATATAAGTGATAATGTCGAAAAAGATCCATCTGCCGTTGTCGAACCTATTTTAGAACCGAGTGTAAATGTAGAAGATACTGATAAAGTTGCCATAGATTCTGAGAATCTTGAGGGTCAAAAAAGGCCCGATACTGAAACTGACAAGTCTGAATTACCAAATAGGTAAATTAACAATTAATTTTAAAAAAAATGTGATTAATAGAACAGTTACGTTTTTAGAGTTTCTACTGACGATACGCCTGTGTTGTTGTCAATAGAAAGCTCGACTGTGGAGTTGGAGCAACTCCCGGATATTTCTGTAGTGATAACTAGTCAAAACGAAGAAATTCCTTCGAAAAAAACACTAGAAACTGAAAACAATAACATTCCAAATAATATTTCCATTAACGTTTCTGATACCGAAGAAAACAAAATCGAAGTGAACAATTTACAAGTGGAAGAACAAGAAAAAAATGAAACTGAAGTCAAATCCGAGGATATCCCCTCTTTTTCCGAGTGGGCTCAAAAAAGATTGGAGGAAGTGGAGAAGAATGAACAGATTAATTCTACCAAGGCAAATCAAGTTACTAATGGTAAGCTTATAGATATTTGATAAATATTTGCTTGAAAATATTCACATTGAGGCTATATACAGAGATAATATAGATAAACCAGCAATTATTACTTAAATCTCACATAATAATCTTGTTATATACAAAACGTATTTGCAATAAGTCAATACATACTTTTTTATTATCGATTGTTTTATTTGTACATATAATGTATAAAAACGGATTAAATTTAGATTTTTTGTAAAAAGGTGAATATGCGTCGGATCAATATGTGTTTTTACAGGTAAATCTACATAATCTTTCCTTATAACCTCTTACAAAAAGCAATTATGTATACTCAGAAAGCAACCAGAATGTATGGGTGCAAAACAGTGTTTTTAATTATTTTTTAAACTACTTTTTCACTTTTATTTACTCCAAAACACATGTCAAAACATAAATATTGGACTTTCATAATATCAAACGATAAATTATTGCTAAAAAGAGTAATCAAAATATTTTTGAAATTATTTTTTCCTGGTCGTAACAATATTTATTTAAGGCGCTAGATAAAATCGCATTCAACCGACCTTATCGCACATTTATACAGCCAAACAATGTTTATTCATTATCGTGAACATTTTAAACAAATTTGAAATTCATTTAGAGAACAATCGACTGGCGAATCTGTAATTGTATTTGTCAAAACTTTGGGAAATGCACAAGGTCGTTCTAGTAAAATCAGTGTTAAATTACTGATAAAGTGAAATTAAATTTTTTTCGCATTTTACAATGGATTGTTTATTAATTTTTATTAAGAATTTGATTTATTTACCTTAAAACAATTGTTATGTTTGTGGAATACTATTTTGTTGATTGAGAAAGGTCATTGGTAGTTATCAATCAAGTGAAATATATATTTTGACCAGATTATAAGTCTACTTAAAGATAAAATCATATTAATTAACATAAATAATAGATAATACAGATGTTAAAATTTTTTACCGTTAAAAATACATTTTTATGTAAATTTACAAGCTAGAATGTCGACATTTTTTTTCAAATATTTATTAATTGTACACTAAAGTGTTAAATATTGTTTATTTAATCTCTACTTTATTTATATATGACCTTGTTTAGCATATTATATATAAAGAAATAGGAACCTCGGAAAAATAGTTGAACAATGTGAAAAATAATGTCTAATGATTTTAGCCTTGGGTTTATAAGACAAAGGTGTTCCATTTCTTTTTTTATACATATAAATTTGTATAAAATTTGCTGAATTTTATTAAATATCTGTATCTGAATATAGTTTTAAGTGTTTCTTAATATTCTATCTATTTGTTACTAGCAGTGTTTTTCTCTTAATAAGATTTTTCTACTCTAGCTTCCTTTTCAGTGATATTGTTTACATTTCCAGACTAACTTTGATTCCGAATTAAAAGAAAAACCCAGACACTCAGTATTTGTAACTTCTCATGACTCCCAATACAGCCTTTTCTTCTATTTGGGTCAATTATTATTAATATTAGGCATTTGAACAGTAAATTGTGAATTTTTTATCAAATTTACATTCATTTAAGTTTTTTTTTAGTTTTTCTTAGTATTTTTGTTCTTGATTGTAATGTATTGACTTTAAATTGAGTATTTGACTATTCAATTTCAACCAATATAAAGATTAAAGTTCCAATTTTTAGTGAATTACACTTTAGTTCAATGAATTATTAAAAAAAAATAAAAAAATCAGTGTACGCCTCTGCTTTTTGCTATTAATAATATTTAGTTTCAACGTCCTCTAAATAGTAGTTTTTTTATTGTAGTTGATTTGTTTTTATCGTCAATTAATATGATATGTTCTAATTCATAAACCGACGCAATTTCCTTAAACGACATTTACGAGGGGTATACGAAAATTATTGTCACGTTCACTTACAAGGGGTGTGCGAAAATTTGATTTCGTACATTTACGTTTTATTTAGGAAAAGCTCAAAATGCCAAACTGCGTTGGAAGAATTACGCCTCGTTGGATTGCGGATCCAAAGTCGTGGCCGCCAATCCCGAAGCCGTCAGTCCCGGTGCGATATTATCGCCATCTAGCGACGAATATAAATTGAATCCGTGCACCAGTAGAATTTGGTTCGTTGTAGAACTGTGCGAAGCGATTCAAGCGAAAAAAATCGATCTTGCCAATTACGAATTGTTTTCATCGTCGCCGAAAGAGTTTACGGTATCGGTAAGCGAGAGGTGAGTAACGTACGTCGAAAGCTTTTCCGAGATCAATAATTTGTTGTTTTTTTTTTTATTTTCAAGATTTCCCACTCGAGATTGGGCTTTGATAGGAAAATTTACCGCTCGAGACGAACGTGATATACAAAGCTTCGATTTGGACACCGAATTGTTCGGAAAATATATCAAGGTAGAAATTAAATCTCACTATGGTTCGGAGCACTATTGTCCGATTTCGTTGTTCCGTGCTTACGGGGCTTCGGTGTTTGAAGGTTGGTTTGGTAGAATTTTTTTATTAGATTTTCCAGTGAAGCTTTTTTTATTTTATTTTGTAGTTTTGCAAAAAGAAGATGCCGCTAATGTTAATAGACCGGATGAAGATGACGATGACGACGAAGATGATGAAGAAAACGATCCTAATGCCGTGCAAAACGATAAGAAAAATCTTTTTAGTTCCGCTACTGATGCCGTTATGTCGGTGGTGAAGAGAGCCGCTCAAATGTTGGGTACTAAGTCCGACCAACAAACACAAAAATCCACTAATTCTTCAGCTATAGCATTGATAAACACTTGCAGTTCTCCGAGGCACGTCGTGGGATGTAGATCTTGCAATGAAACTTTGTTTGGAAAGGTAAATATTCTTCAGAAAAAATTCGGGTTGAAGCTTTACTGAAGGAAAAAATTGTCCCAAATGGTTCCATCTTTTAGTAAAATCCATTCAAATGAGATTTAGGAAAGGTTGATTTAACAAATATTTTCTTTTTGAACCTTGACATATTCTCTTGTAGTTGTTCCTGAAGTTTCCATTGAGTTTTTGTAGCCAAAATTTAGTTTTTTGCTTGGCTAGTAAAAAAAGTTGCCCCAACTGGTCCCATCTTTTAGTAAAATCCATTCAAATGTTGAAGGAAAGGTTGATTTAACAAAAATTCTCTTTATGAACCTTGAAAGAATCTCTTGTAGATGTTCTCAAAGTTTTCATTGAGTTTTTGTAGCCAAAATTTAGTTTTTTGCTTGGCTGGTAAAAAAGATGCCCCAAATGGTCCCATCTTTTAGTAAAATCCATTCAAATGTTGAATTAGAGATTCCATTGAGTTTTTGTAGCAAAAATTTAGTTTTTTGCTTGGTTGGTAGAAAAAGTTGCCCCAAATGGTCCCATCTTTTAGTAAAATCCATTCAAATGTTGAATTAGAGATATAGGAAAGGTGATTTAAGAAAAATTCTCTTTATGAATCTTGAAAGAATCTCTTGTAGATGTTCTCAAAGTTTTCATTGAGTTTTTGTAGCCAAAATTTAGTTTTTTGCTTGGCTAGAAAAAAAAGTTGCCCCAAATGGTCCCATCTTTTAGTAAAATGTAAAATCCATTCAAATGTTGAATTAGAGATATAGAAAAGGTTGATTTAAAAAATATTCTCTTTATGAACCTTGTAAGAATCTCTTCTAGATGTTCTCAAAGTTTCTGAGTTTTTGTAGCAAAAATTTAGTTTTTTGTTTGGCTGGTCAAAAAAGTTGCCACAAATGGTCCCATCTTCTAGTAAAATCCATTAAAATATTGAATTAGAGGATTGGGAAAGGTTGATTTAAAAAATATTCTCTTTATGAATCTTGAAATAATCTCTTGTAGATGTTCTCAAAGTTTTCATTGAATTTTTGTAGCAAAAATTTAGTTTTTTGCTTGGCTGGTAAAAAAGATGCCCCAAATGGGCCCATCTTTTAGTAAAATCCATTCAAATGTTGAAGGAAAGGTTGATTTAACAAACATTCTCTTTATGAACCTTGAAAGAATCTCTTGTAGATGTTCTCAAAGTTTTCATTGAGTTTTTGTAGCCAAAATTTAGTTTTTTGCTTGGCTAGTAAAAAAAGTTGCCCCAACTGGTCCCATCTTTTAGTAAAATCCATTCAAATGTTGAAGGAAAGGTTGATTTAACAAAAATTCTCTTTATGAACCTTGAAAGAATCTCTTCTAGATGTTCTCAAAGTTTCCATTGAGTTTTTGTAGCCAAAATTTAGTTTTTTTGCTTGGCTGGTAGAAAAAGTTGCCACAAATGGTCCCATCTTTTAGTAAAATCCATTCAAATATTGAATTAGAGGATTGGGAAAGGTTGATTTAAAAAATATTCTCTTTATGAACCTTGTAAGAATCTCTTCTAGATGTTCTCAAAGTTTCTATTGAGTTTTTTAAGCAAAAATTTAGTTTTTTGCTTGGCTGGTAGAAAATGTTGCCCTAAATGATCCCAACTTTTAGTAAAATCTATTCAAATATTGAATTAAAGGTTTTTGTAGCAAAAATTTAGTTTTTTGCTTGGCTGGTAGAAAAAGGTGCCCCAAATGGTCCTATCTTCTAGAAAAATCCATTCAAATGTTGAATTAGAGATTTAGGAAAGGTAGATTTAACAAATATTATCTTTATATACCTTGAAAGAATCTCTTCTAGAGGTTCTAAAAGTTTTCATTGAATTTTTGTAGCCAAAATTTAGTTTTTTGCTTGGCTAGAAAAAAAAGTTGCCCCAATGGTCCCATCTTTTAGTAAAATCCATTCAAATGTTGAATTAGAGATTCCAATGAGTTTTTGTAGCAAAAATTGGATACTTCTAGAGGTTCTCGAAGTATCCATTGAGTTTTTGTAGCCAAAATGTAGTTTTTTGCTTGGCTAGTAGAAAAAGTAGCCCCAAATGAACTCAACTTTAGTATAGTGCTTTAAAATGTTGAATTAGAGTTTTATAAAAGGTTGATTCAACAAATATCATCTTGAACCTATAAATATTTTTTTGTAATTGTTCAAGTTTTCATTAAGTTTTTGTAGCATTAAACTAACCAGTTACTTATAATTTTCTTCTCATAATGTCATTAGCTGTTTCACCTTGCTTTCATATTCTTCTTCTTCAAGTGCCATGTTTTATGCAAAGTGTCGGCGACCTCTTGCAACCATGTGAACTGTGTATCTCAAGATTTTCGACATAGATAGTTGGGACCAACGGTTTACCTTCTTAAACCACTACTCTATGAAGGAATAATTTGGAATTTTTTTATAAAATCTTAATTAACTATTAGGACTTAAAATAATGAAAAAATAGGAGAGTTTCCCATTGGGAATTTGTGGTACACTAAGAAAACTACTTTTAGTGTTTGGTTAAAACTTGTGGTACCCAGTATTTAGCTTTCAACCAGATATGGATGGAATAATGTTTAAGAAAATATAATTTAACCTTGTTTTCAACCTTGAATCAGTCGATAAAAATAGTTTGAGTTTAACAAGGGCTCTTTGAGAGGAAAATAATAGTAGGATTGTGCTTGTGAAAAACAAAATGTTATATTTTATGTAAATTACTTGCGATTTATTTATTTTTTAATGTGAGTTCATTTTATTTTTAGATCTACGAGTTACTGAGCTGCAAAGCGAACGAGATCAAGCGGCTGGTCGCCATCCCGACCATCCACGACACGCTGATAGGCTCGTCGATATGCCAAAAGTTCGGTTACGATTTCAAAAACTCCTCGCAGAAGAACCACCTGATCAGAAACATCGAAGCTTTCTTTCCCCAACACTACGTCGGCGCGATGTGCAACGAAGCCGCCATATCCGAGAACAACGGCGCCGTCAACGTCAGCCAAATGTTCAACAACGTCACGGAGGATCTGTCGAGCGAAAAAATCGTCAACATGAACGTGAAAGAAACGCACGATACGCCTGCCGTAATCGAACGAGCCACGTCCATAGACGCCTCGGAAAACAAAACGTCGAATTACGTTTCCACCGAGGAGATCGCTCAAATCAAACCGACGAAAACGCTGATGGTGAACGAGAGCGTCACCAAAACGGACGCGCACAGCGAGAACGTCACCGGATCGGATCCGACGCAGGAAGCTGTAGATGCCGTCGTTGCGGAAAACCATCCCGCTGCTCCGCCGACCACCGAAAGTACTTTCGTCAACGAAGCGTACGCGTCGACGGAGAGCACGGACCCCTTGGACGATCAATTCATGTCGGTTTTCACCACCGAGGGGCATAATCAAGTCGTCGTCAGTCCTTCGTCGGCCAACAGCCCGCAAGCTGCCAAGGAATCTATTTTTTTAAGACTTTTTAACCGGATTAAAGTGAGTTTTCGTAATTGTCTGTTACAATATGCTAATCTTGAAGTCCAGTCATTTGTAGAGCGTTTTCTCGCAAGTTTCTTTTTCTACTTTAGTATTTTGGGAGGAATTATTATATTGGAGGTTTTGAAAACACCAAAAGCTTTGTGTAACAGCAGGAAAGTAGATTTTTTAGTTGTTATGGCAGTACTCGTCATCATGAACTATCTTAAATTTCAGTTTTCTCGGAAACCGTTGTTTTTGTAGCCAAAATTTAGTTTTTTGCTTGGCTAGTAAAATTCATTCAAATGTTGAATTAGAGGTTTAGGAAAGGTTGATTTAACAAATATTCTCTTTATGAACCTTGAAAGAATCTTTTGTAGATGTTCTCAAAGTTTTCATTGAGTTTTTGTAGCCAAAATTTAGTTTTTGCTTGGTTGGTAGAAAAAGATGCTCCAAATGGTCCCATTTTTTAGTAAAATCCATTCAAATGTTGAATTAGAGGTTTAGGAAAGGTTGATTTAACAAATATTCTCTTTATGAACCTTGAAAGAATCTTTTGTAGATGTTCTCAAAGTTTTCATTAAGTTTTTGTAGCCAAAATTTAGTTTTTGCTTGGTTGGTAGAAAAAGATGCCCCAAATGGTCCCATTTTTTAGTAAAATCCATTCAAATGTTGAATTAGAGGTTTAGGAAAGGTTGATTTAACAAATATTATCTTTATGAACCTTGAAAGAATCTCTTGTACATGTTCTCAAAGTTTTCATTGAGTTTTTGTAGCCAAAATTTAGTTTTTTGCTTAGTTGGTAGAAAAAGATGCCCCAAATGGTCCCATTTTTTAGTAAAATCCATTCAAATGTTGAATTAGAGGTTTAGGAAAGGTTGATTTAACAAATATTCTCTTTATGAACCTTGAAAGAATCTTTTGTAGATGTTCTCAAAGTTTTCATTGAGTTTTTGTAGCCAAAATTTAGTTTTTGCTTGGTTGGTAGAAAAAGATGCCCCAAATGGTCCCATTTTTTTAGTAAAATCCATTCAAATGTTGAATTAGAGGTTTAGGAAAGGTTGATTTAACAAATATTATCTTTATAAACCTTGAAAGAATCTCTTGTACATGTTCTCAAAGTTTTCATTGAGTTTTTGTAGCCAAAATTTAGTTTTTGCTTGGTTGGTAGAAAAAGATGCCCCAAATGGTCCCATTTTTTTAGTAAAATCCATTCAAATGTTGAATTAGAGGTTTAGGAAAGGTTGATTTAACAAATATTATCTTTATAAACCTTGAAAGAATCTTTTGTAGATGTTCTCAAAGTTTTCATTGAGCTTTTGTAGCCAAAATTTAGTTTTTGCTTGGTTGGTAGAAAAAGATGCTCCAAATGGTCCCATTTTTTAGTAAAATCCATTCAAATGTTGAATTAGAGGTTTAGGAAAGGTTGATTTAACAAATATTATCTTTATAAACCTTGAAAGAATCTCTTGTACATGTTCTCAAAGTTTTCATTGAGTTTTTGTAGCCAAAATTTAGTTTTTGCTTGGTTGGTAGAAAAAGATGCCCCAAATGGTCCCATTTTTTTAGTAAAATCCATTCAAATGTTAAATTAGAGGTTTAGGAAAGGTTGATTTAACAAATATTATCTTTATAAACCTTGAAAGAATCTCTTGTACATGTTCTCAAAGTTTTCATTGAGTTTTTGTAGCCAAAATTTAGTTTTTTGCTTAGTTGGTAAAAAAAGATGCCCCAACCGGTCCCATCTTTTAGTAAAATCCATTCAAATATTGAATTAGAGGTTTAGGAAAGGTTGATTTAACAAATATTCTCTTTATGAACCTTGAAAGAATCTCTTGTACATGTTTTCAAAGTTTTCATTGAGTTTTTGTAGCCAAAATTTAGTTTTTTGCTTAGTTGGTAAAAAAAGATGCCCCAACCGGTCCCATGTTTTAGTAAAATCCATTCAAATGTTGAATTAGAGATTTAGGAAAGGTTGATTTAACAAATATTATCTTTATATACCTTGAAAGAATCTCTTCTAGAGGTTCTAAAAGTTTTCATTGAGTTTTTGTAGCCAAAATTTAGTTTTTTGATGGGCTGGTAAAAAAAGATGCCCCTAATGGTCCCATCTTTTTGTAAAATCCATTCAAATGTTGAATTAGAGATTTAGGAAAGGTTAATTTAACAAATAATCTCTTTATGAACCTTGTAAGAATCTCTTCTAGATGTTCTCAAAGTTTTCATTGAGTTTTTGTAGCCAAAATTTAGTTTTTTGCTTTGCTGGTAAAAAAAGATTCCCCAAACGGTCCCATCTTTTAGTAAAATCCATTCAAATGTTGAATTAGAGATTCCATTTAGTTTTTGTAGCAAAAATTTAGTTTTTTGCTTGGTTGGTAGAAAAAGTTGTCACAAATGGTCCCATCTTTTGGTAAAATCCATTCAAATGTTGAATTAGAGGTTTAGGAAAGGTTGATTTAACAAATATTCTCTTTATGAACCTTGAAAGAATTTCTTGTACATGTTTTCAAAGTTTTCATTGAGTTTTTGTAGCCAAAATTTAGTTTTTTGCTTGGTTGGTAGAAAAAGTTGCCACAAATGGTCCCATCTTTTAGTAAAATCCATTCAAATGTTGAATTAGAGATTCCATTGAGTTTTTGCTTGGTTGGTAGAAAAAGTTGCCACAAATGGTCCCATCTTTTAGTAAAATTCATTCAAATGTTGAATTAGAGGTTTACGAAAGGTTAATTTAACAAATATTATCTTTATGAACCTTGAAAGAATCTCTTGTACATGTTCTCAAAGTTTTCATTGAGTTTTTGCAGCCAAAATTTAGTTTTTTGCTTGTATGGTAAAAAAAGATGCCCCAAATGTTCCCATCTTTTAGTAAATCCATTCAAATGTTGAAATAGAGATTCCATTTAGTTTTTGTAGCAAAAATTTAGTTTTTTGCTTGGTTTTTTTGACATTGGAACAAGGAAAAGAAGACAAGACATTTGCTTATTACGCTACCAGATAGCTTTAGTATTCTCGTTTTTCTTAGAAAATACTAAACGAACACTGGAGTCCCCTAGGGCGCTTTAGAAACGCCTTTTACTCCTCCCATGTTCCAGTATTTCTCAGGATTATTTGCACGTCATTTTCCCTGCAGTTAGTCACTTCTCAAATTGTATAATTGGACTGCATCTTCTGTATATAACTGCCTCCATATTTTACTAGAACCATGATTTTCTACACGTATCTCATTGCTACAGTAAGGTGTGTCGATGGTACTTACTGCATTGGAGGTTAGCTTGGATCACTCTTTCATTGAAATGCAGCATCCTAAATACTAACTATTGAGGTCTTCTCTAAGAGGTCTTCTCTAAGAGCACAAAGGATAACTATTCTATGGAGTAGACAAGTGTGATCCTCTCCTCCATAACTTTAAGGCTAAGGAAGTGATGTTCCTATCTTGATCTGCTATTTTTTATCTGGTCTACCCTTTCTCGGGATCATGTCCAAGATTTGTGGTCCTCTGAGAAAGTTTCCTGCATCCTGCAGCCAGTACCTAGATCAACAGAGGGGACAGAGAAGTCTGAAAACTATTGAAATGTGGCACTAAAATTGATTCTGTAGTGAAAATCTTTTGTATTAAGTAATAGGAGTGAACTAGAGGTTTTGTAGGTTAAAGAAGGATTAGATTGTTCAGGATTTGGTACAAATTTGGAGAAAATAGTCCCATTCCTCATTCTTCTGGATCGAAGGTTGTGGAAAGGTCCCTGCCTGTTGGTTTGGTGATCCCTATCCAGAAATGTTGTGTTGGTATTTATCAAATAATTGCCAGGGATATATTTAAGTAGGAAAAAGATTGAACTTACGGTTTTGTGCTTTGATTGTTCAGAAACTGGATAAATTTGAAAGAATCAAACCCATCTTTCATTTTTTAGGAGTAGGGGTTAAGGAAATGTCTCTTTTCCATATTATAATCGTACCAAACGAGTTTACTTTCAAAGAAAAACTGTCAAAATATGAGTTTTTATTGTTAAAAAAAGGGATCAAATATCCAAATTGTTGTAGAGACAAGAAAATTCTAAAAAGTATTGAAAAGTGGTACTAAAATTGATTCTGTAGTGAAAATCTTTTGTGTTAAGTAATAGTAATGAACTAGAGGTTTTGTAGGTTAAAGAAGGATTAGATTGTTCAGGATATGGTACAAATTTGGAGAAAATAGTCCCATTCCTCATTCTTCTGCATCGAAGGTTGTGGAAAGGTCCCTGCCTGTTGGTTTGGTGATCCCAATCCAGAAATGTTGTGTTGGTATTTATCAAAGAATTGCCAGGGAAATATTTATGAAGAAAACGGATTGAACTTAAGGTTTTGTGCTTTGATTGTTCAAAAACTGGAAATAATTAGACCCATCTTTCAATTTTTAGGAGCAGTGGTTAAGGAAATGTCTCTTTTCCATGTTCTAATCGTCCCAAACGAGTTTACATCAACTATTTTGTTTGACTTTCAAAGAAAAACTGTCAAAATATGAGTTTTTATTGTTAAAAAAAGGGATCAAATATCCAAATTGTTGTAGAGACAGGAAAAGTCTGAAAAGTATTGAAATGTGGCACTAAAATTGATTCTGTAGTGAAAATCTTTTGTATTAAGTAATAGGAGTGAACTAAAGGTTTTGTGGGTTAAAGAAGGATTAGATTGTTCAGGATTTGGTACAAATTTGGAGAAAATAGTCCCATTCCTCATTTTTCTGCAACGAAGGTTGTGGAAAGGTCACTGTTGGTTTGGTGACCCCAAACCAGAAATGTTGTGTTGGTATTTATCAAAGAATTGTCAGGGAAATATTTAAGAAGAAAAAGGATTGAACTTTTGTGCTTTGATTGTTTAGAAACTGAAGAAATTTGAAAGAATTAGACCCATTTTTCGTTTTTTAGGAGCAGTGGTTATGGAAATGTCTCTTTTCAATGTTATAATAGTCCCAAACGAGTTTACATCAAGTATTTTGTTTTACTTTCAAAGAAAAACTGTCAAAATATGAGTTTTTGTTGTTAAAAAAAGGGATCAAATATCGAAATTGTTGTAAAGACAAGAATAGTTTGAAAACGATTAAAATTGTCCACAAAAATTTATATAGATTGATTACTTGTGAACGAAATCATGTTAACAAGAAGTATGATTGAATTTTAGGTTAGGGAATGTTTAGGTTGCTCAGGAATGGTAATACTTTTGATTAATTAGTTCCATCTTTTGTGTTTTTTGCAACAAAGGTTGTAGAAAGGATTTTCCCATTGTTATGGTGTTCTCAATCGTGTATACACGACAAAACTTTGTTTAAATCCAGTATGTAGCTTTATTTGAGTAAAAAATGGGGTTTCGCTGTTAAAACTGGATCAAATATCAAGAAATGTTGGGGTGAAATTTAATTATACGACTTGTGTGTTGTTTATTAAACTTAATTCAATGTTGGCGGAACTTTTAAATGGTTTACTTCAATTTTAGATACATTTTATTCCTTTCCAGCTTCGTATTTATTTCCGCAGTGCTGTCGTGGTGTCCCAAACGCCATGGATGACAGTCTACTAATCGTGCATGGCCAACCAAGTGACCTTTCCGCTTTTTCCCTATTTTTATGGGATTATTTACATTCCCAAACTTTACTCCTTCCATGTATACAACTTCCAACTTTTTTACTTATCCAGCAACGGAACACAGTATACGAAATAACATGGATGTCATAATGGTTGTTCCTTAAACTTTGAAAGACCGACTTACCTACAAGTTTTGTTTTTAACGTCTGCTGTTAGAAAAAATGAATCACTGCGTGCCGAGCGAAGATGGGATCGCAGCACCAAATTAATAATAACTAAAAAGATTTTTCAATTAGTGTAGATTGATTTGGGTGAAAAAAATAGCTGGAAATTCCAAAAATATGCCACAAAAATTGCCAAGGAAACATTTTTTCAAGAAATGAAATAAGTAAATGGTCCCATATCTTGTTCTTTAGCAGAAAAGGTCATAGAAAGATCTCTTACCGTTGTGGTGGTTCCAAAAGTGTATTTGCGACAAATATTTTTTGTATAAATCCACGATTTAGCCTTATAAGAAGTCATATTATGTGTTTTTATTGTTAAAAATGAATCAAATATCCCATAAATATATAACTGGAATTGGACTGGATACTGACAAGGTTTTTTGTAACATTTTTAAGAGTTACATAATGGACGTAAGCTGTCTGTGGTACCATAAATATGCGTTAATTGTCTATCATTTATCAGAGTTTTTAATTTACAAAACAGTGTTACTATTTCTTCATAGTTAACTGCTCTTGTACCTTAATTTCTTTTTAATGTCTTTAAGCGATGGGATCTTTTGTTAAATGTCTTAGAGGGATGCTGAGCCTCAAGAAAAGAAAATGACATAAATACTAAAAAATTAGTGGTTTGAAAATTTCTGTAAAATCTTTTTATCTCTTGCAGAATTTCTGTAATTTATCTACTTTTTAGGCGCTGGAACGGAACATGTCCATATCGAGTCAATACTTGGAGGAGTTGAGTAAACGTTACAAAAAACAAGTGGAAGAAATGCGCGAAGAAACTCAAAAAAGAGACGAACTGAACAAACAGCTCGAAGAACGTTTGGACAAAGTAACCACCACCATCGAAAGCATGGCGGCGGAAAGAAGAACGTTCCTTACCTTGATCTATTGTCTACTTTTTCTCGGCGTCGCTTGCTTCGGGATATATTTTTTTTGCGGCAAACATTCGGATATTTCTGACGACCGTCAAGAAGATAACCAGATTACTCGTCGTATGCCTGTGGACGAGATGAAACCCGTTCGAGAGGAAAAGAAACGACGGCCTAGCGATCAGGTGTTAAAGATCCACAGATATTCTTCGTTGAACGAGGACGATCGCTTGAGGAAGGTGCGCAAAAAGAAGAAGAAACCGACGCACCATCGTTCGGTATCGTTGAGTAGCATAAAACTGAAAGACGTTTGGCCCAGCGAGGCGGAACAACAGAACGTGGTTAAAGTAGAAGAAGTTGAACCGGTGGTGTTGGACGAAAGCGATAATTCCACTTTGGAAGGATGCAAATTGTCGATCGAAGTCGATGTTAAATCTAGTCAGACTGACAACGAGAACAATGTAACGTTTCCGAGTATCATTGCCAATGAGCCGGTCAAGAAGGAGAAGAGGAGCTTCAGGAAGCTGTTGAAGAAGGTTTTTTAACGTACTGTTTACTTATATTGTATTTATTTAAAATATTAAAATATTTTTTTTATATTGTGTGGTGGTTTTGTTTTCCAAACCTTGCCTAGGCTCCAGACAACGTCCATTTCACTGGACGTCCACCAATAACGACTAAGGGAGGAAAGGACTTCAAGAAATGGTAGGGTCTTAGCTTTGATCCAGTTACATATCTTAGAGGATATCCCCCAAGATGCAGCAGCCTCATAGAGACAATGGACTAGTTTAGTAGGATCATATTAATCAAAATGATAGCAATATATATTTAGGATAAGATACCTACTTATTTATATTGGTATTCATTTTGCAATTAATTTTTCTCATTTCGTAAAATTTAGCAATAAATAATTAGTAAGTTTTAAACGTAGCGCCAACTAATAACCAATAATGAAGTGTGTTTAAAAGTCAACGTTGTCACAGTTTAGCTACGTTCGTTTCAAGTATTCTCAAAGAACTGGCGGCACAAAACACCGTGTTCTGTGACTAACTGATTATACCAGTTGACAAGATATATGACAGGAGAGAAAATCGTGTATATCTGTCTGTAATAAACAAACAAGACCCCTATTCTTGACGGTGATAGAATAGAACAGCCAATAGAAAGTGGGCGTGGTTCTATTGAAAATGCCAAAACCGTATTCTTGAAATTCGTTCTCTCACTGTACCGATGGAAGGGTTGCTCCCCGAGAGAACAATTACTTCTATTGGTTATTTTTGAAGGAACCGCTATAACACCAAGAGAAAGTGTTAGAGATTTTTATTTTCGAACCAAAAATAGTATAGAATTAATTTCTTTCATAAACCAAACACAACCAAACAACAAATTAAACTAACGAAAATGACAGAATATTTTGTTTAGTGTTTTACTCTTAGAACAAAAAGAAACAGGAAGGAATCTGTCATATATTAACTTTAAGGAAAATTTGCGACGGAAGTCGGCCATCTTGAAGCTCCTTTTATGACTCATTGTTTATGTTTTTATTGTACTGTCAAAGCAATATTTGCATAGAAATGTCAAAAATGAGCACATAGGCGTATCATTCGTTTCTTATAAATACTAAATTATTTAGAACACTAATTGTATTCACACACTTGATTGGTTGAAATTTATTAAAAATAAAACCCTTGATATAATTTTTATTTTTTTTCGGTACGTCAATGGAAACGGAAATTAAAATTGACAATAGGCCGCCATATGCAAGCTCCTTTCTGGACTCAAGGTCATTTTGCATATACTCCTTCCTGTTTCTTTTTGTTCTAAGGTTTTACTCCTTATTTGATAAAGTGTCAATCAGAGAACAAAAATATCGATATGTTTATCTCTTTTTAATGACAACAAATAAGAGAGAGAGATAAGTTTCTCGGTTAATATTAAAGCATATCGACAACATCGCAAATTTTCTACCAATCTTATTGAAACACGTCACTTACCACTTATGACGTATGTAACCATTAAATTTAAATTTCAAAAGCCGATTATGGCTAGAGGATTAATTTTATAAAATTTTTATTTGAACAACTAAAAACCTATTTTATAAGATGCAAATATAAAAAAAAATCACTAAACTAGTCCATTGGTTAGTGCAGGGGTTCCCAATATTTTGTTACCCGCGGCGCACTTACAAGTTTAATATTTTTTCACGGCGCCCTCTCCTAGTTAATTATTTGAGGAAATTGTCGAAAGAAATAGGTACCTACAATAATAGTTAGGTTAGGTTGGTCGTAATGAAAATAAAACACCACAATACAAAATTGACTTTTTTTATTATAAAAGAATTTAAAAGGAAAACAACTAGAAAGACTTAAGAAAAAATAAAAATTAAATACGATATTTACTCAATCAAATCAATGTGAAGGGTGAGCTTGGTGATCTTCACTCAGTTTTTAAAAGCGGGGAATAAGATTTGATACTGCTACTCTCATTTCTTGCTCCACATTGATCTTTGAGCAATATTTGTTCTTTATCATAGCTACAGCTGAAAGCCCAGGTTCACATAGATATGATGTTGCAAACGGAATGAAAATTTTTAATGCTGTGGAAGTTAAATTTGAATATTCATTTTGAATCGATAACCAAAACCACCAAATCGACACTAGCGAATCTAGTTCTAAGGCTGCTGTCGTTCAATGAGACTTTTCATTTTTCAACATAATCATCTGCAAAATACTTCGAAATAAGGCACTTTTTGGCCAGTGAACGACGGCAATGCGATGACGAAAAAATATTTACACGACGCTATGTTCGTTTCCGATGCGAACACTCAAAAAGATACCCGCCAATATTTGTGGTGTCCAATAATAAGAGGATCGACTTACGGCGCCGCGGCACACACTTAGGGAACCCCTGGGTTAGTGCATTATTAAATGTTGTGGATGAATATTCTTTATTTCATATAAGCATTAGATATACAACATACTATATACATGTATATGGTACTATCGTCAACGAAAGTAGCCTGGCATGGCTAGGGCGAGTTTTCATTGAAACTATGAATTCCATGTTACCGCGCACATCACGAGGTCTGTTCCAATATAACAGAAAACTGTACTTATGTATCGGTTATTTCCATTCGAACAGTTGTTTAATTCTTACTGCTGTACTACGTTATAAATATTAAACAATTGAACGAATGGAATTGACTGATACATGTACGGTTTTCTGTTGTGTTGGAACATGTAGTAGGAAAAAATGACCTTTACCCTGGTGTCACTTACAGCGAACAGTAGTAGGTATAGACAAACTTTATATACTCCATCCTTTTTTACTAGCAGTAGAAACACATCAAACAATAGACCCATCTCGTTAATGGCCCAAATTGAATACTCATGCGCGAACCAACTCCCACTCTCGTAGTTCCCCCTAAATGTTCGTGCCCCTTATAAAATTGTGTTGGCATGGGCATGACATGCAAAAGAAATCAGTAATCCAAAGAGAAGTCTAGGTACACACACGTCGTTAATATTAAATACACAAAGACAAGAAAAACACAATAACAACTAGCAAGCGGCGTACAAGAACGAAATAAAAATTATAACTTCTCCTTTGTGGTTTATGGCCTGGGCTGCCGCGGCTATACGGCAAATAGAAGCTAGCTTTTGACAGCTAAAAGGGTTTTTTTCATTTAAATTGTGGTATTCCTGGGTAGCAATACGTTGTGTTCTATGGCAAAAAGTAGTCATATTTCAGCAGTGGAAGGGGAAAATTCAAAAATACTTGCGCATGAGTATTCAATAAAGAGATAGGTGTATTATTATTCTAAGGTGTATTATGTACAATTGTCTAATTTATTCAATTTGCCGAGGTTTGTTGGTATGACGTCAGGGTAAAGCTCAATATTTTCTACTGTATCTACGATTATAAATACATGCTGTTGATAATTTATTTAAAACGTGTGAATATAAAGCTGTTCATAATTTCTGATTTTAATTAGATATTTAATTCATAATTATGGAACGTAAATAGGTGATAAATAGGAGAGTAAGTTCAACCACACACTAGACTAACCAATGTGCCAATGGAAATACCCATCAAGTCTTTGCCATTTTTGTTGACGTCGGAGCCAAGCTTAGAGCTTTGACACTAACAATCCTACAAAGGTTATTATTTCAAATCTTTAGATATTTGTAATTTAATATTAAAATATAATTTGACCAATTTGTTGTTCATCGGCTTATACATTTCTGAATTCATTGGTGTAACAATTTATACAGTAACGGTGTAATTTTTAAATCGTATACCTATACTAAAACCAATAATGATTAAGAGTAAAGCGCGTTAATTGTCATATCTAAATTTTACGTTACCAGTTTATAGCAGAATCAACATATAGTAAGCAGTAGAGTTGAAGGTTGTGGCAAATTATATGTAAAACACAATACTAGTACGATTAAAAGGTATTATTTATGACAAAAATCAGTAATGAGTAATACTTATACATTTCCTGATTACTGATCCGTTTAAATTTAAATCATTTTCTGTATAGTGTTAGGTATTTATTACAACTAGTGGCAACCCTGTAAGCAACGATATTTCTGTCTTTGTCGCTTTACCGTAACTTCCATCGCAGGCCACAGTAATGTAAATGCAAGCACGAACGTATCATTATGGTTTGTGAATTATACAGTATGAAAGATGCCTTTGCTCATATGTGCTGTAATTCTACGTGTGTACCTCATCCGAATAACCAACCGGGCATTTCTACATCATTCAGTTCCACGCAATTACAAAAGATAAATTAGTTGAAATGTGCTCTGATTATACCTGTGTACAAGAATTTTTCTTTCATTCTTAACCCTCTCAAAAATTAATAAGCACGCCCCCGATTTGCTGTCAACTGGGCCTACTTCTACTCTCAATCATTATTAGTATAGAGAGGTTATTTCAAATCTTTAATATTTGTAATTGAATATTAAAATATAATTACATATTTAGGTATTAAATGCTTCTTGAAACATTCTTGGTTAAACCAGATTTTTTGGGATGCCTTACACCTTTTCTCATGTAACTTCTTATACAATCGAGTGAATTCTTCTCTCGAAGATAATTAATGAAATTTATAGTACTAACCCTTACATATTATATATATTAAAATATAATTTGGCCAATCTGTTGTTTATCGGCTTATAGGTACATTTCTGAATTCATTGGTGTAACAAATAATACCTACAGAATCTGTGTCATTTTTAATTCGGATACCTAGTAGAGTATTTTTATTTTAATTTCTTACTTGTTCACCTTGTGTAAACTTTAATGAGGGCGATTAAGTAAACTTTGTAAGTTTATTGTCTATGGGTTCGTTGTAATATCGACTGTCATTAGAAGCGATGAAGTCCTAAAACTAACAGAAGGCAGGTCTCACATACACATACACTCTCAACTCAAAACTCAAGCACAATCGGTTCAACGCGAGCAAAGAGAGAGAGAGTTGCTCGCTAATTATTCCGGGTAATTAAATGTTGGAAGAAAGTTTTCGGTCTCGACAAGAGCGGCGACTTTGGAAGTTACCGAACTCCCGTTCGTCGAAATCGCACCATAATTAATTTTGATTGTGGGTGTGTATCGCGAAACTTGTGCTTCGCATACACAATCACAAATTCCGCTGCAGAGTTTCCAATATAATTAATCACCGGCACACGTTTCCTTAACCCAATACCGACTGCTAAATTCCAACAATAACCTAAGACATTTTTTCAAAAATTAGAATCAAAATGAATAGAGCTCCATTCACAACCAGCAAGTTACAATTAGTACTTAGAATTCGTAGTAAAATTTAAATTAAAGAATTATGATCGTTCACAATGTCCAGTTAGTTTCAAGCACCTCATTTAGGTACATAATTTTTCTTTTACGCAAATAAAACAAGATTTTTTTATTTTGCAGATAAAGGGTCCGGTGTAGAATAGGGAAACACGAATTTCGGAAAAAAATATCAATACTAAAAAGGGACTGGTTACTATAGTAAATTTTCGTAAAAAAATTTGCGGGTTATCCCGTATTTTTCGAGAAAAATGGAATCAAAAACTTAAATTTTGTAGGTTAAATGCACAAAACATTCTTCTTCTTCCTTTTTTGGGTTATATCTAAGGAGATAATTTGCCCAGACAATGTACATACTTGATCATTGTTATTCGTTTGTGACCGCACAAAACATTCACTGTCCAAGGTGCGTTATGTCATGTAGATTAGATACCAGCGTTGCCACATCTCTAAATAAAACCTAAATATTAGGATAATGTTTTTTACATTATACATATAAAAAATATTGAAAATAAAATATGAAATGTAGAGAGAATATTACTAACCAAAATAATCGGTCTTTTTGCATATTATAAAAGATAAAACAAAGATACAAACACGCAAAATTCAGTGACGGGTGGCGATGCTACCCTAATCCAACCTAAACTAACCTAACCTAACCCGAAGGGGAACTATCCTTGAAATGAAACCGGTCAGTGTAAAGACAGATTCGCATAGGAGAAAATATCAAAAACAGAACCTAACCCGGGATAAGCAAACCGACAAAACATGTTTGGTTAGATTAGGTTATAATACATAATCTTTAAATAAACAAAATATATTAATAAAAAAACAAATATAATTTACAAAAAAGAAAAAAAAAATTAAATAAGATAAAAAATTAACAATTCTTACTAAACAATAATACATAAATAAAAAATATTAAATAAAATAATTGCAAAATTCTCAAAAAACAAATAAATGGTTCTTACCAAGAAAAAATAAATAATTTTAAAATAGATAAAAATAATACAATAAATAAAAAAGACAAATAATACTAAAAAAAACATAATCAATATTTTTCAGCTATTTGATTTATTAGATGTTCCATTCTGGAGGAAGTATTTTGTCCATAAACCCCATCCCACATAAATTGATCTATATATTCAGATAGAAAGGGACTGGACATAACACCCAATCTTCTTAGGTATTGTTTAAATTTTGACCAGTACCCTTCTACCTGATTTGTACAGACACCTGCTGTATTAAGATCCCTAAAGGATTTGGAATGATTTACACTTTTGTGGATGTATCCCAAATTCTTTAAGTTATCGTAACTTTTGAATTTGTCCGTCCAAATTTCCGTCCCTGGATGAACATGGTTTTTTATTACTTCCTCCAGAACGGATCGACTTCTGTTAGGGATATACTGTACATTGTACATATTCCCTTTTGGTGGTACAATCGTATATCCCTATAATCCATTTTTAAGGAATTTTTTCCCCCTGCTGTATTTCCTTTTGGTGATAATAGATTCATCAATTTGTACTATAGTACATTCTCCCCCTAGAATATTAATTTTTTATATTATTTATTATATTATTGCAAAATAAATTATTACCTAACAAAAAATTCTTATCCTTTCACGATTTCGTCGTCATTTCTGTTATGTACATTCCCTGCATCTAAAATATTCTTAATTTCCATTTTAAATTCAAAAATAAATAAAGACCAGTAATTAATCAACCAACAATTGTGAAAAAAATATGGAAATGTTGGAATGTTAACGTTAGACAACTTATATTAAATGTCAACGTCGAAACAGTAAATTGTCATAAAAATCGTGGTAAATTTTTAGTTCCATGGGAAATGGGAAGAGATAATTCTAAAAGTGAGGTTAATCAATGGTTTATTAAAATTTATTGCAATTTAAATTAAATTAGAATATAAAACTCAATTTTCCGCATATAATTTGAGTGAAAATATTATAAAAAGTAAGTTCTTTAATTTTCCTGTTAGAAAAAGAACGGGACTACTTAATTGGCACTGAATCTCAATCTATTTGACAGAATTTGAGGTTAACTGATGCACTCACTTATAATCCTACTGCTACTCATAATCCATCTACTTATTTAAAAATGAATATCAATTGAGTTATCCACGTATTTTCAATGCGATTTTTACAATACAATATCAAATCAAAACAAAAATTATTGGATATGTTATTGATTGCCTTGTGACTGTCATCTCGTCATGTCATTTGACCCGGGAGTGACTATTGACCCCCCCAAAAATTTTTATTAGTTTCAAAAACTAATATTTAAAAAAAATGGACTGCCAGCAGTGAAAAAAATGCTATATGAGCTTTGGTAGAAAAGTGTGTTATTGTCTTGGATCTATTTTAAAGACCTCGAGGACCTTGAGGCGTTTAATACATAAAACTCTGTTATCATTATCAAATTTCATCGGATTGGATATCACGGATACTATGGAATATAACAGATCATCAAACTCAGTTCCTGAACTTAAATTTTCAAATTTTAGCAATGTAATTTTGACAAAAAAGCTGCCAAAATATAGGTTCTTCACCACCCAACTAAATTCTCGTCCATCACAGTCAAGGAAGGTCGCATTAATTGGATGGAATAAATATTCAGCAACTAATTTTAGAACAAATTTTATTAAACCTTTTTTTCTTAAAATAGAAATATATTTTAATGCCATACATTATTTGTAATTATAATTAATTCCTTAATATTATAACATTCTCTTATTTTTTTTTTAATTTATGCATTACATTTTTATTTTTTGTATTTAAATCATACTTTTTCTAATTTATCCAAAAATTTTACTTAACTAATAATCAAGACGTAGAAAAAGAACGATTCAAAATATTTAAAATATTATTCCCCAGCTTATACCTACAAAATCATTAAAAATATGATCTCGTTCATTGCGATATATTAAATTCATTATGAATTTCAATCTACAAATACTGATAAATAAAATGTTAAGCATGCATACTTTTAATGAAGTTAGACTAGTTTTTTCGGGTGACCACAATCAATTATACACATAAAGTAGTTAAAAAAAGTGTCAAAAAACAATATAGATTTTTTAAAATTAAATAAAGAAAAACATCCGAGTTTTTCCAGTTACAGTTACAGTATAAAAATAGCACAGATATAATAAAAAAAAGCACTTAGTGCTTACATTAATTAACACAAAACATATAAAGGAAAGTATGCATAAAAAGGTATACCAAAAGTTTAAACAATTATAGAATTATTTAGCTACGGATGAAGCGATTCAAACAAACCATAAAAAACAAAATGTGTACGCCTCGTACATTGGTCGTGTTAAAACAAAAAAAATATTTATATAAATATATATCGCGATTTGCATACTTAGTATACCTAAATAAATATAAATAAATAATAATAAATTAATCATAAATAGGTTCGTTATAATTACAGTCATCAACTTTGCATTTTTTAATCGGATCCATTGAAGGTAATTTCGTCTGATGTAACACGTAGTCGTTATCTCTAGTCAAAGTAGTGGCAGCAGGTTGAAATTTCCAATTGTTGCCTCTAACGTTTTCAGCCAAATCGAGGATGTCTCTGTTTTCGTGCATTATCTTAGGATCCAACGAGCTGTAGATATGTCCTTCGGGGCAATTGGACTGCGCAAACAACTAGAATTAAAACATGCTCAAAGTATTTTTTAAACTACGCAAACTGATCGAAAAAAGGTTCAAAACGTGGCAACCAATTTCGGTCGAAAAGCATTGTAATATTTAATATTGGGGGTTGTATGGAATAAACACTTTTCACACTAAAGACATTAAACTGTATTTTCTATGAATTAATTAGAGTACAACACTTAATTACTATAAATGAAATGAATGCTGTATCAGCAACATAGTGAATATCAGATATTGACCCCGTCGTCTACACATTGCTGTGTATTTATTTCTATCTTTTGTTTATTCAACCTTACTCACAGACACGATGTGACATTGAACGTGCCATACTATAAACAAACTACGGTGGTCTGGGCCATCGATATTTCTAATAAACAATTTAATTAAATATACAAAATATACGGGGTGTTCACACCACACTATCATCAATATGTAAAAATACAATAATAAAATTGAAACAGGTAAAGTCAAGTCAACAAGAAGTTGTTTATAAATAAGTTATTAAAATTATATATAGAGGAATTAAACCACAATTATTTTTTTATGTTTTTATTTCGACGTTTCGTAGGTTTTCAACTACCGTTATCAATTAAAAATCTCCAAGAAGATGATTGTATCATTATTTTACCGGCTGATAAGGGCGATTCTACTGAAATTATGAACAAAATTGATTTTAACTAATTTAAGAACTATTTGCCTGCTCAATTATGTTGCAATTTGGCGTTATTAGAAATGAATCACTGCGTGCCGAGCGAAGCGAGGTTCGCAGCACCAAATCAATCTAAACTAATTTTAAAATCATTTTTTCTAACTCAATTAGTTTTAAAATCTGTATTATTACCGCATGATTAAAACATGTTTATATATTAGTTATAATTAATGGACTGTACATTAACAATAACATGCGCGTAAGAGGATCTCATAACATTCACGTGCGTTTAGATAAGAAAACTCTAATATCCTTGTTTAATCAAATTGCAATAAAATTTTGATCTAGGTAATACTTTAGTAAATAGAAAATCGTTAAAAAATTATTAATATTAGAGACATTCCATTTAAATTAAAAGAGTAATGTCCCGTAATGTCGGCAACACATTATACAATTTCTCAAAAATAAGTCTCATTTTCTCATAGTATGTTATGGAAATAAAAGTCATGTCATTTACACTGTCAAATGTCTTCTAGTAGTGAAAATGATGACATTATGAGCCGGAGGTATTAGAAAAAGCTCAAGCTGCCACAGAAAATTTGTTACTGCGAAAATCGAAAGATAAATACGAAATTACCTATCAAAAACTTATGGATTGGCGACACAAGCACAACGTAAAATCATTTTCGGAGAATGTTTTCCTTGCGTACTTTGAAGAATTATCAAAAACTATGAAACCATCTTCACTATGGGCTATTTATTTGTTGTTGAGAACGACACTATACATTAATAATAACAGAAAGAAAAGAAAATAGATGGGCGTAGAAAAAGTATAGTATGTTATACGAGTTGTAATTCCATTACGCACTTGTTAAATTTACGTAATGGGTTACTTACAACTCTAGTTACGTAATATACTATTATCTGTTTGTATAGTTGAGTAATCAAAAAATATGAAAACAACCAAAAACTAATAAATTTAGACTTAGTGAGTATTAAATAAACTATGTAGTTTGGTAAATGCGCTTTTCGAAAGTGACAAAATATATCTAGTGTGTAATATATACTTAAAACTGCTGAGAAAATTATGTACTTGCGTTTTGCCTCACCCTGTATCAGATAAAAAGAAAATTAGCAGTATGATTCATTTTGAAAAATGTTAAAAAATTGTGACAGCCTTCTTAATGCTTAATTATAAAGGTAGTTGAACAATATAAAAAACTGTTTGTTTTGTCATACCCTGTATAGTATAATAAAACTTTATATTGTTATGATAGAAAGATTGAAGAAGATTTTAAATATAAAATAAAATACAGGGTGTTGCATTAAAGAAAAAGAAATTTTTGGTCTGTAACACTCTCATTTTGTAACATGAACCTCTGTCTTAATTCTTAAACAGTTTCTGGCGGATTTTCCGAGCAAAATATGAAATTCTTCATAATAATGTACCTTTGCTAGATAAGGCCCGGGCAGTATTATGGCCCACCGCCCGTAATTCGCATACTAAAGCGACATCTATTGATCAGGGTCCGTGTATCTAAAGTTCGTGTTGTATACTAGTACAGGCACTTGTGAATCTGGTTGCATAGATTTGCAGTTTCTAATATTACGCTAACGAAAATTCCTTGGCTGCTTTTTATAACATTCGTACAACAAGAAATTACCTCAATTTCGTCCCCACTTTGCAATTAAAGGTACGTAAAGGTTTCACTTAATTAATTAGACATTTGGTAATGTATATTTGTGATCAGGCGATTTTCTCTTCACTGCAACAGTTATTCTAACCTCAAAATATTCAACATATCTAGGACGGAAATATGGCCCATGGATGGGCCGTATTTCTAATTAATGGGCTGTATTTCCGACTAATGACTATTTTTCTAAATTTTAATTTTCTTTCAGATCATGGGAAAATTGTGCAGGGGTATTAGGGCAAATTGGACAGAAGATATGGTGACTGAAGCTATGAACTTGTTGAAACAAGGTAAAAGATATGTAGAGAAAGAATGTGGTATTCCAACAACTACTCTCAGAAACCACTTAAAAACAGGAAGTTCCAAAAGAAAATTAGGGAGAACATCCATTCTGTCACCAGATCAAGAAAACCAACTGGTAAAGAGGATTCTAAGAATGTCAGAGATAGGCTACCCACTAACTCTGAAGTCAGTCAGAAGAAATGTCTACAAATTTTGCGAAGAAAATAAAATTCCACATAAATTTACAAATTCAAAAGAAATGGCCGGTACAAGTATAAAACGCCATCCCAAGTTATCTCGTAGAAAAGCTCAGTCAATGAACATGGTTAGAGCTCAAAAATTAAATTGTACAGGATCACTTTGCTAAATTGAAGAATGTTTTGGATAAGTTAAATATTAGAACATCACCAGGTCGAATATATAATATGGACGAAAAGGGTTGTCGGTTAACACTACATCATAGTCAAGTAGTTTTAGCCGCGAAAGGCTCTCGCAGAGTTCACTTGCTCAGAACCTTACTATAGTGGCTTGTGTTAACCACTCTTGGACAAGCTATTCCACCAATGATTATTTTTAAGGGATCAAGAATGAAAGAAATCTACAACGATAATTTGCCTCCAGGTCCCACAGTAGCTATGGCAGAAAAAGGAAGCATGACGAAGGAACTTTGTAAAACTTGGATAAAGCATTTCGCAAAATTTAAACCGAATGGCCGAGTTCTGCTAATCTTTGATGGCGCTTCTTGCCATCTGGATATTTCAGTTGTTGCTGAAGCAGAAAAATATGACATTTTTTTATACTGCTTACCATCAAACACAACGCATGAGTTACAACCTTTAGACAAGGCTATTCAGAGCATATGAGCATTATTGGGACATAGAGCTAATGCGATACTGGGAAGAAAATCCGTCTGCCCAAAGGTCTCTTAAAAAGGAGAGATTTGGAAAAATCTTCTCCCCAGTTTGGAATCAAAGTTTAACCCCGTCAAATATCCAAAGCGGATTTCATGCCACTGGGATATTCCCATTCGATCTACAAATTATACCAGAAGTGGCATTTGCACCATCCACGGTTACTCGTAAGGACTTAAAAAATAATAAGAACTCCCAATCACAGGCTAGTGACTCCGAAGAAAACATTTTTAGCAGGGTAAATATAAACGAATCAATAACAATAAATTAAATGGAAAAAAGGAGAAACAAATTAGACATTTGATCTCTAAGAAGGGAGCAGAACAGATTTAGGTAAGCACAAAATGCCTTCGACAACCTAAAACAATCTTATCTAACCCAATTTAATAGAAATGGATCTTACCGTAAATTTGCTCTCCAATCTATCGATGACGCCCATGTAGTACTTCAACTTGTCGACAGAGTTGCCGATCGCTACCAACCACTCGGCAGAATCTGTAGCGACCTCTTCAGCATGTTCAGAAGAAACTTCTGATGCATTGTCAGTTACAACCATCGGCTGTACTTTATTTTCCGTAGCGCAAACTGGTTCGACGACGTCCATAGCCATGGCTTCCACCTTGTCTTCCTCAACATCGGTTGCGTTTTCTTCTGGCACCGTCTCCAATTCCGGTTTCTTTTCTTCGTCGTCAACAGCGTTCGATTTGTATTCGAATTCGGTGACTTGGTCGTTCTTATTGGGAGACGGCGTGCGGGAGTTATCGGAATCAGTTCCGATTCCGCTATCCAACGAAGAAACCATCTTCAAGTATGGATTCGTAAGAAGAGCTCCGCCGCTAATTTCCTTCTCCTTTTTCAGTTCCTCGAGACCTTGAAGAAGCTCGGTCGGGGGGCGGGGGATTTCGTGGAGTTGAGGCGGTTGAATGCCGGATAAGAGAATGGCGGTGGGTAGAGCCATTTTTGTCTGGAACACAAACAAGATTTATTTAAAAAAAGTACTATTTTATCTGGCAAATTTACAAATTATTCGATTATTGAGAGGGATTTTCCAAACAACTCAGTTTTCTTAGAAACATTATCGGGAATATTATTTTAAAAGAAAGTAGGTACATTAAATCAGTACTTAGTATTAGTTCTTTGAGTAAAGTTGTATGAAGTTGTATGGTTTTCATAATATTGTAAACAATTGGAATATATTTAAAACATTTGTTGAATGTTAATTGTGCAAGTACCAAACAATGTCGATAAGTCAAGGACCATCTAAACGACCAAAAACAGGTCCATTATCTTTAAATGAAAAAACTCTGATATTGAATTGTTATATATCATTGAAAAACAAGGATCCAAGTGCAAGTGTTGATGATATTGTGGAATTAACGGCTACTATGTTGTGTTTTGCTAAATCAACAATTTATAGATTACTAAAAGAAAGCAAGAATGGAACTCTTCAACCCCCTAAAACTCCTTCAGGCCGAAAACCAATTGAGATCGATGAGTCATTAAAACAAAGACTAAGGCGTAAAGTCCATGGATTTTACTTACGAAAGGAAATTCCAACACTTGACAAAATTATGACATCAGTGCAAGAAGATACGGACTATACAAAATTCTCCAGAATGACATTATGCAAACTTTTGAAAGATGTGAGTTTCAGATATACAAAACATAATAGAAAATCTCTATTGATAGATAAACCGGAAATAGTTTTTTGGAGAAGAGACTATTTAAGAAGCATTCGACATGCCAGAGAACAAAATTTGAAAATCTTCTACTTAGACGAAACCTGGATAAATGCTGGATATACAGTTTCCAAATCTTGGCAAGATGAAAACATTAAAAGCGGAAGGCAGGCATTCGTGAAAGGTTTGTCGTTAGGTTTGCAGCCACCATCTGGAAAAGGAAAAAGACTTATCATTGTCTGAAGTTCTGAAGGTTTTGTTGATGGTGGATTATTAACTTTTATTTCAAAATGCACGGGGGACTATCACGAAGATATGAATGGGGATGGCTTCGAGGAATGGTTTGTTCAAATGTTGGATCTGATTCCAAAAGGGGCTGTTATTGTTATGGACAACGCAAGTTACCATTCACGGTTACGAGAAGCATTGCCCACAAGTCGTTGGCGTAAAGCAGAGCTTTTGGAGTGGCTTATTTCGAAAAATATTAAGTTTCCAAAAGGTCCACTAAGGAAAGAACTTTACACAATTGCAAAAATGAACAAGAATAAATACAAAACCTACATTGTAGGTATCTATATCAGTTCTTCGACTTCCCCCTTATCATTGTGAACTTAATCCCATAGAATTAATATGGGCTCAGGTAAAGGGGGAAGTTGGAAAAAAAATACTACTTTTAAAATAAACGATGTTGTGAAATTGTTTGAGAGTGCCGTAAGTCATGTTAGTAAGGAAAATTGGACAAACTGTATCGAGCATGTCATCAAAGTAGAGGCAAATATGTGGAAAATTGACAATATTAGTGATGATTTAATCGACCCTATTATTATTAATGTCAACAACGATTCTTTCTCTTCCGAGTCGGATATAGAATAAAATATAAGTAATAAATGTATTCCAATAATTATTTCTTTTCATTTTTTATTATATTATAATTTAAAACGTATTTTTTCCCAAAATACACACCACTGCATTGCGTTATTGCTTAACTGCTAATCCTTTAACAATGAAGAAACCCTAAACTTTGCTACAACTGAAACAAATACGGGGTCGATCTACCTGGTTTTTAGATTTACGGAAGAAATGTAATTTAAAGTAAGAGATTTATCAAAAATTTCATGGTGCTCTCTGGTAAAGGTTTTGCATACTTAATTAGGGTTTATTACTCCTCGTACTTTTTGCACATACTATAGTTGCGATGAATCGTGATTTTTTACTTACGATCCCGAAACTAAACGCCAGTCGATGCATTGGAAAACTCCTCAAAATCGAAATGGCAATGATAATTGTTTTTTTTGACATCAAAGGGATTGTGAACATAGATTGGGTACCAGAGGGACAAACAGTGAATCAGCATTACTACATTAGCGTCCTGGTTACCTTATGTGAGCGAGTACGAAGAAAACGGAACGATTTGTGAAGAAAAAAGTCATGGATCCTTCACCAAGACAATGCCCCAGCTCGCAGTGTGTTGTCAGTGAAGACGTTTTTGGCAAAACACAACATTCCCATCTTAGATCATCCACCCTACTCACCTGATTTGGCCCCCTGTGACTTTTTTCTTTTCCCTAAAGTCAAGTCAGCTTTGAAAGGAACTAGATTTGAGACTGTTGAAGCAGTAAAAGAAAAAGCGACGGAAGTAATGTATGGACTTGCCGAAAATGATCTGGAAAATTCGTATGGAACGGTGTAGAGACCTAGGAGGAGAGTACATTGAAGGAGATAACATGCAATTGTAAATAATTGTAAAAAAATCTTTTTTCCACAATTAGTCCGGTTTTTTCTAGCCGCACCTCGTACACTCCGCGTCATATAAAACTGGTACACCTTTATTTTCCCTATGTAAATCAAACTTAACTAATCAAAATGACAAACAGTCGCATGTGTCAAATTTGTCAAATCGCATTATCCACGATGCCAGTCCATTTAAGGGAATTTGATAAAATGCGAATAATTTCCAAAATAGAGGATGGTTGGTCCATTAGACGAATTGCCTAAACGTTTAATAGAAGCAAAACCACGATTCAAAACATTAAAAAAAGGTGGGATAACGACCAAACTATTTGCAGAAAAAGAGGAACTGGAAGACCATTTATAACTACAGCGGAGCAAGACGAAGCATTAACTGATTACTTAAGGGGAAATCCATTTCATACGGCAAGACATGCAAAAGTTGCAGTAAACTTTAATGCTTCAATAACAACCGCATTAAGAAGAATTAGAAAAACTAATTTAAAGAATTGTGCGGCCGCCCGGAAATACAAACTCAATGAAGAACATAACAAGGTATATTAATTTTTGCCTTAAATTGCGTTTTAAACGATACATTAAATTTTTGGGGAAGGGTAATTTTTTCCGATGAAAAAGTATTCCAATCACATAGTGACGGCCATATTAGAGTTTATAGACCGCCTGGAAGTAGGTTTAATGAAAATTATATTTCTTCTAATGATAAGTCTGGACGATTTTCTGTAAATGTTTGGGCTTGGATGTATAGAGGAGGTTTAAGAATGTGCTGGAGAATCGAAGGAAGATTAAATGCTAGAAACTATTTGAATATTTTAGATGGGGTAATGTTACCATCGGTTAGGGAAATTTTTCCCAATGATAATTTTATTTTTCAACATGACAATTGCTCAGTGCACAGTGCTCGCAGCGTACGCAATATATTGCTGAAAATAATATTGAAACGCTTCCATGGGTCGCTGAAAGTCCAGACCTTAATCCAATAGAGAATGTTTGGGGGCTTATGGTAAAAAAATTGAAAAATTTAAATACAATTCCACGAAACAAAGAACACTTATGGACGCTAATAGAAGAAAACTGGGAGAGCTTGACAAAAGATGAAAATTTAACATTAAATTTAATTGACTCAATGCCTACAAGATTACAAGAACTTATCAATAATAATGGAGGTATGACACGTTATTAATTATTGAATGTAAACTTTCATGGCTTCTATGCTACCATGATCTATAATCTATTTGTTAGTTTATTTAATTGTTTATGTATGAATGATAATAGATTGTTATTTTTTCCAATTTGTTTTATTGCTTTATAAAATTTAATTTCATCATTACATCTACTAACATTTTTATTGAGCTGGCAACACTGCCATAGAAATTATACCATAACAGCTGATTTAGCATTGACACTTTTTAAAAGATCAATTTACACAACTACAAAAACACTATTTTTGATTATAATAGTTGTACCAGTGGAGTGTACTTCAAAGACCAAGTAAGGGTGGTTCATGAAAAATAACTAAAAGTAGTCTACATTTCTATTGAAAGATAGTCATAGTTGTTATTTTTCAAAGAGTCCACCCTATAGTTAGGTATATAGAAACCCTAGATAATATTGTCACAACAGGTAGCTGTTTTTTTAAAGCGTAATTCAATTTAAAATAAAAATATGCTACCTACATAAAAGTAAGAATTAAATATAAATTAATGCAAAAAGCATTCCGATAGGAATTACAATGGGTTCGAACAGTTCTTCAATAGGGACTTAAAGCAGTTCTAAAAATCATGGGTTACGTTACATATTATTAAATGGGGATTTTTTGGACTCTTATGATCTCACCCGTATAATTGATTATATTTTTAAACTTAAACATTGATAGTAGTTCACTTTCTAAAAGAGATAAATGACTTATAATAACGATTTGATTGATAATCTATTTGTAATTCTGAAAAACTAATTATTTATCAATTAAAATATTTACTTTTAGTCTGGTATACAAGCCACCCAAGTGTACGAAATCTTCGACAAATACCGTATATATTTTATGGAAAAACCACAAAATATACTGGGTGTGTACAAGAAAATGTTTAATACATAAAAAATATGTTCAAAAGATACGTATAACTAGCACCCTTTATTAGAGATTGAGATATAAAAGAAATCATGGGAGTGCTCTAAGAATAGCAAGCTAGATATTGAAGATAGAAGGCGTTTCTTTTTGGTCTGAAATTTAATATACAGTGTGGAAAAGCCAAATGGAATAAATTCAAATATAGAAAATACCGAAACATGTCGAATTTTAATTTTAAATTGACATTTTTTAAAGTGAAAATGTGAACCCTCTTTGAGTGACAGTTACAACCCCAATTTTTTTAAATTATGTTACAGTAATGGAATGTCGAACAGTCAAACATAATTAATCAATCCAAAATAAAACTATTATAAAATTTAAGTTATTGAAAGAATAATTCAATAAATCATTTATTTTTTGACTTCATGACAGTAACAATTAGTACTATGAATCATACAATTGCGATCATAGTTGATTTAATTTCCATAACTGTTACAAAATGAACTTATTTCAGCTCAAACATGAGATTATTCCAACTTTCCAAATTATTTTAAATACTAAACTTTACAGGGCGTCCTGAAAAGAATGGTCATAAATTATACCACAGATTCTGGGGTCAAAAATATGTTGATTGAACCCCACTTACCTATATTATACAATAGTGCACACAAAAAAAGTTACTGGGTGCCAAAGTTAAAAATTTAAATAATTTTTTTTAACATTACTCTAAAACGGTTTAACGTTAATGTATGAAGATTTATATATGTTTTTAATATTTGTGAAAATGTAGTTTAAATATTCAATATTGAAATTTGCATTTTAAAGGGTGGCTGCGTCTTCCATAATAAAATATTTACAAAGAAATACAGAGAGACACAGAAGTTTAAGAATAGACTTGTAATTCCAGTGGCGGTCCATATTTTGTTAAATTATAGCCCTAAAAAAATTGGGGGGTGTTGATCCCCTCTGAAAATCCATTATAAATCAAAATAATTCAATGCAACTGTTTCCAATTTATTGGGTATTCTCTACTAGTATTTCCTATAAATTTTCATACATTAACGTTAAACCGTTTTAGAGTAATTATTTAAATTTTTAACTTTAGCACCCTGTAACTTTTTTTGTGTCCACTATTGCACATAGGTAAGTGGGGTTCAATTAACATATTTTTGACCCCAGAATCTGTGGTATAATTTATGACAATTCTTTTCGAGACACCCTGTATAATAGGTATATTTACTGAAAATTTCAATCCACCCTGTACGTACAACAATAACAAACATCTTTAAATCACAATAGTGACGTATGTCGAGTGAACAAAAGATGACCGGTTGGAGACGACCCCTGATGGTCAAATTACCACCACTAACGTGTCAAACAAACCGTTTGCCAAAGAGAATCCAAATTTAATTTTTTCCCCATTTTTTCAATATTTCGTATCGTAATGTTGATAAAATTATTATGATACTTTGAATTGTAATTTGTTAGTTAAATAATACGTCCGAATATAAAGGAAACAATAATTTTGAAGATCAATAATAAATAAGTTAATATACAGGAATAGTAATGTAGTAAATATAGATGTAAAGTAACTATGAACCATATTATAACTGTTTTTGTAAAAAAATGAAGTTTATGTTGTATATAAATGAAATTATATTAGTTTGACTTGCGTAACTATATGTAAATGTTAAAAAATGATGATGGTTTCAAGCAAAATAAACATTTTAAACAAATCTTACCTTGTTTTTGTCGTTCCAAAAGAAACACACTCAACAACAACAACAATAACAAAAAACCCCTGGCTGTCACCGGTTATAGAAACTAATAATCTAATTGTTTATAATACCATCATTTCTAAACCAAAACTAATGATGGTACCTATCAAAAGATTTATCAATAAACAATACTATTTATTTTTAGGCTAATTGATGTACAAACAATACCAAAATAACTCGGTGACAGCCGGTTCAATACTGATTTTACTTAACTTTTTGATAAACAAATTCAAAAGTCTAGGAATAAGTAGCAGGTAGCTGTGTGGAGTATAGAATAGGCAAATTTTTAAATGACCTTTTACAATAATCTCTACCTAACTGTCGTTAAAGATAATAAAGATAAAATATTGTGTACCTACCACTGGGTGTCGAAGAAATTAATAATTTGGCAAAAATAACTCTATCACTCGAAATACTTGTCAGTTCTCGGCTAGAGAACTGACTTCTGTATCATGTTTCGCTTTTTTTTTGGAATATTTTTATTCAACTATTATGAGGTTTTAATTGTGCACTAAATGATGAAAAACTTTCCGTAATATACAGGGTGTTTCGAGAATTCACCAAAATAATTTCTTTTTTAGTGAATGTTTACCCAAAAAAATATTTCTTTTTCTGTTCTCAACAATTTCCAAAACCAACATATCATACAGGGCGGTTTATAACTGTTGGGACATGGACTAAGGGAAGATTGCTTGGACAAAAATTTATCTAAATAAAAAAATATTGCTAATAAAAGGCGTTTTTGCTAAAAATTTTACTGTACATTTATAGAGAGGCATAATGTTATACAGTCAATACTATTATTGTCGCAATGATTACAAAAGAGTGTCTATGAATTTGAGAAAGAATACCAATCGATTCTATTTGTTCCGTCCTCGTGCTGGCAACACTGTATCATTATTCAGGAGTTATGATTACGCTTGTAATCAGTGGCGTGCTATTTTTTATAAATGAGAAGATCTCTGTAAGTACAAACAATGGACTTGTCTTTTCCTACGTGTTTTTTAAAAATACGGACAATATATTCTTTCCTTTATATTCGGTGATGATCTAAAAAAAGTCACTTCAACGGTGAAGATATGCTTGTGGAGAATATGTTGGCAGAACTGACTTACTCCTGTTGTTGATGACAAATGACGTGAACTTACTGTAGGCTTTGCACCTATTCGAAGCAAAATTTCATCACCTTGATTTTTATTTGCATGAAATATATTTAAAACAGTTTTGTGATTTGTTTGCCTTCTGCCTGAATGTTACAATTCATACCTTTGGTCCGCAGAACGTCCAGTTTTAAAATTAGCTGAACAAAGTATGACGAAAAGCAGAATGGCAGACCCAGGATCCAGACCGATGAAATAGTTTCATAAGATTGACCATTAGTGACCTGGATGAAAACTTTCCTCAACTTGGACGCACTAAACACAGTTTACAATATTGTCACGGAAAATCTCGCAAACCATAAATTGTGTCCAAGGTGGGTAAAGAGCGTTCAACAATATAGTGCCTACAATTAAAGGGGACTATGATGGTAATAAACCACTTTTATTGCGATCGTCTGTCACGGTTTATTGCTTATGGTAAAAATTTGCACACGCAGGATCGGTTCTTGTATTTGTATAATTTGGGTTGAGTATAATTACCTGTTTTCTTGCGTCGATAATTCATACACCCCTTGAGGGTTTCCCTTGACCCTAAATTGGTAAAACGAATATATAAATGTTAAAACATGTCTCTCTGAAAGATTATTCGACTTACCTCTTAAACCTTTTTTTATGAACTTGCATTTCCGGTATTGGCATAATTTATTACATAATTTATGACGTTTAATTGGAATTTACCCTTAACAATTGGTAAATACCGTAATAAAACTTAATCTTCAATCTTCTAGGTAAATATAAGAATATCTTTTAAAAATCGAATCTTACTGTCATCTGTTGTTCATAAAGTTTATTCGGGAAGATTTCTGTTGACAATCGTACGCGGAAGCTCACAGTATGAAATCTAGATGTCGCTAGGTGAACTAATAAAAGATTTTTTAGTAAAAATTGGGAGTTTTTAATAAAAAAATGTTTGTTAATAATTATTTATATATGCCTATTTTTTTATTTGGATTATTATCAACTGTAACAATTTTTTTATATGTATATTGTTTTTATTTTGTTGATTATTAACTTTAAATAAATTAAATATTTGGAATTTGTAACATTTACCGGCTTGTAAAATTTAATTTTGTAATTCTATAGGGGTGGAAAGTGATTTTTTGTTAACAAAAAGATCCCTATTCACCGGCTGGTTTCCGTGTTCATCATTTTTACATCAGCAAACAAGATATCTATGTACAATGGAATTCTGAAAGGGTTGGTATTACCAGACGGTAGTTTGTCGGATTAAAACAGAGATTGGTAAATTGAAAGTACACATATTTAAAAATAATGATATAGATACAATTTTCGTTGGTGGTTTTTTAACTATTAAAGTTAATAAGAATCAGGGGATATTTTTGATTCGTATTACATCCAGTGAAAGCTTGGTTGGTAACTGTATCGAAGAGCAACTGCAATGAGGTTCTCGCTCGGGAGGCAGCTAACTGGTGGGGGTAGCAAAAGTAACGGATCCTAGCGGTGGCAGCATAGAGGATGTTCTCGTGCCCCCGCTCCCGTGCTGGAGGCGGTAACGCTACACTTACACCACGCCTCGCGGGAGACGGTGGCGCCGCTCTAACGGCCAACGAGCGAATTCGGTGAGTGTGAGTGCGAAATAATCTGGTAAATTTCTAATGGGGATGGTGCGTTGGATGGAGTAAAGGTCAATAGGTTGTTGCTTTTTTTAAAAAAGTTGTTTTTTGTAATTAAAAAGGGAATTGGGTGAAAAGTATTTAGGAACTTCTTTTAAATATCCACAAAAGTATAAACTGTGTCTAGGGTGGTAGGTAACTTTTTGGCCAATATAAAACAAGGGATTAGGTACGTTTTATTGCTTGTAGTTTTAACAAATTCTATTGATTTCCTTGAAATGTTTACGGGTCCTCAACTTAATATAAGTCTTTTATTGAGATTTATACTATATTAATGGAATTCTTGGAAATATTTTTCCAGCTAAACTTTTTAAATTGTTTCATAGCATTTGGATATACGTAATTTAAACTGAAAAGAAAAAAAATTGCTGTTTTACTATTTAGATGTAATAAAACTATGTTTTTGTTACAATTTCAAAATACACTTATGAAAATAATGTGTGATTGTTTTATAGTAAAGCTCAATATGATACAAATTTACATTATGACACACCTATAAGTCAATATAGAATAAAGTTGGCTGATAGAATCAAGTTATTTTAAACTGAAGTACTAGAATTGACATATTGAAGTTACATTTTGTTTGTTTGTATACCTGATGTTCTGAATTTTTATTCTGATCTGGATTTCAATTTTCTGATTCAAAAGGTCTCCAATATATACGCTGCCATAATATATGTAACTAATTTAAGGTCCACTAGAAAGATGCAATGAAACACAAAATCAAACCGCAAATCTTTATTGAACGGTACATTAAAATAGCGACAAGTTTCGGTTTACAAGACTATCATCAGGCTGTAATGAAAAACTTTAGAAAAACTGTAGAAAAAAATTTAAGTACAAAATGTATACATATATATATATATATATATATACATGCAATAGTTAAAATATCAATAATTAATAGACCAAGTTCACCAAGAACATTTTATTTAAATTGTAAGATCAGTAGATCAGCATTAGAAGCAACTACAAAAGTGCAGATATTAATAATCTATAAATATAATTAAAACAAAGTTTTTTACAAATATCTGAGTAGAGAAGAACATGTGTTTTATAATAGTACAAGTATTAGTGATTCAACTATTAAAATTTTTCAATTTAAAGCTCCTTGCTTTAAGGGGGGAAAAATAGATTACAATAAATTGAAACAAACCTAATGACACCTTAAAATGGAATATAAATACTTACCAGAGTAATATTATTATCATATTTTAATTTAAATGAATTGAGTGATAATGGACTAGTTTAGTGATTTTTTTTATATTTGCATCTTATAAAATAGGTTTTTAGTGGTTCAACTGTACAAATAAAATTTTTATAAAATTAATCCTCTAGCCATAATCGGCTTTTGAAATTTAAATTTAATGGTTACATACGTCATAAGTGGTAAGTGACGTGTATCAATAAGATTGGTAGAAAATTTGCGATGTTGTCGATATGCTTTAATATTAACCGAGAAACTTATCTCTCTCTCTTATTTGTTGTCATTAAAAAGAGATAAACATATCGATATTTTTGATCTCTGAATGACACTTTATCAAATAAGGAGTAAAAAACACTAAACAAAATATTCTGTCATTTTCGTTAGTTTAATTTGTTGTTTGGTTTATGAAAGAAATTACTTCTATACTATTTTTGGTTCGAAAATAAAAATCCCTAACACCTTCTCTTGGTGTTATAGCGGTTCCTTCAAAAATAACCAATAGAAGTAATTGTTCTCTCGGGGAGCAACCCTTCTATCGGTAAGGTGAGAGAACGAATTTCAAGAATATCGTTTTGGCATTTTCAATAGACCCACGCCCACTTTCTATTGGCTGTTCTTTTCTAGCGCCGTCAAGAATAGGGGTCTTGTTTGTTTATTACAGAAAAACACGATTTTCTCTCCTGTCATATATCTTGTCAACTGGTACAATCAGTTAGTCACAGAACACGGTGTTTTGTGCCGCCAGTTCTTTGAGAATACTTGAAATGAACGTAGCTAAAATGTGACAACGTTGACTTTTAAACACATTTCATTATTGGTTATTAGTTGGTGCTACGTTTAAAACTTACTAATTATTTATTGCTAAATTTTACGAAATGAGAAAAATTAATTGCAAAATGAATACCAATATAAGTTAGTAGGTATCTTATCCTAAATATATATTGCTATAATTTGGATTAATATGATCCTACTAAACTAGTCCATTCTTTTTCAATGTAATGTAATATATAAAATAAAAATATTTGATTGAACAAATAAGGCACCTCAAAATCAGTTTCTTTCTGTCAGACAATAAATAAAAGCGATCCTGTGGATTGAAAAACTGCAGAGTTTTTCAAGAGGCTAATTTCATAAGAAAAACATTTCAATTAGCCACAAAAATTTCCTGATACAGCTCTTGTTTTTTTAGGAAATTATTGAACACCGTCCTATAAGTTAACTCTCTAATTCTTAATAAAGTTAAGCCTTTTATTTAAATATGTCAGAGTAGAAATTGAGTTACTGGAACTTCCTTTTTAAAATGTAGGACAGCAATGTTTTTATTTCTAACCTCTATTTGATTTCTAATAAAAAAGTAACGTTCACATCACGGTGGTTTTTATTGTAATTTTTATAGAAATTTAGAGTTGAAGATTTTTATAATATATAAACTTTACATAAAAGTAAAACAGACAATTTCAGCAGCAAAAAAGCTCTAACCGAAAATACAGAGAGGTACCTACTTGAGTTGAGAAACTTTTTTAGGTTAGGTTTGGTAAATTATGGAAAATAAGGAAGCCTTAAATCAGTGAGTATAACAACAATTATAGTCATTGCTTAAATACTTACGGTAACTAGTCTTAAATAAAGGAAGGCGGTATTTTATTATGGTTCCCTTGTACGCATTACGCATGTGTACCGACCTGTCATTTTCGGAACGACCACAATAAGAAATTTACCTTATAGCGTTTCCAATAATTTCCTTTTACTGTTAAGGCAAACTTAAGCATTTTCGACTAACGTAGATGACCACACAAACAAACTTATTTAAATTTTCGAAAAGGTTCTTCTGTAAAAGGTCATCGCTAAAGGTCCATCGATGTCAGCGGTACACCTTTTCAGAAAATATATCGTGAATCAAAACAAAAATCCCAGTATGTTCGCCCTTGTACTTTGCCACCCTTGAGCCGATAACACAAAACTATAAATCACTTTTGATTTTGGTAGAAGAATGAATGGAAAAAAAAATAAGAGATGCCATCACGTGGTGGACATGCCCTTACATTAATTCAGAGACCAACAAAAACCAATGGCGTACCAGAAATAGGGAAATATGAAAAACTCGTAGACAAATTTACTGTTTTTTCACAAATATAACATGTTTTAGGCGGTTTTTTGAAAACTTTAGGAAATATTGTTGTGTTCTAATGGATTTAGTGACCTTAGATTGATCTCGTATCGACTGGTTGGATCGATAACTTCGTCTACGTCACTGTATAGGTCTGCAGATCGAGACCACTGACGCGCTAATATTTTTATGGTTGATCAGAGATAGCCACGGGTCACGGAGGAGGCGATCGTCGAATGTTATTTCCTCGTAATCGCTTCCGATACTCGTAATGGCCGTACGAGGCAATATTTTGACCGAAATTCGTGGAAAAGGGAAATTGCCATGGACGTGATGTCGTCCGGCGGCATAATTTTCGATTGGGATTTTATGTATGCGTCCGTTCTACATATATTACGATATTTTTTATGGTGCTTAATAGGCGAATTTTTTCTTTGGACGCTTTAACTAACTTTTTTAAAGTCACTTTGGTTGGCATTTTTTAAGCGATAAAATTGAAAATTTTACCGGAATTTCACTGTGGTGGAAGCAATGAGTCCTAAAATGCCTTCAGCATCTCTTCTATGCAAGGAACTGTCATTTAAACAGATAAAGAAAAGTACCTAGGTATAGAGAAAACTGATGAAGGTGTTAAAAATCGCAATCTTGCTTTTTTTTGAATATCAATGTTGGCTGAGTGATACGTCACAGAAGAGCTTAATTCATCCCCTTTTCAAAAGTGATAGTATTTTGAGGCAATCATAAATAACTAACCAAATGAAGAAACTTTGTTAAAAATATTAAACATGTAATTTTATATACATGGTATTTTGCAGCACATAACACAATTGAACTAAATTACAATTTTTCCTTACAGTAAGTGCCTAAAATCGCTATCGCTTCTTCTTCTTCTTCGAGTGCCATCTCCATCAATGGAGGTTAGCGATTACCATGGCAAAACTGTCTCTATCTTCTGCTGTTCTGATGAATTCTTCGAACCCTAGTCCCGTCCATCTTCTGATGTTTCTCATCCAGGACAACTTTTTTCTTCCAATGCCGCGCCTTCCCTCTATTTTACCTTTTATTATCAATTGTGGGATATATTTTCCTTGTCTTAGCAGATGACCAAAGTAATTGGTTTTCCTGGTTTTTATTAATGTTAGGAGTTCTCTTTCCTTTTTCAACCTTTGCAGGACTGCTTCATTTGTTATTCGTGCTGTCCAGGGAATTTTTAGAATTCGGCGATAAACCCACATCTCAAAGGCCTCCACTTTATTCATACTAAATTAATTACCATTGGCGCAATTGATTTTACAGAAAGGTACGAGTTTTCAACAATTATAACATGACTTAGAGAACTTTTCCAACTCTCGGTAGGAATGTCATTCATACAGTTCCTAATTAATTCTACCACAATACCACTTAAAGTCGGAAAAGTATTTTTTCCGCGCACACTCGATTTAACTTGGTGCCACATAACCTCTATGGGATTAAACACGCAGTAGTAGGGAGGTAGCCGTAACACTGTATGTCCCAATTCTTTTGCAATTGTATCACAAACATAGGTTTTTTTTAAAGAAAATGACTGCAGCACTTGTAAAAGTTCTTTTTTTGTATAATTTTCCTCAAAATATATGTCATTTGCAGCCATGAAGTTTTGAATCTCCAATTTCGTATTCTTTGAGCCAGGAATTTTTTGCAATAATTGTCGACTATGATAGCTTGCGTTGTCCATTACTATAACGCTGTTTGGCGGAATGTTGGGTAACAGACAATTTTTAAACCAATCTTCAAAAAGCTCTGCTGTCGTATCTTCGTGATAATCAACACAAGAATCCTTAATATTTTTGGCAGAAAGCCACATAGCGTTTGGGATCCAACCATTTTCTGATCCTGCGTGTAATATTGTGATTCTCTTCCCTTTATTTGATGGTGCTTTTGTTTTACACTTATCAGAGGAATCAGACCATCCTTTGGAAGGGGTGTCATGCGTGTCAAACCACGTCTTGTCGAGGTAGAGTATTGGCCGATTTTCAGACCGGTATTTTCTTATTGACGTTATATATTCAGAACGCCAGTTTATTAAACGTGTGGATTCCATTATTTCTTGTCTCTTGTCAATTTTGCGATATTTAAAGCCCATTGCAGACAGAGCTCGCCAAAGAGTAGTGAAGCCACAGTTGATGTGAGTTTCGTCATTGATGAGCCGCTGTTTCAGACTGTTGATTGTAGAGACACGCTGCTCATCGTACAAAGTGTAGATTTTTCGCCTTATCAAATCTTTTCCCAGTCGTCTAGATTTTTTGTGACACTGGAATATTTACGCTTTTTTCTAGTAAGAGGCACCTTCGTCAAATTACTGGTTACTCTTGCTGCAGCACCCGCGTTATATCCTTGCTGAAGTAAGGAACTATACACATTTTTTATAATGATTTTCGCGTCACAAGATAAGCGATTCTTCTTTAACGAACCACTGGAAGAAGCACTATTACTTTTTATCCACGGACGCCACATACTGCCTATTCTGTACGTTGGGGTATAAAATCTTTGCTAATAATGGCTGTAATTACAAATAAATGTTATAAAATTATTGCACACCGTAACACAAGTGAACACTTCCAATGAAATACAATGACTAAAATGAACAAGAAGTGTAAGCTGTAATCCTCTACAATCCCTCTCTGAGAAACAAAATTGCCTGAATCAGGTCCTTTTACATTTATGATGTGCATCTCGGATTTTACAACTTAAGTGGTGTGAAATCGGGTAATCTTCTCGGCCACTTTATCGTACCTCTTCGCCCCTTTGATAATATTGAGGTGCACCATCTTGTTGAAAATATACATTCATGTTTAAAAACAAAGGGTTTTTTTTAGTATAATTTGAGTTTGATTAATAAAATAAAGGAACAATGAAATGGTTTTATAGAAAGACATTAATTTTTCTAGATATAGTGTATGAATCTTCATCCAGTGCGAATTTTTGTATTGATGAAATTTATGTGTATGTACAACTGACTTTCTACAAATGTCATTATTTTTTGCCAGTTCCTCCGGAATGTTTAATGGGATAGCTAAAATTTGATTATATTATAAATAGTAGCAATAACACTCAAAGTCAACACACAGTATGTAATTTAATGATAATGTTACATCAGCGACATGTTTCGGTCACAAGACCATCTTCAGGCTCTAAGAGAAGAACACAATGTGTCAGAATGAAGAATTACAAAAGTCAACTTATATAAGACAAATTATAACATATAATAGAACATGGTAATTACACTAATAGTAAATAAAATAATGGCTGTTAAAGTATCAATTTTAATTAATCAGTTTTGACCAGTTTGTAGGTAAAATAATAATGATGTTGTATCTCAATTCCTACTACTTGATTTTTTTCTGTGGGGTTACTTGAAAACCGCATTTATATTAACAGATGCAGGGAATTACTGTAGAAATTGTAATGTAGTTCAATTGTTCAACTTTTAAGAAAGCATTCCCAATTATTTCGTTAATTATTTATTATTGCGCCATTTTTGAAATAAGTTTTTCTGTGATATATAAAAATCACTCAACCAACCATTGAAAAAAATGCAAGATGGCGGCAACACTGAAAGTAATAAAGTCGTTCTTACGAACTTGATTTATCTTGTAAAAAATGCACAATAAAATGGCAATTACTATCTCAAAATTTCATAAATTCTAAATTCATTCGTTTCAAAGATCAAATCCTCTTGTTGCAACCCTGTATAATATATGATAAACATGCTCACAACAAAATGGTTTTCACATAAATAAAACAGCAAATCCGTAATAATTACTGGCTTCGCTTTAACTACTTACCTCTTATTATGTAGGTACTTTCCTGTTTGGAACATACAAGTACAAACACAAATTCTTTCGTCACGCCTGTTATAAGTGTTGCACTAAATGATATGATGAAAACGGTTTCAATTTGTGTCTTATTTTTAAAAGCGTTGAATTATTCTTGTCGGCAAAGATTTCTCTCATAATCTCTGATAAAGGCATTTGAAGAATCCGTAAAATAACATAATTCAAAACATTAATATTGTTTTTTCACTACTACCTAGCCTATCTATCTACTATCTACCTAACTTTATTGACTTTTGTTGAGGTAGTAAAGTTGTTCATTTTTAGCCAATGTAAAAAAGACACGGACCACTTGATTAGCACTAAATCTTAATCAATTTTACAGAATGTGAGGTTAACAACTGATGCAAAGACAAAACTAAAAAATATTTTTCCTTACTTATTAAATAGTCCACCTACTTATTCAAAAATGAAAATCAATTGACTTATCCTTGTATTTTCATGATGATTATAACAACACAATAATTATTATCAAATCAAAACAAACATTATTGAATTGATTGTTATTGATGGCCTTGTTCCTGTCATCGTCATCTCGTCATGTGAAACGGGAGTGACTGTTGACCCGTCCAAAATTTTAATTAGTTTTAAAAACTAATTTAAAAAAAAATAGACTGCCAGTAGTGAAAAAAAAAGTGTATTATTGTCTTATAATAACTCACTTTTCTACCTTTACACATAATTATTATTATGTTACTGTCCACCTGTAAACGCAGTATGAATATGTTAATTGTAAAGCCAACCTAAAGACGTCAAATGGAGACGACAGAAGAAGAGAAGAAGAATGAAGGTTATAGAAATTAACAGGCGGTCGCGGTGTGTGTTTACCTTTCATGACGATAGTTTCAAATACATTCAAGTGCAATATTAACGAAACTTTATTACCTATTACCAAAAATAAAGATCGACAAAAATATATTACAACACCATTAGTGGTTTATTTTTATTTTGTCTTAAACCGACGTTTTGGCCTGTATATGACATGCTACATATCAGCATTGTATTAGAATTATTTATTATAGCAACACTTACTTTGTGAAAGTTCTTAATAAGTGTATGAAGTAATTTATTGTTTACATGAATTTATTTTAGATAATTTTATAGTGATTTTCTTCCCATTTACCAATACCAATTACTGTGTACTCATTTTATTCGACACGCGGGTGCAAATACCTTTTTTGGTCATTTAAATCCTTATACGTTCTCATATAGTTTTCCCTGGGGAGAGGAGGAAGAAGTAAAAAAAAATATCCGTCGCACGAACCGAGCTCTGGTAGTGACTTGTTCGGCAAATGCGCGAGCGGGACAGATAGAGAAAGAGAGAGTGGTACATAGAGAACTGTTCAGAATGGAGAATATGGAGAGAATGGAAAGAGTGGAGAGTTGGATATTGGCTTCGGTTACGTGAGCGCCTTTCCAATCGTTTTTCTTTCGTTTCACAGCCACTCCGATGTCGTATTACTTCTGTTTCCAGCTTACGGCGGTGAAATATTAAATATCCAGCAGCCCGGGGCTTCGGCCCCCCACGACCGGGGCCGTATCGAGCCTTACTCCGAAAGAAAATTCTCTTAAAACGAGCGAGAAAAATTCTGTGCAATTTCTCCAACAGAAATTCAATCAAATAAACTGAATTTATTAACGGAAATACATTCAGTCTAGTTTAATTTTTTTACACAAACATAATACTATTAAGTTTGTTTAATGGGTATTTTTTGTGTCTGATTCCATCCCTGGTGTCCAATCTAGGGTCCAACTCATGAACTCACGCTTTAACAAATACCCTTTTCTTCTCTTTTTTTGTGCTTCTCGCTACACCAGCCTCCATTTTAATCACTGGTTGGTTTTTCGAGCAATAAGACCGTCCTCGTGATGGTGCAAATATATATGTATACATCCGTCCTCTACGTCAATTCGTACTTCAAAATGTAAAAGGTAATCTGCCGGGTCCGATCTAGCCGTTTCACGATTAGCCGAAATTTTTAACTTCTACGTTATTTCGACCAAATAACTCGTCGTTTAATTGGGGCAAACCTTTCAGCATAGAGCGTGTACTTTTTTTATAGCAAGCGTTCAGTAAACAAGAAACACAATTGATTATAAATTAATATAGCTGTTTATTGAACTAACCCTTACTTTCTGGAAGTCCATCTTATTAAGAATAATAAAGAACTCTTCGTTTGAACGTAACTTCCAAGTTTATTTGAAAAAATTATGTTTTAAATTAAAATGACGGCCGTTTCGCTAAGATTAGCATTGTCAGATTGACATTTAAGTTACATTTTGTTTGTTTGTAGCTAGGTACCTGATGTTCTTTAGGTAGTATTAAGGCTAGACCAAGTATGGAAGTAATAAGACATAACAATATTAAATCCTAGATGTTATTAGCCCTAAGGGATTATCCTGGATGTATATTCCTCTAAGATTAGTATAACTGTGCAATGATATAGAAAAACCAGAAAAAAACTATATCATGCTGATCTTTACAATAACTTAATATACCTATTTGTATTTTACAAATTATGTCTAATCTATGTATAAAATGTAAACTCAATCAAAGTCAACAGTTAAATAGTGGAGAACTTACCAGATTTATTTGTTCATTAACAACTTTAAATTGTGGATCTGCTAGATGTCTTTTTATTTCAAGTTCTTCAAGGAAATCTAAATTTTGTTTTTTATCACAAGTGTGTAGTATTTGGATGTCATTGATGTGTAAGAGTGAGATTGGATGTTCAAGTAGGTGTTTTGCATAATTTGACTTATCTGGTTGTTTTAATCTATATGCTCTTAAGTGTTAATTGAATCTTACTTCAAAATTTCTTTGTGTTTGACCAATATATACAGCATTACATTTTGGACAATTAATTTTGTAAACACCAAATTTTTTTTACATTTAACAATTTTGTACCAACATTATTTTGTGTTTTAAATGATATTAATGCTGATGTTGCCGAATATATTATTTTTGAAATTGTATTGGAAATATTTCCACAATATGTAATATTTTTACAACTTTTAATTTCTTTAGTTTGTTTAGGAAATATTAGTTGTAGTGACACTTCCTGTTCTTTCTTATTAATTAATTTATTTATTAAATGAATTGGATAGCTATGTATCATAGAGTTATAAGCTGCTAATTTATAAGTTATAGAATGATTTGAATTATATGGTATGGTTACATCTGTTTGTATTGGTTTTCTGTATATTAAATAATTTAGTAAATTAATAACTTTTTCAATTTTTAAATCTAGAAAATTACTTGAATTATTTTCTTCAACTTCTAGAGTAAAATTAATTTTAGGCATTTATATAATTAAAAATATATCTAACTATCGTTCGCTACCTACAAATCCTGCTAACACATCATCAACATATCTAGACCAAAATACAATATGGTTTTTATAACTAGAATTATCCATAAAAATATTTGCTAAAATTAGGAGAATTAGGGCTTCCCATTGGAAGACCCTCATTTTGAATATATACTTTGTTATCAAAAGTAAAATAATTTTGACTAATGCATTATAATTTAAAACATAATTTTCTCAATTAAACTTGGAACTTACTTCGTCGCTTACTTGAAAGTTACGAAGAGTTTTTTTTATTATTCTTAATAATATAGCTGTCTTTAAAAAAAGGTCAAAAATGGATTAGTATTTGAGAAGATTATTTTTTGAACCATTCTGTACAAAATACTAATAACAATTCATCGATATCTGTTCACTAAATCTATTTTAGCTGTTAGACTCCATTTTTAATTATAAAAAGTAAAGATTCAAAAGATTTAAATTCAAATTGCGTGTATTTTATGTTGCCTACACATGATCTAATTTATTAAAACGTTAATAATTAAGAGACAGAAAGGAAGTGGGTTTACACATAATAATATTTGATAAATACATTGTTTTTTTAGGGAAAATACTCATAATCTTTTGATCTTTCAATAATTTTAACAAATAATATCTTCTCAAGGTTACGGCTACTTCTACACCAGCAGGATAAGTAAATAAGAGGGTTAATGACATTCGGTGGTATTATAAAGAGGTTAAGTGAGGTAAGGGAAACGAAAAAGTCAAAGAACTCGCAAATGTTATGAATGGATTTCTTTTTATTACAATTTTCTCTATCTCATTCTTTAACAGGCTCTACTTTATTGATGTAATCAATACCGCTACCCCTCCTATTGATTTAACCTGTACACTAGATAGTATTGACAGTTGTCAGTTGTCGTGAGCACTGTAAAAACACAGCAAATCTTCAGTCTTATTCAAGTTTAATCTAAACCTGCTAATAATCTGTTAATTTCAAATAGCACTAGTGCTGAAATCTTCAGGATATTATAGACTTATACAAATTTATCCGCATCTTTATTTTTTCAAGGTTAATTTTAATTTTTCTCGAACAAAGCTTATTTTGAACAGTATAATCACTTTGTACCAAGTTATGCTGATCAAAAAGATATTGCAGCCACTTTTTCACACTATACAGGGTGATTCATAACTATTGTGTCATATTAAGGACAGATTGTTTGGACCGATATCTTCCTGAATAAAATATTGCTGTGGAAAAAGATAAAAGGCACTAAAGGCAACGAAGGAATTTAAGCCCTTCATCCTTTATCACAGCATTATACCTATTGAGGTATATTTAATCCTAATCTGCCTGTCACAATAGTTACGAATCACCCTGTATATGCTCTTTTGGATCTCAGAAACTATCTATTATTTATACAGTTTCTATTTGTCGCACCTTGTTTATAAGTCATATTTTTTATAAAAAGATACTTGTTTCTGTAAGATTAAAAATTTATACGTCATTTTATTGATATCTATAAGGCAGTCGGTTATTGATTTAGCAGCGAGGGACAATGACAATAGAATCGACCAGCTGTAAGGATGTCAAAGAGCATCAAAAGGTCGAAAGTGGAAAAACGTATAGCGGAAAGAATGGAAATAAAAGTTCTAGTAACCTTGATGTATGCAACCAACAACGCACATTTGTATAGTTATTATTTGTAGATAGAAATTACGAATTATTTTGATTTGATTCAAAGACTTGGCACCCGTATAGATTTTTCCGTTCTATTACTATAAGCACTCGCATTTTACGTTATTTTTTGTTATCAAATAATAAAAAGTTGTCCACGAAAACCGTAGTGAATCGAAGAACCAACAGGTGGCACTATTGTCGACGATCCTTTAATAGAATTACCATAATAATATTGTCATTCTTATAATGTGTACATATTTACCATAATAACGGATTGTATGTGGGGGTGTGTGTATATATGTGTGTGTTGTTGGCTGCATTTTTACGGGGCTCGAATAAAAAGTTTATTTTAATTTTTTTGCATTTACGAGGGGTATTTAATGAGTAGGATTTAAGTAAAAAGGACGATGGGACATTGTTTAAAATATGTAAAAATGGAAGGATGAAGTTGATAAGTTAATAGGGTGACGTACAAAGTTGAAAATACAGTTTCAATCATGCGAAACAGTTTGATTTGGAATTTTTTTAAATTCAGTCTCTTTTTGTACTTTTAGTTTTAGTAACTGTATGTCAATAAGGGTAATAATCGGTGGCGAAAGAGTCTTTATAGTGATTTGTTTAAAAGTTTATGTTTTTTTAAAACAAAAAATAAGTTCAAATCAACAAGAAAATTGTAATAATTATTTAAAAAAATCTGAATGATAGGAGATTATTTTAAGCAACATAAAAATCCGCACACCCAGTACTAAGTAAATTATCAAAATTTCAAAATTATTGCTTTAAAGCCCTTTTACCTTTAATAATGTGTGGATGCACCCCGATGTGTTATGCATTCTCCAACGCGCCTATGCATGCTTCTGATCAGGTGGTCAATGTCCTCCTGTGGTATCTCATTCCAGGCAACCACCAACTCCTCTCGAAGTTCTTCTAGAGTCTGAGGAGGACGTTGCAAATTGAGCAATCTCCTACTCATCATATCCCACACGTGCCCAATTGGGGATAAGTCGAGAAATCTTGCTGGCCAAGGTAACAATGTGACATCATTATGTTGAAAGAAGCCTATTGTGACTCTTGCGACATGTGGTCGGGCATTATCTTGTTGGAAAATTGGATTTGCAGGGTGACAAGATAGGGTAATAGATGGGGTTCTGAAACTTCTTGGATATAACTTTTTTTAAGGGACAATTAAACTAACGGTTCTTTAAAGTACTCTTAACGGTTTTTGTTCATTGCACCAACTTTAAGGGACCCTTAAACATCGATTAAAGCAGCATTAGCTAAAGGGCCAAATTCGTTAACTTATTTTGTATATTAACCTCAAGTATTCTGCAAATGACAGATGTCATGTGGTTAGAAGATTTTTGTTTGCAAGAGTATATGGAGTATACCACATAGATATAATGAGTGTACAGAACTTTTTATGTGCTCTGGCGTACAGACTAAAAAAAAATACATGAATTTTAAGTTCTTTTGTAAAAATATGGTGTTTAAGGATTAAAATTTTCGTGATTTTTGAAAATGGACAATTTTGATGAAGCCATCTTGGTTGAGGATATCCTAGATTTTGTGGATATGGGTTACCCAAGGCGAAATATTGTTAGGCCCAATTATTATGAAGAAATGTCTAAAATGGACTTCTTTAAACGATTTAGGTTAACAAAAAATACGGTAATGGCTCTTCTTACTCAAATTGAAGACCAATTGGAGTACCCAGATGATAGGTAAGTAAAAAATGTAAATATTGAATTATCTTTTAAGACGCTTCTGTCCAACAGTAAAACTACTTATAAGATTATGCATAGTATGGGTTTTGATTATCCCATAATGATTTTTCTATTTTAGGAACAACAGCCTGTCGCCTATGAATCAACTGCTTCTTATGCTCAGGTTTTATGCCAGCAGTGAGCACATTATTCAAACAGCTGATTTTATGAATGTTCTGCCAGTAGAATCATAGCCTACCTATCACAAGTAAATGCATCTTTACGCCTCCAAGTTGTTAAAATGCCACTTCTTCAGCAGCAAATCAGAGTCCAGAATGATTTGTTTAATATTTCCAAAAGCATTGATAGACTGCACCCATTTAATATAACACAACAAAAATTAAGAAAACATTAAAAGAAATTTACTTACATTAGAGAAAAGTAGCATTTTAATAAAAATTAAATCAATTTATATTAAAAACGAAAACCACAATAATTGTCACTTTAATAAAAACTTTCAATTAGTTAAATGTCCCTTAAAAAAAAGCCGTTAGTATATTTTTTGTGAATTAATTAATTAATTCATTTCTCTTATTTTATTTTGAACAATTTTTAATTATTCTCAAAATGATTCATAATTCCAAAATACCACGGTGTTCAAAATGGGAACATAATAAAAATAATGGTCTAAAATGTAAAAACAGCAAGACCCTTCTTCAGAAAACATTTTCAGGGCGATTTTTTTATATACCTACACGACGAGCTTGTTCTCGATTTTGTGGCTTGTCGACGACATTTTATTTTATTTTTTTTACCCTCATACATATCCTACCTCCAACATCTAATAATGAAAAATATAACACATCCCCTTAGACAAAGTACACGTATAAAAATATTTGAGCTCGCAAATGGCTGGTGTTCCAACGACAAATCTGTGTTATAAGTTCCACTTGGAGAGAACCAGCGGCGTGCCCTAAAAAATAAAAAGAGAAAAATAATAAGTGTTATCCAAGAGTTCAAAATTAAATATTATTTTCAGTTGATTTAGAAGAAGTATTTATGATTTTAAGACTTATGATTTATATTAACATTGGAAATAAGTATAACTTTGGTAGAGAAAGTATCTGGTTATAGTTTTAGACAACAATTTTTGTTGAAATCCATACCAAAGCCTACCAAATTTATTAAAATCATTCATAAGCAATTTAAACCTATTTTTTAGCTGTTTAAATAATTTCATATTAATTTAGAAGATAAATTAAAGGTTCTAGGTCTGTTTTTTGTTACCTTAGACCTCTACAAACTCATTTTATTTGAAGATTTAAAACTGTAATTGATTTTTAACATAGCATAATAATATCTTATGGATCTTATTAGCTCCAACATTTTATGCTAGATATATTTTTTCTTTAAGATCAGCATAACTGCAGAATGATACAAAAAACCAAGAAAACCTGGATATAGTGTTGATTTTTACAATCATTATTGACTTTCACTACTTACTAGGGAATCCATTAGTGGAGTCTTACATAAGACACATTCCTTAATAATTTTCTTTGTATACTGATCATCTGTCATCAATTCACTATCATAGTGATAGTGAATTGATTTAGTATTATCATTTGTAATAAATATAGAATTAAATATGAAAATTACCTAAATGCACTTTTAACAACAAATTATAGAACTTATAATGTGTAATATTAAAAAGAATTGTGCTAGTATATTAAATTTACATTAAAAATTGTAAAATAACTAAATATATAAAGTTATCTTTTAATCTAATGGATTGTGGAGACGTAGGTATTCAACTCCAAACTAAGATTTAACTGAGTAAATTTCTAACTTATTATTAAAATTCAACGTCAAAAATATCCATAACGAACAATTGATTTGTTTCATCGGTTGTTTTTACAAATTTCCCCGCCACTGGCGGTCCTTCGTTTTATTAAAGCGATTCCCCATGATTTATGTTTGTAAAAATGAAAGGAGGAATCCTTCCTGGCATTGCTCACATACCTAAAGAAGTCGAAAGCCGCAGTCAGGCTGGTATATGTCCGCCAATAAAGAATTGCTTGATATTTATACCAATAGCAAATTTGAAACGAATTTTCCAATTAAATTCCGTCAAAAAAGTAAAGAAGATTGAATGCTTGACATTTTTAAATATTCACACATGAAGAAAACAATACGGAATGTAGCTAACTTCAATTAAAAGTTTGGCATGTTTGCTATAAATTTATTTATGTCCAAATGATGCTATTCTTTAGTTAACGGCAATTTTAGGTCCTGAATATGATAGTAATGTTGCTTTATTATTTCACACGGATAAATCATATCACAATATAAATTTAAATTACATAAACAATTACTTTTTGGGCTGGTTCCATAAACGCTTGTCAAAACTCTGTTACTCAACAACGTGGTAACTCTATCTTAAATGGACTAGTTTAGTGATTTTTTTTATATTTACATCTTATAAAATAGGTTTTTAGTGGTTCAACTGCAAAATTAAATTTTTTATAAAATTAATCCTCTAGCCATAATCGGATTTTGAAATTTAAATTTAATGGTTACATACGTCATAAGTGGTAAGTGACGTGTTTCAATAAGATTGGTAGAAAATTTGCGATGTTGTCGATATGCTTTAATATTAACCGAGAAACTTATCTCTCTCTCTTATTTGTTGTCATTAAAAAGAGATAAACATATTGATATTTTTGTTCTCTGATTGACACTTTATCAAATAAGGAGTAAAACACTAAACAAAATATTCTGTCATTTTCGTTAGTTTAATTTGTTGTTTGGTTGTGTTTGGTTTATGAAAGAAATTAATTCTATACTATTTTTGGTTCGAAAATAAAAATCTCTAACACCTTCTCTTGGTTTTATAGCGGTTCCTCCAAAAATAACCAATAGAAGTAATTGTTCTCTCGGGGAGCAACCCTTCTATCGGTACAGTGAGAGAACGAATTTCAAGAATACCGTTTTGGCATTTTCAATAGAACCACGCCCACTTTCTATTGGCTGTTCTATTCTATCACCGTCAAGAATAGGGGTCTTGTTTATTACAGATAATCACGATTTTCTCTCCTGTCATATATCTTGTCAACTGGTACAATCAGTTAGTCACAGAACACGGTGTTTTGTGCCGCCATTTCTTTGAGAATACTTGAAACGAACGTAGCTAAACTGTGACAACGTTGACTTTTAAACACAATTCATTATTGGTTATTAGTTGGCGCTACGTTTAAAACTTAATAATTATTTATTGCTAAATTTTACGAAATAAGAAAAATTACTTGCAAAATGAATACCAATATAAGTAAGTAGGTATCTTATCCTAAATATATATTGCTATCATTTTGATTAATATGATCCTACTAAACTAGTCCATTGGTAAAGGTTACATCCCCCTAAAGCGCATGCGCCTATTTGAGTTTTTAGGAATAATGTGATTAGTCGACGAGAGACGTAAAAATTAATTCTTTGGCTACTTTGTCACATTTCCTAGAATGAATAAGTAGACTAGGCTTAGGAAAGAAGGAAAATTTTGTTTTGTAATTTATACGGACTTGGTCACATATGTTTTATGAACATAATTGACATAATTATATTTAAAGAGATATTTTTAATTATCTTAACGGTTTATTAGTTATTATTTTATGAGTAAATTACAGGTAACTTCATCTAAAATCCACAAATATGAAATGCGCGCGCACGCGCTATCGTTGCACATACAGTTGTCAAAAGTTAATAACTTGTTAGCTAACTGAGCTTTGACAAGCGTTTATGCAACCGGCCCTGATCAAAGGATTTGTAAAAAAATTGGGTAAAGTGTGTGAAATGTTAACAAACACCTATGGTGAGTTTGTAATGAGTAAAATAAGAGTGGTATAAACATTTCCAGGATATCCTGGAAATATACTTAATTTTCCTTTTTCCTTTTTTTCTTGTGGCATTTTATTTTCCTCCACTATTTTCCTTATTTCTTCACGACATTCTTGCTGATCCACTTTTTTGGGATTTCTAATTTAATGCTTGCATTAACATTAATTATATCCATTTTTCATCAGTTCCCTTTCTTTGTTGGTGTTATAGCATTTTTTGAGCTTATTTCAGACACATTTTCCATTTCTTCCTGCTTCCTGATTCCCAACAATAATCATCAATATCCATTACTCACTGGGGCCAGAGTAATCTCGTAAGTTACCTTTCACACGAATCTTCCCTACTAGAGACTTCTACATCAACAAATTTTTTCCAAAAAGTAGTTTCTTAATACATAGTAAAATTTGGTAAATTTGATAAATAACCAAAATTACCATTGGTAGTAAATTCCAGAGTAAATTCCCAGAATAAAAACTAATTCGGTATGTATGCAAAACTATAGTACAGAACGTGCGGTAAAACTTCAATATTTGTAATGCATTCTAAATTGTTTTTGTTAATTTCAATACAAAATTTATTAAATTTCTTGGACCATCACATTATTTTATGATCTTTCATTGCTACTACAGTAGGCCTAAGAGGATTAACGTGCGTCATAGGCGTAACCAGATTAGAAAGGGATAATTGTTATTTAACGACCTACGAATGGCAACAGTTTCTAATGACAGATATTTTGACTTAAATAGTGCTTAAGTTTCTAGAAATGCAGTTATTTGATTTTCGATAAACGTGACTAAAAATGGAAGCAGTTTGTGTGTATACGCCAGTGAAAAAATTAAAACTAGACCATTTATCGCTCAATGAAAAGAGTGCTGTAGTGAATGTGTACCACTATTTTAAACATCAAAATCCCTTAAACACTATTGACAGTGTAGTTGAAACAACATCTAAGGCAATGGGATATGGAAAATCTACAATATATAGAGTTCTAAAGGAGGAAAAATCAGGTGGAGTAACCTCACCAAAGCCGAAACCAGGCAGACAAAAACTATTAAAAGTCAACGTGGACGAGTTTTTTAAAAATGCTATTCGTAAGCTTGTTTACTAATTTTTTATAAACAAGCAAATACCAACTTTAGATAAAGTTTTGCAAGCCATTACGAATGATGTTGATTTACCCACAATAAGCCGGGATAAACTATGGAAAACGTTACATGAGTTAAACTTTAAATTTGAAAAAATGGGCAGACACTCAATGCTAATTGATTCTGAAGAAATTGTAAGTTGGAGAAGACAGTACCTTAGAAGAATACAACAAGTTAAAGCTCAAAATAAAAACATTTATTATTTAGATGAAACATGGGTTAATGAAGGACATTGTGTAGGAAGAGTTTGGATAGACAAAAATATAAAATCATCCCATCAAGCTTTTTTAGAAGGATATACTACTGGTTTTAAGGAACCTATAGGAAAAGGTAAAAGATTAATTATTTGTCATATAAGCAGTACAAACGGTTTTCTTGAGAATGGTTTACTCTTATTTGAATAAAAAAAAACCGTTGATTATCACGAAGAAATAAATGGAGACGTGTTTGAGGAATATTTTGAACAGATGATTCAATTCATACCAAAAGGATCGGTTATTGTAATGGACAATGCAAGTTACCACTCCAGATTACTTGATTATCTTCTAAAAATTTAGCCTTTGACAATACAATGCTGAGGGCAGAATTGTTAACTATTGCTAAAAAACATAAGCAAAATTATAAAAAATTTAATATTGAGGAGATAGCCAAAAAACGAGAAATTGAAATTCTTCGTTTACCACCCTACCATTGTGAGCTGAATCCGATAGAATTGATATGGGCTCAAGTTAAAGGTTATGTTGCCAGAAATAACACTACTTTTAAATTATCAGATGTTAAAAATCTCTTCAATAAGGCAATATCTGAAGTAACAAGTGAAAATTGGCAAAAATGTATTAGACACGTTACAGAAATAGAAAAAAAAAAAAAATGTGGGAGCTAGATAACATAATTGATATTACTATAGAGCCCATTGTAATTTCTCTAGAATCAGATGGTGAATCTTCTGACACAGAGTGCGAGGAACCATAACTTTAAAATTATTAATTTATGTACTTTTAATTTTATTTTTAGATTTTATTTTTTAAGATTTAATATTGTCGTATTTTTTGCATGTTGCTCGTCAAATTTTATCCTTGCGGTTGGTTTTTTTTCTCATATACCCACTTAATTGTTTTTTTAGCTCCTCATATTAATTTATAAGTAATTGTAATTATCTGTACATATTATATACATATTTTGTAAATAAATATATGCCTAAAACAAAATGCCTAAAATAATATTGACTTTTTCTTCATTTTACCCAAATTAAATTACTACTTACGAATTATGTTTATCTATCTAAAATTGGTAATCTAGGTATAAATAACTAAAACAAATTAAATATTTCTATTTCCATATTAATTTAATTTTGAAAACGCACGTCTATGGTTTACTGCCTTTAACACTGATAACTGCAAATCATTTCTGGGAATTTACTCTCTCTTGATTTTCAAATACACTATACTTGATGATAAAAACAGACAGAAAGAAGAAGTCTTTTATTAGATATATTTAACTATATAATTACTTAATTACTACGACTCTTGTCGATGAATTACAAAAATCTTGAGCATGAAAACCGAAAGTTCTTGGCACATTTGAATAATAATGTTCAAATTTTACTGTGACAAAAAGTCAAACCGACTTGACAAAATTTTTATTATGAAACTTACGGAACAACCCGAAAATGCACGACTGCAAATTTTATTTATTTACATTTATTTATCAAAAAAATCAAAGAGACAAATTATTTTTTAAATAAATTGAGGATAATAATACATATTTTTTATTTAATAATGGTAATATTGGTGAGGTTATCAGCGGCAAGCTAAGCATAGTGAAGCCATCTTCAAGTAGGTAATGGCGATTTGTTGGTTTTAGATTTTGTTTAGATTTTAGATGTTGATCAATGTGAAGATCTTTTGCAATGATGAATTACAGTATAAAGTCAATGCAAACTGTGATTTTTCTGGTTTTATTTTCCTTTAAAATCTTGCTTATAGAATACCATTTCCTTTTCTCAGTTATCCTGAAAATCCTGCTATTTTATTTGATATTTATTAAAACATTTAAGGATTTAGCTGTGCAGATTATCCACTTCAGATAAAAAGTTCTTCGTGTTTGCGGCTTTAAATTTATTGGTTGTAGGTAATCTTCCCAAATGATACTATAAATACAAACCTTAAGAAAGTTTGTTTACTCGTAGTTGTTATACGAGGATCGAACAAAATGTAGTAGAAAGTAAAAAGTTTAATTAATTGTTGAGAGAATTTGTTTTAAAGTTAGGAAAAAAAACTTTACCCTAAAAACGTTCCCCTACGGAATCCGTTCGACCTCGCCTCCCGTCTCGCGGCGAAACCCGTCCCCAAGTTACCGCCACCGCATCGGAACTTTTGCCCTCTAAATGTATTCTTTTGTTCTAAGCAGTGATTGGTCGACAAGTTAGCTCGCGAGAGGGCCGATGACGACGACGACGACGTAGTCGCTGCTAATGTTGGGGTATAACATGCCGCCTCCGGTACCCCCCTCTTTAAACTGCCGCCCCCCGACACGACCGGAAGTCGCGACCCTAACGCAAGCAATCACGCACTTTCGTTTGTTTTTGATTGAAGTGACGAGATGATTCGCTATTTTCGAAATTTTTCCCGTTTGCCATCTGAAATGGAACACACCATCGACCGACAGACGCACCAGGGAACAATACGAACAATGGAAACTTGCTAGCACAATAGGAACACTTTTCTAGGTCAGGTTTTCGTTTTAAATTCCAGTCAAGGTCAATAAATACACAATGCATGTACAAACATAGACATACTACGCGAAACGATGACGTATTCGGTCTGTAAACTCTTTAAATACACAAGTTTATGAGTGAAAGAAAACTTAGAGAAGCATCTACACGGAGGATTTTATAAATCAACTCGTTTTATTAAGTGGGCTGCAAAAATTGTTTACGTACTAGGGTACCGAATGAAAAAGGGACAAAAATTTAGAAGAATTAACCACTAACACGTCGGAGACATCATGTGTCTGTGCAGTATTGTTTTTGCTTGTTCTCAGTAATTTCTGATAATATCATAGCTTAAAATCACACTTTTTCTAATTCCAACGTTTCTAGGTTGCATAAATGTTTTAAATTAATTAACTTGAGATGTTTGAGATCAATGAAGCTACAAGAGACAGCATAGTTGTATGTTTTAATGAACTGTTGAGACCTTATACAGCGTGTCCACGGATGGGGTATGCTATAGGTGAAAAATGTTTAAATATTAGTTTTATGGGCTTATTCTGTACGAAAATGTTAGCGGTAACAGCGCTGTAAACTTTCAAGGTCGAGAGATGTTATGAAAATGCTATTCTGTACCCTCTACTGTAATTTACATAGATGTGTTTTAACATTTTCGCTGTTAAAATAACGCCGACCAAAACATTCGACGTTAGGAGTGTTGAAACTGTCAAACTGTGTTTGTAATAGAATTGTAAATTTTCAAAATGAACAATATCATTACATAATAATAATAATAATAAAAATAAATATATAAATCTAATAATACTAAATATCTTTCAATAAATATAACGATAACCTAAAAAGTCGGAAATTTATATTAACCAACAATAATAGTGAAGTTAGCTGCAATGTAATATTGTTCAGAATACGATTTTTAACCGCGCTGTTAAATTTGATTTAACATCGCAATGTTAGTAACATCGATGTTAAGTTTACAGCTGTTACGAATATTTGTACAGAATGACCCTATAAAACATTCGACGTTAGGAGTGTTGAAACTGTCAAACTGTGCTTGTAATAGAATTGTAAATTTTCAAGAATTACTTAAATCAAAATGAACAATATCATTACATAATAATAATATTAAAAATAAATATATAAAACTAATAATAATAAATATCTTTCAATAAATATAACGATAACCTAAAAAGTCGGCAATTTATATTAACCAACAATAATAGTGAAGTTAGCTGCAATGTAATATTGTTCAGAATACGATTTTTAAAAGCGCTGTTAAATTTGATTTAACATCGCGATGTTACTAACATCGATGTTAAGTTTACAGCTGTTACGAATATTTGTACAGAATGACCCTATTAGTGAAAAATGTCATTCTTGATAAAAAGTTTTGCTTGTTGGACTTTTGTGCGATGATTGGTGAAAAACTTATGCATGACCGATTCTTTCATAATAATATTTTGTTTTCTGATGAAGCAACGTTTACAACAAACGGAGTAGTTTCTTCCCAAAATTGTCTATATTGGGCTAATAAAACCCCGATCTACAGGATTAACTGTAATAGTTAATTTGCTAAAAAAGTTAATGTTTGGTGTGCGGTTTTACCGGATCGAATAATCGGACCCTATTTTCTGGAAGATACATTTGGGTGATTGTACAAATACTGAGTAATAATTTAATATAATCTGTTCCTTGTAAGAATTCTTCCACACACTAACAAAACATATTTTTTGAGAGGCAAAATAATTATTTATATTGAAACTTTGTGTTAAACCAATCAAATATTCATTATTTTCTATACTAATAGAGTTAATTTTAAAAAACAATCAATTTATTCAACAATTTGAACAAAACGAAATAAAATGTGGCAAATATTTTTAAACAAAACAAATAAATATGCATTCTTTGGCAAAATCAGCTACTCAGATAAAAAAAAAACAATTAAAATAAAATAAAAAGGTATACAATAATTCAAGCACATTCGAAAATATCAACTGGCTCTGGAAATCTATAGTATACTCTATGTCCTTTTACTATAAGTTCTGGCTCAGGAAGAACCTCGAGAATTTGATCCTCTTTAATGTAACTCACATCGTTCTCATCTGAAAATTTTAAAGTTTCCCCTTTATCTTGATCACATAGCTTTAAGAATGCAACTTTTATTTCATCTTCGGAAAATTCTGACTGACACACTGCTACATATCGATAATTCTTGTTTTTGTACTTGCTTGACAACTTCTTAATACCTGAATTAGAAAATATTCCCTTGGAGCAAAGGTCTAAGATGTACTTTCAACATGATGGATGTTCGTCACATTCGACTTTGCTAATTAGAGGATGGCTGGATGAATATTTTACTGGGCGATGGATGGGACGTTATGGACCCAGATTTTTTCAACCTCTATTCACCGATTTAACTATTTTTTTATGGGACGACTTAAAACAAAAAGTTTACGCAAATAATTTAAACCATAACATTGAAAACTTAAAACGAGCTATCACTGATGCCGTCAACGAAATTACCCCAGAAATGCTGCGAAATACTTACAAAGAATTTAGAAAGAGAATTGAGAGATGTTTTGAAGCTGGGGGAGGATATATTGAATAGATTTTTTTTTGTTTACTTAGTGTTTCTTACATTATTATTGTGTATTGTTATTTTTGATAGTGATTATAATTCTTGAATAGTTAACATTGTTTTCAAATATTTATTAAAGAATGACAATTTAAAAATTACTTATAAAAGTTGACAGTTACTGGGTACATCGTAAACGTCACTCATTAGGTTAATAAATTTTTTTCGAACATAGTGCACAAATTCATACGGACACGCTGTATATTTCTTAGTATTCCTTTTTAATGATTTGTGTTGATAACAGATTTTACCTACTTTTGTGTTCGATTTTCCACTCTTTATTAAATAAGTGTTTTTGTTTCTTTCTAATTTGAAAAATAATCTTAGTATATTTTACAATGTTTGTTTATTATCATTAATATAATTATCATGAAATTTATCTTGTTATTACCTTAGAATATAAAAACGAAGGAAGGAGCGTTATACATAAACACCAATAGTCCTAGATGGTGTTTAAAAATGGCGTCAGCAGTTTCCGGTTTGTCAGTGGCGTATCAATTTTAGTTTATGATAAAATGTTGTATCAATTTCAAAAATAAAAATACTGATGTAAGAAAGTTTTAAAACGTAATACATTTTGTAAACCATATTTCTATATACACTTTTATTAAATACATATATAAATATTACATAGCTGTGCATATTCAGTAAATCACTTACGTAAATAAATTGCATATGTGTACGTCTCTGAATTCTAGTTTCTTAAACACTAAAACAGTACTGTCTCAAATGTCAAAAAAACTGTCAATAACAATAATGATGAATCATATATGGTATTTGCAAATGGCCGCTGTGACGTAATTTCCGTCGTAAACTACCAACTTGGGAAAGATGTTAGGCTCCTTCCTTACTTTTTATATTCTAAGGTTATTACTGACGTGGCGGATGGTTATGTAGCCACCATTTCCCACACACTGGTTGCCGTGATGCTAGAAGGTGCAGGCCAGGCACCAGCTGATGACAGATGAGACTTTTGTGTTCCATGGAGGACAGGAGACAGATGAAAAAGACGCGGTTCCAGATAGACAATAAAAATAACAGTGTTTATTTCTATCTTCGAAGTTTTAGTTAAGTGTTATGTTATTTAATGGCAATAAATCAGTAAAACTAATAAGTGTGCTACATTTGCTCGTCGCGAAAAGCCACATTGACCTCAACAGAACATCACAAACATTCCCTTCTTTGTTATTAGATGATTTACGTTACTAGCCAATAATTGTGTTTATTACCATCATAGATAAGTTACCATTTATTCACCGAATACGGAACTACGAATAGAATGGCAAGAACCTAGTTACTGTCTAGATCCGTATGCGACATCGAGTAGCAGCGGTTGTGTTAAAAAGTATTGTCGATAATACAGATTCCTTAAATTTATATCTAGTGCCATCTATCTGTCAATAACAAGTAGACAGCTACATTTCAACGAAGCTAAAGTAATTATATATGTTTGCAATCAAAAAATGATCATTTATTTATTTATTTTGCTTAAAATACAAGTCATGTATCAAAAGATTATTTCTCAAACACTTGAAAATATGAGGGACATCAAATATGGGAATAATTTCTTGGTCATTGATCACAAAACCAAAATTTCTATTCTCTTCTTTTCTTTTTAAGTATTCCTCCTTCGTTTCACTCATTAGCAGTCTAATAGCTCCGACATTATTTTCACTTTGGTCACAAACTGTTGATACTACCTTCAAACCTATACTTTGACATTTGCAGATTAGAACCTTCAGCAAATTTTTTAATGCCATCGATTTATGAGGTCCTTCACTAAATGTAAAAGCTATTGGTTGCTTCCACTGTTTATACAGTCCTTTCAGCATAAAAACGTTTGCATGATCTGCTAGTACAGGTTTTCTTTCTTTATAAATTACAATTTGATTTATTCACTTACCAGGTAAATTTAATGTTGGAACTGCTGTTCTTATAAGACCTCTTTTGGTACCTAAAACTTTACAGTTACTAGAAAAATGATCCTCACAAAATCCATATTTTTTATAAATGCCTTCAACTGACAAGTCTTTATAATTTAAAGACTGTATCTTTAAAATCCACTCACTAAACACACTTGGTTCATTTTTTGGAAAACGATGTATTTTGCCTTCACGATTTGTAGATGTAGGTACACAACATCTCCTTTTAGGTAAGGGGGTTGATAGTTTGAATCCATTTTAGGGACAGAATTATTTGGAAGCATAAAACCAAAGATGATATACACCAACAAAACTAAAGACAAAACTACTGCTCTTTTCCTGATTCTCAGAACTACTGTCTCTTTTCTTAATTTTCTTAAAATTGTTTCTCACTAAATACAGATTGATACAGATCTGTTAAATTAAAAAGTATTGTCGTTAATAGTATTAGTGGAGATAAATGAATAATTATTAATATTTTTTTTTCTTTTTGTTGCCATATAATTTATAAATTTGTTCCATATTTATGTTTTAAGTTTATATACCAAGTTCCTTTCTTGTACTCTTGTTATGACTTTGTAAAAGTTTGTAAGCAAAAAATTATTATGATTATTATTATATCCTGATGATGACCTCTATGTTAGGCCGAAAATAGTAGTTATGAAGTTTTTCCCCCAATAAAATTCTGGTACATTGACTTTGGGGTTTTCCTTTGGTTTTTTTCATCACATTTGTTTAATAAATTGTATTCTCATATTTCTAAAGTTGACAACTTAGTAGGTATATTGATCTTTCTTCTGGCAGATTCAATTTGGTTTTTAGACTGATGTTGATATTTATTACAAACGAATAGCTGATTTACCTTAATAAATTTATATTGTGGTTTAACTTTGAGTGGTACATGCTGCTATATATTTGTAAGTAACGACATATATGAGTTATGGATGACCTTGATGATTTTTGACAGTGATTGTAATCGGTGATGTCCCCCAGCTGGATCAATTAATAAAAATTGGTCTAAAATGATACTTCCTTTTTAGCATCGGTCCTCAGTCAATCAAATAAATCCCACAATAATAGAAAACCGTGAAAAAAAAACCATAACGATAATAAGAGACGAAATCTTTGTATGTCGATTTGGGGTAATTTTTTTTTGTTGTTTGAATGAATGAATGAGTGAGTGAGTGGCACCGTTTTGTCGTTTGTCACCCCCTATTAAGTTTCTTATTCCCGCATTGTCATTTTAGACTCTTTCGGTATCGGGGCATATTCGTGTGCAGGGTCAATTACATAACTTTTTTTTACCATTATCATCATCGTTTATTGTGACGTGATCGAATTTGAAATACGAAACATACCATAAGAAATTTTTGGAATTAATATCGGCAGACCGTAGATAAATTGCCAGGAGGGCTAGGGGAATATGGAGAGAGTTAATTTTGACGGTTTTTATGTGTCAAATATATCGAGCTGTTGTTTTTCAAAGCAATTTCCTTTTGAAAAGAAAAATTTATCATGAAATGGTAGAATGGATTATCTTTGTTGTTAAGTGTTGTTATGTTTTAACTAAGATAATGAAATATCTCAAAAAAGGTTGGATTTAGCGATACCAAACGAACTGGCTTAAAAAAATACATCGGAAAATGTAATAAAATACAGTGTGTTCTATTTAAAATAAGCAACATATAAATGATTTAAATTGTGCATGTTGGCGGCTAAGGTTAAAACACCCTGTATGAACTATCAATGAGTTGGATATATGGAGTTAACGGACAAGCCCTTGTTGTTTATTGGTTACAATTTCACGTCACGAGCTTTGATATTAATAGAGATATCGTTATTTAATGTGAACTAGGATTTTTACAAAATTTTGAAAAAAAACAAAATAGGTATCTCGAAAATACTTTATTTTTGCTATAGGACATTGTGCACAAATTTTATCTAAAATCTCATGTAGAATTCGAAAATAAAATAAAAAATATTAGGTTCTATTTAAAATAACTACGTCTATTTCCGGTATAACCGGAAGTCCCACATTAAGGACATTATATTTGAACTCAGCGTCATTCAAAACCCCCCAGTTTGGTAATTTCAGATTTTTAACATAACTGTATCCGACATTACCTTTAATCAAAACCTATCGCGTCACACCCTGTATTTTTCTCTGTTATTGGAAAAAAAAATTGACATTTTATCTCTGATGACAGGTAACAAAATGCCACTTTTTATAAAATTACTTTTTCCTCGGGAAAAGAATATATATACACAGATATTTGATCCTCTATTAATGAAAAATTCAAATTTCACATCGAAAATTTCACTCCTCTACTTTTTAACCAATATAATAGAAAATTTTTGACAGCTGAAACCATAGAGGATGCTGAAGCATCAACGTACAGACAATAGACAAATAAAAACGTATTTTATTTCTCTATGGTATAGATGAATAAACTAGGAATTATTAAGCTTTGTGACAGAAAAGGGGCAACTGAGGTAAGGGAAACGAAAATGTCAAAGGCAGTTGGCATTAGAACTCGAAAATGTTTTGAACGGATTTCTTTTTTCTTTTCATGACAGTTTTATAAATCTATCTCATTCTTTAACAGACGTAATCAATGCAGTTACTCCTCCTATTGATTTAACCTGTACACTAGATAGATTTGACAGTTGACAGTTGTCGTGAGTACCGTAAAAACACAGTTATCATTTGAATAAATATTTATTTTTATACCCATTCACATAATTACATTAAGAGAAAATTGCCAAAATGAAAGTTATTAGGCATATCTATTTGTAGTTTATATACAAGACCATATTTATCTGTAGGTACCTATCTAAATGTTTTACATTCATACAGAACGAGGTTAGTTTTAAGGTACCCACCTGTTTGAATTTTTATTGTCGTTTAGATGAATTGGATTGTGATAATATTAACAAAATATATTTTAGAATATTTAGATAATATAAATAAATGTTGATTTATAGTTACATGTAAGCAAGAAAATTAATTGTTCATAATTGTTATTGAATTTTTTATTATTCTATGATTTTATCGATCCTGGTAAAACGACTAGTGGTTTTATCAGTATAAAACGAGATGATTGGCTTGCATTTAGCACAAATCATTGAAGATTAAGCGTTTTTATTGGACGAAATCACAAAACTATGATTTGACAGATGAAAAAAATGATCACATTCACACAACCCTTACGGTTTGTGTTTTTCTTAGACAAGGAAAGAGAGAGGACTGCGCATTAGAATCAATTTTTGTAACCCATTTACCACCAAACTAATGGCGGACAATATTGACATAGGCGTATCATATGATTTTTCTTATACGATTATTAAATAATCAATTTCATTATTTCGTATTACAAATCTAATTTAAAAAAGTCTTTAAATATGTACTGCTCCAAAAAACAACAACAATCATTTTAAAACATATTTATTTAATAAATATTACAATTTTAATCTATTTTATCTATTTTAAATATATATTTGTGTTCCACGCCACTGCAAAACTATTACATCTATGAGAAAATAATAACAATTAATTGAAAAATAATTTTTAAAACTGAATGAAAAGAGTTTTCAAATTGTATGTACAATAAATTTAAGTTATCATACATAACATATGTGATTTAGTTAAACATGTATTACCTGAAAGCTGTAATATTAATAAAAATATATTTCAAGGAGTTTTAAAATACTTTTTACCTATGAAATGAAATTCCTTCCTCTTTTTTAGCACTCTGACTGTTGCACTTATAAACTGCACAATTAACCATTTTAAAATGTCTATTCAGGTAATTAAAAAAGGTGAAATTAATAAAAAAACTAAAAAAATACAATTCGACGTTCCAAATTTTTTTACCACCAAACGTTTGATAATTGGCTTCACTCACACGCATAAGGTTTTCATTGCCATGCGCTGTCCTCTCTCTTTCCTAGTCTAAGGTGTTTTTGCTAAGAGAGTAGTAACTTCTAAAACATATTTCTGACTTGCCTCATTTAAGCTCACCCTATATGCAAAATATCCACTTTGACTCAGCAAAACTCATTTTTATAATATCACTAATAATTTTTTATTAAAATTAATATTTAGCAGACTGAGTTTTCATTCAATGTTGGCCAATATTAAAAAATGTTTTCATTAATTTCTTTCAGCCTGTAACTAAACTCACCCTGTATACAAAATGTTCACATTTATCTTTGGTACACTCGGGGCAGTCCACATTTAGATATTTTAAAATACTGGTAAAATAATAATTTAATTTGTATGCAAAATACCCAAAAGGATACAAATATGAACTAAAATAACATTTTCCACATGTTCCCAAGTTTTTTATGTAAAAAACCCCGAATAGCCTAAAGGATTTACCCAAAAAATAAATCTGGGCGTTGAGGGGGAAGCTGGAGTAATCAAAAAGTGCAGAGAAAATCAAAAGTGGGATATAAATATATTCCAGAGAGAGGCGAGATGTTGAGCCATACTAGAGTGAATTTGCGGTCCGCAATGAGTCAAACACACGTGCATGGGCGGACACGTGCCACGGAGTGGGTGGCCAATATTGAAAATTGCATAATTTGAATCATCAAGCACCCGTATTCAATCTCGAACGAGGGATTAGAGATTCATTAGATGATTCCGGAGGGGGACGAATTAAGGTTTCACCAAAAGGATCTTGATTTAAAAACGGATCTTCTTAGTTAAGTAAGGTTTTTATTTGTTGATCACATACTAATGGAAACGAGGATAAAACAGGATGAAATGTCAATGGGCAAGAGAGTGAAATGTCACCGGGAGTTCTCCCTCCTTCCACATCGATGCATATACATACATAGATATATATGTACGATGTAATGTCCTCTATGACGTAGTCGTATACCATTCAATCAGATGCGGAAGTGAATATGTCCTTACACGCATAAACCAGAACGTAAGTTTAATTTTTGCAACATGGATTAATTGCATGGACTAATGCAATTTAAAATAAATCGTTTGGAGATACTGGATTCTCTAGGATATTTCTCTCAAATCCTAACGATTTTGCTTAATGAAATCTTCAAAAGCCATGAGATTTCAAGGAATTTGGTAAACATTTCAGGAGAGTATAATGATCCATTATCTACGAGGTAAAGTTTACGGCCTAAATTACCGAGCGAATAATAGCTATTATACGCTAGTAAAAAACTATACTTTATTCACGACTACTCAATATTTAATTTTAAAAATGTCGGTTAGGTACATTACATAAGTACATATTTTTAGAAACACTATTAATTTATTGCAACAAATATTTGATACAATCCGTTATTGTTTATTTAACACAAAAATAATTCACTAATCTAAGCGAACAGTAAAGTTAACAGGTTAAATTTGTTTGGTTCATAAGATCGGTGTCTAAAATGATTTGGACTAACATAAAGGTGCTGGTGTCTTAGTGTATATGCTCATAGCTCAAAACCGCGGATCCCCGGGTTCGAATCGCATTGAGGATCAGCATGTTTGTATTATTTTTTTATAGATGTATAGTATGGTAAAGCAAACATTCGTAGTAAATAAATTAAAAAATGTGAAATTAACCTAGATGACGACCAATTTTGTTCAATGTTTGGACTTTGATTACTATAAAAAGGCTTTTGAAAAAGTCCTACACCTTTCCCATAATATATAATAATATATAATATAATATAAAGTATTCTTAACCTCGATAACGTTTTTCTAAATAAAAATATCAGACATAAATATAAATAATGCCTCACTTAACTACACAAATGTCCAAAAGTATGGAATATTTAGAAATAATATATCTACGCCTATGGTTTTTTAAAAACTCTTGTTGATATTTATTTTAAAGCGTTTTTAAATCAAAATAATACTAAATTTGATTCGTTTCTGTATTAATTTAATTGATTTGGGTGCTTTCACATTATTCCAATTCTCGTTTAAATTTCAATTGAGCTAAGAATAATAAAAAACTTCGTTTTAACAAAACTTCCACTATTTATTTAAAAAACTACTTTTTTAAATAAATAGTGGAAGTTTTGTTAAAACGAAGAGTTTTTATTATTCTTAATAAGATGGACTTCCAAAAAGTAAGGGTTAGTACAATCAATTTCATTTGAGCTGTTTAAAAATGCCTAGAGACATGATATCATATTTTAATAGGTCTAGAATAATTGCTTTGTTACAACAGGGCTTTGCTCAAGGTGATATCGCGAATATTGTTGGTGTTACTCAGGGTGCTGTACCAAAAATTAAAAAAAAAATCCAAGACACAAACGATGTGGAGGATCGTCCCAGAAGTGGCAGAAGTCGATGTTCAACAGCAGCACAACACCGGCAGATAACATTGATAGCTCGAAGAAATCGACAGGAATATCTCAAGGAAAACAATTACACGAAGATTAAATGCGGTAAATTTGTATCGCAGAAGACCTCTACGTGTTTCCAAACTAAACTATCAACAAAAAATTGTAAAGTTGCAATGGCCTCAAGAAATGTTACACCATGGTCCTAACTGGAATTATGTGATGTTTCGCGAAGAACGCTAGTTTGGAGGGCCCCAGGACGACAAGCCCGATTAGAAACAGCCCAACCACGTGTTCCACTTGAAGGTGGGAGTGTTATGGTTTGGAGTGGTATTATGAGGGGTACACAGACGCCTCTCTTGGTTTTGAAGAGAAGAATCAATGGTGCTGTGTACATCGAGGAAGTTTTAAATCGTGTTGTGCGTCTATTCCGGGAGGCGGTAGGTGATGGATTTGTGTTTATGCATGACAATGCACCTCCATATCGAACAGCTGCAGTACAAAATTTTTTGGAAGAAGAAGGAATATCCACATTAAGATGGCCATCAAATTCCCCTGACATAAACGTCATTAAACATGCCTGGGACATTCTTAAAACACGCATTAAGAAGCAAAACCCTCCCCCAATTACTCTACGAGAACTGAAAGATGCTGCTCGTGAAGAATGGGAGAGAATTCCGCAAGTCCAGCTGTCGACAATGATCCAAGAATGCTTCCCAAGCTTTATGCCTTCAAATGAACCTTCAAAAGACCAAAACCAGGATCTGGAAATCGTCAAAGAATATCTACATACGAAACTCGACCGTTCTAATCAATCTAAAGAAGAAGGTTTACGGTGTGAGCATCCTCCCAGTGACAACATACGGATTCGAGACGGTGACCCTTACATTAGGAAGTGCCAACAGTTTGTCAAAGAGCAATATAGAGAGCTGTGGTTGCAGCAAGTCTGAGGGATAGAAATAGAAACGATGAGATAATGAGAAGAAAGACGGTCTGTGGCCTTGTCGAGCGGATAGCGAGATTGAAGTGATGTTGGCCAACGCACGTTGCTAGGAGCAACGTAAAATGGACCAAAATAATAAGCTTTATTGTCAAAAAAATTATTAAAAATTTGTGGACAAAGCTGTTAAAAAAAAGCAAATCACATAGAATAAAATAACAAAACATATTAAAACAGTAATACAAAAGTATCTACAAGTATATAATAAAACATAAAACATACAAACAAATAAAACTTCACAATATAAAACATTGCAAAAAGTCAGTTAAAAAATTAATGTATAAATAAAAAAAAATTAAAATTTAAGATTTTAATTTAGCAAGAACAAAAAAAAACAACAAACAACAAAATAAATAAATATAATAAATTAACCTTCCAGTGCGTGAGATGGTCCCAAATATTTTATGTAAAAAGTCAACTGCATACACAGCTTTCTCTACCAAGTATAATTTTAAAGCGTTACGAAATGCGGTTATTGATGAAATGGACTTTATTTCAAAGGGTAGATTGTTGTGCATTTTCTTAGCGTTATTAAAAATAGAGCCTTTGATTGGTTCCATGCGTAGTTTTGGTAAATAAAGGTCATACTCTTCACCTCTAAGAGGATAGTTATGAGATGGTCTGTCTGAAATTTCAGGTAAAAGTTTCCGAATTAAGGAAATGGATTCAAAGATAAATAGGGATGGAAGTGTTCATATTTTATGTTTTTTAAAGAATTCCCTACAGTGAGTTTTACTGCTTAGTTTCAGCGTATACCGAACAGCTCTCTTTTGTAATTTAAAAATACGTTGAAATTGAGTCACACAACATGTACCCCAAAAAGGAAGTGCATATCGGAGAAGTGACTCAAAGGGGGCAAAATAGACTGTTTTGGAAGCTGACAGGTGAAGCTCCCTAGATATTGTTCTCAGCGCGTAACAAAAAGAGCTTAGTTTTTTTGACAAAGCGGCATTTTAGAGAGCTGTCAACGAAAAGTCCCAAAAATCTCACAGAGTCAACGACCTATATAGTGGAATTATTCAACATAATAGGTTGAATCGAAGATGTGTATGGTAAAACTTTCGTCTTAGAAACGTTCAAACACATATGGTTAGAATCACACCATGATTTGATGATGGTTAAGTCATGTGAAACGATTCTATGAAGTTCGGTGATATCCGGGTGACTCCAAGAAAAGCTAGTGTCGTCTGCGAATAGACAAATTTTACCGCCGATGCTTAAGTTAGCAATATCATTGATAAATAGCAAAAACAATATAGGACCCAATACCGAACCTTGTGGAACCCCATATTCTATTTGCTTGCATGAAGACCTTAATTCATCAACTCGTACAAGCTGCAGTCTCTCACTAAGAAAAGACTCGAACCACCTGATCGAGGTGCCTCTAAATCCATAGTACTGCAATTTTTTAAGTAGTATTTTATGATCCACGCAATCGAAAGCTTTTGAGAAATCACAAAATATTGTAGCTGTAGAGTGTTGATTGTTTAAGCTGGAGTAGACATTATTAAAAAGAGAAAACATTGCATCATTTGTGCATTTACCACTTAAAAATCCAAATTGATTTTTAGCTAGAATATTGTATTTAACAAATGAAAGAAGCCTTTTTTTTACCAACCATTCAATGATCTTGGATAACGTAGGAAGAAGCGCGATTGGGCGATAGTTAGAAACTTGATCTTTATCACCTCCTTTGCGCAAAGGAATGAATATTTGGAACGACTCATTAATCAAATTTGTTAGAAGATTTAATACACAGTCCGGCAAATTTGCGAACATTTTGAGGGTAAGCTCATCTACTCCAGATGCGGATTTGTTTTTAATGTCTCGAATTGTACTACGAAGCTCTTCTGTTACTACAGGTGAAAAAAAGAAACTGTTAAGTTCTCATTAACATTCGGTACCTAAATAGGAAAATGGATCAAGAGTGGAAGTTATAGAATTAGTAAAGTTTTTGGCAACATTTATAAAGTAATTATTTAAGCTCTCAGGTGAAGTAGGAATAGTGCTGGACGAGGAAACTTTATTTCTTAAATCATTAACTAACATGTTTCCTTAGTAATATTTAAATACTTAGGCAATGGCGTCCAAGAGACTAAAATCAATGAAATTGCTGGAAGGGGCTTTGTCTAGGAGTGGATGTTTAGAGGCTGAAGAAGAATATCAGTCTCCAATGCTTCTGTCTTTACAATTCCCAGTTTTGTATTTCTAAAGTTGTACAGACATCACCACATCAACTCATATTTCCTTTGATCTTCCTCTTTGCCAGTTTCTTTACGATTTTCCGTTCCATATTTGTTAATTAATCGGAACCCTTACGGCTCAATAGAGCCCATCACATTAAAGTTAATATTCATCTTCTATTATAACTATCTGTATGATCTTTTGTTGTAATTTGCGTATAGTAGATTGAATTTTTGTGAGTGTAGGTTGCAGTCGATGCATCATCGCATGCGGAAGTGAACGTATGTATATGCATGAGAGTTGTGTTCCACTCCATCGGAGACCGTGCGCTACCGGAAGTCCGTCTAATGCATCCGCAACAGAATATCGAACTTGACGCTCGTCGACGACGACGTCGCTATTCGCCATTGATTCAGTTCACATAGGGACGCCGACGACGGTCGCTTTCATCTAACGTCATAAGGCATTTTTTCTGTTTTGCACAGTCCTAGATTAAATTGAGTGTAAAGTTCGTTTTGGCATATTGTTAATGGCATTATTGATACGAATTTTTGTTTGGCAACTTCTCCCAACTTGGAGTTGGGAGAAGTTGTGTAAAATTCGGTACGATCTCGGGAGGTTTCTGTTGCTATTTGTTAAAATTATTTCATTTTTAACGGCAGAGGGATATATTTTAGAAGATATTGTTTGTTAAAGTTATTGAAAGATCAAAATATTATGAGTATTTTTAAAAACAATGTATACATTTATCAAATATTATTATCTGTAAACCCACACGAAACTAAAAAAAATGTATCCATAGAATTTTGAGGAGTCGTATTACCTTTGATTAATTTTTATTTGCTATAAAATTACATGAAGGCGTACCATTTGAGAACTAGAAAACGGTTAATATAAATAATTCATTCAAAAGCTTAGAAGCTTGGCTAGGCTTGACAAAATATAGATAGGCTTCGCTTTGATTTCAAGCCTAGCTCAAGCCAAGCTTTCAAAAACAAGCCAAGCCTGTAAATCTTTGAATGGAGGGTAGGTACACCTAGACATAAACAGGCCAAACAGTTCATAAGGGGAAAACAGTCAGTAAGGATGTTAGTAGGAGTGTAACTGGACATTGCAGGCTGAATAAGCAGGTTCTGTCGGAAGGAGGAAGAAGATTATAAAAAAGCTGAGATGTTTAAAAAGCTCACATTTAAATTTCAAAGTTGACGGGTCCCAGCGTTTTTTATAATCTTCTAAACTAACCCCACAAATAATGTTATTCCATATACAGGGTGTTTCTTAAGTAATCTAAAATATTATATGGGGCGCTTCGTTACTCAATTTTAAGACGAAAAGTTCATATAAACATGTGTGATAGGTGTTGTCGTTTATGAGATACAGGGTGTTGTACGTGAAATTAATTTTTTTTTTGTTGGTGACGCTACTGATTTATATTTTTTTATTATTTTATTACAAGCAACATGTGTTGAACATAAAGAAAAAATAATACATTTCAGAGCAAATGTTCAAAATGTCCACCTCCAGCTAAAATGCAAGAATCCGCTCGATGTCTAATGGATTGTCGAATACGTTCGAAGATACCAGGATTGTTACGAATAACATTACAGCCGTCTATGATACGATTTTGAAGATCTTGTACGTTTAATATCAGTGTTGTGTAAACACGCGATTTCAAATATCCCCACACACAAAAATCCAGAGGATTGTGTCCAGGTGATCTAGGGGGCCACGGGTGTGGAGATCCTCGTCCGATCCAATGGCCTGGAAAAACATTATTTAAAAACTCGCGTACAATCACTGAAAAATGTGGAGGAGCTCCGTCATGCATGAACCACATGCGCCTTCTAATAATAATAGGTACATCTTCTAAAAGAAGTGGAAGTTCATTTTCTAGAAAATGTTGGTATGTCTCACCGGTTAAGCGTACAGGAAGGAAAAATGGTCCAATTAAATAATCATCGATGATGCCAAGCCAAACATTGACCGAAAATGTTTGTTGAAATCGTTTTACACTTATGGTATGTGGATTTACATCTGCCCATATGTGGTCATTATGAAAATTCATAATCCCATGTCTAGAAAAGTTGGCTTCATCCGTAAATAGAATATTGGCCACAAAATTCGGATTGTTCGCGATTTCACGTAAAATCCATTGACAATACTGTATGCGTAATGGATAGTCAGTAGGTAACAAATGTTGAACACGTTGAACGTGATATGGATACAATAAATTATCTTTAAGAATATTCCAAACAATTTTGTTACTAACATTTACTTCATCTGCAACTTTTCTTGTACTCGTTTCTGGATGTTGGTCAATAATTTGAAGAATCTGGTTTTCCAATTGGGGATTTCTCACAGTTCTGGGTCGTCCAATAATATTCTTCGATTTAGCAAAAGTTCCAGTTTCTTGTAAACGAATATGTAACTTAGTAAACGTATCTGAACATGGTAAACGATTATTTGGATAACGCTGGGCATACGTACGTCTAGCTTCTAAGGCATTATCATTCGCTAATCCGTACAAAAAATGCATATTAGCCATTTCAACATTAGTAAACACTGGCATAGTTATTAACTAAACACAGAGTCAATCAAATAAAAATGTACGATTTTTGCGTTGGTTTTCAAATTTGACACTTGTCAACATTATTTCAAAGGCCACTTAGAATAAGCATGTTTTTGCGTATTACTTCTAAAAACCAGTAGCGTCACCGGGAAAAATTAATTTCACGTACAATCAGAACTGACTTATTACAATAAATTCAACACCCTGTATCTCATAAACGACAACACCTATCACACATGTTTATATGAACTTTTCGTCTTAAAATTGAGTAAAGAAGCGCCCCATATAATATTTTAGATTACTTAAGAAACACCCTGTATATTTCCTGTATATTTAATATTTTGTATTGTACTTCTTAAATAATGTTTGTCGAATTTTTGTTACTGTTTAAAAGAAAAACTGTTGAAAATATTCGTTTGATAATATATAAAATCGCGAACAGCGATATGAAAACGAATTCTGGCCTAAAAACGGCGCATATCGCTGTGTGATTGTGACTCGCAAGCAAAGTCTTTCGAGTCTTTCACGGAAATCATCAGCTTGCTAAACATGAATAAAAGTTGGCGAAGAAAACGCGAGATTTGAATTAGAAAACAACGAGACGCGAACGAAGTCATCGTCGTGAAACTAGATGAAGCTAATTTTAATTCGGGTCGTGCTAATATTTGTTAACTCTTCTTTTTCGTCTGTTTTGCTTTCGCACTTATTCTCTCCGTTGGCTTCGGCGCTATTTTAACCCAACCCAACATGAAACAAAAAACGAAAAGTTCCATACAACAAAATATGCTACAAGTGTGTGCGTGTGTATGTTAAGTCTTATTATAATTTTATTCCGGCGCTGAATTATGTAAACAGTGCGAAACAGCCAATTTGAATAAATTCGAAAAAAGATAATTAGGGTCAATTTAAAAAAAAAACACTCGCACCTGTCGAATAGTATTTCTAGTGCACTTATTTTATCAATACTTTTTTGTACACACGATGTATCATGTGGCCGTGGCCAATACCAACATTCTAATTCTAAGTATACCTAACACCCTAGATATTATTTAATTTTTGGATTATTCAGGAAATGCTAGACATATTTCATGGACAATGTGTTACACCTAGATTAAATTGGATTAAGAGAGAGAGAGAGAAATATGCTTTATTGTCAACCAACATTTAAAAAATTTTATGGACAAAGCTAAATAAAAATAACCTAACATCTAAATATCAATGAACAATAATTGATTGGTGACAATAAAAATTATTTAAATTAATAAATAAAAATACACACAAACAAAAATGAAAAAGAATTATATGCATGATTTAAAATTTAAACATACAAACATAAACATATCACTTCTTTTAACTCACTCTTAATTACTACTTAGTAGCTAAAAAATAATTATGAAATACTTCATACTACATTCATTCAGCTATTTTATAGTATGGTCTCTCCTGAAGGTATGCTTTAGTCAATTTGCGGAATTTAATATAAGGACTGGTGGCTTTTATGTGTGTTGGTAGACAGTTGTAAATTTTTTTAGCATTATAAATAATAGAATATTTTGTAAGACTAGAGGTGGGCATAGTCAAATGAATATCTAAATCAGAGTTTCGTGTGGGGTATTTATGGAGTCGTCCCTGCTTTGAGATAAGGTTAGATTTACAAACTAAGCAAACTGATTCTAAGATGAATAGTGCCGGAAGAGTCATAATTTTGATTTTTTTAAAATAGGGTTCACAATGCGCTCTGTGACGTAAGCCAAAAAAATAACGTATTGCCCTTTTCTGTAGTTTAAAAACAGAGTCAAAAAGATGTACACAACAAAACCCCCAGAAAGCCAATCCATATCTTAGATGGGACTCAAACAGAGAAAAGTAGAAGAAGTTAGCTCGTTACAAACGGTTTTTATGGCAAAACACGCAGAAGATAATTTTTGTCAATATGAGTGGACCACTTAAGGGTGTCATCAATATAAATTCCCAAAAGCTTAATTAAATTTTTTAATGGTATTAAGGTGTTATTTAGTGCAATGGGTTGTAAGTTAAATTTATAAGGTAGAGTAATAGTTTTCTCGGTATTAAAACAGAGTTTATTAGAATTGACCCAGGATTTAATAATAAGAAGATCTCTGGATATTGTAGAATGTAATGTTTTCATATCTGAATTGCTCCAGGTTACACTCGTATCATCTGCAAATAGAGTAATTTTGCCATCAATCTTTATGTCAGTGATATCATTAATAAATAACGCGAAAAGAATTGGACCCAATACCGAGCCTTGAGGTACACCACTATCAATCAGCAGGCTTTCAGAATGTTTACCATTTGTGCGCACCAGTTGTCTCCTATTTGTGAGGTAGGAACTAAACCACTCCAAAGAAGGACCATGGATCCCATAAAATTCGAGCTTGTTTATTAAAATCTTGTGGTTAACACAGTCAAACGCTTTAGCAAAATCACAAAAAATTGAAGTAGTGAGCAGTTTATTGTTTAGTGAAGTATATATATCTTCAAGAACAGAAAACATTGCATCACTAGTACAGATGCCCGGAAGGAACCCAAACTGATGTTTCGTCAGAATATTATTTTTATGAATAAAAGTCCTTAAACGGTTTTTTATTAGCCTCAATTATTTTCGATAAGGTTTTTATGAAGTGGAACAATTACAGCCATTTTCAGACTGTCAGGGAAAATACCCTCTTCAAAGGAATCATTTATTATTAAAGTTAACATGTTTATTGCAACCTCAGAAATATTTAAGAAAATTCTTGAGGATGACAAGTCGTCAAAACCACAAGAACCTTTTTTTGGATGCTATTTATAGTATGCATTAACTCAAATTTATCTGTTGGCCTGAGAAAGAAACTATTAGTGATATTTTTAGAATAATTAAGGAAAGAAAGAGCATTCGTCAGGATTTATTGCTTGATGAATTTGCTTTATTTATCAAATTATTAATAATGGACCAAGTTTCTTTGGTAGAGTTTTTGGCTTTTGTAATAGGATTTTTATAAAAAATTTGACGGATTTGATGATTTAGCGATAAAATATTCTATACTTATCAATATAATTAAGGACGAGAGGATTAACTGTGAATTTTTTTATGTACAAAAGAGATTTCATATTTTTTGAAGAATTACGAGTTCCCTTAGTTATCCAAGGTTTGTGACGTTTAGTTTTACAAGATTAGATTAGAATTGGAGTGGCTCTCGGTCATATCCCGTTGCTTACTTTGCAGATTTATTGTGGTACTCCCCATATTTAGAGTTCGATATCCAGTTTTATCATTTTTATTAGACCTGTTAGCCTGGACACCGCCCCCCTTGCATAGCTCTCTACCCTCAGTTTTACTTCTCCGAATAGGTGAAACCCCAACCCTGCTAGGCTGTCTCACTCACAGATGTGCTCAGCGGTTTCGTCTTCTTCCTATAGTATGACCTACAAAGGCTGTCATCTGTTAGACCAATTGTGTACATATACTTCCTTAGCCTATATTGTCCAGTCAGCATTCCCACCTCCGACTTTGAAATAGTAGGTCACGTGACAGTTTGACTGAAAGACATTTAAGGAATAGTTTAGCTTGTCTTTGCTCTAGGGTTTCATGCCACCATCGCAACGCTTGATTATTTATCCATTGCTAGATGCTCTCCTTAACGAGGCATTTGGGAATTCCTCAGAAAGGTTCTGGTCCTATCATGACCTCATTCTCTGCCTGCTTGGCTAGTTTATCAGCATTTTCATTGCCTTTTATTTTTATATTATTTCTTAAAAATTGGCGCCCAACTTGGGGCTAGTTTATGTTAGAAAATGAGGTATTTATTTCAATAATTTCTGTTGAGAGGTAGCAGACAATTTACAATAAATAATAAAAAAACTACATACTTAGATATTTTATAAGATCAGTGCATAGTTTATATTTCTATAGAAATATTTACCAATTTTATAAGTGATGCGAGGCTTGTTTTCGTTGGTCGTTAGTTTTATATTCCTTCAAGGACACGAATCCCAAGATCTCAAAGAGTCAATAATGCTTACGATAATGCGCTTAACTTTAGAAATAAAGTGCTTCCATCTACGAGCAATTAACTTAACCGAGGAAATAATTAAATATTTAAAAGGGCCACGTTAGCATATAAAGTGGCGCCCTTTTGCTCCTTACATCCTTATATTACTCGGGATATTTCGAAATTAATTGAGTAATTAGTAGTTTGCTCAAGTTCAATTTACCTTGCCATCACTCCTTACCCCTCCCCCTAAATCTTGGCTCACGTGGATTTTCTGTTGAATGAATAATATATTAGGAAGAAAAGAACGTTCAAGAAATTGGCGCCTACAAAATTTAAAGCTTCATATTTATACCGTGCAAAAGTGGAGAAAACGTATCAAAGTTGGTTGAAAATTGAATAAAATATCTAAAAATTGTTAAAAATCATGGTAATTGTTAATATTTATCAGAAATTGATATTTGGTTATTTGCGAGGATGTTCAAAAGTAGCTACTATCATTCCAAAAAGGTGTCCAAGAAACTTTTCAGGATGTGGTTAATATTTTTTAATTTGGTACCACACGTTGGGCGCCAAATGTGCAAGGTTGTTATTCGTATCAAGGAAACAACAGACAAAATGACATGTCTATGCCAAGAAAGACAAAATATGCACTTAAAATACTATCTGAATCATCTGCTCTTGATGGATTTGAACATTCAATGTGTAGATGTTTCAATTATATTCGGTTTTTGTGTGGCTCGTACAAGATTTCTTTGCGGAAATTGGATGATTTGGTTCAATTGATTTTGATTTGAATTTAATAAACCTGTATATATATGTGTTTTGTCGTTATAACCAAGGCTTTCGACAGAGTACGATTAAAGGATGTGTTAGAGATAATGATAGAAAAAGGGCTAAACCACAGACCAATTAACCTATTACACAATATTAACAAAACAATACAAAACAAGAATAAGAGTAAGATATTTAACTACAAAAGAAATAAATCCTGTTATTAACCAATAACTTAACCAGTTTTAATGAGTTACTACTCACCTAGTTTTTAATATTTTTTTCCTTTCAATGATTACTTTTCCTTTAGGTTTTCAATGACACAAACATTTTTAATACACTTTTACTACATGCAAGCATGGTGGAAGTTGTTAATGTTTTCAATCCTTACTTTAGTTATAAAGGTTGATTTATACTACTGCTTTAATCTGTATTGCTTTCACTTTCTCTGTTTAATTTTTAGCCTGATGATGGCCTGTACATAGGCCGAAATTAGTTGCTGTTATTTGATAAAAAATAAATTTTTGTGACATTGATTTTGATATTTTTCTTCGTTTACAAAAGAATTAGTTGTAAACAAGGAGATTCACTGAGTCCGTTTATATTTAATTTAATATTGGACAAAATAATACAAAATCTTCCCATAATAGCTGGATTTAAAATAGGTAACACATTCTTTAGGGCCATTTCCTTAGGAAAAATATGACCGATGTTCTTATGCTAGGTGCGCCGGTTGGAGCTTTAAGTAGATGTCATCCTTCAGGCTGGGTACAAAGCAATTTGTTTGCAGAATGGTTTAGGCACTTCATTATCTACACAAAACCATCTGCAGAATCACCCGTAATGCTCATTCTAGATGGACATTATTCTACAAGTGATCGTTGTTTGGGTCCCTATGATATTGCTGAACTTTTTGCACAAGCTTACGTAAAATGTCAAACTGCAAGTCTAGCAATTAATGGTTTTGCAAGAACAGGAATCTTCCCATGCAACAGAGGCGTGTTTACTGAAGCATACTTCATTGCAGCAGAACATGATGCCTCATCTGAGACTGCCCGCAAACAAGATTCCTCATCTGAGACGTCCACAAACAAGATTACAGCACTGCAAAAGTTAGTGCTTCTACCTCTTCAGCTTTAGGCGGTAGAAGTGCAGCCCAGCTCTTCCAGATTAACGAAACTGATCTTGCAGAAGCAGGAAGTAGCTCTGTCCCAGACGTAGGAACAAAACAAAGTAACTTTATATTGCCCGTGGATATTTCACCGGTTCCAACACCAAAAAGAAAAACGTCCAACAGAGGACGGAAAACTTCTTCAGTTGCAGTGATTACCAGTTCTCCCGGAGAAGCGGATTTGGAAGAATCCTTGTTCAAATCTACTGAGAGGAAAAAGGTTCCCAGTCTCCAGCTCGGAGATAACGTTTGCTATTCCTAAAGAATGATTCGTCTGTTGAGGACAATGTTGACATCAGCGTGTATTCAGGTTCTTCGGATAATCTTGCCATTCCAGCTGGAAGACGTCCAAATAATGAAGACGACGCTGAATGCATGTTTTGTGTTTGCTGTGGGCCCATAATACATATGGGGGATGTGAAAAAGACGCGTATATATGCGATTTTTGTCATTGATTTCGAAAACACAACCATAAAATGTATTTTTTATATTTTGCACTTATAAAAATCTTCATTATAAAACGCATTTGCGTATCGTAATGTAACTTTTACGCACGCAAATTTTTGTTTTAAATGGTTGGCGACATGAGTGAAGTATCGAAAGGCAAGACTATTGACAATGACATTTGTGGCTAATAGCAATTTATTAATTTTATATTGTTCTTCAAGAAAGTATCTGTGAATATGAATATAATATTTTACTTATATAATATATTATTATTGGTATATTATTATTTTTAAAATATTTTAAAAAATTAACATTTGATAATTTAAATGTCACAACTGTCAAATTTTATAAATTACACAGTGCTGCCGACATACTTTTTAAAATAAAAATTTTCGTAATTACATAAAAATAAAAAATTAATTTAAAAAATGGTAAAAAGGGCAAAATATAAAAAATATTATAAACAACTTATTTCATATGGCTGTTGTGACACTCGTTCTTTAAAAAACTCATCGCTTCGCGATTCGTTTTTTAAACTTGAACTCGTGTCATAACAGAATTCCATATGAAATGCGTTGTTTAATATACTATTGTTTTTATGAATAAAACGTATCTTTTGAATAGGCGATTATTTTTTGGGGGTCCAAATTACCCGCACCATTTCTCAGATGTAGGATTTTCTAAGTACATTATGCATTAAATTGATTGTACTAACCCTTACTTTTTGGAAGTCCATCTTATTAAGGATAATAAAAAACTCTTCGTTTTAACAAAACTTCCAATATTTATTTAAAAATTGCTTTTTTAAAAGACTCAATGACAGCCGTTTCGCTATTAAGCATCGTCAGATTGACATTTAAGTTACATTTTGTTTGTTTGTAGCTGGGTACCTGATGTTTAGGTAGTATTAAGGCTAGACCAAGTATGGAAGTAATAAGACAACAATATTAAAGCCTAGATGTTATTAGCCCTAAGGGATTATCCTGGATGTATTTCCCTCTAAGATCAGTATAACTGTGCAATGATATAGAAAAACCAGGAAAAAACTATATCATGCTGATCTTTACAATAACTTAATATATTTGTGTTACAATTACGTCTTATCTATGTATAAAATGAAGACTCAATCAAAGCAAACACTTTAAAAGTGGAGAACTTCCCAGATTTATTTGTTCATTAACAACTTTAAATTGTGGATCTGCTAGATGTCTTTTTATTTCAAGTTCTTCAAGGAAATCTAAATTTTGTTTTTTATTACAAATGTGTAGTATTTGGATGTCATTGGTGTGTAAGAGTGAGGTTGGATGTTCAAGTAAGTGTATTGTATAATTTGACTTATTGGGTTGTTTTAATCTATATGCTCTTAAATGTTCGTTAAATCTTACTTCAAAATTTCTTTGTGTTTGACCTATATATACAGCATTACACTTTGGACAATTAATTTTGTAAACACCAGATTTTTTTAATTTAGGTAATTTTGTTTTTACATTTAACAATTTTGTACCAACATTATTTTGTGTTTTAAATGATATTATTGCTGATGTTGCCGAAGATATTATTTTTGATATTTTATTGGAAATACTTCCACAATATGTAATATTTTTATAACTTTTAATTTCTTTAGTTTGTTTAGGAAATATTAGTTGTAGTGCCACTTTCTGTTCTTTTTTATTAATTAATGTATTTATCAAATGAATTGGGTAGCCATTAGATGTAGCTATTTGTTTTATGATATAAATTTCTTTATCAAAGTTAATTTTGTACATTGGAATTGAAAATGCCCTATGTATCATAGAATTATAAGCTGCTAATTTATGTGTTATATTTAATTCAAATCATCCTATAACACATAAATTAGCAGCTTATAATTCTATGATACATAGGGCATTTTCAATTCCAATGAACAAAATTAACTTTGATAAAGAAATTGATATCATAAAACAAATAGCTACATCTAATGGCTACCCAATTCATTTGATAAATACATTAATTAATAAGAAAGAACAAAAAGTGTCACTAGAACTAATATTTCCAAAACAAACTAAAGAAATTAAAAGCTATAAAAGTATTACATATTGTGGAAATATTTCCAATGCAATTTCAAAAATAATAATATCTTCGGCAACATCAGCATTAATATCATTTAAAACACAAAATAATGTTGGTACAAAATTGTTAAATGTAAAAACAAATTAAAAAAATCTGGTGTTTACAAAATTAATTGTCCAAAGTGTAATGCTGTATATATAGGTCAAACACAAAGAAATTTTGAAGTAAGATTTAACGAACATTTAAGAGCATATAGATTAAAACAACCCAATAAGTCAAATTATACAAAACACTTACTTGAACATCCAACCTCACTCTTACACACCAATGACATCCAAATACTACACATTTGTAATAAAAAACAAAATTTAGATTTCCTTGAAGAACTTGAAATAAAAAGACATCTAGCAGATCCACAATTTAAAGTTGTTAATGAACAAATAAATCTGGGAAGTTCTCCACTTTTAAAGTGTTTGCTTTGATTGAGTCTTCATTTTATACATAGATAAGACGTAATTGTAATACAAATATATTAAGTTATTATAAAGATCAGCATGATATAGTTTTTTCCTGGTTTTTCTATATCATTGCACAGTTATACTGATCTTAGAGGGAAGTACATCCAGGATAATCCCTTAGGGCTAATACCATCTAGGTTTTAATATTGTTATGTCTTATTACTTCCATACTTGGTCTAGCCTTAATACTACCTAAACATCAGGTACCTAGCTACAAACAAACAAAATGTAACTTAAATGTCAATCTGACGATGCTTAATAGCGAAACGGCTGTCATTGAGTCTTTTTTAAAAAGCAATTTTTAAATAAATATTGGAAGTTTTGTTAAAACGAAGAGTTTTTTATTATCCTTAATTACATTATGCATAATTCTTAACTTCTATTTATAAAATTTTAGCAAATCTTGTTGAATAAATGGATGTTTTAGATGGTGTTTAAGGTTACAACAAATTTATTGTTGTAGACGTTTTTCGTGGCACTGGCCTGCAGATACAAAACGCGATATTCTCTGTTCTTTCCATCATCCTAGTCCGCCGTGTCGTAGTTGTGTGTACGTACGTACGTATGTGTGTGTGTGCGCGCTTTCAACTAGTGGAGTGTTGTCAGGGAAACAGCAGAAAAAGCGTTGCTGAGCAACGAAAATCCTACAACGGAGAGAACGAACGCGGGACGAAAGATTATCCGTAGTTTAGTCAATGGGCTGGTTTTTTACTTTATTAAAATCTAAAAATTGGGAAAACATAAACGCAAAATAAGAAATTGCGTCACAAATTATACCAAACAATTAATACAGCAATAATTTTTTCTTAAATAATGAGAAAGTAGAGCTTAAAAGATTAAAAAATGAGTATTTTTTTAAATCTGATAAGGAAATGATGTTTTAAAATAAACCGATTCATCAGTTAAGTTTTAAAAGTAATTAACGAAGTAGAATCTTTTTAGTTTTTTTTTATTATTATTAGTGCTGGCTCATTTATCATTTTAAGTAATAAACCTGTGAAAACTGCGAATTTCAAGAGAAATTAGTTGATGAGTTGCTTTTGAAAGAAAGGAGCCGGGTTGCAAATGAGTTACTGCTCATTCATTACCGCCCTTGGTAGCCCGAAACGAACCCTACCCTACCGCCGCCGCTACCGCCACCCTCTCGCGTCCCGCCGCCAGGTCGCCTTTTCTAAACATTTCTCGCCCAAAAACATGACACAACCCAATTTCTCACTCAAGAAAAATCGATCTGCCGACCAAATTCGCCAAAGAAGAAGTCGCTTTCTCAAATTTTATTAATCAGCTCGGCTTGGAAATTCCTTTCGAGAACGGCTTAGTTTCGATCGACTCTCTGGCTCTCCCATCCTTCCACGCTCCTTCTACAAATAACGTGATTTATCAAGACACACATAATATCTCAAAAATGTAAATCGTCATTTTAATATTCAAATTTTTGTTTCTGTCACGCCACTGATCCCATCCGGGTACGAAGCGGTAATTTATTCCCGAAAGATCAAAAAGTGAAACAAATATAAAACTAATATTGATCATTTTGTCAAATGTTTTTCTCCCATTTTAAATCCACCATATTTCAAACGCAGGATACGAGGTTAGCAACCCAGAAGATGGCAAAAAATGAAAAAATAAATAAAAGGAACAGTAGAATCCATCAGTGGCGCAGATATTTTAGTACCCAACGCAAATGTAACATAATTTAACATATAAAATTAGATTTTAAATTACAGTGACAGCTGTAGCATCGTCAGATTGACATATTGAAGTTATTTTGTTTGTTTGTAGCTAGGTACCTGATCTTGATTAGGTAGTATTAAGGCTACACCAAGTATGGAAGTAATAAGACATAACAATATTAAAGCCTAGGTGTTATTAGGGATTATCCTGGATGTATGTCCCTTAGTATAACTGTGGAATAATATAAAAAAACCAGGAAAACACTATATCATGCTGATCTTTACAATAACTTAATATATTTGTGTTACAATTAAGTCTTATCTATGTACAAGGGTTGCCTTTTATATTTCGAAATTTGGCAAGCCTGGTGTTGCAATCTGGCAACTGACAGCTCTACCGTAAAGTTGAACATTTTTGAGGTTATACTTGTAACAGTATCTGGTATCTTAAATATGTAGGTAATTAAATTAGTATCGCGAACTCCATCTTTCCGAAAGAATTCTTAATAATAAATAATGAATGCGGTCTCTATAATTATAATTGGAAGTTCAAAGTAGCTACACTACGAGGTGTGCTAATCAGTTTCCATTATCGGGTTCAAATTATTATCTCCAGTCTCATTTCTTCTATTGGTTTGATGTCATATACAGGTATGTTTTTTCCCCAATTTTATAATTCCTTTTTGTTAAAATATTATTAAAACATCGAACATTATATTATATTTTATTATATCAGATGACAATTTCAACATATTTCCTTATTATTCGAAGAATCTTTTTATGGTAATTTAAAAGTATTAATGATAATTTTTTATAAAATGGCTAGTGAAAGTACATTTCTGGAATTTTGATTAATATGTAAGGTTGTTACAAAGTAAAATTAATGTAAGAATTATCTTTTGTAATCTATTGTAATTCGTTATCATCTAACTGTAGATTTCGGACTATACTGATTTGTAATTTTTGTGTCAGAAAAAGTAAATGTAACACGTGTTTAAAACTGGTAATTTTTAGAGGTATTTAACTATCATAATTTTTGCTGTAATAAAACATTTATAAATTTTGTTAATTATTGAAATATCTTTTACAACTAATTAAAGACGAAATTAAGATTAATAGTTGTTAACTTAATATTTTTATAAATTCACTCTCAACATTTAAATCATATCACAAATTGACGCTCAACGCTTAATATTATTACAAATTGGCGCTCAACGCCTAATATTATTACATACTTACTCAGAACGTTTTGACATACGAGCGCTATTTGTGTTGTTTACAGTAACTTAAAAGATTCAACTCGGCCCAAAAATGAAATTAAATAGTGAACATTTTCGTGCGATTATTTTTTACAACTTTTAACGTGGATTATCTCAGCAACAGTGTATGGATGAACTTAATTAAATTTCTGCCGATAAAGCTCCATCAAGGACCAGTGTTTATCGATGGTATGGTGAATTCAATCGTGACCGTAGTTTACTTCAAGATGAATTTCGTGCAGGTCGTCCAACATCAGTTGTTGCTCTGAAAAACATTGATGCTGTGCGCGAACTGATATTACAAGATTGTGATGTGACCTATCGTGAGATTGAGACAACCTTAGACATAAGTGGGACCAGCTATACATTCAATATTGCATAAATATTTGACGGTCAGAAAGATTTGTTCGCGTTGGATCCCACACAATTTGTCAATCGCTCAAAAATAGGCTCGTGTCGATTGGTCGAAGGAAATGCTTAAAACATCGTGTCTACAAAAGTTGTTCGCGCACGAAGCACTTCCAAGCAACTGGTCGCTTTCAAACAATCACTGAATTAAGGATCAATTTTTAATACGAACAACAGTGAAATATAACAAGTAATTTGACAAATCTCATAAAATTACGAAAATAGTATTGATAAAAAATGTTTATTTAAGTGCCCTGCATTAATTCTAAAAATTTGGAACAGTTATTCTAAGACACCCTGTATACTAAGAATAATAATAAGCTCTTCGTTTTTAACGCAGCTTCCACGTTTAATTAAAAAATTAGCTTTTTAATCACAATGACAGCCGTTTCGCTAGAATTAGCATCGTCAGATTGACAAACAAACAAAATATAACTTCAATATTGCTGCCTTTGAATACAAATAAGTTTTCTTTGGGCTATCATACATAACCTTTTTATTCTAATAATCTGTATAACTAACCTAACTTAATTTGCTACTTAAATAAAAAGAAGAATATTAAAGAAACTTCGTTTGATATTTACTAGATTCTAATACTAATACTATCTAATACTATTTTAAATGCTTGGCAACATAGTTCCGTTCTGATTGCTGTGACGTGCACCTATATTTATACTGGACAAGGTTTATTTATTTGACTATACTATTACGCCATGTTTTTAACGGGCAACATAGCGCAATTTGCCAATATATAAAATATTTTAGCATGAGTTATGTTCGTTTGAAGTTTATATTTACGAGTTTTATTTTTGATGTAAAATTATTTACGAAACTTTTCTTAAAGCATTTATTTATTTTTTGTAATAACTTGGGGCTTACGAATTTCAATATTTACCAAGTTTACAGTGAAAAAACAAACTCATAGGTGTCCCAAAAATGAAATAAGAGAAGAAAATACAGCAAGAATCAAATTGATCCTAATGCCAAAAGCAGAAAGAACCAATCGTGCTTTACTAAAAATACCCAGGATTATTTGGAACATTACTCTCAAGTACTTTCAAATGTACTAGTAGTACTCGTAGATATTATTTCTAAAGTAGAGCTTTAAAAATGCGGCATTGTTTTAATTTTACTTGAGAGTTTAGTTGCCCTCTTGATCTCCGCCACTGTGTCAAGCCGTAAATAATATTAGAAAGCTAGAAATTTGTAAATGGGAAATTTATATTAAGTAGGCGTAAAGCCGAAGGAACGTAAGGAGGGCGTTCTCCTGCAAGGAGAGCAAGTAAGAAACTTTTTGACGGGTCTCTGCTCCAAAGTAAATCTGGAAAGGGAGAAAGACACAAGTTTAAATGCTAAAGGACACGTCAAACTTTCAAGTTTATTCGGAGTTGGGAAACTGCGGTCAAAAGTGGGATTTTAGTGGTGGGATAATTCATACTCGTTATGAAATTAACATAGTTTTTCTTAGATTATTTTTTTTCTCCTGTCCAAATATCACAGTTTTGTGCTTTCGTCCAATCTTCCGTTTTATACTGATAAAACCACGTGTCGTTTATCATGTAAATACGTATAAATATTTATTTAAATAATAACTGTTTTTTTACTGTGCTCACGACAACTGACAACTGTCAATACTATCTAATGTACAGATTAAATCAATAGGAGTAACGGCATTTATTACGTCAATAAAGTAGCTCCTGTTAAATAATGAGATAGATTTATAAAACTATCATAAAAAGAACCTTCAAACCTTTGACTTTTTCGTTTCCCTTACCTCACTTGCCTTCTTCTCTATAATACCACTACCACTGAATATCATTACCCCTTCCGTCTTGAGAATATACTTTTTTGTTTAAGTTATTGAAAGATCAAAAGATTATGAGTATTTTTTCCTTAAAAAACAATGTATTTTTTAAATCTTATTATGTGTAAACGCACTTCCTTTTTGTGTCTTAATTATTAATGTTTTAACAAATTATATCATAGACAGGTGGTAACATAAAATACATAGTTTGCTTTGCAATTTGAATTTAAATCATCTGTCATTATTAAATATTTACTTTTTATAATAAAAAATGAAACCAGTCTTCAATTGCCAATTAGCGGAATCAGAGCGAATCCGATAGAATCAGAGGGAATAAGAGGACGAAAACCAAAATGCACGGCCTTTCATACCTTTTCCCCAATTATGACACTAATGACATTAAATTAGCAATCAATTGTTTCAATTTGTAAAATTTAACCTAATTTTACATAAAATAATAAAAAAATTTTACATATATTTGAATGTTTCTTTGATAATACATAGAAAATCTGTATTCTTACATTCATGAAAAAGTTATTTAAATACATTCTTCCTCTATTTGAATGTTTAACATTTAAGATTACTATACCAAATATTTTAAATGAAATAAAGAAAAGTGGCTGATATTTTCATGAAAATTACTCTAAAATCCTTTTATACTTTCATACTGAGGTCTGAGGTTTTAACAAATATTTATTGTCGTTATATCGAAATATGTATTGTTATATATTTGTTTGGAATGATAAATCATGAAAAAATACTCGCTTCCCGACCATCTCACACAGGTCAAAGTGTATTTTATGTTAATGCCGCTCATCTTAGTATCGAATACAAAATAGGAGTATGTATAAATAAACACAAGATATTAAAGTATACTTTGATCCGTGTCAGCTGGTCGGGAAGCGATTATTTTTTAATTATTTATCATTCCAAATTCATCATAATATGTAAGAATAAGAAATGATAAGCAGGTAGTAAATTTCCAAATAAAAACATTTTCGTGGAAACTCGTGGTACTACCTTTGATAAAAAAAATGTTTTCCTTTTAAAAAAAAGCGATATCCCTTTTTTAATTGCTCCTCCAGCAATAATACTAAAATGAAAATGCATCAGTTACAATTACAACGCGTAACATATTGAATCGACCCTTTAATATATTCATAATTCTCATCAATAAAAACTCTCAGGCTCTCCGGAGTGGAAAGACCCCTTCCATTAACGAAAGAACATAGAAGAAGCGAGTAACGAAAAAAATACATACACACCACTTGAGATATAGTTAAATGAGTCATAGTCATTTGCGTGTAACTTTTAATAAGCATGGGTAAAGGGGGTGGCCGAAGGGGTTAATTAATCCCTTCTTATATCGGTCGTCACGGTCGCGCGGTGACGGGAGACGTAGATGGACCCTTTTCGAAAACATCAATTTAAACACCGACGCTTTATTGTCGAATAGAGGGGTTAATGTGTTTTTCTAACACAAGGGAATTAGATTTTTATTTATTTGTTTTGTCACTAAGCGATTTGTACCACTACTGATTGGTTTAAATAAGATTTGTTGGTCACTCAAAACACTACAAGTCTCATTACCTATAATTCCAAGCTTATTAGTTATCTAAAGGATAGAACAAACTACTTAATCATCACAAATATTCGTATCGACCAAGAAAGTTGATGGAAGTGACAGTGGACGAACTAAACAGACTAATAGCAAAGGATACTAGGAGGAAAAAAAAAGGATAGAAATATCGTCCTTGGAACGAGACTTCTAGCAGCTAAAGTAGGTAAAGGATTCCAGTAAGGAGAGGTAAAGTGTGTTCAATAATATAGTGCCTACAACAAAAGGGGGCTGAAGGTGGTAATAATAATAAACTTCTTAGGTACTTTTATCTCAGGTATTGGCAAGTTTTGATAAAAAATGCAGGTCAGGATCTAATTTGCAAAAATAATTTTTTAATAGAAAGGCGTTTCATCGATCCATCCTTATGCCGGCGTATCGTGGGTATCATACCAGGTCTCATCTAAATAGATTACTGGTCTTTGTAAAGACCTGCAATCACTTATGGCAGTCAAATATTCAAAACGCCATTGCCTAATCCGTTGGGATTCCATAATAACTTGCCTTTTGTCAATTTTGCTGTATTTGAAACCTAGTTTGGATAAAAGTGTCCATAGGTTTCCAATTGATATCCTTATCTCAGTGGAGCTCCTTAGTCTTGTTTGCAATGATCTGATAGTAAGCACCAAGTTTTCTTCGTACATAGAGTAGATAGTTCTTCTTAAATCTTTATCACCGTCATCAGTGGTTCTGGAAACACCACTATAGTTTCGTTTTCGCCTCGGGTGAATTGGCCTCGAAATGTGAACTCTTACTGATGATTCCGGTATCCCTGTCAAATCGCTGGTTTCTCTTACAGCAGGAGTAAAAGCCCAACCCCTTTGGACCAGCTTCTGATGAGCATGTCTGACGATTTCTTTGGCATCAAGGGATAAAACTCGTCGTCGAACAGGAACAGTAACACAGGAAGCCGCTGATGCAGTTTCCCAAGGAGGACAACCTGAAAAGTTTGCCAAAAGTACACCGACTAGCTGATATTCTTATAAAAGGGTTCTTAGAACAACCCAGACCAAAGACCTAGAAATAATCCAACACCTGACTCCAAAAGCAAGTAATGAATTAAAAGAATTCAACCTCAACTCATATAACACATATAACCCAGCTTTTCGGATATTCGACCGCAATTTCTCAGAGGACATCTTGTCCAGAGGTAGGTGGAAGGCGAATTTAGTTAGACCAAATGGGACGCTTCTCTATACAGATGGCTCAAAACTGGAAGAGAGAGGAAGTGGCTATGCAATGTCTTAAAACCTTAAATGAGCTGGCAAACAAATCATTTTCTGAAATCATCGTTGTTCCTCCGGAAAGAAGTACTTAGCCACAGCCACCGTAGGTGGCGGGAGTAGTCTTGCTGCACCTCGCCAAGAAGGGTGTGGACAGAGCTTGACCTGCGACGCACCAAAGATATTTTATCCCTTTCTAGGAACGCGTTTGTGGTCATCACTGGACACTGGCTTGAAGGGTGCAATGCTACACGTATGGGAATCCTGCAACATAATGATTTCTTTAGAAGGCGCCAAGATGTGGAGGAGGAAGATACGATCCTCCACTTACTCTGTAACTAGTGACAGTGACTGATGTAACCTATTAGATGAAACTACCGTAACAGTCCACTTTGATGTCCTCCCCCTTGAATCTGTTATAATCTGAGCCGATAGGTAATCCTCCACTAAATTAACCAACCCCTCACCCACTCCGAGCATCAACAACGCGCTCAACACTGCCCCCTTCCTGAAGAACACTAGTGGTGCCAGCTTCTTGTTTCTCCAGCTGCCCTCCCTAGCCTTTTCGCCAAATCCACCAAACTACCTAGCGCAGAGATGCACGATTTCTCCTTACGTCTTTCTCAATCCTTATCTTTACTATACCTTCCATCATCTTGCCCGCATACCACACAGCAGACTGATGGACCTGTAGTCTCCTGTCCGCTTTCCTTCCTTACCCGCCTTCTTCACAAGTTTCACTTTGGCCACCTTTCATGCCTGCGGGAAATCTTCCTCTCTCAGTACCTTGTTAAAAAGTTCCCAGAAATAGTCCCCAATCTCCTCCAGTAGCCTCTTTATTACATCCCTTTTCAAGCCATCCACTCTACCCCTTATTTTACCTGCCAGAAAACCTTCTAGCTGAGTTTTTTTACTGCTGTAGTATGAATTTTTTTTCGGTGTAATTTTAAACACTTTTGGTGATTGAAATTTTACGAGTACTTTTACTTAACAGGTCGGCTGAAAAGTCCACGGTCTGACCTATAGATGACGACACTAGAATTAAATCCATTTCATTTTTAGATAGTATCAACCTTTAAAAGATTCGTGTAAAAATTTGACAGCTGTCGGACTATTAGTTTGTGAGATATTGCATTTTTAGTGAAGCAACTTTTGTTATTTTCAAAAAGATGAAAAAAAAAGAATGTCGTGTGCTTATTAAATATTGTTATTTGAAAGGAAAAAATACAGTTGAAGCAAAAGCTTGGCTTGATAATGAGTTTCCGGACTCTGCGCCAGGAAAATCAACAATCAACAAGACGGTGAACGCAGTGGACGCCCAAAAGAGGTGGTTACCGACGAAAATATCAAAAAAATCCACAAAATGATTTTGAGTGACCGTAAAGTGAATATGATCGAGATAGCTGACACTCTAAAGATATCTAAGGAACGTGTTGGACATATCGTTCACGAATATTTGGGTATGCAGAAGCTCTGTGCGAAATGGGTGCCGCGCGTGCTCACAATCGACCAAAAACAGCAACGAATTGATGATTCTGAGTAGTGTTTGCAGCTGTTAAGTCGTAATAAACCCGATTTTTTGCGTCGATATGTGACTATGGATGAAACTTGGCTCCATCACTACACGCCTGAGTCGAGTCGACAGTCAGCTGAGTGGACTGCGGCCGGTGAACCGCCACCAAAGCGTGGAAAGACTCAACAGTCAGCTGGCAAAGTTATGGCCTCAGATTTTTGGGATACACACGGTAAGTATATTGTTCATCGACTATTTGGAAAAGGGAAAAACAATCAACAGCGACTATTACTGTGCATTATTGGAGCGATTGAAGACCGAAATCGCAAAAAAACGGCCCCATATGAAGAAGAAAAAAGTGTTGTTTCATCAAGACAATACACCGTGTCACAAATCATCGAAAAATTGCATGAATTGGGCTTCGAATTGCTTCCTCACCCACCGTATTCTCCAGATCTAACCCCCAGCGACTTTTTCCTTTTCTCTGACCTGAAGAGAATGCTCGCGGGAAAAAAATTTGGCTCTGACACTAAGGTAATCGCCGAAACTGAAGCCTATTTTGAGGACAAACCGAAGAGTACTACAAAAATGGTATCGAAAAGTTGGAAGGTCGCTATAATCGCTGTATCGCCCTTGAAGGCAACTATGTTGAATAAAAAAAATAAATTTTGTCAAAATATTGTGTTTTACTATGGTAGACCGGGGACTTTTCAGCCGACCTGTTATGTTACGAAATCCTTTTTCTCTCTAAAATTGAAACAAGAACATTTAGGAAGAAAAATAATCCGTGTACACCTTCTGCTTATTCGTTTTGTTGTTTTCCATTGTGATCTAGTACCAATTTTGTTCATTTATTAAGCAAATCTGCATAATAATACCTAATATTAAAGTTCATCTCTGTATTTACCTACTTTGCTACTCATGAATCGTTCTGTTGTTGACTATCATCACAGTCAGTCGTTAGGAGCAACTGGTTGCTAATAAAATTATATATAAAAGAGACTCATAAATCAATAACAATTTTAGTGGAAATTTAGTCTCGATTTTCTAATGGAAGAAGCATCCACTTTTTATTTAGTACGGTGATATTTCAGGATTTTTGTAACGAAAAGATAGAAATACTGAATATTTTTTCGTATAATAAAACAAATCAAATATAATTTTAGTATATTACAACACGAGTTTTGTACTATACTTTTTCTACTACTGAAAGTCTGACATCTGAGTACTTTATAATTTTTATTTATTTACATTTATATTTATAGTAATATTCTGGCAGCTATTGAATACAAACTACCCAGACTTTTCTAATATACTGCCCAATTCTACTACATTATGGATTCTTGAATCATCACCAGTTTTTCTGTATTTTTGGTTGCTGGAGCTGCTCATTGCATTTTTGAGCAACTGAAACCCGGATTTTCTGGAGTGTTGGGCTTAATATCATCTAATGATAAATTTTCTTCATTATACTCCTCACCCGGACAAATCTAAGAGATTATTTTTTCAGCTGTGGAGTTCTTTGCTACGTAGCCTTCTGCTACTGTGGATGATTTCCAGCCCCCATGTCTCCTCCTGCATCTAATAGCAGCTTTGCAGAGCTTCTACGAAACCAATGGCCTGTATATTGGGTGGCAGCGGGTAGTTTCAAGAACTCAGCAATTTATTTTAGTAGGTATACTAACTTGTTTATCTCAACAACATTTATTGTTCTGGAAATTAAGGAAGAAGCTTTGAATATTCTTATCCTCTATTAGTTTCCTTTTTTCCATGTATCTTTTACATATTTTGTACGGCTTTCCTGATACAACGAATGATCCCTCAGTTATCGTTTTAGTATCCGGTATGTTCACCACGTAGGATTTTCCTATATCGTCAATGTCATTTAATTTCATATTTTTCAGTTCATTTTTGCGATAAGTACAGTCTGTTGAAGATATAAAGAAAAATGATACTACTAATGTTTTTTAGATTGATAGTCATTATAGAATCAAAGAACGTACATGCAACAAAGATATTATCAAAGTAACTTTGAACTACTTACCTTATCTAAAAGATGTTTACCATCGTGAGCTTCTTTTAGAAACTTATTAATATCTTCAGCGCTTAGGGTCTTTGTTTTTTTTTATTTGAATCCGTCGCTTTTTCGTTTTAAAAATGTTCTCAATTTGTCATAGGTAGTAGCAATGTTTATATTATGTCGAATGGTTAATTGAGACCTTAACATTGAGTACATCGACCAAATCGTAGATGGTTTGTATTTTGTTGCTATCTCTCCGAAATATACCATTAAAACATTTTCAGAAAATGATTTTATTTTTTTGTCTTGCCACCAATCTATAAATACTCCAAAAACTTGTTCATAGAGGTCCTTAGACTTTTCTGGTAATACATTATCCAGTGTAGCTGCTGCCATTTCTAATATTTCTGGCGGAGTATTACTATTCTTCAGTCTGACGACATCTTGAAATTCTTCAAGTTCATTCTTTGCTAAAGTAAAACTTAAATAATTTTCTTGTGAAACTTTTAAAAGCCGACTTGATAAATTCAAAACTGTTACATTACTCAACCAGACTGTATTTGGAGTAATAAAAATTTACAAACACCCTGAGAAACTCAACAAAAAGGAAGAAACCATAAATTTAACAAAAATTTGGTAGACAATATTAAAGGGCGCCAAAATTAAACCGCCTAATCTGTACAACTATAAACAGTGCAACAGAATCAACAGGAGAATTCAGTTTCAGTTGCTCCATCAGGAAGAGTACTTCACTGAAGATAACTGAGGTGTGTGCAGTTGAAACGTTTGGAAGAAATTACGTAAAGAATGCCATGGCGTAATAACCCAGAAATTAGTAGCTACTCCAGCCGTGAAGGGCTATACACGTACTTTTGTCAAAACCTTGAATACTTTGAGCAATTAGTAATCAACTAATAATCGACTGATAATTATACTGAATGTTGCCTGATCAACAGTAATAGTTTAAAGACCGATACCTTTTTCTATACACTTTTCTTAATGGTTTAAATGACTGTTAAATAATTATATATACATCTTTGACAAATCCAACTTGGAATATTAAATATCACGATGAAATTTCGATGTTTCTACCGCGCTATAAGCCCATTTCTACCTATACTCTTCTCCTTTCTCTTCCGCGAATGATATCTCGCATCTTTATGCAAAGCAGTTTCCGATAATGACTCGCAAATAACGTAGCGACATTCTTTTTTTTTATTATTATTTATGTCGCGATATCGAAATTCTAAAAACGATAATTTAACGACTCATTACTTCCAGCGGAATTGATAACTCGTGCTGATTTTTTTCCTCCTTATCGAAGAGTGTTTTCTAAATCGCGGGGGGTTTTAAAATCGACAGAGAGTGAGAGAGATGTAGAAAAAACAGAAGGGGATTAAGTGGAGGGACGATACGCTGATTAGGCATCGATATTTCCAAGGAATTCGGAAATATGGAGCATAATTTTTGGGAAAAGTCGTATTGTGAATAATCAGAAGTGTTTTAGGTACATTTATACGTCGGGTTTTAGTTATATTTTCCCTAGTTATGTCTTTTTATCGAGAATAAAAACCTCTTTGGAATAATAAAAATGCACAAATTGGATTTTGGTCGCAAACAATACAATAGATAATATTTACAGCCTAATCTTTTAAAAATTATTTCGTGATTATCACTATCCTTGTCATATTACTACTGAAAAACAACTGCTCTTGTTAGGAATTAAAAGCCAAACAGAAATCACGTTGGGTGCCAAATTCTGATTATTCCTTGAAATATTATGTTATAAATGTCGGCAAAAAACTCGAAGAGTAAAAATTTTACGTCGATTATTTGACAGATCATTGACGGATAAAGACGAGTCAATGGCAATATTGATTTAAATATTTTTGTAAAAATAATTCCGAGTACTTACTACATTAATTAATTTCAAATTATAATGTAGCATTGTAGCAATTGTATTGTAACAATAAACACTATTTTGTTTTATTCCCAGTGGCGGTCCTTAGTGTATTTTACTTCAATGAATGAATATTTATTGTAATTCCATGTTACTTAACAAAATTCATAATTTTGGTTAACCCTGTAGAAATAAATATTTAAATGATTACATTGTTGCATAGGCGATAAGGAGACCTTTCAAATGAGCTGTCACGTGACCTCGGTTTGTATTTAAAAAATCGTTGATGGCGTAATGACGTAATGTCCAACACATCTACATTTCCATCATACTGTATAAAAAAACCAAATTTTTGGACTTGCATACATTCATTTGCATCGACTCTCTTGATGAAGATTTCTCCAAAGTTGTCAGTTGGACATATTCAATAGCGGTTTATATATCCAAATAGTTAGAAAAATAATTGATACTTTGCAATATAATTGTTAATAAATAAATTGTCAATGGAATTTTTATTGTAGTATTTATTGATGTTTGTAGTTATAGCTGAGTAAATTAACCAATTATTTTGATGATAGAACCATTAGGTGTGGCTTTAAAATGGCTTTTATGTCTGGAATCAACGCCTTATAGAATATGGACCAATTTATATATAAAACAACGCCAATTTTTTTACTTACTACTACAATTTGAGTGGTTTTTATCAAGAATTCGTTAGGAGAAATTTTAGATCACAAAGATCAAACTAGAAAAATATTTCTTAATTATGTGGGCAGAAATTTAAATCTACTAATAATATAATTCACTGGAATTACTATAAGGATCTTCGTAATTACACAACGGTAGCTATAAGAGCAGAAAAAAAAGCATACTTAGAACACACCTTGCAAACAAGTAACAATAAAGATAAATGGAAAATATTAAAAAAATTTAAAGTAATCGGTACAAAAAACCAAAATATAAATGATTTTAATTTTCAAACTAATTCAAATAATATTAATAATTACTTCCTTTCTATAAATAGTATCAGTAATCAACCACATCAAGACACATTAAATTTTTACAAAAATAATCATAAAACTAACTTCGAAAATAAATTTGAGTTTCAGCCTGTCACTGAATCAGAAATAGCAGCATACATCTTGCAAATCAAAACTAAAGCTGTGGGTTTGGACGGTATTAACATAACTCTTTTAAATCTTCTATGTCCCCATTTATTACCTTATCTTACACATATAGTAAATGTTTGCCTGACCCAATCTGTGTTTCCCAAATGCTGGAAAGATGGTTTGGTGTCCCCAATTCCGAAAGTTAATGATCCATCAGGTTTAAATGAATTACGTCCTGTAACTGTTTTAGTCACCTTATCCAAAATCTTGGAAAGGGCAATTGAATCTCAGTTAAAATCGCATTTACATATGTTTTCAATAATTCCTCATGAACAGTCAGGATTCAGAGCAGGTTATAGTTGTGGCACGGCTTTGTTAAATATTGTTGATGATATTTTAACTGAAGTGGATAAGAAAAAATGTGGGGTTTTGATTTTGTTGGATTATAGCAAAGCTTTTGATATGCTAAATCACGAAATGTTATTTTCTATTTTAAATTACATTGGATTGAGTGGTTCAGCAATTCAACTTTTCCAAAATTACTTTAAGGATAGAACTCAACAAGTACTCTACCAAGGAAAATTATCTAATAAAGGTATTATTAAAAGAGGCGTACCTCAAGGGTCAATTCTTGGACCGATAATATTCTCCATATACAGTAGTAACATTCCGTCAGTACTAAATCTACTTGAAGCTTATAGGTACGCTGATGACACTCAAGTTCGTTATTTTTTCTGTAAAAATGATCTACTTCTAGCTGAAAATATAATTAATAGTGAGTTGGCGACACTGATACAGACTTCCACACATCATGATCTTGTAATAAATTCTTCTAAATCGTATGTTCTACCTTTTGGTAACTTAGAATTGGACGAAATGAACATCAAAATAGATAATCAAGTTTTAAAATGGGTTGAAAAAACTAAAAATCTTGGAGTTATCATAGACTCAAAACTAAGATTTTCTGATCACGTTTCGTATGTGTTACAAAAAGGTTATGCAAAACTGAAAGCTCTTTACCCAAATAGACATGCCTTATCTTCGAAACTAAAAACTAAACTTTGCGATGCACTAGTTCTCTCTCATGCAAATCACTGCGACTATGTTTACGATTCATGCTTGAGTGCGTTCGACAAAAAAAGACTCCAAAAATTACAAAATTCGTGCTTAAGGCTGATTTTTGGAATAAGAAAGTATGAGCGAATATCTCATACTCTCGCTTATAACCGTTGGTTATCTATGGAAAATAGAAGAAAGTTACATTCCTTAACACTGTTTCATAAGGTTATTGTTACAGAAAGACCACCTTACCTATTAAATAAAATTCGATATAGAAGTGACATACACAATATCAATATTAGGCACAAAAACACTATTACTATTCCTCAGCATAGAACAGCGATGTTTGAAAGATCATTTCGGTTTCATATGGCTTCGAATTATAATAAATTACCACCAGAATTTAAGGATATGAATATTAGCAAATTTAAACGTAAAACTTTTGAGATGTTGTATAACGACCAATCTTTTCTTGCAGATTAAACCTTGCTAAACTAAAAAAAAAAAAAATCGGGTTCTTGAGGAAGAACAGCTATGCTGATCTTGCGCCTTTTAACCAACAGTATTTGTTTGTTTCTTGTATTCTTGTATTATATAGTTGGTTAATAATGTCATTATTATTATTATTATTATTATTATTATTATTATTATTATTATTATTATTATTATTATTATTATTATTATTATTATATAAATATTATTCCAAAACTTTTTTTGGGCGAAATTCACCCTCGTACTTGATCCTTTTTTTCTTAATTCCGCGTGTAAACAAACTGTATTGACCCTTCTAATTAGTCGAAATTCTATATGCGTTTTTAAAAACCAATATTTGTCCACATTCGATATTCCTAATTCTGTTTCCTCCTTCAAAACAATATCGAATTTCTCAAAAAGAACAAACATTCGTCACACTTTCTCTATCCAAAATTTGACGGATCAAATTCCGTAATCGACGGGGTGTTTCGAGAAAACAAACACCACTTAAGTGATTTGTAAACTGCTTATACTTCAAATAAGTTTTGTATTTTTGGAATTGGAAAAAGTTTAGGCAGAATAGAATTGAATTATAGATCCAGTTTAGGGGGTTGTTATTTTTAGCTAAATACCTAGGTACAATTTGTCATCTGTATGGACTAGGATTTGTTAAAATTCTTTATTTCTGAGCACAGTGTGGAAATAAAAGCACCTGAATCCTTCAATTTTAGTAGTATTAACCCGCTCAATGAGAAAAAACGAAGAAAAGGAGAAGAAGAAAAAAAGTTGATCGAATCAAGAGCTCTATGTACACTACGGTCCGTAGCCGTGGCCTAATGCCTAAAAAGCCGACGGAGAAAATCCAGTGGAGTACATCAAGTTTATTATAGACCAAAAAAAATATAAAAATAAATAAAATATATGAGAATCCAAAAATTTTATTACTTTAAAATGAAAACGGATACCACAAGGAGCAGAATATTAGGAAAAATACAGCAAAATATGTTTAAAGTTAGCAGATAAGCAATGAGATGAAATAATTATAAAAACTGTATTTTCTATGGCAAATAAATAAGGATACAGAAATGTAAAAAAAAACATTTGGAATAAACATTCTGTAGTGACTTCGTCACCGAATACGGAACTACGAATAGAATGGCAAGAACCTAGTTACTGTCTAGATCTGATGCGACATCGAGTAGCAGCGGTTGTGTTAAAAAGTATTGTCGATAATACAGATTCCTTAAATTTATATATAGTGCCATCTATCTGTCAATAAGGAGTACTCTGCGATAAAATAGACAGCTACATTTCAACGAAACTAAAGTAAATATACATGCTTACAATCAAAAAATGATCATTTTTTTATTTATTTATTTTGCTTGAAATACAAGTCATGTTTCAAAAGATTATTTCTCAAACACTTCAATATATGAGGGACATTAAATATGGGAATAATTTCTTGGTCATTGATCACAAAACCAAAATTTCTATTCTCTTCTTTTCTTTTTAAGTATTGACCATTCCAGAATGACGTCATTGACGGTCGGCTGGGTGGCATACAAACTCATTAATTCCATTTTTGCACTTTTTGCAATTTCTTGAACAGACCCAGCTTCATATTGTTTATAAGCTTGGGTGCTTTTATAAGCAATACTTTTATAAGCAATATATAAGACTGTGTGCCACCCAGAGAAAATGGCGGATCTTGTCAAAGAAGTGTCAAAGTCAGGTGTTCTGGAACAATTTCTTGGTCATTGATCACAAAACCAAAATTTCTATTCTCTTCTTTTTTTTAAGTATTTCTCCTTCGTTTCACTCATTAGCAGTCTAATAGCTCCGACATTATTTTCACTTTGGTCACAAACTGTCGATACTATCTTCAAACCTATACTTTGACATTTGCAGATTAGAACCTTCAGCAAATTTTTTAATGCCATGGATTTATGAGGTCCTTCACTAAATGTAAAAGCTAATGGTTGCTTCCACTGTTTATACAGTCCTTTCAGCATAAAAACGTTTGCATGATCTGCTAGTACAGGTTTTCTTTCTTTATAAATTACAATTTGATTTATTCACTTACCAGGTAAATTTAAAGTTGGAACTGCTGTTCTTATAAGACCTCTTTTGGTACCTAAAACTTTACAGTTACTAGAAAAATGTTCCTCACAAAATACATATTTTTTATAAATGTCTTCAACTGACAAGTTTTTATAATTTAAAGACTGTATCTTTAAAATCCACTCACTAAACACACTTGGTTCATTTTTTGGAAAACGATGCATTTTGCCTTCACGATTTGTACATGTAGATATACAACATTTCCTTTTAGATAAGGGGGGTTGATAGTTTGAATCCATTTTAGGGACAGAATTATTTGGAAGCACAAAACGAAAGATGATGTACACCAACAAAACTAAAAAAACTGAAGACAAAACTCCTGCTCTTTTCCTTATTCTCAGAACTACTGTCTCTTTTCTTAATTTTCTTAAAACTGTTTCTCACCAAATACAGATTGATACAGATCTGCTAAATTAAAAAGTATTGTCGTTAATAGTATTAGTAGAGAGACCTCTTCCGAAAAATAGAACAATTAAAATGAGTAGACGCAACGATCAGCGCCATCCTATGGTTGTGTTAAAAATATTAATAAGTTTTGGCGGGAGTATATTTGCTTTCATTTCTATTCGTAGTTCCGTATTCGGTGTTAATTTTGGTCTTTAGAAGTTCAAGTTATAAAATTATTTTTACATTTGATGTTTCGGCATTTAATTGAAACAGCTCCACACATTCATTTGCTCAAAATTTATAAGAAGAAGCCCCAGACGGCTCTTGAAAAGGCAGATACACTCAAGATTACATCTTCGCATTAAAACAAATTACATAAAAGAAAGTAGAACTGCCAGCGAAGAATTTTTATAGCATTTCTAGCATGCGCATAGTATAGATAAATCAGTTGGGAAGCCACAGACGCCATTACGACGCCTTTTGATCGAGTCTTCGTTTGTTTACGTGATTTTCAAATGCCGCCGACTATCGAGAATCCCGTCGACTATGAAAGGCATGCTTTGATTCGTTTTATCTGTGCTAAAGGCTTAAAAGCAATTAACATTCATTGTAAAATCAGTGAAGTTTTTGGTGAAAACATTATGAGTGAAGAAATGGTGTCGAAATAGGTTAGGGCCGCACAAACGTTAGTGTCACATTCAAGCAAACAATTTCTGTCCAGAAAATCATGTGCATTGTTTTATGGGTCAGGCAGGGTGTTTTGTTGGTCTATGTTATGCCTCGCGATGAAAGGAGTGGTATGCTGAGTGCAGGAGTCGTTTAGCTCCTAGATAATGCTCGTCCACATTCAGCAAATCGAAAGCACTTCATTTGACTGGAAACAAATGGACTATCCTCCATACAGTTCCGATCTAGAAGTAGGGAAGGCATACCATGTCAAGGGTATTCCGAAGACATGGTTATCCTGGCAAAAGGGAAGTATGAAAATGTCTTCTGTGATATTGTTCAAAGAGGACAGCATCAACCCCACCAAAACCACACTTTACAAGGAAAAAGGAACCTAATCTAAAAATCATAAAAATAGGGGAGAACATCGTCAAGTGGAAGACAGAGGTAAAATATCTAGGACTAATCCTAGATAGCAGATTACTCTGGAATAGACACGAAGACGAAGTAATACACAAAGCAACCAAGGCCCTCATGGTGGGGAAGAACTGGGAATGCAACCCACGTATTCTGCAATGGATGTACACAGCAATAGTGAGACCAGTAATCACATATGGGGCAGTGGCTTGGGGCGCAAGGGCAAATCTGAGTAAGACGAGGAAAAATCTCTCGAAGATTCAGAGACTAGTTTGTTTATGTATCACTGGAGCAATGGGAACTTGCCCCATTGCTGCAATGGAGGTGATTTTAAACTTGACCCCACTGCACATTCTGCTATAAAGTGTAAGGAAGAAAACGAGGAATTATCATGGAAAAACCTCGATCATTTCAATTTGATGAAACTTGGGAAATGCCCCAAGATGATATGCCAAAGAAATTCAACTTTGTGAGAAAATTCATCACAAAGTTGGGTAATAGATCTGAATGGGATGAAGACACCATACAGAATTTAAACCAGAATGCCATAAAGTGGTATACGGACGGTTCCAAGTTAGACGAGGGAACTAGGATAGGAGTTTTTGGACCGAGAGCCAAATACTCAGAAAGCTTGGGCACATACCCGAGCATCTTTCAAGCAGAAGTCCGCGCCATCGAGAGATGTGTGGAATTCAATATTGGAAGAAACTATCGTAAACAAGAGATTGTGATCATGTCGGATAGTAAAGCAGCCATCAAAGCGCTGAGCTAAAATATAATCAGTTCGAAGATGGTTTGGGAATGCCTAGGCAAACTAAATGAACTAGGTCCGAAGAACACTGTCACCCTCCTATGGGTCCCGGGACACATAGGAATAGAGGGGAACGAAACAGCAGATAAGCTGACAAAAAAAGGAGCTGTAACCCCACATTTGGGACCAGAACCATCTTGTGGGATCAGCAGTAGAGTAATCTTAGGGGAAGGGAAGAAATGGAGAAGGAAAAATCCAAGTACTGGAATCAGCTGGAAGGACTGAGAGTCTAAGATACTCCTGGGGAACTATGACCAGAAGAGATCTCTTAGCTGCCTCAACCCCAGTAAAAAAGGCTCCGAATTCTAACGGGAATATTAACCGGGCATTGCCGGTTAAGAAGCCACATGAAGAAACACATACATATTATAGAAGTAAAACCGTCTGTGCAGCAGTTGTTGTCCCATCTGGCGGCAAGCTTCTTTTACGACGACATACAAAAGCTTGTTCCAAGAGTTCGAAGAAGGGAAAATTACCAACAGTTATGCGAGGTCCTATAATTGGTCTGCATGAGGCAGGAATTGGATTTCGCGAATGGAAAGAATGGAAAGAAATATTGCAACAGAGACACATCGCAGAAAAGGTTCTGGTCGACCTTGAATGACAACAAATCCCCGTTGGGGATCGGCATAGTGTACTTCAAGATCCATAGGGAACATTTTTTGGGAGAAATGGGACATAGAATCATAATGCGTACAATATATCGCCGAAAATCTAATCATAAACACATCTACAAAATTATTCAAAAATCAACAATTTTTAATGAGTGATGCGTTTTTACGTCACAGATTATATTATTCATAATAAAACTTTTTTAAATATTGTATAAATGTTTTTTTATTGCTGTTTGGTCGAAAAAAACTGTGTCAAAATCATCTTGTAATGCTCTTATTGACAATCATTAAAAAAGTAACTTAATGACGGTACAAAAAAATGTTTTTTTGCGGTCCAGTCTGCGCCACTGAAGTAAGTCCCCGTAGAAACAAGCGACTAGCGACCGTTCGGGGCTTAATCCCTCTTATCCCGAAAGTAATTTTGAGTCTTTTGAAATCGGCCCCGGCTTTCGCGAAAATCCGACATGGCGGAGCCCTATCTCACACCGACAGAGAGAATTTCTTGCTATTCCCCCGTTTTGCGCTTCAACATTTTCAATCTCCAAAGTAAAACTTTGGAAATTATATAATTATTCGGTTATTAGATCTTTCTTTGCGTCGAAAAAGAGAAAACTCGACGAAGAAAATGAAAATTCGACGGCAAAACGTAGATTAGTAGGAATGCACCAGGTGTGATTAACCCAAGGACATTAATCCATCTGACAACAAACTTAATATTCGGCAGGATCTGTCAGATTTAACGTAAGACCAGAGACAACCAAAGAGACGGTCAAGTACATGAGCATTTTTGTTCGATTGTCCAATAAAATAGTCCTGCTAGCTCTATCCTTGTTTAGTTCAAAAGTTTATGAAATGTCACATCTCTGTCATATTTTTAAAAAGTAAGCGCAGATGGCACTAGGAGCATGGAATTTTTGACACAACGGCAAACCTTAGAACATAAAGTTTGTTTGATATTCTGTGGTAAATGTGAAATGTAACGTGCCAACTGCCAAAGTATTCAGTCACCATTATTGTTTTGACGAGTTGTATTAACTGTGTTTCTGTGGCGTTTTTAGAAAAGTTCAATAATTTGAGTTCTTATTTATAAACTGTGTAACAGTGGGTTGTAGAACAATTATTTTAGACTTTTGTTTACTGATTAGTTTGTGTGTAACGATAGTTAAAAAACGATGTGTTTTTTTATGCATTCTTTTAGGCCATATCTTGCCATTTCTTTGAAAAGTTAAGAACCACTTCCATATTCCACGTTCGGTATGTTTTCATTGCTCCTGTAATTTGTCCAATAGACCAAATATTATGTCGAGGACCACAATAATGTTTATGTATATGATAAGTTTAACATATTGTTTACATCATTTATGTTTCATATAAAACCACTTTTTGTATTTTTCAATAAAGTATGTTTTTTTTAGTTTTGTATTTAATTTTTAATGAAAGAAATAAGAAAATAAACGAAAAAGGGTTTGCCCGCGCTTTTTTAAATTTCCCGAGAAGCGCGAGCGCCATCTCAACTCACTTTCCGGTTCTGGTGGACCAATTCATCACTGTAGAACAAAAATTTAACATGTACTTGGGCGTCTCTGGTAAGACGTCATTCCCTAGTGAAAACTATAATCCTTATAGTCCACCTGGCATCTTTCAGTTTCGCTATATGTCCAGCGAACCTCTTGCGCATTGTTGCTCTATTTCGAACAGTGAATATTCCTTGTTGATAAGGTTATCTATGACCTTGGTGTATATTCTTCCCAGTGTGGCACTAACCGCTATACATCGATAGTTGCAACGGTTGTCTTTTCGGCCCTTCTTTTGGTTGTAATCCACGATGTTTCCAATCTTCTGGTAGTTTTTTCCCATTAACATAACTTGTAAATAGGACAGCAACTATATTCTTTAGTTTTATGATACCGCACTTAAGGAGTTCCATTGACAATCCTCCGAGGTCACTAGCTGTACCATTCCTCATCAATTTGAGTGCTGATGCTACCAAGTTTGTTGTAATTTCTATAGGTGATCTTTCTGTATTGTGTAACTTGGGTGAGAGTAATTGGTATTGCTCTCTATCTTCACGTTTGTGTTCCGTAGGTATTGTAGGCAATGTAGGTATTTATTTCAGAACATAGTTTCTCCCACTTACTTAATACAGTGCGAAAAGGTCTTCATGAAGCCAACTTGTTCAGTAGACGGCCCCTAAGATGTCCACCTCTGTCTAGAAGAAATTGCGCTTCAAGACAGGAATGGTGTCAAGAATTTCAAAATTGGCCTACTTAAGATTTGACCGCAGTTTTATTCAGTGGCGAATCTAGGTTTGGATTTCACTCAGACTCGAACAAGACTGTGGCGACGATCTGGAAATGTGGACCGACTAAGACATGTTCAGGAAGTGAGCAGATACAAAGGTGGCACAATCATAGTATGGAGTGAAATAATTGTAGGAATCTCGTTTTTCCTAATTCGTTCCTATCGGGTCAATTGTCTTTAGATACCATTAGATACCAACTGGTTGGAAAGCGAGGGAGTTGAAGTTTTACCACGGCCAGCACAATCACCAGATCTTAATCCTATTGAGCATGTATGAATACTAGGTAACTAATTAATAATTGTGTGATACAAGGAGCTTTCGGTAGCAAAAAAATAATTAATCACTAAATGATAATTATTTTCGTGATAATTTATTTATTTACATAAACCATGACGCGGTGTAAATGCGGTAGTGACAGTCAATGGGCGATAAAGCGTATAATCGTCGACAGACGGACCGAGGAAGTCCGTTGGTGGCACTTGCAGATGTAAACATACTCGAAGTAGATTGAAATTGCATGTGTAGCCCTCCAGAGCTTAGCCCTTAGCCCTTAAAATAAACAGCAGCACTTTGTCAATTAGCGACAACGACAACTTCGCAAACAAAACGTCTCGCTCGTTCGTCGGCTCAACTCTCGCACAACGGTAACCGGCTAAACGTCTATTGGGAGTTTCGTAACTTCTGAAGTCTGTTTTCGCCCGAAATGTCACCGCGTCAAGTTGGAGAAAAAGTTTTCATCAAAGCGCGTCGTTTTAGTCTGTATATGTAGGAAATGTTTTATTTGAAAAATGCTAAAGCGGTAAATTGTGTTTTTACCTCTTAGTAGGAGGATTCCTTGGATTTTTTCTCCCAGAAGAATTCTGAAATTATGGAGGCACCTCTCTTAATAAATTCAAGGGAAGAAAAATACTGCAGTCTATCCAATGAACTTCGGAAGTATCTGGATAGCAGAACAGCCAAGAAATACGGGGCCATGACCGAAACGAGCCTTCTTTTGACTACTGGCATCCTACTGGCCATTATCACCTCCAGCCAAAAAGGTTTAACAGCTCAACTTGGTATTCTCAAGTTTGTAGCTCGAAAGGCGAAGAAATCTGATCTAACTGGCTTATTCGACCTAAGAAAACTAACAGGTCGGCTGAAAAGTCCCCGGTCTGACCTATAGATGACGACACTAGAATTAAATCTATTGCATTTTTAGATAGTATCAACCTTCAAAAGATTCGTGTAAAAATTTGACAGCTGTCGGACTATTAGTTTGTGAGATATTGCATTTTTAGTGAAGCAACTTTTGTTATTTTCAAAAAGATGGAAAAAGAAAAGAATTTCGTGTGCTTATTAAATATTGTTATTTGAAAGGAAAAAATACAGTTGAAGCAAAAGCTTGGCTTGATAATGAGTTTCCGGACTCTGCGCCAGGAAAATCAACAATCATTGACTGGTACGCAAAATTCAAGCGTGATGAAATGAGCACCGAAGACGGTGAACGCAGTGGACGCCCAAAAGAGGTGGTTACCGATGAAAATATCAAAAAAAATCCACAAAATGATTTTGAGTGACCGTAAAGTGAATATGATCGAGATAGCTGACACTCTAAAGATATCTAAGGAACGTGTTGGACATATCGTTCACGAATATTTGGGTATGCGGAAGCTCTGTGCGAAATGGGTGCCGCGCGTGCTCACAATCGACCAAAAACAGCAACGAATTGATGATTCTGAGCAGTGTTTGCAGCTGTTAAGTCGTAATAAACCCGATTTTTTGCGTCGATATGTGACTATGGATGAAACTTGGCTCCATCACTACACGCCTGAGTCCAATCGACAGTCAGCTGAGTGGACTGCGGCCGGTGAACCGCCACCAAAGCGTGGAAAGACTCAACAGTCAGCTGGCAAAGTTATGGCCTCAGTTTTTTGGGATACACACGGTATATTGTTCATCGACTATTTGGAAAAGGGAAAAACAATCAACAGCGACTATTACTGTGCATTATTGAAGCGATTGAAGACCGAAATTGCGAAAAAACGGCCCCATATGAAGAAGAAAAAAGTGTTGTTTCATCAAGACAATGCACCGTGTCACAAATCATCGACAACGATGGCAAAATTGCATGAATTGGGCTTCGAATTGCTTCCTCACCCACCGTATTCTCCAGATCTAGCCCCCAGCGACTTTTTCCTTTTCTCTGACCTGAAGAGAATGCTCGCGGGAAAAAAATTGGCTCTGATACTGAGGTAATCGCCGAAACTGAAGCCTATTTTGAGGACAAACCGAAGGAGTACTTCAAAAATGGTATCGAAAAGTTGGAAGGTCGCTTTAATCGCTGTATCGCCCTTGAAGGCAACTATGTTGAATAAAAAAAATGAATTTTGTCAAAATATTGTGTTTTACTATGGTAGACCGGGGACTTTTCAGCCGACCTGTTATTGAGAGGTACAGCTACTCAAACTAAAAATAAACTAAAATTTTTTTGATCAAAGAACTGATAGCTACTATACTACTACCACATTCGACACCCTTCCAGAAGGCCAAACAATTATTCCTTATTACTATTGGTAGTTTAAACATAAGTAATGTGTTAGAAATTTTGTTAATATCGCACAAAGCACAAAGTAATGATCTACGACTGCCTCCACTCACACTCAAATAACTTAAGAAGTATTTTGTCATCTTTTGTTTCCAGCTACTAGGTATATCTCAACAATATCATCTAAATGGGTTGAACAATTCCTTCTTCAGTCTGTTAATAGTAGCTGAACAGTTGCTTTTAACTTTACTGATTCAGTACATACTAAGCTGACTATGGATTTTGTGAGCATACAAAGCGCTTCTCCAGCCTGTACTCAGTTAGTAACAAATAGCTTAACAAGTCAGATTAAGGAAGCTGAAGATATTCTTACTCAACCTATGTCCAGATACATAAGCATATTGCTGAACAATATCTACTAAGTTGGATAAAGAGGCACTTATTCAGTATTTAGTTCAGCTCAATTGATGTTGTGTATAATGGCATCTATATTATTCAGGTCAGTAGCTTGATCATCCCCTTAATCAAAAATACTAATTGGCTTATTGTCTGAAATCAGCGCACATTAATTGGGTTGCAGAATGGCGTTCGGTATTCGGTATATCAGATTCTGATATACGACTTCTCCATGTCTCGACAAATCCTGGAGTCCTTAAGCCTGTACATGCAAGTGTATGGTGCAAAGAAGTTTTGGTGAGCATCAACCACAGGCTCAAAGTCTGCAACAGCTCAGGCAACTTCTAGTACATAATATAGAGGAAAATGTATCACAAGCCAAGATATAAAGTATGTCACAGCGATTTCAAGCATTCAACTGGTGGAGCAGTTTACATAAGTAAATGAAATAAAAGTGTTCAAGTATGAAAGGGCTGACGACGAAAATTGAATTCAGCTGCCCTCCTCATAGGATAATTTCCAACCAAGTATTTCTGATAAGTGGTTTTCCTTAGTTTTACCTCGTTCGCATCATTTTAATTACAGACGTCACTTGTAGACTAATTTAACTAATTTACTAATTTATAAACCATTTTTATTTAGCAAGTGTACCTATCTTGCTTCTATTTATCGTCTTGTTACTCGTTCATTAATTGAGCAAATTTTAATATTTACACAAAAACAAATAAATTAAACTTAGAAGTAGAAATTAAAAATAAAAATATTTCAGTGGCGCCCATCACTAATTTCCTGAAAATATTAATGGTGTACAATACGTCAGAGCTAACGAACTTACTCATCTTAGCAGAGGCATTTTTTTTATAGTTACTTAATAACTGTTGACTATATTATCCTATACTAAATTGTATTATTTGAATATCTTTTCTATCGAATTAAATGCAAAATTAAAAAATAAGATTTGTTTTATGCATGATTAATTAACATCAATTTTACTTAAATTAAATATCTAATATTACAAATTAACTTTTATATTATAAAAAGCCGAACAACACGTGTTAATATTACAAATTGGCGCCCAACGTGGGGCGCCAAATTAAATAAGTAAACAATTTAGAGCTAACCAACTTAAGTTCAACTAAACTTTTAATTGTATTTCGATTTATACCGAACATAATACTTAAAATATCTGTGATCTCTTAAGATTTTTTCAATTTAAAATGTTTGAAAGGTTTTTAAATTTAGTTAGTAAGCCCCTTAGTTGATTTTTAATATTGTTTACCTACAACTCTCAGTTTATATGACTTTAAATTCCCAAATTTCCAAATTTGTGGTTAATTTTTAATGGCATCAATTAAGATAATTTAAGCAAGAGGAGTTAAATATTTTGTTTTTTGTATATTTAGAGTAAATTTGTTACAATTAAACCAATTTTTTGTCTTATTCCACTAATATTCTAAAATTTTTTAAACTTTCCCAAAAAACCCATTCTAATTTAGATAAATCTCCAAGTAAACGTTAAAAAAATTGAAATTACTGAAACGAAATTAAAAGAAAAAATTAAATCAAAACGTATTGCGCCCTATCAACGACGATAATATCCATTCAAAATATTATGCGTCGTACAAACCCCCGCGGGATTGAAATAAGTCAAATACAGATTCGGGATAAGTTTTCCCCGTGGAATCCCCTTCTAATAAATGCAAGTTTAATAGTGTAAATTGAATTGAAAATCAAGGCTGTGACTTGATGATGAGAATCGACAGTACTGACCTCAAATCCCTGCTAAGAGCCTTCGTAGTAGTGGTGACTGTTTCCCCCTTCGTTTTGCACCCTCTGGAAACAGCCGAGCGAGAGACGGAAAGAGACAGAGAATCACGAGCGGGTGACGGTTGAATGCTGAAACTCTCCTTAGGGATATGCCACGTCCAGGGACGGTTTAACAACTATTCACAACACGTGAATTCATATAAATACTCTTTTTGTGTTAAAGACTTTGATGTTTTAGTTTAAAATTGACAAATTGAAGTGTTCCATTTTCTTTTATAAGTATTTGCTTTTAAATTAGTTTAGATTAATTTGGTGCCGCGAACCTCGCTTCACTCGGCACACAGTGATTCATTTATAGAAAACCCAAATTTAAACACGATTGAGTTAGAAAATATTATTTTTAAATTATTTATAATCCATTTGGTGCTGCGAACCTCGCTACGCAGATTGATAATCACTTACCTTGGATGACATTTCCTTCACACTTTGGTGCTATTAGGATTAGATCCCAAAAGAATGGCTAGAATCCATTTTTATCCCCATACCAAAACAACAAAACTCAAACAAATGCGGCGAATTTAGACTAATAAGCCTTATGAGCCACGCTCTTAAAGTATTTTTAAAAATACTTCACAATAGAATATATAAAAAATGTGAAGAAGAAATAGGAAACGATCAATTTGGGTTCCGAGGTGGTATGGGGACTAGAGAAGCTCTTTTCTCACTCCAAGTACTATGTCAAAAATGCCAAGACCACCAAAAAGATGTCTTTCTGTGCTTCGTGGATTTTGAGAAAGCGTTTGACCGAGTAAACCACAATAAAATGCTGAATGCTCTTAACAATATTGGGTTGGACTCCAAAGATCTCAGGATAATAAAAAATCTATACTGGCAACAGAAGGCTAAAATTAGAATAAACGACCAAGTCTCCAATAGCATTAACATTCACAAAGGTGTAAGGCAGGGGTGCGTGCTGTCCCCAATGCTATTTAATCTATATTCCGAATTGCTGTTCAGAAAACATCAAACAAGGAATAAAAGTTAACGGAGTCCTAATACCAAGCATCAGATACGCAGATGACACGGTACTTATATCAGACTCGGATATCGATTTACAATATATCTTAGACCAACTGAATGAAATATGTCAGGAATTCGGAATGAAGATCAACGAGAAAAAGACTAAAGTAATGGTGATCCAGAAAAATCAAAACATTCCCCTACCCATAGCAATAAACAACAGAATGCTTGAACAGGTGACAAAGTACAAATACCTAGGGTGCTGGATTAACAACAAACTTGACCCTGAACAAGAAATAACAGCAAGGATTGCTCAAGCGAGAAGTAGCTTTATGAAAATACGGGGGCTGCTCACTGACACACATATCAGTTTACAATTGAGACTGAAACTTGTTAAATGCTATATATGGTCGGTATTACTCTATGGCGCGGAAGCTTAAACACTCAAAACATCTAGTATGAATAAAGTGGAGGCCTTTGAGATGTGGGTTTATCGCCGAATTCTAAAAATTCCTTGGACAGCACGAATAACAAATGAAGCAGTCCTGCAAAGGTTGAAAAAGGAAAGAGAACTCCTAACATTAATAAAAACCAGGAAAACCAGTTACTTTGGTCATCTGCTAAGACAAGGAAAATATTATATTCCACAATTAATAATAAAAGGTAAAATAGAGGGAAGGCGCGGCATTGGAAGAAAAAAGTTGTCCTGGATGAGAAACATCAGAAGATGGACGGGACTAGGGTTCGAAGAACTCATCAGAACAGCAGAAGATAGAGACAGTTTTGCCATGGTAATCGCTAACCTCCATTGATGGAGATGGCACTTGAAGAAGAAGAAGAAGAAGGATTAGATCCTTCCAAAGTGTACGGACCTATACATTCAAAGTAATATCCTTCAGGACAAGTAGCACTCTTGTTCAAACACACATAGTTGCTCTACTTGATGATGGCTAGCTGGCAGGCATCGCATCCTCCTCTTCCCAAGTAACTGGATGGTCCAGAGCAGCGCCATGCTGAATACTCGATTGATTTTAAAAACAAGTGTTTTAATTTATTAGTAAAAGTTTAAATAAAATGTATTAATAACAATAAAAGACAGCTATTTTTAACAGAAACTACATTTTGTCTTAAAAACCTGACCAAAGATTTTGACGATGTTAACGTTAACGATTTTTATATATTTATTTGGTTCTTTTCAATCAGAATAAGTATTTGAACATTTAAAGACTTTATGTAACAAATAAGATTCCTTATCTAAGTGACATAAAAATCCGAACAAAATTAATCAGTTGAAGATTGCGGTTTTTATACATGGCTTCGAGAAGGCCGTACGCAAAGAGCAAGGGGCTCTGGACGCCCCCGTAGAACAACAGACCCTGAAGATCGCCGCCTAAGATTATTGGCCTTAGGGGACCGTTTCTCCACTACCAGGTCCATTGCAAATGAATGGTTTGCAGAACACGGAAGAACTATTGGGATGCGAAGTGTTTAACTACGAATAAAACGTTTTGGCCTGTTTTCATACCGACCACACTGGGTCTTCCCTTTAACTCCAGAACACCGACGTAATCGCCTTGAGTGGTGCAGAGAACGGTCACTCTGGGATCAGGAATGGAACAGTATTGTCTTTAGTGAAGAGTCTTGATTTTGTTTAGGCATGCACGATGGTCGAGCGAGGGTTAGAAGACGACGTGGTGAAAGGAGAAATCCACGGTTTTTTGTTGAAAGGCATGTTTATCAAACTGTTGGAGTTCTATAGCTTATGGTTCGAGATCACCTTTAATCTTCATCAGAGGTAACATGAACGCTCAGCGTTATATCCAAGAAGTTTTAGAACCCCATCTTTTATCCTATCTTAACACCCTGGCAAATCCAACTTTCCAATAAGATAATGCCCGACCACATGTCCCAAGAGCCACAATATACTTCTTTCAACATAATGATGTCACATTGTTACCTTGGCCACCAAGATCTCCCGACTTATCCCCAATTGAGCTCGTGTGGGATATGATGGGTAGGAGATTGCTCAATTTGCAACGTCTTCCTCAGACTCTAGAAGAACTTCGAGCGGAGTTGGTGGTTGCCTGGAATGAGATACCACAGGAGGACATTGACCACCTGATCAGAAGCATGTCTAGGCGCGTTGGAGAATGCGTATAACACATCGGGGTGCATCCACACATTATTAAAGGTAAAAGGGCTTTAAAGCAATGCAATCATTTTGAAACTTTTATCATTTACTTATTATGAGACACAAAATAATTAAACAAGTAAGTAAAACATTATATATTTCTTGATTTAATGATTACATTGCATGGAATTATGATTGGCGGTAAAAATAATCTAGATTATTGTTTTGTAGTAATAATGAACTTTTTGTAATAGTACCTAGTACAGTTTAGGTAATTTGCGGTACAAATTTTATTTTAATAGTTGATGATTATAAAAGAATTAAAAGAGAAATTGGAGAATGTGTAAGCACTGTCTGATCTCGATGTTATGCATAAATGGCATATTCCATAATTACATCACTAGGTAGTTATTTTATTTTTTATAGCTATTTCAAGAAAAAATGCTGTTACTGGTCCGGCAGACCATGCAAAGGACCATCAGCGACAGGTAGGGCAACAGTTACTGTTTGTGAGGAAGGGATATTTAGTCTGGGTGAAATGCAAACCGAGATTCGTCACAGAATAAAACTGTAGTCCAATGTTGAATAGCCCAATTCTGAAATGATTGCCACCATTCCAGTCTTGAAGCGCGATTACCCACTTCTAGACAGAGATGGACATCTTAGGGGCCGTCTACTGAACAAGTTGGCTTCATGAAGACGATTTCGCAACTTCAGGAAGATATACAGCTCAATTCATTTAAATGTCTGCTTTTAATAATAAGATACAATCATTGATATGTAGTCATTAGACTAAATAGACTTTGGAGATCTCAAAAAGATGCTGTAGAAGATCTTTAATCTACAGCAAACCTAGTACCGAAAACTTGAAGTTTTGGAAATATGATATCGCAATAACGAGAACTTGTTGTATATAAACAGTTTATCTTAAAATAAAATTCTTGGTTAATTTAAACAAACATAGAGATACAACAGACTGAGTCAACAACATTTACTGCATAAATTGATATGTAAAATGAACTACAACTAATTCTACGATAAGAATTGTTGTAAAATAAACTGATACCACTAGTTTGACATTAAAATTTTTATTACTGGATGGATAAATGTTAAACGTTGGTCTTGGGCCAGTCCTGTCGATGGACCCACTCTCCCTCAGGAGAGTAAGTCGAGTTCCATAGCCGACGCTGATGTTTACAATCGAATGGAATATTTATAACTCGACAGTTGACGAGCGTAGCAATATGGTTGATATTTAGGTGTTCGGACCTCGAGCCAAACGGAGGAAGAGAGAGACAGACCACCACCATCAACGTTTTGGGGGCCCATCGAGCCACGACTATATTGATTCGATTAAAACTAATATTTGCGGGGGTAATCTTGTAAGTAATTTGAAAAGCAAATACGATCAGGAAAGGTCCCCAGGATCACTACCGTACATTTGTACACACATATATATGTAGTGGTTCATTAACGTGATTGTTTTTAAATAGACCTACGGTTATGGTAGGGAACAAGGGATGATAATCAACGTAAAAATTAGTTGGGATAAGGGATTATTAGGATTGAGGGTGAAGTTTCTTAGATTTGTAATAAAAGAAAAATACGATAAAAAGTGTCAATATTTATTGTTCTATACATTTACCTAATATTTAGGATATAGGTAAAAACCTGAAAATGAATTAAGGTTTGGTTTTTAAGATGAAAGAAGATTTTGCCGAAAACTACAGATAACTTAGTGATGAATTTTTAATCGAAAATGTTTTGCAAGCTGAAAAATCCCATGAAATTGTTTTTATATCTGACTCTAATACAGGAGCTAGTTACATGGTTTATAAAAAGTATTATTCAACATAACTTTTGTAAAAAAGTAAATATATAAATAAGTAAGTAAAGGACTGTAGTATTTAGTGCACACTTTGGATAGAATGCAGAAAAAGAGAGAAAACTATTATTTTCAATAAGAGTGTAGGTATATTAATGATTTAAAATTTCTTAGCTAAGCGCTTTCAACCATAAACCATCTTGGAAGCTAAAATCTAAATTGATTGTGTTAACCTTTACTTTGTGGAAGTTCATCTTACTAAGAACAATAAATAACTGAACGGTTAAACTAAACTTCCACTATTTATTCGAAAAATTCGCTTTAAAATTCAATTCTGTTTCGCTAATAACTAGCATCGTCAGATTGACATATTGAAATTACATTTTGTTTGTTTGTAACTAGGTACTTGATGTTGATAAGTAGTTAAGGAAGTAATAAGTAATAATAATAACTAGGTACTTGATGTTGATAAGTAGTTAAGGAAGTAATAAGACATAACAATATTAAAGCCTAGATGTTATTAGCCCTAAGGGATTATCCTGGATGTATTTCCCTCTAAGATCAGTATAACTGTGCAATGATATAGAAAAACCAGGAAAAAACTATATCATGCTGATCTTTACAATAACTTAATATATTTATGTTACAATAATGTCTTATCTATGTATAAAATGAAGACTCAATCAAAGTAAACAGTTTAATAGTGGTGAACTTCCAAGATTTATTTGTTCATTAACTACTTTAAACTGTTGATCTGCTAGATGTCTTTTAATTTCAAGTTCTTTTTATCACAAATGTGTTGTATATGAATGTCATTGGTTTGTATAAGTGAGTTTGGATGTTCCAGTAGGTGTTTTGCATAGTTCGACTTATCTGGTTGTTGTAATCTATATGCTCTTAAGTGTTCATTAAATCTTACTTCAAAATTTCTTTGTGTTTGACCTAAATATACTGCATTACATTTTGGACAATTAATTTTGTAAACACCAGATTTTTTTAATTTTGGTAATTTTGTTTTCACATTTAACAATTTTGTTCCAATATTATTTTGTGTTTTAAATGATATTAATGCTGATGTTGCCGAAGACATTATTTTTGAAATTGCATTGGAAATATTTCCACAATATGTAATACTTTTATAGCTTTTAATTTCTTTAGTTTGTTTAGGAAATATTAGTTGTAGTGACACTTTCTGTTCTTTCTTATTAATTAATTTATTTATTAAATGAATTGAATAGCCATTAGACGTAGCTATTTGTTTTATGATACTAATTTCTTTATCAAAGTTAATTTTGTCCATTGGAATTGAAAATGCTCTATGTATCATAGAATTATAAGCTGCTAATTTATGCGTTATAGGATGATTTGAATTATATGGTATGGTTACATCTGTTTGTGTAGGTTTTCTGTATATTGAATAATTTAATGAATTATTAACTTTTTTAATTCTTACATCTAGAAAATTAATTGAATTATTTTCTTCAACTTCTAAAGTAAAATTAATTTTAGGATGCAAGGTATTTATATAATTAAAAAATATATCTAGCTGTCGTTCGCTACCTACAAATCCTGCTAACACATCATCAACATATCTATACCAAAATACAATATTGTTTTTATAACTAGAATTGAAGAAGGAAGTCAGGAATATTTTTTGGTACCTACCTAGTTACTAATCTCTGATCAAAACAAACTTGAAGATCTTAATATTGCTGTAAATATTTGGTATATGTAAAGTGTACAGAATGTTCTTTTGTACACAGGGTCAAATCAAACACAGTAATACTAATATTATAGGATATACTTTTAAAAATTATGCTGTTTAAAATCAATAAACCCAAAAATCTCCAATTAGAATAGGTTTACCTCAAGATTGACCAATTTCAGATTTGTAAACAATTGAAACCTAACCTAAAAACAACGTAAAAAGGTTCAACGACCCCCCCAGTTCGATAACAATTTTTTTAAGCGACAAGGGACAAACACGTTACCGTATTTTCAATGGCCCCTCGACACACCCCTTCAATTTCTTACCCTAGCCCATGTCCCGGGCGCTGTCATTATCAACATCCTTATTTTTCAAAGTCCACTCGCTCGCTGGCTGCCGCTTTACACTCCGTTCTAAACTTTAAAATAATACCCTCAGCTTCATGCTTACGATGCTTATCGGAAAACAAGTACACTGTAAAAAAAATACAATCCCGTTATGGGGTGTTAAATAAACCAAACTGATCTACTTTGGTTTAACTGCGGTTGTTTTAATTGTTGGACCCCAAAAGTAAGGAAATAATTGACGTTTAAGTGTGTACAGGGTGAGTTTAAACCGGGGTTTAAATAATAGTTGTGAAAGTAGCCCTCTAAATCACTCGGAATCGAAGTTCGTTCTATCAGCAGGTGTGGTACAAATTCTCTCTTCTTATTAGTATGAAGATTTTCACCAGTTGATAAAATCTACAATAACTTAATAAATTTGTGACACAATTACGTCTAATTTATGTATAAAATGAAGACTCAATCAAAGTAAACAGTTTAATAGTGGAGAACTTCCAATATTTATTTTGTTCAATAATTTAATTTAAATTATTGATTTTTAACAATAAAATTACAATTATGAAAAGTACAATTTGAATATGTTATGTTTTCCCTGACAAAATAATCAGTAACTTCAGAAGATCTTGCTTCAATAAAATTTTGGTGCAAATTTTGTTTTCAAGTTCATGGCTGATTTTCTGGATTTGTAGTATCCATTGTCTCGATAAAATTTTGGTCAATTTGTCTTGAATTTAATGGCTCAATTTCTGGAATTGTGTTTATACTGTTTACCAAGGTATTAGCTATTTCTTTTTTTTCTTTATGGAATTTTCTATGTAAGTTTCCATTACGGCAGTTGATTTCCAGCCACCAACATTTTTTACTGTTAACGTATCACCTCCAACATCAGCAAGAATAGTGGCACCTGAACGGCGAAAACAATGCCCGGTATATAAGTTAGCACGAGGTAAATTTAAATTATTTTGGGCTGGTTTCCAATTTTGTTGATTCCAACAACTTGTTTTGTACATTTCCCCTTTTGATAATTTAAAAAAAATGGCTCCATATTAGGCGGTCTAAGAAGTATGTACTTTTTTGCTAATTTATAGAATGTTCCGGGAATTACAAAGGATCTATCGGTTTTTGTTTTTGTGTCTACTAATTTTACTTGATATTCATCTCCTAAGTCTTATATGATTTATTTTTAAATTTTTTAATTCCTGACGTCTGCACCCACGAGATATACCCAATATTAGTTCTATTTAAAATTTGAAGAAAAATTAAAAATTTGTATTTGGTACTTACTGGAATTTTAACTAACTTTAGTAAATAAATATACTTCATCCGGAGCTTTTAAAAGAAATTCTTTTATTTGTTCTGGCGTTAGTATTTTTGACTTTTTCGATTTATAATTTGAAGATTGTAATTTTAAAAAGCTTCGTAACTTTGGATAAGATGATATATCAATGTTATTTTTTATATTTATCATTGTTTTTAGCATTGAATATGTTGTCCAGAGAGTAGAGGGTTTAATTTCTGTTGATAATTGTTTAAAATATGCTGTTAAAACGTTTTCGGATACGCTTTTTATTTTATTTTTCAAGAATTATTCCATAAACTTTTTATGACAATGTTTTAATGCTTTAAATTTTTAATTCGCTAGATGTCCTTTTATTTCGAATTTATACGAATTTCTATCTCGGTAGATCCGAAGATATTTTTAACAGCGTAAGAAGTCCGTATATGTCTACGTAAAACACATACGGGGAGATGGGGAAGGTGATAAGAAACTCGCGGAGAAGAAAAAAATACATAAAAAAATCAAATGAGAGAAGGCCAACCAAAAAGAGGGTCGGATCCCCCAGATTACGATATTCCTTTATAGTTTACACTTTGGATTAACAACTGGATGATATATATCATATGTATATATATCGGGTAGAGGCGATTCTTCTGGATTATTCGGGATAATATTGTTTGTTTTAAGCATTAAATGCGTTCACTACTTTTTTATGAAGTTACACGTCTCGCACATGGCATATACGATTTTTCTAGTGGCATTTTCTTATAAATATTTGTATATTGTAACTATAACAATTCAGTGTTTTCCATTTTTTTCAAAATCATGCAAGAAGACAGAGCGGCAATCAATTACCAAAAACCAAAAAAACTTAAATTAAAAAAATTTTTTAGCATAGTTATTCCATCCTCAAATTCAAATATTTGCCGCGTAAACGACTGTTGACGTCACTACTCATATGTGTCATTGAAAGCGCCATCATTTTATTGTAAACAGTGTATCTGCGAGATTGTGCGAAGTTTTTTTATTTATATTTATTCATCTCTTTTCTTTATTTTTGGTTGATTTTCATAAAAATAAGTCAGTTAGACATTTTTTAATGCAAAAAGCACAAAACAAGTATTTACGCTGTTGCTTTTACATTTCGAAATTCAGCTGCATTGAAACCTAACCTAACCCAACCTAACCTAACCATGAAAATGTCTAAGGATGGTAAATTGTTTGACAATGCTTTCACAAACACTACTGACGACATTTTATGATTGCATAACACAAATAAAACCAATAATTCACAATAAAATCAGAAATAAAGGCCGGTTCATGCAACGAACATTATAATTCCATTAACATTACATTATAATTACACTTTCACTAAAAAAATGTTGTCGTTCATGCAAGACTTCATTACATTATAAATTCTGTATTAGCGCTTGCGTATATGGTCCACTATTGACACTTGAAACTTATGATATGTTCTATACATCTGCTACAATATTTAAAAAGTTCAAGTTGTTATACTACTATTCTATTTTTGATTTTGTTAAAATATTTTTTATTGCTTGTAAAACCGGCCTTCAATATCAACATAACCTAAACATAGGAATTTTGACATAAATACGAATTCACATTTCCATGCTATCGTACTGCGCATGTGCTTTTACTGTTTCCACTAAGAATATAATGTAATGTAAATGAAAAGTTGAAAGTTCCCAACTTCTTAGTGGGCTTAATGTAATTGTAATGCCTTAATGTGTTGCATGAACGCCTCCACTATAAATTGGGTGCTCAACTTTTCTTAATGATAATGTAATTATAATGAACGTTGCATGAACCGGCCTTTAAATTCCAACTCTCTCAATTACCACACATTAAATGTAAACAAACTGTCATCGATATGAGTTTTGACGTCACGACCGTTTCGACTTCTCTATTTGAATTTATCGATTTTAACTTACTTTTAATTTGATATTATATAAAAAATAACCAGAATTGTTGCGTTGTAATGAGTTTAGGATTAAATATTTATAATTTACTATATGCTTACAAAGGAATGTCGAAATCAACGGCATCGTGATGACTGAATAGGTTCCAGAGGGTCAAACTGTAAACCAAACTTACTATTTGAAAGTTTTGGCAACGCTGCGAGAGCGAGTTCGTAAGAAACAGCCGAAGTTGTGGATCTTGCACCAGGACGACGCACCTACCCATAACGCGCTGTCTGTGAAGCGTTATTTAGCCGCTAGAGGCATTCCAGTGCTCGAACACGCACCGTACTCACCTGATTTAGCACCCTGTGACTTTTTCCTGTTTCCCAAGATCAAATCTGCCTTAAAAGGAACCCGGTTCGAGTCGATGGAAGAGGTGAAGCAGTTACAAAAGAAGACTTCCAGCATTGTTTTGACCAATGGAAAAAACGAATGGAACGGTGTGTGGCGAGAGAAGGGGAATATATTGAAGGGGAGCATTCGATTGTAGAATAATTTTTAAAATAAAACTCTTTTTCTTAAGCAGTCTCGTTATTTAATAGTCAGACCACGTCTAATAACTACAATAATTATCTATTTTAAAGAATATAAATATTATATTAATAAATAACTCTGACCTTGGTATTACGTAAAAGGTTCAAAATTATTCGATTCCATAGCTCAGCACGTGCACTTGATCTATGACAACAGCTGTAAAAATTTGAGATGACAGACGTCTATGTCTCGATAGAAAATGTATTTGAAGTCCAGTCTGGAGTCCAGTATTTTAAATATACAGGGTGTTTCATTAAGAATTATCCATATAGTAACTGGAGAAACCTTAGCACTAAATATGAAGATTTAAGCCAAAACACTTAAATAAAATATTCCTCTTAACCGAGATATAGGGTGTTTTATTTTAACTATTTTAAATGATTGTATCCCATATTTTTGACACCTTCCAATATTTTTTGTTCATACTTGGCAAAAAGTTTACACATATCAGGTTACTTTAAACAATGGCAAAAGATAGTTTTTCTCGATTACCAGAGGCGTGCGATAGGGATGGATACTTTCTTTTATCCCCCTAAAATTTACGCCACTGTCGTAATAATTGTTTCTGCATGTTTTTTTGATTCTCCGTCACTTTCTACGTAAATATCATCCTCTTGTCTCAATACGATAGAGTGAGTAGTTTTCGAGTTATTTACATTTAAAGGTAATGTTTAAAATATCCATTTTTGTTTTATTGCTTATTTAACATGAGTTTCCTTAATAATCTAACCACCTTGACAACAAAATTTGTTAATTCTAATCGTAAATTCACATGCCTCAATAAATATTTCACTAAATAAATAAAGTTTATTAGTTTCAGTAAATTTCATTTCAAAAGATTTTTTCATATCAATGTTTTTCAATATTAAATTTATGAAAATTCAGAAATATGATTTTTATTATCAGATACTAATAAATAACATAAAATTCGCAGCAAATTCGCAGGCCCTTTTGAAGTACCTGCAAATTTAAATGGCCGTTCATATCTGGAATTATTTCAAAATCCACTTTTTGATGAGCTGAAAAACTTACCATTAAACGAACGAAGAAGTATGTGGTTTATGCAAGACGGCGCCCCACCACATTATCCTTTAGCGGTTCGAAATTATCACGAGTCCCGATTTTAATCCCCTAGACTTTTATTTTTGAGGACATATGAAGACACTTGTGTACGCTTAAGAAATTAATACCCGAATAATGGCAACAAATAGAAAATGCTGCAAATTTTATTAGGAATCGACCCAACATATTTCTAAAGGTTAGGAGAAATTAATAAATGTATTGAAGTCAATGGAGGCCACTTCGAAAATTTCCTATAATGTTAACTAACTAAAATTTTTTGTTACAGTAGTCTAAATAAATAATTGTTTTAGTACGTTTATTTTATGTATTCATCATGTTATTTCATAATAAAAATCATAGTTCTATTTTTTTATAAATTTAAAACTAAAATTTTAATAAAAATTAATATGGAACAATCATTTGAAACTAATAAATTTTATTTACTTAGTGAAATAATTATTGACTCATCTGAATTAACGACTAGAATTAACAAATTTTGTTGTCAAGGTGGTTAGATTATTAAGGAAACTCATGTTAAATAAGCAATAAAACAAAAATGGATATTTTAAACATTACCTTTAAATGTAAATAACTCGAAAACTACTCACTCTATCGTATTGAGACAAGAGGATGATATTTACGTAGAAAGTGACGGAGAATCAAAAAAACATGCAGAAACAATTATTACGACAGTGGCGTAAATTTTAGGGGGATAAAAGAAAGTATCCATCCCTATCGCACGCCTCTGGTAATCGAGAAAAACTATCTTTTGCCATTGTTTAAAGTAACCTGATATGTGTAAACTTTTTGCCAAGTATGAACAAAAAATATTGGAAGGTGTCAAAAATATGGGATACAATCATTTAAAATAGTTAAAATAAAACACCCTATATCTCGGTTAAGAGGAATATTTTATTTAAGTGTTTTGGCTTAAATCTTCATATTTAGTGCTAAGGTTTCTCCAGTTACTATATGGATAATTCTTAATGAAACACCCTGTATTTTAATAGTTACTATTGTATTCGAGTATTTGTGTGTTATTTTTAAGTTTTTCACCATGATAGTTTAATTGCTAAGTGGCTTTTATATTTTTTAAACACCTTAAAACTCTTGTTTCACTTTTTCACTATCAATTCAATTGTTCACTCATGGCTTAAATTTGATACCAATAGGTTAGGTTAGGGAATTATTTAATTTTCTTGAGATTAAACTCTCACTGATTTCCAACTAAACTAAAACTAAATTAACTAAAACAAACTGCCCCCTAATTGGAGATTTTAGATGTTCTAGAGAAAACGAGTCTTGAGAAGATCCTCTAACAATACTATCTTTGTTTTACACAAACATCTAAATTATTAGCAAAATCCAGAATTTTCCGTTTAAAAATTGTATTTATTACACATAATTAATAATTTTAATAACTTCACAATAATGTTACAAGTAAATAATCTTATAAACTAAGATATCCCTTAAAAAAATTAAATTTATTCTTAATTTGTGTATGTTTGTGTGTGTGTGTATGATTTTTGATGTGTACGTTGAAAAACAATCGATGCAGCGTATCGAATCGCCACTTTCGATACGGTGGCGACGACGGCAGCGTCGAATCATGACGTGCTTTCGATATTATTCATGCATCATAACATACATCATAGTTGTCAGATCATGTTCATCAATTATAAACGTCCGTAGGGGATTAGAAAAGTTTATACGTAATTGATTAATCAAATATATTATATACGGTGGGGGCTAATGCCAGATACACCGATTACAGACATATTTCATTTTCGTAATTAACAAAAACGGCAATTTATTTACTTCGCAAGTGCTATTTTCCAACCAGAAACAATGGAAACTATATTAAAACAAAGGTAGGTATCATTCATTAAATAAAATTGTAGGAGGACAGTATATCGAACGTCAGTCAATAAATTAATTTACCGTTATAAAAAGATGGCTACCTTATGCTATTACGAAATTTTTAGTTAAATATTAATATACAAGTTGTCTTTAAAAAAATTGATAACTGAATTCGGGTATTTAACCCTTTAACTACGGCTGTCGTCAATGAAACATGAAACTTTTGTGATCCGGCTGTCGTCAACAAGCGATTCAAAGAATTATGTTGAGAACTTGGTTTGTTAGCGACTTATGAATTTTATCGAGGTTTTGTCGTATATATTTTAGAGAAATTACCAAAAAGCAACAAACTTGAACAAAACCAGAAGAAAAAAAGAAGAAAAAGAAGAAAAAAAAGAAAAAATTTTCTCTCGAATGGTATTCGACAAGACTATTTCACGAGAAAAACAAGACAATACCAACGAAACAATCTTTGTTTATTTGTTAACAATATTAAATGTACAATTATTATAAGTTATAGTAGTTTGCTGGTTCTTTTCTACTAAAGATTGATTTTGTATATTATTGACATGTAACATTTGGGAACTCGAAGGTTCAGCTTCATTTGTTGTCCTTAGATTCTCGATCAACTTCTCGTGGTGACTGGAACCCAGCTGCAGATAAGGTTTTAACGAGCTTGCATTTGAGTGACCCGTTAATTTAATTAACTCCTGTTCAGCAACACCTTGCTTAAACAAGGCTGTCACCGCTGAAAATCGATGAGAACGGTTTGTTATTTTATGTTTTTTTGTGTCTATTCCGATTTTTTCAGCTGACATTTTTGCCCACTTAGAGACGGTGTTTATTCCAAGTGGACAGTTTTTGAACCAAGATCCATTCTTCCAATTGGGGTGAACGGTAAGAAAGAGTCTGTCTGATAGAATCTTTGGTCCTCTTTTTTCCATCAATTTCAAAAATAGTCTAACTGAGCATAAATATTCGTTTGATGAATTTCTTACCAACCATTTGCTGCTTGCCAAAGTTTTTGACCCGCCTTGAGTTGTTTTCGAAAAAATGCTGTTGTATCCAATTCGACTCGTAAATTGTCCCATATAGTGCAGTCGAATTACCTTTTTTTCATGACTTAAGTCCGAATTGAAGTAGCTAAGTGGAAAGGGGTAGGTTTGATAAATACAAATCGAAAGGCGACCATCCAAGATCTTAGATGCGTGCAAGGGGTGCGTGGTAGGGGTGGAAAGGGGGTGAAAACGGTTTTTTGCAATTTGCAGCGTAAATACGCATTTTATTGAAAAAAGTTAAATAGAAAAGTTGTAGATAATAAAAAAATCGACAACTTTTGTCTGAAACATTTTTTCACATAACCTAAAAATAAAGGCTAAAAAAGCAAAAAACCATAATTTTCGTTTTTTATTTTTTACTCAGCGAAAAATCAATATTTTGTTATGAAATTCAGTACAGTGATAGCTTTTTGTATCCCAAAAAAGTAGAATTTTTTTTATTTATGATAACTCAATTTTTTTTCGACATATTAACGATTTTCGAAAAAAAGACCTCATTTTGTAACGGCTCCCAAGGTCCGAATTTTTATTTTAGACGCCTCTTGAAGGTCTCATTTTTTTCGTAATGACTTTAATTTTCATATGCAATAATAAAAAAATACTACTCCTAGCAAAAAAAATCGTTTATAATCGAAAAAACTGAAAAATTCATAATTTTTCACGCGTATCTTTTTCCTACCCTTCTACACGTTATATTACTCTCAAAAATATTTCATGTACATGCATTTAATTTATCACACCTTATTGCAGTTTGTAGGATTAAAATAAAGGAAATTATGGACGTCTATATTGATTAAAAAAATAAAAATTATTTGATACGTGCATACGATGAATTATACAAAGAAAGTACAATTTTACTGTTTCTTATTTTTAATTATATCTCGCCCTTTTGACTTGCGAATTACATTCTTCTTCCTCTTGTACTTCTACTTCATCGTCATCTTCATTTTCGTCTTCATTTTCATCATCTCCGTCTTCATCTTTATCATGTTCGTCTTCATCTTCATTATCATTTTCTGATTCTTCTTCGTCAGATTCGACATTTTCTTCCTCTTCTAGCATGCGATTCTCATCTTCAAATGCATCGTTTTGGTCAACGTGTTCTGAAGGATGTACATCGGCAATTTCTGTGATTGATTGCTCGATATTAGTACAATCATTAACGCCGTAGCAATTCGAGCATAAATTCGTACACTTTAAACCGTGTTTTCGACAACTGCATCTTGAAGAACTGCAACCTTTTTTGCAACTGCAGGAAATTTTTTTTAGCAGACTGTCTGGAATTAACTGAAATATTTTTGAGAGTAATAACGTGTAGAAGGGTAGGAAAAAGATACGCGTGAAAAATTATGAATTTTTCAGTTTTTTCGATTTTAAACGATTTTTTTGCTAGGAGTAGTATTTTTTATTATTGTATATGAAAATTAAAGTCATTACGAAAAAAATGAGACCTTCAAGAGGCGTCTGAAATAAAAATTCGGACCTTGGGAGCCGTTACAAAATGAGGTCTTTTTTTCGAAAATCGTTAATATGTCGAAAAAAAATTGAGTTATCAAGAATTAAAAAAATTCTACTTTTTTGGGATACAAAAAGCTATCACTGTACTGAATTTCATAACAAAATATTGATTTTTCGCTGAGTAAAAAATAAAAAACGAAAATTATGGTTTTTCGCTTTTTTAGCCTTTATTTTTAGGTTATGTGAAAAAATGTTTCAGACAAAAGTTGTCGATTTTTTTATTATCTACAACTTTTCTATTTAACTTTTTTCAATAAAATGCGTATTTAGGCTGCAAATTGCAAAAAACCGTTTTCACCCCCTTTCCACCCCTACCACGCACCCCTTGCACGCATCTAAGATCTTGGACGGTCGCCTTTCGATTTGTATTTATCAAACCTACCCCTTTCCACTTAGCTACCTCAATTCGGACTTACGTCATAAATTGGTCAGTTTTTCACGTAATTCGACTGCACTAATAATATCTTAATCTCTTTGTTCTAAATATCCAAATAAATTTAACGTAAACTTTTCTTTCAAGATTACGTTTTAGTTAGAAGTTGTGCACGCCTATGTATTTCGAGGTTTCGGAAATTAGTATTCTGAGAATTTACTCCACCTTATACTTCAAACGTACTATACACCCTTTACGTCTGTCAAGTCCGACCAAATTTCGAGTGCTGCTTCCATATTTAGAGAGCTGCGCCCAAAATCCTGGATTATATCCAGAAGAAAGCCTTTCGCCTTATAAATTCATCCCAGATCCCCTACATAAAGGCCCACAAGGAGTTTGTCTCATATGCATCCCTTTACCATTCACCTCGAACTGAAATTTTCAAAAGATCATCTCCAGAGTGTCAGCAATGTGGAATTCTTTGCCCGCTCATGTTTTTCCTTCCCCTTCCAATTCACAGCCCTTCAAATCTCTCATTAACCAAATTCCCCACTCCTTCTTTGAGGAGTCCACGGTGCATAGAGGCACCTTGCCTTCGTAGATCGCCACACTAAAAGAAATGTGAGCTCTTGAGCCTGACCTTGCATTAGTTTATGTACTATTAATCTTCAGATATTAATAGCTTCTTTATCTAAGCTTTATCTAAAGTCATCGAGAGAATCATTCTCGACAGAATCTTAGCTGAGAATGACGAAAGACATCATCCCGGACTACCGGTTTGGTTTTAGAGCTGAACACTCCTGTGAGCAGCAGGCTTAAAGATTGACTGAAAACATCTTTGGTCACTGGGCATCTAATCGTAATCAGTAAATTTTCACTCTGGTTTGCCAAAACTAATCAAATCTTTCTTCAAATCACGAACCTTTCAAGTAAAAGTCAGATCTTCCATTTCACTGATAAGGAGAATCGAAGTTGGAGTTCCTCAAGGTTCGGTTCTCTCTCCGATTCTATACGGCAGACCTCCCGAGTGTATCGGACTTACCAAAGTCTTTACATTTACGGATGATACCGCGATTTTATCAGACTCTTGGAAATTTCCCAAGGGCGTAGAATACCTCCAAAAAATGACCGATGCCTATATAGTATGGGCGGAAAAATGGAAGATCAAAATTAATGCGTGAAAATCGCAATTGATCAATTTTAGTAAAAAACGCGATCGGCCAAATGTCGACTTTATGTTGAACGATTTTATTTTACAATGGAAAAATGAAGTTAAATATTTGGTTGTTATGTTTGACAGAAAATTGACAAAGTACTCACATATAGTAAGAAAAACGAACATTTTTAAGTGTGCTCTTTGGTCCTTCATGTCAAAAGGCAGCAAACTGAATTTAAGACATAAACTGACTCTATACAAGACTTGTACTCACTTTCACAAACTTTTCCTTCTGGAAAAAGTTAATCTTGCAGTTTACGGCCTCATTGCCTCTCCAAGCAAGTTCAAATGAGCAAAAGTGAAAAAACTTTTTTTGTGTTCCATCGGGGGTTTCTTCTTCGTAGCTTTTGATCATTTTTAATAGTTCTTCGGTGGATAATGCTTTTGACTGAGTTTTCTTTTTTCTGGACAACTTTGAAGCTGCCTTCGCTTGGTGTCTCTGGTCAATCTTGCATATTTGAAAGATATATCGGTGAAAGGGTCGATTTTTATGCTGTATTCCGTAAAAATATTTTGTTATATCAATATCTTCTCTGGTACTAAGTACACTTTTCAGCATTGAGTAATTTGACCACAATGTAGAAGCTTTTAACTTCTTCGATAAATCTGAAAAGTATGCAATCATTACATTTTCAGATCGCGAGGTTGTATTTTGTTCTTGGCAATAATCCATAAAACGTTTATAAGCAAATTCATATTTTTCTTTGGATTTATTTGGCAATAAATTTAAAATGGCATTTGTAGCAGTATTTAGTAATTCTGGTGGTGTCCTGCACCTCTGAACATTATCATCGCTGTCCATTTTAACTAAGTAACTAGTACCAAACACTAACTGACTTTTGTCACAATAATAAACAACCAGTGTTTGTCAAGGAAACTTACTGTCTAGATCCGTATGCGACATCGAGTAGCAGCGGTTGTGTTAAAAAGTATTGTCGATAATACAGATTCCTTAAATTTATATCTAGTGCCATCTGTCAATAAGAAGTACTCTGCCATAAAATAGACAGCTACAGTCTACAGAAGCAAACATGGTCCGCGGAAAATATGCCAACTAATTTCAAGGTTATCACAATCAGCCAATCACGAGCCAATGTTAACGATAATATCAATTTTAGTGGCTGCATAAGTGAGATGAAAATACAACTACAGCGACAAGGACACGCCCACCCAGGGTTCATGTTTGCTTCTGTCAACTGTACATTTCAACGAAACTATACGAGGTATGTTCAAAAATATGAATTTTACCAAGAGCAAAGTACCTCAATTTTTTATAATATCGAAAATTGTTATCAAGAAAATTTATTTAAAATTGTAAACTATATCTAACAAACATTTAACTCATTTGTTATCAAAAATTTGATAACCTTTTAGTTTCCCAACTTGACTGTTGCAGCATTTTGTTGATGTTTTAAAATAATTCGTACACATAACACCGTTATTTATTTTACAATCTAACATGAATAGCAATTATAACAATAAGTTGTTAAAAAATATTTGCAAAAAATATTAAGTAATAGATTTTCTTCGATCAAACCGCCATTGCCTTAACGTACCCACCTTCTCTTTCAATACAAGTTTCCGTTCTACGACAAAATTCTTTTAACACATTTCTAATCATGTTGGGAGTTATAGTCTGAATGGTTTCCGTAATAACCTTGTCCAAATGTTGGACGTTTGTAAACGGCCCTTGTTTGTATACATTCTCTTTCAAGTAACCCCAAAAGAAATAATCTAACGGGGTTAAATCTGGCGACCTAGCTGGCCAAAAAGTCTCTGAATAACTGTGGATTACTCTTCCGTTAAATAAATGATCCAGATACTGCTTTACTTCCAATGTACTATGACATGTAGCGCCGTCCTGCTGGTACCATATTTGTTGCCGTTAATGTAGTGATAGGTCATCAATAAAATCAAACACGTGAGTTTGTAAGAAATTTAGATAATTCTGAGAGGTCATGGATTGTTATATATAAATGTTAAATATAAATGAGTTAAATGTTTGTTAGATATAGTTTACAATTTTAAACAAATTTTCTTGATAACAATTTTCGATATTATAAAAAATTGAGGTACCTACTTTGCTCTTGGTAAAATTCATATTTTTGAACATACCTCGTATACGACTGAAAAATTTTAATATCTGCCTAAAATAACATACTGTATAATTTGAAATCATATTTTTTGTTAAATTATTATTTTTACGGAACCAGAAGCATCGCTGGGGAAAGTGTGTAGAATTACAAGAATAGACAAATTAATAATTTTGTTATTTAGGTACGTATCAAAAATGAGGAGAAGCACTTTAAATGACAAATTAAAGTATTTGACTGTGGGTAGAACAAATTCAGTGACACTGTCACGCCAATAGAGAAACGTAACACTCAATCTCAATGTATACATTAGTGGTATTCTTTCATACCAATCTAACTCATCTCAATAAGTTCAAGTAATCCTTGACTAATTCTTTCGGTTAAGATGAGTTCCCCACCATCTGACAAATTTTGATTTGATATCTCATCTTTCTCATCCAACTTATCTAAATGAAAAGCAAGATTAGTTGGATTGGTTTAGACTTTCCTAACCTCAAATTTTTAAGTGACAGACTTCATTGATTCTGATTCAGTTGTATGGTTTGTGTTCATTGTTTATGACAAGGATAATAAATGTTGTTAATTAATTTTTAATAATTATTGAAATAAAATTGTCATTTATGATGTATATTATTATATAAAATAATTATCTGATGATTGACAATAAAAAAGGAATACAGAACACAACTTCAATGCTAAAGGAAGCAGAAATAAAAGTGAAATAAAATGAGGTTGTTTACATCATGTAGGTTTACTCGCAATTTGACATTTCTGACAGCAGTGACAGCTGACTTTGTAATTCTGTTCTTTAACTAATCCAACTCATCCTCTAAATTGGTTGAGTTGAAGTAATCCTAGATTGGTTTGGATTTTTGGATTGGTACGAAAGAGTACTAGTAATATCAACCTAATTAATTTTACTTACTTTTCTTAATATATTTCCTGCTTTCCTGAAAACAAATTTCATTTTTTTTAAGTTTACTTAAACAAAGTGAAAAGAACCTTTTACTTTTTTATTTTAAACAATTTGGTGTCCCTTATTGTGTCTGTAACTACACATTTTATCGCTTTTGTCAACGTATCACTTCCCAATTTTGCAAAAAACAATTGCTGCGTCACACAGTCTCATAATTCACAGCGCAAGTACGACGACAGACAGACAGACAGGACTTTTTACGTTGTTGAACAACGTAGGTCACATCCTGTATCCTTAATTAGCGATCGGGAGAGAAAAGGAGCCATTGCTATGGACCAAACTTCGGTGATTTATGAGCTGCTCGAGGTTTTTACACCCGTGCCTCCGATAACGCCGACAACATTAACAAAACTTGTAAAAAAGAATCGAGATCTATTAATTTTAAGAACATATATATATAAAAATATAGTTTGTATTATTTGTTTTCTTGGGTTCAAGGTTAATAATTAAAATTTAACGTTTCGCTCCTGTTTGGGAGCTTTTTCAAAAATATTTATTTTAATACTGTATTGGTGTTTCATTATGTAATTAAATTATGGTAAATTTGGCTCAGATTTTTGATGTCTTGTTTATCGTTTATTGAATTCTTTTCTTTCCTTATAATATGTATCATCTCTTTGACTGTTATAGTGCGATTCTGTGCCAACTGTAAAAAATATCTGTAAGATTTTACAGGACTGTAAGAAATTTTCAATTCTGAGAGCAACTGTAGCTTACAGATTCTCGTAGATATTTACGAATTTTGTAAATATTTACGCCTACCTTGGGAGCAGTCGTTAGCTTACAGATTACGTATTTTGAGGTTATGTTCATTTTAAAAATCACCCATTATGGTAGCTTTTCCCCAAACTGTTAATCATCTTTCCTCTGTGGGTGTCATTTCCAAATTCAATTTTGGTCCGGATCCAGTTTTTTTGGAATGTTCCATTATTTTCCGGCATTTAGCCTTGGTGGTATATTTCCAATCTTTAAACCTCTAAAAATAAAATTTACAATTCCTATAAATTGGGGACATGTAACTATACATTTATAATCGCTTTACTTTCTTTCATTCCTCAACAGTTAATTCTGGACCTTTACCGATTGCCGATTACCGATTGTTCAATAATTGTAAAGTTAATTCCTTCCATTTATTATGTAAATAATCCGGTTCGACAGTAGGGTATGAGGTGTTAGTTCTGAATATTGTATCATTTTCCATTAATGATAAATAAATATCAAATTGTTCTTGTGTGGTATTTCGCAAACGTTTTCGGTTTTTATCTTGAGTATCACTTCGAAACAAAACCATAAATTGCAATAAACAAATAAAATACAATATTTTGTGAATAGTTACCTCATTTTATTTAAAAAGAACCAAATTGCAAATAAAATATACAAAGAAAATCAAAGCACTCAACACCTTAACCTATAAATTTCCAGCTGACAAGTACGCGATCACACCAATAACATGAGTGAAGTTAGCTGTTTCTATAGAAGTAGTTCAAATTATCAACTATAAGCGCACCGCTTACAGACGTTTGTTCAGAATTGCACTTTTTATTTTGTCTGTAAGAACGCGCGTTACAGACCGTAAAATTTACAAATCTATAAGCTTACAGGTGATTGCACAGAATCGCACCATAAAGCTATGTCTACAAACTAACCTTATATATATAACATTTTGTAGTAATTGGAGTCTTGTACTACAAACATATTGTATAGTCCTGAGAATGTTTATTTAGTTAGAAAATAGTCAGACACAGAGAGTTGTGGCTTTTTTTTAATAATCAGCCAAGAACATTTCTTACATCTACGTGGATTCCGGCCAATTTTCATAAAAAATGGTGTCGATGTAAGCACCTCCACCAAAAACTCATTTTTTTTCAAAATCTGTCTTTTATTCTAGTTTAAATATTTGTATAATGATCTCACACACTAAAATAACTCAAATACATCCTATAAATCTAAAGTCATTTTCAATTGCTTCACTTTTTCTTCTTTTTATTCTGAATAATAAAGTATAAAATTTTAATTGATTTGCGCGCTACCTTCTGTTTTCCCCTTTATTGCATTTTCCATATTTTTTCGTTATATTCATGGGAAATTTAAGTTCGTTTGTAACACACGTGTGTACTTTATCCTAGTTAATATCAATATCCGTTTCGCGGATCTAAATCGGTCACATTTTCACTTTCCGATTCAAGATATTATTATATAATGTAGGTACCCCTAATTTGTGCTACTAAACATGTAACAAAGGTAGCGCTTTTCAACCTAAATTAAAAAAATAAAGTTAGGTTAGGTATAGTGTTTACAAAATTGAATCTCCAAAATGTAATGCTGTATATCAAGCAATGAGAAATTTTGATGTAAGACACATTGAACACTTAAGAGTATAGAGATTACAACAATTGGATATAAGTTATACTATGAAAAAAAACTACTTGAAATCATTGACTTACCTTAGCCATGTCCACAAGGCCCCAAAAAGGCCAACTCTCCGATTTTTCACTAATTTTACTGTACCATTGTTAATTGTTACAGTTTAAAAGTTCTTATACGATAAAAATCATTCAAATTTAAACTAGATGGTGTATTAGTCCAAAAAGACCAATAAAAATATAAAATAAGGATTGTTTTCTTGTAATTTTATTTGTAAAAGTGTAGGTTTCCTAGATTTATTGCTTCTTTCAAATCCCTAAAAATATTATACAAATATTTTCTTAGAGGTTTGTTTTGATGTAACTTTGCCATTTGTCAATTGAAATTTTAGTTGTTTTACAAGAATAGTTTAACCACATCATTAATTATAAAAAGATATCTGTTTAATTACCTTCAACTGGTTTGTTTCAAATAGTTTAACTTTTATAAAAATTGCCTAAATGGTAGAATAGGAATATATACTGACAGCTTGTTAGAAACTTCTGTTGGTCTTTCTCTCTTTCTTTTCTTTGTGAGCTTCTGAATAAAGCATGTGCTTCTAAATCACATTTATTTATAATCTTTATAAGGATATAATAACAGGTCAAGAATTCTATAAGGCTACAACAACATCAACAGGTATGTCTTATATTTACCTTCCTATACAATCATTTTTACAGTACCTAAAGCATATATTTTTGTTAATTATTCTTTTTAGGCCTTCTTCTTTCTTCCCTTCTTTACTACTTTCTTTCTGATATTTACTTCAATTCTAACATCATTGAACTTCACCTCATTTGTACATACTCAACTACTTGCTGCTTTCGGAGAGCTTCATTAGGACCCTTTACTTGGGTTGCATAAGCTATTACACTATTGAGCATTACTGCCGACACCAATTACTTAATTTGGGGTATTTAATATGGACATTCTCAGCAATATCATTAGTTATACATATCAAACACAATAAAACACACATCTATCCACATCTTATTATTCTTACCACTAGAAAGACTTGAAGAGGGTACTCACTCGTTACTACTTTAACCACTTATTTAGTTGATAGTAATATTCCAATTATAGTCGCTAGTTTTATTGTATATTGATAAATTGTTTCATCAATAATGATATTTTAATATTTAAACCAAAAGTATATATATACATTTGGTGCATAGTTACACAATTATATAAACGTAAAATAAAAGTATATTCACCATTATTACACATACCGATTAAATATTAATAATTATTATTTTTAATTATTTTGTCATCATTGCTACAAACAGCTGTTTAAACTTCACACCGCTTAATCTTCTTTACCTAATAGATACATGACTTGGTCCTAACCTAGACAAGTACAGCCACTTATTATATTATACCATTCTATTATTGCGTTATTTAGGTTCTGTGTTATTTATTTAAATATCTTCTAAGATATTGAGACGTCATTCATATCGTTACCTTTGATGCACAAATTTAATGAAGGATTCTTTGTATTAGGGAAGGAATCCTTCTGTTCGGTTAACAGTGTCGTCGACATCAGTAACAGTGGGATTCCCGGGGGAGATAGTCGACGATAAGGGGGTTGTGAACACCCCTGCTAATCTAGCAATGATTGCATACGCAATATTAGATAACACTTTCGGTAGGGATTTGGCGACGACGTACGCGCTCATGGACTGGACCCAATTATACAGGGGACACAAGAAATGTTAGATCTATTAAAATAATACTTGATTTTGGATAATATTCTACAGATTTATAGTTTGTAATATTAAAAATATTTTTTCCGTAATTTTGTGTAGGTTTCTTATTCTTTCATATAATTTTCTTTTAATACCGATTTTATAGTTCTCTTTTATGGGATACTTTTAATATGGCAGAGCCACCTTTTCTTCTTTGAGCTCTTATTTGATTTGTTAGTTCCGGTTTTCCATTCATTTTCATTAGTTCTTCATTTGTTCGTCTCCTCCACATTTCCTCTGTTTTTTTTTGTTGGTCCAGAAGTTTTCCTTTGCTGTTATCTCCCCTATACCCATACCTTTCTGTTTACTTGATTTCAGTTTCCATGTTTCACTAGTGTACAGTACTCTAAGTTGTATAACTGTTTCAGATTGCCTAAGTACGTCAAAAACCTTGGTCAACTAAAGGAATAGGCATCTCCTCCAAAAGTAAATGCAAAAGATGACTTTTATAAAGATTGCATTTACATTTGAAAAATTCCTTAATGAATTAGCACCAGTCATCTAATATTGATGAACCTGATTTAAATTAACTAAATAATATTAGCAATAATATTGATTCTAAGATACCTCACAGTGGTGAAGCAATTTCTAAATTCCTTGCATCTAAAAAGACCTCCAATAGTTTTTTTGTTAGATCAGTTACTAATTCTTGCAGTATCAATAGCTTATCCATCAAAATATTCTTGAACATTCCTGAGGTTGATACTTTAACATCATTGATAAATTAATCTTAGGATAATGATATTATCTTTGTGAATTGTTTTAAGACATCCATCATGATTCCACTCAAAAAAAGTGGCGACAAAAAGATTACGTGTAATTTTAGAACCATAGCTCTACTACCCACTTTATCTAAAATAATGGAAAGATTTTTCTAAGGCAATGTTTTGTGTCCTTGATGAAGTATATATTGTCATCAAAAAATTGTACATAACTAGGTACCAGCTTTTAGGATTTTGCCAAGGCATTTGACTACGTTAATTACAAGATTCTGTTAGGTAAAGTTAATTTTTATGGCACCCTGGCCATCTGTGGAAATGGTTTAAATCTTTTTTTGAAAATAGAAGGTTGCTTGAACGCGCCAATGTAAAAGACTCCAGTAATCCCCCCATAAATAGTGGTATACCACAAGGTTCAGTTTTAGGTCCAATCCTTTTTTTGATCAACGATATTCCAGTTTTAATATTAAATGGGAAAATTACTCTATTTGTAGATGACACTAGTGTGACCTGGAGAAATTCGGACTTGAAAAACTTGATAATTAAACATTATCAGACATCTGCTTTCTATAAAGGTCTGGTCAAATTCAAATAGACTTTGCTTTAACGCATACCAAAATGTACAAAGGTACATTGCAACCTCTTACTTTCATCTTCAACTACATTATGTGGTCTGTGTTTTTGGGGTTCCTGTACTTAACATTATTTTGAATCCATGAAGAGTTAGTAGGACCCATTGCAAGTCATATTTTAAAACGTACAAAATTCTAATTCTTCCAGCTCTATTTGTATTAGAGTCTGTTCGATTGGGTCGTAAATATATAGAAAAAAAAACAACTGATAAACCAATTCATAGATATCAGACTAGAAATATGGATTTGGATGTCTACCTTCATCGGACTTATTTAAAAACTGGTTCATTAACAATGCTAGGAAATTTCATAACTCACTTCCAGCTGATTTAAGGGCGTCAAAAGATAGTAGCCACAACAAAGGTCAACTGTTTTTTTATTCTGGTTTCATTGTGTTCAATAAATCAGGCCGAGATGAATCTTTTAAGTTACTGTAAACAACACAAATAGCGCTGGTATGTCAAAACATTCTGAGTAGGTATAACCTCAAAAATGTCCAAATTTACGATAGAGCTGTCAATTGCCAGATTGCAACACCAGTGTTGCCAAATCCCGAAATATAAAAAGCAACCCTCGTATTAGATTTTTATGTTTTTCTCTCTCTCTACTTTAAGTATTTTAAATCCTCACTCATAGCTGTCGATCAGTGTTGTTTGATATGGATTTTATTGGCATTTTTAAAGTTCCATGTACATTATTTTTTTCGGTAAATCCCTCGTATAGGTTCGCAACGAGCATCTGCATTAGATGCTGTCTCGATAAGGTGACTAGTTAATGGTTCTATTAACTCGATACGAGTGATCCTGAGGGAAAACATTTATTTAAGGGGTGGTATCATCCTCTTTTAACTAGTCAGTTTAGTTTTATAATTAACATCCCAAGTAACCAGTTTTATTAGGTACTTCAAGGATGCTTTAAAACTATATTTTAAAACTACTAATATTAAAACCATTTGATCTTGAAGAAAGCTTTAAGGTCGCAATAAAACCGTTTGTAAAACTCGATTTTTAAGACGCTACATGAGAAAAGGTGTAAGGGTTTAACTAAGAATGTCTCTAGAAGAATTTAATACCCAAATATGTAAATATGAAAGGTAAAACTCAATCAAGGGAAGCACAAAAAGTAATTAAAAACGTCCAACAAATGTGGATTAAAGAGGCAAGTAGAAACTGGTTGAAAATAAGATAATAAATGTTTTAAATTTTTTTTATTCAATAAAATTTACAAATTCAAACACATTAAGGATTAAAAACAACTGGAATTTTACGATTAACATCATTAGAAGTAGGTATTTTTGGAGAATTACAACTTGTACTCGTTTGCTTAAACACTTGATTCGAGGTACTGGATTGATTTTCAGATCCGCCAAGTATTCAGCAGTCTTATTGCTTATTGACTCTCCAATTTAAGATTCTGCAACGGATGAAGATTTACATCCACCTAAACGTTTAAGTTTTACTAGATCAGCTCCAGAATTTGCGAATATAGTAGCTGAAGAACGACGGAAACAATGTCCCGTGTACTTTTCTCAATTTGCAAGTTTCAAAATATCTGCAATCTTCTTGGGGATATTATATATATTGTTATGGTTTTATTTTACGAGGTTTGGTAATTTATTTACAATTAATTAGTTTATTAATTAAAACTCTTAATTTATCTAGCCCCAAGTTGGGAATGTCAAATTGTAATGTTTTGATTTATTTAGTTTATTATAATTAATTATTTTTGTTGTTGAACGCCCTATGAGAATTGAACTAACTCGGTGAAATTATGAATTTGTTTAATTTATAACCCGACTCTTACCTTGGGTAGGATTCAAGAAAACTCAATTTTAATCTTATATATATAAGATAATTTTTCTCTTTTATTGACTTACTCGATGTTTGCACTGAAACAAAATTTTTATTTTATAAAATACAATAAAATAACTAAAACTAATTCATAAACTTAACTAACCTGAAACAAAAATCGAGAATTAAAAGTCCTTATTTTTCTATGATAAATGATAATATAAATCAAAAATTCTTATATTTTGGACAGAAATGTCTAAATCAAAATTATGTCTAAACATGAAAAACCATAAGAGTCATAAAATGTCAAAATGTCAAAAAAGATATAAACAAAGTATTAGCATGGTAGAGAAGCACGTAGATGTGTTACATATAAAACACTAAAATATAATTGAAAAATTGTTTGTTGTAAACTACGTATAAAACTATTAATATTGTTCAAGTGTTTATCACATGTAAAAATATTTCATCATTTTTCGTAAATTTAGGTTATTTTTTGCAAATTTAAACATTTGAAGCTCGAATTATATGTCATATTTGTCAAAATCGGAAAAAAGTATAAAAGGACCAGGGAATTGAATTTTCCTTCTCTTGTTTCTCGCTGATCCATGCCGTATACGTCGATTGGTAATTAATTAGCATCATAAATCATATTAAAAAAAACTTTGGTGAATCAACGTATTCAACAAAAATATTATTTATAAAGTATTTTAACAGTATAAAAGTACTTACCAATAAAGTCAATTCAACAAAAACCATCCAAATAATTAATTGATCAATTTAAACATCACAGAATAATAAAAACAATATAAAAATAATAAATTATAATAAACTAAATAAACCAAAACATTACAAATTGACATTTCCCAACTTGGGGCTAGATAAATTAAGAGTTTTAATAAATTAAATAATTAATTGTAAACAAAATACAAAACCTCATAAATATAACCATTACAATATAGTATTTATCTCCATTGGTTGAGTAGTGCACTTTTGCTGTCCGTAATTCACAAAAAACTTACTGTGAGGTACGTTTTTGGGGCGCAAGGCAATATACTTTCTCACAATTTCCAAGAAACTCACTCCACTTTTCTTGTCAGCAATACAAAATGACCTACCCTGCTTGGTTTTAGTATCAGATGATGAAACGATTATCATCAATTTTCTGTCGCTCCAAGCACACCAAAAATAGCAATAACCTTCATCAACAAATGGACGTCATCAGGAGCTTCTGTCAGAAATTTAATTATGTCATCTGGCTCCAGGATTTTGGACTTTTTAGCTGTGTATCTTCCACTCAAGTTTTTGAATAAGGTGGTAAACTTGCTGAATTTAGAAGTGTCACAATTTTCATTAACCAACAACGTACGCTTCAACATCGAATAATATCTACGACCATTATGACGATGGCATCGTTTTCTTCGACTTTTCAGAAAAATAACACACATCATCCTAGATTTTTGTGGCAACAATAAACTTTCTGCTTCCAACGCTGCATTTTCTATATCTGATGGCAGGTTTTCCTTTTCTTGTGTCAATTTTTTTCCGTCCATTTCGTATTTATTCACTTTGTTCATAAAACGCAACAATATTCTCCGAAAACGAAACATTTAATGACAGAGTAACTCATATCCCTAGCAACGGAGCAACACAATTGCGATTTTTGTGCCCAAAATTACAATTTCCTTTAAAATTCTATTTTCCACCTGAACTTGAAGTCTTGCTATAGAAAAAATGTTGTGTTGTACACGACGATAAAATCGCATTATTTTCTCGAGTATAATTACCGTCTCGACTGACGCTCTCGAAGATAAAGTACAGTTTTATCGTCTTGTACAATAAATTTATTATTATTGTGTACGATACAGTGACAAAATAACCTTAAACTCAAATAGATTTATTCATAAGTTTTAATACTTACATTAGGAATATGTTTAAAACTACATTAAAACTAAAATGGCATGACGATGACCAAATTTAAACCTAGGAAACTTTCAGTATTTCATAAAACTAAAAAGTTACTAGAACTAAAGCATTTATAAAACATATTAAACCTAAATAATAGTATTCTGTACCCTTAATTCTTTTCATTTAAACTTGTATTAAAGCTAACCAGTTTCTATAAACAAGGGTATACTTACAAGGTAACTTTAAAACCATTAATAAAACTTTTTAAAAACCCCAATAAACCAAAAAGGTTTTTATTATGCTACTTGAAATTAAAATGTCGCTTACCCAACTTACACTAGTTAAAATGTCAATGAGAACAATAATAGTCTAAAGGAAGCACAAAATTGGACCATATTAAAAAAATACGACAACAAATTGTAAAATTTATCATAGAAGTCTATGTTGACTGGTGTAAAAAAGAAGATGAAGAAACGCAAGGATAAGAAGTGTGGCATAGATAGAGAGAGGTAGATACACTCGTCAGCCAACGTGATTGATGAGAGGTTTATGGAATTAACGTATTTACGTGCGTTAGACAAAGACGGAGTGCGTAGAAGAAAAGGAAGTAAAAGGAAGTAGCCGACCGCCTTTTGTTTTGGGAGTGTCGACCGAAGCAGCTTCTTATTCGCCGATTCTACGATGTTACTTGAGAATCTCATCTTTCAATGTCGATGCTTAGGTACACATAAAATGTTGAACGTATGTACGTATACATATATGTGTGTGTTTGTTTGTATGCGTGTGTTATTTTTTATTTATCCGGCAATGTTATGCGAGAGGACGTAGCAACGTAGATTAAATTTTTCCTCTTTCATTTTGTATTTGTATGTTATACAGGATGGGAGGATCCCGAGTGTCTTTAACTGACAGATTCAACATTAAATTACCATTGAATTTAAAGAGAATGATAATAAAATATTTCCAAGGGTATTCTTAGAAATTGTAAGGGTTTGAAGATGAATATCTGGTATAGTATTTCCAATATTAATTGCTAAAATCCATTTAAAAGTGTTATACAGAGTGAGTCAGTTTACTAGGCTTCAAAGTAGAAAGAATGGCATGAAAACAACATATTTGTCCCGTTAACATCCACTCTGTATAGTCGGAAGCCAGCTCTCTCTAGACTGGTAGTTGTACAGAGCGAAAACAAGTGGGGTACGCACGCGACTTGCTGACGGCTTTTAATGGTCCGTTGTATTCTGTTGCGTGCAGGGATCTGGGGGTGGTTTTTTGTGGCAGTTTTTATATAACTCATTAAGTCGGTGTCTAGTGCGGAGGCGGAGGGTCAAGATTTTTATTTGGGACTGTTTAGTATTAACTTTAAATATCTTTGTTTCGGTAATTCGTTTTTAATAATTGGTTTACGTACTGTAATTTTTGCCCATATTAATTGACAACCTTAAATTAGTTACATATATTATGGCAGCGTTTTGGAGACCTTTTTGAATCAGAAAATGGAAATCCAAATCAAAATTAAAATTCAGAATCGCCAACAGGTGAGGTTAGTAGCGAATTTTGCAATAAAAATTTACACATTCAGTGTCAGAGGGTTATTATTTTAAATATTACAATGATTTAATTTTACTTTAATTTTTATGTGTTATTTATTATAGTTTATTTGTTAATATCCCACGTTGGTATTGTCAATTTATTATGATTTAAATTTAATGATTATTATTATTTAAATTGTTTATAGTTAATTTATCAATATCCCGACTTAGTTCTATTAATTTGATATGTTTTAATTGGTTTGATTATTATAATTTATAATTTTGTTTTGTTTTATTGGTTTTGTCAAATGTTTTGATTGATTTTAATGATTAAATACTATTTAATTTTATATAAAGTTTACTTGTTCTTCTGTAATTCTATGGTTGGGCGCCTTATCAAAATTTTAACTAGCTCAGACTATTTGTTTTGAAATTTAAATTTAAAATCTGACTCTTATCAGGGTAGGATTCAAATTAAAATATTATTTAATAATTAACACACAATAAATTTAATGTCAAATATTTCAAAGAAATTTTACAAAAAACTGTTAATTGGTTTTCATATGTTTAGTACAAATAAAATTAATTTACAGTCACAAAATAACAAATACACAAATACTAAATTTTAACTATGACACGTACCTTTTATTATAAAGTTCGTTCACTAAAAATTGCTATTGTCTAAATGGAACAGAACAAAACTCGGATCGGCTTCTCCTCGTCCCCTGTCAGAAATGCAATACCAACAATATGGCGGCTAAGGACCAGTTGCAGAAAGAATGCTCAAATTTAATCTTTCAAATTCTCTTGGAATCAGTCTCTGATTTGACAAATTTATTACTTTGGTAAGTAATTTAATAATGGTTGATTATTTTACTGCATGTATTTTTAATATTACATGTATTACTTTAACATAAACAGCTTTTAATTAATGCAAAAAATTTTCTTCTAGTTAGTAATCAATTAATACATACGATGTTAATTGCTCTGCTACCAAAATCAAAAGAGAGGTGAATCATCAATTTTCCGGCCTTTTTATAGGCTTCCAGGAAAAATGACAAGTATGACATCGAAAAACGAAATTCCATTGTTTAAATGCAAAATTCTAACCACAATTCTTGAATATGAAGGTAATGAAATTACAAAACTAATAGTATCTTTGTTAACTTACAGTGAAATCTTATCCTTATATTTACTAAAATTTTGTTTGTATAATTTTCTAAGTGACTTTTCCTAAGAAAATTTTAGATTCAAAATGCACAACTTTCTTGAGCTGTCAACTTATTTTAGACCTTCAAAATTTGAAATAAAACCATCATTTGTATTAAAATTACTATGAATCTGTTAAACTAATACTATTTTAGCTGGTAACTAATATTTTAAACTCTAACAACTAAAATTTAAACTTTTAAAAGATTCTGTTATTTGTAGGTATAACTTATGCATTATATAAGATAAGATTCTCTATGTTACAAAAGACTCACAACTTAAAATTTATATAAAACATTTACTTAACTATCCTACATACATTTTGTTACATAAAATGTCTTTGTTAGTGTTTGTACACTAAGTTTTTCAATATTTATTTCACTATGCACTATTAAAGTGTTCTATCAAAAACTTATGTGATTATGTCCAACATTATTGATATGGGAATTAGTTTACTGTATTTCACCACACCTGCTACATGTTTTTAATTGTTCTTATGTCTTTTTAAGGTACTCATGAGCTATTGGAATATTTGTTTGTACAATATCGAAGACTATAATTTGTCTTTTTATAATTTTGTAAGTACTTCCTTTTTATAATATTAATTTAAATACTTTATTAACTAAAATTACATGTTGATTTCTTAAACATGTGAAAACCATTAATACTTTTGATTTTTATTTTCTTTTTATTGTTTCAGATTAAACTTAGAATTTTAAAAGAGAACTAGGAAAAAGATGAATTGTTATGTAAAAGTGTACTAATTATGGATTGGAAATATTTAATTGTTATAAAGCAGCAAAATATGGATTCTATTGAATATAAAATGCCCATTACATTCTTTGTTTATATTAAATGTATGTCTTGTGAAAATTATGAACTTGGAAACTTTAGATGTACAAAAGAAAAAGTAAATGCTGATTCTATAAAACTTAATAATATATCCTTTTATTGTAAATTATAAGGTAAGTTCTACTTATTAAATTTTTAACTATTGGATATCTCAATATATATGTGTATGAAAAAATGAAGATAATAAAAAATCAGATGCGGTTATAATAAAGCGAATTAATACCTTAACTAAAATTTCTATTTACACTATTTCTCGGGTTATTAAGCGCGGTGACGTTATAGATAATTCGCAGGTGCGGAAAATAAAAAAACAAAATTTGCAAAAGTTGACGATGCTACAAAAGATGTCATAAAGCGAACGATTCATAATTTATATCAAGAAAATATTGTACCGACTTTAGACATCGTTCAAGAGAAATTACGAGATTATCCTGATTATAATTATAAAAGCTTAGAAACTTTACGCGGTATAATATTAGAATGCGCTTTTAATTATAAGAAATTAGATAAACGAATGGTTATAATGAAATCGCGGCGTATTATTGTACTCCGTGAAGAGTATTTAGGCAAAATAAGAAAGTATCCTGAATTAAAAAGGCATATAGTATACCTAGATGTGACTTGGTTTGACACATATGATACTGTTCAGTATGGCTGGGTAGATCAGTCTCGAAAGTGTAGTTTAAATGCGCCATGTTCGAGAGGAAAGCGTATAATAATTCATCACGCCGGAAGTGGAAAACGGTTTTATACCAAATGCGTTACCACTGTCTGCGAAAAATATTAAGCAATGTTCATTAAGAATAATAAAAAATTCTTCGTTTCAACGTAACTTCCAAGTTTATTCGAAAAATGTGTTTTAACTTACAATGACGGCCGTTTCGCTGAATAGCATCGTCAGATCTCCTACCCCTGGGTCAAGACATTCACAAAAAACTCCATTTGTTTACAAAAATCTCCACAACTGTTCGTTACAGTTGAGACAACCCATTCTACCCAATAAACAATTTTCGTGACTTATAGTAACTGATATTTTTATAAAGTAGGTATTTATAAAGGTTAAACAATTATATAAGAAAATACTTAGAAGTTTTATTGCAACACTTATAGTAAATTAGGTTTATTAGGGTTTTATGCCGTTACTATATGTTCTGGATTTATAATGAAGTGTTGTAACTATTTATTTTACTGTCTTATAAAACTTGAAGTAATCGTTACCTCAATTTATATAACAAATTTATATAAGGTTTGCCGTTACTTCCGTAATAAAACTAAGGGTTTCTGAGTTTTATAATAGCATCGTTGTTTACCTTTTTAAAACTTCAGATGCTTAAGTTCTTTTACAAATACGTTATGGAACTTTTAGTGACAAGTTCTTTTATAAATACGTTATGAAACTTTGGGTAACTGATGTTTTCTTTCTCAGAAAAAAGTTAACCTAAAAAAGGAGTGGTCTGAATGATACTTTATTAACTGTGTAGGTATACTTATAGTGAATATAACTATGATTAATTAAACATTTTGTCTGACACAAGATGACAACAGAGAGAATAAAAGTAAAAATGTAGTACCCAGGCACTTCTCTTTAAAAGCACAAACCACCTAAGGGTAGATTATTTCTGTAAGGGAGCACGATGTAAATTTTTCGAGGTTAAGTTCGTCAAAATTTCTTCTTTTTCTTCTTAACCGTTGAATATTACCACCATTATTTCTCTATCCAACACCTGTGGTGGGCTGTGTAAAACTTAAAGTTTTATAGAATCATCATATATGGATATATAGTGTTACTTTAAGTTTTATAGTGTTACCGAGAGTAATTTTATGGTAATTAATTTTTATAAGGGTGTTGGTTCTATCCGCCATGATAATTTTCTAAAACGCATATACAAAACAGGAATTAAATATTTAACATAATTTTGGAAAACTGATTTCAGATTGGACTCTTATTTTACATTATATTATAAGAACAAATAATTGATTCCGTTTGACGATCAAATTTTAAAAAATTAAAATAATTATTTTTTAAAATTTAATAACAATTTTCTTAATAATACATATTTGAAAGGCCAATGAATTTTTTAGAAGTGCCTTGCTAACATTTACAGTAAAAAAGCATTGGCAATATAATTTTGGTCTAACCTTACGTGTGGAAATGATGTGACAAGTAATAAAGTGCACATAATATATCACATCATCCATCTTATTATCATATAAACATGGAGACAAAAATGAATTAGTATGACCCTTGTTTAAAAGTGTGGAATTAACAAAAAGAAACATAATATAATAACATTATGTACGCTAAAAAGAGAAAACAGATATTGAAAATGTGACAAATGACAGCTTGACAAAGAAATAATTTAGTAATGGTAAGGTTACCAACAACTCTATAGGAAAAGTTTATAAAAGTAACCAGGTCAATAATAAAACTATCATTCCGCCCTCTTCCTAATAAAAGAAGTTTTATAGAAAGTTTTATAACGGTACCGGAAATATTTCTGTTACTTTTAGTTATAGACTTACAGGGTTGATTACGTTACTAAATGAACTTGTTTGCAATTCTTATAAATTGCTCCATTTAAGTGTTGTAAAGGGTTTATAAGAGTTATAGAAATATTACTATGCTTAACTTAAATAAATTACAGTTTTATAAAGAAGTGATGGTTACTTTACGGTTACTATTATATAAACGAAAATGTTTATTGGGTAGCCTGCAATCTCCTTATGCAGGTCCCTACCCTGTAATCCCCAGGTCTAAAAAACTTCATATCAAGGGTAAACATACTACAGTTTCAATCGACAGAGTCAAACCCGCATATATACTTGATTACAATTACAACAAACAATTTTCAGACAGCCAAACTTCTCTGTCACCAATAAATAACCTTTTTCCTGCACCAGACGAATTCCCCACGTTACCAGTAAATCCAATTCGCCCAGAATATTCCAAAACTAAGTCAGGACGACATGTAAGATTCCCACAAAAATTTACTCCTGATTAGAGAAAAGCAGTGCCGTTACTGACGATGCTATTCTGCGAAGCGGCCGTCATTGTAATTAAAAACCTAATTTTTTCAAATAAACTTGGAAGTTACGTTGAAACGAAGAGTTTTTTATTATTCTTAATAAGATGGACTTTCAAAAAGTAAGAGTTAGTACAATAAATTTATGCAATGTTCAGCCATTAAAATTATAACCATTTTTTTTATTTGTTGATTTGCATTGTTGAAGTTACGTTACTTTATTAATTTTAATTCTATTAAGTCGGTAATCATATTATTTTAGATCTAATTTTTACAGTTTTTGTCGAGTTTTAAGTATACCTAGTAGAAAGTGGTCTGCGAGAAAAAAAAGTTTGGGAGCCTCTGGTGTAAATGGACAAAATTTATAAATAAAATCAAAGTGTATATGAAAAGTATAGACATTTATAGCAAGTATATTGGCTCTATCAGAAGTTTAATCTCTTATATTTCGGGATTTGGCAACCCTGGTGTTGCAATCTGACAACTGACAGCTCCATAGTAACGTTGGACATTTTTGAGGTTATACCAAGAATGATAAACATTGGGTACATTCAAGAGGTCCCAGCGGCTGAGATCGCTTAGTAAGGAGTCTCTCTGAATGTAGCGCTGCTTGAAAGCTGACTGTTTTGCTCAGCGTAGAAATTTGTCGCTTTCTAAAAAGCGCATCGCGATTTTGACATTAATGACATATCGAAATTGGGTTATGTAGGTTTGTGTTGATCTTAATTATAATCTAAGGTGTTGATTGTTGGGATAAGATTTATCCAATTGATAATTGAAGATAATTATTGTAGTTTTGTACATGAACACAATAGACATATAAAAACCAAAATAAAAATTGGGTTATGTTTTCAAATGTTTTGACTTTTGTTCCGCTGTCAGTGAGCCACGCATTCAGGCGAAACGAAGGCGCTTATTAACAGCGGCCACAGCATGCTGAGTGGCTAGATCTAGTCGCTGGGACCTCCTGAATGTACCCATTTACCAGGGGCCCGATCCTGGAAAATGTCACTAGTGACAATGACAAAAAATGTCGCTTGCAAACTGGCAACGTTGAAGTGACATTAAATGTCTCTCGTAAAGTAGTGGAGACTTTTAAAGTCGCGAGAGACTTTTTTCCGATTCGGCGCATTAGGTTACTGTCAAAGGTGTTTTCATGAAGGATAACCTTATTTTTTTAACCTTCAAAAAGTTACGATTAATTACATGGTGGTGAAAGTTTTTACAAGCTTTATTGTTATTAAAAATGGACTTAAACATCTTTCTGAACATGTTAAATGATTTAGAAGAAAATAAGGACGAAGAAGAGGTTGTAAGAAGGAGGAGGACCCCAGTGGACCCATTCAGTTTCAGAACTCATCGACGCCGTTGAAAATCTTGAAGAAGGCAGTAATATCGATGAAAATGTGAACGTTTGGGAAAACCTTTCCCTATGCAGTTCCTCATAAACTCCACCAGAAATTCTTTTTGTTTTTTGTTGACGTATTTCTTATCACTCATTGTATTTTCGATTATAAAAAAATAAGTATTAAACAGTTGATAATTATGTAAGGCTAGAACGGTGTAGAACGGTTTCAACAGGAGCACCAACCATAAATAGAAAAAGTTACTACATATTCTCACCGTTTCAAGAATAGCAATTTTGTGTCTGCAGTCGACTTTTTTATTAGACATTCGACGACTAGCGACATTTTTTGTCATTGTCACTAGTGACATTTTCCAGGATCGGGTCCCAGGATTGCTTAATCCCATAAGACGTACGTTCGTCAAAAAATCGATCGCACGTGGTGGCCTGTGAGGTCACTGCAGTCCTCGACCGTATTATTCCTATCTTGACAGTGCATTTTAGGTCGTTTTCAATCGTCATTTTTAGATTTATTGTAAAAATATTCAAAATTTTGACTGGCATTTATTATGGATACATTAGTGTACGTTGCATTTTTGTGAAAAATATTTAAAAAACTGTTTTTTTAAACTCCAGTTCGGACTTTTAAATTTCATGTGTTACACTGCTTGGCTGGACATTGCTTGGTTAGTATCGTTGAGTGTCAACGTTAATATTCAATAGTGAATACATTTTTTATTTTACGTTTTTAGTGAGATAGTTTACTGACTTACTATTTTTTTAATATGTAGTATTTTTTGTTAATTTTAAATTTGTAATTATAAATTCTTTATAGAATACATATTATGTCGCTCCATAAAAGATTCACGGATTGTACTAGTAATATGCTGCAAATGGTTTATTGTTTCTTTTTTTGTCAAAAAACACTAGTTTTAGGTATGATTTTGTGTAATTTATTTGAATGTATTTTTTAAAATAAAAATAGAACTAAATATGTTTGAAATAGTGTTTTCTTTACTCTAGGTACCTATTTCCCAAATAATATTCAATAAATTAATTAAAACGATAAATTATTAAAACAATTTTATGGTAATATTTATTATAAATTATAAGTGTTTAATCTTAAAAATCCAAATAGTGGTACATTAGTATTACAGAAATCATAAAAATACTGTCTAATTCCTATTATTTCCATGCATTTATATGGTAAATGTTGTAATGAAGGACTGCAGTGACGTCACACAGCTGGCGGACAAATCAGCCCGATTAGGCAATCCTGGTAAATGTTTATCGTTCTTGGGTTATACGTACTCAGAACGTTTTGACATACGAGCGCTATTTGTGTTGTTTGCAGTAACTTAAAAGAATCATCTCGGCCCAAAAATGGAATTAAATCGTGAACATTTTCGTGCGATTATTTCTTACAACTTTCGACATGGATTAACTCAGCAACAGTGCATGAATAAACTTAATTCAATTTTTGCTGATGAAGCTCCATCAAGGACCAGTGTTTATTGATGGTATAATGAATTAAATCGTGGCCGTAGTTCACTCCAAGACGAATTTCGTGCAGGTCGTCCATCAGTTGTTGTTCCGAAAACCATTGATGCTGTGCGCGAACTAATATCGCAAGATCGTCATGTGACCTATCGTGAGATTGAGACAACCTTAGGCATTAGTGGGACCAGTATACATTCAATATTGCATAAATATTTGACGGTCAAAAGAACAGTCAACTCTAAACCATTTGTTTGCCAGTTGTCTTCCAAGAAATCAGGAAAACCAACCGCCGAAGGCGGATCACTCTTCACCACGACAATGCGAGCTTCCACACATCAGCCTCAAAAAACTGCTATTTTGAGCACCCAAAACATCGATTTGATGAGTCATCCACCGTATAGTGCTGACTTGGCACCGAATGACTTCTTTTTATTCCCGTACGTAAAAAACAAACTGAGAGGTCAACGTTTTCCGACACCCAAAGAAGCGGTTGCTGCATTCAGAATGCAAGTTTTGGAGATATCAATCAGAGTGGCAAAAGTGACTATTGGTTCAAACGCATGCAAAAGTGTATAGATCTTAATGGGGAATATTTTGATAAACAATAAAGTGATTTTCAATGATTAATATTTGTTTTTGTTCTCTAATCCTGAAATATAAATGGCAACCCTCGTATCTCTATAATTAGAATCAATTTGCCAATTTTTCAAAAACATACAGATTAACCAAACGAGACATTTCCCATTTCAGTTGACCCAACCATTCTAGTTGGTTGATATCTTGAACTCTCTTAATTCCACCAATATCATACTGTATTATTTTAAATTTAAAACTCGTCTTCGAACACCTAGTAATAATTTGGTAGGAAATGACATTCTCTCAGTGGCCAATACAAAAACACCTGACTGATGAGATTTTCCATGAAATTGCCGCATTAGACGCCCCCCAATCGACTCCCCTTTCCCACCAACACATACTCGACCCCCTTTTTTAATAGATTAAGCGATATTTTTCGGTATGAAGAGTGAAAAAAAGTGCCGACACGTTGCGGTAACATTATAAATTAACTGTTAACGGCAAAGCAAAAAGTAACTAACAAAATGCAAATTAGATTTCAGTAAAAACGAATTAATTCGGTGACACCGACGACCAGGCACGGCCTAATTTTCTGCCGCTTCGAATTTTCCACGGAAAACAGTTTTCGGGAAAAAGTGTACGGCCGTGTCCGGTGTGCGTAAGAGGTGGGACTCCAACGTTACTTTGTAACGTAAAATTAATAGCATTATGTTTTATAACTAACCGAAAATTGAATACCAGTTTAAGTTGAAATATATGCTTTAGAAGCTGAAGCTGGAAAATCTATCACTGTTAATTAAGGCAAAAATATCGCAATGCCTAACCAATAATGGACTAGTTTAGTGATTTTTTTTATATTTGCATCTTATAAAATAGGTTTTTAGTGGTTCAACTGTACAAATAAAATTTTTATAAAATTAATCCTCTAGCCATAATCGGCTTTTGAAATATAAATTTAATGGTTACATACGTCATAAGTGGTAAGTGACGTGTTTCAATAAGATTGGTAGAAAATTTGCGATGTTGTCGATATGCTTTAATATTAACCGAGAAACTTATCTCTCTCTCTTATTTGTTGTCATTAAAAAGAGATAAACATATCGATATTTTTGTTCTCTGATTGACACTTTATCAAATAAGGAGTAAAACACTAAACAAAATATTCTGTCATTTTCGTTAGTTTAATTTGTTGTTTGGTTGTGTTTGGTTTATGAAAGAAATTACTTCTATACTATTTTTGGTTCGAAAATAAAAATCCCTAACACCTTCTCTTGGTGTTATAGCGGTTCCTTCAAAAATAACCAATAGAAGTAATTGTTCTCTCGGGGAGCAACCCTTCTATCG